>CM057463.1:188447235-193247235 GCA_030035585.1 Dugong dugon | reverse complement strand
GAGGGACTAAATTGCTGGGCAGAGGGCTGTGGGGACCATAGTTTTGGAGAACATCTAGCTCACCTGGCATAACACAGCTTATAAAGGCAATGTTCCACATTCTACCTTGGTGAGTAGCATCTTGGGTCTTAAAAGCCTGTGAGCAGCCATCTAAGATACTCCACTGGTCTCACCCCTTCAGGAGCAGGAAAGACTGAAGAGAATAGGATACAAAGAAAAGATTGGTCCAAAGGACTAATGGACCACAGCTACCAAGGCTTCCACCAGACTGAGTCCAGTACAGCTAGATGGTGTCCAGCTACCACCACTGACTGCTCTGACCGGGATCACAACAGAAGGTCCTGGACAGAGCTGGAAAAGGATGTAGAAAAAAATTCTAACTCACAAAAAAGACCAGATTTACTTGCCTGACAGACTGGAGGAACCCCGAGAGCATGGCTCCCGGTCATCCTTTTAGCTCAGTGGTGAAGTCACTCCTGACGTTCACTGTTCAGCCAGGAACTGGACAGCCTCGTAGAACAAAATGGGACTAATGAGGCACAGCCGTCCAGGGACAAGGACTAGTAGGCAGGAGAGGACAAGAAAGCTGGTGATAGGGAACCCAAGGTTGAGAAAGTACAGTGTTGACATGTTGTGGGGTTGTTAACCATTGTCATAGGACAATAAGTGTACCAACTGTTTAATAAGAAACTATTTGTTCTGTAAACCTTCATCTAAGGTACAAAAAAAAAATAATAATAATTATCTATGTGAGATCAAACTGACAACAGCAACTCAAAAGGTTTGATGGGAAGCCTAGGGGACAGTGAGTTGAAGCTGATGGTGATGGAATAGTTTGGAAAAGGATAGTGAGAATAGCAGCACAACTGGAAGAATGTAATCGATGTCACTGAATTGTACATGTAGAAACTTTTGAAATGGTGTAACTTTGGCTATGTATATTTTCACCAAAAAAAAAAAAAAAAGAAAAAGAAAAAAAGGCCCTCCAAGGTCTAGAAAGGGGAGTGTTGACATATTGTGGGGTTGGTAAACAATGCCATAAAACAATATGTGTACTGACTATATAATGAGAAACTACGTGTTCTGCAAACCTTCATCTAAAGTACAATAAAAAAAGGCAAATTGAAAAAAATTCTCTGATTAACATGATGGATTGATGTCTTGAAAGGAGAACGCATTCCTGCTTCCAATTTTTTCACTGAATTGTTTCCTGATGTACTCTTCTGTCTACTGAGATCACAGCTGCAAGCAGTTTTTTGTTCCTGGCAAATTCTTAGTTTTATTCCGGTACACAGTTTCTTTGTCGATATTACAGATAAGAACATTTCTCATTGGCCCTCTGTCTAATAATCCATTACTATAACCTTTCTTACATTCACTATTAATTTATTGTTCCAGCATCTCCTTGGTTGTTTCATTTATGGTACAAATTATCTTTGTGTTTACAAGTCTTTTAAATTGAATTTGGTATTGAAGCATATGCTAGTATTTTAGTAACCTTTTTCAGCATGTTCATCTTGAACCCGTAGTTCTCTGAAGACCAGTCCTTATGTGATGAATCATCCTATTGAAGCACCAGGTACAGTCTGTACATATAATTGAACTCTTAGTAAATACATATGCAAAAATAAATGATGGTCAACAGTTATCATAAGAACTATCTGAGGTTTTATCCTGATATTTATTTTCTTGATATCGATTTACTTTTAGTGTATTTTTTCTTATTACAAAAGTAAACCGTGCTCATTGAATGAAGTTTTTAAGCTTAAAAAAAGAAAAAGAAATAAAGCTTAATCCAGTCTCCAAACATGACTACAGTTAACATTGGAACAGATATCTCTTAACTACATGCATGTGCTTTGCTTATTTTATTTTTAATGGTTCAATAATACCATTTCTATAATTTTTATCATGTTATTTTCATGTAACTATTGCATAAGCATTAATCCTAATTTAGTGTTTTATAAAAAATGTTTTTAACCTGTCTGTTCTATTGCATCAGTGGCTATGTTACCGTTTACATAAATGTTCACTTACATCTGGTCTTTTTAACAATCACTTTCTACATGCAAGTTTCATTGCCATTACCACCATAGGAAAGTGCAACCTGCGTTGAACAATCTTTAATATTATTTTTTCCTAATTTGTGAGATAAAAAAATATCTTACTGTTCTAATTTTATTTAGTTGAAGATAATGAGGTTGAATATTATTCCAGTTACATATTTTGATGCGTATTTGCAATATTTAAGCCATGCAGAAATACATATATAAATAAGAAAGTCTCCTTTTATAAATCCCATAGCACTTTTCTCTTCAGAAGAATAAAACAGATCATTGAGGAATCTTTCAGATCATTTATTGAAGCAGTTATTTTATGTGCATTAAAATTCTACTATTCTTCGTAATCTGGCATGTACTTGTTTAAAAAACGAACAGTTTTGGAGTTTTCTCTATGTCAGAACTAATACACTCTTGATTTTATAGCTGCAGCGTGAGATTTAATTTGGTTGATGCTTCAAAATTTCTTTGTGTTCCTCTATTGTTTGACATGTAGATTGTTTCTAAACTTCCTTATTGCAACCAGTGCTGCAATAAAAGTCACTGTATATGCTGCTTTGTGGTCATTTATGAGTATTTACTGAAGGAAAATCCTGAAAGACATTGTTACTTTATTAAAGCAGGGTCCTATTGTAATTTTGTTTAGAGATAATGCTGAACTATCTCCAAAAAGCCTAAAGTAATTATGTTTCTACCAACAGTGCATGAAAGAACTTATTTATTTATTACTATTAGTGTACAATAGTATCACACTATTATTGTTGCCAGTCTTGCTGGTGAAAATAAATGTGTCTCTAATTTTTGGTTTAATTTACATTCACCTAATTATTCTAAAGTTAAATATCTTTCGATGTTTATAAACCATTGACGCTTTTCCCCACCCTTTGTGGAACACCCATTTGTTTAGTTGCCAGTTTTTCATTTTTGTTATTTGCTTTGTCTCCTAAGTGTATTCATAGATTTTTCCCTTTTTCACTGCTGTTGTTAATGCATCATTTTCATTTGTTATATCTTCTAATTGAATTTCTTATTAGGTATAAAATATATTAATTACTGAACATTACTTTTGTGCCCTCCCACATTCTGAATTCTATTTTACAGTAAGTTTTTATTTGATTTTCTAGTTTTGTCTTATATTCCATCACATCAACTTTAAAGATGGATAGTTTTACTTTCCTTTGGAATTGCTAATCTGTTAAATTTTTCATCTTCCATAATCTTATTGGCTAGCAGTTTATTTTTATTATTAAAATGTATTTTGATAGTTGCCTTGATCTGAAGAGTTTGTTCACTGTGAAGCTTTCAGAATACCTGCTTCTAGAATCATCATTTTACCTATTTAAATCCCCTCAGGATTCCCCTCTTTCCCTGCTTTAAATTTAATATTTATAAACAGGCTATTTATTTTTGTATCAATAATAGTCAAGTAAATAGAACCATTAATTTAATAGTCCAAGTAAATCATGAGAATACAAAGGCTAAAGACCTTCCAAATGGTTATTTAGAATAATTATAAAAAATCTAAAAGCAAAACATAACCATGCCTTCCATTTCCCTCAACCTCACATACCCAAGAACACACAAACCCACAAACTGGAAACAAAATAAAGTAAAATAAAATAAATATGTCAAACTCAGATAAATTTATAAACATATGTTACATACCCTTAGCCTGTTAAATAATACTTACACAGCTTTAGTCTCATCTGAAAAAAATGTAAAATGTAACAGGAATATAATAATACAGCAACCAGTATTACTCGCATGTAAATTTTATCACATGGTGATTAAAACTATGTGTATTTTAACAGTGATTGTAAGTTAGGAGGCAGTTCCTAAAACTTTACCAGAAGCAAGAAAATGCTTTGTAAATAAATATTCATTTCAGACACAAAATCAAGAGTTTTCTTTCTCTCAACTTGCCAAATTTAAACATTTTTTCCGTTATCAGTCGTCAAATGATTCCAATTACAAACTAAATCTATACTTTACAATCCTTGCTCGATTTAGGTTCAAATAGTCACTAGACTTGAGTTTTTCAGACTCTTTAGCCAAGGAAATCCGTGCCTGCTGTCTTCTGCTTGAATCCCTGGTTACATTCTCCACCTGCTCCACCCTGCTGTCTACCCCAGAAGGCTGGCTGATGTGGCTTCTGATTGGCCTTGGCCGATTGAAAGCCGGATTGGAGACTGAAGGAGGAAGGATAGTGAGATATGTCTCTCCATCTTCTTCTTTGCTGTCTTATTTTGTTTTAGTTTTTGATCAAACTCCTCACAAGTCATCTCTGCCTGTCACTTCCTCCTCCCAGGGCATAAAAGTGGTACCAGCTTCATTGTTTTTCTCCTATTTTTGCTCTATCTCTTGTAGTAAATTTACACTCCTGTAAATAGTCCCTTTATTGCACCCTCCTTGAATTATCCTAATTAGAATTTGCACTTTCCCTTAAGCAATCCAGGCTGATAGAAACTCTTCAAATATGCCTAACATAAAGAAAATGTAAATTAGTAGCTGCCATTTGTGGAAACAGGCGTGTAGCTACACCCATTGCTTCACCCGTATTTCAAGAGGTTCCCTAAACACTCTTTGAAAGTCATGGCTACAGTTATAAGCACTCTATTGCTTGACTGCAATTACTTTAAGGATGTATTTACCATAATTTGTTTACCCATTCATCTGTCGATAGGCACTTAGGATGTTTCCATATTTTTATTGTTGTGAATAATGTTGCAATGAACATAGGTGTGCATACGTTTATTCATGTGATGGCTCTTATTTCTCTAGGATATATTCCTAGAAGTAGGATTGCTGGTTCATATGGTATTTCTATTTCTAGATTTTTAAGGAGGTGCCATATTGTTTTCCATAGTGGTTGTACCATTTTACATTCCCACCAGTAGTGCTTAACAGTTCCCATCTCCCTGCAACCTCTCCAACGTTTGTTATTTTCTGTTTTTTTTTTTTTATTTTTTTATTAGCTTCAGTAATGTTGGCGTGAGATGGTATCGCATTGTCGTTTTGATTTGCATTTCTCTAATGGCTAATGATCACAGGCATTTCCTCATGTATCTGTTAGCTGCCTGAATGTCTTCTTTGATGAAGTGTCCGTTCATATACTTTGCTCAATTTTAATTGGATTATTTGTCTTTTTGTTCTGGAGGTGTTGAAGTATTCTATAGATTTTAGAGATGAGACCCTTGTCAGATATGTCCTAACAATTTTTTTTCCCCAGTCTGTAGGTTGTCTTTATCCTTTTGGTGAAGTCTTTTGATGCACATAAGTGTTTAATTTTTAGGAGCTCCCCGTTGTCTAGTTTATCTTCTAGTGCTTGTACATTGTTAATTATGGTATGTATTCTATTTATGCCATGTATTATGGCCCTTAGCCTTGTCCCTATTTTTTCTTCCATGATCTTTATCATTTTAAGTTTTACAGTTAGGTCTTTGATCCATTTTGAGTTAGTTTTTGTATATGGTGTGAGGCATGGGTCCTGTTTCACTTTTTTACAGATGTATATCCAGTTTTGCCAGCACCATTTGTTAAAAAGACTCTCTTTTCACCATTTGATGGACTTTGTTCCTTTGTCAAGGATCAGCTGACCATAGGTGGATTTATTTGGTTCATGGAGTATGATAATAATCTGTGGTCCTGTAGGAAATATTTAAGGTGATCCATAGTGGGAAAATGATGCTACTTAAGATGTAAAGCACTAAAAAATTCTATTTATTAATAATCTACTGTGTGCCTGGTAATATACTCACACTAGCTGTCACCCTCGAAACAAGGTGATAGTTTTGTCATCTTTTTGCTGATAAGGAAATTGAAATTCATGGAAGTTAACAACTTTACCTAAAGTCAAATATCTACTACCTTGAAAAACTGGATTATAAAATCAAATTTGCCTGGATTAAAAGCCCTTACTTCATACAAAACAACAAGTTCTCTGGGTATAAATCATTTCGTAACCTCACCTTATAAAATAAGAACAACAATTAAAGTTGAACCCCTTAAGAAACTTCATGATGATCTAGAATGATGATGTATTCAGAAGAAAGTAACTTGGAAAAAAAAGTGCTTACTCTCCTAACCAAATCTGACAAATCCACACGATGCCATGCCTACAGGCCACATTTTCTTGTTGAATTAATTTGTTAGTAAAATTTATTCTGAGAGTAAGTTTTAACTTTCATTTCTTGTAGTTTGCATCTTCCTATACACATTCTGACAAATATTAGGCAAACTAATTTAGGCCTAGCACTGTGCAGGATTTTATTATACTAAGCAGGCATGAAAGTTGAAAGCCTCGTAAATATTAATCAGAGACTAATGAACAGTGAGACTTCTGAATATCAATCTGTACTAGGGGGAAATTTTGAATTAGAGACACTGCTGCCTACCCAATAAATCAGTGGTGAAAAATTGACGGCATTCTCGTGTATCTGCTTATGTAGCTAGATCTCTAGTCCTAAAGGAGCATACAGCATGGATGTCAAAATAGGTGTAATTTTATCACCCTGCCAGGAGTTTCTGCATTTTTAACCAGACCATTTTTTTAAAATTTCAATTACTTCTGAAAGTGGCTGGATTTTATCACAAAAAACTTGAGTACTTTCTTTAGTATCAGAGTTAAAATAGTTCAGCAATAGTTAGAGAGAGCTTGTCTCATTCCTCCTCATTAGCATTCAATACCAATTGTCCAAAGGGACCAGAAGACTCAAGGTTGAGAGGAGAGCTGAAATGCCAAACATTGATTGGCTTATTGCCTTTATTAAATGTGCTTATTGCTGCTTTACCTCTGAGTACATGTAAAATATATAGCAGAAAAAAGGACAATATCTGCCATGATCATTTATGATTTCATAAATATGCTAGACAACCGTAGACATTGACATCTACATTACCTATGTATCCTTATTGATTTTGCACTAATGGAAAATTACTCCTTCACAACAGATGGAGTTAATTAATTATTAGGACAAATCTGACAGGAATACCTACGATTTGTCTGACACATTTGGTGCTGACACACAGTAGCATGGGACACAGTTGACAGTTTGAGTTCTTTAATTCTTTAATGTTCAGATAGTATTTACAACCTGTGGTACCTTCCTGCTCCTGGCATTAATACTTTAATGGGAATATTTAGAAGTGATTTCTAGAATATGAATGCTTCTTCCTACCATCGTAATCAGGACTACAATTTTATCCTGAGTAGGTATGATATGAGCTGTCTTTACTGGAAGAACACAAACACACTTGTTAGGACATAGGAAAAGGAAATAAGCCAGAAGTAGCGGATGTCATTTTGAGATACACCAGATATATTACTTCCAAAGTTATTGTGACACCTCAAAGAAATCTATGGAAAAGATTTATAGTTTATTAAATTAAGGATGAGTAGAGCAGAAAGCACATGTTAACATACAGCCTATAAGTATGGTAAGTAAGCATTCATTGTTAACATTATCAATTTATTATCACTCAAAATTTCTAAAGTTATTAAAGACAGAAGGATGTATATTCTCCGTTATATTCCCAGTGCCTTGCATTTAGTAGTTGTTCATAAACATTTGTGAAAGATTTTTAAATGAGTATCTATAAATTGTAGTAATTCTTTCATATGAAAGAATTTGTACACTCTTCAATGACAACAAACAAGATCTTAAAAATGTTTAAATATAGCTAAAATTCTAATGCAATTTCTCAGATATATGTAATGTAATAAAATGGAAGCAGTGACAGTTTTTATATACATATTATAAATCACCCATGCATTGTATTTGACAATATATGTCTTAAAGGAATTTATACCTATTTATTTTAATAAAATATCTCTGCTTATGCACTCTGTTTTCCAAATTACCAATTAAAACACAAGACTGATTTTTTAGAACATTTATTTAATTCTATTTTTTATGATATTAAAGATATGAGGTTACATAGATAATTTTTTGTGTAGGAATTCTAAAAATCAAAACCAAACCCCTTGCCGTCAGGTCATGGCTGACCTTTAGGACAGAGTAGAACAGCCCCATAGGGTTTCCATGTACTCTAACCACAGCTGAGCTCTTAACCACGGCTGAGCTCTTAACCACGGCTGAGCTCTTAACCACGGCTGAGCTCTTAACCACGGTGCCACCAAGGCTCCTAGAAATTAAACTGACCTGTTATGGCAACACAATTGGCTATCTTTAAGGTTTTTGTTTCTTTTGCTTTATTTTAATAAAATAAGGTCATTTTATTTATTCATTTACGGGCACAGTCAATGGAATGAGATATCTTTGATAATTATTTTATGGAACTTTTGAAATATTCGAAGGTGTTTTAATCAATATTGTTAACCTAAATCTAAACAAAAGTCCTTCACAGTTCTATTAATCAATATCCAATTCTGATATGACTTCATTCAGAAATTCCTCTCTTACTTGCTCTTATTTGACTTATTTTTGCTAGGAAATCACTGATATTATGGGTCAGGGTTTTAAAATATATTTATACCTTCTCCAAGAGCTTCTAATTTGTAGCCAGCATTTAGGGCAAATGCTTTGAAAAGCACTGAAGTAATTATAGAGACCACCACCAACAACAACAACAATAAACATTAAAAAAAAGAACACACACACACAGTAATGTTTATTTTTAATTTGGTTTTAATAGAATAATACTATAAATCATCATGCTTCATTGTTAAGTGTAAGATAAGCAACACAATGCAGGTATACGGCTGAAAATGATAATAATGTGGGAAGGTGGAAAAACGTTAACTTGTGTTTAAAATATAAAATAAAATAAAGGTTTAAATCATAAAAATAGTTACTCAAGGTGATCTAAAATGTAATAAGTAGAAGCCTAATAGTTATATATATTTAAAAAAAAAAAACTGCTTCTGTTAAGGTAATCCTTTGATGCAAATTAAAATGAGAAACATTTGGATAATTATCTAGATAGCTATGTGTGTCAGATTAATTTGATGGTCTTAAAACAATATAAAGAATAAATAAAGAGAATGAAATAGATGAAGCCTCTTATGCATGATGGGTTTAAAACACCATTGCTGTCGAGTCCATTCCAACTCATAGCGACCCTATAGGACAGAGTAGAACCGCCCCATAGAGTTTCCGAGGAGCACCTGGTGTATTCAGACTGCTGACCTTTTGATTAGCAGCCATAGCTCTTAACCACTACGCCACCAGGGTTTCCTTGCGGGGTTTAGTAGCAGTTAACTAAGATTTTTCAATTTCAGATGGTTTATACACGTACAAAACAATGTTCATTTTTTCCTCTTCTGTGTTAAAAGCAAAATGTGTTGTTCCAATTAACTAGATATATTGTTTTTAATTATTCTGCTTTCTACAGCATGAGTTATTATTGTTTGGAAGCAATGAAAGAATAACCTAGAGAAAGGAGGAGGGCGGCACAATTTAAAGTTTAATTCTAACACGCTCGTGACACATATCGCTGTGCAGCCCGACAATGATTCCCTGGACTTTGATGGCCCTTTGCACCTGTCCACATGCATTTTCTATGCTAAACACTCTCGAGTTTCCTGTTTAACTTTGATGTCCATCTTGCAGGTTTGGATTTATTCTTCATAAAGACGAAGCTGCACTACAAAAAATCGATCTGGAAACCATGTCGTACATCAAGACAATTAACCTGAGCGACTATAAGTGCATTCCTCAGTCGCTGGCCTATACGCACTTGGGAGGATACTACTTCATCAGCTGCAAACCTAACAGCACCGGAGCCATGCCCCCGCAGCTCGTGGTGGACGGGGTCACTGACTCAGTCATTGGAGTCAACAGTGACGTCACGGGCACGCCGTATGTCTCCCCAGACGGACACCATCTTGTCAGCATTAATGATGTGGAGGGCATCGTGAGGGCCCAGTACATCACCATCAGAGGAGAAATACAGGAGGCGTTTGATATCCACACAAATCTGCACGTCTCTGATGTGGCATTTCAACCATCCTTTACCGAAGCCAACCAGTACAACATCTACGGCACTTCTAGCACGCAGACTGACGTGCTCTTTGTGGAGCTCGCCTCTGGGAAGGTTAAGATGATAAAGAGCCTTAAGGAACCACTCAAGGCAGAAGACTGGCCTTGGAACGGAAAGAACAGGCAAATCCGGGACAGTGGCTTGTTTGGTCAGTACCTGATGACAGCTTCCAAGGACTCTCTCTTTATCCTGGATGGGCGACTCAATAAGTTAAACTGTGAGATCACTGAAGCTGAGAAAGGGAATACAGTCATTTGGGTTGGAGATGCCTAAGGCCCTATTAGATAATTATTGAAAAAGAGTTTTACAGTACATTGCACTTAATCCATTGTTTAAATTTACAGCTTAACTTTCAAAGTTTATGTCCTAGTCAAACATAAGTTAGTTGGTTGGCCCAAATAAATTAGATTTTTCTTTTTTGCAAAAAACATACACTACTAGTAATATGGATTGATTAGAAATATTTAATCCAATATTTAATGAGAAACTACATCAATCAAAGGAATCAAATCTAGAATTATGTTTAAACCAATAAAATAGGATTTTAAATTCTTAACAAATAAGTAAACTGCAGAGAATTTCAGATGACTTAAGAACCACCTCATTTTGAGGGTAATTTACCTATTTTTTTTTTTCTTTGTCCTTGGTATGCTTAAACTAGAAATAAAAGGTGTTGTGGAACCTTAAAATGCTTAATTCAAAATATTATGTCCTATCCACTGTTCATAATATTTTGTGCCTTGAAGGGAATGTCACATGAGGAAAAGGAAGGCTAAAAGCTCATCCCAAACACCCTCACAACTATAAACTGCTGGTCATTGAAAGAGGAAAGATGGACATCTCTTGCGTCAAATCCGGCCTTCAGTCATTTGTTTAACCCTCAATGAAATGCTATCTGAAGGCATAAGTTGGCCTTAGGTTGTATACAGGTGACAAACTCTCTTTGACATTTGCTGTATAATCCGCAGCATGCTATGGAAAATGAGGAGGAAGGGAGGAAAAATATCTATGTTATTTTTTGCAGTGTTTTCTCTACTCCTTTTGCTTTTGATCTCTGGAGTATATTTTTAATGCAGATTTGTCTGAGATGTCAACTACTTACAAATGTTTACTTTATTATTAGCAAAATGGATTCTTTCTTTTCACATAGCCCAGTGTGGCATCATCGGGAACTTTAAGTTCTAAAAGGAAATGAAACGGCACTTGTATCTGCTTGGCTCTGTCACGTATAGAGAACTGACACCAGGGAGGAAAAAAACCACTGGCTGGAGAACTGAGGAGATATTAGTAAATTAGGACAATTAGTAACAGAAATTGGGAATAAGCAGTGAGTAAAGATGTATCTCTCCATTGCCTTTGCTATTTAATATGACCTATCAAAGAACTCCATTCCTTGCTAACTTTCCTAAATGGCTTCTTCCATTCAACCCCTACATAATCCTTAGATGATTTCTCACTGTGTGCTGTAGTTTGAAACCTAACTAATCCTCTCATGAGACACTGCACAGAAGTAAAACATAATGCTTTATTTTATGGGAAAAGAAGAAAAAAAAAAGAAAGCCAGTACAAGTAGGTTAAAACTAGAGTTGGTTTATTGAAATAAGCAGATAATTATCCAGGCTTAAAGTAATAGTTTATATGCTTTGAGAATATTTTCCTTTATTTTTGTCTTTATGTTGTTAAAAAATGCTAATGGACTGTTGAAATGACCTCCATTTACTGAAGGCAATCCACTAAGGTCTTTTATAAACACAAGTTTTATTCAAGTTTAAATTGTGTAAAACTGCTTAGAAACCTAAAATTTTATAGTGTGTAATATCTTATGTGTGTATAGCATCCTGAGCTACATGATGCAGTAAATTTCTTCTTAGCTTGAGGGAACATTATGGGACGTAAATTTAATAAAGAAGGAAAATCAGCTTATGTTTCTGGTTCCTGAATCTGCTTTCCTTTTTAGCAGTTTTCTCCCTGTGAACATGAACCATTATAAAGTGTCTGTAACTTAATGACTTAATATTCATCTGTCTTATGCATTCTTCTTTGGTAGCTTACACCATGTGGATGTTCTGTCTGTAGAAATTGCTTGACAAAAGGAGAATAAACCTCTTAAACATTTTAATCTTTGAGAGTTCCATTAATGTTCTAATGTGCATACTACATTGTTTTTCTTTTCTACTAATGCTTCAAACATAGTCTGGTGTTCTGCCTTAATGTGAAAGTGATGGGATGGGGTAGAGGTGGAGGGCAAGCAAGAGAACATCAATTGAGGAAAGAATTTGCTTTGTCTTTTTGAACTAAATCTAAGTTGTTCTATCACTTCATTATTCAATGTTTAAAGCAATATTTAAAGGAATTGGTATCAAAGTGCAATATGAAAAGTGTACTGAAAGGAAAAGTACTTTTTTTCCACATCCACAGACTTTTTTTTTTAATTGTTGTGAAAATACACACAGCAAAACATTAGCCAGTTCCACAATTTCTCCATGTATGATTCAGTGACACTGATTACATTTTTCACATTGTGCAACCATCCTCTCTATCCTTTTCCAAATGATTCCATCACCATTAACCTACACTCAGTGCCCCCTAAGCAGGAACTCCCTCTTTCCCCGTCATTCCCACCCCTGGTAACCTCTAATAATCTTGTTTCGTGTAAGTGAGATCACCCAGGAATTGTCTTTTTGTGACAGACCTGTTTGGCTCAGTGTGGTTTCAGAGTTCATCCATGTCATGGCTGGCATGCATCAGGACTTCATTGCTCTTTACGGCTGCATTCTATTGTGTGTATAGAACACATTTTGTTTTATCCATTCATCTGTTAACGGACATTTCGGTTCATTCCACATTTTGGCTACTGTGAAAAGCCAAAATGTGTATTTCTTTTTTCATTTCTTGGAATATGTTTTAGTCATCTAGTGCTGTTATAACAGAAATACCACAAGTGGATGGCTTTAACAAAGCAAAGTTTATTCTCTCAGGCTAGTAGGCTAGAAGTCCTAATTCAGGATGCTGGCTCCAGGGAAGTCTTTCTCTCTCTGTCAGCTCTGGAGGAAGGTCCTTGTCATCAGTCTTCCCTTGGTCTGGGAGCATCTCAGTGCAGGAACGGGTCCAAAGAATGCACTCTCTTCCTGGCACTGCTTTCTTGGTGGTATGAGGTCCCTATGTCTCTGCTTGCTTCCCTTTCCTTTTATCTCTTGTGAGATAAAAGGTGGTGCAGACCACACCCCAGGGAAACTCCCTTTACATTGGATCAGGGATGTGACCTTAGTAAGGGTGTTACAATCCCACCCTATCCTCTTCAACATAACATTACAATCACAAAATGGAGGACAACCACACAATACTGGGAGTCATGGCTCAGCCAAATTGTTACACACATTTTGGGGGGAACATAATTCAACACATAACAAGGAGATATAAGATTACTTCATAATTTTTTTGAAGTAGATGATTTCTTTTATACAATAGAGAAAAACAGAGCAAACGCAAGCATGCAGAACTTTTTGAATAACTGGTGTATCAACCAACATTATTCTTTGCACATCGTGATAAAAACATATTTCAAGTAATAATCTTATCAGTTGAAAGGATGGTGGAGGTTTGGAAATGAGTAAAGATTAGAAAGAAAAAAGAGAGCATGATGGGAAGGTTCATTGAGTGAAGTAGTTGGCAGAAGTAAATAATTCTAAAGAAGGTGATATATATATATATAAAGCAGGAAAAGTAGGTTATGATCATCAGATTTCAAGCGAGTGAGGGAGATGGGGATTGAAACCAGTTTAAAGAGTTTGGGCTTAATCCGGAAAATCCGTACCTGACAAATTTTTTTTTAAAAAGAAGAACAATAATGAAAGCAATTTTAATATTTATTATTTTTCCTATGGAGTTTGAGTGAGGAAAGGGAAATTGGAAGAAGAGGTGTCATTTAGGAGGCTATCATAAAAATTTAAGTTTATGGTCCTTAAAACATAGCTAAATGCTATGCTGCGAAGGATAATTAAATTTAAAGTAGACATTAAAAACTAGGAAATGTTAAACTAAAGTGGAAACTAAGTAAATATGGATCATAAAAAGAGACAAGAATGCCAGATCTCGAAGATGATGTCATTTACAGAAATAAGAAACCCGCGTAGGAGAACCCGATTTGGCTGAGAGAATGAGAATTTAGATAAAAGACAAACTAAATGAAAATACAGGGCAATGAACAACACACCCAGAGCAGAGGCGTCCTGTACCAAGAGAATTTTTAGGAGTCATTCCATCCTCTGTTTACAGTTGAAGATTTTTTTTTTTTAATTCTACAGGTTATAACTTTATCACCTTTCAGACGCCGACTCAAAAGTTATTTACAGAGTTTTCTTTTACAAAATAAATGAACTTTACTGGATTTAACATTCAATAGTTAAGAGTTTAGAGACCGAAACAATGTTTGATGGTATCTGACAACTTATCACATTATGTAAATTTTCCAGTGAGAAAAATTTTAAGAACAATATTGCTATTCATAGAAACAAGTACAGCTCTAAAATAAAATGAAAATGTCCAACCCAACGTCACAGCCGTGTGAACTCATAAGGGACCCCTCTTAACATCACTTGTCCACCCGTTTACCATTTAGTGTGATCCTATATGAAAGGAGAAGAGAACAAAAACTGGATCTAGCAAGAGTCTACTTTCAGTTTTCTTCCATCCACACGCTTATTAATATTATTCACCTCCTCTGGGAAACTCCACAGGCAGAAATATGTTATGGAAGTTATGACATAGCAATTGTCATCTGCTGTCTTAAGTCATGGTAATTTTTCTCAACGTTCTAGAAGAGTAAGTCTTCACCAGGGCATGTGAGCAGATTGTTGCTGTTGTTCATCTGTTTGCTTTTAATAAATTACATGGTTGTATTAGTAAACAGAAGAGCCTTAGCTATTCAGCAATAATCAGCAGCAAGGTGTGTCTATCTCTGTGGTGTTTACTGGGTACTGCACAGCTATTTTACAGTGATTTACAGCTACAGCTGGTGGATGGGAAAAGTTTAATAGCTATTCTTTGTCTGCTGGGGGATTTAGTGGTGATGAAATTCCCAGTGTATTGGAACTTGTGTTCAAGTGTCTACTTAATTTTTAAGTATTATAATTTTCCTGAAATTGAGAAAGTACACACTAAAATACCCAGTATATTTTGTTTTAACATTGAACAGATGTTTAGGAAGATTATCTCTAAAAATACATTTTTCCACTCTTTGAAAAGAATCAAAAGTATCTCATTGTCAAAAGAACATATTGGTACTTTAGTTAGAAAAATGTCCGTTTCATTCATGTGTAAAAATTGTTTCTATTTTATGAAAAAGTATAATTTTTTAAAATATATGTATCTATAAATGTGTTCCAAGTTACAAAGTCTAAGTGAAAAAAGCCCTTATGATAATTAAGACAGGAACTCTACAAAGATACAGAGCCATTAAAAATAGATAAGCAACCCAATCAGGAGCAAGGGAGAATGAAGAAAACTAAAGGCACAAGGGAAAGATAGTCCAAAGGACTAATGGACCACAACTACCACAGCCTCCACCAGACTGAGTCCAGCACAACTAGATGGTGCCCGGCTACCACCACTGCCTGCTCTGACAGGGATCACAACAGAGGATCCCCGACAGAGCTGGAGAAAAATGTAGAACAAAATTTAAACTCACAAAAAAGACCAGACTTACTGGTCTGACAGAGGCTGGAGAAACCCCAAGAGTACAGCCCTCAGACACCCTTTTAACTCAGTCCTGAAGTCACTCCTGAGGTTTACACTTCAGCCAAACATTATACAGGCCCATAAAACAAAACAAGGCTAAATGAGCATACCAGCACAAGGATGAGGACAAGAAGGTAGGAGGGTACAGGAAAGCTGTTAATGGGGACCTCAAGGTCCAGAAGGGGAGAGTGCTGACATATCATGGGGTTGGCAACCAATGTCACAAAACAGTATGTGTATTAATTGTTTAATGAGAAACTAATTTGGTCTGTAAACCTTCATCTAAAGTACAATTGAAAAAAAAAAAAACAGGGTAAGCATTAAGTCAATCTACTGTGCATGGACTTACCTACCCATTTTCAAACCAGTTTTGCTCCTAATTCAGTTTTCTGTTCTTTGTTAAGAACTATTAGCTTATTAAAAAATATCAAAACAACATTTTCTCTGGTAAAAAAATTATAATTATTCTCTTTCTCAACATCAATATACAACATTTTGATACATTAATCATCCTTTAAAAAATTGTACTGTAAATTGAACAAAAGTAAACAAATCTATTACACAAAGTATATAACACATAGTATGTTAACTTTATATAGCTTTTTCAGTATGATTGTTGGTAGAGATAAAACATCATTTTATTTTGTATATTTTTGCACAAATATGTCATTGAGTTTTAGGTATTTCCACAATTAAGCATCTCACCAACTTTGTGTGTGAGTATATGTATATATATTAATTTGAGCACATACAAAAAATTGGACACACATCTGGTAGTATTACAGAATTAAATTTTAATATTACAACATACTCAGTAAGCATTTCCAAAAGCCTATTAATGTTAGAAACATAAGATTGATTTTTAAAAATACGTTCATACATAAGATCCTGATGTAAGTTTGTAAGAGTAATTCTGGATCATAGAATCTCTGTCTTGTACACACCTATTTATAATGATACTGATCATAATTTACCATGAAGATGTAAGTGTAAAAATGTTTATGTAACACATATTATAGCATCAAGATATATAAAAATATAAACCAAAGAGAGGTAAGGAAAATCAAAAAAACAAAATGGTAAAGGGTCTTGCCTCTATGAGACTATTATATCAAGTAAATTAAAGATACATAAGTATGTATAGGTTATGACTAATGTAATACTAAGATCTAATAAATATTTACACACACTCTACACTAAAATCAATTCCCTGATAATTTTTTCAGAAATACTAATGAAGATTTTAAATAAATTAGAAACACTAAATAATAAAGAAGAAATTGTACAGAAAAAGGCTCAATCCATTGCAATAAACTAAGAAAATGTTAGTCACTTAAAAGTGATATGTACCTATAAATGAATAAATACCTAAAAAGGTACGCATTTTTTAAAAAGTATTCACAAACAACATGTCAGAGAAGAAATCAAATTGAGATATACACAATTTGCAGGTTTTCTATATAATAATGAAAATGAAAACAGTATACTTCAAAAATAATGAGCAGATTCTGACATTGTTTAGAAAGATGTAAAGTAAGTCATTACTACCCTAATAGAAAAAGCTGGAAAATCTACAAAAATCATAACTTTACATGAGCCTACTACAGAGCTAGGGTTGCAAGTTCACCATGAAAACTGATTTCCAGAGCACAGGACAAACAGATGGCTTACATACATACACATAAGAAAAAATCAGCTAGACTGCTCCTACCAGGATCATAACAGAGGGTCCTAGACAGAGCTGGAGAAGGATGTAGAATAAAATTCTAACACACAAAAAGATCAGATTTACTGGCCTGACAGAGACTGGAGAAACCCTGAGAGTATGGCCCCTGGACGCCCTTTTAGCTCAGTGATGAAGCCCCTCCTGAAGTTCACCATTCAGCCAGGGATTGGACAGCCCCATAAAACAAAATGGGACTAATGAGGCACAGCAGTCCACGGACAAGGACTAGAAGGCAGGAGGGGACAGGAAAGCTGGTGATAGGGAACCCAAGGTTGAGAAAGAACAGTGTTGACATGTCGTGGAGTTGTTAACCATTGTCATAGGGCAATATGTGTAGTAACTGTTTAATGAGAAACTATTCTGTTCTGTAAAACTTCTTCTAAAGTACAGAAAAAAAAAAAAAAAGAAGGAATTATCTATGTGAGATCAAATTGACAACAGCAACTCAAAAGGTTTGATGGGAAGCCTAGGGGGCAGTGAGTTGAAGATAATAGTGATGGAAAAATTTGGAAAAGGATAGTGAGAATAGCAGCACAACTGGAAGAATGTAATCGATGTCACTGAATTGTACATGTAGAAACTTTTGAAACGGTGTATCTTTGGCTATGTATATTTTCAACAAAAAAGAAAAAAGGTCCTCCAAGATCAAGAAGGGAGAATATTGACATGTTGTGGGTTTGTTTACAAATGTCATAAAACAATATGCCTACTGACTGTGTAATGAGAAACTATTTGTTCTATAAACCTTCACTTAAAGTACAATTTAAAAAAAGTTAAAAAAATAGAAGAAATCAGCTAAAATTTTAACGAACTCTTAAAGGCCAAGTGTAGACTAGATCATCTGTTTGAAATAGCTGGATGCCTCAGAAATGTGAGAAGCTCTTACTCACTCTCAAGATATTTTCCACAGGCTTCCACAATTAGCTCAAAAAAAAAAAAAAAAAAAAAAAAAAATTAGAGCCAGGCAGGAGACCAGAGACAGCTTCATTAGTGACATGGTGTTCAAGAGTCCGTTGGCTGCTGCAGGGAGACAGGACCTGTCCGCTTCTCCTTACTTTTCTGCTCAGGATCCCTGGTGGAACAGCGATTAAGAGCTGGGCTGCTAACCAAAAGGTCGCCAGTTTGAATCTACCAACTGCTTCTCATATTCTCTCTTCCCATTCTGTGTGGATGTGGAGGCTACATACTGCAGATGGAAGGACAATAACAGTAAGGAATCTTGGGTACTGACTAGAACACGGAGAAGAACCTCCACTGCCATCTGCATTTAGTTATAATGTTAGTAAATAATAAACCTACTGTATTAAGTCACTGAGGCTTGAAGTTGTTACAGCAGTTACATTATTCTGAATACAATTAAAGAACTTTCAAAGAAAGACACAAAATCAAGAAACCATGAAGGAGAAAGTTTAATACATTTAATAACATACAATTTAAAAATTCTGTGGAAAAGGGATATCAAAACCAAACAGATAAATAATAGTCTGGAAAATATTTGTAACATGTAACAAATGACATTTTTCTTAATTGCAAATGATCTAAAATCAAAAGGTGAGAAAACAATAATAATAAAAAGGGAAAAAGGTAGAACCAGTAAGTCTAAAAAAAAAAGGAAAAGAAAAAAATACAACTGATCTGTGTAGCAGAAAGATTTGAGATGATCCACGTGCTCTTCACCTTCTGATTTTACTCCCTTCTATAATCTCTTCATCTTGAGTGTGGGAAGAACCCGTGACTTGCTTCCCATGAATAAAATATGGCAAAATTGTTGACTTGTCACTCTCCTGATTTCATCACTTTGTATATAACCCCATCTCGCTACCAGACTGGCCCTAGAGAAACAGAGCATTATTCCTAGGCTTGGAGACCTAATCAAGTAACTCTGTACATCTGCCCAGCTGCGTTTCAGAACTGCTATGGATCAGTAAGTCCTTTGTACATTCCATTTTCCCATTCTCAGTGGAAATATCTGTAGTTGCCCTATGTTTTTATTTTGAGTGTGCTTGGGGCAGATAAATGGTCTGTGTAGTTTCACAGTTCCACAGATGAAGAGGTATTTTGTCCCAGGAACTATACTAACAGATTACATCCAGGAATCTAATCCTCAACTGGACCTGATATAGATGATGACATTTTGGATATTTAACTAATGCTGTAATTAGATGAGACTCTTGAGAACCTTGGGAGGAAACGGTGGATTTATTTTACATGTGGGAGGAATGGGAATCATCGGGGGCCAGAAAGTGGGCTGTGGTGGACAGGCTTTTAGGTGTCCTCCATGATCCCTGGGTCCTGTTGTCCATGTCTTGATATAATACCATCCCCTTTATCTTGGGTTGGACTTATCAATTTCTTCTAGTCAATAGATGGTAGTGAATCTTGAGATTTTATTATGTTATAGTATACTAGACCCAGCTAGCAGACCTGAAATGGTGTCTCTTTCTTCTTTACTGACTTTGAAGAAGTAAACTTCCATGATTCTTACAGCTGATGGTAAATTAATTCTGTCCAGAACCTGAAGTAGCTTGGAAGCAGATCTTGCTCAACCAAGCCTGCAGATGAGAATCCAACCCTGGATAACACTTGATTGCAGCGTTGCAGAGGAGCCAGGTGAGCTATGCCTAGACATTTAACCAACAGAAATCATGAGACAATGAATGTGTTTGACTTGCAGCCTATAAATCTGGAATAATTTCCTTAAAAAAAAAACAACAAAAAACCGTTGCTGTCTAGTTGATTTTGACTCATAGCTGCCCTATAGGACAGAGTAGAACTGCCCCATAGGGTTTCCAAGGAGCAGCTGGAGGATTCAAACTGCCAACCTTTTGGTTAGTAGCTATAGCTTGCTGTAGCTCTTAACCACAGCATAAAAATCTAATATAGTCTCTGAGTTTATAAAATGATTTTCAACTTCACTCATAATTTAAGCAATGCAGATCAATTGAATAAAAATTTTTACATACCCAGTGTTGGCAATGATAAAGGGAAAAAGGCTGTCTTCTAGACTGTTGGTATGAATGTTGTTA
Source organism: Dugong dugon (assembly GCA_030035585.1). Classification (NCBI taxonomy): domain Eukaryota; kingdom Metazoa; phylum Chordata; class Mammalia; order Sirenia; family Dugongidae; genus Dugong; species Dugong dugon. Next base: position 193,226,686 of record CM057463.1, on the reverse strand, counting down.
CAATCAGTTTGAAGAGTGATTTGTAGATATACGTCAAGAATCTATATGTGTGTATCTTTTTATCTAAAAGTTTCATTTGGGGATATTTTTGTTAAATAGCTAGCATCCTTTTAAAGGTATGCTAACATATATATGTAATGAATTTTATTGCAATATTTTTTTAAGAGCAAAAATCAAAAAAACATAAAACAAGCAAATCACTGAAAAACTTATGTGTCTGTCTATAGAGGTCTGGTGAAATAATGGTACAACTGTAATATTGTAATATATAATATACAAATAGAATATAGTGGACGTCAATAAATTAATGGAAAAATGTCAACAGAAAAGCAAAATTAAAACAATACGGATATATAGATTTATCTCTCTCTGCTTTTCTCTCTCACACATACACACACAATTAATTTATAGTGTGTTTTATTTTTTGTAATTTTATATCCCACTTCTTTGTATTTTTATTGAAATGTAATATTTTTGAAAACCTCTCAAACATATAAAATTCATATGGTGCGAGTACTGAAGTTTTTTTCCAAAATTTGTTTGATTCACTCTTTCTTTTATTGTACTGAAATTCCTAACTTTTAGCTGGTGTATTGCTGCCCAGAACAAGACAACATTTGCCAGCCCACCTTTGGGTTATGTGTAACTCTGTGATTAAGTCCTGGCTGAGAGTCTGTAAGGGCTATGGGATACTTTGAAAATATCTGTAGTGGAAAGAATAATGGTTTCCAAAGACATCAGGTTTCTAATCACCAGAACATGTGAATATGTTACATTACAAGGCAAAAGAGACTTTGCAGATGTGACTAAATTTGAGGATTTTGAAATGGGGGATTATCCTAGATTATCTGGATTGACCTAGTTTAATAACATGAGCCATGAAAAGTAAGGAAGCCTTCTAGGCTGTGGTCAGAGAGAGATGTGACAGTGGAAGAAGGGTCAGAGAGACGCTAAATTACTGGTTTGGAGGAATGCGTGTGTTTTCTGGAATTTGGAAAAGGTAAAGAAGTGGCTTCAACCTTAGAGCCTCCAGAAAGAAAGATAGCCCTACTGATACCCTTATCTTAGCCTGGTGAGACCCGTGTCCAGCTTCTTACCTATAGAGCTGTAAGGTAGCGTGTTAGTGTTGTTTCAAGCAGCTTATTTTGTAGAATTTTTTTCAGGAGCAACAGAAAACTAGCGCAGTATTCTTAAGGGAGAGTACTTGTGCTTTTTTGTTTTTCTTCTCATTATTGTTGTCTGAAAAACCAACACAAGAGCAAAATCTAGAGCAGCCGTGCTGGATCTTAGGTGAGAGTTGTGATTTGGGGATGATGATGAAAGACAACAAAAGCAGCTTGGGGCACAGACGAATGTGCGAGTTTCATATCAGAGGTGTGATGGCTCCTTTACACATGTATCAGGGAAAAAATAAACTTTTATAGTTTGCTCTTAATGGATAAACCTATTCTTATGAGAAATATCAATATGTTTTATAATAAATAATTGAATGCAAATTGAATAAAATAAATAATGTAAGTGAAGTAGATAGAGAAAAGCTAGAAAGGCTTCTGAATGAGTTAAGAGCTTGAGGTATGGAGGGAGTATTAAAGAGTGATTTAGGAAGAAAGAGAGAGGGAGGCATGCTTTAAGGAAAGCAACCGAGAGCAAAAGAAATTATATCTTTTGGTGTGATAGTTCTCTGAGGAAGTGAGTTTATGAGGAGTATAAAAGAAAACATTGAAAATAGGGCAATTTATCACAACAACAGCAGACAGGAAAGCAAATGTTGGTGGTCCTTGAAAACCAAATTGATCTATTTGAATGGGATAGAGGAGGAAAACCAGAAAGCAAGTATAGAGTGGGCAGAAGACCTAAAGAAATGCCAAAACCTGAAAAATTCCTATTATTATTATTCATTTCTTCTAACTTCAAGATATGATTGGAAAAACAAAACAGTAATAGATTCTATGGAGTTCCATGGTTTGGTCACCATTCCGCATGTTATTGATAAATTCTTACGAGCTTACTGCATCCAGTTTAGCTTTATTGATTTACGTATCATACAATTTACCCACTTAATGTGTAGAAATCTTTTTTGTGAAATGCTTTTTCTGTATTAATTAACATGATCATGTAATTTTTCTTTCTTAGAGTATTAATATGGTAGATAATATTAAAGTATTGAACCAGATTTGCCTACCTGGACTAAATCTCAGTAGAAGTTTTTCTTTGTACATATTATTAGATTGATTTTGTTGATGGTTTTTGTATTTAATTTCATGAGTGATATTAGTCTGTGTATTTCTTTTCTTTTGGCCACCTTTGCCTGGTTTTCGTATCAAGCTCATTCTGGTCTCAAAATGACTTGTGAAGGGTCTTTCCTCTTCTACTTGCTGAAAGAAACTGTGTAAAATTTGTATTATTCCTTTGAATGTTTAGTAGAATTCCCCAATAAAACCATCTATGTCTGGACACTACTTTCTAAGGAGCATTTTCAAAAAGTATATATTTTTAAGTAAATATAAGATTACTTAGATTATCCATTTCATTTTGAAAGAGTTTTTGTAGTTTGTAGTTTTTAAAAAATTGATCAATTTCTTCTCAGTTGTCAAATTTAGGAGCATAAAATGATTTGTATTATTCCTTTAATGGGTACAGAATCTACTGTGATAATTACTTGTTTCATTCCTCATATTGGTGATTTATGTCTTTAATTTTTTCAGTTTTGCTAGAGATCTGTCAATTTTATTGATTTTTTTCAAAAAGCCAGTTTTTATCATTAGTTTTCTCTATGATTTTTCTGTTTTAAATATCATTGATTTTTGCTGCCTTTATTAATGTTTTTTGATGATTTTGCATCTATGCTTATAAGGGATATTGGTCTGTAGTTTATTTTGTATGTGATATCTTCGTCTGATTTTTGGTCTTAGATTAACCCTTACCTCTTAGAATGAGTTCGGAAGTGTTTCCTACTCTTATTTTTGGGAAGAGTTTGAAGAATTTGTTTATTAATTCTTTAAATGTTACATAGAATTTGCCAGTGAAGTCATTTGAGCTTTGTGAGAATTTCTTTAATTACAAATTCAATTTATTTTCATGTTAGGGCTGTAGTCAGCATTTCGTATTTCTTATTGAGTCAGTTTTAATAGTTTTTGTGTCTTGCTAGGACTTTCACCAGTTTGTCTAATTCATCTAATTTGTTGGTGTACAGTTGTTCATAGTTTTCACTTATAATTATCTTTGTTTCTGCAATTTCAGTAGTAATGTCCCTTCTTTAATTCTTGATTTTGGCAATTTGAGTCTTATCTTTTTCTTGGCCAGTCTAGATAAAACCCATTGCTATCGACTTGATTCTGACTCATGGCGACCCTGCAGGACAGAGTAGAGCTGCCGCATAGGGTTTCCAAGGAGCGCCTTGTGGATTCGAACTGCGTACCTTTTGGTTAGCAGCTGAAATCTTAACCACTACGCCACCAGGGTTTCCAGTCTAGACAAGGTTTGTCAATTTTGTTGATCTTTTTAAACAGACAACTTCAGGTTTTGTTAACTTTCTTATATGTTTGAGAGTAGATCTCTTTGTATTCATACAACTTGGAAATCATTGAGTGTTTTGTATGTGTAGGTCACTGTTTTTCATCTGTTTGGGAACTATTTAGCCATTATCTTTTTAAATAATTTTTCTGCTCCTTTCTGTCTCTGCCATACCCATTATGTGTGTACTGGTGCATTTAATGGTGCCCTGTATTTTTTTTGAAGTACACTGCATTTTGTTTTTATTACTCTTTTTTCTCTCTTAACATTTCATAATCTTTATCCATCTATCTTCAATTCTTGATTATTTCTTCTTTGAGTTCAAATGTACTGTTGAGCCCCTTTAGTTAATTTTTATTTTTATTTATTTTATTTTTCAACTCCAGAATTTCTGTTTCTTTTTATCATTCTTTTTATTAATATTCTTTATTTGATGAGACATTATCATCATACCTTCCCTTACTTCTTTAGGTATAGTTCCTTTTACTTCTTTGAACGTATTTATAATAGCTGCTTTGAATTTTTGTCTGTTGAATGTATCAACTGGACTCCCCCAAAAGAAGTTTCTGTTGACTGCTTTTTTTTCATTTCTTTGTATGAGTCACAATTTTCTGTTTTATTTTTGCATTTACCGTATTTTTTATTGAAAATAGGATATTTTAGAAAACATATTTTAACAACCCTATATACTCTTGTTCCCTCTCTGGTCTTACTGTTGTTCACTTGTTTATGAACTTGTTACTTGTTTATTTAGTGACTTATGTGGAACATTATAATAAAATACAATTTTCCTGTTGTGTTAAGCCTTTGTTGCCAGTTCTCAGAAGGTGCAGCTTTGGGCATGTATACTTTTACCCTAGATGACAGTGATGTTGGCAGAACACTCTTTGAGTATTTCTTTCTCTGATGTGTCTATAAATTGTCTTTCCTGATTGGTATCTCACTCGGCTGGTAAGGTCCATAATTGCTGACTGATTAAACTATTGTTTTTAATAATGTCCTAAGGCACCAATTGCTCCACAATCTGCTCCAATTAAATCGGACCCCTCTGCAGGTTTGGTTTGGAGGTCTATCTTGGAGGTTTGTGCTGACCCCAGGAAGGATCTTTTTAGCTATCTCTCTCCTGATTGTCTCTGGTGAACTAGTTGGTCTGATTTAGCTTGTCTCTCTCATGGAGCTATCAGCCTCCTCTTAACTGATCGTGACCAAAATGTCTATTGTTTGTAAGAGCACCCTTAGGCTCGAATTTCATCACCTCTGTTCCAAATAAGTAAGTTCATTGAGAACAGCCTTGCTGTTCTCAGTTTTTATGGCTTACCTCTCCCTGTAGACAAAATATCTGCACCACTGCTCAATAGCTGGCGTTTGAAACCGTCACCTTCTAGCTCTGAAGTGACACTCCAGGTTTACGAGTACGGTGCTGGGTGAGAAATGGTAGCTGTGCTGTCCTAGGCTGGACTGTCCCACTCTGGGACCTCCAAACAATTGTTTACAGGATGCCCACGGCCCTAGCTATCTCATCACGGATCGCCTCCCCTGCACTCTCCCCTCACTCACTCCTCTCCAGTCATGTCATCCCCCGGTTTATCGGAAAGAACAGATATATTTCTCACTCAGGCTTTGGCACTTGTTGCTTCTTCCGCCTTGAGCACACGTTCTCCAGATTGTTCCTTCACCTTCTTCAGATGTCTGCTTGCCAGTGAGATCATCCTAACTACCCTTATCGAATTAAATATAATCTTCCTGAATTTGCCTATTCACCTCTCATGCTTTATTCACTTTCATAATTTGCATAGGCAACTAACATGCTTTAATATTTCTTATTTTTTTGTTTGCTTATCACCTGTATCACCCACCCCAACAGATACACATAAGGCAACCTACCTGAAGGCAGGGATTTTTGTCTGTTTAATTTATGCCACATTCAGCATAGGATTTGGTAATTGTAGTTGTTGTTGTTGGTTGCTGTTGTTGTTAGTTGCTGCCAACTCCGACTCATGGAGACGATAAAATCCAAAACCAAACCCACTGCCGTCAAGTCGATTCTGACTCATAGCGACCCTATAGGACAGAGTAGAAATGGCCCATAGGATTTTCTAGGCTGTAATCTTTACGGAAGCAGACTGCCACATCTATCTCCCATAGAGAGGCTGGTGGGTTCACGGCAGCCTTTCAGTTACCAGCTAAGTGCTTAACCTCTGTGCCACCAGGGCAACCGTAGTAGTAGGTATGTAATAGGCAGTCAATAAATATTTGTAGGATGATTGAATTACTGTGCTGATTAGACTCTTACCCTCTATTTCTTGGTCTCTGTAGAATTCTGTTTAACTTTTTGAGAATCTCAAATCATTATAGTAAGCATGTGTGCTTTTAATGTTATTAAACTGTGATAATTAAAAGTAAAAAAGAATCAGGCAAGTGTTTACTGTTTAATAATACCTAATTCTCTGAAGTGTTAGATTTAATAGATAAAATGAATATTTGGATAGGTGGTTGTTCTTTAAACATTTACCATCTCAGTTTAAATGTAATTGCTTATGTTAACATGATGTTTGTTATGTTAAAAATTATTCCCTTTCTAATATAAATCATCTTTTAGTCATTTACAGAGGCAGATTATCCGGTATACATTAACATTACCACAAAAGACATGTTTGTATGAAATAGGTAGATAATGTTATGTATTCTATTCTGTAGAAATATCAGTAGATTTTGGGCTGTGCTTTGTATTTCTCTCTTGAGTTTGATTTATCAAATCAGAACTACACCATTCCATGTAGTAAATCTCTACAATATCATTTAAATTTATTTTAATTGCTTGATGAGTCTGCTTCCCACAACATCTAATGTGCTGAAGTTTACATTTCTGATTCTTTTATTCTACTTTAGATGAAGGTTTACACAACAAATAGTTTCTCATTAAACAGCTGGTACACATATTGTTTTATGACAAGCGTTAACAACCCCACGACATGTCAACATTGTCCCTTCTCAAGCTTGGATTCCCTATTTCCAGCTTTCCTGTCTCCTCCTGCCTTCTAGTCCTTGTCCCTGGACTGTTGTGCCCCATTAGCCTTGTTTTGTTTTATGGGGCTGTCTAATCTTTGGATGAATGGTGAATCTCGCGAGTGACTTCATTACTGAGCTAAAAGGGTTACCAGTGGCCATACTCTTGGAGTTTCTCCAGTCTTTCTCAGGCCAGTAAGTCTGGTCTTTTTTTGTGAGTTAGAATTTTCTTCTACATTTTTCTCTAGCTCTGTCTGGGACCCTCTGTTGTGATCCCAGTCAGAGCAGTCAGTGGTGGTAGCCAGGCACCACCTAGCTATACTGGACTCAGTCTGGTGGAGGCCGTGGTAGTTGTGGTCCATTAGTCCTTTGGATCAATCTTTTCCTTCTACCTTGTTCTCTTCATTCTTCCTTGCTCCCGAAGGAGTGAGAAGAGTGGAATATCTTAGATGGCTGCTCACACAGGCCTTTAAGACCCCAGACTCTACTCATGAAGATATAGTGTAGAACATAGTCTTTATAAATTATGTTATGCCAATCAAGCTAGAGGTTCCCCGAGACTATGGCCGCCGCAGCCCCCTGCCCAGTAATTTGGTCCCTCACAGAGTTTGGAGTGTCTATGGAGCTTCCATGACCTTTCCTTGTACAAGTTGTGCTGGCTTTCCCAGTATTGTGTACTGTCTTACCTTTCACCAAAGTTACCACTTATCTATTATCTGTTTAGTTCCCCCCTACCCGTCCCAACCCTCGTAACCAACAAAGATTGTTTCTTTTCGTGTGTAAACTTTTTCATGAGTTTTTACAGTGGCGGTCTCATACAATATTCGTCCTTTTGTGATTGACTTATTTCACTCAGCATAATGTTCTGCAGTTTCATCCATGTTATGAGATGCTTCACAGATTCATCATTGTTCCTTGTCATTGCATAGTACTCCACTGTATGTATGACAAATAGTTAGTTTATCCATTCATTTGTTGATGGGCATCTAGGTTGTTTCCATCTTTTTGCTATTGTGAACAATGCTGTAATGAACATGGTTGTGCATATGTCTATTCATGTGATGGCTCTTATTTCTCTAGAATATATTCCTAGGAGTGAGATTGCTGAATCGTATGGTATTTCTATTTCTAGCTTTCCAAGGAAGAGCCATATAATTTCCAAAAATGGAAGTATCGTTTTGCATTCCCACTAGCAGTGCATAAGAGTTCCAATCTCTCTGCAGTCTCTCCAACATTTGTTATTTCCAGTGTTTTTGATCCGTACCAGTAATGCCGGGGTGAGACGGTATTTCATTGTGGTTTTAATTTGCATTTCTCTAATGGCTAGTGAGCACGAGTATTTCCTCATGCGTCTGTTGGCCGCTTGAATGTCTTCTTTGGTGAAGTGTCTGTTCATTTCCTTTGCCCATTTTTTAATAGGATTATTTGTCTTTTTGTTGTAGAGTTATTGGATTTTCTTGTAGATTTTCGAGATTAGACTTTGTCTGATTTGTAATGTCCAATAATTTTTTCCAGTCTGTAGATTCTTTGTTTACTCTTTTGGTGAAGTCTTTTGATGAGCATAAGTGTTTAATTTTTAGAAGATCCCAGTTATCTAGCTTATCTTCTGGAGTTTGTGTGTTGTTGGTTATGGTTTGTATCCTGTTAATGCCATGCATTAGGGCCTCTAACATTGATCCTATTTTCCTTCTATGAACTTTATAGATTTTGGTTTTATATTTAGGTCTTTGATCTGTTTCAAATTAGTTTTTGAGTATGGTGTGAGGTATGGGTCCTGTTTCACTTTTTTGCAGATGGACATCCAGTTTTGCCAGCACCATTTGTTAAAAAGACTGTCTTTTCCCCATTTGATGGACTTTGGGCCATTGTTGAAGATCAGGTGACCATAGGTGGATGGATTTACATCTGGGTTACAATTCTGTTACACTGGTCAATGTATCTGTCATTCTACCAGTACCAGGCTGTTTTGACTACCGTAGCTGTATAGTAGGTTTTGAGGTTAGGTAGTGCCAGCCCTCCTACTTTTTCTTCTTCTTCAGTAGAGCTTTACTTATCCTGGGCTTCTTCCATCTCCATGTGAAGTTAATGATTAGTTTTTACTTCTCTTTAAAAACTGTTGTTGGTATTTGGATTGGGATTGCTTTGTATTTGTAAATTGCTTTGTGTAGAATTGTCATTTTCATAATGTTGAGACTACCTATCCATGAGCATGGTATGTTTTTCCATTTTTGTATATTCCTTTGGGTTTTTTGCAGTAGTGTTGTGTAATTTTCTTTGTATGGGTCTTTTATATCTCTGGTTAGATTTATTCTTAAGTATTTTATTTTTTTAAGGGCTATTATAAATGGTATTGTCTTCCTGATTTCCTTTTCACCGTTCTCTTTATTGGTATATAGGAATCCTCCTTATTTTTGTATGTTTATCTTGTATCCTGCCACTCTGCTGAATCTTTCTATTAGTTCCAGTAGTTTTTCTATGGAGTCTTTAGGGTTTTCTATGTAAAGTATCATATCATCCACAAACAGGGACTGTTTCACTTCTTCATTACCAATTCGGATGCCCTTTATTTCTTTTTCTTGCCTTATTGCTCTAGCTAGGACTTCCAGCACAATGTTAAATAGGAGTGGAGATAAAGGCCCTCCTTGTCTTGTTCCTGTTCTCAAAGGGAATGTTTTCAGCCTCTCTCCATTAAGAATGATGTTGGCTGTTGATTTTTCATAGATGTCCTTTATTATGTTGAGAAATTTCCCTTCTATATCTATTTTATTGAGAGTTTTTATCAGGAATATGTGCTGGAATTTGTTAAATGCCTTTTCTGCATCAATTGAGATGATCACGTGATTCTTTTCTTTCCTTTTATTTATGTGGTGGATTATGTTGATTTATTTTCTAATGTTGAACCATCCTCGCATACCCAGTATGAATCCTACTTAGTTGTGGTGTATTATTTTTTTGATATGATGCTGAATTCTATTGGCTAGAATTTTGTTGAGAATCTCTGCCTCTATATTCATGACAGACATTGGTCTGCAATTTTCTTTTTTTGTGGCATCTTTGCCTGGTTTTGTTATCAGGGTTATGCTGGCTTCATAGAATGAATTCGGAAGTGTCGCTTCCTTTTCTATGTTCTGAAATAGCTTGAGTAGAACTGGTACAATCTCTTCTGTGAATGTTTTGTAGAATTCTTCAATGAAGCCATCTGGGCCAGGGCTTTTTTTGTTGGGAGTTTTTTTTATTACCTTTTCAATCCCTTCTCTTGTTATGGGTCTGTTCAGATTCTCAACATCACTTTGTTGTAGTTTGGGTAGGTAGTGTGTTTCTAGAAATTTATCTATTTCCTCTAGGTTTTCAAATTTGTTGGAGTATAGTTTTTCATAATCTGTTAGGATCCTTTTTATTTCAGTTGGGTCTGTTGTAATGTCCCCCATTTCATTTCTTATTTGGGTTATCTGTGTCCTCTCCTGTTTCTCTTTTGTGAGTCTGGCCAGTGGTTGATTTTGTTGATCCTTTCAAAGAACCAACTTTTGGTTTTGTTGATTCTTTCTATTGTTTTTCTAGTCTCTATTTCATTTATTTCTGCTCTGATCTTTATTATTTCCTTTCTGCCCTGATCTTTATTATTTCCTTTCTTCTTGTGGCTGTGGGCTTTTTTCCTATCTCTTTCTACTTTTTCAGGTTCTGTAATTACTGTTTCGATTTTGTCTCTGTCTTCTTTTTTATGTGTGCATCTATGGCTAAATTGTCCTCTGAGTACTGCCTCCGCTGTGTCCCAAAGGTTTTCCTATGATGTGTTTTCATTCTCATTTGATTCTAGGAATTTTTTGAGCTTATCTCTGATTTTTTCTATTACGCAGTGATGTGTAAGCAGGGTGTTATTCAGTTTCCATGTAATTGATTTTTTTCCTTTCTCTTCCTATTGTTAATTTCTACCTTGATGACATTGTGGTCAGAGAGGATACTTTGTATTATCCCAACATATTGGATCTTGTTGAGGATTGCTCTCTGGCCTAAGATGTGGGTTATTCTGGAGATCTTTCTATGTACATTGGAAAAGAATGTGTACTCTGCAGCTGTTGGGTGGAGTGTTCTATATATGTGTATGAGGTCAATTTGGCTGATTGTGCCCTTTTGGTCCTCCATATCTTTGTTGAGTTTCTTTCTAGATGTTCTATCCTTTACTGAGAGTGGTGTGTTGAAGTCTCCTACTATTATTGTAGAACTGTCAATTTCTCTTTTCAATGCTGTTAGAGTTTGTTTTATGTATTTTTTTAGCCCTGTCATTGGGTACATATATGTTTGTTATGATTATGTCTTCATGATGGGTCATCCTCTTAATCATTACATGGTGTCCTTCTTTGTCTTTTATGGTGGGTTTTGCTTTTTTTAAAGTCTATGTTATCTGGTATTAGTATTGCCACTCCTGCTCTTTTTTGGTAGCTGTTTGCTTGATATATTTTTTTCCATCCTTTGATTTTTAATAAATTTACATCTTTGTTTCTAAGATGTGTCTCTTGTAAACAGCATATTGATGGATCCTGTTTTTTTATCCATTCTGTCACTCTCTGTCTCTTTATGGGTGCATTTAGGCTGTTTACATTCAGTGTAATTATTGATAGGTGTGAGTTTATTGCTGTCGTTTTATAGTGCTATTTTTTTTTTTTTTTTTTTGTGGTGCTGACATTTTCTTTGGTCCTCTTACTCTCCTGTGCTGAATTTCTTTTTTTTGTGTGTGTGGGTTTTTTTTCATTTCTTTTGTTTTTGTTGGTTTTGTTTTTACTGAGACTTTATATTTTTCTTCTTTTTTTTGAAGAGTAGGTTGTTAACTTTCTTTGTGCTTACCGTGAAATTTACTCATATCTTCCTAGGTTTGAACTAGTCTATTATTACTTGGTATCACCTTGCCTTGCTCTCCATTAGAAGGTTCTATACCTACACCATTTATTCTTTCTTATGTTGTTGTGATGTTGTTGTCATTTACAAATTAACCTCTCTAGCTCTCTGTTGTAATTGTTTTGGTTTTGGATAGTCCTTGAAAGTTCATTTCCTAGGTTGGTATCTGGCTGGTATGATCCTGTGTCTTAGATTCAGCCTGTGGTTTGATTTTGTTCTCAGATTGAAGGACTCTCTTTAATAATTCTTATAAGCTTGGTTTGGTTTTTACATAGTCCCTTAATTTCTGTTAATCTGGAAATGTCTTAATTTCACCATCATATTAGAATGAGAGTTTTGCAGGATATTTTATTCTTGGCTGGCAATTTTTTTCTTTCAAGGTTTTATATATGTCATCCCATTGCCTTCTTGCCTGCATGGTTTCTGCTAAATAATCTGAGCTTAGTCTTATTGTTTCTCCTCTGTATGTCACTTTTTGTTTTTCTTTACCTGCTCCCAGGATTCATTTTTGGTTTTGGGTTAGTGAGTGTTATTGTGTTATGCTTTGTTGATTTTCTTTTCAGGTCTATCCTATATGGGGTTCATTGAGCTTCTTGGAAGGTCAGCTTTCTGTCTTTCATGATATTGGGGAAGTTTTCTGTCAGCAGTTCTTCAATGATCCTCTCTGTGTTTTTGTTTTCTCCCCCTGTTCTGGAACTCTGATCACTTGAAAATTTTTGCCTTTGATGGTATTCTACATCATTCTCCAGGTTTCCTCATTTTTCTTTGTTCTTTTTTTCTGATTTTCCTGAGAGTTCTATCCAATTGTTTGTCTTTAATTTCACTAATCTTGTCTTCCATTGTTTCAAACCTGCTTCTCAGCCCTTCTATGACACTGTCCATTTCTGAAACTTTATTGTTTATCTTTCGGATTTCTAATTGTTTTTGTATGATTTCTAGTTGTGAACTTATTTTAGCATTTTGTTCCTTTATTATTTTCCTGAATTATTCCATTTTTTTGGTCTATATTTTCCATGAATTTGTCTGCTTTTGCCATGAATTTGTGTATTTTTTCTTCCTTTTTGTCTGCTTTTTGCTTCAACTCTTGGATACCTCTAAATATTAGAGATTTGAATTCCTATCAGGTAGTTCTAGTGCTTTTCCTTGTACTGGAAGTTCATCTAGTGTTTTATTTTGGGTGCTTACTGGAACCATTCTGTCCTGTGTTTGAACATGTTTTGATATTGTCTGCTGTCTTCAGGGCATTCAGTAGTTATTTTCCTTATTTGTTGATCATGGATATATTTGTTTCATCCTGATTTTTTGTTTTATTTGGTTACGTCTGAGCAGGCAGGCTGTGCATTCTTTGTTGTTTCCTCCTTTGTAGGCACGATTCTTTTTTGCCTCCTTCTCCAATGGGCAGGGTCAGTTGCTCACGTGTGGTACAACAGGGCAAGTCCAGCTGGAAGGGAGTTGCTGGGATGGGTTGTTTGTGGCATGTACTAGAGCTGACAGGGCTACCTAGGAATCAGTACAGGGCAGGTTCCAGTAGACCATACCCATGCTGCTTGGGGGTGTGATGTTTCAGCACACAGTGTGGGTAAGAAGGAAGGAGTGGGCAGATTGTGATGTGTGAAGCTAAGATGGGTATGGGAAAGAGGAGAGAGGAACAGGAGCCAAAAACATATAATCAAACAATAAAGAGGATAAGGGTGCGTTCCATTAGAGTGGAGAGATGAGAGACTGAGAAATGGAGAAACACAAAAAGGAAAAAAATGAAAGAAAATAAAAAGGGTAAAAGAAAAAAATGAATAAATAAAAGCTAGCAAAAAAAAAAAAAAAATGCTCCCAGGGATCCTACCAGTGCAGCTGTGAGGACTGGGGAAGTTGCTCCCAGGCTGTGAAGTACAGCCTGGCTAGAAGGTGTAGAAGTGTCACACAGTGTCAGATTTCAGATGACAGGAAAAGAAGGTACGTATAGAGAGACAAGAAACTGAGAAATCAAAAAAAGGGAAAAAAGAGAAGGAAGAAAAGAAAACAAGGAAACAAAAAAATGAAAATAAACAAACAAAATAAATAAATAAATGTACCCCCCAGGGATCCTACCATGCATCTGTGCAGAGCAAGGGAGTAGCTCTCAAGTGGCGCAAGTACTGCCCATCTAGAAGGGGCTCTCAAGCTGAGAAAAGAAAAACAAAACAAACAAACAAACAGATCAAAGCAGAGTAAATCAGAACAAGCAAAAAATAAAAAAGCCCTGGGGATCCTACCAGCATGGTGGCACAGGCTGGGAAGCAGTTTCACAGTTGAGCGGTGTTTCACAGCCTTTCAGGAAGAAGCAAAGATGGCACATGGAGCCAGGTATTTGAGAGAAAGGAGGGGGAGGTGGTGAGAGGTAAGGAAGAAATCTAAAGAAGCAGAAGCAAGCAACACCAGCAGCCAGCAAATGGCACTCAGAAATCCAGCTAGTACAGGTGGTGGAATCCAAGTGACTTCAGGGTGAAGCCCATGCTTCCGGCCAAGAGACTGTGGTGGCAGGAGGCAGAGGAGGCTGAGTGGGGGTGAAGGGGGTGGAGGGATGGGAAAGCGTATATCACCAGTTACCAGTTGTTCTGTCTCCTACTGGTAGCTCCCTGAAGCTGCTTTCTCATACCCCTGTTTGCCAATCTCTGATAGGAACCCAGGATGACAGATACATGCTGCATTAGCTGAGAGGGTACTTCTGCATGTACTCTCTTCGCTCTCTGTTCTCTGTCAGTTTCTTATTCCATTCAGTGCTTGGATGAGTTTTTTCTCTCTTCATTTGCTTCTTATGGTTTCAGGATTTATGTTTGTCTCTGGTTGACTTATTTTTTCGGATCTTTGCTGTGGAGTGACAGCATGGTGCTTCTGTCTGTAGTGCCATGTTGTCTGGAAGTCCTAGTAATCAAAGTTTATATTTGAAATCCCTAACTCTAACGTAGGAGTCCTGGTGGGTTAAAGCATTCAGCTGCTAACCAAAAGGTCAGCATTTTTAAACCAGCCACTTGGCAGGAGAAAGTCATGACACTCTTCTTCTGTAAAGATTTACAGCCTTGGAAACCCTATGGGACAGTTCTACTCTGTCCTATAGGCTTGCAATGAGTCCAAGTCAATTAGAAGGCATTTTTTTGTTTGTTTGTTTGTTTTTTAAACTCTGATATATAGTGCATGCATTTAAACCAATTGCTTTTGAGTAAATTCTGGCTCACAGTGATCATATGTGTTTCAGAGTAGAACAGCACTCCATAGAGTTTCATGGCTGTGACCTTTCAGAAGCAGATCGCCAGTCCTTTCATCCAAGGCATGCCTTGGTGGGTTCAAACTGACAATTTTTTGGTTAGTAGCCCAGTGCTTAACCATTTGTATCAATCAGGAATTCCTGAGCATATATTTTACACTTGGGAGCCCTGGTGGTGCAGTAGTTAAGAGCTCGGCTGCTAACCAAAAGATTAGCAGTTCAAATCCACCAGCCACTCCTTGGAAACCCTATGGGGCCATTCTACTATGTCCTATAGGGTCTCGATGAGTCAGAATTGACTTGACAACAAAGAGCTGGGTTATTCAAATGTACCCAAGCTCTCATTTCTTTATTAGCTCAGGTTCTATTTTTTGTTAATATGATTAATTATGACGATTTGGACATAGTGCAGATACCTTGTGTCTGTGTGTGTGTATATATATATATATATATATATGTCAAGTCAGAATGGTTAATAGTACAGGTCTAGGAAAAATATACCTAACACAGAAAATGTGGGAGGAGTGACACTAAGGGAAGTGGTTATAATTCACTACTAATTAAGGTGTGAAAGAAGATGACCTATAGACTTTAAGGTAAGAAATTTTAAAGTTCAGAGCTTAATGATACTATAAAAGTATTAAAATAAATACTGTTGGTAATGGTATAAGGTACCAATTTGATTAATAAAAGATTGAGGATCATGTATAAGGGAACCTGCTATATGGTCCTTATTAAATCTGTAATCCTGGTGATATTGAAAGAGTCTCTGGCAGATAGAAATAGTCAATAGAATCTCTAGCAAGTCCTGCTGAGTTTTGAAGTATAGCTGTTTCTTTTTCTGTCAGCACAAATTCTTTAAATGAAAACTTTCTTCCTGTTTGCTACTGGATGCTAGCAGAGAATGAACATTTGGCCACATCAAACAGTGACTGTCTGGCTTGAATTATACATCATGAAATAAGTTATTACCTGATTCGTTGAACAGATCAATATATCACATGAACTTCAACCCTGGCAGTTTTTTTTTTTTTTTTTGGTAAATGAACTCAGCAATGTAAAAAAAAAAAAAACTCTATCACTAAGTGGGATTTATTTCTGGTATTCAGGGCTGGTTTATGTTTGAAAAATCAATCAGCATATTCCATGATATCGATAGATGAAAGAAGAACAACATATGATCATGTCAATTGATGCAGAAAAAGCATTAGATAAAACTTAACTTCTATTCATGATAAAAACGCTTAACACTCTATGGATTGAAGGGAACATTTTAGCCTCATTGAGAACATCTACTAAAATTTGCAGCTAACATCATACTGATGGTGAAAGACTAAACGCTTTCTAAAATTGCGAAGAAAGGAAAAACGTCTGCTTTCACCTTCTTAGTCAGCATAGTATTAGAAGTTCTAGTCAGGGCAATTAGACAATAAAAATAAACAAAAGACTTACAAAATAAAGCATAAAATTTTATTTGCAGATGATGTGATTTCCTATGTAGAAAATTCCAAAGAAACTCCAAAAAAAAAAAAAAAAAAATCGAAAACTAACAAGTGAGTTCCGTATGGTCATAAGATACAAAATCAACACACACAAGTAAATAGCATTCATATATACTGAAAATAAACAAATGGATGCTTAGTCTAACAAAACATGTACAGGATCTATATCATGAAAATCACAAAATAATCAAGAAAGAAATCAAACAATTTCTAAATACTTGGAGGGACATGGTCCATAAAAGGAAAAGTTGATAAATTGAATCTCATCAAAATTTAAAAATTTGGTCTGGGAAAGACCTTGTTAAGATAAAAATACAAATTATACACTGGGAATAAATGTTTGTAAATCCCGTATCTGACGAGTGAGTGTGTAAAGAACTCTCGAAACTCAATTTTAAGACAAAACAAACGCAAAATCAAATACAACAAAGATGGGCAAGATATGGACAGACATTTCACCGATAAGGATATGCAGATGATAAATAAGCACAGGAAAAGATGTTCAAAATCATAAGTCTTTAGAGATATACTTAAAATCACAAGATAACACTGCATACCTATCAGAATACTAAATTAAAAACTAGCCATAACAGAAAATGCTTGCTAGGATGTGTAAAAACTGTATGACTCATAAATCGCAGGTGGGAATGTAAAATGGTACAGCCACTCTAGAAAAAAGTGTGACAGTTTATTTTAAAACTAAAAATGGACTTACCATATGACCCAGAAATTGCATTTTTGGGTGTATCTCCCAGACAATGTGAAGCTTATTTACATGAAGAAGCTTGTACATGAATTTTCATAGCACCTTTATTCATAATTACCAAAACTAGAAAATTCTTAAATGTCCTTCAGTGGGTGGATGGTTAAACAAATGGTGATACATCAATATTATGGAATATTCTTTAGCAATAAAAAAGAACCAACTATTGATACACACCACACCTTGGATGGACATCAAGAAAATTATGGTGAGAAAAAAGCCAATCACAAAAAGACAGATTTTGCATGCTATGTTAAATAATATTTGTGAAATAACATTATTATAGAGATGGAGAACTGATCAGTGGCTGCCAGAGGGAGAAGGTTAGAGTGGATTTAGCTCTAAAGGGTGAACACAAAGGAGCTTTATGGTGATGGTACAGTTAAGTATCTTGATTGTGGTGGTGGTTATACAGGCTATGTTGCTGCTGTTAGTTGCTCTTCCCACTCACAGCAACCCCCATGAGCAACAGGACAAAATGCTGCCGGATCCTGCTCCATCCTCACAATCATTGTTATGCGTCAGCCCATTGTTGCAGCCATGTGTCAATCCATCTCATTCAGGATCTTTCCCTTTGTTGCTGACCCTCTGCTTTACAAACATTATGTGCTTCTTCAGGGGCTGGTCCCACCTGGTAACAGGTCCAAAGTAAACAAGATGAAGTCCCACTATTCTCGCTTCTAAGGAGCATACTGACTGCAATTCTTCTGAGACAGATTTGTTCATTCTTTTGGCAGTTGATGCTGTATTCATTATTTTTTGCCAATACCATAATTCAAATGCATCAATTCTTCTTCTGTCTTCCTTATGCATAGTCCAGCTTTCACATGCATATGAAGTGATCCAAAACATCATGGCTTGGGTCAGGCACACCTTAGTCCTCAAGGTGACATCTTTGCTTTTTAACACTAAAGGGGTCTCTTGCAGCAGATTTGCCCAATGCAACATGTCATTTAATTTCTTGACTGCTGCTTCCATGAGTGTTGATTGTGGATCCAAGTAAAATGAAATCCTGACAACTTCAGTCTTTTTTTTGTTTGTCATGATGTTGCTTATTGGTCCAGCTGTGAACATTTTTGTCTTTGTCTTTATGTTAAGGTGTACTGCATACTGAAGTCTGTAGCCTTTGATCTTCCTCAGTAAGTGCCACTACGTGTCTCTCAGTTTCTCGTCCTGTGGTGACTTGGGTGTTGCTGTAATGCTGGAAGCTATACCACCACTATTTCAAATACCAGCCTGATAACCCATGATGGACAGATTTCAGTGGACCTTCCAGACTGAGAAGGACCTGGCAGTCTACTTC
Organism: Dugong dugon; assembly: GCA_030035585.1. NCBI lineage: Eukaryota > Metazoa > Chordata > Mammalia > Sirenia > Dugongidae > Dugong > Dugong dugon. The sequence continues at coordinate 193,208,471 of CM057463.1, read as the reverse complement.
TGAAAAAAATTGTTCAATGAAAACCTAATGGATAGCAGCAGAACGTAAGTTATGTATGTGATAAAATGCACAGAACTACACACACACACACACATACATCAGAGTGCATGTATAACTGGTGAAATCTGAATAAGCTCTATATGTTTTGTATCAAGGTCAATGTACTGGTTTTGCTATTGTGCTATAGTTAAGCAAGATGTTAACATTAGTGGAGAATGGATGAAGGGTGCTTGGAGCCTACCTATATATAGTTCTGCTACTTCCAGCAAATAAAAGCTTTAGAAAATTGAACTTTTCTTGATATGGATCAGTACATTTACATTAATACCATTTGTTATTACAAACCATTGTATTTACCTCAAATTTTTAATACAATAGGCTTTACGGGGCTTGGGACTATGGAAGTATATGCTGTTGGAAGTTGTCTGAACGGATGTTATGTGGTATATGACTGTGTGTATATATATATATATATAAATACAAGAAGTTTTGAAAGCCACATATCAAAGTATCAAGTGATACAGGATAGATAATTTATAAGCAGGACTATAGCATAGAAAGAAAATCAAGAAGTGGCAGTGATACTTACACTATTTTTTAAAACCACTTTGTTTTCTTTAAATAAAGTTCTTATTGCCCTATTCGGTTAGTTCCAAGGCTCTAATCTTTATAAACAACCACATCTTTATCTCCCATGAAGCAGCTGGTGGTCGAACCACCGGCCTTTTGGGTAGCAGCCAAGCACTTAACACCTGCACCACCAAGGCTCTTTCTGAATAGCACTAGATCACTAAAATGTCTAGTCTGAAAACTGTTTAGAGGACAGAATTCTTTTATCCTAGCACATGGAATAGGTGACTTCTAATTAGCATCTCATTTTTATCACTTATCTCTGTAATCTTGATTATGTCCTAACCTATTCAGAATTGTTTATCTTTGAAAGAATTAGAACACTTTAAATTTTCATGTTCCTATCCATTCTTACACATTCCAGTTTTACTGTTTCTTTTACATTATATATGTCTGCCTGTATTGCCTAGTGCACCGTTTCTTCCGGTCTCAGTGGATTCATATAGATAATACTTTTCAACACGAATCCAGTTGTATTCCCAGAGACTGCAGCACAAAGCTCTCTCGTTGTGTGAAAAGTGTGTTCTCGTAGAGAGGTGCCTTTCTAAAGCAGTTGATTGAATTATCAGAGGTGTAAATGCTCTTTCTCTGACTGAACCACCAACCTCACTTGGAGGAGAGTCTGACAGGCAGTGGGTGGCAAGGAGCTATCTGACAAGACAGTTTTGTGGTGCATATGCCAAATGATGGGATTATATAAAGTAAAACATTTTAAAAAATCAAATTAGTGTCAAGGCTATGTTCTTTAAAACTAGAGGAGGAATTTCCTAATGTTATGTGTTTTACAGAAAATTTGACAAATAACACCACTGCCATTCTTGGCTTTCAGAGATTAAGACAGGCTTTATTTGATCTGGCAGGATGTCTGTTGAGAAAATTTCCTGGGATTTACTTCAATTAAATGAATAAATGCATGCCCGCTCTGAACCAGATACTGTTACTACCTGGGAACAAGGATGAATGAAATACCATAGCTGTCCTTCAGAAGTTTCCAACCCAAAGAGGAATGAACAAAACCAGAGAAATATCTTGCGCTTGTTGTTGGATGGCCTTTAAACTCTCGGAGTAATTGTTGTCATTTGCGTCTTGCAGCACTGCCAATTTGGGCAATTTACTCTAAGACATTATAGGAGTGTGTTGTCAAGGTGTTTAACAGTGATAAGAGAAGAGGAAGAATCCAAACCAGTTGCCATTGAGTTGATTCCTATGCATGGTGACCCCCCGTGTGTCAGAGTAGAATTGTAGCCCATAGCGTTTTTAGGACAGTGATTTTTCAGATCACCAGGGCTTTCTTCCTAGGTGCTTCTGAGGATTTAAAATGCCAACCTTTGGGTTGGTAGCTGACATCTTAACCATTTGTGCCACTTAGGTAATCCTAGTCATACAGCTTCCCCCAAATAATAAATGTTTACTTTAGGAGCAACTGGGCTTTGCCTATATTAGCAACCTGACATTTTTAACAGAAGAGTTACCTGTTTCCCAAGGTGCTTTGGTCCCTTAATTTTCAAATTTTGCTTTCTTTGTGCTACTTTTGTTGTCTGCTCCACTCACTTTTGGAATATTTATTGAATACCAACTATTGCTAGTGTGTGCTCTAGGTGCTGGTTATACTGCAGAGAACGAATCAGGCTAAGATCCTGCTCACCCGAGCCTTCCTTTCTAGTGTGGAGAGGAAAGGGAGGAAATGTAGACAACCTTTCTCTTATTCTTCTCTCCTGACACTTCCATCTGACTCCCCTACCCTCCATGGTTGCTATTCTTGATGGTCCATAGCTGTGCTTCAGTCAATTTTGGCTTCTATTTCCTGCGCTTTGTTATTTACCCTTTTCCATCATCGCTCCTCTATTTTAGTCACTGCAGCTCTCAATCACAGTGTACAAGACTTTCTGGGGAGAGGGATAGCAATGGAGAGAGGCCCTGGTACACAAACGTACTCATGTTAAAATACGGTTAGAGGAGGCATCGAGTCTCAAAAAGCTGGCCTGGGCACTTCTATCCGTAGTTACCAAAGGCCCTTGTTACCAAGATTGTCATACTGCTCTCAATTCAACTTAGCATCACTGAGCATCTTCTAAACACAAATGCCATTTGCTAGTTTGTTAAAATCCCTAAATCGTAATATGAATCACTACAAAAATTTGATATCACAGGTGCAATTTTTGATGTTTAGCAAATTGATTTTAAAAATGTCATTGAGTGTTAAAAATAGTCCATGTATGTTGTCTAAGGGCCTGTTAGCAAGACACTCAGAGACATCTTGGTTTGTGACCCTTGTTCTAATTACACAGCGGTAAGTTCAAGAACACACTTAGCCTGGAGAGGCTGCAGATGAAGACAGGAATGTGTTCATGCCTGGATGCTCTTCCCTCACCCATACTGGATACAGAACTACCCCGAGACTAAGAGGTGCACAAACACACTTTGCCTTATCTGCATCTGCTCTAGCCTTGTGTATACAAGGCTGAAATTGAAGTGGTTTGCTTGATCATCCTGTAGAGATGATGTGACACTCCCTCATCTTATTACTTCCTGTAGAAGGGGAAGATTTCTATGTTTCAGAACCTTGTACTACACTCTTATAAAGTCTTAATCATACTGACTGAGCCACACTGACTTGTGCATCCTTTAGAAGAATTGCTGTGAGAACTACAGACCGTGTAGGGCAAATCTCAGTGAAAAATACCAGGTGATAAATGGAGTAGGAGCAGGCAAAAGGAATAATGTGATGCTTGATTGAACTGATCATCCCTTGTGACTCAGACACTAAGATAAGTGTTGGCAGGTAGAGTTCCCAACTGAGTATGGAGACCATACTGTTACTCTTAAAAGTATGGATTATTAGATTGCATTAGAATTTTAAAGAAGAAAGAATGATTGCATTGCTCTGGTTGCTGTCAAGTTCTCTGCAGAAAGTTGAGGCAACAGAGTTTGCAGAAATACCATGGAGGAGACTTCTGGATTCTGAGTCTTATGCAGTAGTTGCTAGACACTGAGACAAGGGACTTGCTGTGATATTGGGCAGATGTGGGGCTATGGTGGTGAAAGGCTGGAAATGAAGTAAAAGTAAAGAACATTTAGCATGAGATCTGTGCTGAGGGACATGGTGGTTATCATAATCTAAACCAAAAAACCAAACCCACTGCCATCTAGTTGATTCCAGCTCATAGCGACCCTATTGGGTTTCCAAGGCTGTAAATCTTTACGGAAGCAGATTGCCACATCTTTCTCCCACGGAGCCACTGCTGGTTTTGAACCGCTGACCTTTTGGTTAGCAGCCAAACACTTCAGCCACTGCACCACCATTTTACAGAACAGGCAACTGAGATTTAGGAAGGCTTAATCTTGGTCTCTGGAGTCTGTGCCATTTCGACTTCGTATTGCTCTTTTATGAAACATCTTGTTCTCTTTTTAAAACTTTTTTTTTTCCTCCATCCTTCTGAGGAATTTTTGTGCAAAGGGAGCATTAAGAAATGGCATGGAAGAGGAATGAGTTTTAAAATAAGGTTATTTTAAAAGAGCGTGTGTAATGGACAAGCTCCTTAAAGTGCAGGCGCCACGTACCTCAGCAAGGTTTACCATTTAGTCATAATTTTCACACCACTAAGGTTAATAAAATGATACCTATTTGCCCTATGATATTTAAAGTTTCATCTATAGTGACTCATACAAAAATTGACACCTCTGGAAAAAGATATCACGAGACACTCTGCATTGTCTATACTTTTGTGATACAATGAGTCTTGAACCAGTTTTCTTTACTTCACTTTTCAAAGCCAATTAGAAGTCTGCTCCTAATTCTGTTCCCAACACTGAAGAATATCAAATACTTTTATGAGCATAGGTCTCAGTGATATGCTGGGTAATGTAAGATGCATTTAAACAAGATGCTTATTGTTCAACAAAGCTATTACAGACATTGAAAAAGAACATCTAGTAACATGACAAAGAGAGCACAAGAGGGATCCAAAATTCCCAAGAATAAATTGGACTATTCCATCAGATCTCATCATCCACCTCTCCTTGTTCCCTGTGTCCTGGGAGGATGCTCATGTCGACTAAATCAGTGGGCTGCCTTGACCTCTGGTATCCACTGTGAGGAACCTGAATGATTATTTCCCTGCCTCCCTATTTACTTCTTCACAATGGAATAACTGTATTACTTTGTCCAAGAATACAACTTGAGTCAGAAAACCTTCTCCTTCAGCCCCCTCAGGTTCCAGGAAATAATCCCAGCCTTGATGCTTCAGGCCCAGGGATGATGATTGCCCTCAGATGTTGCTAGGCTTGAGTATTGCACCATCCATCCCTTCTTGCTATTTGTAAATGCTCAAAAGATTTTTAAAATGGTTAAAACTGTCTTCAAATTATACAAAGAATATCTGTTTCCTACCAGAGTGCTGACTAACATAGCAATTAGAAATAGAAATGACCAGAGGAAATAAAAACTCAAGATGAAATTCTAGGCTTGCTTTCCCTCACCTGAATGGGACTAATGGAATTCTTGAATGTACTGGCTACTTCAGAAAACATTAGCTGGTTTTATTGTCAACAAGCATTTTTACTCAAATTACCAAATAAAGTAGTTGCCTCAAGAAGATAAATAATATACATTCTGTGGTGTTTCATACCTTAGCTTTATTACTAAAGTACTTGTGTACCAGTCTGAGAATCACATTTCTAATAAATCCATTTAAAATTTTTGTTTTATTGTATGGTACTTTGTGGGGATTTCTTAGAATTTTACCATTTTTAAAAACACTCCTTCCTTTCTTCTTTATTCACCTAGAATAGGTGGTAGCCCTGAGCCTGCCCCCTTGAGCCAGTCGCTGTGAGTAGGAATCCACTCAATGGCAACGGGTTTGGTTTTTTGGTTACGTCTAGTGCTTAAATCCATAAAGAGACTATTTTGATAATGACTGATATACTGAGTCATAAAATAGGAACATCCAAAAGCCTAGAAACTATAAAAACACTAACATTTTTAGAGCCCTTATTATGTGGTTAAGTACTGCTTTGTACACTGCTTATGCATTAACTCAGGTACTTACGACAACTCTATGAGGTATGTGCCATTGCTAAGACTCACTTCATGAGTAAGGGAAAACAAGACATAGAGATATTAAATAAAAATACTACACAGCTGGTAAGTAGCAGAGATGGGATTTGAACTCAGGCAGCTTAGCCTCAGAGCTTGCATGCTCTTAACCTCTGCATTATACTGTGTCTAATAACAAAGGCAGTAGAAACAAGCTCAGCATTTCTGATCATCCAGGTCTAACAGTGGCTCCATTCCAGTCTTGAGTATCAGGAAATTTAGGTTTGTGACCTTGTGCAAGTCACATCATTTTAGACTGTAAAATAAGGGAGTGGGTGGCATGGTTTATTTTAGCTTGAAGAGTCTTCTATTGTCTCACATACATTTCCCTCTTTATACATGTAGGGGATTACACTTGTCACTACTTCTCTCACATATTTGTAAGTAGTTAGTCTTTTGGCTATTTATTTACTTTGCAGAAGTGTAGATATTGTTGTTTACTTTGGCCAAAGCTTTTCCTATAAATGGAATTTTTATCTTCTCTCTCCCTTACTGAAGAATCTGAATCTTAGAATAACAAAAATCATCCTGACAATAATACCAAAATTTTATTTTTCATCAAAAACAATGTAAATAAATCCTTGCAAATATTTGATTTACAAGTGTAAATGTGTCAATAAAAATGTCATAAATTTAGCCATTTTTTTAAAATCTAAGGAGAATAGGGCATCAGGATTGGAGAAGACTCATTAATAACCTATTATGCAGATGATGCAACCTTGCTTGCTGAAAGTGAAGAGGACTTGAAGTACTTACTGATGAAGATCAAAGACCACAGTCTGCAGAATGGATTACACCTCAATATAAAGAAAACAAAAATCCTCACAACTGCACCAACAAGCAACATCATGATAAACGAGAAAAGATTGAAGTTGTCAAGGATTTCATTTTACTTGGATCCACAGTCAACACCCATGGAAGAGAAGTCAAGAAATCAAGACGCATTGCATTGGGCAAATCCACTGCAAAAGACCTTTTTAAAGTGTTGAAGAGCAAAGATATCACCTTGAAGACTAAGGTGGGCCTGACCCAAGCCATGGCATTTTCAATTGCATCATATGCATGAGAAAGCTGGACAGTGAATAAGGAAGACCGAAGAAGAATTGACATCTTTAAATCGTGGTGTCAGCAAAGAATATTGAATATACCATGGACTGCCAAAAGAATGAACAAATCTGTCTTGGAAGAAGTACAACCAGAATGCTCCTTAGAAGCAAGGATGGCAAGACTACGTCTTACATACTTTGGACATGTTGTCAGAAGGGATCAGTCCCTGGAGAAGGACATCATGCTTGGTAAAGTAGAGGTCAGCAAAAAAGAGGAAGACCCTCAATGAGATGGATTAACACAGTGCTGGGACAATGGGCTCAAGCATAGCAACGATTGTGAGAGTGGTGCAGGACTGGGCAGTGTTTCGTTCTGTGGTAGACAGGGTGGCTATGAATCAGAATTGACTTGATGGCACCTAACAACAAGGAGAAAAGAAAATTGTATAAGCTTTTGTTAACTTTATAAGCAGTGATACAATATCACATTGGGTAGAAGAGGCTGTGAGTGGTCAAAAAGTAAGTCAGTGGTCCTTACAGATCTGAACCATCTTTTCCTTTATCTTCCTTTTCTTTTCAACACGAGCATTCTTCTAGCCAATTGGTATAACCAGGTCCCAAATTTCAAGAGATTTAGGCGGTTATGTGATTAAGAATTGAGAGGCTCTTCCATGCATTTTTACTTTATATTGTTTCATGTGGTGGAGGGTAGATGAATGGCATATTACAAAAGGAGAAAAAGGGAACAATTTTCTCAGAGTGTATAATTCTGTTTGTGTTTTTATAATGATATCATTAAATGCAGAGCCCTGGAGGCTCAGTGGTTAAGAACTATGGCTGCTAGCCAAAAGTTGGGCAGTTTGAATCCACCAGCCACTCCTGGGAAACCTTATGGGGCAGTTGTACTCTGTCCTTTAGAGTTGCTATGAGTTGGAATCAACTCAGCAGCAACGGGGTTATCATTAAATGCAATATCCTGACTCCAAATTTTAATGTAGACCCACCAAATGAGAGATAAACACTTGTGAATTCAATATTTTGGAGCCCCAATTAATATTTCCAGAAAAACTCAAGCATTTTATTTCTATCACAGTGAAAAGTTTTATGAAGTACAGAAAGCTCATTTCTTTGTAAGTAGGTTATGTTCTGATTAGCTCTTTTTAACATACAACAATAATGTCAGCATCTGAATATCTCCTCATGTCAACACCTCAAGCCCTCTGAACATAGCTTTTTTTCTTTATTAAGATTAAAGCAATATTTGTGTAAATATTCCTCCTGAAAGGTGAAAAAACTCAGGATGCCGATATTTTAGGTGATCCTTAGTGTTTTTGTATATATTTTTTTTTTTGCTTATGCAAGACTCTATATAGTTGCTTTTGCTGAATTCTCTACCCCTAATTTCCTAAATTATCATTGGTTAAAGCAGTGATGCAGCATACTTGACTAAAATTTTAACACAGTGAATTGTGATGATTACTAAGCATAGAAACACTTCACAATATTACATTAAATGGAGGACAAACAGCTCCTTTGATGTTGTTTTAGGTACCATCGAATTGGTTCCAATTCATAGCGACCCTATGTAAAACAGAACTAAACATTGCCCAGTCTGCGCCATTCTCAAAATCGTTGTTATGTTTGAAGCCCTTGTTGCAGCCACTGTGTCCTCCAACTCCTGGAGTGTACTCCTCTTTTTCCAGTGACCTTTTACTTTACCAAGAATGATGTCCTTCTCCAGGGACTGGTCCCTCCTGATAACATGTCCAAAGACAAGAGATGAAGTCTGGCCATCCTCATTTCTAAGGCTCATTCTGGCTGTACTTTTTCCAGGATAGATTTGTTCATTCTTCTGACCAGTCCTTGATATATTCAACATTCTTTACCAACATCATAATTAAAAGATATCAATTCTTCTGTCTTCCTTATTCATTGTCCAGCTTTCACATGCATATGAGGTGATTGAAAATATCATGGCTTGGGCCAGGCACACCTTAGCCCTCAAAGTGACATCTTTGCTTTTTAACACTTTAAAGAGGTCTTTTGCAGCAGATTTGCTAATGCAATATGTCATTTGATTTCTTGACTGCTGCTTCCACGGACATTGATTGTGGATCCAAGCAAAATGAAATCCTTTACAACTTGAATCTTTTCTGTTTATCATGATGTTGCTTCTTGGTCCAGTTGTGAGGGTTTTTGTTTTCTTAATGTTGAGATGTAATCCATACTGAAGGCTATAGTCTTTGATCTTCATCAGTAAGTGCCTCAAGTCCTCTCCTTTTTTAGCAAGCAAGGTTGTGTCATCTGCATATCACAGGTTTTAATGCGTCTTCTTCCAAACCTGATGCTGTGTTCTTCTTCATGTAGTCCAGCTTCTTGAAGTATTTTCTCAGTAAAGGATAATTTCTTTTATAAGGATCAACACAAAGCTGGTTTCTATGAGGTTGAGGTTAAAGATGTCCCAACTGTCCAACTTTGCTAAGCTGCTGTACAACTCCATCATCTCTAACATCAGCTACTCCATCTCCCCTCAGCACTCTCCCTCCTGTCTTTGAGTTCCCTAATTTGGTGCAAAGGTTCACAGAACTCAGGAACGGTATAAAGGAAATGGCTCATGTGGTTGTGGAAGCTGGTGAGTCAAAATTCATGGGTCAGGTTTTGGCTTCTACCAACCCATGTAGCTGCAGGAGATAATGAACCCAGACCAGTAGTTCAGACCCTCAGCCTGCTGGCTCACAAGGCTGCTGAAGCTGGCGAATCAGGTCACATGGTAGGCCGCCAGCCCAAGAGGCTGTGGAGGCCAGTGGATCCCAGAATTGGCAGGTCAGGCAGTTCTCGGGGGAAGTCAATCAATCATGAACTGGACAGGGGATCTAGATGCAGAGAGAGAGCCTCACCAGGACACAAGCATATATCTTAGAAGCAGGCCACACCCCAGGGAAAAGAGTAACTTTAGTAAGGGTGGTGGAGGTTGAGTCACACCCTTCTGCAAGGCTGTGACCCAAGACACACCTTACACTAATCCTACTTCATCAACATGTAGAGTCAGGATCCACAACATATAAAATGGAGGACAACCACACAGTACCAGGAACCATGGCCCAGCCAAGTTGATACAAAACCCCATCCATCACAGGTTCCACATACCTTATTTGTGTAGTCCCACTCAATCATTGTGTGTAAGTCACAAAGAACATGGCTAGAAGGACCATATTAAGTAATTCATTGTGCCCCACTAAGCATACACATTGAATAAGTGTGAAAGGATACAACCCTGATGCACATCTTTCCTGATTATAAACCACAGAGTATCCCCTTATCCTGTTTGAACGGCTGCCTAGTGTTCTATATATAGGTTTCACATGAGTACAATTAAGTATTCCAGAATTCCTATTCTTCCCAATGTTATGTATAATTTGTTAAGATCCACAGTCAAATGCCTTTGCATAGTCAATAAAAACACAGGTAAACATCTTTCTGATATTCTCTGCTTCCAGTTAAGATACATCTGACATCAGCAATGATATAATCCTCTTCTGAATCCAGGTTGAATTTCTGGCAGCTCCCCTGTTGATTTACTGTTGAAACCATTTTTTAAATTTTCTGCAGCAAAATTTTACTTGTGTATGGCATTAATGATATTGTTGGATCATTTTCTTTGGAATAGGCACATATATGGATCTCTTCCAGTCAGTTGGCCATGTAGCTGTCTTGCAAATGTTTTGGCATAGACATGTGAGCACTTCCAGCATTGCATCCATTTGTTGAAACATCTCAATTGTTATTCTGGCATTTCCTCCATCCTTGTTTATCACCAATGCCTTCAGTGCAGCTTGGACTTCTTCCTTCAGTACCTTTGGTTCTTGATCATAGGCTGCCTCCTGAAATGGTTTAACATCAACCATTTCTTTCTGGTACAGTGACTATGTGTATTCCTTCCATCTTCTTTTGATGCTTCCTGTGTCATTCAATATTTTGCCTATAGGAGCCTTCAATATAGCAACTCAAGTCTGAATTTATTCTTCAGTTCTTTCAGCTTGAGAAATGCTGAGTGTGTTCTTCCCTTTAGGTTTTCTATGTCCAGGTCTTTGCACGTTTGATTATAATACTGTATAATTCATTATAATGCAACCACTCATTTATCAACTTGTTGTACTGTGGCTACTTGCATATTGCTGTGATGGTGAAAGCTATGCCTCCTGTATTTCCAATATCAGCAAGGTTACCCTCGGTGGACAGGTTTCAGTGGAGCCCCAAACCAAGACAGACTAGGAAGAAGGACCTGACTATGTACTTCTTAAAAAAAAAAAAAAGACCAGTGAAAACCTCACGAATGTTTGCAGAATATTGTCTGATATAGTGCCGGAAGATGAGCCTTTCAGGTTGGAAGGCACTCAAAATAAGACTGGGAGGAACTTCCGGGCAATGTGGCAGTATAGACAGAAGCACCACACTGTACTTTCACAGCAAAGATCCAAAAAACTATGTCAAACAGAGACACATGTCAGTCCTGAAACCCTAAGCATCAAATGAAGAGATAAAGAACTCAGCCATTTGTCAAGAAATGAGAAACTGACCGAGAACAGACAGCGAGGAGAGATACATGTAGAAGTCCCCTATCAGCTACTGCAGCACGAGTCCGCCGTCTTGGACTCCTATCAGAGATCAGCGAACAGGGGATAGGAGAAAGCAGCTACACAGAGTTTTCAGCAGGAGACAGAACAAACGGTAACTAGCAATATACGCTTTCCCACCCCCACATTTCTTCACCCCCACTTGGCCTCCTCTGCTTCCTGTAGCCACAGTCTCTTAGCTTGGAAGAACTGGCTTCACCCTGGTGTCATTTGGATTCCACTCACCTGCATGGGCAAGCTCCCTGAGTGCCATTTGTTGGCTGCTGGTGTTGCTTGTTTCTGCTTCTTTAGATTTCTTCCTAATCTCTCACCACCTCCCCCTCCTTTCTGTCAAATACCTGGCTCCATGTGCCATCTTTGCTTCTTCATGAAAGGCTGCAAAACACTGCTCAACTGTGAAACTGCTTCCCAGCCCATGCTGCCACGCTGGTGGGACACTCAGGGTTTTTTTTTGTTTGTTTATTTGTTCTGTTTTGATTTGTTTGTTTTCTTTTTCTTTTCTCAGACTGCGAGCCCCTTCTATAAGGGTAGTATTGTGCGGCTTCAGAGCTACTCCCTTACTCTGCGCAGACGCACAGTGACGTCCCTAGGGGCATTTCCTTTTTCTTCTTTCTTTCTTCCGTTGGGTTTTTTTTGTTCTTGCTGTTTCTTTGTTCTCTTTTCCTCTGTCTCTTTTTCCCTTTTTGTCTTTCTTCATTTCCAGTTTCTTGTCTCTCTATACTTACCTTCTCTTCTCGTCTCCTGAATACCTGGTGCTGTGTGACACCACTTCTCCTTCTAGCCAAGCTGTACTTCACGGCCTGGGAGCAACTTCTCCAGTCTTACCAGCTGCACTGGTGGGATCCCTGGGGACTTTTCTTTTTCTTTTTTTCTCTAATTTTTATTTATTCTTTTTTTCCCCTTTTCCTTTTTTTTCTTTTTTCTTTTATCCATTTCTCAGTCTCTCATCTCTCCACTCCAACAGCAAGTTCCCCTTGCACTCTTTATTGATTGTTTGTTTCTTCTTGTGTATGTTTTTGGCTCTTGTACCTCTATCCTTTCTCCTCTTTCCCATACCCATCTTAGCTACACACGTCACCATCCCCCCCACTTCCTGCATACCTGCATCTTGTGCTGAACATCACACTCCCAAGCAGCACAGGCATGGCCTACTGGAACTTGCCATGCACCAACTCACAGTCCACCCTGTTAGCCTTAGTACATGTCACAAACAACCCATCCCAGCAACTCCCCTTCAGCTAGAACTGCCCTGCTGTCCCATACCTGAGCAACTGACCCTTCCCATTGGCAGAATAGGGGAAAAGCATCATGCCCACAGGTGAACAAACAACAAAGAACACACAGCCCGCCTACTCAGACCAAATAAACAAAAACGTAGTACAAAACAAATACACAATAATAAATGAGGAAAATAACTACTGAATGCCCTGAAGACAGCAGACAATATCAAAATATATACAAAAACAGGACAGGATGGTTCCAGTAGGCATCAAAAAAAAAAAAAAAAAAAAAACACCAGATGGCTTTTCAGTAGAAGAAAAGGCACTAGAACTAACTGATAGGGAACTCAAATCTCTATTTAGAGCAATACAAGAGTTGAAGCAAAAAGCAGACAAAAATGAGGGAAAAAATAGAAAAATTCATGGAAAAAGCAGACACATTCATCGAAAATACAGATGAAAAAATGAAAGAATTCAAGAAAATAATACAGAAAAAAATGTTAAATAAATTCACAACTAGAAATCATACAAAAACAACAATTAGAAACCCAAAAGATAAGCAACAAGATTTCAGAAATGGACAGTGTCATAGAAGGGCAGAGGAGCAGGTTTGAAAGGATGCAAGACAAGATCAGCAAAATTGAAGACAAACACTTGGATACAACTCTGTTTGAGGAAAAATCAGAAAAAAGAATGAAGAAAAATTAAGAAACCCTGAGAATGATGTGGGATACAATCAGAGGCAAAAATTTACAAGTGATCAGAGTTCCAGCATGGAGGCAGAAAACAAAAACACAGAGAGGATCACTGAAGAGCTGCTGACAGAAAAGTTCTTCAATATCATGAAAGATGAAAATCTGACCATCCAAGATGCTCAACGAAAACCGTATAGAATAGACCCCAGAAGAAAATCACTAAGGCATATCAATCACACTCACTAAAACCAAAGACAAACAAAGAATCCTGTAAGCAGCTCGAGAAAAATAAAAGGTCACATACAGAGGAGAAACAATAAGAATAACCTCAGATTATTTGGCAGAAACCAGGCAGGCAAGAGGGCAATGGGATGGCATATGTAAAACCTTGAAAGAAAAAAATTGTCAGCAAAGAATAATATATCCTGCAAAACTCTCATTTAAATATGGTGGTGAAATTAGGTCATTTCCAGATAAACAGAAATTAAGGGACTATGTAAAAACCAAACCAAACTTACAAGAATTATTAAAGGGAGTCCTTCAATCTGAGAACAGACAACATCAGACCAGAGGTTGAATCTAGGGCACAGGATTGTACTAGCCAGATACCAACCTAGGAAATGTACTCTGAAGGACTATCCAAAATCAAGAAAATTAAAACAGGAAACTAGAGAGATTAAACTGTAAATGACAACAGCATCAGAACAAAAAAAGAGGGAATAAACAGTGTAGGTATAGAACCTTCTAATGGAGAGGAAGGCAAGGTGATACCAAGTAATGATAGACTGATTCAAACCTAGGAAGATAAGGGTAATTTCAACGTAATCACAAAGGAAGTTAACAAACCTACTCATCAAAATAAAGGAGAAAAACATAAAGGCTCAGTAAAAACAAAACCAACAAAAACAAAAAAAAATTAAAAAATAGAACAACCCACAAATATAAGTGACTAAGCACTGGAGGGTAAGAGGACCAAAGAAAACATCAGTGTCACTAAAAAAAACAAAAACAAAACAAAAAAAACCTACAAAATGACAGCAATAAACTCACACCTATCAATAACTACACTGAATGTAAATGACCTAAATGCACCCATAAAGAGATGGAGAGTGACAGAACGGATTAAAAAAGCAGGATCCATCAATATGCTGTCTACAAATAGACACACCTTAGAAACAAAGATGTGATTTTATTAAAAATCAAAGAATGGAAAAAAAATATATCAACCAAACAGCTACCAAAAAGAGCAGGAGTGGCAATACTAATCTCATATAAAATAGACTTTAAAACAAAATCCACAATAAAAGAAAAGGAAGGACACTATATAATGATTAAAGGGATGATCTATCATGAAGACATAACCATAATAAACATCAACGCACCCAATGACAGGGCTCCAAAATACATAAAGCAAACTCTAACAACACTGAAAAGAGAAATAGACAGTTCCACAAAAATAGTAGGGCACTTCAATACACCACTCTCAGTAAAGGACAGAACATCTAGAAAAAAATCAGCAAAGATGCAGAAGACCTAAAGGCCACAATCAGCCAACTTGACCTCATAGACATATGTAGAACACTCCATCCAACAGCTGCAAAGTACACATTCTATTCCAATGCACATGGAACGTTCTCCAGAATAGACCACATCTTAGGCCACAGAGCAATCCTCAACAAGATCCAAAACTTTGAGATAATACAAAGTATTCTCTCTGACCACAACACCATTAAGGTAGAAATTAACAATAGAAAGAGCAAGGAAAAAAAAATCAATTACATGGAAACTGAATAACATCCTGCTCACACATCACTAGGCAACAGAAAAAATCAGTGATGGAATCAAAAAATTCCTAGAATCAAATGAGAATGAAAATACATCATACCAAAACCTTTGGGACACAGCAAAGGCAGTTTTCAGAGGAGAATTTATAGCAATAGATGCACATATCAAAAAAGAAGAAAGGGACAAAATCAAAACATTAACTACACAACTCAAACAAATAGAAAGAGAACAGCAAAAGAAAGCCCACAGCCACCAGAAGAAAGGAAATAATAAAGATCAGAGCAGAAATAAATGAAATAGAGAATAGAAAAACAATAGAAAGAATCAACAAAACCATAAGTTAGTTCTTTGAAAGGATCAACAAAATCGAGAAACCACTGGCCAGACTTACAAAAGAAAACAGGAAAGGATGAAAATAACCCACATAAGAAATGAACTGGGGGACATTACAAAAGACCCAACTGAAATAAAAAGAATTATAACAGAGTTTTATGAAAAACTATACTCCAACAAATTTGAAAACCTAGAGGAAATGGATAAATTTCTAGAAACACACTACTTACCCAGACTACCACAAAGTGAGGTTGAAAATCTGAACAAACCCATAACAAGAAAACAGATTGAAAAGATAATTTAAAAACTCCCATCAAAAAACAGCCCTGGCTCAGATGGCTTTGCTGGAGAATTCTACCAAAAATTCAGAGAAGACGTTATACCAGTACTACTCAAACTATTTCAGAACATAGAATAGGAACGGATACTTCCGAATTCATCTCATGAAGCCAGCATAACCCTGTTACCAAAACCAGGCAAAGACTCCACATAAAAAGAAAATTACAGACCAATATCTCTCATGAATATAGGTGAAAAATTCTCAACAAAATTCTAGTCAATAGAATTCAGCATCATAAGGAAAAAAAAAAAAAAAAAACCACAACCAAGTAGGATTCATACCAGGTATGCAAGGATTGTTCAACATTAGAAAATCAATCAATGTAATTCACCACATAAACAAAAAGAAGGAAAAGAACCACGTGATCATCTCAATTGACACAGAAAAGGCATTTGACAAAGTCCAACACCCATTCCTGATAAAAACTCTCAATAAAATAGGTATAGAATAGAAATTTTTCAACAAAATAAAGGGCATTTATGCAAAACCAAAGGCCAACATCATTCTTAATGGAGAGAGGCTGAAAACATTCCCCTTGAGAAGAGGAATAAGACAGGATTCCCTTTATCTCCACTCCTATTAAACATTGTGCTAGAAGTCTTAGCTAGAGCAATAAGGCAAGAAAAGGAAATAAAGGGCTTCCAAACTTGTAAGGAGGAAGTAAAACTGTCCCTATTTGAGGATGATGTGATACTATACACAGAAAACCGTAAAGACTCCATGAGAAAACTACTGGAACTAATAGAAAGATTCAGCAGAGTAGCCGGATACAAGATAAACATACAAAAATCAATTGGATTCCTATACACAAATAAAGAGAATGATGAGAAAGAAACCAGGAAAACAATAACATTTACCATAGCCCCTAAAAAACTAAAATAATTAGGAATAAATTTAATTTAACCAGGGAAGTAAAAGACCTATACAAAAAAAAAAAAAAAAAAATACTACAAAACACTACTGCAAGCAACCCAAAGGTATCTACACAAATGTAAAAACATCCCATGCTCATGGATAGGTAAACTCAACATTGTGAAAATGACAATTCTACCCAAAGAAATTTACAAATACAATGCAATCCCGATTCAAATACCAACCACATTCTTCAACGAGATGGAAAAACTAATCATTAACTTTATATGGAAATTGAAGAAGCCCCCAATAATAAAGCTCTACTGAAGAAGAAAAACAAAGTAGGAGGACTTGCACTACCAGACCTCAGAACCTACTATACAGCTATGGTACTCAAAACAGCCTGGTACTGGTACAATACAGATACACTGACCAATGGAACAAAATTGAGCACTTAGACGGAAATCTATACACCTGTGGTTACCTGATCTTCGACAAGGGCCCAAAGTCCATCAAATGGGGAAAAAACAGTCTTTTTAATAAATGGTGCTGGCAAAACTGGATGCCCATCAATAAAAAAAATGAAACAGGACCCATACCTCACACCATGCACAAAAACTAACTTAAAATGGATCAAAGACCTAAATATAAAACCAAAAACCATAAAGTTCATAGAAGAAAAAATAGGATCAATACTAGAGGCCCTAATGCATGGCATTAACAGGATACAAACCATAACCAACAACACACAAACTCAAGAAGATAAGCTACATAACTGGGATCTTCTAAAAATCAAACACTTATGCTCATCAAACGACTTCACCAAAAGAAAAAAAAGACAACTTACAGATTGGGAGAAAAAAAAAAATTGGCGATTACAAATCAGACAAAGGTCTAATCTCGAAAATCTACGAGAAAATCCAACACCTCTATGACAAAAAGACAAATAATCCCATTAAAAAATGGGCAAACTATATGAACAGACACTTCACCAAAGAAGTCATTCAAGAGGCCAGCAGACACATGAGAAAATGCTTGCTATCACTACCCATTAGAAAAATGCAAATTGAAACCACAATGAGATATCATCTCCCACTGGCATTACTGGGATGAATCAAAAACACTGAAAATAACAAATGTTGGAGAGGCTCCGGGGAGATCAGAACTCATATGCACTGCTGGTGGGACTGCCTAATGATACAACCATTTTGGAAAATGATATGGAGCTTCCTTAGAAAGCTAGAAATAGAAATATCATACGATCCAGCAATCCC
The DNA here is from genome assembly GCA_030035585.1 of Dugong dugon. Lineage (NCBI taxonomy): Eukaryota > Metazoa > Chordata > Mammalia > Sirenia > Dugongidae > Dugong > Dugong dugon. The sequence goes on along the minus strand of CM057463.1, from coordinate 193,190,567 downwards.
ATTCCTAGGAGTAACGTAGAGAAAAAAGAGCCGTCACACAAATAGACATATGTACATCCATGTTCATTAAAGCATTGTTCACAATAGCAAAAAAGATGGAAATGACCTAGATGCCCATCAACAGATGAACAGATAAACAAACTATGGTACATACACACAATGGAGTACATGCAACGATAAAGAACAGTGATGAATCTGTGAAGCATCTTATAACATCAAAGAAACTGGAGGACATTATGCTGAGTGAAATAAGTCAATCACAAAAGGACAAATATTGTATAAGACCTCTAATGTAAAAACTCATGAAAAAGTTTATGCACAAAAAGAAATAATCTTTGTTGGTTATGAGGGATGTGAGGTGTGAGGGGGCAGAAAACTAAATAGGCAATAGATAAGTGGTAACTTTGGTGAAGGGTAAGACAGTACACAATATGGGGGATGCCAGCACAACTTGTACAAGGAAAGATCACGTAAGCTCCACAGACACATCCAAACTCCCTGAGGGACTGAGTTGCTGGGTGGAGGGCTGTGGGGACTATGGTTTCAGGGGACATCTAGCTCAGTTGTCATAACACAGCTTGTAAAGACAATGTTTTATATTCTGCCTTGGTGTGTAGTGTCTGGGGTCTTAAAAGCCTGTGAGCGGCCATCTAAGATACTCCACTGGTCTCATCCCTTCAGGAGCAAGGGAGAATGAAGAGAATAGGATACAAGGAAAAGATTAGTCCAAAGGACTAATGGACCACCGCTACCAAGGCCTCAACCAGACAGAGTCCAGCACAGCTAGATGGTGCCCGGCTACCACCACTGACTGCTCTGACCGGGATCACAATAGAGGGTCCTGGACAGAGCTAAAGAAGGATGTAGAACAAAATTCTAACTCACAAAAAAGACCAGATTTACTGGCCTGACGGACTGGAGAAAACCCCTAGAGTATGGCCCCCGGACACCCTTTTAACTCAGTGGTGAAGTCACTCCCAAGGTTCACTGTTCAGCCAGGGTTTGGACAGCCTCATAAAACATATTGGGACTAATGAGGCACAGTGGTCCAGGGACAAGGACTAGAAGGCAGGAGAGGACAAGAAAGCTGGTGATAGGGAACTCAAGGTTGAGAAGGGACAGTGATGACATGTCGTGGGGTTGTTAACCATTGTCATAGGGTAATATGTGTACTCACTGTTTAATGAGAAACTATTTGTTCTGTAAACCTTCATTTAAGTACAAAAAAAAAAAAAGAATTATCTATGTGAGATCAAATTGGCAACAGCAACTCAGATGGTTTGATGGGAAGCCTAGGGGACAGTGAGTTGAAGCTAATGGTGATGGAATAATCTGGAAAAGGATAGTGAGAATAGCAGCACACCTGGAAGTATGTAACTGATGTCACTGAATTGTACGTGTGGAAATTTTTGAAATGGTGTATCTTTGGCTATGTATATTTTTACTAAAAAAAAAAAAAAAAGTCTGTGAAGCTCTAGAAGGGAGAGCATTGACATGTCCTGGGGTTGTTAACCAATGTTATAAAACAATATGTGTACTGGGAAAAAAAAAAAAAAAAAAGAGTTGCTGCCTCAAAGTGGAGTCAACCTTAATGACATGGACGGAGTAAAGCTTTCAGGACCTTCATTTGCTGATATGACACAGCTCAAAACGAGTAGAAACAGCTGCAAACATCCATTAATAATCAAAACATGGAATGTACAAAGTATGAATCTTGGAAAACTGCACCAAGCGGGGGAAGGGAAACAATGCTGTTGAGTGTATTTGGACTCATAGCAATCCTATAGGTGAAGGCAGAACTGCCCCAGAGTGTTTCCAAGGAGCAGATGGTGGATTCCAACTGCCCACCTGTTGGTTAGCAGCCAAAGTTGTCAGAAATGAAACGAAAGGCTTGAAAATTGATGAACTAGGCATTAGTGAGCTGAAATGGATTGGATTGGCTAGTTTGAGTTGGACAATCATATGGTCTACTATGCTGGAAATTACAAATTGAAGAGGAACAGTGTCACATTTATTGTCAAAAATGACTTTTCAAGATCTGTTCTGAAGTACAAGCTGTCAGTGATAGGAAAATATCCATACATCTACATGGAAGACTAGTTAATTCGACCAGGTATGAATTAGATAGTCCAGTTACAATTACTATTTACTTTATCGATAATAGTAAATAAAATATAAAACCAAAAACCAAAACCACTTCTGTCGAGTCTATTCCAACTCACAGAGACCCTACAGGACAGAACAGAACTGCTGCACAGGGTGTCTATAGCTGTACATTTTTAAGGAAGAAGACTGCCACATCTTTCTTCCACAGAGCAGCTGGAGGGTTTGAATCACCGACCTTTTGGTTAGCAGCCCATGTTAAAATTAGTGAATTAAAATAAATATTTTTGATATGTGTGAGAAGTAATGATTTGTGATTTTGGAAGGTGGAATTCAGTTGTCATTTAGTTTGCTCCCTGGTTTTTGTTTTCTGTTTGTCGTTGGCGTAGAGTGCACCACACATTGTGAAAGATGAAATGTTGATATTCTTTGCCCTGAAGCTTACAGTCTGAGAATGAAAACTTAAGACAGCCAGAGTCAAAATAGGAAAGCTGTAGCAGAGCAAATTAAACATTTTTAGAAGTAAGGCAATAAGAAGGGAAACACTAAACTGTAAACTTGGAAGTGGAGTCCAAAATTGTGTACATGAATTCACCAGTCTCTCAAGGTACATGCTTCAAGAAGACCTCTCAAAAAATAATAATGGGCTGAAAAGTCTTCTGATAGATTTTTAGAGATAGGTTCTTGTCCAGACTCTCTGATTCCTGCCTCAATCTATACTACACAGCATTGCCAGGACAAAAACACAAAAGATTTGCTAAGGCATTTCTTCAAACATTTTAATTCTAACCTATGTTTTGAATAAATTTGCTCCTAAGAATTTCCTCAGTATCCGTGAGATAGCACTTCCTTTTATGTCACCATTTTTCAGCATAGGAACAGAAAGGTAAATTGCAAAGGGCACAAATGATAGGCATTGGAGAAAGAGAGTACAGGGTTTGAATCCCAATCCTTCTCACAGTTGTTCCTGGTCTCGACATAGCTAGGGAAATTTCAAGTATTTTCTCTGACTTTGCAAAAACAGTGTCTTCATCAACACTGGCTATAGTGGTATGATTACTTCACAATATATTTCATTAACCTGTGTCCTATTTATTTACCAAGTGATATTACTGAATTGGAGTCCCTGGGTGGGTTAGAAGTTTGAGTACAACCAGCCATTGAAAACCCTATAGAGCACAATTCTACTCTGACATCCATAAGGTTGCTATGAGTACCCTTCCCAGTCAATATTCAGGCTGTATTCTCTGTGTCCCACTTTCTTGCCTTAAAGTGCTGAGCTTTCTCTGCTTTACCTGTCCAAATCCTTACTAACACCGAAGTCCCAGGTTAACACTCACCTCTTCCACCAGCCTGATACTTTGAACTCCTTTGCAGATCTTAATTACTAAGTTACACAAAGATTTGTCTTGTAGATTTTCAGCACCTATTTTTGTTTCTCCCTTAATTACAGAATGTGTTGCTTGAAGGAATATATGACGACTTACATGCCCACCTCTCCCATAATGCCCTGGGTAGGTGTCTGTGCTAGACTCTCAAAACCACTCCTGCGTGGTTAGATGGGAAAGGAAAATAACCAGGTTTCCTATTCAAGTTCTTCATTACTAAGTGTATTATTAATATACTTATTAAGTTGACTATATTAAGTGTAAGTGTTAATAGAAGTAATTATGACTTTATTTTAAAACTTCAAAATCTTATTCTTAGGAAAAGTGTTTGGGATAAAACATTTGACTCTTAGATTTCCGCCATAACGTTCTTCCTAACTTTCATCCACTCAATTTCATTCTAATTACTTTCAGTGAAAGCAGGGAGGGAGTCTTCTGTGATAATTTTCAGTGGAAATAGTGCAGGTGAGAGTAATGTTCATTCTTTTGAACACACACTCAGCAACACACACACGTATTGAATTCAGTTAAAATATTTTAATTATTGTTAGGCTCTTATTGCATTATAATTAGTTCTCTAACAAGATCATCAAACCATTTTTCTTCATAAATGACTATTATATGCAAGTAACTAATCATATTTGTTTTTTATCAACTTAAATTATTGCAGGAAATCTTTACCTTGATTTTGGCTTAAATTCAGTAATTAAAAAAAAAGTTGCCGTAGAGAGGATTCGTACTCATAGCAACCTTATGGATGTCAGAGTAGAATTGTGCTCTATAGGGTTTTCAAACTTCTAACCCACCCAGGGACTCCAATTCAGTAATATCACTTGGTAAATAAATAGGACACAGGTTAATGAAATATACTGTGAAGTAATCATACCACTATAGCCAGTGTTGATGAAGACACTGTTTTTGCAAAGTCAGAGAAAATACTTGAAATTTCCCTAGCTATGTCGAGACCAGGAACAACTGTGAGAAGGATTGGGATTCAAACCCTGTACTCTCTTTCTCCAATGCCTATCATTTGTGCCCTTTGCAATTTACCTTTCTGTTCTTATGCTGAAAAATGGTGACATAAAAGGAAGGGCTATCTCACGGATACTAAGGAAATTCTTAGGAGCAAATTTATTCAAAACATAGGTTAGAATTATTTTTTTTCCTTACAGTGGATCAATGTTAGGTAATGAATAACATTATTCAGCTGTCTCTAGATCATAGGAATTTAAAACATACCTATTAAATAGACTCATTTTTTTCTTAAGTGTATCCCTACAATTATCAAATTTCACTTAAAATTCAAACTCATTAGCATGATCTAAAAAGATGTTCATGATTTGACTTTTGCCTTTTATTCAATTTCCCTACTGATATCCTTCTAGGGACCTTGTAATGGATCCAGCTCGAATTTATTGCTGTTTTCCTAATATGACCCAGTCTTTCTTAGCTATCTCTTCACGTGAACTCCTCTGTCTGCCTGGAATTCTCTTCATTCTCCTCCTAATTGTTACTCCAAAGCTCTTCTCAAGAGTTACCTTCTACTTGACATTGTCCTGATATCCTCCTCAGCCTAACTAACCTTCCTTTCCTGCTGAGAGTCCTGCGATCCCTGACTCTTTCTCTAACACTGCACTTCACAGGTTGTGCTGTGGCTCATTTGAGCATGGTTATAGGCATCTGTGAGATTCAAGTAGTAAAGGCAGTGCTTGAGCAACAATGGGCACTTGGTAAAATGTTGCCGCTGTTGTTGAATATAAGCCATATTAAATTTTTGAAGGGAGGCTTAGTTAGAAACTGTCAGAAGCTTCAACTTTGAGAAATTAAAAAAAAAAAAACACTGCTGTCGTGTTGATTCTGACTCATAGTGACCCCACAGGACAGAGTAGAACTGTCCCATAGGGTTTCCAAGGCTGTAATCTTTACCAGAGCAGACTGCCACATCTTTCTCCTGCGGACCTTTTGGTTAGTAACTAAGTGCTTAAACACTGCTCCACCAGGGTTCCTTTGAAAAATACAGAGCTCAGGAAATGTCTGTGGAAATAATTATAATAATGTTTTTTGGGAAGGTGGACACTTATCATTTTCCTGGACTGATAGTCTCAGAAGGGTTATTTGGGGAATATTATATGGCAAACCCATGAGCCAAGTCATAGACTTTATCTTTGTCCTGTTACGCTGTATATAGATAGTTCTAAAAACACATAAAGGAGCCCTGGTGTGGCTGTTAACCAAAAGATATGTGATTTGAACCCACCAGCAGCTCCATGGGAGAAAGATGAGGCTGTCAGCTTCCATAAAGATTTACAACCTTGGAAACCTTATGGGGCAGTTCTACTCTATCCTACAGGGTCACTGTAAGTTGGAATTGACTCAAGGCAATGGGTAAAATCACATAGAGTTTTGCATGTGTTCATGGTGTTGATGTGTATCATGGAGTAGATTACATGTCATAGCGATGCCAACTGACAGTGTGGAACAACCCCACAGCGTTTTCTAGGCTATAATATTTACTGCAGTAGATCACCAGGTTTGTTTGTTTTTCTTTTTCCTGCAGAGAGGCTCGTGGGTATGAACTACTGACGTTTAGGTTAGCAGCCTAGAACTCAACCATTGCTCTGCCAGGGCTCCATTATTGGTGGCTAAAAAAACAAACAAACCTCTTGCCCTCAAGCCAATTAAGACTCATAGCAACCCTAAAGGACAGAATAGAAGTACTCCATATGGTTTCCAAGGAGTGACTGATGGAGTTAAACTGTCAACCTTTTGGTAACCAGTCAAGTTCTTAACCACTGCCACCAAGGCTCCTTATTGGTGGCTAGGAGGATATAATTAGGACAAGATTTATCAATACTCCCTCTTTCCTACCTATTATCCTGCCTCTTTACTTATCCAACAGTGGGCTTAGTTTAACAATTATAATAATAATATATGTAATAATACATATGTTGTTGTTGTTAGGTGCCATCGAGTCAGTTCCGACTCATAGCGACACTATACAAAACAGAACGAAACACTGCCCAGTCCTGCATCATCATCACAATCCTTGTTATGCTCAAGCCCGTTGTTGCAGCCACTGTGTCAATCCATCTCATTGAGGGTCTTCTTCTTTTTCTATGACCTACTTTACTAAGCATGATGTCCTTCTCCAGGGAACGATCCCTCCTGATAACATGTCCAAAGTGTGTGAGATGTAGTCTCGCCATCTTTGCTTCTAAGGAACATTTTGGTTGTACTTCTTCTAAGACAGGTTTGTTCATTCTTTTGGCAGTCCAAAGTATATTCAATATTCTTTGCCAACATCACAATTCAAAGGCAACAATTCTTCTTAAACCTTTCTTATTCATCGTCCAGCTTTCGCGTGTAAATGAGGCCATTGAAAATATCATGGCTTTGGTCAGGCGCAACTTAATCTTCAAGGTGACATCTTTGCATTTCAACACTTTTAAGAGGTCTTTTGCAGCAGAATCACCCAATGAAATGTGTCTTTTTATTTCTTGACTGCTGCTTTCATGAGTGTTGATTGTGGATCCAAGTAAACCGAAATCCTTGACAACGTCAAACTTTTCTCCATTTATCTTGATGTTGCTTGTTGGTCTAGTTGTGAGGATTTTTGTTCTCTTTATGTTGAGGTAATCCATACTGACGGCTTTGGTCTTTGATCTTCACCAGTAAGTGCTTCAAGTCCTCTTCACTTTCTGCAAGGCAGGTTGTGTCATCTGCATGTTGCAGGTTGTTGATGAGTCTTTCTTCGATTCTGATGCCCCGTTCTCCTTCATATAGTTGAGCTTCTCTAATTGCTCAGCATACAGATTGAATAGATATGGTGAAAGGATACAACCCTGATGCATACCCTTCTGACTTTAAATCACGCAATAACCCCTTGTTCTGTTTGGCTGACTGCCTCTTGATCTATGTACAGGTTCCTCGTGAGCACAATTAAGTATTCTGGAGATAATACTAGGAGCAATAATACATGGCATAAACAGAATATAAACCATAACTAACAATGTACAAACACCAGAAGAGAAACTAGATAACTGGGAGCTCTTAAAAATCAAATATTTAGCTCAACCAAAGACTTCATGAAAAGAGTAAAAAGACAACCTACAGACTAGGAAAAAATTTTTGGTTTCAACATATCTGATCAGGGTCTAATCTCTAAAATCTATAATATACTGCAAAACTTCAACAACAAAAAGACAAATAACTCAATTAAAAAATGGGCAAAGGATATGAATAGACACTTCACTAAAGAAGACATTCACGGGGCTAACAGATACATGAGGAAATGCTCACGATCACTAGCTGATAGAGAAATGCAATCAAAACTACAATGAGATACCATCTAACCCCAGCAAGGCCAGCACTAATCCAAAAAACACAAAATAATAAATGTTGGAGAGACTGTGGAGAGACTGGAATAGTTATACACTGCTGGTGGGAATGTAAAATGCTACAACTACTTTGGAAATCAATTTGGCACTTCCTTAAAAAGCTAAAAAGAGAAGTACCATATGATCCAGCAATCCCACTCCTTGGAATATATCCTAGAGAATTAATAGCCCTCACACAGATATATGCACACCCATGTTCATTGCAGCACAGTTCACAATAGCAAAAAGATAGAAACAAGCTAGGTGTCCATCAACAGATGAATGGATGAACAAATTATGGTATATACACAGAATGGAATACTACACAATGATAAAGAACAATGATGAATCTTTGAAACATCTCACAACATGGATGAATCTGGAAGGCATTACGCTGAGTGAAATTAGTCAGTCACAAAAGGACAAATATTGTATGAGACCACTATTATAAGAATTCAAGAAAATGTTTAAACACAAAAGAAAACATTCTTTGATGGTTATGAGAGTGGGGAGGGAGGGAGAGGGGAATTCACTAACTAGATGCTACAAAAGAATTATATTAGGTGAAGGGAACAACAACACACAGTACAGAGGAAGTCAGCACAATTGGACTAAACCAAAAGCTAACAAGTTCCCTGAACACGACCGGATATTTTGAGGGACAGAGTACCTGAGACTGGGGTCTGGGGACCATAGTTTCAGGGAACATCTAGGTCAATTGGCATAACAAATGTCATTAAGAAAATGTTCTGCATCCCACTTTAGTGAGTGATATCTGGGGTCTTAAAAGCTTTCAAGTGGCCATCTAAGATGCATCAATTGATCCCAACCAACCTGGAGTAAAAGAGAATGAAGAACACCAAATACACAAGGAAAATATTAGCCCAAGAGTGAAAAGGGCCACATAAACCAGAGACTCCATCAGCCTGAGACCAGAAGAACTAGAAAGGGCCTGGTTACCACCAATGAATGTCCTGACAGGGAACAAAACAGAGTCCCTGGTGGAGCAGGAGAAAAGTGGGATGCAGAACTCAAATTCTAGTAAAAAGACCAGACTTAATGGTTTGACCAAGACTGGAGGGATCCTGGAAGACATGACTCCCAGATGCTCTGTGAACCCAGAACTAAAACATTCCTGAAGCCAACCCTTCAGATAAAGATTAGACTGGACTGTAAAACATAAAATAATACTTGTGAAGAGTGTGCTTCTTAGTTCAAACAGATACACGAGACTAAACGGGTGGCTACTGTCCAGAGGCAGGATGAGAAAGCAGAAAAGGACAGGAGTTGGTTGGATGGATATGGGAAACCCGGGGTGGAAAGGGAGCATATGCTGTCACATTTTAGGGATTGCAACTAGTGTCAAATAACAATATGAGTATAAATTTTTGTATGAGAAATTAACTTGAACTGTAAACTTTCACCTAAAGCACAATTAAAAAAAAAGTGTTCTGGAATTCCATCCTTCTCAATGTTATGCATAATTTTTTATGATCCACACATTTGAAAGCCTGTATGTAGACAATTAAAACACAGGTAAACATCTTTCTGGTATTCTCTGCTTTCAGCCAAGATCCACCTGACATCATCAGTAATATGCCTGGTTCCATGTCCTCTTCTGAATCCTGCTTGAATTTCTGGCAGTTCCCTGTCAACATATTTCTATAGCCACTTTTGAATGATCTTCAGCAAAATTTTACTTGTGTGTCATATTAATGATATTGTTCAATAATTTCTGTATTCGGTTGGATCACTTTTCTTGGGAATAGGCATAAATATGGATCTTTTCCAGTCAGTTGGCCACATAGCTGTCTTTCAATTTTCTTAGCATAGACAAATGAGCACGTCCAGAGCTGCATCCGTTTGTAGAAACAACTCAATTTCATTCTGTCATTTCCCAGGGCCTTGTTTCTCACCAATGCCTTCAGTGTAGCTTGGATCTCTTCCTTCAGCACCATCAGTTCCTGATTATATGCTACTTCCTGAAATGGTTGAATTTCAACCAATTGTTTGTGGTATAGTGACTCTGTGTATTCCTTCAATCTTCTTTTGATGTTTCCTGCATCGTTTAATATTTTCCCTGTAGAATCCTTTAGATTGCTACTCAAGGCTTGAATTTTTTCTTCAGTTCTTTCAGCTTGAGAAATGCCAAGCATCTTCTTCCCTTTTGGTTTCCTATCTCCAAGTTTTTACACGTGTCATTGTAACACTTTACTTTGTCTTCTCAAGCCACCCTTTGAAATCTTCTGTTCAGTTCTTTTATTTCATCATTTCTTCCTTTTGCTTTAGCTACTGGAAAAGCAAGTTTCAGAGTCTCTTCTGACATTCATTTTGGTTTTTTCCTTTCTTTCCTGTCCTTTTAATGATCTCTTGATTTCTTCATGTATAATGTCCTTGATGTCATTCCAGAATTGGTCTGGTCTTTGGTCATTAATGTTCAATACATCAAATCTATTATTGAGATGATCTCTAAATTCAGGTGGGATATACTCAAGGTTGTACTTTGGCTCTCGTGGACTTGTTCTAATTTTCTTCAGTTTCAACTTGAACTTGCATATGAGCAGTTGATGGTCTGTTCCACAGTCAGCTCCTGGGCTTATTCTGACTGATGATATTGAGCTTCTCCATCATCTCTTTCTGCAGATGTAGTCTATTTGATTCTTGTGCATTCCATCTGGTGAGGTCCATGTATATAGTTGCCATTTATGTTGGTGAAAAAAGGTATTTGCAATGCAGAAGTCTTTGGTCTTGCAAAATTCTATCATGTGATCTCTGGCATCATTTCCATCTCCAAGGTCATATTTTCCAACTACAATTCCTTCCTTGTTTCCAACTTTTGCATTCCAATCACCAGCAATTATCATTCCATACTGATTAGATGTTTGATCAGCTTCAGAATGCAGAAGTTGGTAAAAATCAATTACTTCATCTTTGGCATTAGTGGTTGATGCATAAACTTCAGTAATAGTCATGTTACCTGGTCTTCCTTGTAGACGTATGGATATTATACTATCATCAACAGCGTTGCACTTCAGGATAGATTTTAAAATGTTCTTTATGATGATGAATGCAATGCCATTCCTCTTCAAGTTGTCATTACAGCATGGTAGACTATATGACTGTCTGATTCAAAATGGCCAATGCCAGTCCATTTCAGCTCACCAATGTCTCGGATATCAATGTTTATATATTCCATTTCATTTTTGATGATTTCTAATTTTCTTAGATTCACACTTTGTACATTCCATGTTCCAATTATTAATAGATGTTTGTAGCTATTCCTTCTCATTTTGAGTCATGCCACTTCAACAAATGAAAGTCCCAAAACTTGACTCCATCCACTTCACTAAGGTCAACTCTACTTTGAGGAGGCAGCTCTTCCCCAGTCATATTTTGAGTGTCTTCCAACCTGAGTGCTCATCTTCTGGCACAATATCAGACTATGTTCCACTCTATTTATAAGGTTTTCATTGGCTACTTATTTTCAGAAGTAGATCACCAGGTCCTTCTCCTTAGTCTGTCTTAGTTCAGAAGTTCAGTTGAAACCTGTCCGCCTTGGGTGACCCTGCTGGTACTTGAGTACTGGCGGCATAGTTTCCAGCATCACAGTAATACACAAGCCCCCACAGTATGACTAGCTGACAGACGTGTGGGAGAATAATAGATATGTGTATTATATATAAATATTATTCTATATATATACATAGTATATATAACATAACATATAATAATAATATAGACAGAAATCTCTGTCTATACCCAGATTCAACCCCACGTCACAACTATCTTAAAAAAACAGAATTACTTTATGCAGCCTGTAACTAATGACTCTTAAATGGGAAGGGCAGCTAGTTATGAGTCTACATGTATTTATTCCAACCAGGCCACACTATTTTTCAAATATTTATTTCATATTTCAATTGATAACTGTACCTCTAGGTTTCACTTTTTCTTTAATCATATTAATGCCTTGTATTTGGAAAGTTTATATTCAGTATAATTGGACCAGTAAGCAACACCATGATAACCGACCAATAAGCCACATCATGATAATTGCAGAAAATATTGAAGTTGTCAAGGATTTTATTTTACTTGGATCCACAGTGAACACTCATGGAAACAGCAGTCAAGACATCAAATGATGTACTGTATTGGGCAAATCTGCTGCAAAAGGCCTCTTTAAAGTGTTAAAAAGCAAAGATGTCACTTTGAGGGCTACGGTGCACCTGCCTCAAGCCAAGGTATTTTCAATCTCCTCATATGCATGTGAAAGCTGGACAATGAATAAGGAAAACTGTAGAATTGAAGCCTTTGAATTGTGGTGTTGGTGAAGATTATTGAATATAAAATGGACTTCCCAAAGAATGAACAAAACTGTCTTGGAAGAAGTACAGCCAGAATGCTCCTTAGAAGCAAGGAAGGTGAGATTTCATCTCACATACCTTGGGCATGTTATCAGGTAGGACCAGTCCCTGGAGAAGGATGTCATGCTTGGTAAAGTAGCAGGTCAGCAAAAAAGAGGAAGACCTAAACTAGCTGAATTGACACAGTGGCTGTAACAATGGGCTCAAACGTAGCATCGATTGTGAGGATAGTGCAGGGCCAAGCAGTGTTTCATTCTGTTGTGCGTAGGGTAGCTATGAGTTGTAACCAACTTGATAGCACCTAACAGCAACAACAATCTACATATACCTTAACATATGATCAAAATTTTACTTGAGTTCTTTCTTGAAATTACATTTTTATGCTTACTGCTTATTTCCATAGATGAGGCATATTTAATATCCTGAATAGCCATTCCTTACATAATTTTCAGAACACTGTATGACATTATTTTTTCATCTGACTCACAGGTCACTCCTTCTTAGTTTTCTTTTCTGGTTTCTTTTATTTTGTTGATTCTTGATCCTCTAAGTTTCTCTACTTATGTTTGTTTTCCTGATGATCTCATTTAGCTTCATAACTTTAAACGTAGTCCTTACACTGACTTTCTTAGGCTGGGTTCTCTAGAGAAGTAAAACTAGTAAAGAGTATATATATATATATATATGTAGAGAGAGATTTACATCAAGGAAATGGCTCAAGTGGTTTTTAGAGGTTGTACGTCCCAAGTCTGTGGGTCAGGAAAGAGGATTCTCCTGATTCATATAGCCACAGGAGCTGGTGAACCAACCCAAGATCGGCAGGCTAGAAAGCAGGGCTGTTACAGACTTCTGTTGATTCACATAGCTGCAGGGGCTGGTGAACCTAAGATAGACAGACCAGAGAGCAGGGCTATAGTCGACTGTGAAGATCTTTGAATCTCAAGATTGGCAGGCAAACTGCTAGCTCAAGTCCCAAGAACTGGAGGTCAGATGAACAGGAGCAAGCTGCAGGATCTAGAACAAGAAAAAGCTTTGGCAAGGCAAGCAGGAAGGAATGAAGTGGAGAAGGGCAGAAAGATGAAGGCTGAGGGGGTGGTGAACTGCCACAGGCCCCACCCCCACCAGTCCCACTCAGCAGATTCCATCATGGGGGGTGGTCACATACCAAATTTCAACAGGGAAGTGATCACAATGTTATACAACTGCCAAAACACTGAGAATCATGACGCAGTCAAGATGACACACAATCTTAATCATCACGCTGACAAATCACAAATTCATATCTCCAACTTAGGCATACTTGTAGAACTATTAACACGTATGTGCTAGCAAAAACTTGAATATGTCCTTAAAGTCAACGTGTACTGAAACCGTAATGTGTGCTGAAACCTAAGAGTGTATTAAGAAGAAACTGAGTTTCATTTTAATGTGCTGGAACCTAGATGGTCCCAGTGTCAGCAAGTGCTCATAAGACTTGGGAGAACTGGGGTAATAGTCACACCAAACTAAATCTGGCAATAAGCTAATCAAAAACGTTCAGAGAGCACACTGAATATGAAAGTGCCAACAGAAAAAACAGCTGAAAACCAATAATAAAACTCAAAAAACTTTGATGCAAGAGACCAGAGTTTGAATTGAGAGGTTACTTGCCTTAAAAACCATTGAAGAAATTACAAAAAGGGAGACTAGGGCCTGGGTCCTGGACATGTTGGGGCCGTGAAAGATAATGAGCCTTTGAAATCCCAATTCTGACACCAAATGTGTCAAAGAATAAAACATAATAAGAACTCTGTAAAGAAAGAAATGATAGAGTTTTCTTGCTGGTTTCCATTACAACCAAAGGAATGCTTAGTAAAATATCAGGTGCTCTAAAGACCGAAAGGAAAGAGGGATTTTTATACAGGAGGGTTGGAGTTTGTATACGAGACACAAGTAAACCTTTCATTATGTCAATTCATTAGAAACTTTCTGGGGGCAAACTGTGTAAGCTGTTTTTTGAAAACAATCTTAAACGTCTTTTGGGGGACATTCTCATCATTCTTTTTTTTTGAAACATTTTTATCATTTGTTTAAGCACATGCTATAACTTTGTTTATAGGCATCCTTTCTGAGAACAGAACGTTTTTAATCACAGTTTAAGTAAACATAAATACATAGTTGTTCACTCAAGGGGGTGTTCACATTTTCTAAGAACAGAACTAGGGATGTAGGGCAAAAGGGAGAGTTTGATTCAGACCTGTGTCAGTCACTTGGTCATGTCAGGGAACCTCAGTTTTAAAGTGCCATTACACAACCTTTTCCATTTCAAAAGTCTGTTTCATATCATAAGACTTGAATTAAAATTTTTTCTCAAAACCTTTGTTTGAACCATTCAAATGCTACTCATAACAGTCCCTGGATTTATGAATTTTAATCTTTAATTTTTACCCTTTAACATGCTTTTCTGAAACTTCCTTATATTTTTTTCTTAAAGCTTTCCCTTCATTTCCTTAATGGTTTGTAACTACTGTTCTCTCAAAGAAGTATATATATGTAAAAGAACTTTGAAAGTACATGCAAGTTTTTAATATTCATTTTCCCTTTTTACTCCAAACATGATGTACCTTTACTGTCTCATCATCACTTTTAAAAAGTTCTATATTATAATGAAAATTGTAAACTTTTTTTAAATACAGTTCACTCTTTCCAATTCCATTGTTCTGCAAAAATTCATTTTAGTTTTTTTGTTTTTCATATAATACATATATACAGTCACTCCATTTAGTGAGGGTGAATCTAAAAAGGTTTTAGTTACATTTAGTAAGTTAGTTCTTCTCTGGACTCAGGTCCCTGCCTGAGAGTGAATTAGGAGTTTAGAGAAGAGCATTAGCACCTGCAGTGCATGTATAATGCCCTAAACAGGACCCATGTGGCTCAAAATAAGTTATTGTTCCTGACGTCAAATAAACTTCCAAGGCTTGATCTAGGTACCAGGGGAAAAGGAATAATAGGACAAGCTATAAAGGAGCTTAGGGAATCATCTGTTCCAGCTCCTTACATTCAGTCAGAAAAATGTTGAAAGTATACAGGACAGATCATTTTCTAATCAGCCTTCTGGAGACTCTGTGTTCAGATTTTCTTTTCTTTAAAATTACACTGAGTAGTTGTTACAATGTCATGAGCCTGGTGCTTCCTGTCTCTTCCTGGATTGAATGGTTGCCGTGGACCAATTTTATTGTTTGTAAGTTCAAACGTAGCAAAATTTAGTATATTCACTACTCACTATTTTAAATTGAAACGAGAATAATATTATACTGGATAAAATGTAGATATCAATGATAAACTAATACAGGTAACATAAAAGTAGAAACAAATTATTTATCAGGAATCAGAAGCTATTTCTCAATATGGTTCTAACATTGGAGTCATGTTAACCTGGGCACAACTTTTGTTGCACTTGTAAATTTTTACAAATAATATCTGCATTAACTACCTCATAGGGTTGCTGTAAGGATTAAGTAATGCATGAGACAGTTCCAAGAAATATACAGGAGGCTATTCAGTAATTTAGCCTTTAATTCACTTCCTCTTGTATGCCCTTCACAGAATTTTGTTTACATAGCTTTTATAGTACTCAGGACATCCTTACTTTGTATTACGTATTTCTCTTCTGTTTCCTACCACCACGACTGTCAACTACTAGAAAGCAGAGACCCTAATTTATTGCTATTCTCTGACTGTAACCAAATGCAGTGTCATTACAGAATAGGCAATAAATAATTTTGAAATAAATGAATAAATGAAATCTGCAAGTTTCATTACTGATGATTTGGAAAATTAATACGAATAGCTACTTTAAGTCAGAACTGGAAAACAAAGGCACAGCAAGAATATTTTAAGTTGTACATTGCCAAATTTCAAAGGTTAAAAAAAAAATCAGGTGATGTAAATCAGTACCCTAGAATTACAGAACAAGGGGATGCTGTGTGGTTTAGAATTAGGAATGGTGTGTGTCAAGGTTGTGTCTTTTCACTATACTTGTTCAGTCTGTACACTGAGCAAATAATCTGAGAAGCTGGACTATATGAAGAAGAACATGGCATCAGGATTGGAAGAAGACTCATCAACAACCTGCTACATGCAGATGATACAACCTTGCTGAAAGCAAAGAGGACTTGAAGCTCTTACTGAAGAAGATGGAAGACTATAGCCTTCAGTATGGATTACACTTCAACCTAAAAAAAAAAAAAAAATTAAATCTTCATAACCACACCAATAAACAACATAAAGATAAAACAAACATACAAAAAAAAAAAAAAAATCAAAAAAAAAAAAAAAAAAAAACCTCTTTGCCGTCAAGTCTCTGCCTCATAGCTAAATGGAGAAAGTATTGAAGATTCCAAGGATTTCTTACTTGTGTCCACAATCAGGGCCCATGGAAGCAGCAGTCAAGAAATCAAATGATGTATTGCATTGGGTAAATCTGCTGAAAAAGATCTCTTTTAAAGCATTAAAAAAAAAAAACAAAGTTAATCACTTTGAGGACTAAGGTGTGCCTGACCCAAGTCATGGTATTTTCAATTGCCTCATATGCACGTGAAAGCTGGACAAATGAATAAGGAAGACCTAACAAGAATTGGTGCAGTTGATTACGATTTTGGTGAAGAATATTGAATCTACCATGGACTGACAGAAGAACAAACAAATCTGTCTTGGAAAAAGTACAGCCAGAGTGCTCCTTAGATGTGAGATGGCGAAAGTTTGTTTCGTGTGCTTTGGACATGTTATGAGGACAGAGCAGTCCCCAGAGAAGGACATCATGCTTGGTAAAGTAGAGGGTCAGTGAAAAAGAGGAAGATCCTCAAGGAGATGGATTGACACAGTGGTTGCAACAATGGGTTCAAACATAGCAATGCTTGCGAGAATGGCCAAGCCCTGGCAGGATTTCATTCTGTCATACATAGAATTGGGATGAGACAGAACTGACTTGATGGCACCTAACAACAGCAACAACAACAACGCATACCTTATAAAGAAAAGTATAAACCTAGGGTGAGGAAGTGCTCCAGAGATAGATTTTCCACACTGAATTTGCAAAATATGTGTAACTAAAACAGAGGGATGAAAAGCTAAACAAGAAAGAAAATAAAGATTTTATTTTAAAATGACTAGATTTGTGTTGGATTAGAATTTGTCATTCTCACGCTTCTTATTTCATTGTTATAATCATTAGCAGCACATTTCAGTAGGATAGATTTAAACACAGTATGTTTTGCCACACAGATTGTGTTGCTACTTTTATGATTCCAAAATGCACTGTGCCCCCAGAACTGCAAATGTTGTCATATTAAAGCACTTGTCATTTGGATTAGCTGAAACGTCTTTTGCCAGAATTCACTCTTTCTGAAAATGATTGCCTTTTAGGAGTTTTCACAAATAGACTTATCGGCTTTCACACTGAATAAATAACTCAGAGCCTGCTATGCAGAGAGGCCCCAGAAGCTGTTATACAGAATATATTTCCAACTTTTATGGCAACATCCTTTACTTTTATGTTCTACCCCCTCTTGAATTGATAAATTAAGTTTTGTTCAAAAAATGTAAGAAAATGCAACAGAATGAAGCAGAGAAATTTCTTCTATTTTTATTAATTCAGATTTTGAAATTTCTTTGGTTTTATTATATACAAGCTTTTACAGGAGCAGAAGTTTTCATCTTAGATTGCTAGAAATAGGAATTCAACAGGAATGGATTGAGGCAAATTTAGGACTTAGTAACAAACCTGTGTTTGAGTATCTTTCAGGATATGCAGCTTCCCTCTAACTTCCTCTTCTCACTATGTTTTTTTGTTTATTTTTTTTTGTGTATGTTGATTATTGTTCTTAAGGAACACATAGCAAATACAAATTTCATGACTTGAGAGAGTATGCTGTTTTGTCAATTAAAGTGCAGAAATGTTTTTAAATTATAGAGAGAACTTTAGACATATAGACACTGGGATAGGAGGATTAAGTGAAAGAGAAAGAAGAGATAAAGGAAAGAAAGAGAAAGAGATTTCAAAGACCACAGCAACTGGTTTTCAGCATGAGGAAGGGAAGGCATATTAACTCCAGTGAGGATTACATTTGGAATATCAATTAAGATGTTTTAACAAACGGATGCAGCTCTGGAAGTGCTCACTCGTCTATGCCAAGAAATTTGGAAGACAGCTACCTGGCCAACCAACTGGAAGAGATCCCTATTTATGCTTATTCCCAAGAAGGGTGATCCCACCAAATGCAGACATTATCAAACAATATCATTAACGTTACATGCAAGTAAAATTTTTCTGAAGATCATTCAAAAGTGGCTGCAGCAGTACATGGACAGGAAAATGCCAGAAATTCAGGCTGGTTTCAGAAGAGGACGTGAAACCAGGGATATCATTGCTGATGTCAGATGGATCTGAAAGCAGAGAATACTAGAAAGATGTTTACCTGTTTTTATTAACTATGCAAAGGCATATGACTGTCGTGATCATAAGAAATTACGGGTAACATTGTGAAGAATGGGAATTTTGGAACACTTAATTGTGCTCGTGAGGAATCTGTACATAGATCAAGAGGCAGTTGTTTGGACAGAACAAGGGGATACTGCATGGTTTAAAGTTAGGAAAAGTGTGCATCAGGGTTGTATCCTTTCATCATACCTATTCAATCTGTATGCTGAGCAAATAATCTGAGAAGCTGGACTATATGAAGAAGAACTGGGCATCAGGATTGGAGGAAGACTCATTAACAGCCTGCGTTATGCAGGTGACACAACCTTGCTGGCTGAAAGTGAATAGAACTTGAAGCACTTACTGATGAAGAGCAACATAAAGAAAACAAAAATCCTCATAATTGAACCAATAAGCAACCTCATGATAAACAGAGAAAAGATTGAAGTTGTCAAGGATTTCATTTTACTTAGATCCATGAAGCACCCATGGAAGTAGCAGTCAAGAAATCAGAAGATGCATTGCATTGGGCAAATCTGCTGCAAGAAACCTTTTTAAAGTGCTGAAAAGCAAAGACGTCACCTTGAAGACTAAGGTGAGTCTGACCCAAGCCATAGTGTTTTCAATCTCCTCCTATGCATGTGAAAGTTGGACAGTGAATAAGGAAGACCAAGAAGAATTGATGTCTTTGAATTGTGGTGTTGGCAAAGAATCCTGAATATAACATGGATTGCCAAAAGAATGAACAAGTCTGTCTTGGAAGAAGAACAACCAGAATGCTCTTTAGAAGCAAGGATGGCGAGACATGTTGCCAGGAGGGATCAGTCCCTGGAGAAGTACATCATGCTTGGTAAAGTACAGGGTCAGCAAAAAAGAGAATGATCCTCAAGGAGATGGATTGACACAGTGGCTGCAACAATGAGTTCAAACATAACAATGATTGTGAATATGGTGAAGGACTGGGCAATGTTTCTTTTTGTGGTACATAGCATCGCTGTGGGTCAGAACCAACTCCACGACACCTAACAGCTACAACATTACAAAGAAATGTGCCAAGAAAGTTTATCAACCATGGACCTGACAGGAAAAACGGAAAACCTACTAGGTCTTTGAACTGAGGAAATTTAAGAGATGAGCGGTTTTACAGCTAGCGGGGAGCTGAATGAATGAACAAGGGAACTCTGAGGTAAACAAGAGATAATAACTGCAAGAGGAATTAGTCATCCTAAATCTGAGGAACTTCAGGAAGAAGACAGGGTTATTACAGACTACACATTGAAAGAATGGTTCTGGGGAGTAGGGTTTAGAGGTCTAAGAAGGGAATGTGAGCCTGTTGCTGCTGGTGCTAGCAGGAATTTCCCTGGTGGGCAGTGGTTAAGAGCTATGGCATGCTACAGATGCTAACCAAAAGGTCGGCAGTCTGAATCCGCCATCCGCTCCTTGGAAACCCTATGGGGTATTTCTGCTCTGTCCTATAGGATCACTGAGTCAGAATCAACTCCACAGCCACAGGTTTTTTTTGTTGTTGTTGTTTGTTTTTTTGTTTTGTCAGTGATCAGAAAGCAAGAATATGGAGGCTGGAGCCAACTATTGCTGCTGTGTGAAATGTGGTTGTTGGGGTGATGCTGATGACAGCAGCAAGCACACAGGGAGAATAAAGTTACTCCTTCCTTTGGTTGGTCCTAAAATTTCCTTCTTGTGATGCCTCCTGTTGTGAAAACATAATAAGAAGGCGGTTAGCAATTACAAATTTAGTCTGTAGACTTTCAAACTCAGCATCATAAAGATTACGAGGATAGACTTGGCGTCAAGACATGACTCAATAACAATGACAATGGCTTAATAACCAAGAGAATGGGCTAGTAGATATTTAACCTTTGCATGAGTCAGTTTTCTCATTTCTGAAATTTATAATATAGTAGTATCCAACTCAAAGTGTTTTTATTAATAATACATACATACATACATAAACAAGGAAGCAAACAAATATATCTCTGTGTGTAGATATATATTCCCTAGAATAATAACTGGTACTCAATAAATTTTAGCTATGAAAATAACTATTATTCATGGACTTCTTTAAAATATGACAATTAAGAAAAACAAAGAGAACTTTTTTTAGAAACTTATACTGTAGGAGAATTAATAAATCAACATCAACATTCTAAGCAAACTCAAAAAGTGATTTCAAACTGACAATGCTTATAGTGTGGTAATTAGCCATCCTCCTTATATGTGAATAGTAAGCCAATCCAGCAGACAAATAGAATATATGAAATGTGTTGAGTAGACATTTCTAAGGTATTAGTCATTCCTGAAGATTCTGCTAAACTACAGAAGGCTGCTTATCTAGCATTCCTTTCCAACTGACAACTCACCAATCTATCCTGTCCCTCTGAAGTAGTCCTGTTGACTAAAGTTAGTCTCAACACTGATTTCAAATGCCTCCAAGATTCTTATTAGAAAAATAGTGTTTTATAGCATTTATCTTTGATGTCCTACTCTAAGGTAATGGAGAAAAAACAAAACAAAACAAAACAGGAGTGCCTGCTGTATGGTCACATGTATTTGGAATGAACATGTGGGTATAAATTTGATAAACCACAAATTACTAGCAGATTATTCAAGTGGTTTTATTAAACATATTAACCCATATTTATTTTAAAGTACTTATTTACTGACCCTAGAGCAAGTAAGGAGGTAACTGATATCCATTAAGCCTTACACTTTATATAAATTACTGCACTTAATTAACACAACAACTTTATAAAATAAGTGTTATCACACATTAAAGATCAGAAAATAATTTGTGAAACTTTCTCAAGGTAATTATTTTTAAGTGACAAAAACATTTGTAACCAAAGTCAATTATTTTTTCTAATTTACCATGTTGTTTCAGTTACAAACTTCAATATATTTTATATATCCCCAAACAATAAATATTAATTTTAAAAAATTACCATCAAGTTGATTACAAGTTAACATACTAAAAAATCAGACTAAAAAACATTTTCTCACTTCTCTGGAAGACCCTTTTCTCTTTTGGTAAAGATATACCAACTGATATACATACAGATAAGAAAACATTTTATTAAAAAAGCTGAATTATTCATGTAGATATAAAATATATTATCAAATTATGTAGAGATTAGTGTGTACAAAAATCTCTTAGTAAGTAATGTACATACCAAGCAAAACTTGAATTAAACTATGAAGTATGGATAGCATCTGGGATACATTAAAGAAAAGAGCTCTCAATGCGTTCTTGTTAATTTATTTGTAACAAAATCTAGCAAGGTATGATCAGGGATCCTTTCCCTTAGTCTGGCACATTATTATAATGTTTTTCATAACTTCTTCTGAGGCATGAGGGGGCTAATATATGACTCACATGTTCCTTGCCTAAGTTCTGAACCAACTAAAGTATGGAGAATAAGGAATATGCATGTAGAGATAACACAGTTTGAGTACCAATAGAGTTGTTAAAAAAAAAAAAAGGAACTATGAAATACTAAACCTACAGTAAACATATTTATTCACTTAGTTACAGACTTGTTGATCATCACAGACTTTCTTCTGGATAGGTAGTAACTACTTTGGTAAAAATTAAGCAAGAGAAAAGTGAAAGGTCATGTGCAAGAAAGTCCCAATAAGACGTGTTGATTTCTCCTCATAATCCATGGGCGTCATGTGCAAGGGAGCCCCAGTAAGACTAAGTTTCACTTTCTCTTCAGTAAGATGATAGAATCAAAGTGCTGAAAGAAAATAAAAACAAAAAAATGTAAATGTCAGTTTTGCTGTAGTTTTGGTTTGTAACTATATTCTGTATATTCTACATGTTATAAAAGATGCAAGTATAAATATTATAACTATATGATAAGTATATAACTATAGCATTATATAACTATATGATTACTATATAACCATAGTATTATTACTATATGATAGTGGGCACATAATGTATAAAGATGTAATTTGTGACATCGACTACATAAAGGAGGAAGAAAGACTGGTATAGGGACAGAATTTTTGTATTATATTTAAATTAAGTTGGTATCAATTCACACTAGGTTGCATATATTTAGAATGGTAAACATAATCCCCATGGCCCACAAAGAAAATTTCTAAAAAAATGTTGTGTGCTGTTGAATTGATTCTGACTCGTAGTGACCCTATAAGAAAAGATATATACACAAAAGGAAATGAGAAGGGAATCTAAGTGATAGACAATACACACACATACACAAAATACAATAAAAACACAAAAAACGGCAGTGAGTGAACAATAAAATGAGGGACAAAAACAGTATAATAAACACAAAACAAAAAAACAAAATGGGAGCAGTAAGTCTTTATCAGTAGTTACTTTAAATGAGAATAGACAGAACTCCCCAATCAAAAGGCACATATTAGGAAAACGGCTAATAAAACATGGCTCAAATATATGTTGTCTAAAGAAACACACTTTAAACCTAAAGATATAAATAAGTTGAAAGTAAAAGGATGGGGAAATATATATATATACACACACATATGTATCCCATGCAAATAGAAACCAATGGGGAGTTGGTTGGCTATGCTAAAATCAGATTAAACAGACTTTAAGTGAAAAAATTGTTATAAGACTCAACGAAGGATATTTTTAATGACAAAAGGATCAATTCATCAAGAAGAAATAATAATTATAAATATATATGCACCTAAGAGCAGTGTCCCAAAATCTGTGAAGAAAACACTGATATAACTGGAGGGAGCAATAGACAGTTCTATAATAATAGGTGTAGATTTCAACACACCACTTTTAATAATGGATACAACATTTAGACAGGAAGATCAACAAGAAAATAGATGCCCTGAACAACACTACAAAGCAAATAAATCTAACAGATATTTATAGAATCTTCCATTCAATTACAGCAGAATATATATTCTTCGTCAGTGCATATGGATCATTCTCCAGGATAGATCATTTGTTAGGTCATCAAAATAACTCAATAAATTTTAAAAGATTGAAATCATATAGTGCTTATTCTCCAAGCATAGTGGAATGAAATTTCGAATAAATCATAGAAAGGGAACTGGACATTTCACAAAAATGTAGGAATTAAACAACATATTATTAAATTACCAATGAATCAAAAAGAAATCACAATAGAAATTAGAGACTTCCTAGAGACAAATGATAATGAAAACACAACTGACCAAAACCCATGGGATGCTCCAAAGGCAGTATGCAGAGAGAAACTTATAGCTGCAAATGCCTACCTTAAAAAAATAAGAAAAGTCCAAAATCAATAACCTAACTTTACACCTTGAGAAACTAGAAAAGGAAGAACAAATGAAGTCCAAAGAAACAGGAAGGAATGAACTAATGAAAATTAATGCAGAGAGACTTCTGGCAACATGGTGCTCTAGACAGAAGCGCCATGCTGCCCCTCCACAGCAAAGATCTGAAAAACTAAGCCAAACAGAGAAAACAGCAATCGGGAAACCTTAAGCATCAAATGAAGAGATAAAGAACTCAGCCAAGCACCAAATGGAATAAGAAACTGACAGAGAACAGAGAGAGAGGAGACATATGTGCAGAGGTCCCCGGTCAGCTAATGCAGCATGGATCCACCATCTTGAGTTTGTATCAGAGATCAGTGAGCAGGCGGTATGAGAAAGCAGCTTCGTGGAGCTTCCAGCAGGAGAGAGAATAACCGGTAACCTGAGATATATGCTTTCCCACCACCCCCTCACTTCTTCACCCCCACTTGGCCTCCTCTGCTTCCTGCGGCCACAGTCTCTTGGCCACGAAGCACCAGCTGCTCGGATTCCACCAGCCCGTGCTGGCCAACTCCCTGAGTGCCATTTGTTGGCTGCTGGTGTTGCTTTTTTCTGTTTCTTTACATTTCTTCCTTTCCTCTCACCACCTTCCCCTCCTTTTGCTCAAATATCTGTCTCCGTGTGCCATCTTTGCTTCTTCCTGAAAGGCTGTGAAACTCTGCTCAAATGTGAAACTGCTTCCAGGTCCGTGCTGCCATGCTCATGGGATCCCAGGGCTTTTTCTATGTTTGTTTGTTTTCTTTTTCTTTTCTTGAATTGGGATCCTGTTCTAACTGGGCAGTGCTGTGAGGCTTGGGACCTACCCCCTCAGCTTGTGCATATGCACAGAGGGATCCTTGAGAGCATTTTTTGTGTGTATGTTTTTCTTTCCTCTCTCTGTTTTTTCAGGGTTTTTTTTTTTTTTTTTAGAATCAAATGAGAATGAAAACACATCATACCAAAACCTTTGGGACACAGCAAAGGCAGTTCTCAGAGGACAATTTACAGCAATAGATGCACACATCAAAAAAGAAGAAAGGGACAAAATCAAAACATTAACTACACAATTCAAACAAATAGAAAGAGAACAGCAAAAAAAAAAGCCCACAGCCACCAGAAGAAAGGAAATAATAAAGATCAGAGCAGAAATAAATGAAATAGAGAATAGAAAAACAATAGAAAGAATCAACAAAATCAAAAGTTGGTTCTTGGAAAGAATCAACAAAATCGGCAAACCACTGGCCAGACTGACAAAAGAAAAACAAGAAAGGATGCAAATAACCCAAATAAGAAATGAAATGGGCAACATTACAACAGACCCAACCAAAATAAAAAGGATCATAACAGATTATGAAAAACTATACTCCAACAAATTTGAAAACCTAGAGGAAATGGATAAATTTCTAGAAACACACTACCTACCCAAACTACAACAAAGTGATGTTGAAAATCTCAACAGACCCATAACAAGAGAAGGGATTGAAAAGGTAATTAAAAAAAAAAAAACTCCCCCCAACCCCCAAAAAAAGCCCTGGCCCAGATGGCTTTCCTGGATAATTCCACCATTCAGGGAAGAGCTTACCACAGAACTACTCAAACTGTTTCAGAACGTAGAAAAGGAAGCAATACTTCTGAATTCATTCTATGAAGCCAGCATAACCCTGATACTAAAACCAGACAAAGACGCCACAAAAAAAGAAAATTACAGACCAATATCTCTCATGAATATAGATGCAAAAATTCTCCAAAAATTCTAGCCAATAGAATTCAGCATCATATCAAAAATATAATACACCACAATCAATAGGATTCATACCAGGTATGCAAGGATGGTTCAACATTAGAAAATCAATCAATGAAATCCACCATATAAATAAAAGGAAAGAAAAGAATCACATGATCATCTCAACTGATGCAGAAAAGGCATTTGACAAAGTCCAACACCCATTCCTGATAAAAACTCTCAATAAAATAGGTATAGAAGGGAAATTTCTCAACATAATAAAGGGCATCTATGCAAAACCAACAGCCAACATCATTCTTAACGGATAGAGGCTGAAAACATTCCCCTTGAGAACAGGAACGAGACAAGGATGCCCTTTATCTCCACTCCTATTTAACATTGTGCTGGAAGTTCTAGCTAGAGTGATAAGGCAAGAGAAAGAAATAAAGTGCACCCAAATTGGTAATGAAGAAGTTAAACTGTCCCTGTTTGTGGATGATATGATACTATACATAAAAAACTCTAAACATTCCATGAGAAATCTACTGGAACTAATAGAAAGATTCAGCAGAGTAGCAGGATACAAGCTAAACATTCAAAAATCAGTTCGATTTCTATACACCAATAAAGAGAATGATGAAAACGAAATTAGGAAAACAATACCATTTATAATAGCCCCTAAAAAATAAAATACTTAGGAATAAATCTAACCAGGGATGTAAGACCTATACAAAGAAAACTGCAAAACACTACCATAAAAAACCAAAAGAGATCTACATAAACGGAAAACATACAATGTTCATGTATAGGTGGACTCAACATTGTGAAAATGTCTATCCTATGCAAAGCAATCTACAAATACTATGCAATCCCGATCCAAATGCCAGAAATATCCTTTAAATAATGGAAAAATTAATCATTAACTTTATATGGAAAAGGAAGAGGCCCCATATAAGTAAACCACCACTGAAGAAGAATAGTAAAGTAGGAAGACTCCTACTCCCACTACCTGACCTCAGAACCTACTGTACAGTTGTGGTAGTCAAAAGAGTCTGGTACTTGTATGACAACAATACATTAACCAATGGAGCAGATTTGAGAACCCAGATGTAAATCCATCCACCTACGGTCACCTGATCTTCCACAGGGCCCAAAGTCCATCAAATGGGAAAAAGATAGTCTTGTAAACAAATGGTGCAGGCAAAACTGAACATCCATCTCAAAAAAATGAAAAAAGACCCATACCTCACACCATATACAAACGGATAAAAGACCTAAATATAATGCCAAAAAGTATACAGATCATAGAAGAAAAAAAATAGGATTGATGCTAGATGCCCTAATACACAGCATTAACAGTATACAAACCATAACTCACAGCACACACATTCCAGAAGATAAGCAACATAACTGGGATCTTCTAAAAATTAAACACTTATGCTCATCAAAAGAATTCACCAAAAGAGGAAAAAGAGAATGTACAGACTGGGTAAAAATTTTTGGCTATGACAAATCCGACAAAGATCTAATCTCTAAGATCTACAGGAAAATTTATCACCTCTACAACAAAAAAATAAATAATCCAATTGAAAACTGGGAAAGAATATGAACAGACACTTCACCAAAGAAGACATTTAAGTGGCTAACAGACCCATGAGGAAACGTTTGCAATCATTAGCCATTAGAGAAATGCAAATCAAAACCACGGTGAGATACCATCTCACCTGGCATTACTGGCACGAATCAAAAACACTGGAAATAACAAAAGTTGGAGAGGCTGTGGGGAGATTGGAACTCTTATGACCTGCTTGTGGGAATGAAAAATGTTACAACAATTTTGGAAAATGATATGGTGCTTCCTTAGAATGCTAGAACTAGAAATACCATATGAACCAGCAATCCTGCTCCTAGGAATATATCCTAGAGAAATAAGAGCCATCATATGAATAGATATATGCACACTGCTGTTCATTAGAGCATTCTTCACAATAGCAAAAAGATGGAAACAACCTAGATGCCCATCAACAGATGAACGGAGAAGCAAACTATGGTACATACACACAATGGGGTACTATGCAACAATAAAGAACATGGTAAATATGTGAAGCATCTCACAACATGGATGAATCTGGAGGGCATTATGCTGAGTGAAACAAGTCAATCACAAAAGGACAAATATTGTATGAGACCACTACTATAAAAACTCATGAAAAGATTTACACACAAAAAAATAAACAATCTTTGATAGTTATGAGGTAGGAGGAAGGAAAAAAACTAAATAGACAATAGATGAGTGGTAACTTTGGTGAAAGGTAAAACAGTAACAATACTGGGAAGTCAGCACAACTTGGCAAAGGCATAGTCATGGAAGCTCCACAGACACATCAAAACTCCTTGAGGGACTGAATTACTGGGCTTAGGGCTGTGGGAACCATGGTCTCGGGGAACAACTAGCTCAATTGGCATAACAGTTATAAAGGAAATGTTTTACATTCTACTTTGGTGAGTAGTGTCTGGGGTCTTAATAACTTTTGAGTGGCCAACTAAGATACTCCAGTGGTTTCACCCCATCGGGAGCAAGGAAGATTGAAGAAAACCAAAGACACAAGGGAAAGATTAGTCCAAAGGACTAATGGAACACAAGTACCACAGCCTCCACCAGACTGAGTCCAGTACAACTAGATGGTGCCTGGCTATCACCTGCTCTGACAGGTAGCACAGAAGTGGGTCTCAGACAGAGCTGGAGAAAAATGTAGAACAAAATTCTAACTCACAAAAAAAGAAGACCAGACTTACTGGTCTGACAGAGATTGGAGAAATCCCAAGAATATGGCCCCTGGACACCCTTTTAGCTCTGTAATGAAGTTACCTCTAATGTTCACCCTTCAGTCAAAGATTAGACAGCCCCATAAAACAAAAGGAGACTAAATGGACACACCAGCCCAGGGGCAAGGATGAGAAGGCAGGAGGGGGCAGCAAAGCTGGTAATAGGGAACCCAAGGCTGAGAAGGGGAGAGTGTTGACATGTCATGGGGTTGGCAACCAGTGATTCAAAACAATATGTGTAGTAATTTTTTAATGAGAAGCTAGTTTGCTCAGTAAACCTTCATCTAAAATACAATTTTATATATATATATATATACATACATGCATACATACATATACATATATATATATATATAATTCTGTCTTTAAGTGCCTTGCCCTTGGGAAAGGGTTCAGTGTGAGTATAATAAGGACAGTACAGTAGAGAGGGATTAGAGAATTGAGTGTGACAAAATCCTAGGGGGTTTTAATGACAAAGATCACATCCTAAAGGATCTAGAAGGCATCGTGAAGGTAGGTGTTAAGTCAGAAACTGTGAATGGTCTGAGATTTTATCCTGTGTATAAGTTAACGAATTAGCCTGCCACAATTTTATATATATATATATATATATATATATATATATATATATATATATATATATATATATAACATGAGACTTCCTGGGTCAGAGACAGAAAATAATTTATAACTCACAACAAAATCAGCAGCCAGAGCCATAGCTTGCATTGATTTCCTAAGCTCCAATCCCCTCAGAGTGACTTAGTGAAGGACAGATGATACCTGCACACATAATGAAGTGCAATACAGGAGAGAAGCTCAGAAATGAGGGCGTACTGGACTGACATAAAGTGCCTGGTGACCTGCCCATTCTCACCTACAGTGAGAAAGAGAGGCTTTATCTACTCTGGAAGATAAACAGGTCTTCACTGTGTAGAAGAAGGAGATTTTACTATCCTGGAATATTTCTGGGATAGAAAACATTATCTTTGTTACAGCGGTCAGGAAACAAATGCCTTGGAGGGAGAGACTATCTCTAGCTTCCAAAGAAGATTGCCAGTATCCTTTGCTCAGAAGACGCATAGTATGGAGAAACATGAACTATTTATGGAGTATTTTCTCCTAAAATAGGTAGTTGTTGAATTAGCTAGAAGAAATGGTAAAGTATTTTTTAGATAGAAGCGACACTTTGAATCAAAACATCCGATGATAGAAGTCAGAATGTGCCTACTCAAATCATACACTATTGACTTATTCAAGCAGGGTCGCTAATAGAAGGGAAGAGGTAGCTGGGCACGCACAGCAAGGAAGTGAAGGAGGGTCCTGCTTGTGCTAATGATGTGTCTTGGCCAGGTGCTCTACTATTAATACATTGAATTTGGGATGCTGGTAAGGTGTCCAGATGGTCATAGCCAGTAGACACTGTAAAGGTCAGTCTGTTGTTTGAAGAAAAATTAGGACTTAAGATGTAAAATTAGTATCCTTTGCCTAGAGCATTTAATTTGATTTCTGGTAGTTGACGATCAGTTTCTATCAGAGTCGGCCACGCTCCTTTCGTGAGGAGGAAAGTGGAAAGGCCTTAAGTTCTAACAAGGCTGTTGCTTCTGGGTGATGGGACATGTGTTAAAATCAGTGAATTACATGAGATCAATGTTACTGCCATATTTTTTTACACAAAACGTGTTTCCTGATCACAAACAATAATGCGTTGGACAACATAGCAAAGAATAAGGGATCACGATGCTGGCAGAAGCTGTGTGTTGGGGCGGGGGGGAACCAAACCTATTTCTGTTGAGTCAATTCTGACTCATCATGACCCTATAGGACACGGAAGAAATGTCCCATAGGATTTCCAAGTCAAAGCAGACTGCCACATCTTTCGCACTGGGAGAAGGCTGGTGGGTTTGAAACACTGACCTTTTGGCTACCGGCAGAGGGCTTAACCACTGCACCTTCAGGTTCCTTGCTCTGTGGAAAGGGGAAACATATTCTTATTGCTAATAGTTTTCTATGTCTTTGAGAGCACAGTGACAATCCTTCATGATAAGAGTTCACTCAGATCAGTTTGTTCCCAGGTAGCCCTCTGGCACTGTCAGGGGTTCAGGGTTGCCTTTTCTGCTTGAAGACGTGTATTCATTCAGCAGTGTTGGTGGGCAGAACAACCTCAGTGAGGGGAAGAGTCTGTTACCAGTCTCAGATAAAGCCTCCATCCCTGCTTCCAAAATCACTTTATGGGTTAAGTCATCTTGTCTGTGATGATCGAGGGCCTGCTCCACGGTAGATGCCTCTGGTAGGCACAGGCGTCTCTTGACACAAATATCGACAGTCTCTTTGCCTATTAACAAGAGGTCCACCCACATATCCTTTCTCAGATAGATCTGTCACCAATTTTTTCTGTTTTGTCCTTTTCAAGACATGTCTAATACATTTTTGAGTCTATATTGACAAATTGACAATGGCTATTTGAGGATAACTTTTGGAATTAACATTCCATGAATTCCTTCTTTAAGTCAGTCACTGTATTAGACCTTTTCTTATATAGTTTACACTTATAAATATCCCAAGGAGCGTTTTCATCTCAATTTTATAGACAAGAAACTTGAGGCTTAAGACAATCAAATATATTAATGCCACAGAGTTAATAAATGGTTGCACTAGAATTTAAATCAAGTGTGACTGCAGGTTCCCCGTTTCCTCTACAACCGCTTTTGAGTCTGTTGAAAATTGTGTGTGTGTGCCTGTGTAGACGTGCATGGGTTCTTTTGTGCATAGACATATGCTCACTTACATTATATGATTAAGAATATCTAATTTTGTTGTACTCTCTTCCCTGTTATCATTTTTTTGGCTTGTATTTGGGGAAATTTTTAAAAATTATGTCTAATTTTTCTAATATTTCTGGATACTCACTGGCCATGAAATTATGAGTATGGATCTACTCATCACATCCTAAACCTCGAGCAATGTTGATAACATGTCTTTTGTGTCCCTCAAAACTCTTTGCCCTTTAGGTTATGTTTTTCAGAATCCAATAATTTATGTGAAGATTATATTAACATCTATTTGTTTGTCATGGTCTTCATTCCATCACTTAATTATCTACCATTATCAAATTATCATTGCTTTGTTATAATTTATTTACTTCAAAATCGAATGTGAGATTTTTTAATTAGAATGAACAGTACACAAAGCACAGTGTCTGCTTCAAGTGGGTTAGAGTCTAAAATAGGAGAGAGATGAATAAAGAAACAATTACAATAATTATGTGTCCATAGACAGGGCTAAATAAAAGGGGCTCAGTCTTTGAACTTGAGTAGAAAGCTGTTTGGAAGTACAGCCAATCTGTATGCAATCGACTTCAGTCATGTTCTGTTGAATTCACCGTTGAACACCTGTGCTGCACACACAGGTTGCCTCAGAAGCGGTCCTCAGATTGCAAGCAACCACAAGACTGCCAGGATGAGGACCCCACATTAGGAGGGACCCTCCATGGGTGCGACAGCCATATGTCCGACAGACCTGCATATGCAAGACACGCACACAGTGGTGGCAAAGCGAAAGTCGCTTTATTAGTCAAGGGAGCACACAGCAACCAACACAACAGTGGTGAGATGGCCCCTCCTGGGCTCCGAAGAGTGGGCAGGAGGGAGACCACGCTGTGTGTGCTCACTTTGCACCTTAACGGAAGGGCTTTCTGATAGGAAACCTGTTCACCCTTCCTGAAAACCAACGTCCACTCCTACGTCCCTGGACCAGCACACTGTGGCTCAGGCGTCAGCACAGGGACCGCAGTTCAGGTCCCAGATTCTCTCTGCAGCTCCTCTTGGCTCTCTCTGCCCCCGTCGCGGACAGGTCCAGCTCTCAACCAGCAGTCTTGGGGCTGCCCTGGGCTAACCCCAGCTTTGGGACTTCCTGACGCTCTCCAAGCACAGGTGCTCTGCAGGCGACCCCCGCACCGCGTGCCCCGGGCTGGACTGGCGGCCCCGTGCACCGCGTGCCCCGGGCTGGACGGGCGACCCCGCACGGGGCGTCTCGCCTCCGCCGCTGGGCCAGTGCCTCTTCCCAAGGCCGCGGGAAATGTTCCCGCGGACTCTGGTCTCTGTGGGCCCGTTCGGCCTCCTGCTGCCGCTGCTCTGCCGGCCTCTTGCCGCTGCTGTCCAGACCTCTGGCTACTGTTTATGGCGACCATGTGGGGCTTCTGCCTCTCCTGGGCCACTCTGGGTCTTCTGGGGCATCGCGGGCCGAAGCTCTCACCCACTCCTCTCCCATAGCTCTGCTGCCGCTGCTCTGCTCCCCAGGCGCCGGCTTCTGCTTCTCTAGGATTCTGCTGCTGGTTCCCCGGCTCAGTGCAGCTCTGCTCGGCTTTCTACCAGGTTCAGGATTTCTGCTGCTCTGGTGCCAGTCTCTTCTTTATTTTGTAATAGATTTCCAATCTCTTATCCGCCAGGATGATGTCTCCACCCTGGGACAAGATTTGGGTGGAAGGGCGTTCTTCAACGCAGAATTCCCTCCCAAGGGCTTCCGTACTCACAACAACCATTGTTCACTAAACAACCATGTATTCACGTAGTGTACACGGCATACAAGGAGCTCTGCCGGCACAGTGCTTAGGAGATTGGCTGCTAACCAAAAGGTAGGTGGCTGGAACCCACCAGTCCCTCCTAAGGAGAAAAGACCTGGCCATCTGCTCCCATAAGGATTACAGCCTAGGAAATCCTATGGGTCAGTTCTACTCTGTCCTATAAGGTCACGATGTATCGAAATGGACTTGATGGCAAGGGGTTATATAGCATACGGTAGCATACAGTAGATATTATATCAAGTCAAGGGCCCATATCTGCACACAGTCTTAGCTTGTGTCCTGAATGAACTCAGACTCTTACAGAGAAAGTGTTCAGTAGTAACAAGGGACTGTGCAGGTTTTTTGAGCTTTTAGTACATCCATGATAACTAGCAATGAAGAAAACTATATGAACTTACAACTAGGGAGCTATTAATCGTTCTGCAAAATATTAAATTTAGTTTCAGTTTTAAAATAAATTAGCATGAATGTTCTCCCAATTGACATAATTTTAGGATCTCTAGAGATTCAACGAAAGACTGTATTTATATTACCTTCTAATTAACGTCTTGGAGCATTTTACCTTTAGGATCTACCGTTTACCTTGTAATTCTCGGGGGGAAAGCAATTAAGATTTCTCTTCCCTCTAGTCCTCCACCACCAGCACCTTACCATCTTTACCTGAGAAAACAAACAAACAAAAACTCCTGCTTGATCTTAAGGTGTCAGGTTAGACAAAATCTCCTCGGCACAGCACATTCACCCACAGCGCTTTCAGTTCGACACTTCAGATCATATGCTCACTCTTCTCGTCTTGCATGTATTCAGTTCTAGCAAAAAAGTGCCCTATGCAGTTGTCTGAAAATTTCATACTGCTTCATGACCTACACCTGGCCTCATCTCTCTGCTAAGCTAACCTCTTAGGATCTAGAGGTAATGCGGAGGCAGAGTTTCTCTAGCTAAAATAGTTAAAATGTACTGGCCGTGAGGGAACACCATGCCATCCTCGTCAGCTAATGGACCTCATTTGTCAGAGAGCACTGTCATCTTCTCCAGCTTCCCCCGACTGTTGTGCCCACCCATCATCATGACAAACGTTCGAAAAAGATGGGGGGGGGGGCTTGTTTTGCTTACTGCAATGGTTTTTTATTTCTTTGTCATTTCACATTTTGTAACACTGACTATGGATCATGGACAACTTTGTGGGTACTCCCTGCCATACACGAAAACTTGTACATTAAATTTTCTGTACCACAAATGGTTTCGTACCCGAATTGGGTTTCCCTCAAACAAACTTTTTGACCCTAGCAAAAGTATGCTTATACTATTTTTAGATTATGATAGTTTTTTTTTTGTTATTTTAAAACAATCATAAGAGGAAGGAAATCATAGCAGAGCTACTTGACATATTATAAAATACCTTAATAAAATGGTGTCGAAAACTTTGAGAATGGGAATGGAAAGAGATGCTGAAGTTTTCTGTGAAGTTCAATTTAGTCGAGCTATGTCTGATTATAGCAATTCTTATGATAACTATTAGGTTTTTCACAGACCTTATCTCTTCAACTTGAAGTTGTTAATATTTCTTATAGGTACGGCTCTTTCATATGCATTTTCCTTCAGCACAGACTGACTTTCTCCTACATTTTTGTCTTTCCTTCGAAGCTATGTATTCATCCTCTTTAAGATTCAGACTAAATCACGTCCTCATAAAACCTTATTTTGTTGCAGATATATTTAGTCATACAACTAATGTTTATGAATCACCTACTATGTAATAAGTATTGTGCTATAGATTGGGGCTATAAATATAAATAATATGTTCCCTCAAGGAACAAGGAAACAGCAATTGTAATGCCATATGCTAAAATCAGTGACAGGCATACTATGGACAGGGTCAGAAAAAAGATAAGTAAATCAGGAAACATTTTCATTATTTGTTGACTATTAAAAAATATTTTTGTAATTTGCTTGAAATCTCGGAGCTCTCATATGGCATAAGCAATATCTTACTCACATTTATAAGCCCTGCTTTACATGGTTGTTGGTCAATATATATATAGGTTCAATAAGAAAAGAAATGAAAGCTACATCACAGTATGTACTGAAGGAGTGTCGGGATGACTTAGATGTTGGAGAGAAGAATTTTCTAAACAATGGTGTTTTAAACTACATGATCTCCAGTTCCTCACAGTTCTAATAATTCACGCTTCCATTTTCAGAATTATCTTTTTGCAGGTATATTCATTTTGTCAACCTTGAAAACTGGCTGACAACTTTGCTCACTTAGGTGGAACTTATGAGATATTAATAAATATTCTAACAGCTTGTCAGTGTTTTGGGAATATCAGAAATCAAATACAAAAGACATTAGATGCTTTGCCCTTGTGAAGTTTATCCCTGTATTTTTTGTAGATTAAATAAAGGTCGAGCAGTTATTTCTTCTAACTAAAACCCTCTCCCAAAGAACACAGCATGTCAGAATTCTATCTGTTGTCAAGTTGCAGCTCACAAGTTACATCTTCTATAAAATGTTTTTAGAGATTTTAGTCAGATTTGATCTCAGTTTTCTTGTGCTACCGGTAGGAATAATAAGAAATGCTGTAGAATAGCAAGATGCACAATATAAAATTTATTTTATTCAGTCTGTTGTGTACCCATATCTTCTACTAGAATGGAAACTTCTTGAGTATAGGTCTTATTTATTTGGGTTCTCCTCTTCCCCATAACTTCTCATACAGTTACATTTATTTGGAAGTAAAGCAATTACATAACTTATTCAGTATGGAATAATAGGCAACTACATCTGAAGTAATTCTGACACACACCATCTCATGAAAGAATTAAATACCAAAATAAAAAATACAATCATAATTATGAAAATAATAAATGATGTACATAAAGTGGCAGATTTAGAAAGAATATATAAATATGGACAATGAGTTTTCATCTGCATAAAAAGAGACTATAGAATTTCAAGGGCTCTTGATGATGGTATTATATTTCCCTCATCTCCACTAGCTGTCACTGTTACTGGACAAGAGACACTCAGCAAAGAACAAATTCAAGTAAATCATCCAACATGGTTAGTACTAGGAGTTATGCCTTTTGATTCCGCATTGATGTTTCTTCTAATTATACAGAAGCAAGGTTGAGAATACGCATATAAGAATTATCACTCAGTAGTTTAAATAACAAATAATTGATACTCAAAAGAGAAACGCATGTTTACAACATTGGTAAAGGAGAATTATTGGATGGATATTCACAGTAATTTATTAATAAATAATAGGGACATTTGGACACTGCTATAACTTCTGAGTTTACTATCACAGATTACTATACCATCCCATAACTTGTTAGAATAAAAAAATGAATGGACTATAGTTCTAAATACGCCATTGTTGTTGGGTGCTGTCAAGTTGATTCTGACTCACAGCAACTCTGTATGACAGACTAACGCTGCCCCATAGGGTCTCCTAGGCTGTAATCTTTCCCAGAGCAGATCCCCGTGTCTTCTACAGAGCAGCTGGGTGGGTTCGAACCACTGACCTTTCGATTGGCTGCTGAGCACTTAACCATTGCGCCACCAAGGCTTCAACAGATTTAATACAGTCATGTTAAACTTTATTGTACAGTTCAGGCTGGGTAATTCAAGGGCAAAATAAATTGAAAACAGATTTGCTAATGTCTCCAGGAAAAATAGTAACAAGATTATATGGCTGACTGTAGCTCTGAAAGTAATAAATGTCAACTATTAGACCCGACTTGAAGTCAGAGATGAAAAAAAGTACTGTGTGACATACAGCTTTCTAACTTTTCTCTTTAATTTTAAAATCGGTTTAAACATTTATCATTTCCATATTTCATACTGTTTTTTAAATTGTAATAGTTATTTTTTAATTGTATAGATTCCTGCAATTGCACATATATAGTTTAATTGATTTCATCCTATTATTTTGAAAAATTGGACTTGTCAGTGGAAAAAGTTGCAACCTATAGGCAACTCTACTGATGAGGTAAAACCCTTTCATATAAACATCTCTTGGCATTCCTGAGGGATACAGTTTACAGAGATTTCTATGGATGATAAAACTGAAAAGTGTGATCAGTTAAGTACATGTCATATATGTAAGATCCCAAAATATAAAAATAAAGTACTTGCAAAAGCACAGTTTGATAGTAATAAATGTATAGTGATGCACACCAAAGATATAAAATAAATAAATCTCAGTATTTAAACTGTTCCCCGGTGTTTGAAAACAGAGCCAGCAAACAATCGGAGAGTCACCACAGGTCTGCCTCAGACATCTGAAAATATTAATACAGCAACACATGTTACATTATCTAGGATACATTCTATTTCAATTATTAAGTAGGTTCACATCAACTTTAAAGAGATGTGTGCTTGATACGACAAAATTGATCAATACATTAAGCTTTTATTTATTAATACCTGAGTGCCTGAACCCTTTTTTTCCTGACATACAATTCAAATCCATATTGAACTATGTCTACTTTTTTTGTCATTATTAGATTTCAGATCAAAGTAGACTTTTGCATTTGCTGCAATGGAAACCTCAGAATTCTTTTCCTTCCCTTAATGTCCTTTAGTGCGAGCATTTTCTAACATACACATTATAGCAGGACTACATTTATTCACTCAGTGCCTTGTTAATTTTAATGATTCACACACAGCATAAAAAAACAGAACTTCCATTGATTTGCCCTAAATGCTTTTACATAAACAAGGGCAAACTTGCCTCACAGTCTCAGTAGGTCTGAATTCCTGAATTGGAGCTCGACAGACAGAGAACATGGAATGCTGGAGTGAGAGACGAAGGTAGGACTCCCAGGGAGCACGTGTCAGGGCTGATGGTAGTAAGCAATGCTTACAAAAACACGTAATGTCTCATGCAGTACAACTGCCAAAAGTTAGACATGAGTAAATTTATCCTGCTCCTTTTAAAAAGTATCTTTTGTTCATCTTTGACATTTTTATGGAATCAAGGTCAGAGGAATGAAAAATGAAGTACTACATTTGAAAGGAAACAATCTGAGTTGTACCCATTTATAATACTGATGTTGAAGAAGTCACAGATATTGCTTTTGAGGAAGTCACAAACAGGGTAACTTGTAGTGTCAAGTTTTTATGTTGTCTACGCCCCAGGTACAACCATTTCTTGTGCATAGTTATTTTCAGTCAAGATCAATTTCTGAGTTCCAGAGCAATTATCAGATAATCCCATTTGGCACTTCCATGAAAATAATACATAATGCATCCAAAATTTAACTAGTAGTATTTAACCAAAGAGCTGTTCCACCTCCATGAGTAACACCATGACCAAAACCAACTGATCTGGTTTAATTGTTCTTCCATGTGGAAGACTCAGGTTTGATTCTGGCCAACACACCTCAGGCACAGCCACCACCTGTCTGCTGGTGGAGGCTTCCACATTGCTATGATGCTGAACAGGTTTCAGCGGAGCTTCCAAAGTAAGATGGACTAGGAAGAAAGTCTTGGTGATCTACTTCTGGAAATCAGCCAGTGAAAACCCTATAGATCACAACAGGTCAATCCATAACCAATCTTGGGGATGGCAATGGAGACGGCAGTGTTCAGTTCCACTGTGCATGTGGTCCCCATGAGTCAGTGGATGACTCAAAGACAGCTAACGTCATCATCATCAACAACAACAACCTTTAGCATGCTTGTCTATGAATCTTGCAATTAACAACCATGTCCTATTGATATTTCTGCCTTACAACTCTGGAATACTGACACCTCTTCTTACCAACTACCCTTACCTTAGTCCAGATACACAATCTCCTGCATGAAATTTTTAACATTCTCTTGTATTTGAATTCAGACTTATCCCATTTCAATCCAAATAATTAAAATGATCTTTCTGAAGTACTAGTATTTTTCTTTCTTAATTTAAACCCATAAATGAAATCTAGCTGCCCTCAGAAAATGCCACAACTCTTAAATATGACATAAAAAAATAAGCCCTGTTATGGCTTTCTGTTTTGTTTACAATTATTCACATCACTGTCTCCGTTCTACTCCCAATTAAACTTGCCTGCCTAACTCCTACACATTCTTGATGCCTAGGGTTAGTAATTTCTCTCAGAAGTCTTTTCTACCATCTAACACTTGTTCAGATGTCCTTTAGGACTTATAATTACTTCTCAGTAGCATTTACCACATTCTATTATTATTATATATTTACCTGAATCCCACTGAACTCTAAGCATCTTCCAGACAAGCTCTCTAATTCACTGCTTTATCTCTAATACTATCCCAGTATCACACATAAATAGCAACTAATAACTATTTGTTGAATTGAGTGGAGTAATTTTAGATGATCTATAGAACAGCAAACTGTATTAATCCTATAAATATGTCATAAAAGATATATAGTTATGTTCCTTATGTCTGGCAGTGAGCTACGAAGATTAGCTAAGGTAAAGTTGCAAGATTATATAAATAAACTCAAATATGAATAATGGTAAAAACACAGAAGAATTATATTTAAGAAGTCTAAAATGAGTATTCCTTCAAGTTATGATTCACGGTTCCAAGGCAGTTTCATCTTTTAGGATGAAACTAGGCAACATGTGGTCCTCAAGTTTGCCATCTTTATACGGATTAAGCTAACATAGAAGAAAAATCGTGACAGGTTGCTAATGGATGCATTTTAGAGGCCACTCCTCGAAGCTATTCACATCATTTCTGCTTACATCAATTTGGCTATAATTCAGTTAAATCTAAATGCAAGGAAAGCCAGGACATATTCTGTGGCTGGACCTCCAAGAAGCGGAATTGAGTTTAGAAAACATCTATTCTGTCCCTGCCCAGACAATATGTCTGGTCACAAAATAGCAGATTTATTGTTAGGACAAAATCAACCACCTTTCAAAGAAGATAAACAAAAGTCTTATGTAATTATTGCACCCAACTAGGTGTTTAAGATCTAAGATTTGGTCTAGTTGGGTCTCTCATTGTCTGACAACCTGTAAAACCGAAAGACATTCCATCTGTCTTTTTACTTGTCTTTGCATACGTATCTGGATAACCATAGTAAGATTCCTATTTGGAAAAGTTGACAATGAGAGACACTTTGAATTCACTCTTCCAAAGCAATAAATCCTACAGGTCATGCACTATAAGAACTTCTGCTTTGATTGTTGTAGAATCACCTCAGTGAAAGCTTCCCAAGCTCTTCTCTTTATACATTGTTCAGCATAACTTCTGAATCTTTTTTTTCCTGAGAAATTCTTCCTTGTTCGTCACCCTCCATAGTTACATCTGAAGGGGGTGTGATTAAAGAATGACCTCTTTGACCGTGTAGAATTTTCATTGTTTTTCCTTCATGTGAAACTTTGAACACAAAGCACTGATTTGAAGTTAAAAAAAAAAAAAAAAAAAAAGGTCAGTGGATTTTTTCGTCTTAATTTGTTTTTTCTTTGGCAAAACAATTTCATAAAAAATGTAGTCAATTTCTAATCCATTTTCTTCCAGGCATTTCACTTGCCAGTAAATTCACAAAAACTTCTCAGTGCGTATAATTCTCAGGTCTACTTTATTTATTTGCCTTCTCAAGTTTACATTCTCATTGCTATTTATTTTGGCCAGCTTGAGGTAAACTGAAGGAAAAGATTCAAGTGGATCAGTATTAGCTTTAGTATGGTCTTCATCTCAGACGAAGGCACTTGTTTATCTAAGAAACCTTTGCCTTTTATTGCTCAAAGCTTTGTCCAGTCTTCTGTGTTTTTATTTGGGTCGAAATGCTGCCATTGCTTTTTCCAACCCTGTAACTTTTTTTATTTGCAGACTCCCTCTCTTCACATCTGTGTTTGAAAACCAGTCAATGCTTGCCCGATGTCATCTCTTCTACAGCCTTGCTAAAAGCTGACAGTCCTAGCTTATACCTCGTGTATTTGTTTCAACTGCCTTCCCCTGAAGTGAGATTCAGTAAGGACATGGCCTGTTTTCAAAATTTTCAACAATTTTATAGGTGACAGTTTACTAAATATCTTGTCATTATGTAACACCAGTATTCAGCTTCACGGTACCTATTTCCTTACCACTTGCCTTCCAACCAGTAAACCAATGTCACATACTTTATTTTTTTCAGTGCATCTGGGTTCTTCTTTATATATATATATATATATATATATATATATATGTATTTAATGTACTTTAGATGAAGGTTTACAAAACAAATAGTTTCTCATTAAACAGTCAGTACACATATTTTTTATGACAATGGATAACAACCTCATGGCATGTCAACCCTCTCTGTTCTCAACCTTGGAGGATTTTTTTTTTTTTTTTTTGGTGAAAATATACATAGCCAAAGTTACACCATTTCAAAAGTTTCTACATGTACAATTCAGTGACATCGATTACATTCTTCCAGTTGTGCTGCTATTCTCACTATCCTTTTCCAGATTATGCCATCACCATTATCTTCAACTCACTGCCCCCTAGGCTTCCCATCAAACCTTTTGAGTTGCTGTTGTCAATTTGATCTCGCATAGGTGGTTCTTTTTTTTCTGGTACCTTAGATGAAGGTTTACAGAACAGAATAGTTTCTCATTAAACTGTTAGTACACATATTGCATTATGACAATGGTTAACAACCCCATGACATGTCAACACTGTCCCTTCTCAACCTTGGGTTCCCTATCACCAGTTTTCCTGTCCCCTCCTGCCTTCTAGTCCTTGTCCTTGGACTGCTGTGCCTCATTAGTCCTGTTTTGTTTTATGAGGCTGTCCAATCCCCGGCTGAATGATGAACTACCGGAGGGGCTTCACCACTGAGCTAAAAGGGTGTCTGAAGGCCATACTCTATACGTTTCTACAGTCTGTCAAGCTAGTAAATCTGGTCTTTTCTTTGTGAGTTAGGATTTTGTTCTATATCCTTTTCCAGCTCTGTCAAAGACCCTCTATTGTGATTTCGGTCAGACCAGTCTGTAGTAGTAGTTGGGCACCATCTAACTGTACTGGACTCAGTCTGGTGGAGGCCATGGTAGCTGTGGTCTGTTAGTCCTCTGGACTAATCTTTTCCTTGTATCCTGTTCTCTTCATTCTCCCTTGCTTCCGAAGGGGTGAGACCAGTGGAGTATCTTAGATGGCTGCTCACAGGCTTTTAAGACCCCAGATGCTACTCACCAAGGTAGAACGTAGAACATTGTCTTTATAAACTGTGTTATGCCAATTGAGCTAGATGTTCCCCGAGACCAAGGTCCCCACAGCCCTCCACCCAGCAATTCAGTCCCTCAGGGAGTTTGGATGTGTCTATGGAGCTTCCATGACCTTTCCTTGTACAAGTTGTGCTGGTTTCTCCAGTATTTTGTACTGTCTTACCCTTCACCAAAGTTACCACTTACCTATTGTCTATTTAGTTCCCTCCACCCCTCCCATCCCTCATAACCAACAAAGATTGTTTCTTTTTGTGTGTATACTTTTACATGAGTTTTTACAGTAGAGGTCTCATGCAATATTTGTCCTTTTGTGATTGACTTATTTCACTCAGCATAATGTCCTCCAGTTTCATCCATGTTATGAGATGCTTCACAGATTCATCATTGTTCTTTATCATTGCGTAGTACTCCATTGTGTGTATGTACCATAGTTTGTTTATACATTCACCTGTTGATAGGCATCTAGGTTGTTTCCATCTGTTTGCTATTGTGAACAATGCTGCCATGCACATGGGTGTGCATATGTCTATTTGTATGCAATGTCACATACTTTAGATGACAATTGTAAAGGCAGCAAGCCATTTCCAGTTATCAATTTTTATATTACCTAATGTAATGCTAGCTGTTCTAATAAAAAAAATGTACAAAAACTCAAATATGAAAGAAGTTTATTCATCAGTCAGGTAAATTCCAAAAGAAGTACTCCTGACTCACAGGTGTCTTTCTTCCTAGTGAAAATTTACAAATCAAAGTACCTTTCACCTTGAGGTTCTGAGTCAGCAATGCGTGGCTTTCATGCTCATTAGATCAAATTTAAAGAAAGAGAAAAAAGCATGGAGGTTTGTGCACAGGAAGTTTTGTGGGTCAAGGTTGGAAGTAGTGCCCAACACTTCCGCTCACATCCTGTTGCCCAATCACAGTGTGTGACCATAATTCACTCATATCAATGTAATCTAGCTGTGTATGCAAGAAGAATGAATTTTGTAATTATTTTCACAAGTGTCTGATTTGATAATCTAGCCTCCATTTCCTTAAAGAGAGAGATTCCTGCTTTTCTAATAATAGATACAGATGGATAGATAGATTGATAGATGATAGACGGTAGACAGATAGTTGGACGGATGGATGGACAGATAGACAGATAGACAGCTGCCTTCCAGTCGAGTCTGATTCATGGCAACCTTACGTACAACAGAATCAAACATACATATC
This sequence comes from Dugong dugon, assembly GCA_030035585.1. Taxonomy (NCBI): domain Eukaryota; kingdom Metazoa; phylum Chordata; class Mammalia; order Sirenia; family Dugongidae; genus Dugong; species Dugong dugon. The sequence continues at coordinate 193,147,037 of CM057463.1, read as the reverse complement.
TTCCTGTGTGCCATCCTCAAGGTCACCTGCAAATCTGAGTTCACTGTTGTGGCTGCCGTGTCAATTATCTCATCAAGGGTGTCCCTTCCCCTTGCTAGTCCTGTACTTCACCAAACATGATGTCCTTCTCCAGTGACTGATCTCTCCAAATGGCATGTCCAAAGCAAGTGAATTCTGTTGTGATCCATAAGGTGTTCATAGGTTGATTTTGGAAGTCGATCCCCAAGCCTTTCTCCCTAGTCTGTAATAGTCTGGATGCTCCACTAAAACATGTGCATCGTAGGTGACCCTGCTGGTATTTGAAATATCAGTGGCATAGCTTCTAGCACCACAGCAACACGCAAGCCACCACAGTACGACAAACTGGCAGGTGGTGGTTTCTAATAATATCATTTATATAATATTGAAGAAAAAAGTCTGAAACATTGGAGAAGTGTTTTTAGGTCATAGAAGAATTGATGCCATTGTATACAGTTGCACCCTGGGGAGGAAATCAGTGACTGAGGAAAGTGTGGAACTGCTGATGAGCACAGAGAGTACATCTTTAGGCAAGACCTTGTGCAAGGAGAATCAAAGTGCCTCTCTGAAAAATCAGAGTAAATATTTATAAGAGGCATAAAAAACCCTTATATTATTTTACATTAAAACATGTTAATTAATCTGGATTTTTTTATTTTAGAGAAAATTTAAAACATTAAATGGGAAAAAAGAGGCATATTTTTGGATAACATAAACTATCAGTTCTTAGATTCTCCTGTGGGTTTATGTGCTGCCCTTGAACTCCATTACGTGTGCATGGGTATTGCTGAGTGGAAAATGGAAGGAGTGGTTCTGGACTTGGACTGAAACAAGTGACCGACGGAAAGAGTGTTTCTATAGTGACATAAATCATCTAAAACACTGGCCTTTTATTTATTGCATATGTCTGAAAAGCAAGGTCATGAAAGTGATCCTTTTTTTAAAGATATTTTCAAAGCGAAGATACTAAGTAGATCTGTTTTGTTTCAAAATATATCCTTCTTCCATCAGTACCCACTGCTGACTCTTAGCGACCCTACAGGACAGAGCAGAACAGCCCCATAGGGTTTCCAAGGCTGTAAAATTTACGGAAACAGACTGCCACATCTTTCTCCCGCAGAGCGACTAGTGGGCTTGAACCGAAGACCTTTAAGTTAGCATCTGAGTGCTTTCACCACTGCCCACCCCCAAGGGCTCCTTCTCTGCATCTTGATAATGTCATGACTATGTAATATTTTCAATTTAGGGAAATAGTTTAGGCTTTGGGATTTTTCACGTACTGTTATTATTACTCATTATTTTCAAATCACCTCATCTAACACACTTTTTTGTATTAAAAAATACAATGTGAGTGACTGTGTTTTCTGGTTCTTGAACTAATATCTCCAGCAAGGAGAGCCATGTCTGGCATCAATAATTTCAGCTTGTGCTGTGAGGTGTCCTTTTCCTTACCTGCTAAATCTTGAATTCTATTTTATCTGCGCACTTCACGTCACAACAAATGGAATTAGTATGTAGCCAACGTTTATAACGTTTAAATTTTCTTCAGATACATTTGTAACTAAAATATGTTTTGAATTTAATTAGAAGGTTGAATGAACACTGTATTATTATAACTGTTTGTCTTTCCCGTTATTTTCATGGCCAAAAATACTAGCAATTATCGGTAACTTGTTTATTTCTATTTTCGATAGGCCAATTAAAGTATCATAGCCAGCTGCTTTCTGCTTTTGAGTTTTTAAAGTTGGTTTTCACTGATATTTGGAAAGACCAAGAAAATTAAAGCCATAAATGTAAGTCTTACAGAGTTGAGAACACTTGAAAATGGCGTGATAGAGCAGAACAAGCTGAGAACACAGGAAGGAAGCTCTCCCCTAGAGAGTCTTAAAGTTGAGGGGAGACAAATGCATAAACAAGACAAAGATGATGTGTTCAAGGTCATTTAAAGTATTGCAATGTTTTGATTTGAAGAATAATTAAGGGACAATGATATTCTTAAGACGATCTAATCATTTTCCATCCTGAATGACAAACCATTTTACAGTTGAAATTTGTCTAGTAGCCATCTTCCTTAAGTTTATCATTTGTTTTAAAAAAATATATATCTAGACACACACACACACACACATATATGAAATGGTCTTAAAAAGTCTGGTTTAGAAATCTGCAAGAATGGTCCCAATTTTGGCAGCCTAAGCACTAAAACTCAATTGATCTCATAAGTGCTCTGTTACATCTCTTGGAGATTTTACGGTTCTTCTTTAAATCATGTAGGTTTTGCTATTTGCAGGCCTAGGGGCTTTTAGAAGCTCAGTCTAACTGGTGTTTCTTGGCATTCTTCAGGATCCACAGCAATATGTAGTTGTCTATCATACTGGAAGGTTACACGGCTGACATTATTAATTGTCTTTAGCAAAGTCCCTCTGTCAGTCTGATTTATCCTTGAATTGTTTAGAGTGGTCATGCCAAGAAACAATCTCTAATCAACTGTACTCTCAGCATTTAAGAATTAAATGTTGTTATTTCATATTAAATTTAATAGTTTGTATGCTGTACTGCAAAACGTCTGAATGAGGGTGGACAATGAAGCTTTTGACCTGTAAAACCTTGATCACTGTCAAGAGATGCCTAGAAGGAAGTCACAGTCTAATACTGATTATAATAGCAATGGAGCCTTCAAACTTTCAATAACTTCTCTTACCCCTAATACATTACCAAAAAGAGGATGAGGGAATTTAAAGAGAGAACATTTATGTCCCTGAATTAAGATTTTTTTTCTTGGTTCTTTGCACCTTGATGAATTACAGATCACATCTATACGAAAATAATTATATAATATTTTCATGTTTATGTCCTGAAATCCAAACTATAAAGTATTCTGTCAATTGTTCTATAAAATAAGGGTTTATATAGAATTCAAAGAGAAAAACAAAAGCAACATGAAAACACAATCTTTGATAATTTTAAGAAAATAAAAAGAATAAAAATTTAGGCTCTCAATAGATTTCACATTTCAATTGGAGTTCATATGTAATTCTGCAATTGCCAAAATTGAACAAAACTTACTCAGTGGAAATTTGCTTGTCTTTAAAAAAAAATATTTTATATAGTTTTGTATCATGTTTGACATTAGAATAAGAGAGTAGAACAATAATAGACTGAAAATAAAATCTTGTATCGCAGAACAGAGATGATCATAAAATAAATGTGTACTTATTTTTTATTCCAAGCCACCTGTCTGTGGGTAGCTTACTAGTACTATTAAATTGGTATGCCACTTCCTGAAGAATTTTCTAGGTAGAAATAAGATGTGCAAAATTGTACAGTTACATAATCTCTTACACACACACACACACACACGGAGACAAACGGAAAATACATCTGGAGACACCAGAAGTTACCCAACAAAGATTTAAATGCAGATGGATATGCAGATGTATTATATCGTGGCATGCGGAGCTCTTTGTTGCAAAGCGTTCTTGTTTTACACTGCAGTAGGTAGTGTTGTAAATATTGTTATCTCATCCTCAGCAATCAAATTGGATATCTGTGGTGCTCAAGATAATGGCTCTCCAGAAACATCTACAGCCAATCTCCAGAACCCGTGAAAATGCTATGTTACGTGTCACAGAGGAGTTAAGGTTTCATACGGCATTACATTTGCTAATCAACTAACCTTAACGGGGAAATTATTTTGGATTTTCTGAGACAGTCCAAAGTAATCACAAGGATCCTTAAAAGAAGAAGACGGAATCAGAAGAAGGAATCAGAGAGAGGGCAGCATTGATACCTTTGAAAATGGAGGAATGAGACCACAAGCCAAGGAATGTGAGAGACATCTAGAAGCTGGGAAAGGCAAGTCAACAGATTTTCCCCTAGAGCTTCCAGAAAGAACGCAACTCCGTGAACCTTGATTTTAGTCCAGTGAGACCCATTTTGCATTTCTTACCTTCAAAATATAAGGTAATAAATTTTTTTCCACTTTTTTCTTTTTTCAGGTGAAGGTTTACAGAACAAATAGTTTCTCATGAAACAGTAGTACACATATTATTTTATGACATTGGTTAACAACCCCACAACATGTCAACCCTCTCCCTTCTCGACCTTTTTTTTTTTGGTGAAAATATACATAGCGAAAGATACACCGTTTCAAAACTTTCTACATGCACAGTTCAGTGAAATCGACTACGCTCTTCCAATTGTGCTGCTATTCTCACTTTAGATGAAGGTTTACAGAAAAAAAATAGTTTCTTATCAAATAGTATACATGTTGCCTATGACAATGGTTAAAAGCCTCACAACACATCAACACTATCTTTACTCAACCTTGGGCTCCCTATCACCAGCTTTCCTGTCCCCTTCTGCTTTCTAGCCCTTGTCCCTGAACTGCTGTGCCTCATTAGTCCCATTTAGTTTTATGGGGCTGTCCACTCTCAGGCTGAACGGTGAACCTCAGAAGTGACTTCACCAATGAGCTAAAAGGTTGTCTGGGGGCCATACTCTAGGGGTTTCTCCAGTCTCCTTTAGGCCAGTAAATCTGGTCTTCTTTTGTGAGTTAGAATTTTGTTCTACATCCTTCTCCAGCTCTGTCCAGAACCCTCTGTTGTGATCCCAGTCAGAGCAGTCAGTGGTAGCTGAGCAGCATCTAGCTGTATTGGACTCAGTCTGGTGGAGGCCTTGGTAGCTGTGGTCCATTAGTCATTTGCACTAATCTTTTCCTTGCATCCTGTTCTCCCCATTCTCCCTTGCTCCCGAAGGGGTGAGACCAGTGGAATATCTTAGATGGCTGCTCACAAGCTTTTAAGACCCAAGACGCTAATCACCAAGGTAGAATGTAGAACATTGTCTTCATAAACTGTGTTATGCCAGTTGAGCAAGATGTTCCCCGAGACCATGGTCACCACAACCCTCCGCCCAGCAATTCAGTCCCTCAGGGAGTTTGGATGTGTCTATGGAGCTTCCATGACCTTTCCTTGTACAAGTTGTGCTGGTTTCCCCAGTACGGTGTACTCTCGCCCTTCACCCAAGATACCACTTATCTATTGCCTATGTAGTATTTCCCCCCAAGCCTTCCCAGCATTTGTAACCAACAAAGATTGTTACTTTTTGTGTGTGAACCTTTTCACGAGCTTTGAAGTAGAGGTCTCATACAATATTTGTCCTTTTGTGATTGACTTATTTCACTCAGCATAATGTCCTTCAGTTTCATCCATGTTATGAGATGGTTCTCAGATTCATCATTGTTCTTTCTCATTGCATAGCACTCCATTGTGTGTATGTACCATAGTTTGTCTATCCACTCATCTGGATGGGCATCTAGGTTGTTTCCATTTTTTTACTATTGTGAACAATGCGGCCATGAACATGGGTGTCCTCATGTCTATTCGTGTGATGGCTCTTATTTCTCTAGGATATATTCCTAGGAGTGGGATTGCTGGATCATATGGTACATCTATTTATAGCTTTCTAAGAAAGCACCATATCATTTTCCAAAATGATTGTATCATTTTGCATTCCCACCAGCAGTGCATAAGACTTCCAATCTCCCCGCAGCCCCTCCAACATTTGTTATTCCCCTTGTTTTTGATCCGTGCCAGTAATGCCAGGGTGAGATGGTATCTCATTGTGGTTTTAATTTGCATTTCTCTAATGGCTAGTGATCGCAAGCATTTCCTCATGTGTCTGTTGGCCATTTGAATGTCTTCTTTGGTGAAGTGTCTGTTCATTTCCTTTGCTCATTTTTTAATAGGATTATTTGTCTTTTTGTTATAGAGGTGTTGGATTTTCTTGTAGATTATGGAGATTAGACCTTTGTCTGACTTGTACTGTCCAAAAATTTTTTCCCAGTCTGTAGGTTCTCTTTTGACTCTTTTGGTGAAGTCTTTTGAAGAGCATAGGTGTTTGATTTTTACAAGATCCCAGTTATCGAGCTTACCGTCTGGGGTTTGTGTGTTGATGGTTATGGTTTCTTTCCTGTTAATGCAATGTATTAATGTATTAATTAATGTATTAATGTATTACTTCTATGAACTTTATAGTTTTTGGCTTTATATTTAGATCTTTGATCATTTTGAATTAGTTTTTGTGTATGGTGTGAGGTATGGGTCCTGTTTCATTTTTTTGCAGATGGATATCCAGTTTTGCCAGCACCATTTGTTAAAAAGACTGTCTTTTCCGCATTTGATGGACTTTGGGCCTTTGTCAAAGATCAGGTGAGTGTAGGTGGATGGATTTACATCTGGGTTCTCAATTCTGTTCCATTGGTCAATGTATCTGTCATTGCACCAGTACCAGTCTGTTTTGACTACCGTAGCTGTATAGTAGGTTCTGAGGTTAGGTAGTGTGAGTCCTCCAACTTTATTCTTCTTCTTCAGTAGTACTTTATTTATTCGGGGCTTCTTCCCTTTCCATATAAACTTAATGATTAGTTTTTCCATCTCTTTGAAGAATGTTGTTGGTATTTGGATATGGATTGCATTGTATTTGTAAATTGCTTTGGGTAGAGTTGTCATTTTGACAATGTTGAGTCTGCCTATCCATGAGCATGGTATGTTTTTCCATTTATGTAGATCCCTTTGGGTTTCTTGCAATAGTGTTTTGTAGTTTTCTTTGTTTAGGTCTTTTACATCCCTGGTCAGATTTATTCCTAAGTATTTTATTTTTTTAGGGGCTATTATAAATGGTATTGTTTTCCTGATTTCCTTTTCATCATTCTCCTTATTGGTGTATAGGAATCTAGCTGATTTTTGCATGTTTGTCTTGTATTCTGCTACTCTGCTGAATCTTTCTATTAGTTTCAGTAGAGTTATCAAGGAGTCTTGAGGGTTTTATAGGTATAGTATCATATCATCTGCAAATAGGGACAGTTTAACTTCCTCATTGCCAATTTGCATGCCCTTTATTTCTTTTTCTTTCCTTATTGCTCTAGCTAGAACTTCCAGCACAAAGTTAAATAGGAGTGATGATAAAGGGTATCGTTGTCTTGTTCCTGTTCTGAAGGGGAATGTTTTTAGCCTCTATCCATTAAGAATGATGTTGGCCATTGGTTCTGCATACAAGCCCTTTATTATGTTGAGAATTTTCCCTTCTATACCTATTTTCTTGAGAGTTTTTATCAGGAATGGGTGTTGGACTTTGTCAAATGCCTTTTCTGCATCAATTGAGATGATCATGTGATTCTTTTCTTTCCTTTTATTTATATGGTGGATTACGTTGATTGATTTTCTAATGTTGAACCATCCTTGCATACGCGGTATGAATCCTACTTGGTCATGGTGTATTTTTTCTTTTTTTTTTTGATATGATGCTGATTTCTATTGTCTATAATTTTGTTCAAAATTTTTGTATCTATATTCATGAGAGATATTGATCTGTAATTTTCTTTCTTTGTGGCATCTTTGCCTGGTTTTGGTATCAGAGTTATGCTGGCTTCATAGAATGAATTTGGAAGTGTTGCTTCCTTTTCTTTGCTCTGAAATAGCTTGAGTAGTACTGGTACAAGCTCTTCTGTGAATGTTTTGTAGAATTCTCCAGTGAAGCCATCTGGGCAAAGGCTTTTTTTTGTTGTTGGGAGTTTTTTTTTATTACCTTTTCAATCCCTTCTCTTGTCATGGGTCTGTTCAGATTTTCAACATAACTTTGTTGTAGTTTGGGTAGGCCATGTGTTTCTAGAAATTTATCCATTTCCTCTAGGTTTTCAAATTTGTTGGAGTATAGTTTTTCATAATCTGTTAGGATCCTTTTTATTTTGGTTGGGTCTGTTGTAATGTCATCCATTTCATTTCTTATTTGGGTTATTTGCATCCTCTCTTGTTTTTCTTTTTTCAGTCTGGCCAGTGGTTTGTCAATTTTGTTGATTTCTTTCAAAGAACCAACTTCTGATTTTGTTGATTCTTTCTATTGTTTTTCTGTTCTCTATTTCATTTATTTCTGCTCTGAAATTTATTATTTCCTTTCTTCTGGTGGCTGTGGACTTTTTTTGTTTTCTCTTTCAATTTGTGTGAGTTGTGTAGTTAATGTTTTGATTTTGTCCCTTTCTTCTTTTTGATGTGTGCATCTATTGCTATAAATTGTCCTCTGAGGACTGCCTTTGCTGTGTCCCAAAGGTTTTGGTGTGACGTGTTTTCATTCTCATTTGATTCTAGGAATTTTTTGATTCTATCTCTGATTTCTTCTATTACCCAGTGATGTGTAAGCAGGGTATTATTCAGTTTCCATGTAATTGATTTTTTTTCCCTTGCTCTTTCTGTTGTTAATTTATTCATGGCATTGTGGTCAGAGAAGATACTTTGAATTACCTCAATGTTTTGGATCTTCTCGAAGATTGCTGTGTGGCCTAACATGTGGTCTATTCTGGAGAACGTTCCACGTGCATTGGAAAAGAATGTGTACCTTGTAGCTGTTGGCTGGAGTCTTCTATATATGTCTATAAGGTCAAGTTGGCTGATTGTGCCCTTTAGGGCTTCTGTATCTTTGCTGAGTTTCTTTTTAGTTGTTCTGTCCTTTACTGAGAGTGGTGTGTTGAAGTCTCCTACTATTATTATGGAACTGGCAATTACTCTTTTCAGTATTGTTAGAGTTTGTTTTATGTATTTTGGATCCCTTTCATTCAGTGCATACATGTTTATTATGGTTATGTCTTCATGACGGATCATCACCTTAATCATTATATAGTGTCCTTCTTTGTTTTTTATGGTAGATTTTGTTTTAAAGTCTATTTTATCTGAGATTAGAATTGCCACTCCTGCTCTTTTTTGGTAGTTGTTAGCTTGATTTTTTTTTTTTTTTCAGAACTTTGACTTTTAATAAATTCACATCTTTGTTTCTAAGGTGTGTCTCTTGTAGACAGCATATTGATGGATCCTGTTTTCTTATCCATTCTGTCACTCTCCGTCTCTTTATGGGTGCATTGAGTCCATTTACATTCAGTGTAATTATTGATAGATGTGAGTTTGTTGCTGTCATTTTGTAGTGCTTTTTTTTGTGGTGGTGACGTTTTCTTTGTTCTTCTTACCCTCCTGTGCTGAGTTACTTTTGTTTGTGGATTTTTTTTTCATTTCTTTTGTTTTTATAGGTTTTGTTTTTGCCGAGACTTTATGTTTTTCCTCTTTATTTTTATTAGTATGTTTGTTAACTTTCTTTGTGGTTACCATGAAATTTACCGTTATCTTTATAAGTTTGAAACAGTCTATTATTACTTGGTATTGCCTTGCCTTCCTCTCCATTAGAAGATTCTATACTTACACCATTTATTCCCTTTTATTGTTCTGAAGTTGTTGTCATTTACTGATTAACTGCTCTGATTCCCTGTTGTATTTCTTTTGGTTTTGGATAGTCCTTGAGAGTTCATTTCCTAGATTGGTATCTGACTTGTATGATCCTGTGACCTAGATTCTGCCTGTGAGCTGAAGTTGTTTGCTCTCAGATAGAAGAACTCCCTTTAATAATTCTGTAAGTTTGGTTTTTACATATTCCCTTAATTTCTGTTTATCTGGAAATGTCCTAATTTCACCATCATATATGAACAAGAGTTTTGCAAAATATATTATTCTTGGCTTGCAATTTTTTCTTTCAAGATTTTATATATGTCATCCCATTGCCTTCTTGCCTGCATGCTTTCTGACGAATAATCTGAGCTTAGTCTTACTGTTTCTCCTCTGTATGTGACTTCTTGTTTTTCACAGGCTGCTCTCAGGATTCTTTGTTTGTCTTTGGTTTTAGTGAGTGTGATTATGATATGGCTTGGTAATTTTCTTTTGAGGTCTATCTCGTATGGTGTTTGTTGAGCTTCTTGGATGGCCAGCTTTTCATCTTTCATGATAGTGGGCAAGTTTTCTGTCAGCAGTTCTTCAATGATCCTCTCTGTGTTTTCTGTTTTCTCCCCCTGTTCTGGAAGTCCAATCACTCGAAAATTTTGCTTTTGATTGTCTCCCACATAACTCTCAGGGTTTCTTCATTTTTCTTTGTTCTTTTTTTCTGAATTTTCCTGAAACAGTGTTGTACCCAAGTGTTTGTCTTCAATTCCACTGATCCTGTCTTCCACCATTTCAAATGTACTTCTCAGCCCTTCTGTGACACTGTCCATTTCTGAAACCTTGTTGTTTATCTTTTGGATTTCTAATTGTTGTCTTTGTATAATTTCTAGTTGTGAATTTATTTTGGCATTTTGTTCCTGCATTGTTTTCCTGAATTATTCCAGTTTTTTGTCTGTATTTTCCATAAATTTGTCTGACTTTTCAATGAATTTGTCTATTTTTTCCCTCATTTATTTGTCTGCTTTTTTCTTCAACTGTTGGATAATTCTGAGTATTAGAGATTTTAATTCCCTATCAGATAGTTCTAGTGCCTTTTCTTCCCCTGGAAAGTCATCTGGTGTTTTATTTTGGGCACTTACTGGAACCATCCTGTCCTGTTTTTGTAAATGTTTTGATATTGTCTGCTGTCTTCAGGGCAGTCAGTAGTGATTTTTCTTGTTTATTGATTGTAGGTTTGTTTGTTTTATCTTTTTTTTTTTTTTTTTTTTAATTTGGCTATGTCTGAGCAGGCTGGCTGTTTGTTCTTTCTTGTTTGCTCGTCTGTGGGCATGATACTTTTTGTCTCCTTTTCCAATTGGCGGGATCAGTCACTCAGATGTGGTACAGCAGGGCAGGTCTAGCTGAAGATGACTTACTGGGACGGGTTGTTTGTGGCACTTACTATAGCCACCAGAGCAGGTCGGTAATCAGTGCAGGGCAGGATCCAGTAGGCCGTGCCTGTGCTGCTTGGTGGTGTGATATTAAGCACACTGTGCAGGTAGGCAGGATGTAGGGGGGAGATTTGTATATGTGGAGCTAAGTTGGATATGGGAGAGAGGAGAGAGGAACACGAGCCAAAAGCATACAAACAAACAAAAAAGTGTGCTAGGGGAGCTTGCTGTGGAGTGGAGAGATGAAAGACTGTGAAATGGAGAAAAACAAAAGGGAAAGAAGAAGAAAAATAGAATGAATAAATAAAAATCAGAAAGGAAAAAGAACAGCAAAGCTTCCAGGGATCCCACTGATGTGGCTATGATGTCTGGGGAAGTTGTTCTCAGGTGTTGCAGTACAAGCTGGCTAGAAGGTGTAAAGGTATTCAGCAGCAGGTATTCAGGGAACAGAAAGAGAAGGAAGGTATAGAGAGACGAGAAACTGAGTAATGAAGAAAGACAAAAAGGGAAAAAGAGGGAAAAGAAAACAAAACAATTTTTTTTAAAAAAAAAGAACAAGAAAAGGCCCCCCAAAAACAGGAAAAAAAAAAACCCACGAAGAAAGAAATGTCCTCAGGGATCCCTCTGCCCATCTGCGCAAGCCAAGGGTGTACGTTCTAAGCTGCACAGCACCACCTGGCCAGAACAGGCTCCCAACTCAAGAAAAGGAAAAGAAAACAAGCAAACAATTAAAAAGAAACATACAAACAAAAGTACCAGGATCCTACCAGCATGGCAGCCCAGACCGGGAAGCAGTTCCACACTTGAACGGAGCTCTGCAGCCCCTCAGGAAGAAGCAAAGATGGTGCACTGAGCCAGGTATTTGAGCAGAAGGAGGGGAGGTAAGGAAGAAATGAAAAGAAGCAGAAAAAAAGCAACACCAGCAGCCAACAAATGGCCCTCAGAGAGCCAGCCAGTGTGGAAAAGTGGAATCCAAGCAGCCAGTGCCTCCCAGACAAGAGATTGGCCATGGGAAGCAGAGGATGCTGAGCGGCGGTGAAGAGGGGTGGGGGGTGGGAAAGCATATATTACAAATTACAGGTTGTGTTGTCTCCCACTGGAAGCTCCGTGAAGCTGCTTTCTCATACCCCCATTTGCTGTTCTCCAATAGTAGTCCAAGATGGTGGATCCTCACTGTGTTAGCTGATAGGGGATCTCTCATGATTCTTTCCTTGCTCCCTGTTCTGTCAGTTTTCCCACTCCATTTGGTGCTTGGCTGAGTTCTTTGTCTCTTCATTTGATGTTTTAGGGTTTGGGGATTGCTGTTTTCTCTGCTTGGCTTAGTTTTTCAGATCTTTGCTATGGAGGGATGGCATGGTGCTTCTGCCTGGAGCACCATTTTGCCAGAAGTAGGTAATAAATTTTTATTGTATAAGCCACTAAGTTTACGGTAATGTATTACAGCAGCAGTAGGAAACTAATATACATTTGGGTACTTTTTCATACAAAATTATCAAAGTCCTACTCTATCCAAAAGTTTCAGGCCATCCAATTTAATTGTCTTTATGGCATGTTATAGTGTCAGAAAAATATTAAAATGTTTTAAGTTTTTGGGTCATTGCAGATAATTCAGTTACTTAGCAGCTATATCTAAGTTTTAGAACAACACTAGAAAAGAAAAAGAAGTTTATAATCTATATACTTTTTGTTAGACTTTATTTTTTTAAACACAAGAGATTAATATGTGATATCATTTTTTACATAAAGGTCACAATTCTAGGTGAGGTTATATAAAATTTTAGACTTCAATGATAATTGAAACTTATTTACATTTAATGAGCATTTATTAAGTTTCAGATATTATTCTAAACATATGTCTCAATTCGTGTAATTCTCATACCAAGGCTCTATGGTTATTTACCCTACCCCTTATAACAAAGAGAACCCTGAAGCAAAATGTCAGCAACTTAACCCATGCTATTTAATTGATAAATTTTGGAGTTAGAATTAATACACAGGCAGCCTGGCTCCAGAGCCTAAATGACTCCCTAAAGCCTTACAAGATGTATTACTCAGCTACTGCTGCAAGAATGCTGTGTAACAAACACTCCCAAAATATCAATGTCTTACAAAAACAAATATTTATTTTTTTGGTCACGGATCTTTGGGTTGGCCACATTTTGGCTGACATCGGATGAGCTTATTAGGTTCAGCTGGGCTCAGCTAGAGACTCCAGATTTTGGGGCAGTTTCAAATCTTCTTCATTGGTCTCCTTCATCCTGGGATCAACAGATACTTAGGCTACGTGCTTTTCATGGTAGCTGGTAGATGCCTAAGTGACTAAGCCAAACAACAAAAACCCACTTTAAAACCCCTGTTTACATAGCATATGCTAATGTTTCCATGTTCAGCAAGTCACACAGTCGATGGGATTGTAATACATACACTACCTGCTTCATGGGAGGGCAATGCAGATGCAAATGGCGAAATAATGTGGATCTATACTGTATTACGGAGCCCTTTGGGTGCCGTGGTTAAGAGCTCAGCTGGCTGCTAACCAAGAGGTAAGCAGTTCAAATCCAATCAGCCACTCCTTGGAAACCCTATAGGCAGTTCTACTCTGTTCTGTAGTGTTGCTGTGAGTTGGAGTTCTCTTGACGGCAACTTGTTCTTTTTTTACTACCCTATTACCAAGAGGAAGTGAAACATTGGGAGAAATTATCCAATCTACCATAAACTCTGATCTCCAATTATGGCATTTTATCTCACTATTATTTTCTATGGCTCAGTGTTGTATACAAGATTTCATTTTCCTTATGAAGGAAAGACTTCTGAGCTAAGCACTTAAAAAAGATTACCTTTTTTGAGATTGTCTTCAGTCAAGTCACAGACAAATATAGAAGCACAAATGTGTTTTATACAATTAGATTTCTCGTAGGAATCAGGTAGGAGAGATTGATCTTCACATTACATATTCCAGAGGGCCACAAGAACATAATCCTCATGTCTGTGTCTACTCTTGGTCTTCTAAAATGAAAGCTGAGAGCTTTTAAACAGTGTTCATTTACATTCAATTTCCTTGTTTACTGAGATTTATATCTTTCCATCATTTTATAGTTAATTCTTTTAAACTGTTTACTTTAATCTTAAGTTCTATTTTGAAACAGAAAACATAAAGTATTGCCAACTATTCTCAGAATATTAGATATACTAACCAACTAATTTTAGCCTGATCTTTTGACATGTAGGTGTTTTTTCTTGTACCCCATTTCTATTCATAGGAAAATTAAAGATTAAAAGGATGTACACGAAAATGTGTAGAGAATTTGTCTACATTGTGCATTTACCGATTGTTTGTCTTTTTTAATTTGTAATTTCATGTGCATTTTACATTTGGGTACATTAATTTATATTTTTCTCATAAAATTTTTTTTAAACTTAAAATTAATGAAATAAGATTGTGGCATTTCTTTTATATTTTGCCAGGTAAAATATATTAAACAAATTTGCTATTTAATATTCTAGCCTTGCTTAATATTTACATAATAAGATTTTATGTTTTATTCTTAAATTGGTAATCCTCAACAAAAAATAATTTCTCAACTCTGATTGACTATCTGTCACATCACAGAATGCTCAAGTATGACCCAAAAAGTTAAAAAAAAAAAAAAATTGCTGTCGAGTTGATGCCAACTCATGGCAACCCTACACGTGTCAGAGCAGAAGTATTCCTTAGGTATTTCTCGGCTGTCATCTTAACAAAACAGATTGCCAGGCTTTTCTTCTGTGGTGCCACTGGGTGGATTTGAACCTTCAACCTTTTGGTTAGTAGCCAACAACAAACCATTTGCACCACCTAGTGACCTGTGTGGCCCAAAGTAGAAGTAGTAAAATGCATTTCAAACAAGAAATAACTTTGAAGCAGAAACAAAGATAGAATTTTTAGTGAGAAATAACCATTCACGCGAAAGCAGATCTGTTCCCTAGCATGTACTTTTTAAAATAATAATTAATATATTGTTGGAAGAAAACTAACATGTATTTCCATGAGAATGATTATAATAATTCATTTTATTTCATTTACAGTAACTAGGTATTTTTCCTCCCACGTTTCTCAGAGACAGATATGACGGCAGGGCACTTGTTAGCCGTTCTTGTTGCTCGCTGTCTTCGAGTCAGTCCCGGACTCATGTTGATTCCACGCACAATAGAACAAAATGCTCCCGCGTCCTGCACCATCCCCATCATCAGTTACTGATAAGACTGTTGTGATCCGTAAGATTTTAACTGGCTGACTTTTGGAAGTAGATTGCCAGGTCTTTCTTCCTAGTTCATCTTAGCCTGGAAGACCTACTGAAACCTGTTCAGCATCATAAAAAACATGCAAGACTCCACTGATGGAAGGGGGGTGGCTGCTCATGAGGTGCATTAGCCAGGAATCTAAGCCAGGTTTCCTGCATAGAAGGCGAGAATTCCGTCAGCAAAAGTGCAATGTTTGTAATCTATAGTTTGATTTAAATGTTTATTTATATTTGGTGTCCTCCTAAGCATGCACATTGCTATAGACAATAATTATAAAAAGCATTCCTGTTTCCCTGAAAATATCTGAATATCTCACCAGTCTGTACATTCTAGAAGACCGAGGAAAGCATTTGGATGCTCTTTCTGTTGTCTCATATGACAAATTAAGCACAAATGTGCTCCCTAGTTTATTTTATTCACTCGCTAGGCTTGTTTCTCATAGGAGAGTGATAGTAAATTTGACTTATCTATGCTCAGAAAAAAAGCGTTTCAGACAGGCCCTGAGCAAAAATAAAGGCCCCTTAGGAAAACAGTCTGACAAGTTTGAGAGCACTACTTTTTGTTTATTCTAAAAACTACCTGAGAGATTTTCGTTCCCTGCTCATACTTAACTCTTATCTGTGTTATGATAGACATTCTTAAATACTCAGTGGAGCAAACTGTTTGACTTTATATCATCCCCGTAATCCTTTTTGAGATGCTAGATTTGTGGCAGGCAGAGCTCTTTTTGTTTTATATGAAAGCTCCTAGAAATGGAATATGTTGCTGCTTCTGTAGGCTGTGAGAACAGTATTAACATTCTAAAAACTGCAGGAGAAAAGACAAGCAGTGCTAGAGTACTGTCAGATTTATTTTATTCACACATTATCTTTCCTTATTAAATTTTAATTCTCATTCCATCCTAGCATTAATATTTGTAACAATCAAGACACAATCTCACAGGTATAAATGTGATTATGAGACTAGTGGGAACAATGGAAAGTAATATTTTAACCAGAGATAATTCTGGAAGACCTGATTCATGAGATCATGACAACAGTATTTATATGTCTTGACACCCAAAATAAATTTGCCCTAGATATAAAACATAAACCAATCCGAAAAGGAAAAAGGAAATATATCTGAATATATATATATGTATGTATATACATACATGTCAATGTATATGGAAACCCTTGTGGCGTAGTGGTTAAGAGTTCAGCTGTTAACCAAGAGGCCGGCAGTTCGAATCCACCAGGGCAGTTCTACTCTGCCCTATAGGGTTGCTATGAGTCAGAATCGACTCGATGGCAACAAGTTTTCTATGTATATATATATTCATATATATATATATGTAGGTATGTATATATTGTTGTTGCTGTTAGGTTCCTTCTAGTCGGTTCTGATTCACAGCAACTCTATGTACAACAGGATGAAACACTGCCTGGTCCTGGGACATCCTTACAATTGTTGGTACGTTTGAACTCATTGTTGCAGCCACTGTGTAAATTCATCTCACTGAGGCTCTTCCTCTTTTTCACTGATCCTCTACCAAGCATGATGTCCTTCTCCAGGGACTAGTCCTTCCTGATAACATGTCCAAAGTACGTGAGATGAAGTCTCGCCAAGACAGACTTGTTCTTTCTTTTGGCAGTCCATGGTATAGTCAATATTCTTCACCAACGCCATAATTCAAAAGCAGCTGTTCTTCTTGGGTCTTCCTTATTCATTGTCCAGCATTCACATGCATATGAGGCGATTGAAATTACTACGGTTTGGGCCAGGTGCATTTTAGTCCACTAAGTGGTATCTTTGTTTTTAACACTTTAAAGAGGTCTTTTACAGCAGATTTGCCCAATGCAGTACATTTGATTTCTTGACTGCTGCTTCCATGGGCATTGATCGTGGATTTAAGTACAATGAAACTCTTGATAATGTCAACATTTTGTTTATCATGATGTTGCTTGGTGGTCTAGTTGTGAGGATTTTTTTTCTTTATGTTCAGGTGTAATCCATACTAAAGTCTTTGATCTTTATCAGTAAGTGCTTCAAGTTCTCTTTGCTTTCAGCAAGCAAGGCTCTGTCTCGTGCATATTGCAGGTTGTTAATGAGTCTTCCTCCAGTCGTGATGCCATGTTCTTCTTCATACAGTCCAGCTTCTCGGATTATTTGCTCAGTATACAGATGGAATACGTATGGTGAAAGGCTACAACCCTGACACACACCTTTTCTGATTTTAAACCACTCTTCCAGTGTCACAGCAATACGCAAGCCACCACAATAAGACAAACTGACAGAGGAATGGTGGATAATACATAGCATTAGCCAAGGTCAAAAGGTTATCATTGTTGAACCTGATCTTGAACTGTGCTGTTTGATTCTTATCTCCTACACAATGTTGCCTCCCGTTAAAAAAGAACCCAGACACTAGCATTTCCCATAATTCTTATTCATGTCCAATGTTTTGTTAACACTACTTATAAAGTTTTAAGAAAAGTAAAGGCAAATTAGTAGGCAAAGTTTAAATGGTTTTCCCAAATATGGGCATTCACAATAGCTTCTCCACTTTAAAACATGTGTTAAGGCAAAATACTGAAACTTTTAATTTTTATTCCCAGGGTGGCAGCCTTTATAAGTAAGATTAATGAATTAGTCAAGTATGTTTTGTTGCTTGATTACATTATTAGTGGCAGAACTGTTAAATTCACAATCTTTATTTTTTTTTACAATAAAATTTATTTTTAAGCCATACATACTTTTTTTAAAATTTCACCATTAATTCTTAAAATCCGTGAAATTGTTTTTGAAACGTTTATTTTAATATTCACAACTTATTTAACATCATAATATTATACTTAAATGAGAGAATATTACTATGACATTCCCCCCAATATTGAAAGTTGAAAACTCATAGGCTATTTCTTAGAAATAATGTGATATATATCAACAGATAAGCACTCTACATGCTGTTATTCAAAATCACAGTACATCATTTATAATTATTTGTAAATAATGAAAACTAATATTCATTTAAATTTAAAAACAGAAACTTTCCTTCTGTTAAACAGCTATGATCGATGTGTGTGTGTGAAAGTTAAAACTCCAAGGACATCAAGTTGTTCTTCAGATATTTCAGGACACTTTTAATTGAAATGTAGCTGTTAAACATTATAGGCTTCCAAGTTTGTTTTACCAAGTTAAAGTCAGTTTAAACTCTATGATTCATTTTATAACTTCATCACTAAGTGGGTGGGAATGATTTACCACAGGTTAATGTGGATCCCCACTGAGTGTCCTGCAGCCAAGCTCTCTTGAAGAAGACCGTTCAAAACAGCTGACTAAACCACAGAATCACTGCTTGTAGAAGATTTCTTATACTGATGGTTGAAACTCTGAGGAATTTGAGTCATCACATCTCTTTAGTTCTTGAAACACTAGTTTGTGATAGAAGATTTCTATTTAAAATCTATGAAGCCTGTCTTAGAAAAGAAAAAGAAAACCAGCAACAGACTGGATTGATCAATGAGTAACTTTAATTTTAAAGTGGTTATCTTGTCCGTCTATCTGTCTGTCTGTCTATCTATCCATTTACTTATTACTTACACACGTATTTTGAGTGTGGCATTTTAAAGCTAGTTTTCATTTGTATAGCTGAACTATTTACCTTTAACCTCCTTATTAATTAATGTTTCCATATTATCCCTTTCAAGACCCAATTGTATTCTGCTTTGATCTTTTTTTTTTTTTTTGATTCCATGTGTTTTCATTAGTAGAAGCATGCTGAGTCATGGAATGAGTTTAAATTTTGGGTTAGTAATATGGATTTTGGAGCCTTGGTGGTGCAGTGGTTAAAACAGTCAATTGCTAACAAAGGTTGGTGGTATGAAACCACCTGTGACTCTGAGGGAGAAAGATATGGTAGTCTGCTTCCATTGACATTTACAGCCTGAGAAACCCTGTGGGGTCACTATGCATCAGAATCCACTTGGCAGCACTGGGTTTTGGTTTTGGAATATGGATGCTGAGAAATATTATCTGGTACTACATGGCTACCACCAAACTTTTAAGGTTCCCAAAACCCATAATTAGTGGGAGTCCATCTGTACCTCCGGACCTTGATTGCTGATGTTTTTCATGGTGACTTCCATTAGGTTACACAAGGAACCTTTGGTTTTCCAAATATGACACACAGAAAACAAAACAAAACCCACCAGATCCCCCTAAGCATCACATACCCGAATCTATTGCTATCGAGTCTATTCTGACTCATAGTGATCCTATAGGACAGAGTAGAAATGCTCCATAGGGTTTCCAAGGAGCTGCTGGTGGATTCAAACTGCCAGTCGTTTGGTCAGCAGCCATAGCTCTTACCCACTATGCCACCAGGGCTCCACATATCTCATATGAAACCAAAAATACGCTTACAAGGCTTATTTAGGGATATAAATTCCAAAAGAGACAAATTTTTTCCCCCCAATCACACTTCCTGGTTGCACTACCTCACTTGCAAACCTCATACCCCAGCTATGTTGCTTCTACCACTGTCTCTCTCACTTTTCACCATTATGCAAGTCCTGCTGGAGGACAGCAAATACTTTCAGTACTAAAAGTATACTCCCAAAGAACCTGAGAGCTGGAAAAAGTGGATGGTATACCGTGCGTACCATTGGTCATGAAAAGGTTATGTTTTATGTAAGTTATTGCAGATGCTCCATGATCTTCCAATCCAAATTGTTTATGGACATTTCTGACAGATGGAGGAGGGAAGAAAATGCATTTATAGCTTTTTCTGATAATCTGGAGAAGGAAGATAGGAGAAAATGTAAAAAGAAAAACTAGTAAATAATATACAGCTTATGTTAACCTGGAAATACTTCCCTATCCCACTAATGCTTCCTCGTATCAAGGTAAATCTGATTCCTTTAATACCTCCACCACTCTTCAGCTATACTATGGAAAGCATTCATATCTATTGGAACAATTCCTCATAAACTAAAGAGAAAAATAATTCAACTGAAATTCTATACTTCAATAATTTTTTTAAGGCAGACCAATATGGGCCTTTAGATCTATTCTACTGAGACCCTTTTCATAATACTATCACTGTTGTATTAGGCAATATATTTTTTGAAATAATAACTTTTTGCTTATCAAAAAAATGGTTAACCAGCTGAGTAAAAATAGTGTTGATGTGTTGTGAGGTTGTTAACCATTGTCATAGGGCAACATGTGTGCTAACTGTTTAATGAGAAACTATTTTGTTCTGTAAACCTTCATCTAAAGTGAGACTAGCAGCACAATTGTAAGAGCATAGTCGATGTCACTGAACTGTGCATGTAGAAATTTTTGAAATGGTGTATCTTTGGCTATGTATATTTTCAAAAAAAAAAAAGGTCTAGAAGGGAGAGGGTTTACATGTCCTGGGGTTGTTAATCAATGTCATAAAACAATATGTATACTACTGTTTCATGAGAATCTATTTGTTCTGTAAACCTTCACCTGAAGTACAATAAAAAAATTTAAAAAAAAGAAACAAACAAACAAAAAAAAGGTCAACCAGCAATGAACAGCTGGAACTTGATATTAAAAACACAATAACACTTATATTAACATCAAAAAAGGAAATAGTTAAATATAAATCTAACAAAATATGTACAATATCTACATAAGGAAAACCATAAACTCTTATGAAAGAAATCAAATAATATCTAAATAGATGGAGACGTAGTTCATGTTCATGAATAAGAAGACAATATTATTAATATATCAATTCTTCTTAACTTCATCTAGAGATTCAATGCAATTCCAATTGAAATAATGGTAAATTATTTCCTGGATATTGATAAACTTCTTCTAATGTTTACATGGAATCGCAAAAGATCCAGAATACCCAGTATTATACTGAAAAACAGCAGAGTTAGAAGACTAACACAACTCAAGTTCAAAATTTGCTATAAAGTTATACTTATCAATACAGTGTGATATCAGTGAAAGAATAGACAAAGATATCTGTGGAAGAGAACAGAGATTCCCAAATAGACCACAATAAATATAATAAACTTATCTTTGTCAAAGGGGAGAAGGTGATTCAATAGATAAATAGTATTCTTTGCAACAAATGGTGTTGAAATAACTGGACATTCACAGGGAAAAAAAAGAAAGAAAAGGAATCAAGACATGAAGTTTACATCTTTCACAAAAATAACTCAAGATGGATAATATAGTTAAATGTAAGACTCAACACTATATAACTTCTAGAAGATAAAAGAAGAAAATCTAGGTGACCTTGGTTTTGGCAATGACATTTTAGGTACAACACTAATAGCATGATCCATAAAAGAAAAAAAAATAATAATAAGTTGGACTTCATTCAAATGTTATAAATTCTGCTCTAGAAAAACACTGCCAAGAGAATGAAACAAGACATAGACTAGGAGAAAGTATTTGAAAAACACATATCTGATAAAAGACACATCCAAAGTATACAAAGAACTCTTAAAATTCAGTAAGAAATCAAACAAGCCAATTGCAAAATGGGCAAAAATTATGAACAGGTAGCTTATCAAAGAAGCTATACAGATAATAAATAAACATATGAAAATATACTCAACATCATACGTCATTAGGGACTTGCAAGTTCAAATAACAATGAAATGCCACTACACACCCATTAGAATGGCTAAAATCCAAAACACTGACAGCACCAAATGCTAGTGAGGATGTGGAGCAACAGGAACTTTCACTCACTGCTGGTGGGAATGCAGAATAGCATAGCCACTATGGAAGATGGACTGGCGGTTTCTTACAAAGCTAAACATGGTCTTAATATATGATCCAGAAATCATGCTTCTATGTATTGTTAAAAACAGTAAGACATTAACAATTAAAGAGGTCAAGTATTTATTAAGAGCGAGAGAGAGAGAGAGGAAGAGACGTTGACAACAGGGCAGTCAGTTCTAGAGAAACTGTTGTGACTATCACAAAGCTTTTTTATGCTTATATGCCATTTACAATTGTGTGATAAAAGAACGAATGAATAGTTGGTTCTTTTAAGATTATACAGTAGTGAAGAAGAACAAATCATGTGGGATACAAAAAATCTCAGAGTCAGATTCTTGGGAAAAAAGAAACTTTTAAGTTAAACATTACTATCTGTTACTTTAAAATGAGCAAAGTCATTGGGAAAACAAGAAGGAACATTTGTGAGAGATTAATAAGGTTGGTTTGCAGGGTTATATTTAATGATAAGACACCCAGAAGTCTTGGAGCGTTTTCCAGGCTTATGGGGAGTTAATTTTAACAGTATTTATCCAAATGAAATGAAAATATGTCCACTTAAAAACCTGCACACAAATGTTTACAGAACCTTATTCATAATTGCCAAAATATTAGAGGCAACCAAGATGTGCTTTAATTAAGAGAATGGATAAGCAAACAGTAGTACGTCCATACAATGGAATATTATTCAGTGATAAAAAGAAACCCACTGTCAAACTACAAAAAGACATGGAGGAATCTTAAATGCACATTGCTAAGTGAAAAAAGCTAGTCTGCAAAGGCTGTATACAATATGATTCCAACTGTATGACATTGTGGAAAAGGTAAAACTATAGAGACAGTAAAAAGATCAGTGATTTCCAGGGTTTGAGGTGTGTTGTTGTTGTTGTTGTTAGGTGCCATCGAGTTGGTTCCGACTCATAGCGACCCTATGCACAACAGAACGAAACACTGCCCAGTCCTGCACCATCCTCACAATTGTTGCTATGCCTGAGCCCATTGTTGCAGCCACTGTGTCAATCCATCTCATAGAGGATCTTCCTCTTTTTCTCTGGCCCTCTACTTCAGCAAGCATGATGTCCTTCTCCAGGGACTGATCCTTTCTGACAATATGTCCAGAGTGTGTGAGATGTAGTTTTGCCACCCTTGCTTCTAAGGAGCATTCTGGTTGTACTTCCGCCAAGACAGATACGTTCATTCTTTTGAGAGTCCGTGGTATATTCAATATTCTTTGCCAACACCACAATTCAAAGGCATCAATTCTTCTTCAGTCTTCCTTATTCATTGTCCAGCTTTCGCATGCATATGATGCCATTGAAAATACCATGGCGTGGGTCAGGCGCACCTTAGTCTTTGTTTTTCAACACTTGAAAGAGGTCTTTTGCAGTA
The DNA here is from genome assembly GCA_030035585.1 of Dugong dugon. Lineage (NCBI taxonomy): Eukaryota > Metazoa > Chordata > Mammalia > Sirenia > Dugongidae > Dugong > Dugong dugon. The sequence goes on along the minus strand of CM057463.1, from coordinate 193,123,909 downwards.
GATTTGCCCAATGCAATACGTCTTTTGATTTTTTGACTACTACTTCCATGGGTGTTGACTGTGGATCCAAGTAAAATGAAGTCCTCAACGACTTCAATCTTTTTTGTGTTTAACATGATGCTGCTTATTGGTCCAGTTGTGAGGATTTTTGTTTTCTTTATGTTGAGGTGTAATCCATACTGAAGAATCTGATCTTTGATCTTCATCAGTAAGTGCTTCAAGTTTTCTTCACTTTCAGCAAGCAAGGTTGTGTCATCTCCATAACAAAGGTTGTTAACAAGCCTTCCTGCAATCCTGATGCTGAGTTCTTCATACAGTCAGCTTCTTGGATTATTTGCTCATCATATAGATTCAGTAGGTATGGTGAAATGATACAACCCTGATGTGCACCTTTCCTGACTTTAAACTGTGCAGTACCCCTTGTTCTGTTCAAACAACTGCCTCTTGATCCATGTCCAGGTTGCTCATGAGCACAATTAAATGTTCAGGAGTTCTCATTCTTCATAATGTTATCCATAATTTGTTATGATCCACAGAGTTGAATGCTTGTGCATAGTTGATAAAACACAGGTAAACATTTTTCTGGTATTCTCTATTTCAGCCAGGATGCATGTGACATTAGCAATGATATCCCTGGTTCCATGTACTCTTCTAAATCTGGTTTGAATTTCTGATAGTTCCCTGTTGATATACTGCTGCAGACACTTTTGAATAATCTTCAGCAAAATTTTACTTGTGTTTGATATTAATGATATTTATTGGTAATTTCTGTATTCGGTTGGATCAGCTTTCTTGGGTATAGGCATAAATGTGGATCTCTTCCAGTCAATTGGCCAGGTAGCTGTCTTCCAAGTTTCTTGGCATAGAAGACTAAGCACTTCCAGTGTTGCATCTTTTCATTGAAACATCTCAGTTGCTATCTGGTCAATTCCTGGAGCCTTGTTTTTTGCCAAGGTCTTCAGTGCGGCTTGGACTTCTTCCTTCAGTACTATCAGTCCCTGATCATATGCTGTCTCCTGAAATGTTTGAACATTGACCAGTTCTTTTTTGGTATAGTGACTCTGTGTATTCCTTCCATCTTTTTTGATACTCCCTGTGTTGTTTAATATTTTCCCGGTAAAATTCTTTAGTATTGCAACTGAAGGCTCGAATTTTTTCTTCACTGCTTTCAGCTTGAGAAATGTTGAGCGTGTTCTTCGCTTTTGGTTTTCTATCTCCATGTCTTTGCACATGTCGTCATAATACTTTACTTTGTCTTCTCGAGCTTCCATTTGAAATCTTCATCATTTTTTCTTTTGTTTAGCTACTCAACGTTCAAGAGCAATTTTCAGAGTCTCTTTTGACATCCATTTTAGTCTTTTCTTTCTCTCCTGTCTTTTTAATGACCTCTTGCTTTCTTCATGTATTATGTCCTTGATGTCATTCCACAACTCGTCTGGTCTTTGGTCATTAGTGTTCAATGCATCAAATCTATTCTTGAAATGGTCTCTAAATTTTGGTGGGATGTTCTCAGGGTTGTACTTTGGCTCTCATGGATTTGTTCTAATTTTCCTCAGTTTCAACTTGAACTTGCATATGAGCAATTAATGGTCTGAAGTTTGGGGGAGGGATAAATAGATGGAACACAGGCAATTTTGAGGCAGTGGAACTATTCTGTAGTTTCACTGTATTATCTGATACATGCTGTCCGAAATTATAATCATGGATACATGGCATTACGCATTTCTAAAAACCCATATGATTGTACAACACAAAGAGTGAATACTAATGTAAACTATGGACTTTAATTATTAATAATATATCAATATTGGTTCATCAATTGTAACAAGCACTTCACACAAATGTAAGATGTTAATAGTAGAGAAAAGAATGTGCAGACATGGGAGAGGTACGTGTGAATTCTCTGTACTATTTACACAATTTTTATGTAAATGTAAAAATGCGCTAAAAAATAAAGTCTATTTAAACAAACAAACAAAATAATAAGGTCATGACTTGCACATAATTTAGATAAGTGAAGAAAAATAATCAGAAAATTTATGTTATTAAAAACCCAAAAACCTATTGCTGTTGAGTGCATTCCAACTCACAGTGACCCTATAGGACAGAGTGGAACTGTTCTATAAGGTTTCATGGTGGTGCAGTGGTTAAGCGCTCACTGCTAATCAAAAATTCGGCAGTTCTAATCTACCAGTAGCTCCTTGGAAACCCTACTGAGCAGCTCTACTCTGTCTTGTAGTGTCACTATGGTTCAGAATCAACTTGGTAGCAACACGTTTGTTTGTTTTTTCTGTATAGGGTTTCCAAGGCTGTACTCTTTACAGAAGCAGACTTCCACATCTTTCTACTGTGGCGTAGCTGGTAGGTTCAAATCACTGATCTTTCAGTTAGCAGCTGAGCTCTTAACCAGGGCTCCTTCATAAATAAATTGCAAAGCACTAATTGAACACCTAGGAATACAGTAGACATATTTCTTGGTTAAAGATAAGGTGGAGATTTCATGAAACTTAGACAACTGTGTACTGGGAAGAAGGATACAATAAACAAGTAATCCTATGAATTTTTGTGTAAAGTGCCATGAAGGAAATATAAAAAAATTAACTCAGATTGACACTTTGGATACAGAAGTTGTATAGGCCTACCTGAAGAAGGGACATGTGTACCCAGAATTAACTTATGAAAGTGAAACAAATATGCAATGAGCTAAATGAAGATAGCAAAAGCAGCACATAAAAAGGTGCAGAACTTCGTTTGAAAAACCAACAGAAGGCAATGGGACATATTTTGAAATAAATTTGGAGCAACTGATCAGAATCAGAGCATTCAGTGCATTTATAAACCCTCTGTGTGTATCTAGAGAAAGAGAGGTTATTCTTGCAATCAAGAGTTTTATTAAATAATTTGAAAATATTTATTTATTTTTGTATTTTTTATGTACAAGTTACTCTGTTTTGCAATGTGAATAATACAAAATACATAACAGTGATTTTTATTCCTCCAGAAATAATAATGAGAACTGACATTTATTGAGTGCATACTATCTAATACATACTGTTCTGTCTTAGGCTTGATTCTCTAGAGAAGCAAAACCACTAAAGCATTTAAATACATATATAGAGAGATTTATATCAAGGAAATGGCTCACTTGGTTATAGAGTCTGGAACATCCCAAGTCCATGGGTCAGGATAGAGGCGTCTCCTGATTCACATAGCCACAGGGGCTGACTAACTCAGGATCGGCAGATCAGAGAACAGAACTCTGGCTAACAGGCTGCAAAGATTGACTAATCCCAAGATCGGTAGGCAAGACTGCAGGTAAGCTGCTAGCTCAAGTCCCAAGAACCAGAGGTCAAACAAACAGGATCCAGAGCAGGCAAAAGCCCATGAACCCTGCTAGAATGGCCACTTAAATTTGATGCAACCCACAAGCCCAAGGAAACTCCCTTTTAATCGATTGGCTATTCATAGTAGATCCCAGATGACATTATATCAAATCTCATCATGGAAGCGATCACAACATCATACGACTGCCAAACCACTGAGAATCATGGCCCAGCCAAGTTGACACACAACCTTAACCATCACAGACCACCCCTGGTCAACTTGCCACCTGTGCACATCTTAAACCATACATAATCTCTGAATAAAGACAATTGTAAAGTCATACTTGCACCTAACATGAGACAATGAACTCACATACAACTGAAAATGCACTAGTCCTATTTACATCTTGTATTTTATAAGTGAAGAAAACAAAATATTTGATGCACAAATACAAAGCAGAAATGCTCGTAACATTTACAGTCCTCATTTCTGCAACTGGTCACTTGGCCCTAACTGGTATTTAGAACTACCTTCTTCCACCACCCATTCTGTATTCCCTTTGCCATCAGCAAGCACATCAGCTGGTGGTGTGACCCAAACCTTCATTCCTGAAGGGTCAGAGTCATTATTAGTCATATAGGAATTGGATTACTGTAGTTTTCCATTGACTTTAATCACAGTGGCATGGTGGTGCTAAGAGATACCCTAAGGGATCTCCTGCATTCCAGACATAATCTTCTTTACCTCCATTATGTAGTAGCAATCTGATTTTCTCTGGGTAGTCAGGATCATTTAAACCATCCAATATGGTAACTCCCTTCTTTGTCTGTTGATCCAGAGGCATAAGGATCCACAAGTGGCCAGGTGGCATTTTTAGCTTCCAGTTCAACAGAATCAGTGATGTGTCTCCAGGTGGGAACATGCCTCCCTTTGGAACTAAGGTCTTTAGACCCTCAGAGCATAAGGTTGTGGGAACAGAAAGCAAAAATTTTCCAGTGGGTTACTACAGGTAATAGTGAGTGGTGCCACTCCCATTTCCACCCCTTGATTCCTGGACCCATGAATCCTGGCTATGGGAGAAACAGCACCGTACAGTGGACACTGGTTTGGAGCATATACAGCCTCCTGGAGAACATTGCCCCAACCCTGCAAGGTATTATCACCTAGATGGCACCATAATCATGTCTTTAGAAGGCCATTCCATCATTCTATCAAGCCAGCTGCTTCAGGATGATGGAGAACATGGAATACCAGTGAATTCCATGAGCATGGGCCTATTGTTGCACTTCACTTCATTTGCTGCTAAGTGAGTCCCTTCATTTGAGGTGATGCTGTGTGGGATACTATGACAGAGGATAAGGAATTCTGTAACTCCATGGATGGTAGTTTGGCAGAAGCATTGCATGCAAGGAAGGCAAATCCATATCCAGATTACGTGTCTATTCCAGTAAGAACAAAACGCTGTTCTTTGCATGATGAAAATGGTCCAATGTAATCAACTTGCCACCAGGTTGCTGGCTTATCACTTCAAATGATGGTGACATATCGGGGACTTAGTGTTGACCTTTGCTGCTGGCAGACTGGGCATTCAGTAATGGCTGTATCCAAGTTGAGCTTGGTCAGTGGAAGTCCATGTTGCTGAGCTCATGCATTACCTCCATCCCTGCCACCATGCCACCATGGCCACTTTGTTTATGGGCCCATTGAGCAATAATGGAATTGGCTGGGGACAGAGAATGACTGTTTTGTAGAGAGCATGTCATCCTAGCCACTTGATTGTTAAAATTCTCCTCTGCAGAGGTCACCCTGTGGTACACATGAGCATGGGACACAAATAGCTTCACTTCTTTGGCCCATTCAGAGAGGTCTATCCACATACCTCTTCCCCATACTTACTTGTCTCCAATTTTCTAATCATATTCCTTTTAAGTCCCTGACCTTCCAGCCAAACCATGGTCACGGCCCATGAATCAGTATACAATTGCACATCTGGCCATTTCTCCTTCCAAGCAAAGTGAACAACCAGGTGCGTGGTTCAAAGTTCTGCTCATTGGGAGGATTTCCCTTCACCACTGTGCTTCAGGGAGATCCCAGAAAGAGTCTGTAGTACTGCTGCTATCCTCTTTTGAGCAGTGCCTGCATATCTTCTTCAGTCAACTGATCATAAGGAACTCCCCATGAGGCCATAGGTGCAGATTAGGAGATGGAAGGTAATGTGACAGGAGTGGAGACCACGGACATTTGGGCCACTTCTTCATGCAACTTACTTGTGCCTTCAGGTCCTGCTCAGGCCAGATCGCATATATGCCACTTCCAATTAATGATGGAGTGCTGCTGTGCACCTCCAACTTTATGACTCTGTGGGTCACACAACACCCACTTCATGATGGACACCTCAGGCTGCACAGTGGCTTGGTGGACCATGGTTAAACATTCAGTCTCTCTAAGGTCCATTAACAAGCCAAAAGCTGTTTCTCAAAAGGAGAGTAGTTATCTGCAGAGGATGAGAGGGCATTGCTCCAAAATCCTGAGGGTCTGTGATGTGATTCACCAATAAGGGCCTGCCAAAGACTTCAAACAGCATCTGTGTCTGCCACTGACACTTGAAACATCACTGGATCATCTGGATCATATTGCCCAATGGGCAGACCGGCTTGCATGGCAGCCTGAATCTGTTGCAGAGCCATCTCTTGTTCTGGGCCCCACTCAAAAATAGTGGCTTTTTGAGTCACACACAAATGGGGAATATGTTGCCTCCAAAATCCAAAGGGGCCCAATAGGCATTGTGGGAGGAGCCAGATGCAACAATTTATCCTTCACTTTAGAAGGAATATTTCAGCATGCCCCACACCACTGGACCTCTAGAAATTTCACTGAGGTGGAAGGTGCCTGAATTTTCATGAGATTAACTTCAGAATCGACTCACTGGCAGCAGGTTTTTAGCATGCAAATGTTTTACCAATAAATCCAGAGTCATTGACATTTCTTCCTTACTAGGTCCAATCAGCATAATGTCATCAATGTAATGGACTGGTGTGACATCTTTTGGAAAGGAAAGACGATCAAGGTCCCTGTGGACTAAATTATGACATAGGGCTGGAGAGTTGATATAGCTCTGAGGTAGGCAACTGAAGGTGTATTGCTGGCCTTGCCAGCTGAAGGCAAACTGCTATTGATGGTCCTTTGAAACTGGTATGGAGAAAAAGGCATTAGTCAGATCAATAGCTGCATACCAGGTACCAGGAGATGTATTAATTTCCCCAAGCAATGAGACTAAACTGGAACAGCAAATGCAATTGGAGTCACCACCTGGTTTAGTTTTTGATAATCTACTGTCATTCTCCAAGATCCATCTGTTTTTTGCAAAGGCAAAATTGGTGAGTTGAATGTGTATGTGGTGAGAATCACCACCCCACCATCCTTCAAGTCCTTGACAGTGGCAGTAATCTTGACAATTTCTCCAGGAATGAGGTATTGCTTTTGTTTTACTATTTTCCTAAGTAGGGGCTGTTCTAATGGCTTCCACTTGGCTTTTCCTACCATAATAACCCTCACTCCATTTGTCAGGGATCCTGAGTATAGCTCTGCCAGGTGCTGAGTATAGCTATTTAAATTATGAATTCCTGAACTGAGGAAATCACTACAGGATAGGATCTGGGACACACTGGATCTACTGTGAGATGGACATGAGCTAAGACTCCATTAATAACCTAACCTCTATAAGCCCCCACTCTGATTGATAAGCAATAGTAATGTTTTCAGTCTTCTGGAATTAGTATCAGTTCAGAGCCAGTAACCAGTAATCCCTGAAAATATGATTATTTCCTTTTCCCCAATGAGCACTCAATCTTGTAAAACACTGTAGAACCCTTTGGGGAAGGCTAGGAGAAAGATTAACAGTATAAGTTTTTGGCAGTGTATTGGAGTCCTTCCTCAAGACTCCCTTCATTCAAGGGGTTGTGGGTCTTTAAACTTGCTCAAGTCTGCTAACTGATTGAGGGGCCATGACTCTCTATTCTGGCGATTTGAGTCAGACTGCTATTCACTTGACCTAGAATTCTTCCACTTGTACAGATCAAGTAAATATTTAGTAGATTTCCTATCCATTTCACTCCTAGGGACTCCATGACCAAGTAGCCAATTCCATAAATCCATACAAGTCAGACTATTCTGATTACTGCTTTGACTCTGCTGTCCATTACAGTAACCACGCCCACCTTGTATTTGTCAGTTGAGTGCCACCACTTGGCCCCTACTACCATGGAGTCCTATCCGCCCTGTTGTTTGTTCCTCACAGTTGTGGTAAATGGTGTGTCTTCTGGGCACTCCATGTGTGGGTCTGTGGGTCTAACATAAATCCACTCTAGCATGCCAATTTTCCTAAGCCTTTGGATACCTTCTTCTACACTCTACCAAGGCAGGTCTGGCATTTCAACTTGATTTAGTGTAGGCTACCTCATAATGAATACTTCAGCAACCCAATCAAACTATTAGATCCTTTCCTAACTTCTTGAGCTGAAACATTGAATGAAGAATCTGTGCTTAGTGGACCCATTATCAATAAACTCAAACTGATCCATCTTTATGTTCCTTGCACAATTATCCCACATGCTTAATTGACATTCCCACACATATTCCCCAGTTTTCTGTTTGCACATATTAGAAAAGTCAAGCAGTTCTTTCAGAGTGTAGTATATCTCTTCCTGGGTCACACTTTGTACTTCACCTTTTAGGGCTCACTAGGACTCTATGGGGCAGTTCTACTCTGTCCTCTATGGTTGCTATGAGTCAGAATCGACTGGATGGCAACAGGTTAAGGTTTTTAAGGATTTAAACATAGTTGTAGGCCTAGAAGCCAAAATCAGTAGTGGGGGAGTGTTTTGACAGCATTCAGCATTGTTTTGTAAAGCATCTGCCTCAGGCCATGCCCCAGGGAATGACTCAGACAAAGGCTCTTTAGATGCAGCTGGGTTAATCTCATTAGATGGGATTGGAGTGGCTAATGATTTTATTGGGGAGGGTGGTTTAGCAGAGAAACATGGAGAAATCTCTTCAGATGAGAGTGACAGGGCTGATTCTGTTGCCAGGAGTGATTCAACGGAATTTAGGGGCTCAATATCTCCAGCTTCCTGATTTTCTGCCCGTATATCTCTGTCCCAAGCCTTGCCTTTCACCAATACCTGATATATTGGTGGTGATATTTTGCATATTTGTGTTCCCACCTCATGCCATGGATTAGCAGTGTCCTCTTTACTACTGGAAGCAAAGTCATCAATGTCTTTAAGGCTAACTAGACTTGAGAACCAGTTTAGGAAACTCAGCCTTACAATTTTGTTTCTATAGAACCATTCTCTATACCAAATGTCTTAGGCTGGGTTCTCTGGAGAAGCAAAACCAGTAAAGCATATAAATATATGTAGAGAGAGAGTTATATCAAGGAAATGGCTCACACATTTGTAGAGACTGGAAGTCCCAAGTCCGTGGGTCAGGATAGAGGCATTTCCTGATTCATGTAGCCACAGGGGCTGACAAACATGAGATCAGCATGTCGGAGAGAAGGCTTTTACTTACAGGCTGCAAAGATCCATGAATCCCAAGATCAGCAGGCAAGACCACAGGTAAGCTGCTAGCTCAAGTCCCAAGAACTGGAGGTCAGGTGAACAGGAGCCAGTTGCTGGATCCAGAGGTAGCAAAAGCCCGAGCACCTTGCCAGAAAGTCCACTTATATTTGATGCAGACCACAAGCCCGAGGAAATGCTTTTTCAACTGATTGGCTACTCACAGTAGATCCCATCATGGAGGTGATCACATTATATCAAATCTCATCTTGAATGTTATCGCAACAGCTTACGACTGCCAAACCACTGAAAATCATGGGCCCAACCAAGTTGACACACAAGCTTAACCATCAAATGTTCTAAATTATTTTACATGTTTCAAATTCTGTATTCCTCATCCTGGCTTTATGAGACATCTACTATCATTACCCATTTCACACATAAGGAAAAATGCATAGAAGAGTTTAGTAAGTTGCCTAGTTATGCATTTGCAGTTGGCAGAGGCAGGACTGTGTGGCTCTGATTTTCCTGCTTCTCTTCCCCTTCTTTTCCTGCTCTTTCTTTTTTGTGATTATGCACACAATAATGCAAATAATGTCTATGGAAACGCCAAAAATTAATAATAATAAAATAATACTCATAACAACCGCTGACTATAATAAATAAAATATTATTATTATTATTGGATTCCATGTATGCTCTGTTCTAAACAAATCCTTCTACTCCCTCCTGCCTATGAAAATCACCATCCAATCACCAATATTTCTTTATTTCAATGGAATCATGTATGTTTATTCTTCTGTAACTGGATTTTTTTTTCACAAAGTGATACTTTTTAATGTTCGTATGTGTTAAGAAAATAATGAAAGTTCATTAATTTTCGCTACTGAGTAGTATTCCATCTTAAGAATCTATATGTTGTATGAGTATATACATATCTTGTTGCTTGCTTCAGTTTCCCTTACCAACAGATAGAAATTCATCCTATGTTCTAAGTACTAAGACACTTTTGGTTATATGTTAAACAAACATTTTCTCTCAATATGTCCTCTGTTTATACATATATTTTTTAATTTGATTGTGTTTAGGTACAAATTTACAGCTCAAGGCAGTTTCTCGTTCAAAAATTTATGTATATATTGTTTTGTGACTTCAGTTGCAATCCTCACAATGTGACAGCACTCTCTCCTCCTTTCCATCCCGAATCCCCATGTCCCTTCATCCACATTTCCTGTCCCTTCCTGCCTTCTCTTCTTGCTTTTGCCAATTTGTCTCATATATTTGATTGAATTAAGAAGCATGTTCTTCACATATGTTACTGTTTGTTTTATAGGACTGACTAATCTTTGTCTGAAAAGTGAGCTTCATGAGTGGCTTCAGTTCTAGGTTAGCAGTGTGGCCGGGAACCATAGTCTCAGGGGTTCCTCGATTCTCAGTCAGACCATTAAGTCTGGTCTTTTTTTTGTGAATTTGAATTTTCTACATTTTTCTCCCGCTCTGTCCGAGACCCTATACTGTGATCCCTGTCAGAGCCTTCAGTGGTGGTAGCTGGGCAACATCTTGTTCTTTTGGGCTCAGGCTGGTGGAGGCTGTGGTTCATGTTGTCCCTCAGTCTTCGGGCTAATATTTTTCCTTGTGTCTTTGGTTTTCTTCCTTCTCCTTTGCTCTGGCTGGGACAGGACCAATAGAAGTATCTTAGATGGCCGTTTGCAAGCTTTTAAAACACTAGAGACTACTCAACAAAGTAGAACATAGAATTTTTTTCTTTATGAACTATATTATGCCAATTGACCTAGATGTCCCCTGAGACTATGGTTTCTAGCCTCCAACCCCACCAACTCAGTCTCTCAAAGTCTTAAATGTGTCTAAGCAACTTCTATGATTTTGCCTTGGTGAAGTTGTGCTAACTTCCTCTATATTGTGTTTTGTTTCTCCCTTCACCAGAGTTACTGCTTGTCTACTATCTAGTTATTGAATTGCCCTCCCCATACCTTCCCACCATTGTAATGATCAAAAAAACATTTTTGTGTGTGTTAATCTTCTCTTGGGTTTTTGTAAGAGTGGTCTCATACAATATTTGTCCTATTGTGATTGACTTATTTCACTCAGCATAATGCCCTCCAGATTCATCCATGTTGTGAGATGTTCTGTGGATTCATCGTTGTTCTTCTTCATTGCATACTATTCCATTTTGTGTATGTACCATAGTCTGTTTATCTAGTCATCTATTGATGGGCATTTAGGTTGTTTCCATCTTTTTGCTATAGTGAACAATGCTGCAATGAATATGGGTGTGCATATGCCCATTTGCATAACAGCTCTTACTTCTCTAGGATATATTCCTAGGAGTGGGACTGCTGGATCACATGGTATTTTTATTTCTAGCTTTTAAAGAAGCTCAATATTGTTTTCCATAGTTGTTGTACCATTTTACACTCCCATTAACAAGTGCATAAGAGTCCAATCTCCCCACAACCTCTCCAACATTTACTATTTTCTGTTTTTTTTTTTTGATTAGTGCCATCATTGTAGGGTTGGGAATGTAACTCATTGTAGTTTTGATTTGCATATCTCTAATGGATAATAATCACAAGCATTCTTCATGTGTCTTCTAGCTGCCTGAATGTCTTCTTTGGTGAAGTGTCTGTTCATATAATTTGCCCATTTTTTAATTGGATTATTTGTGTTTTTGTTGAGGTGTTGAAGTATTCTATAGATTTTAGAGATTAGACCCTTGTCAGACATGCAGTAGCCACAATTTTTTTTTTTCCCCAGTCTGTAGGTTCTCTTTCTTTCTCTTTTGCTGAAATCTTTTGATCAACGTAAGTGTTTAATATTTCGGAGCTCCCGGTTATCTAGTTTGTCTTCTGGTGTTTGTACATTGTTATATACGGTTTGTATACTGTTTATATCATGTATTAGGGCCTCTAGCATTGTCCCTATTTTTTCTTCTATGAACTTTATTGTTTTAGGTTTTATATTTAGGTCTTTGATAAATTTTAAGTTAGTTTTTCTGTATAGTGTGAGGTATGGATCCTGTTTCATCTTTTTATGGACGGACATCAAGCTATGCCAGCACCATTTGTTAAAGAGACTGTCTTTTCCCGTTCTAACAGACTTTGACACTTTGTCAACTATGAGCTGCCCGTAGATGGATGAATTGACATCTGGATTCTCAATTCTGTTCCATTGGTGCGTCTGTTGTTGTGCAAGTACCAGGCTTTTTTGACTACCATGACTGTATAGTAGGTTCTAAGAGCCGGTAGTGTGAGGTCTTCAACTTTGTTCCTCTTTGATAATGCTTTACTTATCCAGGGTCTTTTTCCTTTCCATATAAAGTTGGTGATCAGTTTCTCCATCTCGTTAAAGAATGCTGCTGCTATTTGAATAGGGATTGCACTGTATCTGTAGGTCACTTTAGGGTAGTAGTGACATTTCACGATGTTGAGTCTTCCTACCCATAAACGTGGTATCTTTTTCCATTTATACAGGTCTCTTGGTTTCTTGCAATAGCATTCCGTAGTTTTCTTTGTACAGGTCTTTTACCTCCCTGGTTAGATTTAGTCCTAAGTATTTTACCTTTTGGGGGGCTATTATAAATGTATTGATTTCCTGCTTTCCTTTTCGAAGTTCTGTTTGTTGGTGAAGAGGAATCCAATTGATTTTTGTATGCTAATCTTGTATCCTGTTACTTTGATGAAATTATCTATTAGTTCAGTCGCTTTCTTGTGGATTCTTTGGGGTATTCCATGTAGAGTATCATATAATCTGTGAATAAGGATAATTTCATTCTTCCTTACAAATTTGATTGCCCTTTGTTACTTTTTCTTGCCTTATTGCTCTACCTAGGACTTCCAAAATGATGTTGAATAAGAGCGGTGGTAAAGGACTTCCTCAAGGGGAATGCTTCCAGTCTTTCTCCATTGAGAATAATGTTTGCTGTTGGTTTTGTATAAATGTACTTTTTACATTAAGGAATTTCCCTTCTATTCCTATTTTTCTGAGACTTTTTTCAGGAATGGGTGTTGGACTTAGTCAAATGCATTTTCTGCATAGATTGAGATGATTATGTGATCCTTTTGTTTTATTTGTGTGGTGGATTACGTTGATTGATTTTCTAACATTGAACCATTCTTACATACCTTGTATGAATCCCACTTGGTCATGATGTACTATTATTATTATTTTTATATACTGTTGAATTCTGTTGGTTAGAATTTGTTGTGAATTTTTGCATCTATATTCATGAGGCATATTGGTCTGTAGTTTTCTTTTTCCTTTTTTTTTTTGTGGTGTCTTTGCCTTAGGGTTTCATAGAATGAATTTGGGAGTATTCCTTTCTTTTGTAGGCTCTGAAATTGTTTAAGTAGTATTGGTGTGAATTCTTCTCTGAAAGTTTGGTAGAATTGTCAAGTGAAGCCATCCAGGCCAGGGTTTTTTTTTGGGGGGGTGGTGGTTATTACTCTTATAATCTCTTCTTTTGTTATGAGTCTGTATAGTTTTTCTACCTCAGTCTGTGTTCGTTTAGTCCTAGTGGTGGAGTGGTTAAGAGCTTGGCTGCTAATCAAAAGGTCCGCAGTTCAAATCCACCAGCCGCTCTTTGGAAACCATATCGGGGTGATCTACTCTGTCTAATAGGATCACTATGAGTTGAAATCAAATTGACGGCAGTATGTTTGGGTTTTTTTTTTTTTTGGTTGTGTTAGTTTAAGTATGTAGTGCATTTTTAGAAATTTATTCATTCCTCTAGGTTTTCAGATTTGTTGGAATGCTATTATTCAAAATATTCTGTTATGATCCTTTTAATTTCAGTTGATTCTTTGTGATATTACCCATTTAGTTTCTTATTCAGGTTATTTGCTTCATCTCCTATTTTTCATTTGTCAATTTGGCCAATGGTTTGTCAATTTTGTTGATTCTTTTGAAGAACCAACTTCTGGTATTGCTAATTCCTTCTATTTTTCTGTTCTCTGTTACATTTATTTCTGCTCTAGCTTTTATTATTTCCTTTCTTCTGGTGACTGTGGATTTCTTTTGCTGCTCTCTATTTGTTCCAGTTGTAGGATTAATGTTTTGATTTTGGCCCTTTCTTCTTTTTTGATGTGTGCATTTATTGCTATAAAATTTATAGCACTGCTTTTGCTGTTTCTCAAAGGTTTTGGTAAAATGCATTTTCATTCTCATTTGATTCTACAATTTTTTTTTATTCCATCCTTGAGTTCTTCTATTACCAAGTAGTTTTTAAGCAAGGTGTTGCTTACTTTCCACGTATTTGATTTTTTTTCCCCTTGCCATTTCTGTTACCGATTTCTGCTTTTATGGTGCTGTGATCAGAGAAGATGCTTTGTATTTATATTGATGTTTTAGGTTTTGTTAAGGCTTGCTTTGTAGCCCAAAATGTGGCCTCTTCTGGAGAATGTTCTATGTGCATTGGAAAAGAATGTATACTTTTCAGCTGTTGGGTGGAGTGTTCTATATATGTCTATGAGGTCAAGTTGGTTGATTTTGGTATTTAGATCTTCTGTATCTTTATTGATTTTCATTGTAGATGTTCTCTCTTTCACCCAAAGAGGTGTGTTGAAATTCTCTACTATTGTTGTGGAACTTTCTATTTCTCTTTTCAATGCTGTTATAGTTTTTTATATTTCTTTATCATGATATAATGATGTTCTTGATTTTAATATAGTCAAATTTATCATCCACATTCTTTATGATTTGCACATTAATTTTTGAGACAATTTTCCTCATGCCTAAAGTTATGTATAGACATTATAATTTGGGTAAAAATATACATATATCATATTTAAGTCCTTAATCCACTTAGTTTCTTCATTTATTTTTATCATAAGTGAGGGTAGATTAAATTCAAGAGGAAGACACTTAAACACAATAAAAAAAAAAAAAAGAAAGGAATAAATTATAACCAGAGAGCAAAGAATGCATCATTTAGATTGACTTGATGGTTCTTCAGGAGACTCTAAAGACACACCAGAGAGATAAATAAGGGCATAAATAGTGGCTTTAACCTGGGAAAAGAAAATATATCTTAAAGCAGTATAAAATATGATAGTTCTGAAAGTTTTGACGAGGATGTATAATAGTTCTACATGAAAGAATACATAAAGTTCTACAAATTTAACTTAAAAGTAGATGAAAACAGAGATAAATCAAGAGACTATTCAAAAATTCAGGAAAAATATAATTTTCAGTAAAATTGGAAAGCAAATAAAAAACAAAATTGGATGATGGAATAATTTTACAGAAAGTATAAACCCAATCTGATTATGATCTATCAGTTTGTCGTACTGTGATGGTTTGTGTGTTGCTATGATGCTGGAAGCTATGCCACTGGTATTTCAGAAACCAGCAAGGTCACTGAGGGTGGACAGATTTCAGTAGAGTTTTCAGATTAAGACAGACTAGGAAGAAGGACCAGGAGGTCTACTCCTGAAAAAAAAAAAAAAAAAAAACTCAGTGAAAACGTTATGAATAGCACCAAAACACTGTTTGATACAGTGCCAGAAGATAAGCACCTAGGGTTGGAAGGCACTCAAAATATGACTGGGGAAGAGCTGTCTCCTCAAAATAGAGTCGACCTTAATTACATGGATGTAATAAAGCTTTCTGGACCTAAGTTTGCCTATGTGGCATTCCTAAAATGAGAAGAAACAGCTGCAAACATGCATTAATAATCAGAACATGAAATGTACTAAGGATGAATCTAGGAAAACTAGAAGTCGTCAAAATGAAATGAAACACATAAAGATCGATATCCTAGACATTAGTGAGCTGAAATGGACTGATATTGCCCATTTTGAATTGGACAGTCATATGGCCTACTATGCTGGGAATAAAAAATTGAAAAGGAATGGCATCACATTCATTGTCACAAAGAACATTTCAAGATCTGTCTTGAAGCACATCACTCTCAGTGATAGGATAATATCCATATGCCTAAATGGAAGGCCAGTCAACAGGACTATTATTCAAATTTAAGCAACAAATACTAATGCCAAAGATAAAGAAATTGAGGATTTTTACCAACTTACGCATTCTAAAATTTATCAAACATGCAATCAAGATGTATTGATAATTACTGGAGACTGGAATGCAAAAGCTGGAAACAAAGAAGAATCTGTAATTGGAAAGTATGACCTTGGTGATAGAAACGATGCTGGAGATCACATGGCATTTTGCAAGACCAATGAATTATTCATTGCAAATATCTTTTTCCATCAACATAAATGCCAACTATACATGTGGAGCTCACTGGATGGAGTATAGAGGAATCAAATTGACTACATCTGTGGAAAGAATTGATGGAGAAGCTCAGTATCATCAGTCAGAACAAAGCCAAGGGCTGACTGGGGAACTTGCTCAAATGCAAGTTCAAGTTGAAGCTGAAGAAAATTAAAACAAGTCCATGAGAGCCAGAGTATGACCTTGACTATATCCCACATAAATTTAGAGATCATCTCAAGAATAGACTTGACGCATTGAACACTAGTGACCAAAGACGAGACCATTTGTGGAATGACATAAAACACATCATACATGAAGAAAGCAAAAGGGCAGTAAAAAGACAAGAAAGAAAGAAAAGGCCAAAATGGATGTCAGAAGAGACTCTGAAACTTGTTCTTGAAAGTAGAATAGCTAAAGCAAATGGAAGAAATGATGAAGTAAAAGAGCTAAGGATAATATTTCAAAGGGTAGATTGAAAAGACAAAGTATTATAATGAAAATACAAAGACCTACAGTTAGAAAACCAAAAGGGAAGAACAAACTTGGCGTTTCTAAAGCTGAGAGAACTGAAGAAAAAATTCAAGCCTCCAGTTACAATATTGAAGGATTCTATGGGAAAAATATTGAATGATATAGGAAGAATCAAAAGAAGATGGAAAGAATACACCTAGTCATTTTACCAAAAACAGTTGGTCCACATTAGTTAAGAGATAGGCTGCCAATCAAAAGGTCAGCAGTTTGAATCCACCAGCCACTCACTGGAAACCCTATGTGGCAATTCTACTTTGTCTTATAGGGTCTCTATGAGTTGGAATCAACTTGGCTGCAATTTTTTTTTTTCACCATTTCAGGAGGTAGCATATGACCAAGAACCAATGGTGTTGAAGGAAGAGGTCCTAGCTTCACTGAAGGCCTTGGTGAAAAGCAAGGCTCCAGGAATTGACAGAAAACCAATAGAGATGTTGCAACAAACAGATGCAACACTGGAAACATACACTTGTCTATGTCAAGAAATTTGGAAGACAGCTACCTGTACAATTGACTGGAAGAGATTTGTATTTGTGCCCATTCCAAAGAAAGGTTATGCAAAAGAATGCAGAAATTACCAAACTATTTCATTAATATCACAAGTAAGTAAAATTTTGCTGACGATCATTCAAAAAACATTGAAGTTTTGGCTTGAGAGGGTAGATAATGAATGTTTTAAAAGAATAAGCATGTAATCTGAACAAGATTTTTTTTTGATGTTTTATCTAATAAAAAGGTATGAGTATGGTTACATGGGCCTGATGACATGAATACTAGTCTAGGAACATAATAAAAGAACTGACCTGGGCAGAGATAATTAGGGATATAAACTGAGTGATAATTAAAATGATAAGTGTAGATAAAACTATAAACAAGAGAAGAGGGTAAGTGATGTTTACTGAACAGCTAATATATGCTTATTATTTCACTAAAAACTTTACATACATTTTCATACTTCATTTTCACAACAATTCTGTCATGGTAGGTATTATCATGCCCACTTTAAAGATCAGAATGAATGTCCACAGATATGAAATGGTTAATTAGACAGTGTTATTCAACCGTTCACATCTAGGTCTGGTTCCCAAGTTCACAGTCTTTCTACTTAACGTATAATGATTACAATGATGAAAGCAAATAAAGTTGTTCTGATAATAAAGACTGTTTCTTCTCATTTTAAGCTGTGCCACATCAACAAATGACGGTCCCAAAAGTTTGACTCCATCCACGACATTAAGGTCAACTCTACTTTGAGGAGGCAGCTCTTCCCCAGTTGTCTTTTGAGTGCCTTGCAACCTGAGGGGCTCATCTTCCACTGCTGTATCAGACAATGTTCCACTGCGATTCATAAGGTTTGCACTGGCTAATTCTTTTCGGAAGTAGACCACAGGGCCCTTCTTCTTAGTCTGTCTTAGTCTGGAAACAACTAACAACGACAACAACAACAATAAAGACAGAAGCTATTTTACACTGTGTATGCGTTCAGTTTTTAAACAAATTGAGTATTAGGAACAAATGAACCTAACTCATGGGCTTTTAGAATTATATAGCTAATGTTGTAAAATGAGCTTGAGGTAGAAAAATACATCGGAGAATTTCCCAAATAAATTGATGCTTGTTGACAAGAAAATGGATGGGATATCTAGAGTCTGGTGTCCAATATGGTAGCCACTAACCTCATATGGCTAAGGAGCACTTGAAATACGCCCTTGAGTTTGTGGAACAGATTCTTTTTGCATTTGTTTGATTTTAATTAATCTAACTTTAAAAATGTAAATAAACGTTGATATTCTATGCAGGTATTAGAAAACCTTTAAGTTTTCTTCGAATAATTTTGATATGTAAATTTACTTTTCCATTTGTACTCTTAATGTAATCTAAAAAGATATTTACCTAAATTTATCTAAATAGGGATATCATTGCTGATGTCAGATGGATCTTGGGTGAAAGCAGAGAATATCAGAATGATGTTTATCTGTGTTTTATTGACTATACAAAGCCATTCGACTGTGTGGACCATAATAAATTATGGATAACATTTCAAAGAATGAGAATTCCAGAACACTTAGTTGTGCTCATGTATAACCTGTACATAGACCAACAGGCAATTGTTTGAACAGAACAAGGCAATATTACATGGTTTAAAATCAAGAAAAGCATATCGGGGTTGTATCCTTTCACCGTACCTATTCAATCTGTATGCAGAGCAAATAATCTGAGAAGGTGGATTATATGAAGAAGTACACAGCACCAGGTTTGGAGAAAGACTCACTAACAACCTGGGATATGCAGATGACATAACCTTGCTTGCTGAAAACTAAGAAGACTTGAAGCACTTACTGATGAAGATCAAAGACCACAGCTGTCAGTATGGATTACACCTCAACATAAAGAAAAAAACATTCTCACAACTGGACCAATAAGCAACATCATGATAAACAGAGAAAAACATGAAGACGTTGTCAAGGATTGCATTTTACTTGGATCCACAATCAACGTCCATGGAAGCAGCAGTCAAGAAATCAAAGGACATGTTGCATTGGGCAGATCTGCTGCAAAATACCTCTGTAAAGTATTAAAAAGCAAATACGTCACTTTGAGGACTAAGGTGCACCTGATCCAAGCCATGGTATTTTCAATCACCTCATATGCACATGAAAGCTAGACTATGGATTAGGAAGAACAAAGAAGAATTGATGCCTTTGAATTGTGGTGTTGGTGAAGAATACTGAATATAGCATGGACTGCCAGAAGAATGAACAAATCTGTCTTGGAAGAAGTACATCCTGAATATTACTTAAAAGTGAGGATGGGAGACTTAGTCTCATGTAATTTGGACATGTTATAAGGAGATATCAGTCCCTGGAGAATGACATCATGCTTGGTAAAGTAGAAGGTCAGCAAAAGAGAGGAAGACCTTCCACAAGATGGATTGACACAGTGGCTGCAACAATGCGCTCAAGTATGACCACGATTGTGAGGATGGCACAGGACAGGGCAGTACTTCGTTCTGTTGTACATAGGGTCACTATGAGTTGGAACCAAGTCGAGGGCACTTAACAACAACTACAACAAACAGAGATTACATAGTTCTGATAAAAAAAATATGTTTTAATTAAGATGTAAGGAGCCCTGGTGGCACAATGATTAAATGTTCAGCTGCCGACAAAAAGGTCAGTAGTTTAAACCCACCAGCCCTCCACAGGCAAAAAGATGTGCTCCAATAAAGATTAAACAAATCAAACCAAACCCATTGCCATCAAGCTGATTCTGACTCATAGTGATCCTAAAAGACAGAGTAGAACTGCCCCATAGGGTTTCCAAGGAGCGTGGATTCAAACTGCTGACCTTTTGGTTAGCAGCTGAGTTCTTAACCACTACACACCAGGGCTCAGCCTAATAAACCGTATGGGACAGTTCTGCTTCGTCATTACGGTTGCTATGTGTTGGAATCAACTTGACAGTGCACAACAACAGCAAGAGCACAATTAAGATGTGCTGTGAGTATAAAATAAATACTTGGTTGAAGATGGAGTATAAGAAGAATATAAAATTCCTCTAATAAGTTTGTATTTATTAAATTTAAATTAAATTAATTTTATATTTTGGATAGATTGAATTTTATAAAATACATTTTGAAAATATCTATCATTCTGATACAAAAAAATATTAAAACTCAATAATAAGTAAATAAACCTAATAAAAGGATCTGAAGATTCACCTTACTGAAGAAAATATACAGATGACCAACAGACATATGAAAAGATGTTCAAAATCATTTGTCATTAGGAAACTGAAAATTAAAACAACAAGTTACCTCTAAACACCTATTAGAATAGTTAATGTTAAAAAACAAAACAAACAAAAACTGACAATACCAAATTGTGGTGATAATATGGAGCCATGGGATTCTGATTCATTGCTTGTAGGAATGCAAAACGGAGCAGCAACTTTCAAAGAAAATTTGGCAGTTTCTTACGAAGCTAAACAGAGTATTATCAGAAAATACAACTATCACTCTCCAAGCATTTATCAAAATGAGTTGAAAATCTATGTCAACACAAAAACCTGCAAGTGAATATTTATAGCAGTTTTATTTATAATTATAAAAGACCAGTAGTAACCAATTGCTGTACAAACTGTTGTGCATCCATCTAATACAATATTATTCAGCTATAAAAATAAATGTGCCCTGCCTTTGATACTTTTCCCATTTTGTCTACCCATAAGTAAGGTACCAAACTGTATAGTTATAAGCGTATTTTCATTACTAAAAAGTTGAATCAGTTCCAGAATAAAATACAACATAAGAGGGCAACTATTAAAGTTGTTGTTTTCTCAAAAAAGGAAAAAGAAATGTGCTATCAATCCATAACAAGAGATGGATGACTCCTAAATGCACATTGCTTAGTGAAGAAAATCATTTAAAAAGTATACATACCATATAATTCCATTATCTGACACTGGAAAAGGCAAAACTATAGGTACAATAATATGATTAGTTATTGCCAGTGGTTTGAAGGAGGAGGTGTTGAATATGTTAAACATAGGGAATTCCTAGGGCAGTGAAAGTATTCTGTTGAGACTGTAGTGGTTGCATTTTTTAAAACCCTAGAACTCTACAGCATAGAGTGAACTTTTACATATGCAAAGTTTATATATATATATATATATATATATATAAATATATATATATATAGGATGTTGGGTTTTCAGAAAAGACTGTAGACTATAGCATGAAAATTTCTCTGTATTACGAACGTAAAGTGGTCAGGAGTCAGAGGGTAAGATTCTAACCTGTGTAAGTTTGGAAACAAATGGAGTCTGTCAGTTTGAAGGCAACAGGAACTGCACATAAGCCCTGTTGTCGTGCAAAGAATTTAACTTTACCTAAATGTTGTCTTGTCCTTGTTTCCTGAGAAGATAACTCTAAACTCTTGAAATTTCTTGAGTATTCAGACCACACTTGGGGATTTCTGCTATGAGTATAGGCTGCCCAGACCAGAAAGATCACCTGGTAACCAATATCAACGAACATCAGGAGGCATAATTTAGCCTATCATGCACATGTAATGAAGCCTCAATCATGATGTAATTATCGAGGCCAATAAAAAGTCTGAACAAGGAGGCTCCAAGAGCTTCCTGGTTGGTGAAGAGAGGGTGATATGCACTATTTAGAATATGAAAGTTTCATGTTGGGAACCCTCCCAGACCTCGTCCACTCATCTTTTCCTTATTATGATCCTGATTTGTATCCTTTTGCTATACTAAACCTGCAATATTAAGTACAGTACTTTCTGTGAGTTCTTATGAGTTGTTTCAGCAAATTATCAAACCCAAAGGACTATGGAACCATCAGTTGAAATTGTAAGAGAGAGGCTTCTGAGCTTGTGGCTGGAGTCCTGAAGGGGTAGTGGGAAAACCCTACATTTGTGACCAGCAGGTCAGAAGTGAGTCTGTTATGTGGCCTTCCGAGTTTGTGGCTGGTGACTATTTTGCAGTCTGAAAGACAGTGTCCTTTTAACTTGTGAGCTGTGACCTATCTCTGTGTCATTAGGGGTAGACAGTGAGAGTACTACATGGGTAGCTGGTGTCAGAGATGACTGAGAAGTGGAAAAGTGGGGATTTGATTCATCTTCACATTTTGGGAATTAGATTTATGTTGACTCTTATCCATAACCTGTATTCCAGTTGACAAATTTGGGTACAGGTTAGCAATTCTTATACTACTATGCATGTACACTGGAATGGCACAATTAGAATTTAAAATCACATATGTGGCTTGAGTTACATTTCTATTGGACCCTGCTGACCCAGAGAAAAATAAGAGCAAGATGGGAGAGTTAAGCATCTGTGGCTTTCTGTGCAGGACATACACTTGTGAGTCTTGTGGTTTCAGATCATGACCAGGGCATGAGTGACTGTCTGCATTGAAGGCAGCTGCCTAATAGAGATGGACTGGCAAAATGTAAATGTTTTTTTCCTCCCATTATCTAAGCCTCCCAAAGATGTGGGAGAAAAGCAAACAAGGTAATTATAATTGATTTTAAAATACGCAAGTGTCCACAATTTAAATTTACTTTAGGAATTTTTTATTTGATCACTTCGTGTAGTATAGTCTTTTATTTTTAATAACTTCTTGATGAATACATCTTGTTCAATAGTCAACTTTGTCCAAACATTGGACATACTAAAAATTAGAATGCTATTTATTTTAGGACTCCCTCTGTTAACATCTGGTTACGTACATAGCAGATGCAAAAAAAAAAAACAACCCACAGAAAGTAAATCCCCTGAGGTTAGGAATTTTGAGAATCATAATTTAGCATTTCTTTTCTGTTGGTAAATTATTGATCAATCATGACTTACTAAGTTCAGAAATATGACAAATATATTTTCTCTGTCAGGGAATTTTGGTTTATACATTAAATAGTACTGAGTAATTTGTCAACTTTGGTATCTTCCTTTAAAGCATTTAATTTTCTTGTATTTGTGGTCCAAGTGCTTCAGAGGTCAAAAATATTAATCATAACACTGTCATTGTGTATGTGTTTTCTTCATCCATTCTGCAAACATGCAGTGGGTAAAAAATTCATGGCGATCATTACATGATTTATCTGGTTAATCTTCTCAACAAATGAGACTCTTCAATGCTAACTGGTGGTATGACCCTTCAGTTCTGAAACAAGCCTCCTCCCGCTTACTACAGACGTTTGCTCCATGCATCTTCTATACTCTTAACACTTCCTTCTCTACTCACTTTCTGAAAACATCCTGAATTGTCACATTATTAAAACTTTCCCTTCAGTACACATCTATATATAAAAAAACAAAGCCATTGACATCAAGACAGCCTCATCTGATGGCTACCCCAGGTGTTGCAGAGTAGAACTGTTCTGTGGTTTTCTTGGCTGTAATAGTTATGAAACAGATTGCCAGGCCTTTCTTAGTGGGGCCGCTGGGCGGGTTTGAATCATCAACCTTTAGGCTAGCAGCCAATTTCAAACTGCTTGTTCCACCCAGGGGCCTACATCTGTATATACATCACATTGTATCTCTGGTCTTATTTTCTCAGCAAAGCACCCTTAAGTAGTAAAATAAATTGGGCCATGAAACAACCTGAAAAGCAATTAAGTTGAAAATGAAATTTCCCCTATTTCCTTACCCATTTCTCAGTCAAGTGCTCACTGATATTACACCCCTAACTCCTCTGACCATTCTCTGTCCCGTGTCCCACAGATACATCCCACAGGCACATCTCATGAGCAAACTTTACTCCTTACCTTTGAAGACCTTGCTCCTCTTGGCTGTTCTTTTTCTTGAAACTTTTTTCTCCTGATTTCTGAAATACCATTATTTTCTAGTTTTTCACTGAGTCAATGTTTTCAAGAGCTTGGTCCTCACCTTGCAGCTCTTCTCCCATGGGTCAGTCCCATTGAGGCTTATTATTTCTGTTTCTGTACATATACTGAAAATCCAGTTTTGGAAGTAGGAATAGTGAGGCATCCTACAATATAAGCACTATAGTCAATTGCCTGGTTTCAAATTACGGTTTTTCTTCCTGTTACTTTTTGGTCAAGTTACCTAATCTTTCCAAATGTTTCCCACTTTACTACAGGTGTAATATGGTGTCTGAAATATAAGGAGTATTCAGCAAATGTTGGAATTTTCTTTCTCATCTGAAGATACCAAAAAAAAAAAAAAAAAAAAAAAAAAAACCCTAACCGGTTGCGGCCCAGTTGATTTCAACTCATAGCGACCCTGTAGGACATAGTAGAACTGCCTCCTAGGGTTTCCAAGGAGCTGCTGGTGGATTCAAACTGTCAACCTTTTGGTTAGCAGTCGAACTCTTAACCGCTGCACCACCAGGGCTACGAGATGGTGAAGATTAAATGAGGTAAGAAGCAAGGGTAAAGCAATAGTGTTTGGCACAAGTAATTTTAATTGATTTCTTTTATCATTTCTCCTGCCATAGGCCCTAATTTTCAAACATGGCATCAGATTTTATGTGTTTCAAAAACGAAAACCTGGTGGCGCGAGATGTTTAAGCATTTGGCTAGCCAAAACGTCGGCAGTGCCAATCCACCCGCCACTCCCTGCAAACCCTGTTGGGCAGCTCTGCTCTGCCCTGTAGGGTCGCTATGAGTCGGAATCGACTCGACAGCAACCGGTTTGGTTTTAAAAAAGTGGTATATTGTGAATATGTGAAGAAGTGTATAAAACCGTGTTGTTATTTGTTGTTAAGTGCTGTCGAGTCGGTTCCGACTCATAGCGACCCTATGTACAGCAGAATCAAACGCTGCCCAGTCCTTTTGAAATAAGCAAGAATTTCATTTTTAACGACATAGACTGTCATATATCTTAACTTGGCGGATGCATCGTACCCGCTCTATCAGTGGGGCTGTCACAGCAGTGATCGTTAGAGGAAGAGACGGGCAAGAGCATGCAGTGCTCATGCACGCTCTCCAGAGAGGTGAGAGGGCCCCTTGGAATCTGAAAACTCCACAGGGTATTCTGATATGCACCTAAATAGAAAGTGGTTCAGTTGAGGATCACTGTTCAGGGTTGGCCACGAGAAGTCTCATGAGTTTATATTTTGCTAAGATGACTTGAGTTTTTAAGCAGTTGTTTTCTGTCAGCCAAATCAAATAGCTGTAGGAAGTGCAAGGGTGTGCGGAGACTGGAGGCCATTGGCCGGTTATGATGTAGGGACAAGTTCGTGCATTCTTCATTGACCATGCCTTCTCTCCAGAGTTACACTGGCAGCTCTCCCCTCTGTGAAGATTTACTCATAGGAAATCATTCTAGCTGTGGTGTATAGAAACAGAGTAAAATGAAGGGAACCTGATATCGCCAAGTGTTTATTATGCTGCAGGCACTGTGGTATGACTTGCGACAGGTAGATCATTTTGACATCCCACCCACATCTCCTAGAGGGCTGCTCACATGTGGGAAGATGATAGAATTTCATCATGAGATCCTGTGCCCTGACTTTAGGTTTAGAAAGCAATGTCAACGCATCGGTAGGTAGGACTTAGACTCATTGAAATTGGAAGGGGCTACGTAGATTATCCCATGCAGCCCACCCACTTAACACATGATGTGCAGTCGGGCTGCTTAAAAGAGTAATCAGATTCATGCAAACTCCTAAGGATGGAATCAAAACCAGAGTTTTGTTTTCTGACTCCAACACCCATATTGCCCCAACTACACCTGTACCTTCTCAGTTAAAACAGATTTGCTCCCAGAGTCCGAATTTGTAGGTGATTATACCACATGAAGAGTGCATTTCCTTATTTGACATTTATGTATAGGTTTAAGAAGAAGAAATTTTAAAGGTGCCCCAGTTACACTGATAAAAATAGTACAACTGAAGAATAATTATGCCTCCGGAATTTTTCAGGTGCTTTCTGAATTTTAACTGAAAGATTAAATTAAGTGGAATTTACATTCAAAGACTCATATTCTGGAGTATTTATTTTTTCTTACACACCACTGTATATAGATCAGTTACTTTTATATTCATTTTGTAAATATTTTATTTGCTTTTCTAAAGTATATTGAAAGTGTTTTCAGGCTTTTGGAAGGATGCTTAACTTTCAAACAGTTCTATTTTCATTAAAGATACTTTTATGCTTTATTTGTTCATTTTAAAATTTTATGAGAGCTCCTAATGTGCTTGTTTTTGAACTAAAACAATTTCATATTTTAATGAAATGATAATAGAACCATGCCTAATCATTTCATTAGGGAGTATATTTTGAGACACTTGTACTAAATTAGGTTTATGACATCTGAAATATATTGAACTTATGAAGTACAGAATTTCAGAGGCCTTCACAACCATACAATTATTTCTTCTAATTTATTTTATTTTGAGAAAAAAAATAAAGAATAAGAAAGTAGAAATATCATAGGATTATTTTTCAAAAGTATGCAAATATTTATATAGTAATTGAACATTCATGTATAAATAACCATTTATTAATTTTTGCACTTTTTTCTTAAATGAATTTTTTTGCCTTAATTTTTAAAATTTCTTAATGTATCAGAAAAATTAATTCTAAGTATGCAAACTATATCTTAAATTTATACACTAATAGCACTCATTATGACTGATTACTATTAATACCTCAGAAAGAAATTTTCTTTTCAAAAGAAAAAATGTTTGAAGCAAACCAGCAGTACAGACAAGAAAACATCTAACCCTTATCTCATGTTTTTGATGAAGAAAAAGCTTTTGGAAAAGCTGTTGTCGTGGAAATAGCAGGTCAGGAAGATTTGCCATGTAATCGACAAATATAATGTGTATGTTTTGTAGAACAGCCTGGAAGTCCTTTTCATCAATCTTTGTTGTACTCCCAGCATGTGAATTGGTCTGATACTATCTGCTAATAATTATTTAGCTTCCTATAAACTTCCACTTGTTCAGAATAAAAAACTACACCTCCAGAAAAGCATTCCTAAATAAGTTTTTAAGTACTTGAAAGCTGCTTATCTTGCTCACTAAGGCAGTAAGATTTATGAGCTCTGAAGAGTGAGACAGTAAAGGGAAACGGAAATGCTTTCATCCTGTCCAGCAGAGGAAAGCTTAGCTTTAGAAGGCAATATTAGCGGGAGGGGAGAGAGAGGCACTGAAAGAGTAGGATTGAGTAGCAAGAAGTGTAATGAAGCTAACAGACTAAGGAAGCTATGCTTGACAGAAAAACATGGTGCTTCAGAGAAGCATGCTTCCAAGAGGTCACATTAACTCTGGCTTGGTTCAGACAGGCCTGGAGCAATCAAGAGGCCCACTAAAATGAGTGAGACATGACTCAGTGAGAACATGGGTGACAAGCAATTCTCAGCATCAGATGGGACGCAGTGGACTAGCCTGTTCAGAAGAGTGCCACTGTTGAAGGAACACAATTTTGGTGGAGGAAGGAGGGGAGCAAGCATTGACCCAAGGAACACTGGGGCTCGGGGCTCCCACCAGCTTGCCTTTAACTGATGTAGTGCAGCCATTCCAGGATCCAGGCGCTGAACAGGGCAATTAAGGCAGGATGAACTTCTGCTAGTCTTACTGGTGTGACAACATGGTGGTGGCAGGAGCAGTGGTAGAGGCAGGAAGGAGAGTGGATTCATGTGTAGGCAGGGCTTTAACAGAAACCAGTTGCCTTGAGTCAACTCTGACTCATGGCAACCCATGTGTGTCAGAGTAGAATTGTGCACCATGGGGTTTTCAATGGCTGATTTTTCAGAAGTAGATTGCCAGGCTTTTCTTCTGTGGTACCTCTGGGTGGACTCAAAACTTCAAACTTTTGGTTAACAGTCAAGTGCATTAACCATTTGCACTGCACAGGGACTCTAGCACACTAAATGGCAGGGCTTCATCAAGACTAATTTGAGAGTCTATCAGCCTTTGTGTGTGAGATTGTTAATATATGGACTACCATGCTCAGGATATTGGCAGAACTGAGTCTTTAATTGATAGACTTTATCAATTATTATTAATTAAAATTGAGAGAAGTCAAAGAGTAAGGCAAATGTGGACATCATACTCTTGGTAGAAATAATGCTATGAAAAATATAAAATAAGAGAGTCATTAATACACTATACCAAAAACAATTGGTTAATGTTCAGTCATTTCAGGAGGCAGTATATGATCAGCAACTGGTGGTACTGAAGGAAGAAGTCAGAGCTGCACTGAAGGCATTGGTAAAAAACAAGGTTCCAGGAACTGATGGAATACCAATTGAGATGTTTCAACAAAGGGATGCAGCACTGGAAGTGCTCACTCATCTATGCCAAGAAAATTTGAAAGACAGATACCTTGCCAACCAAATGGAAGAGATCCATATTTATGTCTATTCCCAAGAAAGGTGATCCAACCGAATGTGGAAATTATCGAACAATATCATTGATATCACACGCAAGTAAAATTTTGTTGAAAATCATTCAAAAGCAGCTGCAGCAGCACATCGATAGGGAACCGCCAGAAATTCATACCAGATTCAGAAGAGGTTGTAGAACCAGGGATATCATTGCTGATGTCAGTGGATCCTGGAAGAAAGCAGAGAATACCAGAAAGATATTTCCCTGTGTTTTATGGACTATGCAAAAGCATTCGACTGTGTGGATCATAACAAATTATGGATAACATTGCCAAGAATGGGAATTCCAGAACAGTTAATTGTGCTCATGAGGAACCTGTACACAGTTCAAGAGGCAGTCATTCAAACAGAACAAGGGGATACTGTGTGGTTCAGTCAGGAAAGGTGTGTGTCAAGTTTGCATCCTTTTACCATACCTATTGAATCTGTATGCTGAGCAAATAATCCAAGAAGCTGGACTATATGAAGAAGAATGGGGCATCAGGATTGGAGGAAGACTCATTAACACCCTGCATTATGCAGATGAAACAACCTTGCTTGCTGAAAGTGAAGATGACTTGAAGCACTTACGGATGAAGATCAAAGACCACAGACTTCAGTATGGATTACACTTCAACACAAAGAAAACAAAAATCATTACAACTGGACCAATAAGCAACATCATGATAAACGGAGAAAGATTGAAGTTGTCAAGGGTTTTATTTTACTTGGATCCACAGTCAACACCCATGGAAGCAGAAGTCAAGAAATCAAAAGACACATTGCATTGGGCAAATCTGCTGCAAAAGACCTCTTTAAAGTGTTGAAAAGCAAAGACGTCACCTTGAAGACTAAAGTGCGCCTGACCCAAGCCATGGTATTTTCAGTGGCATCATATGCATGCGAAAGCTGGACAATGAATAAGGAAGGCGGAAGAATAATTGACGTTTTTGAATTGTGCTGTTAGCAAAGAATACTGAATATACCATGGACTGCCAAAAGGACAAACAAATCTGTATCGGAATAAGTACAACCAGAATGCTCCTTAGAAGCAAGGATGGCAAGACTATGTCTCACATGCTTTGTACATGTTATCAGGAGAGATAAGTCCCTGGAGAAGGACATCATGCTTGGTAGAGGGTCAGCCAAAGAGAGGAAGACCCTTGATTAGATGGATTGACACAGTGGCTCCAACAATGGGCTCAATCATAACAATGTGAGGATTTCGCAGGACTGGGCAGTGTTTCGTTCTGTTGTACATGGGGTCACTATGAGTCAGAATCAACTAGTCAGCACTTAACAACAACAACAACAAATACTAACCATAAATGAAGTATTACAGTGCTGAGAAAAAATGCAGACAATAGATCAGATAGTCACAAATAATTGATTTAATTGAACAAAATATTCCCATTTTATTTCCTTGTTTAAAATTGCAGAGTCAAAACTTTCTAAGCATTATGTGTTTGAGAAGAACTATGTAATTACCTTTATATAACTACAAACATAATTATTGTGAGTAACTCGTAATAGTTGCTTAGAAGCATTCCAATATGTTGGGCATGTCTCAAATTGTTTAGAAATGCAGGCAAAGAGGATTTGTGGCAATTAAGGCAAAGTTGCATGAGGTTTAAGGCTAGCCCTGTGGTCAGTGTTCTCAGGCTATTTTTATGTTTGAATTGTATTACTATGCAGTCATTATCTTATGACCAAACAGGGCATGTTTTCTCTTCCAAATCAAGTAAATATTATATTAAAGCCTTATAACTGAGTTTCTCCTTTGGTAGTTTATTAGAATTCCAGTTGGCATATATGTAACCAAGTAATGATTCTAAGAGGCACCTGCGTATCTGTCAGAGTTCAATGTAAGAAACCAATGCAAGGATCCACTCTAGGTATTTCCACCAGGAAGAATTCAATGCAGGGAAGTTCATGGCTACAATATTGGCAGCAGATTTGGAGACAAAGAAATGAGGAGCCAACAGTGGTGTAAAATTTAAATATGTAGCTATGACAGGATAGCAAGGTATTTTCTGGTATGGCTACCACACTGCAGTCTCTATGTTTGACTCATACCTATGAAACTTGTGGCTAAACACAAAAATATGGAATTGGCTGCAAACACTCATATCTGTCAGATCTCACTTGCCAAAGATCAAAAGTGCAAGAAACTGTTCTAAGCTTCACTTTTTTTCAGATCTGTGAGAGTGCTCTTAATTTAGAAAACTTAAAAATATACTGTGCCCTAGCTTCAAGGAAGAAAGACATACTTTAGCCTTCCAATCCCTCTGACAAAAGAGGCAAGGTATATAGCAGAGTTGGGATGGATGACAAATTCTAATAGATAATACAAAGCACAATAAATAAAACAGTTTGTTAAGAGAGATTGCTGTTTTGGCCAGTTCATGCTTAAGTCAGCTAAAGAACCTGTGTTGATATACAGGTTGTTAGGCAATCACCAATAAATAAATCATCTGCATGCAGAAGCTGGGCAATGAATAAAGAAGACTAAAGAAGAATTGATGCCTTTGAATGATGGTGTTGGTAAAGAATACTGAATATACTGTGGACTGCCAAAACAATGAACAAGTTTGTCTTGGAAGAAGTACAGCCAGAATGCTCCTTGGAAGCAAGGATGATGAGACTTCATCTCACATAATTTAGACATGTTATCAGGAAGGATCAGTCCCTGGAGAAGGACTTCATGCTTGGTAGAATGGAGGGTCAGCGAAAAAGAGGAAGAGCCTCAAAGAGATGGACTGAACAGTGGTTACAACAGTGGGCTCAAGCAGAACAAGAATCCTGAGGATGATGCAGGCCGGGAAGTGTTTTGTTGCGCTGTACACAGGGTCGCTATGAGTAGGAACCAACTGGATGGCACCTGACAAACAAAAACATATTTTCAAAAATACCCTTCCTGTATGGTTCTTGGTTAGACTTGGCCAAAAGAGTAGTTTGCATGAGATTTGGAAGACATGAGCAAAGTGGGGGCTATTACTCTCTGAAGGTTGTCACACATCCAGGGGATCCAATTTCACTTTTCTATCTACAACTTTTCTTCCCAACTGCTGAGACGGTTGAGCACCAGCAGCCCCAGGATCATCAACAGATGCTTAGCTGTGTGGGCCAGAGATGACAGCTACACAGAGGCAGCAGCTTCCCACAGACCTTACCATGCTTTTCTCCTTTTCAGGCCCACTCTTATAGTCATCTACGTCCAGATTTTTGCAGTCCCAGCTCTTTGCACAATTATAAAAGGTCAAATTCTTATATTATCCATTATCCTGCTCTGCTCCATTGATTGAACCCTGACTATAAAACCTACCTGAATAAACATAGTATTAATTAATATAACTCATTTCCTCTCCAAACCATTCACATGAACAGCACTGTATTTGCTAGTTTAGATTGATGACTACTACCGGCAGATGCTAATGATCTCACCTTCCATTGTGCTACAAGCTCTCATATATACACAGACACTTGAATCTCAGTGACTTATTTAATCTCTACTGTGAATATTTTTAGAAAATCAATTGATTCTTATGCCATAGTTAGGCAAAGAAAAATTTTAGGAAGACTGGCCAATTTGGAAGCATCAGAACATTTTCTTTTTGATTTCTTTTCTTTCCTACATTTTTTATTATTTTTTTTCATATTCTACCT
Organism: Dugong dugon; assembly: GCA_030035585.1. NCBI lineage: Eukaryota > Metazoa > Chordata > Mammalia > Sirenia > Dugongidae > Dugong > Dugong dugon. Next base: position 193,091,738 of record CM057463.1, on the reverse strand, counting down.
TCCTAAACCCACACCCTTTTCATGAGAGGTAGAATAAGAAGTAATAATTATGTAAAAAACATCTAGAACACAGACTTGCACGTAGTAATTCCTCATTAAATGCTTTTCTTTCTAAGCATATGTAGCTTGACTTCTTATTGCTGTTGACACTGCCTAAAAGCACTTAACTGTTTCCAACCTTGCTGCCTAAAGATTTTCTACACACGCAAGAAATTATTATCCATATGTTTATTTTAACTTTAGTCTAAAAATAGCCATACTGTATATGCTATATTTGTTAATAGAAATAAACAATAAATGTTCTAAGACTACATTGATTCAGATATTTTTCTCTTTTCCAAGAAGGTAGAAGCTGTATGTCTTAGTTATTTAGTGCTGCTATAACAGAAATACCATAAGTGGATGGCTTTAACAAACAGAAATTTATTCTCTCAGTCTAGAAGGCTAGAAGTCTGAATTCAGGTCTCCAGCTCCAAGGGAAGGTTTTCTCTCTGTGTCGGTTCTGGGGAAAGGTCTTTGTAATCAACCTTCCCTTCATCTAGGAGCTTCTCAGCTCAGGGACCCCAGGTGTAAAGGACATGCTCCACTCCTAGCTCTTCTTGCTTGGTGGTAACGAGATAACTCTCCTTTTTGCTTGCTTCTCTATCTCAAAAGAGATTGACTCAATATACAACCTAATCCTGTAGATTGTGTCTTGCCACATTAACATAACTGCCTTTAATCCTGCTTCATTAACATCATAAAGGTTGGGATTTACAACACATAGGATAATCACATCAAATCTCAAAACGGAGGACAAATACACAGTGCTAGGAATCATGGCTTAGCCACATTGACATATATAAATAAGACATTTTCTGTTTAGTTGTAACGTACAAATCTCTATGTTATGTAATAAAGTACATAGCCAAATTCATACTGGTGCTCAGTGAATATTAAACAATCAAGGACCTGTGTTATATTTTTATAGAAAATAACTTCATCAACCATAAAAATAAAGTGTGTGATGGTCTTTTACACTCATTTACTGTTTTGCTGTAAATCTGCCATAGCTCATGCACCTTGGCAAAGCCACTGACAGGAGGTTAGAGAAGATATGTGTTTACCATCTATCTTTATCACAATCTGAGAAAAGTGCTTTGGAAGATTCTTTATCAGAGGAATCAGATAGATAGGTATACAACTCAACTTTTATATTCAACTTAAAAAAAAAAAAGTATATTTACACAAAGACCAAGATATGCAAGGGCAGTGGTCTATTCCTTTGGGCCCAACTTCTTGTTTTTCTCTTAAATCAGAAGCCATTCTTATCAAAATATATGAGGTTTAAGGGCATTCTCCATTTGGAAACACAGATGATGTCTAACAGGGTGATGACTGGGTAACCTAAAGTTTAAAAAATATTGTTTGATATAGAGATAACTTAATTAAGACAGCTTGGGAGCATCTACCTTTTAAATTAAAATATACCAAGAAAGCTATCTTTTCTCATTTCCTAGCTGGTGTTCCTGGAATTTCAAACTTAGATTTGATTCCTCTTATATTAGATGAGAATTTTCATTCATAAGAGATAAAACGCAGCTCAATCTTGCTTATAGGAATAGAGTATATATTAATTTGTGTAAACTGAAAAGTCAAGGGGTCTTCTCACTTCAAGTATAGCTGAATCTTAAGCCCAAATATTAGCACAACATCTAAGTTGCTCTCTCTGTTCATGTCTCTGATCAAAAAGAGAGGACATCTCTCCAAAAGTGGCCAAAAAACAAAGAAAGTTGTTTTGTTTTGTTTTTGTACCTTAACTTAATTTTATTCTTACCCTTGAAATAATTAATGTAACCAAGGGTATAGAATATTTGAAGGCCCATTCTGGACCTCTGGTGGAAAGGGGACAAACAGCTCATCTGGTAACATTTCCTGTAAAGAATCTCTCTTTGGACTTCCTGTGACTAAACAAGTTAGACATAATTTTTTTAAAAAATGCTTTATCTATTTTCTTAAAGCTTAAATGTAAGTATCACCATAATTATGGGTAACACATTATTTAAAATATATAAACAAAAAAATATTTCAAGTAGATGGTAAATAAGAAATGAATGTTACAGAAAACTCACTAAGATTATAATACAAGTTTAATTTATATTTAGTATAACAAGTGGTTTCTGAGAAATACTTATAAAGATAAGAGTTTTGGATTTGCCAACAACATAACAATTTTCCATCCTGAAAAATTTCAAAATAATAAATTTTTCAAGTTCTTTGGACAATTGTTATAAAAAATAAAAACTTGTAAGATTACTTTAAAATTTCCAATTTTTTTAAATGTACTTGATCATGTTTATTTTATTTAACTTCCTGAAGAAATGGAGGCCTGTCAACTCTCCAATATTTTTGATATTATATAAAACATCAATATACAAAATACTGCTCATCATATTTACACTTACAGATAGAGTTCAAATATTTGTTCCAGGTTGATTTTCTTCCATGCCTGCTATGAAAGAAAATCACTTTCTGATTTGGCTTGGGAAAAGTGGGCTTATTATCTGAATGGTCATTAAGTTTTCAGCAAGGAGTTAGAGGAAACCTTGTCCTTCTATCTAATTTGTGTTTGTGCAATAAAATGAATGTATTATAGCAGAGAAAATTCCAGCAAATCTTTTGATCAGAGTAAAATGTCTAAAAGCTAAAATCCTTTGTCTCTATTGCTTTTAATAAAAGAATCCGTTTAAAGTTTTTCTTTGTAAGAGACCTGTCTTTGGCCTCATTATTTACTCAGCTGTATCAACGGGTTAGCTCAGAATTTTCACGACTATGTATCATTGAGCTCCCTGAGTTAGTTACCATGGGAATCAGAGAAAAAAATAGTTTACTTTCTCTGTGATCAAGTAGGGAAAAAGAAGATAATACACTCAAAAGAGAAGCTCATGAAGTTTTGAAATTTAGTTTTTGCTAAATTAACGTGGTCCTCTACACCCCTGCCTGGAACACTGTAATTGCATAGCTGTTTTTCAGTAGAAACAGCTCAGACTTGTTGACAAATGCCTTCCACATCTCTTCTTAATTGTTACTAACTGAGGAATCTTTCTATCTCCGCTGTAAAGTCAGAATGTAAAGGGAATATACTTTAAAGAAAGGAATCTTTACACAGGTGTCTTTTGATTAAAATGGGACAAGAGATAATTCCTTTATGGCAGGGATGCAATAAAAGTTGTTCTGAAAGGGCCATGGAGTTAGTCTTATCTAAAAATTTCTCGGGCAATTTAAAAGGATTTTGTATTAACAAATTGTTTCTGGAATGAGACCTTGGTATCAAGTAGTTGTCATTAATTTCTGAGACATCTGGTCAGGAAGGGACTATTTTATTTCAAATTGCGATGTTTTTGTGACCCGTCCTGAAGGATATGCAATGTAAGCATTTGTGACTATGAGTGAAGAAGTCCTCTGTAATTCATTCCTGAAACCCAACAACCTTAGCCTTCTCCCTGTACATAATTATCCAATAGAAGACCATTCCCCACTTACTAACCCACCCTTCTTGTGAGCTCAACAAAAGTCTAACTAATCAAATGATTGTATTATAATCCCTTTGTTCCTTGGACTGTATCTGTTCCTGTTAGAAGCTCTCTCACTGGATTCAACCATTTACATTTATGTGAGTTGGTGCCTTTCTGCATTCAAATGTATACATATTTTTTTATTTTACTGAATAAAAACTCTTAACTTTATTTGAAGAACTGAGCAGATATTTCCACTTCAACAGTTTGTTAATCTTTGATAGGGCTTCTGTGAGCATAAAGTTAGCTAGGAAGTGATTTACCATACATTAACTTCAGGTTCTGAATCTTTGTAATTCGTTAACGGAATTTATAAGAAAAATGGACCTGTATTGACCTTTTTCTCTTTACCTATTTCTTTCCTGCTTCACCTTGGCAGATATTTGTCTAAAGGCATGAAGAAGAGTCAGGTACATGAACTACAGTTGTGCTCATCTCCCTGTGAGGTCACTGTAGTGTATGCATTTCCTTCTGTAATAAGAAAGGAAAAGATTGATCATAGATGCGTATGGTGAATGGTTAGGGAAGCTATGTTTTCTTCATAAGCTTTGAGAAATCTTTGGAGGGAGATCAGAATTATCCCAGTTATTTACTAAAAACCAAAGTGGTTTAATGTGTAATTGCAAAGATACTTAAACTTTAGAAATGAAAATAATTGTTATTGTTAGTTGCTGTGATGTTGGCACTGACTCATGGCAACCTCACATATAACAGAATGAAAAGTTGTCCCTTTCTGCATCATATTCATCAAAATATACAAACACTTGTTAATTATTGAAAGATTCCAAACTATCTTTGAATTAGCTAACTAAACAAAAATAAGGTTTAAAAGAAAAATGTACCCTTTAAATTAAAAGTATTGATAAGTTAAACATTTTACCTTAAAACATATATATTGCAATTTTGTCTAAGGACATTTCCTTGATTATCTACCACAGTAACAACAACAATAACAACACAAAAAAAAGCATGATGAGACTTCCAGAAGTCACCTCAGTATGCCTCTTCCATTATCACTTTCTCAATACATTTGTCTCTTACCAACCCATCAGATATAAAATTTGTGATCTCTTGAATTTTCAAAGCATTTTGTTTCCATTTATAGTTAGTTTAAAAAAATATATATACCTTTTTCTCTCTCTAGATGAAAAATTATGTCTAATTTGCACAATCACATTGAACAATATTTTCTTCTTTGGAATTAAAGAAAGAATAACAGTTCTCAGGTGACAGTTGTGTGTGTAAAATATTGGCATGGTATTGAACATCTCTGTTTTTACCAAAAAAAACGAAACCTCTTGCCGTCAAGTTGATTCTGACTCGTAGCGACCCTATAGGACAGCGTAGAATTGCCCTACAGGGTTTCCAAGGAATGGCTGGTGGATTTGAACTGCCAACTTTTTGGTTAGTAGCCAAACACATAACCACTGCACCATAAGTTTTTACCTTACCCAGTCCTTTATATTAAAAATATCCTTGACATATATATTAAATTGGAAACATTTAAGTATTTTTCTTTCTTGGAATGTCTGATAATATTATGTTACAACCACAAGTTGGAATCAGATTCATTATTATCATGACTAATAATATTAAATTATTTCTAACACATGTCATTTTAATATTATATAAAATATTAATATGCAAAATAAAGTGTATTATATGATCTTGACTCTAAAAGATGTACATTATTATAATAAAGCTGAGAAAGAAAGAAAAATTATAATAGAATTTGAATCTTGGTGATGAGATTAAAATTACTTTTAATTTTTCTTTGTGTAAGTTTACTCATTTTCTACCATGAGGTAGAAATATAATTTTGCTTTTATAATAAAATATAAATTTTATTATAAAATTTATATATAAAATATAAATAAATTATATAATAATACATAATTTAATATTTAAATGTTCTTGCTGTAAGTATATGAAAACAATAAAGTCAATTAATTTTAAAATTATTTTTTCTTCTGTTTCTATACTTTCTTCATTATACTCCCTATATACTTAAAAATAGTGTGTTGAGTTTGAGAGAGAAAAGAACAAAAATTCTCTACGTAAAAACATTAAATAATTTGTTTCATGGAGGATTCTATCTAGTCCTTTCAGATGAAAATTTTTACTAATTTTTAGTTTTAGTGACATTAACGTTTCCTTCCTGTCAGTGATTTGCTGAAGCTGTATTAATCAGCGTAGATTCTCTGAAGCCAAATAACGGTCTCATCGTTTAATTCGGAAATTTGTTTGTAATGGTGACATAGCATATGTAGTGGAAAGGTAATGGGTTTGAAATCTGACAAACTGTAATAAGAAGCCTGGTTACTTTATTTTTATCCAAATAATGCACCCCTTCTATGTTTGCTTGCCATCCTTTCCAGCCTCCAACAAGGTTTTTTTTTTTTGTTATTCTAATTTTATTTTTTTCACAACACTTAAAAAAAAAAAAAACTGGCATAGTGGCTCTTATGAAAATACCTCACAGGAGGAGGGAACGGTTGGCAAATAAACTTAGAAGGCTCATGTAATTTGTGAAAAATTATGGTATACAATTGAATATCATTGTACATTTAGGCAGTATCTGAATTTTAGTTTCATTTGAAAGTGAGCGTGGTAATTCCTGTCACGTAGGATAGTTGTGAGTATTAAATGATGTGCTACAGGTAGAATGCTTAATATATCCTGGCAGGCATTCCATAAATGCCAGTTTCCTTCCCACTTCCCTTATCTTGCTACATATTCAGTGATTCATTCATACGTTTGTTTTTTCATATGTGCCAGGCATTTCAATGAATTCTACGGTAACAAGCACAAATAAGATGCAGTTTCTGTCTTCCTGGCAACTATATTTCTTATTTTGATTCCTATTACATGTTGTCTATGATGACTCAAACCACACAAAAACTCTCTGGGTTTTCTTTTCTATCCATTGGTGATAATAGACTATACTATATTTTAGCCTTTGCTATAACGTGAAATAATTGTAGAACAGGTCATACATAAATGAATAAACTGAATAATAATTAAGCAATTAGATTCATTTGACCATATTAAGAATATAAGTTTTAGTATTTCCTTTGTCAATTTACATATTGAAAATATAAAATATTGTTTTACATAATTGTGGATCTTAGATGTATAAAAATGATGGAGATAAGCTAAAATAACAACATAACAAAGAAATGGAAATACTTTAGAAATAATCTGCCATCAAAGAAATGTGATAATTAGAGACACTTGATTATTTTTAACTTAAAGACTAAGCACAAGTCTTTAAAAATGTAATTTAACTCAACCTCTACTGTTCCTCACTGATTCTTTCTTATTTTTCTCTGAACCTATTTCTCCATTATTCTATTCCTCGTTTTTATCCGAGTTTAAATTCCTTTTTATCTCGGTATCATATTCCACCAGTTTCTATGCCAGCTTGTCTTTCTTTTGATTTATTTCTCCCAGTTTCCTTTTCTTTTTGTATCTTATTCAGTACACAGCTAATCTTGTCTCAGATTATCTCTCTCTTATTTATTTTTTTTATTTTTCCTGTCCTGTCCATTTCCCTGTCTCTGCTTTATCTAACAAGCATTGATAATAGTGATTCATAATAACAGACATGCATCAAGAATTTACTGAGTGCAACACAACTAAGAAAAATACACATGTATTTATATATATACATGCATATGCATGTATAGACACGCAGTTGTTAGTTGCTGTTGAGTTGGCTCTGACTCATGGTGACCTTATGTATAATGAAACTAAACGTTATGTGGTCCTGTGCCACCTCCAGCACTGTATCAGTCAATATTCTATTGTAATCCCTAAAGTTTTCATTGGATAGTTTTTGGAGTCAGATTGTCAGGCCTTTCTTCCTCATCTTTCTTAGTCTGGAAGCTCCACTAAAACCGTCCACCATGGGTGACCTTGCTGGTATTTGCAATCCTGGTGGCAAAGTGTCCAGCATCACAGCAACACACAAGCCACCACAGTATGACAAACTGATGGAGGATATATATTTCACTGTGAAACCCATGTGAAATTGTTCACTACAGAGTAGGAAGTAAGCACAAGGAAGCCCATGTTTACCTTGATCACTGGGTAGTCTTTCCCTGTCAGGGATTGTAAATTTGAAAAGAGGCTTTGATTCTGCAGGATGGTGTTGTGGAGTTTGGAGAGAGACAGATGCCAGCCATACCTAGAAGCAGAATCTTTGAAAAACTGTGAAACTACAGATGATCTGCTAAGCAAGGCAAGCACTGTGTTTACCTTGCCTATAGGATAATCTGTCATATATATATATATATATATATATATATATATATATATATATATATATATATATATATATAAAATCTTAACTGTATATTATTATTTTGCCCATTTCATAGAGCTGGAACCAAGGAACCATCAAATGATTAACTGTTAACTATAAGGAGTTAACAAGCAAGGAAGCCATGATATCAGGGTTGACAGTTTTACAATATTCTACATCACTCCTGAGCTTTACACTGAGAAAATATACAGAATTACAAGTTCATTTGTGAAAATATTTTTCTGCCCCCATCATATAAAAACCATTAAATGAGGTTTATTATACTTTCTCTTTTAAGAATAACTTTTGAAACTAAAAGCTCTAAATGTTTGTTAACTCTGCATAGGAATAGATGCTTTTTGAAACATATGTTTTATTGGATTCCCAAACTCACAAAAAATAAAGGAAACATTTAAGGAGAAAAGAGATGGAGATAGATAGACAAACAGTCAAATAGGCAGACAGACATATACATACATACATTCATATGTATAGATACATAGATACATAAATATATAGATAGAGATCCAGATATGAGGTGAAAAATTAAATCTGAGAAGAGACAATGTATGCTAACGGAGAAGAGATGAGTAAGAAATACTAAATGAGATAGCACTGAAGGAAAATGCTTATATCAGTATTTCAACAGGGAGAATCAGCCGTTGGTCAGTGGATGCAGCAATGGAGAAGAATCTGAAATCCCCAGATTATTTCAGGGCAACTGGAAAGGGGATAACAGGGTCCCAGTTTAGTAACGATATTTGTCTTCTAGGAAATTAAAATGCAAATTTCTATCAGAGACCCGTGTCTGAAAATCAGGGCCCAAATTTCCACAAACAAGACTAACCGATTAAGAGTTGGTCTCTTTATCTATAGGTGAGCATCATATAGTCAAGGATAAACCACCATGAGAGAGAATTTGTAGGAAACACGTAATGTAATTAGATCACCAATGATTTCATAAATCAAAATGATCAGAAAAGAGAATTTAAAATTACCATATAAAAAAGTTACAGAGGGATTCGGGCAGACATGGCTGTGGCAGCATGCTTGTCTGTTTTCCCATTCCTGCTTATTCTGTAATATTCTTTGGACTCGGGCAGACATGGCTGTGGCAGCATGTTGTCTGTTTTCCCACTCCTGCCTATTCTGTGATATTCTCAACATGTGTCTGAATGAACGGATGAATGAGGATAAAGATTTCAAAATATTTTAAGCTATGTGCCAAAGACTTTCACATTTGCAGTTATATTTACATTTCTCATTTAAAGTAATCCTGGTACCAACCGTGCAAGGTAAGTATTACTATGCTCGTCTTCAAAAGAGAAAACTGCAGGTCAGGAAGATATATGGTGACCACAAGTCAGTGTAGCTCATAGATCTACCTAGATGGATCTGGATAGGAGCATATCCTTATTATCTAAATAGTCTCAAACTCCATCCTCTCACTGTTTTTCTTTCTTTTTTTATTATAAAGATTATTGCAGATTAACAAGAGATGTTTTTTTATTGTCAGAAGGATAGAAGAGAGACAAGTGAAAAGAGTACTTGAAAAAACAATGGTTGAAAATTTCTCAATCTGATGAAAAATATTATGGAACTACCCAAGAAATTCAAAGAACTCCAAGTAGAATGTACTCAAGGAGATCCACACCTTGGCCCATTATAGCCAAACTGTGAAAGCTAAAAATAAAGGAACTAGAAATCATCAACACAAAAATGACTCATCACATACACATGATCCTCAATAAAAATAACATTTGACTTAGCATGAGAACCGTGGATACAAGAAATCAGTGAGAAGACATATTTAAACTGCTGAAAGAAAAACATGGTTATCAAATAGTTTTGTATCAGGCAAAAAAATCTTCAAAAATGAAGGTGAAATTGAGACAGTCCTACATTTAAAAAAAAGAGAGAATTTGTTGCTAGGCAACCTGTAAGAAATTTTAAAATGAGAGATTCAAGCTGAAGTAAAAGAACACTAGAAAGTAACTTGATCCCACTGGAAGAAATAAAGAGCACAGATAAAAGTACTTAAGTAAATAAAAAAGAGAGTATATATGCTTTTTAAATACCTTTATTCTTCTATTTGGTTTTAAAGACAACTGCTTAAGGAGAAATTATAAAGATTTGATAATAGATTATAGTGCATAATGATGTAAAATATATGACAGTAATAGCACAGAAGATGAGGGCAAAGGATGGACCTCTACTGGTGCAATGAGCCGGGGATGAACAATGAAAGTAAGTTCCTTCAGGGTCAACCAGTCAGGAAGATATAACAATAATAAATATATATGCATCTAACAACAGAGCTCTAAAATGCGTGAAGCAAAACCTGAGAGAATTCAGGAGAGAAGTAGGTAATTTAATAATAATAATTGGAGATATTTAATACCCATTTTCAATAATGAAGCGAATAAGCAGATTACCAAAAAAGAAGACTCAGATAATGCTATAAAACAAATATACTTAACAGACATCTATAGAACTTTTTAGCCAGCAATAGCAGAATATGCACTCTACTCAGGTATACATGAAACATTATCCAGGAGAGACCATATGCAATTCTGTTAAACAAGCCTCAATAAATTTAAAATAATTTGCATTACGTAAAGTATGTTCTCTGACAACAGTGAAGTAAAATTGGAACTAAATAACAGAAGGAAATTTGGGAAATCCATTCTGTGTATGTTGGTACTTTGTAACGTCCCTTAGGACTGAGACTGTGTTCGTTATTCACCACTTTTTTTTCTTTGTATTCCTCAGACAAGATGATGCCATTTGATTTATCTTTAAGTTTTCTTATTTTTTCTTCATCCAACTCAGATCTGCTGTTTAGCATCTCTAATGAATTTTTTATTTTTAGTTAATGCATTTCTCAACTTCTGAATTTCTTTTTGATTCTTTTCTATAATCCTATCACCTTATTGATATTCAGTATTTGTTGAGACATCATTCTAATGGTTTCCTTTTATCATTTAGGTATTATTCTAAATCATTAGATATGATCCTTTAATTCTTTGAGCATATATACAATCATTGATTTAAAATCCTTTATCTTGTAAATCCAACCTGTATGCTCCTTAGGATCAGTTTTTATTGACTACCTTGTATCCTTGGTATGGGACATAATTCAATAGTTCCTTGCATTGCTTTTTTCTTTTGAAAAGTAGGTTTTAGATAATATATTGTGGCAAGTCTATATAGCAGATTTTCCTTCCTCTACAAGGTTTTTGTTGGTAGCATTTGTTGTTATAGCTGTTTGTTTTCTTAGTGACTTTCTTAAACTGATTCTCTAAAGTTTGTATTCCCTGATATTGATGGCTAATAAAGTCTCCTTGTAGCTGACTTGGAGGTCAGATACTGATTAGACAGAGATTATTTTAAATGCCTGGAATGATTAACTCCTCAAACTACACTGAGACGCTCCGTTTATGGTCACACTGTCAGTGCTGCTGAGGGCAGTTTACAAAGACGCTTTAGTCTTTCTGGTTGCTAGAGGCTCAGATCAGCCAAAAAAGTGAGATATTTGAACTTTTTTTTCCTGGCTTTTCTGGGCAGGTACATAGCCCTGCACATGTGTGTGGCATTTTTGATTCCCAGGAAAATGAGGAGCTTTTCAAAACCCATGGTAGGCATTGCCATAATAGACATCTCACCTTATTTAAAATTTTTTTGGCTAGCCTTTTATTTGCTCAACTGGTATCTCTGCCTTAGTCAACTGCAATGGTAAACAGTTGTCACTAATTTGTTTTCAACGACTCCCTAGGGGATAAGACATTTCCCTTTGAGTGAACTAGGGCTTTGAACCAGTTCAAAACGGTTCAGTCATGGCCAACGGAAACAAGGGCAGTGTAGGCATTGCCTAGCAACCAAATCTATTATCTGTCAGATTTTGACCTAAGTAGGAAATAGGCAGTGGTGCCTCGCTCAAAGATAGCGTCTGTCTGTACTACTTTGAATGTGTGTCACTTTGCAGAGTCCTGCCAATAATCCAATCTCTCACATCAGGCTCCTAAGCATACCACGGGTGACATAATTAGTTGTAATGCAACATATGCACTGCCTATGTTTCTGTCATCCATGACTGAACCACTTCAAACTGGTTCAAAGCCCTGGAGTGAGTTCAGAGTCTGACCTAATAACGATCATCCATGGATATGGGGTGAGATGGTTAAGACTGTGTGTCATCTTGGGTGGACCATGATTCTCAGTGTTGATACGTGGTCACTCCCATGATGGGATCTGCAGTGAGCTGCCAATCAGTTGAAAGGGAGTTTCCTTAAGGGTGTGGCCTGCATTCAAATATAAGCAGACATTTTGGCTTTTTGTTCACTCTGGATCATGTGGCTGCCTTCTGTTTATCTGACCTCTGGTTCTTGGGACGTGAACTATCAGCTTACCTGCTGAACTTGGTATTTGTAGTTCTTCACAGCCTGTGAGTGGGAGCCCTGCTCTCTGACCTGACAATATTGTGTTCACCCAGAGCCTGCAGCTGCGTGAAACAGGAAAAGACTTACGGTCTTGCCTGCCAATCTTGAGATTCATCAATCTTCACAGCCTGTGAGCCAAAGCCCTGCTCTCTGACCTGCCGATCTTGAGTATGTCAGCCTCTGTGGCTACATGAATCGAGAGAAGCCTCTATCCTGATCCACGGACTTCGGATGTTTCAGCCTCTACAATCTTGTGAGCTGTTTCCTTGACATAAATCTTTTTCTACATTTACATTCTTTACTGGTTTTGCTTCTCTAGAGAGCCCAGCCTCTAACATTTGGTATTGAGAGTGATTCTAGAGAAACAAAATTTAAAGATGAGTTTTCTAAATTGGTTCTCAAGTTTGGTTAGTCTTAAAGATGTTGATGACTCTACTTCCAGCAATAAAGAAGGCACTGCTAATCCATAGCATGAGGTGGTGATACAAATATGCAAAATATCACCACCAGTAGATCAGATATTGGTGAAAGGTGAGGCTCTGGGTGAAAATATGTGTGATATTTTTCTACAGTATTATCAGAATGAGAAGTATAAGGAATCTGGTTGCTTGGTCCTAGACAAACTGGTAAAATAAAGAGATGCACTCAGGCCTTCAGAGTCAAAGCTCAAGTGCCGCATAAATGACCTCAAGGCTTCCACTTGTGCTTTGAAAGAAAGTCTTATTTCTTGTAGTAACAGAGCTGAAATTGCCAAAAACCAAACTCAGAGTCTTACTGTAAGAGTGACTGAATTACAAGGCCATCTCAACTGCCAACTTTGAGAGGTGTCTGAAGTAAAAATAAGGGCATTGATTGGGAAGAAGTGGGATCCTGAAGCTTGGGATGGGGACATATGAGCAGATAATCAGAAAGCTGGGGACACTGAGTCCCTAAATTCCATTAAATCACTCCTTCCAGCAGAACCACTTCCATCTGATGAGATTATTTTTGTCTGCTAAACCACCCTGCTCAGAAAAACCATTAGCCCCCTCCACTTCCTCTAATGAGATGAGCACTAACCCAGCTGCCTCTAAAGAACCCTTGCCTGAGTCATTGCCTGGGGCATTACCTGAGGCAGATGCTTTACAAGACAAAGCTGAATGTTCTCAAAACAATTCCACACTACTGATTTTGGCTTCTAGACCTATAACTAGACTTAAGTTCCAGTGAGCTCCAAAAGGTGAAGTACAAAGTGTGACCAAGGAGGAAGTATGCTATACTCCAAAAGAACTGCTTTACTTTTCTAATATGTACAAACAGAAACCTGGGGAATATGTGTGGGAATGCTTATTATGGGTGTGGGATAATGGTGCAAGGAAGGTAAAGATGGATCAGTCTGAGTTTATTGATATGGGTCCACTAAGCACATATAATTCATTCAATGTTTCAGCTAGAGAAGTTAGGAGAGGATTTAATAGTTTATTTGGTTGGGTTGTTGAGGCATGGATTACTAGGTGGCTTACACTAAATCAAGTGGAAGTACCAGACCTACCTTGGTAGGTATCCAAAAGCTTAGGGAAATTGGCATGCTAGAGGGAATTCATCAGGTTAGACCCACAGACCCACACATGGAGTGCCCAGAGAACACATCTTTTACCACAACGGTGAGGAATAAACATGTGAAGGGAGCTCCAGCATCCTAGGAAGACTGTTGTGATTGCTATTTTATGTAAATCAGACTTGACAGTGGGAACTGCCCTTACTGAATTAAGACACTTAACTACAATGGGGCTGATTGGACCCCATGGTAGCAGGGGCAAAGTGGCTGCACTCAATCAAAAAAGACAAGATGGAGTGTGGTTACAGTAATGGACAGTGGAGTCAAAGCAATAATCAGAATAGTCTGATGCGTATGGGCTTAAGGCATTGGTTACTTAGTCATGGAGTCCCTAGGAATGAAATAAATAGGAAATCTACTAAATATTTTTTTTTTATCTGTACAAACTGATGAATTCTAGGTCAGGCAAACAGCAGTCTACCTTGAATTGCCAGAATAGAGCCACGCTCCTTTAATAAATTCCCAGATTTGAGTGAGTTTAAAGACTCACAACCCCTTGAATGAAGAGGAGGCTGCATCCCTTTGAGGAAGGACTCCAATACACTGCCAAAAAAAAAAAAAAATGTTATTTTTACTGTCAAAAATTTTTACTGTTGATCTTTCTCCCAGCCTTCCCCAAAGGGATCTATGGCCTTTTACAAGAGTGACTGTTCATTTGGGAAAAGGAATAATCAAACTTCTCGGGGATTACTGTACACAGGCTCTGAACTGACACTAATTCCAGGAGACACAAAACATCACGGTGGGCCCAGCAGTCAGAGTAGGGGCATATGGAGGTCAGGTTATTAACGGAGTCTTGGTTCATGTCCATCTCACAGTAGGTCCAGTGGGTCCCCGAACCCATCCTATAGCGATTTCCCCAGTTCCAGAATGTATAATTGGAATAGATATACTCAGCAACTTGCAGAACCCCCACATTGGATAGCTGACAAATACAGTAAGGGCTATTATTGTAGGAAAAGCCAAGTAGAAGCCATTAGAACTGCCCATACATAGGAAAATAGTAAACCAAAAGCAACACCGCATTACTGGAGGGATTGCAGAGATTACTGATACCATCAAGGACTTGAAGTAGGCAGGTGTGGTGATTCCCACCACATCCCCATTCAACTATTTGGCCTGTGCAAAAAATAGGTGGATCTTAGCGAATGCCAGTAGATTATCAAAAACTTAACCAGGTGGTGACTCCAATTGCGGTTGCTGTTCCCGATGTAGTTTCTTTGCTTGAACAAATGAATTCATCTCCTGGTACCCGGTATACAGCTATTGAGCTGGCTAATGCTTTTTTTTCCATACTTCTGTTGAAGTGGTTTGCCTTCAGCGGGTAAGATCAGCAATACACCTTCACTTGCTTCCCTCAGGGCTACATCAACTCTCTAACCCTATGTCATAATTTAGTCCGCAGGGAACTTGATCACCTTTCCCTTCTACAAGACGTCACACTGGTCCATTACATTGATGACATCATGCTGATTGGACCTAGTAAGGAAAAAGTGTCAATGACTCTGGACTTATTGGTAAAACGTTTGCTTGCTAGAGGGTGGGAAAATCATCCCACAAAAATTCAAGCACCTTCCACCTCAGTGAAATTTCTAGGGGTCCCGTGGTGTGCAGCATGTCAAGATATTCCTTCTAAAGTGAAGAATAAGTTATTGCATCTTGATGCTCCCCCAGCTAAAAAAGAAGCACAACACCTAGTGGGTCTGTTCGGATTTTGGA
Source organism: Dugong dugon (assembly GCA_030035585.1). Lineage (NCBI taxonomy): Eukaryota > Metazoa > Chordata > Mammalia > Sirenia > Dugongidae > Dugong > Dugong dugon. The sequence goes on along the minus strand of CM057463.1, from coordinate 193,076,123 downwards.
GGAAACATATTCCTCATTTGGGTGTGCTACTCCAGCCTATTTATCAAGTGACTCGATAAGCTGCTAGTTTTGAGTGGGGACCAGAACAAGAGAAGGCTCTGCAACAGGTTCAGGCTGCTGTGCAAACCGCTGTGCCACTTGGGACATATGATCCAGCTGATTCAATGGTGCTTGAAGTGTCAGTGGCAGACAGAGATGCTGTTTGGAGTCTTTTGTAGGCCCCTACTGGTGAATCACGATGTAAACCCTTAGGATTTTGGAGCAAAGCCCTGCTGTCCTCTGCAGATAACTACTCTTCTTTTGAGAAATAGCTTTTGGCTTATTACCGGGCCTTAGTAGAGATTGAATGCTTAACCATGGGACACCAAGTCACCATGCAGCCTGAACTACCCATTATGAACTGGGTGTTGTTTGACCCACAGAGTCATAAAGTTGAACGTGCATGGAAGCATTTCATCATTAAATGGAAGTGGTATATACGAGATCAGGCCTGAGCAAGACCTGAAGGCACGAGTAAGTTGCATAAGGAAGTGGCCCAAATGCCCATGGTCTCCACTCCTGTTACATTACCTTTCTTCTCCCAGTCAGCACCTATGGCCTCATGGAGTGTTCCTTATGATCAGTTTACTGAGGAAGAGAAAATTCATGCCTGGTTTACAGATGGCTCTGCGTGATATGCAGGCACAACTTGAAAACGGACAGCAACTGCACTACAGCCCCTTTCTGGGACCTCCCTGAAGGATATCGGTGAAGGGAAATCCTCTCAATGGGCAGAACTTCCAACAGTGAATCCGGTTGTTCACTTTTCTTGGAAGGAGAAATGGCCAGATGTACGATTGCATACTGATTCATGGGCTGTAGTCAATGGTTTGGTTGGAAGGTCAGGGACATGACTGGAAAATTGAAGACAAGGATTTATGGCAAAGACATATGTGGATAGACCTCTCTGAATGGGCCAAAGAAGTGAAGATATTCACGTCTCATGTGAATGCTCACCAAAGCATGACCTCAGCAGAGGAGGATTTTAACAATCAAGTAGACAGAATGACACATTCTGTGGAAAGCAGTCTTCCTCTTTCCCCAGCTACTCCCATCATTGCTCATGGTGTCATGTACAAACTGGCCATGGTGGCAGGGATGGAGGTCATGCATGGGCCCAGCAACATGGACTTCCACTCACCAAAGCTGACATGGCCACAGCCACTGCTGAGTGTCCAATCTTCCAGCAGCAGAGACCAACACTGAGTCCTCTATATGCCACCATCCCTCAGGGTGATGAGCTAGCAACCTGGTGGCAAGTTGATTACATTGGACCACTTCCATCATGGAAAGGGCAGAGTTTTGTCCTTACTGGAATAGACACTTACTCTGGGTATGGATTTGCCTTCTCTGTATGCAATGCTTCTGCCAAAATTACCATCCATGAACTTACAGAATGCCTTATCCACTGTCATGGTATACCACACAGCATTGCCTTGGATCAAGGGACTCACTTCACTGCAAATGAAGTGTGGCAGTGGTTTCATGCTCATAGAATTCCCTGGTCTTATCATGTTCCCCATCATCCTGAAGCAGTTGCCTTGATAGAACGATGGAATGACCTCCTAAACACACAATTATGGTGCCAGCTAGGTGGCAATACCTTGCAGGGTTAGGATAATGTTCTCCAGGAGGCTGTATATGCTCTAAACCAGCATCCAGTATATGGTGCTGTTTCTCCCATAGCCAGGATTCATGGGTCCAGGAATCAAGGGGTCTAAATGGAATGGCACCACTCACTATTACCCCTAATGGCCTACTTGCAAGATTTTTGCTTCCTATCCCTGTGACCTTATGCTCTGTATGTCTACAGGTCTTAGTTCCAAAGGGAGGAATGTTCCCACCTGTAGACACATCACTGATTGCACTGAACTGGAAGCCAAGTATGTCACCTGTCTACTTTGGGCTCCTTATGCCTCTGGCCTCAGGCAAAGAAGAGATTTAGCATACTGGCTGGTGTGATTGATCCTGATTACCACGAGGAATTCGGATTGATATTATATAATGCAGGTAAAGAAGAGTATGTCTGGAAGACAGGAGATCCTTTAGGGGATCTCTTAGTACTACCATGCCTTGTGATTAAAGTCAATGGAAAACTACAGCAACCCAATTCTGACATGACTACTAATGACCCAGACTCTTCCGGAATAAATGTTTGGGTCGCCCTACCAGACAAAGAACCACGACCATCTACGGTGCTTGCTGAGGGCAATGGGAATACAGAATGGGTGGTGGAAGAAGGTAGTTCTAAATACCAGTTATAACCACGTGACCAGTTGCAGAAATGAAGACTGTATTTGTTATGAGTATTTCTGCTTTGTATGTGTGCATCAGATATTTTCGTCCTCTTTACTTATAGAATACAAAATGTAAATGGGACTAGTGGGTTTTCAGTCATATGCATGTTAGTTGTATCATGTTGAGCGCAAGTATGACTTTATAATTGTCTTTTTTCAGAGATTATGTATAGTTTAAGGAGATGTGTACATGCGCCCACTTAACAAAGGGCGAACTGTGATGGTTAATATTGTGTGTTAACTTGGTTGGGCCATGATTCTCAGTGTTTATATGTGATCACCCCCATGATGGAATCTGCTATGAGTAGTCAATCAGTTGAAAGGGCGTTTCCTTGGAGGTGTGGCCTGCTTCAGACTTTCTGGCTTTTTGCTCACTCTGGATCCTGCGGCTGCCTCTTGTCTGTCTGACTTCTGGGTCTTGGGACTTGAGCTACCTGCAGATCTTGGGATTTGTTGATCTTCACAGCCTGTGAGCAGGCGCTCTGCTTTCTGACCTGCCAATCTTGTGTTTGCCAGCCCCTGCATCTATATGAATCCAGCAAAGCCTCTATCCTGATCCATGGACTTGGGATGTTCCAGCCTCTACCATCTTGTGAGCATTTTCCTTTATATAAATTTCTCTCTATATATATTTATGTGCTTTGCTGGTTTTGCTTCTCTAGAGAACCCATCCTAAGACATAGGGTTTATACAAGAAACTTCCAGACATGTCAAATAATGGCAGTTCTCTGGGTATGGGGATGTGGATGTGCTACACACTAGATCTTCCCTTTATAATGACTTTTAGGCTGCTAATTTTCATAGCATTGCTGATTGTGAAACTGGTGTTTTAAGGGGTACTTCACACTTTGAGTGGGGAAAGTGAAAACAGGGCAAATGAAATGCTAGAATAATCACCCATCTCTCAATTTGTTGTACTGTGGTAGCTGTGGTGTTGGAAGCTATGACACTAGTATTTCAAATGCCAGCAGGATCACTCAAGGTGGACAGATTCAGCAGAGCTTCCAGTCTAAGAAAGACTGGGGAGAAGGACCTGACTACCTATTTCTGAAAAAATTAGCTAGGGAAAAAGTTATGAATAGCAGAAGAATATAGTCTGATACAATGCCGGAAGATGAGTCCCTCAGGTTGGATGGCACTCAAAATACAACAGGGGAAGAGCAGCCTTCCTCAAAGCAGAGTTGGTCTTAATGACATGGATGAAGTCAAGCTTCCAGGACCTTCATTTGCTTATGTTGCATGGCTCAAAATGAGAAGAAACAGCTGCAAACATCCATTAGTAAAGGGAATGTGGAACATATGAAATATGGCTAATTGGAGGCTGTCAAAAATGAAATGGAATGCTTGAAGATCAATATCCTAGGCATATGTGAGCTGAAATGGACTAGTATTGGCCATTTTGAATTAGACAAGGATATGGTCAGCTATGCCAGGAAGGACAAATTTAAGAGGAACAGTGTTGCATTCATTGTCAAAAAGAACATTTCAAGATTAATCTTGAAATACGTTGCTGTCAGTGACAGGATAACATGAATAGGTCTTTAAGGAAAACTAGTTTATATGATGATTATTCAAATTTATGAACCAACCACTAATGCCAAAGATGAAGAAATTAAAGATTTTTTCTAACTTGTGCAGTCTGAAATTGATCAAACATATAATCAAGATTCATTGATAATTACTGGTGATTGAAATGTGAAATTTGGAAACAAAGAAGAAGGTGCAGTAGTTGGAAAATATGGTCTTGGTGATAAAAACTACACCAGAGATCACATTATAGAATTTTGCAAGGCCAATGACCTATTCATTGGCAATATCTTTTTTCAACAACATAAGTGGCAGCTATACACATGGACTGCACCAGATGAAATACACAAGAATCAAATCGACTACATCTATGGAAAGAGATGATGGAGAAGCTCGATATCATCCTTCAGAACAAGGCCAGAGCCAACTGTTAAAAAGAACATCAATTTCTCATATGCAAGTTCAAGTTGAAGCTGAAGAAAATTAAAACAAGTCCACGAGAGCCAAAGTACAACCTTGAGAATATCCCACCCGAATTAAGAGACCATCTCAAGAATACATTTGATGCATTGAACATGAATGACTGAAGATCAGCTCAGTTGTGAGATGACATCAAGGACATCATACATGAAGAAAGCAAGAGGTCATAAAAAAGACAGGAATGAAAGAAAAGACCAAAATAGATGTCAGAAAAGACTCTAAAACTTACTCTTGAACGTAGAATAGCTAAAACAAATGGAAGAAATGGTGAAGTAAAAAAGCTGAACAAAAGATTTCAAAGGGCAGCTTGACAGTAAAATATTGTAATGAAATGTGCAAAGAACTGGAGTTAGAAAACTAAAAGGGAAGAACACACTTGCATTTTTCAAGCTGAAAGAACTGAAGAAAAATAACCAAGCCTCAAGTTGCAATATTGAAGGATTCTGTGGTCAAAATATTGAATAACACAGGAAAAATCAAAAGAAGATGGAAAAGAATACACAGAGTAACTGTATCAAAAAGTATTGGTCGATGTGAAACCATTTCAAGAGGTAGCATATCAATGGTATAGAAAGAAGTCCAAGGTGCACGAAGTCATTGGCAAAAAACAAAGCTTCAGGAATTGACAGAATACCAACTGAGATGTTTCAGCAAACTGATGCAATGCTGCTAGGGCTCACTCAACTAGCTAACAAATTTGGAAGACAGCTACCTTGTCAACTAAATGGAATAGATCCATATTTGTGCCCATTCCAAAGAAATATGATCCAAAAGAATGCAGAAACTATTGCACAATATAATTAATATCACATACAAGTAAAATTTTGCTGAAGATGATTCAAAAATGGTTGCAGCAATACATCGAAAGGGAAATGCCTGAAATTCAAGCCGGATTCAGAAGAGAATGTGGAACGAGGGATATCATTACTGATGTCAGGTGCATCATGGCTGAAAGCAGAAAATACCAGAATGATGTTTACCTGTGTTTTATTGACTATGCAAAGGCATTTGACTGTGTAGGTCATAACAAATTACGGATAACTTTGAGAAGAATATTAATTCCAGAACACTTAACTATGTTCGTGTGGAATGGTATATAGAATAATAAGCAGTCCTTCAAACAGAAAAAGGGGATAGCAGTGCAGTAGTTAACAGCTTGGCTTCTAACCAAAGGGTCACTTTTTCGAATTCAACAGCTGAGCTCCTTGGAAACCCTGTGGGGCAATTCTACTCTGTCCTATGGGGTCGACTCGACGGCAACAGGTTTTGCTTTTGGTTTGGCACGTGTTAAAATCAGGAAAGGTGTGTGATGGGGGTTGTATCCTTTCACCATACTTAATCTATATGCTAAGCAAATAATCTGAGAAGCTGGACTGTACTAAGCAGGATGCAACTTCAGAATTGGAGGAAAATACTGACACAAATTAAAAAAACCAGAAAATAACAATTGTCGGAGAAGTTGTTGGGAGATTGGAACTCTTACACGTTGCTGGTGGGAATGCAAGATGGTATGACCAGTTTGGAAAATGATACGGCACTTCCTTAAAAAACTAGAAATAGAAACACCATATGAGCCAGCAATCCCACTCCTAGGAATGTGTCTTGGAGAAATAAGAGCCTTCACATGAACAGAAACATGCACACCCATGTTCATTACAGCATTATTCACAATATCAAAAAGATGGAAACAACCTAAGTTCCCAACAGCAACAGGTGAATGGGTAAACAAACTATGGTACATACACACAATAGAATACTATGCAATGATAAAGAACAATGTTGAATCTTGGAAACATCTCACAACATGGATGAATTCGGAGGGCATTATGCTGAGTGAAATAGTGAATCAAAAAGGACAAATATTGTATGAGATCACTATTATAAAAACACACGAAAATGTTTCTACGCAAAAAAAAAAAACAGTCTGTGATGGTTATGAGGGAGGAAAGGGTTGGGAATAAGTGGTAACTTTGGTGAAGGGTTAAGACAGTACACAATACTGAGGAAGTCAGCACAACTTGACCAGGGCAAAGTCATAGCAGCTTCACAGAAACATCCAAACTCCCTGTGGGATGGAGCTACTGGGCTGAGGGCTGGGGACTATGGTCTTGGGGGACATCTAGCTCAATTGGCATAACGTAGCCTATAAAGAAAATGTTCTACATCTGACTGTATTGAATAGTGTCTGGGGTCTTAAAAGCTTGTAAGCAGCTGCGTAAGATATATCTACTGGTCCCATCCCAGCTGAAGCAAAGGAGAGTGAAGAAAATCAAAGGCACAAGGGAAAGATTCATTCAAAGTACTAATGGACCACAACTACCACAACCTCCACCAGAATGAGCACAGAACAACTAGATGCTGCCCAGTTACCACCACCGATTGCCTTGCAGGGATCACAATAGAGGATCCCGGGTAGAACAGGAGAATAACATAGAACAAAATTCAATTTCACAAAATATAAAAAATTTTTAAAAGGACCAGACTTGCTGGTCTGAAAGAGACTGGAGAAATCCTGAGTATATGGCCACCAGACACTCCTTTCACTTAGTATTGAAGTCACTCCTGAGGTTCACTCTTCAGCCAAAGATTAGACAGGTCTATAGGGCAAACAAAAATGCATGTGGGGAACATATTTCATAGTTCAGTTATGTATAAATGACTAATGGGCACACAAGACCAGAAACAAAGACGAGAAGGCAGGGAGGGACAGGAAAACCAGACTAATGGAAACAGGGAATTCGGAGTGGAGAAGGGGTGAGGGCTGATACATTGTGGGGTTGATAACCAATGTCACAAAACAATTTGTGTATTAGCCATTTAATGAGAAACAATTTGCCTTGTAAACTTTCACCTCAAGCACAATAAAAAAAAAAGAAGAAAAAAATTGGAGCAAGACTCATTAACAATCTGTGATACGCAGATGACACAACCTTGCTTGCTGAAAGTGAAGAGGACTTGAAGCACTTACTGATGAAGATCAAAGTCTACATCCTTTGGTATGGATTACACCTCAACATAAAGAAAACAAAAATCCTCACAACTGGACCAATAAGCAACATCATGATAAACAGACAACAATTTTGAAGTTGTCAAGGATTTCATTTTAGTTGAATCCACAGTCAGTGCCCATGGAAGCAGCAGTCAAGAAATCAAAGGAGGGACTTACTGCACTGGGCAAATCTGCTGCAAAAGACCTCCTCAAATGTTAAAAAGCAAAGATGTCACTCTGCAGACTAAAGTGGGCCTGACCCAAGTCATGGTATTTTCAATCCCCTCATACAGGGTTGCTGCAAGTCAGAATCGACTCAAAGGCAACGCTTTATTTTTTGTTTTCATATGCATGAGAAAGCTGCACAATGAATAAGAAGGAACAAAAAGGAAATGATGCATTAGAGTTGTGGTGTTGGCATAGAATATTGAACACACCATGGACCTCCAGAAGAACGAACAAATCTCTCTTGGAAGACGTACAGCCAGAATGCTCCTTAGAAGTAAGCACGGTGAGACATTGTCTCACATACTTTGGACATGTTATCAGGAGGGACCAGTCCCTGGAGGAGACCATCATACTCGGTAAAGTAGTGGGTCAGCAAAAAGGAGGAAGACCCTCAACAAGATGGATTGACACAGTGGCTGCCACAATGGGCTCAAACATAGCAAGGATTGTGATGCTGTTGCAGGACCAAGCAGTGTTTCCTTCTGTTGTACATAGGGTCACTACTAGTCAGAACTGACTCCATGACACTTAACAATAACAAATGCTACACATCCACTGTTCTTACAGAGGTTTACTCTTTATTCGTGAACAGACACTAAGATTATTGCAAGTTTCTGGTCAAGTCAGAGTTCTGAAAAAAGTTGTATTTGATACTTTTTGCCAGTTTTGTCATTGCTTTTGTGGAGGATAGGATTTTCAGAGGGACTATCTCTGCCATTCCAGAAGTATCTCCAGCCTCCTGAATATGTAGCCTGAATCCTTTTTGACTGAGGAAACATAGCCAATTAAACGTTTCAAAGGATTCGCTTCATGTTAAAATTTTATATTTTTTCCCCCGAGGCACTTAGTGCTGTATTTCTAACATTAATCCCTCAGCTATCAAAACCTCTCTTTACATAAATGCAATTCTTCTGCAAGAAAAATAGTAAATTTATGTACAATAAAAGATGATTTTCCATTCACTTATGCTTGTATTCATCCCTATATTTATGTTAAGTAAATATTTATTGAAAAACCAAAATATTCTGGACACTGGAAATACCATGGTGAATAAGCTATATAGTCCTGATAGATCTTACATACTCTGTTTTCAGGTGGATCTTCAATGATGTTAGAAAATTCTTCATTTAATAGAAAAATGCAGATATACCTTCTTTTGCTTATTTATTTTTTACTTTTGACATTCAACCAGTTCAAAAAGTAAAAGTAATATTCCACCTATTCGCTCTAGCTAAATGTATACAGCAAGTAGACGTCATGTAATCCTTCTCAAGGAAATTTCCTATGTCAATGTTTCTTAAAGCTGAGTGAAGTATGGATCCCTTTTAAAGATAAGAATTGAAGTATTGTGAACTCTCGGTCTTACTATGATTTTTATTAAAACATTACTTTAATAATACTTAAAGACTAGATATAACCTCTTATGTTTAGGGCTTTGAAGCAGCTGTAAAAGTTTACAAAATACAAATTAATTGCTAACAGAAGTACACAATAAAATACCAATTAGCTAATCAATTTAATGTGATAAATGATGCTGTTTTGTGGAAATGATACCCTTGATATAAGATTGACTATGGACATTAATGTCTATTGCAAAAGTGCTTCTTTTGAGTTTCACGTGTTTGGATTTGTGAGTGCCATGTAATGCTTAAATTCTTTCGTCATTATTTTTTGTCTGCCCCATTGTGGAGACTTCATTTGTACAGCATGATAACATCATTTAGGCTTCACTTGACATGAAAACTTTACTTTTATGTCACATTTCCACTGGTCTTTTCTCATTCGCCAGTTTAAGTAGGACTACGTGTCACCAAAAACCAAAAAAAAAAAAAAAAAAAGTTGCCGTCACATCGATTTCAACTTACAGTGACCCTATAGAACAGAGTAGAACTGCTCCACAGAATCTCCAAGGAGCAGCTGGTGGATTCGAACTGCCAAATTTTTGGTTAGCAGCCAAACAGTTATGAACAGTATGCCAAACACTGCCTCTAAAATTATGTGGTAATGCTCACTTCTAAGGCAAATAATCAGATGATCCTGAATGCTATAAAAAAACTAAAAAAAAATAACATGTTATTATAAAGCTTTTACAAATACTTAGATTATCATTTTGGATGTGAAATGATGGTCAATTTAATTGTGCCTAATTGAATACTAGGTTTTATTTAAAATATTACATAATATAAAATTGCTAACATTTTATTAATATAAGTATTTATGTACAGGTAGTGCCCTACTTATGACAGGGTTCTATTCCAATGACTCCATCATAAATTGATTCTGACTTAAGCTGAATACCTCATTTTTTTTTAAGTTGTCATCATTATCGTCTTTTTATTATCAGTATCTTTATAAATTCAATCTTTACTTTCCTTTGGGGGCTGGAAACATTACATATAAACTTACAGATATATTTTAATAGGGAACATAATCCAAAAACCAGAAACCAAACCTGCTGTAGTCACACTGATTCCAACTCATAGTGACCTTATAGAACAGAGTAGAACTGCCCATAGGGTTTCCAAGGAGCAGCTGGTGAATTCCAGCTGCTGACCTTTTGGTTAGCAGCTGCTCTCTTAACCACTGTGCCACCAGAGAATAAATTTAAAGAAGTACACAAATCATAAAAATTTACTCAGACATTGAAGGAGAGTCGGATGATATTGGCATTTTGTCAGCTGCAGTAATAACTCCACTTATGGAATGTTCTGGATCATGTGGATTATTCTTCGGAATGGGGATAGCATTTCTAGTCAGAAAATTAGGGAGAGATGTCCATATGGTCCTTGTCCTTTTTTCGTCTTGTATTTGGTGATAACATCTCACTGCTTCCCAAATTTGCCTGTCTACTTTAACAAGGCAATCGGCGTTTGGGCCCATATTTTCAAGCAACCGAAGCCCCTGATTTAGTTTAGAAAACTAAATCCATATGGCAATATTTTTGAACAGTAAATCATAAAGTAGCATCTGTGAGTGAACACCTGAGGATGATAACATCAGCAAATTACATGCTGCAACATTATATGTAGTATATATTATTTATGATTATATATGTATATATACACACCCACAAGGGGATACAGCGTGGTTTAAAGTCAGGAAACGTGTGAGTCAGGGCTGTATCCTTTCACTATACCTATTCAATCTGTACGCTAAGCAAATAATCTGAGAAGCTGGACTATATGAAGAAAAACGGGGCATCAGGATTGGAGGAAGACTCATTCACATCCTGCGTTATGCAGATGACACAACCTTGCTTGCTGAAAGTGAAGAGGACTTGAAGCACTTACTGATGAAGATCAAAGTCTACATCCTTCGGTATGGATTACACCTCAACATAAAGAAAACAAAAATCCTCACAACTGAACCAAGAAACAACATCAAGATAAATGAAGAAAAGATTGCAGTTGTCAGGGATTTCATTTTGCTTGGCTCCACAATCAACACCCATGGAAGCAGCAGTCAGGAAATCAAAAGATGCATTGCATTGGGCAAATCTGCTGTGAAAGACCTCTTTAAAGTGTTGAAAAACAAAGACATCACCTTGAAGACTAAGGTGTGCCTGACTCAAGCCATGGTATTTTCAATCACCTCATATGCATGTGAGGGCTGGACAATGAATAAGGAAGACCGAAGAAGAATTGACGCCTTTGAGTTGTGGTGTTGGCAAAGAATATTGAACATACCACGGACTGCCAAAAGAGCAAACCAATCAGCCTTGGAAGAAGTATAGCCAGAATGTTCCTTAGAAACAAAGATAGCAAGGCTACATCTTATAGACTTTGTACGTGTTATCAGGAGGGATCAGTCCCTGGAGAAGGACATCATGCTTGGTAAAGTACAGGTTCAGGGAAAAAGAGGAAGACCCTCAGTGAGGTAGATTGACACAGCGGCTGCAACAACGGGCTCAAGCATAACAATTATAACAATTGTGAGGATGGCATACGACAGAGCAGTGTTTCATTCTGTAGTACACTGGGTTGCTATAACTTGGAATCAACTTGATGGCACCTAACTACAACATATATACATATATACATATATAAATATATATGTATATATATATATAAAATCTCACAGATATCTGAACAGGTAAACCTCAAACTGTTAACATTCGAAGATGAGACTAGGTGGAGGAGCTGAAAGGCTGCTTTCACTTATTATTTCATGTACACTTTTATAAAATGAGACTGTTCTATGTATGTAATAAAAAACCTATGCCACACAGAGTAAATATATGCTTTAAATCTATTGGATTGGCGGGTGTAGAACAAGAAATAGATACAATTTTTATAAATGTAAATTGATAAATAAAATCAAACCTGAAGTGAGTTGTTAGGTAGCAGACAACAGTAATGAGAGTTTGTGTCAAACCAAAGCTGAAGTTTAAAAGTACCGGATACCTGAACCTGAATACACAATGAAAAACAGCAATTTTCATGTTAAAAAAAAAATTGAAACTAGATGTAAACACACTTGGAGTTTATTTTAGAGTTCTGTTCTGGTATGATAAGGACATTCACAGTGCATGGTTCAGAAACTTGAACATTTCATCAATTTCAGGGAAAGATAAAAATCAGTCCATACAAACAGACTTCATTAAAAACCCACAGCTTCCAACAACAGAAAGAACCATTTTTTATTTTAAGTGATAGCGAGTTTCTACTGTTTTAGAGATAAGGGATGTACCCGTCTTTCTGCTTAGTATTTTCTTCTCACACTACTAGCATATTTGGTTACCAACCAGATCCCTTTGTCATACAGAGAAGCCATACCCTAAGCCAACAACTTATTTTTCTAATGTTTGTGCAAACACAGAATATCGTACTACAGTACAGCTTAAGTGTATGTAACTGTCCCCTTATGCCTCTTTTCTAAGCCACATTTATCCCTTAGATTTTTTTCTTGAAAAATCACTTTGAATTTGTCATGAAATAATCATTTCTAAAATTTATACCTTAATTAAATGTATGTAAGTGCCTACAGTAGAGCTATATTATATAGCCAACTAACTTAAAAGTTGATGTTTAAACTTTGTCCTCCTCATTACCAAACTATGAGGAAGAGAACTTGACAATGGAAAAGGAGAAAGAATCAGGTTTTACTTAGATTCAGAAAACAAACACACCATATTTCAGAGAACATTATGGGATCAATAAGAAAGTTGATTTCTCTCCATGTTCACAATCTAGATGCATAAGTAATAATGGTCCTTCAACAGGATGAGCTGAGTATCTAATTTTGTACTGTAGAATACTGCAGAAGAAAATCTGAAACTGTGTATGTGTGATTTGAATATAAGGACAAATAACAGTAGCTTGGGATTATGCTTATTTTTGTAATTTCTTAGCTCCCTTAATAAAGATCCCTTGAAGTTGACCACATCTAAAAATTGAGCAGAAATATTTGGTAAAATATTTAAAAATCTGTGCCGTATTTTTATGCAAATAACATGCACCGTCTACATTTGTTTGCCAACCATGCCTTTTCTCCCAGGAGGTATTTTTGTAAGCACTGCTATGCCAATTTTCTTTTTTACATGTTGCGGTAAAAAAGAATATATATATTGCACAGTGTGTTTACAAAAATACCTCGTGGAGGGAGTGTGCAGTTGGCAAACAAACGTAGAAGATGTGCATTATTTGCATTAAAATACCATATTTAATTTCAAGATTTCATGGTAAAATTATCATGTGTGGAAGATAATCTGTCTTGTTACAATGGCAAGAAATATATTAGCATGATAGTAATGCTTGAATGTTGTCACTTCTGTGACTCGATTTCATGTGTTACATGTGCTATGAAAACGTGATTTTAACTCAAATAAAATTTCACTACATTAGCACAGAGCAATAGGGAAGTGGAGGCAAAGGGGAAGATACTACCCCTCTGTCCTATATAAAAATATTTTTAAGTGTTAGTCCCCTTATTTATCATCAGTAAGTGTAAGGCAATTTATTAGAATATACACATGACCTTGAATTTTAGTAATGTTTCTTGAAGTTAGGTAAGAGATAATCAATGTAATTGTGAATGAAGTAGGCTGCGTTAGACAAGCTGCTGCATGGTGACTCAGCTCTCCTAGGATTTTTAAAGTAATCTCAAATCAAATTGACAGCTTTCTTTCCATGTTGCATACATAAAAATCCTGCTGAGTGATATATCATGGCTCTTTCGGTTCTTGCACCTGCTTTGAAAGGAGAGTAAAGGCTTGAATAAAATTATTGTTGGCACTGGAAGTTTCTCGCCTGTGAAAGACAAAATGACAGAGACCTTGGAGACCACTATAAGATTCATGTGCAAACAAGCTCAACTGCCTAAGAGAGAACTTTTAATATACAAGAAAATGTTTGATATTTGAATTTTTTGTATTACTGTAACACTTATCAGAAAAAATGATTTTTCCTTCTTAGAAACATTTTTGAGAATTCACAATTCTATAAAACAATTATCAAGTTAAAACTCTTATATATCAATACAGTCTGTAGGCGAGTTAAAATGAAGATTAAAGAAGATATTAGAGATAATTTATAGAGAGAAAGTTTACTGTATGAAGGCATTATTTTTGATGCTTAATATAACCCTGAATTCCCTAACAACGTATGTTCCATCTCTCCTCATGTCAAACATTTTATTGCATGCAATATCTTTTATTGTTGCCCCCATCTCTGTATATTTGATTTCTACTCAACTTTTAATCTCAACTGTATGCTCTTTTCTAAACTAGTTTTCTCTGACTCCACATTAGCTCTAATTTCCCATGTAAATTACTTTTAGCACCCCTTATTTCTTTGTAGGATTTATTAACATTATGCAATTAAATGCATAATTATATGTTTAATGTCTCTTTCTCCCTCAGAAATACAAGTTTTATCAGTTTCTTTTCCACTACTTTCTTGTAAGTGCCAGTGACTTTGTCTTATACACAGAGAATTCTCAGGAAATCTCACACAAAGGATACTTATTCATATCATCATGTATGGATTATCCTATTACAAAGCTATCCAGCGAAGTCACTAGTGAAGAAGGAAGTGTTACTCCAAGACATTGTCTTTTCACAGTGATGATTAGTGATTCAATTTCCTTCACTTTCAGTAAAAATAGAATGTCTTATACGTCTTTGTATTTACAACACATTTCAGACATGTATATGTATTGAACATAGAGCAATAACAATAAATCCATTGCTGTAGAGTTAATTCCAACTCATAGAGACCCCATAGGACAGAGTAGAACTGCCCCATAGGGTTTCCAAGGAGCAGCTGGTGGATTTGAACTGCTGACTTTTTGGTTAGCCGCTGAGCTCTTAACCATTGAGCCATTAGGGTACTTACTCAACACTAATAAAATTGATTAATAAGTAGATTTAAGTTAGTGTCATCTTGCTAATCTAGTCCGCAAAGTCACCCGCAGTACCAGAGTCAAACAAATATTCATAGATTCCAATATACTGCTATTGAGCAAAAAGAATAATAGTTATGAAAGAAATCTCAGTACTCCTTTTACTGCTGTCCTTTCAACTTTCAAATGTGCAATTTTACATGGGCCTTTAGAATTTGTATTTGCTATGGAACAGAAATTATACTCCTCATTGGAAATACATTATTCATTGATTTCAAATCCCAACAATTATAGGAGCAAACTTACTTGCACAGCTCAGTGAGGTACCTGTTGCTAAATGTTGTTATTGTTGTTGTTATCTGCCATTGAGTTGGCTCCCGACTTCATAGTGATCCATGCACAACAGGATTGGAATGTTGTGATCCGTAGGGTTTTCAGTGACTAAATTTTTAGAAGTAGATTGCTAGAACTTTCTTCCTAGTATGTCTGAGTTTGGGAGAGCTGCTGAAACTTGTTCAGCATCACAGCAGCACATACACCTTCACTGACGGATGGTGACTGCGCTGGCGGTGCGTGGACTGGGAATAAAGCCGGGTCTCCTGGAAGGACGGTGAGAATACTGCTGCTGGACCACCACCCTCTAAAGATAGGTTGTTACATTCGCAGAGGAAAAGATAATAAAGTAATGAATGTTTAAAAAATTATGTTGATTTCAAGAGATACTAGAATTCAAAAGAGATAGCACCAAGAAAATTCATCCAGTTGTATAGCTGGTCCTTGCAGGATGAAATAACTCATTAGAGTTTTATTTTAAGGTGTGGTTATTAGCTTTTTAACTCTGGATTGTGGACTCAGAAGTGATCATACTCAGGAGTATCAGGTCATACTAAATAAATTCGTAAGGAAATTATATATATATACACGTATCTCTGAAACAAACAAACAAAAAAAAACCTATTGCTGTCTAGTCGATTCCGACTCATAGCCACCCTTTAGGACAGAGAACTGCCCCATGGGGCTTCCAAGGAGTGGTTGGTGGATTCAAACTGCCAAACTTTGGTTAGCAGCCCAGCTCTTAACCACTGCGCCACCATATATATATGATTGTAAATAACCAAACACCTTTAACTATTGGTTAGCAAATTATCTCCCTGTAAAAAAAAAAAAAGAGAGAGAGAGAGAGAAAATACCTACATTGGAATTTATATTATTTTGAGGGTCACTTGATAAGCATAGACACAAGCAAAGCATTTTGTTTAATGATCTTCATAGCTAGCAGTATTAAACAATGCCAGCAGTGACAGCATGATAGGATATACCTGCCAAGATAATGCGACTGGAGATTCTCAAATGTACTGACCATAGCATTCATAACCTGAAGAGTACTAACTACATCAAAGGATTGTATTTAAAAAGTCTATGTACCAGGACATAAACAACATTGGCTTTGTAAATGAGGAGAGTTAAAATGGTGCAAGTGTGGACATTAAAAAGATAATAAAGGAATCGTATAAAGAACTTTATGGCCACATATTTGATTACTTTGATGAAATAGATTAATTTCTTGAATGACACACTCTGCCAAACCTTATACAAGTAGAAATAGATAATCGGAAGAGGCTCGTATCTCTTAAAGAAATGGAAGCAACACTTAATAACCTTCCAAGACAGGAAACATGGGTCCCAGATATTTTCACTGGGCAAATCTATCAAACATTTAAAGAAGAAATGACACAAATTCTCTACAAGCTCTTCCAGAGGATGGAATTAGAGTGAATACTTTCTAACTCATTTTATGAGGCCAGCATTACTCTAATAATGAAACCAGACAAAAACATCATTAGGAAGGAAAATTATAGATCAAAATATTTCATGAACATAGATGCAAAAATATTCAAAAATATTAGGAAATCAAATCCAAATATACTTAAAATAATTATACAAAACATTTAGGTATGCAAGGCTGGTTCAATATTCAAAAATCTATTAATGTAATTCATCACATCAACAGGCTAAAGAAGAAAAACTATATGATCACATTAATGAATGCAAAAAAAGCATTTGTCAAAGTTCAACTTCCATTTATAATAAAGAATCTTAGCTAAGTAGAAATAGAAGAAAACTTCCTCAACTTGATAAAGATCATATATATATACATATATATACACACATATATATACAATACAGCAAATATAATGCTCAATAATGAGAAACTTGATGATTGCCCCTTAGACTCTAATGATTCCCCCTCACATCAAGGATGCCTTCTCTCATCACTCTTATTAGTCCTAGTGAATGAGATAAGAAAAGGAAATAAAGTAAATAAACATTGGGAAGACGGAAATAAAGCTGCCTTTGTTTGCAGATAATATGATTGTCTATAAATATCCCAAATAAAACAAAGAAACAGCAACAACGAAACACAACTCTTAAAACTACTATGCAATTGTAGCAAGGTACAAGATAAAAGGTTAATATACAATAGTCAATTGCTTTTCGGTAGACCAGCAATGAACTATTAAAATATGAAATTTAAAAATAGAGAGAGAGAGAAAACACCATATACATTAACACTAAAAAGCAAAAACAAGCCAAGAGAAATACGTATAAATATAATAAAATATGTACAAGATCTATATGAGAAAAAACACAAAACTCTGATGAAAGAAATAAAAAAAATATTAAATAAATGGAAAGATATCCCATGTCTACGGATAGACAGTATTATATGGATTTCAACCCTCTCAGGGACTTGTTTTAATTCTCTTCAGCTGCAACTTGAACTTGCATATGAGCAATTGATAGTCTGTTCCACAGTCGGTCACTGGCCTTGTTCAGGCTGATGATATTGAGCTTCTCCATCATCTCCTTCCACAGATTTGGTTGATTTGATTCCTGTGCCTTCCATCCCTTGAGGTCCACACATTGAAAAAAGATATTTTCAATGAGTAAGTCGTTGGTCTTGCATAATTCTGTCCTGTGATCTGCGGTGTCATTTCTATTGCCAAGGCCATGTTTTCCAGCTACTGATCCTTCTTTGTTTCCAGCTTTCACATTCCATTCACCAGTAATTATCAATGGATCTTGACTGATCAGAAGATGGCAAAAATCTTCAATTTCTTCATCTTTGTCATTAGTGGTTGGTGTGTAAATTTGAAAAATAGTAGTATTAACTGGTCTTCCTTGTAGGTGTATGGATATTATCCTATCACTGACAGCATTGTACTTCAGGATAGATCTTGAAATGTTCTCTTTGACAATGAATGTGAAGCCTTCTTCTTCAATTTGTCATTCCTGGTGTTGTAGGTCATATGATTGCTCGATTCAAAGTGGCCAATACCAGTCCATTTCAGCCCACTAATGCCTAGAATATCTATCTTCAAGCAGTCCATTTTATTTTTGACAGCTTCCAATTTTCCTTGACTCATACTTTGTATATTCTATGTTCTGATTACTAAAAGTTGTTTATAGCTGTTTCTTCTCATTTTGAGTCTTGCTACATCAGCAAATGAAGTTCTGAAAAGCTTTACTCCATCCATGTCATTATGGTTGACTCTACTTTGAGGAAGCAGCTCTTCTCCAGTCACGTTTTGATTGCCTTCCAACCATCTTCCAGCACTATATCAGACAATGCTTCACTGCTAAAAGTTGCATGCAAAATTTTCCATGTGAAAGCTGGAAAATGAGTAAGAAAGACTGAAGAATTGTAGCATTTGAATTATGGTGTTGGGGAAGAATATTAAATATACCTTGGAATGCCAGAAGAACAAACAAATCAGCCAGAATGCGCCTTAGAAGTGAAGATGGCCGTAATTTTTCTTAAGTACTTTGGACATGATAACAGAAAGGACCAATCCCTGGAGAAGGACTTTGTACTTGGTAAAGTAGAGGGTCAGGGGAAAAGAGGAAGGCAATCAACGAGATGGAATGACACAGTGGCTGTAACAATGGGCTCAAACATAGCAACAATTGTGAGGATGGCACAGGACCTGGCAGTGTTTCATTCTGTTGAACACAGGGGTCTCTGTGAGTTGGAACTCGATGGCACCTGACAACTACATAGATTTAATGCAATCCCAATCACTCAGTAAATTATTTTATGGATATTGACAAAATGATCCTAAAGTTTATATGGAAAATAAAAACCTATGCTCAACCCAATACTGTAGAAAAACAAAGTATGAGGACTGAAACTACCCAACTTCATGACTTATAAATTTACAGTTATCAAAACAGTATGGTATTGACAAAACAATACATGAATAGATAAATGGAGATGAATAGAGAGCCTAGATATAGATGCAAACAAATGTAGTCAACTTATCTTTGATGAAGCAAAGCCAATTTGATGAATAAAGGATAGGTTTTCAACAAACGATAGTAGAAAAACTAGACATGTACATGCAAAAGGATGAATTTAGACACATTCCTTACAGAGTTCAAAAAAATAAATTCAAAATGTATCACACACCTAAATATTAAATGCAAAACTATACAACTTATAGACGATACTATAGTAGGAAATCTAGGTGACCATGGGCTTGGCAAAGACTTTTTAGATACAACAAGAAAGTATAATCCATAGAAAATAAATGTTAAGTCAAACTCCATTAAAATGAAAAACTTCTGCTCTGTGAAAAACACTGTTTAGAGAATGAAAACAGAAGTAGTGGATTAGGAGAAAATATTAGAAAACAAATATCTGATGTAGGACTTTTATCCAAGATATATAAAGAATCCTTAAAACTCATCAAGAAGAAAAGAAAAAAACACAATTAAAAAATAGGCAAAATATTTGAACAGAACCTCACTGTCTTAGTCATCTAGTGCTGCTATAACAGAAATACCACAAGTGGATGGCTTTAACAAAGAGAAATTTATTCTCTCACAGTCTAGTAGGTTACAAGTCCAAATTCAGGGTGCCGGCTCCAGGGGAAGCTTTCTGTCTCTGTTGGCTTTGGAGGAAGGTCCTTGTGATGTGTCAGTCTTCCCTTGGTCTGGCAGCAGCACAGGAACCTCAGGTCCAAAGGATGCACTCTTCCAAACTGGTAAGGAGGAAGTAAAATTGTCCCTGTTTGTGGATAATGTCATACTATACACAGAAAACTGTAAAGACTCCAAGAGAAAACTACTGGAACTAATAGAGAGATTCAGCAGGGTAGCAGGATACATGATAAACATACAAAAGTCAACTGGATTCCTATACACAAATAAAGAGAATGATGAAAAAGAAATCAGGAAAACAATACCATTTACAATAGCCCCTAAAAAACTAAAATACTTAGGAATAAATCTAACCAGGGATGTGAAAGTTGTATACAAAAAAACCTACAAAACACTATCACAAGAAACCCAAAGAGATCTACATAAACGTAAAAACATCCCATGCTCATGGATAGGTAAACTCAACATTGTGAAAATGACAATTCTACCCAAAGCAATTTACAAATACAATGCAATCCTGATTCAAATACCAACAACATTCTTCAAAGAGATGGAAAAATTAATCATTAACTTTATATGGAAAGGGAAGAAGCCCCGAATAAGTAAAGCTCTATTGAAAAAGAAAAATAAAGTAGGAGGACTCGCACTACCAGACTTCAGAACCTACTATACAGCTATGGTAGTCAAAACAGGCTGGTACTGGTACAGAGACAGATACATTGACCAATGGAACAGAATTGAGAACCCAGATGTAAACCATCCACCTATGGTCACCTGATCGTCGACAGAGGTCCAAAGTCCATCAAATGGGGAAAAGACAGTCTTTTTTTTTTTTTAAATTTATTTTATTTCTTTTCATGTTGCAGCTTTTTCTTTTTTTTTTAAATTGTGCTTTAGGTGAAAATTTACAGCTCAAGTTAATTTCTTATACAAAAATGTATACATACATTGTTACGTGGCATTAGTTGCAATCCCAAAAATGTGGCAGCATGCTCCTCCTTTCTACCCTGGGTTTCTTGTGCCCATTAAACCAGTTCCTGTCCCTTTTTGCCTTCTCATCCCACCTCTGGACGGGAGCTAACCATTTGGTCTAGTCTATTTGCTTGAACTAAGAAGCATACTCTACACGAGTATTATTTTATGTTTTATAGTCCAGTCTAACCTTTGTCAGAAGAGTGGATTTGGGAATGGTTTTATCTCTGGGTTCACAGAGCGTCCTGGGGCCATAATTCTGGGGCTTCCTCCAGTCTCAATCAGATCATTAAGTCTGGTCATTTATGTGAATTTGAGTTCTGCTCTGCATTTTCTCCTGTTTTGTCTGCGACTCTCTGTTGTGTTCCCTGTCAGGGGAGTCACTGATGGTAGCCAGGCACTATCTGGTTCTTCTGGTCTCAGGCTGATGATGTCTCTGGTTTATGTGGATCTTTAGTCTCTTGGGCTAATATTTTCCTTATGTCTTTGGGGTTCTTCATTCTCCTTTGCTCCAAGTGGGTTGGGTCCAATTGATGCATCTTAGATGGCTGCTCACATTCTTTTAAGACCCAAGATGCCACTTACCAAAGTGAGAGGCAGAACATTTTCTTAATAAACTTTGTTATGACAATTGACCTAGACGTTCCATGAAACTATGGTCCCCAGACCCCAGCCCTAGCTACTCTGTCCCTCAGAGTGTTTGGATGTGTTCAGGAAACTTCCTAGCTTTTCCTTTGGTCCAGTTATGCTGACTTTTCTGTACTGCGTATTGTCCTTCCCTTTGCTAAGATGATTCTTGTCTACTATCGAGTTAGTGAGTTTTCCTCCCCCTCTCTCCCCACTCTCATAACCATCAAAGAATGTTTTCTTCTGTGTTTAAAACTTTCCTTGAGTTCTTATAGTAGTGGGCTCATACAATGTTTGTTCTTTTGTGACTGACTAATTTCACTCAGCATAATGCCCTCCAGACTCATCCATGTTGAGAAAGGTTTCATGGATTCATCATAGTTCTTTATTGTTGCGTAGTATTCTATTGTGTGGATATACCATAATCTGTTTATCCATTCGTTCGTTGATGGGCACCTAGGTTGTTTCCATCTTTTTGTTATTGTGAACAGTGCTGCAATGAACATGGGCGTGCATATATCTATTCATGTGATGGCTCTTATTTCTCTAGGATATATTCCAAGGAGTGGGATTGCTGGATTATACGGTACTTCTGTTTCTAGCTTTTTAAGGAAGCACCAAGTCAATTTCCAAAGAGGTTATACCATTTTACATCCCCACCATCAGTGTGTAAGTGCTATGGCAAGAATCAAAAAAACATAAAACAACAAATGTTAGAGAGGCTGTGGGGAGATTGGAACTCTTCTGTACTGCTGGTGAGAATGCAACACGGTTTAACCATCTTGGAAAATGATATGGCGCTTTCTTAAAAAGCTTGAAATAGAAATACCATATGATCCAGCAATCCCACTCCTAGGAATATATCCTAGAGAAATAAGAGCTGTACATACACACAATGGAATACTATGCAATGATAAAGAACAATGATGAATCTTCAAAAATCTCACAATACAGATGAAACTGTAGGGCATTATGCTGAGTGAAATAAGTCAATTGCAAAAGGACAAATATTGTATACGACCAATACTATAAAAACTCATGAAAAGGTTTACACACAAAAAGAAATTATCTTTAATTGTTACTAAGGACGGGAAGGGTGGGAAGGGAAAAAAAACTAACTAGATAATAGATAAGTGGTAACTTTGGTTAAGAGTAAGACAGCACACACTACTGGGGAAGTCAGTACAACTTGTCCAAGGCAAGGTCACAGAAGCTCCATAGACACATCCAAACTCCCTGAAGGACCAAATTACTGGGCTGAGGGCTCTGGGGACCATGGTCTTTGGGGAACGTATTCTCAATTGACATAAAATAATTTCTAAAGAAAATGTTCTGCATTCTACTTTGGTGAGTAGTAGCTGGGATCTTAAATTCTTGTGAGTGGCCATATAAGATATTCCACTGGTCTCACCCCATCTGGGACAAGGGAGAATGAAGAAAACCAAAGACATAAGGAAAAGATTAGTTAAAAGGACTGATAGATCACAACTACCATGGCCTCCACCAGAGCCCAGTGCAACTAGATGGTGCCTGGTTACCGCCACTGACTGCTCTGACAGGGATCACAATAGAGGGTCCTGGACACAGCTGGAGAAGGATGCAGAACAAAATTCTAACTCACAAAAAAATAAAAAATAACCTGACTTACTGGTCTGACAGAAATTGGAGAAACCCTGATAGTATGGCCCAGAGACACCCTGATAGCTCATTAATGAAGTCACTTCTGAGGTTTACCCTTCAGCCAAAGATTAGACAGGCCCATAGGACAAAATGAGACCAAGTGAGCACATCAACCCAGGGGCAAGAATGAGAAGGTAGGGACAGAAAAAATGGTAACAAGAAACCAAAAGTCGAGAAGGGGAGAGTGTTGACATGTCGTGAGGTTGGCAACCAATGTCACAAAACAATATGTGTATTAATTATTTGATGAGAAATTAGTTTGCTCTATAAACCTTCATCTAAAGTACAATAAAAAAAATCAAAAAAAAAAAAAAAAAAAAGAGATTTTGGCCTAAGAAAGTCTACGGGGCAGTTCTACTCTGTCCTGTAGGGTTGCTATGAGTCAGAATTGACTAGACAGCAATCAATGACAAAGAAAAAAGTAATCAGATACTGTATATAATCGGAGCCTGGGTGGTGCAGTGGTTAAGCTGTCGCCACTAACCAAAATATTGGCAGTTCCAATCCACCAGGTATTCCTTGGAAACCCTATGGGGTAGTTCTACTCTGTCCTATAGGGTTGTTGTGAGTTGGAATTGATTCAGTGACTTTATATAATTAAATTACAAAACATTAGCTAAACACTTATTTAAAGAATGGGGCAGGTGAGGTTTAGAAACCAATAACACATGGCAAGAGAGCCCAAGCTTGCAATATGTGAATTCACCTCCGTATGACTTTGCTAGGGCTTTGAAATTTATTCTCTAACAGATCTAGAGGCTAGACGTCCACAATCAAGGAGTTGGCAGTACCATGCTCACTCTAATGTTTCTAAAGAAAAGTTATTCCTTGTTTCATCCCCACTTCTTGTGTTTCACAGCAGAGCTTCCCTTGTGGACACATCACTCCTGTCTCTGCCTCCGTGGTCACATGGTGTCATCCTGTTTGTACGTGTTTCTATGTCCTTTTTCTCATAAGACAGCAGTCATATTGAATTTAAGTCACAAGCTAATTCAGTATGACCTCATTTTAATTTGGTTACATCTACAAAGACCCTATGTACAAAAAAAAAAAAAAAAATTCACATATGCATTTTCTGGGTGGACATTCAACCCCCAACAACTCCTATGCCTGAAGTTATCAGAAGCTAGATAGAGTAGTTGTAGTTTTCATTAAAAGGATTTTCATTAAAAGGATTTCACCAGTCAACCAGGAAGAGATGTATTTCGGGGACATATTCCCCAACTGACTCCATTCCCACCCTCTGATCTCCTGCAAGAACCTCCCATCAGTTTACTTGGATGCCAAGAATAAGGAGGACCTTTGATACACTTCACAAAGATCAGTTTCTCTTGACACAGAGCATTGGAGAGAGGAGTGGGGAGCACATTTGGTAAGGCATAAGAAATATACTGCAGACACAGATTAAATATATTTGACTAAGGTGTACCAATTAAATATTCATGTAAGACAGACTATGCTCTGGACACCTTGATTAGAATAAGTCTATTCAAAATCTGTTTCAGTCAACTGTTTGTAGATTCTTACTCGGTTTGGTCAGAGAACTAATCTCATTCAATCTATGCCAGTTTTTCCAAATTGCATTATCAGAAGGCAATCTGTACTACAATTGATGGGTTGTTTAAATCATCTTCTATGTACTGATTAAAATCTTGACAGCTTTAGTTTAGGAAACATAAATACTCTCTTTTTCTCTCTTTCTGTCTCTATCTCTCGCACACACACACACGCACACACACACACACAAACCTACAGAGTCTACATATGTTCCATTCTAATGTTTTGAAGGGAGACATACTCCTTTACTTTGTTTTATTTGCTTTTCTTTAGAGTTATGTGAGAATTTGTTAATTCAACCTGTCAGTTATCAATTACATACCTGTTAATATATGCTCCCTTTATAGTGACTACATTTCCAATATTTTCAGGCATGGCTGAATTTTGCTTTTCTTCAAAATACTTTTCACTCACAATTTGTTCTGCAGTGGTATTATTTCTCAAGCAAACAAAAGGTAATGTTTTCGCTTTCGCTGTTCCAAACAAAGGACCAAAATCAAGTTTGCTTTTAGTAGGATGTGAATGAAGTATTGCTTTGTGCTTAGTGTCCTGAAAAGTGGTACTTACCAGTTCACAGATGCTCTCATTGCTGACATAGTAGGTATTGTGTTCATCTGATGCTATCACTTAGTCAGAATTAATGCACAAACATTTTCCAGAAGAGAATATATCTGTATAATGTCTGAACATGCTTGGAATTAAATGATTGAGCCAACAAAATCTAAACATTCCCTACTGAGCTTTAAAACTCTCAATTCTTTAATCTATTCAGTGCTCAGTTATCTCCTCTAATGGAAATACAAAAATGCAAATGAATAATCTATAAGTTATTATTTTGCCCTTGAAATGGGACAAGTGGTGCATAAAAAATCATCTAACAGTCAAGGATAATCAGTTAAACATTTTTATTCAGGTCATGTGAATAAAGTAAGTGGCTGATAGAAATTTTCACTTCACTGGTGATTGTTTTTTTGTAATTCAGTCATATTTTTCCCTGCCCCTGTCACCTACAAATCTGTGATTTACTTTAAATGCATCTGACTTTCTAGTTTAGTCAATCCTTGTCAATTGACTGTACTTGGTTAATATCTATAGTACTAACCAGACATATTTATATGATAATAATAGTAATAAAATTAACATTTATTTAGAAAGAAATAACACTGTTTCCAATAATTATTTGATTTTTACAATGGTCCTCAATGGAGGCAGTACAATGGTGTTAAAAAACTACCAAACCAAACCGAGTCGATTCCGACTCATAGCGACACTATCGGACAGAGTAGAACTGCTCCATAGAGTCTCCAAGGAATACCTGGTGGATTCGAACTGCCAACCTTTTGGCTAGCAGCCATAGCTCTTAACCACTATGCCACCAGGGTTTCCATTAAAAAAAAAAAAGTACAAGAGAATTCTTTAAATATATTCTGAAATACAGAGTAGTCATATTACTTCTGGTAAACAAGCACACAAGCAAAACATAAAAACAGCCTGACATAGAGCAGATATGATTATTTGTTTTTTAATTCATTTTATTTTTATTTGAGTGACGTATACACATGAAACAAAATTCTAAATGAGAGAAAAATTTATTAAATGAACAGTTTCCAAGAATAAGTAAAATTCTCTGTAGTTTCAGTGAAATTCTTTATGACACAGAACATATTTTGAGTTTTGTTTTTTATTACTCCCTGCTGTCAGGTATTTTCAAAGACAGGACCGCTCAAAACTCTGACTTTTTCACCACACTTATTCACCAACAGATAGCATCCAACATCTAAGGCATATCTAAGGGACTCCTCATTCATCCTAACTTCCTGAGCTTCTCCCTGGGACTAAATCTGCTCTAGGAAAATTTACAAAAGCCCAGTAACCATATTCTCATTTCTCTACATACGGAATGGTTGGTTTTTCTTCCCAGTGTTTGCTACCTCCTTTAAATAATGATTTTTTTTCTTCTAGATATTTCTGAAATTTGAATCTGCAGGGGTTCTATTTGGCCTTCTTGCACTCCTTTTTCATCCTCGTGTTATTAAAGATGGATTTTGCATATCACTCTCACATTTCTTGTGGTATTTTAGATAATTTATGACTGAAGTGGACATATTCACTTATACTCTACAATACGGCTAGTGGAAAAAAAAAGTATTTTCATTGAAAAAAAAAAACAAAACAATTTTGTACTGACCATTTGGGCCAGTGAATTCAGACTTAATCTATGAATAAAGGAAACATAAACTTATATACACAGTGCCAAAGTGATGGTTGGTTTCATAGTTTTATTTTATTGCAGCAAAATTCTCTTCAGCTATGTGAACTAGGGATCTATAATTAGAGAAAAAGGAGAGGAAGGAGAGAATTGCTGTGGTGTAGAATAGAGGTGGTGCAGAGATTTCGGTGAGTCAAAGTAAGATATAACTGTGTTATTTCTGTAACCAACAGAGTTAAACTGGTCCCCTTCCTCCCATCACACCCGGCCTGTGAGTTCCTGATAAGGTATTCTGTGTAACAGCCCAAGTTCATCTTACTGCTTCTTGGCTCAAGGCCGCTTCACTACTCACAATCCACTCCCCCTCCATTCCAACATGAGCAATAAGCCACAAAGCTATCCTTAGATAAACTTTCCCTAGGCTGTTCTGGCTTGGGGGCATTTCGAACCAGGCCAACATAACCCTCCGAAGGGAAGATTGCCTCAGACATTGTCAAGGAGCTTCCTCCTGCTAGGTCTTAAACAGTGTGTTTATTGTAAACAGGAGGGACACTGGAAAAAGGAATATATATGAACCGGAAACCCAGCCGAAGCCCAGCTGCCCCTGGGATGTTTCAATCTGCCCAGCCTGAAAGTTCAGACTGATGAGGACCAAGGGCATCCACCTAACTCCAAGATTCATCCACGGAGCCCCTGGTTACATTAAAGGTGGGGAATAACCTTGCAGGTTTTCTTGTTGATATAGGAGCAATCTATTCTGTTTTGAATCACCTGAAAGCATCACTTTCTCCCCAAACCACACAAGTAATGGGGGTAACAGGAAAGACTTCCACAAGCAGGGCTCATCTGCTGGTATAAATCCACTTTCAACACCCCAGTGATCCCACTAAAGATGCCAAAAACAGGAGAACATTGGTTTGTGCAGGACTTACACACAGTCAGTCAGGTAACTGAAGACGTGAACCCTACAGTTCCAAACACTTATACTCTCCTAGCTTCCCTGTCTCCAGACTATTCCTGGTTTATTGTCCTAGACCTGAAGGATGACTTCCCTTGCATTCTTTTAGCCTTCCGAATCTCAGGAAATATTTGCCTTTGAATGGGAGGAACCCTATTCGAGGGAAAAACAACCATATTGCTGCACTGTTCTCCCTCAAGTGTTCAAAAATTGCCCCACCCTGTTTGGAACAGCCCTGGCAAAGTATCTCCGGCCTCTACAGATGGTTTGGGGTCTCCTTCTTCAATATGTAGATGACCACCTTGTCACTAATCCTACCAAAGAGGACTCAGATAAAAACACAATTCTAACTTTGAACTTTCTAGCCTAGGCTCAGATCTCATAACAAAAGACCTTATCTAGGTTTCCAGATTTCTCAAGGTCAGTGGGCCCTGCTGCTGGAGGGCAAAAAAGTGATCATCCAAATCTCCACCCTGACCACCCGGAGACAACTTTGAGGCTTTCTAGGTATGGCTGGTTTTTGGAGAATCTGGATCATGAATTTTAGGTTAATAACAAAGGCTCTCTATGAAGCCACTCAAGGAAAGGACTCTGACCCTTTCAAATGGACAGACAAATGTCAACAAACTTTCCTGAAAATCAAGGAAAAGCTAGTCTCTGCCCTTGCACTCAGACCTCCAGACCTCAGAAACACCTTTAAACTGTACATACATTAAATGGGGAGAGTTGCAGCAGGGGTCTTAACTTAACAACTGGGTCCTTGGAAAAAACTGATAGCATATTTTTCTAAATTTCTAGATCCAGTCCCTCAGTGATGGCTGGCTTGTCTTAGGGCAGTAACAGTGATTTGCCTCCTTGTGGTTGAATCTGAAAAGTTTACCTTAGGTGAGCCTGTGACTATGTTTGCCTTATGCAGTTCTCACCATACTAGAGCACAAAAGTGGGCTCTGACTCACAGCAGGACAAATGACCCACTACCAAGCCCATTTCCTGGACAAGCCAAAGGTCATGCTCAAGGTAACTTCTACCCTGAACCCAGCCACCCTGTTACCAACAAACCCCACAGGTAAGCTGGTCCATGAGTGCCTCCAAATTATTGAAAAATTCTATTCCAGCTGGCCGGACTTGTCCCACCAGCCCACTTCAAATCCAGACTTAACCCTCTACACAGAGGGAAGCAGCTTTATAAAAAACAGAACTCAAAACGCAGGCTATGCAGAGGTAAGCCAAACCAAAGTTCTCGAGGCCCGTCCTCTTCTGCCTGGAACCTCGGCACAGAAAACAGAGTTAATTGCTCTCACGCGAGCCCTCCAAATAGCTGCCAGTAAAACGACTAATGTTTTCATGGATTCCATGTACGCCTTCTTGGGCCTGCACGCTCATGGGGCCATTTGGAAAGAATGCGGCCTTTTAACATTGGCTAGGAAATATATGAAGTATGTCACAGAAATTTTAGCCCTACTTGAAGCTGTAAAAATGCTCACACAAGTTTTGGTCATGCATTGCCAGGGACATCAAAAGGGAACTTCCAATACTGCCTCAGGCAATGCTAAAGCTGCCAAAATGACAAGGGCTTCTGCCAAACAAACTGTGAATTCAAAGCTCAGGAGAAGCTAACTTTAATCCCTTCCTTATGACTGCCAGAAATAGCTCCAAATTACACTGTTAGACATCTCAAACAAGCAGCTGAATGGGGAGCAACAATAGATTTTCATGGATGGAAATGTACTCATGAAGAAAAGGTTATGATTCCCAGACATTTGATGGACCCCCCTTCTCTACAAAGCACATCATTCTACCCATTGTGAGCACGAAGCCCTTTACAAGCTGGCCTTTAAACACATTATCGGAGAAAACCTTCATCGAGCCATCCAGTAGGCAACCCGTTCCTGCCAAATATGCACCCAAAACAATGCAAAAATAACCGAGCCCCCCACCACTGGAATCCAGTATCATGGACAGAGTTCAGGAGAAGACTGGCAAGTCAACTTCACTGCCAAGAGCGCCTGGCAATTACAAATTTATGCTAGTGTTCCTCGACACTTTTTCTGCTTGCATAGAAGCTTTCCCTTATAAAACAGAGGAAGCATCAGAAGTTACAGAATGCCTCCTTAATAAAATCATTCTGAGGTTCTGCCTGCCTGCAATGATCAGAAGTGACAATAGATCTTACTTCACCTCACAAATTACAGAAGAAGACTCTAGACTTTTAGGAATCACCTGGAATTTGCACTTAGCCTGGAGACTACAGGCAAGTGGAAAAGCTGAAAAGATAAGTCACATACTTGAAATACCAGAACAGAAAGAATCGTTGAAGACTTGTTGGCAGAAAACTTCCCTGATATCGTGGAAGATGACAAGATATCTATCCAAGAGGCTCATTGAACCCCACATAAGGTAGATCCCAAAAGAAAGTCACCGAGACATTGTTCAATCAAACTTGCCAAAACCAAAGATAAAGAGAGAATTATAAGAGCAGCTAGGGATAAATGAAGAGTCATCTACAAAGGAGAGTCAATAAGAATAAGCTCGGAATCTTCAGAAGAAACCATGCAGGCAAGAAGGCAATGGGATGACATATACAAAGCTTTGAAGGAAAAAAACAAAAACAAAAACAAAAAACCTGCCAGCCAAGAATTATATATCAGCAAAACTGTCTCTCATATATGATGACAAAATTAGGGAATTTCCAGATAATAAAAAGTTTAGGGAATTTGCAAAAACCAGACCAAAATTACAAGAAATACTAAAAGGAGTCCTCCAGTTAGAAAATAAATAATGTCAGATAACAACCCAAGACTAGAACACAAGACAGAGAAACCAGATATCAACCCAGATAGGGAAGTCACAAACATAAATCAAAGCTAAAACACTGAAAATAGGGAAAAAGATGTCAAAATGTAAAAGATGACAACATTAAAACAAAAAAGAGGGACTTGAAAAATATAGACATAGATTTTTCATATGGAGAGGAAGTCAAGACGATATAAAGAAATAAAAGACTGGTATAAACTTAGAAAAATAGGGGTAAATATTAAGGTAACCACAAGGGAAACTAACAATCCTGCAAGTCAAAATAAAAAAAACTAGAAAAATATAAAGACTCAACAAACACAAAATCAACAACAATGAAAAAGATGAAAAGAAAATACATAAAAAAAAAAACAACACAGCACAGAAATTTAAGGGGAAAAAGAAACTGTGAACAACACACAAAATAAGACATCAAAATGACAGCACTAAATTCATACCTATCAATAATTACGCTGAATGTAAATGTACTAAATGCACTGATAAAGAGACGGACAGTGGCAGATGGGATAAAAAAACACGATCCGTCTATATGCTGCCTACAAGAGACACACCTTAGACTTAAAGACAGAAGCAAACTAAAATGGAAAGAATGGAAAAAAAATAATATATCAAGCAAACAACACTCAAAAAAAGCAGGAGTGGCAATATTAATCTCTGACAAAATAGACTTTAAACTCCATCACAAAGGATAAGGAAGGACACTATATAATGATTAAAGGGTCAATACACCAGGAGGATATAACTATAATAAATATTTATGCACCCAAAGATAGGGCTCCAAAATACATAAAACAAACTCTAACAGCACTGAAAAGAGAGATAGACAGTTCCACAATAGTAGTAGGAGACTTCAATACACCACTTTCAGTGAAGGATAAAACATCCAGAAAGAAGCTCAACAAAGACATGGAAGAGCTAAATGCTACAATCAACCAACTTTATTTCATAGACGTATATGGAACACTCCACCCCATAGCAGCCAAGTATAGTTTCTTTTCCAGAGCACATGGAACATCCTCCAGAATAGACCACGTATTAGGCCATAAAGCAAGCCTTAACAAAACCCAAAGCATCAAAATATTACAAAGCATCTTTTCTGACCATAAAGCCATAAAAGTAGAAACTGACATCAGAAAAAGCAAAGGAAAAACAAACAAACAAACAAACAAACACATGGAAACTGAACAACACCTTGCTCAAAAACTACCGGGTTATAGAAGATATTAAGGAGGGAATAAAGAAATTCATAGAATCAAATGAGAACAAAAACACATCCTACCAGAACTTTTGGGACACAGCAAAGCTGTGCTCAGAGGCCAGTTTACAGCAATAAATGCACACATCCAAAAAGAAGAAAGGGCCATAATCAAAACATTAACCCTATAATTGGAACAAGTAGAAAGAGAGCAGCAAAAGAAGCTCTCGGGTGCCGGAAGAAAGGAAATAATAAGAATTAGAGAAGAATTAAATGAAATAGAGAATAGAAAAACAGTTGAAAGAGTCAACAAGATCAAAAGCTGGTTCTTTGAAAAGATCAACAAAACTGATAAATCACTGGCAAAACTGACAAAAGAAAAACAAGAGAGGAAGCAGATAACCTGTATAAGAAATGAGATGGGTGATATCACAAAAGACCCAACTGAAATTAAAAGAATCATAACAGAATACTATGAAAAATTGTACTCTAACAAATTTGAAAACCTAGAGAAAATAGACAAATTTCTAGAAACTCACGACCTACCTAAACTAATACAAACAGAGGTAGAACAATTAAATAAACCCGTAACAAAAGAAGAGATTGAAAAGTTAACTAAAAAACTCCCAACCAAAAAAAGCCCTGGCCCAGATGGCTTCGTTGGAGAATTCTACCAAACTTTCAGAGAAGAGTTAGCATCACTACTAATAAAGGTATTTCAAAGTATAGAAGAGGATAGAATACTCCCAAACTCATTCTATGAAGCCAGCATAACCCTGATACCAAAACCAGGTAAAGACACCACAAAAAAAGAAAATTACAGACTGATATCCTTCATGAACATTGATGCAAAAGTCCTCAACAAAATTCTAGCCAATAGAATTAAGCAACATATCAAAAAAATAGTTCACCATGATCGTGTGGGATTTATACCAGGTATACAGGGATGTTTCAACATTAGAAAACCAATCAATATAATCCATCGCATAAATAAAACAAAAGACAAGAACCACATGATCTTATCAATCGATGCAGAAAAGGCATTTGAAAAGTCCAACAGTCATTCTTGATAAAAACGTTCTACAAAATAGGAACAGAAGGGAAATTCCTCAATATAATTAAGAGCATTTATATAAAGCCAAGAGCCAACATCATCCTAAATGGAGAGACTTTGAAAGCATTCCTTTTGAGAATGGGAACCAGACAAGGATGCCCTTTATCACCACTCTTATTCAACATTGTGCTGGAGGCCCTAGCCAGAGAAATTAGGCTAGAAAAAGAAATAAAGTGCATCCATTGCTAGGGAAGAAGTCAAAGTATCTCTATTTGCAGATGTGATCTTAGACACAAAAAACCCCAAAGAATCCACAAGAAAACTACTGCAACTAATAGAAGATTTCAGCAAAGTTTCAGGATACAAGATAAACATACAAAAAATAAGTTGGATTCCTTTACACCAACAAAGAGAACCTCAAAGAGGAAATCATCAAATCAATACCATTTACAATAGCCCCCAAGAAAAGAAAATACTTAGGAATAAATCTAACCAGAGACGTAAAAGACCTATACAATGAAAACTACAAGACACTACTGCAAGAAACCAAAAGACCTGCATAAGTGCAAAAACATACCTTGCTCATGGATAGGAAGACTCAACATTGTGAAAATGTCCATTATACCCAAAACAATCTACAGATACAATGCAATCCCGATCCAAATTCCAATGGTATTTTTTAAAGAGATGGAGAAACAAATCACCAACTTCATATGGAAAGGGAAGAAGCCTCGAATAAGTAAAGCATTATTCAAGAAGAAGAGCAAAGTGGGAGGCCTCACACTACCTGATTTTAGAAACTATTATACCGCCGTAGTAGTCAAAACAGCCTGGTACTAGTACAACAATGGATACATAGACCAATGGAACAGAATTGAGAATCCAGAGATAAATTCATCCACCTATGAGCAGCTGATATTTGACAAAGGCACAAAGTTCATTAACTGGGGAAAAGACAGTCTTTTTAACAAATGGTGCTGGCATAACTGGATATCCATCTGCAAAAAAATGAAACAAGACCCATACCTCACACTATGCACAAAAACTAACTAAAAATGGATCAAAGACTTAATGATAAAATCGAAAATGATTAAGATCATGGAAGAAAAAATAGAGACAACGCTAGGAGCCCTAATACATGGCACAAACACAATAGGAACCATAAGTAACAATGCACAAGCACCAGAAGAGAGACTAGGTAACTGGGAGCTTCTAAAAATCCAACACTTACGCTCATCAAAAGACTTCACTGAAAGAGTAAAAAGCAACCTACAGACTGGGAAAAGATTTTTGGCTACGACAAATCCGATCAGTGTCTAATCTGTAAAATCTACAAGATACTCTAAAACCTCAACAACAAAAAGACAAATAACCCAATTAAAAAATGGACAAGGGATATGAACAGGCACTTCACCAAAGAAGATATTCAGGCAGCTAACAGACACATGAAGAAATGCCCACGATCATTAGCCATTAGAGAAATGCAGATCAAAACTATAACGAGATATCATCTCACCCCAACAAGGCTAATATTTATCAAAAAAACACAAAATAATAAATGCTGGCGAGGTTGTGGAGAGACTGCAACACTTATACACTACTGGTAGGAATGTAAAATGGTACATACAACCTCTTTGGAAATCGATTTGGCACTTCCTTAAAAAGGTAGAAACAGAAGTACAGTATGATCCAGCTATCCAGCTCCTTGGAATATATCCTAGAGAAACAAGAACTGTCACACGAATAGAATAGCACTGTTCACAACAGCAAAAAGATGGAAACAACCTAGGTGCCCATCAAGCTACGAATGGATTAACAAATTATGGTATATCCACACAATGAAATACTACACAATGATAAAGAACAATGATGAAGCCCTGAAACATAATATGGAGGAATCTGGAGGGCATTATGCTGAGTGAATTTAGTCAGTCACGAAAGGACAAATATTGCATAAGACAACTATTATAAGAACTCAAGAAAAGGTTTAAACACAGAAGACAACATTCTTTAATGGTTATGAGGGTGGGGAGAGAGGGGGAGAGTTATTCACTAACTAGATGGGAGACAAGTATTATCTTAGGTGAAGGGAAGGACAGCACACACTGCAGGGGAAGTCAGCACAGCTGGACTAAACCAAAGCTAAGAAATTTCCTGAATACAATCAAACACTTTGAG
Source organism: Dugong dugon (assembly GCA_030035585.1). NCBI lineage: Eukaryota > Metazoa > Chordata > Mammalia > Sirenia > Dugongidae > Dugong > Dugong dugon. The sequence goes on along the minus strand of CM057463.1, from coordinate 193,041,034 downwards.
GGACAGAGTAGCAGGGGTAGGGATCTGGGGACCATGCTTTCAGGGGACATCTAGGTCAATTGGCATAACAAAGCTTCTTAAGAAAATGTTTGGTATCCTACTTCAGTGAGTGGCATCTGGGATATTAAAAGCTTTCAAGCAGCCATCTAAGATGCATCAATTTGTTCCAACCACCTGAGTAAAGGAGAATGAAGAACACCAAAGACACAAGGAAAGTAGTAGCCCAAGAGATAGAAAGGGCCACATAAACCAGAGACTTCATCAGCCTGAGACCAGAAGAACTAGATGGTGCCCAGCTACCACCAGTGACCGCCCTGACAGGGAACACAACAGAGTCCCTGATGGAGCAGGAGAAAGTTGGGGTGCAGAACTCAAATTCCAGTAAGAAGACCAGACTTAATGGTCTGACTGAGACTGGAGGAACCCCAGAAAGCATGGCCCCTGTATTCTCTATCAGCCCAGAAATGAAACAATCTCCGAGGCCAACTCTTCAGACAAAGATTGGACTGGACTGTAGGACTTAAAGTGATACTCATGAGTCGTGTGCCTCTTAGATCAAGTAGATACAAGAGAATAAATGGGCAGTTTCTGTCTGGAGGTGAGATGGGAAGGCAAAGAGGGTTAGGAGCTGGTTGAATGGACATGGGGAATCAGGGATGGAAAGGAGGAGTGTGCTGTCACAGTATGGGGAGAGCAATTAGGGTCACATAACAATGTATGTATAAATTTTTGTATGGGAGACTAACTTGAAATGTAAACTTCATCTAAACCAGAACAACAACAAAAAAGATAAATCACATGCTAAAAAAACAAATTGCCAAAATCTGTCAAGAAACAAAGATAACCTGACCCCAAACTTTTCCCTTAGCCATTTTGTGGGTATGGTCGCCCCCAGAAGTGGGCTGAAATTGAGCCTTTTCAAAACTATGTATAGAAAACCATTTCTTAAAAATAACTTACCTTTAACCAATACTCAGGTTTCTGTCCCCAGGGAGCTCACTCTCTAAAAATACTTGTTGTGTTTGTCTGGTGTCCTCTCTCCTATTCACAAGTGTGCTCTTAGCCCTGTGAAACATCCTGTTGATGCCCTGCTTCACCCCTTCCAGCCTGCTGACCAAGTTCTGCTGAAAACCTGGAAAGTGGAGCCCCTTGAGCCCTGGTGGACTGGACCATGCACTGTTCTTTTAACCACCCACTTGGCAGCTAAACTCAAAAACATCAAAGCTCGCGTACATCACACTAGCCTTAAACCTGCACCACCCCTGGAAGATCCTCTGCCACAAGAACAACCTCAACAAAACAACTGGACCTCTGAGCCTGTGCAAGACTTAAAATATCTGCTTATAAAGAAAAACAAAGCTAGTGCTTAACCCTCCAACTCTGAGACCTTCCATCAATGATTGTGTTCTTAATGCCTACAATTTTCCCTCTGCTCGCAACTCTTCAAGACGCTGTGTTACACTTATCAGACACTATTCACATCCTTTCCAAAACTACCAGCCAAGCTATAAAAGCTCAGCAAACTTCCTTAAATTCCCTGGCTGGGGTCCTTATGGACTACTGTGTTACTCTTTACTATATCTTAGCCAAAGAATAAAGTGTCTGCACTATAGCCAACACCTCTTGCTGTACCTGGATAAACACCAGCTATAATATGAAAGTAAGTCTCCACAAATTAGAACAAATTGCCAATTGGACACATCCCCTTTGCCCACCTAGTGCTGGAGAAACTCTGTCTAATTGGTGGTCATATATAACTTCTCTGTTTCCCAGCTTCCACTGGTTTTGACCCCTTGTTACTCCACTGATAATTCTTTTACTAATCTGTCTTGTTTTTGCCCTGACTGTTCAATTGTCTTACCAGGTTCATTCAAAATCGCCTAGCAGCTCTGAACATCATGATGCTTCAGATGTTTGACTGCATTTTTCTTAACAAACCTCAGATTCTACAGTACACATGCTTACACCAGTCGGCAAGCTAAAAACTTCTGGTGGTACAGGCCACCACCTACATAAAGATGTATCTTCAAGATTGAAGACCCTGAAAACCAGAGGAGACAAAGTAACCAGCAGGGTTAAACTGTTCCCCCTCCTCCCATCACACCTGGCCTGTGAGTTCCTGATAAGGTATTCTGTGTAACAGCCCAAGGTCATCTTATTGCTTCTCTGCTCAAGGCCACTTCACTACTCACCAACTGCCCCCCCTTCATTTAGACATAAGCAATAAGCCACAAAGCTGCCCTTAGATAAACTTAATGTGTCATACCCCCAAAAAACATATGCCCTCAGTTGCCATATTGCCCCTCCCACTGCACCCCCATACATGTTAATTAGTTCCTGAAATTGCCCCCCTATTCCCAGAAACTTCATGAATTCTGCATGAGTTCCCTATCCTGAAACCTATAACTATCCTAGAATCCCTAACCTCAGAAAGCTTGATTTGAAACTTAGTCTCCAAGCTCCTTGCTTGATCAGCTTGTGATAAAGTCTACTTTCTTGTTCTCAAAGGCTTGGTGTCTCATGTGACCCGAAGGGTGGCAGCAGGAAGGACCCACCATCATCATGTTACATTTCTATTAATATAAACACAATATAATTTTGGTTATTTGTTGAACAAATAGTTATTGTCTAAGTATACTTGCATGGCATTGGCAAGGTAAAATAACTAATAAAAATGTGAAAATATGTGGTCTTTAATCCTTATGAACTTGCAGTCACTAGGAAATATGAGCTAATTTTGGTACAAAGAATAAATTTTATCACTAAGCAGATCACAGGTTGTTAATGAGTCATCCTCCAATCCTGAGGCCATGTTCTTCATATAGTCCAGCTTCTCAGATTATTTGCTCAGTATACAGATTGAATACATATGATGAAAGGATACAACCCTGCCACACACCTCTTCTGATTTTAAAAAACACTGTATCCCCTTGTTGTGTTTGAACAACTGCCTCTTGATCTATGCATAGATTCTGCATAAGCACAATTAAGTGTTCTGAATTTCCATTCTTCACAATGATTCATAATTTGTTGTAATCCACACAGTGGAATGTCTTTGTGTAGGCAATAAAACACAGGTAAATACATTTCTGGTATTTTCTGCCTGGCCAATAACCATTTGACATCAGCAAAGATGTCCGTCCTTCCACAGCGTCTGAACCTGGCTTTAATTACTGGCTGTTCCCTGTCAGTGTATGGCTGCAGCTGTTTCTGGATTATCTTCAGTAAAATTTCAGTGTTCATTCCTCCTTGCCTTCCTTTCGTCCTTCCTTCCTTCCTCTCTCTGCCTTTGTTTCTTGTCTTTGAGAACTTGAGAACTTTCTTACATCCTGATATTGCAATATTCTCCACTATCATCTTGTACTCCTGCCCTAGTCCTATAATAAGCCATTTCTCCAAGAATCCCTGGTTCTTTTATTGGTGAATGATATTAGAAACCAAGATGTGGGTGCTAAGTGTTGCTAAGTGTGTTTGTTGCTACTGGGGTGTCCTTTCTTTTAGGCCAACATTAGTGTTTTTATGTCCATGACAAAAAGACTTGCTAATTCATATTATAAAAATTATATAATAGTTGAAGGAGAAGCCAAGATTTAATCCCTAGAATAAATTAAAGTGAGGTGTTATAGAGCAGTAAGATGAATTGAAAATTTTATAGGAATTCTTTATCTAGTAAATGGGCTCTTGGGAAGTTGTTTGGTTCATTGGTAGGTGGGTTGGTAGTTTGATTCATTGGTTGATTTAGGGTCCTCCTAGTAATAGACAAGGGCGGTGGTTTTTGAATAGAGTGCCAAGGCTGCCACTCATCTGTAGTTAGAGATTTGTTTTCGGCATATATAGAATATCTAGGAAGATCCATTTTACCATTATTTTTCTTCCTAGAGATGTCCAAAAACAGATCAGCATATACTTTGAAATTTTCAGTCTATGAACTTGTTTTAATAAGAGCATTTGCAATGGTAATTTCTAACATGCAATATCTGCTTTGGAACAGGGATGCCTTTGTTCCCAGTGGCTATTATGACTCTTCCAATCACTTTTAAGGAGGCCCTCCATGGTACAAATGGTCAACAATCTTGGCTGCTAACTGAAAGATTGGAGGTTTGAGTCTACTCAGAGGCACCTCAGAAGTAATGCCTGGTGATCTACTACTGAAAAATCGGCCCTTAAAAACCTTATGGAGCACAATTCTACTTTGAAACACAGGGAGTTCATGACTTGGTATCCACTCAAAGGTAATAGCTTTTCTTATTTTTAAATCACTTTTGAAGCATAGGTAATGAGCATATGATACACAAATTAATCAGAAATGTATTCAAGTAATGTATAACTAATAAATTTAGAAAATGGAGCCATCCTGGGTTGTTATTTTTCATGGCTTACTTGATATGTAACAGTTATTTCCAGGCCCTAATAACTAATGTAAGAAAGAAATAAAAAACATTATCTAGAGCTGCTTTCAAGAAAATTTTAATATAAGAAAATGACTGTGCCATCACAATTTGTTAACTCTGAAAACCACAAAAACTGACAAAGGAAAAAAACTCCACAACTGTAGGCAAAAAGTCAATCGAAGACAAAGCTGAGAGTGTCTGAAGGGACATAATTAGCACTTGTTTAAACTTAAGAGAAGGATCAACTCTGACCAAACCTACATCTGTAAAATGGGACCCAGGAATAATAGACTTCTTTGGAATAATGGACCCAAAATAACATTCGTAATGGACTTAACTATAATTCATCAAAATTGATATGAAACAAAACTGTTTATCAAAATTTGTTGGAAAGTTAACATGGCAAATAAGTAATCCCAAATAACAATAAATTGAATAAAATTTCAAGGAATATTGGTTAAGTTGTATTTTTAAGAAGAAAATTAATTATTTTGACTCACTGGATTTAGCTGCAAAAACTGTTTTCCTCTAAAATTAAAAAGAAAATGCTTGCATTATTCTGATGGAAACATTTGTTTCTATATGCCTCAAGTTAAATATTTGTAGGCAACAGAAGAGTAAAGCCAGCATCTCCTCTAAAGATGAAAAGAGAATGTTTGATGGATCCTGTATCCGGTGCCGTGTATAGATCAACACACAATCCATCAGAATTTAGCTTATCTGAAGTGGTTTCCTCACTTGGAATGATTTCCCTGCTCACTTACAAATTCTGGGTACCATTCATAGCATCTGAATTTTTGTTTCCCGAATAACAACATCTAATTTAAACACGTGTTGAAATAGGGAGTAAATTGTATTCCATTTCCCTTAAAGGTATTTGGTATGGGACATCTGGGGATAAACTAAAGAATCTAACTAAAAAAAGGATTATGGTCAATCTATCTGCTTTAAATTTTGTAAATAATAATATGAAACAGTGAAAAGAGTATTAAAACAATTAATTAAGAAACATTGGAAAATTTCAGACTTGAGTGAAGTGAAACCTATTCCATCATATACTTTATAGGCGGAGGCAAGTTTCACTTGATGTTATTGCATGATACTTAATGTTTTCTAGAAATCATGAAGCGGTTATATATTTTTATATATGGATATATAGAAACAAATATGAAATCTCATATATTGAAAAAGATAAGAAAATATTACTTTTGAATATATTTGTAATATTTGATCATTCATAAGTAGTGGGAAATGAGAAAAAATAATTTCCCAGGAAATTTACAGTGTAACATACGGTCCTCTAAGGGAAAACTAAGCTATCGTTTGCAGATAATACTGACTCAGGTTTTCATCCAAAGCAGTGTCTTCTATTAATTTCCGGTTGAATTTTGTACTCTGCTTAGTTATTGATTTAACAGAATTTTTTTTTTAACATGCACCATATGTTAAACAAAATACTGTTTCTACTGTTCATCTCTAAATTTGTAGGCTTTTCAGTAAATATTTCTTAATTCTTCCTGTCATCAGTGAAAGATGTCTTCTTCCTCTTGAGATGCCAGCATCACATATAATGCATGACGTGGAAGGATATGGGCTTAACATTAGCCCAGATAATGGGCGGTATTTTCTTAACCCATTTACAGACAAAGGCAAATTATTTTCGGAGCCCTTAGGATAATAACCCCCATAATAAAGACAATTTTATTTGCTGAGAACGTGTTTTATTGGCAGTGATTCCATGGAGCCATCTGGATAGCTCTGTTTCCTGGCTTCAGCCACAGTTGTTTCTCTTTTGCCCTTAAGAATGCTGTAGACGTCTTGTTTACAGTAATTCAAGCCACCTCAGGTCCAAGGAGGTATTGCAACACTACGGCCTTGACAATAACTAAAGGTTTTCTCACCTTGGAATGGCAGGTAAGTGTGAATATATATATAAGATCTAATGAATCTGCAAGCATGTTTATGTACCAGCTGTTTGCTTTTCCTCAGCTGCTGTATCTGGCCCTGAAGTTTCCTTTGCTTTTTATTAACTCTCATGGAAATAGAAAAGAAACATAAAATCCACAGGACATGAAAAGAGTCTTTAGATAAATGTAAAGTCCTGAAATTATAACTTTTCAAATATGCGCCATGAGGAAACTCAATATCCTATATATGCGAAGTACATCAACTACACTTATTTTAATATTCTAAAGTATTTTAAATGAAAATTTTGGTAAATACATACGTGACTACAAATAAAATGGATTAACATAAGGTATATTGAACAGTCATTCTTCTTTGTCATCGCATCTCATAAAGCCTTCCTACGTCAATGATCCTGAAACACGGTCTGCATTTTTCTTGATCTATTTTCTATTGCCATTACTTCTCCAGTTGTCTTATGTTAACATAATACAGATGTTTATGGCTGCTAATGAGTTAGTAATACATAGAAAAATATTCAATAAATACGTTAGGTGTGTTTAGAATTTAAATCACATGGAAAATTAAAAGAAAGTAAGAGTTTATGAGACCATTAACCTGAAGAGTAGAAACATTTTTGTCGCCTTTAATCTAAATCACTATGTGACCTATTGTCAGTTTCTGGCAACATAGAGGAAGTAAGTTCCCACCTAGGTTCCTACTTAGTCCATGGACGGTAGAAATCTCAACTATTTACCGCAAGGTTCAGCAAATTTTTGGAGCCTAACATTTTCATGACTGCCTCAGTCTCTTAAGTGTTAATGGCCTAATCAAGAAATTCAGCCACACCAAGAATGTTGTAGGCACAATAGATGTCCTTGATGATTTGGCAGATGTAGTATAGTGCTTGTTAAAATAACATCTCCTTGTTGCCCCCATTGATGTAACTCCCTTCCCAACCCAAAAGCAAAAAGAAGAAATGGTTTTAATCTTTCATTACTTTATTCGTTTGTTTAGCAAGTATCTAATGAATACCTGCTAAGGAAGGCGCTTAATTAGATCCTGAGGATTCATCAGTGGAAAAACAAAACAAAAAGTGTGCTATGGATTGAACTGTGTCCCCCAAAAATGTGTGTCAACTTTGGTAGGCTGTGATTCCCAGTATTGTGTGTTGTCCCCCATTTTGTGACCTGATGTAATTATCCTCTGCAAATTGTAACCTCTGTGATGTTAACTGGAGCCCTGGTGGCATAGTGGTTAAGAGCTATGACTGCTAGTCAAAAGGTTGGCAGTTTGAATCCACCAGCAGCTACTCAGAAACCCTACGCGGTATTTCTGCTCTGTCCTATTGGGTCACTATGAGTTGGAACTGTCTCATTGGCAATAGATTTGATTTTTTTTTTTTAATGACATTAATGAGGCAGGATTAGAGGCAGTTATGTAAATGAGGCAGGACATAATCTACAAGATTAGGTTGTATCTTGAGTCAATCTGTTTTGAGATATAAAAGAGAGAAGCGAGCAGAGAGAGAGGGGACCTCCTACCACTGAGAAAGTAGAACCAGGAGAGGAGCACACCCTATGGACCCAGGATCCTTAGCTGAGAACCCCTAAACCCAGGGGAAGATTGATGCCAGGATCCTCCCTTAGAGCCGATGGGGAGAGAGAGCTTTCTCCTGGAGCCGGAGCCCTGAATTCAGACTTCTAGTCTCCTAGACTGCAAGAGAATAAATTTTTGTTTGTTAAAGCCATCCACCTGTGGTATTTCTGTTATAGATGCACTAGATAACTAAGTGCTTGCTGAAAGTCAAGAAGATTTGAAGCACTTACTGACGAAGTTCAAAGACCACAGCCTTCAGTATGGATTAAACCTCAACATAAAGAAAACAAAAATCTTTATAACTGGACCAATAAGCAACATCACGAGCAAAAAAAAAAAAAAACTGTTTAAAGTTTTGCAAAGCAAAGATATCACGTTGAGGACTAACGTGCACCTGACCCAAGCCATGGTGTTTTCAATCACCTCATATGCACGTGAAAGCTGGACAATTAATAAGGAAGATCAAGAAAGAACTGACGCCTTTGAATTGTGGTGTTGGTGAAGAATATTGAATATACCATGGACTGCCAAAAGAAGGAACAAATCTGTCTTGGAAGAAGTACAACCAGAATGCTCCTTAGAAGCAAGGACGGCGAGACTACGTCTTACATACTTTGGGCATGTTGTCAGGAGAGATCAGTCCCTGGAGAAGGACATCATGCTTGGTAAAGCACAGGGTCGGTGCAAAAGAGGAAGACCCTCAGCAAGATGGATTGACACAGTGGTTGCAACAATGGGCTTAAGTATGACAATGATAGTGAGGATGACACGGACCAAGCAGTGTTTCGTTCTGCTGTTCATGGGGTCACTATGAGTCGGAACAGACTCCACGGCACCTAACAACCACAACAGATAACTAAGACAAAGGGCAAATTCTTTTTCCCTGTGAGCATACAGTCCATTGCATACTGATAAAGAGTGGCTTAATAACTATTTTCTATAGCTTGAACACACCTGGGAAGTATATTCTCTGCCAAATGGATCTCTTTACACCAAACAAATATAATAAGTTAAAAGTCATAAATTTTTATCGATTTCACTACTAATATTATGAAGAAGGACCATTTGATGCTTTCAAATATTTGACAAAGTGTTCATTGATTTGGCATACTTCATTTAAAACTGATTTATTAATATATCTCACTTTCCAAATGCATTTTCTGAATTCCTCAATTGCACACTTCATGTGCATATTTCTCATTTCAAAAATTGAGGCACATACTGTAAAATTGCATAGTTAACATATATTAAAAATTCAATTGTTAATATTTGATCTCTAATTTGGTCTAATTTTATTTAAATTCTGATTTTCTACTTAGAATAGATTTCTGAAAAGAGGTAGTCTAAAGAATATCGACACATTGTTAATTTGCTATAAAAGTGATTCTTTAACTTGTAGTTCCACTAGCATTACAAGTCAATGCTCATCTTATCACTTCCTGACTCTTATTCTTATTATCATTTAAAATTTTTGCTAATTTAAATCTCAAAAAAATAGAACTGTGATTTTTAAAAAATTAACAACTATTTGATTGCTGGTGTGAATAAATCTATTTTCATATGGTGTACAAATTAATATTTATACTTTAATATGTTCTCCCCTTTAATATCCTTATAATGTGATATATTCATGTTATTTAGAAGAAAAATAAAATGACTTTAACAGATAATAGCCATCCTTTCTACCAACTCCTATTATGACTACACTCGACAACCTACCTTGATTTTATAGTCCATTCTTCTGTTAGTTACTGGCATATATCTAATTAGTATGTTTAATCAGATAATTTAAATTAATCAATTTTGGATATTAGCTATCACTTTCTTCTTATAACTGATGAGGACTTTGCTCATTTATTTCGCTTTACACCTTTCCTCCTCCCACCATCTCCCCATTATATTTACATCTCTATTTTAATTTTTCTATTTGTTTCGTTTTTAAATAAGTGGTTACATTTAGATTTTTTTTTCTGTCAGTATCACTTGACTTCCATTTTGTAAGATGAGGGAACTATGGACAGTATACTTCCCTTAAGCTGTCTTCTCCTCCTTCAAACAACTGATATCTGCAATCTTTATTTTATGTTAGGTTGGTTACTTATATTCTGCTCTTAAAACACAATGCAAATATATCTAGTATTTGTCTAAAGGTAAGAAAGTATAGTAAAGAGATTCAGCATTACTGCATCTATGTGAAATTTTTCACTGCGGATTCAATTAATATACTTTGGAAAGAAGTCTATTTTTAGACCCTTTTTTTAAGTTACTAATTGTCTTTCTTTTTTCATGCAACACTTACCTTTACTTTAGCCAATTATTTTCTATTAAGTTCCCTTTATTGGATGAAGCTGCCCTCCCTCCCTTCACCGTCTATGTTCTTCCTCCAAAATGTATTTACTTTTTTATAAATAGAAATTACTGCCATTTGGCAATGATTTTCTACTTGGTTCCACTCTTTTCTGAATCCTAGGCTTCTCCTTTCTTAATTCATTCCTCCATTTGTTGCAGCACATCCTTTCAAGCTTCCGACAACAAGTTTCTGGAATGTGAATGGTTTGAGTCCTTTGGAATCTTGAAAATGCAATTATTTATTGATCGCTAAGCTACTTAGGTGGATAATATTAGAATATAATAATGATGATAAAAGCTAGGACTTACTGAACATTTACTGTCTTCTTGGTATTGTTCTAAGTGCTTTGCATGTGTTAACTAATTTAACCTTCAAAACAAAAGATACATAAACAAAAATTTTTAGTAACTGAATGAAGCTTATGTAGCTAATAAATGATGTGGTCATACACTGGTAATATTACTCTAGAGAACATCTCCTAAGAAGTATAATATACTATCTCTACTTTTTAGGAGGCTCAGTACCCACCCATCCTTCCACTTTCCCAGACAGAGATGGTAAAGTAAATTTGGACAGTCACTTCCCTGATATGGCCTTAGAACTGTGTTCCCATAATCAGGTTTTTCTGCATGATTTGAAAAAACTGAAGATATGTTCTCCATATTTAATTAAAACTGATGCCTCTTTCCACTCTTAATATTATTTATGATATTCTGACCTTTGTTTTGAATTTGGCAACAAAATATGCACTCTCATATAAAGATCACCAATGAGGAAATTCTTTGTTGTAAAGAACAATGAACAAGTCCCTAAACAGGCATAAACCAAAATTCTGCATATCAATAAATAATCAGTCGCTAAATAGTCTCTGGGTGGAACTGTTCAGTGCTCGACTACTAGCCAAAACGTTGGCCATTCAAACCCATGCAGAGGTGCTTTGGAAAAGAGGCCTGGAGATCTGCTTCCAAAAAGTCACGGCCTTGAAAACCATATGGAACGGTTCTACTCTGGACACACGTGGTCACCCGGAGTCAGAATTGACTCAACAGCAACTAACAACAATTAGCTGCCGAAGAGTTGATTCTGCCTCATGGTAACCCCATATGTGTTAGGGTAGAACTGTCCTTCACAGGATTTTCAGTGGCTAAGTTTTTTGAAAGTAGTTGGCCAGGCAATTCTTCTGAGTTGCCTCTGGGTGTTCTCAAACTCCCAACTTTTTGGTTAGCTAATGAGTGTGTTAATCATTTGCACCATCCAGGGACTTCCTATATCAATGAATAAAGTTATTTAAAAAAAAAAAAACAGTAGGTATGCCCAAATGTGCTGCAAATTTTGATTCTATCTGGTAGACAGTAGCAAGTCATAAGAGTTTTTTATCCCAGTGACAGGTATGGACAAATTTTTAATTTGAAAAACAACCCTGAAAACATAATAAAGTTTGAATGTGTATGAAAAGAACATTAAATTATGGAGAAATAGTTAAAGCTAATTGAAAAAGGCAGACGTTCAACTAAATCAGTATAAGTGAGAATGGAGAGAAAACACAGTTTTGAGACACAGGTAGACAGAGCAGCAACTGATAACATATTTAACATGGGTGGGCGAGGGGCAAGGACTAGCCGCTCCGACAGGTAAACTCCAGGCTTGATTAACTAAATGAGGATCTCTCTTGTTTTGCAAAATATGTCACATAGAAGAAACAGCAAGTTTGAAGGAAATATATATATATATATATATATATATATATATATATATATATATATACACATAAATACACAGATATGCAGTTTTTAACAAGGTGAATCTGAGACAGGCAGACCTGTTCTCTAAATTGCCCATAACTCCGTTCTTTGATAGAGGGAGGTCCAGGGAATTCAATTGGGCAGGGTATTCCAATTTATTTTCTATCATTAAAAGTATTCAAACATATGTTTTCTGACCTGAGACCTAGACTTTTTTTTTTTCAGTGTATTACACAACCTTGCCAGAGTGAGTTTCATTTGGGAAAACAGAACGTTTCTTTGGCTGTATTACGCTTTCTTCTTTCTGCATGTCTCTTTCATTAACAGTTTCAAGCCAAAAATTTCTCTCTCAAGGTTTAGAATCTGTATTAAAAGCAAACAAACAAACTCATTGCTGTCAAGTCAAGACAATTCTGACTCATAGTAATCCTGTAGGACAGAGTAGAACTGATGCACAGGGTTTCCAAGGAGCGGCAGATGGAGTCCAACAGCTGAGCTTTCGGTTAGCAGCAGAATTCTTAACCACTGCGTCGTTGTTGTTGAGATGCTTCTGTCAATTTCTTCCTTTCTTTTTTTTTTTTTTTTTGGTAACATCGTTTTTGTCTCTGTTGATATTTTAAAATCTTATGTTCATCTTTGGTATTCTACAGTTTTTCTGGAAAAAATGTATGATTATGCTTTTGTTTTATTATTCTGTTTGGGATTTGCTCTGCTTTCTATGTATAAAGGTTTATGTCTTTTAGCAATTTTCAGTCTTCTAAAGATTTACTCTCACTTTTTTTTTTCCTTCCTATTTTTGTTTCCTGGAACTGTTGTAACATTTATCATCATCTTAATATTACTATTTTTCTTTTGTGTTCTTATGGCTGTATTCCTGTTACTTTTTCAACTATGTCTTAAAATTCACTTTTTTAATTAAAATTAATCTGCTGTTTAATTACACTATTAATTTTTTAAACCAATAACATTGAGAAATAATTAAGAAAATACAATTATTTTGACAAACTGTATAAACTGTGTAACTACAATCACAATTAAGATACAGCATATCCATCACCTGAAACTTCCCTTATTACCTGCCCAGCCAGCTCCTCATCCCTGACCCAAGGCCACCACCATTCTGCTTACTAATTCTATAATTTAGATTTGTCTTTTCTAGAATTTCACGTAAGTGGAATCATAGCTATTCGTTCTTCCGTGGCTAGTATTTATTTTTATTTTTTTACTCAGCATTATGGTTTTGAGATTTAGCTATGCTGTTGCATGTATCAGTAATCAATTTCTTTTTATCACAGAGTAATATTCCATTTTATGAATACACCTATTTCTGACTTATTGACTATATTGTTATATGACATTCTGCATTTATGACAATAGTAAAAGATCTACTATTTTGTGCATTAATGAAGCAGCGGGTGTGCTGGCAACAGCTGCTGAGTGTCCTCCCTCCAGGAGGGTCTCTGGGAAAGAAGGGTCTCCAGGAAGCTGGGCCGAACAGCCCGCGCCCTCCGCTCGCTCCTGTCCTGGCACTGTGTCCAGTTGACGTGGGGTGGCCTTCTCTATTGCCAGCGGGCACCTGCTCTGGGTTCCCAGCTCCTGTGCAGCCTGAGGCCTTGCAGCTGAACATTGGTATGGGGCGGGAAAGGAGTAAAAGAAAGAGGCATGGGAGAAGGTGTGTGGAGGAAATGCAAGCGAGTTCAATGATACACCAAAGTGAGCGAAACTGGGCCTGAAACCTCCGCCTCGGTAGGGCTGATGCCCAGCCAGGCCCCCCGGGTGGGAGTGATAAACATGTTAAAAAATCCTTTCGTTTTTACCACTTCCAGTTGGCAGTTCTCCTTTATTTTGTGCAGATAGATATATTTCTGGGTAGCATCATGCTCCTCGTGCCTAAAGAGCTTACAATAATTTTCTTGTAGCACAGATCTGCTGGCAATTAAGTATATTTTCCTTTGTCTGAAAAAGCTGCCTTTTTCTCCTTCCATTTTGAAGATATTTTCACTGGGAAAAGAATCTAGGTTGGTAGAGTTTATGTTTTTCCTCCAACATTTTAAATGTTCCAGTCCACTCCCTTCTCACTTACTTAGTTCAACAACAAGACTGCTGAAATCCTTGTAGCTATTCCTCCTTGTGTAACGTGTCTTTCTTTTTATGGCTGCCTTCAAGATTTTCTCTCCATCTCTCTCTCTCTTCTTTTCTTTTGGTTTTGAAATTTTGAATATGATGTATTTAGATCTTTTTCTTGTTTCTTTTGAACTATTCTTCTTGTCATTCTATAACCTTGAAACTATGATATATCTCATTATTTATAAGACTGTCAGTCATTCACTTTTCAGATTTGTATTCTGGCCGGTTCTCTTTTTATTTTTCTTACAGAATTTCAATCACAAGTATGTTAGGCTATGGTACTGGTACAACAACAGATACATAAACCAGTGGAACAGAATTGAGAATCCAGACGTAAATTCATCCACCTATGAGCATCTGATATTTGACAAAGGCACAAAGTCTGTTAATTGGAGAAAAGACAGTCTCTTTAACAAATGGTACTGGCATAACTGGATATCCATCTGCAAAAAACTGAAACAAGACCCATACGTCACACCATGAACAAAAACAAACTCAAAATGGATCAAAGACTTAAATATAAAATCGAAAATGATAAAGATCATGGAATAAACAGTAGGGGCAATGCTAGGAGCCCTAATACATGGCATAAACACAATACAAACCATAAGTAACAATGCACAAGCACCAGAAGAGAGACTAGATAACTGGGAGCTCCTAAAAATCACACACCTATGCTCATCAAAAGACTTCACCGAAAGAGTAAAAAGACAACCTACAGACTGGGAAAAAAAATTTGGCTATGACAAATCCAATCAGTGTCTAATCTGTAAAATCTACAAGATACTGCAAAACCTCAACAACAAAAAGACAAATAACCCAATTAAAAAATGGGTAAAAGATGTGAACAGGCAGTTCACCAAAGAAGACATTCAGGCAGCTAACAGACACATAAGGAAATGCTCATGATCATTAGACATTAGAGAAATGCAAATCAAAACTACAATGAGACACCATCTTGCCCCAACAAGGCTAGCATTAATCCAAAAAACACAAAATAATAAATGCTGGAGAGGTTGTGGAGAGACTGGAACACTCTGACACTGTAGGTGGGAATGTAAAGTGGTACAACCACTTTGGAAATAGATTTGACGCTTCCTTAAAAAGCTAGAAATAGAAGTACGATACGATCCAGCAATCCCACTCCTTGGAATATATCCTAGAGAAATAAGAGCCGTCACACGAATAGATATACGCAAACCCATGTTCTTTGCAGCACTGTTCATGATAGCAAAAAGATGGAAACAACCTAAGTGCCCATCAATGGACGAATGGATAAACAAATTATGGTGTAGTCACACAATGGAATACTATGCAACGATAAAGAACAACGATGAATCTGTGAAACATCTTAGAACATGGAGGAATCTGGAAGGCATTATGCTGGGTGAATTTAGTCAGTCACAAAAAGACAAATATTGTATAAGACCACAATTATAATAACTCAAGAAAAGGTTTAAACACAGAAGAAAATATTCTTTGATGGTTACGAGGGTGGGGAGGGAGGGAGAGGGGTATTCACTAACTAGATAGTAGACAAGAATTATCTTAGGAAAAGGGGAGGACAGTGCACACTACAGAGGAAGTCAGCACAACCTGACTAAACCAAGCTAGGAATTTTCCTGAATACAACCAAACATTTCGACGGACAGAGTAGCAGGGGCGGAGGTCTGGGGACCATGCTTTCGGGGGACATTTCCAGGGGTCAGTTGGCATAACAAAGTTTATTAAGAGAGTGTTCTGCATCCTGCTTTGGTGAGTAGCATCTGGGTCTTAAAAGCTAGCGAGCGACCATCTAAGATGCATCAATTGGTCCCAACCCACCTGGAGTAGAGGAGAATGAAGAACATCAAAGACACAAGGAAAATATTAGCCCAAGAGACAGAAAGGGCCACATAAACCAGAGATTGCATCAGCCTGAGACCAACCAGAAGAGCTAGATGGTGCCCAGTTACCACCAATGACCACCCTGACAGGGAACACAAAGAGAGTGCATGATGGAGCAGGAGAAAAGTCGGGTGCGGAACTCAAATTCTAGTAAAAAGACCAGACTTAATGGTCTGACTAAGACTGGCGAAACCCATGAAGGCATGCCCCCTGGACTCTCTGTCAACCCAGAACTGAAACCATTCCTGAGGCTAACTTTTCAGACAAAGATTAGACTCGACCATGGGACATAAAATGATACTTGTGAAGAGTGTCCATCTTAGCTCAAGTGGATACAAGAGACTAAATGGGCAGCTCCTGTCCAGAGGTGAGATGAGAAGGCAAAGAGGGTCAAGAGCTGGTTGAACAGACATGGGAAATCAGGGGTGGAAAGGAGGAGTGTGCTGTCAGAGTATGGGGAGAGCAATTAGGGTCACATAACAATGTACGTATAAATTTTTCTATGAGAGACTAACTTGAGTTGTAAACTTTCGCTTAAAGTATAACAATACAAAAAAAGTAAAATGGAAGACAATAATAGCAAAAAGAATGGGAGTTTGAAATTCTGAGTGTGCTATTGTTAGGTTATTACAATATGTGTAAAGAGGTTTAATATTATTTAAGGCAAACTGTGATTAATTAAAGATATATATTGTAAATCCTAAGAAAACCGCTCAGAATTTTTTAAAAAGAAGTATAAATAATAAGCCAATAATCAAAAACCCACTACTGTTGAGTCAATTCCAACTCATAGCAACCATACAGAATAGAGTAAAATTGCCCCATAGAGTTTCCAAGGAGGATTTGAACTGAAGACTGTTTGGTTAGCATTATGCCTCTAGGGCTCAATAAGCCAATAGTGGACACAAAATGTGATCATAAAAATACTTACTAGATCAAAAAATATATATTTATTTCTAATATGGAATGACACGGATGCTCACAGTGTCTGTGATATCTCTTCAAATCTCTACTTAATCAAAGATATTAAAAAATGTCCTTTTTTTAAGTAAACATAGCAAGTCACATTAAGTCATTGAAAAGTCCTTAAAATGTTTTGAGATATATGTGTGTATATATATATATATACATACATATAACCAAACAAACAAACCCATTGCTGTCAGGTCAATTCCTACTCATAGATACCCCATAGGACAGAGTAAAACTGCACCACAGGGTGCACCAAGGAGCAGCTGGTGGATTTGAACTGAGAACCTTTTGGTTAACAGCAGAACTCTTAACCACTGCGCCACCAGGGCTCCATATGTATATATGTGTGTATGTGTGTGTGTGTGTGTGTGTAAATGAGAAAGAAACCAAGAACAAACACATCAGAGTTTCTCCAAAGCTCTCTATGCTTGTTTTTGATTTCACACTTACCAAATCTTTCTGTAATCTCCCTGCTCATCTCCTTAGGTGGATTTCCTTACTCTGATGATAAATTGCTGTCACAGTTCCTTTTGTTATTTACAAATGGGATTAGATTGATCTATTTCTCCCAGTGAAAACTCTAATTGCAATGCAGTTTTCTATTCTCCCAAAATGACCTAAAGGGCCTGTTTTTTTTTCTTAATTGAAGACTTCAGACAGCCTGCCTTCATCATGCAGTTATTGAAGTTGTGTGCTCAGATGTCTATGGCTATTAGATCATAAATATCACACAGAACAATCATCCGCTGTTTGTCAGGCAGTAAATCTTCATTCCATACACATAAAAGGCACTTATGTAATAATTCAGTTTTCTCTCATTCTATTCATTCTGCAAATGTAGTGGAAATTCATCACTTCTTTTACAATATCTGGGAAACACTTTATTTCAATCTTTTAAAATAAACCAAGTGTAATATAAGAAGGTAATGTTAGGTTATATTTGTGCTAGATCTTTCTTTTATCTTCTGTAAAATGAGATCATGTATAGACTGCTATTTTTTCTGATCAGTAGGATTTTAGACCAACGGATCTCAAGGATGTCTGAACCAGGGGATAGGGAATGAAGAAAGGGAGGATTCTATTTAAAGAATGAGTCAAAAACCCTGAAGGCTAGGATAGTAAAGGTGGAATAAAATGCAAAGCCAGCTAAAGAAATAAAACATCAAGTCTAAATAATTTATCCAAATATATTTAAAATTTGATTTTAAAGTATTATTTATTATTTTCTACATTGCATTATAAAATGTGAACCATTTTAAAATTTTAGCTTTGTTATTATTATTTTATGACCATTCAAGGCTTTTTCTTTTAGAAGTACTCTGTATTCTAAGACTTGAAGCTTCCTAGAGATTTTCAAGACACATATATTATATCCATGCATAGACACACACATATAGATAATGTATATACACATACCACATACAGACACACTGGCACAGACGGTTAAGCGCTTGACTACCAGCCGAAAGATTGGCAGTTTGAATTCACCCAGAGGTGCCTCGGCAGACGGGCCCAGTGACTTGCTTGTGAGACGTCACAGCCTGGAAAACCCTGTGGATCACAATTCCACTCTGCACACAGGGGGTCGCCATGAGTTCACCGTGAGTCGGAATCGATTCAATGGCAACTGACAACAGAAAAATATTTTATACGTTATAAATAAATATGTATCGTGTATTGATATTATATATTATGCATACTGATATATGCACAAATTATACATATGTTAAATTATGGATTTTTTTGCATTTACTACCATATAAAGTTTTTTGTTTTTTTTTTTACTAATCTTCACAAAAAACAAAACGTTTTTTTTTTTGTGTGTGTGCTTATCTCACATCTATCAGTGCTCCCTGGAGCTGTTCTCCCTATGTGTTCACCCTCGGTAACCTCATCTGGACTATTTCCAATTAGCTCATATTATCCAAAACTCTCAATAATCACAAATTTGTTTCCAATTCTGTGCTTTGTGACAAAGCCCATCTGGTGTCTCCACTGAGATGTCTCACTAAAAGCTAAAACTAAATATGTGTACACCTGAAGACTAAATTTCTCCCAGAATGCTCACCAACCCTACATTTGCCATGGCCTTGACCTGCTTATCCAGTTGGCCAAGCTAAAAGCATAGCAACCTTGATCCCTCCTCAGCAGCCTCCTGATCATCCACCTGTTCATGTCAATTCTCCTCTTTGTTGAACTTCACATCCCTCATTGTCCGTCCTTTCCCACTGTCCCCAGTTCTGGTATTCTACTCATTCTTTTCTACCTAAATATCTAGATTTAACGACTAATTGTACTGCTTGCTTTTATTTTTTATGACCTCTCAATCTATCTTCCACTCACTGCCACAATCATTTCTTTAAAATACTAATGTACTTTATTTCAAATAGCAGGATATAATTATCATAAGTAAGTTTCAAAATGCTTAGCTTAGAACATAAGCCTTTAATAACTTGGTCGGTGCCTACTTTCCAAGCCTGACTTCATCTCCCCAATTCCCGCCCACCACCATCCCTTCTTTTCTTTCTATCGATTCCAACAGAATGTTCGATGCCATCTTATGACCCTCAACTTCATTTATTTATTTTTTTCAGAATTCATAGTTTATTAACGCTTCAGCACAGTTCACCCACTGGGAGAAAGACACCTTTCTGGCCCCTTCTCTTGCAGATTTGTCCCTCACAACAGGGGAAATAGCCACGTTGTCTTGAAATACTAATCCTCATCTCACGAGAACAAAACTCCCAGGAAACCCCCTGAGAGGTGCACAAAGAAACCTGCAGCCTGGCCAAGAGTTTGCATGGCACGAGATGGCAAAACTCTGTGTGTTTGGCAAAGCTGTGGAACCTCTGCAGCTGGAGAACCATAAATAGACCAGGAACTGCCATGAAGGCCCCCACTTTGGTTCTAGAGGCAGAATCAAACTAAAAACAACTTATTTTGCACAGCCCCAGCTTGTTTCCATTTGGCGTCTTGTTGGGGCCAGGCCAAGGAAAAGCCAGAGCTGTCCTCCGACCCCTGGGAATACTGCTAAGGTAGCTGAGATGCCCTGTTCTAACTCTTCACTGCCAGGGGAGCTGAGCAAGGACTGGAGGACTGTGCTGTCTCCCAGGAGGGTAGGAGCAGACAGAAGCTGTGGACAAAGGCAGGGGCTCGTCCAAGGCTGACCCAAGACCTGAGAGCCTGTGCTTTTCCCCCAGTAGGCCAAGACCCAAAGGCTCTGCTGAACACACAGGGGTCCACTCTTTTCTTCCTTAAAACATATGAAATTCCTTGTCCTGGATTGTAAGGAAGGACTGGGTCAGAGAGCTCTGCATCTGACTGCAGGGCTTCTAGAAGTTTAGGGAACTTGACTAAATGAACCTTAAGAGCCAAGCCACAGCCCTGACCTTTGGGAACCCCCACAGGCCTGAACCTCAGGACCCTCCTGCCTCACACCATTGGAGTTGTAAGCTCTTCGCCATCTCTGTAAGGTGAGGCCTCATTTGGGAGGGAGTCAGCTCTACCAGTAAAAGCAGGGTTTGGTTTCGCTAGCTTTTGTATCCCACATAAGATACTGACTTCTGTAACCCAGTTGTTTTCCAACCCACTTAATTTTAAGATTGACACTGTTTTTACGTGCCCCCTACTTGGTTCTGACTCAGCAACACTATGTACAACAGAACGAAACACTGCCTGGTCCTGCGTCATCCTCCCAATCATTGCTGTGTTTGAACCCATTGTTGCAGCCACTGTGTCAATCCATCTCCTTGAGGGTCTTCCTCTTTTTGCTGACCCTGTACTTTACCAAGCATGATGTCCTTCTCCAGGGACTGGTCTCCCCGATAAGGGACATGGCAGTGTTTCCTGCAGTTGTAGATAGGGTCACTATGAGTCAGAACCTAGTAGATGGCTCCTAACAACAACAACATAGTGCGTGGCAGATAATTGGGATTAAAACAAGCCCTGCAGGTTAGGGGCGGTTAGCCCTACTTTTTCCATTAAATACAAACAAAATAAAACAAGCAACAACAAAAACCACAACCACAAATGAGGGTCAGAGAAGTTAATGATTTGACCAAGGTCGTATTACAGGTGAATCAAAGAGCCTAGTTTGAATCCATTTTTCTCCATTACAATCCCACAAAATCCTTGTCTGTATACTCTTATAATTGAACATTAAAGGAATATGCCCAATTAAAATGAAAACTTATTGAGAAAACTTACATTTATCTTCAATAAAGCTGCATGTATGATACGTACTGGTTCCTTCATTACTCTACTTACTTGATGCAAAATCTGTAAAATCCAGACACCCTTTAAGCCACTTCTTTGCTTTTGATTTATTTCTGTTATTGGATTTAATATTGAAAGATAAATTGGACAGGAATCTTTACGAATTTTTTGTTGCTGTTGTTTTTCAGATACGTGATGTAGTTGACATTGATATTCCAGGTAAATGCTGCTTATGTAGAATTATTATGTTGAAGAAAATAAATACATATTTTTTAGTAATAATAGTATGAAAGTTGTCTTGAAGTCATAATATCAGCAATGACTCTATAAGCTTCCTTACTCCAATAGTTTAAGTCATCTTAGTTATGAACATAAATGTTTTTGAGCAATAAAAATAATTTCATTTTTTTATATACTAAGGTATGAAATTAAAATATGTAAAATAAGTTCTGCTATCATGTAGAATTTTAAGTCTTTTTTTTTGGTCAACTAAAGAACTAGCCTTATAAAACTTTTTATAGCTTCTTCTCCATCACTCTTCTGTCATTATGTCATACTGTGGTAGCTTGCCTGTTGCTGTGATGATGGAAGCTATGCCACTGGTATCTCAAATACCAGCAGGGTCATCCATGGTGGACAGGTTTCAGCGGAACTTCCAGGCTAAAGACAGACTAGGAAGAAGGACCTGGCAGTCTACTTCTGATAAAATTAGCCAGTGAAAACCTTCGGTATAGTAGCGGAACATTGTTTGATATAGTGCCAGAAGATGAGCCCCTCAGGTTGGAAGGCACTCAAAATATGACTGAGGAAGAGCTGCCTCCTCAAAGTAGAGTCAACCTTAATGAAGTGGATGGAATCAAGCTTTTGGAACATTCATTTCCTGATGTGGCACAACTCCAAATGAGAAGAATCAGCTGCAAACATCCATTTATAACTGGAACGTGGAATGTACAAAGTACGAATCAAGGAAAGTTGGAAGTTGTCAAAATGAAATGGAACTCATAAAAATCAATATCTTAGGCATTAGAGAGCTGAAATTGCCTAGGATGTCGATCATTATGCATTTCAAGAACACAGTACCTAGATTTGTCAAAGACCATAACAGAAATATGCAGTGGGAGGTGATCGAAAGAGGGTAGATTAAAAAAACTCATCCCCAAGATGTCAGTCATCCTAAGTTAATTGTCCAGAATCCATGACTTGTGAGTTCAAGCTGATTTGAGAGAAACAAAGAAAAAGTTAAGGTTAATATGAGCACTATGCATTTACCATTTGAGGCGGAACATTTAGCTATGCAATACCTCTTAATGTTCAATTCTTGTTTTAATGCCACATTTCTTCCTCTTTGTTAATAAATGATGTGGAGGCTGATATTTATTGATGAGAATGACTATACATTGGTGTGATGTGGCAGTTTCTTGATTTTCATTAAATATCATGATTCAATCAAGGAAGAAGAGCATATTTTATTGGCCACTCTCTGAAACCCCAATACTTGGCTTATTAACCAGAAACATCAAGAAATTAAAAACAATAGAACAGTTTATTAGTGGGGGAAAGCATGCAGTTGTGTTTCTTGGATTTTGATGAGTAGGACAATTTAATAATGGTGTTTGTAGAGGATTTTACTAAACTAGATTATTCCTTAGAGTCCCAGGTGGATTCACGTTTCTACAGGCTGGACAAGGGGTTTACAGTTTTTAGCACAAGTAACTTCAGGAAGGCACTCTATCCCTTTGTATATATATTTCCAGTCGTGCTCCAGGTGGAGATTATGTACAGGGTCTTTTGGGCATGCTCCAGCCATTTCTGGGATTTCAGAGAGTAAGAATAAATTAGATGTTCCACATTAGTTGTTAGCAAATGCAAGTTCACCCACACGAAATCCACAGGGAGCTACAATCTGAATGGAGTCACTTAACCTGGTAAATAGGAGTTTGTGATTAAGTATTATCCACAGGAAAAGGGAGCCAGCACCCGGTTGCTGTTCTTAAATTGAGAGTACAGAGTACAGACTCCTTTAGTAAGAGATTTAGCAAGTTTGGAGGGTGGTTATTTAACTTGGAATGGCTTAGAAAAATATCAATCACAAGCCTCCAAAGTGTTTTAGGAAATCTATTATCAAAAAAACCACCAGTCTGGATTCCAAAAGTCGGTCATAGCAGATGGTGTTGATGTTCTACCCTAACTCTCAGTTCACCTGCAGCTGTGGAAATGAGTTTCCATTAAAGACACCTCTTGTGTCTCTCTGCTAACTGGGAGAAGACTCTGAAGTGTAGGACAAAACTGGGGAATGAAGGGAGGAGGATTAAAAGTCTGAAGATGATGGGAGCAACCCTCAACATACAAAGAGCTGAGTGGATCATACCTGAGATAGAACAATTCCTCTGGTAGGACAATGCTGTGATGTATGCCCCGTAGTTTCTCAGGGATTCTCAGTGGACTTGATCCTCAATGGACTTGATCCTCAATGGACTTGTTTCTGTGAGACCGCTAATTGCTGACAATGCTAACCTTTTCATTTATGTACACTTTTAGACTTTTCTCACTTTAATGACTCAATTTCCTCATTTGGATTCTCTGAAATTCCCATGCCAAAACAGCCTGGATCCAAGTTTTCATGTCAAGGTCTGCTTTTGAGAACCCCAAAACCTGCACAAGAAGAAAGCTGTCTATGAGATAGCGTACTCCCGAAAGAGGGATGCTCAATGACACTTAGCTTCACACGTGGTAACGAATGGAGAAGAGATATCTTCCAAGAAGGTAGATTTAGGGGCAGTAGAAGATAATGGGCAAAAGAATCACTCCTAGAGAGCAGAAACAATAATGTCCTGACGGGCTTACCAGGGAGTTTATCCTCTCTCAGGATGGGAGTTATTACAGTTTCTGACTAGCAGGATTTTTGGACTGCTATAGACAACTGACTGATGGGTGTTTCCCATTCTGGTAGAGAATGCTGACTGTTTAACAAGAATCACATTCCCCTTATCTATAGTAGGTATGTAGATGGCTGCCAGCAAAGACATATTTCCCAGACTTTTTCAGGTAGATGTCACCAGTGATTAAGTTCTCTTTCTTGAAATATGAGCAGATGTGATGGTACCATGTCCACTCCTGGTGCATGAAAACTTCCACTTCGATTCCTCCCTGCTTTTTCCTCCTTTTGACTTATTGACACAACTAATCTCAGAGTGACCTTATAGGCCACATACTGAAAATGGCAGATTATGTGAGTTTGTGAGAGCATAAACAGTCTGCCACGCTGGAATGTGTATGAAGGCAAAATTTTAAATTTAAGCAATTTAAAAACTCATATCTCTGTTACAATAGTCTTCCTTTTTTCTAAATGGAAATTTTTATTAGGTTTATTCTATTCTTGCTCCACTATTGCATATTTCTTATGGAAAGGCAGACATGTTTGTTCGAGTTTTCTTTTTTTTTTTGGTTATCAGTGCAGAAGTGGTCACAGAATGACCTCCTACAGACTACTTACTGTACATCAACAAGAGATCCTGGCCAATTAACTGGATACACTACAGAAGGGGATACGGAGAGTTCTGCTTTAGAGATGATGCTGTGGTAGCTTTATTTGTGGGAAGAACTGTGTGTAGGAATACTCAACAACCAGAGGGCCAGATCCTGGCTGCCAATTGCTCCCTATACCCTAGAGTCTGTTCTTATTTTCATCATTTTATTTATAAAATTCCCCAAGTTTTAGACAGAGACTACATTTCCGGGCCAGTCGTTACGTGTGGTATTAAGACCAGTTCTGCGTCAATGGAATATGAGAAAGGTAGGTATGTGCTACTACCGTATCAAATCCTGCTCTTCCTCTTCCCCACTTCCACAGGCTGAGACCAAAAGCTAAATGCCAAGCAGTATATTTAGAATGGTAGCTATAGCTCACTCATTTAGATACTTAGAATAAAGACACTTACTTAGATTACCCATCAACATTTGGAACATTATGTGTGAAAAAACAGAATTTATATCTTATTTAATTAAACTGAAAGGTGAGCACAAAATTCTTCTCAAGTTCCATTAGCTGAAATTAATTTCACATGGTCATGTGAAACTGCAAGAATGATTGGGAAAGGTACTCAAGGATCTTCTGGTACTATTTTCATATTTTAGAGGTTGCTTCTACCCACAATCTACCAACCACCCACTCTAACATTACTTATGAAATGAAGTCCCCTCTTCATCTTATTAACACATTCTCATTCTTACCAGGAATTAAAATCCTTAATCAGTCTAAGATGAAAGAACAAATCTGTTTTGAATAGGTTCCGACAGATTTGAAGCTGATATCCAGAAATATTCAGTTTACTGTATTCCTTTGAACTATGATTTGAAGTAACTATCTTACATAAGGTTAATATTTCTATATAAAATTATTTCCTGTTTCTATATGCATTTAAGTGATAAAAATACATCCACCGACTTCCATAAAATCTCCTAAACTATCTCAAAAAAAGATAATTTATCTGTTCTCTTATCATTTGATCAAAAAATGGTGGTGGTGTATTTTAAAAATAAATGAAATTAGGGAGACTATTTACTACTAAAACACACAAACACTACATGTTTACTGAAAGAAAAACGATACATAAATGAATATATTTAAGACAAAAGCACCACATGATAACTCAGTCAGGGTATAGATTTAGAGCATTAATTACTGAATGGGGAAAGATATAAATATTCTTATGTCAGCTGAGGAACATGAACACTGTTAAAAATAACCTGTTTTATCTCAGGTGGCTATTAGAAGCTATGTTGTTGTTATTAGGTACCATCCAGTCAGCTCTGACTCATAGCAACCCCTATGCACAACAGAAGAAAACACTGCCCAGTCCTGCACCAACCTCACAATCATTGGTATACTTGAGCCCACTGTTGTAGCCACTGTGTCAATCCATCTTATTGAGGGTCTTCCTCTTTTTCGCTGACCCTCTACTTTACCAAGCATGATGTCCTTCTTTAGGGACTGGTCCCTCCTGATAACGTGTCCAAAGTATGGGAGACAAAGTCTCACCTTCCTTGCTTCTAAGGAGCATTATGGCTATACTTCTTCCAAGACAGATTTGTTTGTTCTTCTGGCAGCCCATGGTATATTCAATATTCTTCGCCAAGACTGTAATTCAACGACATCCATTCTTCTTTGGTCTTCCTTATTCATTGTCCAGCTTTAACATGCATATGAGGCAATTGAAAATACCACAGCTTGGGTCAGGCACACCTTAGACCTTAAAGCCACATCTTTGCTTTTTAACACTCTAAAGAGGTCTTTTGCAGCAGGTTTTCCCAATGCAACACGTTGTTTGATTTCTTGAGTGCTGCTTCCACGGACACTGATGGTGGATTCAAGTAAAATGAAATCCTTGACGACTTCAAAATTTTCTCTGTTTATCATGATGTTTCTTATTTGTCCAGTTGGGAGGATTTTTGTTTTCTTTATGTTGAGGTGCAACCCATACTAAAGACCGTAGTCTTTGATCTTCATCAGTAAGTGCTTCAAGTCCTTCACTTTCAGAGAGCAAGGTTGTGTCATCTGCATAACACAGGTTGTTAATGAATTTTCCTCTAATCCTAAAGTAGCGTTCCTCTTCATATAGTCCAGCTTCTCTGATTATTTACTCAGCAAACTGATTGAATAAGCATGGTGAAAAGATACTACCCTGCGCACACCTTTCCTGACTTTAAATCACCAGTATCTTCTTGTTGTGGTCAAAGGACTGCCTCTTGATCTATATACAGGTTCCACATGAGCACAATTAAGTGTTCTTGAATTCCTAGTCTTTGCAATGTTATCCATAATTCATTATGATCCACACAGTCGAATGCCTTTGTATAGTCAAAAATTCAAGCCTCGAGTTGCAATACTGAAGGATTCTACAGGGAAAATATTAAATGATGCAGGAAGCATCAAAGGAAGATGGAATGTGAATACACGGAGTCACTATACTAAAAATTGGTCAATGTTCAACCATTTCAGGACGTAGTATATGATCAGGAACTGATGGTACTGAAGGAAGAGGTCCAAGCTGCACTGAAGGTATTGGCGAATAACAAGGCTCTAGGAACTGACAGAATACCAATTGAGATGTTTCAACAAACAGATGCAGTGCTAGACATGCTCATTTGTCTATGCCGGGAACTTTGGAAGATAGCTACCTGGCCAACCGACTGAAAGAGATCCATATTTATGCCTACTCTGAAGAAAGGCGAGCCAACAAAATGCAGAAATTATCGAACAATATCATTAATATCACACGCAAATAAAATTTTGCTGAAGATCATTCAAAAGTGGCTGCAGCAGTATATCAACGGGGAACTGCCAGAAATTCAAGCAGGATTCAGAAGGGGATGTGGAACCATGGATATCATTGCTGATGTCAGATGGATCCTGGCTGAAAGCAGAGAATACCAGAAAGAAACAATATTATACTCACATTTAATTTCTTTTATATTTCATTCATAAATGTCTTTTGGGTATAGCAGTAGCAGTCCTATTGACACTGGGTGTGAACACCGTTTGCACATTAAGGAGCTAACAAAAAGATTGGAGATTCAAGTCCACCCAGAGACATCTTGGAAAACCCGTTGTATTAAAGGATGATAACCAGAGACCAGATACGATTGTAAGTTCAATTTACTGCTATACTGAGATGAGATCAGGCTATACGACAATCTCACATTTTTCCTTATATTATTGGGTGGGGGTTGACGGGAATGAGTTAAGGTTGAGGACTTAAAGTAAAATGAAACTTTCTGAGATAACAGCTGTAGGCCATACTTTATGGATTCTAGCAGGAATAAATAAAGAGCTAGGTAACTAAGCACCATTAAGGGTAAGTATGAATGACTAATTTCAAGTAAGATTATTATTAAGAAAATATGTACAGTTTCAATCATTTTTTATTCAAGCTAGTATGACTAACTAAAAATATCATAGCATTCATTTTTCTATAAGCTCCAATATGTAGACTTAAGTATTTTATTAATTATAACTATAAATCCTGGCCCGCGTCTCTTCTTTGATTAGGATCACTTCCACTCCAGGCAAATTGGAATAATCTGTAATAAAGAGTTGAGAAACAAAGTTCTAAAGCAAAGTAACCTTTGGTAAAAGCTATCATGGTTTCTGTACTACAAATAATTAGAATTCAGAAAATGACTTGTATTTAATACTTTACTTCTGTATATAAATGGGACCTTATTTGAACCCAAATATCTAATCGAAAGGCATTAATAAATGTATCTCAAGAAATTCCATATTTGTTCCTCTGGCCTAAAATATTTTCCTTTTATTTTTTTAATAATGAGTAGCTTTGTTGCTGTTGTTAGCTCCCATCAAGTCAGCCCCCGACTCATGATATCTCCTTGAATAGTCTAGGCTGTTCTTCCTAGTCTGTCTTAGTCTGGAAGCTCCACAGAAACTTGGTGAGCATCGTAGCAACAAGCAAGCCTCTGCTGGCAGATGGGTAGTGGCTAGGCATGAGATGCATCAGCTGAATATGGAACATGGATCACACATATGGAAGGCAAGAATTTCACCACTCAACTACCCCAATCGCTGACTAGCTTTAGAAAAGGGTACATTTTTCTTTTTCCAAAAATCATGGCTTCGGTACAATGTCAATGGTAAACTTTGATTCATATGCAACTGTAGGAATTTTTTTATCATTTGGAATGGTATATTTTAATTTTTTTTTACCAATTATCTTTAATATTGCTATCTTTAAAATTAAAAAAAAAAGGAATGTTCAAACTTTACTGTTAACTTTTGCCATACAGTCTCATAAAAACATTTTAGTGACTGGATATACCATTGGTAGCAACAAGGGCTTAGACCTTAAAACTGTAGATATTACACTGTCAGAACAGAATGACATGGATAAATACGACAGCATGCCATGATGACGAACCCATTTCAACACTATTTTTAGTGAATGTTGACCAGGAAAACACGGGGAAGCAGTTGAGAACAGTATACAATAAAACTTCTACTTTAACCTGTCACCAACATTTTTGTAAGGCAAGGTAGATAATAAATAAATAATACGAATGATGGAAGGTAAATATGCAGCCAATCATCAGTTTTAATAATTCATCTATGATGCTACAGAAGGCAAAATGAGAGAATATTCTGAGATTTCATAAAATACTCATATTTTGGTGTTGGTAGCAGCATTAGAAATGTTTAAAATCTTTTTGAGCAGACTTAAATGCACGTAATCAAGTCTTGTTTCTGGGAAGGGAAGTAAAAACAAACACTCTTGGGAATTTCCTGTGGCACAGTCAAAGAACTTGAATCATCAAACAGATAAATGCGAATAAATCAAATGATGTTGGTAATGGTTCCACAAAGCGATTGATGTAATTGGTTTCAGTGAATTGTACCAGTGAAAAAATGTTAAATTGGTAAACGCCATGTTATCTATATTTTTAAAACAATAAAAAAAATAAATTCACAATTTCCCTGTGTGATCTAGTGGTTCCAACCAATGCGCTTAGCATTACAGTTACCATATAAATACAAGTGTTGAAAACCCTATCTTGATCACAGTCCTAGACATATACTCTGAAGAAATGAAGACAAGAAGGAACACAATCAAAAACCTATACACTGATGTTTATTGCAGCACTTTTCACAATCACTAAAATGTGGAAACAACCAAAATGTCCACCAACATATGACTGGATAAATAAAATGCGATATATATCTATATCTATCTATCTATATATCTATATATATACGCAATGGAACACTACTCAGCCATAAAGAGAAACGAAATCCTGATGCATGCCACAACATGGATGAACCTTGAAAATGTCATGCTGAGTGAAAAATCAATCACAGAAGGACAAATACTGTATGATCTCACTTATATGAAATAAGAAAATATGTAGAAACCAAAGATAATTGGTTGTTACCAGGAGTGAGAGGCAGGGGAAAAAGGCAAGTTTTTAACTAGAGGACTTCAAGTTTATGTTCACGGTGATGGAATGATTTGGACAAGGATGAATAAAATGGTTGTACAAATTGAAGAATGTAATCAATGTCACTGAATTGTACATGTAGAAATTGTTGAGATGACATAAATTTTGTCATGTATATTTTCACCACAATAAAAACAATCAAACAAACAAAACCCTATCTCATTCAGGGTTACTGATAGACCAGTCAAATTTCTTATGGAAGCTTATTAAAGGCTCCCCAGAGAAATCAGAGGAACCTCTTGTAGGAAGAAGTGACAGGGAAAGAGCTGGAGTGTAAATATAATAGTTTTTGGAAGATACACTTAAACATGGAAGATATCTTTCTGGTTGCACACCAGCTAATGGAAAAGTGTTCTGATACAGAAATTCATGCGATATTCAAATATTTAACAACAAATAGAATATTAACATCACAGTGCTGAAGCTTATGCTGGAGGTCTTCTGCTGTGCTAGCCATTAATACCACTTTTTAAAAATTTTATTGTGCTTTAGGTGAAAGTTTACAACACAAATTAGTTTCTCATTCAAAAATTTATGCACAAATTGTTTTGTGACATTGGTTGCAATCCCCGTAATGTGTCAGCACTCTCCCTTTTCCCTTTACATCTCAGCTTCCCTTCGTCCTTTCATCCAGTTTTCCTGTCCCTTCTGGCCTTCTTCTCTGTGCTATTGGGCAGGTGTTGCTCGTTTGGTCTTGTATACTTGATTGCACTAAAAAGAACATTCCTCACATGAGTTATTGCTTGTTTTGTAGGCCTGTCTAATCTTTGACTGAAAGGTAGACTTCAGGAGTGGCTTCAGTTCTGATTTAGTAGAATAACCAGGGGCCATAATCTCAGGGATTCCTCCAATCTCTGTCAGATCAGTAAGTCTGGTCTTTTTTTGTGTGTGTGAATCTGAATTTTGTTCTACATTTTTCTCTCACTCTGTCCAGGACCCACTATTGTGATCCCCTGTCAGATCTGTCAGTGGAGGTATCCAGGCACCCTCTAGTTCTTCTGGGCTCAGGATGGTAGAGGCTGTGGTTCATGTGGTCTATTACTCCTTTGGACTAATATTTTCCTTGTTTCCATCTTTTTCTTATTGTGAATAATGCTGCAGTGAACATGGGTGCACATATGTTTATTCGTATGATAGCTCTTATTTCTCTAGGATATATTCCTAGGAGTGGGATTGCTGGATTATACGGTATTTCTATTTCTAGTTTTTAAGGAAGCACCATAACTTTTTCCATAGTAGTTTTACCAGTTTACATTCACACCAGCAGTACATAAGAGTTCCAATCTCCTCACAACCTCTCTGACGTGTTATTTTCTGGTTTTTTGATTAGCTCCAGGATAGTCAGGGTGAGATGGTATGTCATTGTAGTTTTGATTTGCATTTCTCTAATGGTTAATGACCACGACTGTTTCCTCATGTACCTGTTAGCTTCCTGAATGTCTTCCTTGGTGAAGCATCTGTTCATATCCTTTGCCCATTTCTTAAACGTGGTGTTTTTTTGTTGTTGAGGTGTTGAACTATTTTGCAAATTTTAGAGATTAGAGCCTTGTCGGATATGCCATAGCCAAAATTTTTTTCCTAGTCTGAAGATTCTTTTTCCTCTTTTAGTGAAGTCTTTTGATGAGCATAAATGTTTAATATTTAGGAGCTCCCAGTTATCTAGTTTATTTAATGGTGTTTGTGCATTGTTAGTTTTTTATTCTAATTATGTCATGTATTAGGGCCCCTACTGTTGTCCCTATTGTTTCCTCCATGATCTTTATCGTTTTAGGATTTATATTTATGTCTTGATCCATCGTGAGTTAGTTTTTGTATATGGTGTGAGGTATGGATCTTGTTTCATTTTTTTACAGATGGACATTCAGTTTTTCCAGCACCATTTGTTGAAAAGACTGTCTTTTTCCTATTTAATTAACTTTGGTCCTTTGTAAAAGATTAGCTGACCATAAAACCAAAAAAACCAAACCCCCAATTCCGACTCATAGCAACCCTATAGGACAGAGTAGAACTGCCCCGTAGGGTTTCCAATGAGCTCCTGCTGGATTCAAACTGCCGACTTTTTGGTTAGCAGTAGAACTCTTAACCATTATGCCACCAGGGTTTCCTAGTTGACTATGAGTGGATGGATTTACTTCTGGGTTCTGAATTCTGTTTAATTGGTCTATGTGTCTGTCGTTGTTCCAGTACCAGGCTGTTTTGACTACTGTGGCTGTATAGTAGGTTCTGAGACCAGGAAGTGTGAAGCCTCCTACTTTTTCTTTTTTCTTCAATAATGCTTTGCTTCTCCAGGGCCTCTATCCCTTCCATACAAACTTAGTGATTCGTTTTTTTTTTTTTTTTCTTTTTCATTTCATTAAAGAATACTGTTGGTATTTGTATCAAGATTGCATTATATCTGTAGATGTTTATATGTAGAATTGACGTTTTCACAATGTTGAGTCTTCCTCTCCATGAGCATGACATGTTTTTCTATTTATGTAGGTCTCTTTTGTTTTCTAACAATAGTGTTTTGCAATTTTGTTTATATGGGTATTTTACGTTCCTGGTGAGATTTATTGCTAAGTATTTTACCTTTTTAAGGGCTATTATAAATAGGATTATTTTCCTGATTTCCTTTTTGAAGTTTTCTTTGTTGGTAAATAGGAATACTACTGTAGTTTTTATGTTTATCTTGTATCTTGCTATTCTGCTGAATCTTTCTATTTGTTCCAGTAGTTTTCTTGTGCAGTCTTTGAGGTTCATTATGTATAGATCATACTATCTGTGAATAGGGATATTTTTATTTCTGCCTTTCTAATTTGAATGACCTTTATTTCTTATCCTTGCCTTATTGCTCTAGCTAGGACTTCCAGCACAATGTTAAAGAAGAGGGGAGTTAAAGAGCATCCTTGTCCTGTTGCTGTTCTCTGGGTAAATGCTTTCAGCCTCTCTCTCTCTCTCCACTGAAAATGATATTGGCTGTTGGTTTTGTATTAAAAAAAAAAAAAAATGTTGCCGTTGAGTTGATTCCGACTCATAGCAACCCTATAGGACAGAGTGGAACTGCCCAATAGGGTTTTCCAGGAGTGGCTGGCAGATTCAAACCATCAACCTTTTGTTTGGCAGTCAAGCTTTTAACTACTGTGCAACCAGGGCTCCTAGTTTTGTATGTTGTTGTTGTTATTAGGTACCATCAAGTTGGTTCCAATTCATAGCGACCCCATGCACAACGGAATGAAATAGTTCCTGGTCCTGTGCCATCCTCACAATTGTTGTTATGCTTGAGCCAATTGTTGCAGCCACTGTCAATCCATCCCGTTTAGGGTCTTCCTCCCCTTCACTGTCCCTCTACTTTACCGAGCATGATGTCCTTATCCAGGGATTGATCCCCGCTGATAACATGTCCAAATTATGTGAGACGAAGTCTCCACATCCTAGCTGCTAAGGAGCATTTTGGCTGTACTTCTTCCAAGACAGATTTGTTCATTCTTTTGGCAGTCCATGGTATATTCAATATTCTTTGCCAACACCATAATTCAAAGGCGTCAGTTGTTTTCAGTCTTCCTTATTCGTTGCCCAGCTTTCACATGCACATGAGGCAATTGAAAACACAATGGCTTGGGTCAGGCCCACCTTAGTCATACAGGTGACGTCTTTGCTTTTCAACACTTTAAAGAGGTATTTTGCAGCAGATTTGCCCAATGCTATGTGTCTTTTGATTTCTTGACTGCCACTTCCATGGGTGTTGATTGTGGATCCAAGTAAAATGAAGTTCTTGACATATTCAATATTTTCTCCTTTTATCATGATAAATTGCTTATTGGTCCAGTTGTGAGAATTTCTGTCTTCTTTATGTTGAGGTGTAATCCATACTAAGGTCTGTGGTCTTTGATCTTCATCACCGAGTGCTTCTCATCCTCTTCCCAAAGCAAGGTTGTGTTATCTGCCTAACACAAGTTGTTCATGAGTCTTCATCCAATCCTGATGCCATGTTCTTCTTCATATAGTCCAGTTTCTCAGATTATTTTCTTGGCATACATATTGCATAAGTATGGCGAAGGGATCCAACCCTGACACACACCTTTCCTGATTTTAAACCACCCAGTATCACCTTGTTCTGTTCAAAGGACTGCTTCTTGATGTATGTACAGATTCCTCATGAGCACAATTAAGTGTTCTGGAATTCCCATTCTTTGTAATGTCATCCATAATTTGTTATGATCCACATAGTTGATTGCCTTTGCATAGTCTATAAAACACAGGTAAACATCTTTCTGGTATTCTCTGCTTCCAGCCAGGATCCATCTGACATCAACAATGATAAACCTTGTTCCACATCCTCTTCTGAATACAGCTTCAACTTCAGGCAGGTCTCTGTTGATGTAGAGCTGCAACCACTTTTTAATGATCTCCAGCAAAATTTTACTAGTTTGTGATATTAATGATATTGTTCGATAATTTATGCATTCAGTTGGATCACCTTTATTTGGAATAGGCATAAATATGGATCTCTTCCAGTTGGTTGGCCAGATAGCTGTCTTCCAAATTTCTTGGCCTAGAAGAATGAACACTTCCATCCCTGCAACAGTTCTTTGAAACATCTCAGTTGGTACTGCATCAATTCCTGGAGCCTTATTTTTTGCCAATGTCTCCAGTGCCTCGTGGACTTCCTCCTTCAGTAACATCGGTTCTTGAGCGTATGCTACCTCTTTTTGGTACAGTGACTTTGTGTATTCCTTCATCTTCTTTGATGCTTTTTGTAGCGTTCAGTATTTTGCCCATAGAATCCTTCACTATTGCAACTGGTGGCTTGAATTTTTTCTTCAGTTCTTTCAGCTTGAGAAATGCTGAGTGTGTTCTTCCCTTTTTGTTTTCTAAATCCAGGTCTTTGTGCTTATCGTTGTAAAACTTTACTTTGTCTTCATGAGTCACCCTTTGAAATCTTCTGTTTAGCTCTTTTACTTCATCATTTCTTCCATTTGCTTTAGCTACTTGATGTTCAAGAGCAAGTTTCAGAGTCTCTTCTGACATCCATTTTGGTATTTTCTTTCTTTCCTGTCTTTTTAAATACCTCTTACTTTCTTCATGTATGATGTCCTTGATGTCATTCCACAATTCATCTGGTCTTCGGTGATTAGTGTTCATTATGTCAAATCTATTCTTCAGACGTCTCTAAATTTAGGTGAGATATACTCAAAGTCACACTTTGGGTCTCGTAGATTTGTTCTAATTTTCTTAATCTTCAGCTTGAACTTGCATATGAGCAATTGATGGTCTCTTCCACATTTGGCCCCTGCCCTTGTTCTGATTGATGATATTGAGCTTTTGCATCATCTCTTTCCACAGATGTAGTTGATTTGATTCCTATGTATTCCATTAGTCGAGGTCCACGTGTATTGTTGCCATTTATGTTGGTGAAAAAATGTATTTGCAATAAAGAAGTCATTGGTCTTGTAAAATTCTATTATGTGATCTCAAGTATCATTTCTATCACCAAGGTCATATTTTCCAACTACTGATCATTCTTCTTTATGTCCAACTTTAACATTCCAATCACCAGTAATTGTCAATGCGTCTTGATTGCATGTTTCATCAATTTCAGCCTATAATAGTTGGTAAAAATCTTTAATTTCTTCATCTTTGACATTAGTGGTTGGTGCGTAAATTGAATAATGGTCATATTAACTAGTCTTTCTTGTAGGCATATGGATATTAACCTATCACTGATAGCGTTGTACTTCAGGATAGATCTTGAAATGTTCTTTTTGATGACGAATGCAATGTTATTCACTTCAGTTTGTCTTTCCCAGTATAGTAGATTATTTGATTGTGCAATGCAAAATGGCCGATACTAGTCCCTTTCAACTCACAAATGCCTAGGATATTGATGTTTATGCCTTCCATTTAATTTTTGAGGAGTTCTAATTTTCCTAAATTCATATGTTGTACATTCAATATTCCAATTATTAATGGATTTTTGCATCTGTTTCTTCTCATTTTGAGTTATGCCACATCAGCAAATGAAGGTCCCAAAAGCTTGACTCCATCCACATAATTAAGGTCGACTCTATTTTGAGGAGGCAGCTCTTCCCCTGTCATCTTTTGAGTGTCTTCCAACCTGAGGGGTTCATCTTCTGACACTATATCAGACAATGTTCTGTTGCTATTCATAAAGTTTTCACTGGCTAATTTTTTTCAGCTGTAGACTGCCAGGTCCTTCTTCCTAGTCTGTGTTGGTCTAGAAGCTCTGCTGAAACCTGCCCACCATAGGTGTCCTTGATGATATTTGATTACTGGTAGCATAGCTTCCCTTATCACAGCAACACTAAGCCCCCACAGTACGGCCAACTGACAGACATGTGGGGGTGGTTTTGTATAGATGCCCTTTACTATTATTAAAAACTCTCAATAAAATTAGAAGAGAAATTCCTTAATATAATAAAGGGCATTGTTTTGTATAGATGCCCTTTGTTATGTTGAAGAATTTCATGTCTATTCCCATTTTATTGAGAGTTTTTATCAGGAATGGATGTTGATTTAGATGATCACGAAATTCTTTTCTTTTGTTCTATATATACAGTGTATTACATTAATTTGTTTTCTGTTGTTGAACCATCTTACATACCTGGTACAAATCCATTTGATTGTCATGTATTTTTTTTTTATATGATGCTGCATTCTATTGGCTAGAATTTTGTTGAGAATTTTTTTGCATCTATATTCATGAGAGGTATTGGTCTGTAATATTATTTTTGGTAGTATTCTTGCCTGGTTTTGGTATCAGGGTTATGTTAGCTTTATACAATTAGTTAGGGAGTATTCCTTCTTTTTCTGTGCTTTGAAATTGAGTACTCCTTGTGTGATTTCTTCTCTGAATGTTTGGTAGAATTCTCCAGCAAAGCCATCTAGGTCAGGGCTTTTTTTTTTTTTTTTTTTAATGGAAGTTTATTTATTTATTTTATTACCTCTTCAATCTCTTCTCTTGTTATGAGTTTGTTCAGATTTTTTATCTCAGTTTGGGTTAGTTTAGGTAGGTAGTGTGTTTCTAGAAATTTGTTCATTTCCTCTAGCTTCTAAAATTTGTTAGAGTACAATTTTTTATAGTATTCTGTTATGATCCTTTTAATTTCTGTTGGGTCTGCTGTAATTTCCCCCATCTCTTTTCTTATGGGTTAATTGCTTCCTCTCCTACTTTTATTTTGTCATTTTGACCAATAGTTTGTTGATTTTGTTGATCTTATTGAATAATCAACTTTTGGTCTTGTTGATCCTTTCTATTGTTTTTCGGTTCTGTATTTTATTTATTTCTGCTCTGATCTTTATTATTTCCTTACTTCTGGTGCCTATGGGCTTCTTTTGGCCTTCTCTATTTGTTTGAATTGTGTACCTACCATTCTGATTTTGGTCCATTCTTCTTTTTTGTTGTGTGCATTAATTGCTATAAATTGACCTCTGAGCACTGCCTTTGCTGTGTTCCAAAGGTTTTTGTTTGATGTGTTTTCATTCTCATTTGATTTCAGGATTTTTGATTCCTCCTTTGATTTCTTGTATTATATAGTTGTTTTTAAGCAAGGTGTTATTCCATTTTCATATAGTTGATTTTTTCCTTGCTCTTTCTGTTATTATTAATTTTCTTTGTAGTGTTGTGATCAGAGAGAATGTTTTGTATTATTTCATTGTTTTTTATTTTATTGAGGGTTATTTTGTGGCCTGAAATGTGATCTATTCTGGAGAATGTTCCAGGTACATTGGAAAAGAAAGTATACTTTGCTGCTGTTGAGTGGAGTGTTCTATATATGTCTATGAGGTTAAGTTGGTTGATTTTAGCCTTTAGATCTTTTGTATCTTTGTTGACTTTCTTTCTAGCTGTACTGTCCTTTGCTGAGAATGGTATGTTGAAGTCTCCTACTATTATTGTGAAACTGTGTATTCCTCTTTTCAGTGCTATTAGAGTTTGTTTTATTTATTTTGGAGCCCTGTCTTTGGATGTGTGGATATTTATTAATGTATGTCTTCTTGGTGGATTGTCCCTTTAATCTTTATAATGTCTTTCCTTGTTTTTTGGAGCCCTGGTGATGCAGTGGTTAAGAGTTCAGCTGCTAACCAAAAGGTTGACAGTTTGAATTCAACAGCTGCTCCTTGGAAACTCTGTGGGGGCAGTACTATTCTATCCTATAGGGTTACCATAAGTCAGAATTGCCTGAACAGCGACAGATTTGGTTTTGGGGTTTTCCTTTGTCTTTTATGGTGGCTTTTGTCTTAAAGTCTATTTTATCTGAGTTTAGTATTGCCACCCCTGCTTTTTTTTGGTTACTGTTTGCTTGATGTTTTTTGTTCTATCCTTTGATTTTTAAAGTTTATGTCTTTGTGTCTAAAGTGTGTCTCTTGTAGACAACATGTTGATGGGTCATGTTTCTTCTAACCATTGTGCAACTCTCTATTTATGGGTCCATTTAGGACATTTACATTTAGTTTATCAATAGATATGCATTTATTGCTGTTATATTGTTATGCTTTTTTTTAATGACGGTGGGGCAAAACTAGGGGCCCCAACTAGGGGAAGGGAGGGGAGGTGAGCTACTGGGATAGGTGGGAGGGAGAAAGAAAAGAAAATCCAGAAAGGAAAAAAAAAATACTGTGGCGGGGGTCAGCAGTTGGCAGGAAGATGTGGGGTGGACCCAGGGCAGCAGTGAGCTGGTGTGAGAGTGGCTCTCTAGTCGTGGCAATGTGACAGGGCCTGGCAGGAAGGGGGAGAGGTGGCATACGGGGCTAGGTGGGAGGGAAAAATAAAAGGAAGAAAGAAAAAAAACTCAAAAAAACAAAAGCTGCACAGTGGGAGAGGGCAGGGCAGGCAGAGGAAGGGTAGCTTGTACTGTGAACCCTGGCAGTGGGGGCTGCTGGGATGGGGAGGTTCCTGCTGCTACTCATCAGAAGCATAAGGGGTAGGGAAAGCATGTTTCGCTGGTTACCACGTGCTCTGTCTCCTTTTGGGAGCTCTGTGAAGTTACCTTCCCGCACTCCCTGTCAAGGGTTATTGCTGGCTGTGCTTCAAGACGGCAATGCTCTACGGTATTAGTTGGCAGGGAATCTCCACTGCATAACTCTCCTCGTTCTCTGTTTTCTGTCAATTTCTTCTCTATTCGGTGTTTTATCTTGTTCTTTATCCCTTTATTTGATGCTTAGGGTTCCAGAATTGATGTTTGTATCTGTTTTACTTAGTTTTTCAGGTGAGTGTTTGCTGCAGAGGGATGGCATAGTGGGTCCATTTATGGCATCATGTTGGTTCGAGCTTGCCATTAATTCTTTAAGGATGAGAACACTACATACATGAATACCCTTATTTAAAGTATTTTCATTATTGCTGATAAGCTGACAACATTGAATTCATACTAATGTACTGTATAACCCTTTTCCTCTTATCATGCTCTAAAATAAAATTAAATTGATATTGTTGTTAGGTTTCATCCAGTCATAGCAACCGTATGTACAACAGAATGTAACACTACTCCAGTCATAGGCCATCCTTACAATCGTTGCTATGTTTGAGCCCATTGTGTTAATCCATCTTGTTGAGGATCTTCCTCTTTTTCACTAACCCTCTACTTTACCAAACATGATGTCCTTCTCCAGGGACAGGTCCCTCTTGATAAAATACCCAAAGTATGTGACATGAAGATTCCTCACCCCTTATTCACGGTCCAGTTTTCACATGCATAGGAGCTGATTGAAAATACCATGGATTGGGTCAGGCACACCTTAGTCCTCAAAGTGACATCTTTACTTTTTAACACTTTAAAGAGGTTTTTTTGCATCATATTTACCTAATGCAATATGTCATTTGATTTCTTGACTGTTGCTTTCATAGGTATTGATAGTGGATCCAGGTAAAATTATATCCTTGTCAGCTTCAATATTTTCTAAGTTTATCATGATGCTGCTTATTTGTCCAGATGTGGGGATTTTTGTTCTCTTTATGTTGAGATGTAATCCATACTGAATGCTGTAGTCTTTGATCTTCATCAGTATGTGCTTCAAGTTATTTTCTCTTTCAGCAAGCAAAGTTGTCATCTGCATATCACAGGTTGTTAATAAGTCTTTCTCCAATCTTTCAATCAACAAACCTACGGAAATAAAATAGAATACGTATAACAAACCTATGCTAATCCAGAAGCACTGGTGGTGCAGTGGTTAAGTACTTAGTTGTTTAATGAAACATCGGGTGTTGGAACCCACTAGCCACTCCTCCAGAGAAAGATGTGGCAGTCTGCTTCTGTAAAGATTACAGCCTTGGAAACACTATAGGGAAGTTCTACTCTGTCCTATAGGTCACTATAAGTCAAAATTGACTCAGTGGCAATGGGTTTGTTATGGTTTTTGTACCTATCCTTCATAGTGAAACTGATTTTTTTCTTGTATGGATTGAATCATGGAGTGATCTTCAAAAATTTTAAGCAAGGAGAGGGGCGGGGCAAGATGGCGATCTAGGCAGAAGCACCACGCCATCCCTCCACAGCAAAGATCTGAAAAACTAAGCCTAACAGAGAATCAACAATCCTGAAACCCTAGAACAGCAAATGAAGAGATAAAGAACTCAGCCAAACACCAAATGGAGTGAGAATACTGAAAGAGAATGGAGAGCAAGGAGAGACCCATGCAGAGATTCCTTACCAGATAACGCAGCGCGGATCCACCATCTTGGATTCCTATCGGAGACCAGCAAATGGGAGAACGGGAGAGCAGCCTTGAGGAGCGTCCAGTGGGAGATGGAACGACCGGTAAATTGCGGTGTGTGCTTTCCCACCCCCCACCCCTCTCCACCTTGGCTGGGGCTCCCCTGCTTCCCGTGGCCAGGGTCCCTGGGTTGGGGGGCGCCGGTGCTTGGATTCTGCACGCCCGGGCTGGCGGCTCTCTGAGAGCCATTTGTTGGCTGCTGGCGAAGCTTTTTATGCTGCCTCCCCCTCCTTTTGCTCGGGTGCCTGGTTCCGAGCGCGGTCTTTGCTCTTTCCTGCGGGGCTGTGGGGCTGCGTTTGGGCGTGTGGCTGCTTCCAGGTCTGGGCTGCCGCACTGGTGAGATCCCGAGGACTTTGTTCATTTGCCCCTCTGCTTCCCGTGGCCACAGTCTCTTAACCCCGAGACTGCCGGCTGCTTGGATTCCACGTGCCTGGGCGGGCGGTTTTCTAGATGCCATTTGTTGGCTACTGGTGCTGCTTTTTTTTTTTTTTTTCCTCCTGATCCTTTTGGTTTCTCACTTGCCTCTCACCACCTCCCCCTCCTTTCACTCGGGTACCTGGCTCCTTGCATCCTCTTAGCTCCTTTCTGAGGGTCCACAGAGTGCAGGCAATTTGTGATATACGCTTTCCACTCTCCACCCTTCTTCACTCACACTCGGCCTCCTCTGTATCCCACGGACACAGTCTCTTGTCCAGAAACACCAACCCGCACTAGCTGGCTCTCTGAGCAACATTCACTGACTGCTGGTGTTGCCTTTTTTTTTTTTTTCCTTAATTTTATTTTTTTCTTTTTTAATTAGTTTTGTTTTCTTTTCCCTCTTTTTCCCTTTTGTCTTTCTTCATTGCTTAATTTCTCGTCTCTCTCTCTTCTTTCTCTTTCTGATCCCTGAATACCAGGTGATGTATGCCTCTGCACCTTCTGGCCAGGCTGTGCTGTGAAACCAGAGAACGACTCCCCCAGACCTCATAGCTGCATCGGTGGGATCCCTGGGAACTTTGCAGTTCTTTAACTTTTCTGATTTTTATTTGTTCATTCTTTCCTTTTCTTTCTCTTCCCCCTTCTGGTTTCCTCCATCCCATAGGCTCTCATCTGTCCATTCCAACGACAAGCTCCCCTAGCATTCTTTTATGTTTGTACGCTTTTTGCTCCTCCTCCTCTCTCCTCTCTCCCATATCCAGCTTAGCTTCACACATAACCATCTCCCCGCTACACCCTGCCTACCTGCACTGTGCACTTGACATCACACCACCAAGCTGTGCAGGCACGCCCTATTGGAACCTGCCCAGCACTGACTACCGACCGTCCTGGTGGCTGCGGTGAGTGTCACAAACAACCCGTCCCAGTGGCTCCTCTTCAGCTAGATCTGCCCAGCTATGCCACAAGGACGAAACAAAAAAAAAAAAAAAATCTACAATCAATAAACGAGAGACATATCTACTGAATGACCTGAAAACAGCGAGCAATATCAAAACATTTACAAAAACAAGACAAGATGGCTCCAATAGGCGTCCAAATTAAAACACCAGATAACTCTCCTGTGGAAGAAAATGCACTAGAAGTACCTGATAGGGAACTCAAATCACTAATACTCGGAATTTTCCAAGAACTGAGGCAAAAAGCTGACAAACATGAGGAAATGATAGACAAATTTAAGGAAAATACAGACAAAAAATTGGAAGAATTCAGGAAGATGATGCAGGAACAAAATGCCAAAATAAATTCACAACTCGAAATTATACAAAAACAACAATTAGAAATCCAAAAGATAAACAACAAGATTTCAGAAATGGACGGTGTCATAAAAGGGCTGAGAAGTAGATTTGAAACCGTGGAAGACAGGATCAGTGGAACTGAAGACAAACACTTGGATACGACTCTGTTTCAGGAAAACTCAGAAAAAAGAACAAAGAAAAATGAAGAGACCCTGAGAGTTATGTGGGACACAATTAAAAGCAAAAACTTACGAGTGATTGGCATCCCAGAACAGGGGGAGAAAAGAGAAAACACAGAGAGGATCATTGACGAACTGCTGACAGAAAACTTTCCCAATATCATGAAAAATGAAAAGCTGGCCATCCAAGAAGCTCAACGAACCCCATATAGAAGAGACCCCAAAAGAAAATCACCAAGACATATCATATTCACACTCGCCAAAACTAAAGACAAACAAAGAATCCTGAGAGCAGCTCATGAAAAACAAGAAGTCACATACAGAGGAGAAACAATAAGACTAAGCTCAGATTATTCGGCAGAAACCATGCAGGCAAGAAGGCAATGGGATGACATATATAAAATCTTGAGAGAAAAAAATTGTCAGCCAAGAATAATATAGCCTGCAAAACACTCGTTCAAAATTGATGGTGAAATTAGGTCATTTCCAGATAAACAGAAACTAAAGGAATATGCAAAAGTCAAACCAAACTTACAAGAATTATTAAAGGGAGTTCTTCGATCTGAGGACAAACAGCTTCAGCCATCAGGCAGGACCTAGGACCTAGGACGCAGGTTCATATGAACCAGATACCATACTAGTAACTGCACTACTGGGGACTATCCAAAAACAATAGAAATACAACAGGCAATCAGAGCAATCAATCAAACGATGACAACAACATCAAAACAATGAAAGAGGGAACAAACGGCATAGGTATAGAACCTTCTAAAGGAGAGGAAGGAAAGGCGATACCAAGTAAGGGTAGACTGCTTCAAAATTATAAAGATAAGGGTAAAATTCATGGTAA
Source organism: Dugong dugon (assembly GCA_030035585.1). NCBI lineage: Eukaryota > Metazoa > Chordata > Mammalia > Sirenia > Dugongidae > Dugong > Dugong dugon. The sequence goes on along the minus strand of CM057463.1, from coordinate 192,997,389 downwards.
CCACAAAGAAAGTTAACAAACCAACTCATAAAAATAAAGACGAAAAACATAAAGTCTCAGCAAAAACAAAACCTACAAAAACAAAAGAAATGAACACAAAATCCACAAACAAAAGTAACTCAGCACAAGAGAGTATGAAGAACAAAGAAAACTTCAGCACCACAAAAAAAAGCACTACAAAATGACAGCAACAAACGTCCATCTGTCAATAGTTACACTGAATGTAAATGGACTCAATGCACCCATAAAGAGACGGAGAGTGGCAGAATGGATAAGAAAACAGGATCCATCAATATACTGTCTACAAGAGACACACCTTAGAAACAAAGATGTGAATTTATTAAAAATCAAAGGTTGGAAAAAAATATATCAAGCTAACAACTACCAAAAAAGAGCAGGAGTGGCAATTCTAATCTCAGATAAAATAGACTTTAAAATAATATCTACCATAAAAGACAAAGAAGGACAGTATATAATGATTAAGGGGATGATCCATCATGAAGACATAACCATAATAAATATCTATGCACCCAATGACAGGGCTCCAAAATACATAAAAAACTCTAACAGCACTGAAAAGAGAAATTGACAGTTCCACAATAATAGTACGAGACTTCAACACACCACTCTCAGTAAAGGACAGAACAACTAAAAAGAAACTCAGCAAAGATACAGAAGACCTAAAGGACACAATCAGCCAACTGGACCTCATAGACATATATAGAACAATCCATCCAACCGCTGCAAAGTACACATTCTTTTCCAATGCACATGGAACGTTCTCCAGAATAGACGACATCTTAGGCCACAGAGCAATCCTCAACAAGATCCAAAACGATGAGATAATTCACAGTATCTTCTCTGACCACAATGCCATCAAGGTAGAAATTAACACTAGAAAGAGCAAGGAAAAAAAATCAAACACATGGAAACTGAATAATACTCTGCTTACACATCACTGGGTAATAGAAGAAATCAGAGATGGAATTAAAAAATTCCTAAAATCAAATGAAAATGAAAACACATCATACCAAAACCTTTGGGACACAGCAAAGGCAGTCCTCAGAGGACAATTTAGAGCAATAGATGCACATATGAAAAAAGAAGAAAGGGACAAAATCAAAAGATTAACTACACAACTCAAACAAATAGAAAGAGAACAGCAAAAAAAGCCTACAACCCCCGGAAGAAGGGAGATAGATAAGATCAGAGCAGAAATAAATGAAATAGAGAACAGAAAAACAATAGAAAGAATTAAGAAAACCAAAAGTTGGTTCTCTGAAAGAATCAACAAAATCGACAAACCACTGGCCAGACTGACAAAAGAAAAACAGCAGAGGGCACAAATAACCCAAATAATAAATGAAATGGGGGACATTACAACAGACCCAACTGAAATAAAAAGGATTAAAACAGAATATTGTGAAAAACTGTATTCCAACAAATTTGAAAACCTAGAGGAAATGGAAACATTTCTAGAAACACACGGCCTGCCCAAACTACAACAAAGTGATATTGAAAATCTGAACAGACCCATAACAGGAGAAGAGATTGAAAAGGTAATAAAAAAACTCCCAACCAAAAGAAGCCCTGGCCCAGATGGCTTCACTGGAGAATTCTACAAAACATTTACAGAAGAGCTTGTACCAGTTCTACTCAAGCTATTTCAGAGCATAGAAGAGGAAGCAACACTTCCAAATTCATTCTATGAAGCCAGCATAACGCTGATACCAAAACCAGGCAAAGACATCACAAAAAAAGAAAATTACAGACCAATATCTCTCATGAAAATAGATGCAAAAATTCTGAACAAAATTCTAGCCAATAGAATTCAGTATCATATCAAAAAAATAACACACCATGACCAAGTAGCATTCATACCAGCTATGCAAAGATGGTTTAACATTAGAAAATCCATCAACGTAATTCACCACATAAATAAAAGGAAAGAAAAAAATCACATGATCATCTCAATTGATGCAGAAAAGCCATTTGACAAAGCCCAACACCCATTCCTGATAAAAGCTCTCAATAAAATAGGTATAGAAGGGAAAGTTCTCAACATAATAAAGGGCATCTATGCAAAACCAACAGCCAACATCATTCTTAATGGAGAGAGGCTGAAAACATTCCCCTTGAAAACAGGAACAAGACAAGGATGCCCTTTATCACCACTCTTATTTAACATTGTGCTGGAAGTTCTAGCTAGAGCAATAAGGCAAGAAAAAGAAATAAAGGACATCCAAATTGGTAATGAAGAAGTTAAACTGTCCCTGTTTGCAGATGATATGATACTATACATAGAAAGCCCTAAAGACTCCACGAGAAATCTACTGGAACTAATAGAAAGATTGATCAGAGTGGCAGGATACAAAATAAACATTCAAAAATCAGTTGGATTCCTATACACCAGTAAAGAGAACGAGAAATCTACTGGAACTAATAGAAAGATTCAGCAGAGTGGGAGGATACAAGATAAACATTCAAAAATCAGTTGGATTCCTATACACCGGTAAAGAGAACGATGAAAAAGAGATCAGGAAATCAATACCATTTTCAATAGCCCCTAAAAAGATAAAATACTTAGGAATAAATCTGACCAGGAATGTAAAAGACCTATACAAAGAAAACTACAAAACACTGCTGCATGAAACCCAAAGGGATCTACATAAATGGAAAAACATACCAAGCTCATGGATAGGCAGACTCAACATTGTGAAAATGGCAATTCTACCTAAAGCAATTTACAAATACAATGCAATCCCCATCCAAATACCAACAACATTCTTCAAAGAGATGGAAAAACTAATTATTAACTTTATATGGAAAGGGAAGAAGCCCCGAATAAGTAAAGCACTACTGAAGAAGAAGAATAAAGTTGGAGGACTCACACTACCTGACTTGAGAACCTACTAAACAGCTACAGTAGTCAAAACATCCTGGTACTGGTACAACAACAGAGACATTGACCAATGGAACAGAATTGAGAACCCAGACGTAAATCCATCCACCTACAGTCACCTGATTCTCGACAAGGGCCCAAAGTCCATCAAATGGGGAAAAGACAGTCTTTTTAACAAATGGTGCTGGCAAAACTGGATATCCATTTGCAGAAAAATGAAACAGGACCCATACCTCACACCATATACAAAAACAACTTCAAAATGGATCAAAGACCTGAATATAAAGCCTCAAACTATAAAATTCATAGAAGAAAAAATAGGACCAACACTTCAGGCCTTAATACATGGCATTAACAGGATACAAACCATAAACAGCAACACAAAAAACGCAACAGATAAACAAGATAACTGGGATCTTCTAAAAATCAAACACCTATGCTCTTCAAAAGACTTCACCAAAAGAGTCAAAAGAGAACCTACAGACTGGGAAAAAATTTTTGGACAGTACAAGTCAGACAAAGGTCTAATCTCCATAATCTACAAGAAAATCCAACACCTCTACAACAAAAAGACAAACAATCCTATCAAAAATTGAGCAAAGGAAATGAACAGACACTTCACCAAGGAAGACATTCAAATGGCCAACAGACACATGAGGAAATGCTCGCGATCACTAGCCACTAGAGAAATGTAAATTAAAACCACAATGAGATACCATCTCACCCCGGCATTACTCGCACGAATCAAAAATACTGGAAGTAACAGATGTTGGAGGGGCTGCGGGGAGATGGGAACTCTTATACACTGCTGGTGGGAATGCAAAATGATACAACCTTTTTGGAAAATGATATGGCGTTTCCTCAGAAAGCTAGAAATAGACATACCATTCTATCCAGCAATCCCACTCCTAGGAATATATCCTAGAGAAATAAGAGTCATCACTCGAATAGACATATGCACACCTATGTTCATGGCAGCATTGTTCACAATAGGAAAACGATTGAAACAACGTAGGTGCCCATCAACAGATGAATGGATACACAAACTATGGTACATACACACAATGGAGTACTATGCAACGAGAAAGAACAACAATGAATCTGTGAACCATCTCATAACATGGATGAAACTGGAGGACATTATGCTGAGTGAAAGAAGTCAATCACAAAAGGACAAATATTGTATGAGACCTCTATTGTAAAAACCCATGAATAAATTCACATGCAAAATGTAACAATCCTTGTTGGTTACCAGGGATGTGAGGGGAGTGGGGGGAAATACTAAATAGGCAATAGATAAGTGGTACCTTGGGTGAGAGGTGAGACAGTACACAGTACAAGGGAAACTAACACAACCTGCACCGGGAAAGGTCATGGAGGCCCTATGGACACATCCAAACTCCCCGAGGGACTGAGTTGTTGGACGGAGGGCTCTGGGGACCATGGTCTCGGGGAACATCTAGCTCAATTGGCATGACACTACTTATAAAGATAATGCTCTACATTCTACCTTGGTGAGTAGTGTCTGGGGTCTTAAAAGCCTGTGAGTGGCCATCTAAGATACTCCACTGGTCTCATCCCTTTGGGAGCAAGGGAGAATGAAGAGAACAGGATACAGCGAAAAGATTAGTCCAAAGGACTAATTGACCACAGCTACCAAGACCTCCACCGGACTGAGTCCAGTACAGCTAGATGGTGCCCAGCTACCACCGCTGACTGCTCTGACCAGGATCACAACAGAGGGTTCTGGACAGAGCTGGAGAAGGATGTAGAGCATAATTCTAACTCCCCCCCCCAAAAAAAAAGACCAGATTTACTGGCCTAAAGGATACTGGAGAAACCTCAAGAGTGTGGCCCCCAGACACTGTTTCACCTCAGAGGTGAAGTTACCTTCGAGGTTCGAGGTTCAGCCTGGGAGTGGACAGCCCAGTAAAACTAAATGGGACTAACGAGGTACAGGAGTCCGGTGACGAGGGCTAGAAAGCAGAGGGGGAGTAGGAAACTGATGATAAGGAACACAAGTTGAGTAAGGATACTGTCGATGTGTTGCGAGATTGTTGACCACTGTTATAGGGCAACATTTGCAGTAACTATTAAATGGAAGGCTATTTTGTCCTGTAAGCCTTCATCTTGGGCGAGAATGGCAGCACAATTGGAAGAGCATAGTCAATGTCACTTAAATGTGTAAGTAAAAAGTTTTGAAATGGTGTATCTTTGGCTATGTGTATTTTCACCAAATTAAAAAAAAAAAAAGAAAGAAGCTGAGAATTCAGAGGGTTAAAATGTTGTGGGGTTGTTAACCAAAGTCATAAAACAGCATGTGTACTACTGTTACATGAGAAACTGTTTGTTCTGTAAGCCTCACCTGAAGTACAATAAAATATTTAATAAATAAAAAAAAATTTAAGCAAGAATGCAATTAACCAAAAATTGTCTCTAGCATAGAGAATTCTAGAAACTTAGTGAGATATAAATAACCTAAACAACTTATGGCTGCTATTTTACAATAATATGTTAAGAAATGGTCTGAGATCTTTGACTTAAATTGCAACATGGAAATATTTTCATTTAATGTACACATAATGAATCACACATGAAAAGATACTGAAGTTTAGTTTATTCTCTGCATAGTCTAAGCATCAAACGGATGATGTTTCTTTTAAAATCACCCTTAAAAAATGAAAATGTGCATATCTGGATTCACACTCATTTGTGTTTATGTGTGACTGTGAATGTGTTTTCTAAAAGTTCGGTTAAGTATAAAGCTAGAGAAAATATTGATGCAGTTTTGTTTTTTTTTTTTTTTACATTTTTTATATTACTATCTAATGCAATTTTAGGATATTTAAAACCATTTAAATAATTACTTACATCTTACATTTGACTTTTATTTTGTGCTGTCATCCTTTGTAAGTAAAGTCAAATTATTTTTTTAAGTAACAGATATAAATAAAAATAAAATGATTACTACTTCTAATTGCAAAAATCTCTATCTTCTTTTTCACTTTTTCTCATTGACTGTACTGCCAAATTCTTTGCCAAGACATTTCCATAGTTATTTAGAACAAAAGGTAATTTTGCTTGCCCATAAAAAGGGAGATTGGTTGACTCAACACAATGCACACAATTGACAAGGGAGATATAATTTTCAAGAAGTCTGACTGGGGTGTGGTCTGTGGTCATCAGCAGAGAGTCTCTCCCATTGTCTCCAACCCAATAAAAGCCTATGTGGACTCTATTGATACCAAAGTTCTTCATTATTTGTTTGCTCTAAAGAGGGAGTCTCAACTAAGAGGGGTTGGTAAGCTGGGCAGGATTCAACTAGAGAAGCATGACTATTAGGATATATATGTAGAATATTTATAAATAAACTCTTTAGTTGTGTATGGATTTATTGCAATGAGTTGGCTTAAACAATTGTAGGGGATGTCTAAACAAATAAAAATCTGTAGGGCTGAATTTTGAACTGGAATCTCTGCCTTATTCTTTGTATTTCATTTGATACCCAAATCTAAGCCCAGATTGTTCTTTCTATCAATCATACTTTTTCTATGAACGTATATAAATTCTACCATTCCATGTTGCTTTCCTCAATAAACTCAGGCCTAATTTACATCAAAGCAATTTGAAAACTACAATAACTTCAGTATTCTGATAGTTTCTAGGAAAATCAACAAAAAGAAGAGTGTTTGTTTTTAAAATTTCTGACCTATTTAATATCACTATTGGATTTAATTACTTCTCAGCTGCTACCCGAAAGATTGGCAGTTCGAACTCAGCAGCCACTCCAAGGGAGAAAGATATGGTGATCTGCTTCCATAAAGATTACAGCCTTGGAAACTCTATAGGGAAGTTCTACTTTATCCTATAGGGTTTCTGGGAGTTGGACTCGGCTCAACGGCAGAGGACTTTTGATACTACAGCCCTAAAAAGTGGAAGTCTTAATTGTATCTTGTTTGACCCAGTATAATTTCTTTCAGATTAGAGGTGAATCTGACTCTTCATGCTGGCAGGAGCAGTTCTTGAAAATATAAATCTTCCATTATTTTCTGAACTTAAATGGGGAGCAGTATTGCTTTGTGATTACATCACAAATTTTAAAATATGATAGAGGTGGTTTCAAATAATGTATCTGTTCCACATTGGTTCACTTTGGCTCTGTGATCTCAGTTTCTTCACCTATAAAATAAAAATTATCAGTACTACCTAATTTTTCAGAATTGTTTTTAAATTAAAGGGAATAATTTATTTTATTTATGTAGGTTTTTTTTTTAACTTTTATTCATATATTATGATAGAGGAAGTAATCGTTAAATGATAATTTTATCATGACATGCAGTAAAATTGTAAGCTTAATGTTCTTTGTGAGAATGGTGTGTCTGTTGTCTACACTGAGACCTTACTAGTGGCAGAACACGAGGTGTACAGGGTGTGGGCATAACAAGTGTTGCCTAACAGACACCAGGAAATAGGAAGTGGGCAAGAATGCAGTACAATGAAAAACCAATAGGCTATAGAGATTTGGGTTCAAAGTACTGTAACTAGCTTTGTAACTTTGTCAAAGTCTTCTGAATTCTCTAGACTTCAGTTTTCTCATTTGGTTAATAAAAATAACAATATACACATCTCAAGTTTGTTGTGAAAATTCAACAAAAGAAAAATGATAACAAGGACGTTATGAGTACTTTTAAAGGTACTAAGAGATTTTTGTGTTTTATTTTATTCAGTTCTTACAGAAATCATTAAAAGTATGTGACAATATTATTTCTGTTTTATACTTGAGGAAACGGAACCTGAAGAGAATTTAAGACGTTTGCTTAGGGTCACCATACACGCAAACACAACTTTGTGTTTTGTTAACAAACCCTGTATATTTAAACCCTCCATTCATGTTTCTGGCACCACACTTGATATTTGATGTGCAGTCGGCATTTGATAAGCATTTTTTCTTTTTTTTTTTTAACCAGCTTTCACATTTTACAAGTTAACTTTCTGTTGGGGAAAAAGGACGTAAATTTCTTTCGGGCTTGTTGAACAGAATTGATCTCTCATTATTTTGAGAAAAGAATAATGTAATTATTTTCTATGGCTGAATAAACATTCTTTTCATCACTAGCTTTTTATACAAAAAAAAAAATTATGTTAATTAACATCAGACAACAATCCAAGACTAAGACATAACAAAGATCAATCAGACACCAACCCAGAGAGAGTATTCGCAATAATAAAACAAAGTTTAAAGGCTGAAAATAGGGAACCAGAGGCATCAATATGTAAATGCCAACAACATTGAAATAAAAAGAGGGAATAAATGGTGCAATCTTAGACTAGCATATGGAGAGGAAGTCAAAGCAATATCAAGAAATAAATGACTGGTTTAAATTTAGAAAAATGAAGGTAAATTTCAAGGTAAACACAAAGGAAGCTAATAAACCTACCCATCAAAATAAAAAAAAGGGAGAAAAACATAACAGTAAACACAAAATCAACAATAATGAAAAACATTAAAAGAAAAGCCATTAACAAAAAGAACTCAGCAGAGAAATTTAAGCAGGACAAAGAAACCATCAACACCGGGGTGAGGGGCGGGGGACTCAGACAACAACAAAATGACAGCAGTACATTCATACCTATCAATTACTACACTGAATGTAAATGGGCTAAATGCACCAGTAAAGAGACGTAGAGTGGCAGAATGGATGAAAAAGCACGATCCATCTATATGCTGTCTAAAAGAGACACACCTTAGACACAAAGATATAAACAAACTAAAGCTCAAAGGATGGAAAAATATATCTCAATCAATCAATAACCAAAAAAGAGCAAGAGTGGCAAAATTCACCATAAAGGATAAGGAAGGACACTATATAATGATTAAAGGGTAAATATATCAGGAGGACAAAACCATAATAAATACAGACACACCCAATGACAGGGCTCCAAAATACATAAACTCTAACAACACAGAAGAGAGAAATAGACAGTCCCATAATAATAGTAGGAGACTTCAACACACCACTTTCGGTGAAGGACAGATGTTCTAAAAAGAAAGTCAGTAAAGATACAGAAGATCTAAATGCCACAATCAACCAACCCCATCTCATAGACAGATACCAAACACTCCACCCAACAGCAGCAAAATATACATTATTTTCTAATGCACATGGAATGTTCTCGAGAATAGACCATAATTTAGGCCACAAAGCAAGCCTCAACAAAGTCCAAAACATAGAAATTATACAAAGCATCTTATTTATATTCTAGTTGGAGTCCTGGTGGCACCGTGGATAAGAGCTGGGCTGCTAACCAAAAAGTCAGCAGTTCAAATCCAACAGCCAGTTTGAATCCAACAGCTGCTCCTTGGAAACTCTATAGGGCAGTTTTACTTTGTCCCATAGGGTTGTTATGAGTTGGAATCAACTTGACAGCAACCGGTTTAATAGAATAAATCAAGCATGGAATAAAAACAAATTCAGAGAATCAAATGAGAATGAACACACATCTTATCAAAACTTTTGGGTTACAGCAAAAGGAGTGCTTAGACGTCAATTTATAACATTAAATGCGTACATCGAGAAAGAAGACTGGGACAAAATCAAAACACTAACCATACACTTGAACAAATAGAAAAAGAACAGCAAAAGAAGCCCACAGTCACCAGAAGAAAGGAAATAATAAATATTAGAGCAGAAATAAATAAACTAGAGAACAGGAAAACAATAGGTCAATAAGATCAAAAGTTGTTTTTTTGAAAAGATCAACAAAATCGACAAACCACTGACCAAAATGCCAAAAGAAAAACAAGAGAGGGAGCAAATAACCAAAATGAGTAATGAGATGGGTCCTATCAGAACAGATCCAACTGAAATTAAAAGCATCATAACAGAATATTATGAAAAACTGCACTCTAACGAATTTTAGAACCTAGAGAAAAGGGACAAATTTCTAGAAACACACAGCCTACTTAAACTAACAGACTGATGCAGAAAATGTAAACAGTACCATAACAAAAGAAGAAATTGAAGAGGTAATAAGAAAACTCCCTACATAAAAAAAGCCTCAACCAGGGGTCTGGGGGCCATGGTTTCAGGGGACTTCTTGGTCAATTGGCATAACAATGTTTATTAAGAAAATGTTTTGCATTCCAATTTGGTGAGTGGTGGCTGGGGTCTTAAAAGCTAGGGAGCAGCCATTTAAGATTCATCAATTGGTCCCAACCAACCTGGAGCAAAGGTGAATGAAGAAACCAAAGTCACAAGGAAAATATTAGCCCAAGAGACAGAAAGGGCCACATAAACCAGAGACTGCATCAGCCTGAGACCAGAAGAACTAGATGGTACCTGGCTACCATCAATGACCGCCCTGACAGGGAACACAACAGAGAGTCCCTGATGGAGCAGGAGAAAAGTGGGATGCAGAACCCAAATTATAGTAAAAACACCAGACTTAATGGTTTGACTGAGACTGGAGTGATCCTGGAAGACATAGCCCCTGGACTCTCTGCTGGCCTAGAGCTGAAACCATTCCTTAGGCCAACTCTTCAGACAAAGATTAGACTGGCCTACGGGTCATAAAGGGATACTCAAGAGGAGTGTGTTTCTTAGTTCAAGTAGATACATGAGACTGAATGCGCAGCTCCTGTTCAGAGGGGAGATGAGAAGGCAGAGAGGGTCAGGAGCTGGTTGGATGGACACGGGAAATCAGAGGTGGAAAGGAAGAGTGTGCTGTCACAGTATAGGGAGAGCAACGAGGGTCACACAACAATGTGTGTATAAATTTTTGTATGAGAAATTGACTTGAGTTGTAAACTTTCACTGAAAGCACAATTTAAAAAAAAAAAAAAAAAAATAGAGGAGGACATAATGTTTAAAAAAAAAAAATCCCTGGCCAGGACTGCTTCACTGGAGAATTCTGCCATTCACACTAATACAACTCAAACTATTTCAGAGTCTAGAAAAGGAAGAAATACTCTTCAATTCATTCTATGAAGCCAGCATAACCCTGATGCCAAAGCTAGGCAAAGATATCACAAAAAAAGGAAAATATAGAAAAATACAGAATAATATCCCTCGAGAACGTAGAAGCAAAAATTCTCAGTAGAATTCAACAGCATATCAAAAATTAATAGATCATGACCAAGTGGGATTCATACCAGGTATGCAGGGATGGTTCAACATTAGAAAATCAATCAACGAAACCAAACACACAAATAAAACAAAAGAGTCACATGATCATCCCAATGGCCATAGTAAATAATTTAAGTCCAACACCCATTCCTGATAAAAACTGTCAGCAAAACAGAAATAGAAAGGAAATTCCTTGACATAATAAAGGGCATTTGTACAAAACCAACAGCCAATATTATTCTTCATGGAGAGAGAGCTGAAAGCATTCCCCTTGAGAATGGGAACCAGACAAGGATGCCTTTTATCGCCACTCTTATTCAACATTGTGCTGGAAGTCCTAGCTAGAGCACTAAGGCAATAAAAATAAATAAAAGGAATCCTAATTGGTAAGGAAGAGATAAAACTATCCCTATTCACAGATAATATGATCTTATACACAGAAAATACCAAGGAATCCACAAGAAAGCTACAGAAACTAACAGAAGATCTCAGCAAACTAGCAGGATAAAAGATTAACATACAAAAATCAGTTGGATTCCTCTACACTAATGTGATGGTTAAGATTCTATGTCAACTTGGCTAGGCCATTATTCCCCCTGTTTTAGTAGTTGTATAATGTTGTGATCACCCCCATGATGGAATCTGCTGAATGGTACTGGCGGAGGCAGGGCCTGGGGCAGCTCACCGCCCTCTCAGGTTCCTCTCTCTGCCTTCTGCCAGTTAGCTTCTGCCTGTTAGCTTCCGCCTGCTCGCCTAGCCAAGGTTTTTGGCTTGTTCCAGACTCAGCAGCTGCCTCTTGTCTCACCTCCGGTTCGTGGGACTTGATCTGGCAGCTTACCTGTTGATCTCAGAACTCGTGGAATTTCTCAGCCTGCAAGCAAGAATCCAGTTCCCCTATCTGCCGACCTTGGGTTCACCAGCCCCTGCAACTACGTGAATCAGGAGGAACCTGATTGTCTTGTCTGCTGATCTTGAAATTCACTGACCTTCACAGCCGGTGACTGGGAGCCCCTCTCGGACCTGCCGACTTTCGGTTTACCGGCTTCTGCCTACGTGAACTGGGAGAGGCCACTACCCTGATCTGTGGACTTGGGACATTTTAGCCTCTACAATTGTGTGAGCTAATTCCTTGATAAAAATCTCTCTCTTTATATATTTATACGTTTTACTTGTTTTGCTTCTCTAGAGAACCCAGCCTAAGACAACTAACAAAGATAACTTCAAAAAGGAAGCCAGCAAATCAATACCATTTACAATAGCCCCCAAGAAGAAATAATACTTAGGAATAAATCTAACCAGGGATGTAAAAGACCCATACAAATAAAACTGCTAAACACTACTGCAGGAAAACAAAAGACCTACATAAGTGGAAAAACATAACATGCTCATGGATAGGAAGACACAGGATTGTGAAAATGTGAATTCTACACATAACCATTTACAGATATAATGTAATCCCTATCCAAATTCCAACAGCATTCTTTAACAACTTGGAAAAACAAATCACCAGCTTTATATGGAAAAAGAAGACACCCTGGATAACCAAGGAATTATTGAAGAAGAACAAAGTGAGCCACCTCACCATACCTGATCTTAGAACTTATTATATTGCCATGGTAGTCAAAACAGCCTGGTACTGTTACAACAACAGACACATAGACCAATGGAACAGAATTAAGAACCCAGAAGTAAATCCATCCATCTATGAGCAGCTGATATTTGGCAAAGGGCTAAAATCCATTAAACAGGGAAAAAGTCAGTCTCTTTAACAAATGGTGCTGGCACAACTGGCTGTCCATCTGTGAAAAAATGAAACAAAGATTCATATCTCACACCATACATGAAAACTAAATCAAAAGCAATGAATATACATATAAATCCTAAAATAATAAAGATCATGGAGCAAATATAAGGACAACACTAGAGGCCCTAATGTATGGTATAAATAGAATACAAACCATAACTAACAATGTGCAAACACCAGAAAATGAACTAGATAACTGGGAGAGCCTAAATATTAAACACTTACGCTCATCAAAAGACTTCCGCAAGAGTAAAAAGACAACCTACAGACTAGGAAAAACTTTTTGACTATGACATATCCAACAAGGGTCTAATCTCTAAAATCTGCAAAATACTTCAACACCTCAACAACAACAAAAAAACAAGTAACTCAGTTAAAAAATGGGCAAAGGATATGAACACAGTACGCCAAAGAAGAAATTCAGGTGGCTAGCAAACATGAGAAAATGCTCGAGATAAAATGCAAATCAAAACTACAATGAGATACCATCTCACCCTGACTACACCGGCACTTATCAAAAAATCAGAAATTAACAAATGTTGAAGATGTTGTGGGGAGATGGAACTTTTATGCACTGCTTGTGGGAATGTAAACTGGTACAATAACTTGGGAAAATGATATGGTGCTTCCTTAAAAACTAGAAATAGAAATACTATATAATCCAGCAATCCCACTCCTAGGAATATATCCTACAGAAGTAAGAGCCATCACATGAATAGACATATGCATGCCCATGTTAATTACAGTTACTTATTCATATTAGCAAAAGATGTAAACCACCTAAGTGCTCATGGACAGATGAATGAATAAACAAAGTATGGTACATACACACAATGGAATACTAGGAAAAAATAAAGAACAATGATGAATCTGCTAAACATCTCACAATATGGATGATTCTGGAGGGTATTAGGCTGAGTGAAATAAGTCAATCACAAAAAGACAAATATTGTATGAGATCCTCTGTTATAAGAACTCAAAAGGTTTACTCACAGGAAAAAAAAACTTTCTTTGATGGTTAAGAGGGTGGGGGGAGGGGAAATCACTAACTAGATAGTAGACAAGTGTCAGCTTTGGTGAAGGGAAAGACAGCACACAATATAGGGGAAGTCAGCACAACCTGACCAAGGCAAAGACATAGAAGTTTCCTAGACACATCCAAACACCTTGAGGGACCTAATTACTGGGGCTGAGTGCTGGAGACCATAGTCTCGGAGGACATCTAGGTCAATTGGTATAACACAGTTTATAAAGAAAATGTTCTACATCCTACTTTGGTGAGTAGCGTTGGGGGTCTTAAAAGCTCATGAGTGGCCATCTAAGTTACATCTATTGGTCCTATTCCATCTGGAGCAAAGGAGAATGAAGAAAACCAAAGACACAAGGAAAATATTAGTCCAAAGGAGTAAAGCACCACATCAACCACAGCCTCCACCAGCCTAAGCCCAGAAGAGCTAGGAGGTGCTTGGCTACCACCACTGATGGGCTCTGACGGGGATCACAATAGCGGGTTCGGGACTGACAGGGAGAAAAATGTAGAACAAAATTCAAATTCACAAAAAAATACCATACTTACTGGTCTAACAGAGAGTGGAGGAACCCCCAAGATGATGGCCCCTGGACACTCTAACTCAGAACGGAAACCACTCCCGAATCCCGCTTTAGAGACAAAGATTAGACAGGCCTGTAAAACAAACAACAACGCACGTCCACGAGACACAAATATATGAGCCCAATGGGTAACTCCTGCCTTAGAGGAAGATGAGAAGGCAGGAGAGGAGAAGAAAACTGGACAAATGGACATGGGGCACCAGGGGTGGAAACGGGGAGAGTGCTGTCACATTGTGGAGATTGCAACCAACGTCACAAATACATGTATAAATTTTTGAATGAGAAACTAGCTTGAGCTGTAAACTTTCACCTAAAGCAAAATGTAAAAAAGAAAAATAAAAAAATTATATTAATTAAATGAGTTAATTTAAATATCATCTTTTTCTCCAGCATGAAGATAAAAACCTCGTTTAGATTTACTTTACATCTTTACTTGATAATAAGATAATCATTGTCTGAACGTAAAAAAACCTTCCCAATAGTAAGCAGAAATGTAGCATTGTAAGACCCTCCTGAGAGACAAAAAAGTGCACTTTTTCAACTTTATAACATAAATACTATTGTGTATTTAGCTGTGCTTCAAAGTAAATGTTTTTATTTTCAACATCTTAAGTAGTACTAGACCAAAATAAAGCAAAATATGAATAAGAATGGGTTGTCTTTAAAATGCATTTGCCGAAAAAAGCATTTTTATTTCTTTAATATATTTCTGGAAGCCAATGTAAACAGATTTCCATTGATCTTTACTAACGCATGGCAGCTGTTTAGAGTAATATAGTGTAACTAACTGGTTTTTACATATTTGTTGTTGTTAGGTGTTGTCGAGTTGGTTCCAACTCATAGTGACCCTATGTACAACAGAAAGAAACGCTGCCCGGTCCTGAGCCATTCTCACACTTGTTGCTATGTTTCAGCCCACTGATGCAGACACTATGTCAGTCTGTCTCCTGAAGGATCTTCTTGTTTTTCTCTGACCCTCTACTTTACCAAGCATGATGTCCTTCTTCAGGGATGGTCCCTCCTGAAAACATGTCCAAAGTACGTGAGATGAAGTCTCGCTATACTGGCTTTTAAGGAGCATTCTGACTGTCCTTCTTCCAAGATAGATTTGTTTGTTTTTCTGACAGTCCATAGTATATGCAATATTCTTCACCAACACCATAATTCAAGTGCATTTTACGTATGTAGTGGCACATTATCAAGTGCAGAAAATGAACAGACGGTTTTGAAAAACAGGCAATTAGGAAATACTTGACCCTAGTCCTTCATTTGGATTTTACAGCTGCTCTGTGTGCTCTGGGCCAGAGCAAGTCTTGTATGGATGTAACTTTGAAGAATAAAATGTTGACGTTTTTGGTTGGTGTTTTATTTTAACACCAGGAGTGCCTCCCTCAAGAGAAGAACTGAAATTGCTGGATTCTCTAAGGATCCAAAGGAAATTACCTGTGGCATGAAGTGTGGTGGTAAAGCACTCTTATTTTTATTTCAAGATTCAATCCAAGAAGTCAGTGGGGATACTCATGTTTTCAACATCGCTATTAAAGCATAAAATAAAATATCACAGTGACCAACTATTTATATGCAACTCCATAAAGAGAGCAAACAGAATGGATTTTCCCGACCACTCTAGATTTCCAAATTGCTCTAGAAATAGAACATATTCCATTGTGAAATGAAAGAGACTCCTCTGACAGCTCGGGATTGTAAAGCCCTGTTAACAAACTCACATTTAGCAAATTCTAGCTAAAACATTGACACTTGACATATATGAGAAGCTACAACTGAACACTGTAATTCTGATGGAAATCAACTCTCTCCTGAAACAACCCCAAGCAATTATCAACTTTAGATCTATAGTTTCATAGCTGTTATAACACACTGTAGTTTTGTCTATATATAGCTTGATAATGCTTCCCCATCTGACATGGTTAGGGGACTACTGTATCATACACTTTATATTAACAAATTCAAAACCAAACCCCAAATAAATAACAAAGAATATGAATGAAAGGCTATTTAGTGTGATTGTGCTCAGAAACGTAATTTGAATTTCACTGTGTTCTGAGGAATTTATGGATTTCAGATATTTTTCCAGATGTTGGATTGTGATGCACTGCTAACCAAAAGGTTAGAACTTTGAACTCACCTCGTGGCTCCATAGAAGAAAAGTCCTGGTGTCTGCTTCCATAATGATTATAGACAAGAAAATTTTATGGATCAGCTCTACTCTGTAACACACGAGGACACCCTTGTTCTCTACACTGTGACCTGGCTCCTGGCAGAACACGAGGTGTACAGGGTGTGGGCATAACAAGTGTTACCTGGCAGACACGAAGAAATGGGAAGTGGGCAAGAGTGCAGTGCAGTGAAAAACCAATAGGCTTTAGAGATTTGTGTTCAAATTACCATAGCCAGCTGCGTAACTAGAGGCCGGCTTGAGGGCAGCTAACAACAACAACAAGTGTGAAGATGAGGGCAAAAATAACACTGATTTTAATTCATCATTGTATTTTGGAGTTTAGATTTGCCTTAATCAAACACTTAGTGACATACACCATTTTAAATGTCTTTTTTTATTGTCTTCTTATTCACATTTTTGAATAAAGAAACTGAAGAAAAGAGATTTTAATTAACGTCACAAAATCATACAGCAAAGTATTGTGAAACTTGCTTTGGGATCCAGCATTTAGTCTTCATAGTGTACGTTTTTTATACTATTCTACCTCATTGGGGATTGGTGCATGTGGCTGTGATTTTGGTGTATTCAGTGCCCTCTTACCCATTTTCTTGGTAATGAACTACCTTTTCTCTTGTGAAAATCTATACCTTATGATTTAGGTGAGGATGACCCTATCCACCATCCCCTATCATAAAGCTACACAGCCAGAAACTTAGAGATTTGATCTCTCTTCCCTTAAGATGAATACTCCTAAGTATCAGTGAGTGGATTGCCACAAATTTCTCTGGCCTTGTAAAGGAGTCAGCAACAGAACAACATCAAAAAAGAAAAAAAAAAACAAAAAACATGGTGGATAGATGATGTCTTAGTTTGCTAGAGTTGCTATAACAGAAATACTACAAGTGGGTGGCTTTAGTGAACAGAAATGTATTTTCTCACAGTTTAAGAGGTTAGAAGTCCAAATTCTGGCCACCAGCTACAGGGGAAGTCTCTCTCTGTCCACTCAGGGGAAATTCTTGCCTCAGCTTCACCAGCTCAGCATTCCTCTGTTCCTTGGCTATCTCCAGGTGACATCTATCTTTTCCCTGTTTGTGCCTTCCTGCCTCTGTGCCTATGCTGCTCTTTATATCATGTGGAAGTAATTACTTTAAGGATGCACCCTATGCTGAGATGGCCTCTTTAATGTAACAGAGAATACCTTATTCCCAAATGGATTACATCCATGTGCTGTAGTTAGGATTAGGATTAGGGTTAGGATTCCAACACACATTTTTGGAGGACACAATTCAAACCGTAACAGACTCGCAGAAAAAAATACGAGCCAAAATAACATATTTTTAGTCTCCAGATACAAGTGTGCCTAAAGTCAGACGACAATAAATTCCCCTATTTAGGCTTAAGATTTCAGGGAGAGCTTAAAAGCGTGAAACTCTCCTTTTACAGATGAGGAAATAAACTAATAAAGATCAATATTAGTTCCACATTTAGCTCCTTGAAAGCAGGGGTTACTTCTTGTTCAACCTTGAATTATCTGCACCTGAAGGCTCACAAAAATATTTGTGAAGTAAAGGAAAGAATGAGGGGGCTCAAAGCTATACCAGTATTATGACAGGCAAGGTTGGGGCCACAAACCAAGCTGTGACCTCCAGGGCATAGATCAATTGGTTGATTATTATGAAACATTTAGTCTTTACTCAGACTAAATTTATACCGAATATTTTTATTATTAGCTGTTATGAAATGAATTATGTCCCCCCAAATGATATGTTGCCCCCATACATCCGTCAGTTTGTTGTACCGTGGAAGCTTGGGTGTTGCTGTGATGTTAGAAGCTATGCCACGAGTATTCAAGTACCAGCAGGGTCACCCATGGCGGACAGGTTTCAGCTAGCTTCCAGACTAAGACAGACTCGGAAGAAGGAACAGGGAGTCTACTTCGAAAAAAATGAGCTCGTGAAAACCTTATGAATGGCAGCAGAACATTGTCTGATATAGTGCCAAAAGATGAACCCCTCAGGTTAGAAGGCACTCAAAATACGACTGGGGAAGAGCTGCCTCCTCAGAGTAGAGTCGACCTCAAAGACGTGGATGGAGTCAACTTTCAGGACCTTTATTTGCTAATGTGGCAAGATTCAAAATGAGAAGAAACAGCTGCAAACATCCATTAATAATTAGAACGTGGAACCTACAATGTACGAATATAGGAAAAATGGAAATCATCAAAAATGAAATGGAATGCATAAACATCGGTATCCTAGGCATTAGTGACCTGAACCCTCGTTGCATAGTGGTTAAGAGCTATGGCTACTAACCAAAAGGTTGGCAGTTTGAATCCACCTAGCACTCCTTGGAAACCCTATAGGGCAGTTCTACTCTGTCCCATAGGGTCGCTATGAGTCAGAATCGACTCAATGGCAATGGGTGGTGAGCTGAAATGGTCATGTACTGGCCATTTTAAATTTGACAGTCATATGGTCTACTATGCTGGGAATGAAAACTTTAAGAAGAATGGCGTTGCATTCATTGTCGAAAACGACATTTCAAGACCTATCCTGAAGTACAACACTGTCAGTGATAGGATAATATCCATTTGCCTACAAGGAAGACCAGAGACCAGTTAATATGACTGTTATTCAAATTTAGACACCAACCACCAAGGCCAAAGATGAAGAAATTGAAGATATTTACCAACTTCTTCAGTCTAAGATTGATGGCACATGCAATCAGGATGCTTTGATAACTACTGGCGATAGGAATGCGAAAGTTAGAAACAAAGAAGGATCCGTAGCTGGAAAACATGGCCTTGGTAATAGAAACAGTTCCGGAGATCACATGATAGAATTTTGCATCAGTTTTATAATTTAAACTATATTTAAAACTATTTAAGTGTAAGTTACATATAAAGACCATCTCAAGAATAGATTTGACACACTGAACACTAATGACTGAAAACCAGATGAGTTGTGGAATGACATCAAGGACATCATACATGAAGAAAACAAGAGGTCATTAAAAAGACAAGAAAGAGAGAAAATGCCAAAATGGATGTCAGAAGAGATTCTGAAACTTGCCCTTGAACGTCTAGTAGGTAATGCGAAAGGAAGAAATGATGAAGTAAAAGAGCTGAACAGAAGATCTCAAAGGGCAGCTCAAGAAGACAAGTAAAGTATTATAATGACATGTGCAAAGACCTGGAGACAGAAAACCAAAGGGGAACAAAATGTCCTGCATTTCTCAAGGTAAAAGAACAGAGGGAAAAATTCAAGCTTCCATTTGCAATACTGAAGGATTCTATGGGGAAAATATTAAATGACACAGGAAGCATCAAAAGAAGATGGAAGGAATACACAGAGTCGCTATACCAAAAAGAATTGATTGAAATTCAACCATTTCAGGAAGTAGTTATGATCAGGAAGTGATGGTACTGAAGGAAGAAGTCCAAGCTGCACTGAAGGCATTGGCAAAAAAACAAGGCTCCAGGAACTGACCGAATACCAACTGAGATGTTTTAACAAAGGGATGCAGTGCTGGAAGTGCTCACTCATCTATACAAAGAAATTTGGACTAGAGCTTCCTGGCCAACTGACTGGAAGAGATCCATATGTATGCCTATTCTCTAGAAAGGTGATCTAACCAAATGAGGAAATTATCGAACAATATCATTCATATCACAGGCAAGTAAAATTTTACTGAAGATCATTCAAAAGCAGCTACAGCAGTATATCAACAGGGAACTGTCAGAAATTCAAGCCAGATTCAGAAGAGGATGTGGAACTGGGGATAGCATTGCTTATGTCAGATGGGTTCTGGCTGAAAGCAGAAAATACCAGAAAGATGTTTACCTGTGTTTTATTGACTAGGCAAAGATATTTGACTGTGTGGATCATAACAAATTATAGATAACATTACGAAGAATGTGAATTCCAGAACACTTAAGTGTGCTCAGGAGGAACCTGTACATAGCTCAAGAGGTAGTCGTTCAAACAGAACAAGGCAAAACTTCGTGGTTTAAAATCAGGAAAGGTGTATGTCAGGGTTGTATCCTTTCACCATACTTATTCAATCCGTATGCTGAGCAAATAATCCGAGAAGCTGGACTATATGAAGAAGAACTGGGCGTCAGGATTGGAGGAAGACTCATTAACAACCTGCGATATGCAGATGACACAACCTTGCTTGCTGAAAGTGAAGAGGACTTGAAGCACTTACTGATAAAGAGAAAAGACCACAGCCTTCAATATGAATTACACCTCAACATAAAGAAAACAAAAATCCTCACAACTGGGTCAATAAGCAACATCATGATAAATGGAGAAAATACTGAATTTGTCAATGATTTCATTTTACCTGGATCCACAATCAATATCCATGGAAGCAGCAGTGAAGAAATCAAAAGATACACTGCATTGGGCAAATCTGCTGCAAGAGACCTCTTTAAAGTGTTGAAAAGCAAAGACATCACCTTGAAGACTAAGATGCGCTTGACTCAAGCCATGGTCTTTTCAATTGCCTCATATGCACGCAACAGCCAGACGATAAATAAGAAAGATTGAAGAACTGATGTCTTTGAAATGTGGTGTTGGTGAAGAATACTGAATATACCATGAACTACCAAAAGAATGAACAAATCTGTCTTGGAAGAAGTACAACCAGAATGCTCCTTAGAAGCAAAATAGTGAGACTACATCTCACATACTTTGGGCATGTTAGCAGGAGGGTCCATTTCCTGGAGAAGGACATCATGTTTGGTAAAGTAGACGGTCAGCAAAGGGAAGGAAGACCCTAAACGGGATGGATTGACACAGTGGCTGCAACAATGGGCTCAAGTGTAACAACCATTGTGAGGATGGCACAGGACGGGGCAGTGTTTCGTTTTGTTGTATATAGGGTCACTATGAGTTGGAACCAACTCCACGGCATCTAACAACAACAACAAATGTTATGTTGAAGTCCTAACCCCTGTACCTGTGAATGGGACCCTGTTGGACATAGGAGTTTGTTGTTGTTGTTAAGTTAATGAGGTCATACTGGAGTAGGGTGAGTCCTAAACCTAATCACTTTTGAAGGTGACTTACAAAAAGAACAGAATAGACACAGAGATACACGCAGATGGGGAAGACAGACACCAAAGAATGCCAAGGAACATGAAGAAACTCCCAGGACTAGTGATAGGGAAGGACCCTCCCCTGCAGCTAATGCCCTGACTTAGACTTCTAGTCTCCAAAACTGTGAGACAGTAAATTCCTGTTTTTCAAAAACACCCATGTGTGGTATTTTTTTTTTTTTTTAAGGCAACATTAGATAACTAAGCCATCAGTATTATAATTTAAAACTATTTAAGTGTAATTCACATTTAGTGAAACTAAGAAATAATGATAAACTTTGATGACTTTTGACAAATGCATGTGTTCATATAACCCACACCCTTATATGGGATACAGAACATGACATTATTGCAAAAACTTCCTTACTGCCTTTCGCAATAAATCCCTATCACCAGAGGTATACCTTGTCTCATTTCTATCACCATCGATTATTTTGGCCTTGTTCTAGAACTTCATATAAATGGGATTATATAGACGCTTTTGTGTCTGATTTCCATCTTACATTCTATTATTGTCCCTTTTCTACAGATAAGGAAACTGAGATTAAGAGTATAAATGAGTGGCTAATTATGGAGCAGTTCTATAAAATAAGGTTGCTATGAGTCAAAAGTGACTGGGTGGCAGCAGGTATGTATTTAATTATTAAGAGTCTAAAGTCACCCAGACAGTAGATGCCAGAGCTCAGGTTCAAACCCATCCACTCGGTTCCAGAGCCCACTCTCCCAAGCAGTGTGTTCAGTGCCGGCGCTTAACCTTGCATGTATTTGCATTTCATAATTAAATATATTATTAAAGATTCCAGGTCTGAACTTTATTGTAGAAGGTGTTTAATATTATAAAAGGAAGTACCTAGCTAATATTAGGAGCCCTGGTGGAGCAGTGGTTAAGCGTCCAGCTGCCAACCAAAAGATCGGCAGTTTGAATCCACCCGCCACTCATTGGAAACCCTATGGGGCAGTTCTACTCTGTCCTCTAGGGTGTCTATGAGTTGGAATCGACTCCATGGCAATGGGTTGTTGTTGTAGTTAATATTGGTTATTCTCCTATGTTACTTTTATACATACAACAGGAAATACAGTACTAAGGCTTCATCTAAAAATAGAAAGAACAAAACATTGATTTTGATTGAATAATCTTACTGTTTCAGCAACTGTTTCGTGTGTGCGTGTATGTTTACCAAAGGGCTTAAAATTAATCTCTAAATATTCCATTTCACTCACCATATGTAGGCGTGGCTTTAATTACTGTTACAAAAGTGTTCAAATTATACATTAAAAAAGAGAAATGTTTATGTATATCACAATATAATTTATAATGGCATTAATAGGCTCATTAATTGGTTATGACTGAAGCATTGGTATAATGAAATTATTTAAATCAACATTGTGGCATCAACAACAAAAAATCACTGGGGCAAGATTAAAAGAGCACAGGCAGTCATTAATCAATTGACAGTATAAGGATCAAGAAAACTATTTACAGAGATATTTTCTTAGTGAATTATTTGAGTGAAATTATTTAGTAAAAACTTTTCCATAATGATACCATAAAATATTGTTCCGGAATGAATTGCTGAAAATTCCTAATGAGTTCCCAAGTGGAAAATCATTCATTATTGAAATTTAAAGCCTCTCTTTAAGAACTCAGTAGAAAATTATTGACACTCTGTGGGTGAATAGAAACTTATCTGCTTTTTTATCAAAATCATATAAAAAGACATAGACTGCATAATGGAAAAATAATGAAGCAGATGTGAATGAGGGTAATAATGAATGCACAAAGCTGTTTTTTTAGGGGAATAATTATTCTCCTGAATATTTCTTCAGAATCCTTAACTGCTTGTATTATGGTCATTTTTAATTATATATAGACCAATTTTAATAATATTTTCCAGGCATAAAAGTACAAAAATATGTCCTCCCCAAGAGTTATCTGGATCTGTCACCTCCTCCACAACCTGTGCCTTCCCACTTCCTCCTGCCTGTCCCTGGAGAGCTAAGATGGCATTTTAAATTAGTGAAAGTAATAAGGTTTACACAATGCACATATAAATTAATTGACAGGGATAAATTTTATTTCCATATTAGCAGTATTATAGAGATTAATGTGAGTTGTATCCTATCACAGGAACTGTTTAAACCATACCTTCTCAAAGGAAATTAATGATAGTGCTCCAAGGTGAAAATTAGTTCTTTGGGACCAGAACTTCTTAGAGATCACAATGGTATGCATCCCTCCAAAAAATCACAGTACATAAACATATGTACAGTCTATCTGTGGTATTAAAATTTTGCAGAGGAAGCAGGATAATTAGGGGGAAAAAAAAAAAAAACATGTCCAGAAGGCTTCATAAGGGGAATGATAAAGAACTAAAAGATTACAAAACACTTACTGAAACAATGGTATAAACTAAAACCAAGCTCACAGCCTTTGAGTCTATCCCGATTCATAGACACCCTGTAGGACAGAGTAGAACTTCCCCCTAGGATTCCAAAGCTGTAAATCTTTTCAGAAGCAGACTGCCACATCTTTCTCCCACAGGGTCACTGGGTGGATTCAAACCAACAACCTTCCTGTTAGCAAGCAGAGCACTTAACCACTGTGCACCAGAGTTCCCTATAAAACTATGGTATTACCTCAGATATAGCAGAGTAGATTCAATAATCGTATTCATATTCAAGAATATTTTGTGAGTATAGTCACAGAAATGATGAAATTAGAATGCTTGGTATTAAGGAGTGGGGTGCTAAATAATCAAGATCTAGTTGCTTAAGTAAGGGTGGCTGGGTGGTGCAAATGGTTAAACACTGGACTACTAGCCAAACTGCTGGCAGGTTCTAACCCACCCAGAAGTGCCTTGGAAGACAAGCCTGGTGATCTTCTTCTGAAAGTTCACAGCCTTGGAAACCCTATGGAGCAGTTCTAATCTACACACATGGAGTCATCATGAGCTGGAATCCACTCTACTCTGAACCTGCGACATTGCCTTAATTGTAGGTTGTTGTTGTTAGTTGCCACTGAGTCAGCTTTGACGTATGGAGACCCCACACACAACAGAATGAAACACTAGCTCTGTCCGTCTCCATCCTAGTGATTGCTGGCAGGCTTGAGTCCATTGTTACCTTCCAGCTATGGGAGCTCGCTTTCCGGTACTATACTGAACAGTATTCTGTAGTGATCCAAAAGGTTTTCATTGGCTAATTTTCAGCAGTAGATCTTCAGGCCTTTCTTCCTAGTTTGTCTTAGTCTGGAAGCTCCACTGAAGGGTGTCCACTGTGGGCGATCCTGCTAGTATCTTAAATACCCGTAGCTTAACTTCCTGCATCACAGCCACACACAAGCCACCACTGTATTACAAACTAGCAGACGGGTGGTGATTGTAGGGAGATGTGGTCAATGCTGGATGAATCACAGGAGAGTTGAAGTAACTTATGCACTAAGTGAAGTTTTTTAAAATTTCTTTTTAGATGTAGCATTATCACAAGAAATTTTGGTTTCTTAGAGAGATATTGGCAAGTCTTGGTCTTTTTAAGTAGGTCATATCTGGCCACATCTCACTAATTCCAAGGAGAAATAATTCATTACAAAATTAGATTATGATATTCTACTCAGAGATGGAATTTCATTGCCAGGAGGAGCAAGATTTTGTGGCTTTCATTCCCTTTTTTGGGATCATATTTGTTGGCTGACTAATTCTGATCTGATAAGGAGGGCAGTATTTCTTCCAAGACATACTTCTTCCTTCTGTTGGCAGTCCATGGTATTTTCAACATTCTTTGCCAACACCATAATTCATATGCATCAATTCTTCTTTGGTCTTCATTATTCCAATGAGGCAATTAAAAATATCATGTCTTGGGTTAGACCTACCTTAGTCCTCAAAGTGGCATCTTTGCTTTTTAACACTTTAAAGAAACCTTTTCAGATTTGCCCAATGCAATACCTTGTTTGACTTCTTGACTGCTGCTTCGACGGATGTTGGTTGTAGATCCAAGTAAAATGAAATCCTTAACAACTTCAATCTTTTCTCTGTTTATCGTGATGTTGCATATTTGTCCAGTTGTGAGGATTTTTGTTTTCTTTATGTTGAGGTGTGATCCACACTGAAGGCTGTAGTCTTTGATCTTCGTCAGTAAGTGTTTCAAGTCCTCTTCACTTTCAGTAAGCAAGGTTGTATCATCTGCATATCACAGGTTGTTAATGAGTCTTCCTCCAATCCTGATACCCCATTCTTCTTCATATAGTCCAGCTTCTCAGATTATTAGCTCAGCATACAGACTGAATAAGTATGGTGAAAGGATACAACCCTAACACATGTCTTCTGACTTTAAAACACACGGTATCCCCTTGTTGTGTTTGAACAACTGCCTCTTGATCTATGTACAGATTCCACATGAGCACAATTAAGTGTTCTGGAATTCCTATTCTTTGCAACGTTATCCATAAATTGTTATAATCCACACAGTTGAATGTCTTTGTGTAGTCAATAAAACACAGGTAAACATCTTTCTGGTATTTTCTGCTTGGCCAATATCCATCTAACATCAGCAATGATATCCCTCATTCCACATCTTCTTCTGAATCTGGTTTTAATTGCTGGCTATTCCTGGTGGATGTATGGCTGCAGCTGTTTTTGACTTATCTTCAGCAAAATTCCAATGTTCCTCCCTTTTTTATTTCCATCTTTTCTTCCTCCCATCCTTCCTTCCATCCTTTCTCCCTCCCTCCATCCCTCACTTCCTCCCTCCTTCCCCCTTCTCTCCCTCCCCACTCCCTCTCTTTTTCTAGTTTGTTTTAGAGAACTTGAGAAGTTTCTTACTTTCTGACGCTACAAGATCCTCCAGGATCATCTTGTATTCAGTCATTTTACCAAGGAGCCTTGGTTCCCTTTATTGGTGAATGGTATTAGAAACCAAGATGTGGATGCTAAATGTGCTCGTTGCTACTTGAGTGTCCTTTCATATAGGCCACCATTAGTGTTTTTATGTCGGTGACAAAAAAGACATGCTGATTCATATTATAAAGTGTATATATATATATATATATAATAGTTGAAGGGGAAGCTGAGATTTAATCCCAAGAGTAATTCAAAATGAGGTATAATGGAGCAGAAAGATGAATTGAACATTTTATAGAAATTCTACGCCCTCTTCTGAATCCAGCTTGAATTTCTGGCAGTGCCATGTCAATGTACTGTTGCAACCTTTTTCCAATTATCTTCAGCAATATTTCACTTGCTTATGATATTTATGATCTTGTTCAATAATTTCTGCATTTAGTTGGATCATCTTTCTTTGTAATGGGCCCAAATATGGATAACTTCCAGTCAGTTGTCCAGGTATCCGTCTTCTAAATTTCTTGGCACAGATGAGTGAGTGTTTCCAGGGTTGCCCTGTTTTTTGAAACATCTAAACTAGTATTCTATCATTTCCTGGAGCCTTGTTTTTCACCAATGCCTTCAGTGCAGCTTGGACTTCTTCCTTCAGTACCATTTGTTCTTGATCATATGCTACCTCCTGAAATGGTTGAAGGTCCACCGATTCTTTTTGGTACAGTGACTCTGTATATTCCTTTCATCTGCTTTTGATGCTTCCTCTGTCATTCAGTATTTTTCCCATAACCCAAACCAAACCAAATCCATTGCTGTCGAGTCAATTCTGACTCATAGAAACTCTATAAGACAGAATAGAACCACCTTATAGGGTTTCCAAGGAGCTTCTGGTAGATTTGAACTGCCAACATTTTGGTTAGCAGCCGTAGCTCTTATCCACTGTGACACTACAGTGATTTTGCCCATAGAATCCATCAAAATTGCAACACAAGTCTTGAATTTTTTCTTCAGTTTTCTTTCAGCTTCAGAAACGTCCAGCATGTTTTCCCTTTTGGTTTTCTAATTAGAGGTCTTTGCACATTTCTTTGTAATATTTTACTTTGTCTTCTTGAGTTGCCCTTTGAAATCTTTTGTTCAGCTCTTTTACTTCATCATTTCTTCCATTCACTTCAGCTACTCTATGTTCAGAGCAAGTTTTAGAGTTTCTTCTGACATCCTTTTTGGCGTTTTCTTTCTTCCTGTCTTTAAGATGACATTTTTCTTTCTTCTTGTATGATGTCCATGGTGTCATCTCACAACTCTTCTGGTCATTGGTCATTACTGTTCAATGCATCGAATCTATTTTGGAGACGATCTCTACATTCAGGTGGGATATACTCAAAGTCATACTTTGGCTCTAGTGAACTTGTTTTAATTTTCTTCAGTTTCAACTTGAACTTACCTATGAGCAAATAATGATCTGTTCTGGTCTTTTTCTGACTGATGATATTGAGCTTCTCTATCATCTCTTTCTACAGATGTAGTCAATTTGTTTCCTGTGTATTTAACCCGGGAGGTCTAGGTGTACAGTCACCATTTTTGATGTTGAAAAAAGGTATTCTCAATGAATAGGTTATTTGTCTTGCAAAATTCTCTCATGCAATCTTCGGCATCGTTTCTATCACCAAGGCAGTATTTTGCAGCTGCCGATCCTTCTTCTTTGTTTTCAACTTTCCCATTCCAATCACCAGCAATTATCAATGCATCTTGATTGCATGTTTGATCAATTTCAGAATGTAGAAGTTGGTAAAAATCTTCAGTTTCTTCATCTTTGACATTAGAGGTTGGTGTGCAAATTTGAATAATAGTAGTATTAACTGGTCTTCCTTGTAAGTGTATGGATATTATCCTATCACTGACAGCATTGTACTTCAGGATAAATCTTGAAAAGTTCTTTTTGACAATGAACGCAATACCATTCTTCTTCAATTTGTCGTTCCCGGTTGTCATTCCCAACATAGTAGACAATATGATTGTCCAATTCAAAATGGCCAATACCAGTCCATTGCAGCTCATTAATGCCTAGGATATTAATCTTCAAGTGTTCTATTTTATTTTTGACAACTTCCAATTTTCCTAGATTCATAATTTGTACATTACATGTTCAGATTATTAATGGATAGTTGTAGCTGTATCTTCTCATTTTGAGTCGTGCCACATCAGCAAATGAAGGTTCCGAAAGCTTTATTGCATCCACATCATTAAGGTTGACTCTACTTCTCCAGTCGTGTTTTGAGTGCCTTCCAACACAAGGGGCTCATCTTCAGGCACTATGTCAGACAATGTTCCACTGCTATTTATAAGGATTACTTTGGCCAGTTATTTTAGAAGTAGATAGCCAGGTCCTTCTTTCTAGTCTGTCTTGATCTGGAAGCTCAGCTGAAACCTGTCTACCATGGATGACCCTCCCGGCATTTGAAATACCAGTGACATAGCTTCAAGCATCAGTACAACACAGAAGCCACCACAGTATAACAAACTGACAGATGGTTGGTGGAACTCTGCTCCAGAGCCTCAGAATAAATAATTTTTCTTCTGCTACACAAATTTATAGGTTCCTCATTCTTCACTCTGCCCTTGAGGTTATAAATTCTATATGTCTAGGATTTGTTGAGAATCTAGTGAAAAGGAATTAAAAGTGGGCATTTTGTTGTATTTTTGTGCACTTATAAGCAAGCCAGCCGAAGGGGCCTTTGTGAATGATATACAGCTCAGAGCAAGTAAAGAGAAGGAAAAGAAAATGAATACAGGTAGTTTATTACTAGGTTTTCATTGTTTCTTCCGGATACTTTTATCTCTCTACATGATAAACACACTCATACCGACCCTATAGGACAGAGTAGAACTGCCCCATAGGGTTTTCAAGGAGTGGCAGGTGGATTGGAACTGCCAGTCTTTTGGTTAGCAGCTAGCTCTTAGCCACTGCACCACCAGGGCTCCAAAAACCATAGTATTCTATATTTCTGCTAAGAAAGATTGAAGAAAATATTCTGGAATTAAAAAAACAAAATGATAATAAACTAATGAGCTTTTTTATTTGTTTATTTTGTAAAACATATCTCCAAATTTAAGCCTATTTCCAAGCAAACTATATTGTTTCGTGTGATCTAGAATTTCAGTAATTTTATTTTTAACCAAGGAGGGCGGCTGTCATGGTAGAATAAGTAAGTATAGAAACTACCATTTATACAGGAGTGCTGGACATTCTAGTGATTAAGGATTAGTTGAATATTTGGTCAAATAAACTTTCAAGTGTTCTTCAGTTTATTTTACATATAATTCTGAATTTCAAACATTATATTTAGCTTTGAAGTTACACTCACTGTAATCTGTTGTTCATTCAAATGTGACATATTGGCTTTTAGTGCATTATTTATTAACAACCTATTTGCATACTTTCCTCATTGCAAACAATGTCTAAGTGTTGGCTCCCACAGGACTTAAAGCTAAATGAAGATTCAAGACATGGATGGATACATTCACAAGAAACTTCCCTATTTGCACAGGGGGAGATTCAAGTGAATAAAAGCACAGTTGTCTCCCAGAAAAGCCTAATCTCTTAATTGGCATAGCAAACACATACATTATAGAAGATAATCAGCATATCCAATTATCCTCCAGCCTCATAAGTACCTAAAGAATAGCTGAGATTCATGTTGTATCCATACTGGTGTTAAACTCTTCTAGTTTACCAGTTGTCCATTTCGCCTCCCCAATATCCTAAAATTTCTAAGTTAACCCAGTAGCTTAAATCATCATGCTAATGTTCCAAAAAGTATGTTTCACCAGTCAATAATTTTGAAACAAACAAACAAAAAAATTTGGAGGGTAAACTTTGAATTCTCAAAAAAAAAAATTTTTTTGTTTTTTATTTTTAATTTGTGTGTGTGTTTAACTGTTTAACTGAAGCACTTCTGGGATACTTTATATGATAATGTTCACTGTAAATCTACACGATGCTGCTCTAATATGGTGCACTTACTTAGTGTATTTGACTTTTTCTCTTTTAATATCTTTAGTAGGATTATTCTTGGAAATAATACGCTGCATAATGCCATTTAAATTGAATTTAAACTAATTATATTTTTATTTCTGTTTTCTTACTGGATGGAGGTAGTACTTCCATATTTTAAGAGGATTGTAAACATTATATTAAAAAATTTATTCATTGTTGGAATACATTAAGGACTCTCATGAAATATCCATCTGCCTATTATTTGTCATGCAGCCTATTTTAGTATCTTTCAAAGATCCTAGTAACACTTGAATTTAATTGACCTGATTATAGGAAAATTTAATACAAATTTATTTGTATAAACTGACCTTAATTTTTTTTTAACTTATACCTCTCTTGATTGTTGTTATTGTTAAGTGCATTGAGTCAGTTCTGACTCATAGCGACTTCGGTACAACAGAACAAAACACTGCTCGAGTCTGTGTCATCCTCACAATCATTATGTTTTAGCCCATTGTTGCAGCCACTGTGTCAATCGTTCTTGTCAAGGGTCTTTCTCTTTTTTGATGATCAGGATTTTACCATGCATAATGACCTTCTCCAGGGACTGATTCTTCCTGATAGCATGTCCAAAGTACATGAGACGACGTCTCCCCGTCCTCGCTTTTAAGGAGCACTCTGGCTGTATTTCTCCCAAGACAGACGTTTCATTCTTCTGGAAGTTTATGGTATATTCAATATTCTTCTCCAACACCATAATTCAAAGGCATCAATTCTACTTTGGTCTTCCTTATTTATTATCCAGCTTTCGCAAGCATATGAGGTGACTGAAAATATCAGCGCGTGGGTCAGGCGCACCTTAGTCCTCGAGGTGACGTCTTAGCCTTTTAACACTTTAAAGAGATCTTTTGCAGCATATTTGCCCAATGCAATGCGTCTTTTGATTTCTTGACTGCTGCTTCCATAGGCATTGATCATGGATCTAAGTAAAATGAAATCCTTGATAACTTGAAACTTTTCTCCTTTGTCATGGTATTGCTTATTGGTTCATTTGTGAGGGTTTTTGTTTTCTGTATATTGAGGTGTAACCCATAATGAAGGCTGTCCTGTTTGATCTTCTTCAGTACATGCCTCAGGTCATCTTCCCTTTCAGCAGGCAAGCTTGTGTACTTTGCATATTGCAGGTTTTTAATGAGACTTCCACCAAACCTGATGCCACATTCTTCTTCATATAGTCTAGTTTCTCAGATTATTTGCTCAGTTGACAGACTGAATTAGTATGGTGAAATGATGCAACCCTGATGCAGACCTTTCTTGAAGTTCAACCATAGAGTTTTCCCTCTCTGTTCAAACGACTGCTTCTGCGACAGGATTTTGTCGTTGCTGTTGTTAGATGCTGTCAAGTCAGTTCCAACCCAGAGCAATCCTATGTACAACAGAATGAAACACTGCCCGGTCCTGTCCCATCCTCACAATCCTTGTTATGTTTGAGCTCATTGTTGAAGCCACTGTGTCAATCCATCTAGCTGAGGGTCTTCCTCTTTTTCACTGACCATCTACTTTACCAAGCATGATGTCCTTCTCTAGGGACTGATCCCTCCTGATAACATGTCCAAAGTATGTGATAGAATGAGAGTGGTGAATGTGGGCTGCTCGTGTCAACTAGCCCAGTCACCAGCACCCTTGAAGCTCCAATGTCCTGGCCCCAGGTGGCCAGACCTGCCACTAAGTATGTGAACCCAGGAGTCCACCCACTCCTCCTATATGGATTAGGCTCAGGTGTCTAGGTAGTCAGCCACCAAGTGTGTGGTGTAGGCTCTCACCTGCAGTTCTAGAAAGGCATGGGTGACAGGTTTAGGCACAGGCATCTGGCTGCAGCAGGGGGGCACAGGCTGAGCAAGGCAGGGGGCCAATGGCCACCACTGAGTGTCCAGGAGAAAAGTGTACTCTTGTTCCCTAGAGCCTGTAGATGAGTGGGTTTTGCAGCTGGACTACGAGTACCCAATGCTGTTGGCTGTAAGGACTGAGGGGCACCTCTTATTCTACGACCCCTGTCACAGGTGGCTAGGTGGCATGAGTGGAGCCACCAGTCCTCAGGCTCCTGATGTGGTAGGTGAAGACCCTGCTTAGTGGGTAGAGCAGTGTCAAATGTCACAAACCTGCCACCGCACAGCTGAAACAGTTGAAGTTGGACTTCAGGTATATACCCTGTTGTACTGTGGTAATGAGGGCCTATGCTGTTGAAATGGGCCCACACAAGTCTATGCAGGGGCAAAGGCACTCAAAGTCCATGGATGCCTTATGCCTGTGCCTAGGCAAAGGAGCTGTAATACCCTGAGTTCCTGGCATAGGGGAGCCAGAGTTTCTTTTTCCCCTGTTTGTTAACTTATTCACTCTCTACTGCCAGGGGAATGGCTCAGGGCACGGGACGGGTCCTACTTCTGGCCCAGGGGACTCGACAATTGCTGAAGTCAGTCCCAGACCCAGTGCAGAGCAGGGAGCGGGGAGGTAAATGGGAGAGAGGTTTTTCCCTAAGCGGTATGTTTTTGAACCACGTGGTAGATCAGATGCAAGTACTTATCTTTCGTTGATTGAGGGCTGCTTCTCACTGGTTCTGGATGGCTGAGTAGCCTCTCTGCTGCTGGGTCTCTCCCAATGTGGAAAATGCCTCCTGAGCGCTGCTGCTCGCCTGCCTCACTGCACGCCACAAGCTGATCAGGCCTGAAGGGCTCAGACTCTCCCTGGGTCAAGTCTGGCAACTCCTTGCTGCTTCTGAACCGTCTCTCCCTCCCCCTGACGCTCAGTCTGATTCCTCGACTTTGCCTTTGATGTTTAGGGTTCCTAGACCGTCATATATAATCAACTCACTTGTTTCTTCCGGTCTTTGTTGTAAAAGGGTCCACCGGAAGCGTCTTACTTCTCCACCATCTTGGCCCTGCCTCCTAGTAGGTGAATTTAATCCTAATGTTGTATAGGGCTTATTAGCCCCAGGTGACATACCAAGGCATTTAAGAACTATTTCCACATTTTTTCCAGTATGAGAGAGGGGTGACTTAAGTGGGTTATTCCAGTGATCTGCCGTGGTTGAGGTGATGGGAAAAAATGCCCTGTTTGCAGGACTCATTCTGGTCTAACGCCACTTCTTGGCATCACTTTGTTAACAGGTTTGAAGTCAGTGCGGAATATTTATTGAATATTTTGTTTTATAAGCTTTGTTTGAGGCCAAGTGCTGCCCAGATTTTAGACAAACCAGAAAATTACTCCCTAAGTCCATAACATACAAAAGGGTGCACATTTGTGACCTTTGTGAACTATACCTCAATAGAACACTAAGGGTGGGTGAGGGTTTCATTAACCGTCACTGTTTTCCAGTATCTCAAGGTTCAGATAAAACTCACCATTATCATGTCAGAGTCCAGTGGATAGAGAATGTTTTTTAGTTCTCCAAGCTCATACTGAGCCTGCTTTAGGTAAACACTAGAAAGTCTCTCCTATCTGACTTGCTTCCTACCTTCTAAACTTCTAACTCCTCAGTTTTTGTTTACGTGTTTCTTTAATTTCTCTAGATACCCCCTTAGAATCTAAGCTCTCAGATAATCTGTTCTATTTGTGTTTACTCTTGATATACCCACAGGAGAAGGATATTTAACAACTCCTGTTTCCTCTTTTAAACATCTATAATTGGGTTCCTTCTGCTCTAATAATTCAGTCTAATATAATACTCAATATTGTTCAGTATCACCCTTCCTTATTGCTACAGGACCAATTGACATCTCTACTGTGTCCTCACTCTTGATTTATATTTTTTTCTTTTCATTAGCTTGAATATGCTCATTAGTTTAACCTCTCACAATCTACCTTTGTCTTACCCTCCTCCCACCCAGTTCTGGACATTTCAGCATGGCAAGTGGTGAATCATGCTGGCAGCACTTCGGCACATGTTTTTTTTCACCGTCTAACTTCTACTCATAGGTATACACTAAGATGTCAGTACCTTAGGTACTACTCCAATTAGCACTGACACCCAATCCGAGGCAAGAGAATGTTCTAACAGGGTACATTTTCATAGCAACACTTATTTCTTCCTACTTTTCTTTTTCTTCTTCAACAGTTATCACCCCTACATTTATTTAACATCTTTTTCTCAGCTAAGTTGCAGGCTTCACCACAGCAGGGAGTATGTCTGTCTTGTTCACTTTTTTGTCTCCAGAAGTTCATAAAATGACTGCCATACCATAGGACAGGCTGTGCTCAGAGTACACGGATGAAGTCCAAGAATTACTGTGAGAGGGTGATGAAATGGAGTCCGTCCATGGTTCAGCCAAAGCCAATTGACATTTTGAACTTCCAAGTAAAACTTCATTTGAAGAAGGAGATACGTGGTTTAAAAATTTGTACATGATGGTATCACTACTGTTTATCTCCCACGCTGACACTCAAAATTACAGACTGTATTTCCAAACCACTCATTTGTTCCTGGGTAAAGTGTCTGTCTGCTAATGAACCCCATCCATGTGCTGATATCCTGACAACAAAGAAGAGGAGTGACATGCTCCAACGACTCCTTCATGATCTTCACAAAACCCACCGGGAAGCAGTACTCTCCATTGTGTGCTGGTTTACTTATTCCTTCAAAAGAGGAACTAAGAATAAAAAGCTTTGGTTGAGGAAATTTTCTGAGCTCATAAGCATTTGAATAAAAATCTTCATAAGTGATGTGTATCACTGCTGTGTGTGTCTAAAATAAAGCGGCACCAGCACGTTTGTATCATTCATTTCCATACAATTTGTAAAGTTATTACCTATTTGGGATATTACCCATTTTTCTTCATGTACGACATAAAAATTTATGATGGATACCCTTTAAATGTGTATATAAAACTATGCATTACAATAAAGTATGATTTGTGATGGGAATAAGCATTGCATCTTCATTTTTAATTACCTTTCTCTCGTAGATGAACTCAGTAAGATATCAAAGTAAAATGTATCCTATCACACAAGAATGCATTTGAATGACTTGCATACTATATTACACATTCCTGGTATTAATAAAGCTATTCCTCTACTAAATTCTGCAAACAGGTCTGAGTTCAGTCTTTTATTTTTTATGGAGATGATTATCAAATCACACAATCTGTATTCTCTTGCCCATTATTCCACAATATAGTATTCTACAAGACAGAAGTATTTGTAGAGTTTAAAATATGCCTATTGAGTTCTGAGAGTCTTTCATGTAGTTTCTATTGTCTTAGAAGACAATTGTGTTCATATATTCTAGGACACTAAATGATTCATAACTGTGCTATCCTGAGATGTTCTATTTTGCATCATAAAATGTAGAGTAGTGTGAAATAAAACTAAGTAGGATAGTTATGTTATGGAAATGAACATTTCCATCTAAGTTGGGAAGCTGCAATTTTATGAATAACATGCAATGCCAGCAAGTTCACGGAGAAATAAAATTCAAAAACTAAGTGGAAAGCACAATAAACAAAAAAGAACAAAATGTTAAGTACATTTGTTCATTTTATTTTGTAGTATGCTTATAATCTAAAGTGGAAGTCAGTGATTCATTGTGCAAAGATAACTATTCATTAGAACAAACGTAGTCATTGCCAATCCAGAATGCTCTGAAACATGACTCATTTAACATGTCATCTTCCAGATGCCATCAGAAGCCAGTCTCTCTGAGAATGCTCTTTTTACTCTCTTTTTTGAGATTTAGAAAAATCTCAAAGTATATAGAACTTACAGTATCTTCAGTATAACGTTGAATTATCATGCACCATATTTTTCATATGTGCCAAACCCATTTCACTGGGTAGTGGAGAAGACAGGAATTTTAATCATACCAACCTCCTGATTCCTTAGATGCCATGGCCAGCCATCAGGAATTCCACTTACAAAATGGATCCCAGAGCCAAGGGAATAAACACAAAATAGGTTTAGGGGCCCAAACTATCTCTGGATACAGGTTGTATGCCATTCTTGGGAAGAAAAATTTGATTTACTTGAAGCAGATAAAATTTTAACCTTGGTAAAAGCAGACAAACTTCATTACAAATTTACAGACTGGGGCACTGGGATGTTAGTGTGTTGTGTCATCCTTGGTTGTTTGTTTGTGTTTGTTTTTTTTAATGGGCAATGACTTAGAGGGGTCCCTCAGTTAGTAAGGAATATTGGGGCAGACGAACGTACTGTAGGTATCCTCTTTTTAAAGACATACTAACAAACACAAAGATAAAAATCCAAAGCCAAGTACTGTGCTTAATATGGTTATATTACTTAGTGTGCATTCTGATCATAAAAATAAGGCATTCACTTAAAGTATTTTAAATTATTTAAAAACATCAACTAGGGAATAAAAATAAAATATTTTCATTATATACTCTAGAGTTTACTAATTATTATGTGATAAATGGATACCAAAATGGGTATTTTTATTCAATATATGGATTTGCTTATTGAATATATAGTATTTATCATTTTTAACACACTTAAAATTTTAATTCATTAGAAGGAGACCAACAACTTTTTATAGCTGTTGCTCTCCTGTCTAATGTAAAAAGTTGAATTGGCAAAACTTCTGTGATAGATATATTTACAACAATGAAAAGAACAGAAGGGTAGCTGCCAAGGCTATTTACGAACAACCAAACACCTCATGGGATTTGGTTCCTTAGTTTGGAGATTTAGGGTCACGGTTTCATGGGACATCCCAGTTAATTAGCCTAGTAAAGTGTTTAGTACTTTTGTTCTACCTCCTAGTTCATTGCATAGAGCCTGGTGTCTTAAAAGCTTACAGGCAGCCACTCAAGCCACAACCAGTAAAAAAATCAAATCCATTGCTGTTGAGTCAATTCCAACTCATAGCAACTCTATGGGACAGAGTAGAACTGCCCCACAGGGTTTCCAAGAAACAGCTGGTGGATTCGAACTGCTGACCTTTTGGTTAGCAGTGAGCCCTTAACCACTGCACCACCAGGGCTCCCCAAGATGCAACAATTGGTCTCTGTTCATCTGGAGCAACAGAGGAAGGAGGAGAGTAAAGAACAGGGAAAGGATTTGGAACCTATAGCTAATTGCCTCCATCAACAACTGCCTCCTCTGCCATGAGACCAGAACTCGCTGGTGCCCAGCTACCATTACTGAACAATTTGATCAAAGATTCCATATAGGAATCTTGATCAAAAGGGATAAAATGCAGAACAGAATTTCAAATTCTCATATACTGTAGATTTTCTGGAGCCATGTAGGGTGGATGAACCACTGAAACTATTGCCCTGAGATAATCTTTAAACCTTAAACCAAAAACATCCCCTGCAGTCATCTTAAAAACAAACAACTGTTTAGCTTAACTAGTAAAAAAGGCCTGCCTTAAGCATTATGCTCTGTTAAGAACTATCTATATGGGATCAAATTGACATAGAAACTCAAAAGATTAGATAGGAACCTTAGTGAGTTTATGTTAATGATGGAAGAAAAACTCAGAAAAGGAGGATGAGAATGGTTGCACAACTCGAAGAATGTAATCAATGTCACCAAATTGTACATGTAGAAACTATTGAATTGGTATATGTTTTCCTGTGTATATTCTCAATAACAACAAAATAAATAAAATTTAAAAAGAAAGAAAAGAGAGCAACAGCAAGTTGGTTTCCAAGCAGAACCACATAACTGAACTGAGATAAGGAAGAAGAGAGCTGAGTTCATAGGTGCTCAAGCAGTTGAATTTTGTAGGTAAGGCTAATGAACAGAAGGGAGAAGTGCAGAGGAGATTCCCATAAATATGTATGTTGTTTCCTTACGAGGCTTATGCTGAGCACAGGTCTCACCTACACTACAGAAGATATTAGCGCTATCAGACAGTAGTGACTATGGAACTGAGAATGAAAAAGAGACACAAAAGTCAAACAGTGTGAAGAGACATTGGAAGAGCAGACCAACCAAAGTGGGGAAAACTCATTACCAGTTCCTTAATATCTTGTGCATTTAGCTAAGACATTGCAAAGACTATAGCTTATGACCTAACATGACCTAGAGTAAGACCTACATTTTATCTTCTCTGGGGCATTGGTTCTTCAGGGGCACAATCCATGCAAGAGACCTGGGCTCAATTCCCGGCCAATGCACCTTGTGCCAGCTGCCACCTATCTTGCAGTGGAGGATTGTATGTTACTATATTGCTAACCAGGTTTCAGGTGAGCTTCCAGACTAAGATGGACTGGAAAGAAAGTCCTGGTAATTTATTTCTGAAAATTAGCCAGTGAAAACCTTATGGATCACAACAGTTCAATCTACAACTGATCATGGGGATGGTGTGAGACCAGGTACTGTTCTGTTCTGTTGCACGTGAGGTCACCATGAGTCCAGGGATGACTGGATAGCAGCTAACAAAAACCACAAATACCTTCTCTAACCCAGAACAACCAAACCCATTGCCATCTAGTTGATTCCAACTCAGAATCTCAACAGTTGAATGGAATCCATAAAAAATTAAATTAAATTTCTAGAACAGACAGAAACAACTAAACTGAAAAATTCAAAGCATTTTCTTTACAGGAGCCTAGAGTTGAGGGTAAAGTCAGAGAACTTGATGATCTATCACTAGCTTTAATACAATCAGAATAACAGAGATAAAAATGGTTGAGAGAAAAAAAGCACAGAACATCCAGAGTTTGTAGGACAAAGTCAGTCTATTTAATATGTAATAAGAGATCTAGAAGGAGAAGTATGGGAGAATGAGGCAGAATATTTTATCTGATAAAAACTGAGATGGTTAATCTTATACATCAACTTGGCTATGGTGCACAGTTGTTTTATCAAATGCTAGTATGGGCCCTTGGAACCCTGGTGGTGTAGTGGTTAAGAGCCAGGCTGCTAACCAAAAGGTCGACAGTTCAAATGCAGCAGCAGCTCCTTTGAAACCCTACAGGGCGGTTCTACTCTGTCCTAGAAGGTTGCTACGAGTCGGAATCGGCTTGACAGCAGCAAGTATAGGCCCTTATAAAACAGTTGCATCCAATTAAATCAGCTGGCCTGAGGTAAAGCAGGTTACCATCCTTAATGTTGGTGGGCCTCATCCAATTAGTTGAAGGCCTGAAGAGCAAAGAGGGAGTTTTCCCTAGGGTGTATTTTACCTTCAGAGTATAAACAGATATTTTGCCATAACTTCTTTATTCTTCCAGTTGCATAACCTATGGATATGGGGACACAAGACTGAAACAATCTCTAGCCTTTCACCTGACCTACAGATTTTGGATTTGCCAGACCCTTACAATGGTGCAAACCAATTTCTTAAAATAAAAATCTTTCTTTCTTTGTGTTTAGACACACAGATATATACATATATACCTATGCATACTGCCATCAAGTCAATTCTGACTCACAGTGATGCTACAGGATGGAGCAGAACTGCCCCATAGGGTTTCCAAGGCTGTAAATCTTTATGGAAGCAGACTGCCACATCTTTCTATCTCAGAGCAGTTGGTGGGTTCAAACCACTGACCTGACCTTCCGGTTAGCAGTGAGCTTTTAACCACTGCACCACCAGGGCTCTCCTATATATATATATATATATATATATATATATGTATATGTATATGTGTGTATACCCATACTCAACCCATTGCCATTAGGTCAATTCCAATTCACAGTGACCCTACAGGACAGAGTAGAACTGTCCTGTAGGGTTTCCAAGTAGCGGCTGTTAGTTCAAACTGCCGACGTTTTGTTTAGCAGGCAAGCACTTAACCACTATGCAACTAGGGCTACATATACATATATATGTATGTATGTATAAATTCTGTTTCTCTAGAAAACCCTAAGAAAGAAACAAACTGACTTGTAGAGTAGATCTGAGAATTTCAGCAAACCCCAGGCATGACAAACACACATACACATAGACACATGCACAAATACACAAACACACAGAGGCATGTAATACTCAAATTTCTGAAAATCAAACATAAATAAAATATTGAAAGCATTCATGGAAGAAAGAAATATTACATGCAGGGAAACAATAATACAAATTTCAACTTCCTCCTCATCAGAAGTAATAGGAGCCAGATGAAAACAAAATGTTATTTTAAAAGGCTGAAAGAAAAAAGAAAGTGGATTTTGTCCATCAAGGGATCTATATTAGTGAAAACATTCTTAAAAAATAGGGGTAAAATAAGAACATTTTCAAACAAAAACTGTGAGTCTTGGATGACTGAAAACCTGCACTACAAGATAGGCTGAGGTCTATTTTTCATGCTAAAGCATAATGACATAAAATAGAAACTTCAATCTTGAAAGAAAGAAGAATGCCAAAAAGGTCAATAAGTGGGTAAGTATAAAGTGCCATGTATTTATTATTATTATTTATTAGAGGAGAACTTACTAAAATAAATTAATTAAAAAAACTGTGATATGGGATTTATAATATACATGGAAATACAAGAACATGAACTTATATTTCCACATAAATATAAGTATGAACAAGAAATAACACCTCTGGGATATTATTTCATTTGAAAAGTTAGAAGTAGAAAGTTGGAACTATGTGTGAATTAAGTGTGAAGGATAAGGTGTGAAGTGTGAATATTAAATGATATAATGTGGACTCTACATAGCATTTCTTAATTTAATAACACATTTTCAACACTAAAACAATCACTATAAATATAAAAAGAGATATACTTAATAAATATATAAAGAAAATAATGACATATTAAAAAAATACCAGAATGTCTCCTGTCATCTGTGTTCCAGTAACTGGTCCCCCACCCCTAAAAAACTTAAAAAAAAAAAAAAATTGACAAAATATATGAAATCCTTGCCTCAGACTTCGGGCAATAAGTAGCACACAACAGTGTTCTAGAAAAGATGCAAAAGCAATGAGACAAAGTCTTAGTCATCTAGTGCTGCTGTAACAAAAATACCACAAGTGGATGGCTTTAACAAAGAGAAATTTATTCTCTCACAGTCTAGAAGGCTAGAAGTACAGATTCAGGGTGCCAGCTCCAGGGTAAGCCTTTCTCTCTTTGGCGGCTCTGGAGGAAGGTTCTTGTCATCACTAGAAGCCTCTCAGCACAGGGATCCTGGGTCCAAAGGACATGCTATTCTCCTGGCTTTTGTTTCTTGGTGGTATGAGGTTCCCCTGTCTCTCTGCTCTATTCTCTCTTTTATATCTAAAAAGAGATTGGCTTAAGACACAACCTAATCTTGTAGATTGAGTCCTGCCTCATTAACATAACTGCCACTAATCCCATCTCATTAGCATCACAGAGATAAGATTTACAACACAGAGGGAAATCACATGAGATGACAAAATGGTGAACAATCACACAATACTGGGAATCATGACCTAGCCAAGTTGACAGATATTTTTGGGGGACACAATTCAATCCATGACAGACCAGCCCTAAAATCACACACGCTCATTTACTGGAGGCACTTTCTGGACCACGGTGCAGAGAGAGAGGACAACTGAAGCCCAGCATGGCAGCCTCACTGAATTGAGTGCTCAGTTCAGGAAGACTGAAGAGGTTGGTATTTTCAGGGCAGATTATTCAGGAGCAGGGAGGTATGTTGAAAAAGAACTTTCATAATATGGCTAATTTCCCCTTAATTCTGGTGCTAAATGCTAAAATATACACACATAGACAGAAAATTAAGGGATCTAGGAGAATTACTGAGAAGCTTCTGTAGCTTGAAACATTCTCAGAGCTTACAAGGAGCTGGCTGACTTTGGAGTTCCATCAGTCCAAATGTAGAATATTCACTGAACAACTGGAGCATTCAGTGTTGTTGTTGTTAGCTGCCATCAAGTCAATTTTCAACTCCTAGTGATCCCATGTGACAGTAAACTGTCCTGTAGGGTTTTGCAGGCTGTAATCTTTAGGGAAGCAGATCTCCATGTCTTTATTCCATCTCAACAACCTGAAGGAGGATAAAAAGGTAAATAGGAACACATTAAGCATATTATAATCAAATTACTACAAACCAATGATAGAAAAAATGTTGAAATCAACTACAGAAATTAAAATGCAATACACATATGAGGAATAAAGTAATTGAAGATTGTTCATAAGAAATAATGTAAGGCAAGCATAATGAAAAACACACTGAAATAAATTTCTGCTGACTTAAAATTTTTTACCCATTGAAAATATCATTCAAAAGGAAAGTGAACTTAAAGACTTTTCAGACAAAAGCTGAGAAAACTCATTCTTGAGAGACTTATACTAAAACAAATGTTAAAAGAAAATCTTCAGGTGGAAGGAAAACAATAGCTGATAGATTCTCACAAAGAAAGAGCTATGAAAATGGAAAATATGGCACAAATATGAAATACTTTTTCTTTGTATTTTATTGTTTTAATTATAATTGACTAAAGCAAAAATACTAATTTTACTCTGGGGTTTGAATCTTATATGAAAGGAAAATGTATGATAAAAATTACACAAAGTTTCATTTACTCAATAGGCTTATAATCAATAGCTGTTCATTGCTCCCCAAATCATAACAAATCTCATTTAATTTATCAGAAATATTAGTTCTTAAAAGTGAAATTATTTGATAACTTAATACTATACATTTTCTGACATAGATCTTTTTAAAATTAAATTGTATTTGAAACAAAAAATATTAAGCTAAAAGGGGAAACATACAATTCTGTGGGAATTTGGTATACACATGCAACTGTTCAAGAGACCCTGAGTGGAGCAAACAGTTAATATCCTGGCTTCTAACCCAAAGGTTGGAGACTCGAGTTCATTCAGAGGCACCTCAGAAGAAAGGCCTGATGATATACTTCCAAAAATTAGTCACTGAAAAACCCTGTAGAACACAGTTCTACTCTGACACACATACATCAGATCACCTTGAGTCCAGTGACTCCACCGCAACTGAGTTGACGTTTTGTTTTTTAAGAGGCAAATTATAGTGTAAGTATTGATTGGAGTACTTTTCTTCCACAAAGTTTGATTGTTGGAAAAAGGCCATGGCCAAAAAAAAAAAAAAAAAAAAAAAGTTCAAAATCTGTGGTTTCCAGCTCCCTTTATAAGAAATGAATGTGAAAAGAGGCAGTTTATATATAGATGGCCGTGACATCTAAGCATGCTGTGACATTCCATTGTGTGACAATGAAAATATGCAGTCTGTATAACTCTTCTTTACATGTCGCTGAATTCATTTTGTGTCCATTTTGTGAGTGTCTCTGTGTGTGTGTGTTCACATTTATTCATTTGTGTTACCTGTGGGAGGAGGTGAATTGCGATGCAGATAGAAAGGTGAATACAGAGTAATTTGGTGTAATTTTTCTCTTCCCTCTTTAGATTTGTTTCACTTGAACAGATGTTATCATTTAAATGCTTTTACAGGTTAGAAAATTTACATTTGAGAAAATGAAACACTAGGTAACATTTTCAAAGATCCTTAGTGGCAGAGGGGGAAGGGGGAAGCCGAATGACTAGTCTTATTCAAGTCATATGTCTAGCAAATGCACAGCTGGATATTTCATCTCTCTTCATATAATCATCAATAGTTTTTATCTGATTTCCACTGAGCTGTGAGGCAGTCTTAAGAGTTATATTTAATTGTATTTATTTATAGAAGCCAAATGTATAATTAACATGTCCCAATTGTCTAAGAGTAATAAATGCTTACTCTGTTAAAGCAAAGCAAAGGGATTTTTTGTAGGATGGATAACAGTTTGGACTTGGGAAAATGTCTAATTTTACAGAGATAACAAACACTTCCAAACTGGTGAAGCTGTGGAGACCTTTTAGAGGGTTAGGAAAAAGGCCCTGAGCTGTACTATTGTGATTAGATATTACAAACTTAGATTAATAAAAGGCAGGTTACTGGAAGTGGGGCTAGGAGGGGGAAGGTTACAGGACATTTCTCTCTTAGAAACAGATTGTTTAAGTGAAAGGTTTCTTGTTAGCCGTTGTCTAGGAGACATAGATAAGAGCCAGCATCAAGGTCTTCTTCCTGAGACATTGTTTCAGGAAGGGTCTTGATAGCTCCTGTGAAACAGTTTATATATATTAAAAGAAAGATAAGATAGAGTAAGGCCCCAAACTCTAATGCTTCCATTTGACTTTAGTCAAGTGCCTCTGTTTACTTGCTCTTACTCATTCCCTACTTTTGATCAAAGATATCTATGAACATCTTTTGATCACCTTTTGAATGAATGTTTCTTCTGCATGAACTTGAAGGTTTATCTTCTTCTTTTGGTGGCTGT
Organism: Dugong dugon; assembly: GCA_030035585.1. NCBI lineage: Eukaryota > Metazoa > Chordata > Mammalia > Sirenia > Dugongidae > Dugong > Dugong dugon. The sequence continues at coordinate 192,952,598 of CM057463.1, read as the reverse complement.
TTAAGTTCACTGAGTTTTTACATTGTTATTCTTAAGTGGCTGCTGGTCAAGACAAGTCTTTGAACTGTTTGGTTTATTTTAGTAGTCAGCTATCACCAGACCGCTTCACCATGCTATAGTTTGACATTCAGCTTCTGTGATCTCATTGAGGAGGATTAGAAAAGAGCAGGGCCACATTAGAGGAACAACTTGACTATTCCACATGATTAATCCAGGGTATAGGGTCTGTCTATTTCACTGAAGAAATAGGTAGTTTCTATATACATGAGCGACATGGCATTCTTATGCTAAGTTTTAATGAGGGCTTACGAGAATTAGCAGGAGAATACTTAAAGGAAGTTTTATAATGCTAAATATTAGTAAAAAATAATACAATAAGGCAAGGGTCATAAAAATTATAGTGATTCCAAAATAAATTCTTCCTTCATTTAAAGGCATATATATTATTTTTAATAGGAAAACAGCTTTTAGAATTAGTAAAGTGTTGATCAGTGCAATTTTATCTAATGATTCTAACATGAAATCAGTAAGTTGAAATTAATAATTCATGAGTTACTGTTTATCAAAGAAATAACTTCAAAGTTTGTAGGTATTAAGCAGGGGATAATGACTTCAAGAGAGGATACTAAAAACCAACATTATGGAGGGAAATTTCCTGACATAGGTATAAGGCAAACTAAATGTAATTCCATGGATCTATTAATGCTGGTAAAAATAAAATTCTAAGAATGTCAATATTGTGCATTAGTGAGAAATGAGTAATCAAACAATAGCTTAAATTATTAACTGGTGAAATAAATACATTCTATGAATCTAAGTCAATAAAAGAAAGTTATTTTACAGGCTATGAGTATCAAGCAGATAAATAATTATTTAAGGGTTTCTATATTAAGTAGCAACTATGGAAGAAGACTAAGTGTAGTAAAATTAAAGTTATCACAGAAACAAAAATTGTAAGGGACAATCTAATAATTTCAATTGTATGAGTCTGGAAACCCTGGTGGTGTAGTGGTTAAGAGTTTGGCTGCTAATCAAAAGGTCAACAGTTTGAACACACCAGGTGTTCCTTGGAAACCCTACTGGGCAGTTATACTCTGTCCTATAGGGTCACTGTGAGTCAGAATCAACTCCATGGCAATGGATTTTCTGTATGACTCTGAGACTTTTGGTGTAGTGTTGGGGAGTACAGGCCTGTTCCAGAGGTCTTATGATCATCAGCTTACAATATGGGTCGTCTGTTTCTAATTCTTGTAATATTTGAATTTTAGTTTAAGTTCTTCAGCAGGCAGAACAGTGTAAACAGGAGGCACAGTTTTCTTTAATTGGGAGAGTTGTATTTCAGTCTTAATGCTCTGTAATTTAGTAGTGTAAGAATTAGTCAGGAGAATTATATACAGTCCTTTTCAATAAAACTCTAGGAAATTAGGTTTTTGGGTTTTTTTTTTTTTTTTAGCTGATGTCTTTTCTAATATACATGATTTTTTGAATTAATATCAGGCAGATTTCGAGACTTTGGTTTTCCATTGTCAAAAGCTTCTTCAACCTATGAAAATATTTCTTAGAGTATTACATTAAAGATTGACAATGTTTAACCTATCAGTAACTATTGGAGTCCATAGGTGAAATTATTTAAAACATTCTGAATATACTTAATTTTAACATCTTTTAATCTATAGAATATTCTTTAATCAACATGCAATTAGGTATTGAAATAACCAATTCCTATGGGGAAGGAAAATAAAAATGGTTTCTTACATTTGAAAATTACAACATTGAACATTGACAATATTCTCATAAAAACCTATGGTAATTCTTTCAGTTGACTCAGTCCTATGTAACTAATCTTGATTCTGTATTATTATGGATTAGTAGTAACCTGAAAAACCTTGTCAGCTTCTACACGAGTTCGAACACCCCGATCCATTCCAACAGCATTCATGTCTGAAATATTTTAGTCTTTCTTATATGTTGATATAGTCTATCTTCTGTTAAAACATCATGTTTAACTGCTCTCAGTAAGTCAGTAAAACAAAACTTATCTGTGGACAACAAAATTCGATAGGCCATGATCAACCTATAACAAGAATATCTTTAAAAAGTGAATGACTTGCTAGAAACCACAAAAGTAGTGTAAATCCAAACAAAGACAATTTAGATAACAATATTTATAAAGCCTTATTTTTAAAGAGCTTTAAATATACCTGTTGCCATCAAGTCAATTCCAACTCATAAAAACCCTATAGGACAGACTAGAACTGCTCCACAGGGTTTCCAAGGAGCAGCTGGTGGATTTGAACTGCTCACCTTTTGATTAACAGCTGAGCTCTTAACCTCTGTGCCACCAGGGCTCCTTTTTAGATATAATACATAATAATTTTGAGACATAAGACATATAATTTGAATATATCAAGAATGTATTAAGATTATCACATCTCTAAACATTTGAAATGATGTCAATTTCTCTAGTTAAATCATTGGCTTGACGATGATAGAGTTAAAATAAATTAAGCTGCAACTAAGTTAGCAACTGAAATAATAAAATTATTACATAATATCATACACATTTGTTTAGTATCATGTAAATATTACTGACATAAATTGTAACTCAAAGAAAATTTGACACTTTTTCATATTTGATAACGTTTTATGTAACTCATAACATATTAAATAAATCTTTTATTACCATTATTATTATTTTATGAAACAGAAACAAATATTTTGTGGCTTTCTATAAATTTTTAAAGTTGTAAAGAGTTTATCATTGATTACCAAGAAACAATACTTAATTTATTTAAATCAAAGAATTAAAAGGTAAAAATCATAGTTTTTAAAACCATGCAGTTTGGATTTAACTTAGGAATTTTATTTTAATGAGAAACTGAACTCTTGTTTTCAAGGCAGACTACATTAAAGAGAACTTTGTTATTTGACATTAAAGTTCTTATTATTCATATGATTTAACTTATTAAACTTTTAGTAGCAATAACAAGAATTTTTATTGCAGCAAACAAAATCTTCAACAAATTTTCTAAATTCTTTGTCTTTGTGGTATATATTTTTCACAGTATACTTCAAGTGGTAACAACATCCCTTATTACACCCAAACATGTATACACATATTTTTCTCTGATCTTCTACTACTTTCTAGATATCTATTTAAATTCTTCTTTTTTCTTTCTTATCTTGGAACAACCAGTCACTTTTATTTTAGAATAAAAGTATCTTTTATTTTAACAAACACATTCTATATATTTATTTCATCTTAAGTTATTTAAAAAGATCTTGGAGACACCTTTTTAATCCAGTACTGAAGTCATCCCTGATGTTCACCTTTCAGCCAAAGATTAGACAGGCGCATAAAACAAAACAAGACTAAATGGACACACCAGCCCAAGGGCAAGGACGAGAAGGCTGGAAGGAACAGGAAAGCTGGTAATGGGGAACCCAAGGTCAAGAAGAAGAGAGTATTGACATGCTGTGGTGTTGGAAACCAATGTCTTAACACAGTATGTGCATTAATTTTTTAATGAGAAACTATTTGCTCTGGAAACCTTCATCAAAAGTGCAAAACAACAACAACAAAAAATAAATGTAAATTTGAAAAATGTATAATAAGCAGAGTAGAATAGAACCTTGCTGGGGGAAAGGGAGATCTTGGAAACTATTTTAAGTTGAGATATTATAAAACATAAAAACTGTACTAGAACAGATTTATTTTTATTAAATCCTGGACATATTAAGACTATTTGATTTATTTAAGTGTTTATTTATCATTAAACTATCTCAGTGTTTGTTTATTATTAAACTAATTAGAGTAAATTCTTTGAATAAATATTGTAATTTAAATTACAATATGTTGAGGTATGGATTACACCTCAACATAAAGCAAAAATCTTCATAACTGGACCAATAAGCAACATCATGATAAATGGAGAAAAGATTGAAGTTGTCAAGGCTTTCATTTTACAAGGATCCACAATCAACACCCATGGAAGCAATAGTCAAGAAATCAAAAGACACATTGCGTTGGGTAAATCTGCTGCAAAAGACCTTTTTAAAGTGTTGAAAAGCAAAAATGTCACCTTGAAGATTAAGGTGTGCCTGACCCAAATCATGCTGTTTACAACTGCTTCGTGTGCATGCAAAAGCTGAACAAAGAATAAGGTCATTTGAAGAAGAATTGACACCTTTGAATTGTGATACTGGAAAAGAGTACTAAATATACCATGGACTGCCAAAAGAACAAACAAATCTGTCTTGGAAGAAGTACAAACACAATGCTCCTTGGAAGCAAGGACGGGGAGACTACGTCTCACATATTTTGGACTTCTTACCAGGAAGGATCAGTCCTTGTAGAAGGACATCAGGCTTGCTAAAGTTGAAGGCGAGTGAAAAAGAGGAAGACCCTGGATAAGATAGATTGACACAGTGGTTGCAACAATGGGCTCAAGCATAACAATGATTGTGAGGATGGTGCAGGACTGGGTAGTGTATTGTTCTATTGTACATGGGGTAGCTATAAGTCGAAACTGACTGGACGGCACCTAACAACAACAACAAATTAATAATACCATATAGAGGTAAAAATTTATATGTTTATAACTTTATTTTCTGTATAGCTCATAGGATCCGTTCAGGAAGTAATTTAGAATAATTAGTTTCTTTCCAAGGCCTTGTTATATCAATTAAACAATTCTTTTTTTTTTTTTTTTAGTACACTTTTAAAATATATTAATTTATATCAAAGTTTCTCAGAGTAATTAGTAAATGCTTAGCCACAAAAAGAAGTTTTTCTTGGAAGAGAAAAGACGGCTTCATGAAAAACATAACTGTCAGCCATTGGCTTTTAACTTGACAAAATACAGAAACTCAACCATAACGTAAGAGGCAAGTTCTCAACACAAAATGAAACGGGAAAAACATAACTATCAACTTGTGGGACTACATAAGTAATTTAGTTTCTTAGCATCAAATGAAAGCTCTTCAGAGGAAAGAGAAGATGACATAATATTGGAACTCATTTTTTTTTAAGTGATCATTGAGATTTTAAATTATTTCTAAGTATATTCAGCTTATAGTTATTTTAAACATGAACTTTAAATCAGCATCTTGGTAGAGGTGAAATCCAGGCTCATTTATTTAAGGATATTTTTAAAGTGTTTTTTAGAAGCCGTGTATTCAGTTGCCTGGTTAAAGATTGCAGAGTTCTGGGTTACCTATAGAGCCATGTTTTTATTATCCTAAACGCAAGCAGCGCAGTGAGCTTCGAGCTCCATTGCTTGGTGACACAAAGGCAGTGTCTCCTTTCTCCTGTTAATTTTACAGACTATCTGGTACGAGTCAGGGAGTTCAAGCTTTAACAAGGGTTTAACTAACTTTAAACTGTTTACAAACAAACAGACAAGTAAACGAACGAGTCAAAATAAGCCGATTTGTAGAAACTACTCACTTGCCCGTGTGAGTGAAAAAAGAAAACACAGAAAATAAGAGTCAAAAGTGGCCACTGATCTTTTTCTGAACTGTCAGACAGAACATGCGTGTGCACAGCAAAATCCAAATGCGATTGTTACTTTCAGTTTCCCAGACTCAACCAAGTGTTTACCAGACTGTGAGATTCCTAGGTAACCATCAAGTCACAAACCTGAATGACATCCCGCTCAGTAGATGCAAATTCACATGTGATCAAAAAGGAGACAGACAGACATATAGACAATGACTCCTACGATAAAACTTAGGATGGAGCTTCCATGGAAGGCTGGGACTGAGAGATATTTACCTTGCTGCTCTCCTGAAATCATCTTGGAGATGGAGGACCCCAAAATGGCTGAACTCAGTACCGTTAGCCCCAAATCCCCAGTGTCTTGGGAGTTACAGAGGGAAATTCTCCTTCGGTCCCTTCGTAGTCGCCAATTTGTGTCTAAGAGTAATAAACACTCTGTTATAGTAAAGCAAGGAGATTTATTGTGAGATAGATAACAGTCTGGACGGGGGAGTATGTCTAATTTTACAGAAAGAACAAAGGCTTCCAAAATGGCGAGACTGTGGAGATCTTTCAAAGGGTCAAGACAAAGGACTAGAATGTACTATCTTGATTGGACATTACAAACTTAGATTAATAAAAGCCTCTTAGAAACAGCTTGCTTAAGTGAATTTTGTCTTGCTGGCAGTTCTCTAGGAGACCTAGATAAGAGCCAGCATCAAGGTACATCTTCCTGAGACATTGCTTCAGAAAGGGTCTTGATAGCTTGTGTGAAACAGTTTGTATATATTAAAAGAAAGGCAAGATGGAGTAAGGCCCCAGACTCTAAAGCAGCCATTTTACTTTTGTCAAGTGCCTCAGTTTACCTGCTATTACTCATGAGGAAGTGAAGTGAGTGTCAGTTTGAGTTCATCGAGTGTCATCTAATCAAATTCATGAATTAATGTTCTAGGTGAACTGTTTCCTGGAGGTACATTGCTTAAGTGAGAAGTGGAGATACTGATTAACTGAAAATCAATTTTTGGAACAGATGATGGACTCTTAGGTAGTATCCCATTGGCAGGTAAACTTAAATGCATTGGAAAATAAAAGAAGTGGTAAATGCTCAGCATTCTTCGCCATCATTTGTTAGGAAACAGTCCATAATTTTACAATTATTCCTAGGCATGTAATTATTGGTGTTCATGTGGGTAACAATAGTATTTGGTTTTGAAAATTGTGCTAATGATCAAGTTTCTGAAGATTTATTTTGTAATATCTATCCAATTGTCACTATTTATCATTTGTAGTTCTAACCCTATAAATCCAGGACTTCTATAAGCTCCTGGGTGTATTCTCCCTTTAATGAGACACTTACAGTGAAGGGGTATTAAGATGAACGATTTCATTGAAAAGGTCGTCAAGGATCTAATTCATAAGCAAGCCGATTTAAATGGTATTATAACGGCATGTTCATAAGTACCAGAAAAATCTTTAAAGATGTATTTCTACAGGAAGTTAAATAGTGAATATATGTTTAAAATTAAATTGTTATTCATTGTTTCAGAATATAAGAGCCACGAGAGAGTAAAGATTATTTAGTGTTGTAGTTTCCCTGAAATATTATAGTCTTTCTTATAAATTGATATAGTCCATCCTCTGTTAAAACATCAAATTTAAGTGCTCTCAGTAGGTCTGCAAAACGAAACTTATCTGTGGACAACAAAACTCAATACGCCATGATCAACCTATAACAATGTCTTTTAAAAGTGAAAGACTTGCTGGAAACCGCAAAGTAGTGTAAGTTCAAACAAAGTCAATTCAGATAACAATATTTCTAAAAACTTTATTTTTAAAGAGCTTTAAATATAATGCATAATAATTTTGAGACATAAGACATATAGTTAATATATATCAAGAATATATTAAGATTATCACAGCCTTAAACATCTGAAATGATGTGAATTTCTCTAGTTAAATCATTGGTTTGATGATGGTAGATTTAAAAGAAATTAAGTTGCAACCAAGTTAGCAATTGAAATAATAAAATTATGACATAATATCGTGTGCTTGTTTAGTATCATGTAAATATTACTGACCTATAAATTTTAACTCAATGAAACTTTGACATTTTTTTCTTGTTTGACAACATGTTATATGCTACTAGTACCATATTATATAAATCTTTTATTATTATTATTACTACTGCTATTATTTTATAAAACAGAAACAAATTCTTTGCTGCTTTCTATGAAGTTTTAAAGCTGACAGAAGTTTATTATAGATTACTGATCAACAATACTAAAATTATGTAAATCAAAGATTTAAAAGGTAAAAACTTTAGTTTTTTAAAAACCTGTGTTTGGATTTAACTTAGGAATTTTATTTTAATGAGAAACTAAACCCCTGTTTTAATCAGTAAGATTCATTGCGACTGGGGATCTGTACTTCAAAACTGTTAAGAAAACAAAATTTTCAGATAATTCTGACATAGTCAGTTTCATCTGAGAATCACTGTTCTAGTATGATTATTTCATTTTACAAACCAGAAACTGGAATCCAAAAACATTAAGACTCCAGAAAAAAACTGTTATATCATCTCTTTTCATCCAAGCCACATTTAGTCTTCAGTCTGGGATCCAATGATTAACTTTACAGGTGCTTATAAAAAGTTGAGGCTCTTTAGTAATACTTGTAAAAGATTTTAAACAATGAATTATTGCCTAGACACAAATATGCTTTCTAATGAAAGTTCATCTGATAGATTCATGGTTTACCAGGCTGCAGTTAGAAAATTGGCCACATTGACGTGAATGATAAATTTAAGACTATCACACTGTCGTCTTTTAGACTGTAGAGCCACCTCAGAGGGTACCCTCTTCAATTACACCACAGTTACTCACGAGCTAATATGCTCATATTTTTTTTTCTTATCAATCTCTTCTTCAAGTCCCTTAAACAACTCCTCTGTTTTTCAGATCACCTAAATTCAGATGTAGATCTCTGAAACTTCATGAATACTGGAGGCAGCAACTGGAAAAAGGAATGCAGTTCTCCCCTTTCACCTCATATACAAATAGCTTTCTGTTCATTCCCCACAGGACTGCTGAGACCACTGATTAAACTGTTGATAAGATCACTCAAGAAATAAAGATAATACGAGAATTAGGTACAATTTCTACCAGATATGACCAATTTTTTTTCCTATATATATAGATATATATACAAATTCAACTCCAAGATTTTTCTTGGAGTTTCCTTAGAAAAGCAGTCCTCAAAATTTGTCACTTACTGCTTCTCAATAGAATTTTAAAAATATACATCCTCTGAAACAATGACGCTCATAAAAAATTCATCTTCTTTCACACATTTCCAGCCAAGTTTGAAGCTAGGAGGGACATGTATCTTGTTCTGGAAAATGAGCTATAGTGAATGTGACATGCATTTTTTCTTTTAAGCTTACTGTTTCCCACAATGATCAAAGAAGCCTGTTTGATCCAAACTCTGTATCTGAGTGACCATGTGGAGCAGAGCCTTCCACTGACCCTCAGTGGGCACATAGCACGATTATGAAATAAACTTATGTTGTGATAACAAAAAAATAAAAAAAAAAGAAACCCATTGCCATCGAGTTGATTCCATAGTGACCCAATAGGACATAGTAGAACTGCCCTATAGGGTTTCCAAGGAGCAGCTGGTGGATTTGAACTGCCAGCCTTTTGGTCAGCAGCTGTAACTCACTGTAGCTCTTAACCACTGTGCCACCAGGGCTCCGTTGTGATAAGCAGCTGTAAATTTAGCACCACCAGTTCCTGCAGCATAGCCTATATAACCTGACAAATACTAGGTCATACATTCATAAGTTTAGAAGTTTGTTTTTATTAATATGAGATAAAATATGTTAAATAATATAAAATAAATGTGGATTGATTGCATTTGGTATATTTCATAACTTGATGTGATAATGTGGATCTAAACAACATTTAATAATACATATCAAATCTAAAATAATCCATGCCAAATTTTATTTTTACATTTAATAAAATGTCCTGTCAAATATGGTGACCTGGGAAAACATTCGAGTTGTGTTTAAAATAATCAGTGTCATTTATTGGGTCAGAGACAGGCTAGCTCTTCTCCAAATGTGGAATTTCCTCTTGAGCACACAGCTGACTGCATTTCCCAGCCTTAGGGTCATGGAGTGTGGTCATGTGTTTCAGTTTTAAATTATTGGAATGTGTGAAAAGGAGACAGAATGTACTTTAAGGCTAAGCCACTGTCTTAGGCTGGGTTCTCTAGAGAAGTGAAACCAGTAAAGCATATAAATATACATAGAGAGAGATTTATATCAAGGAAATGGCTCATGCAATTATAAAGGCTGGAATGTCCGAAGTCTGTGGATCAGGATAGAGGCTTCTCCTGATTCAAGTAGCAGCAGGGGCTGGTGAACCCCAGATTAGCATGTCAGAGAGTAGGGCTCTTGCTCACAGGCTGTGAAGATCCATGAGTCCCAAGATCAGCAGGTCAGCTGCTAGCTCAAGTTCCAAGAACTGGAGATCAGACGAACAAGAGGCAGCTGAAGGATCTAGAACAAGCCAAAAGTCTTGGCAACATGAGTAGATAGGAAGTAGGCAGCAGAGGGCAGAGAAGTGAAGGCTGAGGGGCTAGTGAGCCACCACAGGCCCCATCCCCACTGGTACCACTCAGCAAATTCCATCATGGGGGTGATCACATATCAAATTTCAACAAGGAAGTGATCACAAGAGTATACAAGTGCCAAAACAGCGAGCATCATGGCCCAGCCAAGTTGACACACAATCTTAACCATCACAGCCCCGTAGAAACATCTTACACACCTTAATCCTAGTTTTTCTTCTCCTCTCCATTTCACAGCTATTTTTGTTTGTTTGTTTTGCTTTTTGTTTTTGTTTTTATGTCTAAGTGCTCGGGGAAGCCAAATGTTGAAGAAGGTAAAATCTGCATCAATCTGGACTCCTGAAACATTGTATTGAGCAGAACTTCCCCCTCAAGGAACTTTGTGTGTGACATTGTTAAGCCATACTTCTCAGTGTTAATGAATTAAATTCAGTTAAGACACTGAGATGTTAGGGTTTATCTCTTGCATCATTTAATTCACTTTAACCAACTCCTTGGCCCACAAAGCTTCAGTCAGTTCAGTTCAGGCAAACACAAGCCAAATTTCACTCCTAACAGAAATATGCATTACACATATAAAGACAGAAAGCTCAAAGTGTAAAAGGCTCTAATTAATCGATTGAAGTGGTTTCTTCAAAAGTAACATTTCTGAATGTCTATTTATTTGGCATAAGGTTTGTTTTTACATCACAGGGAAAAGCACCATAATACAATTTAGGATTGATAAGGGTAAGCCTCAATTTGTAAATTGAGGGGACTATTTTGAATGTGGCTTGCTCCTTAAGCAGCCTTGGGAAAGAATTCATAAGGAATTCAAAACCAAAAACCAAACACGTTGCCTTTGAGTCAATTCTGACTTACAGCAACTCTACAAGACGGAGTAGAACTGCCTCATAGGGTTTCCAAGGAGCAGCTGGTGGATTCAAACTGCTGACCTTTTGGTTAGCAGTCAGTCTCTTCTGCACCACCAGGGCTCCATAAGGAAGTTCAGGATATGGAAATTTATATTCTTAAAAGTAATCCTCAGCAAGAAAGCCTTTACAGATGCCCATTTTTTAAATTTAAATTTTAATATTATGATGTAATAATCCTTATCAGATATATAATTTGAAAATGTCTTCTCTCATTCTGTGCTTTGTCTTTTCACTTTATTGATGGTGTCCTTTGAAGCATAAAACTATTTAATTTTGATGAAGTCTAGACTATCAATTTTTTCTTTTGTTGCTTGTGCTTTTAATGTCATATCTAAAAATCCCTTGCCAAACTCACAGTCATGAAGACTTACCTTAACTTTTCATTTAAGATTTTTATAATTTTAGTTTTTTATATAGTTTAACTTTTTATAAATACATATCTACATAAAGTGATAATTAAGCTTTTAAATTTATTTTTATAAATCACTACATTTAACATCAGCAGAGTATATGTTTTTCAGGTATACATGAAATAGACATTTGTTGTTATTGTTGTTGTTAGGTGTCGCCATTGAGTCATTTCTGACTCATAACGACCCTAGGTACAACAGAAGGAAACACTGCCTGGTCCTGTACCATCCTCACAAAAGTTTTTATGTTTGACCCCACTGTGGCAGGCACTGTGTCAGTCCATCTTGTTGAGGGTCTTCCTCCCTCTTTTTCGCTGACCCTCTACTTTACCAAGCATGAATGTCCTTCTATAGGGATTGGTCCCTCCTGATAACAGGTCCAAAGTACATGAGATGAAGTCTCACCATCCTCACTTCTAAGGAGCATTCTGGCTGTACTCATTCCAAGACAGATTTGTTCATTCTTCTGGCAATCCATGGTATGTTCAGTATTCTTTGCCAAAACCATAATCCAAAAGCATCAGTTTCCTCTCTGGTCTTCTTTATTCATTGTCCAGCCTCCTCATGGATATGAGGCGATTGAAAGCACTATGGCTTGGCTTGGGGGCACCTTAGTCCTTAAAGTGACATCTTTGCTTTTTCACACTTTGAAAAGGTCTTTTGCAGCACATTTGCCCAATGCAATGTGTCATTTGATTACTTGACAGCTGCTTCCATGGGTGTTGTTTGTGGAACCAAGTAATATGAAATCCTTGACAACCTGAAACTATTCTCCATTTATCTTGATGTTACTTATTGATCCAGTTGTGAGGATTTTTGTTTTCTTTATGTTAAAGTGTAATCCATACTGAAGGCTGTACACTTTAATCTTCATCACTAAGTGCTTCAAGTCCCCTTCACTTTCAAAAAGCAAGTTTGTGTTATCTGCATATCACAGGTTGTTAATGAGTCTTCCTCCAATCCTGATGTTGAGCTCTTCTTCATATAGTCCAGCTTCTCATATTATTTGCTCAGCATGCAGATTGAATAGTATGGTGACAGGATACAACCATAAATTACATCTTTCCTGATTTTAAACTGCTCAGTATCTACTTGTTCTGTCTGAATGACTGCCGCTTGTTCTATGTATAGATTCCCAATGAGCACAAATAAGTGTTTTGGAATTCCTATTCTTTGTAATGTTTTCCATAATTTGTTATGATCCACACAGTCAAATGCCTTTGCATAGTCAATAAAAATCAGTTAAACATCTTTCTGATACTCTCTGCATTCAGCCAAGATCTATCTGACATCAGTAGTGATATCCCTCTTTAATTGTCCTCTTCTGAATCCAGCTTGAATTTCTGGCCATTGCCTATGGACATACTGCTGCAACCTCTTTTGAATGATCTTTAGCAAAATTTTACTTGCGTGTGATATTGATGATATTGTTCAATAATTTCCACATTCTGTTGGATAACCCTTCTTTGGAATGGGCACAAATATGGATCCTTCCAGTCAGTTGGCCAAGTAGTTATGCTACAAATTTTTTGGCATAGAGGAATGTGTGCTTCCAGTGCTGCATCCGTTTGTTGAAACATTGCATATTTGTATTCAGTCAATTCCTGGAGCCTTGTTTTTTGCCAATGCTTTCAGTGCAGCTTGGACCTCTTCCTTCAGTACCATCGGTTTTTTATCATATGCTACCTCCAGAAATGGTTCAACACCAACCAATTCTTTTTAGTACAGTGACTCTGTATTCCTTCCATATTCATCCATTCATGATCAATGCAGAATTTTAAATATAAAATGGTCATTGAGCAGCAAAAAGACAATGGCAAAGAAAAGAAGTGTTGGTATTAATTTACTAGCCAAGAAAGCCACTGCTTACCCTTTTAAGCTTCAGTGATTTAAAATCGTCAGTGTGGAGTTCAAGTGGCAATCTAATTGTCTGGCCTAGTTAGCATATCATCTCTGCTAAAGGTCTATTTTTGCCAGAATATCTTGTGTAATTTTTGGCTCATATGGTATATTTCATTGTTTCATTCCCTTTAGGTAATTAAACTCAATTTTAGATGGCATGGGAGTTAAATTATGTTAGTAATTATAGTGCAATGATAAAATCCCAAGCTATCAATCCTAGGGATGTTTGTACTTAGCTTCTATTCAGTGTACCATTTGAAAAATGATTTATTACTGTCTTAGGCCAAAGTTGGTAAAATAAAAGCGCTGAACTTAAGATATCCGTTAATACCCTTTGGGAATCTGAAACGCTGTCTTCACCCTTTGTCCTAAGATCATAGTTAAACACACTAATAAAGAAAATGGATACTTTGTCCATGGTGATTTAAATATGAGTGTTTTTCAAATAAATACTTAAAGGGAGAGAAACAGAAAATGAATGAAGGGAAGAGAAAGAACATGAAGTTGTAAGAAGAGGAAGGAGGGGAGGAGGAGATTGATAAAGAGGAAGATGAGCATAAATACATGGAGCAGATGAAGCAGAAGCAAAAACAGGAAATTGGGGAGAATGAGGAAAGAAGCAAGAGAAGGAGCAGATGAAAATGAGGGAGAAAGAGAAGGATCAATCTACACTTTTTTTTTCTCTTATGTGGACAGGACACTCAATTTAAAAGCATTTTGTAATTTACTAAACCCAATTAGGTGAATGATTTATTGGACAAGGTGAGAATTAACACATAAATGCCCACTTAAAAGAGGAGTTCAAAATATCTCTATCCAAGTGTCATGTGTATTTTCGAATAAAAATAGAATCTTATAAATTCTAACTAAGATAAATGACTATATGGCTCAAATTACTCACATAATATCCAAATTCATCTCTTTATTTTCATGCTTGTTTTTATTTATTCATCTGTTCTTATTAGCTGCTTACTACTTGATGGCTGACTATAACATATTTTACAGCTCGAAATGTATCAGAACTTGTATTTCTCTAAAAATATTTACAGATCCCTAAATTATTATTATTTCAATTCTGCCAACCTCTACTAGATGCCAGTCACAAGAATCCAAGTTCATTCTACAGTATGAGCTCATGAGGACCAGAGCTTTTACTATCCCAACACTTGACCAATGCTTGGCACATGGTAGTCACTCACTTAATACTTGCTGAATAAATAAATGGAAGGCAGAAAAAGGAGAAAGAATATGAGCTATGTCCTTCTACAAATGGGTATCATATATTTGGTCTGTTTGCATTTTGGGTAGATACATCATCAACTTCTATGTCACTCTTATTTTTATGCATATCATTTCTAGCAGCTTGAAAGATAAGCATCACTTTATCCCAAGATGAAGGTCAAGAACATTAGAATTATAGAATTATGTCATCTAGTACAAGCTTTTTTCTAATGTGAAGTGATTTATTTAAATTCTGTGATCTCGCAGATCTCATAATAGTTAATCAATTTTAAGTAATGAATAAGCAGCAAGAATATAGATTTTGAATTGTTCAGCTGGTAAATCAAAATGTTGGGCATTGTGTACAAACTCAAAATATCAGTGGAATATGAAACAAAATTGGAATAATTATGTAATACATTGCCACTGACACAACAGTTTTTAGGGAAGACTCAGACTTTTGGGAGACTTGCATACTATAAAATTATGTTTTAGAATATCAGTATTTTTTAAGAAAAAAAAGGATTTTTATAAATATCTTTTCTTTCCCACAATATATATCTAGCTGAAGGTGCCAGTGGATGATATCTTATTCAGTCTATGGTTCTTACAAACCATTAGGTTTGACCCCACTAGTCTTTCCTTCTCATTTGAAAGTTATGGAGTACATTAAATGTCAATGATACTCCCAAGCAGTGATATTTATAGATATGGCATCTAACACAGAAACTACAGGCTACGATTACAAGAATCAACTTTTGAATGTTTCTCATTAACATATTTTGTTTTAACCTTCATTGTTAAGAATCACTTGCACAAAATAAAAATGAAAACATTTATTTTTAACCATTTTCTCTTGTAATCTTTTGGCCCAAGATTAAAAGTCACACACAGTATGACCTTGGCTATATCCCACCTGAATTTAGAGACCATCTCAAGAATAGATTTCACACATTGAACACTAATGATCAAAGACCAGAAGAGTTGTGGGATGACACCAAGGACATTACACATGAAGAAAGAAAAAGGTCAGTAAGAAGACAGGAAAGAAAGAAAAAACCAAAATGGAAGTCAGAAGGGACTCTGAAAAATGCTTTTGAGCATAGAGTAGCTAAAGAGAACGGAAGACATGATGAAATGAAGAGCTGAAAAGAAGATGTCAAGGAGCAGTTCGAGAAGAGAGGAATAAAGTATTACAATGACATGTGCAAAGACCTGGAGTTAGAAAACCAAAAGGGACAAACATGCGTTGCATTTCTCAAGCTGAAAGAACTAAAGGAAAAATTCAAGCCTCGAGTTGCAGTAGTGAAGGATTCTATAGGCAGAATACTGAATGATGCGGGAAGCATCAAAAGAAGATAGAAGGCATACACAGAGTCACTGTACCAAAAAGAACTGGTCAACATTCAACCATTTCAGGAGGCAGCATATGATCAAGAACCAACAGTACTGAAGAAAGAGGTCCAAGCTTCACTGAAGGCATTGGTGAAAAATAAGTCTCCAGGAGCTGACAGAATACCTGTTGAGATGTTTCAACAAATGGGTACAACATGGGAAGTGCTCACTAGTCTATGTCAAGAAATTTGGAAGAAAGCTATCTGGTCAATTGACTGGAAGAGATGCATATTTGTGTCCATTCTAAAGAAAGGTGGTCCACCAGAATGCAGAGATTATCGAAGAGTGTCATTAATATCACACACAAGTAAAATTTTGCAGAAGATAATTCAAAAAATGGTAGCGGCAGTACATTTTATTGACTATTCAAAGGAATTCAACTCCGTGGGTCATAACAAACTATGGATAACACTGCGAAGAAAGGAAATTCCAGAATGCTTAATTGTGCTTATGTGAAACCTGTACGCATATCAAGAAGCAGTCGTTCAAACAGAACAAGGGGATACTGCATGATTTAAAAATCAGGAAAGTTGTGTGTCAGAGTTGAATCCTTTCACCATACTTATTCAATGTGTATGCTGAGCAAATAATTCAAGAAGCTAGACTATATGAAGAAGATCAGGATTGGAGAATGACTCATAAACAACATCACGATAAGTGGAGAAAAGATTGAAGTTGTCAAGGATTTCCTTTTACTTGGATCCACAATCAATGCCCATAGAAGCAGCAGTCAAAAAAAAATCAAACTGCATATTGCATTGGGCAAATCTTCTGCAAAAGACCACTTTAAAGTGTTAAAAAGCAAAGATGTCTTTTGGAGGACTAATATGCACCTGACCCAGCTGTGGTATTTTCAATCACCTCATATGCATGGGAAAGCTAGACAATGAATAAGGAAGTCTGTGGAAGAATTGATGCCATAGAATTACAGTGTTTGTGAAGAATGTTCATTCTACCATGGCCTTCCAGAAGAATGAACAGATCTGTCTTGGGAGAAGTACAGCCAGAATGCACCATATGTAAGGCAGAACAAATTATTTCTCTGTCCTGCACCATCCTCACAATAGTAGGTATATCTGAGCCCATTGTTGCAGTCACCCTGTCAATCCTGGTCATTGAAGGTCTCCCTATTTTCTGCTGACCCTCTGCTTTACCAAGTATGATGTCCTTCTCCAGCAACTGGTCTCTCCTGATAACATGTCCAAAGTACGGGAGACAAAATCTTGCTTCAGTGAAGCATTCAAGTACTTCCTCCTAGACAGATTTGTTCGTTCTTCTGGCAGTCCATGGTATATTCAATACTCATCACCAGCACCACAGTTCAAATGAGTCAGTTCCTCTTTGGTCTTACTTTTTCGTTGTCCAGCTTTCGCATGCATATAAGGTGATTGAAAATACCATGAGGTGGATTAGGCACACCTTAGTCATCAAAGTGGTATCTTTGCTTTTTAACACTTTAAAAGAGATCCTTTGCAGAAGATTTTCCCAATGCAATACATCATTTAATTTCTTCATTTTTACTGCATTCATGGGTATTGAATGTTGATCCAAGAAGAAGGAAATTCTTGAAAAATTCAACTTATTTTCCATTTAGCATGATGTTTGTTGCTCCAGTTTTAAAGATTTTGATTTCTTTATGTTCAAGTGTTATCCATACTGAAGGCTGTAGTCGTTTACTTTCATCAGTAAATGTTTCAAGTCCTCTTCACCTTCAGCAAGCAAGGTTGTGTTATCTACATATGTCAGTTTGTTAAGGAATCTTCCTCCAGTCCTAATGCTGCATTCTACTTCATATAACCCAACTTCTCGAGTTATGTGTTCAGTATATAGACTGAACATGTTTCCAATTTCAAACTACATAGTATCACCTTTTTCTGTTTGAACAACTTCCTATTGATCCATGTACATGTTCCATATAAGCACAATTAATTTTTCTGGAATTACCATTCATCTTAGTGTTATCCTTGACTTGTTATGATCTACGCAGTCAAATGCCGTTGCATAGTTAATAAAACACAGGTAAAAATTCTTCTGGTATTTTCTGCTCTTGGCTAAGATTCATCTGACCTTAGCAATGATATCCCTCATTTCACATCCTCATCTGAATGTGGCTTGAACTTCTGGCTGTTCTCTGTTGATGTATGCCTGCAGGTTTTTAAAATTATCTTCAGCAAAATTTTACTAGCATGTGATATTAATGATATTGTTTGATAATATCTGTATTCTGTTTGATCGCCTTTCTTTGGAATGGGCACAAATGTAGATATTTTCCAGTCAGTTGGCCAGGTAGCCATCTTCCTTTTTTTTTTACATAGACTAGCAAGTGCTTCTAGCATTGCATTGTTTGTTGAAGCATCTCAATTGGTATTCCATCTATTCCTGCAGCCTTGTGTTTTGCCAATGACTACAGTGTGGCTTGTACTTCTTCCTTCAGCTCCGGTAGTTTTTGATCATATGTTACCTCCTGAAATGGTTGAACATCTACCAATTCTTTTTAGTACAGTGACTGTATTCCTCCCACCTTCTTTTGATGTTTTTTGAGTCATTCAATATTTTGCCCACAGAATCCTTCAGTATTGCAACTTAAGGCCTGAATTTTCTCTTCAGTTCTTTTATCTTGAGAAATATCTAATATTGTCTTACTTTTTGGTTTTCTAGCTCTAGGTCTTTGCACATTTAATTATAATACTTTACCTTGTTTTCTCAAGTGGGCCTTTAAAATCTTCTATTCAGCTCTTTCACTACATCATTTCTTCTGTTTGCTTTAGCTACTTTGAGCTCAAGAAAAAATTTCAGAATCTCTTCGGACATCCATTTTAGTCCTTTCTTTCTTTCATGTCTTTTTAATGACCTTTTGCTTCCTTCATGAATGATATCCTTGATGTCATCTCACAACTCTTCTGGTCTCTGTCAGTAGTGTTCAGTGAGTAAAATCTATATCTGAGATGGTCTCTAAATTCAGATGAGATGTATTCAAGGTCATACTTTGGATCTTTTGGATTTGTTTTGATTTTTTTTTCAACTTCAATTTGAACTTCCACGTGAACAATTGATGGTCTCTTCCACAGTCACCCCCTGGATTTGTCTTGATTGATAAAATTGAACTTCTCAATTGTTTCTTTCCACAGATGTAGTCAATTTGAATCCTGAGTAAACCATTTGGTTAGGTCCATATATATTATTTTCATTTATGTTGTTGAAAAACATACTTTAAATGAGTAAGTCATTGGTCTTGCAAAATTCTATCATGCCATCTCCGGCATCCTTCTTATCACCAAAGCCATGTATTCCAACTACTGATTCTTCTTCTTTGTTTCCAATTTTTGTATTCCAGTCACCAGTAATTATCAATACATCTTGATTGTACATTTGATCAGTGTTATGGATTGAATTGTGTCCCCCCCAAAATGTGTGTGTCAATTTGGCTGGGCCATGATTCCCAATACTGTGTGACTGTCCACAATTTTGTTATCTGATGTGATTTTCTTACGTGTTGTAAATCCTGCCTTTATGATGTTAATGACTGGGGTGGGAAGCAATCGTGTTGATCAGGTAGAACTCATTCTACAGGATTGGATTATGTCTTGAGCTGGTTTCTTTTGGGATATAAAAGAGAGAAGTTATCAGAGAGACGGGGTACCTTATATCACAAAGAAAGCAATGCTGGGAGCAAAGCGCCTCCTTTGGACCCAGGGTTCCTGCACAGAGAAGCCCCTAGTCTAGCGGAAGATTGATAAGAAGGACCTTCCTCCAGATATGACACAGAGAGAAAGCCTTCCCCTGGAGCTAACACCCTGAATTTGGACTTCTAGCCTACTGGACTGTGAGAAAATAAATTTCTCTTTGTCAAAGCCATCCACTTGTGGTATTTCTGTTATAGCAGCACTAGATAACTAAGACAATCAGTTTCAGACTGCAGAAGTTCATAAAAATCTTCAATTTATTAATCTTTGACATTCATGGTTGGTGCAAAAATTTGAATAATAGTTGTTTTAACTGGTATTCCTTGTAGGCGTATGGTTATTAACCTATCAGTTATGGTATTGTACTTCAGGATAGATCTTGAAATGTTCTTTTTGATGATGAATGAAACACAGATCCTTTTCAATTTTTCATTCCGGGCATAAGAGATCATACAATTCTCAGATCCCAAATAGCCAATACCAGTACATTTCAGCTCACCTACGCTTATGATGTCCCTCTTCCATTTCATGTTTGACAGCTTCCAGCTTCTGTTCATTATAATTTTGACAACTTTCAATTTTCCTTGATTCATACTTTGTACATTCCAATTTTTAATGAATGTTTACAGCTGTTGCTTCTTATTTTAAGTCATGCCACATCAGCAAATGAATGTCCAGAAGGCATTACTCCATCTGTATGATAAAAGTTGACTCTACTCTGAGGAAGCAGCTCTTTCCCAGTCATATTTTGAGTGCCTTCCAACCTGAGGAGCTCATCTTTCAGGATGGTATGAGAAAACATTCTGTTATTATCCATAAGGTTTTCATTGACTAATTTTCTAAAGCAGATCACCAGACCTTTTTCTCAGTCTGTCTTAGACTGGAAGTTCAGCTGAATCCTGCCTACAACTGGTGCCAGCATTTCATACTGTTGTACATAGGGTAGCTATGAGTGGGAACCGCCTTTACTGCACCTAATTGTAACTACAACACTAGTTTTTGAGATACCAGTGGAATAGTTTCCACATCATAGCAACACACAAGCTACCAGAGTACAACAAACTGATAGGTGATGGAGGGGAAATATTAAGATTCTTAAATATATTTTCAGCTCAAAGCCATAATCTGGCAAACGTCTATCAGTAACGCAGTTGATATTTTACCAAGAAATGAAGCTTTTTACTGTTTCTAAATTGCTTCAAACGTGGAGAAAATAGGTGGATGACGAACCCTCAGAGAGGAACTCCTTCTCCTAAATTAGAAAGAGAACATTTATGACACTGGAGAGGAAAGTCAAAGATTATATGGTGTTACAGGGCTCACCAAAGGGTGTTATTTATATGATACAAGTTAAATCCAGATGGAAAAGACACATTGTCTATGAATAAAAGCCTAACGGTGCATGAGAGCATGATGATAAGCGAAGAAGAATGAAATGAGTTATAGTGGTTCTTAATCCACTGTTAAAGAGCATTAATATAATTGATTAACAGAAACATTACAAGGATGTAATGGAGATGAGGAAAAATGAATACTTTTGTGGAGGTTAGAAGTGGAAAGCGGTATGAGTTAGATTTGTAAATATACATTTTTAATTCTTTTTTGGTTTTGAATCATGAGAAAATATTATACAGAAGTAACTTAAATTTAAATGAATAAAAGAACTAAAACACATTAATGAGGTACTACGTAGACATGACATAAATAATGAGTAGTCACAATTTGTAGGCAAGTTTAATTTCCTTGCATTTATATATTTTTTGTCCTCATGACTTTGCTTATACTTTTAATTCATCTATTCTATCTATTCTTTAGAAGTATGTCTTGGAAGACTTGATTCATAATGTTCCTTCTTCAGAAATTAATCCATACGTAATATTTCCCATAGTGATGATGCTTTTTATTTTTCATAACACTTAAGAACAATTTGTATTTTACTTGTTGTAATAGAGATTTTCTGTATGACTCCTTTTTCCTAAAATGAATTTAAATCAATAATATTTTGCTGTGCTTTGGGATCTACTAGAATTTAAAAAGCAATGAGTGTTTAATACATGCAAGGGGCTGGTCAGAGAAATAGAAGGGGCAATCAGTTGGCATTGATTTTGAAACTAAAGAGAACTGGAAATTCAAGGAATGTCTGACACAACACCTTTTGGCTTTGTTTCTTGCTTTCTGCATTTTTTTCACATGTTTCTCAAGGCAATGTTTGAATACTTATTTTCTAAAGTTGTGTTTTTCTCTCTAATGTTTCCTACAAAACCCTTCTTTAAAGTGCTGGTGAGATGTTAAACATAGCTTCAATACCATTTAGAAAGTTCTCTCGGGCAATGAAGTGCTTTTCCTCCTCTTGCTTTAGATAATTTGGTAGGATTCCCTACCTTCCATATTTGTTTCTTTTCTCTCTTTTACAAAGATCAAGACTGAGTTCCAGCTGCCATGGGCTAGTAGAACCCTAAGATTTGCTGATCAAAAGGTACACACAGTAGCACAGAGGTGGTCATGCAGGGACATGCTGAAGATTGTTTCATCAAAACTCAGGAGTATTTATCAGTCATCTCTGAAGAAGCAGGTTTGTTAAGCTTATTGACAGTTGAGTGCACCTCTTTAAAAGCTAGTTTTTTTTCTATCTAAAAATTTTTCTCCGATTTTGTACAAGAGTTTAAAAAATTAAAATAATGCTTTACTATAGAAGCAACTATGCATTTAACAGGTGCCATCAACTAGAGGCACTTTGTGTACTGGTAGTGTCGGTGTGAACTTTGTATTTAGGACTGAATTTGACGACTTCAATGTTTCAGAGACAAAACTGATGATATACTTTAATGGTCCCTTCTGAGTCCTGTGCTGACTGTGCATAGAATTTAAGTAAATATATCCAGGATTTGTAATAAAGTCTGATGGGAGCAATGTATTATTGTATTTCCAATTCAGCCTTCCTAAGGTAAGCCTCGGGCTTACATCTTTCTACAGTAGAAATTGATAAGTATTTTGTTTGCTGCAGTTGTGATGCTGTAGGGTTATCATAGCTGTGAGCTCATGTATACACACACACACACACACACACACACACACACATACACATACATATACAGAAAATCATGTTAATTTCATTTATATTAAATAAAAGAGGGTATTTCTTGACATTTGAAATTACCGTCTTGGTTGCCTCAAAAAATTGTATGACTAGTTTTTGTTATTACAATTGTTTCTTCAACTAATGATTTTTTTATATCAACTTACTCTTGGAAATCTAAGAGGTCTTTAAATATCACTGTATCATCAATATGTTATATTTGCTAAAAACCAGTCAGATACCATAGTCTGATGTTGGTAATTATGTTGGCATGACTGAAGTATGTAACTAAAGATGAATATTAAACAAACAAAAAAAACCAGGTCAAAGCAAAATGAAATTGTCTGCACTGTGGGAAGTATTTCAGTTTGCACTGGCTAACTCAATGTGTAATGAAAATTTGTTTTTTTAACAACTATTATATATATATATATGTATATATGTATGTATGTATGTATATAGAACTGCCTCCATAGGATTTCCAAGGAGTGCCTGGTGGATTCAAACCGCCCACCTTTTGGTTAGCAGCCAAGCTCTTAACCACTGCGCCACCAGGGTTCCATATATAGATACATATATACATATGGATATATCTATATATGGATATATATATATCGATACATATACACATACATACACACACACACACACTGTGTGTATCTGTGTGGTGTGTGTCCGTGTATGGTTAGACAAGGTTCAACTGTCAAGGGGTATAATGCATATACCAAATTACCTATAATGAAAGCTTAAACAGAGAAGTTCTATAAAAGATAGTTGTGTTGTGAGGTTGGAGACATAGGTATAAATGTCTGTGGTGTCTTTGGCAATACAAGCATTGACTTCTTGTATCTACTATGCTTGTATTGAAATCTTCCTCTTTGTTTTGATTGGTGACTCAGGTTTGGATTTTAAGTTTTGGTTTAGATAACTCTGTGATAACAGAATTTTTTACCTTTATTGTCTCTCCTCCACATTTTGTCTACTGTTTTGTAGAAACAAGAACTCAAAACTGTTAGAGCAATTTTAATTGTAGACAACTCTTGATGAAATGTTAAGAAAAATAGCTCCATTAAAACTATAATTTCATAGTCTTTTATATATTGCAAAATATTTCTACATAATATGTGTTGTATAAATGTCAAATATGCAATGTGTTGTGTATGATAATTTTCTATTATGGGAAAAGATAAATATGTGTACATGGTTGCAATATGATATATGTATTCTGCTTTCTGTTCTTAAATTATGTAGAATTTTTAATCTTGGTGTTTTTAATCATGTTTCATTGTTCTAGAAAGGCAATGAAAAATCAATATACTATGGCCTTCGGACACCCTTTTAACTCATTACTGAAGTCACTCCTAAGCTTCACCCTTCAACCAAAGATTAGACAGGCCCATAAAACAAAATGAGACTAAACGGGCACACCAGCCTAGGGGCAAGGCTGAGAAGGCAAGAGGAGACAGGAAAGCTGGTAATGGGAAACCCAAGTTCAAGAAGGAGAGAATGTTGACAAGTTGCGTGGTTGGCAACCAATGTCACAAAACAATATGTGTATTGCTTAATAAGAAACTAATTTGCTCTGTAAACCTTCATCTAAAGTACAACTGAAAAAAAAAATCAGTGTACTTTGAGATGTTATGTCATAGTGGAAAATACATTTAGATCAGGTAGATAAAATAGACTGAGATTATCTCTCATTAATTTCTAACAATTTGATTACTTTTCTAGCTGCTGTAAGCTTCACCTTCATCATTTATAAAATCAGGATATTAAGTCTTCATGGAATTGAGTGATGTTAATATATGATATAATGAATACAGAGTTATTACTCATATCATTTTATTATTCTTGTTAGTTGCATTGAATTGATTCCAACTCATGGCGACTCATGTACGTAGTGTAGAGCTGCTCCACAGGGCTTTCAAGGGTGTGACCCTTCAAAAACAGATAGCCAGGCCTATCTTCTGAGGTGTTGCTGGATGAGTTCAAACCACTAACCGTTTGGCTAGCAGTCAAGCACTTAATCTTGCGCACCACCCAGGGACCCGAATAATATAGTAAACACATTTAAAGTTAGGTAATCGCGAGAAAAGAACATCATGTTTGGTAAAGTAGAGGGTCAATAAAAATGAGGGAAATCCTCAGTGATGTCGGGCGACACAATTACTGCAACAGCAGACTCAATAGCAGACTCAATGGTTCAGGAACAGGCAATGCTTCCTTCGGTTACACGTAAGTTGTCATTAGTCAGAGCCGACTGAACTGCGACTAACCACAACATTATCTGTGTTTTGGATGGAGTGTTCAACATTCTCTAGGGCAGTCGGTTTCCAAGGCTGTAATCTTTATGCAAGCAGACTGCCACAGCTTTCTCCCGTGGAGCAGCTAGTGGGTTCCAACCACCAACCTTTTGGTTAGCAGCCATTAAGCCACTCGGGTTCCGGTTATGATCTACATTTGGAATAGCTGTTAAAAATGCTGATTCCTGTGCTTCACTCCATACTTAAGGAATCAGATTCTCTAAGGCAGAAACCTGAAATTTGCATTTTACCAGCATTCCAGTTAATTCTTTTGCACATTCATTGTGGAAAACCACTTAACGAACTTTATCTTTTGAGAACTCTTACAGAACCACTTAGAGCAGCTATTAAAAAAAAAAAATACAATGCAAACATTCTTGGTTACATCTGTAAAAATACTAAACAAGTAAGGGTCAGTGAATGTTACTTAAATTTAACTATTTAATATCCATTTCCACTTCCTAAAACCACCCTGCTATCCCTTAAAGGAATTCTTTGTTCCAATTTGAATTTCTTTTTTTTTTTTTTTATATTTTATTGTACTTCAGGTGAAGGCTTACAGAACAAATATTTTCTCAAGAAACAGCAGTACACGTGTTGTTTTATGACATTGGTTAACAACCCCACAACATGTTAACCCTCTAAATTCTCAACTTTTTTTTTGGTGAAACTACACATAGCCAAATATACACCGTTTCAAAAATTTCTACACGCACAGTTCAGTGACTTTGATTACACTCTCCCAATTGTGTTGTTATTCTCACTTAAGATGAAGGCCTACAGAACAAAATAGTTTCTCATTTAACAGTTACTACAAATGTTGCCCTGTGACAATGGTTAACAATCTCACTACACATCAACAATATCCTTACTCAGTCTTGGGTTCTCTATCACCAGCTTCCTTGTCCCTTTCTGCCTTCTGGCCCTTGTCACTGGACTCCTGGACCTCGTTAGTCTCATTTGGTTTTACAGGGCTGTCCACTCCCAGGCTGAACAGTGAACCTCGGAGGTAGCTTCACCACTGAGCTAAAAGGGTGTCTGGGGGCCATACTCTCGAGGTTTTTCAAGTCTCCTTTAGGCCAGTAAATCTGGTCTTTTTTTGTGAGTTAGAATTATGCTCTACATCCTTCTCCAGTTCTGTCCAGAACCCTCTGTTGTGATCCTGGTCAGGGCAGTGGTGGTAGCCGGGCACCATCTAACTGCACTGGACTCAGTCCAGTGGAGACTTTGGTAGCTGTGGACCATTAGTCCTTTGGACTAGTCTTTTCCTTGCATCCTGTTCTCTTCATTCTCCCTTGCTCCTGAAGGGATGAGACCAGGGGAGTATCTTAGATGGCCACTCACAGGCTTTTAAGACCCCAGACACTACTCACCAAGGTAGAAAGTAGAGCATTGTATTTATAAGCTGTGTCATGCCAATTGAGCTAGATGTTCCCCGAGCCCATGGTCCCCACAGCCCTCCACCCAGCAATTCAGTCCCTCAGGGAGTTTGGATGTGTCTATGGGGCTTCCATGACCTTTCCTTGTGCACGTTGTGCTAGTTTCCCTTGTATTGTGTACTGTCTCACCCTTCACCCAAGATACCACTTATCTACTGCCTATTTAGTATTTCCTCCTAGCCCCTCCCATCCCTGGTAACCAACAAAGATTGTTACATTTTGTGTGTGAACTTTTTCATGGGTTTTTAAAATAGAGGTCTCATACAATATTTGTCCTTTTGTGATTGACTTCTTTCACTCAGCATCATGTTCTCAAGTTTCATCCATGTTATGAGACAGTTCATTCATTCTTGTTCTTTCTCGTTACATAGTACTCCATTGTGTGTATGTACCATAGTCTGTTTATCCATCCACCTGTTGATGGGCATCTAGGTTGTTTCCATCGTTTTGCTATTGTGAACAATGCTGCCATGAACATAGGTGTACATAGGTCTTCGAGTGACAAATCTTATTTCTGTAGGATATATTCCTAGGAGTGGGATTGCTGGATCAAATGGTATGTCTATTTCTAGCTTTCTGAGGAAATGCCATATCATTTTCCAAAATGGTTTTATCATTTTGCATTCCCACCAGCAGTGCATAAGTGTTCCCATCTCCCCGCAGCCCCTCCAACATTTGTTATTTCCAGTGTTTTTGATTCGTGCCAGTAATGCCGGGGTGAGATGGTATCTCTTTGTGGTTTGAATTTGCATTTCTCTAATGGCTAGTGATCGCGAGCATTTCCTCATGTGTCTGTTGGCCATTTGAATGTCTTGCTTGGTGAATTGTCTGTTCATTTCCTTTGCCCATTTTTTGATAGGATTGTTTGTCTTTTTGTTGTAGAGGTGTTGGATTTTCTTGTAGATTATGGAGATTAGACCTTTGTCTGACTTGTAGTGTCCAAAAAGTTTTTCCCAGTCTGTAGGTTCTCTTTTTAATCTTTTGGTGAAGTCTTTTGAAGAGCATAGGTATTTGATTTTTAGAAGATCCCAGTTATCTAGCTTATTTGTTGGGGTCTGTGCATTGATGGTTATGGTTTGTATCCAGTTAATGCCATGTAATAAAGACTGAAGTGTTGGTCCTATTTTTTCTTCTATGAACTTTATAGTTTCAGGCTTTATATTCAGGTCTTTGATCCATTTTGAAGTAGTTTTTGTATACGGTGTGAGGTATGGGTCCTGATTCATTTTTTTTTTAAATTTTATTTTAACACCATTTCAAAACTTTTTACTTATACATTTAAGTGATATTGACTATGCTCTTCCAATTGTGCTGCCATTCTCGCCCAAGATGAAGGCTTACAGGACAAAACAGTCTCCCATATAATAGTTACTACAAATGTTGCCCTATAGCAGTGGTCAACAATCTCACAATACATCGACAGTGTCCTTATTCAATTTGTGTTCCTTATCATCAGTTTCCTACTCCTCCTCTGCCTTCTGGCCCTTGTCACCGGACTCCTGTACCTCGTTAGTCCCATTTAGTTTTACGGGGCTGTCCACTCCCAGGATTAACATGGAACTTCGAAGGTAACTTCACCTCTGAGCTGAAAGGGTGTCTGGGGGCCACACTCTTGAGGTTTCTCTAGTATTCTTTAGGCCAGTAAATCTGGTCTTTTTTTTTGGGGGGGGGGGGAGTTAAAATTATGCTCTACATCCTTCTCCAGCTCTGTCCAGAACCCTCTCTTGTGATCCTGGTCAGAGCAGTCAGTGGTGGTAGCCGGGCACCATCTAGCTGTACTGGACTCAGTCCGGTGGAGGCCTTGGTAGCTGTGGACAAGTAGTCCTTTGGACTAATCTTTTCATTGAATCCTGTTCTCTTCATTCTCCCTTGCTCCTGAAGGGATGAGACCAGTGGAGTATCTTAGATGGCCGCTCACAGGCTTTTAAGACCCCAGACACTACTCACCAAGGTAGAATGTAGAGCATTATCTTTATAAGTAGTGTCATGCCAAATGAGCTAAATGTTCCCCGAGACCATGGTCCCCAGAGCCCTCCGTCCAACAACTCAGTCCCTCGGGGGGTTTGGATGTGTCTATAGGGCCTCCATGACCTTTCCTTGTGCAGAATGTGTTAGTTTCCCCTGTACTGTGTACTATCTCACCTCTCACCCAAGTTACCACTTATCTATTACCTATTTAGTATTTCCCCACCCCTCCCCTCCAATCCCTGGTAACCAACAAGGATTGTTACATTTTGCATGTGAATTTTTTCATGGGTTTTTACAATAGAAGTCTCATACAATATTTGTCCTTTTGTGATTGACTTATTTCACTCAGCATAATGTCCTCCAGTTTCATCCATGTTATGAGATGGTTCACCGATTCATTGTTGTTCTTTCTCATTGCATAGTACTCCATTGTGTGTATGTACCATAGTTTGTGTATCCATTCATCTGTTGATGGACATCGAGGTTGTTTCCATTGTTTTGCTATTGTGAACAATGCTGCCATGAACATAGGTGTGCATATGTCTATTCGAGTGATGACTCTTATTTCTCTAGGATATATTCCTAGGAGTGGGATTGCTGGATCGAATGGTATGTCTATTTCTAGCTTTCTGAGGAAATGCCATATCATTTTCCAAAATGGTTTTATCATTTTGCATTCCCACCAGCAGTGTATAAGAGTTCCCATCTCCCCGCAGCCCCTCCAACATTTGTTATTTCCAGTGTTTTTGATTCGTGCCAGTAATGCCGGGGTGAGATGGTATCTCATTGTGCTTTTAATTTTCATTTCTTTAATGGCTAGTGATCACGAGCATTTCCTCATGTGTCTGTTGGCCATTTGAATGTCTTGCTTGGTGAATTGTCTGTTCATTTCCTTTGCCCATTTTTTGATAGGATTGTTTGTCTTTTTGTTGTAGAGGTGTTGGATTTTCTTGTAGATTATGGAGATTAGACCTTTGTCTGACTTGTAGTGTCCAAAAATTTTTTCACAGTCTGTAGGTTCTCTTTTGACTCTTTTCGTGAAGTCTTTTGAAGAGCATAGGTGTTTGATTTTTAGAAGATCCCAGTTATCTAGTTTATCTGTTGGGTTTTTTGTGTTGATGTTTATGGTTTGTATCCTGTTAATGCCATGTATTAAGGCCTGAAGTGTTGGTCCTATTTTTTCTTCTATGAATTTTATAGTTTGAGGCTTTATATTCAGGTCTTTGATCCATTTTGAAGTAGTTTTTGTATATGGTGTGAGGTATGGGTCCTGTTTCATTTTTCTATAAATGGATATCCAGTTTTGCCAGCACCATTTGTTAAAAAGACTGTCTTTTCCCCCATTTGATGTATTTTGGGCCCTAGTCAAAGATCAGGTGACCGTAGGTGGATGGATTTACATCTGGGTTCTCAATTCTGTTCCATTGGTCAATGTCTCTGTTGTTGTACCAGTACCAGGCTGTTTTGACTACTGTAGCTGTATAGTAGGTTCTGAAGTCAGGTAGTGTGAGTCCTCCAACTTTATTCTTCTTCTTCAGTAGTGCTTTACTTATTCGGGGTTTCTTCCCTTTCCATATAAAGTTAATAATTAGTTTTTCCATCTCTTTGAAGAATGTTGTTGGTATTTGTATTGGGATTGCATTGTATTTGTAAATTGCTTTAGGTAGAATTGCCATTTTCACAATGTTGAGTCTGCCTATCCATGAGCATGGTATGTTTTTCCATTTATGTAGATCCCTTTGGGTTTCATGCAGCAGTGTTCTGTAGTTTTCTTTGTATAGGTCTTTTACATTCCTGGTCAGATTTATTCCTAAGTATTTTATCCTTTTAGGGGCTATTGAAAATGGTATTGATTTCCTGATCTCCTTTTCATCGTTCTCTTTACTGGTGTATAGGAATCCAACTGATTTTTGAATGTTTATCTTGTATCCTGCTACTCTGATGAATCTTTCTATTAGTTCCAGTAGATTTCTCGTAGAGTCTTTAGGGTTTTCTATGTATAGTATCATATCATCTGCAAACAGGGACAGTTTAACTTCTTCATTACCAATTTGGATGCCCTTTATTTCTTTCTCTTGCCTTATTGCTCTAGCTAGAACTTCCAGCACAATGTTAAATAGGAGTGGTGATAAAGGGCATCCTTGTCTTGTTCCTGTTTTCAAGGGGAATGTTTTCAGCCTCTCTCCATTAAGAATGATGTTGGCTGTTGGTTTTGCATAGATGCCCTTAATTATGTTGAGAAATTTCCCTTCTATACCTATTTCATTGAGAGCTTTTATCAGGAATGGGTGTTGGACTTTGTCAAATGCCTTTTCTGCGTCAATTGAGATGATCATGTGATTTTTTTCTTTCCTTTTATTTATGTGGTGAATTACTTTGATGGATTTTCTAATGTTAAAACATCCTTGAATACCTGGTATGAATCCTACTTGGTCGTGGTGTATTATTTTTTTGATATGGTACTGAATTCTATTGGCTAGAATTTTGTTCAGAATTTTTGCATCTATATTCATGAGAGATATTGGTCTGTAATTTTCTTTTTTTGTGATGTCTTTGCCTGGTTTTGGTATCAGCGTTATGCTGGCTTCATAGAATGAATTTGGAAGTGTTGCTTCCTCTTCTATGCTCTGAAATAGCTTGAGTAGAACTGGTACAAGCTCTTCTGTAAATGTTTTGTAGAATTCTCCAGTGAAGCCATCTGGGCCAGGGCTTTTTTTGGTTGGGAGTTTTTTTTATTACCTTTTCAATCTCTTCTATTGTTACGGGTCTGTTCAGATTTTCAATATCACTTTGTTGTAGTTTGGGTAGGCCGTATGTTTCTAGAAATTTATCCATTTCCTCTAGGTTTTCAAATTTGTTGGAATATAGTTTTTCATAATATTCTGTTAGAATCCTTTTTATTTCAGTTAGGTCTATTGTAATGTCCCCCATTTCATTTCTTATTTGGGTTATTTGTGCCCTCTGCTGTTTTTCTTTTGTCAGTCTGGCCAGTGGTTTGTCAATTTTGTTGATTCTTTCAAAGAACCAACTTCTTGTTTTGTTGATTCTTTCTATTGTTTTTCTGTTCTCTATTTCATGTATTTCTGCTCTGATCTTTACTATTTCCTTTCTTCCGGTGGTTGTAGTCTTTTTTTGTTGTTCTCTTTCTATTTGTTTTAGTTCTGTAGTTAATGTTTTGATTTTGTCGCTTTCTTGTTTTTTGATATGTGCATCTATTGCTATAAATTGTCCTCTGAGGACTGCCTTTGCTGTGTCCCAAAGGTTTTGGTATGATGAGTTTTAATTCTCATTTGATTCTAGGAATTTTTTAATTCTATCTCTGATTTCTTCTATTACCCATTGACGTGTAAGCAGATTATTATTCAGTTTCCATGTGTTTGATTTTTTTTCCTTGCTCTTTCTATTGTTAATTTCTACCTTGATGGCGTTGTGGTCAGAGAAGATACTTTGAATTATCTCAACGTTTTGGATCTTGTTGAGGATTGCTCTGTGGCCTAAGATGTGGTCTAATCTGGAGAACATTCCATGTGCATTGGAAAAGAATGTGTAGTTTGCAGTGGTTGGATGGAGTGTTCTATATATGTCTATGAGGTCAAGTTGGCTGTTTGTGCCCTTTAGGTCTTCTGTATCTTTGCTGAGTTTCTTCTTAGTTGTTCTGTCCTTTACTGACAGTGGTGTGTTGAAGTCTCCTACTATTATTGTGGAACTGTCTGTTTCTCTTTTCAGTGTTGTTAGAGTTTGTTTTATGTATTTTGGAGCCCTGTCATTGGGAGCGTAGATGTTTATTATGGTTATGTCTTCCTGATGGATTGTCCCCTTAATCATTATATAGTGTCCTTCTTTGTCTTTTATGGTAGATCTTGTTTTAAAGTCTATTTTATCTGAGATTAGAATTGCCACTCCTGCTCTCTTTTGGTAGTTGTTAGCTTGATATATTTTTTTCCAACCTTTGACTTTTAATAAATTCACATCTTTGTTTCTAAGGTGTGTCTCTTGTAGACAGCATATTGATGGATCCTGTTTTCTTATCCATTCTATCACTCTCTGTCTCTTTATGGGGGCATTGAGTCCATTTCCATTCAGTGTAATTATTGATAGATGTGAGTTTGTTGCTGTCATTTTGTAGTGCTTTTTTTTGTGGTGCTGAAGTTTTCTTTGTTCTTCTTACCCTCCTGTGCTGAGTTACTTTTGTTTGTGGATTTTTTTTTTCATTTCTTTTGTTTTTGTAGGTTTTGTTTTTGCCGAGACTTTATGTTTTTCGTCTTTGTTTTTATGAGTTGGTTTGTTAACTTTCTTTGTGGTTACCGTGAATTTTACCCTTATCTTTCTAAGTTTGAAGCAGTCTACCATTACTTGGTTTCGCCTTGCCTTCCTTTTCATTAGAAGGTTCTATACCTATGCTGTTTATTCCTTCTTTTATTGTTTTGATGTTGTTGTCATTTATTGATTAAATGCTCTGATATCCTGTTGTATTTCTTTTGGTTTTGGATATTCCTCAAGAGTTCATTTCCTAGATTGGTATCTGGCTCATACGATCCTGCATCCTAGGTTCTGCCTGTGAGCTGAAGCTGTTTGTCCTCAGATCAAAGAGCTCCCTTTAATAATTCTTATAAGTTTGGTTTGACTTTTACATATTCTCTTAATTTCTGTTTTTCTGGAAATGACCTAATTTCACCATCAAATTTGAACGAGAGTTTTGCAGGATATCTTATTCTTGGCCGAGAATTTTTTTTTTCTTTCAAGATTTTATATATGTCATCCCATTGCCTTCTTGCCTGCGTGGTTTCTGCCGAATAATCTGAGCTTAGTCTTATTGTTTCTCCTCTGTATGTGACTTCTTGTTTTTCACGAGCTGCTCTCAGGATTCTTTGTTTGTTTTTGGTTTTGGCGAGTGTGAATATGATATGCCTTGGTGATTTTCTTTTGGGGTCTCTTTTATATGGGGTTCATTGAGCTTCTTGGATGGCCAGCTTTTCATCTTTCATGACATTGGGGAAGTTTTCTGTCAGAAGTTCCTCAATGATCCTCTCTGTGTTTTCTGTTTTCTTCCCCTGTTCTGGAATTCCAATCACTTGTAAATTTTTGCTTTTGATTGTGTCCCACATAACTCTCAGGGTCTCTTAATTTTTCTTTGTTCTTTTTTCTGAGTTTTCTTGAAACAGAGTTGTATCCAAGTGTTTGTCTTCAATTCCACTGATCCTGTCTTCCATGGTTTCAAATCTGCTTCTCAGCCTTTCTATGACACCGTCCATTTCTGAAATCTTGTTTATCTTTTGGAATTCTAATTGTTGTCTTTTTACAATTTCTAGTTGTGAATTTATTTTGGCATTTTGTTCCTGCATCATCTTCCTGAATTCTTCCAATTTTTTGTCTGTATTTTCCATGAATTTGTCTATTTTTTCCTCATGTTTGTCAGGTTTTTCCCTCAGTTGTTGGAGAATTCTGAGTAGTAGAGATTTGAATTCCCTATCAGGGAATTGACCCTGTGTATGTTCATAGGGAACAACTTGAGGACATTTAACAACAAGTTAGATGCACAAGTTATCATGTATTTAGTCACTTAAAATAACACATACGTCTATTATCTCACAATTTCTGTGTGTTGGGAGTCTTGACACAGTTTAGTTAGATCCTCTGCAAGTGCCTTTTCTTCCACAAGAGAGTCCTCTGGTGTTTTATTTTGGACACTTACTGGAACCATCTTGTCCTGTTTTTGTAAATGTTTAGATATTGTCTGCTGTTTTTGGGGCATTCTGTAGTTATTTTTCATGTTTATTGATTGTAGATTTGTTTGTTTCGTCCCTTTTTAAAAAAAAAATTGACTATGTCTGAGCAGGCAGACTGTGTGTTCTTTGTTGTCTGCTTGTCTGTGCGCTCAATACTTTTCACCTCCTTCTCCAACTGGCAGGGTCAGTCACTCAGATATGGTACAGCAAGGCAGGTCTAGCTGAAGAGGAGTTACTGGGATGGGTTGTTTGTTGCACTTACTACAGCCACCAGAGTGGGTTTGTAATCAGTGCAGGGCAGGTTCCAGTAGGCTGTGCCTGTGCTGCCTGGTGGTGTGATGTCAAGTGCATGGTGCAGGTAGGTAGGTTGCAGCAGGGAGATTGTTATGTGTGGAGCAAAGATGGATATGGGAGAGAGGAGAGAGGGACAGGAGCCAAAAACATACAAACAAACAAAAAAGAATGCTAGGGAAGCTTGCCGTTGGAATGTAGAGATGAGAGATGGTTGTTTTGTCTCTTGCTGGACGCTCCGTGAGGCTGCTTTCTCATACCCCTGTTTGGTGGTCTCCAATAAGAGTCCGAGATAGTGGATGTGTGCTGCGTTAGCTGGTAGGGGACCTCTGCATGAATCTCTCCTTGCTCTCCGTTCTCTGTCAGTTTTCTCACTCCATTTGGTGCTTGGCTGAGTTCTTTATCTCTTCATTTGATGTTTTGTGGTTTCAGGATTGTTGTATTCTGTGTTCGGCTTAGTTTTTCGGATCTTTGCTCTGGAGGGACGGCGTGGTGCTTCTGCCTAGAGTGCCATTTTGCCGGAACTCTCCCTATTTGAATTTAGTCTATTGCAATTATGTTAAGTCACTTTAGTGAGAGCAATCATAGGCTTTCTTCCTGATTTGAATGTTGAGCAGAAAAGAACGGCAACAAAATGGAAAATGCTTAGTGTGCCTTGCCATCCTCAGGGAGGTGTTCTGAGAGAGTAGTTCCTGCCGGGAGACTATCTTTGCCCTTCCTGAGTCTCAGTCTCTAGAGCTGAATTGGGTGCGCCTCATTTTCAAATCTTTTTTCCAGCTGTTTATCAAGTCTTGTGAGCCCTTATTATATTTTAGCTAGAGAATGTTGATTTCTGTTTTTTACAGCCAAAAACAAACAAGAAAACTAAACTTATAGCAGGTGGTCCTATAAAAAATGGGTGCATACAGGGGAATGGTGGGGTATTTATCAACAAGGAAACTAAAAGCTGTGACGGTCTATTCAAATTCAGAAGAAAAAAAAAAAATCCTGGCAACTGTGGTACCCTGCAATAAAACAGCTAATTAAGTTTTTGGCTGTGGTCATCTGTAAGCAAAAAATATCAGGCTGTAGGGGATCTTGGCAGAGTCAAGAAACAGGGGGCATTGTAAACTTTTCTTATGATACTTAAGGCAAAACTGTGATCAGCTCCAATCTCTGTATTCTCACCTGATGGAATGATTTGAAACTCAAGCATATTGTATGCCTGTGTTGAAAGAAACTCTTACGGTTTTACTCAAAGGTTCATGGTAGCCAAGAAATAAACTCAGAGTTTGCCAAATTTTGTCATCAATTTGATTAATATCCTTCCTATGTTCTAATGTGAAATGCAGGACATTGATAGGGAAAGTGGAGGACCCCTGTCATTAGACTGATGATATCTGAGGTTTGGAGAATTCAGGGCATCCCTAAGCATGGACCTTCCAAAGCCCTCAATAAGCCTCCCTTATCCAATGAAGCAGCTTTCCATCTTATCTGACAATGCAGTTGTTCTTTTGCTTGAACGTAATTTACTCCCTTGCAACCAAATGGAAAATTTATATTGCAGTGGAAAGTCGATATCTCTGCTATCCCTGCAATTGTCACCAGGCAAGTATAGAAATTCCTCATTAGTAGGGAATCAGGTCATATGAAAGGCTGTTTTGTTTGTTTGCTTTTAATCATAGACTCGACTAATATCTATGCTTGTAAAATTTGTTTTGCCAACAATAAAATTCCAATCGGTGGTTTTTTTTGTGTATTTATTTATTTATTTGTTGTAACCTTTAAATTCTGAGCATTCTTATATGTATTCTAAACATGAATGTGGCCAGACTAGACCTAGAGTACCATTCTGTATCCATCCAAAGCTCCCACTTTTGGTGGCTTTATAGCATGTCAACTTGGCTAAGTTGAACTACTTTGCTCTTCCTTGTATGTTTCCAGAGATAGTAGACTACGAGGGACATTCTGTGTATGCTTCAGAGTGCAGAAGTGAAGAAGTAGTTGTATTGGACAGGGGCACCGGATACTATTATAACTCACAGATAATGTCTCTTCTCTGCTGGCTCACATTGTTTGTGTGAAGAAATGTACTACAGTTTCAATGCAAATTGATACGAGTCTACCTTTCAGATGTTGCTAAAAATTACGTTTAGCTATTTACATGAGTCACTGTGCACTGGATAAGGTAGACCATTCAAAATTTCCATGGAGCTGGAGACACTAGCTTGGAGCACAGTAATTCCATGGGGAATTATGGCTCACCAGTGGGAATGAGGGCTTGATTGAGGAGCTCAGGTGATGGTTTTTTTTTGTTGTTGTTCACCAAATTTTTCCTTACACAACTATTGATCTGGGATATGATTTTTTTTTCTCCATTTTAATAAAGAGAAAATAATTGAGGATATTTTCTTTTACCCATCCAAGGACACATTGTAAACTTAGTATTCTATCTCAGCAATATATCAACACTCTGGTGTAGTCTTTGAGTTTGAAATGGAAGGACCTTGGTCAGATCACAATCACACAAGCCATCCTATTTGCCTTTTAGCTTGTTAATGGCATTCCTAGAGAGTAGGAAATACCGTGTAAGACTTGGTGCAATACATACGTAGCAGCCTATTTAAATAAATCTCATGTAATACAGGGGTCTGCTACATGGAGTGATTTCTGGTATTTGGTGGCTAAGTATTATAGTTTTGCTGCAAAGAAGAAATTGTTGAACTTTATGACTCTTTACTAAGAAGAAAACGCTGGTGGGGTAGTGGTTAAGAGCTACGGCTGCTAACCAAAAGGTAGGCAGTCCAAATCCAGCAGGCTTTCGTTGGAAATTCTTTGGGGCCATTCTATTCCGTCCTATAGGGTTGCTATGAATCGGAATCAACTCTACCACAACGGAGTTTTTGGTCATTACTAAGAAAGCAGCACAATAAGATGGCCCTCTACAAATTATGAAGGCAAAAATTGTCATATTTGATTATCCTGTGTTTATGCATTTCCTATATGACTCCAAAAATTGGCTTTAAGTAGTCTCAGATAAAGAGAGGGTGCTCTAGGTGAACCAAGGAGAACAGTTTTTTACCACTCAGCCTTTATGACTGTCCAAAAAAACCAACCAACCAACCAAACCCGCTGCGGTCGAGTCAGTTCCAACTCGTATATGACTGTCCACTGGGCAGTAAAATGCCTGTTGGACTCTGTACAGACCACAGCAAGCCACAATAGGGAAATCAGAGTGGAGACCTAGGGCTTTTTGGAGCAATGACATTTCCCTTCAATGATAAAAGAAAGTGCTTTTAGGTAAGATCTATCCTTATTAGTTTGTAAAAAAGACAGAAATAACTAGGTTTGGTTTT
Source organism: Dugong dugon (assembly GCA_030035585.1). Lineage (NCBI taxonomy): Eukaryota > Metazoa > Chordata > Mammalia > Sirenia > Dugongidae > Dugong > Dugong dugon. Next base: position 192,914,821 of record CM057463.1, on the reverse strand, counting down.
CAGAAAATTAAGAGACTTTGTAAGCGGGACAAATGTGGGCCTTGCCCGGTGTGCAAGGAAAGCCAGTGACCAAGCCACCAGCCTTTGGGAAATCGAAACCGACGTTTACTGTGAGCCAGCAAGCAAGGAACCAGGAGAAATTTTCTCAGATCAGGCTCCCCGCTGGAGGAGTGTGCTACACAATTATTAAGGAAATTACACATATTCATTAAATTTCTGAGGAATCATATGCACAATAACAGCGGGCTAGAGGACGAGCTCTGAGCCGGATGCTGGTATTGGACTTCCGGCTTCTGAATGTCTTCCCTCAGTTTTGTACTGCAGCACTTTGGTTCTTTCCAGTCGTTTAATGGCACTTTTGTTCCAGAGAAGGCATCTGGAGGACACGGGGATCTCTCCTGTGTATGCCTTGGCTGAGGCTGGTCTTTACCTGTTTTAGCCAGCAGTTTCCAACACCCAGGTGGGGATTTTCAGGATGGTCAGAAGCTGAAGAACAACTAAAAACATCTTTCAAGGGTTTCTTGCTGGTCACACTTACAACTTTACTTATCGTCAATTTAACATTACCTGATATGATTGGTCACCTAAGTCTCATCAAGTAGAAGAGTTATCTATGTGATAAGATCTAAGCAGTTTTTGGATGTTCAAGTGCCTTTCAAAACAAAAACAAAAACAAAAACACTATGCTTCCCTGAAAGCATGTCTTCCCAATCCTCTCATTCTGCTGTCACTTCCTAAACTTATAAGATTTCACGTGAGATTTTGTATGACCATTAACAAACAAGGAAAAATTCATAGCGTAATTTCTATGTTGAAGAATGACTATGGAAGGAAAAGTTTGTAGTGGGAAGAATTTCAACCACTGTTTTACCTTCCCTACATTGCCTGAAAGAAGAAATAACTAGAAGAATGCATCTACACCAAATTACGCCAGGGAGCAAGGATTATCCTGAAAATTGAAACAATATTTTAAGACTCATCAGTGATGTCCAGTCTGTACAAGGCACTTTGTAACTGGCGGGAGAAGGAAAAAAAGTAACACATATGGATATCAAGTCAGCCACCAAGGATTTCCCCAATGGGCTTATGAACCAAGTGGAAATGGTGGCAGTGACGTTGGTTATACATAGACTTCAATGATATGTTCTCCTACTCACCAAGGCTAACTTGGTTACAAACGTTACTGAGTAGCCAATTGGCCAGCAGCAACCGTCGGACCCTAATCACCAGCTGTGTGAGATCATAAATAAACAGAATCAAGAAATGATTTGGTTTTTGGTACTATCTTAGTCATGTAGTGCTGCTATATCAGAAATACCACAAGGGGATGGCTTTAACAAAGAGAAATTTATTTTCTCACATTCTAGTAGGCTAGAAGTCCAAATTCAGGGCACCAGCTCCAGGGGAAGGCTTTCTTTCTCTGTCAGCTCTGGAGGAACGTCCATGTCATCAACCTTCCCTTGGTCTAGGAGCATCTCAGCGCAGGAAGCTCAGGTCCAAAGGATGCACTCTGCTGCCTGCACTGCTTTCTTGGTGGTATGAGGACCCTCTGTCTCTCTGCTCATGTGTCTCTTTTATATCTCAAGAGAGTGCCTCAGGACTCAATCCAATCTTGTGGATTAAGTCTTGCCTTACTAACACAACTGCAGCCCATCCTCCCTCATTAACATCATAGAGGCAGGATTTACAACATAAGGAAAATCACACAATACCGGGAATCATGGCCAGCTGAATTGACACACACATTGTTTGGGGATATAATTCAATCCATGACAGGTACTAATCACTTCATAAGAGGTCAATAAATAACATTCACCTGAATTTTGCATTTTTCTGCTCATGCAAGACTTTTCCCTTCTGTAAAGATTCTCATTTTGGGGGGAAGTCTGATATGTAATGAGAGAGAGAACATCACTCTTAATTTTATTTAACATTATGTTATTAGGATTCAAATAGTTTAATATGGGAAGGCTGGAAATTGGAAGAATATAATGTAGATCATACTGGAAAAAGGTATGAATTTCTTACACTCAATGGACAGAAGAAATATAAAGAAAACCACATATTCATAAAACCCAACATAAACTTGTAGAAAATATCAATATAGTTTTAGACAATAAGAGGAGATCAAAATAATGTGACATTATGCTAAATATCATGTCTTTACTATGGAAACATGTATTTTGATAAATTTTATAAATCAATAGGGTTGAAAATAACTCCTGCAACCTGTCATTTTGTCATACTGTGGTGAATTGTGTGCTGCTGTGATGCTAGAAGCTATGCCACCAATGTTTCACATACCAGTAGGATCATCTATGGTGGATAGGTTTCAGTATAAGACTAGGAAGAAAGGCCTGACAATCTACTTCTGAAATTAGCGAAATGAAATCTTATGAATCACAATAGGCCATTGTCTGATATAGTGCTGGAAGATGAGTCCCCTAGTTTGGAAGGCACTATATAATAGCCACAATAGATTCAAACATACCAATGCTCATGAAGATGGTACCTGACTGTGCAGTGTTGCATTCTGTTATACATTAGGTCAGTATGGGTTGAAGACTGCTCAACAGCAACTAACAACAACAAAAATAACTTAAACATAGGCCTTTTCCTTAACCTAATCACTGGGGAATTTTATATATATATATATATATATATATATATATATATATATATATATATGTTTGGAGCCCTGGTGTCATAGTGGTTAAGAGCTTGGCTTCTGCTAATCAATGGTCAGCAGTTCCAATCCACCAGCCACTCCTTGGAAACCCTATGGAGCAGTTCTACTCTGTCCTATAGGGTCACTGTGTGTCGGGATCGACTCAACGGCAATAAGTTTGATTTTTCGTTATATATATATGTATACACAGACACACACACACACACACACACACACACATACTTTTTTGTTCACCGAACGAAAATTTGACTTATACAATTGAAAGAAGACAAGCAAAATACAGGAAAAACTATAATAAATGGAAAATATTAAATAGTATTGTAGAAACAAGTCCTAAAATAATTATGACTATTTAAAGAAAAAAAAATTGCTGTTGAGTCAATTACGACTTATAGTGACCCCATAGGACAGACTAGAACTGGCCCATAGAGTTTCCAAGTAGCACCTGGTGGATTCAAGTTGCCAACCTTAACCACTATGCAACCAGGTTTCTATTATGACTATAGTAAGTATAAATGACACAAATTCATCAATTAAAGGACAGAAACTTTCAAATTAACAAAAATTATGGGTCACAGATTTGTTATTTAAGACACATATTTAAAAGAGAAGTATATAGAAAATAAAATGTCGGTATAGAAAATAGAAATATATTTTTAGGCTGGGTATGGAGAGAAAAGTAGGATTCTAATTTTTTCCACCCCCTGGTATGGGGTGCCCCATCCGTCCCATGGATTCAGTCACTTGCTCAGTGGTGAGCCCTTATTGCTACCAACTTTGCCTCATCATCTAACATCACCAGGTATTCCTCCCTCTCCTAGTCTGGGGCCTGTATTTTGGTACCTGCTCCATCAGATCTGCTATACTGGAGACGTCAGTGATCTGGCACCCATCTGTCACAGACTGTACGTACACTGTGTCTGGATTCTCCCACCAACTTCTGATTCTGATGAAGCACTGCACCATGGGGCATGAGAACTGACTATCCCAGAGGCTGCTTATTTGGGTTCGGTTACATTTGATGAACATGGAGGAGAGTTAATATCCACGAGACAAAACTGAAATCTAAGAGTCAGGGGAAATGGAAGAAGAAAGTATATAAATGATTTTCACCGCTGCATGCATGGACTGTTACTAGTTGTGTCGGTTCTGTGTTTCCTTGTGAAGCTCTTGTCAGCTCGGTAAGTGCAACGTTGTGTTTGTTTTTCCCCGTTTCCCTGTTTTCAGTTTTCTTCTACCCTAGGTTTTCCCTATCCTAGGATTGTACCTCCATATAAAGCCTTAGTATATATGTTTTGCCTTGCCTCTCTTTTCTAGGAAATCTGAGCTAAAACCCTTTATACCAGAAATGGCCAGAATCTCAGCATGGCATCATGGAGCTATATACCCTACTCATTAAAAAGAAATAGAGACCTTTACTTTTGTTCAAACCCACCCGGAAGCACCTCAGAAGATAGGCCTGATGATCTGCTTCCAAAAGGTCACAGCCCTGAAAACCCTACGGAGCACAGTTGTACTCTGACATATGGGGTCACCATGAGTCAGAATCAATTCCATAGCAACTAAAAACAACAACGTTTCTGACTGTAATTAGGGTGGATAAGTGTACAGTGACAGCACAGCCTTCACCTGAGTTTAGCTGAAAGAAGGTGATTGGAAGTCTGCTTTTGATGGCACTGGGGCTTTGCAAAAAGAAGATGCTAGCATTAAAAGTGCTAATTAGCAATAAATCGTGCTATAAACCTGCGAGTGTCTTTATGGTACTTCAGTTAAACTATTATCTTCTATAGGTCATGGGCAGACTCTGTTGAAAATGAGCTGCAGGATCTCATTATAAAGGCTGATGGGGTAATCCGCAGTCATTAAAATTACTTTATATCAAAGTGTGACCCCTGATAAAGTAAGAGTGAATCCTTTGGTCCTGGGATGAGTGCCTCTGTGTAGACAAGTCTGAGCAACTTGAATATACAAATCCCTTTGAAACCTCCTGGCTGGCAGAAACACAGTATATCCTTTTCCAGAGAAAAACAGACGTCCTTCTTTGAAGACCCCACAGTGACCTCGTCTGAAGTAGATGCTTCATATGATAAAGTTTTTTGTCTTCAAAATCTGCCAAACCAACACTCATTGTCTTTTCTCTGATAACTAAGGCCAGAACTCAGAGTAGCCCAAACTGGGGAGGAGCAGATACATAATGCGTGCCTTCTGTGTTTCTTTGCTGACCTCACTCTCCCCATGTGAGGGGAGAAAAAAAAAAAAACTTAGCTCTGCTAATTTTTTTACAGCAACATGTGTAAGAGGATTGGCATGGGGACGCTTGTGAGGGTGCCTCGAGGGGGGGTCAGTTGTCAAACAAACGCAGAAGGTGTAAGTTATTTGCATAAATATATGGTAGTCTCAGCTTCAGAAAGAAGCAGCTCTCAAATCTCCCACCACAAATAGAAAAAAATGATAGCTTATTAATAGGTACGGAAAGGATGGTGGATAACATGTGGGATCATGGATAATGTATCTTTAGGGAGTTAGATGAGTATAGGAATAATATAAGGATAGATAAGGGAGATTATATTGAAAAAGACACTTATCCCTGACTAAAAACTCAATATTCTGGCAAGATTAGCTGAAGCTATCCTAAAATACTTCTATGATGCCCCCTTGAATCCGGAACATAATGATGCCCTAAAATAAATGAAATTGAAATGCTGGTATGTCTTTGGCATAATATTAAGGGAGACATCTGAAGTCTCAGGGAGAAGGGAATGCTAGAGTGGATTTAATATGTAAGAACTGAGAAGTTCCCACTGTACCATATTCCTTAGCTGGGCCCAGGGATCACTCCCTTCAACAAACCATGAAGGAATGTACTGATGCAGGAGGCACCAGCATCATTTGAGAAGCCTGGTATGGCTGTCCTGTTCTGGCTAGCGTAAACACTGGGTTCCACAATGTCAGAGGGCAAGTTACAATACTTCTACTTTCATAGGTAAGGCAGCTTTAGTTTCTAACAGGCAGTAAGATTGGAGGGTTATCAGTGTAACTTTACTTCTCAGGACAGTAGGTTGACTGCTAGTAGTTCATGAGGTTCCTAGCAGTACAATAGGTAAGCAGCCCACTAGAAGATTTCTTGATCAGTATAATCAAAATAAAATAGAGGACCAGTAAGAAGGCCAGTGGGTCAGCCACCACTATGGCAAATGATGGTGCTTCTCCCAGTTCTGCAAGTGAGCTAGCTGATCACCAGAGAACAACGATTAAAGGGGATGGAAGATCTGTGGCAATGTACCAGGGAAACTGTGCGACTGAAGGAAAGGAACACCCAGAATTCCAACACCAGGAGATAAGGCATCTCAACTGACGCTGGTATAAGACAGAAGCTACAAGCAAGAATAGGAATCCCCAATTTTGCAAACTAAATAGATGGGCCAGCAGAAGAGCAAACACTGAACCCACATCTACATTCAAGGGTTTTGGCAAAATAAAAACTTGGGATTTAAGAATTATATGGGAGTCCAAGGGTGGCGCCAATGGTGAAGTGTTCCACTACTAGCCAAAAGGTTGGTGGTTCGAACCCACCCAGAGACACCTCAGAAGTCAGGCCTGGTGATTTCCTTGCAAAACGTCACAGCCTTGAAAACCTAAGGAGCAGTTCTGCCCTGCACACATGCGTTCGTCATGAATCAGAATCAACTCACCTGCAGCTAACAACAACATGGGCCACAAAAGGCAAGCCTTTGGGCTCATGCATAAGGAGTTAGATGAGTAGGGGATGAAAATTTGCCCTCCTCCACCTAAGACCAAGATCTTAAAGCTATAAGCTTTGCTGACAGACAGTCAGAGGGAAAAAAATTCTGCATTTCTAGCAAAGGGAAACCCCCACACACACACAGATGTGTCTGTTTTGCCTATGTTCTGGAAGGAGGTTTATTTTTTTCCCCCCGAAAGAATTTGTAAGCACAGATCTGTCCTCATAATAATGTGGGGTTCATGATTCTCTATTGGTAAAGCTCATCGAAACTGAAACATTAACTTAAAATACTTACAGTTGGAGCTATTCTGGGTGCTTAGAGGAGGCAGAGCCTATCTCCATGATGTGAAAAACCCTCAACCTAGCCTCATAGGATCTCCCAACTCATCCAGTCATCAATTCACGTATAAAACATAAAAACTCATAAAATGAGTCAAGCGAGAGATGAAAGCAACAGGCGTGTAGAGGAGATTAAAGGCGACCTTATCTATGACCATAGATGCACAAATCCTAAAGACAAACATAAGTTAGAAAACTCTTACCAGGGTAGTAGGCACCCTGGTGGTTCAGTGGTTCAGAGCCTGGCTGCTGACTAAAAAGTTGTCAGTTTGAATCCACCAGCCGCTCCTTGGAAACCCTATGGGGCAGTTCTACTCTGTCCTACAGGGTTGCTATGAGATGGAATCGACTCGATGGCAACAGGTTGGTTGTTTTTTTGTTGGTCAGTGTAACCCATTATTACATTAACAGTTTACAGAATTAAGATAATTAAAAGTTAATGACTTGTTATTTTTTAGAATGGTTTCAAGTTATTCCGTTAATAGTGAACAAAAATTTATACTGACAACAAAGTTTTAAAACAATATTATTTATTCATATATGTAGAAATATCTGCTACTTGGTACAGCTCTCAAATGACATAAAATTTACCTTTCATAATTTCTTCCCTACAGCAAATATTTCAAAAGCACTTTGGGATTTTTACCTAATTGTTAAACCTTACTTTTCATTTGTTTGCCATCAACCTAAACAATTCTCAGCAATTAAGAGCCTAGTGTACATCTGCTATTTACATAATCAATTCTAGTACTATTCCCCAGACATGGCTGTGCTATTTATATTAGTGCATGATTGCCTGTTTTTCCAATGGGAGTTCAGTAATTTTGTAGACAGAGGAATGATACAAAATATTTATATCTATGTACAGGAATATTTGTCCTTGTAGTCTAGTTTAGCTTTTTTCTGCAATTCATATTACATTATTTTAATTATTCTTTCTATGGGGAATTCTGTAAATTAGTTGGTAGACCATAAAAAGCTAAATTTTTCCCATTTTATTTTAATCACTGAGATATAATATTCTGAATAAATCAACATACACACATTTAAACAGAAACAATTTCTTCTCTACTTTCTGGTAGAATAGTAGTATTATATACAGGCAGTCCCCAGGTTATGAATGATCAATTTACATACCCTGCATAGTTAGGGACCAACCCCACAAAGCCTATTATATTAAAAACTGGAGATAACGTAAAATGGTTTGTAATAACAAACGGGCGCTAATTTGTGATGTAGATCAAAACATTATTATTATTATTATTATTACTGTATTATCACGTTAAAGGTATTTGAGTGTATCTGGAAGGGTTTCTTTAACGTTTTTTATGTATAGAAAAGTACAGCATATACTACATACTAAAGACAAACATTTCACTAACTGTCGTTAAATAGGAACCGTACCTAACTGTTCCAACTTAATGAACAAATTCAGCTTAAAGACAGGTTTAGGAAGAGAACTCTTTCATAATCCAAGGGCTGCCTGTATTTTCTTTGCCATTCCAAGTCAAACTTACAACTATAACATACAGATTTCTTGGTTCAATGAAACTATTTTTACAGGAGCAGGAACAACAACAAAAAAAATTGTCAGTCTCAGATTCACACATGGATTTGATCAAAACACTTATTTTTAAGTTGGCTGAGCCCAGAAATTTTCCCTCAAACTAATGCTTGAGAAGAAACTAGCTCTTAAAGTTGATACACCATATGATAGGGCTTGCTTATTATACCTCTTCAGTGGATTCACAGAAAAATATTATTAATAATTTTAATATATGGGCAGTTTAATAAATACATTGTTGCATTGAATAGTGAAACATTTTGATTTTATTCTGAATATTGTTTCTTGAGGGAGAGCAATTTCAGAATAAATATTTAGGTGGAAACTAATTAAAAATTGTTACATTTGTTAGGCGAAGTGCTTAGATTATTCAAGAATTTTAGAAGTTGATGATAAAACCCAAAAAAACCAAACTGGTTGCTGTTAAGTCAATTCTGACTCATAGCAATCCTACAGGACAGAGTAGAACTGTCTCCTAGAGTTTCCAAGGAGCGGCTGCTGGATTTGAACAGCCCACTGAATTGCTGACGTTTTGGTTAGCAGCCAAATGCTTAAACCACTATACCATCAGGGTTCCAGAGGGTGATGATACTTGTTATATATTTTGCCTAATTTGACTTAATGGTTTTCATTGATCTGAAAATATTTTATCACTTAGTTAATAGCTTATGATTTATATAGTTATTGAATTACTAGTGAAATAAACTTAGAGTTGAAAATAACGTATTTTCCTTAATTAACTGAGGAAAAATAGTGAAAGACTGGGTAGATGAGTAACAAGATTAAACAAAATATTTGTAAATATATAAAAAATCAATAGGCTGAAATTATATCAGCTAACACAGGAATAAAGAAAGGAAGGTCACTGTATTTTTAACTGTTACGTGATAATATTCCCGGCATTATGGTTGATTTATGATTTATAATAATAATTTTGAAAAACATGAGAGTTTTAAAGTAAAAAGAGGTTGTGGCCTGCCCTTCCTTGCTTCAGGATCATTGTCCAGAGGTAATTACTTTGAAAAGTTTCCCATTTTTTATTATTTGATGACTGATTACATAACTTTGAATCATGTACATGTTCCCTTTATTTCTTGATTTTAAAATTCTTTAGACTTAATGCACTGACTTAGCACTAAAACATGCCAAGAACGCACTAAATTCTCCTACTTCCCGTATCTGCACTCCACTCCTGATTTTTGTGACAACTTTCATGCTGTTTTCAATAGTTACGGTGAAGTCTTCTGTGCTTGACTACCAGCTAGTATGGAAACCTTAGCTCCCCACAGCAGCATTTACACTATTAAATAACGCAGTCAATATCGTAGCAAGGATTGCGAACAATCCAGTAGAGAAAGAGACCTAAGTCTGTGCCTCAAACACCTGCAGCTCAGCAGAGAGTGTCTCATTTATCTTGTAAAATGGATTTGCTTTTATTGCCCCCATTTTTTGTTGGTCAGCTTCTCTTCTTTCAGGTCGTCTTCACTTCCTATCCCTTCTGTTTCCAGTTTTACCTTCTTTGTTTTAGAACTTCTCATTTTTCTGAAATAGCTCCTTGAGAAAATTTTTTTTTTTAATGTTATTTGGATTGCTAATGTTCTTAATCTTGGCCTGTTGAAAATATTTGAATCTTTTTTTATAGCTTGGTAACCTGCCTATTTATGGCAATAGGAATTGAAAATTATTATTTTGTTATAATTTGGCAGGTTGTGATTGTTTCTGTGCTCCAGTGCTGTGGATGAGAGGCTGCTCTTAATCTAATTCTCTTCTTCTCTTCACTGATTGCTTTAGTTCATTTTGTCCCTGGTATCTTAGAAAGTTCCTCTCTGACATTTTACCGGAATCTGTCTAAACGTGAGGCTTTATCTTTTTTCACTATGATATATATTAATAAAGTGAAAATCATATATACATTAAATATGTATGTATATGTATTCAAATATATGCAGACACATGCCTATGGAATAAAATTTTCTGTAGAAAAGCAAGGTAATTCACAATGTTCAGTTTGAGTCGTTGTCTCCAGGTGCTAAATAGAAGACTGGATCAAGAAAAAATAAATGGTAAATTTCTATCATATAAATAATTATATCTGTCAATTGGCTATTTCTGTGTAAAAAACTATTCCAAATCTCAGTGGCTTAGAACAACAATAATTCGTTTTTTCTTGCTCATGTGAATGAGTTCAGGTGAATGACGTAGCTTCAGACCCTGGCAGGTAGGGCAGCTCTGCTTCCAAGTGCAGGTCTGTAGAAGCAACTCTGTTCCACGCAAAAGAATTCTGACACTGAGTCAGAAGGTGCAGCAACTACTCAAAGGCAGCTCTTCTCATGGCATGGGAAGAATATATGAGAGCAAGCTCCATCAGGAGCATATCCCAAGACTTTGCTGGCCTGATGTCTGCTAGCATCCCATTGGCTAAAACAGATCACATGGATGAGCATAAAGTCTAGGGGTGGGAAGTACACTATTTTTAAGGAAGTAGGGGAGTGAAAGAAATGTTTTTTAGCTATAATTTGTCACAAGAATTGTCATCTATTCATATACTGGATGGTGGGTTTCCCAGGTTATTTGTTTTATTTTAGTTTTTAATAATATTTCATGTGTTTTTGGTGAACGTTTACACAACACATTAGGTTCTGTGGTGCGATGGATCACTTTTGTCTGACCTTTCTCACCATGGTCTTATAACTTGTAACTCACTTGAGTGGGACTCTGCAAACAGGGTAATTGTGGCCCACCAAGGGGATTGGCCAGTTTTGCCATCCCGCTGGGCTTGAAATGAGTCATCTCAGAAGCGAAAAGAGAGGAGCCGACTGCCACTGAGGAAGAAAAGCCAGGAGCAGAGAGCACATCCTTTGGACCCAGAATCCCTATGCTGAGAAGCTCCTAGAACCAGGAGACAGAGAGCAAGATGGCAAGCGTGAGCTGTAACACTGAAGACTGTGAGAAGCTGTGGCAGAGAAATGGCTGCAAGAGAACCCAGCAGCAGGAGACAGCATAGTGGGCTTCCCAGCCCACAGAGCAAGAAAGCTGAGTGCCTTTGGGCAGAAGGTTTGCAAGTGAGGTGCCTCTGGGCACTTACCAGTGGAGCTAAAAGAGCTTTGTAACACTTGCCTGAGTAGGGCAGGAGAAGGACATCATGCTTGTTAAAGTAGAGGGTCAGCAAAAAAGAGGAAGACCCTCAAGGAGACGGATTGACACAGTGGCTGCAACAGTGGGCTCCAACACAGCAATGATTGTGAGGATGGCGCAGGACCTGGCAATGTTTCTGTTGTACGTAGTTTCGCGATGAGTCAGAACTGACTAGTTGGCACCTAACAACAACAACAACAAAATCTAACACGAGTTAGGGAGAGTTCAAGCTTTAATAAACTGTGACTAAAAAGAACAAATGATCTCGTAGTTAACTCTCTCTGGAAAAAATACTTTTTTTTTTTCACATCTCTTTTAGTGACTCACAAAAGCAGCTTTCCTGCAAACTTCCCTCTATTTGCATTTACATTTGTGTATTTAAACAAATCATGCAACAAATGCATGTTTATTTATCTAGAAACGGGTATTTTTACTTACAAGTTTGCCTGAAATCTCCCTTGCAGCTGAAAAGAGATCTCCCTTCTTCTGAAAGTGAGATATGTAATAATTATCACATCTTGATCGTATCTGATCATATTTACATCTCATAAGTGGTTAAATTTAATAACTCCTTGCCTTGACTTATTGAATGGAAAAACTTTTTAAAATATTTAAAATCAGTTTATGTAACATGGAACTATCCATTTGTGACATTTGGCAGGATTTGTCTATAAAATGATCTGAATCTCGTATGTAAGATCCCTGATTACTTTTTCAATTCCTTCTATAATAATTGTTTTACTCAGATTTTATGTTTCTTCTTGGCCCAGTTTTGGTGATTTATAATATCCTAGAAAATTTCTCATTTAATTTATAATGCTTCTATAAGTGTATTGGTGTTAATTGAATAGACTCGAGTATTATATATTTTATAATCTCATACTGGCTGTAATTTTGTCTCATTATCATTGCTCAAGTTATGTATAGTGTTTTCTCTCTTTTCTTGATTACTAAATTTCATTTCTTTTTTACCCAATTTGAATAAATATTTTTCAATATTAACTACCATATACTTTTGAAAATATTTCTTAAGACTTTGGAATATTTAGTACTCTCATAGAATGTGAGAAAATATTCCACTTTACAAAAGGATAAAAAATGAGTCTTGCGTACATTTTTTTTTCTTGAACTTGTCCCTTCCATCATAGTGACTGTCTTCAATTGTTTGATGCTTCTGTTTTCACTCATCTTCTTTCACACTTGCTATTTTCCTTCAGATCTCTGGCATGCCTGTTTGGGCACTAGGTAGGATATGCTACTTTGGAATGTATTCTGAATTTTTATTTTTCAGAGAGAATGAGATTGAAGGATTGTATTTCTGTGTGAGTCACTTGGGTGGGGTTGCTTCATATATCTCCCATATATAGCCAGCTACGTGATACACTGCTCTCTCTCTCTCTCACTTAAAATCACGGATTCACTTTTCCTCTCTGGCGGCATGCACACAGAATGCGGCTGTGAGGAGCAGTGTGGGTAGGGATGGAGAGTACTCAGGGTTTGACTCTCCTGCTGCATATTATACTTCAATACCCCTGCTCCTAAAACCTTTTCTCTTTCTCGTCTCCAAACCTGCTTATGAAAAACACTATTGATGCCTCTGGCACACACTGCTAGTTATCAATCTAATATCCATTCTAGCCTTCTTCATTACTAATAGGAACTATAATAAACTTCAATTTAGTTTGGAGAGGCAATGTGCAGAGCTAAACAGAGAAAATGAAAGCTATATTTCACCGACTCTCTTCTGATAGGGATTGCCATAGGGCAAACATTTTGGTCCGGGAGCTGTAAGGAAATGGGAAAGCCTGTTGAAAGTATGGCCAGGTGGCACAGCCATCTCTCCTTTTTCATTCACTTTTCCTTTGTCTAACTACCTCTGACTTGCTTTTGATTCCTGAAGGTAGAGGTATATTCCAGAGCCTATGAGGAAAAGACTCCACGCTAATGACAGTAGACCAGAAAAACAGAAGAAGCTGCCAGAGTAGTTAAATCATGGAATCCTGAGGCCACTGTGGCAGCCTTAACCTTGGAAACACTTTTCTTGGAAGAAAACGAAAACCGTCACTGGTTTAAGTGATTTTTTTGTTTGAGTTTCAGAGTCACACGCAAACTTAATCCCGAAATTTACAGTTCCATACATAAATTTTCTTTATTTTTTAATGGCTTTATTAAGATTTATTTGACATACTTTAAACCTCATGTGGTTAAATCATACAAATTGATATGTGAAACCATCACCAAAATTGAGATAATAAACATGTCCATCACCCCCAAAAGTTTGCAACTGACTTTTTATATTCCTATCTGCCCTTCTCTGACCCTCATGCCAAAGCAATCACTGATCTGACTTATGTAACTATATTTCACCCTAGAATTTTATCTGTTTTCTGAAGATGTACAAGTCTACATCCTCATCAGCAGTGTATAGGAGGTCGAGTGGCCCACGTCCTGGTCAGTACTTATTACAGTGAGTCTTTAATTTTTGTATTTCTAATTATAGTGTAATGGTATATCATTGTGGTTCTAATTTGTATTTTCCTAATAAATGATACTTAGATCTTTTCATGCCTTTATTGGCCATCCTTATACATTTTTTGAAGCACCACTTAAAGCACTTTGCTCATGTTTTAATCAGATTGCTTTTTTTCCTTATTATTGACTGTTACATATTTTGGATTCAAAGTATTTATCAGATATGAAATTTGTAGATATTTTCTTTTAATTTTTCTTAACAGCATCTTTTGAAAATAGCACTTTTTAAAGGTTGATGAAATCCAACTTATCTTTTTTTTTTTCTTTTACTGACTGTGCATTTAGCGTTGTATCTAACTTAACTCTTTACCTAAATCGAGGCCACAAATACTATTTCCCATGTTTTCTAGTTTTGGTTTTACCTTCAGGTCTATGATCAATTTTGAGTTAATCTTTCCATGTAGGGTGAGGTGTGAATCAAAGTTAGCTATTCAGTGTATAGAAATCACATTTTCTCTCTACCATTTATTGAAATGACTATCTTTCTCCATTGAATTGCCTTTGCTCCTTTGTCAAAGAACAGTTGACTATATTGTGTGAACTTATTTCTGGATTCTCTAGTCTGTTCCAATGATCTCCTTGTCCTGATGTTAGTACCTTAACTAGTCTATCTTCATAATAACTCTTGAGGTCAGGTGGTGTCCATCCTCCAACTTTTATTGTTTTTGAATTTGTTTTTTCTATTCTATGTATTTTGAATTTCTATATAAATTTTACAATTAAAATAAGTTTGAAAAGCCTGCTAATATTTTGACTGGGATTGCCATTTTTTGGAAAATTTTGGAAAGTTTTCTTTATACCAATACTGTAGCTCTCTCTGTTCTTACTTGTGTGCTGTGAACTCTAGCTCTCTTAGGCTTTGTGGACTTCCACCTCCATCTTTTCTATTCAGAGGGGCCAAAGGGCTCAGTCTGGATTTCTCCTTCAGGCTCCACAGACTGGAAACTTCCTTCTGGTAGTAAGTCAGGATAATTATGGTACTCACCTTTTTTTTTTTTTTAAACTCTCTTTCAGTGAATACTATGCATATTGCTTTTAGAATTTTTGTTTTCTGTATTTTATTCATTGTATTTTTTCTATTTTTATTGTTGTTTAAGTGGAAGAGTAAATTTCATTTCTGATGCACTATATTGATCATGGAAACCCTGGCGGCGTAGTGGTTAAGAGCTATGGCTGCTAACCAAAGGATCAGCAGTTCAAATCCTCCAGGTGCTCCTTGGAAATCATATGGGGCAATTCTACTATGTCCTATAGGGTCACTATGAGTTGAAATTGACTCAACGGCAACGAGTTTGGTTTGGTTTTATTATATTGCTCATACATGCATTTATCACAGTGATTTAATTCTTCAGAGATATGCCATCTGCTTTCCTTATTTCTAAGATTCTTCAATATTTGTTGTCCCCCAAGCATTCCATTTCTAGCTTTCCAGAAAAGTGATAGACATGATTTATTTATAATACATATATATTTATGTATGTAATTATCAATACCATACATTTAAGACGGAAATGGGAAGCTGAGTTATGTGCTCAGCCTATCATCTTGAAATAACAGTTCAAATATAATCTTACCCAGAATTACAAGTGGTAAAATTGAGAATCTGCATATCTGAGTGTTTTATGAGAGAAAAATAATAGAAGTCCAGAATTTAAAGCTATCCTTTTCAGGTTTCAGAGCTCAAGGCATGAAAATAAGAAATATATTTTACAACATTCTCTCTCCTGATGAGAAGTACCTAAGGAAGACTAAAGCCAAGGGGTATGGGGGGGGGGGAAGACAGCAAGGAAACCAGGGGAAACTGAAGCCTCTGGCACTTAGAGCTACAGCAAAAATTCCATTTTTGTGAGCATAACTTACTATTGTTATTTCCTTTAAAAAAAAAAGTTCAGCAAAGAGAATGACTTTTTAATGTTGTGATCATTGAAGTTGTGTGTCAACTTGGCTGGGCCATGGTTCTCCGTGGTTTGGCAGTTATGACGTAGTTTGGCAGTTGTATAATGACGTGATCACTTTCATGATGAGATCTGATATAATGGGATCACCTTTATAATGGAATCTGTTGTACATAGCCAATCAGTTGAAAGGGTGTTTCCTTAACGGTGTGGCTTGCATCCAGTATAGTTGGACTTTCTGGCAAGGTTTGAGGGCTTTTGCTCTCTCTGGATTGTGAGTTTGTTCCTGTTCATCTGACCTCCATTTCTTGGGACTTGAGCCAGCAGCTTACCTGCCAATCTTGAGATCTGTCAGCTTCTGCAGCCTGTGAGTCAGAAGCTTGTTGTCTCACCTGACAATCTTGGATTCACCAGCTCCTACAGCTACGTGAGTCAGAAGAATCCTCTATCCTGACCCACTGACTTGGGACTTTCCAGCCTCTACAGATGCATGAGCCATTTTCCTTTATATAATTCTCTCTCTCTGTCTACATAGACGCTTCACTGTGCTGAATCTCTAGAGAACCTAGCCTAAGAAAATTGTATACTGCAAACCCAAAAGTTAGCAAAAAATCAGTCAGAATATTTATATTCTAGGTCTACATTTTCTATTAAAAATCTCTGTGATAGGCAACACAGCCCACATGGCACCCTAGACAGATGCATCATACCATCCCTCTGCAGGAAAGACACAAAAAACTAAGTAAAACAGATACAAATGTCAATTCTGGAACCCTAAACATCAAATGAAGGGATAAAGAACTAGATCAAACACAAAATGGAAGAAGGAAAACAGAGAACAAGGAGAGATACGGAGTGGAGGTCCCCTGCCAACTCTAACATAGCACAGCGTTGCCATCTTGGAGCAAGCTAGCAAAGACTCCAAACAGCGAGTACAGGAAGGCAACTTCATGGAGTTCCCAACAGGAGACAGAACCCGGTAATCAGAGATACATACCTGCTCACTTCTCACCCTTCTGTCCCATATGCCCCCCCACCCACCCACTCCCAATGGACAATGCTGCACTGCTTGGCTAGAGCACTACCAGCATGTGGACACCCCAGGTCAGCCCTGCCCCCACTGGCTGGTTCCAGCTATGCTATTTTTTTTTTTCTTTCCTTCCATTTCTTCTTTTTCTTTCTCTCTCCTACCTAGCCCATATGCCACCTGTATCCTTTCCTGCTGGGTCACACTGCACCACCGCTGATAGAGGGCCAACGGCCCACTGCCAACCCATGTCCCTCCCCCTACTCTCATCTGCCAGCTCCCACCACAGCATTTTTTCCCCTTTCCTCCTGTTCTCTCTCTCCTTTCCCACCTAGCCCCATGAGAGACCACTACCCCACACTACCCCACCACAGCACCACACTGTGATGCTTGGCTAGAAAGCTACTGGCCCACCACCACCCCAGGTCTCACTCACCCCCACCCACCTCCATCAACCCCCACTGGCTGGATTCCCTTTCTTCCTTTTCTTCCTCCCTCCCAGCTAGCCTTGTACACCACCTGTAGCTCTTCCCACTGGGCCTGTGCAGACCACCTCGGGGTAGAGAGCTATCAGGCTGTTACTGCCCCATCCCCCTCAACTTTGAGCTCAAAGAAAGTTAACAAACTACTTATCAGAATACAAAAGAAGAAAAATATAAAGTCTCAGTAAACACAAAATCTGTAATCAAGAAAATAAAAATCCACAAACAAAAGGAACTTAGCACAGGAAAGGACAAAGAAAATGTCAGTGTCACAAAAAAAAAAAAAAAGAAAGAAAGAAAAGCACAACAATATGACAACAATAAACTCATACCTATCATAATTCATGCTAAATAGAAATGACTTAAATGCACCTGTAAAGAGACAGAGAGTGGCAGAATGGATAAAAAAGCACGACCCATCAATACACTGCCTACAAGAGATACTCCTTATACACAAAGACAAATATATTAAAAATCAAAAGATGGAAAAAATATATCACACAAGCAGTAACCAAAAAAAGGGCAGGAGTGGCAATACTAATCTCCGATGAAATAGACTGTAAGGCAAAATCTACCATAAAAGACAAGGAAGAATATTATGTAATATTAAAGGGAGAATCCACTATAGAGACATAAACTTAATAAATATCTACGCACCCAATGACAGGGCTCCAAAATACATAAAACAATCTCTAACAGCACTGAAAAGAGAAATAGTTCCACAATAACAGTAGGAGACTTCAACAAATCACTCTTGATAAAGGACAGAAAGAAACTCAACAAATATACAGAAGATCTAAAGGCCAAAATCAACCAAGTTTACCTCATAGACATATATAGAACACCCCCTCAACAGCATCAAAGTATACATTCTTTTCCAATGCACATGGAACATTCTTCAGAATAGACCACAAAATATGCCACAAAGTAGCCCTCAATAAAATAAAAAAAATCAAAAGAATACAAAACATTCTCTCTGATCATAATGCCATAGAAGTAGAAATCAATAACAGGAAGAGCAATGAAAAATAATCAAATACATGGAAACTGAATAATACCTTGCTTAAAATCAGCTGGGTAATAGAAGAAATCAAAAGGGAATAAAAATATTCCTGGAATGAAATGAGAATGAAAACACATCATACCAAAATATTTGGGACACAACAAAGACAGGGCTCAGAGGTCAATTTGTAGTAATAAACACACACATCAAAACAGAAGAATGGCCAATGTCAAAACATTAGCCCAACAACTCAAACAAACAAAAAGAGAAAAGCAAAAGAAGCCCACAAGCATGAGAAGAAAGGAAATAATTAAGATTAGAGCAGAAACAAAAGAAATAGGAACAGAAAATCAATGGAAAGAATTTAAAAGAGCAAAAGTTGGTTCTTTGAAAAGGTAAACAAAATTGACAAACCATGGGCCAAACTAACAAAACAAAAACGAGAAGAAGCAAATAACCCTAATAAGAAATGAGGCGGAGGACATTACAACAGACCTGTCTTGGTCATCTAGTGCTGCTACAACAGAAATACCACAAGTGGATAGCTTTAACAAAGAGAAATTCATTCTCTCACAGTCTAGTTGGCTAGAAGTCCAAATTCAGGACACTGGCACCAGGGGAAAGCCTCCTGTCTCTGTTGGCTCTGGAGGAAGATCCTTGTCATCCGTCTTCCCCTGGTCTGGGAGCATCTCAGCACAGGAACATCAGGTCCAAAGGATGCTTTCTACTCCCAGCACTGTTCTCCTGGTGGTATGAGGTCCCCATGTCTCTCTGCTCGCTTCTCTCTTTTATACCTCAAAAGAGATTGGCTTAAGACACTAATCTTATAGATCTT
This sequence comes from Dugong dugon, assembly GCA_030035585.1. NCBI lineage: Eukaryota > Metazoa > Chordata > Mammalia > Sirenia > Dugongidae > Dugong > Dugong dugon. The sequence goes on along the minus strand of CM057463.1, from coordinate 192,895,575 downwards.
ATCAATATAACTACCACTAAGTCATCTCATTACATCATAGTAATAGGATTTATAACAGATAGGGAAATCACATCAGATGACAAAATGGTAGACAGTCATACAATACTTGGAATTATGACCTAGCCAAGTTGACAGACATTTTTGGGGGACACAATTCAATCCATGATAGTCCACACTTTGGCCCCCCAAAATTCATGTCCTTGCCACATCTAAAACATATTCACCCCATCATATAGCAAAAGTTGTAACTCCAAGTCCAAAATCCAAAAATTCCTCTTCATCTGTGAAATCTAGAATACAAGTTATCTGTATCCAAAGTACAATGGTGCAACAGCCACAAGGTAGATATTTCCATTACAAACAGGTGAAATTGGAGGGAAAGAATGCATAACAGGCACCAAGAAAGTCAGCAGAACACATTACATTAGCCATTAAAGTTTTGCAAATAATCCTTTGTCCTCTGAAAGAATTTACAAATTGCCCTGCCCTCCAGACTCTAGGTATTGGCCAGGCTCTCTGGATTCTGAGTGGAGGCCCCTAGACTCTGGGCTTCAGCTCTGCCTTCCAGACCCACTGGGACTGCAACTCTGCTCACTCTGCTTTAGGAGCACAATTCTCCTAGTCCATCATAGTGGCAACTCCTTAGAAACACCAGAGTCAATGGCTCCACACTTTGAAACCCCAGAGGTTGAGGAAGCTCAGCTTTTGAGAACAAGGCAGCTCGGCTTCCTGTGTTCCTTGTGTCTTCAGCTTCTGCTTCCTACTTCTTTAGCCTCTTGGCTCCTTGGGCCTCATGCCCACATCTTCCCTGCTGGGGAAAGTTTTCCAAAGGTCGGTAGGTCCACTGATAAGTGCCTGGAGACACCCTACACTGCCAGGAAGCCACCTGTACAAAAGCACTCAGCTCTCTCACTCCACGGGTAGGCTCCAGCGCTGTCTGGTGCTGGTATCCTGGTTCTGCTGCTTCCAGTTTTCTGCTGCTGCTGGTCCTCTGCAACTGTTTCTCACCATCTTATCCTTCTCTGGTGTTAAAAGTTCTCCTCACTTCCTTATAGGTCTTCTATCCATTCACAGTTTCAAAACCCCTTCCACGATTTAGATATCTGTTAGAGCAGCACCCTACTCTTGATACCAAATGTCTTAGGCTGGGTTCTCAAGAGAAGCAAAACCAGTAAAGCAAACAAATATATATAGAGAGATTTATATCAAGGAACCAACTCAGGATAGAGGCTTCTCTGGATTCATGTAGCTGCAGGGGCTGGTAAACCCAAGGTCAGGGGGTTGGGTCACAAAGCAGGGCTCCCACTGACAATCTATGAAGGTGGAAGAATCCCAAGATCAGCAGATAAGCTGATAGCTCAAGTCCCAAGAACAGGAGGTCAAATGAACAAGAGGCAGCCACGGGATCCAGAGTGAACAAAAAGCCAAAATGTTTGCTTATATTGGGATGCAGACCACACGCCCAAGGAAACTCCCTTTCAACTGATTGGCTACTCACAGCAGATCCCATCATGGGAGTGATCACATATAAACACTGAGTGAGAATCATGGCCCAGCCAAGATGACACAAAATCTTAACCATCACAAGACCCAACTGAAATAAAAAGGATCATAAAAGAATACTATGATAAATTGTATTCCAACAAATTTGAGAACCTAGAGGAAATGGACAAATTTCTAGAAACACACAACCTTCTTAAACTGACACAAGCTAAGACAGAAAATCTGAATAGACCCATAACAAGGGAAGAGATTGAAGAGGTGATTTAAAAAATTCCCCCCATACCTCCCCCCCCCAAAAAAAAAAGCCATGGCCTGAGCAGCTTCACTGGAGAATTCTACTAAATATTCAAAGAAGAACTCACACCAGTACTACTCAAACTATTTCAGAGCATATAAAAAGAAGGAATACTCCTGAATTCATTCTATGAAGCCAGCATAATCCTGATACCAAAGCCAGACAAATACACCACAAAAAAGAAAATTACAGTCCATATCTTTCATGAATACAGATGTGAAAATTTTCAACAAAATTCTAGTCAATAAAAGTCAGCACCATATGAAAAAAATAATACATCACCACCAAGTGAGATTCATACCAGGTATGCAAGGATGGTTCTGCATTAGAAAATCAATCAACATAATCCACCTCATAAATAGAACAAAATAAAAGAATGGCATAATCATCTCATTCAATGCAGAAAAGGCATTTGATAAAGTCCAACACCTATTCCTGATAAAAATTCTCAATAAAATAAAAATAGAAGAGAAATTCTATACAAATGAGTAGGAATAGACTCGACGGCAACAGGTTTTGGTATACAAATCCAAAGCCAACATCATTCTCAACAAAGAGAGACTGAAAGCATTCCCCCTGAGAAAGGGAACAAGACAAGGATGTCCTTTATCACCACTCCTATTTAATATTCTTCTGGAAGTCCTAGCTAGAGCAATAAGGCAAGAAAAAGAAATAAAGGGCATCCAAATCGGAAAGGAAGAAGTAAAACAATGCCCATTTGCAGATGTTAGGATACTATACACAGAGAATCCTAAAGTTTCCATGAGAAAACTACTGGAACAAATAGAAAGATTCAGCAGAGTTGCAGGATACAAGATCAACATACAAATATATCAGTTGGACTCCTATACACCAACAAAGAAAATCTCAAAAAGGAAATCAGGCAAAATATACCATTTATAACAGCCCCTAAAAAAATGAAATACTTAGGAATAAATCTAACTAGGGACATGAAAGACCTATACAAAGAAAATAACAAACACTATTGCAAGGGACCTACATAAATAGGAAAACATACTATGCTTTTGGATAGGAAGACTCGGTATTGTGAAAATGTCAATTTTACCCAAAGTGATCTACAGATATAATCCAGTACTGATCTAACGACAAACAGCATTCTTTAACGAGATGGAAAAACTAATCACCAATTATATATGGAAAGGAAAGCTGCCCCCGCTAAGCAAAGCACTGTTGGAGAAAAAGAAGAAGTTGGAGACTTCACACTACCTTATCTCAGAACTTAGTATGCAGCCACAGTAGTCAAAACAACCTGGTACTGGTACAATGACAGATGCATAGACCAATGGAACAGAATCAAGAACCCAGACATAAATCCCTCCACCAATGGTCAGCTGATCATTGGCAAAAGACCAAAGACCATTTAATGGGGGAAAAGATAGTCTTTTTAAAAAACGGTGCTGGAAAAACTGGATGTCCATCTGTAAAAAAATGAAACAGAACCTGTACCGCACACGATACACAAAACTAACTCAAAATGTATCAAAGAACTAAATATAAAACCTAAAATGATGCATGGCATGAACACAGTCCAAACCATAACAATGCACAAACACCAGAAGATAGACTAGATAACTGGAAGCTCCTAAAAATTAAACACTTGTGCTCATCAAAAGACTTCACCAAAAGAGGAAAAAAAGAACCTACAGACTGGGAAAAAAAATTGGCTATGACATATTAGACAAGGGTCTAATCTCTAAAATCTATAGAATAATTCAACATCTCAACAACAAAAAGACAAATAATTCAATTAAAAAATGAACGAAGGATATGAACAGACACTTCACCAAAGAAGACATTCAGGTGGCTAACAGAAACATGAGGAAATGGTCAAGATCATTAGCCGTTAGAGAAATGCAAATCAAAACTACAAGGAGATACCATCTCACCCAGACATTACTGGCACAAATTAAAAACAAAACAAAACAAAACAGAAAATAATAAATGTTGGAGAGGCTGGGAGACTGGAACTCTTATGCACTGCTGGTGGGAATGCAAAATGGTACAACCACTGTGGAAATCGATATGGTGCCTCCTTAAAAGATAGATATAGAAATACCATAAGATCCTGCAATCCCACTCCTAGGAATATATCCTAAGGAAATAAGAGCTGTCACTTGAATAGACATATGCACACCCATATTCATTGCAGCATTATTCACAATAGTAAAAAGATGGAGACAACCTAAATGTCCATCAACAGATGAATGGATAAAAAAAAAAGATGGCACATACACTCAATATAATACTATGCAATGATAAAGAAAAACAATCAATCCAACCAACATCTCACAACATGGGTGAACCTGGAGAGCATCATGCTGAGTGAAGTAAGTCAATCACAAAAGGACAAATATTGTATGAGGCCACTGTTTTAAAAACATCAAGAAAATGTTTACACTCAGAATACAACAATCTTTGATGGTTACCAGGGAGAGGCGGAATGGGGAAGGGAAATGACTAAGTAAATAGCAGACAAGTATTAATTCTGGTGAAGGGAAAGGCAACACAGAATGTAGGGGAACGCAGCACAACGTAACAAAGGCAAAGTCATAGAAGCTTCCCAGACACACCCAAACGTCTTGAGGGACCGAGCCCCTTGAGGGGCTGAGGGCTAGGATTGTCTCAGGGATTGTCTTGTTCACTTGGGATAATATAGTTCATAAAGAAAATGTTCTATATCCTACTTCAGTGAGTAGCGCCTGGGGTTTCAAAAGCTTTCGAATGTCCATCTAAGATACATCTATTGGTCCCATCACATTCAGAACATAGGAGAATGAACAATACCAAAGATTCAAGGAAAATACTAGTCCAAAGGACTAAGGGACCACATGAACCACAGTCTCTACCAGCTGGAGCCCAGTAGAACTAGATGGTGCCTGCTGCCACCACCAATCCCTCTGACAGGAATTACAAGGGAGGGTCCCAGACAGAGCGGAGAAAAAAGTAGAACGAAATTCAAATTCACACACACAAAAAAATCAGACTTACTGGTATGACAGACACTGGAGGAACCCCTGAGACTATGGCCTCCAGACACCCTGATAACTCAGAACCGAAGCAACTTCCAAAATCCACATTTCAGCCAAAGATTAGACAGGCCTATAAAACACACAAAGCCCTGCTGGTGCAGTGGTTAAGAGCTGGTCTGCTACCCAACAGGTCAGCAGTTCAAATCCACCAGCCACTCCTTGGAAACCCTACAGGGCATTTCTACGCTGTCCTACAGGGTCGCTATGAGTTGGAATCCACTCCACAGCAACAGGTTTTTGTTTTGTTTTTGGTTTTCTGAAACACAACAATAACACACATGAGGAATGATGTACTTTTTAATTCAATCGTGTATACAAGACCAAATGGGCAACACCTGCCCAAACGCAAAGATGAGAAGGCAGGAAGGGGCATAAAAACTGGATGAATGGATATGGAGAACCTAGGCTGTAAAGGGAAAGGAGGAGAGTGTTGACATATTGCAGAGACTGCAACCAATACCACCAAAAAAAAAAAAAAAGTGTGTATAAATTTCTGAATAAAAAAACTAAATTGTACTCTAAACTTTCACCTAAAACACAATAAATTTAAAAAAAAGAGAGAGAGAGAAATAAAGTAAGAGACTTGTTCAAGGTTCTAGTGCAGGTAAGTAGTAGGGGGCTAAAAAGAAGATTGTAGACTCTGCCTGGTGCCGTCTTCATTAAATAACACATTACTTTCTTAAAAAAAAAAAAAAAAAAGTCTGTAATCTTGGGTAGTTGACCTAATTGCTCTGAATCTATGTCTCTGCTTAAGAGAATGAAATGTTCTCTATTTCTGTCTAGATCTAAGCTGATGATTTGTCAGCAGATAGTGATTGACAGACCATCATTTTGTGGGTGAATTCTACCTGATTTCTGTTCTTCTTCAATATTCTTTTATAAAATTATAGACCTGGTGTTTTACATGAGAACTTGGCACATTCAGAGTTTCTCCATGCCCAGGATTATATTTTTATTCAATTTTTTTTTTCAGCTTATCTGATCCATTACATTTCCCTATCAAGCTCTTAGTAACTTCAAAGAACTTGTTATTTAATTTTTACCTAAAAGAATTGAACTCAACATATTAATTCTCCCAGAATATATTTGAAGTCTTCTCTTTCATTGATCTCTTGTTAAAGAAATTTCAAATATCGATTGGAGATAAGAGTTGCTTTTGAATTTAAGTATCTTCACAGAGTCAATGAGATCATGTCATATAGATAAGTATCTACTTTATGTATATTCAATTCAATTCTTGTCTACTGGGGATGCAGAAATTAGGATTTGCCTTAGAATGATGCACTATTATAAGATGTATAGTTTCATAAATATAACTTTAATTTGGGACTCTATAACTAAACAGATATTTAGAAAATCTAAAGAGCATCCGGACTATAATAGGAGTAACAATTCAGAAAAAAAAAGCATATTAAAAAATATGTTAATAAATTGGGAGAATAACCACAAATAGAATCAGTAGAAAGTAAAACATAAGAATAAACCAAGTTCAACTGCAACAAATAAAGAGCTTGGAAGTTATCATTCATGTCCTTGCGTGTTCTTCTCTTTTGGTTGTCTAACTCCAGGTCTTTGCACATTTCATTATAATACATTCTTTTTCTACTTGAGATGCCCTTTAGGTACTCTAAGTTCAAGAGCAAGGTTTAGAATCTCTTATGACATACATTTTGGTCTTTTCTTTCTTTCCTGTCTTTTTACTGACCTTTTGTTTTCTTCATGTATGATATCCTATTGTCTTCCCACAACTCATCTGGTCTTCAGTCAATAGTGTTTAACGTATGAAATCTATTTTTGAGATTGTCTCAAATTCATGTGGGATATACTGTACGCCATACTTTGGCTCTCGTGGACTTGTTTTAGTCTTCTTCAGCTTCAATTTGAACTTTCATATTGAAGTTAATGATCTGTTCTGCAGACATCTCCTGACCTTGTTCTGACTGATGATGTCGAACTTTTACATCATCTCATTACACAGATGTAGTCGATTTGATTCCTGTGTATTCCATCTGCTGAGATGTACGTGTACAGTTTCCCTTTTGTTGTTGAAAAAAAGGCATTTCCAGTGAATAGGTGGTCTTGCAAGAGTTTATCATGTGATCTCTAGTGTGTTTTCTATCACCAAGTCTATGTTTTCCAACTACTGCTCCTTCTTTGTTTCCAAATTTGCATTCCAGTCACCAGTAATTATTAATGCATCTTGATTGCATGTTTGATCAATTTCAGACTGCAGAAGTTAATAAAATCTTCAATATCTTCATATATGGCATAAGTGATTGGTGTATAAATTTGAATAATAATCCTATTAACTGTTCTTCCTTGTAGGCATATGAATATTATCCTGTCACTGACAGCATTGTATTTCAGAATAAATCTTGAAATGTTCTTTTTGACGATGAATGTGATGCCGTTCCATTTCAATTTGTCATTTCCGGCATAGTAGACCATTTGGCTGTCTGATTCAAAACTTCTAATACCAGTCCATTTCAGCCCACTAATGTCTAGGACATCTATCTTCAAGTATTTCATTTCATCTCATTTTTATCAGCCTCCTATTTTCCTAAATTCATACTTCACACATTCCACTTTCTTACTATTAATAAATGTTTGCAGCTGTTTCTTATCATTTTGATTCATGCCACATCAGCAAATGAAGGTCCCAAAAGCTTTACTCCACCCACATCATTAAAGTGAACATTGCAGCTCTTCCTCAGTGGTATTTTGAGTGGCTTCCAACCTGAGGGGCTCCTCCTCCAGCACTATACCAGATAATATTCTGCTGTTATTCATGAAGTTTTCATTGACCAATGTTTTTTAAAATAGATTGCCAGTGCCTTCGTCCTATTCTAGCTTAGTCTGGAAGCTCCGCTGAAACTTGTCAACCATGGGTGATACTGCTGATATTTGAAATTTTTATATACGTCCACAGTAGGGACTGTTAAAGGATAATTTTGTTACATTGCTGGAGGCTAAGTGTGGACTAGTCTGAGACTGAGAAACTCTTGGGAGCCTCAGTCTTAAGGGGTCCCCATACTTTGATATGTTTTACCTCCAGGATCCCCACCAGGTTCCCACGGTGAAGACCTAACAATGATCTCATGTTGGAACTGGTAGAGGGAGGAGAAAAGCAATCATTGCCAAATACTCTAACAGCCTTCTCCATAACAAAGGCCTACACCCCAGGAGAAAAGATGTTGTCCAAGACTCTTGTCAGAAGGAGAGTAAAACATCCCTCTCACTCCAGCCCCCTCTCTCCTTCCCATCTTAAGAAGAAAAACCTTGTCAACAGGGGTCAGTAGGTCAATGAAGTTAACTGGAACACTGCAGCCAAGGAAGGGTGTAGACACAAAGAAGGTGTGGGGGAAGGCATACTACTGGGAAAACCCTTGTGATGGTCAGAGCCCTGAGACAAAGGATCCTTAACACAATGAGATTTAGTTGGAACATTATAAAACAATCCTCTCCCACACATCTTACCACACCAACATTGTGGATCAGCATAATAACAATGGGTTAGACTCTTTGGGATCAGGAGTAATTAGAAAAGGTGAAAGCTAAGGAGAGAAAGACAAGGGCACTAGAGAAAAACGAAGCCTGTTGCACATACACAGCAAACATTAACAGACCGAGGAGATACATGTGTATACACCCACCTCTGCATATACACATATCCATATGTTGCACATACACAGCAAACATTAACAGACCGAGGAGATACATGTGTATACACCCACCTCTGCATATACACATATCCATATGTTGCACATACACAGCAAACATTAACAGACCGAGGAGATACATGTGTATACACTAACCTCTGCATATACACATATCCATATGTTGCACATACACAGCAAACATTAACAGACCGAGGAGATACATGTGTATACACTAACCTCTGCATATACACATATCCATATGTTGCACATACACAGCAAACATTAACAGACCGAGGAGATACATGTGTATACACCCACCTCTGCATATACACATATCCATATGTTGCACATACACAGCAAACATTAACAGACCGAGGAGATACATGTGTATACACTAACCTCTGCATATACACATATCCATATGTTGCACATACACAGCAAACATTAACAGACCGAGGAGATACATGTGTATACACTAACCTCTGCATATACACATATCCATATGTTGCACATACACAGCAAACATTAACAGACCGAGGAGATACATGTGTATACACCCACCTCTGCATATACACATATCCATATGTTGCACATACACAGCAAACATTAACAGACTGAGGAGATACATGTGTATACACCAACCTCTGCATATACACATATCCATATGTTGCACATACACAGCAAACATTAACAGACCGAGGAGATACATGTGTATACACTAACCTCTGCATATACACATATCCATAAATATTTCTATACATAATCATCTTTACCTTTACGCAAAAAGTGACTAGTGATTTTTCCAACTCTAATGCCTTACCACATGGATCATTCTAGCCTCCTCCCCCTGGATCTCTGTAAAATCCCACTGCAACAGATGGGAATCCGGCTACCACCTGATGTCATGTTTTATGGGTGAGTTCATATACGGGAAACTTGGTTTTTGGTATATGGGAACTATGTCCTCTCATCTTCTGAACTTTTCTGTAAATCTAAAATTATTCTAAACTAAAAAGAATAGATATAAATATATATTTTCCTTCTTGCATCTGTACTTAACAATTTAAACAAATCCCAAAGTTATTTTATATCATTAAAATGTATTATTGAAGGGGAACATAATATTCTATTTAACAACTCTAATAAAATTTGTTAAGATATTCCAATATTTTGTAAAACGTTTTACATTTGGTGAGATTATAGGAAACAATCTGATAAAAATGTGTGTACATACATGTTTGACCATGTCTACTGTAACAAAATCCTGGGGATGTAAAAAATCGAACTAAATAGTTGAGCACTGTAAATCTATCCATATCTATATATCTGCATATGTATATATAATGCTATATTACATAGCATATAAATATATTTTATGTATTATATAATTTAAATGTATTATGTATTTATATATTATGCATTTATTTATTTATTTTTTATTGTGCTTTAGATGAAGGTTTACAGAGCAAACAAGTTTCTCATTAAACAATACACATATTGTTTTATGACATTAGTTGCCAACCCCAAGACATGTCAACAGTCTCCCCTTCTCAACCTTTGGTTCCCCATTGCCAGCTTTACTGTCGCCTCCTGCCTTCCTGTCCTTGCCCCTGACTTGGTGTGCTCATTCAGTCTCATTTTATTTTATGTGCCTGTCTAATCTTTGGCTGAAGGGTAAACCTCAGAAGTGACGCCAGTACTGAGAAAAAAGAGTGTCAGGGGCCACTCTCTCCAGGTGTCTCTAGTCTCTGTCAGACCAGTTTATGTCTGGTCTTTTTTTGTGAGTTAGAGTTTTGTGTGGTAGCCAGACACCGTCTGGTTGTGCTGGACTCAGTCTGGTGGAGGCTGTGGAAGTTGTGGTCCATTAGTCCTTTGGAGTAATCCTTCCCTTGTGTCTTTGGCTTTCTTCTTTCTCCCTTATGCATTTAATGTCTAAAGGAAGTTTGTACTTATTATAATTTTATATGAATTTAGGACAAATTTCTGCCCAATTTATCCTAGAAAACACTTTGTAGCACTGTTTTTTCTTTTTCCCCCCCAAGTTTATTTGTTTTGTTTTTGTGGTTGAGAATATACACCGCAAACATACACCAATTCAACAGTTTCTACATGTACAATTTAGTGACACTGATTATATTCTTCTAGCTGCACAACCATTCTCACCTTCCTTTTCTGAGTTGTTCCTCCCTCATTAACACAAACACACTGACCCCCTAAGGTTCCTAAGTAATCTTTCAAGTTCCTGTTTTCAGTTTAATCCAATATACATAGTTTCTAAAAGAACATAATGCTCAAGGCAGACCTTTTTTACTAGTTAAGCTAAACTATTGTTTGGTTTTAAGATAACTTCAGGGGATATTTTTGGTTTAAGATTTAAAGATTATCCCAAGGCAATAGTTTCAAGGATTCATCCAACCTCGCTGGCTCCAGAAAGTCTAGAGTCTATGAGAAGTTGAAATTCTGTTCTACATTTCCCCCCTTTTTATCAGGATTCTACGATGGAATCTTTCTTTTTTTTTCTTCCTTTTTTTTTAAATTGTTGTACTTAAATGAAGTTTACATTTCAAGTTAGTCTCCCGTACAAAATTTTTTTTACATACATTGTTATGAGACCCTAATTGCTCATCCCATTCTGTGACAGCACACTCCTCCTTTCCGCCCCTGATTCCCCATGACCATTCAACCCGCTCCTAACTCTCTTTGCCTTCCCATCTCACCTCTGGTCAGAAGCTGCCCCTTTGATCTCTTGTAGCTACTTGACTAAGAGGCACACTCTTCACGAGTATCACTTTATGTCCCATAGTCCAGTCCAATCCTTGTCTGAAGAGTTTGCCTCAGAAACTGTTTTAGTTCTGGACTGATAGAGAATCCAGGGGCCATGCCTTTCAGAGCGCCTCCAGTCTCAGCCAGAACATTAAGTCTGGTCTTCTTACTAGAATTTGAGTTCTGTACCCCATCCTTCTACTGCTCCATCAGAGACCCTATGTTGTATTCCCTGTCAGGACATTCACTGGTGGTAGCCGGGCACCATCTAGTTCTTCTGGTCTCAAGTTGATGAGGTCTCTGGTTTATGTGGCCTATTCTGTCTTTTGGGCTAATACTTTCCTTGTGTCTTTGGTGTTCTTTGTTCTCCTTTACTCCAAGTGATTGGGACCAATTGATGCATCTTAGATGGCTGCTTGCAAGCTTTTAAGACCCCAGAAGCCACTCACCAAAGTAGGATGCAGAACATTTTCTTAATAAGCTTTGTTATGCAAATTGACATAGATGTACCCTGAAAGCATGGTCCCCAGACCCTCCATCCCTGCTACTCTGTCTCTCAAAGTATTTTATTGTATTCAGGAAATTTCTTGGCTTTGGTTTTGTCTAGCTGACTTCCCCTGTAGTGTGTGCTGTCCTTCCTTTCACCTAAGATGATTCTTATTTACTATCTAGTTAGTGAATAACATTCACCTTCCCCCCACCCCCTTACCATCAAAGAATGTTTTCTTCTGTGTTTAAAACTTTTCTTGAGTTCCTATAATAGTGGTCGTATACAGTATTTGTCCTTCTGTGACTGACTGAATTCACTCAGCATAATAAGTTCCAGCTTCCACCATGTTATACGATGTTTCACAGCTTCATCATTGTTCTTTATCGTTGCATAATATTCCATTGTGTGGATATACCATAATTTGTTTATCCATTCATCCATTGATGGGCCACCTAAGTTGTTTCCATCTTTTTGCTATTGTGAACAGTGCTGCAATGAACATGGGTGTGTAGCACTGTTTTTAAGTGGCTGCATATTTTATAGTATAAAAGCTGTATCTTAATGTATTTACATTTTCATTGCTTAATTATATTGATGAGGTTTATCTTTTTTCTATTTTCATCAGTGATTTCTAGTCATATTAACATTTATTATATCTTTTAAGTTTTTATCAATTTCCTTCATATTATTATTATTTTAATGAAAATGTCTCTATTACTTCTTTATAATTTTTCCAGAGCTTTTATTTATTAACTTAGTTTTAATTTTCTCAGAGAGCTTTCATTTATGTAAGATTTTTTTCAAATTGGTTAACAATTAAATGTAATCTCCTACCACAAAGAAAGATGACAGAAAGAAACAAAGACAGAAAGACAGATGGGAAGGAAGGAAAGAAAGGAGGGAGGGAGAGAGAGAGAAAGAAAGAGAGAAAAAGAAAGAAAAAAAGAGACAACAGAAGAAATAAGGGGAATACAAGGTAGAATAATTTAATACAAATTGGTGTCAGATTATTGTTATGTACTTAATTACACAGACTCATAATGCTTTATATTTTCCAAGCTTTATACCTTACGAAGGGTTTTCAAATCCATTATATATAAAAGACACATAATGTTTCAAATTAGATCTAATTCTCATACTAAACTTTGCCAATAACTAACTATGGTACTTTTAAAAATTTGCATAATTTCTTTGGGTTTCATTTTCCTTATTAAAAAAAGGGAATATTAACAACATCTACCACATAGGCTTATTGGAAAGATAAAATTTCAAAAGAACACTTACTGTCAGTGAACACACCTAATAAATGGTATTTGTGATGCCACTAATGCTGATGATTACAGTGTTTTGGATTAATTTTATTGGTCAAGAATTCTTAAAACATGCCAATAATATACTTAAGACCATTATATTATTATTTCCACGTAAAAACCCTAACACTTCTAGATTTGAAGCATTTGACTATTCTGTTAGCTTGTAAACATCCAAATGAAGAGGAAAACTTTCCTTTTCTAAACCTTTGTTCAGTGTGCTTTTTCTCCACCGCAGTGCCAATTAATATTTTTCTGAGCAAGTATTATCTTTGTCTTAGTTATCTTGTGCTGCTATAACAGATATACCACAAATGAATGGCTTCAACAAACAGAAGTTTATTCTCTCACAGTCTAGTAAGCTATAAGTCCAAATTCAGGGCTTTCACTCCAGGGGAAGACTTTCCCTTCTCTGTCTGCTCTGGAGGAAAGTCCTTGTCATCTATCTTCACCTGGTTGAGGAACTTTTCAGTGCAGGGACCCCAGGTCTAAAGGACACGTTATGCTCCCAGTGCTTCTTTCGTGGTGGTATGAGGTCCCCATGTCTTTCTGCTCACTTCTCTCTTTTATACCTCAAAAGAGATTGGCTTAAGACACTATCTAATCTTGTGGATCTCATCAATATAACTGCTTCTAATCCATCTCATTAACATTATACTGATAGGATTCACAACACACAGGGACGTCACATCAGATGACAAAATGGTAGACAATCATACAATACTGGGAATCATGACTTAGCCAAGTTGACAGATATTTTTGAGGGACACAATTAAATCCATGACCAATAAGGTGCACATGGGATAGTCACATGACCATAGCTTATTTTAGACGATTTTGTAGCTGCCTAAGTATTCAGACCCAGAGAATGCAAAAATTATTCATTTCTGGGTCACTCTACTATGACATAGTTTCTATCCTATTTAACATTTTCAGCAGTGACTTCTGTGATGACATGGCAAATTCTTGTGAAATCCACAGTTGATTCACACATCTGAGAGATAGCTATCCGTCTGGTGAATGACAAAATCAAGATGAAATGCCTTATTGAAAAACTGTAAGACTAGGCTAAAACCATGAATATGAATTGCCACTGACAATGGAAATATCTTATAAACAATAACTTTTTTTAAAGAAATGGGAGTCAGTTGGATAAATATTAATAGAAAGAACGGGGTGGGATACAGAAGAAAAATGTGTATTGAGTTTACCATTATTTTGGAATAACACAGCAGTATAAAATGCTGCTAAAATGTTACTGGCTAGATATTTTTTAAATTGTATGAAATCGATACCAAAGAAGTGGGCATAGCTGAAGGCGAAAGTAGCACTTGTAAAATATATTGTTGATTCTTAGACATCATTCATAGTGAGAAGTTGATAAAATGGGGTGCAGTTGGGATGCTGTGCTATCTAAAAACTTTGTAAAACTTTATAAACTAAAAGTTTTCAATATAAAATATAAATATATAATACATATATATAAAAATGTTAGGTCTTCATTACAAAATATTTTAAAGTATACAAATATGAATAAGTTGGAATCATTTCTTTTTAAAGTGATTTTAGTGGGGAAAGATAAAAGAAAAAATAGTAAACTCAGAGAGGCATCGTGCTCAGGGTCTAGGTTTGAATGTGACTCTTCTGCTTACTAATTAGGTTACCACTGGCCAGTTGGCTTATAGCACTTAAAGACAACCTAAATCAAACAAATAACTATTATATTTTTGAGAGGAATATATTCTCTACAGGATCTGAAAGAAAAGGTAACAATTTAAAACCTAAAATAAAATTTGTGTCCCCAGATGTGTATGTTCAGGATACGTGATCCAAAAAAAAGTTGCTCAGAACTCAGAAAGTGGATATTCCACAATGACATGTTCAGCTAGAGCAAAAGGGTTTGATGTAAAGTAAGAGCTCCCAGGAAGATAGAAGTAAGGGCTTTGGAGAACAAGGGAGCAGCTTTCAAGACTAAGTTCCCTACTGCCATCCTCACTCAAGTCTACCCAGAAGCAAGTCAGAATTACTACAGACCAGAATTACTGTTTCATCTTCTTCATTCATCTGAAGGAAGGTACTTATTGCAGTTATCTGATGCCTGTTCTACCAACATCAATTCAATCTATTAGGAGGAAATAAACTCACGTTTTTATTTTGTAGGTTTCTGGATTAAGCGGAGACCCACGTTGTCCGGAGGAGGAGATAACAGAACATCTCCTAGAGATCCTGAACTGTGACTTTCATGGCATGGCACCATTGGATTTAGCCTTTAAGCCATCCCTTTTGGGGAGGGGGGTGGGCATATTTTGCCTATAGGATGGATAAAACCAAAAAAAATTAGCCGTCAGTCAAGTCGATTCCAACTCATAGAGACCCTATAGGACAGAGTAGAACTGCCTCATAGGGTTTCCAAAGAGTGGCTGGTGGATTCTAACTGTGGATCTTTTGGTCTAGCAGCCAAACGCTTAACCACTATGCCACCAGGATAAATAGTAAGCTGAATATTTGGTAGTAAGAAGAGCGGACTGCTATTGGAATTGCTGTTGGAGTGCAGTTCATCAGATATTTTCAAGTCTGTGATCTAGGTATATGAATACACTTCCCAGCTTCCTTAACCTTGGGTGGAGCCCAATATACAATACATATTTTAAGATATGTTTATTTCCTCTGGTATAGAACATTTGATTGCTAGTATAAGGTTCTTCAGAGTTCTTGGCTCGTCTGGCACAACAACCAGCAACATTCAAGATGATGACCGCTTCATCAGCCTGCATTACATCAAAAAGCATAGATCCTTAGCAATTTGTAAGAGGCATACCCAACTGCAAAAAAATACAAGTAGTTTCTGCTTAGGACAGGGTTCTGTTCCACGACTCTGGTGTAAATAGGTTCTGACATAAGTAGAATACCTCATTTCAAATTAACAACAGAAGCTTCTCATGGTAGAAACCCTGAATAAGATCAGACTACAGGCAGTGCCTGGGTTACAAATGTCCAACTTACATATAACCTTAGTTAAGAACCAACCCTGTGTATATCTTCTCTTTAGCACAAACCCAGAGACCATGCATTGGAAGGCAGTGGCTGGCAGGTGCTCCCTGCACCCAACCAGCCCGGACTGTGGCACTCACCTCCAACCGAGCACAGGAGGCAGTGGCAGCCCACCAGGGGCGCAAGGTGGGCTACACTGCAACACCTCCACTGGGCCCGAGAGTCAGCATGGGGTGGATTTGGGGTTGGTAGGCCTCCAGGCAGGAGGAAGCCTGCAGGCACAGACCTGGCTTAGCTTGGTACAGCCCAGCCAGGTGGTTGTTTAGCATTGTCCGCAGGAGGGTGTGGCGCAATGACCCTGGACCCCGACAGGACCTCAGCTTTGTCCCTGGTCCCAGATTGTGCAGCCCCAGCTGGGTGCCAGGCTCCCAGGAGCGGTGAGGAGGGACAGTCCAGTCCCACCACCAGAGGAGGGCAGGAGGCTGAGCACAGGCTCGCCACCACCCTTTGGAGGACCAGGGAGCCCTCGCCATTCAGGCAACTTACAATGGTTTGTAATCACAAACAGGCGCTACTTTGCTATGTGATCAAAAAATTAATATTATTACTGTATAATTATGTTAACAATACTTAAGTGTATTTGGAAGTGTTTCTTTAATATTTTTATTCATAGAAAGGTACACTATATCATATATACTAAGACAAACATTTGACTAACTGACACTAGATAAGAACCCGATTAACTGTACCAATTTAAGTAAAAATTTATCTTAAAGACGAACTTAGGAAGGGGACTCCTTCATAGTTCAGGGCCTGCCTGTATAGGCCTGGCCTGTAATGAAGTCAGAGTCAGTGTTGTAACAGTGAGGTCGGAGTCACAAGGGCTGTCCAGCACAGGTGCAGTTCAGTTGCGGTATGTTGGTAGAGTTGAACATCGCCCTACTTTCTGTTCACTACCACTCCTGACTCCTACACCAACTGCATGCAGCCCAGGCCGTAGCCTGCTACATGGCAGTGTTTTGAACACCACATTGCAAAACTGAATGTTGCAAGTGAACATCTGAGACTGAAAACATTAGCACATTATGCACTACAACACTGTATGTAGTGCATGTCACTAACTATAAGATGTACCAGAAAAACAAGGAAGTTGTAAGTGCAGTTAGTTGTAACTCAAATATGTTGCAAGTCAGGGACTACCTGTACATCTTTGCTGCTTTAAACTACTCATTGAGATTTTGGAATTCCTTTAAATACATTAAAACTCCAGCTATGCTGATTGATACAGGCTAGATAGATGATAGATAGAAAAAACCCATTGCCATAGAGTTGATTCCGACTCATAGTAACCTTGTAGGACAGAGTAGAACTGCCCCGTAGGGATTTCCAAGAAGCGGCTGATGGATTCGTACTGCTGAACTTTTGGTTAGTTGCTAACCACAGCACCACCAATGCTATATCAATAGATATAAATATCTATCTATGCATATTTATATACATGTTGTATAGATTTGATCTAGATGTATAAATATATATTAATAGAGCAATGGAGAAATTCCAGTATACTTGTAAGC
This sequence comes from Dugong dugon, assembly GCA_030035585.1. Classification (NCBI taxonomy): domain Eukaryota; kingdom Metazoa; phylum Chordata; class Mammalia; order Sirenia; family Dugongidae; genus Dugong; species Dugong dugon. Next base: position 192,877,940 of record CM057463.1, on the reverse strand, counting down.
TAATCAGAATTACTTATTAGAACCAAACTCGACCATCGTTGTTGAGGTGATTCCAACTCATAGTGACCCTGTAAGACAGAGTAGAACTGCCCCCCATAAGGTTTCCAAGGAGTTCCTGGTAGATTTGAACTGCTGACCTTTTGGTCAGCAGCGATAGCTCCTAACCACCACGCCACCAGGGTCATTAGAAAGGAAACATAAAATTCTGCAGGAGAAATATCATAAAACTACTAGAATTGTGCCTTTGTGTAGGAGAGAGGAAAAGGGATCCAAAATACAAGTTAATACTCTGGAATTGGATAGAAGCCTCAACAGTTTATCTATAATAGCAAAATGAAACTGGGAAGGAAGAGATAAATGGTACATCATGAGCTGGACAGCAATTGCAGAGAATCATGATGGCTTTGATAAGAATAGCGAATACAGAGAGGATAAAAAGAATGCTTCAAGAAAAACTATTTGGGTGGAGATTTCAGAACTGTGTTTAGTAACTGATTCTGTGTATATGTATATGAGTACTTGAAAGTGTCTAAATTTCTGGCATAGTCGGCCAATTTAACTGAAACACCAAAGGACGACAAGTTTGGGGTGGGGAAGAGGGAAGGTAAACTTTGTCCATGGAGAACATAATTGGCAGGATGAAGTAATGCTGTTTCAATAAAACAAAATAAGTTATTCTCAAGTTGAAATAAAATTAGTAACGCTGTTCATCATTGTCAACAAAATAAAATGAACTTTCTGTGAGAGCCTCAATTAATTAATGCATTTTTTTCTTTCCTCCATATCTGTTTTACTGCTTTAAACTTAATGAATGCGATCGTTGAATTAATTAATGCCTAATTTTATCTGCAGACATCTTAACTTTTTCTACACTCTGTGCTTCAGCCCCCTTTGCCTAGAACCTCTGCTTTTCCTTCTCTTTGGCAGCCTGTGGTTGTTCATTCTTTTTCCTTTTTAATCCTTGGAAAAAATCACGTAAGGAAGGATTAGTTTCCCTATTTTAAAGAAAGAAACTGGGACAGAGATTAGATACCGTGCCAGCTTACACAACTAATGAATAGCAGAAGTCAATTTCAAGGCCAAGTCTTGATAATTCTGGATCACGTCTTCATTGATAGTATACTATGCTATCAAGCGTCTTATAATATTTTACTGTTTTATAGCCATGCACAACAGCTCCCAATATCATTCAAGGATACCATGATCACTGGTCAAAAGCATCTGCAAGATTCTGTATCATAATACCTTATTGCTTAAACTCTCCTCATCCCACCACTCAAAGAGAAAAGCTTCAAATCAAGTGAGAAGGCGGCTACTTTCTCCGTAGTGTCTACTTTCTTACTGCAGCCGCACTATTGAGAGCAGCTGCCTGCATAGATATTAAAGTCAAGATTATACGCCAAAGAGATTTGATTATATCCATGAAGATATCTTATTCAACCGTCGTAAGGAATGACAGCTCTGTTAACGTTTGGCTAGCATAACGGGTCTGACCAATTGTGTTCTGGGTGTTGATGCCTTCTTAACACATCCTTAGGATAGACCTAGAAAGAATTCTTTTATTCTCATCATAACCACTAACACACATACCATTTTACACTTTACAAAGACCCTTCCTTTGATAAATATCATTATAGAACTTGGAGCTCACAACAATTCTTTGAAAGAGATGTATAGAAGTCAGCAGCATCCCGATTTCTATATAAAGAACAAATTATTAAACATGCCATACAGAATGCATGCCTTCAAATTGCTGTTGCATGTGAACTATTAGACAAAGCAATAGTCCCAAGAAGAATCACCTTTTTGAGTTAAAACCACAACAAATACATTTGTTGAATTCATTCAAATAACTCATCAATTAACGATGGCACAAAAAGACAGAGCAGCAATTTGAACGGACTGGTCAAAAAATGAAAGCTTTCCAAATGCTGTTCTTCTACAGATGGAATGGTATGTGGCCATTTTAAAATTAGTCTTCAAATTATTATATTTTTCACTGTTATATTGTAAGGCAAACATCCAAATCTCAATATCTATTAACAGTGAAGCTGACAGAATTTTCACAGAAGAAAACAAGAATAAGCTATGTATAATTATCCTAATATAAAATAAAAAATTATACCTTTAAACATGAGCTGATAGCCTAAAGACCTATGTGACTCCACAATATTAATCTCCAGAGTACAAACAATAAATTGTGTTCAAGAAGATAAAGTTACACATGCTGAAAAATAACTGGCAGAGGTAAAAATACCTGTGAATTTGATATTTTCACATTTACAGAAGAAGAAAGTAATCAATCTGTTCTGGCATTTTTTTCTATTGCACAGAAATAGGATTGAAACATTCTTGTTGTTGTTAGGTGCCAGCAAGTCAGTTCTGACTCATAGAAACCCTACCTACGACAGAGCAAAACATGCCATCCTCATATTCATTGTTATACTTGAGCTCCTTGTTGCAGCCACTATGTCAATCCATCTGGTTGAGGGCCTTCCTTTTTTACGTTGACCCTCTACTTTATCAAACATGATGTCCTTCTCTAGGGACTGATCCTGTGTGTCTTAGTCATCTAGCGCTGCTATAACAGAAATACCACAAGTGGACGGCTTTAACAAACAGAAATTTATTTTCTCATGGTCTAGTAGGCTAGAAGTCCAGATTCAGTGTGTCAACTCCAGGGAAGACTTTCTGTCTCTGTCTGCTCTGGAGGAAGGTCCATCAGTCTTCCCCCACCCTAGGAGCTTCTCTGCACAGGAACCCTGGGTCTGAAGGATGCGCTCTGCTCCTGGTGCTTCTTTCTTGTTGGTATGAGGTACTCAACTCTCTGCTTGCTTCCCTTTCCTTTTATCTGTTGTAAGATAAAAGGTGATGCAGGCCACACCCCAAGGAAACTCCCTTTACATTGAATCAAGGATGTGACTTTAGTAAGGGTGTTACAGTCCCACCCTAATCCTCTTCAACATAAAATTACAATCACAAAATGGAGGACAACCATGCAGTACTGGGAATCATGGTCTAACCAAGTTGACACATATTTGGGGTGACACAGTTTAATCCATGACACTGTGTATTCCGTCTTTACGTGGTCCACATGTATAGTTGCCGTTTATGTTGCTGAGAAAATGTATTTGCAATGAAGAAGTCATTGGTCTTGCAAAATTCTGTCGTGTGATATCTGGCATCATTTCCATCAGCAAGGCCATATTTTCCAACTACCAATCCTTCTTTACTTCCAATTTTCTCATTCCAATCACCAGTAATTATCAATGCATCCTGATTGCATGTTCGATCAATCTCAGACTGCAGAAGTTGGTAAATATCTTGAATTTCTTCATCTTTGCCCTTGGTGGTTGGAGCCTAAATTTGAATAACAGTCATATTAACTGGTCTGTGGTCTTCCATGTAGGTTTATGGATATTATCTTATCATTGACAGTGTTGTACTTCAGGATAGATCTTGAAATGTTCTTTTTGATGATGAATGCAACACGATTCCTTTTCAAGTTGTCATTCCTGGCATGGTAGACCATATGATTGTTCAATTCAAAATGCCAATACCCATCCATTTCAGCTTGCTAATGCCTAGGGTATCAATGCTTACGCGTTCCATTTCATTTCTGACAGTTTCCAGTTTTCCTAGATTCACACTACATTCAATATTCCAATTATTAATTGATGTTTGCAGCTGTTTCTTCTCATCTTGAGTCATGCCACATCAGCAAATGAAGGTCCTGAAAGCTTGACTCCATCCATGTCATTAAGGCCGACTCTACTTTTAGGAGGCAGCTCTTCCCCAGTTGTCTTTTGGGTGCCTTCCAACCTGAGGTGCTCATGTTCCAACACTATATTAAACAATGTTCTCTGCTGTTCATAAGGGTTTCACTGGCTAATTCTTGTCAGAAGTAGACCACTAGGTCCTTCTTCCTATTGTGTCTTGTCTGGAAACTGAGCTGAAACCTGTCCACCATGGGTGACCCTGCTGGTATTTGAAGTACCAGTGGCATAGCTTCCAGCATCACTGCAACATGCAAGCCCCCACAGTACGACAAACTGACAGACGCGTGGGGGATTGAAACATTTTTCCTTCAAAAAGGAGATAACTAGTGGATACTTGATCATATAACCTCAATTTTTTCCGTTGTAATTTTTCTAGGTTTTTTTTAAATCATTAATGAAATTCATCAGAAATTATATATTATTTAGTCATAATAATTTTATTCTTGCAAACTTTTTACTTAAATGATAAATAAAATAAAATGATTTCCATAATCCTTTCTTTAAATTTTATTTTGAAAATTATATACTGGGTGTATTATTATTTTTTCAGTGTTCTCATGAACTCTACCTCACATTTTATATTTAATATACTAATCTGAATAAAGTCTTAAGAAAAGTTTCCATACTACACAAACATATATGTAGCAAGATGGGATAAACCAAAACCAAACCCGTTGCTGTCGGGTCTATTCCAACTCACAGTGACGCTGTAGGACAGAGTAGAACTGCCTCAGAGTTTTCAAGGAGGGCCTGGTGGATTTGAACTACCAACCTTTTGGTTGGTAGCTGTAGCTCGTAACCACTACACCACCAGGGTTTCCCAGTAATATAGGATAGTCATGAATAAATGATTTTTAAACCATTTCCCTTTTATACCATTTCATTTTATACCTCTATTTGGTAGATGATTTCTAAACTTTGTTCAGGTTATTCTTTTCTAAGACCATTGAGTCTGAGTTTTTCACATTAATAATTTCTAAAATTAACTTAATTGATTTTGAGAAGTTTATCATTATTGTTGAGGGTGTTTTATGTATAAAAAAGCAGATGTTTTATAGTTTTTTGAACTATAAAACAATCAGATAAGTGCAAAAAAAAAGATAAATATGCAGCTCAATGAACTGTCACAAAGCCAATACACGTGTAACCACTAATCAACTCAAGAATTAAAAATAACACCATGATCTATAAGATCCTCACTTGTCCATTTCCTGTCAGACTCTCCTCACACCTAGCAAAATATTCACTATTCTTTTATTTCCCAAAGTATAATTTTGTTTTTCCGGTTCTTATATAAATGTAATCATACATGAATATGCATTTATATAAATTTCAGTGATCACAAATGTGTTCTTTATGTCTGGCTTCTTTTGGAGCCCTGTTGGCAGAGTGGTAAAGAGTGCAACAGCTAGCCAAAAAGTTGGCAGTTCGAATCCACTGGCTTCTCCTTGGATACCCTATGGGCAGTTCTACTCTGTCCTATAGGATCTCTAAGATCAGAACCCACTCGATGACAATGAATTTTTGGTTTCTGGCTTCTTTTGCTCACAACGGAAATTGTGAGTTCCATGCACGTATATGCTTGTAGCTGTAGGGCGCTTGTTTTCACTCATTTTCAATACTGTATGTATTCAATGGTATGAAAATATTGCAATTGGTTTATTGATTCTTCTCTTGCTGGAAATGTGGGTTGTTTCAAGCTTTATTTATGATGAATAACGATGATATGAACATTGTTGTGAATATCTCTTGATGCATATATGAACGGATTTCTTTTTGATATAATCCTAGCATTTCATTTGCTGAATCAAGGATATGTGTTGCTTCAATTCTGCTTGCTACTGTCAAATCGAATGTCAAAAGAGATTGTACCACTTTATACTCCCAACAGAAATGTAGCAAAGTTTACTTACTCCACATCCTCTCCAGCACTTGGTCTTTTCAGACTTTTTCTTTCATCCTTTTGATAGACTTATAGCAATATCTCATTACAGTTCCGTTTTGAACTTTCTTGATTACAATTAAGGTAAGTCATGTTTTAAAATGTTTACTGAATTTGGATAGAGTCTTTGATGAAGACCTGTTCATGTCTTTTGCCCAAATTTCTATTGATATAACTGTCTTTTTATTAAAGATTTGTAGAGGTTCCATCTATAATCTAGATATTAGTTTTGTTTGCTTTTCTTTCATCTGTTGTAAACATACCATCCACTTTGTTCTTGTCTCACTTATGTCTCTTGATAAGCCAAAGTTGTTAATTTTGACTTAGTTTTATTTTTCAGTCTTTCCTTTAGGAGTATTATCTTTTGTGACCCACTAGCAAACAAAATTTTTTCTTACAAAAGGTCATGAATACACTCACCTATGTTCACACACTCAGCATTTCTCAAGCTGAAAGAACTGAAGAAAAAGTTCAAACCTTGAGTTGCAATATTGAAGGATTCTACATGGAAAATATTAAAGGACGCAGGAAGCATCCAAAGAAGATGGAAGGAACACACAGAGTCCCTGTACCAAAAAGAATTGGTAGACGTTCAGCCATTTCAGGAGGTAGCATATGATCAGCAAGCGATGGTACTGAAGGAAGAAGTCCAAGCTGCACTAAAGGCACTGGTGAAAAACAAGGCTTCAAGACTTGACAGAACACCAATTATGATGTTTCACCAAACAGATGCAGAACTGGAAGTGCTCACTCGTCTATGCCAAGAAATTTGGAAGACAGCTACCTGGCCAACCAACTGGAAGAGATCCATATTTATGCTTATTCCCAAGAAAGGTGATCCAACCGAATGTGGAAATTATGGAACAATATTGTTAATATCACAAGCAAGTAAAATTTTGCTGAAGATCATTCAAAACCGACTGCAGCAGTATATCAACAGAGAACTGCCAGAAATTCAAGCTGGATTCAGAAGAGGATGTGCAACAAGGGATATCATTGCTGATGTCAGATGGATCCTGGCTGAAAGCAAAGAACACCAGAAAGATGTTTACCTGTCTTTTACTGACTATGCAAAGACATTTAACTGTGTGGAGCATAACAAATTATGGATAACATTGTGAAGAATGGGAATTCAAGAACATTTAATTGTGTTCATGAGGGAAATGTACAGACCAAGAAGCAGTTATTCAAACAGAACAAGGGGATATCATGTGTTTAAAATCAGGAAAGGAGTGTCTCATGGTTGTATCCTTTCAACATATTCAATATTCATTCTGAGCAAATAACCCTAGAGGATGGACTATACGAAGAAGAATGCTGCATCAGGATTAAAGAAAGACTTCTTAACAACCTGCGATTTGCAGATGACACAATCTTGCTTGCTGAAAGCAATGACGACTTGAAGTACTTACAGATGAAGGTCAAAGACTACAGCCTTCAATATGGAATACACTTCAGCATAAACAAAACAAAAATCCTCATAACTGGATGAATAAGCAACATCTTGATAAATGGAGAAAATTTTGAAGCTGTCAAGGATTTCATTTTACTTGGATCCACAATCAATCCCATGAAAGCAGCAGTCAGGAAATCAAACAACGTATTGCATTGGGCAAATCTGCAGCAAAAGATCTCTTTAAAGTATTAAAAAGCAAAGATGTCACCTTGAAAGCTAAGGTGCACTGGACACAAGCCATAGTATTTTCAATCATCTCACATGCATGGAAAGCTGGACAATGAATAAAGAAGGTCAGAGAAGAATTGATGCCTCTGAATTATGGTGTTGGTGTCTTATGCAGTTTGGATATGTTATCAAGAGGGATCAGTCCCTGGAGAAGGACATAAAGCAGGGGGTGAGCAAATAAGAGGAAGACCCTCAGTGAGATGGACTGACTATGTGGCTGCAATAATGGGCTCAAACATAGAAATGATTGTGAGGATGGCGCAAAACCAAGCAGCATTTTGTTCTGTTTTACACTGGGTCACTATGAGTTGGAACCAACTCGATGACACCTGACACATAACAATCTGCTAGACTGGCTCAACATTCATAAATCAATTTATATAATTCATCATGTGTACATGCTAAAGAAGAAAAAATTATATCAAAAAAAGTATTTGACAAAGCCAACACTGTTGGTAATAAAAACTCTCAGAAAAATAGGAATAGAGGGTAACTTCCTCATCTTGATAAAGAACATTTGCAAAAAACCTGAAGGATCCCTGTGTGGTGCAAACAATTAAGACTTCAGGTACTAGCCAAAATGTCAGTGGTATAAACCCACACCGCAGTGCCTCAGGAGACAGACATGGTGATCTGATTTCAAAAGATCATACCCTTGAAAATCTTATTGAACAATTCTACTCTAAACACATGAGCAGATATACTCTGAATGCTTAGAGTTGGAATTGATTCCACAGAAACCAACAACAGCAAGAACAACAACAACAAAAAAAAAATAACTACATCTAATGTTAACTTTATGATAAGAAACTAGATGTTTTCTCCCTAGATCAGAAAGAAGACTAGGATGTCCCCTCTCACCACTCCTTCTCAAAATTGTTCTGGAAGTCCTAGCTAATGCAATTAAACAAGAAAAGAAAATAGAAAGGTATACCGAGTAGGAATGAAGAAATGAAACTTTCTTTGTTTACAGATTCAACTGTCTATGTAAAAATTCCAAAGAGAATTGACAAAAAATTCCTAGAACTAATAAATAATTATACCAAGTTAGAAGGATATAAAGTTGATATATAAAAGACAGCTGCTTTCTTAGACATTAACATTGAACTATTGAAATTAGAGGTTAAAAACAAAATGCTATTTACATTAGCAACAAAGAAGGTAAATACTTATGTACAAATATAACAAAATGTGTACAAGGTCTATACAAGGAAAATTAAAAAAGTGATGAAATAAATGAAACAAAATCTAAATAATGGAAACATAGCCCATGTTCATGGATAAGAAGCTTCTACTTATGTTAATTCTTCCCAATTTGATATAATGGTTCAACACAATCTCAGACAAACTCCCAGAAAGTTATTTGTGAATACTGAAAAAGTCACACTAAAGTTTGTATGGAAAAGCACAAGACCCAGAATAGCCAATATGATACTGTCTTAGGCTGGGTTCTCTAAAGAAGCAAACCAGTAAAGCGTATAAATATGTATATAGACAGATTTATATCAAAGAAACAGCTGACGCAATTGTAGAGGCTGGAACGTCCCAAGTCCGTGGATCAGGATGGAGGCTTCTCCTGATTCACACAGCTGCAGGGGCTGGTGAACCCAAGATCAGCAGGTTGGAAAACAGTATTCCGTTCACAGGCTCTGAAGATGGATGAATCCCAGCATCGAAGATAAGCTGATAGCTTAAGTCCCAAGAACCAGAGGTCAAACGAACAGGAGCATGCAAAAAGCCAGAGCGTCTGCTTATATTTAGATGCAGGCCACACCCCCAAGGAAACTCGCTTTCCACTGATTGGCTACTCACAGCATATTCAGTCATGGGAGTGATCACATATAAACACTGAGAATCATGGCCCAGCCAAGTTGACAAGCAACCTTAACCATGACAGATAGTAAAGAAGAACAGAGTTGGAGGACGAACACTAACCACGACTCAGTATAAAGTTACATTGATAAAGATAGTATGGTATTGTGAAGGAAAAGACAAGTAGAAGAAAATAATAGAGAGCTCAGAAAAAAGACCTACAAAAATACAGTCAAATTATCTTTGTCAAAGGAGAAAAGGCAATTCAATGCAGAAAAGATAGTTTTTTTTCTTTCTTTTTTCTTTTTTTTAACAAATGGTGCTAGAACAAATAGACATCCATGTGCAAAAATTTGAATCTAGACCCTGAGTTTACATCTTTCTCAAAAACTAACTCAAAATGAATCATAGAACTAATATAAGATGTAAAGCTATACAACTTTTAGAACATAATATAGGAGAATATCTAGGTGATCTTGCTTTTGGCAGTGACTTTTTCGATACAACAACAAAAGCATGATCCATAAGAGAAAACATGACATAAGACTTCATTAAAATTAAAAACTTCTGCCATGCAAGGAACACTCTTAAGATAATGAAAAGATAAGCCACAGACAGGGAGCAAATTATTTGCAAAATACATAGCCGACATAGAACTTATGCCCAAAGTATGTGAAAAACTCTTAAAACTCAACAAGAAGAAAACAAACTACCTAATTATAAAATGTGCAGAAGATCTGAACAGAACCTCAACAAAGAAGGTATATAGATGGCAAATACACATATGGAATGATGCTCAACATCGTATGTCATTAAAGAATTACAAATTAAAACAACAATGAGATACTACTACACATCTTTTGCAATGGCTAAAATTCCAAACACTGATAAAACTTAATGCTGGTGAGCATGTGGTGCAATAAGCATTCCCATTCATTTCTGGTGGAAATACAAAATGGCACAGTTACGTTGTAAACTGCACAATCTGGCAGTTTCTTGCAAAGTTAAACGCAGACTTACTATAAAAACCCATTGAGGACAAGTTTATTCTGATTTACAGAAATCCTATGATGTAGGCTTGCTATACACCCCCACAACTTCATTCCAAGATGTTTACCCAAGTGGATCAAAATCATATGTCAACACAAAAACTTGCACGTGAATGTTTATAACAACATTTCCAAAACTGTCAACGACTGGAAGCATCCAAGAAGTCCTTCAATAGGTGAATGGATAAATATGCCATAGCACATCCATACGATGGGGTATATTCAGTGAGGAAGAGAAATGCGCTATCAAGGTATGAAAAGTCTGGAAGAACCTTAAGTGCATACTGCTAGGTGAAGGAAGCCAGTCTAGAAAAGTCACATACTTCATGTTTCCAACTATATGACATTTTACAAAAGGCAAAACTACAGAGACAGTAAAAATATCAACAGCTATCAGGGGTTAGGGAGAAAAGAGGGATTAAGCAGTGGAACTCAGGGCGTTTTTAGGTCAATGAAAATTATTCTGCATGATGTGGCAATGATGAGCATATGACATGCATCTGTCAACACCCATATGCCTGTAGAAAACAAAGAGTGAACCATAATGCAAACTATGGACATTAGTTAATAATACTGTATTGATATTGACTCAGCAACTGTTACAAATATATCACACTACTGCAAGATGTTAATAACAGAGGAAACAGTGTAAGAGAATGTGGGAATTTTCTTTAGTTTCTTCACAATTTTTCTGTAAACTCAAAACTGACCTCAAATTATAGTAACTAAAAAAGAAAATCTTAACCTGCTATCTACAAATGTTTTCATACTTTCAGATAAACTTTTTTTTTCCTATCACATAATGGATTACATATTAAAAAAATCATACTATTTGATATTTAAAGTCAACTTAAAATCATTATATATTCTGTAAATTTTCTATTTGGGTGGTAAAATTATCATGGATCTTATAGTCAGGTATCAAAGCCAATATATTTCAGCCACTCTAACTCTTCTCAGCTTCCAGGCTTACATAATTTTGTTTAAAATGCATTTAATCCCCAATAGAAAAGCTTCACTGAAAATTATTTTAAATAGCACAAAAAAAACAAAACAAAACAAAACTAAGAGAATGGAATTACATAAAATCCCATAAAGTTTTTAAAGCTCCTTTGAGGTTGCTTCTGTCTGTCTGCCTTCTTTCCTTACTTCTTATTTTATAATAATTATTTTTTAGAGGTGAGTTTTGAGACTGGTCAGTTACGAGAAGCCCTTGTTCAATGTTAAGACCCTACGCAGAGCTTACTTGTCTTAGTCATCTAGAGCTGCTATAAAAAACCAGAAATACCACAAGTGGATGGTTTTAACAAAGAGAAGTTTATTTCCTTACAGTGAAGTAGGCTAACAGTCCAAATTCAAGGTGTCAGCTCCAGTGGAAGGCTTTCTCTCTCTCTCGGCCTTCTCATCAGTGTTCCCCCGGACTAGGAGCTTCTCGGGGCGGGGACCCCAGTCCAAAGAGGTGCTCTGCTCCCGGCCCTGCTTTCTTGATGGTTTGAGGTTCCCCTGTCTCTCTGCTCACTTCTGTCTTTTATATCTCAAGACATTGCCTCAGGATACAATCCAATCTTGTAGACTGAGTCCTGCCTTACTAACACAACTGCCACCCCGTCCTCCCTCATTAACATCATAGAGGCAGGATTTACAACATACAGGAAAACCACACAATACCAGAAATCATAGCACAGCCAAATTGATACACACATTTTTGGGGTGACATAGTTCAAACCATGACAATACTTTTGTGTCAAATCCATGGAAACTGTTTAATTGTAGGTCAGCTTTCTCTTTTTAATGTAAAATAGGCACTATTATTCTGATTTCTTTTTCATTTGCTGGGTTATTTAAGTGTCAACTGAAGTCTTAGGTGGGAGCTACCTCGTGTATGTAACATAGACATTTCATGCGTAGCAACATTATCCCCTTGATAAGCTGTTAAGTCTTCAAAGGCAAAAGTAAGTACCTTTCCTTTTAGAACAGAGTCATTATTTGGTGATGCCATTGTCAAAATCAAACTAAATCTGTCAGGATTGAACAAATCACACTTGCCACAAACCAGATTGAGAGCCTTATTTGAAAGAAGTTGTAAAATGGGCAGTGGGGAGGGGTTTGATTTCCACATCAAGGAGGTTATACACTTTAAATCACATTTCATTCTTAGACAAAAGTCAGAATGCCATTCTAAGCAACACTAAAACCTTTTCTGATATTCTGATGGAGAGCCCTATGCAGCATATAAATCAGATATAAACTTAGTGCACTAAGGCATTCCGTATACCCTTTTCATGTATCCAATGTACTGTACAAGAAGAAAAAAATGCCATCAATCTTCAAAATCTACAGTACTGTAAGGGAAATTGCTAGTGCCTCATTCTCTCGCTCAGATTTTTCATCTCAGATGCCAGGCTAGTAAAGTCTATAAAGAAAGCCTTGCTCAGAGTCTCTTGTTCCTGTTTTTTGTCAGTTCTTTCTAACTTTTATTCAAAACTCACTACCATTTTCCTTCCTGTCTCTACAGTTACAGTAATTTTCTTTGCTTTCTAACTACAAGGTGAGGGACCAAAATCTGTGGCTAAGGCAGAACAAACAAAGCTTGCAGTCATGTATGCGAGATAGGGCACAGCACATACATAACTAGCGTGACCCTTATTCCCAATTTGCTAGAGACAATTCTAGATTGACTCTTGTTTCAGTGCCCTACCTGATTATTATTTGTGTTTCCAGCCTTTTAGTCATTATCCCACAAGCTTTATCAGTCTTCCAGTCTGAAAAGTGTTGTGTTTGCATGCTGGTTTATATTTCTTCCACAGCCTTAACCTGTGATCTTTACTTGTACGTATGGCGTAGATGGCATTTGGTCATGACAATTTGTGATTTTAATATAAAATTGGTTAATTAATTTGTTAAAGCATTTCTTCATATAAAATCAAACAGTGGATACCAATTGAATCTCCTTCACTTTCAACAATGTCCTGTTTCAATTGAAAGAAAAATGAAACAGAGTTTATAGTCTTGTGCTTTATATGTTTCATTGTTGGTATAAAAGACATAAAAACTTTACGGGTATTTATACCAGGTAATTTTTTTAGGTATTTTACATTTTTATATTATCAGGCTTGCTGAAAAAGAGATTGAAATCATGAGAGTTTTCGTTAACAAATACATTTGAATTTCAGTTTTGAAAGATTAATACCAATAGTCACAGAAAAGGCCATTATTTTCTTAATTCTTATTTAATTTTCAAAATGTACCTTTGTTATAATTTTCAAATTTGTATATTATTATTATTCACATGATTATATATATATATATTGCACAGTACCAAATAAGAATTAAACTGTAGTGAACTATATTTATATTAAATATTTAAATAAAAGCACCACAAAATAAAAAACTATAATCCCCAGATATGGAAGTTTCCTATTAGTGTTTAATACAATGTGTTGTCATGATCCTTAGAAAAGCTATGATTATACAAGATCAGAACAGTGCTGGTGAAAAATTGTACCATCAACACTCAACCGCACTCACTTTAATATATTTTTTAGGCATTTCTAAAATATCTTTTTAATCTCTAAGTCTTTTGTTGTCTATTACAACTTTTTTTTTTTTTTTGGATAACTTATATCCGTGGTCCAAGTCTGAGGAACCAAGAGAGACTGAAAGCACAAGAGCATAAAGGAATTATTTACTAAGTGTCTTAGGCTGGGTTCTCTAGAGAGGCAACACCAGTAAAGTGTATAAATACATACATAGGAAGCGATTTATATCAAGGAAACAGCACGCGATTGTAGAGGCTGGAATGTCCCAAGTCCATGGATCAGGATACAGGCTTCTCTCGATTCACGTAGCTGCAGGGGCTGGCAATCCCAAGATTGGCAGGTTGGAAAGCAGGGCTCTTGCTCACAGGCTATGAAGGTTGTCGAATCCCAAGATCAGCTGGTAAGCTGCTAGCTCAATTCCAAGAACCAGAGGTCAAACGAACAGGAGGCAGTTGCAAGATCCAGTATATGGATAAATTCAACATAGTGGAAATAGACACGACCAAGTTTGATTTCGTTTATAAAGACCAGCTGAAGGACACATGAGCAGTGTTTCTCTAACTTCTTCCTTTTTGCCATGCAATGTGTAATTCAATTATTATCAGAGCTGCAGCATTTGCTGGAAATGATTGTGCAGCTCTAGGCCACAGCATTCACATAGGCTATGATGTGATTTTGTCACCCAGAGATATGCACTGGGTGTGGTACAGATTCATATGTTCTGATCCTGAATTTGTAGTGTATATTTTCATGAATACCAAGCAGTTGATGAATTCCAATGTGAGTCACTGCAATGATCACATTCTAAAATCTGTAGAGCAAGATGTGTGTGTGTTATGTGCACATGTGTGTGTGTATGTGTATGTGAAGTGTGTGTATGTTAGGGTTGGCAGTGGACACAGTGTGGGAAATGTAGTCACAGAAAAACTATTAAAGATTCTTGTCCTCCTGTGAGGACTCAACAAGACATATGGGCTCAGCATCATATTTGCTTATCCTGGATAGTTGAAAAAAAGTAGCCTTTTTATTAAAAAAAAAAAAATGCTGTTAAAATATTCATGCTTGCCAGTAAAAAGGAAACATTATCATTGTTAATATAGGTTTAAGATGATACAGTTATTTACAGCATGTTGAAGAAAGATATTAGCTTTAGGATATTTTCTCATATTTAGATACATAATACGACGAGAAGCCTGCTATAATTATTTTCTTTTATCCCCTGTATGTAATATGTCCTTTTCTTTTACTTTCTTCGTGATTTTCTTTTTGCTTTTGCTTCCAATAGTTTCAATAAGATACGACTAGGTTTGTCTCTCTGCTTGTTTTTTATTTATTCAGCTTAACAGCCTTTGAGCTTCTTGGATGTGTAGTTTGTTGTTTGTCATTGTAATTAGTTTTAGAAAATTCTTGGTCATTATTTTTCCAAATTTTTCTTCTACTCCATCTTCTCTCTCTTTTTTCTTATGGGATTCTGATTACCTGCATGTTAAACCATTTGATTTAGTCCCACACCTCTAGATACTCATTTCTTTTTCTTTTTTTTTTTACTTTGTGTTTCAGTTCAGGCAATCACCATCAGCCTATCTTCAAGCTCATGATTTTTTCCTTAACTGAATTGAGTCTACTGATGAGCCCATCAGGGGAATTCTTTATATTTGTTACTGTGTTTTTCACTTTGAGTATTCCATTTGATTATTTCTTACAATTTCTATCTTTCTGTTATAACTGTCTGATTTGATTTTTCACATTTCCTACCTTTTTCGTTAAAGCATTTAACATATGAATCATAAAAAATAACCATTGCCATTGAGTCGATTCCAACTCATAGTGAACCTATAGGACAGTGTAGAACTACCCCATAGGGTTTCCAAGGAGTGGCTGGTGGATTTGAACTTCTGAATTTTGGTTAGTAGCTGAGCGCTTAATCATTGAGCCACTAAGGCTCCATATGAATCCCAGTTGTTTTAAATCCCCTGTCAAATAGTTCCAACATTTGTGCTATATCTGACTTTGGATCTGATGACTGTTTTGTCTCTTGGGTGTTACAGCTCCTTCTTGCTGGTTTTCTAGAGATTTTTGTTTTTTGCTTAGTTGATTTCCTAATGTATGCAGAACCCTTTCCTTTAGGTTTTCTGGTGCCTCAGATAAGGTCTCTTTTGACACTCTTGTCTCTCTCCTGTCCCCCTCCCAGAATCATTTTGTTCTAGTTATTGCTCAATGCTACTTCACCTGGAGATGAGGCAGTGGAGGGGCATTTTCTGTTGCTCTGATTAAGTCTTATCTCAGGCTGAGTCTTGAGGACAGCAGTCTTCTTAGTGTTTCTGTCTTCCTTTGGCTGTGTTTCTGGATATAGCACACAATCAAGCCTCTCTCACTGTGGTATGCTGTTCCATTTTTTCTGTTTCCTTGTCCCAATCGCAATGGATTTTTTTCAGTGCAGGGAGCATGGCAGTGTTTATTGACCTTTCCTCAACAAGATTAAGGCTTTTGTTTCCTTGGAAGGATATGGAAGATTTAGACAAAATCTCTTGTCCCTTCCTGATTGGCTGCTTCTCCCCTCTCCCAGGTCTGAATCACAAAGAATGCTTTCTTAAAATTCTCTAGTCTCTCTGTGAGCACCAAGTGGGATTCATGGAGAAAAACCCTGAAGAGAGTGTGAACTTCCCCAAACTCTGCAGCCCCCAGGGGCTTCATATTCACTCTCTACTGTACACTTGATGTCCCCCAATTTGTCAGCCACTCCAGCTGAACCCTTCATACCAGTGTCCACTTGTGTCTTCCTCAGAAAAGCTAGTACTCACGTCTTCCTTGCAGGCACCTGTCTTTCCTTAGAATTGGGCCAGTTGGTTTACCTATGACCTCAAGTCTCTGATATGTTCAAGATAACTTATGCATTTGACATTTGGATGGCATTATCTTTTAGTAATAATGGTGAACATGATGCATTTTCCCTCCACAGAAATCAGAAGTTTAGATATAGTTTGTATTACTAATGATGTAAGTGATTGTGTTTAAAAATTATATTAACTTTAGCTTTGTGTTTCTACTTAGAAACTCTGTTCAAATTTAAATTGAAGACATAAGTTACCTCTCCATTAAAGATAGTCATCAAATACAATATAAGGTAGACAGTATGTTGTTTCAAGATAGAGAATCCAAAAATACTACTTTCCTGAAATATAGTTGATGTATTTCTCCAGAATACTCTATTAAATAAAATTGTTTTAAGAAATTAGCAAGTGAGAACTACAGGCTAAAATATATTATGTATTTTGATAATTTAATTATATGAAAAAAATAAAAATGTGATAACCATGCTATGTATTCTGTACTTTATTGAAAACATTCTTCAGTAAATAAAATATTTACTTTTCTGTAAAAATTACTTGCTTCATATTTAAAAATAAGTGTTGCACAATATGTGTACTACTGTTTTATGAGCAACTATTTGTTCTGTAAACCTTCACCTGAAGTACAAAAAAAAAAAAAAAAAAAAAAAATTAAGGGCAAAAGGGCGATCTAGGCAGAAGCACCACACTGTCCCTCCAAAGCAAACATCCAAAAAACTAAGCCGAACAGAGAATACAACAATCCTGAAACCCTAAAACATAAATGAAGAGATAAAGAAATCAGCCAAGCACCAAATGGAGTGAGAAAACTGACTGAGAATAGAGAGAGAGGAGAGATTCATGCAGAGGTCCTCTACCAGCTAAAACAGCACAGATCCGCCATCTTGGACTCCTATCGGAGACCAGCAAATGGGGTATGAGAAAGCAGCCTCACGGAGCATCCAGCGGCAGACAAAACAACCGGTAATTTGCAATATACGCTTTCCCACCCTCCACCCTTCTTCAGTAATCTTCACAATCTCTTGACCGGGAAACACCGGCTGCTTAGATTCCACACACCTGAACGGGCCAGCTCTCTGAGTGCCACTTGTTGGCTGCTGGTATCGCTTTTTTCCGCTTCTTTTGATTTCTTCCTTATCTCTCACACCTCCCCCTCCTTTTGCTCAAATACCTGGCTCCATGCGCCATCTTTGCTTCTTCCTGAGGGGTTGCAGAGCTCCCGTAATTTGTGACATACACTTTCCCATTCCCTACCCTTCTTCACCCACACTCGGCCCCCTCTGCTTTCCGCGGACACAGTCTCTTGTCCGAGAAACACCAGCCCACACTAGCTGGCTCTCTGAGTGCCATTCGTTGGCTGCTAGTGTTGCTTTTTTTCTGCTTCTTTTGATTTCTTCCTTACCTTTCGCCACCTCCCCCTCATTTCGCTCAGATATCTGGCTCCTTGTGCCATCTTTGCTTCTTCCTGAGGGGCTGTGGAGCTCCGTTCAAGTGTGGAGCTGCTTCCTGGTCTGGACTGCCACCCTGGTGGGATCCTGGAGGTTTTGTTTGTTTGTTTGTTTTGAATTGTTTGTTTGTTTTCTTTTCCTTTTCTTGATTTGGGAGCCCTTTCTGGCCAGGCGGTGCTGCGTAGCAAGGAGACTTTCCCCTCGGTTTGCACAGAAGTGTAGAGGGATCCCTGAGGGAATTTCTTTTTTCATTGCTTTTATTTTTTTTTTCTGTTTTTTGTGGTGACTTTCTTTCTTTTTTTTTTTTTTAATTAGTTTGTTTTGTTTTCTTTTCCCTCTTTTTCCCTTTTTGTCTTTCTTCATTACTCAGTTTCTCGTCTCTCTATATCTTCCTTCTCTTTCTGTTCCTGAATACCTGCCATTGTATACTTCTATGCCTTCTAGCCAGGCTGTACTGTAACACCTGAGAGCGACTTCCCCAGACCATATAGCTGCACCTGTGGGATCCCTGGGAACATTGCGGTTCTTTAACCTAACCAATTTTTATTTAATCATTCTTTTCTTCCACTTCCCCTTCCTGTTTTCCTCCATTTAATAGTATCTCAACTCTCCACTCCAACGGCAAGCTCCACTAGCATGCTTTTTTGTTTGTTTGTATGTTTTCAGCCCCTGTTACTTTCTCATCTCTCCCATATCCACCTTAGCTCCACACATAACAATCTCCCTGCTGCATCCTGCCTAACTTCACTGTGTGCTTGACATCACACCACCAAACAGCACAGGCACGGCCTACTGGAATCTGCCCTACACTGATTACTGACCTGCTCTGGTGGCTGTAGTAAGTGCCACAAAAAACCCATCCCAGTAATTCCTCTTCACCTAGACCAGCCCAGTCATACCATATCTAAGTGACTGACCCTGCCAATTGGAGATGGAGGTGAAAAGCCCACAGATGAGCAGACAACAAAGAACACACAGTCCGCCTTCTCAGACATAATCATTTTTTTTTTTTTTTAAAAGGGAAGAAACAAACAAATCTACGATCAGTAAATGAGAAAAATAACTATTGAATGCCCCGAAGACAGCAGTCTATATCAAAATATTTACAAAAACAGGACAGGATGGTTCCAGGAGGCATCCAACATAAAACACCAGATAACTTTCCAGTGGAGGAAAATGCACTAGAACTACCTGATAGGGAATTCAAATCTCTAATAATCAGAATTCTCCAAGAGCTGAGGCAAAAAGCTGACAAACATGAGGAAAAACTAGACACATTCATGGTAAATTCAGAAAAAAAATTGGAACAATTCAGGAAAATAATGCAGGAACAAAAAGCCAAAATAAATTCACAACCAGAAATTATACAAAGACAACAATCAGAAATCCAAAAGATCAACAACAAGATTTCAGATGGATGATGTCATAGAAGGGCTGAGAAAAAGATTTCAAATGGTGGAAGACAGGATCAGTGGAATTGAAGACAAACACTTGGATACAACACTGTTTCAAGAAAACTCAGAAAAAAGAACAAAGAAAAATGAAGAGACCCTGAGAGTTATGAGGGATACAATCAAAAGCAAAAATTTGGGAGTGATTGGAATTTTAGAACAGGAGGAGAAAACAGAAAACACAGAGAGGATCATTGAAGAACTGTGAACAGAAAACTTCCCCAATATCATGAAAGATGAAAAGCAGGCCATCCAAGAAGCTCAACAAACCCTATATAGGTGAGACCCCAAAAGAAAATCACTAAGGCATATCATAATCACACTTGCCAAAACCAAAGACAAACAAAGAATCCTGAGAGCAGCTCGTGAAAAACAAGAAGTCACATACAGAGGAGAAACAATAAGACTAAGTTCAGATTATTCGGCAGAAACCAAGCAGGCAAGAAGGCAATGGGATGACATATACAAAATCTTGAAGGAAAAAAATTGCCAGCAAAGAATAATACATCCTGCAAAACTCTCATTCAAATTTGACGGTGAAATTAGGTCACTTCCAGATAAACAGAAACGAAGGGAATATGTAAAATTCAAACCAAACTTACAAGAATTATTAAAGGGAGTTCTTTGATCTGAGGACAAACAGCTTCAGCTCACAGGCAGAATCTAGGACACAGGATCACTCCAGGCAGATACCAATCAAGGAAATGAACTCTCGAAGACTATCCAAAACCAAAAGAAATACAACAGGGTATCAGAGCAGTTAATCAGTAAATGACAACAACATCAAAACAATAAAAGAGGGAATAAACGGCATAGGTATAGAACCTTCTAATGAAAAGGAAGGCAAGGGGATACTAAGTAATGGTAGACTGCTTCAAACTTAGAAAGATTAGGGTAAAATTCATGGTAACCACAAAGAAAGTTAACAAACATACTCATAAAAAAAAAAAAAAAAAACAGGAAAAACTTAAAGTCTCAGCAAAAACAAAACCTACAAAAACAAAACAAAGGAAAAATAAATCCACAACAAAAATAACTCAGCACAGGAGAGTAAGAAGGACAAAGAAACCTTCAGCACCACACACACACACACACACACAAAAAAAAACACTACAAAATGACAGATAAAAACTCACATCTATCAATAATTACACTGAATGTAAATGGACTCAATGCACCCATAAAGAGATGGAGAGTGGCAGAATGGATAAGAAAACAGGATCCATCAATATACTATCTACAAGAGACACACCTTAGAAACAAATATATGAATTTATTAAAATTCAAAGGTTGGAAAAAATATATCAAGCAAACAACTACCAAAAAACAGCAGGAGTGGAAATTCTAATCTCAGATAAAATAGACTTAAAAACAAAATCTACCAAAAAAGACAAAGAAGGACACTACATAATGATTAAGGGGACGATGCATCATGAAGACATAAGCATAATAAACATCTATGCACCCAATGACAGGGCTCCAAAATACATAAAACAAACTCTAACAACACTGAAAAGAGAAATTGACAGTTCCACAATAATAGTAGGAGACTTCAACACACCACTCTCAGTAAAGGACAGACCAACTAAGAAGAAACTCAGCAAAGATACAGAAGACCTAAAGGCAAATCAGCCAACTGGACCTCACAGACATATATAGAACACTGCATCCAACCACTGCAAAGTACACATTCTTTTCCGACGCACATGGAACCTTTTCCAGAATAGACCACATCTTAGGCCACAGAGCAATCCTCAACAAGAGCCAAAACATCAAGATAATTCAAAGTATCTTCTCTGACCACAATGTCATCAAGGTAGAAATTAACAATAGAAAGAGCAAGGGAAAAAACACAATTACATGGAAACTGAATAATACCCTGCTTACACAACACTGGGTAATGGAAGAAATCAGAGATGGAATAAAAAAATTCCTAGAATCAAATGAGAATGAAAACACATCATACCAAAACCTTTGGGACACAGCAAAGGCAGTCATCAGAGGACAATTTATAGAAATAGATGCACATATCAAAAAAGAAGAAAGGGACAAAATCAAAACATTAACTGCAGAACTCAAATAGAAAGAGAACAGAAAAAAAAGCCCACAACCACCGGAAGAAAGGAAGTAGTAAAGATCAGAGCAGAAATAAATGAAATAGAGAACAGAAAAACAATAGAAAGAATCAACAAAACCAAAAGCCAAAAGTTGGTTCTTTGAAAGAATCAAAAAAATCGACAAACCACTGGCCAGACTGACAAAAGAAAAACAGGAAAGGACACAAATAACCCAAATAAGAAATGAAATGGGAGACATTACAACAGACCCAACTGATATAAAAAGGATTATAACAGAATATTATGAAAAATTATACTCCAACAAATTTGAAAACCTAGAGGAAATGGATAAATTTCTAGAAACACACGGCCTACCCAAACTACAACAAAGTGATGTTGAAAATCTGAACAGACCCATATCAAGAAAAGAGATTGAAAAGGTAATAAAGAAACTCCCAACCAAAAAAAGCCCTGGCCCAGATGGCTTCACTGGAGAATTCTACAAAACATTTACAGAAGAAAATATTTCAGAGCATAGAAGATGAAGTAACACTTCTATATTCATTCTATGAAGCCAGCATAATGCTGATACCAAAACCAGGCAAAGACGTCACAATAAAAGAAAATTACCGACCAATATCTCTCATGAATATAAATGCAAAAATTCTTAACAAAATTCTAGCCAATAGAATTCAGCATCATATCCAAAAAATGATACACCACAACCAAGTAGGATTCATACCAGGTATGCAAGGATGGTTCAACATTAGAAAATCAATCAATGTAATCCACCACATAAATAAAAGGAAAGAAAAGAATCACATGATCATCTCAATTGATGCAGAAAAGGCATTTGACAAAGTCCAACACCCATTCCTGAAAAAAACGCTCAATAAAATAGGTATAGAATGGAAATTTCTCAACATAATAAAGGGCATCTATATAAAACCAATGACCAACATCATTCTTAATGGAGAGAGGGCTGAAAACATTCCCCTTGAAAACAGGAAGAAGACAAGGATGCCCTTTATCGCCACTCCTATTTAACACTGTGCTGGAAGTTTTAGCTACAGCAATAAGGCAAGAAAAAGAAAAAAATTGCCAGCCAAGAATAAAATCAGTTGGATTCCTATACACCAATAAGGAGAACGATGAAAAGGAAATCAGGAAAACAATACCATTTTCAATAGCCCCTAAAAAGATAAAATACTTAGGAATCAATCTAACCAGGGCGGAGGGCTGTGGGGACCATGGTCTCAGGGAACATCTAGCTCAATTGGCATAACACAGCTTTTAATGACAATGTTCTATGTTCTACTTTGGTGAGTAGTGTGTGGGGTCTTAAAAGCCTGTGAGCTGCCATCTAAGATACTCCACTGGTCTCATCCCTTCAGGAGCAAGGGACAATGAAGAGAACAGGATACAAGGAAAAGATTAGTCTGAAGGACTAATTGTCCACAGCTACCAAGGCCGCCACCGGACTGAGTCCAGTACAGCTAGATGGTGCCGGGCTACCACCACTGACTGCTCTGACCAGGATCACAAGAGAGGGTTCTGGACAGAGCTGGAGAAGGATGTAGAGCATAATTCTAACCCACAAAAAAAAGGACCAGATTTACTGGCCTAAAGGAGACTGGAGAAACCCCGAGAGTATGGCCTCCAGACACCCTTTTAGCTCAGTGGTGAAGCTACCTTCGAGGTTCACTCTTCAGCCTGGGAGTGGACAGCCCCATAAAACCAAATGAGACTAATGAGGTACAGGAGTTCAGTGACAAGGGCCAGAAGGCAGAAGGGGACACGGAAGCTGGTGATAGGGATCCCAAGTTTGAGTAAGGATATTGTTGATGTGTTGTGGGATTGTTAACCATTGTCATAGGGCAACATTTGTAGTAACTGTTAAATGCACAACTATTTTCTTCTGTAAGCCTTCATCTTAAGTGAGAACAACAGCACAATTAGAAGAGTGTCATCATTGTCACTGAACTGTGCATGTAGAAATTTTTGAAATGGTGTATCTTTGGCTATGTTTATTTTCACAAAAAAAAAGGTTGACAAGTTAGAGGGTTGACATGTTGTGGGGTTGTTAACCAATGTCATAAAACAATATGTGTACTACTGTTTCATGAGAAACTATTTGTTCTGTAAGCCTTCACCTGAAGTACCATAAAAATAAAAATAAAAATATGTTTTGTAGCCAAAGGGAATTTTGTCACTAAATTAAAGAAATTTTTTTTGGAGAGTGAACAGAAATGTCTTTCAATAAATCATTTATTTACTTATCATCTACTGAACAAATATTTTGTGAGAAATAACTGTAAGTCACACACTTTCTAAGCTTGGGGATTTAAAGCTGTGAAACAAACTAAAAACATAAAATCACCACTGTCAGGGAGTTTAGGTAGCTTATTATGTTTTAGATGACAGAGAGAAAAAAAAAAACAACTAAATACAGTATGATGTTAGATATTGATAAGCACTATACAGAAATATAAAGCAGAGGAAGAAGAGAAAGAGTGATGTGTGGGAAGGGGTTCTATTTTAGATGCCGGAATGATGATGGGCCTTTTTAAGGAGTTGGTGTTTGAACAGAGACGTGAATGAAATCAGAGAACAAACGAGGGGGCAATTTGTGGAAAGAGTGTTCCAGGACAGATGTTCCAAACGTTAGGAGACAGAGAGGTGGGAGCGTCAGAAATAGGAGTAAGAGCTGAATTTTAGAAAATAATTTTTTTCATAAAATAAACTGTTAACTCATTCCATCTTTATAGCAACCCTAAAATGTAAAATTGTAACTAATTTACGGATCAGAAAATAGAGGCTCAGAGAGGTTAGTGATTTACCGTAGGTTATACATCTTGTAAATGGCTGAACTTGGATACAAATCTAGGCAGTCAGGTTCCAGAGTCTTTGGTATTAGTCACAATACTATGGGCCACCTAAGTCCCATCTGCTACCACTCACTAACTGCTATTGTCAGATCAATGTTCTCTTTGAGCTGCGAATGCTGAGCTCTTTCTTTTCATATAATTGAAATATATTTCACACTCATAACATTCTAATCAGCTTCTTCACAATATGGAGATTTGGTTCCCTGACTCTATTTACTTCTGTTATTTTTGTTGTTGGCTGCCATCTAGTAGGTTCGGACCCACAGCGACTCAGAACGAAACACTGCTCAGTCCTGCATCATCCTTATACTTGTTGCTATGTTTGAGTGCACTGATGGAGACACTGTGTCAATCCATCTCATTGAGGACCTTCATCTTTTTCGCTGACCCTCTACTTTACCAAGCAAGATGTCCTTCTCCAGGGACTGGTCCCTCCTGATAACATGTCTAAAATACATGAGACAAAGTCTCACCATCCTTGCTTCTAAGGAGCATTCTGGCTGTACTCTTCTCAAAACATATTTGTTCATTCTTCTGGCAATCCACAGTATATTTAATATATATGGTATATTTAATATTCTTTGCATAATTCAAAGGCATCAATTCTTCTGTCTTCCTTATTCATTGTCCAGCTTTCACATGCCTATGAGGCAGCACCATGCCTTGAGTCAGTGCACCTCAGTCCTCAAAGTGATATCTCTGCTTTTTAACCCCTTGAAGAGGTCTTTTGCAGCAGATTTAGCGATACATCTTAATTTTTTGACTGCTGCTTCCATCTGCGTTGATTGTGGATTCAAGTAAAATGAAATCCTTGACCACTTCAATCTTTTCTGTTTATCATGATGTTGCTTATTGGTTCAGTTGTGAGGACTTTTGTTTTATGTTGAGCTGTAATCTATACTGAAGGCTGTGGTCTTTGATCTTCATCAGTAAGTGCTTCAACTCCTCTTCACTTTCAGCAAGTAAGATTGTGTCATCTGCGTATCGCAGGTTGTTAATGAGTCTTCCTGCAATCCTGACACTGTGTTCTTCTTCATATAGTCCAGCTTCTCAAATTATTTTCTCAGCATACAGATTGAATCAAGTGTGGTGAAAGAATACAGCCGTGACACATACCTTTCCTGTTACTACCAACTATCACTTATATCGATCATACACAGAGCCAAAAATTAATGTACAAACATAATGAAAGGGAATACATGTCTATAGTGCTGTGGAGTGTTTTTATATTGGTATTAAGAAAACAAAACATAATGTACTAACAAAAGAATTTTCTAAGTTTTTGAATGCTATATATTTAGTAGCACATCAGTTATCCGTTGTGTAACACATCACTGTACAACTTAGTGGTTTAAAAAATAAACATTTGTTTAGCTCATGAGTTTCTGAGTCAGCTTGGGCCTGGCATGTCTAAAATGACCTTTGTCATGCATCTACTGTGTTTAGCTCAGAGTTGGCTGAAAGGTTACAGAATTCAGCTGACCAGCTATGCTCCATTTGGAATCTTGTCTTCCAGGAGGCTAGTCTGGTCTTGTTTACATGGAGGCTGCAGGAGGCAAAAAAGTGAGTAGTGCATGCAAGTTCTCTTGAAGCCGAAGCAAGCAAGAAGCACTGCCTGGCTTCTGCCTCATTCTATTGGCCAATGCAAGTCATGAGACCAACTCAGATTCAAGAAGTAAGGAAAGAACCCCTACCTCTTAAGAAAGGAGTTGCAAAGTCACTCTGCTAAGGGCATAATATAAAGAAACATGGATGATGGTGGCCACTTTTCCAGGCTACCATAAGTGGTCTTATATATTTGCAGAGAAGCTTTTACTACCTTGCCCCAACCACTTGCTACTCTGAGATTTTCCTTAAAGAATCAAGAGCTTTTTGTTTATATCATATTAAAAATGGTTTATTACTTGAAGTTTCAAGTGCTTGCATGTAATTCTATTCTTCTCTACCTCTGTGACATACTTAACAACTTGGACCCTTGGGCCTTATCTACTCTGGATGTTACTAACCTGCAATAAAGTGTGTTCATTACCACTGCACTCTAATGCAGAAGTTAATTGAATTTCAGTACTAGTCAATTTCAACCAAGGTCATCTTAAGACTGCTTCTATTTTGACAGGGATCTGTTAGTATCAGGAAACACCAAGCAGTTAATAGTTATATTTTAACAAGTTTGGTTATTTTCATTTTTTCTGTCCTTACATCTTGATAAATGAAAGCACACATCAAACCTTACAGTTATGAATTATAACGTCTTCCCTAGTAAATGACTTATTGATGCTGAAGTGACTAACCTTTCATTAAAAGTTGATATAAAATTCTTCCCTCCATAAACATATATGTTTATTACTCAAACTGCAAAGGGAAAGACATCAAAATGGGAGGGCTTGGTTTATAAAACACTTCTGCAACTCAGGTAACTCAGAAATTCGGGGCTTTTTGCATTTCTCCTCCACTCCATTTCATGATAAAGAAAAGTAAGGTATAAAAGGGAATAATTTTCACAAAGAAAAACAAGTTCACACTTTCTGGAAATATATCCTGTTAAATGCCTTCAGAAGCCATGGTGGATCAGTGGTTAAGAGCTTGGCTGCTAATCAAAAAAAGGTCGGCAGTTTGAACCCACCAACAGCTCCTTGGAAACCCTATGGGGCAGTTCTCCTCTGTCCTACAGGGTCGCTATGAGTCCGAATCGACTCAACAGCAACAGGTTGGTTTGTTTGCTTTTATATATGCGTGCAGGATTATTATATGAAAATAACCAGCATGCTGGTCTGTAATTTCCATGTAAAGTCTGAAGAGTTGTTGTTGTTAGTTGCTGTCAAGTCAGTTCTGACTCATGGTGACCCCGTGTGTGCAGAGTAAAACTGTTTCATAGGGTTTCCAAGGCTGTGACCTTTCTGAAGCAGATCACTAGGTCTGCCTCCTGAAGAGCCTCCAGGTGGGTTCAGATGCCCAACCTCTTGGCTAGGAGTCAATCGCTTAACCGTTTGTGCCACCAGGGACTCCCGTATCTGAACAACCAAAACCAAACCCATTGTCGTCATGTGTCTGAATAGGGAGATATAAATAAATCTTATATTTTGGTAGAAAGTTTTCACCTTCAAGTCAATGTAACACACGACTTTATCTTCCTCTTTACAACAACTCTGTGATATAGTTGACATGCATTGCATAAGGAATCGAGTTTTTAAAGACAGGTAAAAGGAGTGTCACAATTTCTGTAACTAATAGAGTTACCTGTCTTTATCCTGAGGACCTTTTCAAAACATCTGTCCTATTCATTCCTGCAGATCCACAACGGATGTGGTGTTATGATCACAGCATACCTGTCAGCTAACACAGAGACATCACTTTTTATCTTGTCTTCTTCTTTGACTGCTCCTCTTCGATAAAATGTACCCACTCAGGTCTCTAAAGGCCAGCAAATTCCCAAGCTAACATTTCATTGGCTGAAGATGCACAGAGCTGCCTACCTGTCCTGCTATGCTGCAGTGGTGTCTAGTTCCCGTGCGGTGCAGGTGACCACTGACTGTCTACTGAAGTCACTCAGGTGAACATGAGGCTATTCTGATGTTACTTCACTGATATGGAGAGAATCCCTTCCCCTGTGCCAGAATTTGTTACGTTATCAAACACAAAGCTGTTTATTTGATCTGCCAAACTTCAGAGAGTTTTCATATCAGTTATTTAATAAAACAAAGAGATTCTTAACTCTGGTCATCTCTGCCCTGCCTCCCTACTTTCTTTGTAGGGGTAAGGCTGGGCCTGGGAACAATCTGAGTTTGGGGCACTAGCTAGACTTGGAATCGGATAGCTGATGATCACAGTTACATGAAGAAACATATAGGTGCGCCTTTTTCTCTCCTGGATGATTTACTAGATTTTGCCAGTTACTAAATCTAAATGAGTCAAGACAATTTATGTGAGTTGTGGGAATGCATTACTTTTTTGAGGGAATACGCTACTCAGATTCTTTGATAAGGAAAATTAGTTTAAATATTATAGGAACTATTGAGGCAAAATTCCATTAGTGATCTTTTACACTGCGGCCACATTTACCAAGAGATTCCTTCCAACCTGCAAATTGAAGAGTTAGGCTAAAGGCACACCTCGTCATTCTTCTGAAAAGATGAGAAGCATTAGAGGAGTAACTTCTACTAGGAAGAATGTGTTTCTGGCTCCAATCATGTATAATTGAACTGGATAACACCATTCCCCTAGGGAGTGTCTTCACTCCCGCCTAGCCAACTGACTGACCTTTAACTGTCAAAGGACTTCAAAGGTGGAGCAGCTTTTATCTATAATCAATCATTAACCCCCTACCTTTCCTTTGTTCTCTCTCTATAAAACCTCCGCTCCACACACATGGTGGAGTGCTTTGTATTTTTACTCAGTGCTGCCCAGCTCAAGTTGTATTGTTCCACAATAAAACTCCTTTTTCTTTAATTGCTAACAGAGGGCAAGATTTTCTTCTTTGACAATGGTGAGGCCAGGATTCCCACTCAGGAGGTCTGACTTAATAGGACACACTTATAACCACCAGCTCACATGACAATCCAACACATAAATATATGTGATGAGGTCTAAAGTGTGAACTCATCATCCCTCTCCCCTCCAAGTTTTGAATCAATAGAGAAGTAAACATAGAAATCTTTACTAGAAACCAAAATACCTATTTTGTTGTTGGGAAAGCTCCTTGAATGATTTTAATATGATGCAAAATATAAATAGATTATTTCCTTTCACCTTGAACTGAGCCTAGTGACCCAGGAATAGAGAGCAGATGGGTAACTGAAGTCTTTCCTGTGTATAGGGAGGAAGGGCTTAGCAAAAACTTGTTATAATTATTTATTTCTTTAAGCTTTTTTGGATAGTTAATGCTTCCTCAGTGTTTTGAAGATCGTGAGGCTATCGAGGAGTCCTGCTCCAGGCAAAACATACCTGTGATTATTTAGACCAGATCATAGGCAATCACAAAAGTTTCACCTGACAGGTGTCAGGGAGAAACCTTCTTCAGGCAAGTCTACTGAAGCCTCCTTATCAGAGTGAAGGACAGCGGGGGTGTGAAGACAGTTTTCCCCACTCTGCCTCAGTAGTCAGTACTATTCTACTCCTAGTCATTCCTTCTCTCCCTTCCCCCAGCCCAGGGTCCATACAACTACAGGAGCCTTTTGTTCAAGGATCCTTTGGCAGTGGGACAGATCCTCATATCTGTACTGATCCATTGACTTTTGATCAAACTCTGTTCCTAGGGAAAAAGGGAATGGGAGGAATTGGTGCTTTCTCTGAACTTCTCTGAGTTTCTCAAAACAAGTGATTAAAGGATTTTGTCTTAGTTT
This sequence comes from Dugong dugon, assembly GCA_030035585.1. NCBI lineage: Eukaryota > Metazoa > Chordata > Mammalia > Sirenia > Dugongidae > Dugong > Dugong dugon. Next base: position 192,848,103 of record CM057463.1, on the reverse strand, counting down.
CTTAGTGCTGCTGTACCAAAAATACCATAAGTGAGGGGTTTTAACAAATACAAATTTATTTTCTCACAGTTTAGGAGGCTAAGAGTACAAATTCAGGGCACGAGCTCTAGGGGAAGGCTCTCTCTTCATTGACTCTGGGGAGAAATCTTTGTCTCTTACAACTTCTCACCCTCACTTCCTTGGTATTCTCTACATGACATCTATCTTTCCCCCGTTTATGATTGTATATCTTTGTGCACGACTCAAAATGAAAAAAAAAAAAAAAAAAAAAAAAAAACAGTTGCAAACAGCCATTAATAATTAGAATGAGGAATGTATGAAGCATGAATCTAGGAAAATTGGAAATCGTCAAAAATGAAATGGAATGCATAGACATCCATATCCTAGGAATTAGTGAACTGATATGAACTGGAGTTGGCCATTCTGAATTGCACAAATCATATGGTCTACTATGTCGGAAATGTCAAATTGAAGAGGAATGTGCATTCATCATCAAAAAGAAAATTTCAAGACCTATCCTGAAGTACAACGCTGTCAGTGGTAGGATAATATCCATACTCCCGCAAGGAAGACCACTTCATATGACTATTATTCTAATTTACCCACCAACCACTAAGGTCAAAGATGAAGAAACGAAGATTTTTACCAACTTCTGCAGTCTGAAATTGATTGAGCATTCAATCAGGATGCATTACTAATTACTGGTGATTGGAATGTGAAAGTTGGAAACAAAGAAGAGTTGATAGTTGGCAAATATCGCCATGGTGATAGAAATGATGCCTGAGAATTACATGATAGAATTTTGCAAGATCAATGACTTTTTCACTGCAAATACCTTTCTTCAACAACATAAACGGTGGCTATACAGGTGGATTTTGCCAGATAGAATGAACAGAAATCAAATAGACCACATCTGTGGAAAGACAGGATGAAAAGGCTCAATATCATCAATCAGAACAAGACCAGGGGCCGACTGTGGAACAAACCAACAATTGTTAATATGTATGTTCAAGCTGAAGATGAAGAAAATTAGGACAACCCCACGAGAGCAAAAATATGACCCTGAATATATCCCACCTGAATTTAGAGACCATCTCAAGACCAGATGAGTTGTGGAATGACATCAAGGACATCATACATGAAGAAAGCAAGATGTCATTAAAAAGACAGGAAAGAAAGAAAAGACCAAAATGGATGTCAGAAGAGACTCTGAAACTTGCCCTTGAAAGTAGAATAGCTAAAGCAAAAAGAAGAAGTGATGAAGTAAAAGTAGCTGAACAGAAGATTTCAAAGGGCAGCTTGAGAAGAGGAAGTATTATAATGACTTGTGCAAAGAGCTGGAGAAAGAAATCCAAAACGGAAGAACACACTTGGCATTTCTCAAGCTGAAAGAACTGGAGAAGAAATTGAAGCCTGGATTTGCAATACTGAAGGATTCTATGGGGAAAATATTAAATAAAGCAGGAAGCATCAAAAGAAGATGGAAGGAATACAGAGAGTCACTATACCAAAAAGAACTGGCTGAAATTCAACCATTTCAGGAGGTAACATGTGATCAGAAACCAATGGTACTGAAGGAAGAAGTCAAGATGCACTGAAGGCACTGGAGAAAAACAAGTTTCCAGGAATTGATGGAATACTTATGGAGATGTTTAACAATGGGTGCATCTCTCGAAGTGCCAAGAAATTTGGAAGATAACTACCTGGCCAATCAACTGGAAAAGACCCATATTTATGCCTATTCCCAAGATAGGTGATCCAAATGAATGCTGGAATTACTGAACAATATTATTAATATCACATGCCAGAAAAATTTTGCTGAAGATAATTCAAAAGTGGCTGCAGCGCTATACTGACAGGGAACTTCCAGAAATTCAAGCTGGGTGCAGAAGAGGACTTGGAAAGAGGGATATCATTGCTGATGTCAGATGGATATTGGCTGAAAGCAGAGAATACCAGAAAGATGTTTGCCTGTGTTTTATTGACTATGCAAAGGCATTCGACTGTGTGGATGATAACAAATTATGGATAACATTTCGAAGAATGGGAATTCCAGAACAGTTAATAGTGCTCATGAGGAACCTGTACACAGATCAAGAGGCAGTCGTTCAAACAAAACAAGTAGATACTGCTTGGTTTAAAGTCAGGGAAGTTGTATGTGAGGGTTGTATCTTTTCACCACACCTACTCAATCTGTATGCTGAGCAAATAATCTCAGAAGTGACTATATGAAGAAGAATGTGGCATCAGGATTGAAGGAAGACTCATTAAAAACCTGCGTTATGCAGATGACACAATCTTGCTTGCTGAAAACCAAGACGACTTGAATCACTTACTGATGAAATTCAAAGACCATAGCATTCAGTATGGATTATGCTTCAACATAAAGAAAACAAACAAACAAAAAGAAACATCATGATAAATGGAAAAAAAAAATTGAAGTTGTCAAGAATTTCATTTTACTTGGATCCACAACCAAAACCCATGGAAGCAGCACTCAAGAAATCAAAAGATGCATTGCATTGGGCAAATATGCTGCAAAAGACCTCTCTGAAGTGTGGAAAATCAAAGATGTCACCTTGAAGATTAAGGTGTGCCTGACCCAAGCCATGTTGTTTCAATAGCCTCATATGCATGTGAGAGCTGAATGATGAATAAGGAAGACTGAAGAAGAATTGATGTCTTTGAATTCTAGTGTTGGTGAAGAATATTGAATATACCATGGACTGTCAAAAGAATGAACAAATCTATCTTGGAAGAAGTAAAACCAGAATGCTCCTTAGAAGCAAGGATGGTGAGACTACGTCTCACATAATTTGGACATATTACCTGGAGAACCAGTCCCTGGAGAAGGACATCATGCTTGGTAAAGTAGAAGGTCAGCGAAAAAGAGGAAGACCCTCAATGAGATGGATTAACACAGTGGCTATAGCAATGGGCTCCAGCATAACAATGATTGTGAGGATGGCTCAGGAAAGGGCAGTGTTTCGTTCTGTTGTACATAGGTCGCTATGAGTCAGAACCGACTCAACAGCACCTAACAACAACATCTCTGTGTCTAATCTGCTCTTTTTAGATATAAAAAGTGATTAGGTTTAAGGCATATTCTATACTGATATGGTTTCAAAAACATCACAAAAAAACCATGTATTCCAAATGTAGATTACATCTACAGGTGTGTTGTTGTTGCTGTGCGCCCTGGAGTAAATTCCAACTCATATGTACCCTAAAGGACAGAGTAGAACTGCCCCATAGGGTTTCCCAGGCTGTAATTGTTACCGGAGCAGATCACCAAGTCTTTTATCTCTGAAATCCGCTGGTGGGTTCAAACAGTGGACCTTTTGGTTAGCAGCTGAGCGCTTAACCATTGTGCTGCTAGGTCTCCTCATTTACAGGTATAGAGTTAGGACTGCATCATAGTTTGACTATAACTTATTTTGGCTTTTTGCCTCAGCTTACTCCTTTGACCCCCAGCAGCTCAGTTCAGCTTTCTGGAGCTCAGCTCAGCTTCTTGACAGATATTAATTGTTCTTCTCTTTCATTGATTATTCTGAGCATTTGGTGGGCCTTTTTAATAGGAAGCCTATACTATCACTATCATTATTATTGTTCTGGATTATGTATGCCATCTCTTTTCTAAGGTCTAACTTTCTGAGACTCTTAAATTAATATTGACCTTGTTGATTTATTCTCTATGCCTATTATGTTTTCTGTTATATTTATAGTTTCCTTTTCTTTTGACTGTGTAGTCTGGAAAAGTTCATAAACAAGACTTCAAAGATCTTTGTCTTTTAATACTATAAGCAAATACATTTGTATTATCTTATATCATTAATTTGTGATAATTTGTTACTGCAGAAATAGGAAACTAAACCCACTTCTCACTTCTTGACATACTGAGTTTCCAAGGACTAGGTCGTTATGTGAAAATCAGAGACTTGTGAAACTTCAGCAACCAAGTGCTCTTCAGGCTCCAGGAATCATTTTCGAGGTGCCCCGTAGGGCTGCTTCCTCTCCAGCAATCACCCTCTGCAGCTTGTTCTTTCTGCCTTGACTTCCATAGTCAGGTGGATGGGTGGGTTTGTGCCATTTAAAACCACAGGGAGAGCTGATGAGGTCAGAATTTGTAGCCAGTAGATAACCCGCCCTACCCATGAGAAGTTCTTGCTCTCCACGGAAAGGTCCACCCACCTGGGACCACCACCCAGTGGCCCTAGTACCCCCAAGTGCACAAATGGTGGATCTTGGGGTCTGTGGCAAAGTGACTACCATGTGTCCTGTCTATGACTACCTCCTTCTCACTAGACTTGGGTCAAAGTCTCAGCTCTGCTGGGATGGCAGGGCAGCCATCTGCCTGAGGATTTGGCAAGGCCTCGGAGCATGACTGCAGGTTAATGCTGGAGGTGGGGTGGGGGGTAGCGGGGCATGAGTCAGGCATTTTTTTTTTTTTTCCTTTTTTAACTTTATTCACATCCAGGACTGAGGAGAGGGTGCAATGGAAAGATCAAGGACTTGGGGCTCAGGAGGCAAGGACTTTCTCACTCAAAACACTTGGGTCCTTACCTGGCTTTAAGGTGATTTAAGTAGGTTTTTTTTTTTTTACTATTGTTCGTAAATGCAAGCTGTTGGATAACAAGATAGTCTATAAGTGAGGAATAGATGTAATGCTTGTGGTCCTCACCCAATGGAATACACAGGAACCAAACTGACTACGTCTGTAGAAAGAGACAATGGAGAAGCTCACTGTCATCAGTCAGAACAAGGCCAGGGCTCAATGTCTTCAGTCAGAACAAGGCCAGGGGCCAACTGTGGAACACATCATCAATTGCTCCTGTGCAAGTTTAAGCTGAGGCTTAAGGAAATTGAAACAAGTCAATGAGAACCAAACTACGATCTTGAGTGTATCCCATCTGAATTTAGAGACCATTTCAAGAATAGATTTAACATACTAAACACTAATGACCTAAGACCAGACAAATGGTGGGATGACATCAAAGACATCATATATGAAGAAAGCAAAAGGTCAGTAAAAAGACAAGAAATAAAGAAATGAGCAAAATGGGTATCAGAAAAGACTCTGAAACTTGCTCTTGAATGTAGAGTAGCTAAAACAAATGGAAGAAATGATGAACTAAAAGAACTGAACAGAAGATTTCAAAGAGAACCTTGAGAAGTCAAAGTAAAGTATTATAATGACATGTACTAACACCTAGAGTTAGAAAATCAAAGGGAAGAGTACGCTTCAGATTTCTCAAGCGGGAAGAACCAAAGAAAAAATTCAAGCCTGGAGTTGCATTTATAAGTATAAAATATTGAACAACACAGGAAACGTCAAAAGAAGATTGAATGAATACCCAGTGACTGTACCAAAAATGACTGGTTGATATTCAACCATTTTAGGAGGTAGCATATGACCAAGAACCAATGGTACTGAAAGAAGTCGAAGCTACCCTGAAGACATTGGCAAAAAATAAGGCTTTAGGAATTGATGGAATACCAATAGAGATGTTTCAACAAACAGATGTAACACTGGAAGACTCACTTGTCTATGTCAAGAAATTTGGAAGGCAGCTACCTAGCCAACCAACTGGAAGAGATCTATAGTTGTGCCCTTTCCAAACAAAGGTGATCCAACAGAATATGGAAATTATTAAATAATATCATTGTGATGGGTAAGATTGTGTGTCAGCTTGACCTGGTCATGATTCTCAGTGTCTATATGTGATCACTCCCATCATGGATCTACTGTGAGTAACCAATCAGTTGAAAGGGATTTTCCTTGGGGGTGTGGCTTGCATCCCAATATAAGCAGATATTCTGCTCTGGATTCTGTGGCTGCCTCCTGTTCTTCTTATCTCCGGCTCTTGGGACTTGAGATATCAGCTTATCTGCTGATCTTGGGATTTGTCTATCTTCAGAGGCTCTGAGCAGAGCCCTGCTCTCCAACCTACTGATCTTGGGTTCACCAGCCCCTGCAGCTACGTGAATCAGGAGAAGACTTGTGGTCTTGCCTGCCAATCTTGGGATTCATCAATATTCACATCCTGTGAGCAAGAGCCCTGCTTTCTGACCTGCTGATCTTGGGTTTGCCAGCCCCTGCAGCTGTGTGAATCAGAAGAAGCCTCTATCCTAATCCATGGACTTGGGATGTTCCAGCTCTACAATCCTGTGAACCTTTTCTTTGATATATATCTCTCTATATATATGCTTTCCTGGTATTGCTTCTCTAGAGAACACAGCCTAAGACAATCATTAATACCACAAGCAAGAAAAATTTTGCTGAAGATAATTCCAAAAAGGTTGCAGCAATTCATCAACAGGGAAATGCCAGAAATTTACACTGGATTCAAAAGAAGACATGAAATAATAATATTGATGTCAGATGGATCTTGACCGAAAGCAGAGAATACCAGAAAGATGTTTAGCTGTGTTTTATTGACTATGCAAAGGCATTTGATTGTGTGGATCATAACAAACTATGGAAAACATTGCTAAGAATGATGGGAATTCCAAAACACTTAATTGTGCAGTTGTTAGAACAGAACAAGGGGCTACTGGATGGTTTAAAATCAGGAAAGATGTGCATCAGGGTTGTATCTTTCACCATAATTATTCAGTCTCTATGTTGAGCAAATAATCTGAGAAGATGGAATATATGAAAAAGAACATGGTATCAGGAGTGGAGGAAGACTCATTAACTACTGGAGATATGAAGATGATACAACCTTGCTTGCTGAAAGTGAAGAAGACTTGAAACACTGGTGAAGATCAAAGACTGCAGCTTTCGGTATGGATTACACCTCAACATAAAGAAAGCAAAAATCCTCACAACTGGACCAATAAGCAACATAATGATAAATGGAGAAAAGTTTGAAATTGTCAAGGATTTATTTTACTTAGATTCACAATCAACACCCATGGAAGCAGCAGTTAAGAAATCAAATGGCATATCGCATCAGGCAAATCTGCTGCCAAAGACTTCTGTAAAGTGTTAAAAAGCAAAGGTGTCCTTTGAGGACCAAGGTGTATCTGACTCAATCCATGGTATTTCAATGGCCTCATATGCATACAATATCTGGAAAATGAATAAGGAAGACCTAAGAAAAATTGATACCTTTGAATTATGTTGTTGGTGAAGAAAATTGAATAAACTATGGACTGCCAGAAGAAAGAACAAATCTGTCTTGGTTGAAGTACGGCCAGAATGCTTTTTACAAGCTAGGATGGTAAGACTTTGTCTTATGTACTTTGATCATGTTATCAGGAGGGACCAGTCCCTGGAAAAGGACATCATGCTTGGCAAAGCAGATTGTGAGCAAAAAAGAGGAAAATCTTCAGTGTGATGGATTGACACACTGTGGCTGCAACAATGTGCTCAAACATAGAAACAATTGTGAGGGTGGCATGGGACAGGGCAGTGTTTTGTTTTGTTGTGCATAGGGTGACTATGACTTGGAACGAAATCTACAGCACCTAACAACACCAGGTGTAATACAGTAAGGAGCTCACTCTACTGCCAGATCAAGGAGGCTTTCCAGTCTTGCCCAGGTGGCTTTTGTCATTGGTATAAAAGAGGAACAGCTGTTTGATTTTTATTCTTCCTTTTCTTGATTTTGTGTTTGTTTGGATTTGTTGTCTGCTTTTGGCTCCACAAATTCATGTTTCACGTGAAACAGATTTCATACGGTGGGAGCAAACACTTTGCCTTTCTGTCTGTAGGTCTCAAGATGATTGATAAGTAACAAACCTGAGTCCAGTGCAGAGGACAAAGCATTACACAGAGGTCCCAGACTTTTGCTCAACAAAGAAAGTTCACACACCTTTCTAAAGGGAAGAGTTGTACTTCTAAGGTGAAAAGATTTTTCTTGTGAATTTCTTTGTATGTGACAGACTTTTTGTCTCTCAGTATCTAGCTCTTCTTTTTCCAGGGCATGTAAATTCCCAGCTGGATACTACACTTTTCACCCATCCCTTCTTCTGATTAAATTTATACCAGTGGAAAGCGAGCATATATGATGTTTGCGAATTCCATAAAAAGAAATCTCTGCCCTGAACTTTTCCTCATTCCTCTTCCTTCAAGCTGGAACACAGACATACCCGTGATCTAGCATAGAATAGGTAGGTGAGGATCATATTTAACGTTGGAAAGAATTTGGTAATGCAGAATAACCTCACTGATTCCCATTGTTTCTTGCAGGGCTGTTTCATAATAGAGCAGTAACTTATTTCCTCACTTTATATGGATTTGCACTTCCCTGGTAGTGCAGTGGTTAACAGTGTGGTTGCTACTCAAAAAGGTCAGTAGTTCGAATCTACCAGCTGTTCCTTGGAAAACCTATGGAGCATTCTGCTGTGTCCTTATGGTCGCTATGAGTCAGAAGCTACTCGACGGCAACAAGTTTAGTATACCACGGCCTTCTTTAATTTTATTTCCCTATAGCTTGGACTATAGCTACAAATAATTATTCAAGATAAATGGCTATTTTTCTAATATTTCAATATATGAGATTGTTTTCCTATCTTTTTTTTTTTTTAACTGACTGAAAAATGTTATTGGGTCACATTTTTTCCCCTTAAGAGAAGAGTTCCATTAAACAGAAGATCTGACTCCATCTGTGCTGCTCCTCCATGTCTGAACTATTCACCAGAGAGCTGGCCAGTGGCAGAGGAGGCAGGGCCACAGTTGGTCTTTCAAGTGGACAGAGACTTGTTGGTTCAACTATTGCCATTCTTAATCTATATTTTCAGCTATTTTAGCATTAATGGACAATCCTTGAAAATGTTAGTGGTATTTTGACTTTCCCACCTTGGTATGTTTACAGATGCTTTCATGAGAACTTGCTGCCTACTTTGATTAGAAATCTAAACCCTTAGAGTGAGGTCTGGGAAGTCCCATGAGGTTTAATCCTTCTTTCTGGGCTACAGGGACAAAGCTTTGAACTAAAACATGGTAACTTGCTTTAAAATAACATATTCTATGATGAATAAAGTGTTTCTGAAGTGTTAGACTCCTCTTTAAGAATATCGAGATTTTAAAGACACATCAAACAGGTACAGTAAGACCCAACAATACAACCACTGTCACACTTCCCACTCAATGACTGTAGTAATTTCTGTACAATAATTGTCTAATTGTATTTGAAAATTTCTAAGTTTTTACATACACAAAGGACTTCAACTGACAACTTAGGTTAACTATAATTAAGTGAAAATCTTCTGTTACAAAAGGAATTTTAAACTGAAAATACGAAAACAACTGTTCAACAGCTGTGTTTAAGAATCTCTCAGAAATGTCTTACCTATTTTACAGTTTTGACTCATTTGGATCTTTAGTTTTATAAAGCATGATAATGTATATTTAGAAGGAATGTATATTGGAATCAAATTGACATTTTAATGTTTAATAATACCTAAGTAAGTAGGTAAACAATTGCAATGATTTCTCATTTTTCACACCGTTACTTATTTTAAAAAAATAATTGGCTATTGAAATTATATTTGTAATCTAATGCATTGAAATAGTTTATTAAGTATGATAGAACATGCTATGGAGTAGAGTTTTGTAAATTCTTTAAGTTTTAATAAGATCCTTAAAGACACTGTTGGAAAGGTTTAGAATTGCTTTTCATAAACGTTATGAGAATTTACATGGGCAAATATTTGTTGGGATATTAGAGGTGTTTTTAAAAAGACAATACATTCACTTGTACTCTTTGCTCATTTATTTTATGCTACATATTTCAGGATAAAATTGATAGAAAAGAATCATAATAAAGTTGATAACATAATATACAAAAAAAAACACAGATTTTAACTATTTGAACAATAATTGAAAAATTTGGCAAACTATTTTGATTGTTGATTTAATAGAATTTGTCCCTTCTAGGCTTCTTGTATCAGAAGTTGAAGATTTCAAACGTCTAATGAAGGCTGCAGTGACATTATATTTGATTTTATTCATAGTGGGTATGAATCAAATTAATTCTACACACTCAAATTTGTAAGGACTAGAACTTTCTGTTATTGTTTTTAAAGTCACACTTTTAAGTGTAAATTTTGATGCCTTGTTTTTTTCAAAGCTTATAGTTGTGTTACCACCTCCACAATCAAGTTATAGAACCTTTACATCACTAAGAAAGTTACCTTGTGACACTCCTACCTCCCTCATCCCCCAGGAACCACTAATCTGATCTCTGTCCTTAGGTTTTTTTCCTCCATAACATCATGTAAAAGGAATTATACTGTATGTATGACAGGTGTCTTTAACCTAGCATAATTATGTTAAGATCCAGTCATGCTGTTGAAAGTATAACTAGCATTTTATTATTATTATTCCATAGTGTTTCATTGCATGGAAAAATTATATTTATTTTTATTCATTTAAATAATTATGGACATTTGTGATGTATTCAGGTTGTGGAGATTGTGAATAAAATTGCTATAAATATTTCCATTTAAGTGTTTGTGTAAATGTACGTTTTCTTTCCTTTTGAGAAATCCTAGTAATGGGATTGATGGGTTTGATTTTCAGAATGGGTTCAAGTTTATACAAAATTGCAAACTGTTTTCAAAAGTGGTTGTACTTAGCATTTCCACCAACAATACATAAGAGTTCCAGTTGCTCTGTATTTTCACAAATACTTGTACTGTCAGTCTTTTTAATGTTAAATCATTCTAGTAAGTATGTAGCGGGAGCTCAGTGTGGTTTAAATGTGTATTTCCTTAAAGACTAATGATGTTGCGCATCATTTCATGTTTTTATGTGCTACGCATATATTTTCCTTGGTAAAACATCTGTTCAAATATTTTGCCTACTTTATATTGTTTTCTTTTTTTTGTTTTTCAATTCTTGAGTAAAAAATTCTCCATAGATTCTGGAGTAAACTCATTTATCAAGTATGTGTTTTGCAAATATTTTATATTAGACTTTTCCTTTTCATAACAGTGAATTTCCAAGAGCAGGTGATTGTTTTAATTTTGAAGTCAAATAGTCAAACTTATCATTTTTCTTTATGTTTTATGCTTTGTGTATCCTAGCTAAAAATGTTTTCCTAATCTAAGGTTTAAAAAATTTGACTTCATGTTTTATTCTAGAAGGTTAATATTTTTATATTTAATCAGTTACCCATCCATAATCAACAGGCTCATTCCTCACTCTCTCAATTGCTGTCATTTTGTAGTAAATCTTAAACTCTGGTAGTGACTTCTTCAACTTTATTTTTGTTTTTATTTTCCTTTTTGGTTTCAAAATTGTCTTATTTATTCAGGACCCCTTCCCTTTTTTTTACAAAAACCAAACCAAACCCATTACCATCAAGTCAATTCCGACTCATAGCGACCCTATAGGGCAGAGTAGAACTGCCTAATAGGGTTTCCAAGGAGCAACTGGTGGATTTGAACTTCTGACCTTTTGGTTATCACCTCAGCTCTTAACCACTGCACCACCATTCGTGACTTTAACCTTGGTCTTTGAGGGTGATTTACCCTCCTCCTCCCCAGAAGCCCTACAGTGTTTTGAGAATTTCATAAAGTGTTTGGGGGACTATCTTGTTGAATTATTTATCCACCAAATTTACCACTGAGGTGATAATTCTTCCTCTCATTGGGCAGCATAGACATCCTGGTCTGAGGTCTACCTGCTGCTTTTCAGCCTTGTTTAGGTCATAGTCTAGAGACCAATCAATTTATTTTCTAAACTGGGGCACTCTACAGAATGAAACAGGCACTATAAATACTTCACATCAGCATATCAGGCATAAATTTTGACTTCTCTGGGAAGTCTGTGTTGGGTAAGTCAGGATTATGGACATGACAGAGAGATGCCCTTCATTGGACTTCTCTGCCTGAGAACACCATGATACCATTTTCCCTCCCATATACAGCCAACTCCACAGGTTTGTTTTGAGAATGCAAGTCCAAGTGTCTTTTTCCTCCTGGGGAACATCTCTTTTATCTCTTTTCCTAACCTTCAGCGTGGGTTAGTAGTCTAATATTTTGTATTACTTCTTCTTGCTCTCTCTCTCTCTCATTGCCATGGACTCTATTCCAACTCATAGCAGCCTTATAGGGCAGAGTAGAACTACCCTATAGGTTTCCAAGGAGTAGCTGGTGAATTCCAACTGCCAACCTTTTGGTTAGCAGCCAAACAATCACTGTGCCACCAGGGCACACCTGCCAAATTCATCAATCATGGCTCGACTAAATTTCTACTTCTTCCATGATGAAACCACTCCCATTCATTATTTTTTGTTTGAAATACAGCTTCATGGGCAGTCATTTCCTTTTGTTTTATTTAGATTAATTGTTCTCTATTTTTTCTTTCTATATTTGTTTTTGTTTACTACTAGAAGACTGTATACATTTTGTCCTAAACTTTTTCAGCTCACCTTGCAGTGTCAATCACATATTAGTTATTTAATAAATGCCCAGATGTCTTTGTCTCTTTTAATTAGCACAAGCAATAGCATAAGAATTATTTCCTGCCACCAAAAAAAAGAAAAAGAAAAAAAAACCTTTGGGTATATATCTGGAAAAGAGATTCATAATATTATAATTTAGTAATTCTATCATCCATGTGTGGGAAAGATTTTGTTGCATGTAGCTATGAGGAAGAAGAGTGATCGTTCCTGGCTATTTTACAGCTAGAAATGCGGTTGATGAGAAACTTGGCTATTCTTCATCATTACTGGGAATGAATGTTGACACCTCATAGAATTCAGATACCAAGCAAAGTTGGCTCCTAATAACATATGAGAAAACGAAGAATGGAATACTTCTCTCATGAAAAAGAAAAAAAGCATGTGTGGGTGTTTCTTTTAGGTGTTCCTTCATTCATTTGAATCATGTGTTTATCAGTTATTCTGGGTTATCTGTCACCATTTTGTTACTTCCTACTATCAATATGTATTCATGGTTACCAGGTGTCTGTGAAAGAGTGTTCATGATAAACCTTTCCCCTGTTCTGGGAAGCAAAAACAAAATCAGTCTTTCTGTCAGCCGTATCTTTATTTACCAAGGGCAAACTTTTATACTCAGAATCAACCCATAAAAAAACCTTTGCCAAGGTGAGTCGATTCTAACTCACAGTGACCCTGTAGGATAGAGTAGAGCTGCCCCATAGGGTTTCCAAGGCTGTAATCTTCACGGAAGCAGCCTGCCACATCTTTCTACCTCGGAGCAGCTGGTGGGTTCGAACTTCTGACCTTTGGTTAGCAGCAGAGCGGTTAACACTGGAGTCATGAGGGCTCCTTCTCTCAGAATCAAAGATAAGCTTGATGCAGCCGTGGTATAGATTTTCTTGATGAAAGGAAATAAACACTGCAAATAAAGAAGAACAATAACAGCTAAATTAGTCCTAAACTGTGTCCAATGTTATTTCCAGCTTCTCTAAAAGAAAGTGTTGTACATCTGGCACCAGACAATCTTTCTAAACTCAAGTGTTTCATCATCTTGGATGATTCTCAGTGGGTCCTACTACCACTCTTTTCCCACATTTTATTTTGAATTATATTTAAACATATGGCAAAATTGAAATAATCTTAAAAGGAACACCCTCATATCTAGTACTAAAATCTACCATTAGCATTTTACTGTGCTAATGTAAATTTTACATTAAATAAAATGCAAATTTTTATTATATATTTTCTCATTTTTGACAAATACATATACCTGTGTCACCTAAATCCCTATCAAGATACAGAATATGAACAAATGTCCTTTTATCGATCACCAATCCATCTCTAACCCCAGAGGCAATGACTGCTGTGATCTCTTTTTCCACTATAGATCAGGTTTACATGTTCTGACGTTTCATTTAAGTGGAAATATAAAAGAGATATCATTTGTAAAAGGCTTCTTCTACTCACCATAAATTTTTTTGAGACTCATCCTTGTTATTTTGTGTTCTAGTAGTTTCTTTCTTTCTATTCCTGAGTTGTATTCCCTTGAAGAATATGCCGCAATTTGTTGACCAATTCTTTTGTCAATGGACACCTGGGCAATTCCTAGCTTTTGTGTGTTATGAATAAAGTTGCCTTGAACATTCGTGTGCAAGTCTTTATTTGCTCATGTATTTTTCTGTCTCTTGAGTAAATACCTAGAATTGGAATTACTGGATTATAGGGTATGTGTCTGTAAGTTGTTTCATAGTAGCACGCAGAGCTTTCTTCAGTGTGATCATACTGTTTAACAATGCCACCTAAAATGTACGACATATCTGCTTGCTCCAATATATTAGCAACATTTGATGTAGCCAGTCTTTCTAATTTTAGCCATTACGATGAGTGCATGTTGTGATTCTGGCTTACAATAAACATAATCAATACGGGCTTTTAGAATCCAAGTCAACTCAATTTAAATCTGTGTCATATTTGTATCATGTTTACAAATCAACATAAACACCATTTCCATTAATAATCGTTATTCTTTAGAGCTAGTAAAGAGTCATCAGTTTTTGTAACAAAGTATTAATTGTGCATGGTATAAGACTAAATAGTTTCATAGGGTATACATTCAGAAATACAGAAACTGTGAACCTAGTAAGATAATTGTTACAAAGATACAATTGGTTATGCCAATTCAAATGCTTATGCTTTCAAATACATAAACGTGTGTGTGAGTGTGTGTGTGAGTGCCCGTGCATATGTTTGTGTTTTACTCAAAAAACGTAAACTGAAATCTTCAACAGTGGTGACAAAGTGGGTAGAGTGACGTTCCGGAAGTCACAGACCTACTAAGAATTTCATTCCAGGCACCTTCCTTTCAGATTCTGTGCTTTCAACCACTCTCCTATAAAGCATTTCCTTAAGGACAAATGCCTTGTTTTTCTTTTAAAACAAGTATATCTTTAACTTGTTTTTCTTATCTTACTCTCATAGATAGGACTTTATCAAAGAGTTGAATAAAACTACTTAAAACTATTTTTTTATTCTTAAACCGAAGGAAAAGCTTTCAATATCACAACATAAAATATTAAAATTATCATGGGTTATTTATACATAACTTTATCAGGTTAAAGTAGGTGTATTCCTAGTTTTTTAACAGTTTTTTAATCATTAATGAATGTTTACTTTTATCAAATAATTTTTAATGTAGATAATTATATGATTTCTCTTTTAATCTGTTAAAGTGTTAAGCTACACTGATTGTGTTTCTAATATTAAACAAACTTTCATTCCCAGGAAAGTCAAACTTGTCCTCAATTATTCACTTTTTTATATTATTGATTTACTTGGCTTACTTTTCTTTAGGGGTATTGAACCTATTTTCATTAGTGAAATTCATTGTAATTTGCCTTTTAATATTGTTCTGTTTGATCTTGCTTTCAAGGTTATATTGGCTTTGCAAAATTAATTGGGGGTACCTTTTTTTTTATTCTCAGAAACAATGTAAAATCAGAGTTATTTCCTTCTGGATTTTTAGTTGAAATTATTGGTTAAGCCTTGCAAACCTAGGGCATCTTTTAGAGAAGAAATTAGTTAATTATTGCTCATTGGATTTCTTTACAAATGGTAATATAATAAAGTTTTCTCTTCTTCAATATATTTTCCTATATTTTTATAGCATTTTTTTCCTGGATTGAATTTGGAAAGCTTTTGTCATAAGATTTTTTTATATGCTTTGCTCTTATCATGATATCCTCTTGTTTATATGATATCCTCTTATGTCTGCATTAACTGTTTGTGTTTCCGAGGTGTGGAACTCCCTTACAGAAAACAATTCGGCCTTTGGTGCTGGTTCCTGAGAGCCAGACCACACCTGTAGCAAATGAGTGATCAGAACAAGTGGTCACCTGAGGTTCCATGCGGACAAGTCTCAGGAGGCAGGGTGTAAGCTATTATGGCCATGTAGTGAGGCCTATAAAGCCCACAGAAGACAAAGGCTCAGTGTGGTTTCCTAGGTGGTGAGAGTGAGCATCTGCTCTTGGAAGTAAGCATGACCCCTGGGGACATGGAAGCTCTGCTCCAAGACCCCATCAGGCCTTACTCTACATGTTTGTATCATGTTGTAATGGTTAAGATTGTGTGTCAACTTGGCTGGGCCATGATTCTCAGTGTGTATATGTGATCACCCCTGTGATGGGATCCGCTGTGAGTAGCCAATCAGTTGAAAGGGAATTTCCTTGGGTGTGTGGCCTGCATCTGAATATAACTGGACATGCCTTCTCTGGATCCTGCAGCTGCCTCTTGTTCATCTGACCTCTGGTTCTTGGGACTTGAGCTAGCAGTTTACCTGCCGATGTTGGGATTCATCGATTTTCACAGGCTGTGAGAAAGAGTCCTGCTCTCTGACCTGCTGATCTCGGGTTCACCAGCTCCTGTGGCTATGTGAATCATGAGAAGCCTTGCAGCCTTGCCTGCTGATCTAGGGATTTGTCAACCTTCACAGTTTGTGAGCAAGAGCCTTGCTCTCTAACCTGCTGGTCTTGGGTTCACCAGTTCCTGCAGCTACATGAATCAGGAGAAGCCTCTATCCTGATCCACGGATTTGGGATGTTTCAGCCTCTACAATTGTATGAGTTGTTTCCTTGATATAAATGTCTCTCTCTCTATATATATTTATATGCTTTACTGGTTTTGCTTTTCTAGAGAACCCAGCCTAAGACACAATTTTTCTGCTAGATTAAAGATAGTTTCATGACTGAAGTTTGTGCTTTGTTACAATGAATTATGGGACCTAAGAAACAAAGAAGCAGCTGGCACCCACTGACCTAGTCCTAGATGAATGGGGATAAGAGAGAGAAGGGGTCCACTGACATAGCCCAGGTGGACAGAAATAACAGAGAAAGGGCTGTGCTAGCAGCTGTGGTCTGAACAGTCCAGGGAAGGGAAGCTGAGATTTCTAAAGGACATAGTTGACTTGTGGAGTGGGATTCATTATCCACCATCCATTTGGCATCAGAAGTGAATAATCTCAGTCTCTCTGTATGATTTTGAACAATTAGCACAGTGAGCAGGGTTAGCTACAGAGAACCTGGAAGCTCGAAGCTCAGATGTTACTCTTTTATATTCCTGAAATTTATTATCTGTAATTTTTTATTTCTTATTCTTTCTCATCAGATGTTTGCCAATTTAGTAATTTACATTATTAAAAATATTACACATTCTTAGATATTATTTGTCTGTTTATTCTATCCATTAATGAGAAAAGTTGGTGAAAAACTTTCATTTTAAATGTAGTTTTCTGTTTTCTATTTGTACATCAGTCAATGTTTAGTTATGTATATTGAGGCCATATAGTAGGTTGACTATAAATCCATCAGCTTGATAAATGACTTTTTTTAAATTTATAAAGTGATTAACTTTACAGTAATGACTTTTAACTTAAAGTCTATTCAGTTAAATATTAATACAGCAGCAAAAAAAATATTTTGCCATTAATCTATCTTTATAATTTTTCTAAATTGGCATACAGTTAGGTTTGTTTTTAATATACAGTCTAACAATATTTTCCTTTTAACAGGAATATTTACGGTAGTTACATTTTAAATATTTGCCTGTATGTTTGGGTTTCAAACTGAAATCTCTTTTTGTGATTACTATTTACCCTGATGGTAGTATTTTTGTTCTTTATTTTATATATTAGTTTTACTGTTTGGTTATTTTGAATCAATTTGTTATTTACCTTATATTAACTTGGAAGTTATATATGGTTCTACATTGTATTTATTACTGTAGCAATTTCATTATACTTACCGTTTCACTCGCGTGATTACCACTTGTTCACTTCTTCAGTTTCTGTAGCATCTATCAGATTTTTGTCCCTCTCCCTTTCTCTTCTCTCTGTCTCTTTCTGAGAGGTATTTCATAATAGTAAACAGTACAACTGATTAGGAGATAATAGCAGTAGTATATATGCAATAGACAAAGCACAATCATGGTTGCAGCAATTGATAGAAGAAGTCAAAAGGAGTAAAGGTATAGACAGTCTCAACATAACAAACAACTTCACCTATTAGCATTTACGTACCACTACTTTCAACAGCTTCAAAATTCAGATTCTTTTACAGGCACATTAAGATTTAAGAAGATAGACAATATGCACATCCATAAAATAAGTCTCATAAATTAAAAAAAAAATGAAAGCAAGCAGAGTATGTTTTTCTGACAAAATATAACTAGATGATAAATCAATAGCAAGAAGATATTTTAGAAATCCCAAAGAAGGTAAAAATTAAATTACACATTTCTAATTAGCCTGTGGATAAGTGGAAATCACAGAAGATTTGGAACACATTTTGAAATAAATTATAGTTATAAATGTAAACAAAATTTGTGAGATGCATGGAAAGGATCATTAGACCATCATTTATGGCTTTAAGTGCTTACGTTAGAAAAGAAGCTCTAAAACAATGATTTTTGTTTCACATTATGAAGCCATAAATATAAGAACAAATTAAACTAAAGTAAGCAGAAAGAATAAAAGCAAATAGATAGAACAGAAATCAATAAAAACAAAAAAGACAAAGAGAAAGAACAATTAACCAAATCAATTATTTAAAAAGATATGTTATCTTGTAAAACCCCAAATATAAGTAATTAAGAACAAAGAAGAGTACAACAACAAAATGGTATCAGAAAATAAAGAAAGGCTATCACCACAGATTCTACAGGTATTCAAAGGATAATATGGAATATTATGAACGAGTTCATACCAATAAATTCAACAATTTAGATGAAGCAGAAAAATTCATCAATAAAACAGCCTATAAAACTGATGCAATCATAAACTGAAATTTAAATATGCAAATATATATTATATAAGTTGAATTTGTAGTAAGATACATTCCACAGGAAAAAAACAAAAAAAACATCTCAAGAACTAACCGTTTTCACTGGTGTATTTCATCAGGAATAATATTAATCTTAAACAGCACCATCACAAAATATAGGGCAAAGGGACACTCCCAGATAATTTCATGAAGCCAGCACAACCCCAAGGAAAAAATTACAGAGTAACATCCCTCATGAACTAAGATGTAAAAATCCTGAAATATGAGTGCATAGAATTCAGAAATATATTTCTGATAAATGACAAATAGAATTTTATCCCAGAATTTGGAGATTAGTTTACTAAATATATTTAATACACCACATTAACACAATAAACTTTTCATATTATCATTTTAGTAAATGTAGAAAAAGGTATTTGACTAAAGTCAACAAGGTCTCATTATCAAAATCTTAGAAAGTTAGAGATATAAGGGAATTTCCTTGAACTCTTAAAAAGCATTTACATAAAACTTTAACAATATACTTAATGATGAAGTATTAACAGTAAGACTGGGAAGAAGACAAGGATGTTATCTCATACCACTTCTATTCAATACAGTATTTGAACTCCAAGCCTGTGCAATAAAGCAAATAATTAAATTCAGGAATAAGATGGAAAAAAAAGTAGCAAACCTTTCCATTTTTGCAGAATATATCACAGTCTACGCAGAAAATACCAAAAAATTTATTTTCTAAAACAACTAGAAAAAGTAAATAATTTTTCCAGCTTGAAGGATAACCAGAAACCAAACGAATGTGAGTTTCCACTCATAGCAACCCCATGAGTTACAAAGTAGAACTAGCTCCACAGACAGGATTTTCCTGACTGTAATCTTTATGGAAGCAAGTCATCGGGCCTTTCTTTTTTATTGTCTCTGGATGGGTTTGAACCACCAACCTTTTGCTTAGTAGTCAAGCACAAACCATTTGTGCCACACAGACACCTGATTTTCAAGAGACAGTGTCAATATATTTAAAAATTTGTGTTTCTATATACAGGCAGTCCCAGGGTTATCAACATCCGACTTACGGACAAATCTCACTTGTTCTTTAATGTTATGTAAATTTGCCCTCACTTTGAAATAATCCAACCAACCCCTAACCCCCTGCCGTCCAGTCAAATCGATTTGGACTCAGAGCAACCCCATAGGATTTTATGGAAGCAGACTGCCACATCTTTCTGTGATGGTGCGGCAGGTGATTTTGAACAGCTGACGTTTGGGTTAGCAGTCAACCGTGTTAACCGCTGTGTCATCGAGGTTCCTTACTTCTACTCCCAACCCCGACTCATAACAAATTCTTCATCACAATCACCTTCACTTCCCGCATGTGCGCCTTCTAAATTATTAAAAAGCCTTCAAGCCTTTTCCTGCCCTAAAACCAAAAACCCATTGCCATAGAATCGATTCCAGCTCATAGCGACCTTTGTACTAAAGTTCGGCTACATAAGAACAAATAAGAACCCTATGCACCTGTTCCAACTTACCTACGAATTCTTAAAGACGCAGATAGGAACGGATATCATTCCTAACCCGGGACTGCCTGCCTGTACTTGCAAAAAATAATTGGAAAAATTAAGAAAACGATACCATCTTGAATACACTAATAACACATAAAAATGTTAAGAATGAATTTAATGAAAGATATTTAAGATTTCTGTATTAAAAGTATAAAATATTGCTGCAAGTAGACATAGCCAACTTAAAAGAGAGATACACCATGATTATAAATCGAAAGATCTAACATTTGCACAATTCCAACTAAAATTTGATAGATTTTTCTAGAAATTTAAAAGCTGATCCTAAAATTTGTATGAAAATGTAAAGATTCTAAAAGATCCAAAGCAAGACTAGCACAACTGAAGGACTTACATTATCTTATTTTAAGGTATGCCATTAAGTTGGAGTAGTTAAGGCAGTGTGATGTTAGCCAAGGATAGACAAACAGAGTCCAGAAGGATTCCTACTTGGAGAAGGTCAATATATGTTCAGTGAAAGTAGCCAAGGATTTCAGTGAGAAACTAATAAACTTTTCATCTACAGGAGTTAGAAAAAATGGATTGGGAAATAAAATATATAAATGTCTGTCTCTTACAATGCAATAGATTAAAGTGGATTCCAGATTTAAATATAAAATGTAAAGCTATAAAACTTCTATGTGAAAACACAGAAGAAGGTCATTATCACCTTGAAGTGGCAAGGATATCTAAAGAAAGTAAATTGAAATTAAATTATATGTTATAAATATCAAAGGAATGTTAAAAAACTAAGAAAATATTCATAATACGTATAACTAAATTAAAAAAGCATGAAAAATTTGGACAAATACAAAACAAAATAACATATGAATGGCCATGAGCCTAGGAGAAGATGTTCAATAGCATCATCCAGCAGGAAATTGAAAATTAAAACCACAATGTGATAACATATCACACCAAATATGATGGCTACAGTTTAATAAAACAGCAACACCAATACCAACTCTTGGTGAGTGTAGCCTTTGGACTCGTATATTGCTGAAGTGTAAAATGTTACAATTTCTTTGGAAAACAGTGTTGGCTTTTTCTTATAAAAGATTGGTGCTCAAAATGTTATGCTCAAATGAAGAAAACTAAAGACACAAGGGTAATATTAGTCCAAAGGACTAATGGACCACAACTACCACAGCCTCCACTAAACTGAGTCCAGTACAACTAGATGGTGCCTGGCTACCACCACTGACTGCTCTGACAGGGATCACAACAGAGGGTCCTAGACAGAACTGGAGAAAAATGTAGAACAAAATTCTAATTCACAAAAAAAAAAAAAAAACCAGGCTTACTGGCCTGACAGAGACTGGAAAAATCACGAGAGTATGGACCCTGGAACCCTTTTAGCTCAGTAATGAAGTCACTCCTGAGGTTCACCCTTCAGCCAAAGATTAGAAAGGCCCATAAAACAAAACCAGACTAAATGAGCACACCAGCCTAGAGGCAAGGACAAGAAGACAGGAGGGGACAGGAAAGCTGGTAATGAGGACTCCAAGATTGAGAAGGTGAGAATGTTGACATGATGTGTGATTGGCAACCAATGTTACAAAACAATATGTGTATTAATTGTTTAATGAGAAACTAATTTGCTCTGTAAACCTTCATCTAACATACAATCAAAAGAAAAAGATAAGCAAGGCAATTGAGACAAAGGGAAAAAAATGCAATGCTCAGACCTGCAGCTTCAGCATCAGCTGGGGATTTCAAAAAAATGCAAATTGTTTTGATAAAGTTTGAGAACCACTGTTAAAAAATTAAGCATACAATCATTATGTGACCCTGAAATTTTACTCCCAAGTATTGACTTAAGGGAAATAAAAGCATATGCAAACAAAAGAGTTATCCATGAATGCTCAGAGCAGCTATATCTAAAATTACCACACTCAGGAAACAATCAAATTAAACCAAATAGTGAAACATACGGTAACCTACAATCACAAAAACATACTGAGTGAAAGGAGCCAGATGCACTGGTATAGTATATAATGCTGCTTACATAAAGTTCTAGAAAAGACTAACCTATAATCACGATAATCAGATTAGTGATAATCTTGGGTATGGTAATGATCAACTACAGCACATGAGAAAACTTTTTGGGGTCATGAAAATATTATGTAACTTGATTTTTCAAAACTAACTGATCTGTATACTTAAAGTTATTCCTCAGTGAATTTTATTTAAAATATGCAATATGATTTCAATTGTATGGCTACAAATTTTGAAGCAAAAATTATCATTACCAATACAATTAAAAATAATCTCTGTCTTAGTCACTGCTGCTATAACAGAAATATCACAAGTGGATAGCTTCAACAAAGAGAAGTTTATCCCCTCACAGTCCAGTAGAGTAGAAGTTCGAACTCAGGGCACCGGCTCCAGGGGAAGTCTTTCTCTCTCTGTCAGCTCTGGAGGAAGGTCCTTGTCATCAGTCTTCACTTGGTCTAGGAGCATCCCAGTGCAGGAACCTCAGGTCCAAAAGGGATGCACTCTGCTCCTGGCATTGCTTTCTTGGTGGTATGACATCCCCCTGTCTCTCTGCTCGCTTCTCTCTTCTATATCTCGGAAGAGACTGGCTTAAGACACTGTCTAATCTTGTAGATCTCATCAATATAACTGCCACTAATCCATCTCATTACATCATAGTGATTGGAGTTACAACGCATAGGAAAATAACATCAGATGACAAAAGTGGTAAACAATCATACAGTACTGTGAATCATGACCCAACTGAGCTGACAGATATTTTCCCGGGGTCACAATTCGATCCATGACAGTCTCTGAACTAAAGCCACTGCAAAATATATTTATATTATATTGTTTATAACCTATATATTAATATACATGACTTAAATTTAAACTTTGTTATTTGAAAATACATTAAATCTTCAGATGCAGCAATTTTCTCTTACACGTAAATTGTTTACGTAAATGATATAGATTATATGAATGGCAATAAGTCCACAAGTTTACATAATATTTGCTGAAACCCAGGGAATGTTTATCAGTTACCTTTGCTAAATTAATAAGCTACACAGCAGTATCAAGTATATTTTATCATAATACAAAACTACCTTTATGCATATTTTTATCGACTTCTAAGTAAAATGTATGTCAGTGTTAGATATCTTCCTAACTGACAATTGTTAGGGTTCAAATACATAGAAATTCTTTTGTTTGTTTTATAATTGTGTCTTTCAAGCATATCATGAACATAGCATTAATGATTTTAAGTAAATAAAAAAATCTAATTTCACGCCTTCTTAGATTAAATCAGTGTGACTTTCTTGAATACAATGTATTATTGGTTCATGTACCCAATATATACTCTATTTAATATACTTTATCCAATCTGTAGTCATTCTACATCCATTAAAAACATATGCCTTTATAATCAATTAATCTCAATATCCCCAACTTTTTTATACTCAACTAACTGAATTCAATATGCATTAGGTATCAACTTTGAAATCATAGTCTAACATCACACATATTTCATGTTTTATTTATCATATGATACAACAGGATCCAAGCCTGTTCTTTTTTGTTTACCCATATAAAATTTAGTTGGGAAGATATTTAAAATATTTGCTCCTCCAACTGTTGATTACAGTAACTGTCAAATTTGTTTTGTTGTTGTGGTTAGGTGCTGTCAAGTAAGTTCAAGTAAGTTCCAACTCATAGCGACCCTATGTACAACAGAACGAAATACTGCCTGGTTCTGCACCATCCTCACAATCTTTGTTATGCTTTAGCCCATTGTTGCAGCCACTGTATTAATCTACCTCGTTGAGTATCTTCCTCTTTTTCATTGACCCTCTACTTTACCAAGCATAATGTCCTTCTCCAGGGACTGGTCCCTCCTGATAACATGTCTAAAGTATGGAGACATAGTCTTGTCATCCTTGCTTCTAATGAGCATTCTGGCTATACTTCTGCCAAGACAAATTTGTTTGTTCTTTTGGCAGTCCATGGTATATTCACTAGTCTTCGCCAACACCATAATTCAAAGCCATCAATTGTTTTCCAGTCTTCCTTGTTCATTGTCCAGCTTTCACATGTATATGAAGGGGTTGAAAACACCATGGCTTGGGTCAGTTGCACCTTAGTCCTAAAGTGACATCTTTGCTTTTTAACATTTTAAAGAGGTCTTTTGCAGATTTGCCTAATTCAATGCGTCGTTCGTTTTCTTGACTGCTGCTTCCATGGGCATTGTTTTAGTTAGGGTATGTTTTATCTTCCATTTTATACTATATAGGAACCTTTTCATAATACTACTAAAGTATTACATAACCATAAAGAATATACAATTCCTAGAGCAGAATTAGATATAACATACTTCGATGAAAAATAAAAGGAATGACACAAAATTCAATTTATGTATTTTATGTTTGTGGAATTTTCAAAGAAAACATCTTTCATATCCATTATGTACATTTAGGTCAAATAATCAAAGCACAGGAATGTGCTAAAGCTTTCCTAATATTTATAGTTTGAAAAGAGAGAGAAAGAAAAGGTATATATAATGCCCTCCATGATGAGAAAAATGAGCAGAGGAGACAATTATTTAAGGACATAAACAATTTTCCCTTTGCCGTAGTCACATCGAGACCATGCCAAAACACCTAATTTGGAATTCTTACAAATAATACTCTACAAGTAATTTGAATAATAAGGAAATTTCTCAAATAAACATTAATCATCTCCCTAGTCCCATTCTTCATGAGTTTTAGAAGTCTGCTACTTGAGTGAATTCACAATTTATAAGACATTATGGGAACAAATGAGTCAGATGGACTAGGATTCTTATAATTTAGTTATTAAGAAATAACTCTAGCCAACATGTATATATGTGTGTTTTTGCACGCATATTCACCAAAATAAATCGTAAATATGGCACACTAAATAAAGGATAGATGGAAATATTTTATTTTTTTCATTAGTAACAAAAGGGAAACTTCAGATGTCATTCTAAGAGTTTCTTTGAAATGTTGTAAATTATTTGCATCTCTTTGCATAAGGCCTATAAATCATAAACATTTTATACTTTGTCAATCCTCAGTGGAAATATCTATTTAAAAAATAAGTATAGAGATTACAAATCACATTTGAAAATAGTTTGCAAATGCTGAAAAGACACATAAATCTACATATCAATTTTTCATAATAATGGTTAGAAGTTGGAGAAGGATGCCGTGCTATTAAATGTGCATAAATATGCTAATTGACTATAAGTGGTATTGTCAAAAATATAACCTATGGCTAATATCATGAAGATAATTAATTGCTAGTTACCTTCTCTCACAAAGATGGGGTGGGTATACTTTTGAGTTAATCTTCTGAACTAGGTTTATGTTGATCTGAAATTACAAAGTGACCAAAGAATTATGTAAGTCAGAGATGTCGGTTGTAAGACAGCCATCAGGAGTATAATATACTACTCCCAGATTGCAGTAAAACCAATGAGTATCCTTTGGATTTGAAGTGGTCTTCCAATCAACAAGACCCCATTATTTCTGCCTTATACTACCCCTGCTGTTCTAAACAAAAAAAAAAGTTAATTAAAAAAATACATATTAACAAAATATCTGTGCCCAAAGCAAGATAAATATGCTTGTGGATAAGAGGTATAGAGTGGCATGCAAGGAGTAAAACTGTGGGTTTCATTATCTCTAGAAGAAGAAAAAGGAGAGAAAGATTTTGAATCCAGCATATTAATGGAAACCTAAAGCTCCCCACATGTGTTGGGTGACTGGAGTTACGTTCAACCCGTGAATCTATTGTATGGAGTGATACTTCTCTATAACAAATTAAAGCACTCTCCCTCAAAAAAAAAAAAAAAAAAAAAAAAGGCTGCATACTTTCAGTGTCACACACAAACAAAACTGGTCCACTAATTAAGTATGCAATATGCTGCATAAAACCATAGAACAATCTCAGGGATGCCTGTTCTGAAACTAACAGTACCAGGCAGGGAAGAAAAACCAAACTTGCTAGAGTAGGTGGTGAGTCCAGAGGGAAATAGAAAAAAGCTCCTGCACCAATGAACTTGGAAAACAAAGTTCCTAAATATATGGGGGAAAATAACAATGATGAAAATACTCAAAATTATTCAACGTTCAGAAGGTAAATTCAAATGGGATAAAAAGTAAGATACAAAGCCTCGCTATATTAAACTCAATTATAGATGGTGGAATTTTCTGCAAAAATATAGAGCCCATTTCTGGAACTTGAAAGTTAATGGAAGAACAGCGGATAGAAGCAAATCGCAGAATAGCATGATTTTGGTTTTTAGCATAAGTAGCAAGCATGTGTATCAACAGACCGACTGATTCCTATTTTTAAAGGCACTTTATGTTTCATAAATTCAACCATTTATATATTTAGTCTATAATACTTATGGAGCATCACCATAAGTATTATAAGGTGAAAACTATAAAAAGCAAGTTAAACAGCCTTCCTTTTAGAGAAGGATTGTATTTCCATGTCTCTGATGGCTCCTTTCACATAGAGGAAGCTCGAATAATGGACCATTACTGGTGTTACTGTTAGTTGCAGTTGAGTCGGCTCCAAATCATGGTGACCTCATGTATACCAGAATGAAATGTTGCCCAGTTCTGCACCATCTTCATGATCGTTGGTGTGTTTGAGTCCATTGCTGTGGCCATTTTGTCAATCCATCTCACTGAGGTTTTCCCTTGGCTTTGCTGGCCCTCCACTATACCAAGCATGACTGATCCCTCCTCATGATGCATCCAAACTAAGCAAGGCAAGATCTCAGACAATATTCTATGATCTATATGGTTTTCATTGGCTAATATTTGAAAGTATATTTACAGGCCTTTCCTCCTAGTCTGTCTTAGTCTGAAAGCTCTACTGATACTTGTCCATCATGGGTGACCCTGCTGATATTTGATATACTGGTTGCATATCTTCCAGCATCACAGCAACACGCAGCCACCATAGTATGACAAACTGACAGATGTGTGGTGAGCACCATTACTAGCTCTCTATTTTTTTAATTCACTTAAGAACTGAGAAGGGAGGAAAAACCTGAACAGGATCAACCTGGATCTTCAGTGGTTGTGAAGGACTAGTATGGAAAAAGGTTACAGTCTGCAAAGGGCCACAGATAAATTTCTGGGGGTGATGGAAATGTTCTATATCATAACCTGAGTAGTGGCTACACTAAGGGATACAGTTGTCAAAATTCACCTAATTATACACTCAAAAGAGGTGAATTTCATTGTCAATTTATACTTCTATAAAGTTTATAAAAATATATAATTTCATAACCATCATATTTAAAAAAAATTATCAAGACCAAGTGTAGATTGGCAATACAAATTATATTTTTATACATGGAGGGAGTAAAAACTGATATCACTTTGAAGGTAATTCCAATACCTAGCAAGATGTGGATAACCTAAAACTCAATAATTTTATTTCTAGCTATGTTTTCTGGACATATGTACAAGAATACATGTATAAGTAAATTCAATGAAAGCTATTTCTCATACAAGAAAGTGACCATAACCATTCTCCCTCAGGAGAAAAGTCGATAAAATCTACTGTACTTCTGGAATATATATTATATTATAGTTGAGATCAATAGACTGTTTAACAAATATGACCAACAACAAATTTTAAAAATACGTAACAATGGAAAACAAATGCTATTTTTAAGAAATGTAAAGACCCAAACATCAATATGTGTAGTATATATGGGCACATGATACATCGTAAATGTAGGAAAATATATATGAGATGGTCACAGACAATTTCATGAGAGTGATTACGATAGAGGAAGAAAGAGGAACCAAATGAACTGAGGCTTTAGCTGTGATAGTGATATAATTCATTAGAAATAGTTACATGAAATACATATGAAAAAATATTAACATTTGGGTGGATATATGTGTTTCTGCTATGCTATTTCATGTAATTTTCTAAATGCTTCAAGTATTCTAACATTACTATTAACCTTATGTTAAGAAAAATCAGTTGATAAGTTTAGAATATATGTTTTGCTACAAGCAGCAAGAAGTTTAGGGGAAGAGTTTGGATCTTCAGGAATAAAATAAATGTACCTAGAAGAGAAAAGGAAATACATTGATAACTAATTGCTCTCCAATATGAAATGGGGAGAAAACAAACAAACAAAAATGGATGCTTAGGGATTTGAAGGTAGTTGTGTGAGAGGCACCAATAGTTCCAAGGTGTTTGAATAGAGAGAAAAGAGAAAAATCTCAGAGAGTAAACTGGAATGCTTCTCCGAGAAACTTCCCTGAAAGAAAATTCTTGTACATGTTTTTATCATATATGTGATCAGAAATAAAGGCTATTGGTATTTTCCCTGCCTATGCTTTGTCTTTTTCTTTTCTGATTAGGAGAACAACCCTTACTGGTTCTGCAAAATCAGGTCAGACATACTGAGAGATGACTGAAATTCTCAATATAAAAAACTTCATGTGATATTGGAAGAGTTGAAAATCCAAACGCTTGATGTTGGTGGTGAAACGGGTGATATCTGTACCTTGAGGGAAATTTATGGGTTCAGAAGTACAAGGCATGTCTCCATGAAGATGAAACTTACTTTGGGGAAGGAAGGCAGAACAACGAGAGATTGATTCCATGCAGGAGATAGATATTAAATAGATAAATGATACCTCTTGGGTGGAATTATCCAACCTGGGAGAGAGGCTAGAAAAGATTTGTTTGAAAAATTCATGTTTTTATCAAAACCCAGAGTTTGTAGAATTCACAGGTCTCAGTGTGAGGTATGCCCAGTAAAAAACATGGAGAAAGGTGTTAGCAAAATAAATGTCTATGCCTGAAAGCATATGGAAATAAAAATGAATAAAAGCCTACAGATTTAGAAAACATAAGACAAAATCTTAACACTTACATTTATTAACTAAAAAGCATTTTTTAAAGAAAAGGGTGAAAAATGAATGGGAAATACAAAATAAGTAGTCTATTCTACTACTAAATTAAAATAAAGGGCAAAAACAAATGCCTCTGTTATTTTCAAGCAGCACAAGTAGTTTGAGGTCTGGTAAATTCCATAAATGAAGTAAGGCAAGGTCTGGAGAACAACCCTTGGCAAAGGAATTGACTACTGAGCACAAGCACAAGGAGTGGTAAGAATCTTTTCAGTTTAAAATTAGCTACAACGCATAGGAACACAAAGGAGAAAGTTTGTTTTCCTTGAAGCGATGTCTTAGGCTGGGTTCTCCAGAGAAGCAAAACCAGTGATGGGTATATACATACATATATATAAGGGGCAGAGAGAGATTTATTTCAAGGAAGTTGCTCACACAGCTGTATAGGTAGGCAATTCCAAAACTGTAGGTCAGATATCAGGCTGGGGGCATCTTCTGACTCATGAGTTTGCAGGGGCTGATGAACCAAAAATCAACAGGTCAGCTATCAAACTGCTGACTCACGGGGCTGTGGGAACTGGCGAATCTAAAAATCTGCAGGTCAGGTGGCCGGATGCTGGTTTATGTCTCAAAAACAGGAGATCAGATGATGAAGAGTTGGATGCAGGATTGAGAGAGAGAGCTTTACCAGAATATCCATATATATTCTATGCAGGCCACATCCCCAAGGAAATCCCCGTTTCAACTGATGGCTGCTCATATCAGATCAGAAAATGGAGAATGATTAAATAATATATGCCAAACTACTGAGAATCATGACCTAGCCAAGTTGACACATAACCTTAACCATCACAGTCTACCCCTTGTCAACTTGGCACGTGTACACATCTCCTTCAACCATATATAACCTCTAAATAAAGATAATTATAAAGTTATACTTGCACCTAACATGAGACAACTAACATATGTATCCAAAAATGCACTAGCTCTGTTTACATCATGTTTTTTTATTATAATTAATGGAAAAAGGCAGGGAAGGAAAAGAAGATATTTGTGCTCTCTCTCTCCAAATATGTGTATGCGTATATAAATATATATATATATATACATACACACACACACACATATAGATATATACACACACACACCCACTCCTCACTTATTGACATGGTTAGTTTCCAAAGACCAGGTAGTTATGCAAAAATCAGTGTTATGCAAAAAAAGAAGGATGACTACATCTTTACATTACTGCCAAATTACATCGTTATATAACTGCCAAATTACATCATCACATAACTGCCAAATTACATGATTACATACTGCTAAACCACTGAGAATCATGGCCCAGCCAAGCTGATAAATAACCTTAATCATCAAGGCCAGCATTACTCCTCGCATCTCGGAGTTGTTTACTGCCAGATGTATGCGGTTAGTGTGCAAAATAGTTGGATAGCAGAATTTTACTATTTTTTTTAAATTTTATTTTTTTTATTATACTTCAGGTGAAGGCTTACAGAACAAATAGTTTCTCATGAAACAGAATGTACACATGTTGTTTTATGACATTGGTTAACAACCCCACAACATATCAACCCTCTAACTTCTCAACCTTTTCTTTTTGGTGAAAATACACATAGCACATACACCATTTCAAAAATTTCTACATGCACAGTTCAGTGTCATTGACTACGCTCTTCCAATTGTGCCGTTATTCTCACTTAAGATGAAGGCTTACAGAACAAAATAGTTTCGCATTTAACAGTTACTACAAATGTTGCCCTATGACAATGGTTAACAATCTCACAACACATCAACAATATCCTTACTCAAACTTGGGTTCCATATCACCAGTTTCCTTGTCCCCTTCTACTTTCTGGCCCTTGTCACTGGACTCCTGTACCTCTTTAGTCTCATTTGGTTTTACAGGGCTGTCCACTCCCAGGGTGAACAGTGAACCTTGGAGGTAACTTCACCACTGAGCTAAATGGGTGTCTGGAGGCCATACTCTCGGGGTTTCTCCAGTCTCCTTTAGGCCAGTAAATCTGGTCTTCATTTTTGTGAGTTAGAATTATGCTCTACATCCTTCTCCAGCTCTGTCCAGAACGCTCTGTTGTGATCCTGGTCAGAGCAGTCAGTGGTGGTAGCCCGGCACCGTCTAGCTGTACTGGACTCAGTCCGGTGGAGGCCTTGGTAGCTGTGGACAATTAGTCCTTCAGACTAATCTTTTCCTTGTATCCTGTTCTCTTCATTCTCCCTTGCTCCTGAAGGGATGAGACCAGTGGAGTATCTTAGATGGCCGCTCACAGGCTTTTAAGACCCCACACACTACTCACCAAAGTAGAACATAGAACATTGTCTTTAAAAGCTGTGTAATGCCAATTGAGCTAGATGTTCCCTGAGACCATGGTCCCCACAGCCCTCCGCCCAGCAATTCAGTCCCTCAGGGAGTTTGGATGTGTCTATGGGGCTTCCATGACCTTTCCTTGTACAAGATGTGCTAGTTTCTCCTGTATTGTGTACTGTCTTACCCTTCACCCAAGATACCACTTATCTATTGCCTATTTAATATTTCCCCCCAACCCCTCCTATCCCTGGTAACCAACAAAGATTGTTCCATTTTGTGTGTGAACTTTTTCATGGGTTTTTACAATAGAGGTCTCATACAATATTTGTCCTTTTGTGATTGACTTCTTTCACTCAGCATAATGTCCTCCAGTTTCATCCATGTTATGAGATGCTACACAGATTCATTGTTGTTCTTTCTCGTTGCATAGTACTCCATTGTGTGTATGTACCATAGTCTGTTTATCCATTCATCTGTTGATGGGCATCTAGGTTGTTTCCATTGTTTTGCTATTATGAACAATGCTGCCATGAACATAGGTGTGCATACGTCTATTCGAGTGACGACTCTTATTTCTCTAGGATAGATTCCTAGGAGTGGGACTTCTTGAATGAACGGTATGTCTATTTCTAGCTTTCTGAGGAAGTGCGAAATCATTTTCCAAAATTGCTGTATCATTTTGCATTCCCACCAGCAGTGCATAAGTGTTCCGATCTCCCCGCAGCCCCTCCAACATTTGTTATTTCCAGTGTTTTTGATTCGTGCCAGTAATGCCAGGGTGAGATGGTATCTCATTGTGGTTTTAATTTGCATTTCTCTAATGGCTAGTGATCACGAGCATTTCCTCATGTGTCTGTTGGCCATTTGAATGTCTTCTTTGGTGAAGTGTCTGTTCATT
The DNA here is from genome assembly GCA_030035585.1 of Dugong dugon. NCBI lineage: Eukaryota > Metazoa > Chordata > Mammalia > Sirenia > Dugongidae > Dugong > Dugong dugon. Next base: position 192,815,681 of record CM057463.1, on the reverse strand, counting down.
TCCTTTGCCCATTTTGTAATAGGATTATTTGTCTTTTTGTTGTAGAGGTGTTGGATTTTCTTGTAGATTATGGAGATTAGACCTTTGTCTGTCTTGTACTGTCCAAAATTTTTTCCCAGTCTGTACGTTCTCTTTTTACTCTTTTGGTGAGGTCTTTTGAAGAGCATAGGTGTTTGATTTTTAGAAAATCCCACTAATCTAGCTTATCCATTTGGGTTTGTGCATTGATGGTTATGGTTTTTATCCAGTTAATGCCATGTATTAAGGCCTGAAGTGTTGGTCCTATTTTTTCTTCTATGAACTTTATAGTTTTAGGCTTTATATTCAGGTCTTTGATCCATTTTGAAGTAGTTTTTGTATACGGCCTGAGGTATGGGTCCTGTTTCAATTTTTGGCAGATGGATATCCAGTTTTGCCAGCACCATTTGTTAAAAACACTGTCTTTTCCCCATTTGGTGGACTTTGGGCCCTTGTCGAAGATCAGGTGACCGTAGGTGGATGGATTTACATCTGGGTTCCAATTCTGTTCCATTGGTCAATGTCTATCTGTAGTTGTACCAGTACCAGGCTGTTCTGACTACGGTAGCTGTATAGTAGGTTCTGAACTCAGGTAGTGTGAGTCCTCCAACTTTATTCTTCTTCTTCAGTAGTGCTTTATTTATTTGGGGCTTCTTCCATTTCCATGTAAAGTTAATGATTAGTTTTTCCATCTGTTTGAAGAATGTTGTTGGTATTTGGATCGGGATTGCATTGTATTTGTAAATTGCTTTGGGTAGAATTGTCATTTTCATAATGTTGAGTCTGCCTATCTATGAGCATGGTATGTTTTTCCATTTATGTAGATCCCTGTGGGTTTCTTGCAGTAGTGTTTTGTAGTTTTCTTTGTATAGGTCATTTACATCCCTGGTTAGATTGATTCCTAAGTATTTTATCTTTTTACAGGCTATTGAAAATGGTATTGTTTTCCTGATTTCCTTTTGATCATTCTCCTTATTGGTGTATAGGAATCCAACTGATTTTTGAATGTTTATCTTGTATCCTGCTACTCTGCTGAATCTTTCTATTAGATCTAGTAGATTTCTTGTGGAGTCTTTAGGGTTTTCTGTGTATAGTATCATATCATCTGCAAACAGGGACAGTTGAACTTCTTCATTACTAATTTGGATGCCCTTTATTTCTTTTTCTTGCCTTATTGCTCTAGCTAGAACTTCCAGCACAATGTTAAATAGGAGTGGTGATAAAGGGCATCCTTGTCTTCTTCCTGTTTTCAAGGGTAATGTTTTCAGCCTCTCTCCATTAAGAATGATGTTGGCTGCTGGTTTTGCATAGATGCCCTTTATTATGTTGAGAAATTTCCCTTCTATACCTATTTTATTGAGAGTTTTTATCAGGAATGGGTGTTGGACTTGTCAAATGCCTTTTCTGCGATAATTGAGATGATCATGTGATTCTTTTCTTTCCTTTTATTTATGTGGTGGATTATGTTGATTGATTTTCTAATGTTGAACCATCCTTGCATACCTGGTATGAATCCTGCTTGTTCGTTGTGTATTTTTTTTTTTTTTGATATGATGCTGAACTCTATTAGCTAGAATTTTGTTGAGAATTTTTGCATCTATATTCATGAGAGATATTGGTCTGCAATTTTCTTTTTTTGTGACATCCCTTCCAGGTTTTGGTATCAGCATTATGCTGGCTTCATAAAATGAATTTGGAAGTGTTGCTTCCTTTTCTATGCTCTGTAATAGCTTGATTAGTACTGGTACAAGCTCTTCCGTAAATATTTTGTAGAATTCTCCTATGAAGCCATCTGGGCCAGGGCTTTTTTTGGTTTGGAGTTATTTTATTACCTTTTCAATCTCTTCTCTTTTTATGGGTCTGTTCAGATTTTCAACATCACTTGGTTGTAGTTTGTGTAGGCAGTGTGTATCTAGAAATTTATCCATTTCCTCTAGGTTTTCAAATTTGTTGGAGTATAGTTTTTCATAATATTCTGTTATAATCCTTTTTATTTCAGTTTGGTCTGTCGTAATGTCCCCCATTTCATTTCTTATTTGGGTTATTTGTGCCCTCTCCTGTTTTTCTTTTGTCAGTCTGGCCAGTGGTTTGTCCATTTTGTAGATTCTTACAAAGAACCAACTTTTGGTTTTATTGATTCTTTCTATTATTTTCTTGTTCTCTATTTCATTTATTTCTGCTCTGATCTTTACTATTTCCTTTTCTCCGGTGGTTGTGGGTTTTTTTTTTTTTTTTTTTGCTGTTCTCTTTCTATTTGTTTGAGTTCTGTAGTTAATGTTTTGATTTTGTCCCTTTCTTCTTCTTTGATATGTGCATCTATTGCTATAAATTGTCCTCTGAGGACTGCCTTTGCTGGGTCCCAATGGTTTTGGTATGATGTGTTTTCATTCTCATTTGATTCTAGGAATTTTTCGATTCCATCTATGATTTCTTCTATTACCCAGTGATGTGTAAGCAGGGTATTATTCAGTTTCCATGTGATTGATTTTTTTTTCCTTGCTCTTTCTATTGTTAATTTATACCTTGATGGCATTGTGGTCAGAGAAGATACGTTGAATTATCTCAACATTTTGGATCTTGTTGAGGATTGCTCTGTGGCCTAAGATGTGGTCTATTCTGGAGAACGATCCAAGTGCTTTGAAAAGAATGTGTACTTTACAGCGGTTGGATGGAGGGTTCTATATATGTCTTTGAGGGCAAGTTGGCTGATTTTGCCTTTTAGGTCTTCTGTAGCTTTGCTGAGTTTCTTCTTAGTTTTTCTGTCCTTTACTGAGAATGGTGTGTTTAAATCTCCTACTATTATTGTGGAACTGTCAATTTCTCTTTTCAGTGTTGTTAGAGTTTGTTTTATGTATTTTGGAGCCCTGTCATTGGGTGCATAGATGTTTATTATGGTTAAGTCTTCATGATGGATTGTCCTCTTAATCATTATATAGTGTCCTTCTTTGTCTTTTATGGTAGATTTTGTTTTAAAGTCTATTTTATCTGAGATTAGAATTTCCACTCCTGCTCTTTTTTGGTAGTTGTTAGCTTCATATATTTTTTTCCAACCTTTGACTTCTAATAAATTCACATCTTTGTTTCTAAGGTGTGTCTTCTGTAGACAGCATATCAATGGATCCTATTTTCTTATCCATTGTGTCACTCTCCGTCTCTTTATGGGTGCATTGAGTCCATTTACTTTCAGTGTAGTTATTGATAGATGTGAGTTTGTTGCTGTCTTTTTTTTTTAAAATATTTTATTGTACTTCAGGTGAAGGCTTACAGAACAAATAGTTTCTCATTAAACAGTAGTACACATGTTGTTTTATGACGTTGGTTAACAACCCCACAACATATTAAGCCTCTAAATTCTCAACCTTTTTTTTTTTTGATGAAAATACAGATAGCCAATGATAAACCGTTTCAAAAATTTCTACATACACAGTTCAGTGACATTGACTACGCTCTTCCAACTGTGCTGTTATTCTCACTTAAGATGTAGGCTTACAGAACAAAATAGTTTCTCATTTAACAGTTACTACACATGTTGCCCTATGACAATGGTTAACAATCTCACAACACATCAAGAATATCCTTACTCCACCTTGTGTTCCCTATCACCAGGGTGTTGCTGTCTTTTTGTAGTGCTTTTTTTTTTTGTGTGTGTGTTGCTGAAGTTTTCTTTCTTCTTCCTACTCTCTTGTGCTGAGTTACTTTTGTTTGTGGTTTTTTTTTTTTTTTTCATTTATTTTGTTTTTGTAGGTTTTGTTTTTGCTGAGACTTTACTTTTTTCCTCTTTTTTATGAGTATGTTTGTTAACTTTCTTTGTGGTTACCATGAATTTTACCCTTAGCTTTCTAAGTTTGGAGCAGCCTACCATTACTTGGCATCGCCTTGCCTTCCTCTCCATTAGAAGGTTGTATACCTATGCCGTTTATTCCCTCTTTAATTGTTTTGATGTTGCTGTCATTTACTGATTAACTGCTCTGATTCCCTGTTGTATTTCTTTTGGTTTTGGACAGTCCTTGAGATTTCATTTGCTAGATTGGTACCTGACCGGTACTATCCTGTGTCCTAGGTTCTGCCTGTTAGCTGAAGCTGTTTGTCCTCAGATCAAAGAACTCACTTTAATAATTCTTTGTAAGTTTGGTTTCACTTTTACATATTCCATTAATTTCTGTTAATCTGGAAATAACCTAATTTCACCATCAAATCTGAAGAAGAGTTTTGCAGGATATATTATTCTTGGCTGGCAATTTTTTTCTTTCAAGATTTTATATACATCATCCCATTTCCTTCTTGTCTGCATGGTTTCTGCTGAATAATCTGAGCTTAGTCTTATTGTTTCTCCTCTGTGTGACTTCTTGTTTTCACAAGCTGCTCTCAGGATTCTTTGTTTGTCTTTGGTTTTGGCTAGTGTGATTATGATATGCCTTGGTGATTTTCTTTTGGGGTCTTTTCTATATGGGGTTCCATTGAGCTTCTTGGATGGCCAGCTTTTCATCTTTCACGATATTGGGGAAGTTTTCTGTCAGGAGTTCCTCAATTATCCTGTCTGTGTTTTCTGTTTTCTCCCCCTGTTCTGGTATTCCAATGACTCGTAAATTTTTGCTTTTGATTGTGTCCCATATAACTCTTAGTGTCTCTTCATTTTTCTTTGTTCTTAGTGAGATTTCCTGAAACAGAGTTATATCCAAGTGTTTGTCTTCAATTCCACTGATGCTGTCTTCCATCATTTCAAATCTGCTTCTCAGCCCTTCTATGACGTCTTCTATTTCTGAAATCTTGTTGTTTATCTTTTGGATTTCTAATTGTTGTCTTTGTATAATTTCTAGTTGTGAATTTTATTTTGGCATTTTGTTCCTGCATTATTTTCCTGAATTCTTCCAATTTTTTGTCCGTATTTTTCATGAATTTCTCTATTTTTCCCTCATGTTTGTCAGCTTTTTGCCTCAGTTCTTGGATATTTCTGATTATTAGGGATTTGAATTCCCTATCAAGTAGTTCTAGTGCATTTTCTTCCAGAGGAGAGTCGTATGGTGTTTTATTTTGGATGCCTAATGGAACCATCCTGTCATGTTTTTGTAAATGTTTTGATATTGTCTTCTGTCTTCGGGGCATTCAGTAGTTATTTTTCTTATTTATTGATTGTAGATTTGTTTGTTTCGTCCCTTTTAAAAAAAATTGACTATGTCTGCACAGGCAGACTGTGTGTTCTTTGTTGTTTGCTTGTCTGTGGGCACAATACTTTTCACCTCCTTCTTCAACTGGCAGGGTCAGTCACTCAGATATGGTGCGACATAGCAGGTCTAGGTGAAGAGGAGTTACTGGGAGGGGTTGTTTGTGGCACTTACTACAGCCACAAGAGCAGGTTGGTAATCAGTGCAGGCCAGGTTCCAGTAGGCCATGCCTGTGCTGCTTGGTGGTATGATGTCAAGTGCACGGTGCAGGTAGGCAGGATGCAGCGGGGATATTGTTATGTATGGAGCTAAATGGATATGGGAGAGAGGAGAGAGGAAAAGAGCCAAAAACATACAAACAAACAAAAAAGAATGCTAGGGGAGCTTGCCGTTGGAGTGTAGAGATGAGAGACTATGAAATGGAGAGAAACAGAAAGGGAGGGAGTAAGAAAAGAAAAGAATGAATAAATAAGAATCGGTAAGTTTAAAGAACCACAAAGTTCCTAGGGATCTCACTGGTGCAGCTATGAAGTCTGGAGAAGTCACTCTCAGGTTTTGCAGTACAGGCTGCCTAGAAGGCGTAGAGGTATACAACGTCAGGTATTCAGGGAACAGAAAGAGAAGGAACATATAGAGAGACAAGAAACTGAGTAATGAAGAAAGACAAAAAGGGAAAAAGGGGGAAAAGAAAACAAAACAAATTAAAAAAAAAAAAGAAAGGCCCACAAAGAAACAGAAAAAAAAAATGTAAAAAGAAATGCCCCCAGTGATCCCTCTGCACTTCTGTGGAAGCTGAAAGGGAGTCTACCTACCACACAGCTCAGTCTGACCAGAAAGGGCTCCCAACTCAAGAAAAGGAAAAGAAATCAAACCAACAATTGAAAACACACGTCTGTGGAAGCTGAAGGGGAGTGTCTCTACCACACAGCTCAGCCTGGCCGGAAAGGGGTCCCAACTCAAGAAAAGGAAAAGAAATCAAACAGACAATTCAAAACAAAGAAACGAACAAAAGCCCTGAGATTCCACCAGCGCGGCAGCCCAATCCGGGAAGCAGCTCCACACTCGAACGGAGCTCCGCAACCCGTCAGGAAGAAGCAAAGATGGCACATGGAGCCAGGTACTTGAGTGAAGGGAGGGGGAGGTGGCGAGAGTCAAGTAAGAAATCAAAAGAAGCAGAAAAAAAATAAGCAACACTAGCAGCCAACAAATGGCACTCAGAGAGCCAGCTAGTGTGGGCTGGTGTTTCTGGACAAGAGACTGTGTCCGTGGGAAGCAGAGGGGGCCGAGTGTGGGTAAAAAAGTGTAGAGAGTGGGAAAGCATATATCACAAATTACCGGAGCTCTGCAGCCCCTCAGGAAGAAGCAAAGATGGCGCACTGAGTGGGGTAGTAGAGCGAAAGGAGGGGGAGGTGGGGAGAGGCAAGGAAGAAATAAAAAGAAGCGGAAAAAAAGCAACACCAGCCGCCAACAAATGGCACCCAGAGAGCTGCTCACTCGGGTGTGTGGAATCCAAGCAGCCACTGTTTCCTGGTCAAGGGACTGTGGCCGCAGGAAGCAGAGGAGGCCGAGTCGGGGTGAAGAAGGTTGGGGGGGTGGGAAAGCGTATATCACAAATTACCAGTTGTTTTGTCTCTGGCTGGAAGCTCTGTGAGGCTGCTTTCTCATACCCCCTGTTTGCTGGTCTCCCACTGGAGTCCAGGATAGCGGATCCATGCTGCTTTAGCTGGTAGGGGACCTCTGCATGAATCTCTCCTTGCTCTCCGTTCTCTGTCAGTTTTCTCCATTTGGTGCTTGGCTGAGTTCTTTATCTCTTCATTTGATGTTTTAGGGTTTCAGGATTGTTGTATTCTCTGTTTGGCTTAGTTTTTTGGATCTTTGCTGTGGAGGGACGGCATGGTGCTTCTGAGTAGAGCGCCATTTTGCTGGAAGTCCTCCAGATTTTTTACTATCGTCATAAATGTTAAATCTCGGATAATGAGATAGTCGTTAAGTGAGGAATAGGTGTGTGTTTGTTTGTATACATATATATATATATGGAATACTGCTGGAACAGTGGTTAAGCATTTCGCTGCTAACCAAAAGGTTTGCAGTTCAAATCCACCAGTCTCTCCTCAGAAATCCTATGGGACAGTTCTACTCTGTCCTATAGGGTTGTTATGAGTTGGAATCAACTTGATGGCAATAGGTATACATACATACACAGAACACACTAAATGTCTTGGAAGGCATCTACATTAGGCTATGCCTCAGGCAATGCTGCAGGTACTGTCCCAGGCTATATCTCAAAGACTCTTCAAGCACAGCTGGGTTAGTCTTATAAGATGGGGGTGCAAGTGATAATGGTTTTACTGGAAAGGGTGGCTGAGCAGACAAACAGTGATCCCTTCACATGGGAAGAGAAGGAGTGTTGGGAACTCCTGGTTGGAAGGAGTGATTCAATAGAATTTAGGGGCTCATTTCCCCAGGTCCTGATTATCTGCCCATATGTCCCCATCCCAAATTTCAGGATCCCATTTCTTCCCAACCAATACCTCATTTTAACTTCAGACACCATTCAAGGTTGGGAATTCAATTGGCATTGTAATTCAGCCACTCTTAGGAAAAAGATGTTGAATTTGGATTTCTGTAACATCAGCTCTGTTACTTTCTGGGCACAAGTGGCAACTTTCAGGTCTTGTATGTCATACTTGAGCTGTGACTCTGAAGTTTTGAGCTTATCCCTTTCTTTCACCATTTTTGTCTAGCGAAAGTAGGTCCAAACAACAAGCTTCCTTATACTTCTCATTCTGACAAAACTGTAGAAAAGTATCAAATATGTAATCACCTAGAGCATTGTCTCTCAAACATTTGATCCAGTGTGGTAATATTTTGCATATTCCTATTACCATTTAATGCCATGGATTAGCAATGTCCTCTTTTCTATGAAGGCAGAGTCATTTGTGTCTTTAAGACTAACTAGACTTGAGAACCAATTCAGAAAACTCATCCTTATAATTTTGTTCCTCTAGAACCGAACTGTGTCAGTTTGTGGTACTGTAGTGCTGGAAGCTATGCCACTGGTATTTCAAATAGCAGGAGGGTCACCCACAGTGGACAGGTTTCAGCAGAGCTTCCAGACAAAGACAGTCTAGCAAGAAGGGCCTGAAGGTCTACTTCTGAAAAAGTGACCAGTGAAAACCTTATGAATAGCAGAACACTGTCTGATATAGTGCCAGAAGATAAGCACCTAGGGTTGGAAGGCACTCAAAATATGACTGGGGAAGAACTGACTTCTCAAAGTAGAGTCAACCTTAATGACATGGATGGTATAAAGCTTTCAGGACCTTCATTTGCTGATGTGGTATGACTCAAAATGAGAAGAAACAGCTGCAAACATCCTTTAATAATCAGAATGAGAAACGTATGAAGTATGAATCTAGGAAAATTAGAAATTATCAACATTGAAACAGAATGCATGAAAAACTATGTCCTAGGCATTTGTGAGCTGAAATGGACAGGTATTAGACATTTTAAATCAGACAATCATATGGTCTAATTATTCCAGGAATGACAAATTAAAGAGGAACAGTGTCACATTCACCATCAAAAAGAACATTTCAAGATCTCTCCTCACTCAGTCACAACAATGTCAGTAATAGTGCAATATCCATATGCTGACAAGGAAGACCAGTTAACAGGACTATTATTCAAACTTAAGCACCAGCCACTAATGCCAAAGATGAGGAAATACTTAATTGTGTTCATGTGGAACCTGTATATAGACCAAGAGGCAGTTGTTGGAACAGAACAAGGGGATATTGCATGGTTTAAATCAGGAAAGGTGTGAGGCAAGGTCATGTTCCTTAACCATACTTAGTCAATCTGTATGCTAAGCAAATACTTGGAGAAGCTGGACTATATGAAGGAGAATGGGGCATCAGGAATGGAGGAAGACTCATTAACAACCTGCTAATGTGCAGATGACACAACCTTGCTTGCTGAAAGCGAAGAGGACTTGAAGCACTTACTGATGACCATCAAAGACCAAAGCCTTCAGTATGGATTACACCTCAACATAAAGAAAACAAAAATCCTTACAACTGGACCAATAAGGAATATCATTATAAATGGAGACAAGATTGAAATTGTCAATGATTTCCTCTTACTTGGCTCCAAAATCAATGCCCATGCAGGCAGCAGTCAAGAAATCAAAGGACAGTTTCTCCCCATTGGTTAGTGCTGATAGGGCAGAGTGTGTGCTCGGCTCAGAACACACATTTAGTATTAACAAAAAAAAAAAATTACAAAACATTCGCATCTCCCCACGCTGGAGGCTTTTTATTTTTTTTTTTTCCTTCTTCCTCTTTTATAAAATAACCAGGTGAAGCAGTGAGACTGAGCCTCCCGCCTGAGGCCCCACAGCAGTTCACTGCGAGGACCGCCACCGCCACCCTCGCTCCCCAGCCAGAAGCCGGCGGCAGGAGATCCACCCAGTTCTATGGCCGTTGAATAGTTTTTTGTTTTTTCGATTCTGGATGATTTTTGTCCCTCTGTTCTTGTCCTCACTCCCATCCTCCCGGCTCTGGCCTCAGGCCCCAGCACTCACTCTCTGCTCACGGAAAGGTCGCAGCCTGTGGCCCTGCGGGCAGTGTGCCGAGATGAACCCCAGCACCTCCAGCTACCCCGTGGCCTCGCTCTACGTAGGGGACCTACTCCCCTACGTGACCGAGGCGATGCTCTACGAGAAGTTCAGCCAGGCCGGCCCATCCTCTCTATCCAGGTCTGCAGGGACGCACCACCTGCTGCTCTCTGGGTACGTGTGTGTGAATTTCCAGCAGCCAGAGGACGGGCGTGTGCTTTGTGCTTTGGACACCATCGATTGTGATGTTATATACGGTGAGCCAGTACGCATCATGTGGTCTCAGAGTGATCCATCGCTTCCAAAAAGTGGACTGGGAAACATATTCATAAAAATGTGGACAAATCCATTGACAATAAAGCACTGTATGATACATTTTCTACTTTTGGTAACATCCTCTCCTGTAAGGTGGTTTGTGATGAAAAAGGCCATGGATTAGTAGATTTGGAAACACAGTAAGTAGCTGAAAGAGCTATTGAAAAAATGAAGGGGATACTTCTAAAAGATCGTATTTATTGGACGATTTGCTTCTCATCGAGAAGCAGAATGTGGAGCGAGGGCGAAAGAACTCCCAATGCTTACATCAAGAGTTTTGGAGACGACATGGATGGAGAGCGCCTTGAGGATCTCTTTGGCAAGTCTGGGCCTGTCTTAAGTGTGAAAGTAATGACAGAAGAAAGTGGAAAACCCAAAGGTTTTGGATTTGTGACCTTTGAGAGGCATGAAGATGCACAGAAAGCTGTGAACGAGGTGAGTGGAAAGAAACTCAATGGGAAACAAGTTTATGTTGTTAGAGTGCAGAAAAAAGTGGAGTGGCAGACGGAACTTCAATGCAAAGTTGAACAGTTGAAGGAAGATAGGATCACCAGATACCAGGGCGTCAACTTATATGTGAAAACTCTTGATGATGGTATTGATGGTGAACGTCTCCACAAAGAGTTTTCTCCATTTGGTACAATCACTAGTGCAAAGGTTATGATGGAGGGTGGTCACTGCAAAGGGTTTAGTTTTGTATGTTTCTTCTCCCCAGAAGAAGCCACTTACAGAAAAGCCAGTTACAGAAATGAATGGTAGATTTGTCACCACCAAGACATTGTATGTAGTTTTAGGTCAGTGCAAAGAAGAGCGCCAGGCTCACCTCACTAACAAGTATATGAAGAGAATGGCAGTGTAAGGGCTGTGCCCAGCCCCGTAATCAACCCCTACCAGCCAGCACTTCCTTCAGGTCACTTCATGGCACCTATCCTATAGACTCAGAACCATGCTGCATACTGTCCTCCTAGCCAAATTGCTTAATTAAGACCAAGCCCTCGCTGGACTGCCTAGGGTGCCAGACTTCATCCATTGCAAAATATGCCCAGTGCTATCCTCCCAGCTGCTCCTAGACCACCATTTAGTAATATGAGGCCAGCTTCTTCGCAGGTTCCATGAGTCATGTCAACGCAAGGTGTTGTAACACATCAACACAGACCAAGGGTCCCCATCTTGCAGCAGCAGCTGCTGCAGCTACTTCTGTCTGCACCATTCCCCCATATAAATATGCTGCAGGAGTTCACAATCCTCAACATCATTCAGCAGCTTGCTGTTCATGTACAGCATCAGGAACCTTCGACTGCTTCCATGTTGACATCTGCCCCTCCTCAAGAGCAAAAGCAAACTTTGGGTGAATGTCTGTTTCCTCTTATTCAAGCCATGCACCTTATTCTTGCTGCGGAGATTGCTGGCATGTTGCTGGAGATTGATAATTCGGAAGTTCTTTATATGCTTGAATTTCCAGAGTCTCTTCATTGTAAGGTTGATGAAGCTGTGACCATACTGCAAGCCCACCAAGATAAAGAGGTTGCCCAGAAAGCAGGGAACAGTGCCACGGGTGTTCCAACTGTTTAAAATGATCAGGGACCACAAAAAGAAACCCATGCTTCACCATAGAAAAATACCTAAACATCGAAAAACTTAAATATTGTGAGGGGAGAAAAATGCAAAATATAAACTTAAAAAAAAAAGAAAAGGAAACTTTGAACCTTATGTACCCAGAAAATATCAGGTCTAGCAAACAATGCTGGTACTAGATTACTTAATTGTTTAAACATAACAAAAAATAAAACAAAAATCATCAAAGATAAAAACTAATGTTTTATAGACCCTGGGAAAAAGGAATTTCAGTGAAGTACAAAAATTTAAAGCATTTCTTTCTTTAATTTTTTAATCTTTACTGTGGAATAGCTCAGAATGTCACTTCGGTTTTAGATGACAGAATTGATAACTGAGCAAGGAAACTTAACTTGGATCATAAAATTCTTGCTTTAATAAAAATTTCTTAAACCTTGGAGGAAAAAATTAAAGTAAATCAAACAACGTATTGCATTGGGTGAATCTGCTGCAAAAGACCTCTTTATAGTGTTGAAAAGCAAAGATTTTGCTTTAGGGACTAAGGTGCACTTGATCCAAGCCATGGTATTTTCTATTGCTTCATAAGCATGCTAAAGTGGGACAGTGAATAAGGATGAATGAAGAAGAATTGATGAATTTGAATTATGATGTTGGCAAAGAATACTGAATATACCACAGACTTCCAGAAGAATGACCAAGTGTGTCTTGGAAGATGTACAGCCAGAGTGCTTCTTGAAAGTGAGGATGGTGAGATATTGATTCACATACTTTGGACACATTATCAGGAGGCACCAGTCCTTGGAGAAGTACTTCATGCTTAATAAGCAGAGGGTCAGTGAGAAAGAGGAAGATCCTCGACAAGAAGGATTGATACAGTGGCTGCAACAATGGGCTCGAACATAGCAATGATTGTGAGGATGGCGCAGGATCGGACACTGTTTCCTTCTGTTATAAATAGGGTTGCTGTGAGTTGGAACCAACTCAACAACGCCTAACAACAACAACAGCAGCAGAACCAATCTCAATACCAGATGTCTTAGGCTGGGTTCACTAGAAGAGCAAAACCAGTGAAGCCTATTTATGTGTGTGTGTATGTATATATATATTTATTATATATCTATTTCCCAAAAAAAAAAAAAAACTGTTGCTGTCGAGTTGATTCCAGCTCATAGCGACCTTGTAGGACAGAATAGAGCTGCCCTGTAGGGTTTCCAAGGAGTTACTGGTGGATATGAACTGCCATCCTTTTGGTTAGCCGCTGAGTTCTTAACCCCTGTGCCACCAGGGCTACATATATATATATTTGTGGTGCAGTGGTTAGGAGCTCAGGCTGCTAACCAAAAGTTCAGCAATTCAAATCCACCAGCCACTCCTTGGAAACCTTATGGGGCAGTTCTACTCTCTGTCCTATAGGGTCGCTATGAGTCAAATCAACCCAACAGCAATGGGTTTGTATATATATGGAGAGAGAGGGAGAGAGAGAGATTTCAAGAAAATGATTCACGCAGTTTTGGATGCTGGCAAGTCCCAAATCCATGAGTCAGGTGTCAGGCTGAAGGCTTCTTCTGACTCACATGGTTGCATGAACTGATGAATCCAAAATTGGCAGGTAAGACAGAAGGCTGCTGGTTCATGGGGTTGTGGGAGCTGGCAAATCTCAAAATCTGCCGGGTAGGCTGCAGGCTGCTGACTTACAACCCAAGAACCAGAGGTCAGAGAATGACGAGTCAGATGCAGGGTTGAGAGAGAGAGAGAGAGCTTTGCCAGAACATCCATATGTATTGGATGCAGGCCATACCTCCAAAGAAACTCCCCTTTCAACTGATTGGCTGCTCACATCAGATCACAAAATGGAGGATGATTACATAATATCTGCCAAATCACTGATGATTCATAGCCTAGTCAACTTGATGCATAACCTTATGCATCACAAAGAGTCATAGGTTAAAAGAAGAAAAAAGCAGAGCAGGAATCTCCACGGTACAGGGTTAAAAATTGTCTAGTGACACCTGTGGATAGAGTAATCCAGAGATAATAGAAAATCAATCAGAAAAGAAAGTATCAACTGTATTTTGAAATTTTCCTGCTAAAAGGAAGGGTGCATTGTTCACAGTGAAGTGGAAACTATGTCCCTGTACAGTGTTCAACTTCTATTCAGCACTGACTTGCTGGGAACACAAGAGAAATACTCTTTATTATTGCTGTTATTGTTATGTGCCATTAATTCAGCTCTGACTCATGGCAATCTTATGTATAATAGAATGAACTGTTGTCCAGTTCTGTACCATCTTCATGATAGTTAATATGTTTGAGTCCACTGCTGTGCTATTGTGTCAATCCAACTCAATAAGGGTATCCCTCATTTTCGCAGACCCTCTAAAAACCATGATGTCCATATCTAGTGATTAGTCTTTCCTGCTGACATGACAAACTAAGGGAGCCAAGGTCTCGCCATCCTCACTTCTGGGGAGCATGCTGGTTGTATTTCTTGTAAGACTGATTTGTTCATTCTTCCGGAAGTCCATGGTATATTCAAAATTTTTTGCCAACACCATGGTTCGTATTCAGTTGATAATCCAGATTAACTGCCCAATAACCTTTTAGTAATATTCTTCCTTTCCTCTTCTTCATGCTTTCCTCCCTCCCTTCCTTTGTGCTTTCCTCTTACTCTCTTTATTTCTTTCCTCTTTGCTTTCTAAACAAAACTTTAATTCAATTTATTCATCTCTTGGTGAACATGAGTTTCAGAAGGAGAATCATTGCTCTAAACCCACCATGACACTGCAATGTCTAGGTCTCGATATTAGTTTAGAGGCATACCTGCAGACCATAACTGGCCAGTGAGACATGAACAAGAGCTCTTGGAAGTTTGTGCCACCTCCTTAATCTAATGTATATAATTCCCCAAAGAAAACCAACCGCTACCTCTCATGGGAAAGAATGTTTACATCTATCTGGTACCTACTGTGTGACAAATACTTTCCTATCCATCCCACAGGTATTTTTCTCACTTAATCCCCATGTCCTCAGGACCAAATCTAGATACACGCTTGAGATAATTTTCCTTCTTACAGAGTCTGCTAGACAGAGAGAGAAAATCAGAGAGCTGAAATTTAAGGGTAGAGTGAAAATGGATGTAAAGATATTTAGAATAATTTTTTTTTTTTTTTTTAGGAGGATCTCTTACGTTGTATCGCTATGAGTTGGAATGGACTACAGCAATGGGTTAATTTGTTTTTTTTTTTATGGAGCATTCAGGGGAGAAGTGTGGTGTAATTTGAAATCTTTCAATATTTTGTCTGTTTTTCAAGACTTAAAGTAACTATCTGGGGCAGCCAGTTCCTTTGTTGCAGAGGAAAAATAAAAGCAACTAAAGAGCTGCTTTCAGGTTTGACCATAAAAGCAACATCCCTCTATAGTCCTAAATTTTTTTGAAGTAGCATCAAGAAGCCGCACAAATCAAAACTATATTGAAGTCTCTGCTACTTGCTTTCAGGAGAAACAAGTTTACCTTTAATAGGAACAGGCTTTGTGAAGGGTGACAGGACAAAGAGAGAACTGTTGGATGCGCATTGCTTACACACCTAGACCTTGGACTGGTCTTCAGCCTCCATTACCATTTTGATGAATGCAGTAAAAATCCAAGGTGTTTTCTGGAATCCCCAATAAAGCAACAGATATTTTGTATCACACCTATCAGCAGATTAGAAAACATTCAGTTTCTTTCTTTTTTTTTTTTTTTTTGTAGTGAAAAATATTGCTTCCTACAAATATACCCTCTTTGCTTTAGTTTTTTTTTCCATTTGCTATATTTGCTCTATTTGATTTCTGGTTTGTATTTGGACATGGATTATACACCAGTGTGCTTTGTAACACCATATCCTCAGAGCTAAAGACAGAAGGAGCACAATTGCCAGTTACACAAAAGAATACGTTGACAAGAGAAGGCCCAGGTCAGAAAGAAGGTTGCGTTGGCAAGCTGATTTTCTCTCTACTGATAACCAGCTTCATTTCCTCTGCTCCCCCATGTCATAACATGTTAGGAGACACCTACATGAAATGCAGAAACTGAAATCGGTGTGCATCCAGGGAGTTGCTTGCCATCTAAAATTATATTTGTTAAAATATAAAACTTTGATAAAGGTTTGTGATGCTGTTTGTCCACTTCCTGTGAGTTTTGTTCTTGTTTGTTTGCTACCTGCAATGAAAAAATCCACTGACTTATTACTAGAGACTTGTGCTCGCTGGCGCATTCTTCTAGTTTTCGTCAGGAACCTCAACAGGCCACAAATAGTACAGAAAGAATATTGACGCTGGCAATCATGGTTAGACGGGTGAAGAGCAGAAACGTTGTGTTTGCTGATTGTTTGCTTGCTTTAGATTATAGACATTGACTGAGGCACTACTTAAAGAGTACAATCCAAGGAACACTGGTGGCACAATGGTTAAGAGCTCCGCTGCTAAACAGAAGGTCAGAAGTTCAAATCCACCAGTCTTTGGAAACCCTGTGGGGCAGTTCTCCTTGCACCTATACAATTGAAGACCGAGAGAAAAGTTAGTAAGAGAAATTTGAAGATATATCCTGTGGTTTGGGTGGCTACCTGTCAGAAATAGGTAGAAGACTGTCTTATTTATCTGTGCTGCTACAACAGAAATACCACAAATGGATGGCTTTAACACAAGTTTAGTCTCTTACAGTTTAGGAGGCTAGAAGTCTGAATTCGGGGCAGCAGCTTTAGGGGAAGGATTTCTCTTTCTGTTGTCTCTGGGGGAAGGTCCTTGTCATCAATCTTCCCAGAGTGAGGAGCTTCTCAGCTCAGGGAACCAGGGTCCAAAGGACATGCTATTCTCCTGGCTCTTGTTTCTTGGTGGTATGAGGTCCCCATGTCTCTCTGCTCACTTCTATCTTTTGTATCTCAAAAGAGATTGACTTAAAACACAACCTAATCTTGTAGATTGAGTCATGCCTAATTAACATAACTGCCTCTAATCCTGCCTCATCAACATCCTAGAGGTTAGGATTTACAACAAATAGGATATCAGATAACAAAATGGCAAACAACCACACAATACCGGGAATCATGGTCTAGCCAAGTTGGCGCACGTTTTGGGGGGCCACAACTCAGTCCCCCAGCAGAGACTTTCTCTGAATATGAAGAGAAGAGAAAAGTATTCTGACATCCAATAACGTTTATTCCTGCAAGCAATGCTTTTGTTTTAGACCAGAGGTTCTTGGGTTTTCTCAGTTCTTAGTCTTTATTGTCTCGAGAGTATTATCATGGTGCTCCTAGGTCAAAAGAAACATCAAACAATTTTTCTTATTCAATAACTGATCCAAACATAGAATATAAGTTTGAAAAAATAATACACATAAATTGAGAGAAAAAAATAATTTTTTATCTCATTTTTAAAATACCACCATTTCTTACTAGTTGGATATGTGCACTTTTTGAGCACTGCATAGTTTCTGAAATCTTGAAATCATATTAGAAACCATCCCCTCCAATTCTGCTCTGCAGTGATTTTTCACACAGCACCTGTTTTGTTTTGTTTTATCACAGTATCTGCTGAAAACTCAGAATCACAAAGCTATGATACCACGGAAAGAAATGTAACATGACCCTATGTTTAACTGTGAACTATCTTGGGGTAGTAGTTCATATGATGTCTAATGTTGAGTATTGCTGTAGAATGTTTCTGTGCTTCTCTTAGAAATTTCAAATGCCCCACAGAAACTAGCTTATTCACTACTACACCCTGGGACACCTCAGCACACAGCTATGGAACTGCACGCTATCTGTCATTGCTAACTTCACAGCTGGTATTATCCAGGGCAGCAGCAATGAGATGTGTCTCTAAGAAACTCTGCAGTTAGGCGAGATTAGTGGCTGATAGATTGCATGCTAGAGAAAGAAAAAGGAGATTAAATCTCAGCTTTGCCATTTACTAGCTCTAATACCTTGAGCTATTTTTCTTTCTCAATTTTCCTCTCCTTTCCCATAGACTAGAAATAATAAAAATATATAGTACCTGTCTCATAAAACTATTATGAATACTAAATGGAATAAAGCATATAAGATTTCTCTTAAGTATGGGCAGATTATTCTTGTAAGACATATAACGTAGTATTTTTATTATTGCAGAATCTCTTCACAGAAATGTTGCATTGCCTGTCACTGTCACTAGCACTTTGACAACAATGGAGATTATATATAAAGTTGACATAAAGAACCATTTGTTTAAAATTCTCGATTAATCCATTGTAATGGATTTGGTGATTCAGCACATGATTATTAAATTTAACCTTACAGGACTAAATCACATTAATAATTAACATTTTTTAAAAAATTGCCTAATTTGAATTTCTTTGTGTACACATCACTTATCCCACTGAATAAGGTGAATATTCTTTAGAATAATTATCATACCTTGTTTAATTTTATGTTTTCAAAACATCCAGAGCTTGCCTTATACGTGTGTGTGCACACGCGTGCACACACACACACGTACATACATGTGTACATATTTGGTTAGATGTCTAAGCTTCCTATTACTTAATAATCTACAGTATGATTACTGTATGATGGTTTATTATTTTTTAAATAAATGCATATAATGCTTGCTATGTGTTGGGTGCAGTACTAAGTGCTTCACGAATATTCACTCAATTATCTCTTGTGTAAACCTTATAAAATCACAATTTTTAAAGCAAGCTGAGGTAGAGGCAATTCTTTCCATAAAATGCAAAGATCCACATCATGAAAACAACTAATAATTACTGATAGTTTACTATATTTGAGGCGCTGTCTTGAATGCTTTAAATGTACTAAACAATCATACGAAGAAGTTAAGACAGAACGGTTAATTTTGTGCTCCAAGTCTCAAAACTAGCCAGTGGGCGCGGGTGGAGGATGGGTGGATAGTCAAGTAGAACTAGAGAGAAAAAAAGAGAGAGAGAGAGATAAAAGAGGATTTGAGGGTAGTTTATAAGCAAGCACATAATTCTAACTATTGGAAGAAAAAAACCAAGGTTACATAGAGTAACAAAACATGATAACTTCCCTTTTTAATTACTCATTTTACATTTGATCATTTCTCTTTGGTGACTACTTAATAACACATAAATAGGTACTTGCTAAACTTTACCATGGGATTGTCCCCTCTTTTTAAATTTACTCCTTATTCTTACTTGCTTTTACAGTTCAGAAATTCCATAGAGATAATTAATATTTACTAATGTTTACCGAGAAACTACTATACCCTAGACATAGTAATAGTTTCATAGATAGATATATACCAACAACCACCCATTGCCATCGAGTTGATTCCAACTCATAGTGACCCTATAAGACAGAGTAGAACTGCCCCCATAGGGTTTCCAAAGAGCAGTTGGTGGATTTGAACTGCTGCTTTTGGTTAGCAGATGTAGCTCTTAACCGTTGCGCCACCAGGGCTCCACTAATATGTGGAATGGTCAATAGTTGGGAGGTCCTGATTGAATTAGGATATAAAGGGACTACTAACAGGGAGAGTGAAGACCTGGGTATCAGCGAGTGTTATACATGACATTGAGATTATGTAAGTACTGGGTGTAAAGTGATGCATAAAACAAATATAGTCAGGTACTGGTAACATTGTAAAATACGTGTATTTATACTCATACACACAGACATTAATGGGCTATATCTATTCTCCCTGTATGTTAAGTTGTACTATCTTACCCAAAATTTTACATACTGAAAAGTATTTTGCTAAGCAAGCATTTGGAGCCCTGGTTGCTCAGTGGTTAAGACCTACAGCTGTGAACCAAAAGGCCAGCAGTTTGAATCCACCAGTCACTCTTGGAAACCCTATGGGCAGTTCTATTCTGTCTTATATGGACGTTATGAGTCAGAATCGACTTGATGGTAACGGGTTTGGTTTGTTTAAGCAAGCATGTAGATGACTATTTTATACGTTTATTCCCATCCTTAATTTATTCCACTTTTCAGTGGACAGAGAAGCAATATTGAAACTGTTGCTGTTTCACAGTTCTCTTATGTATACTGAGGTGAGGAATTTTAACACAGGTGTCTGTCTGTCTTACTTTTCTGAGTACAGAAAAATCTAAGCATCATTAAGTACCTCCATATGCTCCATATGCTAGACACTTGTTTTTAACCTTTACAAGGCAAACAAACGCAAACAAAACAGTAAGGTAGATTTTATAATCAACCAACACTCCTTCTTCTTAGATGATGACACTGGTATTCATAGTGATAAAATGATGTTCCCAAGGACACACTGTATTAAATTATAAGTCAAGCTCAAATTCGATTCTTATCTTTCAACCAGTGTATCCTTACGTCTCTTGGCTAGGTGGCTCAGGTAAGCAGAGTGTTTAGTTGCTGAGTATGTATTCCATAAACAGAGAAACATGTTGTCATGCTTGATAACCACATTTTTGTTTTTAATTTTCCTGTGTATATGTGTGTGATAGTTAAGATCATGTGTCAACTTGACTGGGCCATGATTCTCAGTGGTTTGGTAGTTGTATGATCTGATCACCCCATAATTGGATCTGCTGTGAGTAGCCAATCAGTTGAAAGGGAATTTCCTTGGGCGTGTGGTGAATCAAGGAACTCACGTCACAGCAAATGAAGTGTGGCAATGGGCCCATGCTCATGGAATTCACTGATCTTAAAGAGTTCCCCATCATCCTGAAGCAGCTGGATTGATAGAATGATGGAATGGCCTTCTAAAGACAAAATTACAGTGCCAGCTAGCTGGCAATACCTTTCAGGGTTGGGGCAATGTTCTCCAGGAGGCTGTGTATGCTCTAAATCAATGTCCAATATATGGTGCTGTTTCTCCCATAGCCAGGATTCATGGGTCCAGGAATCAAGGGGTAGAAATGGGCGTGGTACCACCCACTATTACCCCTAGTGACCCACTCATAAGATTTTTGCTTCCTGTCCCTGCAACCTTATGCTCTGCAGGTGCAGAGGTCTTAGTTCCAACGAGAGGAATGCGCCTACCTGGAGACACATCACTGATTCCATTGAACTCGAAGCTAAGAATGCCACCTGGCTGCTTTGGGCTTCCTTTGTCTCTGGCTCAACAAACAAAGAAGGGAGTTACCATACTGGCTGGTGTGATTGATCCTGATTACCAAGAGGAAATTGGATTGATATTACATAATGGAGGTAAAGAAGAGTATGTCTGGAATGCAGGAGATCCCTTTGGGTGTCTGTTAGTACTACCACGCCCTATGATTGAAGTTTATAGAAAACTACAACAACCCAATTCCAGCATAACTACTAATGGCCCAGACCCTTCAGGAATAAAGGTTGGGTCACCCCACCAGGCAAAGAGCCACAACCAGCTGAGGTGCTTTCTGAGGGCAAAGGGAATACAGAATGGGTGGAAGAAGAAGGTGGTTCTAAATCCCAGTTACGGCCACGTGACCAGTTGCAAAAATGAGGACTGTAATTATTATGAGTATTTCTGCCTTTTATGTGAGCTTCAAATATTTTTGTTTTCTTCACTTATAAAATATAAGATGTGAACAGGGCTATTGCGTTTTCAGTTGTATGTGTGTTTGTTGTATCATGTTAGCCCAAGTATGACTTTCTGATTGTCTTTATTCAGAGATTATGTATGGTTTAAGGAGATGTGTACAGGTGACAAGTTGACAAGGGGTGGACTGTGATGGTTGAGATTGTGTGTCAACTTGGCTGAGCCAAGATTTTCAGTGTTTTGGCAGTCGTATGATGTTGTGTTCACCCCCTAATGAGGTCAGTTGTGAGTAGCCAATCAGGTGAAAGGGAGTTTCCTTGGGCATGTGGCCTGTATCAGATATAAGTGGGAATTCTGGCAAGGCTCTTGTATTTTGCTTGCTCTGGATCCTGCAACTGGCTCCTGGTCTTCTGACCTCCAGTTCTCGGGACTTGAGCTAGCAGCTTACCTGTGGTCTTGGCTGCCTATCTTGGGATTCATTGATCTTTGCAGCCTGTGAGCAACAGTCCTGCTCTCGGATCTGCTAATCTTGGGTTCGCCAGCCCCTGTGGCTACATGAATCAGAAGAAGACTCTCACTTGGCCCACGGACTTGGGATGTTCCAGTCTCTACAACCCCGTAAGCCATTTCCTTGTTATAAATCTCTCTCTTTATATATATTTATAGGCTCTACCAGTTTTGCTTCTCTAGAGAACCCAGCCTAAAACAATTTTCATGTGTGTAAGACAAGAGAGAGAGAGAGGAGAAGAAACCATGGAAATAAACTGGAAACAGAGGTGTTTATTTCCAAGTCATTTGAAGTATTTTTTCAAAGTAATTCTAAAATTTCAATAATGTAATAAATCACAGAACAAGATTGTGTAGATGTGAAATGGAATTTAGAAACCAGCAAGCCTATTCTAACTTACAGATGAGTACACTAAATCACAAATTGTTTATGTAAGTTACTCAAATGTTAACAGCTTTTTCTGAACAAGACCAGGGGAAAAAGTAGAGTATTGAACTTGTTTAATCACTTTTTAAATATTTTAGCAGGATTCATTTGCATACAAAGAATGTGATCATTGAGTGATTCATATTTATTTATTAGAGGAAGTTCAGGAGGAATTATAATATACATTTTGCCAATCTAATTTACAAACTGACAAAAAAATGAACATCTCCTTCAATTATTTAAATTAATGAGGTTTTACTCTATGTTTACAACTAATCTTCAAAGGAAATTTATGAACCACTTTGTTTTAAAAATGGTTTTGGGTTTTTATGTACTTTAGATAAAATTACACCTTGAAATCATTCAAAGCTGAAGAACTAAATTATCTCCTTTGTTTCACAGCAGGTGACAAATAATATTCACTGATCCAGAATGCTGATTTCTGGGAAAGTGAATGCGCTCAAGATTCACTGAAGTAAATTGAACACTTACCATCACCTTAAGCACGATCTATATGTAGAGCATCAGACTGTGTTCTCTTCCTCTTCCTCCTCTTCCTCCTCTTTCCCCTTCTCCTCCACCTCCTCTTCTTTTTCATCCCAAATAAAATGAACACAGGTAATTTACACATGGTTATTCGTTTTTTTTTTTTTTTTCCAAATCACCAATAAAAAAGACTTCAAAATTCAAAACACAAACTAAACCATAAGAAATGATCAGTGCATTTGCCAGTGAGGATAATTTCATCAACCAATAACGGAATACATGAATGAAAGCAACTGGAACAGTAGTGGTTGTTTTTATCACAGAGAAAGCAATCTCATGTAGATGGTTCGGGGTGATTAATTCAGCAGCTGAATCATGCGAGTTCTCTGTGGCAGTGTCTCTGAGCTTCTCTTGACTTTCACTTTCACTTCAAGGCCTAAAGCTGCCTCCTGCTGCCCTAAGCTCCATGTTCTCCAACTATAATGTCTAAGGCAGAACAGAAAGGGGCAGCACTTCTCCTTGAACATTGGTCACTTCTAACAGCAATTTCCAGATACTCTTATTGCAAATTTCCCCTCAGTACTGTGGGTAAGGATTGAGCCACATGCTGGATTCTAACTGTGAAGGAGGCTGCCCAAGCCCTGGTGGCCACAATGCATTTACCACATTTCATTAAAAAAGGGGGGAGGGAGGGACTCAGGGCATAGTAAAAGAAATATGCACACCAGACTATAATAATTCACACTGCCTAACCTTAAATCTATATAAATGTAGATATTACCTATTATGGAGGCAAATGCACAGCATTCGTCTTAGAAATACTTTTTCTAAGTATACTGCAAAATGGCAAGTAAGTTACTAACAATTCTTTTTATATTGATGGTGGTGATAATAGGGAAAGGAAATAAAAGAAAGTAACCCTCCCTTTTAATCCACTTGTGCCTTTTTATATAATAGTTAATAGATAATAGTTATTAAATACTTATAAGTATTTTGCCTTTATCAATTAATTAATCTTCACTATTAGAATCATGCCCATTTAACAGATGATCACACTTTTCCACACAGACAAATCATTGAATTAGCACACATGAGAAGCCATACTTTCAACCACTCTGCCAACAATAAGAAGAAACAATCCAAAGGAACAAAGATATGTCACTCTTGATCCGGTAACTACATTGTGGTATTTATATATGTGCACATATGTAGGATTGGATTGGCAACAAGGTGACATATATTTACAATAGTGATAATGACAGTATAGGTAGTAGAGATGTTGTATTGTTTTGGGGTCTTGTAGGAGATGCAAGATTTAACAACTTTGTGTACAACATTTCTTTATTTAACAAATGCCAAATATTGGGCTTATTATGTTCCGGGTATTTTATTAAATGCGTTATGAAGTCAACTCATTTAATCCTTATAACAAAACCATAAGTGAGTATGGTCATCATCCTCATTTCACAGATGAGAATACTGCAGCATAGAAATTGCCTAAGTGACTTGACCAAGTAGGGTATAGGATTTACTCTCCTATCCAGGCTTTAGCTACAATATCTTCATCAATAACCATTCTATTATACTTCCTCTCCTATGCTAAACATAACTTCGTGAAGCATTATTTTCCCAGTTACTGCTTGATAATCAGCTTGTGCATTTCTTCTCTCCCTGATACTGGACTTGTATAGAATGCCAGCTTCTTAAATATGGTGTTTCATATACAATTCCAAGTGATTTTTTACAGTTAAACTTTAGTCCATTATTACATTCCCAGAGACCAAAATGTTTCTAACTTTATAAAAGCAAGTTTTAGTAAAACAAAGGGTGATGTGCATCTGCTGTTTTGTTTTGTTTTGATTTGATGTTTTTAGCAGCAAGGTTGGACTTTAATTGCCATCCGTGAATCATCCGGTTTATTTGTCAATTGATAAGAATATTTTGAAGGATTATTTAAAGTGCATCATTTTGGATATTTAAAGCGCTCTGCTGCTAAATGAAATGTTGAAGGTTCAAGTCTACCTAAGGGCCCCTTGGAAGAAACACCTGGAGACCTGCTTCTAAATAATCAGCTGTTAAAAACCCTTTGGCGCACAGTTCTACTCTGACACACATGGGGTCACCATGAGTCTTAATCATCTTGAGGGCAAGTGGTTTTGGTTTTACTTTGGATATTATAGCATATATAGTATCTGGCAGTGTTTCGTTCTATTGTACACAGGGCCGCTATGGATCAGAAAGTACCCAAAAACACCTAACAACAGCGGCAACAATAGTATCGCATGTATGAGGATTGCAAGGAGCTCTGGTGGCGCAGTGGATGAGCATTTCACTGCTAACTGCAAGGTCAGTGGTTCAAACCCACTAGCCACTCCACGGGAGAGAGATGTTCCAGTCAGCTTCCTTAAAGATTTACAGCCTTGGGAGCACCTATGTGGCAATTTTACTGTTCTATAGGGTCGCAGTGAGTCAAAATCAGTTCCATGGCGATGGCTTTGGCTTTTTTTGGTGTGAGGATTGCTGAGTACTGGTGAAGAAAACCACATAGCCATGCAAATTAGTACCTCTGTATAAAACTATGCTCTTCAGTCCCTACAGAGCTATCAGGATTGCAGAAATCCTTCCGAACTTCTCTTGTCAGCTTATTTTCCAGTTTTCCAGAAAGCTATTTCAAACTCTCTCCATTCTTGTAGATTCATAAGGAAGTTCCATATTTCAGTTCTCCAAATCTTTTGAAAAAGGTTACAATTTATTGTTTGGGACAGGTGAGGTTATTCAACAATTTCATGACCAGCATCTTTTGAAAAGGTAATCTCTTCTCACAGTAAGTTAGTAATGATTTCCTTTCTCCCTTTGAAGTATGGAAGATTCTTAAAGTATTATATTAGATATACTTTCATATTCCCCACTCACAAAGTTCTCTGGGAAACACCAAATTTCAGGGAACTTTAGATTATATTACAGAAATACTTCGAAAAGATTATTGCTATTTTCTTCCTGTAATTTCTCTATCTAACCATAATCTATGCCAGCTATTTCAATAAACTCTTTCTAAATCACTTCTCTGGGTTTGCATTAGGCATTACAACATTCTGCCATCCTCGTCTGTCCCGTGAAATGTGTTAAGTATCATTGAGCTTAAAGTCCGTTGAACTACATACCTAAAGTGAAGACAGAGTGTCGCGATGCTTGCCTTATGATTATTGTATTGGAAATTCTGTAGTAATTGACTTGCTTAAAACCTTTCAGCTGTGTTTCCTAGCAGCTGTCCTAGGAATCGGTCTACCACAGGGTTTCTTCATTCTATTCTTTTTTCTTTTTTTCCTACCTGTAAAATTTAGTGACATTGATTGCATTCTTCAAGTTGTACAACCATTCTCACCATCCTTTTCTGAGTTGTTCCTCCCTCATAAACTCCCTGCTTCCCTACAATTCCTATCTAATCTTGCTAGCTGCTGTTGTCAGTTTGATCCCATAAAGATAGTTCTTAAAAGAAAATGACTCTTTTGTCTTTCATTGCCCATTTCTTCTTCTATGAAATTATTTTATCTCTCTAATGGATTTTTCATCCTAGTCAGATATAGTTTGATAGCATACTCTTTTTTTTTTTTTTTTCTTTTTGCTTTTGGTTTGAAGGAGCTATTTCCTATTTCTGTCTCTCTTTTGGAACATTTTTATTGTGCTTTAGGTGAAAGTTTACAGAGCAAATCAATTTCCCACTCAAAAAATGTATGTGCAAATTGTGTCATGACATTGGTTGCAATCCCAGCAGTGTGTAAGTACTCTCTCCTTCCCTTCCCAGCCCCCCAACCTGGGCTCCCTGTTTCCATTCCTCTGGTTTTCCTGTCCCTCGGTGGCTTCCTTTGCCTTAGTCAAGTTGTGCTGACTTCCCCTATATTGTGCATTGCCTTTTCTTTCACCAAAGTTAACACATGTCTACTATCTAGTTAGTGGTTTCCCTTCCTCTCCTTGATAACCCTCAAAGATTGTTTCTGCATGTAAACCTTTTCTTGAGTTTTTATAGTAGTGCTTTCATACAATATTTGTCCTTTTTCAATTGCCTTATTTCACTCAGCATAATGCCTTACAGGCTCATCCATGTGGTGAAATGTTTTGCGGATTCATCATTGTTCTTTCTCTTTGCATAGTATTCCATTGTGTGTATGTACCATAGTTTGTTTACCCATTCATATGTTGATGGGTACTTAGGTTGTTTCCATCTTCTTGCTATTGTGAACAATGCTGCAATAAACCTAGGCATGCATATGTCTATTTTTGTAACAGCTCTTATTTCTCTAGGATATATTCCTAGTAGTGGGATTGCTGGATAATAAGGTATTTCTATTTCTAGCTTTTTAAGGAAGTGCCATATTGTTTTCCATAGTGGTTGCACCATTTAATACACCCACCAGTAGTGAATGAGAGTTCCAATCTCCCCACAGACTCAGCAGCATTTATTATTTTCTGTTTGTTTTTATCAGTGCCATTCTTGCAGGGAGGAGATTGTGTCTCATCGTGCTTTTGATTTGCATCTCTCTGATGGCTAGCAATTGCGAGCATCTTTTCATGTATTTGTTTGACACCTGAATATCTTCTTAGGTGAAGTGTCTGCTCATGTCCTTTGTCCATTTTTTGATTCAATTGTTTGCCTTTTTGTGGTTGAGTTGTTGAAGTTCTCTACATATTTTAAAGGTTAGACCTTTCCCAGATAATTTATTGCCAAGGATTTTTTTTCCCAGTCTGTAGGTTCTTTTTTACTCTCTTGATAAAATATTTTGATGAGTCACCATTGCTGTTGATTCTGTCTCAGAGCTATTTAATTTTTAGGAGGTCCCAATTATCTAGTTTATCTTCTGGAATTTGTGCATCTTTAATTATACTTGAAACCCTATTTATGCCATAAATTAGGGACCCTAGCATTTTCCCTAAGTTTTCTTTCATGATCTTTCTATTTTTAGGTTTTACCAATAGGTCTTTGATCCATTTTGAGTTAGTTTTTGTATATGGTGTGAGGTATGGATCCTGCTTCATTTTTCTGCAAATGTATATCCTGTTTTGCCGGCACCATTTGTTGAAGAGACTATCTCTTCCCTGTTTAATGGAATTTGACCCTTTGTTGAAGATCAGGTGTCTATAGGCACATGGATTTACTTCTGGGTTTTCAATTCTGTTCCATTGGTCTTTGTGTCTGTTGCTGTACCAGAACCAGGTTGTTTTGACTACCACTGCTGTAAAATAGATTCTGAGATCGGGTACTGTGAGGCTTCCTACTTTATTCTTCTTCAGCAATGCTTTACTTTTCTAGGGGTTCTTTCCTTTGCATGTAAAGTTGATAAGTAGTTTTTCCATCTTGTTAAAAAAGGTTTTTTGGAATTTGGAACAGGATTTCATTGTATCTATAGATTGCTTTAGGTAGTATTAGCATGTTCACAATGTCAAGTCTTCCTATCCTTGAGCAAAGTATGCTTTTCCGTTTATATAGTTCTCTTTTGATTTCTCACAGTAGTGTTTTGTAGTTTTATTTGTATAAGTCTTTTACATGCCTATTTAGATTTATTCCTAAGTATTTTATTTTTTGGGGGGCTATTGTAAATGCCACTGTTTTCCTGTATTCCTTTTCGGAGTTCTCTTTGTTAGTGTAGAGGAATCTGACAGATTTTTGTATGTTGATCTAGTACCCTGCCATTTTACTGAATCCTTCTATTAGTTCCAGTAGCTTTCTTGTGGATTCTCTTGAATTTTCTATGTACATGATCATATTGTCTGTGAACAGAGATAGATTTACTTCTTCCTTACCAATTTGGATGCCCTTTGTTTCCCTTTCTTGTCTTATTGCTGTAGCTAGGACTCCCAGTACAATGTAGTATAAGAGTGGTGACATCGAGCATCCTTATCTGGTTCCCATTCTCAGGGGGGATGTTTTCAGTCTCTCTCTGTTAAGAATAAAGTTGGCTGTTGGTTTTGTGTATATGCCTTTAATTATGTTGAGGAATTTCCCTTCTATTCCTATTTTACTGAGAGTTTTTATCAGGAATGGGTGTTGGACTTTATCCAATGCTTTTCCTGCATTGACTGAGATGATCACGTGATTATTTTCTCTTGTTTTACTTACGTGGTGGATTATGTTGATTTATTTTGTAATGTTGAACCATCCTTGCATCCCTGGTATGAATCCCACTTGGTCATGATGTATTATATTTTTGATATGCTGTTGGATTCTATTGGCTAGAATTTTTTTGAGAATTTTAGCCTCAATGTTCATGAGGGATATTGGGCTGTAGTTTTCTTTTTTAGTGATGTCTTTGCCTGACTTGGGTGTCAGGACTATGCTGGCTTTGTAGAATTAATTTGGAAGTGTTCCTTCCTTTTATGTGTTCTGGAACAGTTTGAGTAGTGTTCGTGTTAACTCTTCTCTGAATATTTGGTAGAAATCTCCAGTGAAATCATCTGGGCCTGGGCTTTTGTTGGTGGTGGTGTTGGTGGTAGTTTTTTTTATGATCTCTTCTATCTTTTTGTTTATTATAGGTCTGTTCAGATTTTCAACCTCAGTTTATGTTACTTTAGGTATGTAGTATGTTTCTAGGGATTTTCTCATTTCCTCTAGGTTTTCAAATTTATTAGAATATAATTTTTCATAGTATTCTGTTATAAGCCTTTCTATTTCAATTGGTTTTGTTGTAATGTCACTCATCTCATTTCTTATTTGGAATATTCGCATCTTCTCCTTTATGTCTGTTGTCAGTTTTGCCAGTGGTTTGTCAATTTCATTGATCCTTTCAAAGAACCAGGTTCTAGTCTTGTTGATTGTTTCTATTATTTTTCTGTTTTATTTATTTCCACTCTAATCTTTATTATTTCCTTTCTTCTTGCTGCTGTGGGCTTCTTTTGCTATTTTCTATTTGTACAAGTTGTAGGATTAAGGCATTGATTTTGGCCCTTACTTCTTTTTTGATATTGTGTTTATTTCTATAAATGACCACTGAGTACTGCTTTCCCTATATCCCAAAGATTTTGGTATGATGTGTTTTCATTCTCATTTGAGTCTAAAAATCTTTTTAATTTCAGTTTTGATTTCTTCTATTACCCTGTGGTTTTTATCCATAGTGTTGTTCAGTTTCCAAGTATTTGATTTTTCCCCTGTTCTCCCTATTTTTGATTTCTTATTTTGTAGCGTTGTGATCTGAGAAGATGCTTTGTATTATCTTTGTTTGTTTGTTTAATTTATTGTGGATCCTTTGTGGCCTAGAATATGGTCTATTCTATAGAATAATCCATGTGCACTGGAGAAGAATGTGCACTGTGCTGCTGTTGAGGGGAGTGCTCTGTGGTGTATGTCTATGAGGTCAAGTTAGCTGATTGTGTTACTTAGCTCTTCAATGTCTTTGTTGAGTTTTTTTCTAGTTGTTCTGTCCATCATCAAAAGTGGTGTGTTAAAATCTCTTATTTTTGTAGAGCTGTCTATTTATTTTTTCAATTCTGTTAAGGTTTCTTTTATGTATTTTGCACATCTGTCATTGGGGTGCATGAATATTTATTATGATTATGTCCTCTTGGTGGATTGATCCCTTAGTTGTTATATAATGTCCTTCCTTGTCTTTTATGATGGAGTTTGATTTAAAGTCTATTTTATCAGAGACTAATATTGCCACTCCAGCTCTTTTTTAGTTACTATTTGCTTGATATATTTTTTTCCTTCCTTTGATTTTTAACCTATTTATATCTTTATTTCTAAAGTGTGTCTCTTGTATGCAACATATTGATGAGTCATGTTTTTTATCCGTTCTGCCACTCTATATCTGCTGACTGGTGCATTTAAACCATTTACATTCAGTGTGATTTTCAATAGATATGAATTTACTTCTGCCATTTTGTTATGCTTCTTTTGTGCCTATAGTGTTAATGGTTTCTTTGTTCCACTTAATTTTCTGAGCTAAGATGGCCATTTGTTCATGGATTGTCTTTTCATTTCTTTCTTTTTTGTTGATTTAATGCTTACTTGGTCTTTTTAAATTTTTTTCTTATTTTGGTGGGTCCCTGGTGGCACAGTGGTTAAGAACTCAGGCTGCTAATTTGTAAGTTCGAATTTGTAACTTCGAATCCACCAGCCACTCATTGGAAACTGGGGTAGTTCTGTAGGGTCCTTATGAGTCGGAATTGACTTGATGGCAACAGGTTTTTTTTTTTTATTTTGATGGGTAGGTTTGTTAATATTCTTAAGTGGTTTACCTTTATCATCCTATGTTTAAGACAGTCTGCTATTTTTTGATATCGCCTTGATTTCCTTCCTATATGGAAGTTCTATAACTGTATCATTCATTCCCTCTTTTTGTTTTGAAGTTGTCATCAATTTCAGATTGATATCTCTGGTTCCCTGTTTTCTGCTTTGTAGCTTTATTTTAATTTGGAGATTTCTTTGTCCCGGTTGGTATCCGGGTGAAATGTGGTGTGTCTTGGTCTCAGGTTGTTATCTGATGTTGTTGGTTCCCTTGCTGAAGGACTCCCTTTAATATTTCTTATAAGGTTGGTCTAGATTTTACAAATTTCCTTAATTTTTGTTTATCTTGGAATGTCATAATTTTGCCATCCTATTTGAGAGACAGTTTTGCTGGATGTAGATAGTTGGTTGGAATTGCATTTTGTTCAGGGTTTTATATGTGTCATCCCATTGCCTCTTTGCCTGCATAATTTTTGCTGAGAAGTCAGAGGTTAGTCTTAGTGGTGTCCCTTTGTATGTGATATTTTGTTTTTCACAAGCTGCTCTCAGAATTCTTTCTTTGTCTTCGTTTCAGGATGTTTGATTATGATATGCGTTGGTGACTTTCTTTTGGGGTCTATCCTGTATGGGGTTCGTTGAGCCTCTTGGATGGAAACCTTCTTGTCTTCCATGATATTAGGGAAATTTTCTGCCAGTAATTCCAAAAAAATTCTCTCCATGCTTTTTCTTATCTCCTCCTTTTCTGGAATTCCAATCATGCATAGATTGTTCTTCTTGATTGTGTTCTACATAATCCTTAAGATTTCTTCATTTTTCTTAATTATTTTTTCTGATTATTCCTCAGATAAATTAGTACCAAGAGATTTGCCCTCTGTTTCACTTATCCTTCCTTCCAGTAATTCTATTCTACTTCTATATCCTGCTATTGACTTATCTATTTCTGATTTTTTATTGTTAATATTACGGATTTCTAGTTGTTGTTTTTATATGCTTTCTGTTCATTTTGTCATTTTGTTCTTGTATTGTTTTTCTGAATTCTTCTAGAGTTTTGTCTGTGTTTTTCTTGATCCCTTTGAGGAGCCTATATGTAAATCTTTTGAATTTCTTATCTGGTAGCTCTATTGCCATTTCTTCTTCAGGAAAACTTTCTGTCCCTTTATTTTGGTCACTTACTTGAACCATCTTGTCCTGTATATTTATATGTTTGATATTGTCTGCTCTCTCCAATGCATTGAGATATTATTTTAAGTGTTGATTGATTGTATATTTGTTTGTTTCATCTTGGTTCTTTGTTTTGTGGTGACAAGTGTTGGGCTCTCTGGGTCACTCCAGAGCACTTGTGGGACTGTGGGGTCCTTCCAGGTCTGTGCAAGCAGTTAATGCATCTGCTGGAGAGCATGATAGGCCATTTTCGTAGCCACAGGTTAGCAATGCTACCCCAATGGATGGGGTAGGTCCTTCATACAGGCACAAATTGGTGTCTCAGTCAGTGATAGGACGTCAAGGGGTCTCAGTTTGTATGGGGTCGGCCTGTGGGAACTGGCTGGGGGTAGGCTGGGTAATGCTGCTGCCAGGTGGGCATTGGGTGTTGACCCAGGGAGAGCTTGCTTATCATTGGAGTCTGTTGGGATGCACCTGGCAGTCACTGGTGATAAGATATGCTTGCCGAGCTCTGCCAGGTAGTTGTTGGAAGAGTGCACAGGGGTTCAACTGCTAGTCAATGTGCTAGGGCATCAGGCACACCTGTTGGTCGCTGGGCTATGGCACTGGGTATGTTTCCAGTTACTATGCAGGCTTGGGAGGATTGCGTTGTTCACTGGGCAGCTGATGTGTGGGCACTCCATCAGGTAGCTGGGCTGCAAATGTGCTTGTGCCAGTCACTCTGCAGTGGGTGCATTTCTGCCAGTTGCAGGGCTTCAGGTGTGCTTATACTGGTTGTCTGGTGGTGGGTGCTTCCTCTGAGATCACGATCAGGTGTGCTCTCTCTGGTCACTGGGAAGTGTGGCTAGAGGCACACTCTTACCAGTCACCAGGAAATGGGGGCTTTTCCTCCAGTCGCTGAATGCAGGAATACTCTTGCCAGTCTCTAGGAAGTAGGTGTGCTCCTGCTGATCGCCAGGGTGCAGGCACACTTCTGGTCACCAAGCAGTGAGTACACTCCCACTGATAGCCAGATTGCAAGCACACTCCCCCAATTGCTGAGAAGCAGGCATATTCCTGCTGGTCATGGGTGCAGGGGGTAGGCTGTCCTGCCTAGCAGGACACAGCCCATTTAAATGTGCGGGGAGGTGCACAGAGGCTGACTGTGTGGAAGGCCTCTAGTTGCTACTCTGTGGCTTTACTATTCAGTGAATGTTTCCCAGCCAAATGGTCAGGCTCTGGTTCTGGAAAGTAGGCCTTTCTGCATTTACTGGCTCCCACCCTTCTCTGTGGTTGGCAGAATCACCAAAGATCCTGTCCCACCTTTCTGCACTCTCCCTTTTTAGTCCTAGATTTTGTCCTGCCCACCTTGTTTCATTCCAGGTTTGTTTGTGCAGTATCTCTTTCTCCTATTGTGAGTTCTGTGTAGTTGCCTTCCTGTGCTCCTCACCCAGGAATGTTGCCTGTTTTGTCTCAAGATGATCATACTGTGCCAGGCCAGGGGGCAAGGCCTGGGGTCTGTACTCCTCCACTTCCAGTGTTTTCTTTCTACCTGGAGCTTGGTCTAATCCTTTTTTTTTTAACTGTACTTCAGGTGAAGGCTTATAGAACAAATAGTTTCTCATGAAACAGAAGTACACAAGTTGTTTTATGACATTGGTTAACAACCCCACAACATATCAACCCTCTAACTTCTCAACCTTTTTTTTTTGGTGAAAATACACATAGCCAAAGATACACCATTTCTAAAATTTCTACATGCACAGTTCAGTGACATTGACTACGCTCTTCCAATTGTGCTGTTATTCTCACTTAAGGTGAAGGCTTACAAAACAAAACAGTTTCTCATTTAACAGTTACTACAAATGTTGCCCTATGACAATGGTTAACAATCTCGCAACACATCAACAATATCCTTACTCAACGTTGGGTTCCCTATCACCAGCTTCTTTGTCCCCTTCTGCTTTCTGGCCCTTGTCACTGGACTCCTGGACTTCGTTAGTCTCATTTTGTTTTACAGGGCTGTCCACTCCCAGGCTGATCAGTGAACCTCAGAGGTAACTTCACCACTGAGCTAAACTGGTGTCTGGGGGCCATACTCTCAGGGTTTCTCCAGTCTCCTTTAGGCCAGTAAATCTGGTCTTTTTGTGTGTGTGTGTGAGTTAGAATTATGCTCTACATCCTTCTCAAGCTCTGTCCAGAACCCTCTCTTGTGATCCTAGTCAAAGCTGTCAGTGGTGGTAGCTGGCCACCATCTAGCTGTACTGGACTCAGTCTGGTGGAGGCCTTGGTAGCTGTGGACAATTAGTCCTTCGGACTAATCTTTTTCTTGTATCCTGTTCTCTTCATTCTCCCTTGCTCCTGAAGGGATGAGACCAGTGGAGTATCTTAGATGGCCGCTCACAGGCTTTTAAGACCCCAGACACTACTCACCAAGGTAGAATGTAGAACACTGTCTTTATAAGCTGTGTCATGCCAATTGAGCTAGATGTTCCCCGAGACCATGGTCCCCAGAGCCCTCCACCCAGCAATTCAGTCCCTCAGGGAGTTTGGATGTGTCTATGGGGCTTCTTGGTCTAATTCTTAATCCTTCCATTTGATGTTCAGAGTTCCAGGATTGTCATCGCTATCTGTCTCACTTGGTTTCTCAGGTCTTTGATGTAGGGAGACTTTCTGGTGCGTCAGTCTAAGTTACCATCTTGGGCTCTACCTTCATTCTATTATTTTCCCGTACACTATTGTTATACTTTATTCTACAGACTGGAAGCTTATTCAAACGAGTTATTCCAATATGTTTTGCCCAAAATTATGCATCGTGTTAAAGTAACTTGCAAATTCATGACATAACCAGATACATTAATTGTGGATCTAGAGAACTCTTATAGTAGATATCATAATATTCTCATATCCCTTTTGTAATTAAGCCCATTTTAATACCAAGTTCACAACCTTTTTAGTAACATAGATGCATATAAGAATAGAGTCAATACAATTAAGAAGTCTACATGCCTATGTATTTATCATGGATTGAATTGTGTCCCCCCAAAATATCTGTCAGTTTGGCTAGGTCATGATTCCCAGTATTGTGTGATTGTTTACCATTTTGTCTTCTGATGTGATTTCCCTATGTGTTGTAAATCCTATCACTATGATGTAATGAGATGGATTACTGGCAGTTATACTGATGAGATCTACAAGATTAGATAGTGTCTTAAGCCAAGATAGAGAGAAGTGAGCAGAGAGACAGGGGGACATCATACCACCAAGAAAGCAGTGCTGGGAACAGGCATGTCCTTTGGACCTGAGGTTCCTGGACTGAGAAGCTCAGACCAAGGGAAGACTTGACACAGACCTTCCTCCGGAATAGACAGAGAAAGCCTTGTCCTGGAGATGATGCCCTGAATTTGGACTTGTAGCCTACTAGACTGTGAGAGAATAAACTTCTCTTTCTTAATGCCATCCACTTGTGGTATTTCTGTTATAACAGCTCTAGATAACTAAGACAGTACTGAACTTGCAAGTTATTTTCATGATGACTCTTGTTTATTTAGTCTGCTCACCTTGCTTTTGAGAGGATTTTACTAAACAGGTAATAGAGAGGTGTAAGTGCAAAAGAGTATATACAAAAGCATATAGAATACATCACATGCTGAATATAAATGTGCTGTTGAAAATGCATGATATCACAAAATTATAAGATGCAGGATGAATTTGCTGGTAGATATCCACAAGCAAATAGAACAGTCTGGGCTTTGATTAAATCAATAAACTCCATATGTGATCAAACAGCAAACAATCTTTACAAACACAAAAATATTTCTTTATATTTGCATTGATTTTTTTCATTATATTTAACAGGAATGAATTTGTGCCTTTTGCATAAAATGAATGTTACACATTAGACATTCAGAGTGGGGTATAAGGTGGAATGGGGTTAACCATTATTATTGGGGTTTTCATCTTTTGAATATGCTCTGTATTTGCATTCAGGTACAAAAATGGAAAATGAATGGCTCTACGTTTAATTTTAATATAAATTAATAGCTTATATTAGCACAAATATTATATTAACATAAAAATGCTGTGCCATTCTTGTGTCTCTACATATATTTATGTTAAGGTGTAAGAAAACAAAGACATCCTCTTTCAATACTTGTTCTCAGTAGTATTGAAATGTCCAGAGGTAGCCTGGACTACGTGACTCAAGGGGTCAAATCCCGTGCACCTATTCAGCCAACTAGAAGCCAGGAATTCTATACACCTTTTAGATAAAATCATAAGAGTCTGACAATGATTTATCATGTGGCATATAAGTGCTTGTTATGGTGTGAACATAACCACCCTCTGCTTCCCACAGCATGCGAGCCGCTGCTGGCTCCAGGCAAGGTATCCTCTGAAGTTGCTTTTAAGCCTGATTGAAAGAAAGAACAAAAGAACAAAACTGAGGTGTATTCTCCTCTCTTTAATGCCTTTAGTGGAATTATACGTTTTGGACAAAAAGCAGTCATTGGGGTTTAACATCTCAGGCTGATTTAGAAATACCAGACAAATAGAGGCCAAGTTTTAATTGTATGCACGCACAATATTTTTTCCAGCATACATTTCTCCAGACCCAAGTCTATGTCTACTTTTCTTTGCCTCTAAATGCCTAAAACATATAAACAAATATAGCACTACAGCATAAGGTGATTTCTGATTAGGAA
Organism: Dugong dugon; assembly: GCA_030035585.1. Classification (NCBI taxonomy): domain Eukaryota; kingdom Metazoa; phylum Chordata; class Mammalia; order Sirenia; family Dugongidae; genus Dugong; species Dugong dugon. Next base: position 192,779,017 of record CM057463.1, on the reverse strand, counting down.
TAAAAAGAGCTTAGTTTGTTGGGATAACTTGAAAATAGTAAAGAGGAAAGAAGATTCTAAGTGAGTAATCCCAAATAATATAACTATGGCATAAATAACACACAATAAGAACAAGGTACTATTCTGAGCACTCTAAGATTTCAGAAAATCTTAGACTAATGACTTAAGAATAACACTCAAGAATCTGACTTTCACGTCAAGTAACAGTTTATTCTTCATCTGAAAAGCTATTTCTTGGTATATAGTTTTATTTTCATCTGCAGTATGAGAAAACTGTTCTCTCCATTCTTCCTATCACTGGCATAGTTATACTTGACTATTGGCCCACTTAATAGATACTCTGTGGAAATCTAATGGCAAATACCTGCATTTGGAACTGACATTTATATAGCACACTGGTGATTCAAATATTTTAACGTAGTGAAGGCTGGTACAAATACTCTAAACTTCATTTTTCTTCTGAATAATCAAGTATATGCAATAGTGGTATTACATTATACTTGATACTCATGAGAGATAAATTCTTGAAAAACAACAGCTTCATTTAATATGTATACACAGAATCAGACTTTATATTTTTTAAACCTTTACCCATCTATTTCTTTTAATTGTAAAATAATGTTTCAAGAGAATGAAATCCTGCTGATGAATCTATGACAATTGATCACTGTTTGGTTTCAACAATTAATGGTAAAGTCAATCAGATCAAAAACAAATATTCGTGAAAACCAGGAATTTGACCAAGTATTGCCTGAAAATAATCATTTATATTATGGTGCCAATAAGGTTGGGGCCCTGGTGGTGCAGTGGTGAAGTGTTTGGTTGCGAACCAAAATGTCAGCAGTTTTAATCCACCAGCCTCTCCTCGGAAACCCTGCAGAGGAGTTCTACTCTGTCCTATACGACCACTGTGAATCAGAATCCACTCAATGGCAAAGCGTTTTTGATTCTAAGCTTGTGACATAATAACCAGTTTTACAAAACAGCTGTTCATTATTTTACTGTTTTCAGGATGATGGATTACACACAACTACATTTTAGGGCATTAATTCCCGTTACTAAACTCAAAATGTTTTCTTGCCTCATGCAAAACATTTTTAGGAATGAAAATGTGCTTTCCTTTTAAAAAATGATGATGTGAACTGAAAATTTTAGCTCTCATTCTGGAAATCTGAGTGTGTGAATCTGCTTAATGAAATCCTTCATTCCTGACCACCACATGGAACAGCAGTGTGAGGTAAGCATAGAAGATGGAAGGCAAAATATTTTAATTGATTATTTAACGTACTTGATCATCAAGTTTGAAAACTGTCAACTCTTCATAACACAAATAACTTAGACACTATAATTTTGGATTTTAGTAGTTCAGATCTGAAAGAAATAGCTTTCAGATATAATGAAATGATGTTAAAGAAAGAATTTAGCAGGACTGAGGCAAAGATCAATTCTCAGCACTCCCTGTGGTGGGAATGTGTGTAGATAAAAATGATGGTTGACACCAATTTTTGGAAAGTTTAAACACCAGGCAAAGTAGTTTTGATGTTAGAATGCAATGATGGAAATTCATTTAGCCAATGTTTCCTCCACCCCCCCCCACCCACACACTCACAGGTGAATTATGTCAATTAAACATAAACTACCATTTTGACCTTCCTCATTCCTCATGAAAACCATCAGGGAAATGAGATGGAGACCTTCCACCCTGAAAGGAGGAGCATGTTGAACTGTATTGTTAGAGCATTTTTTTCTACTTGAATTGTTCTGAAACAGTAAACTGGAAAAGCCAATCTACATGCTTCTAATATTTGTCATGGCACAGCAAACAACTTTATTTAACTACTGTCAAAAACTTAAACTGCTTAATATCATTCTTGAGAGAGGCTGAAAACATTCCGCTTGAGAACAGGAACAAGACAAGGATGCCTTTATCACCACTCCTATTTAACATTGTGCTGGAAGTTCTAGCTAGAGTAATAAGGCAAGAAAAAGAAATAAAGGGCATCCTAATTGATAATTAAGTAGTTAAACTGTCCTTTTTTCAGACGATATGATACTATACATAGAAAACCTTAAAGACTCCACGAAAAAACTAAATAATACAAAGATTCAACAGAGTAGTACGATACAAGATAAACATACAAAAATAAGTTGGATTCCTATACACCAATAAAGAGAACGATGAAAATGAAATCAGGAAAATAATACCACTTACAGTAGCCCCTAAAAAAATAAAATACTTAGGAATAAATATAACCAGGGATGTGAAAGGCCTATTCAAAGAAAACTGCAAAACACTACTGCAAGAAACCCAAAATGATCTACATAAATGGAAAAATATACCATGCTTATGGATAGGTAGACTCAACATTGTGAAAACGACAATTCTACCCAAAGCAATTTACAAATACAATGCAATCCCGATCCAAATACCAACCACGTTCTTTAAAGAGATAGAAAACCTAATCACTAACTTTATATGGAAAAGGAAGAAGCCCCAGATAAGTAAAGCACTACTGAAGAAGAAGAATAAAGTAGAAGGACTACTTGTACTGTCTAACCTCAGAACCGACTATGCAGCCACAGTAGTCAAAACAGCCAGGTAGTGGTACAAAAACAGATACATTGACCAATGGAACAGAAGTGAGAACTCAGACGTAAGTCCATCCACCTATGGTCACCTGATCTTTGACAAGGGCCTGAAGTCCATCCAATGGGGAAAAGACAGCCTTTTTAAAAAATGGTGCTGGCAAAACTGGATGCCCATCTGCAAAAAAATGAAACAGGACCCATACCTCATGCCATACACAAAACCTAATTCAAAATGGATCAAAGACCTAAATATAAAGCCAAAAACTATGAAGTTCATAGAATTAAAAATAGGATCAACACTAGAGGCCCTAACACATGGCATTAACAGGATACAAACCATAACCAACAACACACAAACTCCAGAGGATAGGCTAGATAATTGGGATCTTCTAAAAATTAAATGCTTAAGCGCATCAAAAGACTTCACCAAAACAGTGAAAAGAGAACCTACATACAGACTGGGAAAAAAATTTTGGACGTTACAAGTCAGACAAAGTTCTAATCTTTAAAATCTACAAGAAAATCCAACACCTCTACAACACAAAGACAAACAATCCAATTAAAAAATGGGCAATGGAAATGAACAGACACTTCACCAAAGAAGACATTCAAGCAACCAACAGACACATGAGGAAATGCTCGCTATCACTAGCCATTAGAGAAATGCAAATTAAAACCAAAAACCACATGAGATACCATCTTACCCTGGCATTACTGGCAAGAATCAAAAAAACTGGAACTAATTAGTGTTGGAGAGGCTGCAGGGAGATGGGAACTCTTTGCAGCTGGAGAAAAATGTAGAACAAATTTCTAACTCATAAAAAAAACCAGAATTACTGGCCTGACAGAGACTGGAGAAACCCTGAGAGCACGGCTCCTGGACTTAATGAAGTCACTCCCGAGGTTCACCGTTCAGCCAAAATTAGACAGCCCCATAAAACAAACCAAGACTAATGCGGCACAACAGTCCAAGGACAAGGACTAGAAGGCAGAAGGGGACAGGAAAGCTGGTAATAGGGAACCCAATGTCAAGAAGGGACAGCGTTGACATGTTGTGGGGTTGTTAACTGTTTTCATAAAACAATATGTGTACTAACAGTTTAATGAGAAACTGTTTGTTCTGTAAACCTTCATCTAAAGTACAATAAAAAAAAAAGAAGAAAAACTTAAATTGCTTAGAGAAACACCAAACATTAGTGTAACAGAATATGTTTATTGTGAGTAGAAGTGATTTGAATTGGTGAGCATCAATCTAAAGTATCAGGAAGATACTCCGAAGAGGGGACAGTGAAAGGAGGCTATATAGATCATTGTTATGTTAATTTCTCAAGCGATAGCATAAAAGCACAGAGTAGGTTACAGAAGCAGTCACCAAGGGCATGCCATACATCCTAAAACAGCCTCTAGTCAGACCCTGGAGTTCTTGTTTCTTGAAGTTGGCTGAACATAATTTTCCAAAAGAACCCCAAGCCTAAGGCCGAACAGTCTCCTCCCAGCTGCTTAGTAGGCCACTGCTTGACCTGAAGGTGACTCCAGGGAACCAGTTCCTTCAAGGTTCAAGAGGACACCCAAGGGCGGATGGCCTGGGTGGGTTACCCCAATTCCATGAACACAGAAATCGAGATTCCAGGAGAATCAAAACAATTTCATCTGTACTATCCAGCCAACACCACAGGAAAATAAATACATCATTGAAAGACTAGACTAGAGATGAATATGAATGTGTGTGTGCTATAATTTAACAATTTATTTTACTGTCAGAGAAGTTGGAATGCAAACTCACTTTTCTCTGAGAGTGAAAAATGTTGAGCAAATACTTTTAACTTCTTTCCACAAAACTGTTTCTGTGTCCTATGTAATGACTTTCATATAGAAAATAAATCTCTTTTAATAGGATTAAAGTACATGAATGACCCTATTTCAAAGATTCACTTTCATGAATATTTATATAGTTCTGTATCCAAATTAGTTAATCATTTTGTTAAAAAGCAATGTGTAATATTGTTACTTAATAGTCAATTTTATAGTTGACATCCTGATTTTAATGTTTTTGCCATAAACTTTCAATTTTATAACTGCATTTTTTTTTCATGCAATTCCTTATGGACTATCTAGAGTAGGGTGGTGATAAAAGGCTTCTATTCACCTATTGTTTATTCATAAGGTTTTCTGGATCTGCTATGTCCCGAGTACTGACCTAGGAGAGGTGGATACGTAGTGTTGAAAGAAAAATCTTCAAGGATTCAGTGAGCATTAAAAGGGTTTCCTGAGGGAGAAAACTGTTTGAGAATAGACAGTACCCAAAAATGAAAATAGTGAGGGGGTGCTTGAGTTTACACAGTTATAAGGCACTTTTTTTAAAGCTTAGATGGGTATCTTGTTCTTTGCTTTGATTGGTTAATCAGATCTAATTTTCCTTTTGTTCTGGAAAAAAGGCCTGGTGATCTGCAAAGATTATAGCCAAAAAAAAAAAACCCTATGGAGCAGTTCTATTCTGTAACACATAGAGACATAGGGTTGCCATGAGTTGGAATGGTTTTCCAAAGGATGGCTGAATACTAAAATGGCTTATCATAATAGAATGAATGTTGCTTACTTTTGCTGCTAAGTATTGCTAACTCATGTTTATTCAGGCTAATAAGGAAAGCTGGCCTAAATTTACATTCAACGTTAAGTAGCTGTGTCTCCTTAATGGACTTACGACTAATTTTTGTTTGGCTCTTGGCTAAGGGAAGCTGTTTTAACTCTTGCCTGTATAAAATTTTTAACAATGGTATATAAAACAACAGTCATTATCATCTTTTTTTTTTTTTCTTTATAAGCTACTCGCTTAGGTTTTTATTGTTCGAAGTATATGTGTTGTGGTGGTTAGCTGTTACTGACCCCATGTGTTACACAGTAGAAGTGCTCCATAGGGTTTTCTTAGCTGTAACCTTTATAGAAGCAGATCACCAGGACTTTCTTCCACAGAGCTGCTGGGTGAGTTTGAATCACCAACCTTTCAGTTAGCAGCCCATAGCGAACCACTTGTGCCATCCAAAATCAAACCAAACCTGCTACCATACAGTCAATTCTGACTCATAGCGACCCTATAGGACACAGTAGAATTTGCTCCGTAGGGTTTCCAAGGCTGTAATCTTTATGGAAGCAGGCTAACACATCTTTCTCCCGCGGAACAGCAGGTGAGTTTGAACTGCCCAAAATCTTCTGGGTAGCAGCAGACCGCTTTAACTACTATGCAACCAGGACTCTTTCTGCCACTCAGGCTCCTTAAATATATATGTATAAAGCTTTATATTTCTCATAAAAATACCTAAGTTTTTATGTGTTTTTCCTTGTTTTTATCTAGATACATTAAAAAATTGTTGTTGTTTGCCTTTTCAGTCAAGATGTGGCTGCATTAGGAGTTTCTTACAGTAGTTTATGGGCTTTACTTTTATTTTTGAGTTAGTTTATGCCTCTTTTACCCATGAATTTCCACATGTTCTATTTCCACAATAAAATTATAAAATGTTTCTTGTGCATATTCTTTTCCTACTTTCCTTGTCCAACAAAGTAACACAACAAATAGCAAAAAAATCTATTAATATTACTACTAGTAATAATAATAAAAATAATAATGAGTATCAGAATAATATTAAGTTACTAACTTTTCCTTAAAGTATCTGGTCTATTTAATTAAAACAATATTTGCCAATCCCTTACAAAATGATCAAAAACTTATAGGCAGGATTCTTTTTGCCTCGGCTTTGTAAAAGCTGTCATTGTCCACTGGTTATTTCCTCACTCTTTCCGAGATGAAATTCTGAAATTCCATCCTGCTTGAGGGAGGAAGGTAATTAGGTCATGAGAAAGGCCACAACAAGGCAGAAAAGCCTTCATCTATCAAGTCAGCTACATTATGGCTCTTTTTATTTTATCGTAAAATTGGACCAACTGATTTCTTAAACTATCTGCCCAGGAGCCCTGGAGTATAAGTCGTGATGGACAGAGTGGAGACTCCCTAAATCTTATAGGGTTGGCCATAGTAAGGAAAATTAGGGTAAGTTCCAATTTCCCTTTCCCCTAGTTATGTGATAAAAAAATGGACACAACGGTTTTCTCTGCTGGTTAGTAAATCAGCATACCTAAGTAAAACAAACAAGGAAATGCTCCATGAGGCATGTTATCCGATTTAAGTTTAAGGTTGGAGTCTTGGTTTTGTTTTATAACTACGTTGTGACTGTGGGAAACCCTGGTGACGTAGTGGTTAAGAGCTACGGCTGTTAACCAAAAGATCGGCAGTTCAAATCCACCAGGTGCTCCTTGGAAACCCTATGTGGCAGTTCTACTCTGTCCTATAGTCGCTGTGAGTAGGACTTGACTCCGTGGCAATGAGTTGGGTTGTGACTATGACTCAGGATCTCATGATCATGAGTCCACCCCAGCCACCACACCAAGTAGCCAGGTAATTAAAACCCAGAACCAATCCTATAACCTTTTTAACCTGTAATTATGTATGCGTCCTAGCCATGGTCCCTTTCCAGCTTCTGTAGTCCCACCTTAGACAGTGGTGAACTGAGCTGCTACCAATCATGCCCTTGTGATGATTTTCTTTGTCCTCTGTAGAATATAATGGACACCATGACCATGATTCAGTGGATTCCATCCGCATCTCTACTGGGTACATGCTCATATCTCCCTCATTTGAATGACTGTCTTTGTCTTGGCTTAACGAAAATCTCTTGTGGTTAAATTTGAGTATGAAGTCTTTTTTCTTGGTGACAGTGATTAAAGCACTTGGCTGCTAACCGAAACCCACCAGCCACTCTGGGGGAGAATGATGTGGCAGTCTGCTTCCTTAAAGATTTACAGCCTTGGAAACACTATGGAGCGATCTACTCTGTCCTACAGGGTTGCTATGAGTCAGAATCAACTTGACAGCGGTGGGTTTGGTTTTTTGGTTTTTTCAGAGGTGTTTGCCCAGATATTTAAACATACCACCAATGTGCTTTTAAAAAAGAAAAAAGTCACAATGTTTGCCGTGTTTACTCCAATTCTGCCACCACTATGATTTCTACAGTTAACCGATTTTAACTTTGAACCTAGATTTGAACTTATTAAGATATTTTCCCTATTCTCTACTCTTTGGCATCAAGAGATGAAGGCCTCCTCTGGGAAATTAATGAAGTTAGGAGCTGTGTGGACCCCTCATTGCTGAACTGAAATAACTGTGGGCTGAGATAGAAATCTATGGCCCTAACCCTGCAGTTCTCAAAACACAACTAGTTCTTCAGAACTCCCAGAGATCACAGAATACATTGAAATGCTCAATAGATGTAAAACTTTAAGATAACACCTTTTGAGTTCACACTAATTTGGATGTGTTCCCATTTGGTTATTAGTAACCCTTGACAGCCCATCCTCAAAGAAAGCTGAGGTAAATACAAAATCTTTATGAGGAAGGAAAAATGGAGTAGAGGTAGAGGTTGAGCCAGATTAGCAGGCAATTCCCTCACAGAAGCACAAAGATGGAGTTTGAATCCTTATATAACTACTATTCTCCTGAATAGTATTAGTCTCCCTAGATCCAAATAACTGAGAGATTACTATAACCTCAAGTAAGAGTGAGATTCCTGGAATGACAGCTACAGTTCTGGGAGTGTCAGCCAGCTATAGGTCATAGAAACTTCTCCATGAGTATCTTTGCACTGGAAGCCACCTGACCAGGAAATATTTGGATTTGTGAACTTGATCTAGGAATCACACAGTTTAGAGAGAGCCCCCTAAAAGCATGGGGGTCTTTGATCTTTGAGGCTATACACACACACTCACACACACACAGGAGTCCTGGTGGCGCAGTGGTTAAGAGCTTGCTGCTAACCAAAAGGTCTGCAGTTTCAATCCACCAGCAGCTCCTTAGAAACCTTATGGGGCAGTTCTACTCTGTCCTACAGGGTCGCTATGAGTCAGAATCTACTCAATGGCAATGGGATATATATATATATATATGTATGTATATATGTATATATATGTATGCATGTGTATGTACTTATGTATATATATTTGGCATATGAGAACCCTGGAGGGTGGAGGCGAATACTTACAGATCTGACAGTCAAGTACACGTGTCCCCTTATACATTCTAGAACTCAGAAAAGAAAGAGTCTTACAGAGCACACAATATCAAACTGGAGAAACTCCAATAGATTAAACATGGAGGCAGAAGTCCAGGTGCCGAGAGAAAAGCTGAGATAGACACTCTGCCTGGCCCCCATGGCTAGCAAGAAAGCATGAGATTCTTGGAGATGAATTAAAGATTTCAGTGCTCCACGTTTACATTCCCACTTGAAAATGATGCCAGGGAATTGATAATACTTCTCAAGGTGTCTGTGGTTCCGCTGAGGGGGATGCCCAGCAAATGGGGATCAAAGTGAGCCTAGCAGGTGTTGGTAAGTGACTAGATGAAGAGGATAAACAGGAGAGTGCCCCCAAAGGTGTCAGCACAGGCCAGGGAAACAATGAAGATTGAAAGGCAAATTCCTAGGAAATTAGCTGACCCAAGGATTAGGATGGAGGGAGGGGTAGAGCAATCCTGAACTGACTAACCCTTTACGTCAAATAAACAGATTAATAAACCACAATTAAATTTACAAAATGTTTCCAAAATTGAATAAGGAAGTACAAGAAGTTGCTAGATCACATTATCTTTCTGGTATTGTACAGAACAGGCGCTCATGAGCTAAGTTAAATTCCATTATAGAAATATAAAAAAGGCACAGCACTTTCCGACACACTTGAGTTTTGTTTGTGGATTACTTACCTGCCTATATTCTGTTTTTCTCAATCAGTCCTTTGAATTCTTCCTCTGATTCCTTTTCATTTATTCTCCCCTGGAACTCATTGTCCTCAAATCTCATGATGCTTTCACTAAACCAAAAAACCCATTGTCGTCGAATCGAGTCCAACACATGGAGACCCTGTAGGACAGTAAAGAACTACCTATACGGTTTCCAAGGAGCAGCTGGTGGATTCAAACTGCAGACCTTTTGGTTAGCAGCTCTTAACCACTGTGCCGCCAGGGTTCTGATGTTTTGACTATAACATTGTAATTCTGCCTGTTTCTCCCAAATAATATTATGCTCTGGACCATTTTTGCCCCTCATCATAAATGCATTCATTCCATCAACATTTATATGGCCTATGTGCCAGTGTTGCTGGCTTAGAAAAAATGTTAACATCAATCAACTCAAAACCTGTCAGAAAAAATTTTAAATGTAACAGGATTGCTTACCTTAGAAGAGTGTGGCCTTTAGATATTTAGATGACAATTATTTTGAAGTGAAATTTGTTGACTGATTTCAATTGAAAATTAGTACACTACATCTGTACTTCCTTCTAAAATGTAGGGGTGTGTCATTAACAACCCTTTAATTGTTTGATCAAAAGAAACAAAAAAAGCTGTCTATCGCCTAGATAAATTTTTGCGGATAATAAAGTAGAAAATGTTGAGAAATTTTCTGAAAATACTCACGTAGTATTTTGATATAAATATATTGCATGTGTTATTGTTATTAAGTGCCATGGAGTCAGTTCTCACTCATAGTGACAAAACAATGAAACTCTGCCCGGTCCTGTGCCATCCTCACAAACATGGCTATGCTTGAGACCATTACTGCAGTTACTGAGTCAATCCATTTCATTGAGGGTCTTCTTCTCTTTTGCTGTCCCTCTACTTTACCAAGCACAATATCCTTCTCCAGGGACTAGTCCCTCCTGATAACATGTCCAAAGTACATGAGACAAAGTTTCACCATCCTCACTTCTAAGGAGCATTCTAGCTGTCCTTCTTCCAAGACAGATTTGTTTGTTCTTCTGGCAGTCCATGGGATATTCAACACCATAATTCAAGTGCATCAATTCTTCTCAGGTCTTCTTTTTTCATTGTCAAGCTTTTGCATGTATTTGACGTGATTGAAAATACCCTGGCGTGGGTCAGGCACTCCTTATTCCTCAAAGTGACATCTTAGCTTTGGAAAACTTTAATTAAAGAAGTCTTTTGCAGTAGATTTGCCCACTGCAATGCATCTTTTGATTTTCTGACTACTATTTCCATGGCTGTTGATTGTGTATCCAAGTAAAATGAAATCCTTGACAACTTCAATCTTTTTTCCGTTTATCATGATGTTGCTTATTGATCCAGTTGTGAAGAGTTTTGAGTTCTCCATGTTGAGGTGTCATCCATACTGAAGGCTATGATCTTTGATCTTCATTAGTAAGTGCTTCAAGTCTTCTTCATTTTCAGCAAGAAGGTTGTGTCATCTGCATATTGCAGGTTTTAATGAGTCTTCCTTCAATTCGGATGCTTTCTTTTTCATATAGTCCAGCTTCTCTGATTATTTGCTCAGCATATAGATTGAATAAATGAAAGGATACAACCTTGATGCACACCTTTCATATCTTAAACCATGCTGTATCCTCTTGTTCTATCTGGAAGACTGTCTCTTGGTCTATATACAGGGTCTTCATGAGCACAATTAAGTTGTTCTGGAATTCCCATTCTTTACTATGTTATCCATAATTTGTTATGATCCACATAGTCAAATGCCTTTGTATAATCAATAAATCACAGGTAAACATCTCTGTTGTATTATCTGCTTTCAGCCCAAATCCATCTGCAATGAGCAATGATATCCCTCATTCCAAGTCCTCTTCTAAATCCGGTTTCAATTTCTGGCATTTCCATGTCAATGAACTTCTACAACCATTTTTGAATTATCTTCAGTATAATTTTACTTGCATGTGATATTAATGATATTGTTTGACAATTTCTACATTCCATTGAGTCACCTTTCTGGAATAGGCATGTATATGGATCTCTTCTAGTTGGATAGCTAGGTAGCTGTCTTCCAAATTTCTTGGCATAGACTAGTGAGTTCTAACGTTGCATCCATTTGCTGAAACATCTCAATTGGTATTCTGTCAATTCCTGGAGCCATATTTTTTGCCAATGCCTTCAGTGCAGTTTGGACTTCTTCCTTGAGTATCACAGATTCATGATGACACGGTACCTCTTGAAATAGATGTAAATACATCTGATTTGTCAGTTAATTTAAAAATAAGTTATATTTCAAAATAAAAAAATAATTGACAAAAGTATTTGCCTGAAATCATAAATATCTAACAACATTTTAAAAATATTTATCAAGATCGGAGTGTTTAGCTTTGACCAGCTATCAAATAGCTTGGTTCTTGCACAAAACAAATATTTTTTGGATGGAGATATGATAAAATAAATTATTTTCTATTTTATGTAAATTTTGTTAGACTATTGTATGGTAAAGACTAAAATATGTATTTTAAAGAAGTAAAAAATCTTCAATTAAGCCACTAAACAACTGCCCATGTAAGGCAAGAACTTTCTTACAATGTCTGTGATTAATCAATACAAAATGCTAAAATGTGCAAGTACTTTTTTTAACTTCGTATGCATAATGTGGTATAAGAAACATGCTCAATCATTAATACCTTGAATATGTATTATCTGAAAATGTTCCCAAATTTATGAAAAAATGTTGACATTTTGTAGCTTAAAAATGAAACACATAGCATAGATATTTTAGAGTCATTTGTGTTTGTTGAAGAAAATCAGCTAAATACGCAAAAATTAATCCTTATTATTATGAATAGTGCTCAATGATATTTTAGCTTAAAAAAATCTGAATTTATTGGGATTTTAAAACCAGCAAATTATATCTCCTTTATTTCTTCACTCCATTGTATGATAAAGCAAGACCCACTGCCATCCAGTTGATTCCGCCTCATAAGGACCCTGTAGGACAGAGTAAAACTGCCCCATGGGGTTTCCAAGGCTGTAAATCTTTAAGAAAGCAGACTGCCACATTGATTAGTGAGTGTAGCCAGCAGCTGCTCAGCCACTATCAAGCAAGACCTGCTCCACCTGCCCATTGTGCTCAAGACCCCGAGTGCTACTTGTAACTCAGTTTCTGCCTTAAATGAGTTTACTAGCCTCAAAAGTTTCCTAAAGCAACCTAAGCCTCATTAAGACCTAATTGAATATTGAAATCCCCGTTACAGACACATCTTATCTGCTATTTTCTATACTTACTAAAGGAAAAAAAGTACAATTTGTCTTACTGTACCTGCATGCCATGATAACCTATGTAGTCCATGATGTTTGTTTGTACCTCCTTGTGAGGGACGGTGTAAACGGACGGTACTCCTTGTGAGGGACAGCACCCCTTTTGTTCGGGGAGCTTGATTTGAGGCATACACCTCCATGCTCCTTGCCTGCATGCTTGCAGTAAATTCCCTCCTATTTCCTCACCTCAGTGTGCTTTCATTGACTCAAATTTGCACAGAGCAAGACCTACATTTAGGTAACAAAATCTTTCTTTCACGGAGTGGTTGTGGGTTTTAACCGCCAACCTTTCAGTTAGCTTCCAAGGGCTTAACCACTGTACCACTAGGATTCCTCCATTGCATTATACATGTTTAAATTTTCATGCTCAGTTTTCCAAAGCAGATTCTATGTAAAGTACTATGGATACAGTTATTAAAAGCATTCAGACTAGGTTTGGAGATGGTATGAATCACTACCAGTTTCTGGAACTATTGAAAGAAGCATAAAACAATGGATTATATATTATGTTCTTTACCGTTGCTCATTGGTTGACACAGAAGATAATCACAGTTACTGAAATGTAAGCTCCATTTCTAGATTTTCTTGAAAGGAAAGAACACTTGTTAAATATTCAGTAATCACGGACAAACATTATTAGTTGTTTATGACATTAATTTCCCACCAATACCACACTACATATGAAAAAAGTAAGTTTGGAACTCCAGACTCTCTGACCCAGCGATCAGAGATCTTCTGACCACACGCACGCACGCACACACACACACACACACTTAAATACTGTCAAAAACCTAAATGCTTTGAGAAACACCAAAAATTAGTGTAACAGAGTATATTTATTGTGAGTAGATAAGATTCGAATTGGGCAGCATCAAACCTGAACATATTGGGAAAGGGCTTTTTTGAGGGATCTGTGAAAGAGGGTTATATAGGTCATTGTTGTGTTCATTTCTCAGAAGATATGCGTGTGTGTGTGTAGTGTGTGCATGTGCGCCTGTGTGCGTGCATGTGCGTGGGTATAACTGTAGTTGGTTAACTTATTAGCTTGCAAGTAGGGTAAAATCCCAGACCCTTCAGAGTTTCTGACTTAACAGTATTTACCATTATTAGGTAAAATCAAGTCAGAAGTTCAATTAACAGGATGTCAACTGTGTTAAAATTTTCTATTTTAGTCCAAGTGTATTGCATGAAAATCATCAACATATTATTTTATTTACTAGAACATATGAAAGAGAATATTGTTTTTATTAGCTGCTGTTGAGCCTGCTCTGACCTCATGTGTAACAGAACAAATGTTGCCTGGTTCTGTGCCGTCTTCATAATTGTTGGTATCTATGAGTTCATTGTCGTGGCTATTGTCTCAATCCATTTCATTGGGTGTTTTCCCTCATTTTTGCTGATCCTCTAAGAAACAAGATGTCATTTTCTAGCTACTGGTCTTTCCTGATGTGGGACAAAGAACTTGGTTTAGCTTTTTTGTCTCAGATTTCTGAATATAGCCCTTGGGATTCTGGAGCAATCAAGGTGCTTTTTGTTTCTCTAAAACAGCCAGGCAATACGTATTATACGTGTGAATGAGTTGCAAGTCCCCAACTCATCACCTGGCAACAGACCTCAGAAAGAGAGAAGAACAAGATGAGGTCTGAATAAACCACCGCCACCCACCATCCGAGGCCTGCTGATTGTTAACAGAGTTAAAGAGACACCATTTCAGGCTGGTGCCAAAATGCCTAACCACCACCCCCTCTTCTTGGGTTTTTAGGCGGGAAAATCTACATGGCCACCTGTGTAGCGAATCCCATAGGCTTTAAAGCATAAAAATGGTTGGGGAAGGAAATTCAGGGTCCCTTGCCTATGGTGCCAGGTGTCAGCATGCTTAGTAGTTTTTCAAGCAACCTAAATAGTGTACCTAGCCAGGGGGGATCTGCTTAAAGAATGTCCTTTGAGTCCCTCACTTATGGTACAAAAAGGGGTACAGGTAGAAGAGTCATCATCTCTACCCAGACAGATATTTGAGTCATAGGGAGGACCGGCTTAAAAATGGATCCTCATGTGTTCTGGTGTGCTGTCTGCTTCTTTTCGTATGTAATCAAAGTTAACTTCCATGTGGTAACACTCTGGGAGTGTCTTGTGTGTTCAGGCTTAATCAGATGAACATAGCACCCGCAGAGTAGCTGATGTCACGGGAGGAATCCTCATCCTAGCAATTGTGTTTAAAAGACTGAGGGAACCTGTGAGCATATCACACTTGGTGACATTTCCAAAGTGAGGGGGCCAAAGTCTAGTTATCCTCCCTTTTAAGGATCATTCTAGTTGTATTTCTTCTAAGACTGATTTGTTCATTTTTCTACTAGTCCTCAGTATGTTTGCTATTCTTCACTGACACCACAATTTGAATCCATCAATTCTTTCCCTGTCTTGCTTTTTCATTGTCCAGGTCTCACATGCATATGAGGCAAACAACAAAATCACGGCCTGGGTCAGGTGGACCTTAATCGTCAAAGTGACATCTCAAGTAAATACATCTAATTTGTCTTTGTGACAAAGAATAGTGCTATGTCAAAAGGGGAAAAATCTGTACACTTTATTGCCTATGGACCCCATGATTTACAAATTTAACAAAATATTCTAAACCTTTGATAAATTTGCTGGTATTTGAGATTAGAGCCATTTTAAGAAGTTTGGAGAATCTGGGCCCTCTTATTTTTACAGACTCTAATATATATCAAGGAGCCCTGGTGGCACAGTAGTTAAGAACTTGGCTGCTAAGGAAAAGGTCGGTAGCTTGAATCTACCAGCTACTCCTTGGAAACAATTTGGGGCAAATCTACTCTGTTCTATAGCGTTGCTATGAGTCTGAATCAACTCGACGGCAACAGATAACATAGATTGTACATAAAAATGTAAATACATATAAAATGGATGCATGTAGTGCTGTTAAAATGTAAAGGAATTTTATTATTTTTATTTTGACATTATTCTGTAATAATGATCTGATTAAATCCATAATTGGTTATAGTTTACAAGTAAAAATGGCATACCATAATTTGAGTTTTTCAAAGTGAGAAAATAGGACCAAAATTATTTACTATAAACTTAAAGTATTTTACGACTACAGTATTTTATGAATAAACCCATCACCATGAATAAAATACTTAATTTGATATAATGTTACATTTTATAAATATTTTATGAAATAAGTAATACGAGTTTCAAGGTATCTTTTGGTATTATGAAGTTAAAATTCGTTTTGTTTTGGGATATTTTTTCAGGATTCATTAACGAAAACATTCAACAGTTACTATGGGGTAGATTCTGACCCACAGTGCACCCTGTGGGTCGGAGTAGAACTGGGCTCCGCAGGGTTTTCAATGGCTGATTTTTTTTCAGGAAGTAGATAGCCAGGTCTTTCTTTCTTGAGCTATCTGGGTGCCCTGAAACCTCTAACCTTTCATTTAGAAGCCAAGTGTTTTAACAATTTGCACCACCCAGGGACTCCCACACATTTCATAGGTGTCTGAAAAAAACTGCATACATTGGACATAATGGATAAAATATCCCTGCCTAACACCACGCTTGGACACTTGATTTACTTCAATGATTTTCAAGATAATACTATGTTCTTAAATGAAACCTACATTATTTTACCAATTATTGCTCTCTGATGACACGGGGCAAGTATACCTAACCTGTGAGGATAAGATGCTTATAATTTCTTTCCAGGAGTTCTTCCAGTCCACAATGCTGGGAGATCTGATTCTTCTACCCCAACTTTCCAAGAGAACCTCACTTTTGTGGCATATTCTTCTCATCAAAAGAAAATAATATGATCAGTGCAAAAAGAGCCCCTTTAATTACTTCCGAGCTGGGAGATCCTGATCGAATTTATTATAGGTCTTAAAGGAAAGCCAGAGGGCCTGAAGGCTGATGAGATGGGCTCAGACTGCCTAGATATCTAGCACTGTGCTGTGGAAAACGTTTAAGGGCTAGGCTGCTAACCAAAAGGTTGGCAGTTTGAATCCAACCAGCAGCTCTATGGGAGAAAGACCTGGCCATCTGCTCCCATAAAGATTACAGCCTAGGAAACCCTATGCTGCAGTTCTACTACGTCACATTGGTTAACTATGTATCAGAATCAAGTGACAGCACCTAACAGCAACAACAGTAATGTGGAAATTCTGTAAAATACACAACCTCCCCAGTGAACACGCTGCCATATTAGGACTAGTTTCCTACATGTTAGCTGACTTTCAGGGTTGTTTAGTAAAAAGCATCAATTCAAAAAATTATGACAATTTAAAAAAATGCCCTTTGTAATCTCTTTCTATTTTATGTGTTTTGTTTGAGTGTGTTTTTACTATGTCTTTTAGTTCTGCATATATTTAAAGGGTTCATATGAAATACGAATCTTGAAAATCAAAATGGGAGCTATTCTCTTTTTTTTGGTAGAATATTAAAATTTCAAATGCAATTGCTCTCTTTTTGTCCTTAAATAAAACTAGAATTCTAATATCTTTAATTAGCTAAAGGCCCTTATACTTTAAATACAATGTGGGAAAATCAGTTGTCTTGGAGACGGAAGAAGTTCATAGCATCCCCACTACATCATTAACCCATTTATCATAAAGCTATGATCTCACATTTAGAAAAAAAGGCAATTGGTTTTATTGTTGTATTTATCTGCCTATGTAGGCTTATAGAAAGTATTTTATCTCAAAATCGACATAGTCTTTGGAAACATGCCTGAAATTCATATTTCCCACTGTTAGAAGCTATTTATTCTTACAATATTCTTATTTTATTTTTAATATTTGTATGCTTTAAGTTATAACTCCTTTGTGTGGAACTATATTGTACATCACTTCTAAAGTTTTTTTTTTTTTTTGTTTTATTTTAATTTTCATGAAACAAAAATTTATGTCTCATCATTACAAATGTAACAAATGTTTGAGAGGTTCACTTCAAAATGGTTAATTTTATACTGTTTGAATTCCCCACAATTATACATAAATTAATACTATATGTGTATATGTATGTATATAGATATCGGAATCGACTTCATGGTGATGGGTTTTATATATATACATGTATATGTATATATATACGCACATCTATTTATCCAATTTATCTCTGCTTGTATTAGATGATATATTTTTCCCATCTGTATCTCTTACGGTGCATCAGTAGACAGTCAATATAGTTATGTGGCTATGTACAAATCATTGTAAGCGCCCTATAAGTCACCTGTATTAGTTGAGATTAATTTCAGAAATTAATAATATAAATATCTTGAATTATTGTTGCTTAAAAAAAGAAAGATGTTTTACCCTTAAATACAAGAAGTATTCACATAGTTAGTCTTAAATTGCTGTGGTGTTTCCTATTGCTGGAGATGAAAGTACATTCATTCCAGGATCTGCATTCATGACATCCATTCCCAATGTCATCTCATGAGCTAAGATGGTTGCTGGAATTGCAAGCATTCATTCTACATGTTAGTCAGCATGAAAGAAGACCGGATGAGAAAAGAAATCACATCATTTTTTATTAAGATACTTCTTTAAAGTTGTACACAATACAGCACTTACAAACTGTTAGCTAAAAATATACATATGGCCACAAGGAGAGGCATGGGTTATTGGTAAGTGTGTAATTCATTTCAGATGACCACGTGTACTGATAAAGTAGTTCAGGAGCTTGAATACTATGGAAGGGAAGAAAGAGGTGGAGGAGGCAGGGAGAGAGAAAAAAAGAGAGAAGGAGGAGGAGAGAACTAATATTAAGGAAAACAAGCAGTCTCTATAATACAGAGGTCCCCAGGCTGCAGAAAATCCCCCTGCAACTTGCTTGGCCTGCCTTGCAATTTTTGCATCAGAATTCCAGCACCATTGCTTGGCCAGCCTCACAATTTTGCATTACAATTGCAGTTCCTTTGCTTGGCCTGCCCTGTGAAAATCCTGACACCTGCATGTTATGATTAAGAATGTTGCTGATGTAACTTGTATAAACTCCCTACTTGTAAATCCCTTAAAAATAACGTTTCCTCTCACCATCTCAGAGCAATCTTGGTGGCAACAGTCCCGACTGCTTCCTTTCCTTGTACAATGAAATAAAGGCATCTTTCCAATCTCCCACTTCGGTCTCTTGTTTATTGGCTGATACAAGTCACGTTGAACAAAACCTGGTATTTCCACACGGTAACATCCACCACAGTCTACCTTTGGTCATGCACATATGCATGTGTATCTTTCTTTCCTACATGGAGAACACACTTCTCTCTCACCAAAATATACAAACCCAAAGAACTATCCAATTCTTTACTTATCTCAAAGTCTATTCATTATGGGTGACATGTAGTCCTCTCTGTAATATCCAGATATGGTTCCTCATAGTCCAGTTCTATCTATAAGATTCAGTCAAATTCTAGGAACAAAAACAATGTGATATTGACACAGGGAGAGGTAAATAGCAAAACAGAGACCTTAAAAAAAAAGACCTTTATGTATATGGACACTTAATGTTCGATAGGAGTGGCAAAAGAGATCTGTAAGTCCGTGTTTATCTATAATAGATGATGCTGTTTTTTTTTTCTTTTTCTTTTAGTCATGTAGAAAAAAAGTACTGCATTGCACCTTTATAACATGCAATACACAGAAATCAGTTTGGTAAATTATAGATGGAAATGTGAAAGGTATAACTCTATCTTCATCCAATGACAATGTCCTAGGTAACCAACTTGATCAAAAAGAAGATCTAGGGATTGGAGACAGTCAACAAACATTTTGTTTGTTTGTTCCACATGAACTGTTTTTTTTTTTTCCCCATAGAGTAAAAGTCTAGATGTTCTTCTCAGTTGCAAGGATTCTGTAGTTTCTCTCACATTTTTCCTTGTGAGGTATTGTGAGTTATATAGTAAACAGTTTTGTGTTTCTGCACGCTATGGATTTTCTGAATACATTTTGATATGAACTTGAGATTCTGGACTAAGAACAAGCTTTGGGAACTAATTTACACCTGTATACTTTGTGAGAGAACTCCAAAGAGATTTACTTAATTTGGGAGTTATGTGTTTGCCTTTCAAGGGAAAATGAAGCCCCTTGGACCTTGGAGATAGGTCTTGGTCTTAAATGTCTGAGTTGCTAGTATATATCTGGCCCTTGGAGAAATGTATTTACATCCCAAAGGGTTAGTGGGATAACCCAGTATCCTTCCCATCCTGTCGCCAAGTAGCAAGTGTTTTCAACCTCTTTTAGGGAGTTAAACGGGTAGCAGCTGCATCTTTCTAATGTATATAAGTAAAGAAAAATTCTTTTTTCTCCATCGTTCACCTACAATACAGACTTTCAATTTTTTTATATGTGGAACTTTTGACTTAACTTTCAACTCTTCATCCCATTGGCAAAAATTGGACTGTAGGTAATCACACAGTCATTATTTGATAACTTAAGTAAATAATAATATTTACTTAAATCCAAAGCACACTGTATATGCATGCATAATAAACTCATTAAAGATGATTATCAAAAACCCAAAAGACATCAAAATAGAAAAGCCTACTGTTGTGGATCCAATCACCTCCCCCAAGGTGTGTTTCACCTAGCCATGATTCCCAGTATTGTGTGGTTGTCCTACATTTTGTGATCTGATGTAATTATCTTATGTGTTGTAAATCTTAACCTCTGTGATGTTAATGAGACAGGATTAGAGACAGTTATGTTAATAAGACTCAATCTACAGGATTAGGTTGTATCCTGAGTCAATCTCTTTTGAGATATAAAAGAGAGAACAGAGCAGAGAGGAAAGGGACCTCAGTACCATAAACAGGAGGATCCAGGAGGAGAGTATGTCCTTTGGACCCAGAGTCCCTGAGCTGAGAAGCTCTTAGACCAGGGGAAGATTGATGACAAAGACCTTCCTCCAGAGCCATCAGACAGAAACAGCCTTCCCCTGGAGCTGGCACCCTGGATTCAGAATTCTCACCTCCTGAACTGTGAGAGAATAAATTTCTGTTTGTTGAGGCCATCCACTTGTGGTATTTCTGTCATAGCAGTGCTAGGTAACTGGGACACCCATTTGAAGGAAAAGATGGGCAATTATCTACCTTCTTTCTAAATTAATGAAGTCTTAATTTCTGTGTAATTTTGTAATTAAAATACGTTTGACTGGACTTTTTCTCAGTGATAAAAGAGTTAACTGGTGTCAGACTGTTAATAATTCTCAAAAAAAAAAAACATAAAACTGGACAAAATAAGTGAAACAATTGCTTTCGGGCACTGAACAACTGGTAATGCAAGACTACAGTTAGGAATGGAATTGCATGATATAAACCCACAATCAGCTCAGCTCTCCGTCTGTAGTCTACTTTCTCACTGGCACAGCAAGTTAGCAAGCATGTCCAAGTAGATCAGAGTGGTGTTTCCCACCTGAAGAGGCAGAGAACAGAGTTTTGGACCCATGAAGTGGCTGGACTCTGCAGAGTAGAGCACTGGAAAAGATGGTGTTGCCCAGTTGGGGGTCCTAAAAGTCTGTGAGAAAGTTCACTGAGTGACCTTGGCCAAGAGCTGGGCTAAACATACTCAGAAAAACATTCCATGAGACTTATCAGAGAGAAGCTCCCGCTGGACTGCAAACAACAGAGACAGTAGATGTCAAGCAGTACTGTGCTAGAATGTTCGAATTTGAATTTGACAGTGAAGATCAGACCTTACTACCACCACTGACATACGTATGTGACAACAGAAAGACAACACTTGAGCAGTAAAGACCATGCCTAACAGTAAGGATTTCTCTAGATACATCTTAGGAAAACCTAAATGAAAGCCCTCCAAAATTCATAGTGGAGACAGAATTGGAGGCTGAGACCCACTGTGTTGGAAGGACAAGGAAAACTCTGAATTTTCCATAGATCTGTAGAAAAAGAATCTAAAACTCAGCTGCACAATTTCAAGTGTTCACGGAATAATTAGCATATTTTTAAATTTGCACTCTTCAGAGGAAGATAACATTCCTCACTGTGTTCAATGTATTATCGACAGTGTCTAGTTCAAAATGAAAATTACAAATCATGAACAAAATAGAAAAATACGGCCCATAGCAAGTATTAAAAACAAACAAGCAAACAAAGCCAACGAACTGTCAAATTGAAAATGACTCCCAAGTGACTCTAATGTTGAATTTTGGAAATAAAGACTTAAAAGTACTAGTTATAAATACATTCAAATTGATAATGGAAAATATTATTAAAGAAGTAAAGGACGCTATATATCATTGGCAGGTGGAGCAACACAGAAACATCTGAAAAATATTAAATTGAGAGGAAAAAACAGATGTAATAGTATATACTATACTATTCTTTGTACATGAAGTTTTAGTATAGACAATTCAGATTTATAGTGAAAAATCAGGTTAGAATTTGCAGGGTGCCAAGGTGAGAGGGATTGACTAAAAAGGGTATAAGAAGGTTGATTGAGGTGACTGAAGGACATTTGCTATATGTTTACTGGGATGGTGATTAATGAGTGCATATATTTGTCAAAACTTACCAACTGTGCATTTAAAATGTGTGCATTTTAATCGTACGCCATTTATGCCTCAATAAAGTTGAGAAAAAATATGTTTAGAGAAGAGGTCTTCTAACTTTGTAGTTTGTAAATTATTCTTCCTGGTGAAATGCTTTCAATATTTAACCAGCAGTGTTTACAAACTTATAACCAGACACATATCTCAAGTTTTGGATTTAGATAGTGGGCCACACAAACAAATTTTAAAGAACTAGTACTGCAGATTGTGAAAAAGAAATTTTGCTTCACAGCAGGTATCTGAAAATAGTCATCATCCTTTTCTGTGACGTGTTGTTTAAAATGCCCTGGGGTGTGTTTGGAGACTTACTGTAGATGCCATTACAGCTCTAGCGAAAAATGACTGTAATAACATTTACAAAATTATCTTTAACCAGGAACAATTAGATGTCTAATACATTTTAACTCATTTGCCTTAAAATTAAGGAAAACTATCTCATTTATATACAATCATTGTTCAAAACATGCCAAAATTTTCAAATGTACTTAATGTTTTCTGGAATTTATAGACAAGAAGGTCCATTGTTTCAATGATACCTGAATGTTTTAATTTTAATGACTAAGTAACAAAAAGGATAAAATATTAATTGAAAAATCCACATTGAACAATTTGTTATGTACACCATTTGAAAGAAGATGTTTAAGTCCCTTGTTTGTTCTATAAGGCACATGCTTATTTGATTTCTTAGTTTATTTTTCTATTGATATTGAATAGTTTATTGTCACACATTCTCTTTAGAGTTTTGCTTTATGAAACCAAACCAATCAAAATTACACTATTTCTTATTGATTCCCTCTTAAAGACTTAATGGCACTAACTTCATGACGGAAGGTTAATAACAATGAGTATTTTTGTTCTGTGTTTGTTAAGCTGGTTATTATGTTATTTCTGAAATAAACTACTCTGAATTTTTTTAACATAATTCAGAAATTTATATTTGAAAATAATAGAAGCCGGAATCCATTTAGATAAAAGAAAATAACATACTTTCGGAATGTAGGTTAATTTTGTCCTTTGATCTATTAATAAAAAATGGTTTCTTGTTAACATTGTACAGTTTGCTTCTGTCTTTCCTTGACATCTTTTTCAGCAATATCTTTCAGTCCAAGGGAGTCATTGCTCCCCACCATCGGCGACAAGCACTGGAGCTTATAAAAATCTCTCTCCTGTCACAACTTTCAACAATTACAGAAGACAGGCAACAGGCTACAGTACTCTGGGGCTTCTAACGGAACTGATCCAGCCTCTCTCATCCCAGTCCATAAAAAGGCCCTACAAGGAAATTGTTGGCAAAGAAAAATTATAGTCTCTAGCTTGAGAGTTCCAACATTACTTTCACAGAGATAAAGTCAAAATATCGATCTATTATTATGCTTGAAGAAGCAGAACCCAATTTTAATGAATCACTGAAAATATCAGAAGTTTAATACTTACTATCTGTGTACCATAATGAAAATATACAAAGTATTAACAGTGTATTGGCCTGAGGGGTAGCTTTTTTTTTTTTTTTTTTAATTTTTTTTATTGTACTTCAGGTGAAGGTTTACGGAACAAATAGTTTCTCATGAAACAGTGGTACACATATCGTTTTACAAAATTGGTTAACAACCCCACAAGATGTCAACTCTCTCCATTCTCGAATTTTTTTTTTTTTTGGTGAAAATATACATACCCAAAGATACACCATTTCAAAAATTTCTACATGCACAGTTCAATGACATCGACTACGCTCTTCCAATTGTGCTGCTATTCACACTTTAGATGAAGGCTTACAGAACAAAATAGTTTCTCATTTAACAGTTAGAACACATGTTGCCCTAAGACAATGGTTAATGACCTCACAACACATCAACAATATCCTTACTCAACCATGGGTTCCCTATCACCAGCTTCCTTGTCCCCTTCTGCTTTCTGGCCCTTGTCACTGGACTAGTGTACCTCGTTAGCCTCATTTGGTTTTACGGGGCTGTCCACTCCCAGGCTAAATGGTGAACCTCAGAGATGACTTCACCACTGAGCTAAAATGGTGTCTGGGGGGCATACTCTCAGGGTTTCTCCAGTCTCATTTAGGCCAGTAATTCTGGCCTTTTTTTAGTGAGTTAGAATTATGCTCTACATCCTTCTCCAGCTCTGTCCAGAGCCCTCTGTTGTGACCCTGGTCAGAGCAGTCAGTTGTGGCAGCCGGGCATGATCTAGCTGTACTGGACTCAGTCTGGTGGAAGCCTTGGTAGATGTTGTCCGTTAGTCCTTTGACTAATCTTTTCCTTGTATCCTGTTCTTTTCATTCTCCCGTGCTCCTGAAGGGATGAGACCAGTGGAGTATCTTAGATGGCAACTCACAGGCTTTTAAGACCCCAGAGGCTACTCCCAAGGAAGAATGTAGACCATTGTCTCTATAGACTGTGTTATGCCAATTGAGCTAGATGTTCCCTGAGACCATGGTCCCCACAGCCCTCCACCAAGCAATTCAGTTCCTCAGGGAGTTTGGATGTGTCTATGGAGCTTCCATGACCTTTCCTTATACAAGTTGTGCTGGTTTCCCCTTTATTGTGTACTGTCTCACCCTTCACCCAAGATACCACTTATCTATTGCCTATTTAGTATTTCCCCCTACCCCTCCCATCCCTGGTAACCAACAAAGATTGTTACTTTTTGTGTGTGAACTTTTTCATGGGTTTTTCCAATAGAGGTCTCATACAATATTTGTCCTTTTGTGATTGACTTCTTTCAGTCAGCATAATGTCCTCCAGTTTCATCCATGTTATGAGATGGTTCACAGATTCATTGTTGTTCTTTCTCGTCGCATACTACTCCATTGTGTGTATGTACCATAGTTTGTTTATCCATTCATCTGTTAATGGGCAACTAGGTTGTTTACATCGTTTTGCTATTGTGAACAATGCTGTCATAAACATAGGTGTGCGTAGGTCTATTCAATTGACGACTCTTATTTCTATAGGATATATTCCTAGGAGTGGAACTGCTGGAGTGAATAGTATGTCTATTTCCAGCTATCTGAGGAAGCGCCATATCATTTTCTAAAATGGTTGTATCATTTTGCATTCCCACCAGTAGTGCATAGGAGTTCCAATCTCCCTGCAGCCCCTCCAGCATTTGTTATTTCCAGTGTTTTTGATCCGTGCCAGTAATGCCAGGGTGAGATGGTATCTCATTGTGGTTTTAATTTGCATTTCTCTAATGGCTGATGATTGCAAGAATTTCCTCATGTGTCTGTTGGCCACTTGAATGTCTTCTTTGGTGAAGTGTCTGTTCATTTCCTTTGCCCATTTTTTAATAGGATTATTTCTCATTTTGTTGTAGAGGTGTTGGATTTTCTTGTAGATTATGGAGATTAGACCTTTCTCTGACTTGTACTGTCCAAAAATTTTTTCCCATTCTGTAGGTTCTCTTTTTACTCTTTTGGTGAAGTCTTTTGAAGAGCATAGGTGTTTGATTTTTAGAAGATCCAAGTTATTTAGCTTATCTTTTAGTTTGTGTGTTGATTGTTATGGTTTGTATCCTGTTAATGCCATGTATTGAGGCCTGTAGTGTTGGTCCTATTTTTTCTTCTAGAACTTTATAGTTTTAGGCTTTATATTCAGGTCTTTGATCCATTTTGAAGTAGTTTTTGTATATGACATAAGGTATGGGTTCTGTTTCATTTTTTTGCAGATGGATATCCAGTTTTGCCAGCAGCATTTGTTCAAAAGACTGTCTTTTCCCCATTTGATGGACTTTGGGCCCTTGTCGAAGATCAGGTGGCTGTAGGTGGATGGATTTACATCTGGGTTCCCAATTCTGTTCCATTGGTCAACGTATCTGTCGTTGTACCAGTACCAGGCTGTTTTGACTACTGTAACTGTATAGTAGGTTCTGAAGTCAGGTAGTGTGAGTCCTCCAACTTTATTCTTCTTCAGTAGTGCTTTACTTGTTCAGGGCTTCTTCCCTTTCCATATAAAGTTAATGATTAGTTTTTCCATCTCTTTGAAAAATGTGCTTGGTATTTGGATCAGGACTGCGTTATATTTGTAAATTGCTTGGGGTAGAATTCTCATTTTCACAAGGTTGAGTCTACCTATCCATGAGCATGGTATGTTTTTCCATTTATGTAGATCGGTTTGGATTTCTTGCAGTAGTGTTTTCTAGTTTTCTTTGTATAGGTCTTTTAGATACCTGGTTAGATTTATTCCTAAGTATTTTATTTTTATAAGGGCTATTATAAATGGTATTGTTTTCCTGATTTCCTTTTCATCATTCTCCTTATTGGTATATAGGAATCCAGCTGATTTTTGTATGCTTATCTTGTATCTTGATATTCTGCTGAATCTTTCTATCAGTTCCAGTAGATTTCTCGTGGAGTCTTTAGGGTTTTCTATGTATAGTATCACATCATCTGCAAACAGGGACAGTTTAACTTCTTCATTACCAATTTGGATGCCCTTTATTTCTTTTTCTTGCCTTATTGCTCTAGCTAGAACTTCCAGCACAATGTTGAATAGGAGTGGTGATAAAGGGCATCCTTGTCTTGTTCCTGTTTTCAAGGGGAATGTTTTCAGCCTCTCTCCGTTAAGAATGATGTTGGCCTTTGGTTTTGTATAGATGCCTTTATTATGTTGAGAAATTTCCCTTCTATACCTATTTGATCGAGAGTTTTTATCAGGAATGTGTGTTGGATTTTGTCAAATGACTTTTCTGCATCAATTGAGATGATCATGTGATCCTTTTCTTTCCTTTTATTTATGTGGTGGATTACGTTGGTTGATTTTCTAAAGTTGAACCGTCCTTGAATATCTTGTATGAATCCTACTTGGTCATGGTGTATTATTTTTTTGATATGATGCTGAATTCTATTGGCTAGAATTTTGTTCAGAATTTTAGGGTCTATATTCATGAGAGATATTGGTCTGTAATTTTCTTTTTTGTGGTGTCTTTGCCTGGTTTTGGTATCAGCATTGTGCTGGCTTGATAGAATGAATTTGGAAGTGTTGCTTCCTTTTCTATGCTCTGAAATAGCTTGAGTAGTACTGCTACAAGCTTTTGTAGAATTATCCAGTGATGCCATCTAGGTTTTAGGGCAGATGTTCTTAATTTGTACTACAGAATTTTCCAAATCTTTAAATTCTGTTTTAATTTTTCATAGCTTAATTTTAAGTCCATCTCTTTCCTCTCACATTTTGCTGTAAGTGGCAAGGAGAAACCATGAGGTCCCTTTAATATTTTGCTTAGAAATCTCATCAACAAGACAACAAAGTTCATCACTTACAAGTTTCTACCTTCCACCAAACATTTAAATATAATTCAGACAAGTTCTCACTGCATAAAAAAGTATACCTCTTCCTCCATTGTCCAATCTCATGTTCATCATTTTCTTTTAAAGCCTCACCAGAAGCGCATCTAACATCCACATCTCTAGCAACATTTTGTTGCTGGCACCATATGCATTCTCCAAGATGATATGGACTTTCTCTATATTTCTCCTCAGAAGAATTTCCATTGATAACCATAATTCTACCACCAGTCTCCTCAAGCCAATCTAGGCTTTTACTATTAGGCACCTACCCATTGCCAGCCTCTACTCATTACCTAATTCCAAAACCACTTCCACCTTTTGGGTATCTGTTATAGCAGCACCCCACTCCTGGTACCAAATTCTGTCTTAGTTATCTAGTGCTGCTGTAACAGAAATAACACAAGTGAGTAGCTTTAACAAACAAATGTGTTTTCTCACATTTTAGGAGGCTAGAAGTCCACATTCAAAGTGCCAGCTCGAGGACGAGGCTTTCTCTCCTTGTAGGCTCTCTTTCTCTCTCTGTGTATGCTGATTCTAGGAGGCTCTCAATGTAGTGACCCTGGGTCCAAGGGACATGCTCCGCTCCCATCTTTTATTCTTGGTGGTACTGAGGTCCTTCTCTCTCTGCTGGCTTTCTTCTCCTTTTATCTCTTGTAAGATAAAAGGTGATTCAGACCACACCCCAGGGAAACTCCCCTTACATTGGATCAGGGCTGTGACTTGGGTAAGAGTGTTGCATCCCACCCTAATCTTGCTTCATTAACATAACAAACATAACTTAATTGTCATCAGCATAACCTAATCCTGCCTGTTGTTGTCTTCGCCAATTCTGGCGTGGTGAAGAATATTGAATATACCATGGACTGCCAGAAGAATGAACAAATCTGGCTTGGAAGAAGTACAGCAGAATTCTCCTTAGAAGCAATCATGGCAAGACTTCGTTTCACATACTTTGGACATGTTATCAGGAGGAACCAGTCTGTAGGGAACATCATTCTAGGTAAAGTAGAGGGTTAGAGAAACAGAGGAAGACCCTCAATGAGAGGGACTGACACCCCGACTGCAACGATGGATTCAAACATAGCAATAATTGTGAGGATGGTGCAGGACTGGGCAGTGTTTCATTCTGTTGTGCATAGGGTCGCTATGAGTCAGAAGTGACTGAATGGCACCTAACAACAACAACAGCAACAATACTGCCTCATTAACAAATAGAGGTCAGGATTTACAACACATCATAAATGGTGGATAATTATGTAAGATCACAAAGTGGAGGACAACCACATAATATTGGGAATCATGGCCTAACTAAGGTGACATTTATTTTGGAGGGACACGATTCAATCCATGACACACCTTTAAACCCCCCCAAAAGTCTAAAGGATATATAGTGAAGTTAGGATCTGAATAAGGAAGATTGCTGCAAATTTAAGTGTAGTTCCTCAGATATTGGAAATAAACAAAATATTCCCTAAAAGAAAATATTACTTGCTTAACAACCTTTCTCTAAGATTCTCTGCTTTAAGTGGTGGTCCCAGGTGTGTGTGTGTAGTTGTAGAAGAAATAAGGACTGTTCAACTAATAGTCTGATTCTAAAGTTAGAAGATCACAGAATGAAAAGATGGAAGAGAAGAAGCAGGTTAACAAATTACCCAGATTTTCTACAGATTAGCCTCTTGAGGGAAGAGATTGCCAAAAGGGAGGTGGCAGAAAGGGTGATTGCCAAATATCTAATATTAAAATATATTTTCTTAATGTGCTTCATTTTGAATCAAACTGCCTCTGAATGAGAAATCCTGAACAAAATTGTACCACTGAAAACAGTATATTATGAGTTTTTTTAGAGAGTATTTCAACCATCCTAATAGGGGTGAAGTGATATCTCATAGTGGTTTTGATTTGCAGTTCTCTAATGACCAGTGACGTTGAACATCTTTTCATGTGCTTGAAAACATTATGCTGAGTAAAATATATCAGACACAAAACAACAAATATATGATTTCACTTATATGAAATATCCACAGCAGGCAAATGCATGGAGACCGGTGTTTATCAGTGGTTACAGGGAAGTGTGAGAGAAAAAAATGGAGAGGTATCATTTAAGAGGTACTGAGTTTCTGTAAAGGGTGATGAAAGAAATTGGAAAAGGATATTGGCAAGAGTTACACAACATGTCGCTGAATTGTACATTTAAAAATGGTTAAAGTGTCCAATGTTTTGTTACATATATTTCATGACAATAAAAAAAAAAAAATTACGAGAGAGAGGAAAACAGAGAGGAAGAAAAGACAGATATATAAAATATGAATGAAGAGCATAAGGCAAAAGAGCAAGCATTATTAGCAAGTAGAAAAAGAAATCGGAGTAACCATGGCTTCAAAGAAAACAGAAAATTGAAAAGGTCTGTCAGCATTCACACTCACACACATGGACTGTACACATACATATGCCTCATTAAAAACAAGTAAAATGAAATGTATTTTTCTGAAAACGTGACCAGAGTAAGAAAACACAAGCTTGAAAAAATCACATATTTTGCATGAAGCACATGTTGAAAGTGGATCTTCCTTCCCACTATGGCAAATAAATTAATTCAAACACTTCGGCAATTAAGAAAATAAGTATATGAAAGAACAAATAGGAAAAAGAAATATTAATAATCTAAATATAATTTGGAATAAAGAAATATAAAAAGAAAAATGAAAAGCAAACAAATAAGACACAAAGTCCAATAATAGATTTGAAAACATTAATTGGTAGATTCATTAAAAAGAAATAAATACTAAAGGAAAAATAAAAAAAGTTAGAATAAAATGAAGTAATTTTGAAATAGAAACTTGAATTTGCATATTAAAGTGACAATATCTTCTGCGAAAATTGATATAGAAGAATCAAGACCAGTGAAACTCCTAAATAAATTACTGTACTCCAAGAAGAAAGGAAAATGTCGGATAAAAATGACCAGAAACTGGAAATGACTAGGGCTGTGATTTTTTTGTACCATCAGCAGAAAGACAGTGGAATGACATTGATAAAATTTTCAAGGAACAAAAAAATAAAAAAAATTAAGCAGGAACAAATAACTTTGTAAATATCTAAAATTTAGTCTTATAAATAGTTCAGGAAATAAAACACCTATGAGCCCTTGAGTAAAATTATACCCATGATGTGTCTAGCCGGTGAAGAGATGTGTCAAAGCAAGCATTGGCAGGGAATGCTGAGTAAGAGAAAAAGGATGAAGGCTGAAAGACAATGGAAATTACGTTTATAAAGCATAATATAAGGATTTTATACCTTGAAAAGTTAAAATGAGGTATAAAATGCAAGGTATAGTAGAAAAGTAGAAGGGAATAGATTGTTCTTATTTCAACTTTGATACCCAAATATCTATAAAGACTGCTGTAGTAGACGAAATAATGGAATCTCAAAGATGTCCACATCCGACCCCTACAACCTGTGAATATATTGTATTACCTGGCAAAAGGGACTGCAGATACGGCTAAAGTAAGGGTTTCGAGATGTGGAGATTACTTTGCACTATCGGATGGGTGCAATATAATCACAAGGGTCCTCATAAGGGAAAGGAAAGGGAAGGAGGCAGAGAAAAACGAAATGACTGACCAAAGCAGAGGTTTGGATTAGGTGTGCAGGCAGCCTCCAGAAGCTGGAAAAGGCAAGGATGTGGATTCTCTGCTAGCGCCCCTAGAAGAAACACGGCCTTCAGGACACCTTGATGTTAGGAAGTCCAGAATTGTGAAATAACAAATATGTGTTGTTGAAAGGCATTAAGTCTGTGATAAGTTGTTACAGCGTCAATAGTAAACGAATACATCTGCTTATGGTAGAAATAAACCAAACCCGTTGCCGTGGAGTCAATTCTGACTCATAGCTGCCGTATAGGACAGAATAGAACTGCCCCTCAGGGTTTCCAAGGAGGGCAGCGCGGAGAGGTGAGCCCCGTGCAAAGCGTGGAGAAGATCCTGCTGTGGGTGGTGAGCATGCTGGCAGAGCCCAGTGAGGAGCACGATGCCCTGAAATGGGGCAGGATGACCGAGAGCAGTTCTATAGGGTCGACAAGCAGATCGTATGGAAGTCTCTGGGGCTCTGAGCTCTACAGGACACGCATGCACACAGCCAGGGCGCCCGCGTGCGTGCAGACACCACCACCAGACAGGCTTTGTCTTTCTCCTCTGGGACATCCGTGACAGTGACACTGTGCCGGCACCAAAAGAGGCAGACTTGAAGAATCACAGCATCTGTTTGATTTCCTACCTCTTCCACCCCAGGCAGGCTTCTCCTTTGAGATTGTGATTTATGCAGAATAATGACATCTTACTGCCATTGTAAAGTGTTCCTCTCAAAGGTGGTGCAGGCCGATCGTGTCAAAGCTGTCAGCACTGCCTTTCCCCACCGAAGCGCCGCTGATCCCTGCAGCTACTGAGTCCTCGGACAGAGCGAGGGGCTCCTGGGGCCCCTTTCCCTCGCTCTGTGTCCAGGGCTCTATGCCAGACTCTCAGTGGATTAGAATCTATTAATGCTCCTTCCGAAGAAATGGCCCTGGTAGCAAAGGCAGGGCAGCGGCCGGGAAGCTCTGGGCAGGTCACACCTGCCTCATACCTGCCCCAGGAGGAACACAGAGCATTGTTTCATTACTTCATAATTCACAAGCCAGTGTTTTTCTGATAATCAGGGTAAATCGTTTCCATTTGTTGTGTATTACAAGCCATCACACTTTAAAATACTTTCAGGAAATAAACTTTCTTAAAAAAAATGTGGGGTACATAGAAAAGAAGTTTACTGGGGGCCATAAGGAGTATCTCTAAACTCTTCCTTCAGTTTATATCAGTTTCTCTTTAATACTTCCTCTTACATTAAGTTTCTTCCGAAATGGCATGTACATGTAAATCATCCTTTGTCATGATGTTTTACTTTCTCCGTAAGGGATCCTCGTCTGCTAACCAAAACCTCAAACCTGACCCAAAATCTCAAACTTGAACCACTCGCATAAAGTATTCCTCATCTCTCAGTCATCCTCTTTATGACGTCTCATTTACTTTCCATCAACACTAACAGAGCTCTTAATTACATCTGAATTCTTCACACAACTGAATTAGGTGTAGCTCTGTAAGGCAGAGTTTGTGATTTCAACATCTATGTGTCTTGTTTGCCCAGAGAAAGGCTAAAATGTTAACTGTAAGTGCTCAATAAATGGTAATTGAATTAAAAATAGATATTATTTTAATAAAATAGCAATGGCACGATTTTGCTGGGTGAAATTGTTTTCCTCTCCCACCTCTCAGGGAGATTGGAGAAGAATTTTCACAATCTTTTAGCTAAAAGTGTGGATGATCATAGGATGATCATGTTGTAATACGTAATAAGTGAAAATTAATAACTAAGAAAAATATTTTGCTAAATATGAAGTTAAGCAAAACAACATTTTTCCTTAAATTTACACCTTAAGACCCTTGGAATTGTTATTTATGTATTTCCATTATTCGACCTGCCCAAAGCAAGAGGTTTCATATTTAGTAATAATATTATTTTTCACTAGGAAGCAAAGTGATACAATAAAAATATACCACAATAAAACTATTTGAATAAATGTACCAAAGCATGAAATTATTGTACAAAAATAAATGTATATGTAAGTCTGGAAAATAAGCTTAATCTGCATGAAATATATTAACCCGAACATCACAAGAGATTTCCTCATTGAACTGTTCAATTGTATGGTTGTTTTTTACAAACGTGTTTGCACTCGTATTGTGAGGCAACACTATGATAGTATACGTCATCTGCATTTAATTTAAAATTTTGACAGAAATATACACATATCATTTTTAACAGACAATTCTTTATAGGGCTCAAAACAACAACTACTGCTCAAGCCTCCCCTTACTTTCCTTTTCAGAGATGTAAACATTTAAAACTCATCCAGTAGTTTATTTCATGATAAATGGAGAAAATATTGAAGTTGTCAAGGATTTCGTTTTACTTGGATCCACAATCAACACCCATGGAAACAGCAGTCAATAAATCAAATGATGCATTGCATTGGGCAAATCTGCTGCAAAAGACCTCTCTGAAGTGTTATAAAGCAAAAATGTCACCTTGAAGACTAAGGTGCACCTGACCCAAGTCACAGTGTTTTCAATCATATCATAATGCATGTGAAACCTGGACAGTGATTAAGGTAGACCGAAGAGGAATTGATGACTTTGAATTATGGTGTTGGTGAAGAATATTGACTATACCACGGACTACCAGAAGAATGAACAAATCTGTCTTGGAAGAAGTACAGCCAGAATACTTCTTAGAAGCAAGGATGGCGAGACTTTGTCTCACATACGTTGGACATGTTATCAGGAGGGACCAGTCCCTGGAGAAGGACATCATACTTGGTAAAGTAGAGGGTCAGCAAAAAGGAGGAAGACCCTCAATGAGATGGATTGACACAGTGGCTGCAGCAATGGGCTCAAGCATAACAATGACCATGCGAATGACATGGGCAGTGTTTCATTCTGTTGTGTATAGAGTCTCTATGAGTCAGAAATGACTTGATGGCACCTAACAACAGTAGTTTATTATGCTATTTTCCTACATATTTCTAAATACTATATCTATATTGCTATCTCAATTTATATGTTTTAAAATTTTACATGTTCTTTATTATTATCACAGATTTGAAGATTTACCTCTTTTACAACAAGGGCCCTGTCCATCACACCCCAACATAAACGTATAGCAGAGTGTTTTATTGCCACAATGTCCTCGTTGAGGTCATGTAATTTAAGGTTCAAACAAAACTGGGTGTTTACAAATACTATATATGTGTATATATACATTTAATTGAAGCATGTTGTGTGCTACATTTATATTTTCTTCTAGTGCAACATTGTTTTCCCCTGGAGTTGAAACTATTTTATATCTTAGAATTTGACTAATATGATTTCAACCTCAAATCCTATCAAAAACAGTAAGTATGTTTTCCATAATTAAAAAGCATAGGATAATTTATCAGTTCTTTTTTTTTTTTTTTTTAATAACGATGTCTGTCTATACTTCTCAATCCTTCTAACCTCATGAAGACGATTTCCACCTGACACCTGCTTCCCACCTTTGAAACGTGAGAGCCCTTCACTGAACCCTAGGAATTCTCTTTGCCTCTCTGTAATCAACCTCCCTTTCCTTATCCTCATGTCTTTCTCCGTCTTTGTTTAATGCATTATTTTAGTTGATGTGGTTATTACCAGCAAATGGAGCCTTTCTGAAAATATTTTTGGAATACTCTTATCCTCAAATGATAGTTTGTTGGATACAGGTATCTAGATTGAAAAGCATTTTCCCTAAGGGTTATAAAGGCTTCGATCCCTTATCTTCTACATCTTCTAGTGCTGCAGTTGAAAGATACTATGCCACTCCTGATCTTTTCCGTTTGAACTGCTTCCTTCCACATCTCAGATAAAATTTTTTAGAATCTTTCATCTCTCAGTATGTGTGTGTATGTGGGTTGTAATTTGCAAGGATGCTTGTTGACATTGAATTTCTTTCTTTATGTATTTCAGTTATTTCTATTTTCAAATCTATGCCCTTTAGTTCTGGATTTTTAATCATCTTTTTAAATTATTTCCTTCCCTCCATTACCTTTAGTCTATCTTTCTGAAATTTTTAATAGTGAATTTTCTAAGGTATCACTTTTGTTTCTGTTTTATTATCTAACAATGTTAATAAATGATATCTCTCTGTGCTACTTTCTGAAATATATATCTTAGAACTGTTCTATGTTCTCTGATTTTTAAAAAAAAATTTTTATAGCATACTCTTTTATTTTATGAAGTTAGTATGTTGTTTATTGTTTAGGCTATCATTTATCTAAATTTTTAAATTTTTTCCCTTCAGGGCATTGTTGGATAAAGAGATGAACCTGAGAATAAGCATTTAACAGAAGAAGAACAGCCTTACAAAGAACTAGAGTCCAGCATTAAGTTACCTCAAACCCCAAGTGAATTAATTTACCCTTACCCAACCTACCTTCCAAAAGGGAAATAAACTATTTTTGGAGGAAAATATTATTGTAAAAAAAGCTAATATCATCTGCTCAGATTTTGTCTGGCAATGCTCATCATTCAATGACATATAACTAGAAATTGAAACTGTTTCAGTTTCCTAGAGCTGCCGTAACAATATACCACAGTGTGGGTGGCTTTAAGGAACAGAAATTTATTGTCTCACAGATTTGGAGGCTAGAAGTCCAACTCAGGGCATCAGATCTAGGGGAGGGCCCTTCCTTGTTGGTAACCATACGTGTGCCTTGGCCTTCCTTGGCTTGTAGATAGTGTCTCCCACTACCGTGTTTTATGTATTATTTTTGTTAGGTGCCATTGAGTCTATTTTGATTCATAGGGACCCCATGTGAGAGAGCAGAACTGGCCCATAGGGATTTCCATGCTAGAATCTTTACAGGAGCAGATCACCAGGTCTTTCTCCCAGGGAGCAGGTGGGTGAGTTTGAACTGAGCCCTTAACCTTTGTGCCATAAGGACCTCTTTATACATTATGGATATGGTCACTATAAAAGGATTGCTAAGAGAATTATATACCAAATTATTTTGTTCAAAAAAACTGACATGATAATTACATGTCATAAGCTTTGCCTTTGCAATACTTTCTTTCAATTCTATCTATCAATAAAGTTGGTGGAAACTTTGCATTAATCATGAACATTTTGTCTCTCAGACACATCAGTAATGATCTAGTTGTTTTGGAAAACAAGGTAAGAAACATTTATACTATAAATACTGATGTAAACATTGTCATTTGTTTTCATCAATTTGATTTCAAACTTATTATCAATTCTTAATGGATGTATTTTTTCAATTTCTTGAAGATCAATAGATTGAATAAATTCAATTAAATTCAAAAAGGAAAGATATAAATCATTTAAATAGGTAATATCATAACATATTTTTTAAAGTGATTAATGTACCTTGCAAATAAAATTTTAATTATTTTTTCTTACTTGAAAAAAATTATTTATTTTTTATAAATAAATAAATTTAAAATAGTTTCTAATTTAACAGTTAATACACATTTTGTTTTATGACATTGGTTGACAAACAACCTCACGACATGTCAACACTCTCCGTTCTCTGCCTTGAGTTCCCTGTTACCAGCTTTCCTGTCCCCTCCTGCCTTCTAGTCTTTCTCCTGGGCTATTGTGCTCCATTAGTCTCATTTTGTTTTATGGGCCTGCCTAATCTTTGGCTGAAGGGTGGACCTCGGGAGTGACTTCATTACTGAGTTAAAATGGTGTCCAGGGGCCATACTCTTGGGACTTTTCCACTCTCTGTCAGAAAAGTAAGTCTGATCTTTTTTTTGTGAGTTAGAATTCTGTTCTACATTTTTCTCCAGCTCTGTCCAGGACCCTGTGCTGTGATC
Organism: Dugong dugon; assembly: GCA_030035585.1. Taxonomy (NCBI): domain Eukaryota; kingdom Metazoa; phylum Chordata; class Mammalia; order Sirenia; family Dugongidae; genus Dugong; species Dugong dugon. Next base: position 192,741,978 of record CM057463.1, on the reverse strand, counting down.
ACTGTCAAAGCAGTCAGTGGTGGTAGCCAGGCACTGTCTAGTTGTACTGGACTCAGTCTGGTGGAGGCCTTGGTAGCTGTGGTCCATTAGTCCTTTTGACTAATCTTCCCCTTCTATCATGTTTTCTTCATTCTCACTTGCTCCCAAAGGGGTGAGACCAGTGGAGTATCTTAGACGGCTGCTTCTAAGATATGGTAGATAAAGTTCAAGAGAAATTGATATCTATCTTCCTGATACAACACCATGCTTAATAACATTAACTTCTTAGAAGTTTCTTATCACTACAATTTAATCTTAAAACCCTTAGTACTTTTTTCAGTGAGTTCATTTCTCCAGTCAATATATTTTGTTCATCACTTTTCCCTCAAACTTTACCATCCTAAGTTATTGAATAATATCAATAGAGTGTTATCTAATTTAAACTGAGTAAGAGTTAGGTAGTAGACTTTCAAGAGTGACAAAAATAGCCAAGATCAAGGGTTGGATAGTACAATTGAAAATAAAAATAATAACTCAAAAATGTGATTTTTCAGATACTCATTTTGTATTATTTTATATACTTTTTAATTTTCTTTTTCAAGCAGTGAGTTTTGCTTCCATTGCAAACAGAGTTTAGTCAATGAAGACTTTTGTTGTTGTTATTGAAAAGAGAAATTTAGTTCTGTATATTATTTGGAAAGCATACCAATCTCATTAAATATGATGTATTACAAAGGTTGGGTTATGAAAATATGCGTGTGTGTGTTGGCGGGAAGGAGTAGCATAGAGCTAAATCTTCACATATCATAGATATAATTCAGTATAAAAGACCTTTAAAAATAGAATATTTTAAATAAAAGAAAATTTAAACCAAAGGTACTGAAATCTAAGATATTCCTTTTAGGATGTGGGAAATTGAAGACTGGGTACTTCTTTTATTGGTAGTAAAACTAATTTTTTTTAACATTAACATGCGTAAATATGAGGCGAGCCTATACAACACTGACTTTTTTCCCAAGACATTTGAAAAGGTAGCTATAGCAAAAAATAAGTTAAAAATATGTATACATATAAAATAGCATGTGTGTCTATCTGTTTGAATGAATACACACAGATTTTAATATGTTAATAATCTTCACTATCTGGGCAATATTTTTAAAAGAGTGGAGATTTCATTTTATGGTTTATGTCTTTGTGTTATGTGGTTTTTAAAATAAGCATTATATGTTTTATAATTAAAAAGCAATGAAATATATTTTAAAATTCTGAGATAAATGCCCAAAACTTGAAATATTTTAGATTCTCTGGGATACCTGTGGCAGAGTTCACAAATGCAAATGTACACATAAACCAGACCAGAAAAGTAAACTGTGAAGCAGCCGACTTTAGCTGCATGAACAATTTCTTATTTCTTGAATGTTAGAAACTGTAATGAACAGAAGGAATGTAGGCCCTGTGTTTTCAGGAAGTTGGAAATAAGTAATGGAAACACATTTTTAAATAATTTCCTGGATAAAAAAAAATAACAAAAAACATGACAGAATAAACACAGAGCACACTCTTGTACACTAAAATTAGCTCTGAGACCATTATTTGGCCACTGATGTACAACGGTCTATCTCTTAAATGTTGTTTGCTTTCTTGGCAAAAGGTAATTGGGTATCTTTTAACGTAAGAACACTGATCTAATGGTTATTTGGATAGACTTTTTTATATCAATACTGGGAATACATGATTTTAGGTTGTTCATCTCACCGTGACTTTTATCTTGAGTAAAAGAAAGGCAAGTTTGGCTAACTTCAGCTCTTTCAACCGTGGGAACTGCTCATGTGAAAGAAACTTTACTTCAAGTTCTGTACTAGTTTCTTGACAAGCAGGATTGACCTGCATTAATCCTTCCTACTATCACATTGTTTATTCTCTGCTTGAGCATACAGTTTCAACTTTGTGATTATTAAATTTTTTTTGTTCCACTTACACCACCAAAAAACAAAACCCACTGCAATCAAGTAGATGCCAACTCTCAGCGACCTCTAGGACAGAGTAGAACTGCCCCCAAGGGTTTCCAAGGCTGTAAATCTTTACAGAAACAGACTGCCACATCTTTCTCCCACCAAGAGACTGATGGGTTTGAACCACCATCTAACTTTTGGTTAACAGTCAGCGCTTTAATCACTGAGCCACCAGAGCTCCCCTACTCCGCAATTCATTTATTGATCCTTGGATACCTGAATACTTCCAGCGCTGACAGTTCTTAAGGGCTCTACATAGAGATGTAGAATGAGATTACTATTAGCAATTCTGAACAGGATGTGATGGTACTCTGTGGTAGCTTGCTTCATAAACTTAGGGGAAACATTAACTCTCTGTCAATTCTGAAGCTATCATAACCAAAACCAAACCAAACTCAGTGCCATCGAGTGGATTCTGACTCATAGCGACCCTATAGGAGAGAGTAAAACTTCCTCATACGGTGTCTAAGGAAAGGCTGGTGAATTCCAACAGCCAAGCTTTTGGTTAGCAGCCGAGCTCTTAACTACTGTACCACCAGGGCCCTGAACCTAGCCTAGTGCATTGTAAATAGTTATCCCAACACTGGTAAGTAACAGAAAGAATAGTGTGAGCAAAATACAGTTGGATAGTTTCTCCCTTTTTTATATCTGATAAAGCTGTTTTAAAGCTCAGCAGCATACCTCACTGAACTGAGAAAATTAGTGACCTGGAAGAGTATAATGGATAAAGAAGTTATTAAATGCTTTTGGCATCCTGATGGTATTTAAGTATTACTTAAAATATCACCTGAGGGGGCTGAAGGGAAAACATTTTATAATTATCATATGTATTAGTCATCTATTGTGCCATAATATATTACCGAAAATTCACTGGCTTTAGATAACACATATATATTATCGCACAGATTTTTTTTTTTTTTGCATTATATTTTCTCCTGTTTTTCTGTGGTTCAAGAATTTGAGAACAGATTAAGTGGGTTTTCTGCTTCAGGTTCTCTCCTGAGACTTCAGTCAAAATATCAGCTAGGTTCAGGGAGATTAGAACTCTTATGCAGTGCTGGTGAGAATTCAAAATGGTGCAACAATTTTGGAAAAGGACATGACACTTCTTTAGAAAGCTAGAAATAGAAATACTTTATGATCCAGCAATCCCACTCCTAGGAATATATCTTAGAGAAATAAGAGCTATCACACAAATAGACATATTCACACCCATGTTCATTGCAGCATTGTTCACAATAGCAAAAAGATTGAAACAACCTAGATGCCCATCAGCAGACAAATGGATAAACAAACTATAGTACACACACACAGTGGCGTATTATGCAACAATAAAGAACAATGATAAATCTGTGAAGCATCTCATAACGTGGATGAAACTGGAGGACATCATGCTGAGTGAAATAAGTTAGTCACAAAAGGACAAATATTGTATGAGACCACTACTGTAAAAACTCATGAGAAGATTTACACACAAAAAGATACAATCTTTAATGGTTAGGAGGGAAGGGAAAGGAGGGGGTGGAAAAACACCAAATAGACAATAGATAAGTGGTGACTTTAGTGAAGGGTAAGACAGTACACAATACTGGGGAAGCCAGCACAACTTGTCCAAGGAAAGGTCATGGAAGCTCCACAGACACATTCAAACTCCCTTAGGGACTGAATTACTGGGCTAAGGGCTGTGTGGATCATGGTTTTGGGGAACATCTAGCTCAACTGGCGTAACATAGTTTATAAAGAAAATGTTCTGCATTCTACTTTGGTGAGTAGCATCTGGGATATTAAAAGCTTGTGGGCAACCATCTAAGATACTCCACTAGTCTCACCCTGTCAGGAGCAAGGGAGAAAGAAGAAAACCAAAGACAGAAGGGAAAGATTACTCCAAACTAATGGACCACAACTACCACAGCTTCCACCAGACTGAGTCCAGCACAACTAGATAGTACCCAGCTACCACCAATGACTGCTCTGACAGGGATCACAATAGAGGGTCTGGGACAGAGCCAGAAAAAATGTGGAATAAAACTCTAACTTAAAAAAAAGACCAGACTTACTTTTCTGACAGAAACTGGAGAAACCCCTAGAGTATAGCCCCTAGACACCCTTTTAGCTCGGTACTGAAGTCACTCCTAATGTTCACCCTTCAGCCAAAGATTAGAAAGTCCTATAAAACAAAATAAGATTAAAGGGGCACATCAGCCCAGGGGCAAGGACTAAAAAGCAGGAGGGGACAGGAAAGCTGGTAATAGGGAACCCAAGGTTGAGAAAGGACAGTGTTGACATGTCGTGGGGCTGATAATCAATGTCACAAAACAATATGAGTACTAATTGTTTAATGAGAAGCTAGTTTGTTCGGTAAACCTTCATCTAAAGTACAACTAAAAAAAAAAAGAGATAAGTCAGGAGTAGGTTTCATCTGAGAGCCTAGCTGGTGAAGGATCTGCTTCCAAGCTCACTCACATGGTTGTTGGCAGGATTCTGTTTCTTTTGGGTTGTTGGACTTGGGGCCTTAAATTCTAACTGCCTACTGGTTGGAAGTTGCCCTTGTTGTGTGGGTCTCCCCAGTATGGCAACTTGCCTCATCAAACCTAGCAAGGGAAAGAGTCAGCTAAGAAGATGGAAAGCACGTTATGTAAAATAATCACAGAAACGGCATACACTAGCCATCAACGATTGATTAGAAGCAAGTCTCAAGACATGGCCACATTGAAAGAGAGGGTCATAAATACCCTGAGGCAGGGATCCCTAACGCCATTTTCACATCTGTCCTCTATGTCATCCATAAATAATTTTCGGAAAATATAAATGGATTCTCTTCGCATTCTGCCACAGAACTTGGTCAGCTATTTTGCCAGTTTTTCGTGTATTGGAAATGAAATAAAATAATTTATCTCTTTATGTTTATCTATCATCTCTCTGTCTATCTATGCATCTATTTAGCATCTAGCTAGCTAGCTATCAGTCTCGCTATCTACATATCTATATATCTATTTGTCTCTTTGTCTATCTGTACACACGCCCCACATACATATATATGTGTGTGTATGTATGTGCAAGTTTGCCTTAAAAATGAATATATGTATGTGTATATATATGCTTGTGTGTGCGTATATATATATATGCATGTATACTTAATCACTGCATCACCAGGGCTCCATACATACATACATATATACGTATATGTATATATATATATATGTATATATATATACACACAAACACACACAAATTTGACATAAAAATCAAAATAAGACATGGCCATTAAGATCTTAATTAAATTTAAACCTGTCATTTTCAAAGAGCAACTTTCGAAACATTTATAATTATCTTTGAGAAGGATATGAAATGAATGTTTAGATGAGATAAGGATGACAGAATTTAAATACGAACTTGGAAAACTGGATTAGGACAGTTAATTTTACATCTTTAAAAACCTATATGAATGGTCTTAAAGCTCACAGATTCCAGAACATTCTCTAATTTTATACTATTGAATACCTGATTAATAAGACTGAATTAAACATCTTGGAAATGTTCTCTGCAAGCCAACTCAATTAAGAATTGCATTGAAGAGCCATGTCTGAAACTTCCCATTCAATTCAACTTCATCAGCTCTATGGTAGGGTTTAGTGGAATTAGATCCAGACTGTAATATAAACTTAAAAAAGAGAAACTTTTTGTTTTGAAAAAAATTTAGATTTATAGAACATAATACAGAGAGCTCCTATAAGGTCTTCCATGGACTTGCCTTAACTTCTTAAATAACTATAGTACATTTATCTAAACTAAAAACTTAACCCTGATATAATATTTAAAAAAAAGAAAAAGAAAAACGCTGCCGTCAAGTTGATTCTGACTCATAGTGACCCGGTAGGACAGAATAGAACTGCCCCATAGAGTTTCCAAGGCTGTAATCTTTACAGAAGCAGGCTGTCATATATTTTTTCCCCAGAGCATATGGTGGGTTTGAACCACTGACCTTTCCCTAAGCAGTCAAGCGCTTAACCACTGCACCACCAATGGTAGTAACTAAATAACAGCATTGTCTCAGATATCACAGGTTTTTCTATTTCAAGATCCAATCCATGTAGGCAAAGTACATTTAATCATCATGTCTCTTTGTTGTTGATATTGTTGTTATGTGCTATCCAGTCCATTCTGACTCATACCGACCCCATGTATAACAGAATGCAACACTGCCTGGTCCTCTGCCATCCTCACAATCACTGCTATGTTTGAGCCCTTTGTTGGAGTCACTGTGTCAATCCTTCTTATTGAGGGTCTTTCCCTTTTTCGATGACCTTCTACCTTACAAAGCATGATGTCCTTCTCCATGGACTTGTCCCTCCTCATAACACGTCCAAAGTATATGAGATGAAGTCTCACCATCCTAGCTTCCAAGGAGCATTCTGGGTGTACTTCTTCCAAGACAAACTTGTTCATTCTTCTAGCAATCCGTAGTATATTCAATATTCTTCACCAACATCACAATCCAAAGGCATCTATTCTTCCTGGGTCTTCCTAATTCATTGTCTGGCTTTCCCATGCATATGAAGTGAAAGAAAATATCACGGCTTTGTTCAGGCACACTCTAGACCTCAAAGTAATATCTTTGCTTTTCAAAACTTGAAAGAGGTCTTTGCAGCAGATTTGCCCAATGCAATGCATCTTTTGATTTCTTGACTGCTGCTTCCATGGGTGTTGATTGGGAATACAAGTAAAATGAAACCCTTGACAATTTCAATATTTTCTTTTTTTGTCATGATGTTGCCTGTTGTTCTGATTGTGAGGATTTTTCTTTTCTTTATGCTGAGTTGTAATCAACACTGAAGGCTGTAGTCTTTGATCTTCATCTGTAAGTGCTTCAAGTCCCCTTGACTTTCAGCAAACAAAGTTGTGTCATTGCATCTTCTGATGCCATGTTCTTCTTCATATAGTCCAGTTTCTTGGATTATTTACTCAGCATACAGACTGAGTAAGTATGGTGAAAGGACACAACCATGACACACACCATTCCTGATTTTAAACCATGCAGAATCCTCTTGTTCTATTTGAACAACCGCCTCTTGGTCTACGTCCAGGTTCTGCATTGACACAATTCAGTGTTCTGAAATTCCCATTCTTCGCAATGTTATCTATAATTTGTTAGGATCCACATAGTCAAGTGCATTTACAGTCAGTAAAACACAGGTAAAAATCTTTCTGGTGTTCTCTGCTTTCAGCCAAGATCCATCTGACATCAGTAATGATATCTCTTTTTCCACATTCACTTCTGAATCCAGCTTTAATTTCTGGCAATTCCCTGTAGATGTACTGCTGCAATCATTTTTGAATTATCTACAGGAAAGATTTTACTTGGGTGTGGTATTAATGATATTGTTAGGTAATTTCCACCTTCCGTTGGATCACCTTTCTTTGGAATAAGCACAAATATGGATCTCTTCCAGTCAATTGGCCAGGCAGCCGTCTTCCAAATTTCTTGGCATAGATATGTAAGCACCTAGAGAACTGCATCCATTTGTTGAACCATCTCAGTTGATAATATGTCAATTCCTGGAGCCTTGTTTTTTGCCCATGTCTTGGTTTTTTTCAGTGTCGTTTAGACTTCTTCCTTCAATACTATTTGTTCTTGGTCTTATGCAAGTACTGAAATGGTAGAACGTCAACCAATTCCTTTTGATACAGTGACTCTGTGTATTCCTTCCTTCTTCTTTTGATGCTTCCTGCGTCATTCAATATTTTCCCACAGAGTCCTTCGAAATTGCAACACGAGGCTTGCATTTTTCTTCAGTTCTTTCAGCTTGAGAAATGCTGAGTGTGTTCTTCCCCTTTGGTTTTCTAACTCCAGGTCTTTGCACATTTCTTTATAATGCTTCACTTTGTCTTCTCGAGCCACCCTTTGAAATGTTCTGTTCGTCTCTTCTATTTCATTATTTCTTCAATTTGCTTTAGCTAATCTATGTTCAAGAGCAAGTTTCAGAGTCTCTTCTGATATCCATTTTGGTCTTTTCTTTCTTTCCTGTCTTTTTAATGAACCTTTGCTTTCTTCATGAATGCTGTCATTGATGTCATCCAACAACTTGTCTGGTCTTTGGTCATCAGTGTTCCATGTGTTAAATCTATTCTTGAGATCTATTCTCCAAATTCAAGTGGGATATACTCAAGGTGGTATTTTGGTTCCCCTGGACTTATTTTAATTTTCTTCAGCTTCAGCTTGAACTTGCATAGGAGCAATTGATGGCCTATTTGGCCATTGGCCTCTGGCCTTGTTCATACTGAGATATTGAGCTTTCCCATCATTCTTTTCCACAGATGTAGTCGATTTGATTCCTGTGTATTCCATCTAGCTAGGTCCATGTATATATTTACCCTTTATGCTGTTGAAAAAAGGTATTTAAATTGAATAAGTTATCGATTCTGCAAAATTCTATCTTGCAATCCCTGGCATAGTTTCTATCACCAAGGCCATATTTTCCAGCTACCGATCCTTCTTCTTTGTTTCCAACTTTCACATTCCAATCAACAGTAATTATCAGTGTATCTTGACTGCATATTTGATCAATTTCAGACTGCACAAATTGGTAAAAATCTTCAATTTCTTCATCTTTGATATTAGTGGTAGATGAGTAAATTGGAATAATAGTTGTATTAACTGGTCTTCTTTGTAGGTGTATGGATATTATCCTATCATAGTGTTGTACATTGGGATAGACTTTCAAATTTTTTTTGAGGATGAATGCTGTACTGTTCCTCTTCAATCTGTCATTCTCGACATAGCAGATAATATGATTGTCCTATTCAAAATGGCCAATACCATTTCATTTCAGCTCAGTAATGTGTAAGCTATTGATTTTTATGATTTCGTTTTTGATGACTTCCAGTGTTCCTAGATTCATACTTCATACATTCCATGTTCCGGTTATTAATGAATGTTTGCAACTGTTTCTTCTCATTTTGAGTCATGCCACATCAGCAAATGAAGGTCCTGAAACGTTTTCTCCATCCTTGTCATTAAGATCGACTCTACTTTGTGGAGGCAACTATTCCTCAGTCGTATTTTCAATGCCTTTCTACTGAGGGGCTCATTTTCCTGCACCATATCAGACAATGTTCCTCTGCTATCCACAAGGTTTTCACTATCCAATTTTTTTTCAGAAGTAGACCTCAAGGTCCTTTGTCCTAGTCTGTCTTCATCTGGAAGCTACTCCAAAACCTGTCCACCCTGGGTGACCCAGCCAGTATTTGAAATACTGGTGACATAGCTTCCAGTATGACAGTAACACATAAGGCACCACAGTAGGACAAACCAACAGATGCATGGTGGCTTTAGATTTCTCAAATTGACGACAAATCTCAAGATTTTTTTTTAATGGCCTTGACATTTTTGAAGAGTACAAGTGAGGTATTTTATAGAATGTTCCTCAGTTTAGGCTTGTCTAATATTTTCTCATGATTAGGCTTAGGTCATATATTTTTGGAAAGTTTACAAGAGAGATAATGTGACTTTCTCACTTTATCATGCCAGTGAATAAAGGATTTACTCCTGGTGATGTTAACCTTGACCACTTGGTTAAGGTGGAGTCAGCTAGGTTTCTCCAATGTAAAGTTACTATTTTTGCCTTTTGATATTTTATTCATTAAAAATGAATCACTAAGCCAAACTCATACTCAAGGACATGGGATCAACTTCTTGGAGTGAAGAGTATGACAGTTTTTGTGGTTATATGTTAAAACCAACACAGTAATTAAAACATATTTTGAGGAGGTATATTGAGACTATGCAAGAATCCTGTTTCTTATTAAAATTCATCCCAGTATATTAGCATTTCCCTGTGGTTTTTGCCTGTAGTAATTATTTAGATTGTGCTCTAATGGGAATTTTCTCTTTCCCCAATTCCTTCCATACTTATTAGTTCATTTTATAAAGGAAGATTTATACTTTATTTATTTACTTATTGAATTTTTAATTTACAGCAGTGTAATGTTAAGGTTATGTATCAATTTGGTTAGGTCATGATTCTTAGTGGTTTAGGAGATATTATGTAATCATCCTCCATTTTCTGATCTGATGTGAGTAGCCACTCAGTTGAAAGAGGAGTTTCCTTAGGGGTGTGGCTTGCATCTAATATATATGGATGTTCTGCCAAAGCTAGCTGTCTCTTGATCCTGCATCTTTCTCGTCATCCTCTGAAGTTTGGTTCTTGGGACATGAGCCAGCAGCCTGCTGCCTTGCCTGCAGATTTTGGATTCATCAGCCCCTATAAACATGTAAGTCAGGAGAAGTCTCCAGCCCAATGCCTGACCCATGATTTTGGGAGCTGCTAGCCTCCACAACTGTGTGAGCCATTTCCTTGAAATAAATCTCTCTGTGTATACACTTCACTGGTTTTTCTCCTCTAGAGAACCCACACTAAGACTATCAGTGTATACTTATGGATATTTATTTTATTCGTTGGATTACAATCCAACACTGTATTTATTTTCTTGCTCAAAATTTTACAAGTTTACTCACTATGATCATGTTGGCTTCCATCTCCTTTTAATATGTACAACTTTTTTTTTTTTTTTTTTTGGTGGGGAAGGCATTGGAGCAAGTTCTCTTTTTCTGACATTAGAAAAGCTTCCAGGCTTATCTTGTATTTTCCCTGACCAGTCTTAGAACCAGCCATTTCACAAAGATCCTTGCTCCTTTTAGAAGTGAAAGCTATTTAGAAAACAAGACCTGGATAGCAGGTGTGCACATTACTACTTGGATGTCACTACCTCTTGGCATTCCCAGTGGGCAGAGATAGAAGCTAGATAGATAGATGGACAGTTGCTGTTGAGTCAACTTTAACTCATGGTTACCTTCTGTAGAACAGAACAAAACGTTACCCAGTTCTCCATCATCTCATAATTACCAGCATAACTGAGTCCATCATTGTGGCTACTGTGCCAATCCGTCTCCTAGGGTCTCCCTCACACTTGAGGCCCTTTACTTCACCAAAAATGATGTCTAACTCCAGTAATTGACCCTTCATGATGACATGTCCAAAGCAAAGAAGTAAAACAATGTTCTGTTGTGATTCTTAGGGTTTTCATTGGCTAATTTTTAGAAGTAGATCACCAGGCCTTTCTTCCTAGTGTGTCTTAGTATGGAAGCTCCACTGAAACCTGTCACATGGGTGACCCTGCTGGTATTTGAAATACCAGTGGCATAACTTCCAGCATCATAGCAACAAGCAAAGCACCACAGTACAAAAAGCTGAAAGAATAGTGCTGAACATAATAAGAGCAGGAAGGACTATATTTGGAAATAGGGTGATTCACTGGGGTATATCTTAATCTTTCCATGACCAAGTTTAATGGGAGTACAGAACCCAATGAATCAAGGACCACTAAGAACTTAAATCCTTAATGAAGGAAGATGTAGATCACCTTACCGGGTAAAGAAATCCAACCACGTAGGTGCTGGCTGTATGCAAGTTAACATGGAATGAGTAGAGAAAGAAAACCTAATAGATACCAGATACAGGCTCATGGCCAGTACAGAAAACTACGGCAACTAGGTGTATTATTGTTATGTGTATATTAACCAACATTTCATGTTTGCTCTTTCCCTTCCCTGGCATGTATAAGTAGTACTTAACCACACAGTTTAGTTTACGGGTCTTAAGACCTTAAAGAATGATATCTGGACATGATGGGGGAAGTTCACACATCACAGTAGTTTGAGTCTAAAGACTGATAAAAATTTGCTCTTCTTGGAGATAAGATGAGATTGTCTTTGTGAGATAGGCATTCACCTAAGGTTAGCTTTAAGTCTAGAGGTTTAAATACAGATGAATAATATGTGTAACACAGTTGCACAGATTCTGAGCCTCATCTCTTTTCTGATTCTCACACTAAGCTAAGGAGGTAGTTTGAAAATCAGAGTCATATTTATTAATTTTTTACAGTCACTTTCTTAGAGACACAGACTCTGTCTTGATCACTATTGCCTGTAGCTCAATTTAGCTCAGAATCATTTTAGATTTTAAATCGTATGTCTCCTGTTAACACGTTGAACAAATGTCTGTATATTTACTACCGATAATTTTAGAGTATTATATTCCTAATTCTTACATATTTTGGGTTTGTCATAAACACTATGAATATATGAAATTTTCAAAGCCTGTAAAATACAGTAAAATTTAGCTATTCAATATGTTTTATTTGTAGTTGTAAAAATATCAACAACATTTAATTGATAGTACCACAGAGATATATTTCATAAAGTATAGGTTATGGAAACCAACTCTAATATTAAAATTTGAAAGCAGTACTTAATATTAAGTTTATTTTTCATTTTAAATTTTCATTAAATTAAATAGATTATGTTGTTAAAATCCACAGGAAAATGTCTGTAAGTCTTAAGTGACAAACTTTACTTTCTTTTAAACTTGATGATTAAAAGCAATGAAGAGAGGTTTATTCACGTATGGATAGGGCTGGGTTCTTCTCATCATGAAAAATAAAGCTAAGGCTTTGATGTATAAATAACCTGTGGTATATTCAGAAATGTTCCTCTCCTCTCCTCTTTCCATGGCATTTTGGTGCCAAATACCATACTACTCACGAAATTTTACTATTTGCACACGACAAGTTATAGTCAGAAATAAATGGTGGCCACAGTTGCCCGATTCTGTAGCAGAACCTAGAATGCTAGGTAATCTCTGGTCTTACTTGTATTGCAAAAATGACCCAACAAATAGAGAGAGTGTGACATTTAAATCAGCTAAAGAGAATTCTGACAATGCTTGGTAGAAAGATTGAAATTGCCCACCACAGGCTAGTGAAATTCTCAAATGTTTTGTAAGAAATGAGAGATTTCAGAGATCAAAGCTGCAGCAGCATCCATGGGAGCCAATCGATTATCAACAGAAATGTCATCACTAGGAATCACTTTATACCTTGTCACTTCTCCTGACGTTCTTGTTGAAGCTATCTACGGCAACAAGCTACAGAGCTAACATTTTTTATTTTGTCTTGATGACTAGTCCTCCTAAAGCAAGCTGCCAAAATATCAGAAAAGAATCAAAGCCTCTTCATGTTAGTAATAGAATATAATAAGTAAGGATCAACTACAATCATTTGATTACAATCTATTTAATGAAATCCATTAAAAAAATAAAAAATACAAAACCTACAACCTTGAGAATCATGCAAGTGGAAGAAAGAACCAGAGTTTCATGTCACACTGATATAAACTCATGAAAATTGATGTTTTAAATCATAAAATAGTTTAAAGGGAGTTTTCAGTCCCCTTGTTACAAGACTTGGTATCCTTTTTACTTTGAAACTACTTAAATTGAAGGATAGTAAAGTACATTATTCTCCCAGGGAAATAAGTTACGGTTATCAAAGATTTTTCCCTCCTTTTTAAGTTAAAGGGGGCTGTATTGGTGGTGCAGTAGTTAAAAGCTAAGACTGCTAACCAAAAGGTCAGTGGTTCAAATCCACCAGCTGCTCCTTGGAAACCCTGTGGGGCCGTTCTACTCTGTCCTATAGGGTCACTATGAGTCAGAATTGACTCGACAGCAATGGGTTATACATTTATGTGAGGAGACTGGAGCACAATGGTTAAGCACTTGGCTATTAACCAAAAGGTTGGTGGTTGTAACCTACCCAGTGGCTCCGTGGGAGAAAAAACCTAGCAATCTGCTCCTGTAAAGATTACAGCCTAGAAAACCCTATGGGGCAGTTCTACGTTGTCACATGGGGTTGCTATGAGTCGAAATTGACTAGAGGGCACCTAACAATAACATACATTTGCAGCTCTGACAGCATTAAACATCTGTCTTGAAGATAAGTTTAAAAAAATTCTTATTTTGTGAAAGAATGAATGATAAATGTGGTATAAAATATAATAGCATCTGTATTTTGCTTATTTTATTCCTCTGATAATTCTTTTTTTTTTTTTTATTGTGCTTTAGGTGAAAGTTTACAGCTCAAGTTAATTTCTCATACAAAAATTTATACACATGTTGTTACGTGAAACCAGTTGCAATCCCTATAATGTGACAACACACTCTCCCTTTCCACCCCGGGTTTAATGAGTCCATCCAACCAGCTCCTGTCCCTTTCTACCTTCTCATCCTGCCTCCAGACAGGAGCTGCCCATTTGGTCTCTGGTATCTGCTTGAACTAAGAAGCACATTCCTCACAAGTATTATTTTACGTTTTATAGTCCAATCTAATCTTTGTCTGAAGAATTGGCTTCAGGAATGGCTTTAGTTCTGCGTTAACAGAGAATCTGGGGGCCGTGTCTTAGAGGGTTTCTCTAGTCTCAGTCAGACTGTTAAATCTGGTCTTTTCACGTGGATTTGAGTTCTGCACCCCACTTTTCTTCTGCTCCATCAGGGACTCTCTGTTATGTTCCCTGTCAGGGTGATCATTGGTGGTAGTTGGGAGCCATCCCATTCTTCTGGTCTGAGGCTGAAGGAGTCTCTGGTTTATGAGGCCCTTTGGTCTCTTGGGCTCATATTTTCCTTGTGTCTTTGGTGTTCTTCATTCTCCTGTGCTCCAGGTGGGTTGGGAGAAATTGATGCATCTTAGATGGGCACCCACAAGCTTCTAAGACCCCAGACACCACTCACCACAAAGTATGAGACAGAACATTTTCTTAATGAACTTTGTTATGCCAGCTGATCTAGATGTCCCCCGAAACTATAGTCCCTAGGCCCTCACCCCTGCTACTCTGTCCCTCCAGGTGTTTGATTGTGTTCAGGAAACTTCTTAGCTTTTGGTTTAGTCCAGTTGTGTTGACTTCCTCTGTATTGTGTGTTGTCCTTCCCTTCACCTAAGTTAATTCTTGCCTACTATCTAGTTGGTGAGTTCCCCTCTCTCTCTTTCCCCACCCTTGTAACCATCAAAGAATATTTTCTTCTGTGTGTAAACCTTTTCTTGAGTTCTTATAATAGTGGTCTCTTAAAATATTTGTCCTTTTGTGACTGACTAATTTCACTCAGGATAATGCCTTCCAGATTCGTCCATCTGGTGAGATGTTTTGCAGATTCATCATTGCTCTTTATCATTGCATAGTATTCCACTGTGCATATATACCATAATTTATCTATCCATTCATCTGTTGATGGGCAACTACGTTGTTTCCATTTTTTTGCTATTGTGAACAGTGCTGCAATGAACATAGTGTGCATATATCTATTTGTGTGACTACTCTTATCTCTCTAGAATATATTTCAAGGAGTGGGATTGCTGGATCCTATGGAACTTCCATCTCTAGATTTTTAAGGAAGCGCCAAATCGATTTCCAAAGTGGTTGTACCATTTTACATTCCCACAAGCAGTGTTTAAAGGTTCCAGTCTCTCCACAACCTCTCCAGCATTTATTATTTTGTGTTTTTTGGATTAGTGCTTAGCCTTACTGGGGTGAGATGGTATCTCATTGTAGTTTTGATTTGCATTTCTCTAATGGTTAATGATTGTGGGCATTTCCTCATGTATCTGTTAGCTTCCTGAATGTCTTCTTTGGTGAAGGGTCTATGCATATCCTTTGCCCATTTTTTAATTGGGTTATTGGTCTTTTTGTTATTGAGATTTTGCAGTATTTTGTAGATTTTAGAGATTAGACCCTGATTGAACATGTCCTAACCAAATTTTTTTCCCAGTTTGTAGGTTGTCTTTTTGCTCTTTTGGTGAAGTCTTTGGATGAGCAT
Source organism: Dugong dugon (assembly GCA_030035585.1). Classification (NCBI taxonomy): domain Eukaryota; kingdom Metazoa; phylum Chordata; class Mammalia; order Sirenia; family Dugongidae; genus Dugong; species Dugong dugon. The sequence goes on along the minus strand of CM057463.1, from coordinate 192,726,287 downwards.
AAGTGTTTGATTTTTAGGAGCTCCCATTTATCTAGTCTCTCTTCTGGTTCTTGTGCATTGTTAGTTATGGTTTGTATTGTGTTTATGCCGTGTATTAGGTCTCCTAGCATTGTCCCTATTTTTTCTTCCATGATCTTTATCAGTTTTGATTTTATATTTAAGTCTTTGATCCATTTTGAGTTAACTTTTGAGCAGGGTGTGAGGTATGGTCTTGTTTCAGTTTTTAGCAGATGGATATCCAGTTATGCCAGCACCATTTGTTAAAGAGACTATCTTTTCCCCAATTAATGGGCTTTGGGCCTTTGTCAGATATCAGCTGCTCATAGGTGGATGAATTTATGTCTGCATTCTCAATTCTGTTCCATTGGTCCATGTATCTGTTGTTGTACCAGTACCAGGCTATTTTGACTACCATAGCAGTATAATAGGTTAAAAAATCAGGCAGTGTGAGGCCACCCATTTTGTTCTTTTTCTTCAGTAATGCTTTACTTATCTGGGGCCTCTTCCCTTTCCATATGAAGTTTGTGATTTCTTCCTCCATCTCATTAAAAAATGCTATTGGAATATGGATCGGGATTGCATTGTATCTGTAGATTGCTTTGGGTAGAATTGACATTGACATAATGTAGAGTCTTCCTATCCATGAGCAACGTATGTTTTTCCACTTATGTAGGTCTGTTTTGGTTTCTTACAGTTCTTTTGATAGGTCTTTTAAGTCTCAGGTTAGATTTATTTCTAAGTATTTTATTTCTCTTGATCATAGTGAAATTTCTTTCTGATATGTTGTTGAAATTTTTTGGCTAGAATTTTGTTGAGGATTTTTGCGTCTGTGTTCATGAGGGATATTGGTCTGTAATTTTCTTTTTTTGTGGTGTATTTTCCTGGTTTTAGTATCAGGGTTATGCTGGCTTCATAGAATGAATTCAGGAGTACTTCATGTTTTTCTATGCTCTGAAATACCTTTAATAGTATTGGTGTTAACTCTTCTCTAAAAATTCAGTAGAATTCTCCAGTGAAGCCGTCAGGGCCAGGGCTTTTTTTGGTTGGGAGTTTTTTTAATTACCACTTCAATCTCTTCTTTTGTTATAGGATTATTTAGTTGTTCTATCTTTCTTTGTGTTAGTTTAGGTAGGTAGTGTGTTTCTAGAAACGTATCCATTTCCTCTAGGTTTTCAAATTTGTTGGAGTACAATTTTTCATAGTATTCTGTTATGATTCCTTTAGTTTCAGTTGGGTCTCTTGTGATATTGTCCATCTTATTTGTTATTCTGGTTATTTGCTTCTCTCCTGTTTTTCTTTTGTCAGTTTGGTCAATGGTTTATTAATTTTGTTGATCTTGTCAAAGAACAAACTTTTGGTCTTGTTGACTCAAGTTTTTTCTATTCTCTATTTAATTTATTTCTCCTCTAATTTTTATTATTTCCTTTTCTATGGTGCCCAAGGGCTTCTTTGTCTGCTCTCTTTCTATTTGTTCAAGTTGTAGGGTTAATGGTTTGATTTTGCCCCTTTCTTCTGTTTGGATGTGTGCATTTATTGCTATCAATTGACCTCTGAACACTGCTTTTCTGTGTCTTAAAGGTTCTGGTAGGATGTGTTTTCATTGTCATTTGATTCTATGAATTTCTTTATTCTGTCCTTGATTTCTTCTATAACCCAGTCATTTTTGAGCAAGGTGTTGTTCAGTTTCCATGTATTTGATTATTTTCATTTCTTTTTCTGTTATTGAGTTTTACTTTTATGGCTTTGTGGTTAGAAAATTTGATTTGTAATATTTTGATGTTTTGGATTCTGTAAAGGTTTGCTTTGTGGCCTAACATGTAGACTATTCTGGAGAGGGTTCCATCTGTGTTGGAAAAGAAAGTATACTTGGCTGCTGTTGGGTGGAATGTTCTGTATATGTCTATCAGATCAAGTTGGTTGATTATAGCATTTAGATCTTCTGTGTCTTTAATGAGCTTCTTTCTGGATGTTCTATCCTTCACTGAAAGTGGTGTGTTGAAATCTCCTAACATTATTTTGGTGCTGTCTGTTTCTCTTTTCAATGCTGTTAGTGTTTGTTTTATGTTTATTGAAGCCCTGTCTTTGGGTGTGTAAATATATATTACGGTTAGGTCCTCCTGGTTTATTGACCCTTTAATCATTATATAGTATCCTTCCTTATCCTTTGTGGTAGATTTTGCTTTAAAGTCTATTTTGTTGGAGATTAATATTGCCACACCTGCTCTTTTTTGATTGTTGCTTGCTTGATATATTTTTTTCCATCCTTTGAGTTTTAGTTTATTTGCAACTTTGAGTCTAAGACGTGATTCTTGTAGGCAGCATATAGACAGATCATTTTTTTTTTTTAATCCATTCTGCCACTCTCTGTCTCTATATTGGTGCATTAGTCCATTTACATTCAGCGTAATTATTGATAGGTATGAGTTTAGTGCTGTCATTTTGATGTATTTTTTGTGTGTTGTTGACAGTTTCTTTGTTCCACTTAATTTCCTGTGCTGAGTCATTTTTCTTTTCATCTATTTCATTGTTATTGATTTTGTATTTGCTGAGTCTTTCTGTTTTACTTCTTTTTTATTTTTGATGTGTAGGATTGTTAGTTTCCTTTGTGGTTACCTTAAATTTATTTCTCTTTTTTTGGTTTAAATCAATCTTTTATTTCTTGATATTGCCTTGACTTCCTCTCCATATGAAAGGTCTATGACTACATTATTTAGTTCCTCTTTTTTGTTTTAATGTTGTCATCTTTTACATATTGACATCTCTGTTTCCCTATTTTCAGTGTTTTAACTTTAACTTACTTTTGTTACTTCCCTATTTGGGTTGTTATCAGGTTGTTCTGTCCTGTCTTGTAGTCTTGGGTTGTTATCTGATATTATTGATTTTCTAACCAGAGGACTCCCTTTAGTACTTCTTGTAATTTGGGTTTTGTTTTTTCAAATTCCCTTAACTTCTGTTTATCTGGAAATACCCTAATTTCACCATCATATTTCAGAGAAACTTTTGCTGGATATATAATTATTGGCTGTTAATTTTTTTCCTTCAAGGTTTTATATATGTCATTCCATTTCCTTTTTGCCTGCATGGTTTCTGCTGAGTAGTCCAAGCTTAGTCTTATTGGCTCTCCTTTGTCAGTGACTTTTTGTTTATTCCTAGCCACTCTTAAAATTCTATCTTTGGTTTTGGCATGTTTGATTATAATGTGTATTGGTGACTTTCTTTTGGGATCTACTCTGTGTGGGTTTCAATGAGTTTCTTGGATAGATATCTTCTCATCTTTCTCAGTATCAGGGAAGTTTTCTGCCAATAAATCTTCAACAATTCTCTCTTGTATTTTCTGTTATACCCCCCTGTTTTGGTACTCCAGTTACTAGTAGGTTATTCTTCTTGGACAGTTCTACTTAATTCTTAGAGTTTCTTCATTTTTTTGAAATTCTTTTATTTGATTTTTCCTCAGATAAATTGGTGTCAAGTGCTTTATCTTCAATCTCTCTAATTCTGACTTCCATTGCCTCAATTCTGCTCCAATGACTTTCTACTGAGTTGTCTAATTCTGAAATTTTATTGTTAATCTTTTGGATTTCTATTTGCTCTCTCTTTATGGATTCTTGCAGCCTCTTAAATTTGTCATTTTGCTCTTGTATAACCTTCTTAAGTTCCTCTGTTACTTTGTGTGTTTTCCTTGGCTTGGTCTGAGTTTTACCTAATCTCCTTCCTTATATCTTGAAAAGCTCTGTTTATTAATCTTTTGAATTCTACCTCTGGTAATTCTAAGAACTTCTTTTCCTCTGGGAGGATGCCTGGTTCTTATTTTGGTTGCTTGGTCTACCTCTTTATGTGATTTGCTATTGACTGTTGTCTCCAAGCCATAGATAAGTTATATTTATTTATTTTATGTTTGTTTACTGTGTCTTAACTTCTTGTTTTATTTTGTTTTAATATGCCCAAATGGGCAGATGTGTAAGCTACTCTGATTGTTGGTATCTCTGAAGCTCTCACATCCTGTCACCAGGTTGCTAGTGCTGCTACTAGGTGTGTGAGCACAGGATTCCATTTACTTTTCTTGTGTGGAGTCAGCTTAGGTGTCCAGGTCATCAGTCACCAAATGTGTGGTGCAGGTTCTCACCTACAGTCCTAGACGGGCAGGGCTATATAGGGGTGATTGGAGCAGACACAGGTATCTGGCTGCAGTAGGGGGTTATGTGCTGAGCAAGGTAGGGGGCTGACAGCTACCACTGAGTGCCTAGGTAGATGGCATGTCCCTGTTCTCTAGAATGCATAGGTGGGTGGGTTTTGCAGCTGGACTGTGGGCACCCAAAGCTGTAAGGACTGGGAGGCACCACCTATTCTCAGACCCTGTTGTAGGTGGCTAGGTGGTGTGGGTTGAGCCACCAGTCCTCAGGCTCCTCATGTGGGTAGATAAGGACCCTGCTTAATGGACAGAGTCTACCAAATGTCACAAATCTGCCTCTCCTTCTTAGCTGTTGCAGTGGAAAATAGGCTTCAGGTATATAATCTGTTGTACTAAGCTAATGAGGGCCTACTCTGTTGAAATGGGCCCACATAGGTCTAGGCAAGGGTTGGAGGGCATTCAAAGTCTATGGACCCCTTATGCCTATGCCTAAGGAAAGGGGCTATGCCTGCCCTGAGGTCCCAGTTTAGGGGAGCTGGCCGATTCTTTCCTCCTGTTTGCTATTTGTTTCTTAATTAGTTTCCTCTCCAATGCCAAGACAATGTCTCCAGGCATGCAACTGGTCTCTTTTCCATCCCAGGGGTGAGGCAATCACCGAAGCCAGACTGTACTGGAGCAGAGCGGGGAGGGGGCAGGTGAAGAGAGATACTTCCCAGAGGCAGAAGGGTTATTTTGATCTTGCTCAGTAGGTCAGACCCACTTCACCTTAGTTCCGAAGGCTTGTGCAGACTTTCCACCGCTCAGTATCTCCTGATGTGGAAAATGCATCCCGAACACTACTGCTTGGATCAGCCTGCTGACACCTGCCAATCCAGCCTGCAGGGTGCGGGCCAGGTCAGTTCTGGCAAATCCTCGCTGTTTCTGCCACTCATTCCGACTCCTTAACTTTGTCTTAGATGTTCAGGGCTCCTAAATTGTCATATATAATTGATTCACTTGGCATTTTTTTTGGGTCTTTGTTGTAAGAGAGACCACAGAAAACGTCTAACTACACAGCCATCTTGGCCCCACCTCTCTAATAATTCTTTGATGTGCTATCTATAATTTCTTCTAAATCCTTTGAATTCTACTGAATATTACTGTAGAAAAAATGTGATACCGAAGTACATTTGCAGAGTGAAATCTATTTATATATTATTGTCCAAGATTAAATTACATGAAAAATACAAAAGATTTTCCTCATTCAGATCTGTGTTTATTTTTTCAGTTATTAAGCAAATCTTAGCTACCCTGTTTTTGTCAGAATACTTATCTTTTAAAATACAGATAGTTATTTATTAACCCAAACTTTCCATCTCTAAAGGTGGAAAATTTGATGAACATCATGCTACTTAAATTCAACAGGTGCATTTGGAAATGGGATTTCTTCCCAATTTAATCATCTCATGTAGACAAGATTCCACTTGTAGAAAAGGCCTCACCTGCTTCCCCATTTTTTCAAAAATTACGTGAGTCTTTATGGGAGATACACAGTATAAAATGACTATTTTGGTTAAAAATAGTTTCTGTTAAAAACATAGAGTACTTCTAGAGTACACAGTAGCAGTATAAAAAAGAGATGTTTAAAGTGACTTGTTTTTATAGGATGAAATAATTTTGCATCACATTAGTTATCAAGTGCTTAAAGAAAAAAAATTAGAATACACAGGATATGTGACTCAACCTTATTAACAAAACAATCCTCAATCTTTTTAAAAAGTGTAGTAAAGTAACCTAAGACCCATGTATTAAGCATGGAATTGTATGACTGCAATTGTACTGGGTAACCTAGCACCCTGAAAATTTTTACCTGCCATTCATTGAGTACAACTCTCCAGTGTTATCTTCCAATTCAGTGCCTGGAATTCTAGTGTCATAATAGAAAAGTAATGTTCGTGTTTTACGTACATTATCCTACTTATTGTTCATAAATATATCATTTGAACTATGGCATTTTAAGACTATACATTTTGGAAGAAAAACAACTCTGATAGATTTAGTAAATTAGTAAAGGTTACAAAGTTAGCAAGTGGTAACACAGATTTCAGCCTGCATCGGCCGTATTCCAACACTTCATTATGTCAGTCTCACTAGTGTGAAAATCATATTTATGTACTAACACTAAACACCTTAGCGTGCTCTTTAGATTCTGTAATTATTTTAGTTCAGAAGACTCCCGTATGCAGTTCTCCACTCTCAGAATTATATGCCTCATATGGATAGCAACTAAATCTAACAATCTTTTTTATCCTAAATGTGTCATTAGGTATAAAATTTATAAGAAATTATCTCAGTCGACTGTGGTGGGGGCAGCTATTCTCAGACATTATGGTAAAATAACAAAAAATATAGCAAGAAATCTAAAAAAAAGTTTTAAAATACCACGGAACAGTGAGTATGTTAAAAAAAAAATAAAAACAAAAAAACAGATGCTTTCAAGACTACTCTGCCTTGAGGGCACAGTGTCATAACTCTGATTCAGAAAAGAGTAGCTGGAAGAGTCAAAGGTTTCTAAACACTTACTTTCATTCCACTTTTTAAATATTTGCCCTCTGTGCTATAAGTATTAGAACTCTAATGGTTATCAATACAGAAAATCTACTTCTAGGATTTCAGTACAGTTTGCTCATTCTTTTTTTTTTTTTTCAATGCCAGAATATATGAATGTTTTGTTTATCACATGCAATTTACCTGAAAAAGAATGTTTCTCATTAGCTATCCCATTCTTTGTCTCATGTCTCCCATGCGGTGAGCCAGCAGAAAGAGCCAAACCAAAAAAAACCAAACCCGTTACCATCAAGTCAATTCCAACTCATAGCGACCCTATAGGACAGAGTAGAACTTCCCCATAGGATTTCCAAGGAATGTCTGGTGGATTCAAACTGCTGACCTTTTGGTAAGCAATGGTAGCTCATAACCACAGCACCACCGGGGTTTCCCACAGAAAGAGCAGTTGGTTACAAAAAATGTGGGCTCTCTAGGTCTTCATGTAACCTCACTTTATTCTTCTAATCCCTGAATCGTGCAAATGATTTGGACTCAACTCTTAAACCTAAAGGTATACAGTTATAACCCAGAGAAGAAAGGCCTGGTGATCTGCTTCAGTAACGATTATAGCCAAAAAAAAACTTATAGAGCAATTCTCTGCAACATATGGGGTTACCGTGAGTTGGAATCGACTCCATAGCAATGGGTTTAGTTTTTCTTTTTAATTTCTTCTTTTGATGTGATTTATATTTGATTACTAATATTTTCTTTTTCTCCTTATTAGTAGTTGTCTTAGTTATCTAGTGCTGCTATAACAGAAAGACCACAAGTGGATTGCTTTAACAAATGTAAATTTATTCTCTCACAATCTAGGAGGCTAGAAACACGAATCGAATTCAGGGCACCAACATTCAGGGAAGGCATTGTTTCTCTGTTGGTTCTAGGGGAAGGTCCTTGTCATCAATCTTGCCCTGGTCTAACAGCTTTTCAGCACAGAAACCCCAAGTCCAAAAGACATGCTCCGATCCCTGTGCTGTTATCTTGGTGGCATGTAATTCCTATCCTCTCTGTTTGATTCTCTCTTTTATATCTTAAAAGAGATTGACTCAAGACACAGCTTAATCCTGTATATTGAGTCCTGCCTCATCAACATAACTGCTTCTAATCCTGCATCATTAACATCATAGAAGTTACAACACATAGGATAATCACATCAGATCACAAAATGGTGGATATCCACCCAATAACTGGGAATCATAGTCTATCCAACTGATGCACATTTTTGTGGGACACAATTCAATCCGTAACACTAGTATAATCATTTTGAAATTTTTATATGAATTCATAAAATAGTTAAATTAAGAGCTTCTGTTAACAAAGGTTCTAGGAGAGTTTCTACAAGTTTTTCAACCTGTTTATATTTCAAATATTTTGGAAGTTTTTCATTTCAAAATTCATTAAAATAGATTTTAATATTCTTTTAATTAAGACATGTAGAACTTTTGTGCTCCTTCATTCTGTCCCTTAACTTTTTTAGTCCATTTTGATGGAGCAGGGTCTCATCATTTTCAATGATAAATGTTTGACCTAAACGTATAGCCACCCTTTTGAACTAGCCTCCTAACCTGTAATTTGTGATAGGATGTAGATGGATTCTCTAAGCACTATTTTTGTATTTTTCTGTTCCATTAGATTGTAAGTTCCTCAAAAATTGTAAGAATGTGTTCCAAGAACAAATGAGAGTAAATCAAGAAAATTTGTATCATTCAACTGAAATCCAATGCAATAATTTTCTGTATTATCTGAGTTTAATTAGATAGAGTTTAATGGAGGGTTAGGTTTATTGAGAAACTAATGAGGTTTATTCACTGTGCCCTTCATTTGGGTCCTGCCAGGGTCCAGGAGAGGCTTTAGCAATTTTGCATTTATGTATACCTCAGCCTTACCCAAACTTGGATCTGCCTCTAGTCTTATATGATGACTTAATATTAATATATTATTAATATTCTAGTAAAAGTTAAAGGTAGAGACTATTTCCAAAACTTACATATTGTATAGTTTAAAGTCCATTGTAGTTGTTCAAATCACTTATTTTATCTAAATATCATTTAAGAGTAAATGGTTTTGGCACTACTATTTAACAAAAAGGAGCAAACTATGAACGCATGCTATAACATAGATGAATCTCAAAAACATATCCTCAATGGAAGGAGCCAAATACAAGAGACTGTAGACTGTATGATTCCAATTATACAATATGTTCAGGATAGACAAATCTATAGAGATAAAAAGTAGATTAATGTTTGCCCGGGGCAGGGGAAGGGTGGGAGCTGGTAAGAAAAATGATAGGAATTAAAAGAAAATATGTATGAGGGATGTTTTTAGGATGATGAGAATGTCCTAAAACTGATTTATGATGATGGTTGCACAACTTAACTAAATTTACTAAAATACAATTGTACAGTTGAAATTGTTGAATTATATAGTATAAAGGTATGCCTCGATACATTTATAAAAAGACAAAGTCAAAGCAATATACATATATATATATATATAAAACCCCAAAGTTGTAAAATTTGGAAGTAAATTACCTTCAGTAAACCTGTATAAGATGACGCATGTCATCTATGTTCTGTTGTACATGGTGTCACTATGAATCAGAACTGACTCAATGACACCTAACAACAACAGACCTACATAAGCCTCCAAATTAAATACATATATATCTCTTGAATCTCTTGACCACTTACTATCAAATCTCAGGCTTTATAGGGGCCTTAGAACACCGATGTTCACAGTTGGTCTACAGGCCTCTGTAAACTAGTGTTGTTGATATTTTCAAGGTCTAAGTAAAATGAAAAAAATATGTATACAATTGTGTAAACGTGTGCATATGCATGTGCTTGGTGTATATGTGTGTGTGGATGCATGTGCACAAGCATGAACACAGAGGCACTATATGATCACATCCCAAATGACCTCTTCAAAGATGTTTATATAGTAAACAGCCTTGGAATATAGAGATGGTGTCTCCTGCCAGAGCAAAGGGCAGATTTTCTAACAGCCTTGGAAGATACAGTATCTCCCTCTGGATCAATAGACAGTCTCGTTCACTGTCCAGTATAAAATATCTGGTTTCTCAGGATTCCTCTCCTGTAACACAATACATTCCACGTGCACGTGTTACTTGGCCTCTTCATGTCACCCGGTAGGAAATGAAGCACAGGGAACTGGCATGAGAAAAATGATGACACCCTACCTATTGCTGTTGCTGTGAATAATAAACTGTCCCTTGTCCCTGACCTAGAAGGTATGGGTCTTTTTTTAAAGTACTTATGTAGCTGCAGCAGGCTCACTTATGAGCCTTCCAGAAGGATAAACATCTGAGACCCTTTGTAGTTCTTGACAGTTGTAGATGATGATGGGATGCTAAAAGAGATACGGATTTCTGAAAGAAGATGAATGACCAGCATATGGTCTAATTTATAGGATTTGAGTTGGTAGTGAATATGTTAACAGATATTTAACGGTTAAATTGGCAATAAATAGTCAGCTATTGTTTGTTGATAAGAAGAAACTAGGGAAGTGAATGCAGGCCAAGCACAGGGCATAGATTGAAACACAACTTCATAAACAGTACCCCATTATTGCTAACTCTTCTCCAGTTGGGGGTGCAGTATTTCTGGTGATCTGGTGGCCACCCTCAAGTCCACCCCATTGTAATCATCAGCACTAAGATTCATTCTTGGTGGGCATAAAGTTTCTGATTCCTTTCAGACAATAGCCATAGAGATATGCACCTACTACAAATATAAAATGAAAGACATTTGAGTAGACCTATGGGTAGAAACCAGGTAATGGCTGGTTCTCCTAGGAGCCTAGCCTCAGGGTGAGCAATACTCACTAATGAAGGATAACAATTGCAGGATCACATTGTGTGTCAACCACTCCAGTAGTTTATCCTGCCAAACTTAGATCCTTCATTCAACTGTAAAAGATCCTACAGTTTTTGCAGTGGATCCTGGCTGTATTAAGAGACTTTCAGCTTTCTCAGAAAGATTATTCTGAGATAGACACACTCTCATGGGAAATAATAAATGAAATATTAACTAGTATTCAGGGCTTTACTATTTTAAATTTGGTTTAAAACTCTGATGAAGGTGACCAAGTGGTGAATGAAAAACTGATACAAACCAATTCTAGGTAAATTTTTGTAGTCAGCTTGCAGACTTCAAAAACTTTCCTACTCTTATCTTAAAACCTGATAAGAATGTAGAAGATTGTTTATTGGTAATAGATCAGCCAATACCTCAGATTCTTTTAACAAGTCGCCGCTGTGCATTCAAGTCTGAGTCAGCCAAAGCGCACAAATCCCAGTCTCAGCTAGAAAGTGTTGTAGCTGTGGTTGGTTAGTAAAGGGGTCCTCAAGCTGAAAGAGAATGTTAGTCATGAGGACCTCATCACCTAAGGCTGAGCTCTGGGTGAGCCAAAAATATTGGACATGTATTTGACTGAAGCCACAAGACAGCTTGATGCCACTTGAAATGGAAAGTAAGAGCCGTGTTTACTGGCTTGGAGCTGCTCTTTTCCTCCACTACCCCATGATCCTTTTCTCTGCTACTCCCAGGATATCAGCTGTTTTAAAAGAAAGATGATTAGGGGTGAGGTCAAGGAGTCCTTGTTCTCAGGAGGGACCAAGTGCACTACAAACTCACCTGAGGAACTTCAAGAAGGAGAAATAATCAACCTTTTGTTGCTGTGTTGGATACAGTGCCCAAACAATCATCCAACAGAGTCCCATATATGGAAGGGAAGTCAGGATTTAGCTAAAGGGTTTGGGACAGGATTCACATTGGAGAAGGGAAGCTAATATGACCTCAAGGGTAGAACCATTTGTGTAAATTGAATTTACTGTTGTTTTTGCTTATATCTCAGAATAGAAGGTTATAATTAATGAGTTATATGCTAGTATTTAGTATCCCATACATTCTAAAGAGCATTATCCCACTTGGGAAGAACTGCATATATAGAAGTGTTAGTACTTTTGGGGCCTCAAAATGTTAATATCCCTTTTGAATTACAAGTTTCTGTGACTGAGATTTTCTCTATGGTTGCATTTGGTAAAGGTAGGTAGCATCCAGAGGTGTCCTTTGGGGTTGTGAGATCAATGCCCACATCTATCAAGGACATCTCTTTTGAGTAAAAGCTACGGGCTTGCTACTGGGCTCTTGTTGAAACTGAATATGTGACCCTGGGAACCTTTTGCCTGTCTAGCCTGCTAGTCTCATTTTGGGGTAGGACAACTTAGTTCAATGTCTAATAAGGTAAGAAGGTCCCAACAAGCATGACTTGTCAAATGGAAATGATTTATTGAAGAATGCAACTGAATTACCTCATCTATATCCTGGCTTTATGTGAAAACAAAATGGCAGTTATCCCTTGTGAGAAATGGTATTCCCAACCCCACAGCCTGAAATAAATATACTGGCTCATTGAGGCCCTCCTGAACACTTGGGCTTAGTTCACTGATGGCTCAACTAAGCTAAAACCAGGTGGAGTTCACTAGGCTGTTGCAATTTTTCAACCTCAGCACCAGCTATGCCGAACCAAAAATTGGCTTGGTCACTACACCCAGTGGGCAGAGCTCAAGGCCATTCTCATAGCTCTGGCCAATGCTCACTTTAATGAACTTTGAAGATATTTTCATTTAAGATATTTTCAGTGGCCTAACTGACCAAGTAGTCAGTCACTCGGAAAATTTCAGTTTGGCAGATTAAAGACCTCCCTCTTTGTGGTCGCATACTGTGGAAACAAATCACAGCTGTTGATCACATGTCTGTTCTACTCATGTAGATGCTCATGGTAAGGTTTTATTCTCTGGTAAGATTCACTAGAACCAGGGGCAGATTGAGACTACTCTGCCCAGTTTGCCATCATTGCTGCCTGGATTCATCTTCGTACCAGATATGGCAACATATTCACCACTATCAGAGACTGGGTGCAAATTGTAGACTATGTTTCTCATGCACATACAACTACTGCATTCCAGATGTGTGACTCTGGTCAGAAGTTGAACCATTTTTCTTGTGGTGATGGAGGCCACATCTAACAGGGAATAGCCCCCACCCACTCCAGGCAGATTGACTGCATTGAACTTTTGACCTCTACTTTGGGCTATTGATAATGTCTCATCACTATTGACTTTTTTCGGATTAGAGTATTGCTCCTGTCTGATCAGCTGACACTGGCCATATCATTATAGGCTTTGAACAAATCTATGTCCTTTTTTGCCTTTGCAGACCTTTTGCAATCTGATAAGCCTTCTCACGTAAAAATCCTTAAGAACTATTTATCTTGACCTAAAGAACTAAACAGGCAAGTTCTCTGTCTACCACATGCTAATCATACAATGGTTGGGCATAAATAAGATAAATGCAGTAAACACTTCTATTTAAATGGAGAAAAGAGGAGTTAAACAGCAATCACTAGTAAACAACAATGCTTAAATCCAGTTGAGCACATGTTACCAGTGCTTTGGTTAAGGTTGAGTTCTCTCTATGGGAGCTGTCTTCCAGGATTCTTCCAAGATCATGTTTCTGTTTCTGAGTAAATCTTCTTTTCTATAAGAAAGGAACTTTGCTTGCAACTGAGTCACCTCCCTGGCAAATACGGGGGTCTTTCCATTTTGTATATAGGAGCCCTGGTAGACCAGTGGTTAAAGGGCTCAGCTGCTAACTGAAATGTTGGCAGTTTGAATCCACCAGTGGCTCCACAGGAGAAAGATATGGCAGTCTGTCCCCATAAAGATTACAGCCTTAGAAACCCTCTGGGGCAGTTCTACTCTGTCCTATAGGTCACTATGAGTCAGAATTGACTCAACAGCAATGAGGTTTTTTTTTGTCCATTTTGTAATGTTGCTGTCCCCGCTTTTGGTCTAAGCTCTTTGTGCCCCCATCAGAAAAACTATATGAAAAGTGTTGTGCATTTCCTATTATTTTATTGGAGTAAACACTATTACACAAGAGCCACTATTTAAAATCCTTTTAGTCCTTGTGAAAACACTTGTCTTTTAGCATAAAAATCTCAATCTTTTTCAATAACAAATCACTCCCAATATTAGCAATGTAAAACCACAACTGTTTAATCAAATTCACAAATCATTTAGTTTAGAAATTTAGGAAGGGGTAAGCTGACAAAACTTCTTTCTGTTCCATGATGTCTGATGTCTCAGCCACACAGACTTACAGGCTAGAGGGATTCAGCAGTTGGAGAGAGTGGGTCTGATATCACCTAGGATCTAACCTGGGGCATCAGCTGGTTTGCTTGTGATTCCTTGTGAATGAGAATCAAGAGCAAGTATTTTAAGAGTATCTGATGGATTTTGAATATCTCTTATGCTTCTCTTTAGCGGTGACATAAACTCATTTATGAAATAGTCACAAGCCTGCTTAGATAGAAGGGGAAGGAACATCAACTCACTCTCCTTTATGGGAGAGATGTCAAGGTCCTTTGAAAAAAGAGCATGTAGGATAGGAAATAATGTTGCAACAATTGTAGGAAGTACAATGTCTCCCACTAGATGAAGCTAATATCCTTCCAAATTTAAGCTGTTTATGTCTTCTAGGTCTCTACTGTGAAGCAATCCCCCTGAGTCTCATAAGCACGCTCATTTTAAATTGAATCAGATAAATTGCATATACATCTGCCAGTCATGCTATGCAAATTGGAGTCCCTGGGTGGTGCAAATAGCTATATGTTTCACTACTAGCTGAAATTGGTGGTTTGAACCCACACAGAGGTGCCTTTGAAGACAGGCCTGGCAATCTGCTTGCAAAAGGTCACAGCCTTGAACACTGTGATCATTAAGACTGTGTGTCAGCTTGGCTGGGCCACGAGTCTCAGTGGTTTGTCAGTTATGATGTAGTTTTGCAGTCATATAATGATGTAATCACCTCCATGATGAGTTCTGATATAATGTGATCACCTTCATGATGAGATCTGCTATAAGTAGCCAATTAGTTGAAAGGTAATTTCCTTGGGGTGTGGCATACATCCAATACATGTGGACTTTCTGGCAAAACTTGCTGGTTTTTTTTCTGCTCTGAATCCTGCATTCAGCTCATCAGTATCTGACCTCCAGTTCTTGGGACTTGGGCCGGCAGCCTGCTCTCTTACCTGCTGATCTTGGATTTGTCAGCCTTCACAGCCATGAGCCAGCCTGACATCCTATCTGTGGATCTTGGGTTCATCAGTCCCTGCAGCTACATGAGTCAGGAGAAGCCACCAGCCTGACACTTGTCGCCTGACCCACTTACTTAGAGCTTGTTGGCCTCTACAACCAAGTGAGTCATATCCTTTATATATATATATATATATCACTGATTTTCCTTCTCTAGAGAACCCAGCCTAAGACAAGCACCCTATGGAGCAGTTCTCCTCTAGACACAAGGTGTCACCATGAGTTGGTATTGACTCAAGAGCCACTTACAACAACAAAAACACATACGTACATATTTAGTATGCAGTCTTCACATCATGATACGTGTGAACAGTGCTCATAGACCTGAACAGTGCACATCCTGCGCAGTTGAACACCATGACCATGTCTTTAGATTGCAATGCATCAGTGAGGCACTTCCTGAAAATTAATCTGTCATTGTACTCTTAACCTTTACCTTTTATCAACTTTGTATCATAGTCCCCTGTTTTGCTTACCAGTTATCACCATTAGGAATTAATTTTGCATTGTTTTTGTTTTCCTGGTTCATAACTGTCAGGACATAAAGCCCAGGAGCTGAATCTGGAGGATTATTATCTGTCTTGTTTGTTGCCATGTCTATAGTTCCTAGAAGAATGGTGGACATATATCAGGCGCTCTACAAATATATGCTGAATACATAAATGGATACATAAAATAATACATAGTTCCTTCCCTATATAAGGAATTATAAGGTGAGTATAATGTGTCAATATTTTTTAAGGGAATCCCTGCAGATTATTCTTTCTTTCCATTTTTAACACACATGTTATTCTTCAAAAAATTTTAGCAGGATCTTTAATTAAAAAAGAAATCTAGTTCTAGAAACTTTACTTTCACTAGAGAATAATTAAGGAAATATATACATAGCTAAGGCAGTTTTGGTGCCATAAACCTCATAAACTTAAGGCTATGAGCCAAAGAAGCTACTTCTAGATTTTTCTCTGAATATCAACCTGTTTTGGCGTAGTTAGAGGAATGGAAATGAGAAAATGGGATCAATATAATGACAGGAACTTCTTTTTTTAATTCTATTTTTATTTTTTTATTATACTTCAGGTGAAGGTTTACAGAACAAATAGTTTCTCATTAAACAGTCAATACACCTATAGTTCCATGACATTGGTTAACAACCCCACAACATGTAATGACAGGAACTTCTGAAATCAAAATCAGGTGAAAAAGGATGATGGAGAAAGGAAAATTAATGGAGAAAATAAATACAGAAATAGATTATGGAGATTTGCCATTTTATTATTAATTGTGCAGGAAATACTATCAGACCCTTTGAAAAAGTAAATCATTTTATTTCTAAATCATTATTGTTTCTCTCTTGAAGACTTTTTTCTTCAACCATCAAGATTATCTTGGTTCTCTCTTCTTATACGCACATTGTACTATCAATCATTTTATCTTAATGTGTTAATTATCTATATCCCCAACTAGATTATAAGGGACATTCAAGGTGGATGAGGTCTAACATTTTAATACTTTTTCGTAAAGGACTTAGCTAGAACAAACAAGAATACAAACGTACTTATTACATAAGCTAAATATACCTTTTAAAATTATAATTCTAGGTATTTTTTTCTACCAATGCAGTAATCTAAATATCCTGAGAAGCCTCACCATGAAAGCATGTTAAAATGTTGTATAAGATAACATAAATCCTTTTGAAGTAATTGATGAGTTTTCAAGGAAATAAAGAAATCCCAATTCCCAATATCCAAATGTGATGAGGATGTCAAACTCAAAGTTTTATGCTGGCACTAACTAACGCATCAACTGCCCTGGAACATTTTCCTCCTTAGTAATTGCTATTGTTTATTATGGGAATTTTCAGTTATATACAAAAGTAGACAGAATCTTACAATGAACCCCAATTTACACATCACTTAACTCCTTAGGGTGTTTTAATCGCAGGAACAGAAGTTTTTGGTTTTTAATATTCATGGGAGTATAGTAGGCAGTATTATGTAGGAGAGCTAGATCTGCCATACCATGTGAAATAGAGCCACTTTGGGGCAATATCATGAAAAATGAACTAGAAAAAAAATTCATCCATCAGCAAAGGATGCAAATTGAAATTGTTCTCCTCAGACTGGGCTATGTGTGGAAAAAAATAATCTTCCCTGAAAACTCATAACCATTGGCTTACCTACATTATCTACCTTGTCCAGGGAAAAAAAACATTCAAGAGATAGTCTGAAGAGTGATTCATACTCATTGACACCATTAGCATGCTAACAGAAGCAACCCAAACTCCCCCAGCAAAGGCGTCCTCTTCATAATGCATTATAGGGTTAATTAAAATAGACAAAAGTCTCTACAACTTCATAATAGATCAATTATATAGACTTTTGAATTATCTATATTCAGTTACATAGGCTTTTTTCTCCAGTGAAAAGACCATCCCTAGAACAGTAGTGATCATTTCTGTCACCAGGGGATTAAATACATTTTAATCCTTAATAATTTTGTAAGACTTCAACTGTCATCTACAAAAGTCAAATAGACAATTTTAAAGGGGCTGTGATAAGAATCTTTCAATTACTAATGGTGGCACCAAACTTTGTTATTCACACAGGGATGCAGCACTGGTTTTGTATTAAACTGTTACAGAGTTGGAACTTCCTGGAGTTGGCATCTGTCCATTTCTTCCATAATAGACCTCACTCAAAGTTTTAGGGATCAAATAGAATGATTCTTCCAGCGTCTGAATATATCTTTTCTACCACTGTGATGATCTAAATAATATAATCATGCATTTACTGCCTCTGAATAAAAACGTGTGTTTATGTGTGTGCACGATGGATTTGTATATACTGGGCTCATGGTAGAAAGTCTTGGGATGAATCTCATTTATTACCTAATCCTCCTAAACTCTAATCAGTAGATTTCATTATCATTCTGTATTCTGAGGAGAAGTTATTAGTTCATAGCAATGTCTAAAAACATCTAAAATTGTATGGGCATTCTTTTTTCTAGAACCGCCCCCCAACCTGTTAAAGAGCCTATGCTTCTTTTGGGGAAGAATAGGAGTAAGATTTCTAACACGCACGTGTTTACAATGTGATTGGAGAAGACTTTCTAGAGATCACCTGACTCTCATTTAAAAGCTGCTAAATCTCTGAACTTATTCATGTTTGGGAATTGGAGGGGGAACTGTCAATTTTTATTATGATCAAACTCTGTCTCTGTTTGAAAAATCTCTAGTTTCAACTATATATATCAAGTAGCCCCTTAGTGAGCAATCTAATTATTTTAGTTATTAAAAAAAAAAAAATTGCCGTTGAGTCAATTCCAACTCGTATCAACTCCAAACAACAAGGTAGAACTGTCCCATAGGCTTTCCAAGGCTGTAAATCTTTTTTTAAATTGTATTTTAGGTGAAGGTTTACAGAACAAATAGTTTCTCATTAAACAGTCAGTACACATAATTATTTTATGGCATTGGTTAACAACCCCATGACATGTCAACCGTCTCCCTTCTCGACCTCTTTTTCTTTTTCTTTTTTTTTTTTTTGGTGAAAATATACATAGCCAAAGATACACCATTTCAAAAATTTCTAACTGCACCGTTCAGTGACATTGATTACATTCTTCCAGTTGTGCTGCTATTCTTACTTTAGATGAAGGTTTACAGAACAAAATAGTTTCTCATTAAACAGTACACACATTGCCCTATGACCATGGTTAACAAACCCACTACATGTCAACACTGTCCTTACTCACCAGCTTTCCTGTCCCCTTCTGCCTTCTAGTCCTTGTCCCTGGACTGCTGCGCCTCATTAGTCCCATTTTGTTTCATGGGGCTGTCCAATCCTTGGTTGAATGGTGAACCTCGGAAGTGACTTCACCATTGAGCTAAAAGGATGTCCGGGGGCCATACTCTCGGGGTTTCTCCAGTCTCTTTCAGGCCAGTAAACCTGGTCTTTTTTGTGTGTGTTAGAATTTTGTTCTACATCCTTCTTCAGCTCTGTCCAGGACCCTCTGTTGTGATCCCACTCAGAGCAGTCAGTGGTGGTAGCTGGGCACCCTCTAGCTGTACTGGACTCAGTCTGGTGGAGGCCTTGGTAGCTGTGCCCCATTAGTCCTTTGGACTAATCTTTTCCTTATATCCTGTTGTCTTCATTCTCCCTTGCTCCTGAAGAGGTAAGACCAGTGGAGTATCTTAGATGCCTGCTCACAAGCTTTTAAGACCCCAGATGCCACTCACCAAGGTAGAATGTAGAACATTGTCTTTATAAACTGTGTTATGCCAATTGAGCTAGATGTTCCCTGAGGCCCTGGTCCCCACACAAAGCTGTAAATCTTTAGGGAAGCAGACTGCCACATCTTTCTCCTGCAGAGTGACTGGTAGGTTCAAACCGCTGAGCTTTTTGTTAGCAACCATTGAACTACCAAGTCTCAAATTACTGTTGTTTAAAACTAATAAATATTATTGTAATCATACCTAATTTACTTGTGGCATTATAAAATTCTATTTGGCTTCTGTCAATCTGATCAAACATCATCTCCAACAACAACAAAATAATCTAGGATGGCACATCAATAGTAATATCTTCTACATTAATCCCAGTGTTTAGTAGATAGAACTTTCAATGCTTTTCAGTGATGCTAGTGCTACCCAATTCTATGATTCAAGTCATCTTTGAATGGGATATATTTAGGGCTATATGACAGTATAACATGATAAACCTCTTAAGACATTTGATTCATTTCTCCACATTACAGTAAGTAATGTTTGATAGCTCAGCTTCATTAAGGAAGGCCACCTTAGAGGCCCTGTTTTAGTTAACCAATCTTGTAAAGATCTGGTACAAATAATATATTAATTTAGCACTTCTGGTAAGTGGATTCATGTTGATAAAGTGGCCACATCTAAAATTATATCTCTCCCTTCCCATTCCTGCATCCTGTCTTCTGAAAATTGAGTATAATATTAGCACATATATCACAAGTGTGTTATGAGAATTAATATTTGCAAAGCTCTAAGGAAAACGTCTGTTTAACAAATTATTCCTATGCAATTGTTTGTTACACAAAAATTCAGATTACATAAGAGCCCTTGAGCAGCTGACTTTGGTATGTGTGTGTTCTTTGACCTTTTTATCTCAGACTTTTTCTGTATGCTTTTCTAAGCCTTTCAATGTAACACAGTTAAGAAAAATTAAACCCAAATCTCTTCCTGTTAAAAGATTATGAAAGTATCATCTTTTTCTTCATTTAACATTTTCTTGTAAACAACTACTGTGATCCTATAACTAAGCTACATGCTGAGTTTAATAATATAAATACAACATGTTGTCTTTCAGAAACTCAGAGAAAAAAAATTATAACATAATATGATAAGCACTAAACAACATAATGTTACCAATCAAGGCAAACAAACAAAGCAATGTGTCTTTTGGGAAATTATCAAGGAAAGATTTACATTGGACATGACATTCATTCCAGATCTTAAAGGATAAAAGGTATTCAATGACAAGAGGCAGAAATTCAATGTGATGAATGCATATGTTATATAGGAGTGTATAGAAATTGGAAAGCTGGAGCCAAGTAGAATTTTCTTTGAATATATGAATTCTTATGTATTGCATACCATTCGCCAAGGCTTTTGTTATGAACAAGAATACACACAAAAATATGTACAAGAATACAAACAAAAGTCCACTGCTTACAATGGAAATTAGACTTATAGTGGCTTAAACAAATAGAGGTATATGATCACTGGAATTGATCATTGTCAAAAATCCCTTCGATAAACAAATTTCTTTCTGTCTTTCCACTCCACCAATCTTAGGCTGTTGGCTTTTTTTTTTTTTTTTTTAATTTTCTGTTTTCTGTGATGTACTGATGGCTGCTGAATCTGTAGATTCCAAATCCATAAGAAAGGCAGAAAAAAAGAGCATATTAATAGTACAGGCATAATAATAACCTTCTATAACATATGATTATTAGTATAATATGCTTTTGTTTCTCTCATGCTTTTGATTTAGAATGATAAGTACTATCCCATCCAGATTATTTGTCAATGTTTTCCCATAAATACTCAGCAACATTCTGCTTACGTGCCATTGGCTAGAACAGAACAGACATCCTTCACTGCCGGAGGCCTCTGTAAACCATTATTTAGTTGGGCATATTGCTTCCCTGAAAAATGAAGAAAGGGAAATGGGTTTGGATAAGAATTTCCATGCCAGCCTTTAATTTTTAATAACAAATCTAAAAATATTAAAAGTGATTTTCTCTCAATAAACTGTCTTTTAAGTAATGTTTCCTTTTGACTTCATTGACTTGGCCCTCAATTACAGACTACATCAGTTTGTTTAATATATGAGACTCAAGACTCTGGAATTGAGAGAATTCTTGTTGAAGCCCTGATTATAAATGGAAAGACTGGCAAATTGTACATCCTTCAGCTCAATATGCATTATAAATGAACAGTTATATATTTGGGCGAATAGGTATTCGATTTCAATTAAGTTATTTAAAAATCCCTGACTGTGTCATAAGTCACTGTTAATTGTTTATGTATCTTTTGTTAGTTAGATCTATGTGTAACCATATGTAGCAAATATTAGATGCATATAACTGGTACTTATTGGTTTCAACCTGTGTTTCAACAATAAAGAACAAGACTAAACCATCAATGACCTTTTCACCTGTTCTTTTGTTTTTCAAAACATCTCTTACATTTGTCAAATAATAATGAACCTCTAGCAAAATTATCTCCAAAACTTTTATATCACTCAATTATCATTAAGATATTTTGAGCATTATAAAAATACATGAAATAATTGATTGTATTATAAATCTATACCTTCTCTACTATGCCTAAATGTCATTTGTTTTACAAACTTAAGCAAAATAAAAACAAAAAAATAATGGGATTTTCATACAATTCTAAGCTAATACTTCGACACAATATACACTAGTAAAGAAGCTCATCACTATTAAATGTAATGCAAAATTCTTGATAATCTTCCTTTTCACATTAAACTTTTGATAGTTTTATTGTCACTCTATCATCATTTTTTTCAACTTTCCATGAGCTGAGAAAGGGAATATACAAAATGTACAAGAAGCTAAGCTCTTCCTTTGCTTGTTTGCTGGTATGTTTTTATTCTTAGTTTTATTTTCAATTCAAAGTTTCCTTGAAATGTATTTTTTAAGTTAGTGTAAAAAAAAAAACATAATGTAACCTGTATAACCACATGGTCACAGGTAAATGGCAATTCTTTAGAAAAGTCTGGAATCTCACAACAAAATAAGGATGACACCAAACCACTAAATATTAATAATTACAGTTATTTTTATTGGTAGATAAATAATAAAGATATATATATATATATATATTAATATCTTGTGTTCCTAATGAATGACCTTATTTTAATGCCTTTTAAAATTTCTAGATACAAAAAAAATTGGAATTCCAATAAGTCCTTCCTACTTCTCCAATGGATTGATTGTCCTTCTCTCCCTGAGGACATATAACCACTCTTTCAGATGACTGGCATACCTAAAATTGATATTATTTATCATGTATTCTCTTGCACAATTTGATCTATTTAATATATAATCTATATATTTTCACATTTATAGAACCAATTTAACTATACTTTAGTTGTACTGTTGACATAACTTTCTCCAAGGTAAAAACTGAATAACTCATCTCTATGTATCTTGTGAATTTATTTAAATTAAAGTAATATTCAAACTCTTAAATTTCATTCTCCTTCCTTGTCTTATTATGATATCCTAATTCATCTCAAACAATAAGCATTTAATCTTCACTGCTGTTTTTTTTTTTCTCTTTTTATAACCAACAAAAACCACTTAAGACTCTGTCCATAATCAATTACAAAGAAGACACCCTATGTAGTTTATCATTTGGAAATACCATGTTTGATGATTTATAACTTTGCCTGTATAGTTTCTCACATGGAAAACCATTTTAAACTAATGTTATTTCTCGTAACATGCTGTTGATCTTTCATCATAACTCCAATATCTAGATCCATATTCCTGAGTGACATCCCATTTATCTGCTTCTTTTACATCACCTTAGACATGGACAATGAAGAGATAATTAATAAATAAATGAGCACTCTGAGAAAATGAATTTCAATAATGTAGTGAGGCAGAATCTAGAATGTAATGAGTTGAGATTTGGGGAGCAGTTGATGAACAGAAGGGAGAATGAGGAAAATGGCATTCTAAGTGGATTTACAATGAATTGAGAGGGTCAGTTATTTTGAAAGTGTAGTAGGCTAGAAGAGAAGGGTTTGTGATCCAGTTGAGTAGTAAGAATTTAAACAAAGATGATTTTAGGTGCAGCATGGAGTCTCTAAGTATGGGGAGTTGGGAACAATAAGGTCAGAAATCCTGGAAACAGAGTATTATGAAGGAAAATAGTCTGTATGAAATTTAATTCAAAGAAAGAGAAGCAAAGACTGCTACTGTGGAATTTGTTGAGTAACTGCAGGACTGGGGAGCTGTCATTAACAAAATGCGATATAAAAGGTGATATTTCTCAAAACAGCTCCAAGGGGTAATTTAGAGAGGCTAATCAGTGTTGATTCGGTGGTAGAAATCTCACCTTTCATGGGGGAGCCCCAGTTTGATTCCTGGGCAATACACCTTACAGGCAGCCACCAATCATCTGTCAGTGGAAGCTTGTGTGTTGCTATGATACTGAATAGGTTTCAACAAAGATTCCAGGCTAAAATGGGTTAGGAAGAAAGACCTAGCAATCTACTTCTGAAATGAAAACTCTGGATCACAACAGTCTAATCTGAAACAGAGTATGGTGATGGAACAAGAATAGGAAATGTTTTGTTTTATTGTCCATGAGGTTGCCATGAGTTGGGTTGACTTGGCCACGGTTAACAGCTACACAAATAAAACCAATAAATGAGTTAGTCAATATAGTACTTATAAAAAACACATATTAATTGGAAAACCATTTTGGCCCATTTTTGATGCTCTGTTTCATAATGTTTATGACTCATCAATGGTGATTTTTCAGAGAAAAAGCTCTCATTGCTCGGTGTAACATACAACTCTTTAACAAATCTATGGGCATAAGACAAATAATTGGCATTTTTGTTACAGCCATCTTTGTCTTAGTAAATATGTTCTTGTCAAACTTTCTCCCCGAGGGGAACACTTGTTAGAAATTGTGAGATTTTAATTTGCCTGGATTTTAAGAGATAGCCTATCTTTTTTTCAAATTATAGATACAGAAGGAAGAGCTAGTCCTACCTAACTGAAACAGCAATATACACCTACTCCTCATTTACTGACTGTCTCATTATTCAACATTTCACGTTTACAACAATAGTAAAAAAAACTACTATCTGATTATTTTGCACATTAAGGAGCACATCTGGCAGTAATGAACCCTGAGGTCCCTGACAGGGTCACTGATTGGTGACCTGTGTGCAAGGAGAAAGGAGGGTCACAATGAATAGTATTTTACTGCTGGGAGGGTAGAGGGAACATGGTATCCCTGAGCTGCTGGGGTGACGGGCAGTACAGAGGGGTGCTGGATTGGGGTTGGTGGGGACAGGATGCTGCCCGGGAGGTCCTGGGTGCCCACAGGTTGTTGAGACTGGGAAGTGGCAGCTGATGTCCTGAAAGTGGGCTGCTCTCTCAGGGCTGGGGAGGAAGCAAGATCCTGGAGTCTGGCCCCAGTTCCAGTCCTGAAGTGTGGTAGAGACAGAATGGGCAGTGATCTGAAGAAGCTGTAGTCAGAAGGAGACAGACCCCTTGGGTGCTCGGGCCCACAGGACCCCATGTAAGCTGAATAGTACCTTGCAGCCCCTTATACTTCCTCAGTGTCTCATCGGTGAGGGCAGGGCAGGCTACCTGGGTGGGGGTGGGATCAGTGGGTGAATGGACAGTGGCAGCTGCAGTTACCTTAAAGAACAGAGGCTAGGCCTGACCATCATGGCCTTGGAGGAAGCTCTGGATTGTCGACTCTCATGGGGACACGGATGTGGAGAGTGGCAGGACCAACCAGTGAGAGCCAAGGGATACTCGGGCTAGAGGCTGGCAGAAGGACCCAGAGGGCAGTGTGTACCCATCCGTGGCATGCAGGCCCTGCTGCCATGACAGGGAGCCCTCACCCCTGACAAAGCTACCAAAAGTGTTTTAGAATCGTTGAGGGGATGAGCTGGGGCCACTCATCCTGAAAATATGGGGAGGGCAAGAGAGAGAGGGGACCCCGGGGATGAGGAAGTGTTGGCTGTTGGGCTATCCCGTCTCTGGAAGACTGGGCAGCCCTCCCCTGCAGGCAGTGGTGGGGGTGGAGCTTTCCTGAGGTGATGTGGGGGAGGGGGAGGCAAGGGTGGAAGGTGACCTCAGCAGGTGCCCAGGGAGACATTCATAGCACAGATGAGGGGGTGAGGGTATGTGGTCATCCTCCATTTTCAAGCAATGCCGACGATCACATAATGACCTGGTCTTTGGAACATAATGACGTTGATAAATAAGGTGTGGGTGTAATCAAATAAAAAAGAAATTGATTCAGAGTCAGATCAGATTTTGCCATGTGACCTTAGGTATTATGTATATTTTAAATTTCATTTTCCTTGAATATAAAGCAGGAATAGTAATATATAAAATATACAGAAAGTTTTTAAAGCTTATATGAGAATTATATATAAATATATTTTATAAACTCCACTGAACTTGCAGTGTTAATGTCATTATATATTATGTTGAACTGAAAATGAAAAATCTACTACTTCCAATATCCAGTTCATTTTTTTCACTTTATTATTACTTTGAAACTATAATATCAATTACAGCACTCAAAATTACTGATATAATATTTGAGGGACCATATCTCTCCCCAAATCCTTATGCCTCTAACAATAAGGATCAACACACTCACCTTTAGAGCATTCACTTCACCCCCATAGCTATTTGTTAAATACCTACTGTATTCAAGGAACTTTCTGAATTATGAACTCTCTAAAATATAGAAAGATTTGTACCTAACATTTAGAAATATTTAGAAGTATTTGACAGGTCAGTTCTTTTAAATTTGATATAGAGTGATAAGTTAGGAGTGGAGAATATACTCTTGTGGGGAAAATGATCATAACCACAAATATCCTTCAACATGCCTCTGTTATTGAAATTCTTTCAGCCATGAGGCGACACTAACCAATAATTCAGTATCATGAGGTGGAAATAGGTATGAAAATGATTGAAAAGTTTTAGAAATACTATTTTAAATATAAATCTTTTTTGTTTAAATTGTCAGTTTGAGTGTGTGTGTGTAAGAGCACAAACTATTATTAATTAGAAATGTCAAATTAGAAGGAAGTGAGTCTAATATAGGAAGGGAATAAAATGTATATACAGCCATGCTGTGTATCAGCTAAAAGCAACGGGACAGATTGTTACATATCCTTGGTAATTTAACCATTTTTCAATAGGTAATATTCTTCAATATCCAAATGGATTGTTCAATGGAATTTGACATTGATATCTGCATAACTTGCTGACATTATAATTTGACCCTTACGTAAGTGGCAAATATATAAAAGTAGGGTTGTATATTACATTATCCTGAGTCTTTTGAGGTACCATATAAACATAGTCCAGAATTATACTCACATAGGCTCACGTGATAATAATGATGCTTTGAGAATTTTTGTCTAAGTAGAACATTGAGAATAAGAGCAAAATTCTAAGTCTTACTTCAGCAATTAATTTTTTATCTGACCTTGAAGAAGCAATGTAATCCCAATCTTCTTTTCATGTAAATATTAGGGCACTCTATCTCTCTTTAAAAAATCATGTTAATTAAATAGGCAATGGTTTAGATCCTTCCAGACGTATAAACTACTCCCTGAGTGTAAATTATGTCGTACTAACTGCATGAAGCCACCAGTGCCTGAAATTCAGTAAATTACTGCTCTACTGCACTAAATGTTCCCCTATTGACTTTAAAGAGTCAATGTACTTTGAAAAATATCCTGTTAAATATAAGAGGGTTTGTAATGTTCTTTACAAAACTTGAAAAGAGGCATGTTACCTATATGTGCTATGTTTTTCTCACTACTAGTAGAAAAACACAACTGACAGCTTGAAAACTAGATTTCACAATACACCTACTGCTTTTAATTTATGAGATTTATTTAATGGGGTTAAGAAATATGCAAGTTAAGTGTACTATTTAAATTCATCATGCTAACCAAATTTCTGAAGCGTAAAGCAAAGGGGGTCCCAAAACACTTGGTAGCATAATGCCTGTCAAAATATAGGCTAATTAATAAAATCTAAAAAGTAGTTCATAGTGAATGTAGTATAGCCATACTTTCAAATTTAGTGTATTTTTAGGGTCTTAGAGTATCACTCTACAATACCATTGAATAACATTTTCTTGAGAGCCTTATTATTTACTGAAAATGTGTTATATTTTTAAATAAGTAAACTACCTGATTAGTAATTCAAAAGTGTTTTTTTTAAATTTGATCATAATGATGTGCTTTGTTATTAGTGGTATCTAGCCTAATTAGGGTCGCTATGAGTCAGAATCAACTCAACAGCAAAGGGTTTTTTTTTTGTTTTTGTTTTTTTTTTTTTAAATCTTAGTTAATTTTTAAATCCATTAATGTGGTGAAGGATACTAAGTAACTTGAACATAATGCAAGGGGTCATTGGTTCTTCACCTGAGTTATGACTGTAACAGCAAAGCATTGATTTTTTAAATGTTTTCACATTTTAAAATCCCATAAATATGCTATTTGGGCTTCTTCTTCATAGTTCATCTAGGGACTGCATGCTCAACTCTTTTTTGTTATTATTATTTTTTATCCCTTCTGCTCTTATTTCTACTTAGGAGCATCAATCTTTACCTCTGGTCAATCGCTTCACAAATCAAAAACTCCTTGTATTTCTTCCACACACCCACATTTTCAAATATCCAAGAGAAATTTAGAATTTCATAAATATCTATCTCAGAGTAGAGTGGTAAATAAAATAAATAACCCTTTACCACTAAGACAGTTTCTTCCGTTAGCATTTCTATTGAAAGTTGTGTCCTTCAATCTTATTTGATATTCCCGATGTTATCCACTCTGTATTCTAGGTAATATATTTTCATATGTTATTTGGATCTTCATATTTCCAAAATAATCTGTTAGCATGGTCTTCTTCCTCCCTTTGCAAAGATCAAAGCTGGAAGATTTATAGAAGGAAATATCATGGCACTAAATAAATAGCAGAGAAAACCATAAAAACAAAAACAACAAACAAACAAAACACTCTTGAAGGTAGTGAATGGAGGGCTGCTTTTCACTGATGTTTCATTGATGTAAGGGCAGAAGAATGGGATGGGGGTAGCCAGTGACTGTGGAAGTATACACTAGGACAATATACACAGTTTTGAATCCTACTGTTTATCATGGAAACCCTGGTGGTGTAGTGGTTAGGAGCTATGGCTGTTAACCAAAAGGTCGGCTCTTCAAATCTACCAGGCACTCCTCGGAAACTCCATGGGGCAGTTCTACTCTGTCCTATAGGGTCGCTATGAGTCGGAATGGACTCTACGGCAATGGATTTTTTTTTAATTATTATTACTGTTTCTCACAGCTTTGACTTGAAGGATCAGTGCTGTCCTGTCCCTAGCATCAGCTCTGGGTGTTGGTGCAGGTGTTCACAGCAGTGACCAGGGCAAATCAGAAACATTGCTCTGAATCTCTGAGTAAACAAATATTCCTAGGAAAAGCTTTTCTTTGATGAAAAATATAGTGGATAGGTATAGAAGGAACAGTAGAATTAGAAAAGTAACCATTTGTGACCTCTAATTAAGCAATTGACTCAGACAGTGATCATTCATGGTTAAAACTATTCATTGTCACTGCCTGAGCACACCGATCAATCTCAGCATCAAAAAATTGAGAATAAAGGTGTGGGATTCACAAAGAAAAGCCTATGGCACAATCCTATGTGTGTGTGTGTGTGTGTGTGTGTGTATTTCATAAAATCATTGAATCTAACACTAATCAATACCTTAGAGGTAACTTTTAATAACAGGTAGCAGGAGAGATATTAAAAAGAAAAAAATCACCATCAAGTCAATTCCAACTCACAGGAGGGATATAGGAATAGTTAAAAAAAACAATAATGAAGCAAAGAAACATATCCAGATTGTGTGACTTTCAAAATAACAAATGGACCAATTTCTACAAAACTCAAAGGCAAGAGAAATTTGGAGACAGGATTGTTCTAGTTTAAGTGAGTTACAAGCAATATAATCTTGAGGAAAGTAAGTTTCCCTGGATTTCTCAGTGCTCATAAGCCTTAACCTCCTAAGACTCTTCACACATCAACAGAATTAGATATGTAGCAATTTCTCTTGTTAATTGCTCCGATATCAAAGGATTAAAAAAAAAAAAAGCTCATTGTTCTGAGAGGGCCAAATGGTTACATCCCCAATGTACATCTCTAGGCTAAGTCCTAAAGTGCCAGGAAAACCAGAACATCATTTCCCTACAGAGTAGAACTGCCCCATAGGGTTTTCAAGGAGTGCCTGGTGGATTTGATCTGCCGACCTTTTAGTTAGTAGCCGTAGTTCTTAACCACTACGCCACCAGGGTTCCCATCATTTCCCTAGGTACTTACGTTTGTAAAGTTATGAAGCCCAGAACTTGGAGATGCCTCTTGGTCCTAAAAGCCAAGATGTTGTTGTTGTTAGCTGTTGTTAAGGCAGCCCCCAGCTCATGAGTACTTGATGAACAACATAACTAAACATCGCCTAGTTCTGCTTCATTCCCATGATCAGATAGGACCATTATGATTCATAGGGTTTTCACTGGCTGATTTTAGGAAGTAGATCAGCAGACTTTTCTCCCTAGTCCATTTTAGTCTAGAAGCTATGCTTAAACTTGTTCAACCTTGTCTTAGTCATCTAGTGCTGTTATAACAGAAATACCACAAGTGGATGGCTTTAACAAAGAGAAGTTTCTTCCCTCACAATCCAGTAGGCTGGAAGTATGAATTCAGTGGGCCAGATCCAGGGGAAGGCTTTCTCTCTCTCTCAGCTCTGGAGGAAGGTCCTTGTCATCAGTTTTCCCTTGGTCTGGGAGGATCTCATCACTGAAACTCAGGTCCAAATGATGCCCTCTGCTCCCAGCACTGCTTTCTTGGTGGTATGAGGTCCCCATGTCTCTCTGCTTGCTCCTCTTTTTTATATCTCAAAAGAGATTATCTAATCTAAAACACTATCTAATCTTGTATGTCTCATCAACATAACTGCTGTTAATCCATCTCATCACCTCTTAATGATAGGATTTACAGCACATAGGGAAATCACATCAGAGGACAAAATGATAGACAGTCATACAATAATGGGTATCATGACCTAGCCAAGTTGACAGATATTTTGGGGGGACACAATTTAATCCATGACAAGTCTCATACCAACACATAGTCCTCCATTGACAGATGGGTGGTGCCTGAAAATGAGATGTATTGGCCAGGAATGGAACACAGGTCTCCCACATGGAAGGCAAGAATTCTACCATTGAACCACCATTGTCCCCCAAAAGTGAAGATACAAGAGATCGTCTGTCTCTTGGAGAGACTTACTGACATAGAAGGGGCTGAAGTAAGGAGAGGGCCTTTCAAGAACGGAAGAGAAACAGTTGCCTACTTCTCCATTATAAGAAGAGGAAAAAATATTCTTCTTCACCCCTTACCTATGGAGTGTAGGATAAATGACGTTGCTCTCATTGAATCACCCTGGATGTAAGGCTATGGAAAAGGGGACTTAATGCAGGTATTTGACTTTGAGGTATTTAAGAAGACATCTGTCTCAGGTCTATAACATTTTTTAAATTTTAATTTTATTGTGTTTAGGTGAAAGTTTACAAAGAAAACTAATACCCCATGCAAAAATTTATAAACAAATTGTTTTATGACAATAGTTGCAATCCCCGCAATGTGTCAGCACTCTCCCCCTTTCCCTTTACACTCTCGGGTCTCTATGTCCATTTATCCAGTTTTCCTGTCCCTTCCTTCCATCTCTTCTTTGCTTTCAGGCAGGTGTTGTCCATTTAGTCTCCTATACTTGATTGAACTAAGAAGCACAAAAATAACTTTTTGTTATTTGTTTTTAGGGCTGTTTAATCTTTGGCTGAAAGGTGAATTTCATGAGTGGCTTCAGTTCTGAGTTAGCAAGGTTTCCAGGGGCCATAGTCTCAGAGGTTCCTCCAGACTCTGTCAGACAAGCAAGTCTAATCTTTTTTGCGAATTTGAGTTTTTCTTGTTTACTTATTTTGCTTGATTGCTTATTTCACTCAGCATAATGCCCTCGAGATTCATCCATGTTGTTTAAGATGTTTCTCGGATTCATCATTCTTCTTTATCTTTGCGTAGTATTCCGTTGAGTGTACGTACTATAATTTGTTTATCCATTCATCTGTTTATGGGTACTTAGGTTGTTTCTGTTTTTTGCTCTTGTGAATAATGCTGCAAGGAACATGCATGTGCATACGTCTATTTGTGTGACAGCTCTTGTTTCTCTGTTTTTAGGAGTGGTATTGCTGGATCTTATGGTATTTCTTTTTCTAGTTTTTTCAAATGATACCATATTTTTTCCATAGTCATTGTACCATTTTACATTCTCTCCAGAAGTCCATATGAGTTCCAATATCCCCACAACCTCTTCAACAATTGTTATTTTCTGGCTTTTTATTTATTTATTTATTCGTGCTAGTAATGTCAGAGTGAGATGAAATCTCACTGTAGTTTTGATTTTCATCTCTCTAATGGCTAATGATTGTGCACATTTCCTCATGTGTCTGTTAGCTGCCTGAACGTCTGTCTCCTTTGATGAAGTGTCTGTCCACATCCATTGCCCATTTTTAATTGAATTATTTGTCTTGCTATTACTGAGATTTTGAAATATTCTATACATTTTAGAGATGAGTACTTTGCGGGATACGTTGTAGCCAAAAAAATTTTCCCAGTCTGTAGATTCATTTTACTATTTTGGTGAAGTCTTTGGATGAGCATAAGTGTAAATGTTTAAGAGTTCTCAGTTATCTTGTTTATCTTCTAGTGTTTGTACATTGTTATTTATGGTTTGTATTGAATTTATGCCATGCATTAGGGCCCTTAGCGTCATCCCTATTTTTTCTGCAATGATCTTTACCATTTTAGGTTTTGTATTTAGGTCTTTGATCCATTTTGAGTTAGTTTTTGTGTATGGTTTGGTTTTTACAAATTCCTTTAATTCCTGTTTATCTGGAAATGTCCTAATTTTGCCATCATATCTGAGAGAGAGTTTTGGAGGATATATTATTCTGGGTTGGCCGGTGTTTTCTTTCAAGGTTTTATATATGTCCTCCCATTGCCTTCTTGCCTACATAGTTTCTGCTGAGTAATCAGAGTTTAGTCTTATTGTTTCCACTTTGCAAGTGACTTTTTGTTTTTCTCAAGCTGCTTTCAGGATTCCTTCTTTGTCTTTGGTTTTTGCAAGTGTGATTATGATATGTCTTGGTGACTTCCTTTTGGGGTTTATCCTATATGGGGTTACTGAGCTTCTTGGATGGTCAGCTTTTTGTCTTTCATGATATCTGGGAATTTTTCTGCCAGCAAATGTTTTACAATCTTCTCTGCGTTATCCATTTTATCCCCCTGTTCTGGAACTCCCATCACACTCAAATTTTGCTCTTGATTTTGTCTCACTTAACTCTTAGGTTTTCTTCATTTTTCTTGTTTCTTTTCTCTGATTTCTCCTCAAAGTTATTTCCATGGATTTGTCTTCATTCTTGCTGATTTTGTCTTCCATTGTTTCAAATTTGCACCCAGTACCTTCTATTGAGTTGTCCATTTCTAAAATATTCTTGTTTATCTTTTGGATTTCTAGTTTCTGTTTTTGTATGATTTCTGTTTATCGACATTTTGTTCTTATATTAATTTCCTGAGTTCTTCTATTGTTTCCTTTGATTTGGCTAAGTTTTTGTTGGTTTTGTCTGTGTTTTCCATGATTCTGTCTGTTTTTTTCCTTGGTTTTGTGTTTGTTTTCCTTGATCTCTTTCCTAATGTCTTGGAGAGACCTAAATATTAGTCTTTTGAATTCCGTATCAGGTAATTCCTCTGCCTTGTCTTCTACCATGTCATCTGATTTTTTATTTTGATCACTTAGTGGAGCCTTCTTTTCCTACTTTTTTACATGTTTTGATACTGTCTGTTATCTCTGAGACATTAAAGTATTATCTTCTTTATTTATTGATTGTATGTTTGTGTGTTTTGTCCTGTTTCTTTGTTTTGTTTTGATATGTCAGGGTGGGCAGGCCAGGCGTGCTTTGCAGTTTGCTTGTTTATGGACACAGTAGCTCTCGCCACCTTGTCCAGGTAGGAAGGGCAGCAGCAGGGAAACTGCACTTCATTGTTCATTGTTTTGGCGAGGTGGCTGAGGGGGGACTGGGCAGGCACTATCTACCTCCTAATGTTTGTCCAGCAGTGCAGGAGCATGCACAGTTCCTCACCATTTAGGTTGAGCTGTTGTATAGGGAGTGGGATGAGCTTGTTCCCACCATTCTGCAGTTGACTGAGTTACAAGAGGGGTAGGGAACTACCGGCCAGGTGCAGCGGTGGGCCTGAGCTGGGGACACTGAGCCAGGTGAGAGCTAGTGGGAAGTGCCATACAGAGTGGGTGCTCTGTCTCCTGTTGGGAGCCCCATGATGTTGCTTTCCCATACTCCTTATCGGGGGGATTGCTGGCTGTGCTCCAAGATGGTAATGCGATGTCATGTTAATTGGCAGGGGACTTCCACTCCATGTCTCTCCTTGTTCTCTGTTTTCCTTCTGCTTCTTCCTCCATTTGTTGTTTGATCTAGTTCTTTATCCCTTCGTTTGATAAATACGGTTCCAGGATTGACATTCGTGTCTGTTTTACAGGTCTTGGGTGCAGAGAGAAATCATGATGTGTCTATCTAGGGTGCTTGTTGACCACACCTCCCATTATTAATAATTTTTTAAAATGATGTGTGGTCTTTGCTTTAGAAGCTGATGTTCCAGAGAGCTTAGTACAATGTGAACTAGTATTCACTTTGTTTTTTTAACTTTCAAAATTGTATTACTATTCAAATCAACATGTCTGGTTCATTTGCGCTCCTTTGCTGTCAAACCTGGGGGCAGGCCTGCTTCCATTTCTCTTTGTCTGTGATGACCAAGGTATAAAAGTACCTGCTGCACTGAAATTTAAACTTCACATTATCGTTATTTTTCTTGTTCTTGACAGATTTGGCATCCTTTTGCCTGGCTTTGAGCAGAAGGTCTTGATTTCCTCAATTTTTTGAGGCATAGTGATGAGGCACGCAGGGAGGTGGATGTGGACTAACATTGCCTGAGACACTCACAACAAGTCATAAGAAGCTTAGAATTCAGTTTGTATTTTTTTATTATAATACTGCCAGCCAAACTCTTTGTCTCCACTCATTCATTGTGTGTGTGTGTGTATGTGTGATTTTGGACATACAATTGCCACTCAATTCTTTGCATGCCAAACCCTTACCTATCCTCTCATGCTTTTATTATGTTTCTTTTTTTTCAAACTTGATTTTCCAGATGAATTCAAACACACAGGTTTTCCTATTGTGAACTCAACACAAGTTTTGGCAAAATTTCTTGGCCTGGTAAGATTATGACAAAAAGAAAAAAAGTAAAACTGGGTTGTAAGATGGACTAAAATGTGTACACCCATATGGGTTAGGGTATTTTTCATATTGAAAGCAGAATTGTGGTTTATTGATATAAACTTATGTGTAAATTTATTAAATGGAAGCATGTCACTGGTTTAATACATTCCTTCTTCACAAAAAATCATTATACATTTATTGGCACTATTGATACATTTTTTGTGAAAATCAAGTACATTTGTTAACCATATAATGGATGTACTAGGAAGAAATCAAAATAAGATTATAGAAAGTCATTATTAACTTTGTGATTGTAAATCAGGAATTCAGAGATAATCAAACTGACAATATGATGGTGAAATATTACGGCATTCATTTTTTAATTAATTTTCTAACTATAGCCATAATAATCATCCTTATAAATTATAGAACACAGGGAACATATGGAATAAAATAAGGAAATTACAATTAGTAATGCTTCCTTTGCTCAGAGAAAACCCTGCTACATATTGGTGTATTCCCTTCAAGGCTTTTTTTTTTTTTTTTTTTAAATTGAAGATCTACGTTTATACTCACATATAATTTGGATCACACTCTATTATTTTCACTTAATAAGATAATATTTCATGTACAATATTATAGTAATTAAGTTATTTATAAATAACACTTAAATTTATGTGTGATCATTTATGAATCTGTCACAATCTGTGTTTGTATTTATTTTTATTTATTTACATCACCATCTGTTTCTTAAGGATGAGCATTTGTGTCCTTTCACCATATTTATCAAAACAAACAAAGGTGCAATTTGCATCTATGTTTATAAATCATTAGAATATTTATAATTATTTTCTTTCAACTCCAAATCTACCTTTTATACTCTGTGATGAAAAAGCTGGAACTCAAGAAAACACATTTCCCAAAAATATTTTACAGCTGGAGTTTTACTCAATATTTTTTAATGGGAGACACTATAGGAAAATTAGAAGGCAAGAGGAGAGAATGACACACTTTGCTTTTATATTCTCACCAGCGTCGCCCAGCACTGGCAGTTCACACCAGCACTGGCAGTTTGCCCTAGCTTTTTATTAATAGTCCTAGAATCACTCCATCAAGGCTTCTTAGACGTATCCTTCCCTCAAATTATCTGATCCAAAGCTCTTTGGGACCATTTGCCTAAGTTCCTGAGTTATTAACAACAATTAGCTGGTCATTCCTTGGATTCTGAAGGACAGATTTGTAGGTATTCTTATTTAAGCTCCTAGGTTCTGGAAACTCCAACCTCTTTCCTTTTGCTTTCCTATTCTTAGGGTGATATCAGTCCTGCTCTTCCAGTCTATGACTTAGTTTCCTTAGCGTCCTTTTGTTTTCACTCATTTAGCCTTTTTGCCTCTGTAACCAACTTCTAATATTAAATCTCTCACTTTAAAAATCTAGTATGTTTTTTCTCTTATTGACTAGTCTCTGACTGATACAAATATAGTCTAAGGTTCCACTATAAATTGCAAAATTACGTTCCAACAAGTTTTGGCAAATTATACTAATGAAATCAGTGCGTGAAAATGCATTTTTTTTCTCTATGTCTTGTTACCTGTTTCTTAGTGTAAAAATTTTACTAACATTCTGGTTCCAGGAGAGAACTTATGTTGTTTTAGTCTATATTTCTTTGATCACAAATGAGTTTTATAAATACGTTATTCACAGGTTTTGTCCATTTTTGGAGAACTCTGGAGTCTTTTGAATCAATATTTTACTGAAAATATTCATTTTTATGAACCATGACTTTTATAGATAACAAGTTCTTCATTTTTTTGAGTAGCTTTTGGAGGTATAGGAAGGGATTCACTACACTTTTCCGTTTTACATTCTAGAAATTAAAATTAGTGGTGATTGTTATAATTTACCAAATTCTTCTACTTAAAAATAGAAAACTGTCCTTGAAAATCTTCAGTGCGTCCAGTGGTAAAGCTCACAGTTTATTTTAAGGTTCAACAATTAGAAAAAAATGACATGAAGAACCAGACATGTAGTGCTTTTTCTACCTGCTGTACAAACTACTGTCAAGATATCAGGGATCTAGCCACCTATGATTATGCTCTGACAAGAAAAATAACCATGTATCATATGGGCGTTTTAATCCTTCATAGTTTGCTCTTTTTATGCCGTTTATAATGCTTTAGTAATTTGTTTTTTAAAATATCCTAAACACAAAAACTGTATGCACATTCTGAGATCATTATATTTTATTTTTACTAACTCCAAAATATTTTATTTATCTTTTTATTGTACTTTCGATGAAGGTTTACAGAGGAAATAGTTTATCATTAAACAGTCAGTACACATATTGTTTTATGACATGGGTTAACAACCCCATGACAGGTCAACACTCTCCCTTCTCAAACTTGGAGGACATATTTTTTTTTTTTTTTGGTGAAAATATTCATAGCCAAAGATGCAACAGTTCAAAAATTTCCACATGTACAATTCAGTGACATCGATTACATTCTTCCAGTTGTGCTTCCATTCTCACTATCCCTTTCCAAATTATTCCATCACCATTATCTTCAACTCACCGCCCCCTAGGCTTCCCATGAAACCCCCTGAGTTGCTGTCGTCAATTTGATATCACATGGATAATTTTTTTTTGTACTTTAGATGAAGGTTTACAGAACAAATAGTTTTTCATTAAACAGTTAGTACACATATTGTCCTATGACAATTGTTAACAACTCCACGACATGTCAACACTTTCCCTTCTCAACCTTGGGTTCCCTATCAGCAGCTTTCCTGTCCATTCTTGCATGCTAGTCCTTGTCCCTGGACTGATGTGCATCGTTAGTCCCATTTTGTTTTATGGGGCTGTCCAAACCCAGGCTGAATGGTGAACCTCGGGAGGGACTTCACCACTGAGCTAAAAGTGTGTCTGGAGGCCATACACTCGGAGTTTCTGCAGTCTCTGTCAGGCCAGTAAATATGATCTTTTTTTGTGAGTTAGAATTATGTTCTACATTCTTCTCCAACTCTGTCCAGGATCCTCTGTTGTGATCCTGGTCAGAGGAGTCAGTGGTGGTAGCCGTGCACAATCTAGCTGTACTGGACTCAGTCTGGTGGAGGCCGCATTAGCTTTGGTCCATTAGTCCTTTGGACTAATCTTTTCCTTGTATCCTGTTCTCTTCATTCTCCCTTCCTCCAGAAGGGGTGAGACCAGTGCAGTATCTTAGATGGCTGCCCACAGGCTTTTAAGACCCCAAGCTATAATCACCAAGGTAGAAGGTAGAACATTGTCTTTATAAATCTATACAAGTCAGACTATTCTGATTACCGCTTTGACCTTGTTGTCCTTTATGGTAACCAATCCCACCTTGTCTTTGTGGATTGAGTGTCACCACTTAACCCTTACCACCATGAGCTCCAATCAGCCCCACTATAGTTAGGTGTTTTAATTCAGTTAGGGAAGTTCCCACTGTCAAATCTGACTTACATGAAATAGCAATCACAACAGCCTTCAAGGATGCTGGAGCTCCCTTCACAGATTTGTTCCTCACCGTTGTGGTAAAATGTGTGTTCTCTGGGCACTCCATGTGTGGGTCTGTGGGTCTAACCCAATAAATCCCCTCTAGCACGCTAATTTCCCTAAGCTTTTGGATACCTTCTTCTACAGTATACCAATGCAGGTCTGGTACTTCAACCTGATTTAGCATAGGTAACTACATAATCCATGCTTCAGCAACCAAACCAAATAAACTATTAGATCCTTTCCTAACTTCTCTAGCTGAAACATTGAATGAAGAATCTGTGCCGAGTGAGCGAGCCCATATCAATAAACTCAAACTGCTCCATCTTTATGTTCCTTGCACCATTATCCCACACACCCTTAATAGCCATTCCCACACATATTCCCCAGGCTTCCGTTTGTACATATTAGAAAAGTCAAGCAGTTCTTTCAGAGTGTAGTGTACCTCCTTCTGGGTCACTTTTTGTACTTCACCTCATGGGGCTCCATTTACAGGTCTAGAAGACAAAATCGGTGGGGAGAAGTTTTGAGAACATTCAACATTGTCTTGTAAAGCATCTACCTCAGGCAATGTCTGAGGAATTGACACACGATCTTAACCAATCTTAACAACACTGATCCCATTGAACTGGAAGTTAAGAATGTCACCTGGCTACTTTGGGCTCCTCGTGCCTCAGCATCAGCAGAGAAAGAAAGAAATTCCCATATTGGCAGATGTGACTGAATCTGATTACCAAGGTGAAATTGAATTGATATTACATAATGGAGGTAAAGAATGGCAGGTCTGGAATACAGGAGATCACTTAGGGCGTCTCCTAGTACTACCATTCCCTGTGAGTAAAGTCAATGGAAAACTACAGCAACCCAATTCCCACATGACTGCTAATTGCCTAGACCCTTCAGGAAGGAAAGTTTAGGTCACCCCACCACAGAAAAAAACACAACCAGCTGAGGTCCTTGCTGAAGACAAAGGGAATACAGAGTGGGTATTGGAAGTGGATAGTTCTGAATACCATTTAGGACCACGTGGCCAGTTGTGGAAATGAGGTCTCTAATTGGTATGAGTACCTTTGTTTTGTTTTGTTATACGTGTATGTGTGTGTGTGTGTGTGTGTGTGTGTGTGTATATATATATATATATATATATATATATACACATAAACCCACTGCCATCTAGTTGATTCCGACTCATATCGATCCTATAGGACAGAGTAGAACTGCCCCATAGTTTTCCAAGGCTGTAAATCCTTATGTTTATCAGACTTCCACCACAACTTTCTCCCATGGATTAGCTGGTATATTTGAATCTTCCACCTTTCAGTTAGCAGCA
The DNA here is from genome assembly GCA_030035585.1 of Dugong dugon. NCBI lineage: Eukaryota > Metazoa > Chordata > Mammalia > Sirenia > Dugongidae > Dugong > Dugong dugon. Next base: position 192,686,858 of record CM057463.1, on the reverse strand, counting down.
GAGCACTTAACCACTGGGCTACTGGGGATGTAAATGGGTTTAGTGCTTTTTTGTTTGTACATATGCCATTTGTATCATGTTAGGTGCAATATGACTTTATAATTGTCTTTGTTTAGAGATTATGTATTGTTTAAGGAGATGTGTACAGGTTTGAAGTTGACAAAGGATAGACTGTGATGGTTAATGTTACTTGTCGTCTTGGCTATGCCATGATTCTCAGTAGTTTGGCAGACATTTTGTAATCATCTTCCCTTTCGTGATCTGAGTTGAGTAGTTAATCAGTTGAAACTGGCGTTTCCTTGGGGATATGGCCCACATCCAATGCATTTAGCTGTTGTGGAAAATCTCACTCTCTTGATTCTGCATTCTTCTCGTGGTCTGACCTCCAGTTCTTGGAGAGGCCTCCAGCCAGCCCCAGACCTGCAGATTTTGGTTTCACCAGCTCCCGCAACCTCAGGAGCCAGCAGCCTGCCACCTGACCTCCAGATTTTGAGCTAGTCACTCTGTGTAACTACACGAATCAGGAGAAGTATTCAGCCTGCCACTGACCTGTGGATTTGGAACTTGCATCTACCACAACTGTGTGAGCAATTTCTTTGAAGTAAATCTCTTTGTGTACATTTATATATATGCTTCACTGGTTTTGCACCTCTAGAGAATCCAGCCTAAAACAGCTTTATTAAAGATATCATGATTTGTTTTTCTTCTTTTACTTAATTTTTTACAATTAAAATTGCATTCTGAATTGTGTCAAGAGCTGAATTTGTTGATGCAATAGATTATGTTATTAAACCTACACATATTGAACCACTCTTGAATTTTAATGTTAATTTATCTTTGGTCACATTTTATTAACATATTGTTATAATGTTAGGATCTTCTGGCAAAACTTTAGTTTGAATAATTGCCTTTGTATTTATGGATGCAATTTATTTTTATGTACAAATTTATTTTATGTACTAATGTTCCATATATGTACATTTTTTTACCTGGTTTTGATATTAAATGTATACTGTACTCAAATATTGCAAGTTCAATTACTGTAAATTTGATCACCTGATTAACTTATTATAGATCATAATGAACAATATAAAAGTCCTAACTTTTATGTTATCTGTTTTAGATCAAAGCAGTCTTGAGAGAGTGTATGATTTCTACTACTTATATATGAAAAAAATGTATTTTATCAAGATATCCTTAATTTTCTAATTATTCTTGCTTTATATGTTTATTTTACACATTATTATGAGTGCTCAACCTTATTACCATAGTATTATCACTGTATATTTGTCTTTATCATTACATATGTGTGTATATACACATATCCATTTTAAATTTTATAATCGATTTTAATTTGAACTAATGTTTGTCTGTCATTGATATTATTATCATTCTTGCATTATTTTTGTTTTCTTTTTCTTTCATTTTTCCTATATATTTTACTACATCTTCCTAGTAAATTTAACACAAAACTTTTAGCATTCTTAATGTACTTTTTTGTAAAGAATATATTATTAAGTTTAAAATTTAGGATGCAGAAAGCTAAACTAAGGTAACAACCTTAAAACTTAGGGTTAGAATAAAGGTTAATTTTTCACTCATATTTTATGCTTATTTTCAGTTTGGGCTGAAATATGCTCCATCTAGACCTCAGGCAAGGACTTGGCCATGATAGGGTATTTGCATTTTTTATAGTGATATTAATTTAAAAGTATCTGTATTCTTGCTCCTCTGTTTGTAAATGTTAAATTTTTATGTCATAACCTTAATAGTAAGAAAATATTACTGACACTAAAACCAGCAGAAAGTTAGGTAATTTAAGCAGTGTTGATAAACCCTTTGTAAGTAAAACTATCTCTATTTACATAATTTGCCAGAAGCTGTACAAAACGTACAGCCCTATAAAACCACTAAATTAATACATTTTATGTGTGTATATGAATAGTAGACATATATATATGCAGAAATAAGCCCACATATAAGGTGAATTAATAATTACTTATCTGCTGTAGTATGTGTCAAACCTTAAATATAAGTCAATTCAAATCTGTATTAGGTGGTTGTTTAACTTGAGATAGTTAATGATAGTATCTGTAAGAGCTGTGAATATAAATATTTTTATAAATGACATATGATGAAGACACAGTATCTTTTGATATAGAGCTGTATTTTTTGTTCAGTAAGGAACTTGGAAAAGTTTTTTACTAGTGGGCCAAGAGAATATTACCCCTTGCAGTTCAGCTTAGGGCCTCTTCTGTTTTGGGTGATCTTTATTTTGTGTCTCTTCATCTGGCCCTTTTTGCTAATTACCTGAAGTTATTGATAATACGTTATGAACCCATACAGAATATTCATGTTCAACACGCTAATACATTGTCTTCTAAGGGGAAATTTGCCTCCCTCCAGCCTGCACTCTGAAATGCTGGCTCTCCATGTTGCTGGCTAATGACTGAAGCTTCATAATGCTACATTTCTCTGATTCTTTCTAACCTGGCAATGTTGTCTCCAGGTTCTGTATATTAGACAATGAGGAAAACATTAAAAACTCTCTGAGTGGGAAGTCACCTACTGCTTGTTTTCATATTTGATAAAAGTGCTTCCCATTGCAAAACATCATTAAACATCCTCCAAGCAAATATTCTACTGAGGGATTCTCTTTAAAGCATTCATGGTTGATATCTAACAATCATTTCTTCAAAAGATAAATCCTGTAAGGTATATTTTTATGGACATTTCTTCTACTTAAATATATCAGTTAAACTGAATTATGATTTATTTTTCTATTTTTGTCAATCATTTTAAAATGACATTTGATGCTTCCTGTCTCAGTCATCTAGTGCTGCTCTAACAGGAATACCACAAGTGGATGGTTTTAACAAGAGAAATTTATTCTCTCACAGTCCAGCAGGCTACAAGTCCAGATTCAGGGCATCAGCTCCAGGGTAACGCTTTCTCCATTGGCTCTGTAGGAAAGTCCATGTCGTCAGTCTTCCTTTGGTCTGGGAGCTTCTCTGTACAGGAACCTCAGGTCCAAAGGACGTGCTCTGCTCCCCGCACTGCTTTCTTGGTGGTATGAGGTTCTCATGTGTCTCTGCTCACTTCTCTCTTTTATGTCTCAAAATAGATTGCATTAAGACACTAATCTTGCAACCTCATCAGTATAACCTCATCACAGTGATAGAATTTATAACACATGAGGAGATCACATATAATCTTATCATAGTGATAGAGTTTACAACACATAAGGAAATCACATCAGATAACACAATCTTACAATACTGGGAATCATGACCTAGCCAAGGTGTTACACACATTTTTGGGGGGACACAATTCAATCCATGACACTTCCTTTCTAAGAATATAGAAATAAATGAATTAACACTTAATATTATTTTTATAAATAATTCAAAACTTACATTTTCATAAGTAACTTAGAATGTATCTAAATTACTGTAATCTAATTGTTACTACTTTTTTTGTTGAGTATAATTGTATGAAACATTGCTGTTGTTATTGCCAGAGTTGATTCCAACCCATGGTGACTCCATGTGAAGCATTAGAGTAAAAATTATGTCTTTTATATGATACTATGTGACAGGAATTTATATAATCTAAAGTAGCACTTTATAAAATGTTATTGAAAGTATTTTCATAATTTCCTGTCACTATATAAAGCATTTTCAATGACAATTACACTGAAATAACTTTCAGAATTAAATCATTTCTCAAAAATAATGCAATAACAAGCCAGAAATCCAATCATATCTTTTAAGAAGTAAAAATATCTCAGTCTGAGTTTCTGTACCAATGGCAAATGGAAAGGTATAAAGTTAGAGTTCTAGCTTTGTGAATCTTGTGAAAACACCATACTCTCCCAAATGTTTTTTTTTTTTTAATGTTTGAACACAGACTTCATTTGTGTGGGATACCCAAGACTCCATTTCCACTCTTCTGTTTTCTGCTAGGAGCTCTGGTGGTGCAGTGGTTGAGAGCTTGGCTGCTGACAAAAAAGTTAACAGTTCGAATCCACCAGCTCATCCTTGGAAACTCTATGGGGCAGTTCTACTCTGTCCTATAGGGTCTCTATGAGTCAGAATCAACCTGATGGCAACGAGTTTGTTTGTTTTGTTTCTCTGTATTATAAGGGCACTAACCAAACTGAACACAGTGTCAGCTCCAGATGGGTGGCCATACTTTGCAGGGTTGAGCCAATGTTCTCCAGCAGGCTGTATGTGCTGTAAAGCAGTATACAATATATAGTACTATTTCTCCCATAGCCAAGATTCTGGAATCCAGGAATCAAGGGGTGGAAATCGGAGTGGCACTACCAATATGGCTTCAGTGATAGAAATGACACTGGAGATCCCATGATAGAATTTTGCAAGACAAATAACTTATTCATTGCAAATACATTTTTGCAAAAACATAAATGGAGACTATACATGTGGACCTCACCAGACAGAATACACAGGAATCAAATCGACTACAACTGTGGAAAGAGACTATGGAAATGCTCAATATCATCAGTCAGAGAATACTGGGGCTGACTGTGGAACAGACTTTCAGTTGCTCTTGTGCAAATTCAAGTTGAAGCTGAAGAACTTGAGTATATCCCGCCTGAATACAGAGACCATCTCAAGAATAGATTTGAGGCATTGAACACTAAAGACCAAAGATCAGAAGAACAGTAGGATGATATCAAGGACATTATACATGAAGAAAGCAAAAGGTCATTAAAAAGACAGGAAAGAAAAAAAAGACCAAAATGGATGTCAGAAAAGACTCTGAAACTTGCTCTTGAACATTCAGTAGCTAAAGCGAATGAAATGATGAAGTAAAAGAGCTGAGCAGAAGATTTCAAAGGGCAGCTAGATAAGACAAAGTAAAGGATTATAATGAATTGTGCAAAGACCTGAGTTAGAAAACCAAAAGGGAAGAAACGGTCTACATTTCTCAAACTGAAAGAACTACAGAAAAATTTCAAGCCTCGGGTTGCTATATTGAAGGATTTTATGGGCAACATATTGAGTGACACAGGAAGCATCAAGTGAAGTTGGAAGAAATACAGTCACTGCACTGTACCAAGATGAACTGGCCAACATTCAACCATTCAGGAGGTAGTACAGGATCAAGAACCCATGGTATTGAAGGAAGAAGTCAAGCTGCACTGAAGCATTAGCAAAAAACACGACTCTAGAAACTGATGGAATAACAATTGATAAATTTCAACAAACGGTGCAAGGCTGGAAGCACTCACTCATCTATAACAAGAAATTTGAAGCCAGCTACCTGTCCAACCAACTGGAAGAGATCCATATTTGTACCATTCCAAAGAAAGATGATCCAACAGAATGTGGAAATTATCAAACAATATCATTAATATCACTCACCAGTAAAGTTTTGCTGAAGATCATTCAAAAGCAGTTGCAGCAGTACAGCGACAGGGACCTGCCAGAAATTCAAGCCAGATTCAGAAGAGGACATGGAACCAGGGACATCATTGCTGATGTCAGATGTATTGAGGCTGAAAGCAGAGAAAACCAGAAAAATGTTTACTTGTATTTTATTAACTATGCATAGGCATTCAACTGTGTGTATCATAATAAATTATGGATAACACTGGGAAGAATGGGAATTCCAGAACATTTAATTGTGGTCATGAGGAACCTGTACATAGACCAAGAGGCAGTCATTCAAACAGAACAAGGGGACACTGCATGGTTTAAAATCAGGAAAGATGTGAGTCAGGGTTGTATCCTTTCACCTTATTTATTCAATCTGTATGCTGAGCAAATAATCTGAGAAGCTGAACTTTATGAAGGAAAACATGATGGCAGAATTGGAGGAACATTCATTAACAACCTGCAATATGCATATGGCACAGCCTTACTTGCAGAAGGTGAAGAAGAATTGAAGCACTTACTAAGATCCAAGCCTTCTGTACAGATTGCATTTCATCATAAAGAATACAAAAATCCTCACAACTGGACCAATAAGGAACATCATAATAAATGGAGAGAATATTGAAGTTGGCAAGGATTTCCTTTTACTTGTATCCACAATCAACACCCATGGAAGCAGCAGTCAAAAAATCAAATGACATATTGCATTGCTCAGATCTGCTGCAAAAGACCTCTTTAAAGTGTTAAAAAAGCAAAGATGACCTCTTGAGGATTAAAGTGTGCCTGACCAAAGCCACGGTATTTTCAATCACCGCATAAGCATGTGAAAGCTGGACAATGAATACGGAAGACTGAAGAACTGATGCCTTTGAAGTATGGTGTTGATGAAGATTATTGTAAAGAATATTGGATATTCCAGGGATAGCCATGAGAACAGACACATCTGCCTGGAAGAAGTACAGCCAGAATGTTTAGAAACATTCTTTGTCTTACATACTTTGGACACGTCATCAGGTGGGACAAGCCCCTGGAGAAGGACACTGTGCTTGATAAAGTAGATGGTCAGCAAAAAAGGGGAAGACCCTCTTTGAGACAGATTGATGCAGTGGCTGCAACAACAGGCTCTAACATAGCAATGATTGTGAGTCGGGTCTGGTGCAGGACCTAGCAGTGTTTCGTAGTTGTAGCTGGGGTGGCTATAAGTCAGAACTGAATTGACGATGCCTAAAAACCACAACAACATTTTCAAACTATCTTTATTTTAGGATAGTTGTGTGAGTTGGTCCATCATCTTGTGACATTAAATACCGAGTTTTAATTTCTGAGTGAAACATTTAATTTTGCTCTATCCACTTGGCTCTAATGTCATCATTAATACTGATGAAAAGAAATAAACAGTTAAAAACTAACTAAACATACATCGGATTACATTATTCTAAAATCAGTATCGACCTCACATTTTACCATTTCTGATTACCAATATCTGTATATATAGTTAGTTCTATCTATATTTATCTACAGAGAGAGGGACTTCAAAATGAAGACAAAGTTAATTGCCCTGAAATTTCTTATAAATAATTGTTTCCATTACACCAAAGCTTACTTAAAGAAAAAAAAAAGAAAGTACCTTTTTTTTTTTTTTTTACTTCTAAATATTATGGAGCCATAGTCTTACTGCATTATCAGCAATGTCATATTTTTGCACACATTTAAACTTTAAAAATTGAACTGCACATTTGTCTGAACTAAGTAATGAACTAAATATTTTCATGACCACATTTTAATAAAAATAGTTTAAAATGAAAAAAAATGACCTGCTAAATAAATTTATATTGTATTTTCAAAGTAAGAGGTTTTTGTTACAGATATAATTTCCTGAAGAAAAGAGTCATCGATTATTTTCAGGCACACTATTTTCTATGCTATGATTATTCTCTTTCCAGATCACATTGACAGAGTAATTTTAATTCATAGAATCTTTGGATGTTGATGCCAGATTGAGTCAAATGGGATTTGACTATGGGCATCACCCATCCTTAAAAAGATGAAAACGCTTTATATATACTTATACAACTTACAGAAATCTCTTTTGCTCATTGCCAGATTTTGCATTTCACTTCCAGTCACAGGGTATCATACTACCAGGACCATCAGGTATTTAGGGGTGGTGTGTGTGCATGCATGTGCATATGTATGTGTGTACACACACATGCAAACACATGTATACATCGATATGTATGTATATTTTTATATGTATGTGTATGACATATAAGCCACATTATGTTAAAACTAATGAGCAAAATTCAACTGAAGTATTAAGAAAACAATTTTAACTCACAGACATTCATTTGGGACAGAACATTAGGGTCTGTTTGATGCTAATTTTAAATAAATCATCAAAAAACCTTCAATCAATTTTTACCTTCTCCTTTGACACTACACTGTTCTAAGCTTCATTATCTTCCCACTGTTTTCTCTTCATCCTCCACATTTCACTTGTCCCCATATCCTCCACTCTAAACATGGTAGCAAAGACGTCTTTTGATCTTGTCATTTCACTGGTTACAGCTGTTACATGTAACACCTGTACACATGTACACCTCCTCCTCACCAGTTCCAAGTTGCACCCCTACTCTTCGACTTATGCTTGAGTCACTCTGATATATTGATCAGTATACAGCTAGAGAAAAACAAAAACTGTCTTAGGTAAATTTAACTGTAATCAGTTCAGAGTGTTAAATGGCTTATAACATTATTTGAGAGTTGACAAGTAAATCAAATTTCCAAGAAGGGATTACAAAATCACACCATAAATCTCAGATGTCAAAACAAGTTTCTTCTTATGGCACCATCAGGAAGTTTATGAATAGAGGAATAAAAATAAGCTGAAGAAAAATGAGCTTCAAGAATCTGAAGGATAGTATCAAACAGTCTAACGTACATGTAATTTGAATCCCAGTAGGAAAGGAAACCAAACCCGTTGCTGTCCAGTTGGTTCTGACTCATAGCAACCCTGGTAGCACCATGCTTAAGAGCTCAGGGGCTAACCAAATGGTTGGCAGTTTGAATCCACCAGCTGCTCCTTGGAAACCCTACAGGGTAGTTCTACTGTGTCCTATAGGGTCACTATGAGTCTGAATGGACTTGTTGGCCATGGGCTTGGTTTTTTTAGGAAAGGAAAGAGAATACAGTGCAGACATTTTTTTTTTTAAATGTTAAAATTTTCAAAATTTAATGAAAAACACTAGCTTATGAATATAAGAAGCTCATAAAAACTCACGCAAGAGAGACAGGCATATAATGGTCAAATGATTGAAAAAGTAACAGAAAGAAAAAATCTTGAAAGCATCTAGAAGGGCAGGGGTTGGGGATGGTGAATTGTGGAAGATAAAAATTATCACTGAGTTATCATTAGAAACAATGGAAGCAAGGGTTAATGAAAAGTTATATATAAAGTAATAAAACTGAGGAAATAATTTCTGTCAATTCAGAGTTATATATCTATCAAAATACTTTTCATAAACAAGAGTGATTTTAAAAAATGTTTGGACAAACAAAAGCTTAGAGGATTTGTCAGCAGCAGACCTGCACTACAAGGCTGAATGGAAATGATACAAGAAAGAAACTTAGATCTATATATAGTAATAAAGAGCACTAGAAGTGGTTGTAAGAGAACAAATATAAAAGTTCATTTTTTTTATTTTCATAATTTAATTATAAAACAATGAACTGTTTAAGGCAGAAATAATAACACTGTAAGTTGATATTTCTAATATATGAGAAAGTAAATGGTATGACAACAATCACAAAGGGTGAGAAAGACAGGTGAATAACATTGTACTTCTGCAAATTTATTACATTTGTGAAGTGAAAGCAATTATGAGGTGTGAAATGCTAGATGTGAGATGAGGATGGAGGAAGTAGTAAATATGTAGTGTCAGGTCAGAGTTCTGAAGTACAAAGAGGCGTAATGTTGACTCTGAGTCGATTCTGATAAGCTTAAGATTCAGAGCCTCAGTCCTAAAATAACCCACTGCCTTCGAGTCAATTCTGACTCATGGCGGCCCTATAAGACAGAGTAGCCCTGCCCCATAGAGTTTCCACGGCTGTGACCTTTACGGAAGCAGACTGCCATTGTTTTCTCCCATAGAGTGGCTGATGGATTCCAATCATTAGCTCTAGAGCAACGAATAAGAATAAAAACAAGTATAGCTAAAAAAGAAATGCACTGAAAATTAATTCAAATTCAAAGAAGGCAGAGAGGAAGAAACAAAAGAACAGCAGGGATAACAGGAAAGATAGTAAACAAATGGTAATGACAATAAAAATGTATTACTTACCTGGAATAAATAATAATCCAAATATATACGTACATAATAACAAGCCTCCTAAATTAATATAGCAATAAGCGATACAAATAAAGGGAGAAATAGGTAAATACACAGTCATAGTTGGAAATTTCAACACTACCCTCTCAGAGATGTATATAGTAGACAAAAAATTAGCAATCAAATAGAAAATGTAAACAAGCTCTCAACCAACTTGATCTAATTAACATTTACAGAGATTACACCAAAAAACTACAGAATACTCATTCTTTTCAAGTGGATTTATAAGAACTTCTGCAACAAACAAATCTAATATATGATAGAATTAAGAACAGTCATTGACTATGTGGCATTACCAGTACCAGTTGCTGTCAATTCCAACTCATGGCAACCTTGTATGTGTCAGAATAGAACTGTGCTCCATAGGGTTTTCAATGGCTGATTTTTTTTTTTGGAAATACACCACCAGGTCTTTCTTCTGATGTGCCTCCAGGTGAAATCAAACCTCTAAACTTTTGCTTAGTAGCTGAGTGTGTTAACCATTTGAACCACCAAAGGATTCCATTGATGGGGTAAAAAATAAAAAACCCTTGCTGTCGAGAAAATTCCAACTCACAGCAACTCTATAGGACAGAGTGCAACTGCCCGTTAGGGTTTCCAAGGCTGCAGTCTTTAAGAAAGCAGACTGCCAAATCTTTGTCCTGTGGAGTGGCTGGTGGATTCAAACCACCAACCTTTCAGTTAACAGCTGAACGCTTAACACTGATAGAACACAATAACTGCAATGGGACACTAACCAACTTTCTGGGGATATGTAAATGTTTCATATATTGAATTTATTGTGCGTGAATTATAACTGCATGACAGTGATTGGTAAAGAAAGAATAAGCTGCCAGGTGAATCAGGAGGCTGAGGTGTTTGGCAGCACTTGTCTCAGAAACAAACAAACAAGCCAGAATGTGTACAATAACCTCTTCTAGAAAGGGCAATACTAATTTGTTGCTTATCTCCTTTAGTTAACTTTGCTAAATTCATGCCATATATGAGTGTAATTGACAGCAGTAAATACAATAAACAGAATCCCAGGTTCAAGTTTGCTTAAGAGTTTCTGTTTAGTTTTTCAGTGACTGCAGCACAAGAAGGGATATTAGAAAGATTTAAACATAACTACTTACAGTATCCATCACAATTGAATGGCTCTTAATTGTATAAACAGCCATATCCTTCAAGTACTTCCCATTAAGTTCTTAACCTAACTCCTATGTATCCTTTGAGTTTCTGTTTAAATGGTACATCTCCAGAGAATTGTTATGGCCAGTAATATTAATATTGCTTCCCATGGTGTAGCATTTCATAGAATTCTGTACTTCTTACTTGAAGTGTTAATTTCTATTATAATTTAAAAATTAATATCAGCCTACACCATCAATCTAGTAGCTCTGTTAGGGTAATCTTTTCTTATTTATCAATGTAAACTTGCTTAATCCAACTTCTACGAAGCCCTCAGCATAGATTTGTTGAGTGAACAATTAGGGATCAGTGATCATGGTATGGTACAAAAATCAAACAGTAACTGAACTGCTGTTGAATAGTGGTCAATATAAATCAGAAAACAACTGTTTCTCACTAAGGTATAGATCATAAAATCTCTCCTATTTCATTCATCAGTTATGAACAGGTTTATGAAAGAGCAGTGTGTCACTGGTATAAGACTAAATTTAAAATAATATATTGGATCTAATAAATAGAAGTGTACATTATGGATAATCCAGTGTGGAGTTTAAAACAGAATAGAAAAACAAATAGTATAAAGTAAAAACAAAATTGACCTTGGAAATGATATGAACCAAAGTATAAGCAGAACGTTGTTTTAAGCACTTCTGACTGAATTTATCCAAAAGGAAAGCAAATGTAAACAAAAATCCTAATGTCAGGAAATGCAATTACTTTAATTAGAAGCTCAATAAATGGGGTTAACATTAGATGATACACAGACACAGAGTTATTAGTATGGAAGAAGGGCCAATAAAAATATCAAGAGAAGCACAGAGAGGAAAAGATAAAGAGAATGGAAAATCCATAACTTATAACAATTGGTATATGTTTGGAACTTGGAAAAAGTATAATATATGTGTATTTGGAGTTTTAGTAAGTTTGAAGAGATAACTGTCCAAGAATACTCCAAAATTGTTGAAAAACATCAAACCACAGATCAAAAAGGTCAGCAAACCCCAAGCAAGAAAAATACAAAGGACATTATAATTAGGTACACCTCAGTCAAATTGCTGAAAACATAAGTCAAAATAGAAAAGTTTAGAAGCATCCAGAGGAAAAGATACATTACTCTCCACATAACAGCAATAACCATGAAAGATGATCCCTTGAAAATAAGGATGAAGTCTGAGAAAACAGAAAGTTGCTGTGATAATTAAGGTTGTATGTCAAGTTGGCTGAGCTATGATTCTCAGTGGTTTGGCAGTTACGATGTAGTTTGGCAGTTGTATAATGATGTGATCACTTTCATGATGAGATTTGATAGAATATGATCACCTCCATGATAGGATCTGCGGTGAGTAGCCAATCAGTTGAAGGGGAGTTTCCTTTAGCATGTGGCCCGCATCGAATATAGGTGGATGTTCTGGCAAGGCTTGGGGGTTTTTGCTCTCTCTGGTCCTGCAGCTGGCTCTTGTTCGTCTGACCTCTGGTTCTTGGGACTTGAGCTACTACGTTACCTGTGGTCTTGGCTGCAAATTTTGGGATTCATTGATCTTTGAAGCCTGTGAGTAAGAGCACTGCTCTCTGATCTGCTGATCTTGGGTTAACCAGCCCCTTCAGCTACATGAATCAAGAGACTCCTGTATCCTGATCCACGGACCTGGGACTTTCCAGCCTCTATAATCGCATGAGTCATTTCCTTGACATAAATCTCTCCTTGTATATATTTATACAATTTACTGGTTTTGCTTCTCTAGGCGACCCAGCCTAAAATTATATAATTTGTAAAATACACTTTAGAAATAAAGGTGAAATAAAGCTATTTGCTGGCAAACCAAAACTAAAAGTACTGAAATGCTTTGCCAGTATACATGCATAAAAACAAAAAGGACATTTTTAGACAGAAGGAAAATGATTACAGATGAAAATATGGAGATGTAGAAATGAATAAGAGAAATTGAAACCATAAATATATTGGCTAATATAAATGATTACTGATCATTATAATAAAAAAAAATGATTTTTTTTTTTTTTTTTAGAAAGCCAAATTAAAACAAGCAAAAGTTGTTTTTTAAAAAATTACAAAGTTGATAATCAGGATAAAGTAGGAAACACTAAATTACTAATAACATTCTACAGTTGTTATAAACATTTTTTCAATAAACTTGGCAATTCTGTAAAATGTATAAATTCATTAAACAACATAACTTACTAAAACTCATCAAATAAATTGGGTTATATACCTTTCTTTTCTGTTCTCTTGAAAAATTTATATCTGACTGGTATTATTTCTTCTTTAAATACTAGAAAACATTCACCAGTAATGCAAAGCATGCCTGGAATTTTCATTGTGGAAAGGTTTTAATAACATTTATTTTAAATAGATATAGAATTATTCTAATTTTCTATTTTGTATTTTGTCAGTTTTAGAAAGTTTGTCTTCTGATAATAAAAATAACATCTGATTGCAGAAAATATGATAGAGAAGAAAAAATTCTATCTATAATCCTGCCAACCAGAAAAAAACTAATAACATTTTGATTTAAAAATGATTTTTATGTCATAGATTTTCGATGTTCCATGAGTTGAAAAAAATTCCTTTTCACTTTAATCTATATCTGTTTTTAGCTTTCACTACCCACACAGTTCTGAAAATTAGTGCAACCTTTTAAACTTTCTCAAAATGATTCTCAACAAAGTCTGGTTTTAAGGCTCAATCTAGAGATATACACAAATGTTGTTTATTTTTGTAATTGAATTATTATAACAGCAGAGACACTGTGGCTGTCGTATTGAGAACTGACTGATTATATATAACTTTAAATTAAACAGACTCTTTCCCTATATTCTTGCTCAACATTTTTGGTTCAGAAGCATAAGGGTTAGGATTTTTTTTCCAAACTCTATTCTAAGGTATAAATATTTATATTTCGTATCTGTTAGTGAATATTTATTTAAAATAACTTTGTTTTAACTTTTAAACAACCTAGCTAATTTTTGTTTAATACTTAAAACCATTTATTTTTTGTATTTATTAACTGACCATCCATCAATTTATGCTCTATCATTATTAATGTAAATTTACTATTTGCTTTAAAGCATGAGGACTCTGCAGATACAGATAATTATCACCAAACACAAAATTTTCAATGTCTATTGAAACTGTAAAATTAAACTATTTAGAAAAAAAATCTGTAGGATGGTAGGCTTATGTTATTTTGATAAAGAAGACATGTTTAATAAAAAAGTTGTAGTAAGAACAAAACACAAATATAACAAATTGATAAATCTGACAGTTTCCAATTCTTAATTCTGCATGGAAAAAATTTATGAAAACAAGTGACAGACTGAGGAAAGGTGTGTAACACTGTCTTAGGCTGGGTTCCCTAGAGGAGCAAAACCAGTGAAGCATATATATATATATAAGTATACATATACGGAGAGATTTATTTCAAGGAAATGGCTCATGCTGTTGTGGAGGCTGGCAAGTCTCAAATCTGTGGGTCAGGCATCAGGCTGGTGGCTTCTCCTGACTCTTGTGGTTGCAAGGGCTGATGAGTCCCAAACTGGCAGGTCAAACAATAGGCTGCTGGCTCTTGGGGATGAGGGAACTGATCAACCCCAAAATCTGCAAGTCAAGCGGCAGCCTGCTGGCTTACTTCCAAAGAACTGGATGTCAGATGATGACGAGTTGGATGCAAGATCAAGAGAGAGATCTTTACAAGGGGATTCATATACCTTGAATGCAGGCCTCACCCCCAAGAAAACTCTCCTTACATCAGATCACAACTGGAGGATAGTTACATAATACTGAGAATCATAGCCTAACCAAGCGGACACATAACATGAACCATCACAGTCCACACCATGTCAGCTTGGCACCTGTTCACATCTCCTTAAATCATACATAATCTCTATTTATTTTTTTTTTTAGGTGCTGTTGAGTCGACTCCAACTCATAGTGACACTATGTGCAACAGAATGAAACACTGCTTTGCCCTTACTATATCAGACAACGTTGCACTGTGATTCATAAAGTTTTCACTGGCCAGTTATTCAGAAGTAGACTACTAGGTCCTTCTTCCTAATCAGTCTTAGTCTAGAAGCTCCACTAAAACCTCTCCACCATGGGTGACCTGCTAATATTTGAAATAAAGGTGGCATAGCTTCCAGCAAAACAGCAACAAGCAAACCACCACATTACAATGAACTGAAACAATCAAAAACACACTAGCCCTGTTTACATCTTAAAATTTTAAGTAATGGGATAAGGGAGGGAAGAAAACAACAACATATATATATATACACACACACATACATGTATAATAAAATAAGGAAAAAAAGACTCATCACAATTAGTTCTCATTTCTTGTGGTCATAACTGCTATTTAGATCTACCTTCTTCCACCATCCATTCCATATATTCTTTGGCCTCAGCAAGCACCTCAGCTGCTCTTGGTACTTTGCCTGGTGGGGTGACCCAAAACTTCTTTCCTGAAGGACCTAGTCCATTAATAGTCATGTAGGATTGGGTTGCTGTAGTTATCCATTGACTTTAATCACAGGGCACGGTAGTACTAAGAGATGTCCTAAGGGATTTACTGCATTCCAGAAGCATTCTTTACTTTTATAATATCAGTTCTATTTTCCTTGGTAATCAGGATCAATTGCACCTGCCAATATGGTAATACCCTTCTATGCCTGTTGATCCAGAGGCATGAGGAGACCAATGTGGCCCAGTAGCATTCCTAACTTCCAGTTCAGTGAAATCAGTATTGTATCTCCAGGTGGGAGCATTCCTCTGTTTGAAACCAAGACCTCTAGACCTTCAGAGCATAGGGTCCCAGGGCCAGGAAGCAAAAATTTTGCAAGCAGGTCATTAGGAGTTATAGTGAGTGTTTCTTCTTCTTCTTTTTTTTTTTTTTTAACTGCACTTCAGGTGAAGGCTTACAGAACAAATACTTTCTCATGAAACAGAAGTACATGTATTGTTTTATGACATTGGTTAACAACCCCACAACATGTCAACCCTCTAACTTCTCAACCTTTTTTTTTTTTTTTTTGGTGAAAATACACATAGCCAAAGATACACCATTTCAAAAATTTCTACATGCACAGTTCAGTGACACTGACTGTGCTCTTCGAATTGTGCTGTTCTTCTCACTTAAGATGAAGGCTTACAGAACAAAATAGTTTCTCATTTAACAGTTACTACAAATGTTGCCCTATAACAATGGATAACAATCTCACAACACATCAACAATATCCTTACTCAAACTTGGGTTCCATATCACCAGTTTCCTTGTCTCCTTCTGCTTTCTGGCCCTTGTCACTGGAATCCTGTACCTCGTTAGTCTCATTTGGTTTTACAAGGCTGTCCACTCCCAGGGTGAACAGTGAACCTCGGAGGTAACTTCACCACTGAGCTAAACGGGTGTCTGGAGGCCATACACTCGGGGTTTCTCCAGTCTCCTTTAGGCCAGTAAATCTGGTCTTTATTTTGTGGGTTAGAATTATGCTCTACATCCTTCTCCAGCTCTGTCTAGAACCCTCTCTTGTGATCCTGGTCAGAGCAGTCAGCTGTGGTAGCCGGGCACCATCTAGCTGTACTGGACTCATTCCGGTGGAGGCCTTGGTAGCTGTGGACAATTAGTCCTTTGGACTAATCTTTTCCTTGTATCCCGTTCTCTTCATTATCCCTTGCTCCCGAAGGGATGAGACCAGGGGAGTATCTTAGATGGCCGCTCACAGGCTTTTAAGACCCCAGACACTACTCACCAAGGTAGAATGTAGAGCATTGTCTTTGTAAGCTGTGTCATGCCAATTGATCTAGATGTTCCCCGAGACCATGGTCCCGAAAACCCTCTACCTTGCAATTCAGTCCCTCAGGGAATTTGGATGTGTCTATGGGGCTTCCATGACCTTTCCTTGTACAAGTTGTGCTAGTTTCTCCTGTATTGTGTACTGTCTCAACCTTCACCCAAGATACCACTTATCTATTGTCTATTTAATACCACCCACCCATCCCTGGTAATTACATTTTGTGTGTGAACTTTTTCATGGGTTTTTACAATAGAGGTCTCATACAATATTTGTCCTTTTGTGATTGACTGATTTCACTCAGCATAAAGTCCTCCAGTTTCATCCATGTTATGAGATGGTTCACAGATTCATTGTTGTTCTTTCTTATTACACAGGACTCCACTGTGTGTATGTACCATAATTTGTTTATCCATTCATCTGTTAATGGCATGTAGGTTGTTTCCATCGTTTTGCTATTGTGAACAATGCTGCCATGAACATAGGTGTGCATATGTCTATTCGAGTGATGACATTTATTTCTCTAGGATATATTCCTAGGAGTGGGATTGCTGGATCGAATGGTATGTCTATTTCTAGCTTTCTGAGGAAGCGCCATATCATTTCCCAAAATGGTTGTATCATTTTGCATTCACACCAGCAGTGCATAAGAGTTCCGATCTCCCCGCAGCCCCTCCCACATTTGTTATTTCCAGTGTTTTGATTCGTGCCAGTAATGCCAGGATGAGATGGTATCTCATTGTGGTTTTAATTTGCATTTCTCTAATGGCTAGTGGTCGAGAGTATTTCATCATGTGTCTGTGGCCATTTGAATGTCTTCTTTGGTGAAGTGTCTGTTCATTTCCTTTGCCCATTGTTTAATAGGATTATTTGTCTTTTTGTTGTAGAGGTGTTGGATTTAGTTGTAGATTATGGAGATTAGACTTTTGTCTGACTTGTTCTGTCCAAAAAGTTTTTCCCAGTCTGTAGGTTCTCTTTTTACTCTTTTGGTGAAGTCTTTTGAAGAGCATAGGTGTTTGATTTTTAGAAGATCCCAGTTATCTAGCTTATCTATTGGGTTTTGTGCATTGATGGTTATGGTTTGTATCCTGTTAATGCCGTGTATTAAGGCATGAAGTGTTGGTCCTATTTTTTCCTCTGTAAACTTTATAGTTTTAGAGTTTATTTTCAGGTCTTTGATCCATTTTGAAGTAGTTTTTGTATATGGTGTGAGGTATGGGTCCTGTTTCATTTTTTTGCAGATGGATATCCAGTTTTGCCAGCACCATTTGTTCAAAAGACTGTCTTTTCCCCATTTGGTGGACTTTGGGCCCTTGTCAAAGATCAGGTGACCGTAGGTGGATGGATTTACATCTGGGTTCTCAATTCTGTTCCATTGGTCAATGTATCTGTCATTGTACCAATACAAGGCTGTTTTGACTATTGTAGTTGTATAGTAGGTTCTGAAGTCAGGTAGTGTGAGTCCTCCAACTTTATTCTTCTTCTTTAGTAGTGCTTTACTTATTCGGGGTTTCTTTCCTTTCCATATAAACTTAATGATTAATTTTTACATCTCTTTGAAGAATGTTGTTGGTATTTGGATCGGGTTTGCATTGTATTTGTAAATTGCTTTGGGTAGAATTTTCATTTTCACAATGTTCTGTCTGCCTATCGATAAGCATGGTACGTTTTTCCATTTATGTAGATCCCTCTGTATTTCTCACAGTAGTGTTTTGTAGTTTTCTTTGTATAGGTCTTTTACATCCATGATCAGATTTATTCCTATGTATTTTACCTTTTTAGGGGCTGTTAAAAATGTTATTGTTTTCCTGATTTCCTTTTCATCGTTCTCCTTACTGGTGTATAGGAATCCAACTGATTTTTGAATGTTTATCTTGTATCCTGCTACTCTGCTGAATCTTTCTATTAGTTCCAGTAGATTCCTCATGGAGTCGTTAGGGTTTTCTATGTATAGTATCATATCATCTGCAAACAGGGACAGTTTAACTTCTTCATTACCAAGTTGGATGCCCTTTATTTCTTTTTCTTGCCTTATTGCTCTAACTACAACTTCCAGCACAATGTTAAATATGAGTGGTGATAAAGGGCATCCTTGTCTTGTTCCTGTTTTCAAGGGGAATGTTTTCAGCCTCTCTCCATTAAGAATGATGTTGGCCGTTGGTTTTGCATAGATGCCCTTTATTATGTTGAGAAATTTCCCTTCTATACCTATTTTCTTGAGAGTTTTTATCAGGAATGGGTGTTGGACTTTGTCAAATGCCTTTTCTGTGTCAATTGAGATGATCATGTGATTCTTTTCTTTCCTTTTATTTATGTGGTGGATTACATCGATTGATTTTCTAATGTTGAACCATCCTTGCATACCTGGTATGAATCCTACTTGGTCATGGTGTATTATTTTTTTTGATATGATGCTGAATTTTATTGGGTAGAATTTTGTTGAGAATTTTTGCATCTATATTCATGAGCGATATTGGTCTGTAATTTTCTTCTTTTGTGACATCTTTGCCTGGTTTTGGTATCAGCGTTATGCTGGCTTCATACAATGAATTTGGAAGTGTTGCTTCCACTTCTATGCTCTGAAATAGCTTGAGTAGTACTGGTACAAGCTCTTCTGTAAATATTTTGTAGAATTCTCCAGTGAAGCCATCTGGGCCAGAGATTTTTTGGTTGGGAGGTTTTTTTATTACTTTTTCAATCCCTTGTTATGGGTCTGTTCAGATTTTTAAAATCGCTTTGTTGCTCTGATCTTTACTATTTCCTTTCTTCCGGTGGTTGTGGGCTTTTTTTTCTGTTCTCATTCTATTTGTTTGAGTTCTGTAGTTAATGTTCTGATTTTGTCCCCTTCTTCTTTTTTGATATGTGCCTCTATTGCTATAAATTGTCCTCTGAGGACTGCCTTTGCTGTGTCCCAAAGGTTTTGGTATGATGTGTTTTCATTCTCATTTGATTCTAGGAATTTTTTAATTCCATCTCTGATTTCTTCTATTACCCAGTGATGTGTAAGCAGGGTATTATTCAGTTTCCATGTAGTCGATTTTTTTTCCTTGCTCTTTTATCATTAATTTCTACCTTTATGGCATTGTGGTCAGAGGAGATACTTTGAATTATCTCAACGTTTTGGATCTTGTTGAGGATTGCCCTGTGGCATAAGATGTTGTCTATTCTGGAGAAGGTTCCATGTGCAATGGAAAAGAATGTGTACTTTGCACTGGTTGGATGGAGTGTTCTACATACTTCTATGAGGTCAAGTTGGCTGATTGTGCCCTTTAAGTCTTCTGTATCTTTGCTTAGTTTTTTCTTAGTTGTTCTGTCCTTTAGTGAGAGTGGTGTATTGAAGTCTCCTACTATTATTGTGGAACTGTCAGTTTCTCTTTTCAGTGTTGTTAGAGTTTGTTTTATGTATTTTGGAGCCCTGTCATTGGGTGCGTAGGTGTTTATTATGGTTATGTCTTCAGGATGTATTGTCCCCTTAATCATTATATAGTGTCCTTCTTTGTCTTTTATGGTAGGTTTCATTTTAAAGTCTATTTTATCTGAGATTAGAATTGCCACTCCTGCTCTTTTTTGGTAGTTGTTAGCTTGATATAGTTTTTTCCAACCTTTGACTTTTAATAAATTCACATCTTTGTTTCTAAAGTGTGTCTCCTGTAGACAGCATATTGATGGATCCTGTTTTCTTATCCATTCTGTCACTCTCCGTCTCTTTATGGGTGCATTGAGTCCATTTACATTCAGTGTAATTTTTGATAGATGTGAGTTTGTTGCTGTCATTTTGTAATGCTTTTTTTTTGTGGTGCTGAAGTTTTCTTTGTTCTTCTTACTCTCTTGTGCTGACTTAGTTTTGTTTGTGGATTTTTTTTTTTTTCATTTCTTTTGTTTTTGTAGGTTTTGTTTTTGCCGAGACTTTATGTTTGTCATCTTTATTTTTATGAGTTGCTTTGTTAACTTTGTTTGTGGTTACCATGAATTTTACCCTTATCTTTCTAAGTTTGAAGCAGTCTACCATTACTTGGTATCGCCTTGCTTTCCTCTCCATTAGAAGGTTCTATACCTATACCGTTTATTCCATTTTTTATTGTTTTGATGTTGTTGTCATTTACTGATTAACTGCTCTGATTCCCTGTTGTATTTCTTTTGGTTTTGGATAGTCCTCGAGAGTTCATTTCCTAGATTGGTACCTGGCTGGTACCATCCTGCATCTTAGGTTCTGCCTGTGAGCTGAAGTTGTTTGTCCTTAGATCGAAGAACTCCCTTTAATAATTCTTGTAAGTTTAGTTTGACTTTTACATATTCCCTTAATTTCTGTTTATCTGGTAATGACCTAATTTACCATCAAATTTGAATAAGAATTTTGCAGGATATACTATTCTTGGCTGGCAATTTTTTTCTTTCAAGATCTGTATATGTCATCCCATTGCCTTCTTGCCTGCATGGTTTCTGCCAAATAATCTGAGCTTAGTCTTACTTTTTCTTCTCTGTATGCGACTTCTTGTTTTTCACGAGCTGCTCTCAGGATTCTTTGTCTTTGGTTTTGGCGAGTGTGAATATGATATGCCTTGGTGATTTTCTTTTGGAGTCTATTCTATATGGGGTTTGTTGAGCTTCTTGGATGGCCAACTTTTCATCTTTCATGATATTGGGGAAGTTTTCTGTCAGCAGTTCCTCAGTGATCCTCTGTGTATTTTCTGTTTTCTCCCCCTGTTCTGGGAATCCAATCACTCACAGATTTTTGCTTTTAATTGTGTCCCACATAACTCTCAGGGTCTCTTCATTTTTCTTTGTTCTGTTTTCTGAGTTTCCTGAAACAGAGTTGTATCCAAGTGTTTGTTTTCAATTCCTTTGATCCTGTCTTCCACCATTTCAGATCTACTTCTTAGCCCTTCTATGACATCGTCCATTTCTGAAATCTTGTTGTTTATCTTTTGGATTTCTAATTGTTGTTTTTGTATAATTTCTAGTTGTGAATTTATTTTGGCATTTTGTTCCTGCATTATTTTCCTGATTTCTTCCAATTTTTTGTCTGTATTTTCCATGAATTTGTCTATTTTTTCCTCTTGTTTGTCAGCTTTTTGCCTCAGTTCTTGGAGAATTCTGATTATTAGAGATATGAATTCCCTATCAGGTAGTTCTAGTGCATTTTCTGCCACAGGAGAGTCATCTGGTGTTTTATTTTGGACGCCTACTAGAACCATCCTGTCCTGTTTTTGTAAATGTTTTGTTATTGTCTGCTGTCTTCGGGGCTTTCAGTAGTTATTTTTCTTATTTATTGACTGTAGATTTGTTTGTTTCGTCCCTTTTTTAAAAAATAAATTTGACTATGTCTGAGCAGGAAGACTGTGTGTTCTTTGTTGTTTGCTCATCTGTGGGCACAATACTTTTTGCCTCCTTCTTCAACTGGCAGCATCAGTCACTCAGATATGGTACGGCAGGGCAGGTCTAGCTGAAGAGCAGTTACTGGGATGGGTTGTTTGTGGCACTTACTACAGCCACCAGAGCGGGTTGGTAATCCGTGCATGGCAGGTTCCAGTAGGCCATGCCTGTGCTGCTTGGTGGTGTGATGTCAAGTGCATTGTGCAGGTAGGCAGGATGCAGTGGGGAGATTGTTATGTGTGGAGCTAAGTTGGATATAGGAGAGAGAAGAGAGGCACAGGAGCCAAAAACATACAAACAAACAAAAAAGAATGCTACAGGAGCTTGCCATTGGAATGGAGAGATGAGAGACTATGAAATGGAGATAAACAGAAAGAGGAAGAGGAAGAAAAGAAAATAATGAATAAATGAGAATCAGAAAGGTTAAAGAACTGCAAAGTTCCCAGGGATCCCACCGGTGCAGCTATGAGGTCTGGAGAAGTCGCTCTCAGGTGTTGCAGTACAGCCTGGCTAGAAGGTATAGAGGTATACAATGCCAGGTATTCAGGGAACAGAAAGAGAAGGAAGATATAGAGAGACGAGAAACTGAGCAGTGTAGAAAGACAAAAAGGGAAAAAGAGGAAAAAGAAAACAAAACAAATTAAAAAAAATACAAACAAACAAGAAAGACCCCCAAAGAAACAGAAATAAAAAAAAAAACATATAAAGAAATGCGCTCAGGGATCCCTCTGCACGTCTGTGGAATCCAAAAGGGAGTCTCCCTGCCATGCAGCTCAGCCTGGCCAGAAAGGGCTCCAAACTCAAGAAAAGGAAAATAAAACAAACAAACAATTCAAAACAAACAAACGAACATAAGCCCTGGGATCTCACCAGCATGGCAGCCCAACCCAGGAAGCAGCTCCATACTTGAACAGAGCTCTGCAGCCCCTCAGGAAGAAGCAAAGATGGTGCATGGAGACAGGTACTTGAGCGAAGTGAGGTGGAGGTGGCGAGAGGCAAGTAAGAAATCAAAAGAAGCAGGAAAAAAAAAAAAAAAAAGCAACACTAGCAGCCAACAAATGGCACTCAGAGAACCAGCTAGCGCGGGCTGGTGTTTCTGGACAAGAGACTGTACGTGGGAAGCAGAAGGGGTTGAGTGTGGGTGAAGAAGGGTAGAGACTGGGAAAGTGTACATCACAAATTACCGGAGCTCTTCAGCCCCTCAGGAAGAAGCAAAGATGGCGCACAGAGCAAGGTACTACAGCAAAAGGAGGGGAAGGTGGGGAGAGGCAAGGAAGAAATAAAAAGAAGCGGAGAAAAAGCAACACCAGCAGTGAACAAACGGCACTCAGAGAGCCACCCGTTTGGGTGTGTGGAATCCAAGCAGCCACTGTTTCCCGGTCAAGAGACTGTGGCCGCGGAAAGCAGAGTAGGCCGAGTCGGGGTGAAGAAGTGTGGGGGGTGGGAAAGCATATATTGCCCATTACCAGTTGTTTTGTCTCCTGATGGAAGCTCCATGAGGCTGCTTTCTCGTACCCCCATTTGCTGGTCTCTGATAGGAGTCCAAGATGGTGGATCCATGCTGCATTAGCTGGTAGGGGACCTCTGCATGAATCTCTCCTCGCTCTCCATTCTCTGTCAGTTTTCTCACTCTATTTGGTGCTTGGCTGAGTTCTTTAACTCTTCATTTGATTTTTTAGGTTCAGGATTGTTGTATTCTCTGTTCAGCTTAGTTTTTCCTATCTTTGCTGTGAAGGGACGGCGTGGTGCTTCTGCCTAGAGTGCCATTTTGACGAAACTCCCCCGAGTGCTTCTTCTTATTGTTAAGTGCTGTCTAGTCCATTCCAACTCATTGGAACCCTATGCACAATAGAACAAAACACTGCCCTGTCCTGCAACATCCTTACAATCGTTGCCATATTTGAGTCCACTGTTACAGCCACTGTGTCAATCCATCTCCAACAGTGTCTTCCTCTTTTAAGCTGACCCTCTGCATTACCAAGTATGATGTCCTTCTACAGGAACTTATCCCTTCTGATAACATGTCCAAAGTACAGGAGACCAAGGGTTGCCATCCTCACATTCAAGGAGCATTTTTGGTGTACTTCTTCCAAGACACACTTGTTTGCTCTTCTGGCAGTCCATGGTATATTCAATATTCTTTGCCAATACCATAATTCAAATGCATCATTTCTTCTTCAGTCTTCCTTATTCAGCTTTCATATGTATATGAGGCAATTGAATATAGAAGGGTTGAGTCAGACGCATCTTAGTCCTTAAAGTGAAATCTTTGCATGTTAACACTTCTATTAAGGAGGTCCTTTGCTGCAGATTTACCAGATGCGATAAATCATTTGATTTCTTAATGCTGCTTCCATGGGCATTGATTGTGAATCCAAGAAAAATAAAATCTTTGGTGACTTCAGTATTTACTCTACTTATCATGATGTTGCATATTCAGCCAGTTGTGAGCATTTTGGTTTTCTATATGTTGAGGTGTAGTCCATACTGAAGGCTGTAGTCTTTGATCTTCATTAGTAGTGCTTCAAGTCCTCTTCACTTTCAGCAAGCAAGGTTGTGTCATCTGCATAACCAGGTTGTTAATGAATCTTCCTCCAATCCTGATGCCAAATTCTTCTTCATATATTCCAGCTTCTCAGATTATTTGCTCAGCACACAGATTGAATAGGTATGGTGAAATGATACAATCCTGATGCACACCTTTCCTCACTTTAACCATGCAGTATCCCCTTGTTCTGTAGGAATGACTGCCTCTTGATCTGTGTACAGGTTCCTCATGATAACAATTAAGTGTTCTGGAATTCACATTCTCTGTAATGTTATCCATAATTTGTTGTGATCCACACAGTTGAATGCCTTTGCATAGTCACTAAAACACAGGTAAACATCTTTCTGGTATTTTCTACTTTCATCTGACATCAGCAATGAAAAAACTTATCCTTACAGTTTTGTTCCTCTAGAACCACTCTTGTTACCAAATATCTTAGGTGGAGTTTTCTAGAAGAGCAAAACCAGTGAAGTGTATATATGTAAATGTATATATACAGAGTTTTCTTTCAAGGAAATAGCTCACACAGTTGTGGCTGGCAAGACCCAAATCCATGGAACAGGCATCAGGCTGGAGGCTTCTCTTGAATCCCGTGATTACAGCAGCTGAGGAACCCAAAATCAGCAGGTCTGATGGTAGGCTGCTGGCTCACGAGGCTGTGGGAGCTGGTGAATCCCAAAATCTGCAGGTCAGGTAGCAGGCTACGGGCCATGTCTCAAACACTGGAGGTGAGATGATGATGAGTTGGATGCAAAATTGAGAGAGAGAGAGAGAAAGTTCTGCCAGTATATTCATATATATTGGATGCAGATCAAACCTTCAAGGAAACTCCCTTTACATCAGATCACAAAATGGAGGATAATACTAAAAATCATGGCCTATCCAAGTTGACACATAAAATTAACCATTACAGTGATTTAGCAAATAAATGTTAGAATTCAGAATAAGTAATAAACCTCAACTGTCAACAGGAGCACAATGGCATTGCTGGTAATGAGAAATTGATTATTAGGAAAAAACTTCTATGTACATTAATTGGTAAATAGATCTATGGAAGCTCAGAAAAAAGCATAATTGAATACTATGTGCCATTAAAATACAATAATTATTATGTCCAGGTTAACAAAAATATTAATGCTAACTAAAAAATATAAAATTATAACATATATTGTAAATTACACACAAAATAAAATAGTATAATTTTTTTATGAATACACACACTTTAGAGTTGGGAATTGGGCTTAAACAATACATGTTAAATTTATGGTAATTGTTTCTTCTGGTATAGGTGGGAATAGGAACGGAAATGGTTTAGGCAATGATTTCTCAGGTATGACATTAAAAGCACAATTTTTTTTCCATTTTTTTTTTTTTAATTGCACTTTTGGTGAAGGCTTACAGAACAAATAGTTTCTCATGGAAAAGTAGTACACATATTGTTTTATGACATTGGTTAACAACCCCACAACATGTCAACCCTCTAACTTCTCAATGTTTTTTTTTTTGGTGAAAATACACATAGCCAAAGATACACCATTTCAAAAATTTCTACATGCACAGTTCAGTGACATTGACTATGCTCTTCAAATTGTGCTGCTATTTTGACTTAAGATGAAGGCTTACAGAACAAAATAGTTTCTCATTTAACAATTACTACAAATGTTGCCCTATGACAATGGTTAACAATCTCACAACACATCAACAATATCCCTACTCAACCTTGGGTTCCCTATCAACAGCTTCCTTGTCACCTTCTGCCTTCTGGCTCTTGTCACTGGACTACTGTACCACATTAGTCCCATTTGGTTTTACAGGGCTGTCCACTTCCAGGCTGAATGGTGAACCTGGGAGATAACTTCACCATTGAGCTAAAATGGTATCTGGGGGCCATACTCTCGGGGTTTCTCCAGTCTCCTTTAGACCAGTAAATCTGGTCTTTTTTTGTGGGTTAGAATTATGCTCTACATCCTTCTCCAGCTCTGTCCAGAACCCTCTGTTGTGATCCTGGTCAAAGCAGTCAGTGGTGGTAGCCGGGCACCATCTAGCTGTGCTGGACTCAGTCTGGTGGAGGCCTTGGTAGCTGCGGACAATTAGTCCTTCGGACTAATCTTTTCCTTGTATCCTGTTCTCTTCATTCTCCTTTACTCCTGAAGGGATGAGACCAGTGGAGTATCTTAGATGGCCGCTTGCAGGCTTTTAAGGCCCCAGACAATACTCACCAAGGTAGAATGTAGAGCATTGTCTTTATAAACTGTGTTATGCCAATTGAGCTAGATGTTCCCCGAGACCATGGTCTCCACAGCCCTCCACCTTGCAATTCAGTCCCTCAGGGAATTTGGATGTGTCTATGGGGCTTCCATGACCTTTCCTTGTCCAAGTTGTGCTAGTTTCTCCTATATTGTGTACTGTCTCACCCTTCACCCAAGATACCACTTATCTATTGCCTATTTAGTATTCCCCCCCCCACCCCCGCCATCCCTGGTAACCAACAAAGATTGTTACATTTTGTGTGAGAACTTTTTCATGGGTTTTTACAATAGAGGTCTCATACAATATTTGTCCTTTTGTGATTGACTTATTTCACTCAGCATAATGTCTTCCAGTTTCATCCATGTTATGAGATGCTTCACAGATTCATTGTTGTTCTTTCTCTTTGCATAGTACTCCATTGTGTGTATGTACCATAGTTTGTGTATCCATTCATCTGTTGATGGACACCTACATAGTTTCCATCATTTTGCTATTGTGAACAATGCTGCCATGAACATAGGTATGCATATGTCTATTCGAGTGATGACTCTTATTTCTCTAGGATATATTCCTAGGAGTGGGATTGCTGGATTGAATGGTATGACTATTTCTAGCTTTCTGAGGAGGTGCCATATCATTTTCCAAAAAAGGGTTGTATCATTTTGCATTCCCACCAGGAGTACATAAGAGTTCCAGTCTCCCCGCAGCCCCTCCAATATTTGTTAATTCCAGTGTTTTTGATTCGTGCCAGTAATGCCAGGGTGAGATGGTATCTCATTGTGGTTTTAATTTGCATTTCTCTAATGGCTAGTGATCACGAGCATTTCCTCATGTGTTTGTTGGCCATTTGAATGTCTTCTTTGGTGAAGCGTCTGTTCATTTCCTTTGCCCATTTTTTGATAGGATTATTTGTCTTTTTGTTGTAGAGGTGTTGGATTTTCTTGTAGATTATGGAGATTAGACCTTTGTCTGACTTGTACTGTCCAAAAAGTTTTTCCCAGTCTGTAGGTTCTCTTTTTACTCTTTTGGTGAAGTCTTTTGAAGAGCATAGGTGTTTGATTTTTAGAAGATCCCAGTTATCTAGCTTATCTATTGGGTTTTGTGCATTGATGGCTATGGTTTGTATCCTGTTAATGCCGTGTATTAAGGCCTGAAGTGTTGGTCCTATTTTTTCCTGTGTAAACTTTATAGTTTTAGAGTTTATATTCAGGTCTTTGATCCATTTTGAAGTAGTTTTTGTATATGGTGTGAGGTATGGGTCCTGTTTCATTTTTTTGCAGATGGATATCCAGTTTTGCCAGCACCATTTGTTCAAAAGACTGTCTTTTCCCCATTTGATGAGCTTTGGGCCCTTGTCAAAGATCAGGGGACAGTAGGTGAATGATTTACATCTGGGTTCTCAATTCAGTTCCATTGGTCAATGTATCTGTCATTGTACCAGTACCAGGCTGTTTTGACTATTGTAGCTGTATAGTAGGTTCTGAAGTCAGGTAGTGTGAGTCCTCCAACTTTATTCTTCTTCTTCAGTAGTGCTTTACTTATTCAGGGCTTCTTCCCTTTCCATATAAATTTAATGTTTAGTTTTTCCATCTCTTTGAAGAGTTTTGTTGGTATTTAGATCAGGATTGTGTTGTATTTGTAAATTGCTTTTTGTAGAATTGTCATTTTCACAATGTTGAGTCTGCCTATCCATGAGCATGGTATGTTTTTCCATTTAGGTAGATCCCTTTGGGTTTCATGCAGTAGTGTTTTGCAGTTTTCTTTGTATAGGTCTTTTACATCCCTGGTCAGATTTATTTCTAATCATTTTATCTTTTTAGGGGCTATTATAAATGGTATTGTTTTCCTGATTTCCTTTTGATCATTCTCCTTATTGGTGTATAGGAATCCAACTGATTTTTGAATGTTTATCTTGTATCCCACTACTCTGCTGAATCTTTCTATTAGTTCCAGTAGATTTCTCGTGGAGTCCTTAGGGTTTTCTATGTATGGTATCATATCATCTGCAAACAGGGACAGTTTGACTTCTTCATTACCAATTTGGATGTCCTTTATTTCTTTTTCTTGCCTTATTGCTGTAGCTAGAACTTCCAGCACAATATTAAATAGGAGTGGTGATAAAGGGCATCCTTGTCAAAAGTACAGTATTTAAAACACCAAACTGGTAAATTCTGTGTTATCAAAATTAAAAACTTTGCTCTTCAATTGACACCTTTAAGAGAATAAAAAGTAACAGACTGGTAACAATTACCTGCAATGCATATATCTAAAAAAGCTTATGCATCTGGAATATACGAGGAACTCTCAAAACCCATAATTTTGTTGCAACCACTGTGTCAATCCATCTCATTGAGAGTCTTCACTTTTTTTCACTGACTGTGTACTTTACCAAGCATGATGTCCTTATCCAGTGATTGGTCCGCCTTAACAACATGTCCAATGTAAGCAAGACAAAGTCTCAGCATCCTCCCTTCTTAGGAGCATTCTTATTGTACTTCTTCCACTTCAGATTCGTTAGTTCTTGCAGTCCATGGAATATTCAATATCTATCAACACCACAATTTGAATTTGTAGATTCTTCTTCTATCTACTTTTCTCCTTTTTCATTGTCTATCTCATAAAAAGAAAGCAAAAAAAAAAAGAAGGAGAAGGAGAAGTAGGAGTCACTTCATAAAAAATGATATATGGATGGCAAACAGGCGTATGACCAAGATATCACAGAATATCAGTCTATGTCTCTCAGTTACAGGGAGAATATTATTTACTCTTTTTCTCTATCTTTTCAGGTTTTGTATATGATTTATGAGGTAAACAGTGATCTTAGGGAAATTTTTAATTCTAATTTGATTTACATAGCCTTTTAATTAATTTTTGCTTCTGTATCTGTGTGTATGTGTTTAATGTGAGTAGCGTTCAGTATAAAAATATAGAATATTGAGGAACTGCATGCTTTAGCACTACAGAAGCAATGCAAATGCAGACTTCAATGTTTTGTGCATTGGTATGGATTCTCTTCATTTTAATGAGTTAATAGGATCACGTAAAATGCACCATTGGCATTCAGGAGTTTTTTCCTTGCCCAATTTAGCAGCATAAGTGGCAAAGTAGCGTTATTAGAAACTTTTCAAAGAAGGTTCAAGTGTGTATGGAGATTCTCTTATTAAAGAATACTTCACATATAGGGATTACTTGTGGTGTTAGCTTTTCCCCAGTTGATGATAAAAGTCAAGTTAGCTGGTAAAGCATGCAGAAAAATAGGACACTATTTAAGCACTTAGGTAAATTGCTAAAAGGGATTTGGGTGCTAGATATGAGCTGAGATCACATTAAACTATGTGAAAATTTAACTTCAGCTAACATTTATTAGAGGACCATGTTGTCCATAACATTCTAATGTGTAATACAAGAGTAAGAATCCCATCACAGAAGCTTTCTTCTTATATAAAACAACTGAATGTATGTAGCCTTAGAGAGACTGTTCTTTTTTTTATATGATATGCAATTATGCGTATATGAAAGAACATATAAATAAACTGTGGTAGGCCGCCTCTAAAATGGCCCCCAATGATTTCTCCCTCCTGGAATCAAAGCCACGTGTGTTTCCTACATCTTGAACGTGTGCTGGACCCAGTGGCTCCCTCTAAGGAATAGAATATGGCAAAACAGATTGTCACTTGTGAGATTAGAGTTTAAAAGACTAACTTCTACCTTGCTTTCTTTCTCTGTTTTATCTATCTATCGACCTCTATCGGAGTTGTTGTTCTAAGGGAAGCAAATTAGAATGTTGGGAGCAGGTCCACACAGCAACGAACTGACGTCTCTGGCTGACAGCTAGCAAGGATCTGAGGTCAGTGGAGCTTCCACCAGTCAAGCAGCTCTGGCTCCTGGAATCAAAGCAGTGTGTATTCCTAACATCTTGATTGTGGGCTTGTGAGAAACTCAGAGTTTGTTTTCAGACAATAGATTATTAATGCTTATCCAATAAAATATGAATTAAAATTCCTTCCTATACTTTTATTCTTACCAGTGTTAGCTCTTAGTCATTTTTTATTTAAGTTGATATTCAATCCTAAAAATCTTGAAATAATATTATTTGATTAATGTACAACTCTTTCTCACAACATATCATGATGGCATACGTTCAAGCTTGGTATTTGGGAACAATGTCAAAAGATTTGCTTACATGAAAGAGTATAAAATACTTTCTCTCCTTTCCATTTATTTTAATTAGTCCCTTGGTGGAGAATTAAAGTAAAAATACTTTTACCATGAATTTGATTATTTTTTATTGTGGAGATTCTACGAGGATTTTTAGGATTATACATTTCATTCACAGATCCAAATCACTTTATATCTAATTGGTTAGATTCTCTTTCTACCAGATATTAATGACTTATTTCAGTTATTGAACAAGTCACCTTTAGTATCATTAAGGAGTGTTTTAAATTTAATTATAATAGACTGATTATAAGTATGTAAAATCAGTGTATAAATTATTTTCTGATCTATACATCAATATCAGGTTGTTTGAAAACCAAACTGGAAAGCATAAAAGACATTGTGTTTGATACTAGATGTTTGTACGTAAGTGGGATTAAAAGCATCAGACACAGTGTAGTAATAGAGTCTAGAGGAAGTCTAGCTAATCCAAATGAGAAAGAAAGAAAAAAAAAAGTCTTCATACTGGAAATAAACACATAAACAATTAATTTATATTATGTTCTAATTTGTTCTAGGAACTAGTTGCACAATGTTCAAATGAACAGCAGATACAAAGTATGTAAGTGATGACTGATACAACAGATTATATATTCAGATTAAAATAAGTTTGCATATGTTAAGGAAGTGAGCTGGTGGGAGGACTGAAGGTTCATTTCGAGTGACTGTAACATGACATCCATCAGGGCTTCATGTTCCGGTATAAAGATCAGCCTTTGTGTTTTAGGCTTATACGGGGGTGTGCAACCCTGCATTGAATCTTCACCCATTCTTTAGCAGCAAAAGCCACTTTTATCTGAAATATCTAGAACAACTGAATGAAATAGTTGATCACGTGGAAGGAGAGAGTTTATTGGCTTTAGTTGAGGAAAACGACCTCAGATGTGGTGAGACCTTGAGGTTTCTGCAACTGGTGACTTCACTGACTCTTATACATAACAGTGGGGATGAAAAGTTCAGAAGATGTTGGACACACAGAAGGTTTTAGATTGGAAAATAGGTAACTATTTATTTAGAAATATGCTATTTTTCACATAACTATTGCATATACAATGTGTGACATTGTTAAAAATGAAGGACTTAACGTCTATAAGAAAATATTAAATTGATTACAGAAAATATTCAAAACTAGTTGTTAATATTACTTATCAAGTATACAGATACAGTAATAAATTAGTTTACAAAGGAGGGACATGGAATGATGTAGTCCCATTTAGAGAAAAGAAAATGCTGTTTTATTTGAAAAATGAGGTCAGAATATATTTGTTTCAAATTATACAGTACAGGGTTTATCAACAACTATTTGCTTTTAAACTAGTCACAAGTAATCACATTTCAGTTAGGTCAATTCAGACGTGCATTGCAAAAAGGATTTTTCACTGGACTTAGTTGATAAAAGTTTCATTAAATTTTCTCTGTCCTTATTTATGCTATTTTCATGGTCTTTACAGTTGGAGTTTTCATTGTCCTTCGGAAGACATTGGGTATGTCAAAGGAGTATTTTTCTCTTGCATTTCTTTGCTAATTTCCACGGATGTCTGCATGAAAGAGGTAAAGAAGTAAAACTGAAAGAAATAAAGACTAAATCCAGCACAATGAAACTGAATTTACAATTCAAGGAAAACAGTCAAGAAAAGATGAAAGACATCATACAAACCCAGGAAAAAAGTGATAACAAATGAAACTGAAAATGTTGCCTGGACCAATAATCGCAGCTCCACCTAAATAAATACATTCTGCTTTCCACTTTAAATTCTAACAAGAGTAAAATATTTTGATACTATATTTAAGCATAGGGATAAACATGAGCAGAGAAAAGTATTTTTTTATAATGAAAAACACTAGAAAGTGTATTGATAACTATAACATCCTAGTCTCTGAATTCTCTATCTTACAATATGTACTTCTTCCATCAAGCCTGTACATTGTCAAATATTGATTGATTTTATTTAAAACCAGAAAACACGCAGGTTTCTAGGATGATCCAAGCTGGGTTATGTCATTTTTGTAACAAATAACATGTTCAATCATAAAACTCCCCATTTCAAATTCCAGTGATTGACATAGAATTGGTAAATTCTTTACCATGGAAACTCTTTTTTTCCAGTTCTACTTATCTGCCTATCCACGTTTGCCTACCTTTGTTCAATTTTGGTTAAATTTAATATAAACACAATTCACAGAGCTTGTCTCACATAGTTTTGCTATTTCTATATTGCTTCCCAATCTTCTGCCATCTAAAATGCTCTTACCTTCTTTTCCCTTTGTCAAAATTCTGAAGGGTCAACCAGAAAAAAAAAAATAAAACTTTAAAAAAATACTTAATCATTTATCTTAAACATCAAATCCTATATGATTTACTTTTCCCAGCCTGCTCTATGATCAGGTGAGTGAGCGCCTACACTGAAGATACGGGAAGACATTTTTTTCTTATTAGACAGTTTCCTTTATCATACTAAGTTCAGAAATCCTTTGGAAAGTAAATAATCCTTTACCACTTTGAACATTTTGAAGTAAATTCATATACTTCTGGTTCTAAGGCAAGATGGCGTAGACTCAGCTTTCCCTGTTGTTCCTCTCAAAATACAACTAAATGCACTGGAAAGAATCCAGTATAATCCTAAAAAGACTCTGAAAGTTAGGAAGAATAAGGTAGTCTGGCTATGGAACTCAGGACTTGAAGAACAGCTCTTCCATGAGTTCCAGACTGGGCAATGGAGAGTCCTGAAATCCAGAAATACCAATAAGCATAGAAAGACGGAGAGAAAAAACAAAAAAAAGAAAAAGAAGGAAGGGAAAGAGAAAGGGAGGAAGTGATAGTATGAGCAAGGAAGAAAGAATCTATTATTTCTGGTTAAAGGAGTAAAAAAGTTGAAATTCGTCAGGGTCTTCAGAGGGAAATTTATATTCAATGGCAGCATTGGTCCCAAAGTACACACAGCGATGGTGCAGCAGAGCTCAGGGAAACAACCCATCCCCTATCCCACAAGTGATGTTGATCTTCCTGTGGCAGCAGCAACATCAGGATCCGAGCAAATTGACCCACTCTATAACCCAAAAAAAGGCAACAGAAGGTAAACCCCTCCACTTACACTGATGGCACTGACATGTCTGGTGTCTTCTGGCTCTCTCTCAGAAACTGAAGATGACACAGGGCTAGCATATAGCACCCAATGATAGACAAACATTCAGACATGATTACTTATGGCCCTCTACCCAGTGTGTCAGAAGAAGCTCCAGACCAGGTATTTCTTAGCTCTAAACACAGTGGCAAAAGGTAACCCAAGTTCACCTTCTCCAGGTCTTCCAGGTTTAGCAGCAGATGAATCAGGCCTAGTTCTTCTGACCCTCTACCTAATGACAGACAACCCTCCAGATTCTGGGGTTCCTGACCCTCTACCAAGCAGCAGAAAAATGGTCCTCCCCTGGTGATATCATCAGAGATAAAGTGGGAATTCTACCTGTATCAGGTGACTGGAGAAGAGGAAATGCTCCCCTTCCTAAATATTTGATATTCCCTATTCCCTGCTTGACAACAACTGGTGGCCTAGGGAAACAGCTTCCACCCTGGCAGCAGCATGAATAGGGATCCAGCAGGAGCTCAAGCAGAGACAGAAAAATGAAGTATACAGGAAGTGAATTGCAAAAGTTTGGAAAATCAAGTTGTCCTTAGAACCACAGCCCACAAAATTATGCCAGAAGATACTTGCTAAACCTAAACAGGGTGACTATTTGTTAAACAGAAGATTTAAATAGGATCCAGAGTAATCTAACATAGTATCTAAAATATCCAGGATACAATAAAAAAACACTCATCATACCAAAACCCAGGTAAGTTACATCATAAATGAGAAAATACAATCAATTGATGCCAATACAAATGTGAATAAGATAGTGAACTATGTGACAAAAATTTTAAAAGAATCATTATAAAAATTGCTTTAACAAATAATTATAAATTTCTTTGGAAATCTCAGCAAATTTAAAAAAGAATCAAATGGAAATTATAGACCTGAAGAAAAACATAGCTAAAGTTAAAAAAACAAGCAAAAATTAAAAAACATTTTAGTGGACAACACAAAAAACCCAACAGATAAACTAGATAACTGGGATCTTCTAAAAATCAAACATCTATGCTCTTCAAAAGACTTCACCATAAGAGTCAAAAGAGAACCTACAGACTGGGAAAAAATTTTGGACAGTACAAGTCAGACAAAGGTCTAATCTCCATAATCTACAAGAAAATCCAACACCTCTGCAACAAAGAGACAAACAATCCTATCAAAAAATGGGCAAAGGAAATGAACAGACACTTCACCAAGGAAGACATTCAAATGGCCAACAGACATGAGGAAATGCTCGCGATCACTAGCCATTAGAGAAATGCAAATTAAAAGCACAATGAGATACCATCTCACCCCGGCATTACTGGCACGAATCAAAAATACTGGAAATAACAAATGTTGGAGGGGCTGCAGGGAGATGGGAACTCTTATACACTGCTGGTGGGAATGCAAAATGATACAACCATTTTGGAAAATGATATGGCGTTTCCTCAGAAAGCTAGAAATAGTCATACCATTCGATCCAGCAATCCCACTCCTAGGAATATATCCTATAGAAATAAGAGTCATCACTGGAATAGACATATGCACACCTATGTTCATGGCAGCATTGTTCACAATAGCAAAACGATGGAAACAACGTAGGTGCCCATCAACAGATGAATGGATAAACAGACTATGGTACATACACACAATGGAGTACTATGCAACGAGAAAGAACAACAATGAATCTGTGAACCATCTCATAACATGGATGAAACTGGAGGACATTATGCTGAGTGAAATCAGTCAATCACAAAAGGACTAATATTGTATGAGACCTCTATTGTAAAAACCCATGAAAAAATTCACATACAAAATGTAACAATCCTTGTTGGTTACCAGGGATGGGGGGGGGGGGAATACTAAATAGGTAATAGACAAGTGGTAGCTTGGGTGAGAGGTGAGATAGTACACAGTACAGGGGAAACTAACACAACCTGCACAAGGAAAGGTCATGGAAGCCCTATAGACACATCCAAACCCCCCAAGGGACTGAGTTGTTGGACGGAGGGCTCTGGGGACCATGGTCTCGGGGAACATCTAGCTCAATTGGCATGACACTACTTATAAAGATAATGCTCTACATTCTACCTTGGTGAGTAGTGTCTGGGGTCTTAAAAGCCTATGAGCGGCCATCTAAGATACTCCACTGGTCTCATCCTTTCGGGAGCAAGGGAGAAGGAAGAGAACAAGATTCAACGAAAAGATTAGTCCAAAGGACTAATTGTCCACAGCTACCAAGGCCTCCACCGGACTGAGTCCAGTACAGCTAGATGGTGCCCGGCTACCACCACTGACTGCTCTGACCAGGATCACAACAGAGGGCTCTGGACAGAGCTGGAGAAGGATGTAGAGCATAATTTTAACTCCCAAAAAAAAAAAAAAAAAGACCAGATATACTGGCCTAAAGAATACTAGAGAAACCTCAAGAGTGTGGCCCCCAGACACCCTTTCAGCTCAGAGGTGAAGTTACTTTCGAGGTTTGATGTTAAGCCTGGGAGTGGACAGCCCAGTAAAACTAAATGGGACTAACGAGGTACAGGAGTCTGATGACAAGGGCCAGAAGGCAGAGGGGGAGTAGGAAACTGATGATAAAGAACACAAATTGAATAAGGACACTGTCGATGTATTGTGAGATTGTTGACCACTGCTATAGGGCAACATTTGTAGTAACTATTAAATGGGAGGCTGTTTTGTCCTGTAAGCCTTCATCTTGGGCAAGAATGGCAGCACAATTGGAAGAGCATAGTCAATATCACTTAAATGTGTAAGTAAAAAGTTTTGAAATGGTGTTAAAATAAAATAAAATAATAATAATAAAAAAAAAACAAATGAGACTAAAGAGGTACAGTAGTCCAGTGACAAGGGCCAGAAGACAGAAGGGGACAAGGAAGTCCCCTGGTGATAGGGAACACAAGGTCGAGTAAGGATATTCTTGATGTGCTGTGAGATTGTTAACCATTGTCATAGGGCAACATGTGTAGTAACTGTTAAATGAAAAACTATTTTGTTCTGTAAGCCTTCATCTTAAGTGAGAATAACAGCACAGTTGGAAGAGCGTAGTCAATGTCACTGAACTGTGAATGTAGAAATTTTTGAAACGGTGTATCTTTGGCTATCTGTATTTTCATCAAAAGAAAAAAAAAAAAGTTGAGAATTTAGAGGCTTAATATGTTGTGGGGTTGTTAACCAATGTCATAGAACAACACGTGTACTACTATTCCATGAGAAACTATTTGCTCTGTAAGCTTTCACCTGAAGTACAATTAAAAAAAAAAAAGCACTTCACTGGATGAGCTCAGTATTAGAGTGGAGATAACTAAAGATAGAATCAGTAAGCTTGACAATAATTCAATAAAATTTACTCAGTCTGAACAAAGAAAGGAAAATGGACTGAAAAGAAAAATAAAATTAAAGAAAAACAAAACAGAATCTCAGGGACCTGTGTGACAGTAACAGAAGAGCTAGTATTTATATAATTGGAGTTCTAAAAAGGGAGGTGAAAAAAATTGTGGGGCTGAAAATTATCTGAAGAACTAACGACTGAAAATTTTATAAATGTAGCAAAAGACATAAAGCTACCTATTCAAGAAGCTAACAAAAGTCTAAATAGGATAAATCAAAAGAAATTCATGTTAAGACACACCCTAATAAAATTTAGGAAAACTGAAGACAAATGGCTTGAAACTTCAGAAAGGAAAGAATAAACACAGAATGTGTGAAAAATCAGAGTAAAAAATAGACTATGATTCTTCTTATGATTTTTTTAGACCATATTTAATGGTTGAAGCAAAAAAAATTTCCATTGTTGAATGT
Organism: Dugong dugon; assembly: GCA_030035585.1. Taxonomy (NCBI): domain Eukaryota; kingdom Metazoa; phylum Chordata; class Mammalia; order Sirenia; family Dugongidae; genus Dugong; species Dugong dugon. The sequence goes on along the minus strand of CM057463.1, from coordinate 192,648,781 downwards.
ATGTAAGGAAAATATTTGAAACAATTCTAAATGTGTAAGCAACAGACAAGAGAGCTTCAAAATAAATAAAACAACAACTGATTGAGTTCAAATGAGAAAGAGGCAAATTCACAATTTCAATGTGGTACATCAACAGTTGCCACTCAGTAATTGATAGACTTGCTAGAGAACTAGCAAAGATATAGAGACACTGAACACCATCAATTCACAAGATACAACTGACAAGTATAGAACACGCCACTCAACAATGCCAGAATGTACACTGTTTTCAAGTGCCCATGACATATTCACAAAGACAGACCATATTCTGGATGATAAAATATTTCTCTTCACATTTAATAAAATAATTGAAATTATACAGAGTGTGTTCTCTGACTGCAATAAATCAAACTAAAATTAATAACAGAAAGATAACAGGAAATTTTCAAACACTTGAAAATTAAACAGTATACTTCCAAACAATACATGGGTCAAAGAGGAAGTCTCAAAAATTGAAATATACTTACAACTAATGAGTGAAAATGAACAAAATTTAAAAACATTTTAGCATTGACAATCCTGTGAAGAAAATGTAATACATACTTACAAATCTAACAAAATAGAAGCATTATTTGCATCCTGAAAATTATAAAATACTGATGAAAGAAATAAAATAAGACCTAAATAAGTGGAGAAACATGCCATGTGCATGGATTGGAAGACTCAACATGGTTAAGATGTCAATTATCCCCAAATTGATATATATAGATTTAACGCAATTCATATAAAAAAGCTTAGCAAGTTTTTTGATAGATACAGAAAAGCTTATTCTAGACAGGGTGCAAGGTGGTGGCTTAGTCACACACACCTTGCCATCTCCCTCAGCAAAGAACTGAGAAACCAAGTGAAACAGATACAGATGACAATCTGGGAACCCAGAACAGCAAACAGAAGGGTGAATAATTAGATCAAACCCTGAAGGGAAGGAGAAACTTAACGAAAACTTACCAACTGGCCCAGCACAGTGTGGCCATCCTGGGACATAGCAAGCAGCATTCCTTGGTGAGGATCACAGGAAGGGAACTTCACAGAATCCCAAGAGGAGACAGAGATACTGTGTATAGAAACCTGGAGCAAACCAAGGTGAGCAGGACAGGAACTGGATCTAAGGAAGGAAAGTGCAAGAAAGTGGGAGAGAGCCCTAGGGATCCAGGTGACCAGAGTAGGGAGGGAGCCAGAAAGTAGGGACTGAACCTCTCACCAGCAGCAGTCCCTGATCATTTGGGTGGGTGGTACCAGTGGAGTGAAGGATCCTTGGAGTGGTGCCTATAGAACCCCCACTCGACTGGACTCTGGACAGCCACCCACCCCACATTTGGTCAGGGCTAGGTATTGATCACCAGCTACACTTAGCCCCACACATCACAATCCACTGCCTCCTCCTGCACCGTGCACTGAACATCACACTCCCAAGCAGCACAGGCATGGCCTACTGGAACTTACCATGCACTGATTCCTGGTCCGCACTGTCAGCCCTGGTACGTACTACAAACAACCCATCCCAGCAACTCCCCTTCAGCTGGACCTTCCCTGCAGTACCATATTTCAGTGACTGACCCTGCCCACTGGAGAAGGAGGTGAAAATTATCATGCCCACAGATGAGCAAACAACAAAGAATGCACAGCCAGCCTGCTCAGAGGTAACCAAATAAAACAAAAAAGCAAGATGAAACAAACAAATCTACAATCAATAAACAAGGAAAATAACCACTGAATGCTCTGAAGAGAGCAGACACTATCAAAACATTTACAAAAATAGGACAGGATGGTTCCAGTAGGCATGCAAAATAAAATACCAGATGAACTTCCAGTAGAAGAAAAGGCACTAGACTTAACTGATAGGGTATTCAAATCTCTAATATTCAGAATTATCCAAGAGTTGAAGCAAAAAGCAAACAAAAATGAGGAAAAAATAGACAAACTCATGGAAAAGGCAGACAGATTCATTGAAAATACAGGAAAAAATGGAAGAATTCAAGAAAATAGTAAAGGAACAAAATGCTAAAATAAATTCACAAGTAGAAATCATACAAAAACAACAATTAGAAATCCAAAAGATAAACAACAAGATTTTAGAAATGGACAATGTCATAGAAGGGCTGAGGCGCACGTTTGAAACGATGGAAGATAGGATCAGCGAAATTGAAGACAAACACTTGGCTACAACTCTATATGAGGAAAAATCAGAAGAAAAATGAAGAAACCCTGAGAATTATGTGGGATACAATCAAAAGCAAAAATCTGAGAGTGATCAGAGTTCCAGAACAGGAGGAGAAAACAGAAAACACAGAGAGAATCGATGAAGAATTGCTGACAGAAAACTTCCCCAATATCATGAAAGATGAATAGCTGACCATCCAAGAAGCTCAAAGAACCCCATATAGGATAGACCCCAAAAGAAAATCACCAAGACATATCATAATCACTCTACCTAAAATAAAGACAGATAAAGAATCCTGAGAGCAGCTCAAGAAAAACAAAAAGTCACATACAGAGGAGAAACAATAAAACTAAGCTTGGGTTATTCAGCAGAAACCATGCAGGCAAGAAGGCAATGGAATGACATATATAAAACCTTGAAAGAAAACAAATTGCCAGCCAAGAATAATATATCCTGCAAAACTCTCATTTGAATATGATGGTGAAATTAGGTCATTTCCAGATTAACAGAAATTAAGGGACTATGTAAAAACCAGACCAAATTTATGAGACTTATTAAAGGGAGTCCTTTGATCTGAGAACAAACAATATCAGACCACAGGCTGAATATAGGACACAGGATTGTACTAGCCAGATACCAACCCAAGAAATGAACTCGTAAGGTCTACACAAAACCAAAAGAATCACAACAGGGAACCAGAGAGGTTAATCTGTAAATGACAACAGCATCAGAACAATAAAAGAGGAAATAAACAGTGTAGGTATAGAACCTTCTAATGGCGAGGAAGGCAAGGCAATACCAAGTAATAATAGACTGGTTCAAATCTAGGAAGTTAAGGGTAAATTTCAAGGTAAACGCAAAGAAAGTTAACAAACCTACTCATCATAATAAAGAAGAAAAACATAAAGTCTCAGTAAAAACAAAACCTACAAAAACAAAAGAAATAAAACAAAAATCCACAAACAAAATGAACTCAGCACAGGAAGGTAAAAGGAACAAATAAAACGTCAGCACCACAAAAAAAAGCACTACAGAATGCAATCCTACGCCTAGGAATATATCCTAGAGAAATAAGATCTGTCACGCTAACAGACATATGCACACCCATATTCTTTTCAGCTCTGTTCACAACAGCAAAAAGATGGAAACAACCTACATGCCCATCAACAGATGAGTGGATAAACAAACTATGATACATTCACACAATAGAGTATTAAGCAAAGATAAAGAACAATGATGAATTTGTGAAGCGTCTCATAACATGGATGAAACTGCAGGACATTATGCTGAGTGAAACAAGTCAATCAAAAAAGGACAAATATTGTATGAGACCTCTACTGTAAAAACTCATGTAAAAGTTAGCCCACAAAAAGAAACAATCTTTGTTGGTTACGAGTGATGGGAGGGGTGGGGTGGGGGAATTAAATAAACAATAGATAAGTGGTAACTTTGGTGAAGCATAAGACAGTAGACAATACTGGGGAAGCCAGCACAACTTGTACAAGGAAAGGTCATGGAAGTTCCATAAACACTTCCAAACTGCTTGAGGGACTGAAGTGCTGGGCGGTTGGCTGTGGGGACTGTGGTCTTGGGGAACATCTAGCTCAGTTGGCATAACAAAGTTTATAAACACAGTGTTCTACATTCTACCTTGGTAAGTAGCGTCTGGGGTCTTAAAAGCCTGTGAGCAGCCATCTAAGATACTCCACTGGTCTCATCCCTTCGAGAGCAAGGAAGAATGAAGAAAACAAGATACAAGGGAAAGATTAGTCCAAAGGACAAATGGACCACAGCTAACATGGCCTCCACCAGACTGAGTCCGGTACAGCTAGATGGTGCCTGGTTACCACCACTGACTGCTCTGACTAAGATCCCAATAGAGGGTCTTGGACAGAGCTGGAAAAGGATGTAGAACAAAATTCTAACTCACAAAAAAAAAAAAAAAAAAAAAAGACCAGATTTACTGGCCTGACATACTGGAGAAACCCTGAGAGTATGGCCCCAGACACCGTTTTAGCTCAGTGGTGAAGTCACTCCCGAAGTTCACCGTTCAGCTGGGGACTGGACAGCCTCATAAAACAAAATGGGACTAATGAGGCAAGCAGTCCAGGGACGAGCACTAGCAGGCAGGAAGGGACAAGAAAGCTGGTGATAGGGAACCCAAGTTTGAGAAGGTACAATGTTGACATGTAGTGGGGTTGTTAACCATTGTCATAGGGCAATATGTGTACTAAATGTTTAATTAGAAACTATTTGTTCTGCAAACCTTCATCTAAGGTACAAAAAAAAAGAATTCTATGTGGAATCAAATTGACAACAGCAACTCAAAAGCTTTGATGGGAAGCCTAGGGGGCAGTGAGTTGAAGATAATGGTGATGGAATAATTTGGAAAAAGATACTGAGAATAGCAGCACAACTGGAAGAATGTAATTGATGTCACTGAATTGTACATGTAGAAACTTTTAAAATGGTGTAACTTTGGGTATGCATATTGTCGCCAAAAATGGTCCTCCAAGTTTGAGAAGGAAGAGTGTCAACATGTCTTGGGGTTGTTAACCAATGTCATAAAACAATATGTGTACTGACAGTTTAATGAGAAACTATTTGTTCTGTAATCCTTTATCTAACGTGCAATAAAAAATTTTAAAAAATAATATTAAGCAAACAATAGAAATTGATTCAAGTATATTTAAAGTATGATTTACAGATTGGGATAACATTTCTGACTGGAGAGTCAAAAATATTCCAAAGAAGAAAGACCCTTCACAAAATTTTACACCCCGCAGTTTATTGCTGGTAATCACACATTGCCATGGAAACATGGCCAGAATAAAGTTAAAAATAACTTGTGGACATACACGATTCCATACGGCCTTTTATTTGAAGAGGAATTCAAGTAATTGCTGATTGACCTTAAAAAAAATAGCTTCTATTCTGACCTTTGGAATTGTTGTTGCCAAAACTGGCTGCACATAGATGATTCTTAGAAGACCACAATGCCCAAGGCAAATGTTCTTTACTAATTAAGCTTGACTATCATTTGACTTGGAAACTCTGGTGGCATAGTGGTTAAGTGCTACAGCAGCTAACCAAAAGGTCAGCAGTTTGAATCCACCAGTCAATCCTTGGAAACTCTATGGGGTAGTTCTACTCCGTCCTATAAGGTCACTTTGAGTCAGAATTGACGGGATGGCAACGAGTTTGGTTTTTTGGTTTTGGGTATTATTTGACTTAAGGTGACTTTCAGGAAACCAGTTTTCTCAAGGCTTAGGGTTCAAAAATTAGCTCAGGGCAATAGTTTGGGTGGATTATTTCAACATTCATGGCTCCAGAAAGTCTGGATTCCATGAGAATTTAAAATTTCTTTCCTTAACTTTAACCCATTGGCTAAAATAGGAATTCATGGCACAATGTTAATATAAATTAATTAATTAATCAATTAATTAATTAATAAGGAAAGTTCTACGTTACTGTAGGATGCCAATGAATAAATATAGAAGAAATGATGATATTTAAAAATAACCATTTGACAACCATCATAGTATACAGTATTTTCATGCAAATAACATGCTAATTCTATGTTTGTTTGCCAACCTCGCCCTCTCTCCCTCCCTGCTATAGTTTTGCATTTTATGAAAATACAGTAACTGCCTCAGGCAAGAATCATCAACAGTGCTGAAATCGGTAGATGTAAGTTTGATGAGGAACAAGATGTTTACATTGTATCAAAGTATCCATTTATTAATTTAAAAGTATAAAATATTTATTAATTAACAGTGGAGAAAGCTGGCAGACTCCATCTTAATCAAGTCATAAAAGTTACCATCACTAGCAGTGAGACAAATCGAGCTCATGTGCCTCCTGATATGGTGCACTGAGAAGAATTCAACATCACTGCTGTGTTTTCCTGCCCAAAATGCATCACCTGACTCTACTCCTTAAGAAGCATCAGACACCTAACTGAGGGCCTTTTATGGAGTAACTGGCCTATAATCTTCAACAATGGCCAGGTCATGAAAGACAAGGAAGGACTGAGGAAACCTTCCATATTAAAGAACACTAAAAAGATGTTTCAACTAAATGCAAGGTATGCTCCTGATTGGATCCAACATCTATAGAAAGATATTGGTGACAACGTATAATATTTGACTAGGGTCTTTGAATTAGATAGTAATAGTGTATCGATATTTATTTCCTGATTTTAATAGTTGTACTGTGGTTATATAAGAAACTGTCCTTTAGGAAATATGCACTGAAATGTTAAGGGGTAACAGGACATCATGTCTGCCTCTTACTCTCAAATGGCTCAGAAAAAATGTACATGGTTATAAAAAAAATTCTCAAAAGTAAAATAAATCTTCAAAAACTGAAAACAGGGAACTATAAATGTCAATCTGTAAATGATGACAACTTCAAAACAAAAAGGGGAATAAATGGTGTAGTTATAGAACTTCCATCTGGAAAGGAAGTCAAGGTGATATCAATATATAACAGACCTTTTTAAACCTAGGAAGATAAATGTAAATTTCAGAGTAACTACAAATAAAATTAATAAATCTACTCACCAAAATAAAGAAGAAAATAAAAAGGATTCAATAAACAAAAAATCAACAATGAAGGATATGAAAAGAAAATCCCTAAACAAAAAGAACTCAGCACAGAAAATTAAATGGAACAAAGAAACCATTAACATCACACACACACACACACACACACACACAAGCACTACAAAATGACAGCAGTAAATTCATACCTATGGATAATCACACTGAATGTAAATGACTTAAATGCACCACTCAAGAGACAGAAAGTGGCAGAGTGGATATAAGTTAAAAAATCAAAAGATGGAAAAAAAAAAAAACAAAGCAAACAGTAACCAAACAGAGCAAGAGTGGCAATAATAATTTCAGATGAAATAGACTTTAAGTTAAAAGCCATCATAAGAAACAAAGAAGGGCACTATATAATGATTAAAGGGTCAATCCACCAAGAGGACATAACCGTAATAGATATTTATGCACCTAGCGACAGACCTCCAAAATACATAAAACAAACTATAATACAATTAAAAAGGGAAATAAACAGTTCTACAATAATAGTAGGAGATTTTAAGACACGACTTTCAATGATGGAAAGAACAACTAGAAAGAAACTCAGCAAAGATACAGAAGATCTAAATAACACAGTCAATCAACATGACCTCATAGACATATACAGAAGATACTACCCAACAGCAGCACAGTACACATTCGTCTCGAATGCATATGGATCATTCTCCAGAACAGACCATATTTTAGGTTACAAAGCAAACCTTAATAAGTCCAAGAATATCAAAATAATACAAAGCATCTTTTCTGATCGTAACACTATAAAACTAGAAATCAATAACAGAAAGAACAAGCTAAAAACTTAAATACATAGAAACTGAATAACTCTTAAAAACTATTGGGTGATAGAATAAATTAAAAACTAAATTAAAAATTCTTAGAATCAAATGAGAAGTAAAACACAACTTAAGAAAACATTTGGGACACTGTAAAAGCAGTGCTCAGAGGCATGTTTATAGTAATATATGTACACATCAAAAAAGAAGAAAGGGAAAAATCAATAGCTTAACTCTACAACTTGAACAAATAGAATAGAAAAGTAGCAGCAAAATAAGTCCATGGTCACCTAAAAAAAAGGAAATAATAATGATCAGAGCAGAACTAAACGAAATACAAACAGAAAAACAATAGAAAGAATCAACAAGACTAGGATTTGGTTCTTTAAGAGGATCAATAAGACTGACAAATCACTGGTCAAATTGACAAAAAAAAAAAAAAAAAAAAAAAAACAGGAGCAGATGCATGTAACCAAAATAAAAAAATGAGATGGGGACATTACAATAGAACCCACTGAGATAAAAAAGGCCATAACAGAATATTATGAGGACAAATTGTACTCCAAAAAATTTGAAAACTTAGAAGAAATGAACAAATTTCCAGAAACACACTACCTAACTAAACTAACACAAAGACATAAACTCTAAATAAACTCTTAACAAAAAAAGAAATTGAAGATTTCATAAAATACTCCCAACAGCAACAAAAAATCCCAGCCCAAATGGCTGCACTGGAGAGTTCTACCAAACATTCAGAGAAGAGTTGACACCAATTCTACTCAAACTATTACCAGAACATAGAAAAGGAAGGAATACTCTCTAATTCATTCTACGAAGCCAACATAACCCAGGCAAAGAAACCACAAAACAAGGAAGTTAAAGACCAATGTATGAATATAGACACAAAAATTCTCAACAAAAATCTAGCCAATAGAATTCAACAGCATATCAAAAAAATAATACATCACAATCTGGTGGGATTCATACCAGGAGTGCAAGGACGGTTCAACGTTTGAAAATGAATCAGTGTAATTCACCACACAACTAAAACGAAGGAAAAGAACCACATGATCATCTTAATCGACTCAGAAAAGGCATTTGATTAAATCCAACAAACTTTCTGGAAAGAAAAAAAAAAATCTCAGCAAAATAGGAATAGAAGGGAAATTCCTCGGCATAATTAAGGGCATATATACAAAACCAACAGCCGACATTATTATCAATGGAGAGAGATGGAAAGAATTCTTCTTGAGAATGGAAATGAGACAAGGATGCCCAATTTCATCACTTTTATTCAATACTGTACTGGAAGTCCTAGCCAGAAAAATAAGGTAAGAATGAGAAATAAAGGACATCCAAATTGGTAAGTGTTATGGATTGAATTGTGTCCCTCCTAAAAATGTGTGTCAACTTGGCTAGTCCATGATTCCCAGTATTATGTGATTGCCCACCATTTTGTCATCTGATGTAATTTTCCTATGTGTTGTAACTCCTACCTCTAGGATGTTAATGAAGTGGGATTAGTGGCAGTTATGTTAATGAGGCAGGACTCTATCTACAGGATTGGATTGTGTCTTAAGTCAATCTCTTTCGAGAGATACAAGAGAGAAGCCAACAGAGTGACATGAGGTCTTCATACCTCCAATAAAGCAGCACTGGGAGTAGAGCATGTCCTTTGGGCCAGGGTTCCTGTGTAAAGAAGCTCCTAGACCAGGAGAAAATTGATGACAAGGACATTCCCACAGAACTGACCAGAAGAGAAAGCCTTCCCCTAGAGCTGGCACCCTGAATTTGGACTTTTAGCCTCATAGACTGTGAGAGAATAAATTTCTCTTTGTAAAAGCCATCTATTTGTAGTATTCCTGTTATAGCAGCTCGAGATAACTAAGACAGTAAGGAGGAAGTAAAACTATCCCTATTCACAGGTGACATGATTCTTTATGTAGAAAATCCCAGAGATTCCACAAGAAAGTCACTGGATCTAATAGAAGTGTTCAATAAAGTGGCAGGGTACAAGATCAACATACAAAAATCAGTCGGATTCCTCTACACTAACAAGGAGAACTCTGAAAAGGAAATTAAGAAAATAATAGTATTTACAATAGCCCCCAAATGGATAAAATACCTAGGAATAAATCTAACCAGGGATGTAAAAGACTTAAACAAAGAAACCACAAAACACCACTGTAAAAAGCCAAGAGAGACCTACATAAATGAAACAAAACAAAAACATACTGTTCGCATGGATCAGGAGACTTAACATTGTGAAAATATCAATACTACCCAAAACAGTCTATAGATATAATGCAATCCCAGCCCCTTTCCCAACCACATTTATTAATGAAATGGAAAAACTAATCACCAACTTTATATGGAAAGAAATGAGGCCCCAAATGGCAAAAGGATTACTGAAGAAGAACAAAGTAGGAGGCCTCACACTTTCCCATCTCAGAATTTACTATACAGCCACAGTAGTCAAAACACCCTGGTACTGCTATAATGACAGACATAAAGAGCAGCAGAACAGAAATTGAGAACCCAGAAGTACATCTATCCAGCTATGAACAGCTGATCTTCAGCAAACGGTTGAAGTCCCTTCGATGGAAAAATAGAGTCTCTTTAATAAATGATGCTGGCAAAACTAGATATTCATTTGCAGAAAAATGAAACAGGATCCATACTTCACACCATGCACAAAAAGTAACTCAAAATGGATCAAAGACTTAAATGCTAAACCTAAAAATATAAATTTCCCGGAAGATAACATAGGGACAAACCTAGGGGTTTTAACTTATGATACAAACACAGTATCGTACATAACTAAAAATACACAAACAACAGAAGATAATCTAGATAACCGGGATCTCCTAAAAATTAAATACTTATTCTCATCAAAGGAGCTCTGGTGGCACAGTGATTAAAGCACTTGGCTCCTAACCAAAAGGTTGGTGGTTTGAACCCACCAGTTGCTCTGCAGGAGAAAGATGTGTCGGTCTGCTTCTGTAAAGATTTACAGCCTTGGAAACTCTATGGGGCAGTTCTACTCTGTCCGATAGGGTCGCTATGAATCAGAATCGACTCGATGGCAGTGAGTTTGGTGTTTTATTGGATGCTCATCAAAAGACTTTACCAAAAGAGTAGAAAGAGAACCTATAGACTGGGAAAAATTTTTTGGCAACAACGTGTCTGTGTTAGTTATTTACTGCTGCTATAACAGAAATACCACAAGTGAGTGGTTTTAACAAAGAGAAGTTTATTTCCTTACAGCAAAGTAGGCTAAAAGTCCAAATTCAGGGTATTAGCTCCAGAGGAAGGCTTTCTCTCTCTCGGCCGTCTCATCAGTGTTCCCCCAGACTAGGAGCTTCTCGGCGCAGGGACCTGTCCAAAGGTCGCACTCTGATCCCGGCACTGCTTTCTTGATGGTATGAAGTCCCCAACTCTCTGCTTCCTTCCCTTTCCTTTCATCTCTTGAGAGATAAAAGGTGGTGCAGGCCACACCCCAGGGAAACTCCCTTTACATTGGATGTGACCTGGGTAAATGTGGTGTTACAATCCCACCCTAATCCTCTTTAACATAAAATTGAAACCACAAAATGGAGGCCAACCACACAATTCTGGGAATCATGGCCCAGCCAAACTGATACACACATTTTTTGGGGGGGACATAATTCAAACCATGACAGTATCTGACAAGGGTCTAATCTCTAAAATATATAGGAAACTTCAACAACAAAAAGACAAACAATCTAATCAAAAAATTGGCAAAGGACATGAACAGACATTTCACCAAAGAAGACATTAAGGTGGCTAACGAACACATGAAGAGATGCTCACAATCATTAGCCATTAAAACCAAAAACAAACCATGCTGCCTTTGAGTTGCTTCCAGATGCAAATCAAAACTACAGCGAGATACCATTTCAACCCTGTAAAAATGTCACAGATTAAAAAAAAAAAAAAAAAACAGAAAACGACAAATGCTGGCTGCGCTGTGGGGAGACTGGAACTTTTAGACACTGCTGGTGGAATTGCAAAATGGTATAACCACTATGGAAAATGGTATGGCACTTCCCCTAAAAGCTAGAAATAGAAATACCATATGATCCAGCAATCCCACTCCTAGGTAAATATCTTAGAGAAATAAGAGCACCCACGCAAATACACATATGCGCGTGCATGTTCATTGCAGCATTATTCACAACAGCAAAAAGATGGAAAAGACCTAAACGTCCATCAACAGATGAATGGATAAACAAAATGGGGAACGTACATATTATGGAATACTACACAACAATAAAGAATAATGATTCATTGTATAGTACGGATGAATCTGAAGGATATTATGCTGAGTGAAATAAGTCAAACAGAAAAGGACAAATATTGTATGATTCCACTTTTATAAACAGTCAAGAATAAGTTTACACACAGAAAGCAACCTTCTTTGATGGTTATCAGGGATGGGAGGAAGAGGTAGGGAGAATCACTTACTAGGTAGTAGACACATGTTAATTCTAGCCAATGGAAGGGCAATTCACAATATGGAAGAAGTCAGTACAATGTGACCAACATGAATGAAGACACTGAGAGTTATGCAAGAATAAAAGACAACTACAGTCACTGCTGTAACATATACAATTCTGCAACAACAGTAATAACAACCAAAAATTTGTGAGTAGTTTCACAGGTATGTATGCTATATAGGTGTGGGAGAGTGTATGGGAGTATGTGCATGTGCATATATATAGTTGTGGGCATTTGTATGTACATATTTGTATGTGCTACATATATATTCATATACATTATGTCCAAACACCTCGTGGGACTGAGTTACCGGGCTTGAAGGCTAAGGGTCATTCGTCTCAGGGGACATCTAGGTCAATTTGCATAACATAGTTCATAAAGATAATGTTCTACATCCTAGTCTGGTGATTAGTGTATGGGGTCTTAAAAGCTTGCAAGCGGCCATCTAAGATTCAACTACTGTATTGTTCTCTTCCTACCTGGAGTAAAAGATAGTGAAGGAAACTAAAGACTCAAGGAAGCAATTAATCCACAGGACTAACAGCCCACATGAACGAAAGCCTTCTCTAGCCTGAGACCAGAAGAGCTAGATGATGCCCAGATACCACTACCGGCTGTTCTGACCAGGGACACAGTAGAAGGTCCTGGTTAGAATGGGAGAAAAATGTAGAGCAAAACTCAAATTCATAAAAAAAGACCAGACTTACTGATAGACTGGAGGAACTTCCAAGACTATTGACCTAAAAGCACCCTTTTAACCAGTAACTGAAGCCATTCTTGGAGGTCACCTTTCAATCAAATAATAGATTGTCCTATAAAACAATGTGCTCCTTAGAACAATTAACTATATAAAAATAAAAGTTCAACATTCACCCAAAAGCAAAAACGGGAAAGCAAGGAAGGGCAGGGAAAGTGTAGGGATGGAAATGGGGAAGGCAGGATGGAAATGGGGAGAGTGCTGACATGTTGCAGAGATAGCAACCAATGTCACAGAACAATTTGTGTATAAATTGTTGAATGGGAAACTAATCTGCTGTGTAAATTTCACCTAAAACACTATAAAATGTTATTAAAAAAAAAAAGGAAAACACATTCTAACAGTACATGGAAAGACATGAGCTCTATAAGAATGAATACAATCTTGCAAAATAATATAGCAGGATGAATCATTCTACTCAATAATAAGTATTATTATAGCTACATAATTAAGGCACTGTGATAATGATGGAAGGCTAAAGACATAGAACAGCGGAACAGAATAAGCAACCCAGAAACGGACCCAAACAAATACAGGTAACTGATTTTGACAAAGATGAAAAATTAATTTAATAATTATGCTGGAGTAATAGGATATCCATAGCCAGAAAAAAGAAGGAAAAAAAAATGAGCCTCAACCTAAGTCTCATAACCAAAAAAAACTTGTTGCCGCTGAGTTGATTTTGACTCATAGCAATCCTGTAGGACAGAGTAGAACTGCCCCATAGGGTTTCCAAGGGGTGTCTAGTGGATTTGAAATGCTGACCATTTGGTTAGCAGCCATAGCTCTTGACCACTACGCCACCAGGGTTTCCTACATTATATAAGAATTAAACTGTTCACTTATATAAACTTATATGGCAAACGTATGAAGCTTAAAAAAAAGAATAGGAGAAAATCTTTGGGATCTAGGGTCAGGCTAAGAATTCTTTGACTCAACTCCGAAAGCACAACTCATACGGGAAAACTCGATAAATCGGACTTCATCAAAATTAAAAACAAACAAAACTTTTCTCCGCCAAAGTCCTTGTGAAGAGGATGAAAAGACAATCCAGAGACTGGAAGAAAACATTTCCAAACCATAGGCGTAACAAAGGCTACTGTCTTCAACACGTAACGAACTGGCAAAACTTGACAATAAATGAAACCAAAAACACGACTTAAAAATGGGCAAAAGACATGAATAGATATTTCACCAAAGAGGAAAATTGACTAAATGTAAGTGCATGAAAAAAATGTTCATTAGGAAAATGCAAACTAAGACCACAATTAGACATCACTACACATCTATCAGCATGACTGAAATAAAAAATAATGACAATAGCAAAGGATACCGGTAAGGCCGCAGAGGAATAGTGTCACACATACATCGCTTGTGGGAATGTGAAATGGTATAGCCACTCTGGAAAAGCTTGCCATTCTCTTAAAAACCAAGCGTGTAACTATCGTATGACCAAAAAATTGCGCTCTTGGGCATTCATCCAAAAGAAATTGCAACTTACATTTGTAAAAAACCTGTACATAATTGTTAATAGCAGTTTAACTGGTAATATAAACAAATGACATCCACTCCGATGTCCTTCAACAACTGGATGATTACATGAACCATGGTATATGCATATGATTGAACATTAACAATTAAAAAATGATAAATTATTGATAAACACAAGAACTTGGATGAAACATCTGAGAATTATAACAAGTGAAAAAAGCCATTAACTAAAGTTATAAAATGTATAATTCCGTTTCTGCTGTATTCTTGAAATAATTAATTATAGAAATGTAAAACACATGAGTTGTCAGGGTTAGGGAAGGGGCTAGATGTGGGAGGGAGGTTGGTGCAATTATGAAAGGGTAACAAGAGAGATCCATGAGGTGACAGAAGTGTTCTGTATATTTTCCGTGGTGGTGGATACACAAACATACACGTGTGATAAAAACGCGTATAAATAAACGCATACACACACTCCAGTTAATACAGCGAAAACCCCGGAAATCTGAACAAGCTCTGTGGATTGTCTCAAAGTCAGTAGTTTTGTAAGATGTTATCATTGAAAAAAAGTGAGTGATGGGTACGTGGGATCGCTCTGTATTATTTCTTATGATAGTGTGTATCTACATGTATTTCAAACTAAAAAAAAAGTAATTAAAGAGAAACAAATTCAGAGCAGTTCACGTCCTATCGTTTAGTACCACTGGGGTATTTTTAATTTGAGCAGCAGATAATGCATCTTATAGTGAAGTATGAAGAGGGCCATACAAATAAGATTTGGTATCCTAAAGCTTTTCTAGAAAAGATACTTGAGGTGAGTATTGAAAAAGAAATTATTCAAGTAAAAATGGAGGTGAGGTAACTTTCCATTTGCAGGCAGAAGGAATAAAATGAGGAAAACCACGGAAGCATAAACTGCATTCCCTGGGGGAACTGTAAACTGCACCGCCCATTAGCAATCAGGCCAAATAGGAACAGGTAGAGAAAGACAAGTAAATGAGTGAGAAGTAAGTAAGAGAATGTTGAATTAAGCAGAAAAGGTGTTTGAACTATAACCCGAAAGCCTTGAAGAGCCATTGAATAATTTCAATGAGGAGAGGTGTGCCTGGATTTGCATTTTTGGAAAAATATTGTGGATGATTGTTTTAACTGGAAGGTCAGAGAAGCTATCAAAATAATCACCATAACATCATGCCTCGCTAAAACAATGGCTGTGCACTTAGGAAGGAAGAACAAGATAGGAGAGAAAATAATAAAGAGGAATCAAGGAGAGGGAGGGAGAACGAGTCTTCGTCCTCACAGAAACAAGAGAAAGACAGGACGTGGAATGGCAGCATGGAATCAACAGGAAGAAGAATGTATGCTGGTGGCAGCACGTGTGTGCCAGCACAGAGTGAAGACAATGTTTGAAAACTGCAGAAGAAAAAAAAAAGCAAACGTTCGAGTGCAGGAGACAGGGACTAGTATACCTACTGGGGATAACCATCATATTTATGTACAATTAGTTTGGTGGATTCAATCATAATATAAATATTTTAGTCCCACATATTTGGTGTCCTTGAAGTCTCAGCTCAGTAGCTCTCCTCAGGTGTCACCAGCAGTTACCTGTGAATGCAGGTGGAGCCTTCCCTACTTGATCTCTGGATTATGGCACAGACATCAACCCTCCTCGGTGATTTGACCTTACTGAACTGTTCCTCTTACTCAGCTGGACGTTTGTTTCTCCCAATTAGCTCCTGAAAAACAGAGACCAATTTATAATTGTGTGATATTCCCAAGATTCAATAACCACTCAATATCTACTGTATAGCTCGTTCGTGTGTTTTCCTTTCTAAAGTATGTATCTTAAAGTTCAGTATCATTATAATAGAAGTTTATGTAACACATGTATGGGGCAGGTAGTAGTCGTTTTCAAGCATGTATATGTTTAAATACAAAAATCGCCTTGATATTTTTGAGAGGTAATTTCCCTAGTAAATCAAAACCATAACATAATGCAAAAAAATTCTGTCTTCACTGCAGATGTTGCCAGGAAGAAGGAGAAGCAGTAATTTAGTGAAAAGTGCTGTGAACACAGGGATATCTGAGCGCCAAACATGACTCAGTCACTTACTGGTTTAACCATACAAACTTGACTAAGTTAAAAATGGTTATAATGTGAAATTTCATATTATCATATTATAATAGGAATGTAATAATATGAATTTCATATTATTCTACTTATAGATAACGTAATGGAAATCAGCTTCTTAATTTCTAAATTGGGGTTAATATGAACAGTGTAGAGTTGCTGTAAGAGGTAATCTAAGTCAACGTTAGCACGGTGTTTACAACACAATGAGGGCTCAATAAACAATAGCTATTTTATTACATCAGGTAAATCTCTATACTTATTTTATTGTGCTTTACAAACTGCCATTTAATCCCTATAGGATTAATTTACATGCAAATGTTGCATTCGGATCTTAGCAGTTGCATATTAGGGAAAAAAAAGAAAAGCTACAGCTCTGAAATAATGATAAATACTCTATTAACTTTGTTATTTTCTGGGAAGCGCACAAGACAGTGTGACAAGAACATCACCACAGGCAAAGGTCTGTTCACCAACTAGACCAATAAAAATGATACCTCTTGTCAAAATTGGAAGGGCCGGTAATCATTAACAAGGCTAATATAGAACAACAGTATTAATTTAAAAGTTTATTTTTATTCCCTTGCAAACCTTGGGCTAATTCCCAAAGTCACATGAAGGACACGGCAGTACTGCCTGTCTAATCTCCCAGGCTCTCTCATGCATAAGAAGAGGGCTGAATCTCCAGTCAAGAAATCAATTATTAGGCAGCGCAAACATTATTGTAATTTAGAAGAAACTGGTTTCTAAGAGTTTGTACTGTTGTTGTTAAATTAATTCTTTCCTTCTCAACAATTTCTACAGTCATAAATCCATTCTCTCTCTTTTCGTCAGTAGTAAGGTTTCTACTTAGATACCTGACAAAAATAACTAGCATTTCTATTAAAACTGTGTTACATCAGGTCAGGCTGTATGTGTTCATTTTAGATTTACCGATTTAGCTCATATAACTAATTCAGGACAGAAATAAAAACCAGAAACCAAAAATAAAGAGACAAACAAAGCTAAAACCTCAAAAATATTGTTTGTTAGAATAAACTGACTCCCTAATATTATGGTCTGGAACTACTGACTCCTGTATAATGCTGAACAAAAAAATTAAAGCTGAGAAATGAGTTTGCAAACCTCTTTTGCAATTTCAAAATATATCATGGATTTAAAGTTAGGGGAAAACAATAAAGATTGGCATTAATAAAATCTATGACTATTATCCTAGCACCTCATTAAAATGATAAGATTCTCTGCTGTGGGTATCAATTTTGAGAAAGTTGGCCTTCATTAACAGCAATCCCTTTAGTCTATAAATGCCAAGGGAAGTTTAGCATCAACTTTAAAGGTTATTCTATTTTTTTTTTTTTTTTACCATAATCTCCCTTCCATTTTAAATCCACTGCAAAGCTATCACACTTATGAACTAAATAATTTTTTAAATCAGTCTTCATGTAGTGTGTATTTTTCCTCTTCCTGCTTCGTTTCTTGTGTTCTCAGTAGTTTAAGTTTCTAATTATATAGTTAAAGGTGAATAAGTTAAGGAGATACTTGAAAGGGCTTGGTATTATTTCCAAAGCATCTGAAGTACTATCATATAGAAGGTTGACTCTGTATAAAACTCTGTACATCATCACACCTTGATGGCCAAAATATTCGTCATCTTGCTGTAATAAATATTTAATATTTTTGAAAGCTTTTTATGTGCCAGACCTTACTCTAATCAGTATTCAGCTATAAGGGGCCCTTAAAATGCTCCGCTTATTGTTGAGCAATCTGAAAGACACAAAAAAGTGTAACTTGTCTACTATCATAAAGTCAACAAATGTTAGGATTTCATTCCAAACCATCTGTCTCCAAAGCTGTGATCTTAATCTTCACCACTATTTTTTTTGTCTCACCATATGACACATGTATCACCCATTCTGCTTCTCTTTATCATAGTGACAGCAGATATAGGTTCAGGGGCCACACCAATTGTGTTTTTGCCCATGGTTAGTAAAGATTAACATACTGTATACATTTTATCTGTTCTTGAAACAAAGATATATGATAATGCTAATAAAAGCTTTTCTTAGATGCTTGCCTGTGCAGTGTAGATATTTATGTATGCACACACTTACAGACAATAATTGACTACTTCTTAACATTGCTATCTAGCCCATAAAATATTTTGTCTAACTTACTTTTTTCCAGTTATAATATATTATGGAAAAAATTTAACTTTAAGATAGAATAAAATTTAGCAACATCACTTTGGTTTTATACAAAGTAACTTTCAAACTATTTTCCTCAAAAATGTTGTCATAATCAGCATTTCAAAATTTTTTTTAATTCTTAATTATTTTTTAACTTTTTTTGTAGTTGAGAATATGCATAGCAAAACATACAACCAATTCAACCATTTCTACATGTACAATTCAGTGAAATTGATTACACACTTTGAGTTGTGCAGACATTCTCACCCTCCTTTTCTTAGTTGTTACTTCTCCTTTAACATAAATTCACTACCCATTAAGGTTCCTAACTAATCTTTCGAGTTGCCATTGTCACTTTGATTCTGTATAGACAGTTCTTAAAAGACCTTAATGCTCAATGCAGACATTTTTTACTAGTTAGCTAAACTAATGTTTGGTTTTAAGAAGACTTTAGGGGATATTTTTGGTTTAAGGCTTAAAGTTTATCTCAGGGCGGTAGTTTCTGAGGTTTGTCCAGCTTCCATGGCTCCAGAAAGTCTGGAGTCCATGAAAATTTGAAATTCTGTTCTGCATTTTCCCCTTTTGATCAAGATTCTTCTGTAGAATCTAAAATTATTTTCAAGAACATTTTAAGGATAAATTTAAGTTTCCAAAATTTTGATGGTGAGTCTTTAGCACACAATTCTATTTTTCTTTTAGCTAATAATGCTAAATGTTAATTGTCAGATATGGGATGTTAAAGTCTATACCAACCGACTTCTGGCAAAATGGCGCTCTAAGCAGAAGCGCCACGCCATCCCTCCACAGCAAAGATCTAAAAACCTAAGCCGAACAGAGAAAACAGCAATCCTGAAACCCTAAAACATCAAATGAAGAGATAAAGAACTCAGCCAAGCACCAAATGGAGTGAGAAAACTGACAGAATGGAGAGCGAGGAGAGATTCATGCAGAGGTCCCCTATCAGCTAACATAGCATGGATCTGCCATCTTAGACACCTATGGGAGACCAGCAAATAGAGGGTACGAGAAAGCAGCTTCACAGACTTCCAGGGGGAGAAAAACAACCAGTAATTTGCGATATACACTTTTCCACCCCCTCACACCTCTTCACCCCCACTCGGCCTCCTCTGCTTCCAGCGGCCACAGTCTCTTGTACGGGAAGCACCGGCTGCTTGGATTGCACCCGCCTGAACTGGCCGGCTCTCTGAGTGCCATTTGTTGGCTGCTGGTGTTGCTTTTTTCTGCTTCTTTTGATTTCTTCCTTACTTCTCACCACTTTCCTCTCCTTTCGCTCAAATACTGGCCTCCATGCGCCATGTTTGCTTCTTCCTGAGGGGCTGCAGAGCTCCGTTCAAGTGTGGAACTACTTCCTGGTCTGGGCTGCCATGCTGGTGGGATCCCAGGGCTTTTGTTTCTTTGTTTTCTTTTCCTTTTCTTGAGTTGAGAGCCCGTTCTGGCCAGGCAGTGCTGTGCAGCTTGGAACCAAGACCCTTGGCTTGCACAGACGTGCAGAGAGATCCCTGAGGGCATTTCTTTTTTTGTTGTTTTTCTTTTTTTCCTGTTTTTTGGGGGGATTTTCTTGTTCTTTTTTTTTTTAATTTCTTTTGTTTTCTTTTCCCTCTTTTTCCTTTTTGTCTTTCTTCATTACTCAGTTTCTTGTCTCTCTGTATCTTCCTTCTCTTTCTGTTCCCTGAAAGCCAGGTGCTGAATACCTTTACGCCTTCTGATCAGGCTGTACTGCAACACCTGAGAACAACTTCCCCAGACCTCATAGCTGCACTGGTGGGATCCCTGGGAACTTTGCTGTTCTTTTCCTTTCTGATTTTTATTTATTCATTCTTTTCTTTTCTTTTTTTTTCTTCCTCTTCCCCTTTTTGTTTTTCTCCATTTCATAGTCTGTCATCTCTCCACTCCAACGGCAAGCTCCCCTAACATTGTTTTTTGTTTGTTTGTATGTTTTTGGCTCCTGTTCCTCTCTCCTCTCTCCCATGTCCATCTTAACTCCACATATAACAATCTCCCCCCCACATCCCGCCTACCTGCACCGTGTGCTTAACATTACACCACCAAGCAGCAAAGGCGTGGCTGAATGGAACCTGCCCTGCACTGATTACTGACCCGCCCTGGTGGCTATAGTAAGTGCCACAAACAACCCGTCCCAGTAACTCCTCTTCAGCTAGACCTACCCTGCTGTACCATATCTGAGCGACTGACTCTGCCAATTGGATAAGGAGGTGAAAAGTATCGTGCCCATAGACAAGCAAACAATGAAGAACTCACAGCCCACCTGCTCAGACATAGCCAAATTAAAACAAAAAGGATGAAACAAACAAATCTACAATCAATAAATGAGAAAAATAACTACTGAAGGCCCCAAAGACAGCAGACAATATCAAAACATTTACAAAAACAGGACAGGATGGTTCCAGTAGGCATCCAAAATAAAACACCAGCTGACTTTCCATTGGAAGAAAAGGCACTAGAACTACCTGATAGGGAATTCAAATTTCTAATACTCAGAATTCTCCAAGAGTTGAAGCAAAAAGCAGACAAGGATGAGGAAAAAAATAGACAAATTCATGGAAAAGGCAGACAAATTCAAGGAAGAATTCAGGAAAATAATGTGGGAACAAAATGCCACAATAAATTCACAGCTAGAAATTATACAAAGACAACAATTAGAAATCCAAAAGATAAACAACAAGATTTCAGAAATGGACGGTGTTACAGAAGGGCTGAAGAGGAGATCTGAAATGGTGGAAGACAGGATCAGTGGAATTGAAGACAAACACTTGGATACAACTCTGTTTGAGGAAAACTCAAAAAAAAAAAAAAAAAAAAGAACAAAGAAAAATGAAGAGACCCTGAGAGTTATATGGGATACAATCAAAAGCAAAAATTTTGAAGTGATCAGAGTTCCAGAACAGGGGGAGAAAACAGAAAACACAGAAAGGACCGTTGAAGAACTGCTGACAGAAAAATTCCCCAATATAATGAAAGACGAAAAGCTAGCCATCCAAGAAACTCAATGAACTCCATATAGGATAGACCCCAAAAGAAAATCACCAAGGCATATCATAATCACACTTGCCAAAACCAAGACAAACAAAGAATCCTGAGAACAGCTCGTGAAAAACAAGAAGTCACATACAGAGGAGAAACAATAAGACTAAGCTCAGATTATTCAGCAGAAACCATGCAGGTAAGAAGGTAATGAGATGACATATATAAATCCTTGAAAGAAAACAATTGCCAGCCAAGAATTATATGTCCTGCAAAACTCTTGTTCAAAAATGATGGTGAAACTAGGACATTTCCAAATAAACAGAAATTAAGGGAATATGTAAAAACCAAACCAAACTTACAAGAATTATTAAAGAGAGTTCTTTGATCTGGGAACAAACAACTTCAGCTCACGGGCAGAATCTAGGATGCAAGATCACACCAGCCAGATACCAAGCTAGAAAATGAACTCTCAAGGACTATCCAAAACCAAAAGAAATACAACAGGGAATCAGAGCAGTTACTCAGTAAAGGACAACAACATCAAAACAATAAAAGGGAATAAATGGCATAGGTATAGAACCTTCTAATGGAGAGGAAGGCAAGGCAATACCAAGTAATGGTAGACTGCTTCAAACTTAGAAAGACAAGGGTAAAATTCATGGTAACCACAAAGAAAGTTAACAAACATACTCATAAAAATAAAGAGGAAACACAAAGTCTCAACAAAAACAAAACCTATAGAAAACAAAAGAAATAAAAGTCTATACCAACCTTTGAAAACTCCTCATTTTGTCCGTGGAGTTACATAAATCCTCTGCCAATCCATTTTATCTTAGTGCCAAGTTTTTGCAATTTCCCTTTCAGAACAATGAATTACTACAATACTCTATGTGTTCTGTAAACCACTCTCTTTGGTGTTAATGGCCATGACTACAAGTTTACACTTCATTGATTTCTTTGAACATTGGCAGGAATTCACTAAATTACTTGTGATGGAAAGATTTAATTTTGGCATACGTCCCAAGCAAACAAAACATATCATCTACTTGCTATTTTCAGTAATAACACAGAAAGAAATCATCCTCCATGATACATTAGATAGAAATTTTATATATTTACAAGTACATGTGTATATATATAATACATTTTAGATACACACACATACGTACACTCTACAGAAAATATATATGGATCAATAATGTATTTTATTTTAGTTTTTTTTTATTTCCTATAATACTAAAATAAAATACATTATTGATTTTATTCTAGTTTTTCCTTTTTTTTTTTTTTGTTATGTATGAAGAGGAGGCCTCATGGCACAATGGTTAAGAGCTTGGCTGCTAACCAAAAGGTTGGCAATTTGAATCCCACAGCCGCTCTTTAGAAACCTTACAGGGCAGTTCTACTCTGTTTTATAAGGCCGCTAGAGTTGGAATTGACTCAACTGCAGTGGGTTTGGTTGTACATATGAAGCATTCTTTAAAGAATCCTTCAAAATAGAAATGGAACGAGAAAATAATGAGAAAATATTTTCTTTTTTCCCTTTCCTTCTTTTTAAACTACTTAAGGCATGCGATACTTGAACTCTTAAGAAAAAAACAAAACAAAACACAAACCCCTTTGATCTGGTGTTAGTTTGATGATAAAAGACAATGGGTTAAGCACTTTTCCAAACTTCACACAGAGGAAAAAGTAATAAGTGCTATTTGAAGTACAGGTGAGGAGGAAACTTACTGTCTTTCTTTGCTGTTGCACAGATTAAACCATCTCTTCATGTTTGCTAATGACACAGAACTTGCAAGCAAAGCAGGACAGACTGTGGCACCCATGGGGTGTGAGAAATAGAGCTTGATGGCTGTGCTCTACTCACCACCATCAGGTATTAGCTTTCTTTTGTTTGGTCATGGAACAGCACTCTTGCTTAGAGCACAAGCAGAAAATTCAACCAGATTGATTGACAGTAGATCAAGAACAAAGCTATGCTTCATGACTTAGTATCTTCCTAAACATAATTGCAGAGCATAGGGTCACTCATTCCAAACAATTTTACCATTTCTTTCCCTGTGAGCAAATTGCTAACACTAAACATTCTTTTAAAAAGGGAACCCCCATGTGATTGTGGATGTGAATCATTTCCCCTGGTGTTGTTCAACACTGAAGCTCTCATGAATGTCAATACACATGTCTATAATTTAACTGTGTGGATAAGTCCTTTAAAATGTGTTCTCAAAAATTAACAACTTAGAACACATTAACAGATGGCTATTCAGGTTTTGGAGCCCTTGTGGAACAGTGGTTAAGAAATATGGCTGCTAACCAAAAGGTCATCAGTGTGAATCCAGCAGCCACTCCTTGGAAACTGTACGGGGCAGTTCTACTCTGTCTTCTAGGGTCACTATGAGCCAGAATTGACTCCATGGCAATGGTTTCTGTTTGATTTTTTGGTATTCAGGTTTTATAGACAACTTTAAATTTAGTCAGCACATCATTACCGAGTAATTCAGTGCTGTGATTAATTAAGATTTTCAGGGTACTTTATATAATTTCAATTTTGATTGGTTGTCAATTACATCAGAATATATAAATCTTATAAGAGTAATATGTTCTCGAACATTATAAAGAATAAAAAATAGAAATATCACTAAGACAATCACACAATCAGTGAGCCATAGTTGTAAGACCTCTGGAGTCTTAGGAACAGGACATGTTCATTCATCTTTGATTGTTTTCTGAAAGAATATATTTCAAGTGTGTTGGTGAGCCTGATCACCTAAATACGATTATGTGAAACAAGACAACCTGCTTCTAAAGTTATAGTTCAAGGCATAAAGATATGTGTTAAAAATATATATACATATACCTATACATATATGTATATATATTTCTATGATTATACAACTCATAAGGGTCTAACATTTAATAAGATGAACTTTAGTGCCACAGGTAAGAGCACTCTGTTTTCATAAAGGAAAAAAATTTTATTTCACAGTATCTATTTGTTATATTATTTTGAGTGAAAGGCACTGCTTAGTTTCTTGCCAATTTCAAATTGATGAAAGACAGTAAATTTCAGAAAACTATACATATTAAATAATGAGAATAAAAATAAAATTATTTTGAACTCTAAATAATTCTCAATTTAGTATCTCCTTGCTTTATGTCAGACATTACTCCTTCCTTAACTGGTTATGTTTTCAAAGTATTAGTTCCTATAAATGAAGAGGGCCTACTGTGACCACCACCCTAGTAATATACATGTCTTAATATTTCTATTTATAAAATATGTGTAACAAATAAATTAGCAGCAGAGCCATTCTCTTATTTTCATTTGATTTTCAGCTGAAGGTCAGTCATCAACATGAAAATGAACTATCTTGAATGTGAATACATCTTAAATTTGTAGAATTAATTACAATTCAAAACTTTCAAATTGTCTTGATTTTGTTGTTGTTGTTGTTGTTGTTAAAAGATCATATTGAAGTTGTGCTGGTAGATGTTTTAGTGCGTAGTTTTTATCCCAATGATACCTAGTTTTAACAAGCCTTCCCATTTTGATGAGTACATAGACCTTAAAATTTGAGTAAATATTTTACTTTATTTTGTTTAAAAACTTGTTTGAAAACGATTACCTCCTATCTTGGAGAAAGCACATTAGCGATGGCAAAGCCACTCACGGTATTTGAGCAGCAAATACAGCACAATTGTATTTCACATGCCTTTGTAGCTGCAGCGTTCATACTGAGTCAATATGTATTTCTATTTATACCTTGTCTTAAAATGCAAAATCTCTAGTAAAGAAAGAAACGAACAAAACTTCCTTTAAACCCTTGGACTTTAATTTTATATTTCCACGTGCAAGTGAAGCTACCGATGTGCCTACTCTGCCGACACATACTCTTAACTATTTTAACAATGGACTCGTGCAGACTAAGTGAATATTTTGCAAATAAACATGCTCATAAAATGTTATATATGTATGATATTTCTAGTATTGACAAGAAAAATTGAAATAATTATGTTCCCTCTAACTACGATAAAGTCTTCTAATCATGATAGCACTTTCATTTTTTAATGTTATTTTTTTGTTGAATAAGATGAATGATCAGAAGCAGTTGTAAGCCACATAATATTAGAGAATAATTCATCTTACTTGCTGCACAAGCCACTATTACTATTGATGAATGGAAATGCAGATGAAATAATTTCTTCTACTCCATTGGGCAATGATACGGTTTCACAAAGAGTCAGCGGAATGGCAAAAAAAAAAAAAAAAAAAAAAAAAAGTTGAAAATCAGCTGTGTAATGAACTGCAGTGAAGCAAATTTTCTTTATAAATAGATGAAATCACACTGCATGATAATGAAGATTGACTACTTGTATCTGTAATATTCCTAAAGAAAAAGTTGTGGAGATGATAATTCCAACATGAGAGTAACTAAAAAGGGTTTGTCTGTTAGTGAAATACTTAAATGTTATTTCTTGGAAATATATTTATTTTTCTCATATTAACAACTGGACATGTGATTAAATACCAGTTACTGGGGTTAGCATAGGAGCCCTGGTGGCACAGCATTTAAGCACTAGGCTGCTAACCGAAAGATCTGTGATTCAAACCTACCAGCTGCTCCACAGGGAAAGAGGTGGCAGTCTGCTTCTGTAAAGGTTATAGCCTTGGAAATCTATGGGGAAGGTCTGCTCTGTCCTACAGGGTCACTATGAGTCAGATTCAACTTGATGGCAGTGGGTTTGGTTTGTTTGTTTTGGTGTGGTGGTCAGGAACAAGGTTGTAATCAGCAAAAAATATTCCAGGTGTATTAACAATTCATTGTTATTCATTAGCAATATTTAGACACTCAGAAATATAGAGGAAAAAAGCAAATAAAATAATATGGTCATCAATGTTATTGATACATTAATAGCTTCAATAAATTAATTTTCTCTCAAACTGTGAGTAAAGGTTAAAGAAAAGTTTTAGCATTTTAGCCTACAAATAGAAGGATTATGAACCCCAAAAAGAAATTGTTTAAAAGTATTCACTCTGAAAAACATTATAGAAATTTTTTATTCATTCACTGAGGAATTAGCATTGGAGATAATTTATTACTAAGTGTTATATTTTAGTCATATGTGAGAAGTTAAATGAGTATATTTTACTCGATTTACAGATTTGTATGAATTTACAATATCAGATGGGAGATTCATACATTGGAAGCAGATATAGAACATGTTAACCAAAATACTCAGGAACAATTTGTTAAGTCATAGTATGGTTTCATCATTTTAAAAATAAAAGGCATTACATCCAGTTAAAAGTTTAATACACACCTTTTTTTAAAGAAGTTACATTTCTTTTTGCTTCATTTCTAAATATATTTATTGAAAGAATGGTTTTATGTAGAATGGAATGACAATAAAAACAAAATGAGTAGCAATTATGGAACAAAGGATATGTGAGTGTCCTTTTAGAAAACAGATTTAGAAACACAGATTATTAAATTAGCAGACACAGGTTGAATGCAATGATCTTAATGGAGCTCATGAATACATTCTGTTTTAGAATAGTTTATAATATTGTCCTGTTCATAGTTATGAGAAGTCTACATTTTAGAAATTTAATATTGATAATATTTATTTATTAGGTGGGTTATCTGTTGTTTTTCAAACCTAAACTAATCCAGTTGCCTTTGAGTTGATTTCGACTCATGGTATCCATGTATGTCAGAGTAGAACTGTACTTCATAGAGATTTCAATGGCTGATTTTTCAGAAGTAGATCTTCAGGCCTTTCTTCTGAGGTACCTCTGGGTGGACTCAAACCTCCAACCATTCAGTTAGAAGCCAACTGTGTTAACCATTTGCACCATGAGGGACATTTATACTATTCCCAGAGATCTGCCATACAAATTATATGTTATCTTACACAATTATTTTATTTTCAAAATTATTCTGTATTTTCTATCACTTATATTGTAGATATGATTTCCAAGACATTTTGAAGTAGTAGAGAAATGTATGCCTTCATATATGGTATGATTTCATGTTAGATACATTTTTCGTAGTGCTTCATATTACTCCATAATATGTTTTATCATAGGGAATTAATTCAACAGGGTACTTAAGAATAAGATTTTGCTCAATTGTGAAAATGCCATACTTCCCTATTTTCTTTATATTGACAGTTTATAAATTATCTTAGTATGTTATCTTGACTTCAATTCTGGCTATTCCTTCAATTATGAGCATTTCTTTATCTGATTATATTCAGATCAGTTTGTTCTAATCTGGTTTCTATTCTCATGTCAACCTATATTGCTATTATTTAATTTTTCTGTGTTTCTTGCACTCAATGGCTTCTGATTTCTTCTGCTAATTATATACCAGATGATAAAACAAGATTCCCAATCATTGTTGCCACTAATGGGAAATAATGTTTTGGCTTGTTGCAAATCAGAAAGTCAGAATTGGAAATAAATTTAGGCAAGGTACAGAAAAAAAAAAAAAAAAGACATTGGCTGGAAAAGTGAGGGGAGGTGAGAGGGAAAGAAAGAAAGAGAGAGATGAGAGAGAAAGCTCTGTTACCTCTTGGGAATCAGATCATTTTTCAAGGGAAAAAGAAATATGTGACTGGCCATAATTACCTCATGAGGAGCACTTCTTGGCTGATGCAGGTTATTGATCTTGCAGGCAAACTACCTGGGATCTCAGTACGACCTCCAAAACTGTCAAAGTGTGTGTGTGTGTGTATGTGTGTTTTAAATATATGTAAAATTACACACATTGCTGATATACAAATATGGCACGAACACATGTCAAAGATTGCATTAAGCTCACTAATTAATGAAGAAACTAGTAACAGGATAAGGCTGGTAAGAAAGGCAATATTGAGTGAGATCAAGAGATTTATACATTCAATCACGTGAGTGCTGAAATAAATTTACAATCCATAAAAAATTATCGATTACCTTTGAGTCAATTCTAACTCATGTTGATTCCATGTGTTTCAGAGTAAAACTGGGCTTCATAAGGGTTTTCTGGCTGTGACATTTCAGCAGCAAAGAGCCAGGCCTCTTCCAAGTCACCCCTGTTGGGTTTGAACCACCAAGCTTTGGTTAGTAGCCCAGTGATGAACTCTTTGTGCCACCCAGGGAACAATAAATCTGGAACTTATGTGGTATATCTTCTATCGCTCAAAAATAAGTTACCCTATAATTTTAGGGTATATTGACACTTGTGGTGCAGTGGTATATTGGCACTTGACTGCTCAACTGAAAGGCAGGCCGTTGGAATCCTCCATTTGTTCCGCTGGAGAAAGATGTGGCAGTCGGCTTCTGTAAAGATTGTTGTTAGGTGCTCTCGAGTAGATTCTGGCTTACAGCTACCCTATACACAACCGTGGAAACACTACTGGGTCCTGTGCCATCCTCAAAAATCATTGCCATGCTTGAACGCATCATTGCGGCTACTGTGTCAATCCACCTCATGGAGGATCTTCCTCTCTTTCCGTGACCCTCTACTTTACCAAGCATGATGTCCTTCTCCAGGGACTAGTCCCTCCTGAGAACATGTTCAAAGTATATGAGAGGAAGTCTCACCATCTTTGCTTCTAAGGAGCATTCTGACTGTACTTCTTCCAAGAGAGATTTGTTCATTTTTCTGGCAGTCCGTGGTATATTCAATATTCTTTGCCAACAACATAACTCAAAGGCATAAACTCTTTTTCGGTCTTCTTTATTTGTTGTCCATCTTTTACATACATATGAGGCAATTGAAAATACCATGGCTTGGGTCAGGTGCACCTTAGTCCTCAAAGTGACAACGTTGCATTTTAATACTTTAATTAAAAAGGTCTTTTGCAGCAAAATTGCCCAATGTAATGTGTTGTTTGATTTCTTGTCTGCTGCTTCCACTGGTGTTGACTGTGTATCCAAGTAAAATGAAACCCTTGACAACTTCAATTTTTTCTGTATTTATCATGATGCTGCTTATTGGTCCAGTTGTGAGGATTTCTGTTTTCTTTACGTTGAGATGTAATCCATACTGAAGGCTGCAGTAGTCTTTGATCTTCTTCGGTAGGTGCTTCAAGTCCTCTTTGCTTTCAGTAAGCAAGGTTGAGTCATTTGCAAATTGCATTTTTTTAATGAGCTGTTCTCCAATTCTGATGTCACGTTCTTCTTCATATAGTCCAGTGTCTCAGATTATTTGCTCAGCATACAAATTGAGTGAGTATGGTGAAGGGATACAACCCTGACACACATATTTTCCAATTTTAAACCAAACATTATCCTCTTATCCCATTCACGTACTCGGTTTAAACAAGTGTGGAGTCTGGCTTAAAAAGTCTAAAGTACATAGGGAAGCAAAAGAAGGAAAAATCATAAGACGCCTCAAATTCCACGAACATGACATGCATGAAGTCTCTGGCATAAGGAAGACCTAAACCCTCTGTTAAAAGCACTCACTTGATTAGTTTAGACTCATCCAATCTAACCTCTCCTCTGATTACCAGAAGTCAAATAGCTAGGGAATAAATCACATTTGCAAAATCTCTTCACAGCAGTACATAGATTAGTGTTTATTAAGTATGATTAGTGATTGATTAGCTGGGAATTGTAGTTCAGCAAAGCAAGCTAACAAATCAAAAAGCTGTCACAGATAGGTATGACATACTAAAGGAAAGAGTCCCATCCTTGCATGGTTTTATCTCTATGCTGGTGATGGAGATTCACCTTTAAGATGAATTTTCAAGGCTTCACAATGCTTACAGCTTTAAGATGTTATGATATGTGTCAAAGCTACAGTCGTATACCCATGACTACCCCTAAATAGTTGCATTTTTTGCCCACTTGCCTTTTAGCAAGATTATGTGGAAGCCTGTGTGGGTAGATTGGACATTTTTGTAACTCTCAAATAGTGGTTCAGGCTGATACTTTATGGGAGGGAAAAACAATTACATATCTAGAACATGTAAAAATTCTGGCCAAGATAAAGCGTTTCTCATTCCAATAGGGAAGACTAATAATGTAAATAGTTTAAATGATTGATGGTTTATATCCATTGAAGATGATACCATATTGGACACCCTCTGTTGGATTTCTGTTGCCGGCAGTTTGGATATACAGTAGCATCAGTATCTACATCGGTTTTGGTGGTGAGAGTCCATACTGAGGCACATACATAGCTGACATTTCTCAAACCATGGCTACTGGATTCACAGGCCCGTTACATGAACACTGGGGTAACTGAGGACAGACATTAACTGATACCTACTTGATGAGTCATTCTGTCTTCTTTGTTTAGTGTTCTTCAACACTGGATGCTACCTACTGGGCATAAATAAGTGATAGAAATTTCCTTATCCATTATGCCTACTCATACAAATCGAGTCATGTACCTCTTCTCCAGCCTTTCTTATCTCAGTCTTTCAATCTTTCTCCTTCAAGTCAACCAGCCATTTTCCACTGCCCATGAGTGCATGCGTATCCTCCTTTCAGCTACTTCTCTCTCCACATAAAGTGGGTGACCAGAAGTACTGCCTGAAATCCTGTCCACTGCAAGGACTTTCTATCCTAATGGTCTTTCAGGGCCACATATGGTCTGAATTATTATGTAACAACAGTCTCTATTTGGCTTGCCCCTACACTTGAACCAACATATTTGTAAACCAAGCTTGGACTTTTTCTCCTCTGTCAGGTGGTCTCAGGGCCATAAGAATGAACTAAGGAAAAGATGAATTGCTGCTAGATTCAAATGAATTTATGATTTTGTAGTCTTGACAGTTCTGGCCACACAGTCACTTAATAAACCATGGCCCAACACTTTCTCTACCTGTAACACTTTCTCTACCTGAACCTCATGCCTAGTAGCATGACCAGAGTGCTTTGAAAATAATGTGTAGTTCACTGTTTCAGATGACATGGCCTTGCTCTAGAGCCCTAGAAGCTTTTGCAACTCTTCAATCTGGGAATTCCAGAAGTTTTGCTGTGTGACTGTCTCTAATACAGATATAGTTGTATCATTGGGTCTACTAGATCATATGCCTCAACAGTCAGGACTATTCATACTACAAAATGGACCAGCTGCAGAGCCCTTGACTGTCTGCATTCTACTCAAACCCAAGCAGTCTTCTCTTGACCAAATCATTGCCTGCCTGGGGCAGTATTTATAACTGGATAAAATTTTGCTTCCCAAACCCAATAGCAAGCTTCTTTCCTAGGGTAGGAGGTGCAAGATGTAATAATTTGTCCTTTACTCTGGAGGTCATGCCCAGGATGCCGCAGACATGTGAATCTCTGAAAACTTCAACTATGCAATAGACAGAAGATATTGCTCAGTTGGAAATTGCTTAAATAAATTATCATAGCTCTATATTACTATTCAGTTGTCAAATAAATGAGGAAACTGCTATGCCAATGTGGAAAGATATCCAAAGCTTAATCTTTTGGGGAAAACAATAGTACACCAGGGTACTTCTGCTTCAATACAGGGACAACAAGAATTTATATTGATATGTGATTGTACAAACTTAAAATATGCTTGAAAGATCCATAAGAAACTAATAATACTCATTAACCATAGCGAGTGGCAGGAAGTAAGTGATGGGATGAATATTTTTATTTGTGTATTCTTAATATACTTTTCATTTTTGAATAATAATTATTGCCCAAAAAAGAAACATAATTTTAAAGTAAAATTAGCAAAATACAAAGTAATTGTACTATTTCTATGAGTTAAAAATTTTGTCTTTCACATTTTCTGTTAATTATGTCCTTAATTGATTTTTGCGTATCTTGTGAATTATGGTTATAATTTTATTTTACTTTTCCGCCACAGCATTAGTTAAGCAATATCCTTCAATGGCACTTGTTTATCTGTCAAGTTTTCTGTATGCCTTTGTTTGCCTCTGTATTCTAAACACGTATTTTAATTGACCTACGCCTGTGCCAGTACTTCATTGACTTATTGAACTATCTTTGTCTTTATAATTTATCTTAACATTCTTTTGGAATGACTGGGTTGTTTTGAAACTTTGATTTCCATGATAAATTTTTGAATCACCATGCCAAATTTCTAAAACAACTCTGTTGGTGTTTACACACACGCGCATATATCTAATATATACGTCATATAATGTAGCACATATTATATAATAATTGTGACTTCTCCTAATTTAGCTCTAATATTAATCAGTTACACTTTTCTCTTTTTTTTCTGACCCACCACACCAGTTTATTACTTTATTTGATTTTATTCTCAAGTTTTTGGTTGCTTTTTTTTTTTTAATGACTCCTTGGAATAAATTTATAACCTCTTCATTTTTGTCCTTTCTTATATTTCAACGTAATTGTTATTGTTGTTGTGTACAGTCAAGTCAATTCCGACTTATAGTGACCCTATAAGACAGAGTAGAACTGGCCCATAGGGTTTCCAAGGAGCGGCTGATGGATTCAAACTGACAACTTTTTGGTTAGCAGCCGAGCTCTTAACCACTGTGCCACCAGGGCTTCTCTAACTTAACAAGTTATGGCTAAAAAATTTCCTCAACTTACTGCTTTCGCATTAACCTGTAATTTTTAAAAAAAATAATATTTTCATTGTCATTCAGTTCTCAGTTTTAAAAAATTTCATCATAGTTTATGATGTGATCTGTAAATTACTATCTTTTTGCTCTTTTTTATTATTAGTGGTAGTAATTTATATCTCACAGATTATTAATAGAAATAATAGTGGACAATTTAGCACTAACATAGTGCAAAGTAATTTGCATATACTTTATACATATTATATAAATAAACCTGTGAGTGTAGATAATTTTATTAAACTTTCCTTTTCTAACAGTTTTATGAGAGGTTAACTGACATAATAAACTGTGTATATTTAAACCGTACAATATCATAGGATTTGCCATATATCTATCTCTATTTCTAGTCTATATCTATATTAATATGTGTGATATAGATATAGATGATACATTATGTAGATGATATAGATATATAGATATGTTGTTGTTAGGTGTCTTTGAGTCAGTTCTGACTCATAGCAACCCTGTAGATAGATATATCTGTGAAACCGTCACTGCAATCAAGATAAGGAACACATTCTTCACACCAAAAAGTTTTTTCTTACCTCTATGGAATCCTTTATTCCAACAACTCCTCACATTTCTTATTCCTTCCCTAGGCAACCATTGATCTGCTTTCTGGCATTAGAATTCAATTTGCATTTTCTTT
Source organism: Dugong dugon (assembly GCA_030035585.1). Lineage (NCBI taxonomy): Eukaryota > Metazoa > Chordata > Mammalia > Sirenia > Dugongidae > Dugong > Dugong dugon. The sequence goes on along the minus strand of CM057463.1, from coordinate 192,614,880 downwards.
AAGTACATATAAATGGAATTATGCAGAATGTGCATTTCTTTAACATAATTATTTTGAGATTCATTTATTTATCAACAGTTCTTATCTTTTCATTACTGAGTAGAATTGCACTATATGGATATCAAAATATTTGTTCATCCATTCACCTGTTGATAGATGTTTTGGTTATTTTCAATTGTTGCTTATTACAAATAAAACTGCTTTGAACATTTGTATAGACATCTTTCAAATGGGCCATTGACTTATTCAGACACATTATTTCGGTATCTTTTTTTTATCCTCAGGGCTTCAGAATGCACCACTTTCTGATGTATATAAAGAATTTAACCCACATAACATCACATAAGATCAGATGAACCACTTCAAAGCAAAGCAAGTGTAGGATTTATTCTACAACATTAGAATCCACTGTCATATCACATCCTGCACCATCAAGAAAACATCAGCTTGAAAAGCATTTGAGCAATCTGCTGAAGATGCAGTGGAAGTATGGGAAGCAATAATCTACAACATTGGGACACTATCCTCCAGAATCCAATATACACATTGAATCAAAGACCTTTATATGGTAGTCATTCCCAAACAGGAAGAATACATAGGTCTGGGAGCCAAGAATGGAATCAGGAGTTATCCCACTCAGCATCACTTCCAATACCTCTCTGGGGAGTTTGACTTTCTGTTCAAGACTTAAAAGACATAAAAACAGCAGATTTGGCACAGAGAAGCAAGCACAAATGGACGGAGAATACATGCCACACAAATATGGCCAAGGAACCAAAGAGCAGAAGTAAAAAGTGACAAGGACCTTCCCCCAGAGACAACAGAGAAAGGAAGTCTTCCCCTAGAGCTAGTGCCCTAAAGTTGAACTCTTAGCCTCCTAAAATGTGAGAAAATAAACTTCTGTTCCTCATCGCCTCCCACTTGTGGTATATATGTTATAGCAGCGCTAAGAAACTAAGACAGTTACCAGGGGCTCAGAACCCTCAGGGATGAGGGTCTGGATCACATCACCGGGTCCACTGCTACTGGCAAATGTAGAAGCTGAAATTGATGGAAATATTGAATGAATAGCAAAGAAAGGAGGTAATGAAGAGTCCATGGTGTAGACTTTGTTTGGCACAAAAATGTGTCAAGCAAATCCCCATCCAAGTAAGAATTTGTCCTAGCTGTCAACAGACTGCCTGCAGCTGTCACCTCCTTCAAGGATTGCCTCAGATTGCCCTTTCAGGACAGCCACGTTGAATGACTGACCACGTGAAACCCCATATATACTCCAGAGCTTTCTGTGGGGTTGAATGAGATTTTTTTCAGCCCTATAACACAGCTAGACTTCTACTTTTGCCCAGATATACTTTCCCCATCATTCCACAGTTGTCAATGCCTAATAAATGCCTTGCACCTACAACTCCATCTCAGCATCTGCTTCTGGAAAACCCAGCCTGCAAAAGTACTCAGAAGGAAATGAAGGTCTATTAACATGAGCTTCTGCTGACTTCTTGTCTGCAGTCTCCAACATCATAATGCTAATATCATACATAATTCGCATACAGAAATCTTCAGTTCTCACTGATGCATACCCATGTTAACAGAAGTCAAACATTATTCAATTTCATTAGAAAATGTATTTTCCACTAGAAATAACAAACATAGAGGCTGCTGGGAGATCGAAACTCTTATGCACTGCTGGTGGGAATACTTAATGATACAACCATTTTGGAAAATGATATGGCACTTCCTTAGAAAGCTAGAAATAGAAATACCATACGATCCAGCAATCCCACTCCTAGGAATATATCCTAGAGAAATAAGAGCTGTCACACAAATAGACATATGCACACCCATGTTCATTGCAGCATTGTCCACAATAGCAAAAAGATGGAAACAACCTAGATGCCCATCAACAGATGAATGGATAAACAAACTATGGTACATACACACAATGGAGTATTATGCAACGATAAAGAACAATGATGAATCTGTGAAGCATCTCATAACATGGATGAAACTGGAGGACATTATGCTGAGTGAAATAAATCAGTCACAAAGTATTGTACGAGACCTCTATTGTAAAAACTCATGAAAATGTTTACACACAAAAGTAACAATCTTTGTTGATTATGAGGGATGGGAGGGGTGGGGGTAAATACTAAATAGGCAATATATAAGTGGTATCTTTGGTGAAGGGTGAGACAGTACGCAATACTGGGGAAGCCAGCACAACTTATACAAGGAAAGGCCATGGGAGCTCCATAGACACATCCAAACTCCCCAAGGGACTAAATTGCTGGGTGGAGGGCTGTGGGAACCATGGTCCCAGGGAACATCTAGGTCAATTGGTATAACATAATTTATAAAGACAATGTTCTACATTCTACCTTGGTGAGTAGCATCTGGGGTCTTAAAAGCCTATGAGTAGCCATCTGAGATATTCCACTGGTCTCAACACTTCGGGAGCAAGGAAGAATGAAGAGAGCAGGATACAAGGAAAAGATTAGTCCAAACTACTAACGGACCACAGCTACCAAGGCCTCCACCAGACTGAGTCCAGTACAGCGAGATGGTGCCCAGCTACCACCCTTGACTGCTCTGACCAGGTTCACAACAGAGGTTCTGGACAGAGCTGGAGAAGGATGTAGAACAAAATTCTAACACACATGAAAAGACAAGATTTACTGGCCTGACAGAGACTGGAGAAACCCCAAGAGTATGGCCCCCAGACACTCTTTAAGCTCAGTGGTGAAGTCAGTCCCGTGGTTCACCGTTCAGCCAGAGATTGGACAGCCCCATAAAACAAAACGGGACCAATGCGGCACAGCAGTCCAGGGACAAGGACTAGAAGGTAGGAGGGGACAGGAAAGCTGGTGATAGGGAATTCAAGGTTGAGTAAGGACAGTGTTGACATGTAGTGGGGTTGTTAACCATTGTCATAGGGCAACATGTATACTAACTGTTTAATGAGAAACTATTTCATTCTGTAAACCTTCATCTAAAGTGAGAATAGCAGCACAACTGGAAGAACGCAATCAATGTCACTGAATTGTAAAGTAGAAATTGATGGAATGGTATATCTTCAGCTATGTATATTTTCACCAAAAAAAAAAAAAAAAGAAGTTCCTACAAGGTCGTGAAGGGAGAGTGTTGACCTGTCGTGGGGTTGTTAACCAATGTCATAAAACAATATGTGTACTGACTGTTTAATGAGAAACTATTTGTTTTGTAAACCTTCACCTAAAGTACAATAAAAAAAAATTTTTTTAAAGAAAATGTGTTTTCACTGAACACAGGTTTAATTCATGTAATTTCCCTGTTCAAAATCTAACCCCCTCCCTTTAGGTGGCATTTCTCCAGAAAGAATCTGAGAAGGGCTTAGGGTTTCCTATCAGAATGCATAGCCAAAAAGTTTGAAATGACTCCTCAGAGGTTGAACATGCATTAAAAAAAAGCTGGGTCTTATTATTTATTAGCCCCTGAAGCAATCATCAGTATTCAGGAAAAGGAAAAAAAAAGTGGTATTTTCTTGTGCTTATCACTGAGAATATAATGTGAGTAGATAATATAGTCTAATGTGCCTAAAATATTAAAGAAAAGGTTATCTTTCTTTTTTGAAAAGTATATTGTTCTACGAAATTTTAAGCTTTTCTTATTTTCACTCATCCTTCCCAACCATACACATACATATAATAAGGATTTTTTTTTGGTAACTTTAGCAAATGGCATAGTGACTATACATTCTGTTTTTACCCCTGTGAAGTAGAAAGATTAATTACAAAATGAGTATACACAAAGCAGCTGGAGAACACTGCTTATCTGATACCTAATCAAAAGCTCCATTTACAGTCAATTGTGAAAACTCATCCTAAAATGGGTATTTGAGGATGAAGCGATGGAGCTAGCAAAAGAGTTTTGTTTTAACACATATAACTTTAAGAGATTGAATTTACATTCTTTTTGTCAATATTTATCTGTAAAAGAGCAGTGCACATTGGCAGACCCCGTTCCGTTTTCAGTCTGTCACAATGTGACATGATTTAAGTACTCTATTGGGAAGCATGCCTTTGTTGAAAGGCAAAAAGAAGGTGCTTAAGGGGAAAAGAACAGTTTGTAAATCAAAACGCCCTGGAGAGTTGCCTAGGCAATGAAGATATAAGCTTGAAAATGTATATTTTAAGTCAAAAAATAAAAGCGCTATTTACTCTGTAGCTGTCTAGCCCACCTAGTGCTGGCACAGAACGAAAGTCTAACTTACTGTCCTAAGGTCTGTAGAGCGTTTCACTTGGATTTCACATGCCCCACTGTCTCTGTCTTTTATCTAAAAGCAACTACAGTTAAGGCATAATAAGTAACAAGAATGCCCATTTATTGTAAGCAACTGAAACTTTTTTCCAGCAAAATAAAATTTTCTTGCTGTGATAGTTAATATTATGTGTCAACTTGACTAAGCTGTAGTGCCCAGTTGTTAGATCAAACACTAGTCTAGATGAAGTCTAGATAAAGATACTTACATATTTATCATTTAAATTGCCTGACCTTAAGTATAGTAGACTACTTTCCATAATGTAGGTGGGCCTCATCCAATCACCTAAGGCCTTAAGAGTAAAAGTTGTGATTTCCCAGGTAGGTAGACATTCTGCTAGAATTTCCAGCCCTCCTCCTGGTCTAGCTATTAGACACAAGACTGCTATAGTTTCCAGCCTGTCACCTGACTACAGATTTTGAACTTTTCATTACCCAAAATCATGTGAGCCAATTCCTTAAGTACATTTCTCTCTCACTCTCTCTAAAGCTTGTCATAATTAGTGAAAAGATCTATTTTTCAATTTGGATTAGTTGACTACTTACGAGTCATTTGAAACTCATAGTATTTTCTGTCTCCCAGTATTGCTGAGGAGCCCTGGTGGTACAGTGATTAAGAGCTTGGCTGCTCACCAAAAGGTCGGCAGTTTGAATCCCCCAACTTCTCCTTGGAAACTCTATGGGGCAGTTCTACTCTGTCCTGCAGTTGACTCCACAGGAAAGGGTCAGGTTTGGTTTGGTTTTTGCAGTGAGGAAGGCTTTATTCACACTCCTTGTTTCATCTTATGAAACTTTTTGATCACGTGTGTTGCAAGCTTCAAAATTAGGTAGCAAGCATTAGCCAGTATATAACATCGATTAATGCTTGAACCCCCATGTGTCTGTCATTTTGTCATACAGTGGGGGCTTGTGTGTTGCTGTGATGCTGGAAGCTATGCTACAGTATTCAAATGCCAGCAGGGCACTGATGGTGGACAAGTTTCAGCTGAGCTTCCAAACTAAGACAGACTAGGAAGAAGGACCTGGTGGTCTACTTCTAAAAAGAATTAGCTAGTGAAAACCTTATCAATAGCTGCAGGACACTGATATAGTCCCAGAAGATGAGCCCCCCTGGATTGGAAGGCATTCAAAAGATGACTAGGGAAGAGCTGCCTCCTTAAAGTATAGATGACTTTAATGATATGGATGGAGTCAAGCTTTCAGGACCTTTATTTGCTGATTTGTCATGACTCAAAATATGGAGAAACAGCTGCAAACATTCATTAATAATCAGAACATGGAAAGTATGAAGTATGAATGTAGGAAAATTGGAAATAATCAAAAATGAAATAGAATGCATAAACATTGATATCCTAGGCATTAGTGAGCTGAAATGGACTGGTATTGGCCATTTTGAATCAGACAAGCATATGGCCTACTATGCCGGGAATGATAATTTGAAGAAGAGTGGCGTTGCATTCATCATCAAAAGGAATATGTCAAGATCTATCCTGAAGTATAATGCTGCCAGTGATAGGATAATATCCATACGTCTATAAGGGCAACTAGTTATTATGACTATAATTCAAATTTACACACCAACCACTAAGGCCAAAGATGAAGAAATTGAAGATTTTTACCAACTTCTGCAGTCTGAAATTGATCGAACATGTAATCAGGATATATTGATAACTACTGGTAATTGGAATGCGAAAGTTGGAAACAAAGAAGAAGGATCAGTAGTTGGAAAATATGGCGGTGGTGAAAGAAATGATTCTGGAGAGCACATGACAGAATTTTGCAAGACCAAAGACTTCATTGCAAATACGTTTTTTCACCAAAGTAAATGGTGGCTCTACTCATGGACCTCACCAGATGGAATACACAGAGATCAAATCAACTGCATCTGTGGAAAGAGACATGGAAAATCTCAATATCATCAGTCAGAACAAGGCCAGGGCTGACTGCAGAACAGATTATCAATTGCTCGTATGCAAGTTCAAGTTAAAACTGAAGAAAACTAGAACAAGTCCATGAGAGCCAAAGTATGACCTTGAGTATATCCCACCTGAATTTAGAGACCATCTGAAGAATAGATTTGATAAGTTGAACACTAATGAGGGAAGACCAGATGAGTTGTCGAATGACATCAAGGATATCATACATGACGAAAGCAAGAGTTCCTTAAAAGGAGAAAAAAGAAAGAGAAAAGACCAAAATGGATGTCAGAAGAGACTCTGAAAGTTGCTCTTGAAAGTTGAGTAGTTAAAGCAAAAGGAAAAAAATGATGAAGTAAAAGAACTGAATAGAAGATTTCAAAGGGAAGTTTGAGAAGACAAAGTAAAGTGTTATAATGACATCTGCGAAGAGCTGGAGATAGAAAACCAAAAGGGAAGAACACATTCAGCTTTTCTCAAGCTGAAAGAACTGAAGAAAAAATTCAAGTCTAGAGTTACTATAGTGAAAGATTCTACGGGGAAAATACAGAATGACACAGGAAGCATCAAAAGAAGATGGAAGGAATACACAGAGTCATTATACCAAAAAGAACTGGTCGATGTTCAACCATTTCAGGAGGTAGCAGATGAATAGGAACCAATGGTACTAAAGGAAGAATCCAAGCTGCACTGAAGGCATTGGTGAAAAACAAGTCTCCAGGAATTGACAGAATATCAACTGAGGTATTTCAACAAACAGATGCAGTGCTGGAAATGCTCAGTCGTCTATGCCAAGAAATTTGGAAGACAGCTACCTGGCCAACCGACTGAAAGAGATCCATATTTATGTCTATTCTCAAGAAAGGTGATCCAACTGAATGTGGAAATTATGGGACAATATCGTTTATATTACACACAAGTAAAATTTAGCTGAAGATCATTCAAAAGCAGCTGCAGCATTGTATCGACAGGGAACTGACAGAAATTCAGGCCGGATTCAGAAGAGGATCCTGGGGTATCATTACTAACGTCAGATGGATCCTGGCTGAAAGCAGAGAATACCAGAAAGAGGTTTACCTGTGCCTTTATTGACTCTGCAAAGGCGTTCAACTGTGCGGATCATAACAAATTATGGGTAACATTTCGAAGAATGGGAATTACAGAACACTTAATTGTGCTCGTGAAGAACCTGTACATAGATCAAGAGGCAGTCATTCGAACAGAACAAGGGGATACTTCGTGGTTTAAAGTCAGGAAAGGTGTGATTCAGGGTTGTATCTTTTCACCATAGCTATTCAATCTGTATGCTGAGCAAATAATCCAGGAAGCTGGACTCTATGAAAAAGAGCGGGCATGAAGATTGGAGGAAGATGTATTAACAACTTGCATTATGCAGAAGACACAACCTTGCTTGTTGAAAGTAAAGAGACCTTGAAGCACTTACTGATGAAGATCAAAGATCAACGTAAAGAAAACAAAAATCTTCACAACTGTACCAATAAGCAACATCATGATAAATGGAGAAAATAGTGAAGTTGTCAAGGATTTCATTTTACTTGGATCCACAGTCAACACCCATGGAAACAGCAGTCAAGAAATCAAAAGACGCATTTCATTGGGAAATCTGCTGCAAAAGACCCCTTTAAAGTGTTGAAAAGCAAAGCTATCACCTTGAAGACTAAGGTGCGCCTTACTCAAAGCATGGTTTTTTCAGTCGCCTGATATGCGTACAAAAGCTGGACAAGGAATAACGAAGACTGAAGAAGACTTGATGCCTTTGAACTGAGGTGGTGAAAAAAATTGAATATACCTTGGACTGCCAAAAGAACGAACAAATCTGTCTTGGAAGAAGTACAAGCAGAATGCTCCTTAGAAGCAAGGATGGCAAAACTACGTCTCACATACTTTGGGTATATCAGAAGGAGGGATCAGTCCCTGGAGAAGGACATCATGCTTGGTAGAGTAGAAAGTCAGAGAAAAGGAGGAATACCCTCAAGGAGATGGACTGACACAGTGGCTGCAACAATGGGCTCAAGCATAGCAACGATTGTGAGGATGGTGCAGGATTGGGTGGTGGTTTGTTCTGTTGTACACAGGGTCGCTATGAGTCAGAATCGACTCGGGGGCACCTAACAACAACGTTTGAAAGCTAAACAAAACTTGCATTTCTGTAATATATTTTATTTGAATATTATGCATTATCTTTTTAGTCACTTTAATTTGTTAATAATACTTCTGCATAAAAGGATTGATGATTGACTGATCCAATTTGTTTCTAAGTCAATTTATTAGTAGGATTTTTGCAAATATGTACGAGAAAGGATGACCTATAAATTTATTTTCTTCTAATATCTTATCAGGTTAGTGTACCATGTTTATGCCGCCCTCATAAAATCACCTGAGGCATTTCCTCTATCGATGTTATTTTTCAGCTTTTTTGAAAGCTGGCTGTTTTTACTTCCTAATTTTTTTGAAAGACTTTGCCATGGATGCTATCTGAGCTGAGACATTTCTTTGGGTCCTTTAAATTATTGATGATGGTTTCTTAAAATTACATGAACATACATATTTTCTATAACTTCTGGGAGTTTTGAGAATGTTTTCTAAGGAACTATGAGTCAGAATCAACTCAACAACAACAGGTTTTTGTGTCTGTGAATGTTCACATTTACTGTCATTCAGTTCTTACGACAACCTCTTCCTTTCTTTTTAGTGTCTGTACAGGAGGAAATGCTCTCTCGTTTTCATTGTGATATTGCTAATTTATTCTCTCCTTTTTCTTGAATAATCTTAGTGGGGTATATTCGTTTCATTACACTTTTGGAAAAAATAACTTTGGGATTGTTGATTTTTTTTAAATCCTGTGTTTTCCATTTCATTGGTATGTATTCTTGTTTTTATTATCTCAGCCATTCTTCTTTCTTTAAGAGGCAGTTACTGCTTGTTATTATTATTAGATGAATTTAGATAATTTATTTAAATCACTTTTTATTTTCTAACGTATGTGTTAGAACGACAAACTTCTGATTGTTGATGTTAGCTGGAATCCACAATTTTGAATATTACATAACTCTTATCTTACAGTTCAACATATTTTCTATTTTCTATTGTGATTTGTTAACATGTTTCATGGCTTAAAAAAATGAGCTATTTGATTTTCAAACATTTAGTCCTTTTTAGTTACCTTCTCATATTTATTTTGACTTTATTTCTCCTGTCTACAGAGAAAATACTGAAATGAGTACCATTATTTATCCCACATATGGTCTGTTTTAGAAGATGTTCCATCTGATCCTGAACGTGTGTATTCTGTAGTTGTTGCAACTGATTATCTGTTCATTCTACGAATTACCGACAGGTGTTAACTTTTTCTATCATAACAGATTGGTCTCTTTCTCCTTTTAATACTGTCAATAGTTTCTTTGTCTATGTTTGTACAGTAATGTTTTTAAGTGTAAATACATTGAGAATTATTTTGTCTTCCAATTGAAGTGACCCTTTTACCATTATTAAATATTCAATTTTATCTCCAGTAACACTTTTTTTTTCTTTGCCTTACAGTTTTTTTTCTGATAATAGTAAAACCACACCAACAATCCACGGTTATTGATTGCATGATATATACTTTTTTAATATTTTTACTTTCAACATTCTATGTCCTAAAATATAAAGTATGTATTTTTAAATAAGATATGGTTAGGCATGGATATTTTTGTTTGATTTGTTAGTTTGTTTTTATTTTGTGATAGGGCAATCTTTTTCCTTTAATTGGAGTTTTTACCCTTTTATATTTATTATTTTATTGTACTTTAGATGAGGGTTTACAGAGCAAACTAGTTTCTCATTAAAAAATTAATTCACGTGTTGTTTTGTGGCATTAGTTGCCAACCCCACGACATGTCAACACTCTCCCCTTTTCAACGCTGGGTTCCGCATTACCAGCTTTACTCTTCCCTCCTGCCTTCTCAGCCTTTTATGTTTAATAGAACTAATCACGTATGTGGGTTTAAATCAGCTACCTACTATTCTTTTCTGTTCTTTCAAATCAAAATTGTTCTTCATTCATTTATTCACCATTTCTGCCTTTTATTATTTAAGTATCTAAGTATATCCCATTTTTTTCACTATTAGTATTTACTTTACATTTTAATTAATTATTATTTTTGTGGTTATGCTAGAGGTTTTCATATGTAACATTGATCAATTACCAAATACTTAAATTACTGTTTCTAACATTTGCCACACTGCTGTGCAGGAACATTATAACAATATTATTATATGTAGTCCTCCAATCTTTTTACTCTTACTATTATATATTTCATTAAAATATATAAATATCATATGACATTTATGATTATATCATATATATGAAATATATGTTTCATTTTTGTATCAACATACATAGAAAATATATGACAGCAGTAATACACACAGACCCTTATGTGTGTACAAGTTATTGTTAGAATTTTTTATTGCTTTAAACAATATTATTTTTATATTTACTCACATAGGTGTCCTTTTTTGGTGGTTTGCTTTCTGCTTCCTGCAGTCTCTCTCTCTCTCTCTTTTTTTCAGCTATGACCATTGTTCTTTCAGCCTGAATAGATCATTTTAATATTGCTTGTTGAGTTGGTCTACTGGTAGCAATTTTTATGCATATCTTGTATACAAGACTTTATTTAAGACTTTATTTTTCATAACTACAGAATATTATATGACAGAACACCCCTCCATGCATAACTCTAGACTTTAAAACTATTATTCCACTGCATTATGGATTCCACAATTTTTATTAAAATATCATTTGCCACGATTATTGCTGCTCCTGTAAGATAGTTTATCTTTTTATTCCCCTGGGGTACTAGTAAGATTTCCTGTAGATTTTTGGCTTCATCTGTTTAACTATGATGTTTCTAAGTTTGATTTTCTCTTTATCTATCCTTCTTGGAAATCACGGAGATTCCTGGATCTTTGGGTTGACATACTTTATCAGTTTCAGAAAACGTTCATCCATTATCTCTGTGATCATTTCCTTTTCCCTGTTCTTTCTCTCACTCTTACTTTCTCACTCTCTTACTCTTGCTCTTGTTCTTTCTCACTTCAGTTGCAGCTATGCTAATCCTTTGACTATATACAGATATCACGGATGCCATGTTTGTCCTCCCTCACTTCCTCATTTCCTTCCTTTCTTTTTCCCTCTTAATGCATCTGGACATTCTCAATTTTCCTAATTTTCTAAGTCATTAATACTGTTTTGTATTTTTTATCAACCTACTATCAAACTCATCTAAAGAATACTTAGCTTAAGACATTGTATTTCTTGTGTTTTAGGTTCTCTAAATTATTTTTTATATCAGTTGAAGATTTTTGTTGAAATTCTTTATGCTTTTTATCTGTTGTCTTCATTTTTCGTCCCATTTTCTTACCACTACAATATATGATTTATCACTCTGGATATTTTGTGTCTCCACTCTCCTGGCTTTTGATTTGTTTAGTAAGCCTTGTAGTTTAAGACCTTACGTTCTACCTTATGGATGAAATTTTTTGAGTCTATGCACTACTATCTTCCCTCAAAGTGGACTTTTCTTCTGATGGTCAAATAGTTTATCACCAGATCACCTTGATCTTACCAGGTTTGATTTTGAATTTTATAAACACTGAACTATTGCGATTTTGAGTTTAAATTTAGAGATCAGAACTTGCTGTGTCTCAAGAAAATGCAAAAGATGTTTGCTACGTTTCTCTTTCTTGCCATGGCTGTTTTCCCATCACTACACAAGTTCTAAAATCTCTAGTTTGCTTTTAGAGATAACAGTGATATTTTTCTGTGGTTTCTTAGATCCGTGTGTGTGTGTGCTTTGATTTCTGACCTCTGCTGCATTCAACTAAAGCACTGCCTTTTCCTTGGCTTCCATTCCCTTCTACTGCATTAATAAAGAATCTGGGATGGATATGGAACACTACTCAGCTCAAATGTTTCCTTTCTTTCAAGGACCAGAGCAGGTATTGCTTGCATTGGAATGATCACTTCAATGACATTAAAAATATATTTTATATATAATCTCAAGTTTTATAGTTGTTCTGTCTAGATACATTATTTATATTTAAATATCTGAATAGTTACAATTATATACAGAATAATAAACAAGTGTACAATACTGAAAGTTTAGTGAGAAAGTTTCAGATTATGTAACATAATTCAAATTCAGAGTTGTGGTTGCATTCCTTTGGATTTTATCATAAATTTCATGAAGAAAGTAATGTTTTGTTAGAATTGAAACCATTTAGAGTATTTTTAATGTGACACTTTTAAAACTTTTTCTTTGTAAAATACACTGTTGTTGTCAGGTGCTGTCAAGTTGGTTCTGATTCATAGCGACCCCATGTACAACAGAATGAAACACTGCCCAGTCCTGTGCCATCCTCACAATTGTTGCTATGTTGAGCCCATTGTTGCAGCCACTGTGTCAATCCATGTTGCTGAGGGTCTTCCTCTTTTCCACTGATGGTCTACTTTACCATGCAAGATATCCTTCTCCAGGTACTGGTGCCTCTTGATAACATGTCGGAAGTATGTGAGACATAGTCTCATTAAGTATTTTGAAAATATTACTATTATATATGGTAAAGCTTTATTATTTTATATATTGCCATCTTTCCTTAACTTCATCGATATTTCCAATTTTCCATCTTGTGATATTATTTTTCTAATAAATATACCTTTTGTTACAGATTCTGTTTGCTTATCACCTAGTGCTATATGGTGCTAAATTTATATCAGGAAGGATAATGATTCTGAAATGATTATAGATATAGATACATAGATACACACACAGAAACACACAAAGGAGGCACAATGGTTAATTACTCAATTGCTAATGAAAGATTGTCGGTTGCAACTCACCAGCCCTTCAGAATGAGAAAAGACCTGGCAATCTCCTAGCATAAAGATTACAGCCTAGGAAATCCTATGGGGCAGTTCTCTCTGTCATAAAGGGTCAGTATGAGTCAGAAGTGACCTGACAACACACAACAAAAACAACACACACACACACACACTTATGTGTATGTGTAATATCCTGATTAAAAAAATAATAATAACCCCATATATTGTGATGGTGTGATAAGGCATACACAATAAGATGCAAAATCACATAAATATGGGCAAGATATATTTATGAAATCTGTAACACTAGAAAGTCAGAGTAAATCTCTAACTTCCTAAGTGTATCTGTGATGATTACTATTAGCAAGTGGATGCACACACGGGCTTGCTAATAACTTTCTTAGGGAATTGGATCTGTTTGTTCAGTGACTAGCAAGACCTTATAATCCTCTAGGGCTAATGATGAAAAGTTTTCCTCATTTAAAAAAGAGAGAACATTCCACAGAAAACTGTTAATTACACTATTCCGATTTAAACTGTAAAATAGGGAACTATTGCTCATGTGTTGTATGATTCATGATCCCTAGAGCAAAGCAAGTGAGCCTAGTTTCTTAAATTTTTATCAAGGAATGATACTTGTATATTAATCCTATTAACATTAAAATATAATATCAAAAGTGATAATCCATCATATTTTAAATTGAAAGCACATACTTTATTTTTTTCCTATTCAAAGAGCTCTTATTTGCTTAGGAAAAGAAGAAGATTCTCTCAATTATTTTTTTGTTTGTTTGTTTCTGTAAATATTTACAGCATTGGAAGCCCTATGGGGCGGTTCTACTTTGTCCTATAGGGTCACTATGAGTCGGAATCGACTCAAGGGCAGTGGGTTTGTCTTGGGTTACTTGCATTTCCTTAATGACTGATCATGTTGAACCTCTTTTCATAAGCTTGTTGACCATATATGGGTGCACCTTCTTTAGAGAGAAATTATTAGAGAAATATCTATTCAAACTCTTTTCCCATTTATTAATTGGGTTGTATACCCTTTTCTTGTTGAGTTGTAAGGCATTTTTTATATTCTTTATACTAGGCATTTACCAAATATACAATTTGTAACTATGTTACCCTGTTATGTGGGTTGCCATCTCACTTTCTTGATGCTGTCCTTCAATGCACATTAAAAAAAAATTTTTTTTGAAGCCTAATTCATCTACGTTTTTCCTTTTGTTATTCTTGCATTTGATGTCAAAGTTAAGCACTCATTGCCAAATATAATATCATGAAGATTTACCTATCTGTTATCTTTTGATAGTTTTGTGGTGCTAGTCCTTAAATTTTAGTTATTGATTTATCTGGAGTTTATGTTTACATATGGTGTGGGGTAGAGGTTCAACTTCATTGTTTTGTATATGGATATCCAGTTGTCACACACAATTTGTTAAAGAGACTATTCTTTTCCTATTGAATGGTCTTGGCAACCTTGAAGAAAATCAGTTCACCACAGATGTATGAGCTTATTAGTGGGCTCTCAATTCTGTTCCATTGGTCATTTGTAAAGGAGCCCCGGTGGTGCAGTGGTTAGCTCGGTTGCTAACTGTAAGGTCAGCAATTAGAAGCCACCCGTCATTCCATGGGAGAAGGATGTGGCACTCTGTTTCCATAAAGATTACAGCCTTGGAAACCCTATGAGCAGTTCTTCTCCATCCTACAGGGTTGCTATGAGCTGAAACGGACTTGTTTGCAAAGGGCTTCGTTTGGGTCATTATGTCTATCCTTATGCCAGTATCACACTCTGTTGATTACAATAGTTTTGAGGTAAGATTTGAAAGAGTGCATTCTCTAAAATGAACTGTTTGGCTGTATAAAGTACCTTACAGTTCCATATACGTTTGAAGATTGAATTTTCATATCTGGAAAAAAAAGGTTGTTAGAATTTTTTATAGGGATTTAAGATTCCCTGAATCTGTAGATTGCTTTGGGATGTATTGTAATTTTAATGATATTAAGTCTTCCAGTCCAGGAACACAGGATACTTTCAATTTCCTTAGGTCTTCCTTTATAACTTTCAGGTATGTTTTGCAGTTTTTAGTATGTAAGTCTTTCACAACCTTAGGTACATTTATTCATAGGTATTTTATTACTTTGTATACTATTTAAGTTAAATTAGTTTATTAACTTCCTTTTCACATGGTTCATTGCTGATGTATAGAAAAAAAACTAATTTTTGTGTGTTGATCTTGTATCCTACAACATTACTAACCATACTCACACTTCACTTATCAACATAGTTCCTGCCTTAGTCATCTAGTGCTGCTGTAACAGAAATACCACAAGTGGATGGCTTTAACAAAGAGAAGTTTATTCTCTCACAGTCCAGTAGGCTTCAAGCCCAAATTCAGGGTGTCAGCTCCAGGGGAATGCTTTCTCTGTAGGCTCTGGAGGAAGGTCTGTGTCATCAATCTTCCTTTGGTCTGGGAGCTTCTCTGTGCAGGAACCTCAGGTCCAAAGGACTTTCTCTGCTCCCGACACTGCTTTCTTGCTGGTATGAGGTTCCCGTGTGTCTCTGCTCACTTCTCTCTTTTATGTCTCAAAAGAGATTAGCTTAAGACACTACCTCATTTTGTAGACCTCATCAGTGTAACTGCCACTAATCCATCTTATTACATTATAGTGACAGAGTTTACAACACATAAGGAAATCACATCAGATTACAAAATGGTACACAATCATACAATAATGGGAATCATGACTCAGTCAAGTTGACAGATATTTTGGGGGGGGGGCACAATTCAATCCATAACAGTTAGGTTCCAAATAACAGGTTGTTATGTGAAAACTGGCATTATGTAAAGTGGAGGATGACTTTATCATTACATAACTACCAAATTATACCATTATATAACTGTCAAACCACTGAGAACCATTGCCAAGCCAAGTTCAAGTTGACACACAACCTTAATCATCACAGCCAGTGTCACTCTTGCCTGGCACCTCAGCGTTAGTTACTGTAAGACACACATCCTTAATGTGCAAAATAGTCAGGTAATAGATTGTTTAAAAAAAATTTATTGTGTTTTAGGTGAAAGTTACAGCACAAATTAGTTTTTCATTCAAAAATTTATACATAAAATGTTTTGTGATATTGGTTGCAATCTCTGCAATGTGTCAGCACTCTCCCCCTTTCCCTTTCCACCTCGGGTTACATACAGTTTTCCAGTCCCTTCCTGCCTTCTAGCCTTTGCTTTAGGGCAGCTGTTGCCCATTTGATCTTGCAGACTTGATTCAACTAAGAAGCACCTTCCTCATGTGTGCGTTTTTGTTTCTTTTATAGGCCTGTCTAGTCTTTGGCTGAAAGGTAGACCTTGGCAGTGGCTTCAGTTCTGAGTTAGCAGGGTGTCCAGGGGTCATACTCTTGGGGTTTCTCCAGTCTCTGTTAGACCAGTATGTATTGTCTTGTGAATCTGAACTTTGTTCTACGTTTTCTCCGTCTCTGTTCAGTACCTTCTATTGTGATCCCTGTCAGAGTGGTCAGTGATGGTAGCCAGTACCCTCTAGTTCTTCTGGGCTCAGGCTGGTGGAATCTGTGGTTCATGTGGTCCATTAGACCTAATATTTTCCTTGTGTCTTTGGTTTTCTCCATTCTCCTTTGCTCACAGAACGTGATGGGACCAATAGATGTATCTTATATGGCTGCTCGTAAGCTTTTAAGACCCCAGACACTAATCACCAAAGTAGGAAGTAGAACATCTTCTTTATGAACTATGTTATGCCAATTGAACTAAATATCCCCCAAAACGATGGTCCTCAGCTCTCAGCACCAGTGTCTTGGTCCCTCAAGGTATTTAGATGTGTCTAGGAAACTTCTATGACTTTGTCTTGTTCAAGGTGTGTTGGCTTCCCCTATATTGTGTGTTGTCTTTACTTTCACCAAAGTTAACACTTGTCTTCTATTTAGTTAGTGATTGCCCTTCCTCTCCCCTCCCCTTCCTCATAAACATCAAAGATTGTTTTCTTTTGGAAACAAGATGTGCTTCTTTTTGAAAAAAAGGTGTGTAAACCTTTTCTTCGGTATAATAACGTTCTCATATAAGATTTTTCCTTTTGTGATTGACTTATTCCACTCAGCATAATGCTTCCAGATTCATCCATGTTGTGAGATGTTTTGAAGATTCATCATTGTTCTTTATCGTTGCATAGTATTCCATTATGTGTATGTACCATAATTTGTTTGCCCATTCATCTATTGATAGTCACTTAGGTAGTTTTCATGTTTTTGCTATTGTGAATAATTCTGCAATGAACATAAGTGTGCGTGTATATTTGTGAGACGGCTCTTTTTTCTCTTGGATATATTCATAGGAGTAGGATTGCTGGATCACATAGTATTTCTACTTCTAGCTTTTTAAGAAGGCGCCGTATCATTTTCCATAGTGGTAGTACCATTTTACATTCCCACTAGCAGTGCATAAGAGTTCCAATATCCCCACAATCTCTCCAACATTTGCTATTTTCTCTTTTTTATATTGGTGACAACAATGTTAGAGTGAGATGGCATATCAATGTATTTTTGATTTGATTTCTCTCATGACTAATGATCATGCACATTTCCTTATGTCTCTGTTAGCTGCCTGAATGTGTTCTTTGGTGAAGTGTCTGTTCATATCCTTTGCCCATTTTTTAATTGGATTATTTGTCTTTTTGTTATTGAGGGGTTGAACTATTCTATAGATTTTAAAGATTAGACCTTTGTCGATATGTTGTTGGCAAATTTTTTTCCCAGTCTGTAGGTTCTCTTTTTGCTATTTTGATGAAGTCTTTTGATGAGCTTAAGTGTTTAATTTCTAAGAGCTCCCAGTTATCTAGATTATCTTCTGATGTTTTTGCATTTAGTTATGATTTGTATTCTATTTATTCCATGTATTCGGGCTGCTAGTGTTTTTCCTATTTTTTCTTCCATGATCTTTAACCTTTTAGATTTTATACTTAGGTCTTCGATCCATCTTGAGTTAGTTTTTGTGTACGATGTGAGATATAGGTCCTGTTTCATTTTTTTAGAGCTCGACATGCAGTTTTACCAGTGCCATTGGCTGAAAGGACCATCTTTTCCCCATTTAATGGACTTTGATCCATCAGCTGACCACAGGTGGGAGGATTTACATCTGCGTTCTTGGTTCTGTTCCATTGGCCTCTGTATCTGTCATTGTACCAATAGCAGGTTGTTTTGACTACCCCGGCTGTATAGTAGGTTCTGAGATCAGGTAGTGTGAGGCCTCCTGCTTTGTTCTTTTCCTTCAGTGATGCTTTGCTTATCAGAGGCTTCTTTCTTTTCCACTTAAAATTGGTGGTTAGTTTTTCCGTCTCATTAAAGAATGCTGTTAGTATTTGGATCAGGATTGCATTATATCTGTAGATTGCTTTCAGTAGAATTGACATTTTCACAACGTTGAATATTCCTATCCATGAGCATGGTGTGTTTTTCTGTTTATGTAGATCTCTTTTGGTTTCTTGCAGTAATGTTTTGTAGTTTTCTCTGAATAGGTCTTTTATGTTCCTGGGCAGAGTTTTTCCTAAGTATTTTATTTTAAAGTACTATTACAAACGGTAAGTCGGCAGCTTGAGTCTACCAGCAGCTCCTTAGAAAGCCTGTAGGGCTGTTCTACTCTGTAGAATTGACTCGATGGCACTGGATATTATAAATGGTATTGTTTTCCTGATTTCCTTTTCCAAGTTCTCTTTGTTGGTGTATAGGAATCCAACTGATTTTTTTATGTTGATATTGTATCCTTCTACTCTACTGAATCTTTATATTAGTGCCAAATCTTTATATTAGTTTTCTTTTGGACAGATAGGAGATTTTTCGCCATTGTCTTAAAGGCAAACTATCAGATAATCAGGAAGTTGATAAGTGAGGAGTAGGTGTATGTTTATTAGCAGTAGTAGTTGTGTGTGTGTGTGATTGTGTTATTATTTGGGATTTTCCATACATAGGATCATGTCATCTGTGAACAAAGATGGGCTTTACTGCTTCCTTTTCCATTTGGATATATTTTATTTCTTTTTCTTGCTTAGTTATCCGGGCTAGAACTTTCTGTACAATGTTGAATGGCAGTGTTGAAAGAAGGCGTCATTTTATTTTTCCTGATCTTAGGGAGAAAATTTTACTTTTTTCTGCATTGCGTATGATGTTAACAGTGGGATTTTGGTAAGTGTCCTTTATCATGTGGAGACAATTCCTTTCTATTCATAGATTTATGAATGTTTTTAAAATGGAAGGGTGTTGTGACTTTGCCAAATGCTTTAATGTATCAGTTGAGATAATTGAGTGTATGTGTTTTTTCCTTCATTTTATTAACACTATGCATTTCATGGTTTGATTTTTTTTAGGTTGAACCACCTTGCTTTCCTTGGACAAATCCCACTTGGTCATAGTATATAATCCTTGTAATATACTGTTAGGCTTGGTTTGCTAGTATTTTATTTAGGATTTTTCCATCTATAGTCATAAAGAATATTGTTCTGTAGTTTTCTTTTCTTGTGATGTGTTTATCTGGTTTTGGTATCAGGGTAATGCTGGCCTCACAGGCTTAGTTACAAAGTGTTCCCTCTCCTTTCATTTCTGGAAGAGTTTGAGCAATATTAGTGTTAATTCTTCTTTAAATGTTTGATAGAATTCACCAGTTAAGCTGTTCAACAATGGTCTTTTCTTTTTTGGGAGTTTTTTTTTTAATTACTGAATCAATCTTTATTTTTATAGGCATATTCAGAATTTCAAAATTTTTTTCTCTCACACTTTAGGAGGTTAGAAGTCCACATTCAGGGTACCAGCTCCAGGGGAAGGCTTTGGCTGTCTGTCAGCTCTGGGGTAAGGTCCTGGACATCAATCTTCCGCTGGTATAGGAGCTTCTCAGTGCAGGAAGCCCAGGTCCAAAGGATCTGTTCTGCTCCCTGTTCTTATTGCTTGGTGGTAATGAGGTCCCTCGCCTCTGTGCTCATTTTTCTCTTTTTTATCTCAGAAGCCATTGATTCAAGATACAATCTAATGCTGTAGACTGTATCCTGCTTCATTAACATAACTGCTTCTAATCCTGGGTCATTAACATCATGGAGGTTAGGATTTACAACACTTAGGATAATTACATCAGATCACAAAATAGAGGAAAACCACACACTCCTGAGAATGATCATCTTGCCAAGGTGACACACATTTTTGGGGGACAAAATTCAATCTATAATATTCGCTTTTTGAGGTTGGACACAGCCTCCTTATGAATTGTTTTTCTTTGACTGCAATATTTCAATCATTGTTTACTTTAAGAATTAGATAAAAAGAAGATATTATCTACTTATGCTAGGCAGATGCACAGAGAGATTCAATTACTTTATCCTGTTAAAAAACTATTTCTTTGCAACTGCTTCCCTTGCAACTATCGCCTAATTTACTTTCCTTTAAAATATTCTTTATTTCTCCTTATGTAGTGGGTCATTTTGGGTTTCTCAAGCATCAGGGAACACCCAGAGGAGTCTTTCTAGAGAAACACATGAAGAAACAATTTACAGAAACCAAAGGAAGAGAAGTTGATAGGTAAATAATGATTGGTACTGAGAGGAAATTGTACTCTACTGTGGCAGCAGGAACAAGTTATGGGCACAATGCTCCCTGCATGCTGGTCATTTTGGTAGTAAATTAACAGGGCAGAGAGTAGGATGACGTGAGTGAGCCATTCACTTGGGTACAAAGTATAAGGGGTCACTAAAAACTCAGTAATCAAGATAAATAATATATAAACATAAATTAATGCAAAAAAAAATCATGGGTGAGTTCTAGCAAAATGGCGCTCTAGGCAGAAGCACCACGCCATCCCTCCAAGCAAATACCTGAAAAACTAAGCCGAACAGAGAATACAACAATCCTGAAACCCTAAAACATCAAATGAAGAGATAAAGAACTCAGCCAAGCACGAAATGGAGTGAGAAAACTGACAGAGAACGGACAGCAAGGAGAGATACATACAGAGGTCCCCTACCAGCTAACGCAGCACGGATCCACCATCTTGGACTCCTATCGGAGACGAGCAAACAGGGGTACGAGAAAGCAGCCTCACGGAGTGTCCAGTGGGAGACAAAACAACCATTGGGAGCCCTTTCTGGACAGGCGGAGCTGCATGGCAAGGAACTCCCCTTCCGCTTCCACAGACGTGCAGAGGGATCCCTGAGAGCATTTCTTTTTTCGTTGTTTTTCTTTTTTTCTGTTTTATGTGGGGCCTTTCTTGTTCTTTTATTTTAATTTGATTTGTTTTCCTTTCCTGTTTTGTCTTTCTTCTTTGCTCAGTTTCTCGTCCCTCTCTATCTTCCTTCTCTTTCTGATCCCTGAATACCAGGTGTTGTATACCTCTATGCCTTCTAGCCAGGCTGTATTGCAACACCTAAGAGCGACTTCCCCAGACCTCATAGCTGCATCGGTGGGATCCCTGGGAACTTTGTGGTTCTTTAACCTTTCTGATTTTTATTTATTCATTCTTTTCTTTTCTTCCTCTTCCCCTTTCTGTTTCTCTCCATTACATAGTCTCTCATCTCTCCATTCCAATGGCAAGCTCCTGTAGCATTCTTTTTTGTTTGTTTGTATGTTGTTGGCTCCTGTGCCTCTCTCCTCTATTCCATATCCATCTTAGCTCCACACATAACAGTCTCCCCCCTCCATCCTGCCTACCTGCACTGTGCGCTTGACATCACACCACCAAGCAGCACTGATTACCGACCCACCCTGGTGGCTATAGTAAGTGCCACAAACAACCCGTCCCAGTAGCTCCTCTTCAGCTAGACCTGCCCTGCTGTACCATATCTGAGTGACTGACACTGCCAGTTGGAGAAGGAGGTGAAAAGTATTCAGTGCACAGATGAGCAAACAACAAAGAACACACAATCTGCCTGCTTAAACATAGTCAAATTTATTTTTTAAAAAAGGGATGAAACAAACAAATCTACAATCAATAAATGAGAAAAATAACTACTGAATGCCCAGAAAACAGCAGACAATATCTAAAAATTTACAAAACCAGGACAGGATGGTTCCAGTAGGTGTCCAAAATAAAACACCAGATGACCCACTTGTGGAAGAAAATGCACTAGAACTACCTCATAGGGAATTCAAATCTCTAATACTCGGAATTCTCCAAGAGCTGAGGAAAAAAGCTGACAAAATTGGGGAAAAAATAGACAAATTCATGGAAAATACAAACAAAACACTGGAAGAATTCTGGAAGATGATGCAGGAACAAAATGCCAAAATACATTCACAACCAGAAATTATACAAAGACAACAATTAGAAATCCAAAAGATAAACAACAAGCTTTCGGACATGGATGATGTCATAGAAGGGCTAAGAAGCAGATTTGAAACGGTGGAAGACAGGATCACTGGACTTGAAGACAAACACTTGGATAAAACTCTGTTTGAGGAAAACTCAGAAAGAGAACAAAGAAAAATGAAGAGACCCTGAGAGTTATGTGGGACACAATTAAAAACAAAAATTTTTGAGTGATCGGAATTCCAGAACAAGGGGAGAAAACAGAAAACACAGAGAAGATCATTGAGGAAATGCTGACAGAAAACTTACCCAATATCATGAAAGATGAAAAGCTGGCCATCCAAGCAGCTCAATGAACCCCATATACAAGAGACCCCAAAAGAAAATCACCAAGGCATATCATATTCACACTCGCCAAAACCAAAGACAAACAAAGAATCCTGAGAGCAGCTTGTGAAAAAGAATAAGTCACATACAGAGGAGAAACCGTAAGACAAAGCTCAGATTATTAGGCAGAAACCATGCAGGCAAGAAGGCAATGGGATGACATATATAAAATTTTAAAAGAAAAAAATTGTCAGTCGAGAATAATATATCCTGCAAAACTCTCGTTCAGATTTGATGGTGAAATTAGGTCATTTCCAGATAAACAGAAACTAAGGGAATATGTAAAAGTCAAACCAAAAATACAACAATTATTACAGGGAGTTCTTTGATCTGAGGACAATCAGTTTCAGCTCACAGGCAGAACCTAGGATGCAGGATTGTACGAGCCAGATACCAATCTAGGAAAAGAACTCTCGAGGACTATCCAAAACCAAAACAAATACAACAGGGAATCAGCAGTTAATCCATAAATGACAAAAACATCAAAACAATGAAAGACGGAATAAACGGCATAGGTATAGAACCTTCTAATGGAGAAGAAGGCAAGGGGATACCAAGTAAGGGTAGACTGCTTCAAACTTAGAAAGATAAGGGTAAAATTCATGGTAACCACAAACTAAGTTAACAAAGCAACTCATAAAAATAAAGATGACAAACATAAAGTCTCGGCAAAAACAAAACCTACAAAAACAAAAGAAATGAAAAAAAAAAAAATCCACAAACAAAACTAACTCAGCACAAGAGAGTAAGAAGAACAAAGAAAACTTCAGCACCACAAAAAAAAAGCACAACAAAATGACAGCAACAAACTCACATCTATCAATAATTACACTGAATGTAAATGGACTCAATGCACCCATAAAGAGATGGAGAGTGACAGTATGGATAAGAAAACAGGATCCATCAATATGCTGTCTACAAGAGACACACCTTAGAAACAAAGATGTGAATTTATTAAAAGTCAAAGGTTGGAAAAAAATACATCAAGCTAACAAGTACCAAAAAAGAGCAGGAGTGGCAATTCTAATCTCAGATAAAATAGACTTTAAAACAAAATCTACCATAAAAGACAAAGAAGGACACTACATAATGATTAAGGGGATGATCCATCATGAAGACATAACCATAATAAACATCTACGCTCCCAATGACAGGGCTCCAAAATACATAAAACAAACTCTAAACAAAACTGAAAAGAGAAATTGACAGTTCCACAATAATAGTAGGAGACTTCAACACACCACTCTCAGTAAAGGACATAACAACTAAGAAGAAACTCTGCAAAGATACAGAAGACCTAAAGGTCACAATCAGCCAACTGGACCTCATAGACATATATAGGACACTCCATCCAACCACTGCAAAGTACACATTCTTTGCCAATACACATGGAACATTCTCCAGAATAGACCACATCTTAGGCCACAGAGCAATCCTCAACAAGATCCAAAACGTTGAGATAATTCAAACTATCTTCTCTGACCACAATGCAATCAAGGTAGAAATTAGCAATAGAAAGATCAAGGAGAAAAAAAATCAACTACATGGAAACTGAATAGTACCCTCCTTACACATCACTGGGTAATAGAAGAAATCAGAGATGGAATAAAAAAAATTCCTAGAATCAAATGAAAATGAAAACATATCACACCAATATCTTCGCAACACAGGAAAGGAGGTCCGCAGAGAACAATTTATAGCAATAGATGCACATATCAAAAAAGAGGAAAGGGACAAAATCAAAACATTAACTACAGAACTCAAACAGATAGAAAGACAACAGCAAAAAAGCCCATAACCACCAGAAGAAAGAAAATAGTAAAGATCAAAGCAGAAATAAATGAAATAGAGAACAAGAAAATAATAGAAAGAATCAATAAAACCAAAAGTTGGTTCTTTGAAAGAATCAAGAAAATCGACAAACCACTGGCTACACTGACAAAAGAAAAACAGGAGACGACACAAATAACCCAAATAAGAAATGAAATGGGGGACATTACAACAGACCCAAATGAAATAAAAAGGATTATAACAGAATATTATGAAAAACTATATTCCAACAAATTTGAAAACCTAGAGGAAATGGATAAATTTCTAGAAACATACGGCCTAACCAAACTACAACAAAGTGATGTTGAAAATCTGAACACACCCATAACAAGAGACGAGATTGAAAAGGTAATTAAAAAAAAAACCCCAACAAAAAAAAGCCCTGGCCCAGATGGCTTCACTGGAGAATTCTACAAAACATTTACAAAAGAGCTTGTACCAGTACTCCTCAAGCCA
Organism: Dugong dugon; assembly: GCA_030035585.1. Classification (NCBI taxonomy): domain Eukaryota; kingdom Metazoa; phylum Chordata; class Mammalia; order Sirenia; family Dugongidae; genus Dugong; species Dugong dugon. Next base: position 192,589,804 of record CM057463.1, on the reverse strand, counting down.
TTTCAGAGCATAGAAGAGGAAGCAACACTTCCAAATTCATTGTATAAAGCCAGCATCACGCTGATACCAAAACCAGGAAAAGATGTCACAAAAAAAGAAAATTACAGACCAATGTCTCTCATGACTATAGATGCAAAAATTCTAAACAAAATTCTAGCCAATAGAATTCAGCATCATATCCAAAAAATAATACACCACCACCAAGGAGGATTCATACCAGGTATGCAAGGATGGTTCAACATTAGAAAATCCATCAACGTAAGCCACCACATAAATAAAAGGAAAGGAAAGAATCACATGGTCATCTCAATTGACACAGAAAAGGCATTTGACAAAGTCCAACACCCATTCCTGATAAAACGTCTCAATCAAATAGGTATAGAAGGGAAATTTCTCAACATAATAAAGGGCAACTATGCAAATCCAATGGCCAACATCATTCTTAATGGAGAGAGGCTGAAAACATTCCCCTTGAAAACAGGAACAAGACAAGGATGCCCTTTATCACCACTGCTATTTAACATTGTCCTGGAAGTTCTAGCTAGAGCAATAAGCCAAGAAAAAGAAATAAAGGGCATCCAAATTGGTAATGAAGAAGTTAAACTGTCCCTGTTTGCAGATGATATGATACTATACATAGAAAACCCTAAAGACTCCACGAGAAATCTACTGGAACTAATAGAAAGGTTCAGCAGAGTAGCAAGATAAACATTCAAAAATCAATTGGATTCCTATACACCAGTAAGGAGAACGATGAAAAGGAAATCAGGAAAACAATACTATTTATAACAGCCCCTAAAAAGGTAAAATACATAGGAATAAATCTGACCATGGATGTAAAAGACCTATACAAAGAAAACTACAAAACATTACTGCAAGAAACCCAAAGGGATCTACATAAATGGAAAAACATACCATGCTCATGGATAGGTAGACTCAACATTGTGAAAATGTCAATTCTCCCCAAAAAAATTTACAAATACAATGCAATCCCGATCCAAATAACAACACCATTCTTCAAAGAGTTGGAAAAACTCATCATTAACTTTATATGGAAAGGGAAGTAGCCCCAAATAAGTGAAGCACTACTGAAGAAGAAGAATAAAGTTGGAGGACTCACACTACCTGACCTCAGAACCCACTAGACAGCTACTGTAGTCAAAACAGCCTGGTACTGGTACAACGACAGATACATTGACCAATGGAACAGAATTGAGAACCCGGATGTAAATCCATCCACCTATGGTCACCTGATCTTCGACAATGTCCCTAAGTCCATCAAATGGGGGACAGACAGCCGTTTCAACGGTGCTGGCAAAACTGGATATCCATCAGCAAAAAAATGAAACAGGACCCATACCTCACACCGTATACAAAAACTACTTCAAAATGGTTCACAGACCTGAATATAAAGCCTAAAACTATAAAGTTCATAGAAGAAAATATAGGACCAATGCTACAGGCCCTAACATACGACATTAACAGGATACAAACCATAACCATCAATGCACAAACCCCAACAGATAAGCAAGATAACTGGGATCTTCTAAAAATCAAACACCTATGCTCTTCAAAAGTCTTCACCAAAAGAGTCAAGAGAACCTACAGACTGGGAAAAAATTTTTGGACAGTACAAGTCAGACAAAGGTCTAATCTCCATAATCTAAAAGAAAATCCAACACCTCTACAACAAAAGACAAATAATCCTACTGAAAAATGGGCAAAGGAAATGAACAGACACTTCACCAAAGAAGACATTCAAATGGCCAACAGACACATGAGGAAATGCTCGCGATCACTAGCCATTAGAGAAATGCACATTAAAACCACAATGAGATACCATCTCACCCTGGTATTACTGGCACGAATCAAAAACACTGGAAATAGCAAATGTTGGAGGGGCTGCTGGGAGATGGGAACTCTCATGCACAGCTGGTGGGAATGCAAAATGATACAACCATTTTGGAAAATGATATGGCGCTTCCTCAGAAAGCTAGAAATAGACATACCATTCAATCCAGCAATCCCACTCCTAGGAATATATCCTAGAGAAATAAGAGTCGTCACTCGAATAGACATATGTACACCTATGTTCATGGCAGCATTGTTCACAATAGCAAAATGATGGAAACAACCTAGATGCCCATCAACAGATGAATGGATACACAAACTATGGTACATACACACAATGGAGTACTATGCAACGAGAAAGAACAACAATGAATCTGTGAAGTATCTCATAACATGGATGAAACTGGAGGACATTATGCTGAGTGAAAGAAGTCAATCACAAAAGGACAAATATTGTATGAGATCTCTATTGTAAAAAGCCATGAAAAAGTTCACAAACAAAATGTAACAATCTTTGTTGGTTACCAGGGTTGGGAGGGGTGGGGGGGAAATACTAAATAGACAGTAGATAAGTGGTATCTTGGGTGAAGGGTGAGACAGTACACAATACAGGGGAAACTAGCACAATTTGTACAAGGAAAGGTCATGGAAGCCCCATAGACACATTCAAACTCCCTGAGGGACTGAGTTACTGTGTGGAGGGCTGTGGGGACCATGGTCTCGGGGAACATCTAGCTCAATTGGCATGACACAGCTTATAAAGACAATGCTCTACATCCTACCTTGGTGAGTAGTGTCTGGGGTCTTAAAAGCCTGTGAGCGGCCATCTAAGATACTCCAATGGTCTCACCCCTTCGGGAGCAAGGGAGAATGAAGAGAACAGGATACAAGGAAAAGATTAGTCCAAAGGACTAATTGTCCACAGGTACCAAGGCCTCCACCAGACTGGGTCCAATACAGCTAGATGGTGCCCGGCTACCACCACTGACTGCTCTGACCAGGATCACAAGAGAGGGTTCTGGACAGAGCTGAAGAAGGATGTAGAACATAACTCTAACTCACAAAAAAAGGACAAGATTTACTGGCCTGAAGGAGACTGGAGAAACCTCCAGAGTATGGCCCCCAGATATCCTTTTAGCTCAGTGGTGAAGCTACCTCTGAGGTTCACTGTTCAGCCTGGGAGTGGACAGCCCTGTAAAACCAAATGAGACTGACAAGGTGCAGGACAAGGTCCAGTGACAAGGGCCAGAAGGCCGAAGGGGACAGGGAAGCTGGTGATGGGGAGCCCAAGGTTGAGTAAGGATATTGTTGATGTGTTGTGAGATTGTTAACCATTGTCATGGGGCAACATTTGTGATAACTTTTAAATGAGGAACTTTTTTTCTGTAAGCCTTCATATTAAGTGAGAATAACAGCACAATTGGAAGAGCATAGTCAATGTCACTGAACTGTGCATGTAGAAATTTTTGAAATGGTGTATCTTTGGCTATGTGTATTTTCACAAAAAAAAAATAAAAAGGTTGAGAAGTTAGAGGGTTAATATGTTATGGGGTTGCTGGCCGGTGTCATAAAGCAACATGTGTGTTACTGTTTCATGAGAAACTATTTGTTCTTTGTTCTGTAAGCCTTCACCTGAAGTACAATAAAATATAAAAAATTCATGATAGAAAAAATACCAACATTTTTGTTTATTTTCTGGGCTTCCAACATTTTTTTTTTTTAATTGTGCTTTAGGTGGTTTACAGAGCAAATCAGTTTCTCATTAAACCATTAATACACATTGTTTTGGGACATTGATTGCCAACCCCATGACATGCCTACTGTCTCCCTGTCTCAACCTTGGGATCCCTAGTTCCACTCATCCAGATTTCCTGCTCCCTCCCACCTTTTCATCCTTGCCGCTGGCTGGTGTGCCCTTTTAGTCTCCTATACAGGCTTGAGCTATGTGTATTATTGTTTGTTTTATGGACCTGTCTAATCTTTGCTTGAAGGATGAACCTCAGAAGTGGCTTCACTACTGATTTAAAAGGGTGTCCAAGAGCCATACTCTGTTGTTTCTCCAGTCTCCATCAGACCAGTAAGTCTGTTCTTTGTGAGTTTGAATTTTGTTCTACGTTTTTGTTCAGCTCTCTCCAGGACCCTCTATTGTGATCCTTGTCAGAACAGTTAGTGATGGTAGCCGGGCACCATCTAGTTGTTTTGGACTCAGTCTTGTGAAGGCTGTGGTAGTTGTGTTCCATTAGTCCTTTGCACTAGTCTTTGCCAAGTGTCTTTGGTTTTCTTCATTCTCCCTTGCTCCAGATGGTGTGGGACCACTACACATATCTTAGATGGTCTCTCACCAGATTTTCAAATTCTTCTTGAATCAATTTTAGTCATTTGTCAGTTTGTAGAAATTGTTTCAGTTCATCTAGGTTATCTAATATGATGATGTGCCATTGTTTATAGTATTGACTTATAATTCTTTTTATTTATGGTGCAGGACCAAGCAGTGTTTCATTCTATTGTAAATAGAAACCAACTCAATAGCACCTAACAACAACAAGTATTAATATCTCTACTTTCATTTCTGATTTTAGTTATTTATATCCTTGTCTAGTTAAAAGCTTGTCAATTTTGTCAGTCTTTTCAAAGAACCAACTTTAGATTTCATCAATTCTATTGTTTTTCTGACTTCTCTATTTTTAAATCTTTTCTTTAGTATTTATTATTTCCTAACTTTTGTGTTCACTTTTCTTTTTCTGGGTTTGCAAGGTATAAAGTTAGGCTAGTGACTGAGATATTTCTTCTTTTTTTTTAATAAAGGCATTTGCTGCTCTATATTTTCTATTTAACACTAAGTCACTGTCACCCATAAGTATAGCATATTGTGTTTGTTTTAGTTCATTTCAAATTATTTTCCAATTCCTTTGTGATTTCTTCTTTGATAAATATGTTGTTTAAGAGTATGTTCTCTAATTTCCACTTTTTAGTCAATTTTCCATTTTTCCTTCCATTATTGATATCTAGCTTCATTTAATTGTGGTCAGAGAAGGTACATTGCATTATTGTCTATTCTGGCAAATGTTCTATGTGCACTTGATAAGAATGTGCAGTCTGTTGTTGGGTGGATTATTTTATATATGCCTGTTAAGTCTGTTAAGTAGAACTCTATGGCAAAGGTAACATATCAGAGGTTAGGGGGGAAATCTTTCAAGCTGTTTTTCGAAAGAACCAAGGCAAAAGGCCATATAAAGTAACTCATTTCACCACAGGAGGTCAAGGGAAAACTCTTTAAAGAAGGTTTGCTGCACCAATCCATTACATAAAGAACAAAACAAGTGCCCACAAATAGATTATGTGGAAGAACATTTTCTTTTCAATGTAACTCAAGGAATATATATTTTCTTGTTTTGCTTTCTGAAAACAGAACCTTCATATAAATTGAAGATCAGTTGATATTTTGATTTGTTGTTTTTTTAGTTATTTTGGCAAATATCACAAGAAAAATGCCCAAAACTTCTGCAGCCTACTTGTAATAATATTGCAAAGCAGGTTAAGCCAGACACTATTTATTTTTCTTTGCTGAAACTACAAACCAAAGGAGACAAAAGTCATTTTATTAAAGAGATTATTTTAAATAAAATAAACTAGTAGAAGTTACCCATTTAAAGTCTAAATTTAGACTTCCGGCAAAATGGTGTTCTAGGCAGAAGCACCATGCAATCCCTCCACAGCAAAGATCCGAAAAACTAAGCCGAACAGAGAAAGCAGCGATCCTGAAACCCTAAAACATCAAATGAAGAGATAAAGAACTCAGCCAAGCACCAAAGGAGTGAGAAAACTGACAGGGAATGGAGAGCGAGGAGAGAATCATGCAGAGGTCCCCTATCAGCTAATGCAGTGTGGATCTGCCTTCTTGGACTCCTATAAAAGACCAGCAAATAGGGAGTATGACAAAGCAGCTTTATGGAGCTTCCAGGGGGAGACAAAACAACTGGTGGTAATTTGCAATATATGCTTTCCCACCCTCCACCCTTCTTCACCTCCACTCATCCTCCTCTGCTTCCCGTGGCCACAGTCTCTTGTCCAGGAAGCATTGGCTGCTTGGATTCCACCCAACTGCACTGGCCGGCTCTCTGAGTGTCATTTGTTGGCTGCTGGTGTTGGTTTTTTCTGCTTCTTTTGATTTCTTCCTTACCTTTCACCACCTCACCATCCTTTCACTCAAATACCTGGCTCCATGTACCACTTAGCTTCTTCCTGAGGGACTGCAGAGCTCCTTTTGAGTGTGGAGCTGCTTCCCGGTCTGGGCTGCTGCGAGGGTGAGATCCCAGGGCTTTTATTTGTTTGTTTGTTTTGAACTGTTTGTTTGTTTTCTTTTCCTTTTCTTGAGTTATGAGCCCCTTCTGGCTGGGCGGTGCTGCGTGGCTTTGAGCCTACCCCCTCGGCTTGTGCAGACAGCCAGAGGGATCTCTGAGGGCATTTCCTTTTCCGTGGGTTTTTTATTTTGTTATTTTTTTATGTTTTATGGGGGACTTTCCTTGTTCTTTTTTTTTTAATTTGTTTTGTTTTCTATTCCCTCTTTTTCCCTTTTTGTCTTTCTTCATTACTCAGTGTCTTGTCTCTCTATCCCTTCCTTCTCTTTCTGTTCCCTGAATACCTGGCGCTGAATACCTCTACACCTTCTAGCCAGGCTGTACTACGACTTCTGAGAACAACTTGCCCAGAACTCATATCGGCCCTGGTGAGATCCCTGGGAGTTTTGCTGTTTTTTTTTTTTTTCCTTTCTGATTTTTATTTATTTATTCTTTTCTTTTTTTTTTCTTCTCCACCTTTTTGTTTTTCTCCATTTCATAGTCTCTCATTTTTCCACTCCCACAGCAAGCTCCCCTAGCACTCTTTTTTGTTTGTTTGTAAGTTTTTGGCTCCTATTCCTCTCTTCTCTCTCCTATATCCATCTTAGCTCCACACATAACAATCTCCCCCCTCCATCCTGCCTACCCGCACCATGTGCTTAACATCACACCACCAAGCAGCACAGGCACAGCCTACTGGAACCTTCCCTGCACTGATTACCAACCCACCCTGGTGGCTGTAGTAAGTGCCACAAACAACCCCTCCCAGTAACTCCTCCTCAGCTAGACCTGCCCTGCCGCACCATATCTGAGTGACTGACCCTGCCAACTGGAGAAGGAGACAAAAAGTATCGTGCCCAGAGACAAGAAAACAACAAAGAACACACAGCCAGCCTGCTCAGACATAGACAAAAAAAAAAAAAAAAGGATGAAACAAATAAATATATAATCAAAAAATGAGAAAAATAACTACTGAATGCCCCAAAGACAGCAGACAATATCAAAACATTTCAAAAACAGGACAGGATGGTTCCAGTAGGCATCCAAAATAAAACAACAGATGACTTTGCAGTGAAAGAAAAGGCACTAGAACTACCTGATAGGGAATTCAAATCTCTAATACTCAGAATTCTCCAAGAGTTGAAGCAAAAAGAGTAAAAAATAGACAAATTCATGGAATAATTCAGGAAAATAATGCAGGAACAAAATGCTAAAATAAATTCACAACTAGAAATTATATAAAAACAACTATTAGAAATCCAAAAGATAAACAACAAGATTTCAGAAATGGACTGTTTCATAGAAGGGCTAAGGAGCAGATTTGAAATGGTGGAAGACAGGATCAGTGAAACTGAAGACAAACACTTAGATACAACACTTTTTGAGGAAAACTCAGGAAAAAGAACAAAGAAAAATGAAGAGACCCTGAGAGTTATGTGGGATACAATCAAAAGTAAAAATTTTCAAGTGATTGGAGTTCCAGAACAGGGGGAGAAAACAGAAAACACAGAGAGGATCATTGAAGAAGTGCTGACAGAAAACTTCTCCAATAACATGAAAGATGAAAAGCTGGGCATCCAAGAAGCTCAACGAACCCCATATTGGATAGATCGCAAAAGAAAAAAACCAAGCCATATCATAATCACACTTGACAAAAGCAAAGACAAACAAAGAATCCTGAGGGCAGTTTGTGAAAAACAGGAAGTCACCTACAGAGGAGAAACAATAAGACTAAGCTCAGATTATTCAGCAGAAACCATGCAGGCAAGAAGGCAATAAGATGACATACATAAAATCTTCAAAGAAAAAAATTGCCAGCCAAGAATAATATATCCTGCAAAACTCTCACTCAAATACGGTAGTGAAATTATGAAATTTCCAGAGAAACAGAAATTAAGGGAATATGTAAAAACAAAACCAAAATTTCAAGATTTAAGAAAGGGAGTTCTTTGATATGAGAACAAACAACTTCAGCTCACAGGCAGAATCTAGGATGCAAAATTGTACGAGCCAGATACCAATCTAGGAAATGAAATCACAAGGACTATCCAAAACCTAAAGAAATGCATCAGGGAATCAGAGAAGTTAATCAGTAAATGACAACAACATCAGAACAATAAAACAGGGAATAAATGGTGTAGGTATAGAACCTTCTAATAGAGGAGAAGGCAAGGCGATACCAAGTAATGGTAGACTGCTTCAAACTTAGAAAGATAAGGGTAAATTTCATGGTAACCAAAAAGAAAGTTACTAAACATACTCATAAAGAGGAAAAACATAAGCTGTCAGCAAACAAAATGTACAAAACCAAAAGAAACAAATAAAAAATCCACAGACAAAAGTAACTCAGCACAGGAGAGAAGGAAGAACAAAGAAAATGTCGGCACCACAAAAAAAAAAAAAAAAAAAAAAAAAAAAGGCACTACAAAATGACAGGAACAAACTCACAGTTATCAATAATTACACTGAATTTAAATGGACTCAATACACCCATAAAGAGACGAAGAGTGACAGAATGGATAAGAAAACAGGATCCATCAATTTGCTGTATACAAGAGACACACCATAGAAACAAAGATGTGAATTTATTAAAAGTCAAAGGTTGGAAAAAATATATCAAGCTAACAACTACCAAAAAAGAGCAGGAGTGGCAATACTAATCTCAGATAAAATAGACTTTAAAAGAAAATCCACTGTAAAAGACAAAGAAGGACAGTATACAATGATAAAGGGGGCATCCCATTATGAAGACATAACAATAATAAACATCTATGCACACAATGACAGGACTCCAAAATACATAAACTCTAACAACACTGAAAAGAGAAATCGACAGTTCCACAATAAGATTAGGAGACTTCAACACACCAATCTCAGTAAAGGACAGAACAACTAAAAAGAAACTCAGCAAAGATACAGAAGACCTAAAGGGCACAATCAACCAACTTGACCTCATAAACGTATATAGAACACTCTATCCAACAGCTGCAAAATACACATTCTTTTCTAAAGCACTTGGAACGTTCTCCAAAATAGACCACATCTTAGGCCACAAAGCAATCCTCAACAAGATCCAAAACGTTGAGATAATTCAGAGTATCTTCTCTGATCACAATGCAATCAAGGTAGAAATTAACAACAGAAAGAGCAAGGAAAAAAATCAATGACATGGAAACTGAATAATACCCTGCTTACACATCACTGGGTAATAGAAGAAATCGGAGATGGAGTCAAAAAATTCCTAGAATCAGATGAGAAAGAAAACACATCATACCAAAACCTTTGGGACACAGCAAAGGCAGTCCTCAGAGGACAATTTATAGCAATAGATGTACACATCAAAAAAGAAGAAAGGGAAAAAATCAAAACATTAATCACACACCTCAAACAAGTAGAAAGAGAACAGCAAAAAAAGCCCACTGCCACTGGCAGAAAGGAAACAATAAAGATCAGAGCAGAAATAAATGAAATAAAGAATGGAAAAACAATAGAAAGAATCAACAAAACCAAAAGTTGGTTCCTTGAAAGAATCAGCAAAATCGACAAACCACTGGCCAGACTGAAAAAGAAAAAGAGAAGAGGATGCAAATAACCAAAATAAGAAATGAAAGGGGGTAACATTAGAACCGACCTAACTGAAATAAAAAGGATTATAACAGAATATTATGAAAAACTATACTGCAACAAATTTGAAAACCTAGAGGAAATGGATAAATTTCTAGAAACACACTACCTACCCAAACTACAACAAGGTGAAGTTGAAAATCTGAACAGACCCATAACAAGAGAAGAGATTGGAAAGGTAATAAAAAAAACCTCCTAACCAAAGAAAGCCCTGGCCCAGATGGCTTCACTGGAGAATTCTACAAAACATTCACAGAAGAGCTTGCACCAGTATTGCTCAAGCTATTTCAGAGCATAGAAAAGAAAGCAACACTTCCAAATTCATTCTATGAAGCCAGCATAATGCTGATACCAAAACCAGGCAAAGAAACCACAAAAAAAGAAAATTAGAAACCAATATCTGTCATGAATATAGACGCAAAAATTCTCAACAGAATTCTAACCAACAGAATTCAGCATCATATCAAAAAAATAATACACCATGAACAAGTAGGATTCATACCAGGTATGCAAAGATGGTTCAACATAAGAAAATCAATCAACGCAATCCACCACATAAATAGAAGGAAAGAAAAGAATCACATGATCATCTCAATTGATGCAGAAAAGGCATTTGACAAAGTTTAACACCCAATCCTGATAAAAACTCTCAATCAAATAGGTATAGAAGGGAAATTTCTCAACATAATAAAGGTCATCTATGCAAAACCGATGGCCAACATCATTCTTAATGAAGAGAGGCTGAAAACATTCCCCTTGAAAACAGGAACAAGACAAGGATGCCCTTTATCACCACTGCTATTTAACATTGTGCTGGAAGTTCTAGCTAGAGCAATAAGCCAAGAAAAAGAAATAAAGCGCATCCAAATTGGTAATGAAGAAGTTAAACTGTCCCTGTTTGCAGATGATATGATGCTATACATAGAAAACCCTAAAGACTCCATGAGAAATCTACTGGAACTAATAGAAAGATTCAGCAGAGTAGCAGGATACAAGCTAAACATTCAAAAATCAGTTGGATTCCTATACACCAATAAGGAGAATGATGAAAAGGAAATCAGGAAAACAATACCATTTATAATAGCCCCTAAAAATATAAAATACATAGGAATAAACCAGGGATGTAGAAGACCTATACAAAGAAAACTACAAAACACTACTGCAAGTAACCCAAAGGGATCTACATAAATTTAAAAACATAACCATGCTTATGGATAGGTAGACTCAACATTATGAAAATGACAATTCTATCCAAAGCAATTTACAAATACAACGCAATCCTGATCCAAATACTAACAACATTCTTCAAAGAGATGGAAAAACTAATCATTAAGTTTATATGGAGAGGGAAGAAGCCCCGGATAAGTAAAACACTACTGAAGAAGAAGAAGAAAGTTGGAGGACTCACACTACCTGACCTCAGAACCTACTATACAGCTACAGTACTCAAAACAGCCTGGTACTCGTACAACAACAGATACATTGACCAATGGAGCAGATTGAGACCCCAGATGTAAATCCATCCACCTACAGTCACCTGATCTTCGACAAGGGCCCAAAGTCCATCAAATGGGGAAAAGATATTCTTTTTCACAAATGGTGCTGGCAAAACTGGATATCCATCTGCAAAAAATTGAAACAGGACCCATACCTCACGCCATATACAAAAACTAATTCAAAATGGATCAAAAACCTAAATATAAAGCCCAAAACTATAAAGTTCATAGAAGAAAAAATAGGACCAATGCTACAGGCCCTAACACAGGGCCTTAACAGGATACAAACCATAACCATCAACACACAAACCCCAGAAGATAAGCTAGACAACTGGGATCTTCTAAAAATCAAACACCTGTGCTCTTCAAAACACTTCACCAAAAGAGTCAAAAGAGAACCTACAGAATGGGAAAAAATTTTTGGACAGTACAAGTCAGACAAAGGTCTAATCTCCATAATCTACAAGGAAATCCAACACCTCTACAACAAAAAGACAAATAATCCTATTAAAAAGTGGGCAAAGGAAATGAACAGACACTTCACCAAAGAAGACATTCAAATGGCCAACAGACACATGAGGAAATGCTCGTGATCACTAGCCATTAGAGAAATGCATATTAAAACCACAATGACATACCATCTCACCCTGGCATTACAGGTAAGAATCAAAAACACTGGAAATAGCAAATGTTGGAGGGGCTACGGGGAGATCGGAACTCTTATGCAGTGCTAGTGGGAATGCCATTTTGGAAAATGATATTGTGCTTCCTTAGAAAGCTAGAAATAGACATACCATAGGATCCAGCAATCCCACTGCTAGGAATATATCCTAGAGAAATAAGATCCATCATACAGACATATGCACACCCATGTTCACTGCAGCCTTGTTCACAATAGCAAAAAGATGAAAAGAACCTAGATGCCCATTAACAGATGAATGGATAAACAAGCTATGGTACATACACACAATGGAGTACTACGCAATGAGAAAGAACAATGATGAATCTGTGAAGAATCTCATAACATGGATGAAACTGGAGGACATTATGCTGAGTGAAAGAAGTCAATCACAAAACGACAAATATTGTATGAGACCTCTAATATAAAAACCCATCAAAAAGTTCACACACAAAATGTAACAATCTTTGTTTGTTACAAGGGATGGGATGGGTGTGGGGGAAATACTAAATAGACAATAGATAAGTGGTATCTTTGGTGAAGCGTGAGACAGTACACAATACTGGGGAAACCAGCACATCTTGTGCAAGGAAAGGTCATGGAAGCAGCTCCATAGACACATCCAAACTCCCTGAGGGACTGAACTGCTGGGCAGAGGGCTGTGGGGACCATGATCTCAGGGAACATCTAGCTCAATTGGTATAACAGTTTATAAAGGCAATGTTCTACATTCTACCTTGGTGAGCAGTGTCTGGGGTCTTAAAAGCCTGTGAGATGCCATCTAAGATACTCCACTGGTCTCATCCCTTCGGGAGCAAGGCCATGTGAAGAGAACAGGATACAAGGGAAAGATTAGTCAAAAGGACTAATGTACCACAGCTAACAAGGCCTCCACCAGACTCAGCCCAGTACAGCTGGATGGTGCCCGGCTACCACCACTGACTGCTCTGACCAGGATCACAGTAGAGGGTTCTGGACAGAGCTGAAGAAGGATATAGAACAAAACTCTAGCTGACAAAAAAATGACCAGATTTACTGGCCTAAAGGAGACTAGAGAAACCCCCAGAGTATGGCCCCCAGACACTCTTTTAGCTCAGTGGTGAAGTCACTTCTGAGGTTCATCGTTCAGCCAGGGAGTGGACAGCCCCATAAAACCAAATGGGAATAATGAGGCACAGCTGTCCAGGGACAAGGACTAGAAGGCAGAAGGGGACAGGAAAGCTGGTGATAAGGAACCCAAGGTTGAGTAAGGATAGCGTTGATGTGTTGTGAGGTTGTTAACCATTGTCATAGGGCAACATGTATACTACCTGTTTAATGAGAAACCATTTTGTTCTATAAACCTTCATCTAAAGTGAGAATAGCAGTGCTACTGGAAGAACGTAATTGATTTCACTGAACTGTGCAAGTAGAAATTTTTGAAATGGTGTATCTTTGGCTATGTATATTTTCACCAAAAAAATAAAAAGATCGAGAAGGGAGAGGGTTGACTTGTCGTGGGGTTGTTAACCAATGCCATAAAACAATATGTCTACTACTGTTTCACGAGAAACTATTTGTTCTTTAAACCTTCACCTGAAGTACAATAAAGAAAAATAAATAAAGTCTAAATTAAAAAATATATATAAAATAGTATTTGACAATAGAGGTATGTATAATTGGACAATTTTTGGTGTTTAATATATAAGGACAGAAAAGTATTTCCTTGTTTTTGTTTTATCTGATATACGGAGCAGACAAAACCAAAGAAATATGAGAAATATTGCCAGGAAAATAAAAACAAAATTTATACAGTTAGAAAAATGGTTTCTTTGGTAGAAATTAAAGATATTTTTATGCCATTTATAAGTTTTAACTATCAGTATCTTCTGTGGGACAATGGAAATAACTTGTATCCCAAATTATGCCATATACAAGTGAGAAAATGAGTAATTGGTCCATTCAGCAGGACTTAGGAAATACAGGATCAGAAAATCACTAAACTGTGTGATAAAGTAATCAGGAACAATACATAGAGCAAGGGATAAGATGGTAATAAAATCTAAAACAAAAAGAAATGTAGAGATGTTAAAAAAATAAAGCTATAAGGAAGTTTGATTTTCAGACAAAAAAGAATTGAGCCAGTTCTATTTAAATAAGGCAGACTTTCAGGACATCTTGGGGCAAAATAAAAGAGTATAAGTAAAACTATTTAGGGAAAAATATCAAAGATAATGAGAGGCACAAACCTGATATTAACACATGGTAAGAAGGTAATTCATTCACTCATCAAAGATATTCTGAACTATAGTGTCAGATCTGGCTCTAAGCACATGGAGACAGTGACAAATATGGCAGATCAAGGCCTTGACTAATGGGATCAAAGTGACAACAGGAAATCAAAAGATTAGATAGGAACCTTATTGGGCAGTGAATATATGTTAATGTGGGAGAAAAGTCAGAAAAGGAGGGTGAAAATGGTTGTCCAACTTCAAGAATGTAATCAATGGAACTGAATTGTACATGTAGAAATGGTTGAATTGGTGTATGTTTTGCTGTGTATATTCTCAACAAGAACAAAGTAAAATTTTAAAAAATGATTAAATAGAATGAATTCACTTCTTTATTTTACAGTTCTTCTTAATGTCCCTGACATCATACTTGTACTCTTAATCCTTTTTAGTTAAACTTGTTTGAATTTGTAAAGAAATAAACAGTAATTCTTTCAATTTCAAGATTAGAAATAATAATAATAATGTCATTATGTTAATATTATTAATCTCAAGGAATTGCAAAACATCTTAGTTACTGTTGTTATCTTTCTTGGTTTTACAGGGTAACATTAGAAATTGCTAGTATTAACCTATGTATCAAAAATTTTCACCATAATGTGTCACCATATCAATATTATTTCTTGAAGATTTTGAAGACAGAGAGTTAAAATATTTTATAGTATCAGGTAGTGAGGATGGGAAATCTGATCACACTTTAACTCTGCTTCCTCTTTCTCTTTGTTTCTGTCTGGAATATTTTTAAAGACTCCTCTACAAATAATTGGTATAATTTTAGAAATTTTGATTAGGTGTTTTTATAATTCACCTACCTCTATAATTGCTGAGATTTTTAAAATTTTGCATCTCCTTTCTATTTTATTTTTGTAGTACTTCTTGGTAAATCACTTACGTATCTTATTTCTTATATGTATTATTTTTATCTCTATTTCTTTGTTCTATAGTCAGAATTTCTCCAACATTTCCCTTTTATCTCATGTATTACAATTCTCATATTTATAATCTTATATCTTTTTCTTAATTGTCAAACCTTTTCCTTCTCTCTGATTGTTATTTTCAGTACCATCCTCTCATTTTGCACACAAAATTGAAATGTTAAAAAAAACTCCGAGGATATTGAGATTTTATTTTCATTTGAAGTTCTCCTCTCTTCCTGAGATTAATTAGCTCCCTTTTGTGGTCTTCAATGTTTATTAATTTCCAGGCATCTTTAAGACTGTAGATTAAGTTGATTATGTTATGTAGGTGATAAGGATTTTTTCTGCCATAGTGGTCCAGTTCTCTGACTGATATATGTTTGCTGTAAGGATTTTTTGGTAAAAGGAAAATTTACTTAATTTTATGTGCAGAAATGATGGGCAGGCTTTCTTTCTCT
The DNA here is from genome assembly GCA_030035585.1 of Dugong dugon. Classification (NCBI taxonomy): domain Eukaryota; kingdom Metazoa; phylum Chordata; class Mammalia; order Sirenia; family Dugongidae; genus Dugong; species Dugong dugon. The sequence goes on along the minus strand of CM057463.1, from coordinate 192,574,172 downwards.
TGCTGTTGTGTTACGTGCCTTCAAGTCAGTCCTGACTCAAAGCGACCCTATGTACAGCAGAACGAAATACTGCCCTATCCTGCACCATCGTCACAATCGTTATGCTTGAGGCCATTGTTGTAGCCACTGTGTCAATCCATCTCATTGAGGGTCTTACTATTTTCACTAACCCTCTGCTTTACCAAGCACGATGTCCTTCTCCTAGGATTGGTCCCTCCTGATAACATACCCAAAGTACCTGAGTCGAAGTCTCCCCATCCTCGCTTCCAAGGAGCATTCTGGCTGTACTACTTCCAAGACAAATTTGTTCTTCTTCGGGAAGTCTATGGTATATTCTCTTATTAATTATTAAACTTTAAAAATAAGATAAAAATAAAAATACAGTCCCTATTTTAAGGCTTCAATTTCCCCTATGAAGGCCTATTATCTCCCACGGAGATCATTCTAATCATTGTGATTTCTAAAACTTAGAGAGTATTTCTGCATCTTCTCTGAAGACTGATTTTCACTGCATGTATATGACACACCTATCTCATTTGGAGAAAGGGATTGCTGTGTAACACATGCACAGAAATATTTAGTTAATTTCTGTGTTTTTGCTACTTCTTATTTAACTCAGCATCTACTAAGGTGTGTTTTTGGCTGAAGACTTTCTACCTTTAAAAACAGTTGTTTTTAGCAGTCTTAGAATCAGCTCTGACTCTTGGTGACCTTCTGCATACCAGAACAAAACATTGCCTAGTCTTGTGCCATTTTCATTAGCATTAGTATGTTTTGGATATATATTTTTAAACAGTAGTCTCCCTGTAACATTAACCTATGAGTGCTCAGAGATGTGACTCTCTCTGTTTGATTCTCATCTAGTATATCTGTCCCTCAAATTTATGAGAAAAATGGAACTACTGATGGTTCTTTCCAATCTATTTATATTTGACCTTTCAAAGTCATTGCAATAGATTGTCAAGAGGAAAAGGAAGTGAAAATGAGACATTAAACTGCCTTGAACAAAATGTCTAAAGGCATAATTAAAGGCATGCTATTTAAATTTCAGTGATGCTGAAGGTCATTGAGGTCATTTATACTCATTTTGATATTGATTACATTTTAATAAACCCCTAATAAATTTAAAAACATTTGATTAGATATATGTTTAGTCTATTACACACTAATATTTCAGTTTGTTTCTTTTTTATTGTTTTTCTAATAGAATGTCATCACGCAATTCAATGAGACAAGAACATAATCTCTGTGCATTCATGTACCATTGTTACATCTATGGAAGTAGATTTGTCAGATCGGAGAAATGGAGAGAAAGAGTAGAAAAGGCATTAAAAATTATAGAAATGGAGGAGACTTCCAGGCAACACGATGCTATAGACAGAAGTGCTACGCCATCCCTCCACAGCAAAGATCTGAAAAACTAAGTCAGATAAAAACATCAATCCTGAAACCCTAAGCATCAAATGAAGAGGTAAAGAACTCAGCCAAGAACCAAATAGAATAAGAAACTGACAGAGAACAGAGAGCTAGGAGAGATACATTCAGAGGTCCCTTAACAGCTAATGCAGCACGGATCTGCCATCTTGGACTCCTGTCAGAGATCAGTGAACAGGGGATATGAGAAAGCAGCTTCACGGAGCTTCCAGCAGGAGACAGAACAACCAGTAACCAGTGACATATACTTTCCCACCCCCCACCATTCTTCACCCCCACTCAGCCTACTCTCCTTCCTGCAGTCATAGTCTTTTGGCCACAAAGCACCATCTTCACCCCGGTGTTGCTTGGATTCCACCCGCCCACACTTGCCGGCTCCCTGAGTGCCATTTGTTGGCTGCTGGTATTGATTTTTTCCACTTCTTTTGATTTCTTTCATATCTCTCACAACCTCCCACTCCTTCCCCTCAAATATCTGGCTCCGTGTGCCACCTTTGCTTATTCCTGAAAGGCTGCGAAACACCACTTGACTGTGAAACTGCTCCCCGGCCTGTGCTGCCATGCTGGTGGAATCCTGGGGGCTTTATTTGTTAGTTTCTTTGTTCTATTTAGATTGTTTTTTTTTTTCCCCCTTTTCTTTTCTCAATTTGGGAGCGCCTTCTACCCAGGTAGTACTGCACGGCTTTGGAGCTACTCCCTTACTCTGCAGAGAAGTGCAGTGGGGTCCCTGGGGGCATTTTTTGTTGTTTGTTTTTGTTTTTCTTTTTTTGGTTTCTTTATTTTGTTTTAGTCTCTCTCTTTTTTACCATTTGCCTTTCTTCATTTCTCAGTTTCTCATCTCTCTATACTTACCATCTCTTCTTGTCTCTTGAATACCTGGCAATGTGTGACAATTCTACCCCTTCTAGCCAGGCTGTACTTCACAGCCTGGGAGCAACTTCTCCACTCCTCACAGATGCACCGGTGGGATCCCTGGGGCTTTTCTCTTCTTTTTTTCCTAATTGTTATTTATTCATTCTTTTCTTTTACCCTTTTTCTTCTGTTTCTTTTTGTTTTTCTCCATTTCTCAGTCTCACATCTCTCCACTACAATGGCAAGCTACCTTAGCACTCTTTTTTGTTTGTCTGCTGTATGTTTTCGGCTGCTGTTCCTCTCTCCTCTCTCTACTCTTTTCCATACCCACCTCAGCTCCACATATCACAATCTCCTACCTCTTTCATGCTTACCTACACAGTGTGCTGAACATCACACCCCCAAGCAGCACAGGCACAAACTACCAGAACCTGCCCTGCACTCATTCCTGGCCCACACTGTCAGCCCTAATATGTGCCAAGAACACCCCATCCCAGAAATTCCCTTTCAGCTGGACCTGCCCTGTTGTACCATTCCTGAGTGACCCTACTGATTGGAGAAGGAAGGGAAAAGCATAATGTCCACACACAACCAAACAACAAAGAACATACAGCCCGCCTGCTCAGACATAACCAACAAAACAAAAAGGAGGAGGAAACAAACAAATCTACAATCAATAAACAAGGAAAATAACTACTGAATGTCCTGAAGACAGCAGACAGTATCAAAACATATACAAAAACAGGACACAATGGTTCCAGTAGGTACCCAAAATAAAACAACAGGTGACGTTCCGGTGGAAGAAAAGGCACTAGAACTACTTGACAGGGACTTCAAATCTCTAATATTCAGAGCTATCCACGACTTGAAGCAAAAAGTAGACAAAAATGAGGAAAAAGTAAACAAATGCATGGAAAATGCAGACAAAAAAATCAAAGAATTCATAAAAATAATACAGGAACAAAATGCTAAAATAAATTCACAACTAGAAATCATACCAAAAAAAAAAATTAGAAATCCAAAAGATAAACAACAAGATTTCAGAAATGGACAGTGTCATAGAAGGGCTGAGGAACAGGTCTGAAATGAAGGAAGACAGGATCAGCAAAATTGAAGACAAACACTTGGATACAAATTTGTTTGAGGAAAAATCAGAAAAATGAAGAAACCTTGAGAATTATGTGGGCTACAATCAAAAGCAAAAATCTGAGAGTGAACGGAGTTCCAGAACAGGGGGAGAAAACAGAAAACACAGAGAGGATCACTGAAGAACTGCTGACAGAAAACTTCTCCAATATCATGAAAGATGAAAAGCTGACCTTCCAAGAAGCTCAACAAACCTCATAAGGATAGACCCCAAAAGAAAATCACCAAGGCATATCATAATCACACTCACTAACAACAAAGACAAACAAAGAATTCTGAGATAAGCTCAAAAAAAAAACAAAAAGTCACATACAGAGGAGAAACAATAAGGCTAAGCTCAGATTATTCTGCAGAAGCCATGCAGGCAAGAAGGCACTGGGATGACATGTAAAACCTTGAAAAAAGGAATTGCCAGCCAAGAATAATATATCTTGCAAAACTCTCCTTCAAATATGATGGTGAAATTAGGACATTTCGAGATAAACAGAAATTAAGGGATTATGCAAAAACCAAACCAAACTTAGAGAAATTATTAAAGGAAGTCCTTTAGTCTGAGAACAAACATCAGACTACAGGCTGAATCTAGGAAGCAGCATCATATCAGCCAGATACCAACCTAGGAAATGAACTCTCAGTGTCTACAAAAAACCAAAAGAATTACAACAGGGAACCAGAGAGATAATCTGTAAATGACAACAACATCAGAACAATAAAAGAGGGAATAAACAGCATAGGTACAGAACCTTATAATGCTGAGGAAGGCAAGGCAATACCAAGTAATAAAATAGACTGGTTCAAACCTAGGAAGATAAGGGTAAATTTCAAAGTAACCACAAAGAAAGTTAACAAACCTACTTATCAAAATGAAGAAGAAAAACATAAACTATAACTAAAAACAAAACCTTCAAAAACAAAAGAAATGAAAAAAAAAATCAACAAACAAAAGGAATTCAGCACAGGAAAGTAAGAGGAACAAACGCACCACAAAAAAAGAGCACTACAAAATGACAGCAATAAACTCACATCTATCAATAATTACACTGAATGTAAATGGCTTAAAAGCACCCATAAAGAGAAGGAGAGCGACAGAATAGATTAAAAAAACAGGATTCATCATTATGCTGCCTAAAAGAGACACACCTTAGAAACAAAGTCAAACATTATTAAAATCAAAGGATGGAAAAAAAATATCAAGCAAACAGCTACCAAAAAAGAGCAAGAGTGGCAATACTAATCTCAGATAAAATAGTCTTTAAAAAAGCAAAACCCACCATAAAAGACAAAGAAGGACACTATATAATGATTAAAGGGACGATCTATCATGAAGACATAACCATAATAAACATCTACACATCCAATGACAGGCCTCCAAATACATAATACAAATGGTAACAGTGCTGAAAAGAGAAATTGACAGTTCCATAATAATAGAAGGAGACTTCAACACACCAGTCTCCGTAAAGGACAGAACATCTAGAAAGAAACTCAGCAAAGATACAGAAGACCTAAAGGGTACAATCAGCCAACCTGACCTCATAGACATACACACAACACTACACCCACAGCTACAAAGTACACATTCTTTTCCAACATACATGGAATGTTCTTGAGAATAGACCAAATCTTAGGCCACAGAGCAATCTTCAACAAGATCCAAAACATCCAAATAATAGAAATTATCTTCCCTGATGACAACACCATGAAGGTACAGGAAGAGCAAGGAAAAAAAAAATCAATTACATGGAAAGTGAATAACACCTTGCTTACAAACCACTAGATAATAGAATAAAACAGAGATAGAATCAAACAATTCCTAGAATCAAATGAGAATGAAAACACATCATACCAAAACTTTGGGACACAACAAAGGTAGTCCTCAGAGGACAATTTATAGCAATAGATGCACACATCAAAAAAGAAGACAGGGGTAAAATCAAAACATTAACTACAGAACTCATACAAATAGAAAGAGAACAGCAAAATAAGCCCCCAGCCACTAGAAGAAAGGAAATAATAAAGATCAGAGCAGAATAAATGAAATAGAGAACAGAAAAGCAACAGAAAGAATCAACAAAACCAAAAGTTGCTTCTTTGAAAGGATCAGCAAAATCGACAAACCACTGTTCAGACTGACAAAAGAAAAACAGGAGAGGATGCAAGTAACCCAAATAAGAAATGAAATGGGGACATTACAACAGACCCAACTGAAATAAAAAGGATCATAACAGAGTATTATGAAAAACTATACTCCAACAAATTTGAAAACCTAGAGGAAACGGATAAATTTCTAGAAACACACTGCCTACCCAAACTAACACAAAATGATGTTGAAAATCTCAACAGACCCATAACAAGAGAAGCGATTGAAAAGGTAATAGAAAAAAACTCCCAAAAATAACAAAAAAAACAAAAAACAAAAAAAAAAAACTGGCACAGATGGCTTCACTGGAGAATTCTACCAAACATAAAGCGAAGAGCTTATACCAGCACTACTAAAACTATTCCGGAACATAGAAAAGGAAGCAACACTTCTGAATTCATTCTATGAAGCCAGCATAAGCCTGATACCAAAACCAGGCAAAGATGCCACAAAGAAAAAAAATTACATAGCAATATCTCTCATGAATATAGATGCAAAAATTCTGAACAAAATTCTAGCCAATAGAATTCAGCATCATATCAAAAAAATAATACCCCATGACCAAGTAGGATTAATACCAAGTATGCAAGGATGGTTCAACATTAGAAAATCAATCAATGTAATCTGTAACATAAATAAAAGGAAGGAAAAGAATCACATGATCTTCTCAATAGATGCAGAAAAGTCATTCAACAAAGTCCAACAACCATTCCTGATAAAAACTCTCAATAAAATAGGTTTAGAAGTGAGATTTCTCAATATAATAAAGGGTGTCTCTGCAAATCCAACAGGCAACATAATTTCTAATGGAGAGAGGCCGAAAACATTCCCCTTAGGAACAGGAACAAGAGAAGGATGCCCTTTATCACCACTCCTATTAAACATTGTGCTGGAAGTCCTAGCTAGAGCAATAAGGCAAAAAGAAAGAAAGAAAGGGCATCCAAATAGGTAATAAAGAAGTTGAACTGTCCCTTTTTGCCGATGATATGATACTATAGATAGAAAACGCTAAGGACTCCATGAGAAAACTATTGGAACTAATAGAAAGATCCAGCAGAGTGGCAAGATACAAGATAAACATACAAAAATCAGCTGGATTCCTAACACCAATAAAGAGAATGATGAAAAAGAAATCAGGAAAACAATGTCTTTTATAATAGTCCCTAAAAAAATAAAATACTTAGGAGTAAATCTAACCAGGGATGTAAAAGACCTATACAAAGAAAACTACAAAACACTACTGCAAGAAACCCAAACCGATCTACATAAATGGAAAAACATACCATGCTCATGGACAGGTAGACTCAAAATTGTGAAAATGACAGTTCTATACCCAAAGCAGTTTACAAATACAATGCAATCCCGATCCAAATACCAACAACCTTCTTTAAAGAGATGGAAAAACTAATGATTAACTTTATATGGAAAGGGAAGAAGCCCAGGATAAGTAAAGCACTGTTGTCAAGAGGAAAAATAAAGTAGGAGGACTCGCACTACCTGACCTCAGAATTTTCTAGATAGTTACAGTAGTCAAAACAGCCTGGTACTGATACAACTACAGATACACTGACCAATGGAACAGAATTGAGAACCCAGATCTAAATCCATTCACCTATAGTCACTTGATGTTTGACAAGGGCCTGAAGTCCATCCAATGGGGAAAAGACAGCCTTTTTAACAAATGGTGCTGGCAAAACTGGATGCCCATCTGCAAAAAAATGAAACAGGACCCATACCTCATGCCATACACAAAAATGGATCAAAGACCTAAATATAAAGCCCAAAACTATAAAGTTCATAGAAGAAAAAATGGGATCAATGCTACAGGCCATAATGCATGGCATTAACAGGATAAAAACCATAAACAACAACACACAAACTCTAGAAGATAAGCTAGATAACTGGGATCTTCTAAAAATTAAACACTTATACTCATCAAAAGACTTCACCAAAAAAAATAAATAGAGAACCTACAGACTGGGAAAAAAGTTTTAGACATTACAAGTCAGACAAAGCCTAATCTCTAAAATCTACAAGAAAATCCAACACCTCTACAACAAAAAGACAATCAAATTAAAAAGTGGGCAAAGGAAATGAACAGACATTTCATCAAAGAAAACATTCAAGAAGCCAGCAGACACGAGGAAATGCTCGTGATCACTAGCCATTAGAGAAATACAAATTAAAATCACAATGAGATGCCATCTCACGGAGGCATTACTGGCATGAATCAAAAACACTGGAAATAACAAATGTTGGAGAGGCTGCAGGGAGATCGGAACTCTTATGCACTGCTGGTGGGAATGCAAAATGATACAACCATTTTGGAAAATGATATGGAGCTTCCTTAGAAAGCTAGAGATAGAAATACTATACAGTCCAGCAATGCCACTCTTAAGAATATATCCTAGAGAAATAAGAGCCGTCACATGAATAGACACACACACCCATGTTCATTGCAGCATTGTTCACAATAGCAAAAACATGGAAACAACCCAGGTGCCCATCTACAGATGAATGGATAAACAAACTGGTTCATACACACAATGGAGTATTATGCAATGATAAAAAACGATGAATCTGTGAAGCATCTCATAACAGCAATGAAAGTGGACTACATTATGCTGAGTGAAATAAGTCAATCACAAAAGGAAAAATATTGTATGAGACCTCTACTGTAAAAACTCATGAAAAAGTTTACACACAAAAAGAAACAATCTTTGCTGGTTACGAGGGATGGGAGGTGTTGTGGGGGGAAACTAAATAGACAATAGATAAGTGGTAACTTTGGTGAAGGGTATGACAGTACTCAGTACTGGTGAAGCCAGCACAACTTGTACAAGGAAAGGTCATGGAAGCGCCATAGACACATCCGAACACCCCAAGGGACTGAAGTGCTGGGCAGAGTGCTGTGAGGACCATGGTCTCAGGGAATGTCTAGCTCAATTGGCATAACACAGTTTATAAGACAATGTTCTACATTCTATCTTGGTGAGTAGCATCTGGGGTCTTAAAAGCCTGTGAGCAGCCATCTAAGATACTCCACTGGTCTCACTCCTGTGGGACCAAGGAAGAACGAAGAAAACAAGATACAATTGCTTTTGTGTTTCTACACAAAAAATTAGTCCAAAGGACTAATATACCAAAACTACCAAGGCCTCCACCAGACTGAGTCCAGTACAGTTAGACGGTGCTTGGCTCCACCACTGAGTCCTCTATCGGGATCACAACAGAGGGTCTGGGACAGAGCTGGAGAAAAATGTAGAAGAAATTTCTAACTCACAAAAAAACGCCAGACTTGCTGGCCTGACAGACTGGAGAAACCCTGAGACACCCTTTTAGCTCAGTAATGAATTCACTCCCAAGGTTCACTGTTCAGGCAAAGATTAGATAGCCCCATAAAACAAAATAAGACTAATGGGGCACAAAAGTCCAGGGACAAGGACTAGAAGGCAGGAGAGAACAGGAAAGCTGGTAATAGAGAACCCAAGGTTGGGAAGGGCCAGTGTTGACAGGTCGTGGGGTTGTTAACCATTGTCATAAAACAATATGTGTACTAACTTTTTAATGAGAAACTATTTGTTCTGTAAACCTTCATCTAAAGTACAATTAAAAAAAAATATAGAAATGCTGGAGGAAACTTGCTCGGCTATGGAGACAAGTTTAAAAAATTAGAAGTGGAGTGGTGAGCCTGAAGTCCGGGGTTTAAGCGAGCATTGTGGGGTTTGAGTCTGAGATCTACTATGTTCACCTATGACAAGCCTCTTAAACTCATAGCTGAGAGATTTTTAACTTGATCCTGGCAATCAGAGCCCACAAAAATATTTAAGGAAAGAAGTAAAATAGTCATGTCTGTTTTTGAACTAGACTATCGGAAGGTGGGACGTGAGTACAAACGGGAGAAACTTGAGACTAAGAGACTGTAAGAAGACCATTTCCCAGCCCAGGTGAGAGAGGATGCAGGTCTCTCACGGGCATCATCTTTGAAACAAACAGGAGGTTCTAAAATCAACACAATTCTGGGAGACAACAGCGGAAGGTAAAAAAAAATGTGGACTTGCCTGTATTTGATTAGCACATTTGTTTCTACACAAAATATAAGAAAAACATTACATACATCTATCAATAAAAAATGATTAGAAACGGAAGAAACTGTTTCACTAACTGTTAGGTTACGATTGGATAATAAGCATTTTCATAAGTAGGAGTTACAGTTATAATAAAAAGATGATAGGAGAGTGATTAGGTTATTTTTTTTCATTTTGTTTTGTTTTGTATATACCAAATGATCGCCAAAGCTAAGTAAAAATTTTGACCAGTGTTCACAATTGCCTATTTCATACCTTCTGCTTTATGCTGAACAAATTTTATTCAGACTTCTCTCTTTCCCACAGTCCTCTGAACTAAAATGCAGATCATACTGTCTATTTAACTCCGTCTTGCTTGCTTAACTTCCTCTTAATAGTTTCTGCAAGGCACTTCTTACCCCTCCCTATTAAATTAAAAAAAAAAAAAAAAAAGACATTTTCTCTTTAGTTTTTGAGACACTTGCCATTCCTGTCTTTAGAGAATGCTCCCCATTGCAATAGTCTTTTTGAATAAAGTCTTTCCTTATCTGTCTGGATTTGTTTTTATTTGACACTTTTACCTTATAAACTGTAATTCCAAAAGTCAGTAAGTGCTTGATATTTATATACTGAAGAGAATCGAGCATTCTGTGTACATAGACCTTGTGTACTTATTACTAACCATACATTTATGTTCACACTTCACCATTCCTGTATAATCTGTCATTATATAGCTCTTGTTCATTTCAATTGTCTCGAAATTGTTACCGAATCCTAGAAGGTGAGTCCTTGTCTAGAACACTGAGACTTGCCAGTTATCTGGATGCCGGTTTTTGAGAAACTGAAAGTAACTTTATTGCAATGCACAGAGCAAGGAGCTGAGAGGAGGCTACTCAGATCCGGCTCCCTGAGCTATAGGGAAGCAGGGCTTATGCTTGATTTGGGAGGCAAGATGGTGGCCACGCAGGTGTACTGGGGAGGGAAAATTCTAGAAGGCAGCCAGGAAACAGGAGGTGACGTGGTTCTTGTTGGACCTCTCGCTTTCGACAGGGTCCGGGTGATATTTCCCTTCTGATTTGTTCCTCCCGTTGCTATGTCCTCTGTTGAGGTCAACTAGTGGTCACAGCTGGCCCTTTTGCACTTGTGGGGCAGAACAAATCTGACTTGGGCAAGTTTAAGGACTAAGGGAAATTTATTTTCATTTGTAGGGTCAGGTTCCATCATAATTAATGCATATTGCTGTAAACTCCAGAGAACCTGATACAGTGTTGTGATACTTCCAACAATAAGTACTGAATTTGCTGTCACATTCCAATCATTTTTGTTGTTTTTGATGCTGTTCTTCATGGTAGGTTTTTTTTTTTTTTTTTTTTTAATAACTTTTGCTCTAACAGGGAAGTCTTTGGTCTCCCCAAACAGATTCTTGGTCCATCTAAAACCAATCAAAATTAAACTTGCATTTATTGAAATAATAATATCTTTAAATTCCAGATTTAAGTGTAAAAAAAAAAATTGTCCTCAACTTCACTCTGATTCTTGCCGATCCCATGTGCTTCAGAGCAGAATTGTACTCCATAGGGTTTTCAATGGCTGTGGTCTTTTGGAAGTAGACCACCAGGCCTTTCTTCTGAGGTGCCTCTAGGTGAATTCAAACCACCAAACTTTTGGTTAGCAGCCAAGAGCTAAGTTATTTGCACAACCCAGGGACTCCTAGATTTAAATATAGTACATATGAAATATTGCAATGCTTAGACAAAGTATCATGAAGATACAAACATTTTCTTGGGAAAATATTGTTCTCTAGAACAACAGGTGCTTGCCCTGTCTTCAAGCGACACACCTGTAGCTGAACAGATCCATGCATCTGATGACTACCTCTAAAGCTAGATCAGTGTTGCTGAAAGGAGACCTGGACTATGTGCATACATTAAAAACATTCTGGAAAATATCGTTATATACGTTAAATTCTCTCATTAAGTTTTCTCCTTTCCTCTTGGACAAAGAAATAATAAAACAAGTTACAAAACAGTACCACATTTTTAGCAATTTTGAAATGTGACCAGTGTTAACTGAAGCATGTGATTTTATTCTTAAACTGTTAGAACATTACTGCTAAGATAACAATATAATTGTAGATTTTATTCACTGCAATAAACACAGCTCTTAGAATATTGTCTGGCATATGTGGCTGTTGTGTGCCATCGAGCCAATTCTGATTCATAGTGACCCTCTATGACAGAGTAGAACTGCTCCCCCAGGGTTTCCAAGGAGCCATCCTTTTGGTTACCAGCCTGAGCTCTTAACCACCATGCCACCAGGGCTCCTGGCATATAGCAGTAATTAAATATCTATTTCTGATTGAATAAATACATCTGTCAGGTGTGTTTGCAAGTTTTGATAAATTGTGTGGGGAGATATGCCCAGAATACTTGCCAAACACCTACATAAGCAAAGCTTGACACCAGTATACCTACCTCACATCTTGCAATTGGAAAGGAGAAGAATATTGAAGACATTTGTTTGTGCAACTGCAAACAGCAATGTAATAATTTCACTTTGCTAAGCTAATGAAATGATACTATTTTCCTACTGGAGGTGTGAGGCTCATTTCTGTCAACTGTACTAGGTACAGTTGTTTAAAATTGGATAATTGGATACTTATGTCTCTTAGGAAATTTAATTACCCAAGGGAAATCAGCTAAACTGTTTCTCGTTTATGCATTATTATGCTTATTTTATAAGTAATAGGAAACAAATGGATTTCAAATTGAGTGAATGTAAAAAATTAAGTAAGAATGGAATTAAGGGAAGAAAGAGACCTTCCTTTCCACCATTCCCATTGATACGGTCTTCATTTACTCTTATTTTATAATGATCTAGTCTTATGCTAATTAAACAATGGAGAACCACTACAAAGACTACAATGTTAAGTCTGATTTTTATTTTTTATTTTTATTTTTGAGGACTTGGCACTCTACACAATGCTCAATAACAGTGTAGGCTGATATGCCTTGAATTGAGCACAATGTATCTTTCACATTTCCATTCTCTTCTACTCTAACTTGGAATCACTGCCTTAGATGTCCAGTAGGAAGTCCTCCTTTTGACTGCCCTGATGTCTATGCTCATGGGCTTTTTCTGCTTGCTTTCTCTTCCCTCACAGCCTCCTCCTCTGTTCTTAAAGTTTAAAGATGCATGGATTTTTATAAAATCATAAAGTAATCAAACTTCTTGCCTTCCTACTTCATGTCCATTGAATATATTTAGACATCAATTATTCACTCTGGTTAATCAATACAGATTAATCAATACCGAAGTCCTAAAACTATCACTGCTCTATTTATCAGAATTGTAAATTACCATTTCTCTATGACTAATAGTCTTTGGAACCCTTTAAAATAGCCTTAAAATTTTAACCTGTTGTTCTAGAGTGTGATTTTTTTCCCCATCATCAATGTAGCTGTATAATATCATGCTCTACCAACATGTTTTATTTCACGTTTACTATATTTAAAACTGAGAAATGGTTGCATATTATCTATTTCAGTATTAATATTTATGATCAAACTAGCACTCTAAATTTTGGACAAATGCCAATTTTAAAATTTATATATGCTTCTAAGAGAACCTAGTTTTGTCTTCTATAAAATGGGAATAAAAGTAATAATGATAATCATAATAATAGCTACTTGTTAGAGTTTTTTTTAGAATGAATTAGTAAATTGACGAGTTTCAATAAATATTGTTGTTGTTTTTACTATTGATAATGTTTATTATGAATTATTATTATTATTAATGTTCCAAATATAATATTATCTTTATGATGGGAAGATATTTTGTCTGTTTTGCTCACTGCTGTAATCCTATATTCTATAAAAGACATTCAATGAATAGTGATAAAATTCAAAGCAATTGATTGATAAATTAGTATTTATTGAGATCCTAGGCACTAAAGCAGAGTATTTAAGAAAGGCTCTGGATGTAGCTGAAGTGGATTGAAATTGCAACCCTGTTACTTACTAGCTGCATCAACTTTGGCAACTTATAAACAATTTTAATCTTCAATTGTTTCATCTGGGATATGAGATAATACTACTCTTATCTCATGTGGTTCTTTTGACCATTGATATGAAGATACGTATATGATAATAGTTGACAATATTTAATAAACATTTTCTATTATTATGAAGTCATGTTTTCTTCAGATAAGTTGTAGAAGTGATAGAAGTACAAAAGACACTACAATTTGAGAAAATTAAAATAATGCTTGAAGAAGAGTACAGTTTCTAGAGAAATTCAAAGGAGTAAGATAAATTGTATACCGGTACAGAATGAAAAGAGGCTTTAGGAAGTTGATAGCACTTTAAATAAACTTATAAGTTAAGTAGGAAGTTAAGAGCAATGTAGGGTATTTCAGAAAGAAAGAAGAACACAAGGATAATCATGTGTTCAAGAGCACGTTTTCACTTGTATATAGTGAAGAGTCAAAAAGGAGAATAGAAATGATATACTGGAAAAAAAAAGTAGCTATTTTCCCAAGAATGTATGTGTGTGTATGCATGTGCGCATGTGTGTGCGTGCACACGTGTGTGTTGGTAGGTAGACACAGCCATTTATAAGCCAGTTGGTAAAGAGTTTTAGGAACATCTCTAAATTTGGAAACAGAGTAATGGATTAAGTAGGATATTTACCCAAAAATATTGGAGACATTTTAAATTTCACCTCATAATAAACTCTCTTGGGTGATAGAGATGGAAAAAGAAAGCAAGTATGAAACTCTGCAGGAGAGTTTTCTAAAGACAGTGGACAGTTTATATCCCTTTGAAAGAAATGCAAAGGTAATTTTGATGGATGTTTTGTTTTTAGGAGATACTGTTTTGTAATGGTTTGCACAATCTGACCCAATAATATTCTAATTTACTAATAGAATTTTCCTAAGTAAATTGGAGTAACTAAATCAATGGTACTTAGACCACAACTAGGGTTTAAGCAGGAATAGATAAAATTAAAAATAAGCGTTACTGTTTTGGAAAAAAGTAATTGTTGATGATATAGTCTTGATTTGACAGAGCGTATCTGTGTAGGAAAAAGAAATAAAGACATTTTATGATCTAGTCTGGGCTTATGGCTGATGTAATGAAGTTTATAATACCCCCACTGAGGGGTAATAAAACCCATCTACTGTGGGGTAGTACAGCACCTCTACACAGTGCCACTACTGTTATTGTTGTATACTGTTGAGCTGATTCCGAATCATAGCGAACCTATGTGACAGAGCAGAACTTCCCCACAGGGTTAGGGTTAGGGTTAGGGTTAGGGTTAGTGTTAGGGTTAGGCCATAATCTTTACAGGAGGAGATCGCCAGGTCTTTTCTCCCACAGAGCAATTGGGGGGTTCGAACTGCTGACTATTTTGTTAGTAGTTGAGTGCTTAACCATTGTACCATCAGGACTCCTTAAACCTGCTGTTGAGTCGATTCCAACTCACAGCAACCCTATAGGTCAGAGTAGAACTGCCCTATAGAGTTTCTAAGGAGTGACTAGTGGATTCAAACTGTTGACTTTTTGGTTAGCAGCTGAAGTCTTAACCACTTGGCCACCAGGGCTCCTTGGGACTCCTTAGTGCCCCTGCTATACACACCTAAATGGAAAACTTGTTACCCATTGCATCGAGTGGACCCCGTGTGACAAAGTAGAACTGCCTCAGAGCTTCCAAGGCTATAATCTTTACAGAAACAGACTGCCACATCTTTCTCCCATGGAGCAGCTGGTGGTTTTGAACCACCAATCTTATTAGAAGCTGCTAAAATCCCTGGAGTCTGGAAGAAGCAATTATCTGTATTCTACCAAGTAATAGTGGAAAAAAGTGCCTGATATCTAAAGTTATTAAAATGAGATCAAAATGCGGGAATAAAAACAGTACCATTTTCTTGCTCGCCACAAAGCTACGCATAGAACAAGGGCCCCACCCCAAAAGAGGTAAGCACAAATAAGGGATCTATTGTTAAAAGGCAAAAGTGCTCTTGGCATGGTCTGAGACTTTGCTATGCCTTTGACTAAACATGTTTGCCAACCAGGACAGGGCTCAAGTAGAGCATAAGCGTTATCCAAATTCTTGGTTAACTATTAAACTACAAGCACACTGGGTGCTTCCCGAAAGGGCCAAGCAAAGTATCCACGCATAGAAGGAGGGAGAAAGACAAAAAACTATACAGATTGATCAACAGCTGAAATCTGTTGAAAAGATAAATTCCACAAATAAGGCAAGTTAATTCCTAAAACAAGAACAAGAACAACCAAAAAAAAACCCGACATTCCTCAGAGTAACAAAAACAAAAAACAAAAAACAACAGCAACATTCCAATCATTTTAATGTATTATATACGATATCCAATTTTCATCCAAAAATTATTTAGATGTCAAAGGTACATAAAATATAAACCCTTACTAGGGGAATAGTGCAGTCATTAGTAACTGGCCCAGATGTTTGATGAACAGATAAAGAATTTTTAAAATTTATTGCAAATATGTTCAAAAGAGAAGGAAAATATATCCAAATAATTAAAGAAAAATATATCAATGATGTGAGAAGAGATATAGATTTTCAACAGTGCAATAGAAACTATAATATAGGATAAAACAGAAGTTCTAGAGCTGAAAAAAAATAGCTGAAAAAGTTTACAACCAAGCTCAATAGAAGATATTGGAGAGCACAAGTGAACTTTCAGATAGATCATTAAAAATTATTCAATCCAAAAAGTGAAAGAAAAATAATTGAAATAAAAATAAACAAAACCTTAAAGATTTGTGAGACAAATCAAAATCTCAAAATATTTATTACTTGAGTCTCATCTAGAAAGAAGTGTGAGAAATAGGAAGAGAAACTGATGAAGCAGTGATTACAACTTCCAAAATTGTGGGAAAATAGCAACTTAAAATTCAAGAAGTTCAATAAAACCCTATCCAGACCAAAGAAAAAGACAACAAAATATAGACACATCTTAGACTACGTACTAAAACATAATAATACAAGTAGTCCCTGACTTAGAACGAGGTTCCATTCCAATGACCCTGTCAGAAATCGATTCTGATGTAAAGAAGACCTTATTTTTTTCATCTATATTGCTTTTATTATCAGTATCTTTATAAATCTGATTTTTATTTGTCTTTAGGGATTGGAAACTTTACATATAAACTTATGGCTATATTTTAATACATACTTAAAAAAAACAACACAAATCATAAAAATTTACTCTAATGAAGAAGAGTTGGATAACACTGGCATTTTGCCATTTGCAGTAATAACTCCTCTTGTGGAAGGTTCTGGATCAGTCTGGATTATCCCTGGGAATGGGCATGGCATGTCTAGTCAGAAAATTAGTAAGAGTTTTCTGTATGGCCCTTTTCATTTTTCTTTATCTATTTTGCCATAACATCTCACTGCTTCCCAAATCTGCCAGTCGAATTTAGCAAAGTGATCAGCATTTGGGTCCATGGTTTCAGGCCACTGAAGCTCCTGATTTAGTTTAGAAAAACTTCAGCTAATCCTTTCATTGTAAAATTACTAAAGATAAGATGTGCAAAACAACCCACAAAAAAAAAAAAAGACTCATAAGTGCAGTTTGTCCTAACTCAAATTTGTCTTAAATCGGGGATTACATGTAATAAAAAATAGTAAGAGCAGCAAGAGAAAATTGACATTTTTTATTCAGGATAACAATTCTACACTTATATCCTGATTTCTTATCAGAACAATGGGAGCCAGAGGACACTAGCAAGACATACCGAAAGTGGGGCGGGTGGCGGGGGAGAACCACTGATATTTCATATTCAGAAAAAATATCTTTCATAAATGGAGGCAAAATTAAAACATTTCAAGATAAACAAAAACTGAGAATATTTGTTACTAACACAACTTCACTAAAAATAAAAATAAAAGAGATGGTAAAAGTGGTCCTCAGGTTGTAGGGAAATTATACCAGTTAATAAACTGGATATGCAGAAAAAACCACACACACAAGAGATGCTAAACGTGTATTTGCCTATATGTATCTATATGTATGTGTATATGTATTTTTCCTTTCTAAATTTCTACTTAAGATATATAACTATTTAAAGCAGAAGTTGGCAAATCTTTTCTGTAAGAGTATAGATAATAAGTGTTACAGCTTTGCAATCCATACAGCCTCTGTAAGACAAATTGCCCCACTGTTGTAGCATAAAGGCAATCATAGACAATACTCATTGACATAATGAGTATGGAAATGTTTTAATAAACATTTATTTTCAAAAACAGGTAATGGGGCAGATTGGATTCATAGAACGAACAGAACTTTCTGACCACTGCTTTAAAGTGAAAATTATAACGCTATTTGTTGGGTTTATGAGACATGTAGACAGAATATATGATTTTTAAAAAGCACGAAGTGGAGATGAGGAGAGAAATATAATGGACCAGGGTTCCTATATTTTTCCAGAACATTCAGTAATAACTTTAAGAAGATGTTAATGAGTTAAAGATGGAAATTATAATCCCTACAGACGTCACTAAAATGTAATCTAAAGAAGTTTAGTCAAAAAGTCAACAGAAAAGTTGATAAAATAAAAATTTGCTTAATAAACAAGAAAACAAGAAAGAAGTGATGTGTAAAGAGATATGAGATAAATAGTAATCAAATATTGATATCAAAAACACAAAGTTAAAATTAAAACAATAACAATGTAGTGTCCCATTCCCAGAAACTCCCAAACCAAGACAGCTTACCTGAAGAATTTTAGCAAACATTTAGAAATAATGATTACCAATCCTATAGAAACTCTTTCAAATATAGGAGAGAAGAAAATGTTTTTCATATCATTAGAGAGGCCGGTATGACCCTGAATATAAAACCATTCATATAAATTACAAGAACATAAAACTAATCACAAACATAGATGAAAACTTAAACTAAATGATAGCAAATTTTATCCAATAATATATGAAAGTAACAATGTACCATGGCCAAACGTATCTTATCAAAAGAATACAAATTTTTTTTTAAAACCTGAAGATCTATCAAAGTAATGCACAATATTATTACACTAAAGGAGAAAATAATTTGTTTATCTTAATGGATTTTACAAATTCAACAAGCATCCATGATAAATAAAAAAATATTGAGCAAAATAGAAATGGAAGTTAGTTTCCTCAAATTGATGAAGGCCATATATAAAATCCTACATCAAAAATAATAATTGTGGAAGAGTGAATTTGAATTCTTTATGTTAAGGTAAGAATAAAGGCAAAAGGTTTGTCTCTCATCTCTTCTACTCAATATTTCATTAGAAATTCTGGCCAGTGAAATAGGGTAAAAAGAATAAATATAAGGTATCAGATATGAATAAAAGAAATAAAATGCTTATTTGCAGATGCTACAATCAGATATTTAGAAAACCTTAAGGAATCTTCAGAAAAGACACTAAAATAAAAAATGAACTTAGTATTCATAGGATACAAGGGCAGTCTTTAAAAATATTATAATATTCAGGATTCTAGGAAACTACTGGGAACTGACGTAAATATACTAATCCATTTTAAGCTGCCATCAAAGTAAAATTCATAGAAATAAAATTAAAATATATATAAAACAAGCAAATTGAAATTCTTAAAAATACTAGTAATAGAAATTAAGGGCGTAAAATATGGAGAAGTATACCATTTCCATGGATCATTTAATCAATGCTAAAATTTAATATTTAGTATTACTAAAATGGTAAATGTCTCAAAATTAATATTCAGATATAACTGAATAGTAAGCCTATTCTCAGAGGCTTTGTTTATGGATAAATTAACATTTTACTTCTAAAACTGATAAGAAATTAAAAAGAACAAAATAATTTAAACACAAGTAAAAATTAAGAAGCCAAGCAGGATAACTCACAATGCCTGAAACCTAAACAAAATGACTAGATACGCAAAAGACTAGGCAAATTTGAACTATAATGAGGCAAAAATTCAATCAATTAAAACTGCCCCAGATATGACACCAATGATCAAATTGGCAGAGGAAGATACTTAGCCTTATATGAGTTGATATAAAACATGATAAAATACAAAAATGGATAAAGACAAAATAAAAGCAATTATTAAAGTAATACTCATTTTTAAGTTAAATAAAAATATAATAGTTATAAAAACTACAGTCACATTTAAAAAGATGAAAACTACATCTAATGCAAAAATGCATCTGATTAAATAGCATATTAAATATTGCAGAAAAAAATTAGTAAACCTGAAGAAATAAAACTATATATTATCCAGAAAGAAATTCAGATAGTATAAAGAATGAAGGAAAAAAATAACAAACAGATCATGAGAGACATCTATGACAACTTCAAGAAACCTTATAAACTAATATATTTGTATTTGGAATTTTTAAACATAGGAAAAGAGAAGGGGAGAGGAGCAAAAAGTATATACATATATATTCAGAGAAATAATGTCTGAGTGTTTTGCAAATTTTGTAAAAACTATAGACGAGAAATTTTAAAAATCACAAAAACCTGAAGAAAACTACATCAAGGAATATCAAAATCAAATAGCTTAAAACCAATGATAAAAAGAAGAGCTTAAAGACTGCCAGTTAAGGATGTTTTAAAAAGAAACCCTGAAACCCTGTACCTGTTAACAGTCATTACCCAGCCTCCTTCATATCAACTACTCATCTACTTTCTATCTCTGTAAACTTGCCAAATCTGGATATCCCATACAAATGCAACAATACAGTAAGTGGTATTTTATGTCTGGCTTCTTTTACTCATCATAGTATTTACAAGTTTACCCATGTTATAGCATGCATAAGTAACGTATTCTTTTTTTATTTGAAAAACGAAATCTAAGATGACTTTTACTGATGCACCAGTAGACCAACCAGCAATTTGGTAGGGAAGATAATGTTAATACAGTAAACATCACTAAAGCAATTTAAGTTTGAAATGGCTTTACAGTGACGTGATGCCTATTTAATAAATTAAGTAAACTTAGTACTTTTTAATTACTTTCTCTTTTCATGTTCTATACAAATTTTTCTCATTTCTTGATTGAGGCTTTCAGCTCAGAAATCATTTGCCAATGTCCAGATTCAACTCAATTCCTTTTGTCCCCAGCAGTAATGCTGTGGAATAATAGGAACAGTCCAATTCTTGTGACTTCCAAAAGGAGCATTTGTCCAATCCTTCATTTCTTTCATTACATCCATAAGGTGGAAGACAAACCAGGTACCTGCACATGCCATGAACCCAGGGGCGGGGGTTGGGGGGGAATCTGCTCCAGCTTTAACAATGACCCCCTCAATGATGACCTCTCTTGATGTGCCCAGTGAGGACTCAGCTTGTCCTGGGAAATGTCCACTTTTGGAGTGCACTGAAAATTCAGGGAGATGATGGTTTTCCCAGCACGGCAACCAATGACAGGAGCATTGACTTTTTCTTTTTATGTTGGCTATTTTATTTTTAATAAATGCTCCATAGACTGTTGTACACATTTTCAAGGTAAATAAAATGTTGATTTTTACCATTTTTGCCAGAGTCTTGACCTATAACTAAAAAAAGAAATTGAATTTTAGGTCTTAATATTTCCTCAAAGAACGTCTACTCCTTGATGGCTTCAGTGGTGAATTCTACTGAATATATAAAAAGAAAAAATGCCAAGTATATCAAACTCTTCCAGAAATATGAAGATGATGGAATACTTCCCAACGATATCTTTAAAAATAGCACTATATTGTGATTCCAAAACTGAAAAAAGACATCATAAGCAAAGAAAACTACAGACTAATGTACATCATTAACATCAATGCAAAAAATTCTAAATAAAGTTTTAGCTCATTGAATCAAACAACATATATGAAGATTTATACATAGAAACCAAATGGACTTTACACAGGCATGCAAGATTGGTTTTATATTTACAAACCAATGCATGCAATTCACTATAATAACAGACTAAAAATGGAAATGATATATTATCATTTAAACAGACACAGAGAAAACATATGACAAAATTTAAGATCTATCCCTGAATAGACCTACTATATAATTCAGCCATTGTATTCCTAGGTTATCCATTTACCAAAGAGAAATGTAAACTTATCTCCATACAAAGGCTTGTACATGAATGTTCATAGTATTTTTATTTTTAATGTTGAAACACTAGAAATACCCCAAATATAAATCAACATGTGAATGTATAAACATATTTTGATAAATTCATTCAATGGAACACTGTACACCAATAAAAAGGAATGGCTTATTGGTACATGCTACAACTTGGATCAATCTCAAAATAATTAGGATAAGTAGTAAGAAATGTACTTGAGTTAAGACATCATTAATATAAAATTTCTAGATGATGAAAAGTAATCTATGGGGAAAGAAAGTAGATAAGTAGTTGCTTGGGGGCTGGGGTGATGGGAAGGTCAAGAAAGAGTATTTTATAAAGGGCATAATCCATTGCCATCGAATCAATTCTGACTCATAGCAACCCTATAGGACAGAGTTGAACTGCCCCATAGGGATATATTAGCTATCTTAATTTTGATGATGCTTTCACAGATGAATACATATATCAAAAAATTTCTAATTAGTCATACTTTTAAAATCTCGTCCATTATATGTCGATTATACCTCATTATACCTCTTTTAAAAAATTATTCCTATTTAAAAAATAAAAGCTTTTTTTTTTTTTTTTAAGGATTCTGGGATGATGGCCTGAAAATCATGAGCAAGTATTTTTTGGAATATGCACTAGACAATTTAACTACAGAAGCTAAAACTGGAGGATTTTGACTAAG
The DNA here is from genome assembly GCA_030035585.1 of Dugong dugon. Taxonomy (NCBI): domain Eukaryota; kingdom Metazoa; phylum Chordata; class Mammalia; order Sirenia; family Dugongidae; genus Dugong; species Dugong dugon. The sequence goes on along the minus strand of CM057463.1, from coordinate 192,551,704 downwards.
TTCAAAAGCAAGTAGAGTGCCAAATGCATAAAACCTGAATGAAGTCTCAAAATACGCTACGCAAGGCTTCCTTCTAGGACAGTATTCCACCCAAAGAGAATCTTCCAGGCATAGCATAAGCATTGAACAGGATAAGGGCAACAAACTTAAAATAAAAAGAAGTTTCATATAAAATTGTGGAAATTAAGAGATACAATCATCTCAGTTAGCAAATCAATATTTATATATTTTATACAGCACATAAAGAAGATATCAGAGACCTCAGTAAGTTTAGAAAATGTCTCTGAACTTAACATCTTTTTGAAAGTTCCAGAAAAATGAGTTTACATAACAATGAATGACAAAAATATTGAAATGAAATCTCATACCTAGTTAATATTTTTAAAAAAGCATCTACACACCACATTCACACACACACCAAAAAACAAACAAACCAACACAGATTACCATTTGTATGGTCAAGAAGATGTACTTAAGAGACATGCTGAACAAAACAAACAGATGAAGAGTATAATTCAGTATTTGAAAGCACGTGAAAATACATCAAAATGAACCAAGTCATGAGAGATATGCAAGAATATCATAAATCAGAAAAAAATAATAAATGATATGACAGAACTCAAGAAATAATTATTAAAAAAATACTTTCTAAAATAAAAACTAAATTAGAAGGAACATAAGAGCAAATAAGCACAATGAATAATTTCTTATGGTAAATAGAAGGAGAAAAGATAGACAATTTTCCAAATTTAAAGTAATGAAAAAAAGAAAAGATTTAAAAAAGTGACAAATACTGAAAATAAGCAGATAAAATTCAACATACAAATAATAGGGTTCCCCTTGGGTGGGGGAGAGAAAAGCAAAGCATATATTAAGAAGTATAATTAAGAAAAAAATTCTAGAAATTAATTTAAAAATAAGTTTAAAGTTACATCCTGAAATATCACATCATGCATATGATATTATTCACCAGAAACAACAAAACATGTCCTAATAAAATTATTGAGTATAAATAACAAGAAAAAATTTTTACACACATAAGCAAAAGTAGCATCTGACATATAAGGAAAAGCCAATTCAATGAATATCAGGCATTTTAATAGCACTGCTTCAATGCCAGAAGAAAATGAAATTATATTCAAAATACAGAGAAATTAAAAAAAAAAAATGAACCAATGATTTTTTTTTTTAAACTTATCTTCAAGGGTAAATGACATAGATAATAAATTTTAAGCATGCAGGAACTCAGGGAACATTCTTCTCATGTGTTCTTTTAAAGGAACGCACTAAATAATGACCCCCAGACAATAAAAATTACTAGAGAGATATTGACATTGGAATTAGCACATCAACATTTTGAAAACCTCAGTGCATTGATTTATTTAGGGGGAATAGTGAAAACAAGTATTAATGCCTTATGATGAAAGATCAAACTTCTGGACCCAGGTGCCCATTTAGAGGAAATTTATACAGGGGAACATGTTGAACTACACTATGGAGATGACATTAGCTAAATCTAGATTATGGAAAATCTAAAGGTCAAACAGCATGTCTTCCTCAACACATACATGGTAAGGAAACAAAATAGATGGAGGGGGAGCTTCCATACTAAAATAAAATTAAAATTAAAAGCAAGTTTAAAAATATGAGACAGAATAAACCAAAGAATCTAGGGATACACACTTATACGTAAAAAAAAAAATTAAAAATATAAGGGAGTGGTATCCCACAAAATTACAATCTTGGTTACTTTCAGTGGGTGCTATGATTGGGATGAAAGACATCGAGATGTATTTTTATTTCATGTAATAATTCTGCTCTAAATTTGTTTTTTGTGATTTTCTGGATCTATTACTATAATAATTGGAAAACATTACATATTTTTAATTGTAATGCAGTATAAAGCATTAAATATATGACTAGGGAGTGACACAGTCATACGTAAATATCATCTCTTATACTATACAGCTAGGAAAAGGAACAATCTACAAATACATTAGAAAATATGGCTGAATATTAGCAAGACGAGGTGAAGTAGAATAGCCTGACACAAAAGACGAAACACCTGACACATCATCCTGCAGGATTCCATTTATATGAAGGTTAAAAACAAGCAAAACTAATCTACGCTATGTGATGTGGGGTGGGGGAGGTATACACATGGGCTTCTGTGTTTCCTGTAATGTTCCATTTCCTAAACTAGGTGCTTACTATATACTCAATTTTGTGATTATTCATCAAATTGTATATTAAGAATTGTGAAACTTATTTTATGTATATTAATATTATTAAAACTATTCCATTATTAATAAACTATTAAAATATAGAGGTCATTAAAAAAGATAGGAAAGAAAGAAAAGACCAAAACGGATGTCAGAAGAGACTCTGAAACTTGCTCTTGAACATCAAGTAGCTAAAGTGAAAGGAAGAAACAATGAAGTAAAAGAGCTGAACAGAAGATCTGAAAGGGTGGCTCCAGAAGACAAGGCAAAGCATTATAATGACATGTGTAAAGACCTGGAGATAGAAAACCAAAAGGGAAGAACACACTTGGCATTTCTCAGGCTGAAAGAACTGAAGAAAAAATTCAAGCCTCAAGTTGCAATATTAAAGGATTCTACTGGGAAAACATTAAACAGTGCAGGAAGCATCAAAAGAAGATGGAAAGAATACACAGAGTCACTGTACCAAAAATAATTGGTTGACATTCAAACATTTCAGGAGGTAACATATGATCAGGAATCAATGGTATTCAAGGAGGAATTCCAAGCTGCACTGAAGGCATTGGTGAAAAACAAGGCTCACGGAATTGACAAAATACCAATTGAGATGTTTCAACAAACAGATGCAGTGCTGGGAGTGACCACTCATCTATGTCAAGAAATTTGGAAGAGAGCTACCTGGCTGACAGACTGGAAGACATCCATATTTATGTCTATTCCCAAGGAAGATGATCCAACTGAATGCGGAAATTATTGCATAATTTCATTAATATAACAAGTAAAATTTTGCTGAAGATCATTCAAAATCGGCTGTAGCGGTTTGTCGACAGGGAACCGCCAAAAATTCAAGCCAGATTGAGAAGAGGACGTGAAACCAGGGATGTGATTGTTGATGTCAGATGGATCCTGGCTGATTGCAGAGAATACCAGAAAGATGTTTACCTGTGGTTTATTGACTGTGCAAAGGCATTCAACTGTGTGGATCATAACAAATTATGGGTAACATTGTGAAGAATGGAAATTCCAGAACAGTTAATTGTGCTCATGAGGAACCTGTACGTAGACCAAGAGGCAGTCGTTTGAACAGAACAGAGGGATAGTGCACGATTTAAAGTCAGGAAAGGTGTGTGTCAGGGTTGTATCTTTTTACCATATTTTTTCAATCTGTATGCTGAGCAAATAATTCAAGAAGCTGGACTATATGAAGAACGGGGCATCAGGATTGGAGGAAGACTCATTAACAACCTTCATTATACAGATGACACCACCTTGCTTGCTGAAAGTGAAGAGGACTTGAAGCACTTACTGGTGAAGATCAAAGACCACAGCCTTCAGTATGGATTACACCTCAACATAAAAGAAAACAGAAATCCTCACAACTGGACCAATAAGCAACATCATGATAAACGGAGAAAAGATTGAAGTTGTCAAGGATTTCATTTTACTTGAATCCTCAATCAACACCCTTGGAAGCAGCAGTCAAGAAATCAAGACTCATTGCATTGAGCAAATCTGCTGCAAAAGACCTCTTCAAGGTGTTAAAAAGCAAAGATGTCACCTTGAAGACTACGGTGAGCCTGACGCCAGCCATGGTATTTTCAGTCGTCTCATATGCATGTGAAAGCTGGACAAGGGATAAGGAAGACTGAAGAATTGACGCCTTTGAATTGTGTTGGCGAAGAATATTGAACATACCATGGAGTACCCAAAGAACGAACAAATCTGTCTTGGAAGAAGTGTAACCAGAATGCTCCTTATAAGCAAGGATGGCAAGACGGTCTCACATACTTGGACATGTTATCAGGAGGGATCAGTCCCTGGAGAAGGACGTCATGCTTGGTAAAGAAGAGGGTCAGCAGAAAAGAGGAAGATACTCAGCAAGACAGATTGACACAGTGGCTACAACAATGGGCTTAAGCATAACAACCATTGCGAGGATGGCGCAGGACCAGGCAGTTGTTTCCTTCTGTTGTACATGGGATCGTCCCTATGAGTCAGAACCGACCTGACGGTACCTAACAACAACATTAAAATATATGTTAATATTATTAACTTTTAAATTATTTTTCATGTATTAAAATTGTTCTTGGAAGAAAATACTCTTTTGAATGAAATAGATAAAACCAAAAACAAAACCCTTTGCTGTCAAGTCAGTTCCGACTCATAGCAACCCTATAGGACAGAGCAGAACTGCCCCATAGGATTTCCAAGGAGCAGCTGGTGGATTTGAACTGCTGACCTTTGGTTAACAGCCAAGTTCTTCATCACTGTTCCACCAGGGCTCCGGATATTCCTTGTTGTTATTCTTAGGTCCTTAGTTCTATCAAAATATGAATACTGAAATCACCAAATCAAAATAATTTGCATTCCATAAACAATTTGTTTGGGAGTGAACATTAACTGGCACTGAATAATTAACTGAAAAATTAGTAGCAATGTAACGGAAGAGGCTTTGTTAACCTGTAAATAAATTCCAGCTCTTCCTCATTCAGTTGAAAGAAAAACACCAAGCTCTTCCCCATTACACGGCATCACCCCAGAACCTTCTCACCTGTTGCCTCCTGGCATGTTTTTTTCTATCATATTTGTATTGCTGTGAACTTTTCATCATATTGATCTTGGCTTGAATAGCACATCCTCAGAGATGCAATGACAGATGATGTCAGAATTATATAACTGTCTCCTCTGTTATAGTTCATAATGCATCACTACAAGGTGATGTTGCTTGTACATCAAGTACACGGTAAAGTGGCTCTATAGTTATCATATTTACTGCTATGAAAGGAGCCCTAGAGGTGCAGTGGTTAAGAAATAGGCTGCTAAGCAAAAGGTCGACAGTTGGAATGAATCCACCAGCTGCTTCTTGGAAACCCTGGAGGGCTGTTCTACTCTGTGCTATACGATCACTATGAGTTGGAATTGATTCAACGGCAACTTTTTTTTTTTTTTAATTACCATGGAAATAGCTTCTGCCTTATCTGAGACTCCTCAAGGTTTATGGATGCCTCACAGAATCTGGGAAAAACATTCAACCGTCTTCACTATGAAAATATTATGACACTAAAAGCAACATTTTTCTTGTCTTCACTAGATTTTCTTCGTATTGTGTACAACTTTACGGCAATTTTTTTACATAAGCATTGCAAATTTCTACAACTTTTCTATGCATATATACTCATCACTGAACAATTAAAAATGAATTTTCTAATTTCTCATACAAAACTCATTGCTGTGGAGTCGATTCCTATTCATAACAACCATAAAGGACAGAATAAAACTGCCCTATAGGGTTTCCAAGGCTGTGATCTTTACAGAAGCCGACTGTGACATCTTTCTCCTGAGGAGCTGCGGGTGGATTCAAACTGTCAACCTTTCAGTTAGCAGCCGATTGCTTAACCATTGTGCCACCAAGACTTCTTTAATTTCTCATACTGGTAATTGAAAAAGATTATCAGTAATTTCTGAAACTCAAAGGTACTTCAGTAACTATCATTTTATAATTCATTAAATATTCATAATTTTGACCTACTCAGCAAGTAATTCTTAATTAACAAATCAGCCATTATTCCCCATTCTAATTCTAAAATTACCTTTCTCCCATTTCATAGTATGAGTTCTGTGTTTTAAAAAAAAAAACAAAAACAAAAAAGAAACAAAGAATTACAATTTACAGTTAATACTTGAGGAATTCATGATTGGTTAGGATTAAACTATATTTATATTTACCTTGATGAGCATCAATACGAGTGAATACAATAATATAGTATAAATATAAAATAACTCAAAATATATAATCAGAATTACTCCCTGAGCATATTTTGATGTATTTTAGTCTGACTTTATTATATGTAGGTGCTTGTGAAAATTGGATATGTAGCCTTTTTCAAATAATATGATAAGGTTTAAATATTTGAATCTGATTTTCTACACAGTATTTCATACTTTTTATCAACTTAAATATGTAAATATAGTTATTTATTTTTAATTAAAATATCCAATACCCTTAATAAAAATGTAAATTTTTGTGTATATATATATATATATATATATATAGAGAGAGAGAGAGAGAGAGAGAGAGAGAGAGAGAGAGAGAAAGAGAGTGAGCCCTGGTAGTGTAGTGGCTAAGAGCTTGGCTGCTAACCAAAAGGTCAGTAGTTCAAATCCAGCTACTCCTTGGAAACACTAAGGGACAATTCTACTCTGTGCTATAGGATTGTTATGAGTCAGAACAACCTTGATGGCACCTAACAAAAGCAACAAATATATCTGTAGATATATATATATATATATACACATATATTTATATATACATATATATGTTATATAAATATATAAGTATATAAATATTATATGTATATATATTTGTTGTTGTTAGGTGTTGTCGAGGTGGTTACTACTAATAGTGACCCCATGTAGAACAGGACGAAAGGCTGCCAGGTCTTGCTCCATCCTCACAACTGTTGATATGTTTGAGACCATTGTTGCAGCCACTGTGTCAATCCATCTCATTGAGTGCCTTCCTCTTTTTTGCTGACCCCCTGCTTTACCAAGCACGATGTTCTTCTCCAAGGACTTATCCCTCCTGATAACACCTACAAAGTACCTAAGGTGACGTCTCACCATCCTCCCTCATATGTATACATTAAAAAAAAAAAAAAATTCAAACCCATTGCTATCTGGTCAACTCGGACTCATAGCAACCATATAGGACAGAGTAGGATTTCCCCATAAGGATTCCAAGGCTGTAATCTTTAGGGAAGCTGACTGACACATCTTTTTCCTGAGGAGCTGTTGGTGGGTTCGAACTATCAACCTTTCAGTTAACAGCCGAGCACTTAACCACTCTGTCACCAGAGATATATACATATATATATGTATGTATACCAATGTACATATAGCTCCAAAAATTCAGTTGTCTTCAAGTTGATTTCTATTTATGATGATCCCATGTGTTTCAGAGTGCAACTCTGTCCGTAGAATTTTCATTTTCATGACTGTAATCTTTTGGAAGCAGATGGCCAGACCTTCCTCTGGAGATGTCTCTGGGTAGGTTTGAACTGCTGATCTTTCAGTTTGTAGCCCAGCACATAACCGTCTTTGCCTCCCTAGGACTCCTACACACATATAAATTAGTATTGTCTCACTATAAACATCAAGAATAGGAACTACTGTGTAAAAGTTACATATATTTTGAGGCAATAGATATTTTATGAAATCAAAGTTTAAATTATGTTATTCATATAAAATGTATCCTCATTTGCTGTAATCTTGTACCATAAAACCAAAGATACATGTAAATAAAACCAATATCTACAGGCCAAAGAACCCTAAAACAGTGGTTCCTAACTTTTTCTGTATATTGTTCCTTGTATCTAGCCTCAGACATTATTATATAATTTGTTTAGCATGTGATGTTGGCATTAGGATTTTTAAAAGGTGATTTTAATGTGTAATAAAAAGTGGGAGCTGTCCCAATGACAGGGCTCCAGAATACATAAAATGAACTCTAACAACACTGAAAAGAGAAATGGAAAGTTCCACAATAATAGTAGGAGACTTCAACACACCACTTTCAGTAAAGGACAGAACAACTAAGAAGAAATTCAGCAAAGATACAGAAGACCTAAAGGGCAAAATCAGCCAACTGGACCTCATAGACATATATAGAACACTCCATCCAACAGCTGCAAAGTACACGTTCTTTTCCAGTGCACATGGAATGTTCTCCAGAATAGACCACATCACAGGCCACAGAGCAATCGTCAACAAGATCCAAAATATTGAGATAATTCAAAGTATCTTCTCAGACCACAATGCCATCAAGGTAGAAATTAACACTAGAAAGAGCAAGGAAAAAAAAAATCAACTACATGGAAACTGAATAATACCATGCTTACACATCAGTGGGTAACAGAAGAAATCAGAGACGGAATCAAAAAATTCCTAGAATCAAATGAGAACGAAAACACATCATACCAAAACCTTTGGGACACAGCAAATGCAGTCCTCAGAGGACAATTTATAGCAATAGATGCACATATCAAAAAATAAGAAAGGGACAAATCAAAAGATTAACTACACAACTCAAACAAATAGAGAGAGAACAGCAAAAAAAGCCCACAACTACCGGAAGAAAGGAAATAGTAAAGTTCAGAGCAGAAATAAATGAAATAGAGAACAGAAAAACAATAGAAAAAATTAACAAAACCAAAAGCTGGTTCTTTGAAAGAATCAACAAAATCGACAAACCACTGGCCAGACTGAGAAAAGAAAAACAGGAGAGGACACAAGTAACCCAAATAAGAAATGAAATGGGGGACATTACAACAGACCCAACTGAAATAAAAAGGATTATAACAGAATATTATGAAAAACTATATTCCAAGAAATTCGAAAACCTAGAGGAAATGGATAAATTTCTAGAAACACACAGTCTACCCAAACTACAACAAAGTGATGTTAAAAATCTGAACAGACCCATAACAAGAGAAGAGATTGAAAAGGTAATCAAAAAACTCCCAACCAAAAAAAGCCCTGGCCCAGATGGCTTCACTGGAAAATTCTACAAAACATTTACAGAAGAGCTTGTACCAGTACTACTCAAGCTATTTTAGAGCATAGAAGAAGAAGCAACACTTCCAAATTCATTCTATGAAGCCAGCATAACCCTGATACCAAAACCAGGCAAAAACGTCACAAAAAAAGAAAATTACACACCAATATCTCTCATGAATATAGATGCAAAAATTCGGAACAAAATTCTAGCCAATAGAATTCAGCATCATATCCAAAAAATAATACACCACGACCAAGTAGGATTCATACCAGGTATGCAAGGATGGTTCAGCATTAGAAAATCAATCAAAAATAATCCACCACATAAGTAAAAGGAAAGAAAAGAATCACATGATCATCTCAATTGACACAGGAAAGGCATTTGACAAAGTCCAACACCCATTGCTGATAAAAACTCACAATCAAATAGGTATAGAAGGGAAATTTCTCAACATAATAAAGGGCATCTATGCAAAACAAATAGCCAACATCATTCTTAATGGAGAGAGGATGAAAACAGGAACAAGACAAGGATGTCCTTTATCACCACTCCTATTTAACATTGTGCTAGAAGTTCTAGCTAGAGCAATAAGGCAAGAAAAAGAAATAAAGGGCATCCAAATTGGTAATGAAGAAGTTAAACTGTCCTTGTTTGCAGATGATATGATACTATACACAGAAAACCCTAAAGACTCCACGAGAAATCTACTGGAACTAATAGATTCAGCAGAGTGGCAGGATACAAGATAAACATTCAAAAATCAGTTGGATTCCTATACACCAGTAAGGAGAACAATGAAAACGAAATCAGGAAAATAATACCATTTTCAATAGCCCGTAAAAAGATAAAATAGTTAGGAATAAATCTGACCAGGGATGTAAAAGACCTATACAAAGAAAACTACAAAACACTACTGCATGAAACCCAAAGGGATCTACTTAAATGAAAAACCATAGCATGCTCATGGATAGGCAGATTCAACATTGTGAAAATGTCGATTCTACCCAAAGCAATTTACAAATACAATGCAATCCCGATCCAAATACCAACACCATTCCTCAAGAGATGGAAAAACTAATCATTAACTTTATATGGAAAGGGAAGAAGCCCTGAATAAGTAAAGCACTACTGAAGAAGAAGAATAAAGTTGGAGGACTCACACTACCTGACTTGAGAACCTACTATACAGCTACAGTAGTCAAAACAGCCTGGTACTGGTACAACGAAAGCTACATTGACCAATGGAACAGAACTGAGAACCCAGATGTCAATCCACCCACCTACGGTCACCTGATCTTCAACAAGTGCCCAAAGTCCATCAAATGGGGAAAAGACAGTCTTTTCAACAAATGGTGCTGGCAGAACTAGATATCCATCTGCAAAAAAATGAAACAGGACCCATACTTCATGCCATATACAAAAACTACTTCAAAATGGATCAAAGACCTAAAAGTATAAAGTTCATAGAAGAAAAAATAAGACCAACACTTCAGGCCTTAATACACGGCATTAACAGGATACAAACCATAACCATCAACACACAAACCCCAATAGATAAACTAGATAACTTGGATCTTCTAAAAATCAAACACCTATGCTCTTCAAAAGACTTCGCCAAAAGAGTAAAAAGAGAACCTACAGACTGGGAAAAAATGTTTGGACAGTACAAGTCAGACAAAGGTCTAATCTCCATCATCTACAAGACAATCCAACACCTCTACAACAAAAAGACAAACAATCCTATCAAAAAATGGGCAAAGGAAATGAACAGACACTTCACCAAAGAAGACATTTAAATGGCCAAGAGACACATGAGGAAATGGTCGCGATCACTAACCATTAGAGAAATGCAAATTAAAACCACAATGAGATACCATCTCACCCCGGCATTACTGGCACGAATCAAAAACACTGGAAATAACAAGTGTTGGAGAGGTTGCGGGGAGATGGGAACTCTTATGCACTGCTGAGGGGAATGCAAAATGATACAACCATTTTGGAAAATGATATGGCACTTCTTCAGAAAGCTAGAAATAGACATACCATTTGATCCAGCAATCCCACTCCTAGGAATATATCCTAGAGAAATAAGAGTCGTCACTCGAATAGACATATGTACACCTATGTTCATGGCAGCATTGTTCACAATAGCAAAATGATGGAAACAACCTAGATGCCCATCAACAGATGAATGGATACACAAACTATGGTACATACACACAATGGAGTGCTATGCAACAAGAAAGAACAACAATGAATCTGTGAAACATCTCATAACATGGATGAAACTGGAGGACATTATGCTTGTGAAAGAAGTCAATCACAAAAGGACAAATATTGTATGAGACCTCTATTGTAAAAACCCACGAAAAATTTCACACACAAAATGTAACAATCTTTGTTGGTTACCAGGGATGGGAGAGGTGAGGGGGAAATACTAAATAGGCAATAGATAAGTGGTATCTTGGGTGAAGGGTGAGACAGTACACAATACAGGGGAAACTAGCACAACCTGTACAAGGAAAGGTCATGGAAGCCCCATAGACACATCCAAACTCCCTGAGGGACTGAATTGCTTGTTGGAGGGCTCTGGGGACCATGGTCTCAGGGAACATCTAGCTCAATTGGCATGTCACAGCTTATAAAGACAATGCTCTACATTCTACCTTGGTGAGTAGTGCCTGGGGTCTTGAAAGCCTGTGAGCAGCCATCTAAGATACTCCACTGTTCTCATCCCTTCGGGAGCAAGGGAGAATGAAGAGAACAGGATACAAGGAAAGGATTAGTCCAAAGGACTACTTGTCCACAGCTACCTAGGCCTCCACAGGACTGAGTCCAGTACAGCTAGATGGTGCCCGGCTACCACCACTGACTGCTCTGACCAGGATCACAAGAGAGGGTTCTGGACAGAGCTGGAGAAGGATGTAGACCATAATTCTAACTCACAAAAAAAAAAAAAAAAAAAGACAAGATTTACTGGCCTAAAGGAGACTGGAAAATCCTTGGGAGTATGGACCCCAGACACCCTTTTAGCTCAGTGGTGAAGCTACCTCTGTTGTTCACTGTTCAGCCTGGAAGTGGACAGCCCTGTAAAACCAAATGAGACTAATGAGGTACAGGAGTTTAGTGACAAGGGCCAGAAGGCAGAAGGGGACAAGGAAGCTGGTGATAGGGAACCCAAGGTTCAATAAGGATATTGTTGATGTGTTGTGAGATTGTTAACCATTGTCATAGGGCAACATTTGTAGTAACTGTTAAATGAGAAGCTATTTTGTTCTGTAAGCCTTCATCTTAAGTGGGGATAACAGCACAACTGGAAGAGCGTAGTCAATGTCACTGAACTGTGCATGTAGAAATTTTTGAAATGGTGTATCTTTGGCTATGTGTATTTTCACCAATAAAAAGGTTGAGAAGTTAGAGGGTTGACATGTTGTGGGGTTGTTAACCAATGTCATAAAACAACATGTGTACTACTGTTTCATGAGAAACTACTTGTTCTGTAAGCCTTCACCTGAAGTACAATAAAATAAAAAAATAAATAAAATTAAAAAAATTGGGAGCTGCTCTTTTAAAAAACTGGTTCCTCTGTACTCCACCCAGGAGGAGTGTTCTACATCCATCAGTGCTTTTTTACCAGCCGCCAATTATACTGTCTTTTTATTTAGAAAGTTTAATTGTATAAGATGATCAGATCTGTATTGTTCAATGCACTTTCTTGTAAACATTCATTTGCTCTTCATTTTGTTAAAACATCATACCTGTTTTTTTTTAATGTTTTAATCTTTACCTATTATATAATGTCTGTCACTCTGTGTCTATACCAATTTTGTTTAATTTGTAGTTCTCATAAAAGGCATGTAGTATAAGTTTGGAACCCAATTTAAGAATATTTGTCTTATAATTGTCTTTTCAGTGATTTGAAAATCATTCATCCTAATTTACTCTCCTACTTTTTTGTTTTAATTAAAAAATATAATTGACCTATCTGTTCTATACTTTCAAAGTAATGAATAAAATTGTGCATTGAAATCTTTTGGGTCTGTACATGGAGCTGAGAGACTGAGGAGCCAAATGAACAATAAATTGTTCTAAAGTTGTAATGTTTGGAGGAAAATTTAATTGGTGATAACTTTAACTCAGCAGCAGTAAAGAAGCGTAGGTATGGAACTTAAATTAAAGGCTACAGACAAATGAAAAAGTTGAAAGTACAAATCTCAAGTCAGCAGAAGAAAAGGCATTTTATCTGATAATAATCTGACAAGAAAATATATTACTTAAACATTAAATGCAGACACTAGGAAACATTACATAAGATGACAAAAATAAACAATACTAAAATGGAAATGTATTAATATAAATTGTTTAAACATGAATTAAAAGACAAGGACACTCATTTAATCTAATAATAATTTCCCACTTTGTAGTGTCTGAATTTAAAACCCTTAAAAGAAAGGAAGTAGAAATGGTTTTAAAAGATTGAATAATATAAAGCAAATTTAAGCCAAAATAAAATGGAAGTATCAAACTTATTGCCTAAAAAATAAAATTTAAGTGAAACATTTTTACAGAACATCACAGACTGGTAAAGCAAAAGCAGAGCAAGAAAATAAAATGCGAATGAATACTTAAACGCAGCGTAGTGAGAGGAAGATGAGAAGGAAACAAGATTATATGTAGAGTCCGATGCATGTGGGGAAGATGAGTAATCAACTTTTTGTTTTACTTGACACCTCAGTACCTTGACGGATTATCTTCTTTTGTTATGCCAAACAATGCATCTTTTACACATATAAATAAAATGTGTTCTTTTAATAAATGTTTTCTGAAAAACACATTCATTTCTTATAAACAGTGACATTCTGAAATGTCAGACGAGTTCTCTGCCACTGAATAAAAAGCTTCATCCTTCCTCCACTGTCCAATCACATGTTCATTTTCTTTTAAAACCTCACCAGAAGCACATTTAACACCCACATTTCTAGCAACATTCTGTTGCTCGTGCCACGTGTGTTGTCTAAGCTGATAGAGATTTTCTCTATAGCTCTCAGCACATGCTTCTGCACCCTCACTAAATTGTCTTTGACATCCATAATTCTATGAACAGTCTCTTTAAGGCAATGTAGGCTTTTACTGTAGGCACCGTAAACTCTTCCGGCCTCCACCTATTACTCAAACCCAAAACACTTCCACATTGTAGGTATTTGTTACAGCAGCATCCCACTCCTGGTACCAAATTCTGTCTTAGTTATCTAGTGCTACTCTAACAGAAATACCACAAGTGAGTGACTTTAACAGACAGAAATTTATTTTCTTACAGTGTAGGAATCTAGAAGTCTGCCGGTTCTAGGGGAAAAGCTTTCTCTCTTTTTCTGCTCTAGAGGAAGTACCTTGTCTCTTTGAGTTTCTGCTCCTGAATAATCTTCATGTGGCTTGGCATGTCTCTTCTCTCATTTCTGCTCTGCTAGCTAGTTTAATCTCTTTTATACCTCAAAAGAGATTGGCTCAAGATACATCCTACACTAATCCTGCCTCATTAACGTAACAAAGACTATCATTCCCAAATGGGATTATAAACACACACATAGAGGTTAGGATTTACAAAACGTATTTTTCTGAGACATAATGGATCCATAAAAGCACCTAAAAACAACAATAACAAAATAAAGAAAATAAAATTTACTTTATTGTAAAGATTTTATACAAATTACCTAACACTAATACTAGCAATTTAATAAAAATATTACAGCAAGGTAGTAATGTCTGTAATTTGAGAACACTATAATGTAAAAAGAATTTTAATATTTATTAAATTAATTGTTAACATTTATAGGATCCTATGGCAATCGAAAGGAGCCCCAGTGGCACAGTGGTTTAGCCCTTGGCTGCTAGCTGAAAAGTCATTGGGTCAAACTCACCAGCTGCTCTGCAAGAGACAGATGTGGTAGTCTGCTTCCATAAGATTTACAGCCTTAGAAACCCTATGAGGCAGTTCTACTCTGTCCTATAGACTTGCTATGAGTCAGAATCCACTGGATAGCAACAGTTTTTTTTAAGGCAGTAAAATAAAGAAATAAAGAAACAGTTGCCCACTGAGTCAACTCAGACTCATGGTGACTCCATTCTTCTTAGGCACCTCTGGATGGCTCAAACCTCGAATCTCCGATCTATCCATTAGCAACTGAGCACCTTAACCATGTGCAGCATCCAGGGAAGCCTGAGTAGATATTGGTGGTTGAGTATAGAATTTCACCTTCCATGCAGGAAACCTAGTTTTGATTCCTGGCCAATGCACCTCACACATAGCCACCAACTTACTGGAGACTTGCATGTTGCTATGATGCTGAACAGGTGTCAGCAGAGCTTCCAGACTAAGACTAACTAGGAAGAAAGGCCTGGTGATCTACTTCCAAGAATCAACAGTGAAAATGCTATGTATCACAACAGTGATGACATAGGACCAAACAGCATTTTCTTCTATTGTACATGAAGCCAACACAAGTCAGGGGCTATCACGGCAGCTAAAAACAACAACATGGCAACTGAATGTCCAGTATCCTATGACGGGGTGAATATAGTGTTCAACAAAATATGTGCCCCAATAATGAGACAGGATGACAATGTTTAAATAATAAAAGCACTCTAAATTGTGACTTTAATAACTAATTACAAGAGCAGGTTTGTATGTACTCGGCATTTAAGTACGATTACGTTCCACACTGAGCCTTACGGTTGCACACTGATGGTAACTCCAAATAGCACAGGATTCAAAAGCATTGTGAATAATATTTTATGAGGAGAATCACAGTGATATTTTTTACACTGATAGTGTGCAAAGAAATCTGTATTTTCACCCAATTTAAATTATAAATTTACTAAACTTATATTCATCATCTTAATAGAATTATTGATCCTAAAGCATGAAAGTAGTGCAAAATATCACCTATTGCAACAATGTAATTTTAGTGCTGAGGAAACTGAGAACAAAGTTGAAGTAACTGACTTAGATTCATACACATAAAGAACTGGTATCATCTGAATTACAAGTCAGTGCATTACTGTCCATAAACTGTAGTCAATGCTCTCCTTATTTTTGGAAACTGAACAAGATTTTAATATAAATACAAATACATTTTTCTTTTTGATGTGGTGGTGGTGATGGTGGTTGTTCTCCTTCTCCTTCACCTTCTTCTTCTTCTGCATTTTTTTGTTTGTCAATCAGGAGTTATGGAAAATAGAAGCATGGGGTCCAACATTCATTATGAAATAGTAACATGAAGAAATAGCCCAGGATTCCATTTAGGTTCAATTAAAATATAAAATGGCATTATCCAGTAATATAATAGAGTTACATAGAGAAGTCATGCTGACTTTCCTATCTTATTTCTTTGTAGTATTCTATAAAACATCAATCTTATGTTTGATAAAGAATATTGATGGGGACTTAGAAAATGCATACTTGTGAGACACTTTAAAAAACAGATCTCGACTTAGAGTAGATAGTGTAGGAGAATATCCCATGAAGATTTAATGATCACAGAAAAATTAGAAAGTGCTTAGATCTGAGAGTAATAAAATCATGTTTAATAATAAAGATTTAGATCAGTTGATGAGATATCTCATGTATTATTTATGAACAATATCTTGGTGAGAGAAATCTTTACTACTATTTTGGATTGAACATTTTAATTTGACATATTGGAAGTTTGTGGAAGTCTGCTGCCAAAGTGATTTTATAAGTAGAACATTTTTAATGAACTAATATTGACTCTTTCTTCATATTTATTGATGTATGTGCTTGCTAAGAAGACAATAATTTCTTTCTAGCAGTAAGCCTATATTTTCTGCAAAAACTTCATTATTTATTAATAACTAATATGTTTTGCTCATTGATTCTTAAATTCTGTCTTGCATTTACATTTCTTTGTGAGCAGAAAGATAAGTGGTCCATTGTGTCTTTATGAAATATGATTCTAAATTTCTGTTTTAACTATTAGAAATGCAGAAATAATTCTGACATCACTTTCACAACCTTTTCAGGTTCTAATTTAGTTTCTCTTCCTTCACATGCATTTCTGGGAAAAGGCTTCTAGATGAGGAAAATTGAATATGAGCATCTGTTTTCCTTTCTTTTTTGAGAACAATTTGTGGAACACCCCCCCACACACTGGAAGGATAAAAGTTTTTCTCTCTATTATAATAACTTGTATCTCTGGCCAGGAGTTTTCTTAAGAAAATGTTTAGCTCATATTTGCATAGCATTTCTAGAACACATCCTCTTAAAAAATATGTATGGGCCATGTAGACCAGTGGAACAGAATCGATAACCTAGATTTAATGTAAGTCCTTCCACCTATGGTCAGGTGATCTTTGACAAAGGACCAAAGTCCATTAAATTGGGAAAAAGACAATCTTTTTAACAAATAGTGCTGGCAAAACTGGAAGTGTATCTGTAAAAAAAAAGCAAAGCAGGACCCATACCTCACAACATACACAAAAGACTATATCAAAATAGACCAAAGACCTAAATATAAAACCTAAAATGATAAAGATCTTGGAATTAAAAATAGGGACGATGCTAGGAGCTCTAATACATGACTTAAATACAACCAAACTATAACTAACAATGTACAAGCACCAGAAGAAAAACTAGGGGTGGGTAGGAGAAATCACTAACTAGATAGTAGACAAGTGTTAACTTTGATGAAGGCAAACACAACAGACAAATAGGGAAAAGTCAGCACAATTTGAACAAGGTAAAGTTAAAGAAGCTTCCTTGACACATCTGAATATCTTGAGGGACCAAGTTACTGTGGTTGAGGGCTGGGGACCATGGTCTCAGAGGATGTCTAGGTTGATCAGCATAACATAGTTCATAAAGAAAATATTCTACATGCTACTTTGACGAGCAGCATCTGGGGTCTTAAAAGCTTTCAAGAAGCTATGTAAGGGACATCTATTGGTCTTGTCCCTTCTGGAGCAAAGGAGAATGAAGAAAACCAAAGACACAAAGAAAATATCCATCTGAAGGACTAATGGACCACATGAACCACAACCTCCACTAGCCTGAACCCTGAAGAACTTGATGGTGCCAGGCTATTACTACCGATGTTCTGACATGGATCACAACAGAGGGTCCCAGATAAAGTGGTAGAAAAATGTAGAACAAAATTAGAACTCACAAAGAAAGATCAAACTTACTGGTCTGACAGAGACTGGAAGAACCCCTGAGACTATGGACCATGGACATCTGAATAATTCAGAATTAAGTCTCTTTCAAAGTCCACCTTTCAGCCAAAGTTTAGACAGGTCTATAAATCAAACAATAACACATGTGTGGAACTTGCTTCTTAGTTCAATCAAGTATATGAGACCAAATGGGCACACTTGCCCAAAAGCAAAGATGAGAAGGCAGGAAGGGACAGGAAACCTGGAAGAATGGACATTAGGAATCTGAGGTGGAAAAGGGGAGAGCGCTGACACACTGAGGCAATTGCAATCAATGTCACAAAACAATTCTATAAATTTTTGAATGAGAAACTAATTTGTGCTGTATACTTTCAACTAAAGCACAATAAAATAAAATAAATATCTATGGGCTATCATGTCTGTCTTTGAATATTAAGAATAAAGTCATGATGAGAATAATTCAAATTCAGCTCAGAGGGAGATCATTTTCTTGTATACTACTTTGCATTCCTTAAGTATTCACATTGTCCTTTTCTACCATCATTAAAAAAAAAAGAGCTGACTTCCAGCAACATGGCGCTCTAGACAGAAGCACCACGCCGTATCTCCACAGCAAAGATCAGAAAACTACGCCAAACAGAGAAAACAGCAATACTGAAACCCTAAAACATCAAATGAAGAGATATAGAACTCAGCCAAGCACCAAATGGAGTGAGAAACTGACAGAGAATGGAGAGCGAGGAGAGATTCATGCAGAGGTCCCCTATCCGCTAATGCAGCGCAGATCCACCATCTTGGACTCCTGTTGGAGACCAGCGAACAGCGGATACGAGAAAGCAGCTTCAAGGAGCTTCCAGAAGGAGACAGAACAACTAGAAAACAGCAATATACACTTTCCCACCCCCTACCCTTCTTCACCACCACTCGGCCTCCTCTGCTTCCAGCAGTCGCATTTCTCTTGGCTGGGAAGTATCAGCTACTTGAATTTCACCTGACCACATTGGCTGACTTCCTGAGTGCCATTTGTTGACTGCTGGTGTTGCTTTTTTTCTGCTTCTTTTGATTTCTTCCTTACTTCTCACCACCTCCCCCTCCTTTCGCTCAAATACCTGGCTACAGCTTCATCTTTGCTTCTTCCTAAGGTGCTGCAGAGCTCCATTAAAGTGTGGAACTGCTTCCCAGTCTGTGGGATCCCAGGCCTTCTTTTTCTGTTTGCTTGTTTTGAATTGTTTGTTTGTTTTCTTTTTCTTTCCTCGAGTTGGAAGCCCATTCTGGCCAGGCAGTGCTACGCAGTTTGGGACCTACCCACCAGCTTGCGCAGGCGCGCAGAGGGATCCCTGAGAACATTTCTTTTCTCGTGTTTTTTTTTTTTCCTGTTTTTTGGGGGCTTTTCTTGTTCTTTTTTTTTTTAATTTGTTTTGTTTTCTTTTCCCTTTTTGTCTTTCTTCATCGCTTAGTTTCTCATCTCTCTCTATACCTTCCTTCTTTTACTGTCCCCTGAATACCTGGTGCTGAATACCTCTACAGATTCTTGCCAGGCTGTACTTCAACACCTGGGAACAACTTCTCCAGACCTCGTAGCCACACCAGTGGGATCCCTGGGAGCTTTTCTTTTTTCTTTCTAATTTTTATTTATTCATTCTTTTTTTTTTTTCTCTCTTCTTCTTCCCTTTCTTGTTTTTTTTCAATTTCATAGTCTCTCATCTCTCCACTCCAATGGTACGCTGCCCTGGTACTCTTTTTCGTTTGTTTGTATGTTTTTGGCTCTTGTTCCTCTCTACTCTCTCCCATACCCAGCTTAGCTCTGCACATCACAATCTCCCCCCTCCATCCTGCCTACCTGCACCGTGCGCTTAACATCACACCACCAAGCAGCACAGGCACGAATTACCTGAACCTGCCCTGCACTGATTACCGACCCGCCCTGGTGGCTGTAGTAAGTGCCACAAACAACCCATCCCAGCAATTCCTCTTCAGCTAGACCTGCCCTGCTGTACCATATCTGAGTGACTGACCCTACTCATTGGAGAAGGAGGTGAAAAGTATCATGCTCACAGACGAGCAAACAGCAAAGAATGCACAGCCTGCCTGCTTAGACATAACGAAATAAAACAAACAACAGGAAGAAACACACAGCATTACAATCAATAAATGAGGAAAATAACTACTGAATGCCCCAAAGACAGCAGACAATATCAAAACATATTAAACAACAGGATAGGATGGCTCTAATAGGTATACAAAATAAAACACCAGATGACTTTCCAATAGAAGAAAGGTCACTAGAACTAACTTATACGGTATTCAAATCTCTCATATTCAGAATTATCCAAGAGTTGAAGCAAAATGCAGGCAAAAATGAGGAAAAAATAGACAAATTCATGGAAAAAATAAACCAAAAATGGAAGAATTCAAGAAAATTAAAAAATGCTAAAATAAATTCACAACTATAAATCATACAAAAACTGTTAGAAATCCAAAAGATAAAAAGCAAGATTTCAGAAATGGACAGTGTCATGAGGGCCTGAGGAACAGATCTGAAATGATGGAAGATAGGATCAGCAAAATTTGAAGACAAACACTTGGATACAACTCTGAGGAAAAATCAGAAAAAAAGAATGAAAAAAAATGAAGAAACCTTTAGAATTATGTGGGATACAATCAAAAGCAAAAATCTGTGAGACAATGGAGTTCCAGAACAGGGGGAGAAAACGGAAAACACAGAGAGGATCATTGAAGAACTGCTGACAGAAAACTGACCCAATATCATGAAAGATGAAATGCTGACCATCCATGAAGCTCAAAAAACCCCATATAGGATAGACCCCAAAAGAAAATCACCAAGGCATGTCATAATCACACTTGCTAAAACCAAAGACAAAGAATCCTGAGAGCAGCTCAAGAAAAACAAAAAGTCACATACAAAGGAGAAACAATAAGACAAAGCTTTGATTATTCAGCAGAAACCATGCAGGCAAGAAGACAATGGGATGGCATATATAAAACCTTGAAAGAAAAAAAAAAATGCCAGCCAAGAATAATATATCCTGCAAAACTCTTGTTCAAATATGATGATGAAATTAGGTCATTTCCAGATAAACAGAAATTAAGGGACTATGTAAATACCAAACTAAACTTATAAGAATTATTAAAAGGAGTCCTTCGATCTGAGAAAAAAGAATATCATACCACAGGCTGAATATAGGACACAGGATTGTACTAGCCAGATAACAACCCAGGAAATGAACTCATAATGACTACCCAAAACCAAAATAATTACATCAGGGAACCAGAGAGGTTAATCTGTAAATGACAACAACATCAGAACAATAAAAGACGGAATAAACAGTGTAAGTATAGAACCTTCTAATGGAGAGGAAGGAAAAGTGATAACAAGTAATATTAGATGGATTCAAACCTAGGAAGATAAGGGTAAATTTAAAGGTAATCACAAAAAAAGTTAACAAACCTGCTCATCAAAATAAAGAAGAAAAACATAAAATCTCAGTAATAACAAAACCTACAAAAACAAAAGAAACGAAAAACAAATCCACAAAGAAAAGGAATTTAGCACAGGAGAGCATGAAAAAGAAAGAAAACCAACACCACAAAAAAAAAAAAAAAAAAACCACTACAAAATGACAGCCATAAACTTACATCTGTCAATAATTACACTGAATGTAAATGCCCTAAATGTACCCTTAAAGAGATGGAGAGTGACAGAACGGATAAAATAACAAGATCTATCAATATGCTATCTATAAGAGGCACACCTTAGAAACAAAAAAAAACATAAATTTATTAAAAATCAATGGGTAGAAAAAAATATATCAAGCAAACATCTACCAAAAAAGAGTAGGAGTGGCAATACTAATCTCAGATAAATAGACTTTAAAATGAAATCCACCATAAAAGACAAAGAAGGACACTATATAAAGATTAAGGAGAAGATCCATCATGAAGACTTAACCTTAATGAACATCTATGCACCTAGTGATAGGACTGCAAGATACATAAACTCTAACAGCACTGAAAAGAGAAATTGACAGTTACACAATAATAGCAGGAGACTTCAACACACCACACCTGGTAAAGGACAGAACATCTAGTAAGAAACTCAACAAAGATACAGAATACCTAAAGGGCACTATCAGCCAACTGGACCTCGCATATGTATATACAGCACTCCACACAACAGCTGCAAAGTACATTCTTTTCCAGTGCACATGGAACGTTCTCCAGAATAGACCACGTCTTAGGCCATACAGCAACCCTCAACTAGATCCAAAACGCTGAGATAATTCAAAGTATCGTCTCTGACCACAACACCATCAAGGAAGAAATTAACAACAAGAAGACCAAGGTAAAAAAATCAGTTACATAGAAACTGAATAACACCATGCTTACACATCACTGGATAATAGAAGAAATCAGAGATGGAATCAAAAATTTCCTAAAATCAAACGAGAATGAAAACACGTTATATCAAAACTTTTGGGACACAGAAAAAGCAGTCCTCAGAGGACAGTTTATAGCAATAGATGCACACATCAAAAAAGAAGAAAGGGACAAAATCAAAACATTAACTACACAATTGAACAAATAGAAAGAGAACAGGAAAAGAAGCCCTCAGCCACTAGAAGAAAGGAAATAATAAAGATCAAAGCAGAAATAAATGAAATAGAGAATAGAAAAACAATAGAAACAATCAAGAAAACCAAAAGTTAGTTCTTTGAAAGGATCAACACTGGCAAGACTGACAAAAGAAAAACAGGAGAGGAAGCAAATAACCCAAATAAGAAACGAAATGGGGGACGTGACAGCAGGCCCATCTGAAATAAAAAGGATTATAACAGAGTATTATGAAAAACTATACTCCAACAAATTTGAAAACCTAGAGGAAGTGGATAAATTTCTAGAAACACACGGCCTACCCAAACTGAGACAAAGTGATGCTGAAAATCTGAACAGACCCATAACAAGAGAAGAGATTGAAAAGTTAATACAAAAAACTCCGAACAGAAAAAAGTCCTGGCCCAGATGGCTTCAATGGAGAATTCTAAAAAACATTCACAGAAGAGCTTGTACCAGTACTACTCAAACTATTTCAGAGCATAGAAAAGGAATCAACACTTCTGAATTCATTCTATGAAGCCAGCATAACCCTGATACCAAAACCAGGCAAAGATACCACAAAAAAAGAAAATTACAGACCAATAGCTGTCATGAATAAAGATGCAAAAATCCTCAACAAAATTCTAGCCAATAGAATTCAGTACCATATCAAAAAAATAATACACCACGACCAAGTAGGATTCATACCAGGTATGCAAGGATGGATCAACATTAGAAAATCAATCAACGTAAACCACCACATATATAAAAGGAAAGAAAAGAATCACATGATCATCTCAACTGACGCAGAAAAGGCATTTGACAAAGTCCAACACCCATTCCTGATAAAAAAAAACTCTCAATAAAATAGGTATAGAAGGGAAATTTCTCAACATAATAAAGAGCATCTATGCAAAATCAATGGCCAACATCATTCTTAATGAAGAGAGGCTGAAAACATTCCTCTTAAGAACAGGAACAAGACAAGGATACCCTTAATCTCAACTCCTATTTAACATTGTGCTGGAAGTCCTAGCTACAGCAATAAGACAAGAAAAAGAAATAAAGGGCATCTAAATTGGTAATGAAGAAATTAAACTGTCCCTGTTTGCAGATGATATGATACTGTACTTAGAAAACCCTAAAGACTCCATGAGAAAATCTCTGAAACTAATAGACAGATTCAGCAGTGTAGCAGGAGACAAGATACATGCACAAAATTCGGTTGGATTCTTATACAACAATAAAGAGAATGATGAAAAGGAAATTGGGAAACAATACCATTTGTAATATCTCCTAAAAAAATAAAATACTCAGGAATAAATCTAACCAGGGACGTAAAAGACCTATACAAAGAAAACTACAAAACACTACTGCAAGTAACCCAAACGGATATACATAAATTGAAAAACATACCGTGCTCGTGCTCATGGATAGGTAGACTCAGCATTGTGAAAATGAAAATTCTACCCAAAGCGATTTACAAATACAATGCAATCCCGATCTAAATACCAACAACATTCTCTACAGAGATGTAAAACTAATCATTAACTTTACATGGAAATGGAAAAAGCCCCAGATAAGTAAAGCTCTACAGAAGAAGAAGAATAAAGTAGGAGGACTTGCACTACCGGACCTCAGAACCTACTGTACAGGTACGGTAGTCAAAACAGCCTGGTACTGGTACAACGACAGATACATTGACCAATGGAACAGAATTGAGAACCCAGATGTAAATCCATCCACCTACAATCACCTGATCTTCGGCAAGGGTCCGAAGTTCATCAAATGGGGAACGGACAGTCTTTTTAACAAATGGTTCTGGCAAAACTGGATGTCCTTCTCCAAAATAATGAAACAGGACCCATTCCTCAGACTATACACAAAAACTAATACAAAATGGATCAAAGATCTGAATATAAAGCCAAAAACTATGAAGTTCATAGAAGAGAAAATAGGATCAATGCTAGAGGCCTTAATGCACAGCATTAACAGGATACAAACCATAAACAACAACACACTAACTCCAGAAGATAAGCTAAATAACTGGGGTATGCTAAAAATTAAACACTTATGATCATTAAAAGACTTTTCACCAAAATAGCAAACACAAAAAATACAGACTGGGAAAAAATTTTTGGACATGACAAGTCAGACAAAGGTCTAATCTCTAAAATCTACAAGGAAATCCAACACCTCTACAACAAAAAGACAAATATTATTTAAAAATGGGCAAAGGAAACGAACAGACACTTCACCAAACAAGACTTTCAAGCGGCCAACAGACATATGAGGAAATGCTCGCAATCACTAGACATTGAGAAATGCAAATTAAAACCACAATGAGATACCATCTCACCCCAGCATTACTGGCACGAATCAAAAACACTGGAAATAACAAATGTTGGAGGGGCTGCGGGGAGATGGGAACTCTTATGCACTGCTGGTGGGAATGCAAAATGATACAACCATTTTGGAAAATGATATGGCGCTTCCTCAGAAAGCTAGAAATAGACATACCATTTGATCCAGCAATCCCACTCCTAGGAATATATCCTAGAGAAATAAGAATTGTCACGAGAATAGAAATATGGACATCCATGTTCATTGTAGCACTGTTCAGAATAGCAAAAAGATCGAAACAATCTAGATGCCTATAAACGGATAAATGGATAAACAAACTATGGTACATACACACAATGGAATATTATGCCACAATAAAGAACAATGATGAATCTGTGAAGCATCTCACAACATGGATGAAACTGGAGGACATTATGCTGAGTGAAATAAGTCTATTACAAAAGGACAAATATTGTACTAGACTTCTACTATAAAAACTCATGAAAAAGTTTACACACAAAAAGAAGCAATCTTTGTTGGTTATGAGGGATGGGAGGGGTGAGGGGGAAAGACTAAATAGACAATAGATAAGTGATAACTTTGGTGAAGGGTAAGACAGTACACAATATTGGGGAAGATAGCACAACTTGTATAAGGTAAGGTCATGGAAACTCCATAGACACATCCAGACTCCTGAGGGAACAAATTGCTAGATGGATGGCTGTGGGAACCATGCTCTCGGGGAATATCTAGCTTAGTTGTCATAACACAGTTCATAAATACAATGTTCTACATTCTACCTTGGTGAGTAGTGTCTGGGGTCTTAAAAGCCGGTGAGTAGCCATCTATGATACTCTACTGGTCTCACCCCTTCAAGAGTATGGGAGAATGAAGAAAACAGGATACAAGAGAAAGATTAGTCCAAAGGACTAATGGAGCATAAGTACCATGGCTTCCACCAGACTGAGTCCAGTACAACTAGATGGAGCGTGGCTACCACCACTGACTTCTCTGACCCGGATCTCAACAAAGGATCCTGCACAGAACTGGAGAAGGATGTAGAACAAAATTCTAACTCACACAAAAACAATACCAGATTTACTGTCCTAAGAGCCTGGAGAAACCCTGAGAGCAAGGTCCCTAGACACTGTTTTACTCAGTGGTGAAGTCACTCCTGAGGTTCACCGTTCAGCTGGGGGTTGGACAGCCCCATAAAACAAAACAGGACCAATGAGGCACAGCAGTTCAGGGACAAGGACTAGAAGGCAGGAGGGGACAGGAAAGCTGGTGATAGGGAACCCAAGGTTGAGAAGGGACACTGTTGACAGGTCATGGGGTTGTTAACCATTGTCACAGGGCAATATGTATACTGTTGAATGAGAAACTATTTGTTCTGTAAACTTCCATGTAAATTACAAAAAAAAAATAATAATAATAATCTATGTGAGATCAAATTGACAACAGCAACTCAATAGTTTTGATGGGAATCCGAGGCGACAGTGAGTTACAGATAATGGTGATGGAATAATTTGGAAAAGGATAGTGAGAATAGCAGCACAACTGGAAGAATGTAATCGATGTCACTGAATTGTACATGTAGAAACTTTTGAAATGGTGTATCTTTTCACCAGAAAAAAACTAAAAGGTCCTCCCTGGTCAAGAATGGAGAGTGTTGACATGCTTGGGGTTGTTAACCAATGTCATAAAACATTATGTGTACTGACTGTTTAGTGAGAAACTATTTGTTCTGTAAACCTTCATCTAAAGTATAATAAAAAATTTAAAAAAAATTTTATTGTGAGAGTCTTGCTGTAGAATGTTTCTTTTCTAAGACATGTTATAAGATATTCATTTTATAATGAAAACATATATTTGGAGAATAGATATTTTGCTTTTTTGTTTTTATTTACTGACATGAAAAATACTTTTTGGCTACATTGTGTGATACTTCAAGGTTTGAAACATTTTAAAATCTACACAAATTTTTTTGACATATGTTACAAATTATGGAGCAGGGATTATTAGTAGGTGTTATTAAAACATGTTTACTTTGAAAAGATGGTACTTTGACCAATAGCAGTGGCCAAAATCAAAGTGAAAAACAATATGTGACAATAAAAACCACATTTACAGCAAAATTACAATTAGATATATACAAGAGTTCAATGGTTATTTTGACCTCCAGTAAATGTTACAATCTCTATGCTAATCAAATATTTCTATTCTATTAGTGCAATAGGAACAGATAGTCTCCCATAGAATGACAACAAAATGCTCTAGAAGAGTATGTGGTTTGGAAAAAAGAAATATTAGCAAAGTAATGCTGATTAATTTTCTTAATTAGTTATACTCTTAAAAATTTGTATCAGTAACTGTTTCATGAATGTCTTTAAGCTGTACTTGGATAAATAAAATATTGGTTTAAATGTGCTTTTAAGTACTGTATACACTGACAGAATTTAATGAGCTTCACTTGTGAGTGAGCAGAAGGTTTCAGAAGGAACAATCCTGCCCTCCTTGCACCAGAGTTGAGCTGGAAAATACACTGGAGGACAGTGTTGTTAGGTGCCGTAGAGTCAGTTCCGACTCATTGCAACCCTACATACAACAAAGTGAAACACTGCCTGGTCCTGCGCCATCCTCACAACTGTCGTTATGCTTGAGCCCATTGTTGCAACCACTGCATCAGTCCCTCTCCTTGAGGGTCTTCCTCTTTTTTGCCGACCATCTGCTCTACCAAGCATGATGTCCTTCTCCAGGAACTGGTCCCTCCTGATAATATGTCCAAAGTACATGATACATGTCTTTCCATCCTCGCTACCAAGGAACACTCTGGCTGTACTTCTTCCAAGACAGACTTATTGGTTCCTCTGGCAGTCCATGATGTATTCAATATTCTTCGCCAATACCATAATTCAAAGGCATCAATTCTTGTTTGGTCTTCCTTATTCATTGTCCAGCTTTCACATGCATATGAGGTGATTGAAAACACCATGGCTTGGATCAAGCACATCTTAGTCCTTAAAGTGCCATTTTGCATTAAACACTTTATTAAAGAGGTCTTTTACAGCAGATTTGCCCAGTAAAATCAGGAAGACAGAGTTGGGGGGTACAATAAGAGCATGTTGTTAGCTGCTGCCCGTAACTCCTATGTCCCGACTCATAACAACCATATGCACAAGGAAATCTGACCATCATGATCTTTTTTTTTTTGGTAGATCACCAAGGCCTTTCTTCTTATTCTGTCTTAGTCTGGAAGTGCTGTTGAAACCTGTTCAGCATCATACCAACACGCAAGCTCCTACTGACAGACGGGTGGTGGATGCACTTCATGTTCATTGGCCATGAATCAAACCTTGGTCTCCTGCAGGCAAGGCAAGAGTCCTACCACTGAACCACCACTGTTTCCACAGTGAGAGTATAAAGTAGCTAAAACACAATGAAAGTGGTGGAGAAGAAAAAAATAACAATAATAGAAAAGAAATTATAGCAGGAGGAATTTCAATATGCTAAATATTGCTTTCTTTTTTAAAAAGCCTCGTCATGGAAAATTAAAATTTATCAACAATATTGTGAAAGATAGAAGTTTACTGAAAAAGTGAAATTTGGAAGACTAAGAAGGAAGAAATCATAAACAACTAGGTTAGATGACTCTAGTAAAAGGAAAAGAAATGGAATATAGAAAAGAGGAAGTCAGGATTAGCTTGACAACTTTTTAAATTGTGGTGGCTATACAAGAATAGACTAAAGAAAGAAATATAGTTTCTCTGTGAAGAAAATCAAGAGACTTCTGTAAACTATTGTTTTTTAAAGTTCATTTTATGAGAAGAATAGCATCCATCACAAATAGAGTGATAAATATGGTTGGATGAATTCAATTATTATACTTGCAATTATTAAAAGCCCTGGAATTAAGGAATTCAGTTACCTGTAAAGTTATGCAGGTTTTTAATTTGATAAAAACTCAGATCTCCTCCCAGCACTCTTTCTCCTATCTCCTTTCACTTCAACCACTGTGAAAGTAAGATTTGTGTGTTAATTCCTTGGTGAAAAAATCACATAACCAGGAAGTAAAGTGGCCTGTAGAAAGTAAACAAGTAAAACAAAAGTAAAATAAAAACAAAATTAATAAAAATAAATACAATAAGTCTTTATAAAAGTTGGAATGAAAGTGATATGTTGATTTAGTAGAAAGTAAAAAAAAAAAAAAAAAAAGGAAATCATATGGTTTGGTTAAAGATAGACCAAGGACTTGATGAGAAAATATCAGAGAAGCATATAAAACAATTCATCATAGAAAATTATGCCTAAAGACCAGAGAGGAACAAAAACGGGGGGAAGAAATATATACAAAGGAATTTATAGAGAAAATAATAGAAGTCTTTTTAGAAAGTATCAACTACTAATGGAATGTAAATCCCAGTATGAATAGTAATACAGCTTAGAGAAACAACATTAAAAGAGAGAGAAAAAAGGAAAACAATCAGGTCTTAATAATCAAAAAGGGAAGAGTAAACATTATTTAAAAAGAAGCATAGAAAATCTAAATTAAATCCTTCACTTGGGAATAAATTTAAATAGTAAAAAAAGTTGTAATGGAAGTGTAGTGCAAAAGTATAAGGGTCAATGACTCTAACTTAAACTAAAATTTGTCTAGATCCCAATACAACAATCAATTTATGCATGCGAGGGTGGGAGTAGGAGAAGAGATTAGACAAGTTTATTGAAAAAGTCATAAGATAAAATGCATCAATGAGAATAGTATGAAAAAGGAAGGTCATTAAAGAAGTATAGATCAGCCTTATCAGAAATTAAACACATAATCTAACATTACAGTAGTAGGCTACTCAGACATGGATGAAATGATCAATGGGGCAGAATAGAAAATCCAAAAATAGATTTAAAATACATAGCAGGTTTAGTAGGTGATAAAAGTGACATTTTAAATTAAAAATTCAATAAGTAAAATAAATTAAATTAAATGATTTATTTTAAAATTAAATAAAAAGTGGCATTTAAATTAAATAATGATGGGACAACTGAGATACACTCTGTGGCAAAACAAATGTGAATCTCCTAAATTACACCTTACACTGGGATAAATTTACAGTGGAACTAAGGAAACAATGAACAGAGTTGATGACAAGGAATTCCTGATATTTTATAGATATGTTTCCCAGAGCATCTGATATAAAGAGATTTTGGCCATATATATTTCATCCTTCCTTATCATCACCTGTGACATTAAATATGTCTTTTTAAAATTTTGCTTTTAATAATCTGGCAATGGAAAAGGTATTTAAGTGTAGTCTTTTTCATGAGTAATGGAACATATGTTCACCCACTTACATTTTCGACATCTCAGGTTTCTTGGTAAGCTTTTTTTCCCATTTTCAGTGCATGCTGCTGCCAGGCAGGGGCCTATTTAATTATGTGAAACTGAAGAAATGGGCATTGGCACCATATTACTGTGTTGAAAGGGTATTGCATTAGGTGTTGCATCCTGGAAGTATGATTTTTCAAAATTTTTGTTTCTTTTTGCTTTTTCAGTGGAGATAAGACTTGTAGGTGTATTTCCTGGTTCCTGTGTATTATTTGGAAGTTGCGTAGAATCCAAGTTCATATGATTACTTCATTTTCAGGTACCATACATTGTATGCACCTGTCAATGGATCTAGAAGGTGACGCAGAGAATGTAGCACTAAGAAGAAGGAGATTAGAATATTTCTGTGTAGCTATTGACAGGTGCATTTATGTATTACCACTTGCTTTGAAAAGTTTCACCAAATAAAATAAAATTGCTAAGATAAAACAATTTTGTCCTTGTATCATACTACCAATCTCTGGTACCACTGGACTTCACTAGAGCATATGTGATCCACATAATATGTATCAAAATCCACACTTCATAACAAAAATTCAGAAAAGATCCTTGATTCAGCATGCCATCTATTACTGAAAACACATAGTATCAACAAAAAATTTGAAGGAAAAAATAATTCAATCATGAAAGGGATTATACCCAGAAATAATACATAAAAAGATAATAAAGATGGAAATTTTCTACATAAACAGAATTCTATAACAAAAACAAACAAGAAGAAACAATCTTTGTTGGTTATGAGGGATGAGAGAGTTGGGGGGGGGACTAAAAAGACAATAGATATGTGGTAACTTTGGTGAAGGTAAGACAGTACACAATACTGGAAAAGTCAGCACAACTTGTACAAGCAAAGGTCCTGGAAGCTGCATAGACACATCCAAACTCCCTGAGGGACTGAATTGCCGGGCGGAGGGCTGTGGGGACCATGGTCTTGGGGAACATCTAGCTCAATTGCCATAACATAGTTTATAAAGACAATGTTCTACATTCTACCTTGGTGAGTAGTGTCTGGGGTCTTAAAAGCCTATGAGCAGCCATCTAAGATATTCCACTGGTCTTACCCCTTCAGGAGCAAGGGAGAATGAAGAAAACAAGATACAAGGGAAAGATTAGTCCAGAGGACTAATGGACCACAACTACGATGGCCTCTGCCAGACTGAGTCCAGTACAACTAGATGGTGCCCGGCTACCACCACTGACTGCTCTGACAGGGATCACAACAGAGGGTCCTGGACAGAACCCGAGAAAAATGTAGAACAAAATTCTAACTCACAAAAAACAACCAGACTTACTGGCCTGACAGAGACTGGAGAAACCCGGAGAGTATGGCCCCCAGACATCCTTTAACTCTGTAATGAAGTCACTGCCGAGGTTCACC
This sequence comes from Dugong dugon, assembly GCA_030035585.1. Classification (NCBI taxonomy): domain Eukaryota; kingdom Metazoa; phylum Chordata; class Mammalia; order Sirenia; family Dugongidae; genus Dugong; species Dugong dugon. Next base: position 192,520,022 of record CM057463.1, on the reverse strand, counting down.
ATTCAGCCAAAGATTAGACAGCCCCATAAAACAAAATGAGACTAATGGGGCACAACAGTACAGGGACAAGGACTAGAGGGCAGGAGGGGACAAGAAAGCTGGTAATAGGGAACCCGAGGTTGAGAAGATACAGTGTTGACATGTTGTGGAGTTGTTAACCATTGTGATAAAACAATATGTGTACTAACTGTTTAATGAGAAACTATTTTTTCTGTAAACCTTCGTCTAAAGTATAATAAAAAAAAAAGAGGGACAGAGCAAATATGGTGCCCTAGACAGACACATCATGCTGTCCCTCTGCAGCAAAGACTCTAAAAGTTAAGTAAAACAGATGCAAACATCAATTATAGAACTCTAAGTATCTGGTGCAGTGGGTAAGAGCTCAGGCTGTTAACTAAAAGGTCAGAAGTTCCAATGGACCAGCCCCTCCTTTGAAACCCTGTGGGGCAGTTCTACTCTGTCCTATAGGGTCACTATGAGGCAGAATTGACTTGATGGCAATGGGTTTGGTTTTGGTTTTTTGGTTTAAGCATCAAATGAAGCAATAAAGAACTAGATCAAACACTGAATGAAAGAAGAAACTGAAGGAAAACAGAGGATAAGGAGAGATATAGAGTAGAGATTCCCTGTCAACTAACATGGCACAGTGTTGCCACCTTGGAGCTCAGCCAGCATGAGCCCAGACAGGAAGTATGGGAAGGCAACTTCACAGAGCCCCGAACAGGAGACAGAGCACCTAATAAACAGAGTAACACACGTTCCCATTTCTCACCCTTCTGGGTGGTACACTATACCTACCAGTTTCTGACAAGTTACACTGTTCTGCTCAGCTAGAGAGCTAATGGTCAACCATCACACCTGGCCCACCCCACCCCCATCCAGCAGCTCCTGCCATGCAATTTTTCCTCTCTTTTTAATTTTTCTTTCTCCATTCCAGCTATCCCCATATGCTGGCCTCACCCCTTCCAATAGGCCACACTTCATGATTCAGCTAGACATCTACTGGCCCACCAACAACCTGGATCCACCTGCCCCCACCCACCAGTTCCTGCCACACCATTTTTATATTTTCTTTCTCTTATTTGCTTTTTGTTTTCCCTCCCAACCAGCCCCGTAGGTCATACCGACCCCTCCCCGATGGGCCATGCTTCACCACTTGGCCAGAGGACTACAAGCCCACCATCATGCTGGGTCCACCTGCCTTCACCTGCTAGCTCCTGTGGCAATATTTTTTTCCCTTTCTTCCTTTTCTTTCTCCCTCACACCTATCCCCATAAACCACCTCTACCCCTTTCCACTAGAACACACTGTACCACCACAGGTAGAGAGCTACCAGCCTGTTATCAGCCTGGATACTTCCTTCCCCCACCTACTGGCCCCCACTACTTCAATTTTTTCTCTCTTTCTCCCTTTTCTTTCTCCCTCCCACCTAGGCCCATATGCCACCTTTCCATCTTCCTGCCAGGCCACACCACACTGCTGTAGCTGGAGAGCCATCAGCTCACCACCATGCTGGGTCTGCCCCGCCCCATCCACCAGCTCCCACCATTCCATTTTTTTGTTCTCCCTTTCTTCTTTTTCTTTCTCGCTCCCACCTAGTGCGATATATGATGTATTCCCACTTCCCACTGGTCCTCAGGACTGCCCTGTCCCTATGTGCCAGCTATACTTGTTTCTCTTTCTCTTTTATTTTATTTGTTTCCTCCACTTAGCCCCATATGACATCCCCTTTTTCACCAACCCTCGCCATGCCACTGCAGCTAGAGTATTCCTGGTTTAGGCATGCTGCCACATGGGATCTGCACTGCCCCTCCCCTCCTGCCACTCAGCCAGTAGCTGAAAGGAGGGAAGAGAGCCCATGCCACTACCTGTCCAACAGCCTTGCCCATCTCGTGTGGGGCTGTGAATGCTCCCACACCATTGGACCAACATCATGAGACAGACAACACCTGCCCAGTCCAGCCACAGTCACCTCACCCAACCAGTGTACGGCGAAGGGGCTCACTCAACCTACTGCTGCATTGCCTTCCTGGAAAAGGTGGTGAGAGCTATCTTGCCCACAGATAAGCAAGCAGCAAAGCTGGCTTGGCCTTCTCACCTTGACATATCAAAACAAAACAAAGAAGCAGGACAAACAAAGGAACACACAATCAATAAATACAAAAAACAATACCTTAAGTCTTGGAGACAGCAGAAAATAATAAGACATATAAAAAAGCAGACAAGATAGTTCCAATAAGTGACCAAAATAAAGAATCAGATGACCTTCTGGTAGAAGAAAAGCAGTGGAACTACTGGATATGGAATTCAAAATACTAATAGTTAGGGCTCTCCTAGATATTAGGAAAGAGATCAAGGAAAACACAGAAAAAAGCAAGGAAAAAATAGACAAAATCATGGAAAACACAGACAAAACCCATGAAAATATAGCTAAAATCAAGAAAACAGAAAAAGCAATAGAAGAATTCAGGAAAATAATACAAGAACCATATGTCAAAATAAATAAACAATTAGAAATCTTACAAAAACAGTAACTAGAAATCCAAAAGATTAACAACAAAATTTCAGAAATAGACAACTCAATAGAAGGTTTTAGGAACAAATTTGAGACAATAGAAGACATTAGACAAAACTGAAGACAAATCCATGGATGCCACAAAGTTTGAGGAAAAATCAGAAAAAAATGAAGAAAATCTAAGAATTATGTGGAACACAATCAAGAGCAAAATTTGTGCATGATTGGAGTTCCAAAACATGGGGAGAAAATGGAAAACACAGAGAAGATTTTTGAAGACATGTTGGCAGATAACTTCCCAAATATGGAAGAAGAAAAGTTGACCATCGAAGAAGCTCAACAAACCCCACGTAGTGTACACCCGAAAAGAAAGTCACCAAGACAGATCATAATCACACTTGCCAAAACCAGAGACTAAGGATGAATCCTGAGAGCAGATCAAAAAAAAAAAAAACACAAAAAGTCACTTAAAAAGGAGAAACAATAACACTAAGCTCTGATTACTTGGTAGAAACTATGCAGGCAAGAAGGCAATGGGATATTATACATAAAGCCTTGAATGAAAAATCACCAACCAAGAATAATATATTATATCATAATTATAATATATATAATATATCTTGCAAAACTCTCTCTCATACACAATGACAAAATTAGGACATTTCCAAAGAAACAGAAATTAAGGAAATTCGTACAAACCAAACCAAACTTAAACAAGGAATAGTAAATGGAGTCCTTCGGTTACAGAATAAACAACATCAGACAATAATCTGAGCCTAGGAAACAGGACAGTATCAGCCAGGTACTAACCTAGGTCAATAGCTCTCAGCAATAATAATAATAAAAGACTTAAAACAGGGAAACAGACGTTAATCTGTAAATAATGACAATGTCAAACTAATAAAAGGTGGAAAACAATGAAGGTATAATACTTTCAAATGTAGAGAAAGAAGAATGGGCCCAAATCAAAACATTGTCCTTACAACTTGAACAAATAGAAAGAAAAGCAATAGAAGCCAACCGACACCAGAAGAAAGGAAATAGTAAAGATCAGAGCAGAAACAAATGCAATAGAGAACAGAAAAACAATAGAAAGAATCAACAAGACCAAAAGTTGATTCTTTGAAAAGATCAACAACATTGACAAACCACTGGAGAAACTGACAAAAGAAAAACAAGCGAGGAAGCAAAAACCCAAATAAGAAACAAAATGGGGGACATTACAATAGACCCAGCTGAAAGAAAAAGGATCATAACAGAATACTATGAAAAATTGTACTCTAACAAATTTGAGAACCTAGAGGAAATGGACAAATTTATGGAAACACCCTACACACCTATACTAACACAAGCTGAGATTAAAAAAGTAATAATAATATGAATAGACCCATAACAAGAGACGATATTGAAGAGGTAATAATAATTAAAAAAAAAAAAAACTCCCACCTCAAAAAAGCCCTGACCCAGGCGGCTTCACTGGAGAATTCTACTGAACACTTACAGAAGAGCTCACACCAGTACTACTCAAACTGTTTCAGAGCATAAAAAAAGAAGGAATACTACCAAATTAATTCTATGAAGTTGGCATAACTCTGTTACCAAAGGCAATTAAAAACGCCACAAAAAAAAATTATTGACCAATATCTCTCATGAATATAGATGCAAAAATCCTCAACAAAATTCTAGTCAATAGAATTCAATATCATATCAAAAATATAATACACTATGATCAAGTGGGTTTCATACCACATATGCAAGTTTGGTTCAACATTAAATATCAATCAACATAATCAACCACATAAATAGGACAAAATTAAACAATCACATGATCATCACAATTGATGCAGAAAAGGCATTTGATAAACTACAACACCCATTCCTGATCAAAACTGTCAATAAAATAGGAATAGAAGGAAAATTCCTCAGCATAGTAAAGGGCATCTATACAAAACCAACAACCAGCATCATTGTCAATGGAGAGAGACTGCAATCATTCCCCCTGAAAACAGGAACAAGACAAGGATGCCCTGTATATGGAAAGAAAAAGAAAAAAAGTGCATCTAAATTGGAAAGGAAGAAGTGAAACTACCCTTATTCACAGATGATATATATGATCCTATACATAGAGAACCCCAAATATTACATAAGAAAACCACTGGAACTAATAGATTCAGCAGAATAGCAGGATACAAGATCAACATACAAATTCAGTTGGATTCCTATACAACAACAAAGAGAAATCCGAAAAGGAAGCCAGGAAAACAATACCATTCATAATAGCCCCTAAATCAAACCAAAAAATCCAAACTCACTGCTTTTGAGTTGATTCCCACTCATAGGGACTCTGTAGGACAGAGCAGAACTGCCCCATAGGGTTTCCAAGGAGTAGCAGGTAGACTTGATATGCTGATCTTTTGAATAGCAGCCAAACACTTCATCACTGCGACACCAGGGCTCCGTAATAGCCTCTATAAAAGATAAAATACTTATGAATAAATCTAACCAAAGACCCAGAGACATAAAAGATCTGTACAAAGAAAACTACAAGATGTTATCGAAAGAAACCTAAAAAGACTTACATAACTGGAAAAATATACCATAATGATGGACAGGAAGACTCAAGATTGTGAAAATATCAATACTGCCCAAAGTGATCTACTGATATAACACAATCCTGATACAAATAGCAATAGCATTCTTTACTGAGATGAAAAATTATTCACCAACTTTATATTGAAAAGAAAAGACCTTGGATAAGCAAAGCATTATTGAAGAAAAAGAATAAAGTAGGAGGCCTCACACCACCTGATCTTGGAACCTACTATGCAATGGGGACAGACACATAGAGCGACAGAACAGAACCAAGAACCCAAGTGTAAATCCATCCACCTATGCTCGGCTGATCTTTGACAAAAGACCAAAGTCCATTAAATGGGGAAAAGACAGTCTCTTTAACAAATGGTGCTGGCAAAACTGGGTGTCCATCTGTTAAAAAAAAAAAAAACTCACAGGACCCATACCTCATGCCGTACACAAAAGCTAACTCTAAGTGGATCGGAGACCTAAATATTAAACCTAAAACGATAAAGATCATGGAAGAAAAAATAGGGACAATGCTAGGGGCCCTAATACATGGCATAAATTAAATACAAACTATAACTAACCATGCATGAACATCTGAAGATAAACTAGATAACTGAGAGCTCCTGAAATTTAAACACTTACGCTCATCAAAAGACTTTATCAATGAGTAAAATGAGAATCTACATACTGGGAAAAAATTTTGGCTATGACATACCTGACAAGGTGCTAATCTCTAAAATCTATAGAATACTTCAACACCTCAATAACGTAAAGACAAACAATACAATTTAAAAAATAGGCAATAAGGATATGAACAGATACTTCACCAAAGAAGACATTCAGTTGGCTAACAAATACAACAAAAACACTCATGATCATTAGCCATTCCTGTTGCCATCACGTTGATTACAACTCATAGCAAGCTATAGGACACAGTAGAACTGTCCCATAGGCTTTCCAAGGAGCAGCTGATGGATTTGAACTTCCAACGTTTTGATTAATAACTGAATTCTTAATCACTGTGCCACCAGGGCTCCTATTAGCTATTAGAGAAATGCAAATCAAAGCTACAATAAGATACTATCTCATCTCAACATTACTGGCACTAATCAGAAAAAAAAATAACAAATATTGGAGAGGTTGTGGGAAGATTGTAACTCGTATGCTCTGCTACCAAAATCCACCAAACCCACTGCTACTGAGTTGATTCCAACTCATAACAACCCCATGGGACAGAGTACAACTGCCCTGTAGGGTTTCCAAGGAGCGGCTGGTGGATTTGAACCGCCGAACCTTGGGTTAGCAGCTGATCTCTTAACCACCAGAAAACAATATGGCACCTTCTTAAAAAGCTGGAAATAGAAATACCATGCCATCTAACAATCCCACTCCTAGGAATATATCCTAGAGAAATAGGACCCATCACAAAAATAAACATATGCACACCCATGTTTATTGTAGCTTTATTCACAATAGCAAAAGAATGGAAACAACCTAAGTGTTCATCAATAGAAGAATGGATAAGCAAATTATGTTACATACACGCAATGAAACACTACCCAACAATAAAGAACAATGATGAATCCAAGAAACATCTCACAACGTGGATGAATCTGGAGGGCAGTAAGTTGAGTGAAATGAGTCAATCACAAAAGGAAAAATATTGTATGAGACTACTATTATAAAAACTCAAGAAAAGGTTTACACACTGAAAGAAACAATCTTTGATGGTTAAGAGGGAGGGGAGGGGTGGACGGGGGAATCACTAACTAGATAATAGACAAGTGTTAACTTTGGTGAAAGGAAAGACAGCACACAATTTAGGGGAAGTCAGCACAACTTGACCAAGGCAAAGTCATAGAAGTTTCCTAGACACATCCAAACACCTTGAGGGACCTAGTTACTGGGGCTGAGGTCTAGGGACCATGGTCTTGGGGGACATCAAGATCAGTTGGCATAACATAGTTGGTAAAAAAAATGTTCTATATTCTACTTTGATGAGTAGCATCTGGGGGCTTAAAAGATGGTCATCTACATCTATTGGTCCCATCACATTTGGAGCAAAGGAGAATGAAGAAACACAAAGACCCAAGGAAAATGTCAGTCCATAAGAATATTGGACCACATGAATGACAGCCTCCACAAAGTCAGAGCCCAGAAGAACTAGATAGTGCCCAGCCTCCACCACTGACCACTCTAACAGGGATCACAACAGAGGTTTCTGGCAGAGCGGGAGACAAATGTAGAACAAAATTCAAATTCGCAAATAAAGACCAGACTTACTGGTCTGACAGAGACTGGAGGAATCCTCAAGACTATGGCCCCCAGATACCCTGCTAACTCAGAACTGAAGCCACTGCCAAAGCCCACCTTTTGGCTAAAGATTAGACAGACCTACACCACAAAAAATAACACACTTGAGGAACGTGCTTCTTAGTTCCATTAAGTAGACGAGACCAAATGGGCAACACCTGCCCAAAAGCAAAGCTAAGAAGGCAGGAAGGGACAGGAAACATAAATGGACAGACACAGAGAACCCAGGGTGTAAAAGCAAAGGGGGAGAACACTGACGCATTGCGGGGATTGCAACCAATGCCACAAAACAATCTGTGTATAAATGTTTGAATGAGAAAATAATTTTCACTGTAAACTTTCACCTAAAACACAATAAGAAAAAAAAAAAAAGTACAATTCATATTGGTGAATAGAGGATGATATACCTAAATAAAGCATTGGGTAGATAGTTTGTATTTTATGTTTTATAAATCAAGAATATTTGCATATTCTTGAATACAGAAATAAAAGCTCTGATTTAAAGGCTTTACTAATAAATACTATGTCAGCTAAACTGCTGAGTTGTATGACAGCAATGACCAATGAACAGTGTCTCATAATCTATGAGTAAATGCAGAAATCAATTAAAATTATCTAAAATGTGGTAAGACTTATTATCCTTTCTACATACATGCAGCTTTAAGCACAGTAAAGAGAAAACACATATGAAATTTAAGTGATCAAAAAACAGTTACAAATGATTACAAATGTGTAGAGATTAGGAAGATTGAACAATTCAGTAATTAGCAAAAAAGATAAGTGTATTTGATACTTTGGAGCAAGACACAACAAATAAGTGAAACAGTTGGGGTATACAGAGAAACAATAAGCTATGGAATTACAAAAAGATAGAATGAGACTTTGCAAAAGCCGTACGTTTTAAAGAGGGAATATCTGGCTCCTAAAAAATAAGTATGTGGAGTGAAGGCGCACTTATGGCACAAAGATTAAGTTCTTGGTTGGCTGCTAACCGAGAGGCTAGCAGTTGGAATTCACTATGCAGATCAGTGGGAAAGATCTGGTAATCTGCTTCCATAAAGATTACAGCCAAGAAAACCCTCTGGGGCAGTTCTACTCTGTCACATGGGCTGCAGTGTGTCAAAATGGACTCTTCGCCACCCAACAACAAGAAACCACAGACAGATTGGCGTGTGATAAATAGAAAGATGCCAAAAATTACTGTTGAAGAAGATAAAAATGTAATAGCAAAGTTATGAAAATGTATAGAAATCATTACACAAAAACAGGAAATAATACAGTAAGTACTCAAAGAGATGTGTCCCTAGTCCCCAGTGTTCATATATATATATATATATATATATATATATATATATATATATATATATATATGTATGTTATGTAAGTTGTTGTTGTTAGGTACCGTTGAGTCAGTTCCGACTCATAGCAACCCTATCTGCAACAGAATGAACCACTACCTGGTCCTGCTTCTCCTCACAACTGTTGCTATGTGTGAGCTCATCGCTACAACCATGGTGTCAATCCATCTCGTTGAGGGTCTTCCTCTTTTTCACTGACCCTCTACATATATATATATACACACATAAATATATATACTTATATATGTATTACATAATACATATATATATGCAGTCTGACTCATAGCGACCCTATAGGACAGAGTAGAACTTCCCCACAGGGTTTCCAACGAGCAGCTGGTGGATTCAAACTGCCGACCTTTTGGTTAGCAACCGAGCTCTTAACTACTACACCACCAGGTCTCCACACATATATCACATATATATGTATATATATACACACATACACATATATACACACACACATATGTATATATAGAAACCCTAGTGGTGTAGTGGTTAAGAGTTCAGCTGCTATATATGATATATGTGGAGCCCTGGTGGCATAGGGGTTAAGAACTTGGCTGATGATTATGCAGAGGAATAGGCAGTAACTTGAGTTTCTCATATTCATAATGGGTTTTATACTCTTCTATCTTCTCTAAGTTCTTCTGAAGATTCTCACTGTATTTCTGTGGCCTCACAGTGTGCTTGTAACTGGAAAGATGTAATGATATACTAAAAGGTTTACTGCTGTACAAGCGAAGCCAACATCATTTTTTTTTAAGCAATATCCTTCAGCCAGTCGAGATTTCAAGCCTTTCTGAAAGATTTATCCTCAGAAGCAGAGGGGGAAACTTTTAATAATTAGAAAGTTCTCATTAAAAACAGAAGCCTAATTAAGTGGGTTCTGAGGTCAATTTTCTGTTGTGTTAGTCATACAAGTCTCTCACCAAAGTGTATGGCTTCAGGGAAGAGATCCTTTGTTTAGATGTAAGTGGAAGAAGTAGAGTGATAAAAGAATCTCTGGCTGGTGCAGAAATGTAGCCCTGGTGGCACAGTAGTTAAAGCATTCGGCTGCTAACCAAAAGGTGGGCAGTTTGAACACACCAGCCACTCCGTGGGAGAAGGATGTGGCCGTCAGCTTCCATGAAGATTACAGTCCTGGAAACCCTATGGGGCAGTTGTACTCTGTCCTACAGGGTCGCTCTGAGTCTGAATAGACTGTGAGCAGTGGGTGGCTATAAAGATTATAGTCAAGAAAACCCTATGGGGAAGTTCTACTCTGTCCTATAGGGTTGCTATGAGTCGGGTTTGGTTTTTGCTTTGGATGGTGCAAATGGTTGACTCTAACCACTGGCTGCTAACCACAAGGCTGGAATTTCAAGTCTACTCAGAAGCTCTTCAGAAGAAAGTCCTGGTGACCTACTTCTGAAAAATCAACGACTGAAAACCCTATGGTGCACAGTTCTAATCTGACATACTTGGGGTTGCCGCCAGTCTGAATTGACTGAATGGCCACTGCTAAAACAGCCTTACAATCAGAAGTCACCTCACATCTGACACAGAATGAGGAAAGCAGCAGTAAAGTGACATTTGCCATGCATATATCCATGTTTTAAGCAGCAGATAATGACCACAAGTGGCATGGGGCTGTTTCTTAAACGTTTCAATATATTTGAATTTCTAGTGTGAATAGAGTGGTCAAGTGAAAGGAAACAAAATAATAACAATTTTAAAAAGACATAATATAAACAGGGAAGTATGAGGATAATGCCTGAGAAGACGGTAAAATACATAACACACACACACACACACACACAACCAAAAAACAAATACCAGAAATGCATTAAACAAAGTCTCAGGAGTCTGGGTATAGGCCAGAATTCTGTGTGTGCTCGTTTAGGCCAGACCACATGCAATTCCAGTGGCCTTGCCTGGCCAGCTTCTTCGGGGGAGCTCTCCTTCGCACCGGCGGCTTTGTGCACAGCCCTGAAGTCTCTGAAGGGAGACGTCACAGAGACTCCGCCCGAGGGTCGGTCTAGCTCACACGGTATCTGCATGCCCAGCTCAAGGGACTCCATTCAGAGGTCTCCTTCGCAGAGGCTTTGGGTGAGGCACTTTTCTACAATCTGACTTGGTAATTTTCCACTCCTACCCTTCCGTCCTCTTCCTTCCACTAACCCATGGGTCCATAAAGTGGCAGGAGACTTCTGCTCCTGGCAGTGACGAGCCCTGGTGGCGCAGTGGTTAAGGGCTCAGCCACTAACTAAAAGGACCGTGGCTCAAATCACCAGGCTCTCCGTGGGAGAAGGATGTGGCAGTTTACAACCTTGGAAACCCTATGGGGCAGTTCTACTCTGTCCTATAGGGTAGCTATGAGGCAGAATCGACTCGACAGCAATTTTTTTGTTTTTTTTGTGGCAGTGAGACACTTCCCCCATCGGTGCTGATTGTACTTGACCTCATCCAGTGCCATTCGGTGAGGAAAAATGGAACACTGGTTACTGGTGCCACTTGTTGCCTCTTGCTTTACACTTTTAGTAAATTAATAAAAATATGATTGTTATTTCAGTTGAACTCATTGTCCTAATTGACCACCTGGACACCTGAGCTCTGCAAAGATATATGGGAAGAGTTGCTCAGCTTGAAATAATGTAAATAAGGATAAAGGTAGTAAAATGATTGTATTCTCCAGAATAAAGGAGGACCAGAGATAAGATAACAAAAAGGCAAGTATATAGCCTCAAATGCTTTTTGTCATTTTGAAGTTTCTTCCTCATTTCCACGTCTCTCATGTACTTTCCTCACCCTTTCCCTGATGTGCTTTATGCTGCCAGGAGGCTAACTCTAGCAGGTTTCATTCCAGACACCAGTATCTAGGAGCTTCTGGTGAACTCTGTCAACGGGGGATCAGTAGGGAGTACTAGCAGAAAATCAGGGTGATGAAGGAGAGGCTTCTTGCTGTTGCTGATGCCTGGTTACTTCACTGCCCACTTCCACTTAATTGCCAATCAGTTCCCTAAAACCAAATATCATCCTGACTGATGCAACAATAGGGATTCTTGGGATCTGGGATCAATCTCTAGGGATCTTTAAGAGAGCAAGGATAAAGTTTTGATTTAATAGTTTTATTTAGGTGGTAATATAAAATACCTAAGAGTCCATGGCTGAAGATAAAATCTATATAGAGATAAAATAGTACAGAGCTTATACTGGCAAGTGGTTTCAGCAGAGATATCTGTACTTGTATTTATAATATTTTTGAAGATAAATGTGCTATATGTTTCCTGGCTAGTGAAGAAAGAACAGATGTAGAAACTATATAAATGCTGTTTTGACATCAAGTGAAAGCCAAATGATACAATGCCAAATTAAATTTTCCAGTAAAAACAAAAGAAGAGAAGACAAACATCAACAAGAACCAAGAAGGAAATAGTGGTCTTCTCTGAGGCAAAAGTTAAGAGAGAAAACCACAGTTTTAATTCTCACAAATTACGGTTTTCTTTAAATGTTTGAAGAACTTGTAATATTTTGTATAGTAATTTTCAAAAAGACTGCAGAAACAGACTATTAAAAATGAATGAATCTGTTTTATAGTCAGTACTTCAACGTACTTTTTAAACATATTTTGTCTGTATTTTATAAAAAAAATAAAGCCTTGTTCTACCTGCGGTTGTCTCATGATACTGTTTCCTTTCTCTTATCTAGCGCGTTCACAGTCAAGCAAGAAAATTGGAACGAGAAGCTGCTAATATTGAGATAAAAGCGCACTGACTCAAATGGAACTTACATTAGCTTTGGTGTTAACTCAGTGATCCTATATCATATAAAATGTTTCCTAAATAGCATTGCATATTTTTACTGAAGAGTAGATGATAAATAGTTAACTATTCTGTACGTTGTATTACGTAAGAAAACCTAATGTGGTATCAGTAGAGAAATTCCTTAATTTTTATTTTTATTGAGAATTATAACATACATGTGCATAAATGTATGAAAAGAACGAAGTAAATTTTAGACAATAATTATTAAATGTTAAACCACCTACCCACTATCTAGGCCAAAACCTGGAAGACAGTCTTTGTTACAGCATCTCTGTTCCTTGCCTCCGCCATGTTGAATTAAAGGCTAAACATTGCCTTCCACATCTTTGTAATGTTTACCATCCACATATGTAACCCTAAGAAAAAATACATTGTTAAGATTGGCTGTTTTTAAGTGCTAGATTATTTCACTTAGTGTTTTATTTGAGATTCATTCACACTGATTCATCATTCATTTTTCATTGCTGTATAGTATTTCATTGTATGATTATCACACATCATACGTATCTATTCTAAGGTTAATGAACACGTTAGCTAGTTCCATGTTCAGAGTTATGAGCAATACCTGTCTGAATATTATTTGACATATCTCCTGCTGAACCTGTATGTGAGTTTTGCAAGGTTTTCAAGCTAACAGTAAAATTCTTTTGTTATAAGGAATACATGTGCTCATTTTGTTGGTGAAAATAAAAAAAAAATCCAAAATCAATTGTGCTTCCAGCAATGGACGATCGTTCCTATGGCTCAATATCCTCAGCAATATTTTCTATTGTCAGAATTTATTTATTCTAGTGGATGTAAAATAATATTAATTTTATCCATGTGTTCAATAAGTATTCAGTGAGTGAAAGAGAACAATAGAAGCTGAATACATAGAAGTAGCCTGGTAATTGGGGGGATTGTTGGCAGGCCACAGAAAGCCATCGGACCACGGGGATGACTGTGGTTTTACTGTGGGTCGTTAAGCAGAGGAGTGACAGGAAGCCACTATCACAAATAATAAATCTTGCTTCTGTGTGGAAAATAAACTATATCAGAGCAAGGGAGAAGCAAGGAGACCATTTAAGAACACACTGTTTGCATACAAATCAGAGATGAGCATGGCTCATTAAAGATGGGAGAAGTTTTAAAACATACACACATATATATTTTTCCTTGAAGTAGAAAATAAGGCTATCCTAATGGCTATGATGTGGTGGGGAGCGGTCAAGAGAAGAAGTCAAGATAGCCTCCAATATTTTTGGCTTTAGAAACTAGAAGATTGCCATCAGCTGAGAAAAGGAAGTATCCAAGTGGGACAGCATGCAGGCGTGCAGTAAAATGTATCGCCATGAAACTACCCCACCATTTATCTAAAAAGACATTGGGATGTATACATATATGTTTACGAGATATTCTCATGAAAGCACATACTTTACTCTTTGTGTTTTAATTGACAAATCATAAAAAAAAGTCCATACTATGATTTTAATATGTTAGACATTTAAAATATATTTTTGAAAACTAAATTTGGTAGATTTGTTTCAAGATTTCAAATGGTAAAAAATTCACTTGTTGATATTTACATTCTGCATGGACACTGTTTGAGTAATTTGTTTATGTAAATATAAATGATAGAATACAAAGGATTTTTATACTTGGTCTTTTATAAAGTGTACTGTCTTCTCTCAGTTCAGATCATCGTGGATTGTATTTGTCTCAAGCCGTCACCCTTGGTTAGTTTGAATTTAACCTTCTATATTGAGCATAATGTCATAATACTGCAAACGACACCTTCTTCTAATCTGAAGAAAACACATTTTATTTCCTGCTGCAGTTTAACAGCACCGTCTCTCATTTTTTTTTTTTTTTTAATTTCTGCGATATTATATAATGGATTATAATTCAGAAACACTTCCTTGGGCTAAACTGCTCCATTTTCCTAAAGATAAGAGCCTTCTCTGGGTCCCCAACTAATCACCCATTCCCAGTCTCAAAAGAAACTTTAGGTCTTCTAAAAATTATTCATATAATTTTCAGAGACATACACATAATGGAAGGCATTTTAACTCTGGTAATAGTGAAAGAACTTCCTTAATGAGAAAATCTTTCTGTGCAATGATAGTATCAAAATTTTACTCCCTGCTGTTTTTTCATTGTCTGCTAAAAGTGTACTTTCCAGAAGAGAATGAAAAAAATAAAAAAGGACTGAATTAGAAAAGATAAATAAAAAGTGGAAATTTTAACAAATGAATGAGGTATTAACTGCTTAAATTGTATTCTTTCCACCTAGCTCTAATAAAATCGTCTTTATTGAGAACTAGAAAATTTCAACTACCTAAAGATATACATTAGCATGAATTATATTTTGCTTTTTAAAATTTACAGCACTGAATTTGCAAATAACTTAATATCATTCTTGAAATATTACAAAAGGCTTCTTTTGTCTATTCTATTACATTCAACCTAAACTCTTCATTGTTGAAAGAAATGTTAAAATACAAATGCTTCTTAAGGTGAAATTATTTCTTACCTAGAACCCACAAGTTCCCTTTATCACAAAAATTTACAGTAAAGACAAGATGAAAAACTGAGAAAAAAATACTGCTTTGTGGTTTAAAGCTTAAACTTTCAACCAAAAGATAAATCTTCTGCTTCAATGTTTTCATCAAAGTGAATTCTGTGATATCATCTTTATTTTAAAGTGCACTGTCAGGAAGTCATGTGGGGAACAAGCATACAGATTGTTACACAATTTTCTCGGGAGGGCAAGAGAGCAGCACTCAACTCGACAATATAATTGTGCATGTTTTTAAATGAAAGTTTCACTCATATTTTAAGAATGTATATGTGATCTTTCAATTTTATTTAGAATTTAATACATATGGAATTCCATTTTCTGTTAAATTGAAAAAAGGGTAAGGTGATAGCCCTGTTAACATTCGATTTAATGAGAAAACTTAATGAATAGATTTAAATACCAATTATATTCTGAGCTAGCAAAAAGGTTTTCCTCATTTCTGTACACAAGCTACTAAGAAAAAAATAAAACAGAAAAATATGTCTAGCAAGAAACACACATATGTGTATGTGTGTTTACATATATTGCTAGACTCTTTGTTTATAGTTAAAGCAAAAAAAAGACAAAATGTGTATTTTTCTACTATTCTTTTAAGGTGATAAAATTTTTAAAAGTACAGTAGAATAAAAAATACAAGTCAACTTTTAGGATAGCATTTAATGTTGTGGTATTTTTGAACTAATTATCCTATAGCTTCTCCCCAACATATTATAAGTAGATGTGCCTCCGTTGTGCCTTTTCTCATACCGCAATATCCCTTCTGCATGGCTTTGGATGCCCTTTAAGGGCTAGCTTGAATGTTCCCTTTTTTCTTGAAGCTTATTTTTATTTACTCTTCCCTCCTTACAGACACAAATAATTGCTCTTTTTAATGCTGATTAGTGGCACCATGGCCATCCCTGACATGAGATTTGCAGAAGTTTCTGGTTGATGCGACCCATTGCTTGCCTTCCAGTACACATGACAGAGATATAGCCATAGAATGGAATATTTGTTGAAATCAACACTATCATGAATTTATGGCTCTGTGTAACCAGTGTTGGAAATATATCAAGGGTAGCATATGCCACAAAAGAAGGAAAAAGTGCTCAATGAAAACACTGATCAGCCATGGCAAGAAAAAAGGACAATGTTTATTCACATTGGCATCTGAAAGGAATCATGGAAACTAGAATTCATTAATCCAGCAGACATTTATTGAATAGTCACTTCATGTCCGGCTCTGCTGAAGACAAGGGAGTAGGGGTGGACAACATAACATGCAAGGATTCCGCATACACAGAACCTACAGTATACATGTTCTGACTTTTATCTCAATGTTCTCTGAAGACTCAAGCTAGCGTAGTTTTAATTGCTTTGCCAGAAATATGATCTTTATTCACTTGTGATTGCTTTCTCACAGAAGTGGATATGAGGTGAGCACCTGGTATATTCATACTCCTCAGGGACCTAACAGAAATCCCTATATAGTAGATACTTAGTAAACATTTGCTGAACCTAATAAACCAATCAGTCTTGGAGTAAGTACAAGAATGCTCGTCAGAAATGAGGATGGTGAGACTTTGTCTTGCTTACTTTGGACAGATCATCAGGAAAGATCACAAGAGAAAAGGACACAATGTTTAATAAAGTAGTGGATCAGCAAAAAACAAGGGAAACTTTCCATGAGATGGATTGACACAATAGCTGCAAAAATGAGCCCAAACACACCAACAATTGTGATAACAGCACAGGACCGGACAATGTTTCATTCTGTTATTTATAAGGTCACCATGAGTCAGAGCCGACTCAGTGGCAACTAACAACAACAAAGCCCAAAGTTTAAAACTCCTTACTATTATTTCAAACCATATAACCAAGCTTTGGGACGATGCATTGTTTTTAAGACCTTGTTAAGTCTTTACAAGTACCCCCTTCTGTTACTGCAATAATGCGGATTGGAGCCGCCCAAGATGGGGTGAGGTGAGTAGCAAGAGGTTTATTATATATCTCTATATAGGAGACAGAGGGGAATAGATTCCTCCAAAAAACCCATCTCCCCCACTGGAGATAAGCTGAAGGCTTTTATAGGAACAAGATTATGGGTCTTAGAAGTTTGTTTGTTTCCCCTTGAGGTAGTCATGTCTCAGATGAGTTAATCTTCTACTGGTATTCTTGGGGGTTATCTGGTGACATCCTTGGGGATTATCTGGCAACATCCTGGTTTTTCTTGTCACAAGATGGGTGCTTTGTTTTGTTTTCATCCTTAGATCATTGTCACTGGTTTTCTACCCTCCAAGGAGGAACATCGGTTAATCTTAAACCTTTTGTAGACACTGGAGAAACAAGATCATGAGACAATGTGGCAGTTAGCAATGGGGAGTAAATAATAGTGAACCAGGCCTGTGCAGCCTCTTCCACTTCTAGTTCCCCCACATGGACTCTGTATTGAAAGTGTTTCTGAGTCCCTGCTCAAAAGTGAAGTACCATGTTCATCTTCAATGAGCCAAGGAAGTCTGCTATGGAGTAGTTGGATAGCTTCACTCCCTGAACATCTATCAGCTGTGGTGTGACTAGTCAAGCTGGGTTTTTTGGTTGATAAATGGAAATCAATCACTAAATCCTTTTCAATCTGCCCCAGACCTATGCTGGCCCATCAGTGTTTTCAGCATATTTTAGTCCTGTCACTGTGGGATCCATGCATAGCATGTGTCATGGTTTGAATTAGTACCCAAAAAATTGTGTGTATCTATTTGGCTGGGCCATGATTCCCAGAATTGTGTGGTTGGCCTCCACTTTGTGATTGTAATTTTTTGTTAAAGAGGATTAGGGTGGGATTGTAACACCACCTTTACCCAGGTCACATCCCTGATCCAATGTAAAGGGAGTTTCTCCGGGGTGTGGCCTGCACCACCTTTTATCTCTCAAAAGATAAAAGGAAAGGGAAGCAAGCAGAGAGTTGGGGACCTCATACCACCAAGAAAGGAGCACCAGGAACAGAGCGTGTCCTTTGGACCCGAGTTTCCTGCGCAGAGAAGCTCCTAGTCCAGGGGAAGACTAATGATGACGAGGACCTTCCTCCAGAGCCAACAGAGACAGAAAGCCTTCCCCTGGAGCTGATGCCCTGAATTTGGACTTCTAGCCTACCTTACTGTGAAGAAATAAATTTCTCTTTGTGGTATTTCTGTTAGAGCAGCACTAGATTACTAAGAGAGCGTGCAAAGTCCATGAACAAACAAGCAATTCTGCAATGGTGTCATTTGTCTAGGGGCCTCCTGCTGATAGTAAATTTTCATCACCTTGTCCATTTTGGAAGTGACCATATCAATAGCTTCTCCTAAGAGTCTCCAATATCCCCTTAACATATGGAGGGATTTATGCTGCTAATTCCAGTAGTATCTGGTTCCCTATATTCCTATTTGTTGTTTTTTTAATACCTCATCTTCTTTCTAAGAGAGCAAAGGAATAGAAAGAAAACCAAGAGTACGGCAACTGGCTACACACCCTTCTATAGACTCCTTGCTTCATAGGTCCAGAAAGGCCTTGCTTCAGGCATTTTCTGTTCTTTGAAACATATCACCCTCTTTATTTAGTCACAAAAACTTATGACTTAGCCATCATAGATTTAACAAATATTTTTCACACATGATAGTGATGTGGAGATTGGAGGCCCCTTAAATCTTATAGGGCTTGGCCATAGTAAAGAAAACTAGGATGAGGTCCAATTTCCCTTTCCTCTAGTTATGTGATACGAAAACTGGCACAACAGGTTTCTTCCCTGGTTAATAAAGGAGTGTACCTAAGCAAAACAAAGAAGGAAATGCTCCATGAAGAATGTGATCTGATTTAAGTTAAAGGTTGGGGCCTTGGTATTGTTTTATAAGCACCTTGTGACTATGACTCAGGATTCCATGATCATGAGTCCACCCAGCCACCATGTACCCAGGTAATTAAAACCCTAGAACCAATCCTGTAACCCTTTTAACCTGTAATTATGTACGTATCCTAGCCATGGTCCCTTTCCCGCTTCTGTAGTCCCACCTATGACAGTGATGAACTGAGCTGCTACCAGTCAAGACCTTGTGAAGATTTTCTTTGTCCTCTGTAGAACAGAATGGACACCATGGCCATGATTCAGTGGATTCCATCGCCCTCTGTACTGGGTACATGCTGATGTCTCCCTCATTTGAATGTCTTTGTCTTGGCTTAATA
The DNA here is from genome assembly GCA_030035585.1 of Dugong dugon. Lineage (NCBI taxonomy): Eukaryota > Metazoa > Chordata > Mammalia > Sirenia > Dugongidae > Dugong > Dugong dugon. The sequence goes on along the minus strand of CM057463.1, from coordinate 192,500,696 downwards.
AAAGTGTCTTTTGATTAAATTTGAGCCTGGGATCTTTTTCCCCTATGACAATGAAAAAAAAGTATATAATCTGAGTCCTCTGGACTTGGCTCCTTACGTGATAAAATATTATATAAAACATCCCCTCTTAGTTAAACTGGCTTTAAATCTTATTGTGTTGGGAGACAATCCTATTTTGAATGTCAGAACTTTAATAACAAATACTTCTATCTCTATGTATTTTTGCTATAAAAATCCTAATTACACCCTCCATAAAAGCCTGTGGCAGTTGGATTTCTCAGGATGGCTGGGAAAAAAAGAAAAAGTGTAAAAGCAAAAAAGTCATGTAAAAAATGTGTAAAAACATATACATGCTTTAAAAAATAGTATCACAGTTCTGTGCTCATTTCTGATAGCATTTCCTTGGTTCATATTTTGAAGACATATTTATTCTTTTGAGTTAATATATTAATTTTTGATAAAATATGTTTTCATAGTCAGTTTTGAAAATTCTTTTAGAAAATAAAGACCCATAATCCAAATAAAATATATGAAATTAGAGCCACGATAAATTTATTTTTTTAAAATCTGGTATAATGGGACAATATTATGTTTATAGAAGACAAATTAATAAATGTATACAGAGTTTTGGTATATCTAGCTGTCCATGAATTTGAAATTGATACAATTTTCTTTCCAGATATGGATACCTGGAAGAGCTTAAATCTAAGAATGACATTAGAGTTAAGATGGATTTTATGATTAACTGTATTCAAAGTCTTTAGATATATTTCCATCTACAAACAGACATTGTATAGACTTCTAATACAGATTCATTTAGGGATGAATATAGACTACTATTAGAAATGCTAAATATGAGATAAAATACTTTGGTAGAATAAATTTGTCATACATCAAACATTTTCTTAATACATACAGAAATATATTTTAGATGCAAAAAATAATTCCCAAATATTAAGTGTATTCAGAACCAGATACACATTTCCCCAAAATTCATTATTTATCTCACTATAACTATGGATAAGAAAAAAACGGTTTATAGATGAAATAAATCTAAAAGCTGAGAAATCAGATTATTATTCTCTTTCTTTCCACTTATCTCTTTCTTTCATATTCTGTACACATAGAATATGCACATGTAAATGTGCAAACACACACATTCAGGTATTTTAACAGTTATATATGAGTTATTCTTACCCTGCATTCATGCGTAGGCCCTAATCATTGCTTCCACTTGCAGCAGCTGGAATGCACAGCTGTGAGCAGTCATGCAATACTCCAGGGCTGCTGTTCTTGTTTCTTAGCTGTTAGTACTACTGCATTTGCTATAATGAAGAATACACTGTGGTGGTAATTTTCCTGGGATACAAATCTGTTTTTTTTTATTTGTGAAGGAGGCTTGACTTAGGCAATTTTATCCCCTCGTGTGTTCTCATGTTTGTGTGGAAGTATACTATACTTATCCTAGTTTTGTAGAACCAACAGCTAGTTTTACAATGTGGAACATTATCCACGGGGGAAAATGTGACCATCTATCCTTCAGGGTTGCCCTCAGTAGGCAGTTTTCTGAGTGCCAGAAAAGGAAGAGAAGAGGAAGATCCTCATTTCTGGTGAAGTATAAGCCAGGGGTAAGTGGGGTGCCAGATGAGGTACGGCTTCAAATGGATGCAAAGCATTTTCCTGTCAATGCATCTAGAAGGCCATGCAGAGAATGCAGCACTAAGAAGAAGCAGACTAGAACAAATTAATGTGCAGGCACTGCCAGATGCCTTTATGTATTATCTCCTGTTTTGCTAATTTTCAATAAAATTTAAAAAGTAAAATAAAATGATTTTATCCTTGACTCATATTGCCTATATTTAGTACCTCCAGGCTCTGGTGTGTCATATGTAACCTGACATGTATCAAAATTCATAACTCATGACAAAAACTGTGAATTGGTCCTTGAATCAGCATGCCTTCTATTACTGAAAAAACATAGCATCAACAAAAAATTTAAAGAATAAAATCATTGGACCTTGAAAGGTTTTAAAGAGGATTTCAAGTGGAAATGACTGTGATTATATAGAAAACGAAGTAATACAAAATGCCTAAAATGAAAGGGTGGCAATAAGAAAGCTAAGAGGGAAAATCCGAGAGAGATCAAATTGTCGATTAAAAAGAATTTTATTTAACAGATATTTTACCTATTCTATTTATTGTACTTTTTTGTACCCATTTTAATTCACTGTGAATCATATCTATCTAAATTACACAGTAAGGCAGAGTAAAAAAATTGGCATGTAACTTCTCCCCTTCAAAAATGGAAATGAAGTAAATTTTCAAATAAAAGTTTGCAGAATGCATTGCCAGCAGATTCACTTTATATATATATGTATATATATATATATATATATATATATATATATATATTTTAATTTTTCTATCTTAAGGAACTCTATGTCAGGAAAAATCTACCATTTCTGGAAGAAAGAATAACATAAATAGTAATTTAGTCATTATATGGTAATTGTATTTATTTCCTGGTGGCACAATGGTTAAGTGCTTGGCTGCTAATCGAAAGGTCAGCTGTTCAAACTCATCAGAAAGATGTGACAGTTTGCTTCCATACAGATTACAGCCTTGGAAATCCTACGGGGCAGTTCTACTCTGTCCTATAGGTTCACTGTAGGGTCGCTACGAGTCAGAATTTACTTGTTGGCAATGGGCTTTACACATGCGCCATTAATTGTCTTTGAAATAAATGCAATTACTACATATATACACATACACATGTATACATACACACACATATATATATGCACACGTGTATATATACATATGTATGCATTCACATGTATTTCAATATGTTGCAAGTGTCTTACACTACAAATTCAATAGTACTTTGTTGTATGTTGAAAACAATAACTTAGTAGACCTAATTAGTTTTTACCTCCAGTTTCTTGGTCATCTAATCAGCCAACACCCAACAGCAATATTTACCACCTTAACAAAATAAAATAGGAAATCAACCCTCAAAAATATCCCAACAAGCAAAATAATAAGAGAGAAAAATAAAGCAAAATTACAATAAAAAAAATCAATGCTTCTCTATTGTTTTCCTAACTAACTCCAAATTTTTAAGCTGGAAATCCACACTCTTATTGTTTGTTTTCAGATTTTATCTCTCTCTATGTAGGTTTTACCCATAAGCAAAGAGATCACTCTGCTTGTATGGGAATTGTCCCTTGGTTTGTTTCACATGAAATTACATTTACATAAACAATGAATATCCTTAAAAAATAAAAAAATCAAGTTCTATCTTAACGATGAAATCTTCATAATTCCTGGTATCACTCTACTTCTAAGGCAGAAGTGGTGTTGCCTACTTTAACTCCCATTTTATTTATTTAAATGTTTATTATCAGGGATTTTAGATACTCGGTGTTTATCTTCTCTCATTAATCACATAATACAAATCAAAACTCAAATTTTAAGAACAGCTTTTGTGCCTCCTCCTTGCACATAACATACTGCTTTGTATATAGAAGAATTTACAGTTAAATAAGTTTAACAGCAAAAATAAATGCTATCTTCGGAGTTCCGGCAAAATGGCGCTCTAGGCAGAAGCATCATGCCGTCCCTCCACAGCAAAGATCCAAAAAACTAAGCCAAACAGATAAAACAGCAATCCTGAAACCCTAAAACATCAAATGAAGAGATAACTCAGCCAAGCACCAATGGAGTGAGAAAACTGACAGAGAATAGAGAGCAAGGAGAGATTCTTGCAGAGGTCCCCTATCAGCTAATGCAGCATGGATCCACCAACTTGGACTAGCATCAAAGATGAGCAAATGGGGGTATGAGAAAGCAGATTCACAGAGCTTCCAGCGGGAGACAGAACAACTGGTAATTTGCGATATACGATTTCCCACCACCACCCTTCTTCACCCCCACTCAGCCTCCTCTGCTTCACACAGCCACAGTCTCTTGTCTGGGAAGCACTGGCTGCTTGGATTTCACCCACCCGTTCTGGCCGGCTCTCTGAGTGCCATTTGTTGGTTGCTGTGTTGCTTTTTTTCTGCTTCTTTTGATTTCTTGCTTACCTCTTACCACCTCCCCCTCCTCTCTCCCAAACACCTGGCTCTGTGCATCATCTTGGCTTCTTCCTGAGGGGCTGTGGAGATCCAGTAATTTGCACTATACAATTCCCCACCCCCCACCCTTCTTCACCACCACTCAGCCTCCTCTGCTTCCGGAGGCCACAGTCTCTTGTCTGGGTAGCACCGGCCGCTTGGATTCCACCCACCTGCACTTGCTCGCTCTCTGAGTGTCATTTGTTGCTTTTTTTCGCTTCTTTTGATTTCTTCCTTACTACTCATCACCTCCCCCTCCTTTAACTCAAATACCTGGCTACGTGCGCCATCTTTGCTTCTTCCTGAGGGGCTGTGGAGCTCCGTTCCAGTGCGGAGCTGCTGCCTGGTCTGGGCTGCCCGCTCTGGTGGGATCTTGGGACTTTTGTTTGTTTGTTTATTTTGGGTTGTTTGTTAGTTTTCTTTTCCTTTCCTTGAGTTGGGAGCCCATTCTGGCCGGGCAATGCTGCACAGCTTGGAGCCTACCCCATTGACTTGCGTAGACGTGCAGAGGGATCCCTGAAGACGTTTCTTTTTTTGTGTTTTTTTTTTTCTTTCTGTTTTTTTCTGGGCTTTTCTTATTTTTCTTTTTTATTTGTTTTGTTTACTTTTCCCCATTATTTGCTTTTTGTCTTTCTTCATTACTCAGTTTCTCGTCGCTCTATACCTTCCTTCTCTTTCTGTTCCCCAAATACCTGGTGCTGAATACCTCTACGCCTTCTAGCCAGGCTGTACTGCAACACCTAAGAACAACTTCCCCAGACCTCAGAGCTGCACCGGTAGGATCCCAGGGAGCTTTGCTGTTCTTTTTCCTTTCTGATTTTTATTTATTCATTCTTTTCTTTTTTTCTTTTCTTTCTTCTTCCCTTTTTTGTTTTTCTCCATTTCATAGTCTCTCATCTATCATATCCAACAGCAAGCTACCCTAGCACTCTTTTTTGGTTGTTTGTATGTTTTTGGCTCCTGTTCCTCTCTCCTCTTTCCCATATCAATCTCAGCTCCACACGTAACAGTCTCCCCTCTACATCCTGCGTATCTGCACTGTGCACTTAACATCACACCACCAAGCGGCATGGGCATGGCCTACTGGAACCCATCCTACACTGATTACCGATCCGCCCTGGTCGCTGCAGTAAGTGCCACAAACAACCTGTCCCAGTAACTCCTCTTCAGCTAGGCCTGCCCTGCTGTACCATATCTGAGCGACTGACCTTGCCAATTGGAGGAGGAGGCGAAAAGTATTGTGCCCCCAGATGAGCAAACAACAAAGAACACACAGCCTGCCTGCTCAGACATAGCCAAATTAAAAAAAAAAGGACAAAACAAACAAATCGAGTAGGCGTCCGAAATAAAACACCAGATGACTTTGGAAGAAAAGGCACTAGAACTACCTGATAGGGAATTCAAATCTCTCATACTCAGAATTCTCCAAGAGCTGAAGCTAAAAGAGGACAAAAATGAGGATAAAATAGACAAATTCATGGAAAATACAGGCAAAAAATTGGAAGAATTCAGGAAAATAATACAGGAACAAAATGCCAAAATAAATTCACAATTAGAAATTATTCAAAAACAACAATTAGAAATCCAAAAGATAAACAACAAGATTTCAGAAACGGACAGTGTCATAGAAGGGCTGAGGAGCAGATTTGAAATGGTGGAAGACAGGATCAGTGGAATTGAAGACAAACACTTGGATACAACTCTGTTTCAGGAAAACTCAGAAAAAAGAACAAATAAAAATGAAGAAACTCTGAGAGTTATGTGGGATACAATCAAAAGCAAAAATTTATGAGTGATTGGAGTTCCAGAACATGGGGAGAAAATAGAAAACACAGAGAGCATCATTGAGGAACTACTGACAGAAAACTTCCCCAGTATCATGAAAGATGAAAAGCTGGCCATCCAAGAAGCTCAACGAACTGCATATAGGATAGACTGCAAAAGAAAATCACCAAGGCATATCATAATCACACTCACCAAAACCAAAGACAAACAAAGAATCCTGAGAGCAGCTTGTGAAAAACAAGAAGTCGCATGCAGAGGAGAAACAATAAGACTAAGCTCAGATTATTCGGCAGAAACCATGCAGGCAAGAAGGCAATGGGATGACATATATAAAACCTTGAAAGAAAACAATTGCAAGCCAAGAATAATATATCCTGCAAAACTCTCTTTCAAATATGGTGGTGAAATTAGGTCATTTCCAGATAAACAGAAATTAAGGGAATATGTAAAAACCAAACCAAACTTACAAGAATTATTAAAGGGAGTTCTTTGGTCTGAGAACAAACAACTTCAACTCACAGGCAGAATCTAGGACAAAGGGTCATACAAGTCAGATACCAATCTAGGAAATGAACTCTCAAGGACTATCCAAAACCAAAATAAATACAACAGGGAATCAGAGCAGGTAATCAGTAAATGACAACAACATCAGAACAATAAAAGAGGGAATAAATGGTGTAGGTGTGGAACCTTCTAACGGAAAGGAATGCAAGGTGATACCAAGTAATAATAGACTACTTAAAACTTAGAAAGATAAGGATAAATTTCATGGTAACCACAAAGAAAGTTAATAAACATACTCATAAAGAGGAAAAATATAAAGTCTCAGCAAAAACAAAACCTACAAAAACAAAAGAAATGAAAAAAAAAATCCACAAACAAAAGTAACTCAGCACAGGAGAGTAAGAAGAACAAAGTAAACACCAGCAACACAAAAAAAAAGCACTACAAAATGACAGCAATAAACTCACATCTATCAATAATTACACTGAATGTAAATGGACTCAATGCACCCATAAAGAGACAGAGAGTGACAGAATGGATAAGAAAACAGGATCCATCAATATGGTGTCTACAAGAGACACACCTTAGAAACAAAGATGTGAGTTTATTAAGAGTCAAAGGTTGGAAAAAAAATATATCAAGCTAACAACTACCAGAAAAGAGCAGAAGTGGCAATACTAATCTCAGAAGCTAGAAATAGACATACCATATGATACAGCAATCACACTCCTAGGAATATATCCTAGAGAAATAAAAGTTGTCACTCGACTAGGCATATGCACACCTATGTTCATGGCAGCATTGTTCATAACAGCAAAAAGATGGAAACAACCTAGATGCCCATCAACAGATGAGTGGATAAACAAACTATGGTACATACACACAATGGAGTACTATGCCACGAGAAAGAACAATGATGATTCTGTGAAGCATCTCATAACATGGATGAAACTGGAGGACATTATGCTGAGTGAAATAAGCCAATCATAAAAGGACAAATATTGTATGAGATCTCTATTGTAAAAACCCATGAAAAAGTTCACACACAAAATGTAACAATCTTTGTCGGTTACCAGGGATGGGGGGGTGGGGGGGAAATACAAAATAGGCAGTAGATAAGTGGTATGTTGGGGGAAGGGTGAGACAGTACACAATACAGGGGAAACTAGCACAACCTGTAGAAGGAAAGCTCATGGAAGCCCCATAGACACATCCAAACTCCCTGAGGGACTGAGTTGCTGGGCGGAGGGCTCTGGGGACCATGGTCTTGGGGAACTTCTAGCTCAACTGGCATAACACAGTTTATAAAGACAATGTCCTACATTCTACCTTGGTGAGTAGTGTCTGGGGTCTTAATAGCCTGTGAGCAGCCATCTAAGATACTCCACTGGTCTCATCCCTTCGGGAGCAAGGGAGAACAAAGAGAACAGGATCCAAGGAAAAGATTAGTCCAAGGGACTGATGGACCACAGCTACCAAGGCCTCCACCAGACTGAGTCCAGTACAGCTAGATGGTGCCTGGCTACCACCACTGACTGCTCTGACCGGGATCACAACAGAGCTTTCTGGACAGAGCTAGAGAAGGATGTAGAACAAAATTCTAACTCACAGAAAAAAAGACCAGATTTACTGGCCTAAAGGAGACTGGAGAAACCCCGAGAGTATGGCCCCTAGACACCCTTTTAGCTCATTGGTGAAGTCACTTCTGAGGTTCACCATTCAGCCGGGTAGTGGACAGCCCCATATAACCAAATGCGACTAATGAGGCACAGCAGCCCAGGGACAAGGGCTAGAAGACAGAAGGGGACAGGAAAACTGGTGATAGGGAACCCAAGGTTGAGTAAGGATAGTGTTGATGTGTTGTGAGGTTGTTAACCATTGTCGTAGGGCAACATGTGTACTAACTGTTTAATGAGAAACTATTTTGTTCTGTAAACCTTCATGTAAAATGAGAATAGCAGCACAATTGGAAGAGCATAGTCAATGTCACTGAACTCTGCATGTAAAAATTTTTGAAATGGTGTATCATTGCCTATGTATATTTTCACCAAAAAAACAAAAAAGTCAAGAAGGGAGAGGGTTGACATGTCATGGGGTTGTTAACCAATTTCATAGAACAATATGTGTATGACTGTTTCATGAGAAATTATTTGTTCTGTAAACCTTCACCTGAAGTACAATTAAAAGAAAAAAAAAAAAGAAATACCAAAAAAAAAGCAAACAAAAATAAATAAATAAATGGTATTTTCCCAGCCCATTAATGTATTTTTTTTTTTTCTGCTACTGGATAAGAAAAATAAAATCAAATTGAAGGATAAAATAATTAAGTAGAGGTACAAAAGCATTTTCATGTGTAGCTATGAGTGACTCCCTTGGGGGGGTACTTGATTGATTTTACCCCACATCTACCATGATGTTAGTTTTCTCACTTAGCCGTGTGTTTCCTAAACACAAATCCAACTCCACAATGTACTGGTAAATACTTTCACCAAGAATTTCAAAAACAGGTGGAGGAAGTGGTTAAAATGTCTACTATTGTTGGAAACTATTGCAAATACTTCTTTTTTATCCTCGTTCCTCTCCCTAACAAAGACATCATTAGGTATCTCATTATCCCCTCTTTGTACTAAATAATGTACCAGATTGTATATCTTACTCAGGAATAGAAAAGGCAATTGGCCAGTGAACTTTATAATGCATAGCAACTCCTGGAAACCCCAAAATCGTAGCCAAAATTAACAAACAACACTATTAGTGTAACTTTCAACCAAGAATATTCTAATATACAAAAAATATTAAGAAATATTAGACAAATATCTGTTGATAAATCTTCAGAGTAGGTTTGCTACATTCATACTTAGGTAAAAACCGTGCATCAAGATGATCATTTGAATCAGTTCATCTCCAACAATGCCTCCCTTTTGGTGGCTGTCCTTCATGTCCTTTCTGTAATAATGTTTATAGTCAAATTCCCAAAGTGACACAAACATTTAAAACATTGAGTTTTCCAAAAGTGAACATGTTATCCCCACTCCTGATTTTGTTTCCATGTGGATTGACCTCTAATAGTTATTTTCCAATGGAATGGGTGAGTAACGCAGATAAAACTTACAGCCTGGAGAAGCAGAGGAGTCTTTGCGTTCCCTCCATGCAGCTGACTCTTGGGTGAAAGAGAACCCAAGGAGCTTGAAATGCATGCGATGGTTGTGTTTTCTAAGCTTGATAATCATATAAGGCTCTCCATTTTCCCAGGTGCAAAACACTGAAGCCACAGACTATACAGGAGTGCTATAACCGTTAGATGTCACTCCACATGGAAAGCACATTGGAAAAGTGTTCACTTCCTAAGATTCCCCTATTTCTACTATTTTCACTCACTAGGCTTAACTTCTATGACTACGATCAATGTAGGATGTAATTACTAGGGAACTAGACCAGCCACTTATTGAACAGTTCTACTTTTACAAGGCCACTTTCCCAGTAACTACCACTGCTTCTTATGGACTCTCCTGGGTCCGCTACATGAGACCCTGAATTATGTCAGAATAGCAAATTAAATTTACCCAAACAAAATCTACATATTTACTATATATTCTATTTTCTCTTTCCAAATTAGATCCAGCTTTGAAGACAATAGCCTATAAGAAGTTCTGTAAAGTAATTAAATGACATCAGAGCACTCCATAATAAGATATATAAAGATTTTCTGACAATATAGTTAAGAATACCAAATGCCCTAAATTAATGAAACTGCCTCCTATTATAAAATTACTAGAGACGAAATTAAGGGTAGCGATTGTTCAGTGGTACAATTCTTGCCTTCCCTGAGGGAGACACACATTTGAGTCCCGGCCAAGGCAGCTCATGTGCAGCCACCACGTGTCTGTCAAGACGCTGAACAGGTTTCAGCAGATCTTCCAGATGAAGAATGACAGGCAGAAAGGCCTGGTGATCTACTTCCAAAATTCGGCTAATGGAAACCCTGTTGATTATGATGGCCTGGTCCCTAACCAATCATGGGTTGACACAGGACCAGGAAGTGTTTGGTTCTAGTGTACATGGAGTCACCATGAGTTAGCTGCCAACTCGACAGCAGCTGATAACAACAACTGGATAAATTAAAACACAAACACTAAAATGATAAAAATTAAGGTCCAAAAACATTAAAATTAAAAAAAAAAAAAACGCAAAATTTATTTTCCTTATGAGTTAAAAGCTTAAAAAAACATAAAAATTCTGCCTTTTTTTTTTTTTTTAATTCTCAGTTTTACATGCCAAATGGGGCTGGGATTCCATTCAGTCAATGTAGCCTGGACAACTTCTCACTAGATTTATATAAACTCAATCATGGTATCACGTGTGACATAAATATATTTCCTAAGCTCTCATTAACCTCACTTTTATAGAGTACACAGAGTTGATAGGACACAAAAGATAATCATATTTTTAAACCTCCACCCACCAACTTTAGAATCTACTCCATCCCTAGCCCTCAGGTAAGTGACTTAGACAAAATTCTGATCGCAAGACACAGTTTCTAGTGTTGTCATGGGCTATATTTAAAACACAACATCTGTAGGATGAGGAGTAGGTAAGGAAAATTTAGGTATTTGACTCAACAGAATGAAAATCAATACCAGCTGACATCAATCTACAACCTATAATCTTAAATTCATTTGGGTGATATCTTCCTGCAAAAGGTAAATTTTGGTATGATGCATTTACTAGCATGGGAGAATATGTCTCCTCTCTTGGACAGAAATTGAAAGAGTGTCACTGCATGCAAAACATAGAGATTGGCAATTGTGGTAATTCCACTAAACAATTTTTTGATGTACATTTCTTTTCCTTTCGGCATATTCTAAACATTTTAATATGCACTTACCTTTAAATCCTGTGTTTATGGCCCCTCTGGATTAGATTTAATTACATGGAGTTCAAACTATTTTGGGAGCTAAATTACGAACTGAGTCCACAGTAACTGTTTCTGTTGTCACTTGATATGGGAATGCTTAGGACTAAGAAATCTGTCTCAATCTAGAGCCAATTTGCCACATTGCAGTGGTTGATGACCCATATGCCTACAGACGACATGAGGCCACCCTCTCTGTCACCTTGATCCTGAAAGGAAAATGGCAATTGGAGCAAGTAATCCAGAGCTGCCTACTAGACCTGTAACTCATATTTAAAACTGGAACCTCACGAATGCTCTATAGCACACGCTGATCTCAGTTCTCTTAGAAGTTAAAGTAGCATATGTTTTGCTGGCTCCTTATATCTAACACGTGAATATTTGAACTGACTCTGTTTTGTCATATTTTAATCTTTGTGTCATCAATGCCTGTTAGGTAAGTTTACTCTTGCTATGAAAAGAGCTCCTCATATTTGGAAAAATTCAATAAGACCTAATAAAACCAAACCCATTGCCATCAAGTCGATTCCGACTCATAGTGAGCCTATAGTACAGAGTGGAACTGCCCCATAGGGTTTCCAAGGAGCAGCTGGTGAATTTGAACTTCAGAACTTTTACTTAGCAGCCGAGCTCTTAACCACTGAACCACCAGGGCTCCAAGAATAACCTACCAGCATCAAAATACCACATGACCAATAGTACAAGTATAAATGTCAGCCTCATAATTCAATAAAAGCTTCTGCAAACTGTTAAATTCAAAATGTCTGGTCCACTTACAAAGTCCAAGATCCAAGATCATATGCCTTGGCTTACAAGAATCCTAAGTCAGTGAAAGTGTAACTTGCTCCCTTGCCCATCTATCAAAGTCGAAACCCAGCCTCTTCTAACGGATTTGCCTCCAAATCTGCAGTTTCCCCAATGTGTATGCATGCATACATGAACACACACACACACACACACACACACACACACACGTCACCCAGGTCCTTCACCTGAATATGTATATCTTGGTGGATAAAAGGAGAATCGGTACTCTTTACAAGTAATTCCCTTCCAAGAAAAAACAAGGATAGTTGGCTGATTATTTGAAGCCTAATTTTTTCCCAATCAAAAAAGTATACTCACCTCTGAAGTGGAAGAGTCTACAAAGGGGCAGGAAGAAACACTTACTGAAACTCTTATTGATCACACAGACTGATACTCTTCCACATAGAAGGAAACACAAGAAGAGGCTTCTATGAGGGAAAAAGAAATTTTATTGTTACTTTAATTTGAATTTATGCATTACTAGGTAAGTTGAACATTTTTGAATTAAAACTACAATTATACTTCTTTATTGTGAATTATGCATGTTTGTAGTTTAAGCTTTTGCCAACTGGGTTTGAAAGTGTCTCTCTACCAATATGTACTTTCTATTTCCATGGAAATAAATTAACCCTTTGTTGCAGAAATTCTAGAAATAAATGATTGATAAAATCTAATATAAAATTCTCACAATTTAGACCACATATAATATATAAAAATTGTAATAAATGATCACTTTATTAGTTTGGATAGTAGTTTGGATTTTGCAACAAAGCTCAAAATAATGACTTAAACAAAGTAGAAGTTTATTCCTTTATCTTGTAAAAACCACACCAGCCAGTTGCAAGAGAAGGGAAAGGGAGCATCATTTTTCACTCAGAGTGTTTGACCTGCAAGTTGTCCACATGCATGTGACTCCACATCAATCGTCAGTACCATGTCTAAAGCCATATCTAACTCAAAGGAGCCTGGGAAATTTATTTTTTAGATAGGCGGCCATTAAGTTGAAATTTTTATTATTCTAAAGCAGAGGCCAGCAAACATTACGGGTAGTGCTTAGCTTATTTGATATAGCAAGTGATTTTTTAAAAAGTGTCATACATTGTTGACAGCAATAACACAAATCGAAGTCTTTTATTCATCTTTGAATTCTTAACACAAGGGGGCTCTTACTCAATAACACACAGGAGTTGCTTAATAAACATATATTATGTGTATGAATGAAGGAGCCAATGAAGAAATTATTTATTTTTTACTGTGCTTTAAGTGAAAGTTCACAATTCAAGTCAGTTTCTTACACAAAAACTTAAACACACATAGCTATGTGACCCTAGCTGCTCTCCCTGTAATGTGACAGCATGCTCCTCCTCTCCACCCTGGATTTCCTGTGTCCATTCAACCAGCTCCTGACCCTCTCTGCCTTCTCATCTCGCCTCCAGACAGGAGCTGCCCGTTTAGTCTTATGTATCTACTTGAGCTAAGAAGCACACTCCTCACGATATCACTTTACATCCCACAGTCCAGTCTAATCTTTGTCTGAAGAGTTGGCCTCGAGAACGGTCTCAGCCCTGGGCCAACAGAGAGTCCAGAGGCCATGTCTTCTGGGGTTCCTCCAGTCTCAGTCAAACCATCAAGTCTGGTCTCTACTAGAATCTGAGGTCTGCACCCCATATTTCTGCTGGTCCATCAGGGAGTCTATTGTGTTCCCTGTCAGGGCGGTCATTGGTGGTAGCCAGGCACCATCTAGTTCTTCTGGTCTCAGGCTGACGGAGTCTCCGGTTTATGTGCCCCTTTCTGTCTCTTGGGCTAATAATTTCCTTGTGACATTGGCGTTCTTCACTCTCCTTTGCTCCAGGTGGGGTGCGACAAATCGATGCATCTTAGACAGCTGCTTACTAGTTTTTAAGACCCCAGACACCACTCACCAAAATGGGATGCAGAACATTTTCTTAATAAACTTTGTGATGCCAATTGACCTAGATGTCCCCTGAAAACATGGTCCCCAACCCTTGCCCCTGCTACTCTGTTCCTCAAAGTGTTTGGTTGTATTCAGAAAACTTCTTAGCTTTTGTTTTGTCCAGTTGTGCTGACTTCCCCTGTAGTGTGTGTTGTCCTTTCCCTCACCTAAGATAATTCTTGTCTACTATCTAGTTAGTGAATAGCCATCTCCCTCCCTCCCCACCCTCGTACCATCAAAGAATGTTTTCTTCTTTGTTTAAACCTTTTCTTGAGTTCTTGTAATAGTGGTTTAATACAATATTTGTCCTTTTGTGACTGACTAAATTCACTCAGCATAATGCCTTCCAGATTTCTCCACATTATGCTTCATCGCTGTTCTTTATTGTTGTGTAGTAATCCACTGTGTGAATATACCATAATTTTTTTATCCATTTGTCCAATGATGGGCAACTAGGTTGTTTCCATCTTTTTTTGCTATTGTGAACAGTGTTGTAATGAACATGTGTGTGTGTATATCTATTCGTGTGATGGCTCTTATTTCTCTAAGATGTATTCCAAGGAGTGGGGTTGCTGGATCTATGATACTTCTATTTCTAGCTTTTTAAGGAAGCCCCAAATCAATTTCCAAAGTGGTTGTACCATTTTACATTCCCACCAATAGTGCATAAGTGTTCCAGTCTCTCCACAACCTCTCCAGCATTTATTATTTTGTGTTTTTTGGATTAATGCTAGCCTTGTTGGGGTGAGATGGTATCTCATTGTAGTTTTGATTTTCATTTCTTTAATGGCTAATGATCATGAGTATTTCCTCATGTGTCTGTTAGTCACCTGAATGTCTTCTTTGGTGAAGTGTCTGTTCAGATCCTTTGCCCGTCTTTTAACTGGGTAATTTGTCTTTTTGTGGTTGAGGTTTTGCAGTATCTTGTATGTTTTTGAGATTAGATGCTGATTGGATTTGTCATAGCCAAAATTTTTTCCCAGTCTGTAGTTTGTCCTTTCATTCTTTTGGTAAAGTCTTTTGATGAGCATAAGTGTTTCATTTTTAGGCGCTCCCAGGTATCTAGTTTGTCTTCTGGTATTTGTGCATCGTTACTTATGGCTTCTATTCTGTTTATGCCACGTATTAGGGCTCCTAGCATTGTCTCTATTTTTTCTTTCATGATCTTTATATTTTTAGATTTCATATTTAGATCTCTGATCCATTTTGAGTTAGTTTCTTTGCATGGTGTGAGGTATGGCTCTTGTTTCAGTTTCTTGCAGGCAGATATCCACTTATGCCAGCACCATTTGTTGAAGAAACTGTCTTTTCCCCAGTTAATGCACTTTGGGCCTTTGTCAAATATCAGCTGCTCATAGGAGGATGAATTTATTCCTGGATTCTCAATTCTGTTCCATTGGTCTTGTTTCTTGTTGTATGAGTACCAGGCTGTTTTGACTACTGTGGTGGTATAATAGGTTCTAAAAACAGGTAGTGAGAGGACTCTCACTTTGTTTTTCTTCTTGAGTAATGCTTTACTTATCTGGGGCCTCTTCCCTTTCCATATAAAGCTGGTGATTTGTTTCTCCATCTCATTAAAAATGCCATTGGAATTTGGATTGGGATTGCATTGTATCTGTAGATCCATTTGGGTAGAATTGACATTTTCCCGATGTTGAGTCTTCCTATCCACGAGCAAAGTATGCTTTTTCTGCTTATGCAGGTCTCTTTTGGTTTCTTGCAGTAGTGTCTTGTAGTTTTCATTGTATAGGTCTTCTATGTCTCTGGTTAGATTTATTCCTAAGTATTTTATCTTCTTGGGGGACTACTGTAAATGTTATTCATTTGGTAATTTCTTCTTCAAAGTTTTCTTTGTTGGTGTAGAGGAATCCAACTGATTTTTGTGTGTTTATCTTGTATCCTGATACTTTGCTGAAATCTTCTGTTAGTTCCAGTACTTTTCTTGTGGATTCTTTGGGGTTTTCTGAGTATAAGATCATATCACCTGCAAATAGAGATACTTTTACTTCTTCCTTACCAATTTGGATGCCCTTTATTTCTTTTTCTAGCCTAATTGCTCTGGCTAGGACCTCCAGCCCAATGTTGAATAAGAGTGGTGATAAAGGGTATCCTTGTCTGGTTCCCATTCTCAAGAGGAATGCTTTCAAAGTCTCTCTATTTAGGATGATGTTGGCTGTTGGCTTTGTATAAATGCAATTTATTATGCTGAGGAATTTCCCCTCTATTCCTATTTTGCTGAGAGCATTATCTTGAATGGGTGTTGGACTTTGTCAAATGCCTTTTCTGCATCGATTGATAAGATCATGTGGTTCTTGTCTTTTGCTTTGTTTATGTGATGGATTACATTGATTGTTTTTCTAATGCTGAACCATCCCTGCATACCTGGTATAAATCCCACTTGGTCATGGTGAATTATATTTTTGATATTTTGTTAAATTCTATAGGCTAGAATGTTCTTGAGGATTTTTGCGTCAATGTTCATGAGAGATATCGGTCTGTAATTTTTTTTTTGTGGTGTCTTTACCTGGTTTTGGTCTCAGGGTTATGCTGGCTTCATAGAATGAGTTTCGGAGTATTCCATCCTTTTCTATGCTCTGAAATACCTTTAGTAGTAGTGGTGTTAACTCTTCTCTGGAAGTTTGGTAGAATTCTCCAGTGAAACTGCCAAGGTCAGGGCTTTTTTTTGTTGTTGGAAGTTTTTTAATTACCTTTTCAATCTCTTCTTTCGTTATAGGTTTATTTAGTTGTTCTGCCTCTGTTTGTGTTAGTTTAGGTAGATTGTGAGTTTCTAGAAATTTGTCCATTTCCTCTAGGTTTTCCAATTTGTTAGAGTACAATTTTTCATAGTATTCTGTTATGATTCTTTTTATTTTAGTTGGGTCTGTTGTGCTATCACCCATCTCATTTCTTATATGGGCTTTTGCTTCCTCTCCTGTTTTTTTTTTTTTTTTTTGATCTTTTCAAAGAACCATCTTTTGGTCTTGTTAACTCTTTCAATTGTTTTTCTATATTTCATTTAATTCTGCTCAAATTCTTGTTATTTCCTTTTTCCAGAGCCCAGGGGCTTCTTTTGCTGCTCTTTTTCTACTTGTTCGAGTTGTAGGGTTAATGTTTTGATTTTAGCCCTTTCTTCTTTTTGGACACGTGCATTTATTGCTATAAACTCACCTCTCAGCACTTCTTTTGCTGTGTCCCAAAGGCTCTGTTAGGATGTGTCTTAATTCTCATTTGATTTTGTGAATTTCTTTATTCTGTCCTTAATTTCTTCTATAACCCAGTAGTTTTTGAGCAAGGTGTTGTTCAGTTTCCATGTGTTTGATTTGTTTTCCTTGCTTTTCTGTTATTGATTTCTACTTTTATGGCTTTATGTTCAGAAAAGATGCTTTGTAATATTTGATGCTTTGGATTCTGTTAAGGCTTACTTTATGGCCTAATATGTGGTCTCTTCTGGAGAATGTTCCACGTGCGTTGGAAAAGAAAGTGTGCTGTTGGGTGGAGTGTTCGGTATATGTCTATGAGATAAAGTTGGTTGATTGTGGCATTTAGATCTCCTGTGTCTTTATTGAGCTTCTTTCTGGGTGTTCTGTCCCTCACAGAAAATGTTGTGTTGAAGTCTCCTACTTTTATTGTGGAGCTGTCTATCTCTCTTTTCAATGCTGTTAGAGTTTGTTTTATGTGTTTTGGAGCCCTAGTATTGGGTACGTAAATATTTATTATGGTTATGTCCTCCTGGTGTATTGACCCTTGAATCATTATATAGTGTCATTCCTTACCCTTCGTGGTGGATTTTAAAGTCTATTTTGTCAGAGATTAATATTGCCATGCCTGCTCTTTTTTTATTGTTGTTTTCTTGATATATTTTTTTCCATCCTGTGAGTCTTTTTTGTTCGTGTCTTTAAGTCTAAGGTATGTTTTTTGTAGGATCGTGTTTTTTAATCCATTCTGCCACTCTCTTTTTATTGGTGCATTTAGTACATTTACATTCAGCATAATTATTGATAGGTTATGAGTTTAGTGCTTTCATTTTGATGACTTTTTTGTGTGTTGCAGACAGTTTCTTTATTCCACATAATTTTCTGTGCTGAGTCATTTTTCTGCATGTATTTTTTTCTCATCTTTTTCATTGCTGTTGATTTTGTATTTGCTGAGCCTTTATGTTTTTCTTGTTTTTTATTTTAATGTGTGTTCTTGTTAGTTTCCTTTGTGCTTACCTTAATATTTACCCCTATTTTTTTAAGTTTAAACCATCCTTTTATTTCTTTATATCACCTTGACTTCCTCTCCATAGGAGAGATCTCTGACTACAGTTTTTAGTCCCTCTTTTTTGTATTAATGTTGTCATCTTTTACTTATTGATGTCTCTGTTTTCCTATTTTCTGTGTTTTAGCTTAGTTTTTTTTTTTGTGACTTCCCTATCTTGGTTGATATCTGGTTGCTCTGTCCTGTGTTCTAGTCTTGGATTGTTATCTGATTTTATTGATTTTCTAACCAGAGGACCCCCTTTAGTATTTCCTGTAATTTTGATTTGGTTTTTGATAATTCCCTTAACTTCTGTTTATCTGGAAATGCCCTAATTTCACCATCATATTTGAGAGACAGTTTTGCTGGATGTATGATCTTTGGCTGGCAATTTCTTTCCTTCAAGGCTTTATAAATATCATCCCATTGCCTACTTTCCTGCATGGTTTCTGCTGAGTAGTCTGAGCTTAGTCTTATCGACTCTCCTTTGTAGATGGCTTTTTGTTTATCCCTAGCTGCTCTTAAAATTCTCTATTTATCTTTGGTTTTGGAACATTTGATTATAATATGTCTTGGTGACTTTCTTTTGGGATCTACCTTATGTGGGGTTGGATGAGCATCTAGAACAGATATCTTCTCATCTTTCACGATATCAGGGAAGTTTTCTGCCAACAACTCTTCAGCAATTCTCTCTGTATTTTCTGTAATCTCAACCTGTTTTGGTACTCCAATCACTTGCAGGTTATTCATCTTGATAGAGTCTCAAATAATTCTTAGGGTTTCTTCATTTTTTTTAATTCTTTTATCTGATTTTTCCTCAAATAAGTTGGTGTTAAGTGCTCTATCTTCAGTCTCACTAATTCCACCTTCCATTTCCTCAGTTCTGCTCCTATGACTTTCTACTCCGTTCCTAATTCTGAAATTTTATTGTTAATCTTCTGGAATTCTGATTGCTGTCTCTCTATGGATTTTTGCAGCCTCTTAAACTTGTCATTATGCTCTTCTCTAATCTTCTTAAGTTCCTCTGTTGCTTTGTCTGTATATTCCTTGGCTTGGCTTGCATTTTGCATGATCTCCTTCCTGATCTCTTGCAGAGTTCTGTATAGTAACCTTTTGTGTTCTACCTCCAGTAATTCCAAGAAATTCTCTTCCTCCAGAAAATCTCATACTTCTTTGTTTTGGGAGCTTGCTGAAGCCATCATGGTCTGCTTCTTTACATGATTTGAAATTAACTGTTGTCTCCAAGCTATCAATAAGTTATGATATTTATGTATTTTATGTTTGCTTACTGTTTCCTAGCTTCTTGTTTTGTTTCGATATGCCCAAATAGGCTGCTTGCATGAGCTAGTTTGATTATTGATGCCTTTGAAGCTCTAACGTCCTGTCACCTGGTGGTTAGATATCTTACTAAGTGTGTGAGCCCAGGAGTCTGTTTACTTTTCTTGTATGGATTCAGCTCAGATATTCAGGTAATCCGTCACCAAGTGTTTGGTGCACGCTCTCACCTACAGTCCTAGACAGGCAGGGGCAATTGGTATAGGTATCTGGCTGCAGTAGGGGGTCACTTGCTGAGCAAGGCAGAGGGCTGATGGCTGCTAGAGTGTCTGGAAGGAAAACGTATCCCTGTTCCTGAGAGCGCATTGGTGGGTGGGTTTTGCAGCCACACTGTGAGCACTCGATGCTGTTGGTTGTAAGGACTGGGAGGCACTACTTATTTTTGGACCCCTGTCATGGGTGGTTATGTGGCATGGGTGGAGCCACCAGTCCTCAGGCCTCTGATGTGGGTAGGTGAGAAACCCGCTTAATGAACAGTGCCAAATATCATGAACCTGCTACGTCAGCATATAGCTGATACAGTCGAAGTTAGGCTTCAGGCATATATCCTTTTGTACTGTGGTAATGAGGGCCTAAGCTGTTGAAACAGGCCCACACAGTTCTATGCAGGGGTAAAAGGCATTCAAAGTCCGTGGAGCCTTTATGCCTGTGCCTAGGCAAATGATCTGTGCCTACCCTGAGTTCTCAGCTTAGGGGAACTGGCAGATTACTTTTTCCTATTTGTTAATTTGTTTCCTCTCCAAGCCTGGGAAAATGGCTCAAGGCTTGTGACAGGTCACATTTCTGGCCCAGGGGACTCTGCAATCGCTGAAGTTGGCCCTGGACCCACTGCAGAGCAGGGAGCGGGGAGATAAACGGGAGAGAGTTTTTTCCCAAAGGGAGTGTTTTTTGACCATGCGGTAGGTCAGACATATGTACTTATCTTTTGCCAACTGAGTGTCGCTTTTCATTGGTTTTAGAGATGTGAATAGACTCTCCACTGCTCGGTCTCTCTTGACGTGGAAAACGCCTAGCAAGCACCACTGCTTTCTCACCGCACATGCCAGCCTATCCACCTTGCAGCTTGCCAGTGCCAGCCAGGTCAGATCTAGAAACACCTTGCTGCTTCTGAACTGTCTCTCCCTCCCCCTGCCACTCAGTTGGATTCCTCAACTTAGCCTTTGATGTTCAGGGCTCCTAGCTTGTTGTATATAATCAATTCACTTGCTTTTTCGGGTCTTTGTTGTAAGAGGGACCACAGGAAGCGTCTGACTACTCTGCCGTCTTGGCCCCCTGATGAAAGAAATTATTAAGTTAAAAAATGAAACAAACGAGAGTTAATTATGGCAGGAAGACACATGACACAAGCTTAGTGTTCCCTGGAGCAGTGCTATCCAAAGTGTGGTCAGAGGACCAGTCCCGTTGAAATTACCTGCAGCTTTGTAAGAAATGCAAATTCTCAGACCCTACCCAGACCTTCTCAGTCAGAACTAGTGGGATGGAGCACAGGAATTTTTGTTTTAATAAGCTCTCCACGTGAGCAAGGGCATGATATTAAAGCACAATTTTCTGGGATCCACTTAACAAAATTAGCCAGTGAAAGCCTTATGGATCTTAATGGTGCAATCTACCACCTATCATGGGGATGGAACAAGACAGGGCAGCATTTTCTTCTGTTGTGCATGGGGTAGCCATGAGTCAGGTCCCTATGTTGCTGTTATTGTTAGGTGTTGTGGAGTTGGTTCCAGCTCAGAGCAACCCTATGTAGAAGAGAACAAAACACTGCCTGGTCCTGCACCATCCTCACAATCTTTATGCTTGAGCCCATTGTTGCAGCCACTGTGTCAGTCCATCTCATTGATCTTCCTTTTTTTGCTCACCCTCTACTTTGCCAACCATGATGTCCTTCTCCAGAAACTGATCCCTCCTGATATCATGTTCAAAGTATGTGAGACGAAGTCTCACCATCCTTGCTCCTAATGAACGTTCTGGCTGTACTTCTTCCAAGACAGATCTGTTCATTCTTCTGGCAGTTCATGGTGTATTCAGTATTCTTTAACAATACTATAATTCAAAGGTATCAATTCTTCTTTAGTCTTCCTTATTCATTGTCCAGTTTTCATATGCATATGAGGTGACGGAAAACACCATGGATTGGGTAGGCACATCTTAGATCTTAAAGTGACATCTTTGCTTTTTAACACTTTAAGGAGGTCTTTTCTAGCAGATTTGCCCGATGCAATGTGTCATATGATTTCTTGACTGTTGCTACCATGGACAATGACTGTAGATCCAAGTAAAATGAAATCTTTGATAACTTCAGCTTTTCTTCATTATCATGATGTTGCTTATTGGTCCAGTTATGAAGATTTTGTTTCCTTTATATTGAGGTGTAATCCATACCAAAGGCTGTGGTCTTTGAACTTCATCAGTAAATGCTTCAAGTCCTCTTCACTTTCAGCAAGCAAGATTGTGTCATCTGCATAATGCAGGTTGTTAATGAGTCTTCCTCCAATCCTAATGCCACATTCTTCTTCATATAGTCCAGCTCCTCCGATTATATGCTCAGCAAATAGATTGAATAAATATGGTGAAAGGATACAACCCTGACACACATCTTTCTTAGCTTTAAACTACACAGTCTCTCTTTGTTCTATTCGAAGGACGGATTCTTGTTATAATCCACACAGTAGAACGCCTTTGCAGAATCAATAAAACACAGGTAAACATCTTTCTGGTATTCTCTGCTTTCAGCTGTGATCCATCTGACACCAGCAATGATACCCATCATTTCAAGTCCTCTTCTGAATCTGGCTTGAATTTCTGGAAGTTCCCTGTTGATGTACTATTGCAACCACTTTTGAATTATCTTCAGCAAAATTTTACAGGTGGCGCAGTGGTTAAGAGGTAGGCTCCTAACCAAAAGGTCAGCAGTTCAAATTCACCAGCCACTCCTTGGAAATCCTATGGGTCAGTTCTACTCTGTCCTATAAGGTCGTTATGAGTCAGAATTGTTAATAGCTGGACAATCCATCCCATAATAATGCTTCAAAAAACATGCCTTTTTAAATATAATGAAAGAGCTCAATTTAAAATCAAATGATATAAATATGCTACAAAGTCATATAATATAAAACAATGATACAATGGGACTTATTTATATGAATAACTATGGAATTAATAGAACAATTTAAAAGATACTTATTTTTGTATACTAAACCAAAGAGAAATAACTTCAACATATATAACAAAAAGTTAACAAATAAGTTATTTAATGATTCACTTTTTAAGTACTAGAAGATGAAATACACACTTTTGAACCATAACACTACATTAAAACAGTAAAGCCGTTAATCTTTCAACGTATAATTATTTTCTGCCATTAATTTTTTTTTTTTAATTCCCTGTATTTTCGTTAATGGAAGCATGCTGAGTCATAGAGTGTGTTTAAATTTTTGGTTGATAATACGGATTTTGGAGAAACTCTGGTGGCACAGTGGTTAAGAGCTCAACTGCTAACCAAAAGGTCAGCAGTTCAAATCCACCAGTCGCTCCTTGGAAACCCTACGGGGCAGTTCTACTCTGTCCTATAGCGTCTCTGTGAGTTGGAATTGACTCAACGGCAATGGGTTTAATATGGATTCTGAGAAATATTATCTAATATTACATGGTTACCACAGAACTTTTAAGGTCTCAGACCCATACTAAGCAGTCATGCATCTGAACCACTGGACCTTGGTTGCTGATGTTTTTCGTGGTGTCTTCCATTAGTTACATGGAGAATCTTTTCCAAATATGACTCAAAAAAACAAAACAAAACCCACCAGGGCACAATATCACACAGGAAACCATAAATATGCTTACAAGGCTTATCTAGTGGTCAAAAGATAAAAAAGACAAAATTTTTTACCCAATCACACTTCCTGGTTGCATTACCTTATTTGCAAGCCTCATATGCCAGCTATTTTGCTTCAACTAACATTACTTTCACCTTTTGCCATTTTTCAAATCCCCACTGGAGGACAGAAAATACTTTCAGTGGTAAAAGTATACTCCCAAAGAATCTGAGGGCTGGAAAAAATTGGGTAGTATACCATATGTACCACCGTTAATGACTGTTTTGGCCTGGTAAAATCATCGGGCTCATTGGGAGGGAGAAGTTGATCCTTCAAGTATGAAAGAGCCAATGGCTAGGAAGGCCAGGGTGTGGCCTGCGGTTCAATGCATTACTTAATATGACCCTACTAGCCATAGTCTTTACGATCCAAACACGATTGAGTGGGACTATGCAAATAAAGTATATGGAACCTGTGATGGTTGTGGTTATGTGTCAACTTGGCTAAGCTTTGATTCTATTATTTTATGGTTGTTCTCCATTTTGTGATCTGATGTAATTATCCTTCATTTTTTTAATGTGTTGGGAATCCTAGCCTCTATGTCTGTGGCTGTGTTAATGAGGCAGTATTAAGGATTTATCTTGAACCACCACCTTACTAGATCCACTGCATCTGCAGCCTGCTTCCAGCTGGTCATTGTCTGACTTCTGGTTCTTTGGACTTGAGCCAGCAGCCTGCTGTCTGACCTGCCAATTCTGGGATTTGCCAGCATCTGTAGTCCAGCATGCCAGCTGGCTAACTTCCAAAGCCTTTTGAGGCAACAACCTCAACTTGTCGTGTGGCTTGCTGATTTGGGTTTGTCAGCCCCTGCAGCCATGTGTGTCAGAAGAAATCTCCAGCATGAAACCTGACCCACAGATTTGGGACTTGCCAGCCCCCACAACCACATGAGCCATTTCTTTGAGATACGGTTTGCGTGTTCTGTGAGACTTTGCAGCAAGTTATGGACTTAAAGATGGGAGGGAAAGTACTGGCGGGAGGAGGAGGAGTTGATGTTACAGATAATGGAGTGGGACAGCAGTTTGGAAAAGCTGGACATCTTTAACCACTGCCTTATAGGAACGAGCTTGTGCTGATCTTTATAAAAGAAATTATTCCAGAAATTATTTATTCAGTCATTAACAATTAGCTTTTCTGTAGGGCAAAGGCATCCTAAGGGTGAGGTTACTCAGATATCAGCCATTTGGGTGCCATTTCTATAAAAACACATTAATTTCCTATCTTTCAAATGATACTATAGAGAATATTTCTTTAGTGAAAATACATTCTGTACATTTATCAAAGCATTTAAGCAAATACATATTTCAAGGAAATATAAATAAATATTTAGTTTCATTTCCTCATAAATATTTAACACATTTCCTGAAAAGATCGCTTGCTTACCACTGAAACAGGCTTATAATTCAATAACTCAAATCATTAGAAAACACAGTAGTAGTTTCAATATAAAATAATTCAATGTGCATCTTTTTCGTTATTCATGGATATAAAGCAAATTTTTAGTTTGGGAAATTTTCTGGCTTGAAACTGCATTTTAACAAGTTCGTGCTCATTTATTGTGATGTTTCTATGTACACATAGAAGTTAATTTACTAAGTGTCACTCCAGAGTTGTTTTCTTGTTGTTGACTCAGCCGGTGACAAACAGATGAAGCAGACACGTGCACAGGTGCATACATGAATGATCCGGATGATTCTTGTAATTACACCAGAGCACCATTTGAACACGAAGATAACTGTGCGGGTAACATTTGACTGCGTGTAGTTCCCATTTTAACACAGAATCCATTGTTTCTTCATAATATCCACAGCATCATCATTAGGCATCATTACAAGGAGACGGAGAGGTGGGTCAGGGCCATCTTAGCTTGAAAGGCTCTCTGATCTCCAATGTTTTGGATGTAGATAAAGGTCACCTCTCAAGATAGTAAAAATTCCAGCTCCAATTAATGTTCTACACACACACACACTTTTCTTTAAAGTGGAAAGTTGAAGGACAAACAGAGTCAAGTTAAAGGCAGACACTATAAAATCACATTCTTCAAAACATTTTAAATTAAATACAAAGAAATTATCCTTGTTCAATAAAAATGTAGTTCTTTTTCAATTTGGTCGCATACATATGTACATACATTGTGTGGAAATAGTTTGATATTTGAGTATCTATTGCCCCTGAAATACAAATAAATACTTAATTTTATTTTTTGTAAAATATTGAGCAGTTATTTAGATAATCTTTTATTTTTAGACTGAAAAAGATATCATATAGTTGGAGTTGCTATGGTTAAAAAGCATTCATATTTAAAATTTTAATTGATACTGCTTTTTGGCCTTCATCAACCTTGCAAAATGTAAGGAGGTATATACCTTTACATTTACTTTTCCTTAACAATATTATGAATATAGTTACTATTTACAAATGATGGAAAAAATATTTCTAAGTTGCATTTAACTTTTATTCAACTGTCTGTGGATTTAAACTACATTAACTTCCTTCATTTCCTCTTTAGATCTTCAATCCACTTTTAATTAGATAATTTTCCCTTTATTTCCACATTTGCATATGTATCATACATTTTAAGTCTTGTCATGTATGTCACAAAATTTCCCTAATTGCCATTTATATTTTAACTTTGATTATATTGTCATTTATCATGCAGAATTTTGAAAGTTTCTTTCCATATATTTCTCATTGCAACTTCAGCAATTTACCTAAAACTTTTATTTTCCAGATACAATTAACCTTAATTCACCCTTTCATAATTTCCACAGAAATTTGTATCCATGGAAAATTACCTTTGCTTACATATTGTCCGAGTACTCTTGATATATTAAAATGTAAAAAATCCATTGACTACACACGATTCCTATTAATTATTTTACTGGATATTTTCACAAAACTAGTAAATTTATCTGAAAGTAGCAAAACAGACCTTTGGTGAAGAAATGGGAATATGAACCTGAGATTTTCTAGATGCTACTCTTGAGAGTTCATCTCATACTTGGTAGCTGAAATAGTATCAAGCCTGGGGTTTAAACTTCCTCTCTGCCTTCAAATGTTGGACAATGTGATGATAATCCTGGTTTTGAACCTTCCTCAGTGTTTCGCATGTGGACGTCATCTTTAAAGGCACAGAGTTTGGCCCCTGTATTCTTTTGGAATCTCTTGCGGAGTAGTGCACTAGAGTGGTTATATTGCCTTCTTTGCTGCTCTTTTTCTTTCCCGTTAGTAAGGGTTGTCTCTTCTGGCTTCCTTGAAGTACCTCTTCTCAATCAATAGCAGACCTTCTCCATAACCATGGTTAAACACAGCCTAATTTTAGCTCTGGTCAACTCAGTTTAAAGTACTCCTACTGTGACAGGTCTTGATTATAACTTTAAAATCTTTAAAGCTTGTTCACCAAAGTCAAAACGTGTGGGTAGAAATTTAGATACTATGTACAATTTTTTCATAGTCTGATTAGCCATCCAATTCAAATAACAATTTCTAGTATATTTTGGTTTATACTTATGAATCCAAACTTTTTAAACCCCTGTTTTTTCAGGAAGGTCTTAATATGTTAATATCAAACAGTGTAAGATGCTCAGTTTTTTTCCTTTATTCAATTTTGAAGAGTTATTAGCTTTTGTAACATCATAAATTTGAAGGATGTAAAGAAATGTAATTTTCATTGTCACAGAATACGCCATGTGTCTGTGTATGTATACAGGAAGCAACCATTTCTCTAAATAGGACTGATGATTACTGTATCTCATGCAACTTAAACATCTTCTCTTCTCTTCTGTTCCATCCCGTCCTGTCCCATCCTATCCCATCCCATCCTATTCCTTTCCATTATATCCTATCTTTAACAACACTTATTGAAATCCACTGAATTGATCTTACAGTAACATATCAGGATATTTTTGGCTACAAACCATATAATAGTAAATGTTGTTAAATTTTATGAAAAATATTATCCCAAAGAAAAATATACACAGATCAGGGCATGTTAATTCAGTAGCTACATAATGTCAGTAAAACAGCAGGGGATTTATGTTCTTGCTTTTCTATCTTCATCATATTGGCTTTTGTCCACAGCCAAATGGTTGCAAAATGGCTGCCATAGCTCTGTGCATTACAGCCTCACACATCTGTTTTAAGAAACAGAAAAGACTTGTCTTTCCTGGAGTGTATCATTTTACCAGGGAAGATACACTTTTCCAGAAATCTCCACAACAATTGTTCCCTTTTTCCTATGCCTATAGCTAACAGAATCACTTTTAATAAAGTGGGATCACTATGATCAACCAAGAATGGTCCACAGTTTCTATTGAGGCTGAGGAGGGGCTAACTTACCACTTAACACCTGAGTAAAGAAGGTTCCCTTATCAAAGATACCAGGCCAGAGAGTCACAGGGCCTTCAAATGCAGTCAGTTTTGAAAAGAAGAAAAATCCCTATACCAAGCTTCTTTTCAAAAGTGGACTACCTAACAGCCATATGAAACACGATGTGTCCAAATTCTCAAGGGGCACCTCTGGATGAAGGCTGCAAATCACAGTCACAGACTTGTAGTTTAAAGGGGTGATTAGGTTTGTGGGGACTCAAAGTTACAATACTTTTCTGTCTGCAGTTGTCCCTGATGAGGTGAACGCCCTCATTCACAGTAGAGATATGTAAGCAATTACATATCTCTATTATACATTCACACATGAAGCCACAACAATAGGATAAAGGGTTCCTCTCAAATACCTGTGTTAACATCTCCTGTCTACTGTCACCTCGAATTAACCCAATTAGCTGATGTTGGTTGGCTCCTACCTTCCAGGGGCAGGACATGGTGACTTAGGTGCCTGTATCCAATAGTCATAAAAGTGTGAGTCTTTCTCCACCTGGATTTCTACACAAGTGTATGTGGAATTCAGACCTTCTTGAGCACAGGATGACCTCTGACCCACCCAATCATTTTATTCCTTCAATCAGCTGAGCTTAGGGTAGAAAGGGAAAGAAGGATCAGGGGGCATGAAGGGAGACAGAAGCTCTGTGCCAGTAATTAAGGTGAATCAGTTTGAATTTCCAAGCAGTGTGAGGGGCTACTCAAGGCTCAACCAAATGAACTTTCAGGGCTTATGGTGTACTCAAAGCGCTATCTCAGGCTACAAGGTCACATTGACTGATCTCATTTATTGCAGTCTTTGGAATCCCTGGACTACAATCAAAGCAACATTGGTTTCTGTTGGGGCTGAGGTTTGTGCCCTTACGTTAACTTGCTCTTGACTCACATTAGAGGCTTATTATTATTTTTTTTTAAGGAGTTCAATTTAATCTGTGACATCTGCTGCGTTGCTGTCACTGTAATGTCTCTTAAATATTCACCATAGTAAAATCAAGGCCAGAGGAAAGGACCAAGATGGTGGAGCTCACCACAAGAATGTATCTTTGGTCATTTTCTTATTCTCTTATATTCCAATGGCCTTGTAATGACAGGTTAATAAATAATGACAGGTGAATAAACAAACTGCAGTGTGTCCATATACTGAAATACTACTCATCAATTAAAAAGAATAGACATTTGATGCATGCTACAAACTGAATGTTAGCCAGACCAAAAAGACTCTATACTATATGATTGTTTTTAAATAAAAATCTTGAAAATACAATATAATCTATAGTGATAGAAAGAAAATCAGTAGTTACTTGATGATTGGAAGGAAGAAAGACTTGGAGACATTACAAAGAAGCATAAGAAAAAATTTGGGTTTTCAATATTTTGATTATGTGCTTGCTTTACATCTGTACTGATACATCAAAACTTATGAAATTACACACTTTCAATACAGAAAGTTTATTATGTATCAATTATATCTGAATGAAGCTATTTTTTAGAAGCCACTGTAAAGATAATAAAGGAGTCCTGTTGGCGCAGTTGTTAAAACATTAGACTGCTAACCAAAAGATCGGTGGTTCGAAACCATCAGTGGCTCCGCGGGAGAAAGATGTCACAGTCTGCTTCCGTAAAGATTTATTTATAGCTTTGGAAACTCTTTGGGGTCACTATCAGTCAGAATTGACTTGACAGCAGTGGGTTTGGTTTTGGTCGGTAAAGGTAATAGAAGAAAAATATGTGGTGAAGAGAAGAGAATTTAGAAATATCTCAATAAATAACTAAATAGAAAAAAATGACACATTTACACATACAATTGTAATCACAACTGCTCTGATAAATTCAATAAAAAAGAGTTAGCTTCTCACCATGGCAGACCTAGTCAGAGCTCCTGAAAAACATCAATTCAAAGGATTATAAAAAAGCAATAAATCCAGTAAAAAGTTTATCAAAGACACAGAGCTACATTAATCTGGAATTCAGATTATATCTGAGTGTGAAGCTCATATCAGAACTTTTGGTATGTCAAACTTCCCTGTACATAATTATCCTCATATAGCTATGTGTGTGTTTGTATATATTGTGTGCATACATCTATCTACGTATCTATTTATTCACCTATCTATCCGTCTATCCATCAATCTTTAATCCATTGATTTATCTTTATATCTAAAAGTTTGGATTCCCCAGGAAACACTCTGAGATGGAGACTTACACGTGCCTTTGGACAAGGATTATTGCTGTAGAAATGAATCCGGAGAATGAATACCTAAGTCCTGGAATGGGAACACTGGCATCTGCAGCATCCACTACAATCTACCTCTTGTGTCACTTGGATGCACTGATTTACCTAGGAAATGTATCCCATCTATAAATTGGTATAGGATTCTGGTTAGTCTTTTTTCCTGAGGAAGCTTCAGACACCACCACTGCTCCTCATTTCAGGGTGCAACTGATACTAATCCGTTCTCTCCTTTACTACCCATTCTAGATTCCTTTCACTTCACCTAGCACCACTGTGGTCCAGGTGGCTCCGGTAGCCATGTAGATGTGTTATTCAGTACTTTCTTTAAGAGGACTAAGCTTGACAACTTCCCACTAGTACGCCTTTTCTTCCATTTCAATGTTTACCTGGAGGCCATGCTCTTTTTACTCCATATTCTAGTAATTGACCATAGCTGGCATACTTGAGCAAAGGGGACTTGCCTCTAAAAGAATATCCTTGGTTCGGAGATCCCCATCAGCTTAGCTGAGACTTTTTTGGAGCTCTATACTACAGTGTGAGGCTCTTTCTACACAATTCTCCTTTCTCCACTCCTTTTCTTCATATGTGTCAGATGTACATCATGGTCTTAAAGCTTCGCCTGATACCTCTCCCCTTTATTTTGTATAGGTTTTGGTGACTGAATTTCTTGGAAGATTCAAATTGACAAATAGCTTACTTAATTGTGGGATGAATCATACACTTTTTCCTGAGGGCTATGAACCTTAAATTATCATGCCTGTGATGGTTAAGGTTATGTGTAACTGGTTAGGCCATGATTCTCAGCAGTTTGGCAGATATTATGTAATCATCCTCCATTTTCCTTGGGGGTGTGGCCTGCATCCAATAAATCTGGATGTTCTGTCCAGGCTCACCCTCTCTTGATCTTACGTATGACTTGTCATCCTCTGACTTCCGATTCTTGGCACGTGAGCCAGTAACCTGCCACCTGACCTGCAGATTTTGGGATTTGGCAGCTCCCACAGCCCCATGAGCCAGCAGCCTGCCATCTGACTTGCTGATTTGGGGTTTGTCAGCCCCTGCAACCACGTGAGTCAGGAGAAGCCCCCAGTCTGACACCTGACCCATGGATTTGAGACTTGCCAGCCTCCACAACTGCATGAGCCATTTCCTTTAAATAAATCTCTCTATATGTATATTGGAGCCCTTGTGGAGTAGTGGTTAAGAGCTTGGCTGCTAACCAAAAGGTTGGCTGTTCAAATCCACCAGCCCCTCCTTGGAAACTCTATGGGCAGTTCTACTCTGTCGTATAGGGTCGCTATGAGTCAGAACTGACTTGACAGCACCTAACAACAACGTATGTATTTTAGTATACATACAGATATAGATATATAGATATATATACACGTTTCGCTGGTTTTCCTCCTCTAGAGAACCCAGCCTAAGATAATGCCCTTCTGAAGCTGCTACATATGTTGAATTTGGGTAGGAAAATAACAAGAGACTTCCAAAGGGATCACCTGGGTGCCAAATGTATTCTTCCCTGCTTCTATTTTCTACAAGTGTCCCACCTCCTAGAGATGATCAGCAAAAATTATTCCTGCCGGAATGCTGATTACTTCCGTCACTGAGAAGCCCAAGGTAAGCAGGCAGCACACAAAGCATAAAATTTAATGGGATTCTTGCTATATCATACGGTAATAGTCATTTCTTTCTGGGGACGGGATCTCTAGATATGCAAATACTAAAGGTGCAGGAATAGAAAGCACAAATTACTCAAGTGGGTTAATACAAGTGATGGTAAGTGGGGATACTTCCATTTAAAAGCACAGGTTTCTAGAATCAAGTATTTTTTTTTTTTTTTTTTACCAATTTGAGACAACTCACCATATAATGATCATTGTTCCAGGTAACTGGAACATGGCACACACCTTTTCAGAAATGTTCTATCTATTAGAAGCTTCTGGATAGTACTGTATGTAATAAGACCAATGAATCTTATGATCCTATGTTCACCAATCACAACTCTTTTGTTGTAAACTGCTCCTTAGTCTTCATGTGGTATTTTTCGGGATCATATGTCGGTGGATCACATGCTCTGTAAACTCTTGGATAGTGGTTTCTAAGGCTCTATGATCAAAGAAAGTAAGCTCATATTCAGAATATCTGCTGACTAGTCAAAATGAATTTATGCTCCTTTCAGAGTTACATGGGTCCAAAGTAATCAAACCAACAAGGGGCTTGTTGCACTCTTTGAGGAACAGTACTGTCTTGGCAGCTCACTGTTGGCCGCTGTTGCTTGGATATTCAGCAACAATACTAACTTTGTTGTTCTTGGTTATTGGAAGTTCATGCTGTTAAGTTTAATTACAGTCCCATTCTTGTTACCATGGCTATTCCATTCCTGAGCCCAGTATACCAGAATCGGGGATAACCAATGAATGAAATGGGCTAATGTTAACTTGCCAAGTCATTCTTTTTTTTTTTTTTCTTTTAATTAATGCTTTTTCATTTTAACGCCTTCTGTGATCAGCTTTAGTGTTCAATACGAAGACCTTCACAATTCAAGTGCACTACCATAAGTCTGTGCACATGCTTCTTCAACAGACTTGTCCTTTATCTTTTAATCCTTTTTCCTTCAGGAGCCTGATCACAGGGCCCAGTCACTTGACACTGCCCATCAGTCTTCATATAGTGTAGCCTTACCAGCTCTTCTTTCCACATTAAGTGAAAGCCTACATGCATGTCCTAAACCTCTAATCATTGGGAGGGTTTCCGCTTATGGATGTATTTCACTCTGAGTGGCACTGTAATGCAATAGTAGTCTATTTTCAGCCTGCCCCCAAATACCCAGGCAATTTAACTCCAAACAAAGTATGACCATTTTCTGCCTCCATCAGCTGGTTATAACTCACGCCCCCATCTCACCATGTAAACATAGTGTGAGCTAGGGAAGAAATGATTTTGTTGTACTTATTTAAAAAAAAAGTGTTGAGACATATGAGATCATTAATTTAATAAATTATTCCTTATTTTGATGAGGAATGTCCCAACATGCCCAGACAACTGGACCCTTTAAAACGTCATTGGTGTAGCGGATCTTGAATATTTGTAGTATTTATCACACAACCTTTGTTATGCTTGTGCCTTACCAAGGCCTTCTGTCTTACCAAGGTCTTCCATGTACTTGTCACTTCATTCTAATATGGTTCAATTAACATGATGTCATTAACAGAACAAAATAATGTGATATTTTATAGGATGTACAGATATTACGATTCTCTCTTATTATGCAAGTAGGCAGGAGAGTTAATATAACCCTGGAATAAAAATAAAATACATTATATTGTTTATCCTGCAGCAGTGAGAACTCCATTTGATCTATTTCATCATACAAATGGAAAAGAACACATTCTCCAGATCCATGATCACATACCACACACCTGAGGTTATGTTTATATTTTTCAGCAAAGATACCTGACTCTATTTGGTTAAGTTTTCAATAGTCCACTATCATCATTTAGGTTGTTTATGGATTTTACAATAGTCAGATTTATGATTAAAGGGAATATAATTGAGATGAACACTTTTCCTCCTTTAACTCTATATTGATGGCACTGATTTCTACCATTTTCCTTGTGATGCAGCATTGCTTTTGATATACTATCTTGGCAAAGCTAGGGGCCATTTTCAATAGCTTCTATTTGCCCTTGCCACCTGTCATGGATTGAACTATGTCCCCCAAAAATATCTGTCAACTTGGCTGAGTCATGATTCCCAGTATTGTATGATTGTGTACCATTTTGTAATCTGATGTGATTTCCTTATGTGTTGTAAACTCTATCACTATGATGTAGTAAGATGGATTAGCAGCAGTTATACTGATGAGGTCTATAAGATTAGATAGTGTCTTAAGCCAATCTCTTTTGAGATATAAGAGAGAGAAGCAAGCAGAGACACATGGGAAACTCACACCACCAAGAAAGCAGTGCCAGGAGCAAAGCAAGTCCTTCGGACCTGAAGTTCCTGCATTGAGATGCTCCCAGACCAAGGGAAGACTGACGCATCACAAGGACCTTTCTCCAGAGCCGACAGAGAGAAAAAGGCTTCCTCTGGAGCTGACACCCTGAATCTGGACTTGTAACCTACTAGGCTGTGAGAATAAATAGCTCTTTGTTGAAGCTATCCACTTGTGGTATTTGTGTTACAGCAGCACCAGATGACTAAGATGCCACCCATAAGAGTTCTTACCTCATAAGCCAATGTTGGGATTCTAAAAGGTACCTATTGTGTCTATTATAATTATAATTTGAGAGACCAGGTAAACCACTACTGAGTGTTCCATAGACCCTGTGTACCTGTAATAAGTAGACCTGGGCCAGGACTCCATAATTATAAGGCCCAACTGACACGGGGACTATGATGAGGCTTTGCATCTCCAAGTACCAATGTCAAATTGGATCAGTGTCTAAGAGTTTCTGAAATGTCTTGGTGGTCCTCCTTCCTCAGTGTACAGTTAACAGAATAAATAACCATGCAACTAATTGGGGGGAGGGGACAAAAAACAAAAACTCTTGGTTATCTTTACCATAGAAACTTGTTGAATTATGGCAGGGACCTTCCTATTGGGAAGCTGGTCCCTCCTTCTTTAAATGGGTTTTAGACCTTATTACTGACATATGTCTGGAAATAGTGCAGGAAATCATGATTTTTTATTATGTTCTCTGTCCTTGGTATCCTAATTACTCATATTTCATTCTTTTTGATTGCATAACATGAAAAATGCTCTCCCCAGCTGTCCATCTATCTAGTCCCTAGGGACTCTGTGTTTCACTAACTATCTCCACAGCCCTCTAACTTCCAGGCTCTTGGCATTCACTCTAAACTTTGATATCATTTTAATAAGTATGCCCATATTTTTACTGATAGTTAAGTGCTGTCATCTGGACTGTATTATTCTGGGATTCTGTTATTCCCATTGCTAACAAGCAACTACCATCAACCCAGGCCTGGGAGCCACCACTGATCCTGTCAATGATAGTGCAGACTCTCACAGTGCATTGTTTATCACACTGGTAAATAGAGGGACCTCCAGGCACTTTGGGGGAAATATTCAGCTGGTAGATTTACCAGTATCATATAGTATATTCACATTAACCTTTAATTTCTTAATTTATTAAAATTAATTAATTTCTTCTTCAATTCAGGCATATCTAATTTCAATTCAGACATTTCTACTCCACTTTGTGTGAGCCATCACTACCTTCAAGTTTCAAAAAAACATTCTTAACGGATGTTATTCCTGCCCTCCAAGGTCTTGCCAGGATTTTTAACCCTTCATCAGGAAGAGTGTTCCCATACTGATAAATTCTTCTTAGTCAACTTCATTTTCAACGCTTCTTGGTCTACTCTCCTTAGGGTTGTGAATATGCTTCTGGCCCCTGAGAATACATAGTAACGAGGTCCCACAGCTTCTTCAGAAAGCAGTTCCTTTCCTCCCTTAGTGGGAACACTCAGTACGAGTACTTTCCTGGATGGTTCATATTGAGACTTATGCTGAAATATTGATCTTGTAGGATGAGGAAAATCTAGAGACATGTTGAGGTGCACAAGTTATCTTAAACAAGGCAGAGATCTCTGTATTATCATTAAGAAAGTGAGGAACACTGGATTTGACAAGAAGGAGTGTACCATATTTTAGGACAAGAGGGTTCCAAAATCTGGGCATTGAAAACATTTGGCCCAAATTTCTCCACTCTCAGTCTCATGGTTCCTTCCTTCCGAATCAGGGTCTTGACCTTTACGTAGCTCTCTGGATTGAGAATTTAGATTTTCTGTATTTCTGCTACCCTTCTAATTAAGTCATGGACCTAATGGATAACTTTTCCTACCTTCTAACTGTAGCAGATAATCATGTTTTTGTGTTGTGTTGCCTTAAATTATTGAATGACTAATTTCAGTCTTTCAGTGTTTTTCCCTCAACAAATCAATGGTCCTTAGCAATACCTATAAATCCATGTTTCTAGTAATTACTATTTCTTCTGAATTTCTCAAGTGGCTGAGATATTTCATCAAGCAGGTGTTCGTTTGTTTGTTTGTTTTTCCTTAATACTAACCCATTCTTGTTTATCACCATGGAAATTTTGATGATTATACATTATTGCATGCCAGAGGCTCACTGTACCCCATCCACCAGCAGTACTGGAGTTCTCATTGCCACCTGGCTGGCAGGTACTTCCGGTCCAGAATTTCATTTTAGAGTCTGCTTTTTTGGACCATAATTTGCACCAACTGATATAGATCAGGTTCCCTAGGAAACAGACTCTGATGAGGCAGTTATTTAAATTTATTAAGGTGAGTTCTCTGGGGAAAAAAAAAAAATACTTGTCTGGGAGTGAGAGAAGCAAAATTGAACAAAGAGATCTGATACGGCCTTTCAGATGATGTTTACAGATTTATTAAATAAAAATACAGATGCTTGGTTAAATCTGAATTACAGATAAACATTTTTATGACAAGTATTTACTTATTATAAGTGTATACTTGTTATAAGCATACAATTTTGTATACTTGACAGTAAGTATGTTACATACTTAAACTAAATAATTATTAGTTGTTTATACGAAATTCAAATTTAACTGAGCATCTTGTATTTTATCTAATAAGCCTATTTTCAGAGTTGTCATGAATTGAAACAGTGGGCCAAACCCTTTTTCTCCTCAAATTAAACAGTCTTTAGATGCACTCTGTGCTATGATAGGAAGGCAGACTTACGTTAGCCAGCATCCTTCAGCCAAAGGCAATAAGGCAATTCTTAGAAGTGATAGTAACTATTAATTGTTAGCAGACATCACTTATGACAGCTGAGGGAATGAGTGCCTCAGTTCTGGATAGAGAAACAGCTGGACAGTTCACTATGGTCTTCACATCTGTGCGTGTGTGTGAGAGAGATAAAGAGAGAGAGAAAGAGAGACAGACAGAGAGAGAAAAACAGGAGAATGGACGAGTGTTCAGGAGCTACCTCATTGGGGCAAGATAACATCAAAAACTTCAGTGTTTTACAGTATCCAGTAGGAATACAAAGTACAGTATAGTAAAAACAAACAGGCATGAGCTTAGGCTTTATTCAACACCCTCAGCCTCCCCAGACCACAGCATGTTATCAGAGATTACAACATTCCTGGACTCAGAGCTATAGAACTTGGATAAGGATCAGTCATCTAATCTAAATGTTTCTAAGAGTTATGCTAGCAGGCTTGTAGAGCAGCCATACATCCTAGGCTACAGATTCCATATCTAAAGAAATCTTTATATATTAAAAAGTATTTTTTTCTCTCTATAGCACCTGTAACTTCCATTTGAAAGGCATATCTTTGAAGATCATTGCCTTCACAGTCATTATAGAAAAGTCTACTTAAGCAGAAAAAAGTTAATATTTTGATACTATAATATGCCTCATTCCTATTATAAGAACATTGCAAATAGAAAGGCATAGTTGATGCATAAATGAGAGAAAGAATAGTAGACATAGAAATAACATACATGTCATGATATAAGCATTGTTATTAGCTTACTAGTCATTTAAACTCATTAAAATATATTCAGAATGGGAACTGATGTGGAGCATTCTGTGTGATTCCTAAAACTAAAGTGGGTGAAATGTATGCTGAGTAGGGTGGGATTATGAAATATTCCCTCCTTTTGCACACATGCACAGGTTTATTAAATAACTATGATGAAGAAAATCTTAATAACCATCTTATTTGAACCTTCTATTTTATAGATCAAGAATATCAGAAGAAAAAAAAGATAAATATGTGCCCAAGGGCAAATCAAAACAGAACTTACTATTAGACATTAATTCTACTGGATTTGAAAACCAAAAACAATAAGAATAGAGTATCTTTCTTCTT
Source organism: Dugong dugon (assembly GCA_030035585.1). Lineage (NCBI taxonomy): Eukaryota > Metazoa > Chordata > Mammalia > Sirenia > Dugongidae > Dugong > Dugong dugon. The sequence goes on along the minus strand of CM057463.1, from coordinate 192,462,668 downwards.
AATTTCTTATTCTTTCAAAAGTTATAATGAGAATTAATGAGGAGACATCCCAGATCAGTGGTTCTCAACTGGGGGCAAATTTTCTTCCCCTGGAGATATTTGGCAATGTATGGAGGTAATTTTGATTGTCACGACTTGGAAAGTGCTACTAGTTCTAGCAGGAGAGGGTAGAAATACTGCTAAATATCCTAAATGAATAAATAAATAAGAAGAACCTCAGGAAAGCCTTTTACAGAAAAGAATTTTCTGTCCTGAAACGTCAGGATTCAGAAACCCTCAGTACAACAAAAAAATGATAACCAAATACTCATTATTTGCTAATAAACATCTAATAAATATATGATTACTTGAAATTCAACCATTAATCCACTCCTTCAATAAGTTACTCATTCAACAAATATTTATTGAGGATCTATTGTGTATTAAGTACAATACTACTTGTTAAGGATTTAGTAAAATACAGAAAGTGGTGTGTTTCCTGTGTGCATTATGTTCCCTTAGCCTTCAGAGTGCTTCTGTTCCATTGCCTAATGTTCTGGAAATGGCACACCAAATCACAAACGCAAAGAAGTCATTTTGTACTACTGCATTTTAGATAGTATGGAATTGAATCTATAATAGGAAACAAATTTCAAACACCATTACATCTAGAAATCCATGTTTCATTGCTAAGTCAAAAAAAAATCTATAAAAATTAGCAGGATTTAAAATACATTTTCTTTTAAGAAAGAAGAGTGTCATTCTGTTTGCAGCATTTATAATTCCAACAAAAAAACAGGTCATAAGTATGCTGGCAAAACTGGAAATCCATCTGCAGAAAAATGGAACAGGACCCATATCTTACATCATACACAAAAACTAACTCAAAATGAATCAAATACCTAACTGTTAAATCTAAAACCATAAAGATCCTGGAAGACAATATAGGAAGAAAACTATGGGACCTAATCTTTTGCTTTAACAAGATAACAAACATTATAACAAATGCACGAATAGAAGAAGAAAAAATAGATAAACAGGATCTCATAAAAATTAAAAACTTATGCTCATCAAAAGACTTATTGAAAGAGTAAATGGACAACCTAGAGACAGGGAAAAAATCGTCAAGAACGACTTATCCAATAAGAGTCTAATCTCTAAAATCTATAGAACACTGCAACAACTCAACAGCAAAGAGACAACCCAATCACAAAATGGGCAAAGGACATGAACAGAACCTTCACCAAAGAGGACATCCATTCAGGCAACAAACATATGAAAAGATGTCCATGATCGTTAGCCATAGAGGGATGCAAATCAAAACAACAATGAGATACTATCTTATCCCTACTAAAATGGCACTGATTAAAAAAAAAAAAAAACAGATAACAAGAGATGCTGGCAAAGATATGAGGAGATTTGGTCCCTTGTCCATTGCTGGTGGGACTGTAAAATGGTCCAACCACTATTGAAAATGGTACGGCACTTTCTCAAAAAACTGAAAGTAGAAATACCATATGGTCCAGCAATCCCACTCCTAGGTATATACCCTAGATACCTAAAAATAATGACATGAACAGACATATGCACACCTATGCTCATTGTTGCTTTATTCATGATAGCAAATAAATGAAACAACTCAAGTGTCCATCAAAGAATGAGTAGATAAGCAAACTGTGGTCCGTACTTACAATGGAATACTACACAGTCATAAAGAACAATGCTGAGTCCTGGAAACATATAACATGGATGGACCTGCAGGGCATAATACTAATAAGTCAACTATATGACAACAAATATTGATCATTCTTTTATAAGAAGACAAGAATAGATAAGTATAAAGACACAGTGTTCATTGGTGGTTACTAGTAAAAGGAGAGTGGGGAAAGTACACTTAATACAGTAGAGACTAGTTATTTTTGGTGATGGGAAAAGTGGCACTGACTGTGGAGGTAGTGAGCACAGCACAACCAAAGCAATAACGAGCATTTGAGCACTTATGGATGAGTATAGGCAAAGCGGTATACGGGTAGCTACAGATGCATACACAGGGGAGAACTGACAGAAATATCTCTCGGTACGTGTAAATACACATATGTGATTGCAGGCACATATACTTATTGAAGACACAAATGCGGATACTCCTCAGACAACCAAACATCTTCCAACATTGGTTTTCTGGGTCTGAAGGCTTAGGACCATAGTTTCATGGGACAATTCAACTGGCAATAACATACTTCAAAAAAATCGTGATCTGCATCCTAGCAAAGTGAGTAGCATCTGGGGTCTTAAAAGCTCACGAACAGCCATTTAAGACACATCTACAGGTCTCAACTCATCAGAAACAAAATAGTATTCAAGTGACCAAAAGTGCAGTGAAGACACAAGTACAGAGCCACAACCTCATCTATCCTCAGAGGAAAACTGATGGTGTCCGGCTACCACCGCTGATCATTCTAACCAGGGCCACAGTAGTTGGTCCTGGATAGAAAGGGAGAAAAATATGGAGCAGAACTCAAACTCTTATTAAAAAAAAAAAAAAATCCAGACAAACTGGAAATGTAAAGAACAGAGCACTCCCTGAAACTATTGCCTTGAGATACTCTTTAAACCTGGAATCGAGCCTATACCCTGAGATCACCATCTAGCAAAAGAAAAAAGCATAGTGACACACAAAAATAAAGGATATTACCTTTAAGATAGGTGCCCTATTTAGAAACCATCAGTATGAGACCTAAAGGTCAACAACTTCTCAAAATCAAAGATGGGAAGATAAGGGGCCGGGAAGCTAGAGTACCGGAAAGGGAACAAACAGAATACAATTAAAGAGAAGGCTGACACATTGTGATAAAGGAAATTAGTGTCACTGAGCAATTTGTGTGGAAATTGTCCAATGGGAAGGAACCTAACTGGCTATGTAAACTTTCACCAAAAACTCAACAAAATATTATTAAACATAAAGAAAGAAAACAAACCCACTGATGTCCAGTTGATTCTGACTCATTGCGGCACCCCGTGTTACAAAGTAGAATTACTCCATAAGTTTTTCTTGGCTGTGATCTTTATGGAAAGCAGATAGCAAAGCCACAAAAAAAAAAAAAAAAAAAAAAAAAAAGATCAAAAGTAATGGATTTTAAAATGTGCAAGACAATATTCCTGTTATACCTGATCTATAGCAAGTGCCAAGTAAATATGTGACTAGTAAATACATAGGACACAGATGGTGTATTACATGTAAAAATCATATATATGATTTTATTGTTGGTATCATATAACCAAGGCTTTGTAAGATACATATGAATTTGCTTATTGAAATTATAAATAGAAGCATTGATTTCTAACTTATTTTCTCATGTCAGAATCAAAAAATGTAGGAATTAAACTTGTGAGATTAAGACAATTCTTAGAAGATGGACCATGAGTTTTCTCATTAACCTTCTGCATTCTGAACGAAAATGGACAAATAACCCAATAGTTCATCCAGTGCTTCCCAGCTTTGTCTCAGAGGGAAGACTCGCTATGAAACAAACACTATGTGAATTCCGCGTATGTCAGTCTGTCACGGCTCACGACGTAATCACACCTGTAAAGATTCTGGTGAAAATTATGTTTTGAGATCTCTTTTCCAAGACCAATTTCCTAATAATAAGTGCTGAAACTTGATAAAGAAATTTAAGAGCCTTCTGTGATTCCCCTCTGCGTCAGCACAAACATATTACATTGAAATGAATAATATCTTTAGAAGAAGAAAGAAATTCTTAATATCCTATAACATATTTATCAACTCATAATTTTCTAGGGCTTACATTTATTGATATAGTTTGAGCTAAATTATCAGATTTCACTGATAATTCTTGTCAAAACACCCAGAAGCAAATAATTTTCCTTATTACTGTCCTAACATTTTTATTTTTATTTCTAGTAATAAATCAATTGTTTTAACACATCTAAGAGGGGAAGCCTAACCTCAAGCCTAAATTGAGTTATCCTGTTTTCATTTAGTTCTGGATTTCCATCTCCTTTGATTCAAGAAGCAAGTAGAATCTAGTCAAAAAATAAACTTAACGTGATTCTATCTAGTCATCTTCAGGGGTTTAGATTACTAATGGAATTGGTTTGGAAGTTTTGATTTCATTTTTCAAAATTAAATTTACTTTGTAATGTTAGTAGAAAAAAATACTCTAATATCTTTTCCTCGGTATTAAAGCAAATATATGACTATGCTAGGTATCCCTATGTGATGTAAATAGTTAACATGCTCAGCTGCTAAATGAAAAATTGGAGATTCAAGTCCACCTAATAGTGCCTCTGAAGAAAGGTCTGGATATCTACTGAAAAATCAGCCATTGGAAACTCTATGTCATAAAGCACAGTTTCACTCTGACACATATGCCATCACCATGAGTTAGAATTGATTCACCAACAATTAGTACGGTTATGACTATGCTATTGAACATTTGATGAGTTATTCTTAATGACAAAAACATCTAGAATTAGAAATCTTTTGGGGGAAGAGGTTGATTATAGAAATTTTCCATGTGTTGCTTTGATCATCTTTGGGAATATAGAAAATTAATTATCTAGTCTGTATTATAGAATATATCTCTCAGTGGATTTCAAGCATTAAAACATAAAATTTACAGGCAAAAGCAATTTTACAAAGAACTCCATGAATAATAACGAAAGAAAACAAAATTGAAACTACTGTTCTAAAAGCAAATAGAAACTGACCTAACTTCTGACTGCAATAGATGTAACTGGATCTGGTGAAAGATATAATACCAATTCAAAAGACTACAAAAAGCAATGACTTTCAGAGACAGCAATCAGAAACACAGATCTTCATTCAGAAAGAATTCAGATTATGACAGGGAAGGTGAAGTAATACAAATAGGCTCACTCTTGTGGCATTGTTAAGACAGGTCAGTCAACACATTTAATTAAGTCAAGAAAAATTTTCTACTAAATGAAACATATGTAAAAAAATTCTTCCACTGTTTTCCATCTGAATAAAAGTTTGAATTTCTTAAAATTAACCAGACTAAATGAGAAGAACAGGTCTTCTCAAATTGTACAAGTTATTTTTAAAGTCATTTCTCTATGTAGTCTCCTAACAATGGATCATGGGTAAAGTAAATCGTGACATAAGCATTGTAACATATTTAGATTTAATAATATTAGTCCTTGTCCTTAATACAAGTCAAAACGTGGAGACATAAAAGGAACACATACGAACTAAAAAAAGAAAAGGGGGGGGGTGGATGGAGAGTAGAGAACAGTAATATCTGGAAACAGAAACGTAAACTGCTCTTTGTGGTCCATTTCAAACAGCTGAAAATGCAACACCCAGATCATTGAAGCACAGCGTCCCAGGGTGCAGTGACAGCTACAGCACAGCAGTCAAAGCTCCTTTAAAGAAGTAAAATTTATATAACGTATCACAGATGTCATTGCCAAAATCTTACAAAGATTCAAATAATGAATATGATTGCCTACTCCAAGAACTCTAGTGTTGGCCCCTGTTTATAAGAATTATATTATCACAAGAGAATATTCTATATCCAAATTGTCACATCAGGAAAAAAGAAAAAAAGAAAAAAAAACTGTCAGGGACTGTGTTATAAAAGAAAAGAATATTTTTTCAAACATATCCCTATTCTCAATTGGTTAGCTGAATGGAAGCTACAATAAGAATTCTCTCTTTATTTTGGAGGCTGTGTTAAACAGTTGCTAGTGTTGATAATGAATACCAGGGTTTCTTAACCTCAGCATCAGCCCTATTGACATTTGTGGCTGGAAATTGTCTCTTGCTGGGGGTTGTCTGTGCGTTGCAAAATATATAGCACCATCTCTGACCCCTACCCACTACATGCAGTAGCACCTCCCTCCCAGTTGTGACAACCAAGACATATAATTAATATACTATCAGATATGGTAAGCTTGTGGAGTTCAGAAAAAAAGTGAATTAACATCTCAAAATTGAATCTTAGGAAAGATATCTAAGCTACAATATGAATTTAAGAGCGTATCACTCTTGCTTACTGGTTCTGATAGTCAACTGGAGGAATCTCAAAAAAATGGAGAAAACGCCAGTGTCTCGTATATCCAGGAAGTACCCGTCGAAACTACGCTGGACTGCAAAGGGCATTCACCCACGTGGTTTTCGATAAACACCACGTGGTGGTTTCAGTGCCTGTAATTGCAGGCATCTCCATGCGCCTAGGAGAGGATACCTCGGCCATAGGGGCGTTTCCCCTTCTTTTCGTGTTCTGAGTCCTCCTCCAGATGGCTTCCTTTCACATTCTAGCTCTAATTTTATCAATGTACATGTACTTTAGACAATCAAACTGATATTTTTACCCACATCCTGAATAGTACCTTAGTAGAACAAGACAGTTGTCCCCATCCAAATTTTAGTATTTTTTGTTAATTGTATTATTTAATTTACAGATTATTTTAGCTCAAAAATACAAAATGCACTTAAAAATATTACCATATGAATCTGTAAATAGATACAACTCAGAAATGGTGTAAAACATTTCAGTTTGACATCTCTCTAAAGGTGAACTTTGAGTTTAAGAAAGAATGTTTTAATGAAAATAAAAAATTTGGACATCATCATATATATAAGCAATAGTTTATAAATCATGACCAAAAATGGTAAAAAGTTTTTCACTTTAAGATTCATCCCATTATACTTCCATATAGATTTTGAACACAGAACAAATTCTTCTATGGTTTGTGCTCATTTTTCTAAGTAGAAATGCATTCATGCTTCCCAAACTAAAACATAAATAATAAATACTTTCAATATTAAAAAAAAAATCTGCAGCTATGTTTTCATCAGTCATTATTCAGTAAAAATTCATATGAGAAATTAACATTTAGGTTTTCATTGGTAAAAATGATTCTAAATTACACTTAATACGGAAAGCACATAATTTAAGAGTTGCTATTGAAAATGTTCATTTTGAAGATTTACCTGATTACAAATACACAGAAACTCATTCTTCATGGAGTTTTGCTTTTATTACTCCATGATTCCTTAATTTTGAAAGCATATACTCAATTTACAATTTTTGCAGAAAAAAAGGCATTTTTTATGAGTATAATAAAGGTAAAATACCACAGATAGGTTATCAAAGAGGTGCATATTAAATAAGGTTGTAAAAATAACTTTTGTTTCAATATGTGGAAAAAATTACTCTTTAGAAACACAGGATTAAAAAATTGTGCTGTTTCAGGAAAGAATATATGTATGCGTTGGGATTAAAAAAGTTAACAGGGTTGGGGGCGGGGCAAGATGGCACTCTAGGCAGAAGCACCACGCCGTCCCTCCACAGCAAAGATCCGAAAAACTAAGCCTAACAGAGAATCAACAATCCTGAAACCCTAGAACACCAAATGAAGAGATAAAGAACTCAGCCAAACACCAAATGGAGTGAGAATACTAAAAGAGAACGGAGAGTGAGAAGAGACTCATGCAGAGATTACTTACCAACTAATGCAGCGTGGATCCACCATCTTGGATTCCTATCGGAGACCAGCGAACGGGAGAGCAGCCACGCAGAGCGTCCAGTGGGAGACAGAACTACCGGTAAACTCCGGTGTGCGCTTTCCCACCCCCCACCCCTCTCCGCCTCAGCTGGGACTCCCCTGCTTTCTGTGGCCAGGGTCCCTGGGCTGGGGGGCGCCGTTTCTTGGATTCCGTATGCCCGGGCTGGGGGCTTTCTGAGAGCTGTTTGCTGGCTGCTGGTGAAGCTTTTTCTGCCGCCTCCCCCTCCTTTTGCCTGGGTGCCTGGTTCCGAGCGCCATCTTTACTCTCTCCTGCTGGTTGTAGGGCTGCGTTCAGGCGTGTGGCTGCTTCCAGGTCTGGGCTGCCACACTGGTGAGATCCCGGGGCCTTTGTTCTTTGGCCCATCTGCTTCCCGTGGCCACGGTCTCTTAACCCCGAGACTGCAGGCTGCTTGGAATTCACGCCCCTGAGTGGGGGCTCTCTGGGTCCCATTTGTTGGCACTGACTGCTGGTGTTTTTTTTTTTTTTTTTTTAATTTTATTTTACTTCTTTTTTGATTAGTTTTGTCATCTTTTCCCTTTTGTCTTTCTTCATTGCTTAATTTCTCATCTATCTATCTCTTCCTTCTCTTTCTGATCCCTGAATACCAGGCGATGTATGCCTCTGTACCTTCTGGCCAGGCTGTGCTGTGAAAACTGAGACCGACTCCCCCAGACCTCATAGCTGCATCGGTGGGATCCCTGGGAACTTTGCAGTTCTTTAACTTTTCTGATTTTTACTTGTTCATTCTTTCCTTTTCTTTCTCTTCCCCCTTCTGGTTTCCTCCATTCCATAGTCTCTCATCTGTACATTCCAACGACAAGCTCCCTTAGCATTCTTCTATGTTTGTATGCTTTTTGCTCCTGCTCCTCTCTCCTCTCTCCCATAACCAGCTTAGCTTCACACATAACCATCTTCCCACTGCAACCTACCTACCTGCACCGTGCACTTGACATCACACCACCAAGCTGTGCAGGCATGCCCTATTGGAACCTGCCCAGCACTAACTACCGACCGTCCTGGGGGCTGCGGTGAGTGCCACAAACAACCCGTCCCAGTGGCTCCTCTTCAGCTAGATCTGCCCAGCTGTACCACAAGGACGAAACAAACAAAAAAAAAAATGTACAATCAATAAACGAGAGAAATATCTACTGGATGCCCTGAAAACAGCAAACAATATCAAAACATTTACAAAAACAAGACAAGATGGCTCCAATAGGCGTCCAAATTAAAACACCAGATAACTCTCCTGTGGAAGAAAATGCACTAGAAGTACCTGATAGGGAACTCAAATCACTAATACTCGGAATTTACCAAGAACTGAGGCAAAAAGCTGACAAACATGAGGAAAAAATAGACAAATTCATGGAAAATACAGACAAAAAATTGGAAGAATTCAGGAAGATGATGCAGGAACAAAATGCCAAAATAAATTCACAATTCGAAATTATACAAAAACAACAATTAGAAATCCAAAAGATAAACAACAAGATTTCAGAAATGGACGGTGTCATAGAAGGGCTGAGAAGTAGACTTGAAACCATGGAAGACAGGATCAGTGGAACTGAAGACAAACACTTGGATACAACTCTGTTTGAGGAAAACTCAGAAAAAAGAACAAAGAAAAATGAAGAGACCCTGAGAGTTATGTGGGACACAATTAAAAGCAAAAACTTACGAGTGATTGGCATACCAGAACAGGGGGAGAAAACAGAAAACACAGAGAGGATCACTGGCGAACTGCTGACAGAAAACTTTCCCAACATCATGAAAAATGAAAAGATGGCCATCCAAGAAGCTCAACGAACCCCATATAGAAGAGAACCCAAAAGAAAATCACCAAGACAAATCATATTCACACTCGCTAAAACTAAAGACAAACAAAGAATCCTGAGAGCAGCTCGTGAAAAACAAGAAGTCACATACAGAGGAGAAACAATAAGACTAAGTTCAGATTATTCGGCAGAAACCATGCAGGCAAGAAGGCAATGGGATGACATATATAAAATCTTGAAAGAAAAAAATTGTCAGCCAAGAATAATATATCCTGCAAAACTCTCATTCAAATTTGATGGTGAAATTAGGTCATTTCCAGATAAACAGAAACTAAAGGAATATGCAAAAGTCAAACCAAACTTACAAGAATTATTAAAGGGAGTTCTTCGATTTGAGGACAAACAGCTTCAGCCCTCAGGCAGGACCTAGGACCTAGGACGCAGGTTCATATGAACCAGATACCATTCTAGGAACTGAACTACAGAGGACTTTCCAAAAACAAAAGAAATACAACAGGGAATCAGAGAAATCAATCAAAGGATGACAACAACATCAAAACAATGAAAGAGGGAACAAACGGCATAGGTATAGAACCTTCTAAAGGACAGGAAGGCAAGGCGATACCAAGTAAGGGTAGACTGCTTCAAAATTATAAAGATAAGGGTAAAATTCATGGTAACCACAAAGAAAGTCAACAAACCAACTCATAAAAATAAAGACGAAAAACATAAAGTCTCAACAAAAACAAAACCTGCAAAAACAAAAGAAATGAACACAAAATCCACAAACAAAAGTAACTCAGCACAAGAGAGTAAGAACAAAGAAAACTTCAGCACCACAAAAAAAGCACTACAAAATGACAGCAACAAACTTCCATCTATCAATAATTACACTGAAAGTAAATGGACTCAATGCACCCATAAAGAGATGGAGAGTGGCAGAATGGATAAGAAAACAGGGTCCATCAATTTGCTGTCTACAAGAGACACACCTTAGAAACAAAGATGTGAATTTATTAAAAATCAAAGGTTGGAAAAAAATATATCAAGCTAACAACTATCAAAAAAGAGCAGGAGTGGCAATTCTAATCTCAGATAAAATAGACTTGAAAACGAAATCTACCATAAAAGACAAAGAAGGACACTATATAATGATTAAGGGGATGATCCATCATGAAGACATAATCACAATAAATATCTATGAACCCAATGACAGGGCTCCAAAATACATAAAAAAAATCTCTAACAGCTCTGAAAAGAGAAATTCACAGTTCCACAATAATAGTAGGAGACTTCAACACACAAGTCTCAGTAAAGGACCGAACAACTAAAAAGAAACTCAGCAAAGATACAGAAGACCTAAAGGACACAATCAGCCAACTGGACCTCATAGACATATATAGAACAATCCATCCAACCGCTGCAAAGTACACATTCTTTTCCAATGCACATGGAACGTTCTCCAGAATAGACCACATCTTAGGCCACAGAGCAATCCATAACAAGATCCAAAATGCTGAGATAATTCACAGTATCTTCTCTGACCACAGTGCCATCAAGGTAGAAATTAACACTAGAAAGAGCAAGGAAAAAAAATCAAACACATGGAAACTGAATAATAATCTGCTTACACATCAATGGGTAATAGAAGAAATCAGAGATGGAATTAAAAAATTCCTAGAATCAAATGAAAATGAAAACACATCATACCAAAACCTTTGGGACACAGCAAAGGCAGTCCCCAGAGGACAATTTATAGCAATAGATGCACATATCAAAAAAGAAGAAAGGGACAAAATCAAAACATTAACTACAGAACTCAAACAAATAGAAAGAGAACAACAAAAAAAAGCCTACAACCACCGGAAGAAAGGAAATAGTAAAGATCAGAGCAGAAATAAATGAAATAGAGAACAGAAAAACAATAGAAAGAATCAACAAAACCAAAAGTTGGTTCTTTGATAGAATCAACAAAATCGACAAACCACTGGCCAGACTGACAAAAGAAAAACAGCAGAGGGCACAAATAACCCAAATAAGAAATGAAATGGGGGACATTACAAAAGACCCAACTGAAATAAAAAGGATTATAACAGAATATTATGAAAAACTATAATCCAACAAATTTGAAAACCTAAAAGAAATGGATAAATTTCTAGGAACATACGGCCTACCCAAACTACAACAAAGTGATATTGAAAATCTGAACACACCCATAACAGGAGAAGAGATTGAAAAGGTAATAAAAAAATTCCCAACCAAAAAAAGCCCTGGCCCAGATGGCTTCACTGGAGAATTCTACAAAACATTTACCGAAGAGCTTGTACCAGTTCTACTCAAGCTATTTCAGAGCATAGAACAGGAAGCAACACTTCCCAATTCATTCTATGAAGCCAGCATAACACTGATACCAAAACCAGGCAAAGACATCACAAAAAAAGAAAATTACAGACCAATATCTCTTTTGAATATAAATGCAAAAATTCTGAACAAAATTCTAGTCAATAAAATTCAGTATCGTATCAAAAAAATAATACACCATCACCAAGTAGGATTCATACCAGGTATGCAAGGATGGTTTAACATTAGAAAATCCAACAACGTAATCCACCACATAAATAAAAGGAAAGAAAAAAATCACATGATCATCTCAATTGATGCAGTAAGGCATTTGACAAAGTCCAACACCCATTCCTGATAAAAACTCTCAATAAAATAGGTATAGAAGGGAAATTTCTCAACATAATAAAGGGCATCTATGCAAAATCAACAGCCAACATCATTCTTAATGGAGAGAGGCTGAAAACATTCCCCTTGAAAACAGGAACAAGACAAGGATGCCCTTTATCACCACTCCTATTTAACATTGTGCTGCAAGTTCTAGCTAGAGCAATAAGGCAAGAGAAAGAAATAAAGGGCATCCAAATTGGTAATGAAGAAGTTAAACTCTCCCTGTTTGCAGATGATATGATACTATACATAGAAAACCCTAAAGACTCCATGAGAAATCTACTGGAAGTAATAGAAAGATTCAGCAGAGTAGCAGGATACAAGATAAACATTCAAAAATCAGTTGGATTCCTATACACCAGTAAAGAGAACAATGAAAAGGAGATCAGGAAATCAATACCATTTTCAATAGCCCCTAAAAAGATAAAATACTTAGGAATAAATCTGACCAGGAATGTAAAAGACCTATACAAAGAAAACTACAAAACACTGCTGCATGAAACCCAAAGGGATCTACATAAATGGAAAAACATAACATGCTCATGGATAGGCAGACTCAACATTGTGAAAATGGCAATTCTACCCAAAGCAATTTACAAATACAATGCAATCCCGATACAAATACCAACATTCTTCAAAGAGATGGAAAAACTAATCATTAACTTTATATGGAAAGGGAAGAAACCCCGAATAAGTAAAGCACTACTGAAGAAGAAGAATAAAGCTGGAGGACTCACACTACCTGACTTGAGAACCTACTATACAGCTACAGTACTCAAAACAGCCTGGTACTGGTACAACAACAGAGACATTGACCAATGGAACAGAATTGAGAACCCAGATGTAAATCCATCCACCTACGGTCACCTGATCTTCGACAAGGGCCCCAAATCCATCAAATGGGGAAAAGACAGTCTTTTTAACAAATTGTGCTGGCAAAACTGGATATCCATTTGTAGAAAAATGAAACAGGACCCATACCTCACACCGTATACAAAAACTACTTCAAAATGGATCAAAGACCTGAATATAAAGCCTCAAACTATAAAATTCATAGAAGAAAAAATAGGACCAACACTTCAGGCCTTAATACATGGCATTAACAGGATACAAACCATAAACATCAACACAAAAAACCCAACAGATAAACTAGATAACTGGGATCATCTAAAAATCAAACATCTATGCTCTTCAAAAGACTTTACCAAAAGAGTCAAAAGAGAACCTACAGACTGGGAAAAAATTTTTGGACAGTACAAGTCAGACCAAGGTCTAATCTCCATAGTCTACAAGAAAATCCAACACCTCTACAACAAAAAGACAAACAATCCTATCAAAAAATGGGCAAAGGAAATGAACAGACACTTCACCAAGGAAGACATTCAAATGGCCAACAGACACATGAGGAAATGGTCACGATCACTAGCCATTAGAGAACTGCAAATTAAAAGCACAATGAGATACCATCTCACCCCGGCATTACTGGCACGAATCAAAAATACTGGAAATAACAAATGTTGGAAGGGCTGCGGGGAGATGGGAACTCTTATACACTGCTGGTGGGAATGCAAAATGATACAACCATTTTGGAAAATGATATGGCGTTTCCTCAGAAAGCTAGAAATAGACATACCATCTGATCCAGCAATCCCACTCCTAGGGATATATCCTAGAGAAATAAGAATAGACATATGCACATCTATGTTCATGGCAGCATTGTTCACACTAGCAAAACGATGGAAACAACCTCGATGTCCATCAACAGATGAATGGATACACAAACTATGGTACATACACACAATGGAGTACTCTGCAACGAGAAAGAACAACAATGAATCTGTGAACCATCTCATAACATGGAGGAAACTGGAGGACATTATGCTGAGTGAAATAAGTCAATCACAAAAGGACAAATATTGTATGAGACCTCTATTGTAAAAACCCATGAAAAAATTCACATGCAAATTGTAACAATCCTTGTTGGTTACCAGGGATGGGGAGGGGGGGGAATACCAAATAGGCAATAGATAAGTGGTACCTTGGGTGAGAGGTGAGATAGTACACAGTACAGGGGAAACTAACACAACCTGCACAAGGAAAGGTCATGGAGGCCCTATAGACACTTCCAAACCCCCCAAGGGACTGAGTTGTCGGACGGAGGGCTCTGGGGACCATGGTCTCGGGGAACATCTAGCTGAATTGGCATGACACTACTTATAAAGATAATGCTCTACATTCTACCTTGGTGAGTAGTGTCTGGGGTCTTAAAAGCTTATGAGCGGCCATCTAAGATACTCCACTGGTCTCATCCCTTCGGGAGCAAGGGAGAATGAAGAGAACAGGATACAAGGAAAAGATTAGTCCAAAGGACTAATTGTCCACAGCTACCAAGGCCTCCACCGGACTGAGTCCAGTACAGCTAGATGGTGCCCGGCTACCACCACTGACTGCTCTGACCAGGATCACAACAGAGGGTTCTGGACAGAGCTGAAGAAGGATGTAGAGCATAATTTTAACTCCCAAAAAAAAAAAAAAAAAAAAAGACCAGATTTACTGGCCTAAAGAATACTGGAGAAACCTCAAGAGTGTGGCCCCCAGACACCCTTTCAGCTCAGAGGTGAAGTTTCCTTCGAGGTTCGATGTTAAGCCTGGGAGTGGACAGCCCAGTAAAACTAAATGGGACTGGCGAGGTACAGGAGTCCAGTGACAAAGGCCAGAAGGCAGAGGGAGAGTAGGAAACTGATGATAAGGAACACAAATTGAATAAGGACACTGTCGATGTATTGTGAGATTGTTGACCACTGCTATAGGGCAACATTTGTAGTAACTATTAAATGGGAGGCTGTTTTGTCCTGTAAGCCTTCATCTTGGGCGAGAATGGCAGCACAATTGGAAGAGCATAGTTAATATCACTTAAATGTGTAACTAAAAAGTTTTGAAACGGTGCTAAAAAAAAAAAAAAAACCAAATGAGACTAATGAGGTACAGTAGTCCAGTGACAAGGGCCAGAAGACAGAAGGGGACAAGGAAGTCCCCTGGTGATAGGGAACACAAGGTGGAGTAAGGATATTCTTGATGTGTTGTGAGATTGTTAACCATTGTCATAGGGCAACATGTGTAGTAACTGTTAAATGAGAAACTATTTTGTTCTGTAAGCCTTCATCTTAAGTGAGAATAACAGCACAGTTGGAAGAGCGTAGTCAATGTCACTGAACTGTGTATGTAGAAATTTTGGAAATGGTGTATCTTTGGCTATCTGTATTTTCATCAAAAAAAAAAAAAGGTTGAGAATTTAGAGGCTTAATATGTTGTGGGGTTCTTAACCAATGTCATAAAACAACATGTGTACTACTGTTTCATGAGAAACTATTTGTTCTGTAAGCCTTCACCTGAAGTACAATAAAATACAAAAAAAAAAAAAAAAAAAAAGTTAACCGGCAGATTGTTGTTAGAGGAAAAAACCAAACAATCAAAAAAACTGTAACTATATATTTTAATTGCAAGGAAATTGAGATTTCATCCTCTCAGCTTTGAATTATTTTAATAATGAAATAAGTATGAAGTGTATATATCAACTTTTTTTTTTTTTTGCAATAGGTAAGGAGAAAAGGTTGAGTTGCTATTACTCTATATTTGCTAACGCATTTCACACACATTCAATCCTGTATCTAAATAACTCAAATACGTAATGACTAAGGAATTTTAAAAAAGGCCTTGATTGAATAAAAATCCCTTCTCATTATCAAATTCAAGGAAAAAAATTAAAGGTCAAATGTTAAATCCACTCAGAATTGAATGTTCAAAGGTACTATAAATTAAAAAAAAAAAAAAAAAAAACTTGTATTTAATGTGTGCTAGGCACTATTCAAAGTAGTTTACAAATAATATCTCATTTCATTCTCAAAAAAAATGCCTTCAGTTTGCTGCCATTTATTTATAGCCCAATTTTGCAGAATGGCTAAGTGCCTTTTCCAATGTTACCCCACATTAGAATCTGGGAAACGGATCCAGAGTTTGATTCTTTCTTATCATGCTCTATTGCTTCTCACAAGGAATATAGTTCACTGCCTCTCAAAAGGAATTATGTTATACTGTCTCTCAAAACTAATTACACTCCAATATCAAATTATCTTCAACTTTGGGGAAAAAGCTCAAATTCTAAAATTCTTAAGTTATATTAAAGTCCAAAAATTGTCTTCTCAATTTTATTTTCTTTGCAAAGTGATGGTAACAGGTGAGGAATTGTGATTACGTGTATTCTTTCAGCTGTTGAATTGGTCGAATATCAAGTCTTAGATTCACCTCAAGATAGTGTCCAGAAAAATGAAATACACGATCCCCACTATACTTCATTCATAGCCATACAATTTATAAAAGTAGCCATCACACTATGGCCAGGTCCTATAGTGATCATCCCAGGTGAAATAATGTTCCCAGAACTTAGTTATAAATATTGCAAAAGGCCATAGCCAAAATTCAGTGTGTCAGAGATAAGGTGAAACCTGTCTGTGTCTCAGGCTTGTCAGCATGACAATCAGTGAATCCAAGTTGTCAGGAATATAGTATCTGAATTTAAATTGATTTGGTAAGTCTCCAACAGTATGCTAATTTTGTACTAGGTATGTACCGTATCTAGGGGGAAATTTCATCTATGATATTGAGCTATTGCTACTTTCTTCCAAAGTTGAGAAATTTGTCACCTTGGTGGAGCCTCAATTAATAGGAATAATAATTCAAGGTGTCTTTATTTTATATCCAGTATATTAAATTTCTTACTTTCCATTTCCTCTGAGTTTCAAGTTTCTGGCACTTCATATGTCACTGAGAGTGAGCACTATATATTATCTTAACCTCCATACTCTTGTGATCAAGCATTGGATTGTTTTGTTTTGCTTGCACTACCGCACAGTGGCTATTTCCACTGCCACTTGCCTTCTCTGGAAGATTTTACACTTATCCTCAGCCCTGAACAAACTTTATAACTGAACCAACTTTTGTGGTTTCTTTAGCGTCCAGAGCACGATCCATTCCATTGTCATGTACATCTCCAAACTCTGTCATTCTACTTTTGAATGTTCTACCATTGCTTTCAACAACATCATTTTCTATACTAATGGGATAAGCCTCCAGAGTTTCATTACTCCAGTGTCTTTTTTAAAAGTTCAGTTAAATTAGGTTTACTCTGCTGCTTAAGCTGGTTTCTTTTCTTCTTTAAGGATGCTGGGCTAGTAGAGTTTGCTAAAATTGAGTGCTTCATTTTGCTTTTCTTTGTTTTCTGGTCAAGACAGGTGCATTCTAATATACTCTCAGAGATTGAGTCTTTTAAACAGAATACTCACATTCACCATGCTTAATTTAATAATTCTACCAAAGAGATGGTGTCTGTGATGGTTAAAGTTGTGTGTCAATTTGGCTGGGCCATGATCCTCAGTGGTTTGGCAGTTATGCTATAGTTTGGCAGCTTTTTAATGATGTAATCACTTTCATAATGAAATCTGTTGTGAGCAGCCAATCATTTGAAAGGAAGTTTCCTTGGGGGTGTGGCCTGCATCCAATATAGGTGGACTCGCTGGCAAGGCTTGCTGACTTTTGCTTGCTCTGGATCCTGTAGCTGGCTCTTGTTATCTGACCTCCAGTTCTTGGCACTTAAGGTAGCAGCTTACCTGCTATCTTACCTGCCAACCATGGTGAAGCCTCCAGCCTGACCCATGAACTTGGGACTTTCCAGCCTCTACAACCACATGAGCCATCCCCTTTATATAAATCTCTCCATATATATTTGGAACCTTGGTGGCACAGGGGTTAAGATGTCAGTTGCTAACAAAAAAGTCAGCCGTTCAAATCCACCAGCCACTCCTTGGAAACTCTATGGGGCAGTTCTACTCTGTTCTATAGGGTGGCTTTGAGTTGGAATCAAACTCAGCTGCAATGGGTACATATATCTGTGTCTCTCAAAATCTTTGTGGTTCCTGAATATCACCTCTTCCAGTTCCTGGTCTTGGCTCTGGGCTCCAGGGTGTGACTTCACACTACCCTCTGAGAACTGCTAACTTTTGTTAGGCCCCAGTCATCTATTTCTCATTTAATAACAAGTAATGTTTTCTGCTTTCCTAATGCTTTCTTCAAATTGGGCTATTCCTGTTTCCCTTATATATCTGTTCATTCTTGCATCCAAAATCTACATATATCTAGTTTGTCTCCTAAGAACTCAGATTTCTCCTAAGGCAATGTTTCTCTTACTCTGACTAAATCAGCCTATTGTATTTAATTTTGTTTTAATTTATTTTATTTATTTGTTTGTTTTTTAAGCCAGTCCAGTTTTTCTTTGATTCCTGGCAATAAGGATTTTAGATGTACCTGTTCAACCCCTAGGTTTGCAGAAATGTTATCAAGTTATTTATCTTAATCCACAAATCTGGAATTGTTGTTGTTATTAGTTGCCATGGAGTTGATTCCAACTCATAGTGACCCCATGTGTGCAGAATAGAACTGCTCCATAGGGGTTTCAAGGCTGTGACTTTTCCAGAAGCAGATGGCCAGGCCTGTCTTCCCAGGGTCCTCAGAGTGCGTTCACCTCTGGGTGGTTTCACCTTACCAGCCTTTCTATTAGTAGGCAGCAGTTATAACCACCCCGGTCACCACAGACTTCTCTCAGAAGTGAAGGCGGA
This sequence comes from Dugong dugon, assembly GCA_030035585.1. Lineage (NCBI taxonomy): Eukaryota > Metazoa > Chordata > Mammalia > Sirenia > Dugongidae > Dugong > Dugong dugon. The sequence goes on along the minus strand of CM057463.1, from coordinate 192,443,961 downwards.
TGAAAATGAAAACAAGGTGCAGAAATTTGCATCAGAGGCTATGTGCTGCCTACTTCATGGAGCAGCTGGGTAGGTTCAAACTGCCAACCTTTAGGTTAGCCTAGAAAACCCTATGAGACAGTCCTAGTCTGTCACACGGGATTGCTATGAGTTGAAAATTCACTCTTTGTCATCTAATAACAACAACAATCTCACAGAAGCACTACAACTTTAAAGCTAGAACATCAGGCTTGTTCTCTGACATCTGCAGGATTCAATGCCTCTATTTTAAAATAAGGAAGACTGAAGAAGAATTGATGCCTTTGAATTAGGGTGTTGGTGAACAATACTGATTATACCACGGAATGCCAGAAGAATGAACAAATTTGTCTTGCAAGAAATACAGCCAGAATGCTCCTTAGAAGCAAGGATGGTGAGACTTGGTCTCACATACTTTGGACATGTTATCAGGAGGGATCAGTCCCTGGGGAAGGACATCATGCTCAATAAAGTAGAGGGTCATCAAAAAACAGGACTGACACAGAGGACTGATTTCAGAATCGACTTGACAGCAATGGGTGTGGTTTGTTTTTTTTTGCCTTGCTGTTTTTAGGTGCCATTGAGTCAGTTCCAACTCATAGCAACCCTACAGGACAGAGTAGAACTGCCCCAAAGGGTTTCCAAGGTGTGCTTGGTGGGTTCAAACTGTTGACGTTTTGGTTAGCAGTTGAACTGTTAACCACTATGCCACCAAGATTTCCAATAGAGTACTTAAATCCTTACAGATAAAACTAAGAATCTGTTTCTATTGCTTTCCCATGAAGATTACACCTTAATGTGCAAATTCTTGACAAACATCCTTTTACTTAAATACAACTTTATTGATGAGCTATGTTTTATTTATAACATATTTTTATCTTCTATTCATTTATAAATGCTTTCTTAGAAATTTTACGGTTTGAATACCAGAATATAACTAATAGTGATTCTCTATCCATGAAAATTTCATATAAACTATTGGGAAATTTCAGATTTTAGAAAAACAATTCCTTTTTCTCAGGAATTTTATCAATATCTCTTTTATTGCTTTTATTCTCTGTTCTTATATAGTAAAGCCTCTGAAAGCCAGAACCTGTGTAAGGCAAAAATCTGTCAGAGAAGGAAAACTCAGCTATTTTCCACTAAATGAGTAATGGATGCATATATCTGTGTCTCTCAAAATCTTTGTGGTTCCTGAATATCACCTCTCCCAGTTCCTGGTCTTGGCTCTGGGCTCCAGGGTGTGAATTCACACTACCCTCTGAGAACTGCTAACTTTTGTTAGGTCCCGGTCATCTATTTCTCGTTTAATAACAAGTAATGTTTTCTGCTTTCCTAATGCTTTCTTCAAATTGCACTGCACCCTGTTAAAGGTCATAAACTTGCAGCACACAGAAAAACGAGGCAGTCCCATCAAGTTCCAGCTCTCACAGGTTTCATTGTATATTATATACATCTATGTAAGTCCATCATTTGCGAATTATATCAATGAAATATGAACCTCTGTAGTTAGTATGTTCTCTCGCTTCATTTTATCTGTGTTTTGTTTCCTCAGATTTCTACAAGAATTTTATGAACTTAAATAGGACACTCCAGGAATGCTCTTGCCTCAGAATCTCTGCAGTAGCTCTCTCCCTGGCCTGAGAGGCTAGCCCTCCAGATAACATTTAGATCATCCACTTTCTTCCTAATGAAACCCTCATGAATACAGCTATCCCACCATTCAAGGATTTCAGTTCCCCTTACCCAGCTCTTATTTTTCTTTTCCTTTTTTTAAAAATCGCTTGTAACTTTCTAATATTCTTGATTTATTATGTATAATATATACTTCCTGTTTCTTCTGCTAGAATGTAACCTTTAAGAGAGCAGACATCTTTTGTACTTTCCCACATAGCCCAAATGTTAGATCTGTGCCTGGCCCAAAGAAGTGCTGAAAAAAAAAGATTTGTTGAATGAATAAATTAATGAATGAATTGTCAATTATGGCCACATTGTTTCCATACCAGTGTGTATCGTATTTAATTAGCCTATTCCTAGAATATATATTTTTCCAATCTTGATTACTGACATATGTGTTAATAAAATTAGCAAGAATAATGTTATGTTTTCCATAGTTGTACTGTAAGACACAAAGATATTTACATTTTTGTTTTTGGTGCTAAAAAATTGCCCTTCCGACAGCTTTTACAGCTTTGTATTTCCTCTAACAGGTACCTTTTCCTAACATTCTCATCCACAGTGGTAACCATATTTTAATGCCTGCAATCTTATAGGGAAAGTGTGTTTTCATTCAACCATTCCTTTTTTACAACTTTCTTGTATTATTTCAGCAAACATTCTTTCGGCATTGATTGAGCTTCCTCTTTTTTGCCAAATTGTGTTTTACATCTGGAGAATAACACTGGACCCTTCAAGTAATAATACATTCATGAATCTTTCTAGTGGAAGCGATTAAGAACAATTAAACAACACAATGTCATAGAGTGATGAGTAGAAATAAATCAGGATAATGGGTGAGATGGCAGTGATGTGACTGAGCAGCCATTTTGGCTGGATGGACAAGAAATAATATATATGTTCATACCTGAATGACAAGAAGGAGCCACCAATGTAAAGATGGGCAAAGATGGCAGGAAGAACCCTTGAGAATAACGCAAACCAATGGCAACAGGCCACAGGCAACGATCATTTCACCGTGGTAGAGAACGATCACCTTACTGGAGCAAACTGAGCTGGTAGGAACTTGATGAGGGTGAGTTTAGAGGGAAAGTAATATGAGACTGAAATTCCCATGAAGTTTGGAGAGTAGGGGATGAGTGAGCAAGAAAGAAGAGAAGGAACACGTAATACTTTTAAGAGGCATTTAGTAAATAGCTATGTATTCCAAGCAGAACTCAAATTCTTACTAAAAAACAAAGCAAAAACAACAACAACAACCAAACTGGAAATGTAGAGAACAGATGAATCCCTGAGACTATCACCCTGAGCCACTGTTTAACCCTGAAACCAAGCCTATTCCCTAAGATCACCTTTTAGCGAAACAGCAGAGTGGCACACAAAATAAAGGATATTACCTGTAAGATAGGTATCCTACTTAAAAACCATTAGTATGACACCAAAAGGTTAGCAATTTCTCAGAAGAAAAGATGAGAAGATAAGGGGGCAGGGAAACCAGAATACTAGAAAGGCAACACAAAATACTATTAAAGAGAATGTTGGTACATTGTGATAAATGTTACTAATGTCGCTGAACAATTTGTGTGGAAATTGTCAAACGGGAACCTATCTTGCTGTGTAAACATTCACCAAAAACTCAAAAAATTATTATTAAAACAAAATAGCTAGGTAGTCGTACCCTAACTATGAAAATACTCTTTGGGTCATTCACACCATTTACCAAGAGCTGAGTTCAACAGATAAATACTGCTATGTCAATTTCAAAACCAGTTCTACCACTTTGTTAAGGTTTTTAAATGATCAAAGCTACCAAGACTACTATCAGCAGAGTTTATTGTTTTATTAGAGATAAACAAACATTACACTAAAATGAATCTCTTATAATTCATGCTGATTCTTCAGTTAGATTTGAATGATCCTAAATAATCTATCTTAAATAATTCTATTTAGACCGAATTTACACGGGACAATACACAGAACCATGTCAATACAGTCTGTATTCTGCAAACCCCATGTTTCTATAAGAAAACAAACAAACAAAAACTCTTTCAAGTCTTTTCATTTTGTTTAGTTTTTACTACAAAAACAGTAATTCTTTTTATTCCTAAAGAGGAGAAAAAGCACCATCTAGGTTAAAAATGCATCCCTTTCAGTCTTTGGAACACTTACTTAAGTTCAGAATTGCACCACCAAGGAGCATAGGAGATCGATGAACTAAGAGCAGGCTCATAAGTGTTTTATGCAATTATTTGTAATTTTTCCTTGTAGTTTTCATATGCTTTGATTCATGGACAGAATCATTGTGTGCTAAGCAGAAATTTGTAGTATAGAAAATTTGTACTATATAAGATCTCAAAAATCAATTGAGAGTTATGTTTTAGGGGAGAATAAAAAATAAATGGAAGATAAAATAAGTATGTCAAGTAAATTATCATATACTAAGATCTCAGATGTGGTTCTCACATACACTCTTATCACAAAAAATTTACCATTATGTGTGTTGTTTAACTTATTCTAGAAAATAAGGAATCTAGGTAGGAAAAAGTTTGGAGAAAACTGTAGAATATATTGTTTTCAGAGAAAAAAATTCTGATTACAACATTGAATCAAATTCTATTTTGTGCTTTGGAAATATCAGAAACACAAAGCTAGAACTTGCTGAGAAAGATATCTGTTCTTGAACAAACTTGGGAATCTTTTGATAATTCTATCTCAATACTGACAATCATTACTGAATAGTACTTTTAATGAGGTATTAATAATGTGGTCTTCTAGCCTGAAAGATGATGCTATTGCCTTTGTTGACCACAAGATCTTAGCGTGGCTTATGAATTTGATTGCTTGATAGTATTAAGTAGTCAGTCAACAACTTTTATGTAAATGTCTATGTAACTTTTATGTAAAATAAGTGCTATATGAAGTTTTACCTAAACTTGAAAAGACTTATTTAGAAAATATGTTCTTGATTTTATTGTTGCTATGCACAGTTGTCTAGTGCTGCTGTAGCAAATACTCTGAGTGGATGGCTCTGAAGACCAGTTTATTTTCTCACAGTTCTGGAGATTAAAAGTTCAGTTAGAACTTGGCCATGTCAATTTCTTCCTCATCAATATCCCTGGGTGTTTCTTGCTTGTAGATGATCCTCTCCTGTTACAGGTAGTCCCCGACTTAGGATGTATTCAAGTTACTACGAACTGCACTTGCAACCATTTTCCTTTTTTTGTACATTTTATCATTAGTAATGTATACCACATACAAAGTTGCAGCACGTAATTTGCTGATGTTATCATTCTCAGAAGTGAAAGTATTAGCTGACATTTTTTTAAACTAAATTAAGGGCTTCAGTTGCTTGAACACATAGACCTAAACACTGATTGCCTTGCTAAAAGTCAGTAGGCAGACTCGGGAAGCAGTGAGATGTTATGGCAAAATAGATGAAAAAAAACAACTCTCAGGAATGTTCTGACTAGAAATGCTATCCCCATTCCCAGGAATAATCCAGATGATCCAGAACTTTCCACAAGTGGAGTCACTACTACAACTGACAAAATGCCAACATTGTCCAACTCTCCTTCATTGTCGGAGTAAATTTTTATGATTTGTGTATTTTTCTACGTACGTATTAGAATATGTCTGTAAGTTTATACGTAATGTTTCCAAGCCCCAAAGACAAATAAGGATTGGATTTATAAAGATATGAAGTCAATAATAATAATGAGGAAAACTAAAAAATAAGAAGTATTCGACTTACTTCAGAACCAACTTACAATGGACTGTTCGGAACAGAACCCTGTCTTAAGTCAGGGACTACCTCTATTTGTCCTCCCCATTTGTGCTTGTTTTTGGAAACCCTGGTGGCATAGTGATTGAGAGCTATGGCAGCTAACCAAAAGATCAGCAGTTCGAATCTACCAGGAGTTCCTTGGAAACCCTATGGGGAAATTCTACTCTGTCTTTTAGAGTCACTATGAGTTGGAATCAACTCGATGGCAATGAGTTTTTTTTTTTTTTTTTTTTTTTGGTACGGTTCCCTTTACACAAATCAGAAGTGATTAGGTTTAGAATCCACTCTACACTGGTGTAACCTCAATGGGCACAATTCAATCCATAATGATACCTTTTCATTCTGTTTTTCAATAGAGGCTCATAAACAAATAATATACTAAGTAAGCAATATTATTCACATATTGCAATTTAATTCACATGCATGTTTTAAATAACCAGTGCTTATTTGTTCCTCTTGTTGAAGGAGTTTTGAAACCTGTTGAGATAAGGAAAAGATATTTGCAGAACTCTCAAAAGTTTTTTCTAATGACCTTTCATAATATCAAAAGTCAAAATATTTTATTAAAATATATCCTGAGTAGATATGTAGGAGAGTGAGATTGATGTTCTAGATCCGTTTTACTACCTAGTCACTCACTGTGGATTTTTAAATCCTTCATAGACTCTTTACACTCTCTCACTGAGCTTCAATTTATATTAAGGAAAAAAGGGACTATATCACCTATAAGCTGCATTCTATGTTATTACAGTTGTTGTTGTCAGATGCCGTTGAGTTGATTTCGACTCATAGTGACCCCATGTACAACAGAACGAAACACTGCCCGGTCCTGCACCATCCCCACAACTGTTGTTATGCTTGAGCCCATTATTGCAGCCACTGCATCAACCCATCTCCTCTACTTTATGGACCCTCTACTTCTCCAGGGAGTGGTCCCTCCTGACAACACGTCCAAAGTACGTGAGACGTAGTCTTGCCCTCTTTGCTTCTAAGCAGCAGTCTTGTATTATCATAACTTAAATGTTAAAGAAAATTTTGGTTCACGTGAAAAGATCAAGTCCAGGATTCTTGCCAGTGTTTTATAGATTTATCTCCCCTTCACAACATGTGTCAAACGCGGGCCCATATGCTCAGAGTTATATCACTTCCAACACTGATTACTGCTAGTGACAGGAGGCAAAATTGAGCTCAGTCCTAGGGCGTTTTGATAAATAGAGAGACTAAGGTTTGGTGAAGTACTGTAATTTATCCGGGATCTGTTACCTAATACATAGACAAGGCGAAGTCTGAGTCTCAGAACTTTCTTCTTAGGAACGAAGCAACTAATAGAAAATATCTGCAAAGTTATCTTGTAACTATGAACATGGTTTCAGATATTATAATATTTTAATTAATCACAGTCAAAGATGCTGTTTAATTACATTTTAAGCCACAAATGGGGACGGCTTTTGGTGTTCTTTCTTCATTTCTAGAGATTCTTTTTTTTTTTAATTATGATTTTATAAACTATCAAAATGTTCCTTGTGACATGAATAAACCAGACTTTATTTTCAGATTACTCTGTATAATAAAAACAAACGAAACTCATTGCCATCCAGTCCATTCCAACCCATACAAACTTAATAATTCATTATTTTTTTAATAGTTACTTTTAGATGAAAGTAATATTAAATTTTTAATGAAACAAGAAAAATTGCAATGGTTTAATAGAGTATTGTTTTAAAATTATTTTGTTTTTCCTTGGGATTTTAGCTATTTATGTTTTTAAAAATGCAATTACTTTATGACCTTTAGGAAGATACTAAAATTTCAACCTAGATAATGCAATTATTCAATATGCGCCATAAAATTAATTATATGAATTAAAGAGTTTCACAAGTTCTTGGTTTAAAAATCCAGGCTTAAATAATTTGACTTCTGCCTCTGGTGAAAAAAAGAATCCATATATTTTATTTTGCAATGTATTTCCTGAGAAAGCAAGAATTTGTAATTTATACCAAAGGCAAGTAAATGCCTGAAACTCATAAAATGGCACTTTTGGTTATATAGTTTATTATGTGTTGACTCTAAGATCACTGGAACTTCAAGGCTGAAATATCTTATGCCCACGCTTTAACTTTATGAAGACTAAAATGTAAGAAATAGTCTTTCACTTCAAGTTTTAAAAATGACAGTCCAAAGATAAAAGCAAGTGGTATCAGTGATGTGGAAGAAGTACAAACTTGCAGAGAATGTATGGTGTGTACTACAATTGCTGGAGACGAAAACGTCTCAATTTAGACCACTGGGCAGCTCTAGCTCAGATGATTCAGTTTTAGGACTTCTGTCCTTTCTGATATTCAGAAGCAAAAAACTTGGAAGAAATGTGTGAAAATGCCTTTCTTTCCCTCCACGTAAGTACTTTTTTTATTTTTTAAGAATTGCTATAAGTAGTAGTATTTTATTATTTTAATTCGACTATACTCATGTCATCTTTCATTTTACATCAATAACAAAATGAAGAAAAACATTCCATGACAAATACTTTTGTTGGAGAAAATGTTCAATATAGCTATTCCCCGAGAGACACTAGAGCCAGTAAAACAAGGAAAACAAACAAAAACCCTTAAATAGCCATATTATAGCACTGGAATGTTGTATGGCTGAGCATATTGATTTCTCAAATACCCTAATTTTAAAGTCCAAGTATATCACAAATTGCCTAAAGAATTACTATTTTATTTATTTTTTGTTAGTTGGGATTTTTTGATGCTCATAGAGTAAGTCATTGGTACATTGAAGTCTCAGAGAATTATCAAAGAGCCAGGAGAAATAATTATGTAAGTAATTGGGAAGAAAGAAAACTTTAGAAAGCTAGGGATAAAAATAATGGCTAATATTATTAAGTGCTACCTGTCTAAGTGAACATGCACAAATATGTATTGTTATTTAGTCTTCAATTAAGCCATTTCAGGTTGTATACAATTTTTAATCCATTTCTTCTACAATTGTCTTTTCTTTCAAGGGTGGAATTATGCAGATATGGTGACTTTACCATACTGCTGAGGCCATTAATTCTAACTATGCAACCAGGAACGAGGATAGGACTACTGGATATATTTGGAGTCCTACTAGACCTTATGTGAGGTTTTCCATTATGGTATGTCAAACACACCGAGGAGCATATTTTGATTAATTAGAAGGGGATCAGTAATTATTTTCTGTAAAAAGCCAGATGGTAAATACTGTATGGAGCCCCTGCATGGTGCAATTTGTTTAACATGCTCAGCTGCTAACAGAGGGGTTGGAGGTTTGAAAACACTAATAGGTGTCATAGAAGAAAGTCGTGGTGATTTACTCCTAAGAAATCATCTGTTGAAAACCCTGTGGCACCCATTTCACTCTGACACGCACGGGGTTGCCATAAGTCAGGATCAACTCGACGTAACTGGTTAAATGTTGTAAGCTCTGCACACCATAAACAACAGTCTTTGTTGTATGTCTTCTTTTCTTCTAGTTCTTCTTTTAACAACGTTTTGAAAATGTAAACACCATTCTCAGCTTGCGACATTGGCTGGATTTGGCCTATCTTTATCTGCCAACCCCTGAGTAATGAAAGGGAAGGACTCCATATACCAAGAATTTCCAAAAGCCCCCCTTCTGTTGGACTGTAGTGTTGTTCGGGGTATCTATCAATCTGTGTTATTTCAGATTCAGTGTCCAGTATCCCCTAAAAGTTTAGGAGGTTAGCTTTTGATGATATTGGTACAGGGGATGTCTAGAAGCAAGATTCACGTGTTGTCGACGGATGTTATAGCAGCTCCTTCCTTAACCAGCCATCCTTCCATTCACAGAACTTGAGGCCAGTCAGCTGATTAGGAATAGGTGAACACTATGGTACTGTTGCCTCATTAGGGTCCATGCCCTGGAGCAGTGGAGCAAAGGAAACGTACTCCAAGTCAGAAAGAGTGAGATACTTTACGAGGTGGCCACCAACGGGGATCTGACAGCAACGCAGGCTGTTTCTATGGCGTCCCAAAAGGCATTTTTACATTAGAGCTTACATATGACTTTTACAAAGGTTAGAAGTGTCTTTGTAGCCCGCAGATGGCATGGCCAGAGGAGTTATTCGTTACAAGGTAATTACAAGAGACTCTTTATCAAACTAAAGAGATACGTGCCATACATCTCCTTATCAGGCTAAAGATATACATTTCAGACATCTGGGCTGATTCAGGAAATAATGTTGGAGTTATTATTCCCTGTCCTTGAGCATAGAGAATGTGACCCAGCTGGAGCTGGGCTCAGGGGCTCACAAGGACACATCGACTGGGCCCCGAGGTATAAAGACAATAACTAAGATAATCTTGGACAATATCTCTTAGGGAAACTTTTACATAAAGCCAATCAAACAGAACACAAGACTTTCCACTCTTTATTTTTTTCTATTAGCATTTAGTGAATAGAAAATTTGTTGAACCAGTGAAGATCCTCCTAACTGTCGTTACTGAAACCTGCACCAATGATTGTTAAACAAAGACAATTCAAAATGTAGACTCACAGATTCTAGCCAATCTGTGAAAAGGTGACGCTTTCAATGGTTTCCCCATTTATAATGTTAATATGTACTGATGACTCTGTAATGGTCTTTGGACTTGGGCAGACATGGCTGTGGCAGCATGCTTGTCCCTTTTCCCATTCTTGCCTATTCTGTAATATTCTTTGGATTCAGGCAGACATGGCTGTGGCAGCATGCTTGTTCTTTTTCCCATTCTTGCCTATTCTGTAACATTAACATTCTTTGGACTCAGACAGACATGGCTCTAGCAGTATGCTTGTCCATTTTCCCACTCTTACCTATTCTGTAATATTCTTTGGACTCAGGCAGACATGGCTTTACCACCATGCTTGTCCATTTTCCCACTTTGGTCTGTTCTGTGATATTTCCTTGGACTCGGGCAGCCATGAATCTGGCAGCATGGTTGTCCACTTCCCACTTTTGCCCCTTTGAATATATGTCGAATAAAACTTTATTTTTGCTTTACTAAACTTTGTGATGTTTTTCCCCTACAACAGGGCTCTAACCTTCCTATGGGGGGGGGTCACAAGCCACAGGTGGCCAGACAGAGCAAAACAACATCATTAGCAGTTATGCAAAAAAGAGAAGGCAAAGAAAAAAAATTAAAAAAAAAACAGGTTCATCATGGCGTTAGGTATGTCAAGCTTCCAGTCGCCCATTTTCAAAAGGAGAAAACATGCTGGGGAGTATTAGAGACACAGTCCTCCACCGTGATGGCTCAGCTTTGGCTTTTATGACCAGGTATAGACAGGTAGCTGTTGTTGCCACTGTTGATTAAAATTCTCTTAAAAGTTCTCTTTTATGGAGAGTGACAGAATGGATAAGAAAACAGGATCCATCAATATGCTGTCTAAAAGAGACACACCTTAGAAACAAAGATGTGAATTTATTAAAAGTCAAAGGTTGGAAAGAAAATATATCAAGATAACAACTACCAAAAAAGACCAGGAGTGACAATTCTAATCTCAGATAAAATAGACTTTAAAACAAAATCTACCATAAAGACAAAGAAGGACACTATATAATGATTAAGGGGACGATCCATCATGAAGACATAACCATAATGAACATCTGCATACCCAATGACAGGGCTCCAAAATACATAAAACAAACTCTAACAACACTGAAAAGAGAAATTGACAGTTCCACAATAATAGTAGGAGACTTCAACACACCACTATCAGTAAAGGACAGAACAACTAAGAAGAAACTCAGCAAAGATACAGAAGACCTAAAGGGCACAATCAGCCAACTTGACCTCATAGACATATATAGAATACTCCATCCAACAGCTGCAAAGTACACATTCTTTTCCAATGCACATGGAACATTCTCCAGAATAGACCACATCTTAGGCCACAGAGAAATCCTCAAAAAGATCCAAAAGTTTGAGATAATTCAAAGTATCTTTTCTGACCACAATGCCTTCAAGGTAGAACTTAACAATAGAAAGAGCAAGGAAAAAAATCAACTACATGGAAACTGAATAATACCCTGCTTACACATCAGCGGGTAATAGAAGAAATCAGAGAGGGAATCAAAAAATTCCTAGAATCAAATGAGAAGGAAAACACATCATACCAAAACCTTTGGGACACAGCAAAGGCAGTCCTCAGAGGACAATTTATAGCCAAAGATGCACATATCAAAAAAAAAGAAAGGGACAAAATCCAAAGATTAACTACACAACTCAAACAAATAGAAAGAGAACAGCAAAAAAAAGCAAACAACCACTGGAAGAAAGGAAATAGTAAAGATCAGAGCAGAAATAAATGAAATAGAGAACAGAAAAACAATAGAAAGAATCAACAAAACCAAAAGTTGGTTCTTTGAAAGAGTCAACAAAATCGGCAAACTACTGGCCAGACTGACAAAAGAAAAACAGGAGAGGACACAAATAACCCAAATAAGAAATGAGATGAGGGACATTACAACAGACCCAACTGAAATAAAAAGGATTATAACAGAATATTATGAAAAACTATACTCCAACAAATCTGAAAACCTAGAGGAAATGGATAAATTTCTAGAAACACACAGCCTACCCAAACTACAACAAAGTGATGTTAAAAATCTGAACAGACCCATAACAAGAGAAGAGATTGAAAAGGTAATCAAAATACTCCCAACCAAAAAAAGCCCTGGCCCAGATGGCTTCACCGGAGAATTCTACAAAACATTTACAAAAGAGCTTGTATCAGTACTACTCAAGCTCTTTCAGATCATAGAAGAGGAAGCAACACTTCCAAATTCATTCTATGAAGCCAGCATAACACTGATACCAAAACCAGGCAAAGACGTCACAAAAAAAGACAATTACACACCAATATCTCTCATGAATAAAGATGCAAAAATTCTGAACAAAATTCTAGCCAATAGAATTCAGCATCATATCAAAAAAATGATACACCACGACCAAGCAGGATTCATACCAGGTACGCAAGGATGGTTCAACATTAGAAAATCAATCAAAATAATCCACCACATAAATAAAAGGAAAGAAAAGAATCACATGATCATCTCAATTGACACTGAAAAGGCATTTGACAAACTCCAACACCCATTACTGATACAAACTCTCAATAAAATAAGTATAGAAGTGAAATTTCTCAACATAATAAGGGGCATCTATGCAAAATCAATGGCCAACATCATTCTTAATGGAGAGAGGCTGAAAACATTCCCCTTGAAAACAGGAATAAGACAAGGATGCCCTTTATCACCACTCCTATTTAACATTGTGGTGGAAGTTCTAGCTAGAGCAATAAGGCAAGAGAAAGAAATAAAGGGCATCTAAATTGGTAATGAGGAAGTTAAACTGTCCCTGTTGTAGATGATATGATACTATACATAGAAAACCCTAAAGACTCTACGAGAAATCTACTGGAACTAATAGAAAGGTTCAGCAGAGTAGCAGGATACAAGATAAACATTCAAAAATTGGTTGGATTCCTATACACCAGTAAGTAGAACGATGAAAAGGAAATCAGGAAAACAACACCATTTTCAATAGCCCGTAAAAAGATAAAATACTTAGGAATAAATCTGACCAGGGATGTAAAAGAACTATACAAAGAAAACTACAAAACACTACTGCATGAAACCCAGAGGGATCTACATAAATGGAAAAACATACCGTGCTCATGGATAGGCAGACTCCACATTGTGAAAATGTCAATTCTACCCAAAGCAATTTACAAATATAACGCAATCCTGATCCAAATGCCAACAACATTCTTCAGAGAGATGGAACAAATAATCATTAACTTTATATGGAAAGGGAAGAAGCCCCGAATAAGTAAAGCACTACTGAAGAAGAAGAATAAAGTTGGAGGACTCACATTACCTGACTTCAGAACCTGCTATACAGCTACAGTAGTCAAAACAGCCTGGTACTGGTACAACGACAGATACATTGACCAATGGAACAGAATTGAGAACCCAGATGTCAATCCATCCACCTATGGTCACCTGATCTTCGACAAGGGCCCAAAGTCCATCAAATGGGAAAAGACAGTCTTTTTAACAAATGGTACTGGCAAAACTAGATATCCATCTGCAAAAAAATGAAACCGGACCCATACCTCACACCGTATACAAAAACTACTTCAAAATGGATCAAAGACCTGAATATAAAGCCTAAAACTATAAAGTTCATAGAAGAAAAAATAGGACAAATACTTCAGGCCCTAATACATGGCATTAACAGGATACAAACCATAACCATCAATGCACAAACCCCAAAAGATAAGCTAGATAACTGGGATCTTCTAAAAATCAAACACCTGTGCTCTTCAAAAGACTTCACCAAAAGATTAAAAACAGAACCTATGGACTGGGAAAAAATTTTTGGACAGTACATGTCAGACAAAGGTCTAATCTCCATAATCTACAAGAAAATCCAACACCTCTACAACAAAAAGACAAATAATCCTATTAAAAAATGGGCAAAGGAAATGAACAGACATTTCACCAAAGAAGACACTCAAATGGCCAACAGACACATGAGGAAATGCTCACAATCACTAGCCATTAAAGAAATGCAAATTAAAACCACAATGAGATACCTTCTCACCCCGGCATTACTGGCACGAATCAAAACACTGGAAATAACAAATGTTGTAGGGGCTGCGGGGAGATGCGAACTCTTAGGCACTGCTGGTGGGAATGCAAAATGATACAACCATTTTGTTAAATGATATGCTGCTTCCTCAGAAAGCTAGAAATAGCCATACCATTCGATGCAGCAATCCCACTCCTAGGAATATATCCTAGAGAAATAAGAGTCGTCACTCGAATAGACATATGCACACCTATGTTCATGGCAGCATTGTTCACAATAGCAAAACGATGGAAACAACCTAGATGCCCATCAACAGATGAATGGATAAACAAACTATGGTACATACACACAATGGAGTACTATGCAACAAGAAAGAACAACAATGAATCTGTGAACCATCTTATAACATGGATGAAACTGGAGGACATTATGCTGAGTGAAATAAGTCAATCATAATAGGACAAATATTGTATGAGACCTCTATTGTAAAAACCCATGCAAAAGTTCACACACAAAATGTAACAATCTTTGTTGTTTACCAGGGTTGGAAGGGGTCGGGGGGAAATACTAAATAGGCAATAGATAAGTGGTATCTTGGGTGAAGGGTGAGACAGTACACAATACAGTGGAAACTAGTACAACCTGTACAAGGAAAGGTCATGGAAGCCCCATAGACACATTCAAACTCCCTGAGGGACTGAATTGCTGGGTGGAGGGCTCTGGGGACCATGGTCTTGGGGAACATCTAGCTCAATTGGCATGACACAGCTTATAAAGACAATGCTCTACATTCTACCTTGGTGAGTAGTGTCTGGGATCTTAAAAGCCTGTGAGCGGCCATCTAGGATACTCCACTGGTCTCATCCCTTCGGGAGCAAGGGAGAATGAAGAGAACAGGATACAAGGAAAAGATTAGTCCAAAGGACTATTTGTCCACAGCTACCAAGGCCTCCACTGGACTGAGTCCAGTACAGCTAGATGGTGCCCGGCTACCACCACTGACTGATCTGACCAGGATCACAAGAGAGGGTTCTGGACAGAGCTGGAGAAGGATGTCAAGCATAAGTCTAACTCACAAAAAAAAAGACCAGATTTACTGGCCTAAAGGACACTGGAGGAACCTCGAGAGTATGGCCCCCAGACACCCTTTTAGCTCAGTGGTGAAGTTACCTCTGAGGTTCACTGTTCAGCCTGGGAGTGGACAGTCCTGTAAAACCAAATGAGACTAACGAGGTACAGGAGTCCAGTGACAAGGGCCAGAAGGCAGAAGGGGACAAGGAAACTGGTGATAGGGAACCCAAGGTTGAGTAAGGATATTGTTGATGTGTTGTGAGATTGTTAACCATTGTCATAGGGCAACATTTGTAGTAACTGTTAAATGAGAAACTATTTTGTTCTGTAAGCCTTCATCTTAAGTGAGAATAACAGCACAATTGGAAGAGTATAGTCAATGGCACTGAACTGTGTAGGTAGAAATTTTTGAAATGGTGTATCTTTGGCTATGTGTATTTTCACCAAAAAAAAAAAAAAGGTTGAGAATTTAGAGGGTTAATATGTTGTGGGGTTGTTAACCAATGTCATAAAACAACATGTGTACTACTGTTTCATGAGAAACTGTTTGTTTTGTAAGCCTTCACCTGAAGTACAATAAAATATTAAAAAAAAAACAAAAAACTGTAGGTGGTTTAATTCATCTGCACTCTTGAGAGCAGTTTTAAGAAAAGTCAATATGTGTTTTAGGATGATAGCATCAATTCTCAACGTACTTTAGAATTTTCATTCTATATTGTTTGCAAAATCTCATTTTGTAAAGTATTTTCAGTGTTGGCTAACTTTTGACTTTTAGGTTTGACTTGACTTATTAAACAACCAAAATCTTTTGAAAAAAAAAACAGTTCTCTTTTAATTTGGTTTCATGCTCTTGGTGAATAATTTATTGCAGACAATACTCTCCTTAGATTAGAAACATTTGACTACCAAATTGGCCCTAAAATCAACTACAGCATTGTAACCACATTAACCATTGACAGTTCAGTGCTTATACCTGGCCTTCATCCAATCTGACATTTTCTCAGCTAGGCCATTTCAAACGGAATGTTTTACATAAGCTTTCCTTGAGAGAATAGACAGTAAAACGTTAAAACAAACAAACAACTACAAAAAAAAAAAAAAAACCTGCAATTTTTCTCACTCAATAAATCCAAGGTGAATAGTCTTCTGGGTCAACAACAGTTTTGAAGTGCTGCTGCAGAGGAAGGAATTAAATGCTTCCAAGAAGGTGTATGTCATTGACTTTATCATTCATGTGATTTACAATTTGTTTTATAGGTGAATAAATTCAATATGACTGCGCCAGTAAGCAAATACTGTCTTGCAAAGTCTTTAAATTATTGCATCAATGCTTCTTAGTCTTCGGTTCACACATGGAGAAAAAAATTTAAATGCTAATCACTTCCTTCCTTCCCCCTTACTTCTTTTTCTCCCTTCCTCTTTCCTTCTGGAACATTAGAGTAATGTAGTTAAGCAACCATTACCATATTATTAGGAAAATAGCGTGTGCCTTCTACATTTATTTGTCAACTGCTCCCTCCCCCGGCAGGTATTTTTGTAAAAGCATTATGCTAATTTTTTACAACAATATGTTAAAAAAAATTGGGATAAAGAAGTTTAGGAAACTACCTCCTGGGGGTGGAGGAGGAGGAACAGTTGGCAAATAAACGTAGATGGCACGTGTTATTTGCGTAAAATACTGTAGTTGGTTTCTCATTCTTCCATCTCATCCTCTTTCTAATACTGGTTGGAGGCATTCTGCAGGATTGGGCGTCAGCACTGCAGCAGTCCAGCAGTGATCAGGGGCAAGTGATGAGGCAGCAGACTAAGGCAGTGGCTTGCTGTGGTTGTGAGGCTTGTTACATAGAGGAATTGAACAAGTATCTTAATATGTTAAGGACAATGAGGGTCAGATTTCTCACTATTGGAGAAGAGATTTACAGATATGAGAAAAACTGGAATAAAATTGGTGAGACTGGATTGGAATTGAAGATATCAGTATGAATTCTTATTTATGTATAGATAAATAAGTTAGATATGTGTAGTTTTCAGGTTCCCTTGAGTCAGTTCTGACTCATAGTGACCCCATGTATAATAAAACAAAAAGTGGCTCGGTCGTGTGCCATCCACACGATAATAGGTATGTCTGAGCCCGTTGTTGTCAGCCCACTGTGTCAGTCCATCTGGTGAAGGGTCTTCCTCTTTTTCCCTCACTCTCTACTTTATCAACCATGATATCCTTCTCCAGGGATTGGTCCATCCTGATAATATGCATAAAGTAGGCAAGATGAAATCTTAGCATACTCCCTTCTCAGGAACATTCTTGCTGTATGTCTTCCTGATTTAGGAAATAATATTGCAGTCATTATTCCCTGTCCTTGAGCATAGAGAATGTGACCCAGCTGGTGCCGGACTCACAAGGGCTCACAAGGACACATCAGCTGGGCCCTGAAGTATAAAGACAATAGCTAGGATAATCTTGGAAAATATCTTTTAGGGAACCTTTCACATAAATCAATCAGACAGAACACAAAGGACTTCCCCACTTTTGTCTGTTCTATTTCCTTGGATATGGGCAGACATTAGCTCTGACAGCATGCTTGTCGGCTTCCCACTTTTGCCTTTTTGAATATATGCTGAATAAAACTTTCTTTTCGCTTTACTAAACTCTGTGATTTTTTTCCCTACAACATTCCAAGACAGATTTATTCATTCTTATGGCAGTCCATGGTATATTCAATATTCTTTACCAAAACCATAATACAAATGTGTCAATTCTTCTTTGCTCTTCCTTTTATTGTCCAGATTTCACATGTATAGGAGGTGACTGAAAATGTGATGGCTTGGCTCAGACACACCTTAGTCATCAAAGTGACATCTTCACTTTCTAACATTTTATAAAGTTGTTTTGCAGCAGATTTGCCCAGTGCAATACTTCATTTGCTTGCTTGACTGCTGCTCCCATGAGTGTGGATTATGGATTCAAGTAAAATCAAATCCTTGATACTTTCAAAAACTTCTCTATTTATGATGATGTTACTTATTGGTCCAGTTGTGAGGATGTTTGTTTTCTTTATGTAGAGATATAATACATATTCAAGGCTGCAGTATTGAATCTTCATCAATAAGTGCTTTAAGTTCTCTTTACTTTTAGCAAGCAAGGTTGGGTCATCTGCATATTGCAGGTTGTTAATGAATCTTCATCCCAACCCTGATGCTGAGTTCTTCATATAGTCTAGCTTCTCAGAGTACCTGCTCAGCATACAGATTTTGAGTAAGTTTGGTGAAAGGATAGAAACTTGGCACACACTTTTTCTGATTTTAAATTATGCAATATCCCCTTTTACTGTTCGAACAACTGCCTCTTGTTCTATTTACAGGTTCCATGTGAGCACAATTAAGTGTTCTGGAATTCCCATTCTTCTAAATGATGTCCATAATTTGTTAGGTGAATGCCTTTGCATAGTTCATACAACACAGGTAAACATCTTTCTGATATTCTTTGCTTTCAGCCAAGATCCATATGATATCAGCAATCATATTGCTTGTTCCACATCCTCTTCTGAATTTGGCTTGAATTTCTGGAAGTTCCCTATTGATGTATAGCTGTAGCCAAGTCTGAATTATCTTTTGCAAAATTTTTACTGCATGTGATATTAATGAGGTTGTTCAATAATTTCTGCATTCTGCTGGATCACCTTTCTTGGAATGGGCACAAATATGGATTTATTCCAGTTGGTTGACTAGGTAGCTGTCTTCCAAATTTCTTGGCATAGAGAAGTGACTGCTTCCAGCATAGCATCTTTTTGTTGAAGCATCTCAACTGGTATTCTGTCAATTCCTGGAGGCTTTTTTTTTCTTTTTTTTTTTTCACCATTGCCTTCAGTAAAGCTTGGGCTTCTTCCTTCAGTACCATCAGTTCTTGATCATATGCTACCTCATGAAATGGCTAAATGTGTGATACGGTGACTATATATTCCTTTCATCTTCTTTTGATGCTTCCTGAGTCATACGATATTTTACCCATAGAATCCTTCAGTATTGCAACTTAAACCTTGAACTTTTTCTTCAAGTCTTTCAGCTTGAGAAATGCTGAGCATGTTCTTCTCTTTCGGTTTTCTAACTCCAGGTCTTTGCACATTTCATTATAATACTATATTTTGTCTTCTTGAGTTGCCGTTTCACATCTTCTGTTTAGCTTTTTTACTTCATCATTCCTTCCATTCAGTTTAGGTACTTGATACAGATTAAATTGTGTGCTCCAAAAACTTGTGTCAACTTGGCTAGGCCATGATTCCCAGTATTGCGTGGTTGTCCTCCATTTTGTGATCTGATGTGATTATCCTATGTGTTGTAAATCTTAGCCTCTATGCCTGTGGTTGTGATCCTATTTGTAAGTGAGATGTCCGTTATGTTAATGAGGCAGGACACAAGCTACAGAATTAGGTTTTGTCTTGAATCAATCTATTTTGAGATATAAAAGAGATAAGCAAGCAGAGAAGAGAGGGACTTCATATCACCAAGGAAGAAGAGCCAGGAGTGGATTGTGTACTTTGTACCCAGGGTCCCTCTGCTGAGAACTTCTAGACCAAGGGAAGATTGATGGATTGATGACAAGGACCGTCCTCCAGAGCTGACAGAAAGAGAAAGCCGTCCCCTAGAGCTGGTGCTCTAAATTTGGACTTCTGATCTCCTAAACTGTGAGAGAATAAATTTCTGTTCGTTAAAGCAAGCCATTTGTGGTATTTCTGTTATAGCCACACTAAATAGCTAAGACAGAAATTTGGTAACAAGAGTAGGGTGCTGCTCTAACCGATACCTACAATGTGAAATCAGTTTTGGAATTGAGTAATGGGTAGAGTCTGGAAGAGTTTTAAAGTACCTAATAGTAAAAGCCGAGATTGCCTCAAAGAGACTGTGGAATTATGGACATCAGACAATTCTGATGAGGGCTCAGAAGGAAGTGAAAAAAGCTGTAACACCAGAAACAGAGCAGACCATGAGAGGCAGCAACAGAACCAGGAAACCGGCACAGGACAGTGTGGGAGACAGAGCAAGAGAGCTGAATGCCTTCAGGCAGGAGGCTTCCTGGAGGACTGGGATGTCTCTGGGCACTTATTGGTGGAGCTAGGCTTGCCAACCCAAGGTGCAAGAGAACTGAATGTTTTCTGGCCGAGGTTTACTGGCAGAGTTTGGTGCCTCTAGGCACTTATCAGTATGGCTAAAAAGCTTTGGTACACTTGCCCAAGAAGGGAAGATGCTGGGCCAATCCAAGAGGCCCAAGGGAAGTAGGACCAGGAAGTAAATGCTGAAGAGACAAGGAGCACAGGAAGCAGAGTTGCCTTGGTCTTAAAGGGTGGGGCCACAATCTCTAGGGCCTCAAAGCATGGGGTCATGGCTTCCTAGGTTTCAAAAAGTCAGATCTTCACCAACTGAGTTCCAGAGTGTGGGGCTACCTTTCATGAGTACCATCGGGATTGGGCTGGATCCACTTCCTAAAGCTGAGGGAATGCAGCTGCCATGCCCAAGGGGCAGAAGAATAGGGCCTGCCAGGGCTGAGGGCATAGGATCACCACTTAGGCAGACTAGAAGAATGGGGCCGCACAAATGTAAGGAGGCAGAGTTGCTGTCCCATTGTGCCTGGAAGGGAGAGCCGAAGCCCAGGGCCAAGGGGCCTCCACCCAGAATTCGGAGAGTGTGGCCAACACACAGAGTCTGGAGGGCAGGGTTGTTGCCTAAAAGGTCTCAGAGAACAGAGGATTATTTTCAAGCCTTGAGAGCAAATGTAATGTGTTCTCCTGATTTGCTTGGTGCCTGTTATCCCTTCTTTCCCTCCAATTTCTCTCATTTATAATGGAAATATCTACTTTGTGCCTGTTCCACCATTGTACTTTGGAAGAAAATTACTTGTATTCTATATTTCACATGTTTAGATTTTGTCCCAGGAAGGAATTTGGGCTTGGAGTTGATTTAAGACTTTTGGGATGATATGATGGAGTGAATGTGTTCTACATGTGGCAAGGACATGAATTTTTTGAGGTCAAAAGGTGGAATGTTATGGATTGAATTTTATCTCCCCAGAATGTGTATTAGCTTGGCTAGGCTATGATCCCCAGGCTTGTGTGGTTGTCCTCCATTTTGTGATTTGATGTGATTATCCTATGTAATTATCCTATGTGTTGTAAATCTGAGCCTCTATGGCTGTGGTTGTGACCCAATTTATGAGTGAGGCAGGACACAGTCTACATAATTAGGTTGTGTCTTGAGTCAATCTCTTTTGAGATATAAAAGAGAGACCAAGCAGAGAGGAGAGGGACCTCATACCAAAAAAGAAGAGCTGAAAGTAGATCTTGTCCTTTGTACCCAAAGTCCCTCTGCTAAGACGTTTCTGGACTATGGGAAGATTGATGACAGGGGCCGTCCACCAGAACTGACAAAGAAAGAGAGAGAAAGCCTTCCCCTGGAGCTGGGTCCATGAAATTCGACTTCTTTCCTCCTAGACTATGAGACAAAAAATTTCTGTTTGTTAAAGCTATCCACTTGTGGTATTTCTGTTATAGCAGCACTAGATAACTAAGATAGTACTCTTTGTTTAAAAGCAAGTTTCAGAGTCTCTTCTGACATCCATTCTAGTCTTTTTTTTTTTTTCTTTCCTGTCTTTTTAATGACCTTTTGCTTTCTTCATGTATAATGCGCTTGATGTCATCTCACAACTCTTCTAGTCTACGGTCATTAGTGTAGTGCATCAAATATATTCTTGAGATGGTTTCTCAGTTCAGGTGGGATATATATGCTGCCATAATCTGGATATGTCCAAGTAGCTATATAGGAATATAGAAATTAATGTAGATGTAAGTATGTGTTTCTGAGGGTATGCATATGTATCTATATTTTAATTATCTGTATCTCTTTCTGTAGCTATATAACACTATATGCTTTCTCTTTCCACCAGGATGGACTATGGACAGCAACACTCCAGTAGCATAGGAACACCTAGTGACCAGATCTTAGTTTCTAAATATTCTTCTTGGAGAAGTGGCTGATTCCATGTCTAGTTATGGGAAAGCACAAAATGAACCTGGAACCTGCGTACGTGAATTTAAGAATCTGAGGTGCTCTCATATATGAATTAAGTGACTTCAGACCTAAAATTAAAAACTCCATTCTGAATTAAACTAAGAACCTCATTTCTACTCTTCTAAGAAAACATTCAGCCTTTTGTCAAAGTTTTATTGTTTTAGAAACAAAATCCCAGTGCCTGGTAATAATGTTTATGCCTCTGGCCCCAGAGAAGGCGACTTACTGATATGTTAAATGAAGTTAGAACTTATTAATAACTTTATTGCCAAGATAAGTATATAAGCCTTATCCCTGTTCTGACTTCTAAATTAATATTTATTCACTGAGATTTTTCCACTGCAATCAGCTAGGTCTT
Source organism: Dugong dugon (assembly GCA_030035585.1). Taxonomy (NCBI): domain Eukaryota; kingdom Metazoa; phylum Chordata; class Mammalia; order Sirenia; family Dugongidae; genus Dugong; species Dugong dugon. Next base: position 192,421,376 of record CM057463.1, on the reverse strand, counting down.
TGTAAATTGGTAACTAGGTAGAAACTAAGTTTGTTAAAATTAGGAGGTAGATTGTTTCTGTAAAATTCCTGACTGTCACTAACACAAAGAGTGTAGAGATTCAGGTGGTACTTTATGTAAATAAACTTGATATCTTAACCGTGAATTCCCAGGCCTTATCTCATTGCCCCTTAGATGGTTGGGGAATGCTTACATTTCAAAAGACTTTAGATTTAAAGCTGATTTAATCTTCACTGTTTTCAAGGACTCCAGTTATGCTTGTTTCAGCTTGCAAACCATCACTAACTCCCTACACCAAGAATGTTTATGTTTCATTTTAGAAATATTACCTTAGTCAAACTGTATCAAGAATGAGAGATTTGTGTTAGACTAGAAATTGATGTTAAGAAAGTTTATAGTTTCATCACCCCTTGTAAATTTTCCTTCTTTCCCTGAAACCACTTTAATGTGAACTTGTTTGCATTTGTTTACTCTGCCTGTTAAATACCCCATTGTTCTGCCTGCAAAGCAGAACAAGTGCTACAGTCAGTTTGAATGCCACAGAATGAAATTATTCCTTCAATATAATTTTTGTTATAGTATCTATTGATGTTTTAGTACAGTGTTTCTACTAGGACAAGCCTTTGTTCTAGAAAAAAGGGAAAGGTTCAAGAATGTTAAGGATATACCAAAAGAACAAGGAAGTCAGATAGAAAGAGTTCTTACTGGCCAAATATGGAACAGTTAAGTATAATCCATTATATTTCACTTAATGAAATTAATTCAGGCAGGAATCCAGAGTGGATTCTAATTCAAGTAACTACATGTTTGATGAGTAACAGGGCATTTACACAATCTCAAAGTATCTCCTATAATTATTAATTAGAAAGGAAAAATGAGAAACTTTATAGTAGAGAAACTGGCAACACCACATTGGCATAGTTAACATAATGAGTAATAGGACGTTTTGAACTTGTACACCACCTGATACTATGTAAGGAGAAAAAAATAAATAAATTAGCATCATTTCTGTGATGTTCCCAGCAAAGACAGATAGCTTCAATTTATTCATGAGGAAACATTAGACAAATCCAGCTTGAGAAACATTCAACAACTGTTTTGTAATTTCCTTGTAAGTTTGAAATCATTTCAAAATAAAAAAGGTAAAAATTAAAAAAAACACATCTGGAATCCACATCAGAATAAATAAATCATAATTTCTTGAAAACGAGATCTAAAAATCGATGCTTTTAAAACCTCTCTCCAGTTTTGTTAATTTGCAGCCAGCTTTGAGAACTACAGATCTGCGTAGGGCCAATAAATATCTACTGGCAGGATCAAGTGCTGTGTTCTGGGTTGTGTTAACCAATACAAACACACACAACACACACACACACAGTCTGTTAAGTTAACCACACCCAGATGCAGGACCTTGTATGTTAAATGAAGAACCTCACAAAGTGTATCTATATTGAGACACTCATTCCAAATTAAAATCATTTTCTTTCTTTCTCAGTAAAGTATCCTTTAACTTCTCCAGATTCATGTTGATGAAAATTTAAAAGTTTTATGTTGTATTTGTTTATTTGTTACATGATGGGATTAATTTTAATTACCTATCTTGGAAATATGAGGGAAACTAATTATTATGAAGCATTACCAGAAGCAGCTATTTAACATGATGTTACTTACAGTATTTTATCTTAATGGATACTTCCATTGCGAAAAGCCTTACCACTTTGTTTCTATGTGTCCACAAATATTAATTTAATTATTACACCACAGTGGCCCTTAAGCCCCATCCTGGAATACGAATGCCTTCCTTTCTTTCTTGGCTGAGTAATTAATTCCAAATATCATATTTTCTTGAGGCTCTTTTGCTTACAAGACATTCTCGGTAGTAAGTTATTTATGAGTTAGTATTCTTTAGTGACACAGTGGTAAAGAGCTTGGCTGCTAACCAAAATGGTGGCAGTTCAAACCCACCGGCTGCTCCTTGGAAACCCTATGGGGCAGTTCTGCTTTGTCCTACAGGGTCACTATGAGAAGAAATCTACTTGACTGCAACAGATTTGGTTTCTTTTGGTTATTCTTCAGTTAAAAGTAAGCAAAACAAACTTGGTTATTTTTGGCAAAGGAAATTTATTATGAAAATATTAAGTGCTTATAGAAATGATAGATTATTAAGATAGAGAATACACAAAAACAGACTCTAAAACAATCTTCATAAAGCAATAGTAGGAAACTTCTGTTGGGATGATTGACTATTAGCCGCTTTTTTCTAATTTTGAACCATTTACTTAATATTCGAAGTTCGGGGAGAGGTCATCTAACTGATACAGCTGAGAATACACGCGTACTCAATGATTCTTTTGGCAGGATCAGTAAACAGATACAGCTAAAGAGCTTCCAGAAATGGTAGGCATTGTGTTATAATGTTTAACAACCAAAACAGACAATGGTATCCTGTTATTTCCTAAAAAAGAGAAATCAGAGTGCTGGCAGTAAGGGTGAATGAATGCTGAGGATGCAGTAAAAGCCAAACCCTGGAGTGGTACATGAAAATGTCGTTGAACATTATTCAGTTGATGTTTCCCTAATATTGTGGAATAGGATGCCATTTAGCGTTGTCTTTTTGTTTGTTTTTAACCAAAAACTCACCATTGACCCCTCCCCGCAGTCCCTAGTCACCACTAATCTGTTTTTGGCTCTATGCATTTGCCTCTTCTAGATATTTCATAAAAGTGAAATTATAATAATTGTCCTCCTGTGTCTGACTTATTTCACTTAGCGCAATGTTTTCAAGGTTCATCCATGTTGTAGCATATCAGAACTTCACATATCCTTATGGCTGAATAATATTCTGTTGTATATTTATATCACACTTTGTTTAGCCATTCCTTTGTTGGGTGACACATTGTTTCCATATTTTGTTATTGTGAATAATACCTCAATGAACATTGGTATACAGGTATCTATTTGAGTCCCTACTTTCAAGACTTTTGGGTATACATCTAGGATAAGAATTGCTGAGTTATATGGCGATATTGATTAACTTTCTGAGAACTGACCACTTAACTATTTTCCACAGCGGCTGCACCAGTTTGCATTCCCACCATCAATGGACAGGTATTCTAATTTCTGCATGTTCTTGCCCACATTGTTATTTTTTTTAATCAAGGTAATGTCTTCCAGAGTTCTTTTATAATTTTTCTATAAACCACATGTGTTGTCACTTGATATAAAAGTTGTTTGGGAAATGCAAAATCAAGCCAGCTTTTTTACTACAAGTAAGTGCTGTAGCTTTTCACCAAGGAAATAACACAACCCATCCTGAAAATAAGCATACAATAACTAAACAAATCCAAATATTATGGAGGGTAGAAGCTGGATAAAATCTTTCTTTCTGGATGTGTTTCTTTAGGTCACAGGTCTGTTCATGTTTTGACGCCAATAGAAGACACTCTGCTATTGAGGACATAATCAATTCATAAAGCGATATAGCAATCTTAGAAAAATTTGGCACACTTTATCGGAAACATGCAGTTAAACTTAGAATTCCTGTTAAGTATCATTTTGTGAAAAGTCTAGGATAAGTTTGTACAGTCTTTAGTTTATCTGGAGAGAATTATATATATGTATATAAAATCGACTATGTTTTGGGAAAATTATAGTTTTTAAATAATTTTATTTCCCTGAGGCTGAGAGCCCATAAACGTAACCCTTCTTTAAGGCTTCCTTGTACACTGAACAATTCTAGGAGATCATCTGTATGTTGCAGCAGAACTAACTCACAAGGGGAATTTAGATATTTTAAGTCATGGTTGAAGACCTGGGAAAAATAGGATGCTTTGGTGAAACTCAGTGCATGACTGCCAGGATATTTTCCCAACGCCACAGCCCAGGTGAAGCCAAACAGGTATTGATAGTCCTTGTCTAGAGCACACTGTAAAAGGCAGATAAGATCTATTATAGTGAAGCAAGTGGCTGCAGAAGGAATTGATGAGAGGATGATATTTGGATTAAGAACTACCAAAAGGTCATGAGGGATGACAATTTTGTGGATAGCTCTGACATCTTAAGTCAATATCCTCATCCAATTTATTTCTTTGTGTCAGGAAAGGAGTATTACAAAGTATATTGTAGGATCTGAGATTGCCTTTGGCTATAAGGTTTTCAACTGTAGATTATTTGTAATAGCGTCATCAAATCTCTCTGAACTTTAGTAGGTTCTCCTCCAATTATTTTCCCTATGTCAGTGGAATTTTTTTTTTATTCTACTTCAGGTGAAGGTTTACAGAACAAATAGTTTCTCATAAAGTGTAGTACACATATTGTTTTATGACATTGGTTAACAACCCCATGACATGTCAACCCTCTCCCTTATCAACATTTTTTTTTTTTTGGTGAAAATATACATAGCCAAAGATACACCATTTCAAAAATTTCTACATGCACAGTTCAGTGACATTGACTATGATCTTCCAATTGTGCTGCTATTCTCACTTAAGATGAAGGTTTAAAGATCAAAATAGTTTCTCATTAAACAGTACACATGTTGCCCTATGACAATGGTTAACAACCTAACAACACATCAACACTATCCTTATTCAACCTTGGGTTCCTTATCACCAGCTTTCCTGTCCCCTTCTGCCTTCTAGCCCTTGTCCCTGGACTGCTGTGCCTCATTAGTCCCATTTGGTTTCATGGGGCTGTCCACTCCCCGGCTGAATGGTGAACCTCGGAACTGACTTCACCATTGAGGTGAAAGGGTGTCTGGGGGACATACTCTCAGGGTTTCTCCAGTCTCCTTTAGGCCAGTAATTCTGCTCTTTTTTTTGTGCGTTAGAATTTTGTTCTACATCCTTCTCCAGATCTGTCCAAAACCCTCTGTTGTGATCCCGGTCAGAGCAGTCAGTGGTGGTAGCCGGGCACCATCTAGCCGTACTGGACTCAGTCTGGTGGAGACCTTGGTAGCTGTGGTCCATTAGTCCTTTGGACTAATCTTTTCCTTGTATCCTGTTCTCTTCATTCTCCCTTGCTCCCGAAGGGATGAGACCAGTGGAGTATCTTAGATGGCCCCTCATAGGCTTTTAAGACCCCAGACACTACTCACCAAGGTAGAATGTAGAGCATTGTCTTTATAAGCTGTGTTATGCCAATTGAGCTAGATGTTCCCAGAGACCATGGTCCCCACATCCCTCCGCCCAGCAATTCAGTCCCTCAGGGAGTTTGGATGTGTCTATGGGGCTTCCATGACCTTTCCTTGTACAAGTTGTGCTAGTTTCTCCTGTATCGTGTACTGTCTCACCCTTCACCCAAGATACCACTTACCTATTGCCTGTTTAGTATTCCCCCCCCCACTCCTCCCATCACTGGTAACCAGCAAAGATTGTTCTATTTTGTGTGTGAACTTTTTCATGGGTTTTTACAATAGAGGTCTCATACAATATTTGTCCTTTTGTGATTGACTTCTTTCACTCAGCATAATGTCCTCCAGTTTCATCCATGTTATGAGATGCTTCACAGATTCATCATTGTTCTTTCTCGTTGCATAGTACTCCACTGTGTGTATGTACCATGGTTTGTTTATCCATACATCTGCTGATGGGCATCTAGGTTGTTTCCATCTTTTTGCTATTGTGAACAAGGCTGCAGTGAACATGGTAGTCCATATGTCTATTTGTATGATGGATCTTATTTCTCTAGGATATATTCCTAGCAGTGGGATTGCTGGATCGTATGGTCTTTCTATTTCTAGCTTTCTAAGGAAGTGCCATATCATTTTCCAAAATGGTTTTATCATTTTGCATTCCAACCAGCAGTGCATAAGAGTTCCCATCTCCCCACAGCCCCTCCAACATTTGTTATTTCAAGTGTTTTTGATTCATGCCAGTAATGCCAGGGTTAGATGATCTCTTATTGTGGTTTTAATTTTAATTTCTCTAATAGCTAGTGATTTCGAGCATTTCCTCATGTGTCTGTAGGCCATTTGAATCTCTTCTTTGGTGAAGTGTCTGTTCATTTCCTTTGCCCATTTTTTAATAGGATTATTTGTCTTTTTTGTTGTAGAGGTGTTGGATTTTTTGTAGATTATGGAAGTTAGACCTTTGACTTGTACTGTCCAAAAAAATTTTTCCCAGTCTGTAGGTTCTCTTTTTACTCTTTTGGTGAAGACTTTTGAAGAGCATAGGTGTTTGATTTTTAGAAGATCCCAGTTATCTAGTTTATCTTCTGGGGTTTGTCTGTTGATGGTTATCATTTGTATCCTGTTAATGCCATGTGTTAGGGCCTGTAGCATTGGTCCTATTTTTTCTTCTATGAACTTTATAGTTTTGGGCTTTATATTTAGGTCTTTGATCCATTTTGAAGTAGTTTTTGTATACGGTGTGAGGTATGGGTCCTGTTTCATTTTTTTTGCAGATGGATATCCAGTCTTGCCAGCACCATTTGTTAAAAAGACCATCTCTTCCCAATTTGATGGACTTTGGGGCCTTGTCAAAGATCAGGTGACCGTAGGTGGATGGATTTACATCTGGGTTCTCAATTCTGTTCCATTGGTCAATGTGTCTGTCGTTGTACCACTACCAGGCTGTTTTAACTACTGTAGCTGTATAGTAGGTTCTGAAGTCAGGTAGTGTGAGTCCTCCAACTTTCTTTTTCTTCTTCAGTAGTGCTTTAGTTATTCGGGGCTTCTTCCCTTTCCATATAAAGTGAATGATTAGTTTTTCCATCTCTTTGAAGAATGTTGGTGGTATTTGGATCGGGATTGCATTGTATTTATAAATTGCTTTGGGTAGAATTGTCATTTTCACAATGTTGAGCCTACCTATCCATGAGCATGGTATGTTATACCATTTATGTAGATCCCTTCGGGTTTCATGCAGTAGTGTTTTGTAGTTTTATTTGAATAGGTATTTTACATCCCTGGTTAGATTTATTCCTAAGTATTTTATTTTTTTAGGGGCTCTTGTAAATGCTATTGTTTTCCTGAATTCGTTTTCAATATTCTCTTTGTTGGTGTATAGGAATCTAACAGATTTTTGTATATTTATCTGGAATCCTGCTACTACACTGAATCTATTAGTTCCAGAAGATTTCTCGTGGAGTCTTTAGGGTTTTCTATGCAGAGTATCATATCATCCGCAAACAGGAAACATTTAACTTCTTCATTACCAATTTGGATGCCCTTTATTTCTTTTTCTTGCCTTATTGCTCTAGCTAGAACTTTCAGCACAATGTTACATATGAGTGGTGATAAGGTGCGTCCTTGTCTCTTTCCTATTCTCAAGGGGAATGTTTTCAGCCACTCTCCATTAAGAATGATGTCGGCCGTTGGTTTTGCATAGATGCCCTTTATTATGTTGAGAAATTTCCCTTCTATACTTATTTTATTCAGGAATGGGTGATGGACTTTGTTGAATGCCTTCTCTGAGTCAATCAAGAAGATCATGTGATACTTTTCTTTCCTTTATTTATGTGGTGGATTACATTGATTGATTTTTCTAATGTTGAACCATCCTTGCATACATGGTATGAATCTTACTTGGTCATGGTGTATTATTTTTTTGATATGATGCTGAATTCTACTGGCTAGAATTTTTTTGAGAATTTTTGCATCTATTTTCATGAGAGATACTGGTCTGTAATTTTCTTTTTTTGTGGCATCTTTCCCTTGTTTTGGTATCAGCGTTATGCTGGCTTCATAGACTGAATTCAGAAGTGTTGCTTCCTTTTCTATGCTCTGAAATAGCTTGAGTTGTACTGGTACAAGCTCTTCTCTGAATGTTTTGTAGAATACTGGAGTGAAGCCATCTGGGCCAGGGTTTTTTTTTTTTTGGTTGGGAGTTTTTTTTATTAACTTTTCAATCTCTTCTCTTGTTACAGGTCTGTCCAGATTTTCAGTATCACTTTGTTGTAGTTTGGGTAGGTAGTGTGTTCTAGAAATTTATCCATTTCCTCTAGGTTTTCAAATTTGTTGGAGTATAGTTATTCATAATATTCTGTTATGATCCTTTTTATTTCAGTTGGGTCTGTTGTAATGTCCCCCATTTCATTTCTTATTTGGGTTATTTGTGCCCTCTGATGTTTTTCTTTTGTCAGTCTGGCCAGTGGTTTGTCGATTTTGTTGATTCTTTCAAAGAACCAACTTTTGGATTTGTTGATTCTTTCTATTGTTTTTCTGTTCTCTATCACATTTATTTAAGCTGTGATCTTTATTATTTCCTTTCTTCTGGTGGTTGTGGGCTTTTTTTGCTGTTCTATTTCTATTTGTTTGAGTTGTGTAGTTAATCTTTGGATTTTGTCCCTTTCTTCTTTTTGATGTGTGCATCTATTACTATAAATTGTCCTCTGAGAAGTGCCTTTGCTGTCTCCCAAAGTTTTGGCATGATGTGTTTTCATTCTCTTTTGATTCTAGGAATTTTTTTATTCCATCTCTGATTTCTTCTATTACCTAGTGCTGTGTAAGCAAGGTATGTTCAGTTTCCAAGTAATTGATTTTTTTTTTTTTCCTTGCTGTTTCTGTTTTTAATTTCTACCTTGATGGCATTGTGGTCGGAGAAGATACTTTGAATTATCTCAAAGTTTTGGATCTTGTTGAGGATTGCTCTGTGGCCTAAGATGTGGTCTATTATCGAGAATGTTCCAACTGCATTGGAAAAAAACGTGTACTTTGCAGCGGTTGGATGGAGAGTTCTATATATGTCTATGAGGTCAAGTTGGCTGATTGTGCCCTTTAGGTCTTCTGTATCTTTGCTGAGTTTCTTCTTAGTTGTTCTGTCCTTTACTGAGGGTGGTGTGTTCAAGTCTCCTACTATTATTGTGGAACTGTCAATTTCTCTTTTCAGCGTTGCTAGAGTTTGTTTTATGTATTTTGGAGCCCTGTCATTGGGTGTGTAGATGTTTATTATGGTTATGTCTTCATGATGGATAGTCCCCTTAATCATTATGTAGTGTCCTTCTTTGTCTCTTATGGTGGATTTTGTTTTAAAATCTATTTTATCTGAGATTAGTATTTCCACTCCTGCTCTTTTTTGGTAGTTGTTAGCTTGATATATTTTTTTCCAACCTTTGACTTTTAATAAATTCACATCTTTGTTTCTAAGGTGTGTCTCTTGTAGACAGCATATTGATGGATCCTGTTTTCTTATCCATTCTGTCACTCTCTGTCTCTTTATGGGTGCACTGAGTCCATTTACATTCAGTGTAGTTATTGATAGATGTGAGTTTGTTGCAGTCATTTTGTAGTGTTTTTTTTTTTTTTTGTGGTGCTGACGTTTTCTTTGTTCTTCTTACTCTCCTATACTGAATTACTTTTGTTTGTGGATTTTGTGTTCATTTCTTTTGTTTTTGTAGGGTTTGTTTTTGCTGAGACTTTATGTTTTACCTCTTTATTTTTATGAGTATGTTTATTAACTTTTTTTGTGGTTACCATGAAATTTACCCTTATCTTTATAATTTTGAAGCACTCTGTTATTACTTGGTATCACCTTGACTTCCTCTCTGTTAGAAGGTTCTATACCTACACTGTTTATTCCCTCTTTTATTGTTCTTATATTGTTGTCATTTACTGAATAGCTGCTCTGAGTCCCTGTTGTATTTCTCTTGATTTTGGATAGTCCTTGAGAGTTCATTTCCTAGATTGGTACCTGGCTGGTATGATCCTGTGTCCTAGATTCTGCCTGTGAGCTGAAGTTGTTTGTTCTCAGATCAAGGAACTCCCTTTAATAATTCTTGTAAGTTTGGTCTAGTTTTTACATTTTCCCTTAATTTCTATTTATCTGGAAATGTCCTAATTTGACCATCATATTTGAATGAGAGTTTGGCAGGATATATTATTTTTGGTTGGCAATTTTTTCTTTCAAGGTTTTATGTATGTCATCCCACTGCCTTCTTGCCTGCATGGTTTCTACCAAATAATCTGAGCTCAGTCTTACTGTTTCTCCTCTGAATATGACTTCTTGTTTTTCACGAGCTGCAATCAGGATTCTTTGTTTGTCTTTGGTTTTGGCAAGTGTGATTATGATATGCCTTGGTGATTTTCTTTTGGGGTCTATCCTATATGGGGTTAGTTGAGCTTCTTGGATGGCCAGCTTTTCATCTTTCAAGATATTGGGTAAGTTTTCTGTCAGTAGTTCTTCAATGATCCTCTCTGTGTTTTCTGTTTTCTCCCCCTGTTCTGGAAATGCAATCACTTGCATATTTTTGCTTTCGATCATATCCCACATAACTCTCAGGGTCTGTTCATTTTTATTTGTTCTTTTTTCTGAGTTTTCCTCACACAGAGTTGTATCCAAGTGTTTGTCTTCAACTCCACTGATCCTGTCTTCCACCATTTCAAATCTGCTCCTCAGCCCTTCTATGACACTGTCCATTTCTGAAATCTTGTTGTTTATTTTTTGGATTTCTTATTGTGTCTTTGTATAATTTCTAGTTGTGAATTTATTTTGGCATTTTGTTCCTGCAGTATTTTCCTGAATTCTTCCCTTTTTTTGTCCATATTTTCCATGAATTTTTCCACCTTTTCCATGAATTTGTCTATTTTTTCCTCATTTTTGTATGCTTTTTGCTCCAACTCTTGGATAATTCTGAATATTAGAGATTTGAATTCCCTATCAAGTAGTTCTAGTGCCTTTTCTTCCACTGCAAAGTCCTCCAGTATTTTACTTTGGACTCCTACTGGAACCATTGTATCCTGTTTTTGTAAATGTTTTGGTATTGTCTACTGTCTTTGGGGTATTGAGTAGTTATTTTTCTCATTTATTGATTGTAGATTTGTTTGTTTTGTCCTTTTTTTTTTTATTTGGCTCTGTCTGAGCAGGCGGGCTATGTGTTCTTTGTTGTTTGCTCGTCTGTGGACACAATACTTTTCCTCTTCTTCTCCAATTGGCAGGGTCAGTCACTCAGATATGGTACAGCAGGGCACGTGTAGCTGAAGAGGGGTTACTGGGACTGCTTGTTTATGGCACTTACTACAGCCACCAGGGCTGGTCAGTAATCAGTGCAGGGCAGGTTCCAGTAGGCCGTGCTTGTGCTGCTTGGTGGTATGATGTTAAGCGTACGGTGCAGGTAGGCAGGATGTAGGGAGGAGATTGTTGTGTGTGGAGCTAAGTTGTATATTGTAGAGAGGAGAGTAGAACAGGAGCCAAAAATATACAAACAAACAAAAAAGAGTGCTAGGGGAGCTTACCATTGGAGTGGAGAGATAAGAGACTATGAAATGGAGAGAAACAAAAAGGGGAAGAAGAAGGAAAAAAAAGAAAAGAAAAGAATGAATAAATACAAATCAGAAAGGAAAAAGAACAGCAAAACTCCCAGGGATCCCACCAGTGTGGCTGTGAGGTCTGGGGAGGTTGTTCTCAGGTGTTGCAGTACAGCCTGGCTAGAAGGCTTAGAGGTATTCAGCACCAGGTATTCAGGGAACAGAAAGAGAAGGAAGGGATAGAGAGACAAGAAACTGAGTAATGAAGAAAGACAAAAAGCGAAAAAGAGGAAAAAGAAAACAAAATGAATTAAAAAGATAGAAAAAACAAGAAAAGCCCCTAAAAAAAAAAGAAAAACCCACGAAAAAAGAAATGCTCTCAGGGGTCCCCTAGCACATCTGCGCAAGCTGGGGGTGTACTTGCCAAGCCGCACAGCTCCGTCTGATCAGAACGGAGACCCAACTCAAGAAAAGGAAAAGAAAACATATAAACAATTCTAAACAAAAAACAAAAGCCCAAGGATCCCACCAGCATGGCAGCCCAGACCAGGAAGCCGCTCCACACTTGAACGGAGCTCCGCAGCCCCTCAGGAAGAAGCAAAGATGGCTCACGGAGACAGGTAATTGAGCAAAAGGAGGGGGAGATGGTGAGAGGTAAGGAAGAACTTAAAGGAAGTGGAAAAAAGCAACCCCAGCCGGCAACAAATGGCTCTCAGAGAGTCGGCCAGTGCAGACGGGTGGAATCCAAGCAGCCGGTGCTTCCTGGACAAGAGACTGTGGCCGCAGGAAGCAGAGGAGGCCAAGTGGGGGTGAAGAAGGGTGGGGGATGGGAAAGACTATATCACAGATTACCGCAGCTCCGCAGCCCCTCAGGAATAAGCAAAGATGGTGCACAAAGCCCAGTATTTGAGAGAAGGGAAGGGGAGGTGGTGAGAGGTAAGGAAGAAATCAAAAAAAGCAGAAAAAAGCAATACCAGCAGCCAACAAATTGCACTAAGACAGCTGGCCAGTGCAGGTGGGTGGAATCCAAGCAGCTGGTGCTTCCAGGACAAGAGACTCTGGCTGCGGGAACCAGAGGAGGCTGAGTGTGGGTGAAGAAGGGTGAGGGGGGGGAGTTTATATCACAAATTTTGTCACCCGCTGGAATCTCTGTGAAGCTTCTTTCTCCTACCCCTTATTTGCTGGTCTCTGATAGGAGTCCAAGATGGCAGATCCAGGCTGCATTAGCTGATAGGGGACCTCTGCATGAATCTCTCCTCACTCTCCATTCTCTGTCAGTTTTCTCACTCCATTTGGTGCTTGGCTGAGTTCTTTATCTCTTCATTTGATGTTTTAGGGTTTCACGATTGCTATTTTCTCTGTTTGGCTTAGTTTTTCAGATCTTTGCTGTGGAGGGATGGCATGGTACTTCTGCCTAGAGCACCATTTTACCCTGAGTTCCCTGTCAGTGGAATTTTTAGCCTATATCGAGTCAGGTATGGTGTCAAAATCTTTATTTGGGATATGCATCAAATAGAAATAGAGAACGCAAAGGTATGACTTGATTATGAATAAATAAGTCCTATGAAACCTCAAGAAATAATCACTCTTGTGTGCAGGTAATATTACAATACCACTTACAATGTAAATCTCTCCTTGTTAAAACCACAGTGGTATCACAGAGTAGAAATAATTATATCCAAGCAAGGGTTCCAGTGTTACAGTTAAGGGCCGACAGATAAGTAAAATCTGTGGGTTATTTGAAATATCTACCACCTCTGTTTACTCTGAGGAAGAGATTGAGCAAAGGTGGTATAGTTTAATGTGGAAAGTGTAGCACCTATATATACCAGGAATTGATGAGGTTGACCATCAATAATTATAGTTAATTCACCTGAAGGTTTAAGGGTAAGGCAGGAGTGTTGTTCTTAGGCACCGTCAAGTCCCTTCCAACTCATAGCAACCCTGTGTACAACAGAATGAAACGCTGCCCGGAAGGATATTGAGTACTTTTTTCTATTCTTGGAGCACCCGACAGAGTATTCACAACTCCCCATTTCTTACAGTCAGCTTTGGCTTTTACAAACATTAGAAAGCTTCTGCCCTCCACACAGGCACCTAAACCTTGCTTTTCCCCAAGTGTAAATACGCACTAAAGCACTAAGTGCAGAATTAAGTGATTTAAGGTGCAGAACATTCTCCATTAATAGCTCAGTCTGAGAATCAGCCAGCCACAGAAACATTTTCTGTTAAAGCATCCTGATTTGCCACCTGTTTACCTCTATGTCATGCTCTTTTCCCCAAAAAAGTTTCTACTAGCTCTCCTGACCACTCCCTATAAAACAAGAGAATAAGTCTTTTTCTGTGTTATTCTGAGGTACTTGCAGTGCCTGAGTTTGAAGCTTTCTCCCCATTGCAATAGTCTTTTGGATAAAGTCTCTACTTATCTAAGCCTGGATTTGTTTTTATTTGCTAACGTTGATTGATCTGATTTGAAGAATTTTTCTTTGTCTTGGTTTTTCTTTTGTAATATTGGACAATGTATTTTCCAGTGGCACTTCAGTTTACAATATCTACAAGCGTACTTCTCAGTAGGTGGTCAGTAAGCACGTATGAACTGATTGATCTATAGAGCCTATGTTTACTTGGAGTCCTATCTCACTTTTGTTTTAGAGTCCATTCAAAATGTTCTGCCAGGTGTTGTAGGTCATAGAAGAAGGCTATTTCCCATTACATTGTCTGTGTTTAAATGAGGTCTCTGATTTCAGGTTTAATTCTTTTGACAAAATTAGATGAAACTGCTTCTGCTGTTACATCAGTGCCTTCTTTAACTGCCGGATGGTGTTGGAAGGTATTTTGTAGTCCAGTGTCAAAACTATCGGCATGATTAAACTGTGATCCAATCAACTTGTTTTGTATTGGAAATATTTTGAGGCCTTGTTTGACTCTCATGTTTATTGTAGAAAGAGGGATTCCATAGGTCCATTCCCAGGTTATTCCACTCAGATTTTGCCCCCCATGATTTAGCATCTGAGGTACCAATGAACATGTGTGATTCTAAATTCTCCTATGATTTTTTTGTGTTCTTGTCTGGGTTTAGAGATATCCTTATTTATAGCTCTTAATTCAGTGCACATCCAAAGTTTAATGTCTAAAAAGCTGTATACATGGCTTATGGGCAAGATGGGTCTTTAGAAGTAAGTGGCATTTTAGCACCTTAGGGTTGTCATTAGGAAAAGTATGGAGTTTGGACATGGAGAAGAGAAGAGAGTCAATGCAGGTGCAGAAAGATAGAGTTTGGAAGACTAAGGGGAAAGAAGGAAACTTGCACATAGAGAGACAACTGGAGAACAAGGAGGGAGAGAATTTAAGGGAAGTGATCTAGTTTTTATTGCTTAAGTTTGTCAAATCACTTATAAACTTGGGCCAAACAATATAGCAGTGAAACAATTGTTGAATCAGTATTTCTTTTATAGGTCTCTGCATGCCAATAGCAACAATGACCAAAAAGAAAAGGGGAGAGCGGAGCTGCCCACTAGGCTTGGGAAATATTATTCCTTTATTTTCTAAGGCACTTGTCAAATGATGACCTTCCCTGGGTGGCTCAAATGGTTAAGCACTCAGCTACAAACTGAAAGTTTGGCAGTTCAAGTCCATCTAGAAGCTGACATTCTACTTCCAAAAACTCAGATCTTGAAAACCCTGTGGAGAACACTTTTACTCTGCATACACAGGGTCACCATGAGTCGGAATCAAGTAGATTTGATGGTAAAAGTTTTTGTTTTTCTCAAACAATTGATTTTGTCCATGTCTAATGTTCCCCAGACTAGCCATTGAAGGCCCAAAACTTCCTTGATGAAGTTATGCCATTTAGAGAGTCACACGAATTAGAATGTAAAAAGTGTGCATATAAGAGGTAGAAGTTTTTTTCCTGATAGAAGTGGGAACTTAGACTTAGATAACCCCATGAAAGCTAACAACAGTCAATTGGAAGTTAAGCTTGGGCACTTGATGTCTCAGGACACCAACCTAACTGTTGGCCACCTTCTCTGCATACGGACATGATAATCTACACTCCATGGAATGCAGAAACCTCAGAGAACACTTTCTCCTTGGATCAAAGCTAAGCTCTCAGGACCAAAAAAAAAAAAAAAAAGACAGAAGGAAGGAGAATTGTATCTAATTTTATTGGTAACAAACAGCAAAATTGTCCAAAGAACCACAAACTCACCTGTCTATGAGGCCAACTCAAACTATTAGCTTCTAGAGACTATCCTTGTGTTCTGCCCTGTGATTCTCCTATGACAAACTATGCTTTTATACAGCACATCACTAAATGGAAACACAAAAGGGAACAAAATGGGCTTGAGAAGTGACGGTCTGCTTTTACCAAGAATGCCAAACAAATGGAAGCCAATAACAAAACCCAGTACAATTCTGATTTTAAAATAATCAGTGCAAAGAGACCTGTTACCCATTGCCATCAAGTCAATTCCAACTCATAGAGCAACCCTATAGGACAAAGTAGAACAGACCCATTCGGTTTCCAAGGGCCAGTGGGTGAATTCAAACTACCACCTTTTTGGTTAGCAGCCAAGCTCTTAACAACTGCACCGCTAGGGCTTCAATGCAAAGAGAATGGAATTCAAATCTAATGCAGATTTACCATGTTAGCAAGGATTTTACAAGCTGCGAGAAGTAAAATACAGGGTTCCCTGGCGTGTACCATGCCTGATTGAAGAATTGGATCCATAGCAAGGCACTGCAGACAATGCCATGGTGTAGCCTTCAGAAAAACTGTGGAACTAAAGGAAGGCCACACAAAAAAGAACTGTCTATTTATTCAGAGCTGTAGAAAGACAGTCAGCCACTATTATTTGCATTGGATGGAGACTTAAAGACTTGCAGAGAACTGGAAAAATCTTTATAGTGAAAAAAAGGCAAGAAGGGCTGCAGATATGCTCTGATTGAAGATTCTTGACATGCAGAGATTGGAAGTGGACTAAGCAGAAGTAGGACATCTTATGTCATTGGTTTGGGGAACATATTTGGCTTTTTGTGGTTGATCCTGAGTTGGAAGCAGGGCAAAAAATGAGGAAGTTGGTAGTTATCGACTGAGTCCTGACCATTCTGGGCCAATTGTTTATTATGATTTGGTTTGCTGGACTGATTGTTTCAGAATTTATAGTTGGCTTGCTAGGATGGTTCCTGAAGAGCTAGGGGTCAAATACATACATACATACATACATACATATATATATATATATATATATATATAGTCCAGACATTGTCTATTTGTTTGTATATTTAGTCTCTCATTTATCATTCAGGAGATACACACACACTTATTCTCTATCCTCTTGGAGTTCCAACCTCATGGGAAAGATCAAGATGACTAAACGGATAAAAAATACGTAAACTCAAATTGTATGTAATATGCAAAGAGAAGAATAGGGGCAATTTTGAGGAAAAAATTGAGCTATATTTGTGTATGTGAATTGAGAGTCAGGTAAACCTTTGTTTAAACAATAAAAAGCACACATAATCTAGTCAAAGGGAGGAAAGGATAGGATGATTTCTAATAGAATAATGATGGGTGAGTAAAGACACCCAGATGGTTAGATGAAACTGTGGACAGGGATATAAAATCAGTGAATTATATATAAAGAGGGGTAAGAGAATGGATGGACAAGTGGGAAGTAGCTACAGAGTGAATTATCTAGTTAAGGAGCTTATACTTTGATTTGCATATTATGGGTAGCTATTGAGACTTTGATAGGAGTAGTGACTTAATGAGAACTTCTTTTA
This sequence comes from Dugong dugon, assembly GCA_030035585.1. NCBI lineage: Eukaryota > Metazoa > Chordata > Mammalia > Sirenia > Dugongidae > Dugong > Dugong dugon. Next base: position 192,404,407 of record CM057463.1, on the reverse strand, counting down.
AAAAAATTGCCTTGAGGATATTGTAGGATGAATTTCCCTTGGTCAAGTCTGTAATCAGGGAAAGGAGTTTTTATGTAAAACCACTCCAGAGATAAGTGCCTGAAATATTGCAGTGAAAGCTAGCAGAGGTAAGAGTAATAAGCAGTCCCAAGACTCAACTGGGAAGTAAAATCAAAAGGACTTTGTGAGTCAGAGTGGAAAGGTAGATAGGGTGGAGAGGACAGATGCTTGATGGTCCTGAATGTCAAATCACCAACTCAGACAGGGAATAAAGGACTATAGATTAATGTGTTATCAAATATGATGTTTGAATGTTGAATATGTTGTGCTTGCCTCTTCTGTGAGAAAGACAGGAGATTACTTCCAATAAATATTTTTATATAGATCTGTAGTTAAAGAAGATGCAAGAGAAGGTGGTATGGGTTTACAGGAGGAAGCTGGCACCATTAGATAGTTAACGGGAGTATGGGAAATGGAAAATGACAGTAGGTGTCCCTGCTTATGTTTATATAAAATTATTTCCTCCTTCCAAATAGCACTTAACACAGCAGTACATTTTTAGGGAGTCGTTTAGCTGCCTGGTTTACATACTCCTTTTGGCATTTTGACAAGAGGGAATTTAATATCACATTTACCAGTCTAATTTAAGTTCCTAGCATAGCTCTCAAATATTTTGTTCCCCTGATTTGTTTTAAATAAAACAATGAATAATTAAATAGATGAGAACATAATCTTGAAGCAAACGCAAATTGAAAGGCTATAAGGAGAAAGTGGGATATATAGAAATGACAATGAAAGAATGGCTGGGAAAATGAGGAGAACTGTGCAAGTGTGATGTCAAGGAAGTTAATGGAAGAGAGAGTTAGAGAGGTAAGTAGTAAACTCTGAAGTTCAAATGGAACAGAAAAACTCAGTAAGTGTAGAGTATAATCGATTAGCTTTGTCCACGGGGTCTTTGCATATCTCAGAAGTATTTCCATAGTGAGGAAAAGGCAAGGTAGAATGTAGTGAATTGGGGTAAATGAAAGAAGAGAAAATTAATTGTAGTCTACGCTTTCAAGAATGTGATTTGAGAAGGCCAGAAACTATGGCACTGTTATATAGGAAAGCAGGATGAAATGATACCGTGTTTTGATTGCACTTTTGAATCTAGGATAATGTTCAAATGTTTTTAAGTTAAGAGGAAGGTGCTAGTAGAGATAAACAGAGATGGAAGATACACTATGAAAATAACTGGAATGGTTGGTGAGGCCAACTCCCCAAATCATTGAAAGAAAATAGTAGTGTAGGAAGTAAAAAAGGATATGAAAGAAAAACTATTTACAGGCCATTAGGTTGTGGTTGGAGTCCCTTAGTGGTGCAAAGAGTTAACGTGCATTGTTGCTAACCTGTTTGAGTTGACCCAGAGAGACCTTGGAAGAAAAGGTTTACTTCTGAAAAACTAGCAATTGAAAACCCTATGGAGCACAGCTCTACACTGATTCACATGGGGTTGTCATGAAATGGAATAAACTCGATAGGAACCAGTAGTGATACTGTTACTAGGAATAGGCAATGTTTTTGGACAGAGTGGCAGAAGCGAAGGAATCATATCTGATAACTTCCATTATCTTTATGGGCCAGGATTTGATTCCACATTATCTGTTTTCATCAATTCCTATTAATAGTTTCAGTATAAACCTGAATGTACCCAAATATTTGGGGGATTCGATCAAAATTAGAAAACGAGAAGAGGATACATTTTCCCATATATTAGACATCTGAAGAAGATATTTTTCTGTGATAGCTACCAGTTTCATATCCCTCATGATCTTTTTACAATTTGGTGTTGATACTCCTTCCATTGAGAGAGATCTATGTATCCTCTCCTTGAATTTGGGTGGAAGTGTCACTACAGCTGGAGTTACTCTGAGGTTAGGTCATAAGTGAGAAAGCTGCCCCATATTTCTCCTGGAACCCTCATACCTGGAACCAGCCACTATGCTGCAAGAAACCTCAGGCCATACGAAGAGGCCATGGACAGGAATTCTGGCCATGAAGTTCATCTAGGTTCCTATCCAACAACCAGCTCCAATTTCCATGCCATGTAAGTGAGTCATCTTAAAAGTGAATCTTTTATCCCCCATCACATTTTTGCACTTGCTGATACATGGAGAAGAGATAAACATTCCCCTGTAAGTCCTACCTATGTTACAGACACATGAGCAGTATGATTCGTCTAATCACTCACTGTTGAATTTTCTTCCCAAAATATTTTAGCAAATACAATCACTTTTGGAAATGGCATAGTCAAGTGGGTATATTTAAAATATACATAGAATCAATCAAATATTCCATTTGTTGTTCCTTTCTGTTATTTACTTTTCACTTATATGTAAACAACTTTACAAATTCCACTTGAGATGCAACAATTAAATCTTTTGAGCACTTTTATAAGGAAAAAAATTTTTTAAAAATGTTTTGTTATAAGAGCAGCATATACATCTGGACAAAGTATTTTTTTTACACCATTCTCGTTCTTGACAAAGAAGGTTTTATACTTCTCAGGATAAAATGTTATCTGTGAAAATTACTTAGTGCCATATTAAACTCAGAATTTCTCTTGGATGATACAATGCCACATAAGCAGAAAGCCGATCTCATTAAAGGCAAAAAGAAAAAGAAAAGAACATTTGTATAAAATAACTAAGTTCAAAAGTTAAACTAATGATAATTAGTAGATGGTAGCATCCTTAAAATTAAGGTCTTCCTTGATCTCGAAAATTGTATTTTCAGATAATTTTTCTCTTGCTGATGCTCCTTACGATTCATAAAATATGTTAGACAAAAAGAATAAGATTGTGTTTCCAGGATTAGTGTGAGTTTAATAAATGCATGTATTTATGATGTCAACATTAGTAATCTAGGTGCAGAAATTAAAAGATATTATCAATGCAATAATTAATTTTTTTCCTTTTTTTTTAACTGAGAACTGAGACATTTTCGGAAGTAAAAATTTGTGTGCCATTCTTTATCACATGTATGTGAAAGGGTTTTGAAAACTGAAAAGTATTATATAAGGTTTTTTAAAATACCTATAACTATTTGACTTGAAAAAAAAGTCACCATAGTAGAGCGTGAAATATAAACTTTTTTTTTCTCTAAGAAGAAAGACAGGGAAAAGAAAAAAAGATATAATCGTGACTTAACAAGTTCACTGAAGAGCAGAAGTTATTAGTGGAGGATGAAAGAGAAGATAGCAAATAAAGAGACAAAGTTAGTGGGGGTAACAATCTGGGAAAACATTAAAGTAGCAAAACTGAAAAGGAAGATGTGTCTATCTGAGAAGTGACTCCATTACTCAGATATTAGTAAGGCCAATACTGTGGGTATTTTGAAATCAAAGTAGTTTCATTTGAACACGTAAAAGTGAAAAGGAAATGAAGTGGAAAAATATGAAGACATGACATGAATGGAAATATCAGAATTGATGTATCAGGTTGTTAGATATTTTTAAAAAGATATATACAATAGGTTTAACAAGTTTTGCAAAGATAATTTAAATGTCTTAAATAGAAATTACAGGCTTGAAATGTGATCTATTCTAAGTGTCTTTAGCTAATGATTAATTTATATAGAGAATTAACCAAAAAAATGTATTTATTTTATATCATATATAGAAAGAATATCAGAGATTATATGTGTATATACATACATATACATATATATTAAGTACAAAAGAGTACAAAAGCCATTTTAGAGTGTAATCTACTATAAAAAACATAAATTTAAGGAAATCAATAGATTTAGATGCAATCTTAATTTAATACAAAAAAAAAAAACACAAAACCCATTGCCATCGAGTTGATTCCAACTTACAGCAACCCTATAGGACAGAGTAGAACTGCCCCCATAGCGTTTCCAAGGAGCGACTGGTGGATTTGAACTGCCAAACATTTGGTTAACAGCTGTAGCTCTTAACCACTGTGCCACCAGGGCCCATGGTGGACAGGTTTCAGCAGAGCTTCCAGACTAAGACAGAGTAGGAAGAAGGCCCTGGAGATCTACTTCTTAGAAAATGGGCCAGTGAAAACCTTCTGAATAACAATGGAACATTGTCTGATATCGTGCCAGAAGATGAACCCCTCAGGTTGGAAGGCACTCAAAATATGACTGAGAAAGAGCTGCCTCCTCAAAGTAGAGTCGACCTTAATGACATGGATGCAGTAAAGCTTTCAGGACCGTTGCTGATGTGACATAACTCAAAATGAGAAGAAACAGCTGTAAACATCCATTAATAATTGGAACATAGAATGTACAAAGTATGAATCTAGGAAAATTGGAAGTCATCAGAAATGAAAAGGAATGCATAAAGATCAATACCCTAGGCATTAGTGAGCTGAAATGGGCTGGTATTGGTCATATTGAATTGGACAATCATATGATCTCCTATGCCAGGAATGACAAATTGAAGAGGGATGGATGTTGCATTCATCAACAAAAAGACAATTACAAGATCTATCCTAAAGTAGTACACTGTCAGTGATAGGATAATATGCATAGGCTTACAAGGAAGATGAGTGAATATGACTATTATTCAAATTTACACACCAACCACTAATGCCAAAGACGGAGAAATGGAAGATCTTTACCAACTTCTGTGGTCTGAAATTGATCAAGCACGTAATCAAGATGCATTGATAATTACTAGTTATTGGAATGTGAAAATTGGAAACAAAGAACAAGGATCAGGAGCTGGAAAATATGAACTTGGTGATAGAAATGATGATAGAGATCCCATGATAGAACTTTGCAAGACAAATAACTGATTTATTACAAATATTTTTTCAGCAATATGAATGGTGAGTATACAGGTGAACCTTACTGAATGAAATACACAGGAATCAAATCTACTACATCTTTGGAAAGATATGATGGAGAAGCTCAATAACATCAATCAGAACAAGGACAGGGGCCAACTGCAGAACAGACCATCAATTGCTCATATGCAAATTCAAGTTGAAGCTGCTGAAAATTAAAACAATCCATGAGAGCCAAACTATAACCTTGAGAGAATATTCCACCTGAATGTAAAGACCATCTCACTGATACATCAGACTCACTGAACACTAACGAGCGAAGACCAGATGAGTTGTAGGATGACATCAAGGACATCATAAAAGAAGAAAGTAAAAGGAAATTAAAAAGAGAGGAAAGAGAGAAAAGACCAAAATTAATGTCAGAAGAGACTCTGAGACTTTCTGTTGAACGTAGAGTAGCTAAAGAGAACAGAAGAAATGATGAAGTAAATGAGCTGAACAGAAGATTTCCAAGAGCTACTCGAGAAGACAAAGTAAAGTATTATAATGAAATGCGCAAAGAACTGGAGATAGAAAACCAAAAGTGAAGAACAAGCTCAGCATTTCTCAATCTGAAAGAAATGAAGAAAAATTTAAGCCTTGAGTTGCAATCTTGAAGGATTCTCTGAGCAAAATATTGAACGACGCAGGAAGCATCAAATACAGATGGAAGGAATACACAGATTCACTGTACCAAAAAGAACTGGTTGACATTCAACCATTTCAATAGGTAGCATATGACCAAGAACCAATGGTAGTGAAGGAAGAAGTCCAAGCTGCACTGAAGGCACTGGTGAAAAACAAGGCTCCGGCAATTGACAGAATACCAGTTGAGATGTTTCAACCAACTGATGCAACACTAGAAGCTCTCACTTGTCTAGGCTGAGAAAATTGGAAGGCAGCTACCTGGCCAAAAGACTGGAAGAATTCATATTTGTGACCATTCCAAAGACAGATAATCCAACAGAATGTGGAAATTATCTAACAATATCATTAATATCACACATAAGTAAAATTTTGCTGGAGATATTTCAAAAACTGTTGGAGCAGTACATTGACATGGAACTGCCTGAAATTCAAGCCAGATTCAGAAGAGGGCTTGGAATGAGGGGTATTATTGCTGATGTTAGGTGGGTCTTGGCTGAAATCAGAGAACATGAAAAGGATGTTTACTTTTTGTTTTATTAACAATATAAAGACATTTGACTCTGTGGATCATAACAAATTATGCATAACATTGCAAAGAATGGGAATTCCAGAGTACTTAATGGTGCTTATGAGGAACCTGTACATAGACCAAGAGGCAGTTGTTCGAACAGAACAAAGGGATACAGAGTAGTTTAAAATCAAGAAAGGTGTGCATCAGGGTTGTATCATTTCACCATATTTATTCAATCTGTATGATGAGCAAATAATCTGAGAAGCTGGACTATATGAAGAAGAACGAGGCATCAGGATTGGAGGAAGACTCATTAACAACCTGCATTACGCAGATGACACAACCTTGCTTGCTGAAAGTGAAGAGGACTTGAAGCACTTACTGATGAAGGTCAAAGACTACAGCCTTCAGTATGGATTACTCTTCAACATAAAGAAAACAAAAATCCTCACAACTGGACTAATAAACAACATTATGATAAATGGAGAAAAGATTGAAGTTGTCAAGGATTTCATTTTACTTGGATCCACAATCAACACCCATGGAAGCAGCAGTCAAGAAATCAAAGGACTCATTGCATTGGGCAAATCTGCTGCAGAAGACTCCTTTAAACTGTTCAAAAGTAAAGATGTCACTTTGAGGACTATGGTGCTCCTGACCCAAGCCATGGTATTTCAATCACCTCATATGCGTGTGAAAGCTGGACAATGAATAAAGAAGACAGAAGAAGAATTGATGCCTTTCAATTATGATGTTGGTGAAGAATATTGAGTATTCCATGGACTGCCAGAAGGATGAACAAATATAACATGAAAGAAGTACAGCCAGAATTCTCCTTGGAAGTGAGGATGGCATGACTTTGTCTCATGTAGTTTGCACATGTTATCAGGAAGGATTGGTCCCTGGAGAAGGACATCATGCTTGGTAAAGTAGGAGGTCAGCGAAAAAGAGGAAGATCCTCCACAAGAAAGATCCTGGCACACTGGCTGCAACAATGGGCTCAAATAGAGGATTGATTGTGGGGATGGCCCAGGACCTGTTGTACATGGGGTTGCTATGAGTTGGAACTGACTTGATGGAATCTGACAAAAATAGTTCAGCACTATATTAGACAATACTATGTTGTGGTCCGTAGGATTTTCATTGGCTAATTCTGAGAAATAGATCACTAGGCATTTCTTCCTATTCTGTCTTAGTCTGAAAGTTCTGCTGAAACATGTTCACCATTGGTGACTTTGCTTATATTGGGAATACTAGTAACGTAGTTTTCAGCCTTGTAGCAACCTTTAATATGCAATTTTGAATTCATATACTCCGTGATTTAGTTTAAAAAAATTCTCTCTCTGCCTGCTACTCAATACTGATCAAAAGCTTATGAAAATAGTATTCAAGAATGAATCGTATATGGTATCCATTCCAACCATTTCTTTACATCAGCAATTCACATCCTCTGTGCAAGATAAACTGTTTCATAATAACATCTGTCCTGCTACTTCATTTCAAATAGGAGCCTGATCAGCAGTTTTAAAGAAGAATGAGCCTCCAGTGTTGTAGCAACTGGTTTCATGAGTCCTCAGAAAAACAGTGTTTGTCAGAATTAAAAATAATAATAAAAAAGATAAGATGAGCTTTATCAAAACTAAGAGCTTTTGATCTTCTAATGACATAGTTAAGAATAAAATTTTTGCCAAAACATATCAATGAGATTATATGCAGAGTATAATGATCTCTTACATCTCAATAAGAAAGACAACCCAATTAAGAAAAAAAAAGTAAAATGATTAGAACCGATGCTTAACAAAAAATCATATGGCAACGCCCAATAAGCACATGCAAAACTACAGGCTTCCTGGAATTCTAATACATTGTTGTTAGGATTGTCAGATGACTACTTCTAATAGTTTTGGAATACAGGATGACAGTAACCTAAAGTTCAAGACATGCATCATATGACACAGCAATCACTCTTCCGGGTGTTTATTCAATAGAAATGAAAATAAATGCCTATACCTAGACTTGTATATGAATGCATTAGTATTAATAGCCAAAATCAGTAAGCCACTAACATATCTATCAACTGGTAAAGAGATAAACACATTTTAACATAACAACACAACAAAATACTACCCAGAAATGTTGTTGGGTGATGTGGAGTCACTTTCAACTCATAGTGACCCTATGTGACAGAGAACTGCCTCATAGGGTTTTCTTCACTGTAACCTTTATGGAAGGAGCCCTGGTGGCACAATGGTTCAGCACTAGGCTTCTAAACGAAAGGTCAGAAGTTCCAGCCCAGCAGCGGGTCTGCAGGGAGAAAAGACCTGGTACCTGCGCTCATAAAGATTGTATCTTGGGAAACCATATGGGGGAGTTCTACTTTGTCACATAGTGTTGCTATAAGTCGGAATCACTTGAATGCACAAACAACAACAAATGTTCACGAAAGCAGATCATCAACTCTTTCTCCTGTGGAGACACTGGGTGGGTTCTAATCACCAAACTTTATTTTAGCAGTTGAGCACTTAAGCTTTGTGCCACCAGGGCTTCTTACTGAGCAATAAAAAGTAACAAATATTAATGGAAGAATCTCACAAACATTATGCCCAGTGAAAGAACTCAAGCACAAAAGAATACATACTGAATGATTTCATTTATATAAAATCCTAGAAAAGGAAAATTATAGTGATAGAAAACAGGTCAATAGTTGCCTTTGACCAAACATCACAGGAGAGCTCAAAGGATATGAAAACATTTTTCGATGTAATAAAAGTATTCTAAACTTCTATAGCAGTTATGGGTATATGATTGTGTATAATTGCTAAAATTCATCAAACTGTACACTTAAAATTAATGGAATTTTTTGTATACTAAATATATCTCAGTAGAGTTATTCATATCCCCTCCATTACTGACAGTGTTAATACTTCTTTTCAGCTAGGCATGTCCATGTGTGATGAAGCATTGGCTAAAGGGTTTTGAATGGAACTTATGCAGGTCACTTCTGATTCACTCGTTAGAACAGGAATGCAAACAAAAGGTGATAACCCCTTCTACTGTCTCTTTCTCCAATTTTGGTAGGTAAAAATAGTAATGACTGTAGCAGCTATCTTGTACTCAGAGTTGAACGCCATATCTTAAAGATGAAAGATTACATTACAAGCCTTACAGCACCTAGCTTGAGATTTGATGTCATAGAAAAATGAAAGTCTATCTTATTTAAATATCTGTATTTTGTGACTCTTGTTACAGAGACTTCATCTGTAGAGAGAAACAAGAAAACAATAACAATTGTTAATATTTTTATTTTTTATTATATTATTAATTCTTGCATGTTTGTTTAAAATAGCCTTCCTTATTACAAAATAATAAGGAATCTGGAAAATAATAAAGCAAAGAATGCATAGTCAAAAGAAATCACATTTTTCCATTTGGATTACATATTTCCAGTTTTATTAATGCAATTATTTTATTTTTAATAATTCGTGTGAGCATGCCTCAGATTAATTACCTATAATCATTCAATGTTTTGCTACACAGTATTCAAAAACATCTTTAATGATTAGATGTATATTAATTAAATTAATAGAAACTTATATATTTCTCTAAAATTATTTGCCAAGGACAGCAGCTGAGGTCAATTATCTGCAATCTTCAGTAAAACTTAACAAATTGTTATATTACACCAAATTTACTTGATAAAATTAATCATATAATTGATTAAGTAATTACATGGCACAATAGAAGTAATACCCAGGTCTATTTATTCCCTAAGCACATGTTATAAAGACACAATTCCCTGTATAGTAAAATAATATTTGATCTGCAGAGGATATCACAATTTATTTAACTTCTTCCCTGTGTTTGTTCATTTATTTTGAATATAATTTTTTAGAATAGATATTTAAAGATACGTGTATATGAAAATGTATTCCTGAAAACTTACGCCAAGAATATTAAATCCTATAGCAGAATTATATTTATATATACATATATTTATTTATCTGATTTTTCCTCAAATAAATTGGTGTCCAGTGGTTTATCTTCACTCTCACTGATTCTGACCTCCATTGCCTCAATTCTGCTCCTATGACTTTCTATTGAGTTGTCTAATTCTGAAATTTTTTTGTTAATCTTCTGGATTTCTGTCTGCTGTCTCTCTATGGATTCTTGCAGCCTGTTAAATTCGTCATTGTGCTCTTCTATAATCTTCTTAAGTTCTTCTATTGCTTTGTCTGTGTGTTCCTTGGTTTGGTCTGCATTTTGCCTGATCTCCTTCCTGATGTCTTGAAGAGTTCTGTATATCAATCTTTTGGATTCTACCTCCGGTAATTCCAAGAAGTTCTCTTCCTCTGGAAGATTTCTTGATTCTTTGTTTTAGGAGCTTGCTGAAGCCATCATGATCTGCTTTTTTATCTGATTTGATATTGACTGTTTTCTCCGAGCCATCAATAAGTTATTATATTTATTTAGTTTATGTTTCTTTACTGTGTCCTAGCTTCTTGTTTTGTTCTGTTTTGATATGCCCAAAATAGGCTGTTCGTATGAGCTACTTTGATTATTGGCGCCTTTGAAGCTCTAACATCCTGTGACCAGGTGTTTAGATCTATTACTAGGTATGTGAGCCTAGGAGTCCATTTACTTTTCTTGTATAGATTCAGCTTAGAAGTCCAGATAGTTGGGCACCAAGTGTGTGGTGCAAGCTCTCATCTGCAGTCCTAGACGGCCAAGGGTGATTGGAGTAGGCACAGGTACCTGGCTGCAGTAGGAGGTCACGCACCAAGCAAAGCAGGGGGTTGACGGCTGCCCCGAGTGTCTGAGGGGAAAGCACATCCACCCAGATTGCATAGGTAGGTGGGTTTTGCAGCTGGACTATGGGCATCCAATGCTGTTGGCTGTGACTAGGAGGCACCACTTATTCTTCAACCACTGTTGCAGGTGGCTAAGTGGCTTGGGTGGAGCCACCAGTCCTCAGGCCCCTGATGTGGGTAGGTGAGGACCCTGCTTAATGTACAGAGTGGTGTCAAATGTCACGAACCTGCCACTCCACCATATAGCTGATATAGTGAAGTTAAGCTTCAGGTATATACCCTGTTGTACTATGCTAATGAGGGCCTATGCTGTTGAAATGGACCCACACAGGTCTATGCAGGGGTGAAAGGCATTCAAAGTTCGTGGATCCCTTATGCCTGTGCCTAGGCAAAGGAGCTGTGACTGCCCTGAGTTCCCAGCTTAGAGAGGATGGCAGAATTTTTCCCTTGCTTGTTAATTTGTTCCCTCTCAAAGGCTGAGACAGTGTCTCAGGGCACTTGACAGGTCCTACTTCCAGCCTAGGGGACACTGCAATCACTGAAGCTGGCCTGGGGACAGGGTGCAGAGCAGAGAGGCAGCAGGTAAATGGGAGAGAGTTTCTTGCCAAATGGGATGTTTTTGATCTGTGCGGTGGGTTAGATGCATGTACTTATCTTTTGCCAACTGGGAGCCGCTTTTCACTAGCTCTGGAGGCCTGAGAAGACTCTCCGCCACTCTCCTGATGTGGAAAATGCGTCCTGACTCTAATGCCCACCTCACCACACATGCCAGTCTATCCAGCCCGTAGGGTGCCGGCTCCTGCCTAGTGAGGTCTGGCAACACCTTGCTGCTCCTGAACCATCTCTCCCTCCCCGTGCCACTCAATCAGATTCCTCAACTTTGCCTTTGATGTTCAGGGACCCTAGATTGTCGTATATAACCAATTCACTTGTTTTTTCAGGTCTTTGTTGTAAAAGGGACCACCAGAACCATCTGAATGCCCTGCCATCTTGGCCCTGCCTCCCTGCATATATTTATTTAAAGAAAATTTTGTATCTCCTTGTAAAGGTATTTCAAAATAATTTTCAGTATAAGGGCATTAACAATATCATTGCTTTATTCTATATATAGAGAAGAAACCATTGCTTGTTTTTCTTCGTATCTTCTGGAAAATTTTCAAGAATAGAAAATGTTAAGTTCAAAATCTTAACAAGAACTTAGCTTACAATTATATTAGCTTTCAAATGTCATAGTTTACCTTATTTTACAAAAGTCGTAGATAATTAGACCTGGACAGGATATTAGTTATGTTCCAACGTAGGACTATATAGGTGTTGATTTTAACATGAAAACTGAGATCCAGTTAAAAAAAAAAAAGATGTCTTAACTCAGCTGTATAACAACATTCATTTAATCATTTATTCATAAAATCATTTACTCAAGAAGTGCTTATTACTTTGCTAGCTTTTAAGGACTTAAAAACAAACAAATCGAAGCAAAAAAGAGAACTCTCTGCCCTTTAGAATGTATGGTCTAATTATAGAAACTGAGGAAAAGAATTAACCTTTTTGTGTAGAATGGTCATCTGCAATTCTTACCCTGCTTTTTTCTCGTGTTTGGCACAGGGGGCTTCAGCTAGCCTCATCCCACTCTGGAGACAAGCAACAAGACTTCTCCTAATATCAGCACATTTGTATGCAAACTCTTCAGCATAGCATTGCAGACTCCTTAAGGCCTATATATTAACTGCCTTCCTAGACAGACCCAGGTGCCCTCGATTTTTCATATTCAACTAGAAGATGCCTGACCAAAAAAAAACTGCCAAACTTGTTGCCATTGAGTCAATTCCAACTTATGGCAACCCTATAGGACAGAGTAGAACTGCCCCATAGGGTTTCCGAGGTGCAGCTGGTGGATTTGAGCTGCCAATCTTTTGGTTAGCAGCTGAGCTCTTAACCACTGTGCCACCAGGGCTCCAGAAGGTGCCTTCTCTCCCTCAATTCAATCTATAAATTTGAAAATAGAAAGGGAGGAAGAATCTCCACTTTCTGAGCATTCTGGACAGTGCATGCAGCTCTGTCTGGCTTACACACACTTCTCCTTGAAACAAGAACTTGGAGAATCCTGTCTGCCTCTCTGCCTTTAAATTTCTACACTGATTTTTATTTACATTACATCAAGTAGCACTAACGAAGTTCATGATGACTCATTAATCTTCCTGACTATCCTTTATTTTCTCAGTCATGCTTTTAGAACCTAGAATATTTTCCCTTGTACTTTCACTTCCTAATACTCAAGACCTTTAATCTTTTGATTCTTCTTACACACACACACACACACACACACACAATCTATTTCCTGTTATTGGAAAACAGCCCTACTTCATGGATAAAATTCAACATAGGTCACATATACCAAACATCCACTTCATACATCTTTACTTTGAAATTCATTTTTGAAATTCTCTCTTCAGACATAATATTAGTTCCGGTAAGTCACAACTTCTAACTCAGGTTTTCCTGAAGACTTGTCTAATATTGCTCCAGATTAATATTTCACATCTTGTATCTTATAAGTTGCTGACATGGATTATGGCCTTACCTGTTACCTGGGCTTTCTACCAGCTTAGGGCCGGTAGGTCAATGAGTGAGCTTTTTGGTCAACTGCCTATTTCTTTCAGTTAGGATGAAACTGGAAAACCTTGTAGATAATGCAAGTATGACCATTGAAATGTATGAATTAATGATTGATTGATTAAGTAATCTCAGCATGCATTTTAGAATACAGTTGGCCCTCCGAATCTGCAGCTTCCACATTCTCGGATTCAACTAACCACTGGTCGAAAATATTCAGGAAAAAAAAGGAAGAAAGTTCCAAAAGCAAAGCAAAACCTGAATTTGCTGTATGAGAGCACTGCACTTAATCCATGTGAGTGAAGTGCTGTGCAGGCATCCCCTGCTGTAGCCTCCCGCCCTTTCCCAGCTGCGCAGTCTCTCTAGCACTGTTGTTTGAGCATTGTTCAGCCCGTGTTTTGTCTATTCCCTAAACAATACAGTGTAACAACTATTTACACAGCTGCTCCTTGGAACCCTATGGGGCAGTTCTGTTCTGTCCTATAGGTCACTATGAGTTGGAATCGACTCCATGGCAACATGTTTGGTTTTGGTTTTACATTGTATTAAGTTTTATAAGTAATTTAGGGACGATTGAAAGTATATGGGACGATGTGTGTAAGTTATATGCTAATACTAGGTCATTTTATATAAAGGACTTGAGAATCCTTGGATTTTGGTATCTGCATGGGAGTGGTCCTGGAAGCCACCCCCTGAGTATATACCAAGGGACGGCTGTATATGATTTATATATTTCATAATAACTAATCTCTGGAATTTTGAACATGCTAAATGAATAATTGTCAGATAAGAAAAGGAACTAGTGTATTGGAATCAGAGCATATCTGTCTTATCCTTTTCCGAGAAGCCCTTCTGGCATGATGGTTAAGCACTGGGCTGCTAACCAAAAGATTGGTGGTTTGAATCCACCCAGCATCTCTGCAGCAGAAGGACCTGGTAATTTGTTTCTGTAAAGATCACAACCTAGAAAACCCTATGGGCTGGTTCTGCTCTGTTACATGAGGTTGCTAGGAGTAGAAAATTGGCTCCATGGCATCTAACCACAACAAAAGCTGTTTTTCTATCATTTATTACTTATGTGAGGTTGTGCAGTTTATTTACTTTGACTTGCAGTTTTATGACCCATATAAAAGGAGTAGCATTTTTTTTATGTTAATAATTAAGTATGATAAATATAACGGAAATTGTTTACCAGATGTTGTGTTATCTTTATCTAATACTACAATTACTTTTTTAATCTCTGACATTTAATAAAACTCCAAGTTTATAAATATATTTTGAACATCATGATAGTTTTGAATAAACTGAGGTATATTTATTTCCTTGTATTTTGTCATTTTTCACTTTTTAATGCTATGCCTTACAAGTTTGAGTTATATTCTCTAATGTCTATAGGGTTGTTATGTGTTGAGATCAACTCGACGGCAACAGGTTTGGTTTGGTTTGGTAGTGGCGAAATCAGTCTTTCTTATGACACAAAAAACACAACGCTGTTGTCGAGTCTGCTCAGACTCATGGCGATCCCATGTACAACAAGATGAAACGTTGCCCAGTCCTGCATTATCTTCACAATTGTTGGTACCCTTCTATCCATTGTTGCAGCCACTGTGTATTTTGAGGGACTTCCGACCTAGAGGGCTCATCTTCCAGCACTGTATCAGACAATGTCTTGTTGTGATCTATAGGGTTCCCATTGGCTAATTTTTGGAAGTAGATCACCAGGCTTTTCTTTCAAGTTTCTTAGTCTGACAGCTGCTTGTCTTTGAAATCTAGCTTCTAGCACTATAAAAACACACACGTCACCACGGTACAACAAACTGACAGGTGGGTCATGGTTAACACAGTACCTGCATCTGATTGGCATGAAAGAATGCTATTTCATCATTAATACATTGATTGTATTGTAGTGGATATTTTATAAAGCAGAGAAAATAAAATAGATTTCTTTTTAGATAACACTGGGGAATCTGTCTTTTAGCTGCTAACCCTAGTTATCCCTCTCAGGCATTTCTGTCAGTTCTTTCTTCTTATTTTCTCTGAAGAAAGATCATCAGATACTCCAGTGAGTAACATCATGTAAATGTCAGGATTCAGTGTTGTGCAAGAGAGTACCCACTTGGAATAGAGATTTAGACGTAAAACTGCTAAATCAAAAATCCTGAGACCACTTAAAATAATGAAGATTCATAAGCTAATAGTGGGACTAACCATATGAAATATAATGCGTTAGTCTTCTGGATAACTCTATGTCAACCTCACTTGGTAAGCCAAATGAAAGAGAGTAGCTTCTGACTCATTGTTAGACACATATTCCAGACACCAAAAAGTATGGGTGTCAAGTGTATACATTATTTCCTATGTATGGGAAATAAATATGAATAGCTCCCAGAAACCATAAAAGACCATGTTTCTTGTCAAAATGTTTAGAAAATTTGTTTTGCAATTATATGATAATTGGTCTTGCTAGAGTTGAAATCTGGCTTATTGTTATGAGTCAGAAAACATGGATTGTAATATGTAATATATGTTGAGTACTTAGGCCTATGGAAGTATTGTAGTTAATAGGTAGTTGTTTTTTTTCCCCCTCTGGTCAAGATGTTTACTGTATTTGATGCATTATCTCTGGAATCAGTGCTTCTATCAACTATATTTTATTGGAACCAGAACATTTATGAATTAAAGCCCTTGATAATCAGAAAAACAATTCATCACAACCTAATGTTCTCTTAAAATTTTATGTATTTCAATAACAGTATTATCTATGGCAAAGAGAGGGATAAGACATTTTTTCTGAGGGGGGAATCCAGCAGAAGAAAAATGAATATTCCTCAACTACAGGTACCAGTACAAACTTTCTTTCATTTCTTGAAAATAAAGACTGACTTTTACACTGAATGAAATATTTTGTGGCAATAGAAGACTATCACCATTAGGGCATCATTTAAGAAGTAATTACTGTCTAATGGCATAAAACCAAAAGTCACATAAAATCTTAAATAAGTCTTTGCAAAAATTGATTTCCAGAATTGTCTCATTGGTTTGAGAAAAAGAAAAACATGAGGCCACTGATAGCTTCATAAAATTGTATTTCTGTGATTTATTACATTGTCATAACTTTTAAAGTAGTTCATTATTTTTTCATTAATTGTATCTGACCTTTCATAAAAATCACAATCTTCCACTTTTGTGCTACCTACCAGATGCTTTTTATCAACAATAGTTTTATTTCAAGTCATTTTAAATTCAAATTCTGCCTGATTCCCAGTGTCTGCTTTCTTTTTCTCCTCACATCTTGACCTCAGGTGCAAAACTCAGCTTCTTCTAGTCCATAGGATCATTGCAATTTCTAGAACTGAGGTTTCAAGGAGTACTAGTTCAGTCCACTGAGCCTCAGCTCCTCGTTGCCAGTTGTCTTAGTCATCTAGTGCTGCTGTAACAGAAATACCACAAGTGGATGGCTTCAGCAAAGAGAAATTTAGTTTTTCACAGTCTAGTAGGCTGCAAGTCCAAAATCAGGCCTTCAGCTCCAGGAGAAGGCTTTCTCTCTTTGTCAGCTCTGGAGGAAGGTCCTTGTCATCAGTCTCCCCTTGGTCTGGGAGCATCGCAGCACAGGAACCTCAGGTCCAAAGGACGTGCTCTGCCCCTGGCACTGCTTTCTTGATGGTATGAGGTTCCCATATGTCTTGGCTTGCTTCTCTCTTTTATATCTCAAAAGAGATTGGCTTAAGACATTATCTAATCTTGTAGACATCATCAGTATAAGTGCCGCTAATCCATTTTATTACATCATAGTGATAGAGTTTACAACACATAATGAAATCACATCAGATTACAAAATGGTACACAGTCATACAATATGGGGGATCATGACCCAGCCAAGCTGATAGATACTTTTGGGAGGCACAGTTCAATCTATGACACCAGCAGATCACTTTCCATGTGCTTTTCAGAACTGGGTTCAGCCTCACTCTTGCCAACCATCACCTCTTCTTGGGACACAGAACTGGAGGCTTTCCTTTGAACTCCAAATATTGTGTGCTACCACCTAAGGTTGTAACTTTGCAATTTCGGTTGCCTGCCTGGAAATTTAGTCATTAATTTTTCATAATCAAAGGGATTCTGCAAAATTTGATGTTCTCCATTACTGTATATTGAATGTCTTTGTCCAGATTATCTCTGTTGTTTTGATTTGGAAACCTTGGACCTAATAAAGGGATCTGGTTCTAATTCCATGCCCTTGGGGATCTCCCATTTCACTGGAATTACCAATAGCTTTTCAAGTCAAGGTTCTGAAGTATGAAATTGAAAAATTATGATATGATGTGGAATTCTGATACAATGAGGTGTTAACATGTTAAAGCTCTAAGGTTAGCCTTGAGTAAAATGCTTGATAGGTTTTTGTTGTGTTAGGTGCCATTGAGTCAATTCCAACACATGATGACTCTTTGTACAACAGAACGAAACACTGCCTAGTTTTGTGCCATCCTCATAATCGTTGCTATGCTTGAGCCCATTGTTGCAGCCACTGTGTCAGTCCATCTCGTTAAGGGTCATATACGATCTTATTTCCACAAGAGGCAAATGATTCATTTTTCACCAATATCTAGTCTATGGATCCCTGGTGGCACAGTGGTTAAGAGGTTAGGCTGCTAACCAAAAGGTCAGCAGTTCGAATCTAATAACTCTTCCTTGGAAACCCTATGAGGCAGTTCTACTCTGTCCTATAGGGTCGCTATGAGTCGGAACTGACTTGAAGGCAACAGGTTTGGTTTATCTAGGTCTAGATCTGTCTCTGAAATGTATTGACCACGTTTTTTCTCCTCTGGATTAAAAACACAATGTGGGAGATTTGAAAATAAAATTATTTTCATATTGATTTTTTTCAGATCCATACTCACAGTTTTATTATTAAAATATAAGAGGTTTTTTTACAACTTAAATATAATTGGTTGAAACAAAGAAAAATACTTATATTATAAAAGACTTGCAAGCACCAACTATTTATTAGCCCTTATTTGCCCTAGATGTTCTTGGGAATCCCTGGGAGGCACAAATAGTTAAGTGCTTGACTACTAGTCAAAAGGTTGACGGTTTTAACCCACCCAAAGGTGCCTCAGAAGATAGGCCTGGTGATCTGCTTCCAAAAGGTCACAGCCTTGAAAACTCTATGGAGCAGTTCTACTCTTCACACATGCAGTCTCCATGAGTCAGAATCGTCGGGACAACAGCTAACAACAACAGGTGTTCTCTGATGCTCAGATATATAACCAACTATTTTCTGGCTATTTCTACTTTGATATTCTGCTGTCTCCTAAAATTCAACACACACAAAACTCAACTTATTTTCTTTCCATTCAATTGTCTGCACACTTTCAAATATTCCTCTAGCTCTCTCTGTGGCACTACCATAGTTAGGAAAGAATATGTGCAGTTATGCTATTATTAAGTTTATGCTTCATGAAGATCCTATTTCCTAAAAAAAAAAAAAGAAAAAGAAAAACAATATTGATGACACTCTTTTATATTAGTAGGCAGAGAAAGCTTCTTTTAAATATATTTTTCTCAAATTCCTTTGAGAATATCTTTAATATATTTTTGCATAATTGTTCATTGAGTGTATATTGTTTTCCAATAATAAATAGTGTCTCTCAAAGTAAAACAAATCCTTCATCTCCTTGAACAGAAAAAAAAATAATATACAGCTTTTAAATATCAAGATTATATTATTTTTTTTTAGGTTTTCCTCATCCTTTTGTGCTCATCCCAGAGAAATTTATCACATATGTAAAATTCCTATTACAAAAACAAGCACACTGTGTGTCCTCAAAAAGTGTCATTTTCATTCCCATAAATCCTCCATTACACCTAGGAGCTAGTTAGATGACTCATCTCTAACATTATCCACCCAGTCTGTATTTCTTCCCTTGTAAATTATATCATGCCAAGTGTTCACTATTTCCATGAGAAGCCAATTTGCCTTTTGAAAGTAGCACAATTATCACTGGTCAAATTGTCCCAAGAGGCACTTAGGCGCTTCTGTTGTTGTTTTGTATCATTTTAGTTTTCCCTCTGCAATGACTTTGTTAGTTGGCACAGGCTTATGTCTTTGAAAAATTAGGTACAAAGTAGGCATTCAATAAACACTTGTTGATACATTGCCTGATGGATTCAGATAGCTCTCTACAATAAACTGTTTTATTATGTGTAGCTCTACTAAATGTAACCTTTTCTGAACTCTTGAGTGAAAGCTTCTGTCAAAATATATCATATTTATGCAAAATACAGAGATTTGACTTTAAAATAACGTATATGGAAGAGAAGAGTCTCTGGATGACTTTAAAGAGAGATATGATAAGATACGAATGTCAGGAAAGGGTGACAAATTTCACAGCAGAATTTTCAGAAAACAGGAAAGTGAAAGAAATTATTAGAAATTGAGTGACGGATTTTTTCTTCTAAATGACAGAGAATAGTCAAGTCAACGAATGAACAAGAATAATCCCTTTGAGAATGGCGTAAGAGTTTTTATTTTATGAGGAATGGCACTGTACAAACACATATGTGAATAGACAATGTGACATCAAAAATATATAAAAGAATAAGGTTAGGATATGGAAGTAAGTGTTTGACTTTTACCAACAATATAAATGTTGGAATTTTTAAAAAAAAGTTGGAGAAGTAATCTTTAAGACAATTAGTATTAAGTTTATAGTTTTCAAAATACTTAATGGATATTCATATATATGTGTGTGTGTATTAATTTCAGAAGAGAAGAAATGCTAATTTAAACCAGGTTTTAAGTGTAGGATCAGAAAATTTAAAGAAAACGTTTAGAGTAAGGCCTCTGATGAAATAACCAGAGCAGATTTTTCAGTCTTGTTAAATCCACTGTATGGCTATTATGACTAATTTTATTTTTTTAATAATCAGTGTGATTTAAAAACCATGAGTAAGTTTTTCACTAACATAATTTAAATAGCATCATTATGTTGAAAAAAACATTGTGACACATCAGAACCAGTTTGTCACCTTCCTAGCAAGCTTATGCAGTATTTTGGAACAATAAATTAAAAGAACTTATCAAACTATGTTGTAAATAATAGTGATTTAATAGTTAGTGTCAATTTTTGTTATTTGATCCCAGTTCCCATATCGACATTAAATGGTTTCTGATAGATTCACAGAGAGAATTTTCTTTATGATGCAAATTTCATATTACCTGTTGCAAGCAAATGGTATTAAGACACAAACAATCCCAATATAAATCATCAAGGGTAAAAATAAGAAAGAATATCATACTTTATATCAAACTGGGACCATTCCTGAGAATGCAGTTGTGAAGTAAGCATGAATTATATCGAGAGTCTGATTCCAAAATCCCTGAAATGACAGTGGCTTCTCCGTGGTCAACAGCAAGGAAATAGGCCTCTTCTGTGAGCCTGTTCAGGTTTCAACACACTGCAGGCTTGGAAATAATTTTCCAAGTTACCTCTCCGTCCTGAATGTTGAGCAGGACCAAATCTATGCGCTCACCATGCCGATAATTGAAATTCAGAGAGTTGTAATCTCACTAATACTACGTAAAAATGGATATCAAATTAAAACTTGTTTAATAAGTTTTGATTAATTATAAAAACTTTCTTGTCAAATTCAAACCTCCTTAAAACAAACAGCATATTAAAATGTCCTTCGAATAACAGTATTACAAAAAAAATGAGTGAGTGAATGAATGCACAGAGTAGGAGTAGACATTGCCATAAGAAAAGTGTTTCAGGTTAATTAAAGGATAAAAGTTATTATTGTTTCCATGGCTGAATGGCCTCAGTCATAAAGATATCTTACCCTAGAAAATTCTTTTTTTTTTCCCAAATAAGTTAACTTGCTTGAAAATCAAGGTGTTATTATTCAGCATACATTTCGATTTTTATTTAATCATTAATGAATTTCTTCATTCTCCTTAGAACTGACGCCTCCTTCCTTTGAGGTTCTCTCTGCCCACAACTTCTCCAATCATAGATCTCTTAATATTATAGTCCATTTATAGCTTAAATCTAAGTTTTTAAACAGTGGTCTACACAAGGAAAAAGGTTTTTTACTGTTTTTGACCCAGTGATTTGCACAGTGTGGGATACATAATAGGCACTTACTACATGCTTTTTGGATAGCTATGAGTTGGAATCAACTCGACAATAATGGGGTTATTTTTAATATGCTTATGGTCTTGATCATTGTAAGAGCGGGAGAACTCAAAAGGGCTGAATTCCCAGGGTAGGAAATGCAACTGTGTCAAAATTAGGCCATGACAGAGAAAAACTGGGATCATGAAATCTGGAATGGGGATGACTAGGGGGATGTTCTTGAAGGCCCAGGATTCTCCTGTATACTGCAAGTCTGCAGAACAGAGGTTTTTTCTCTTTTTTAAAAAGACAATAGAGACTTCAAATGAAGTGTTAATGATAATCTCCCCCCAGATCTGCCCCCGTTTCCTCTTCGGTCACCAGGTCTGGAATTTTAAGGCAAATCTCAACATCATCTAACTCCAGAAGTTCTGGAAATGCTGAAGTGAGCAGAGGGATTAGATGGCAATGCTCCTGCAGGACTCCGTTCACATGTCCCAGAAGAGTTTCCCTGGGCTGGATCCTGAGGGTTCTGGATCAATACATAAATATAAAGAATATAAAACTGGACTAGAAAGAGCTTCTTGATTTGGGGCACTATTCTCTGACACATGATTTAACTCCCTAAAAAGATAGTTGGGTCTGCAACACTGATTAATGGCGCTCGGGAGCTTAACAAGATCGCTGACCCGCATCCCATGGAAGGAGCATCTGCCATGGCAGACAGCTGGAAAACGGAAAAGACTCTGAGAGTGGGCACCTTTGAACTTAATCAGTATTCAAAATTTAGTTAACATATCAAAATGCAGAGAAAAATGACAACCCGTTTAATAAATGAATTAACTGTTAAATATGGATGGATATTTGTGAATATATCCATTCAACTGGAGTCCTTGTTCAACATTACTTTTCATACTGTTTTATTTGTTGTGTGATCTTCAAAATATTGTAATTTAATAAAATGGCCTGGGTATTAGATCCACGTAAACACCGTTTTATCTCTTGAAATTAGAATCAGAACTAGATAAATAAAAGTGATATCACCGGACAGTTCTGTTCCTGGATCGGCTGAAGTGTCCTCCTCATAATCATCACTCTTTATTAGTCATTGTTTTGATTAAGTGCCAAGGACAGTTCTGTTTCTACTCTAAAGCTTCCCAGGAAGATAGTGTATTGCTCTATACATAATCATCATTTAGTGCAGAATATTGACTAACCAGAAGTTTTGCCACGTGTTTATTTAACGAAGATTTATTAATGAGTATTAAGGAATTGGAAGTTAGGCGTATTTAGTTTAGTTTGTTTTCCTAATCATTAGTTTTGTAAATTAGACAGTGGGTTTTAAA
Organism: Dugong dugon; assembly: GCA_030035585.1. Classification (NCBI taxonomy): domain Eukaryota; kingdom Metazoa; phylum Chordata; class Mammalia; order Sirenia; family Dugongidae; genus Dugong; species Dugong dugon. The sequence continues at coordinate 192,381,526 of CM057463.1, read as the reverse complement.
AAGAATGGAATTAGGTGATACAGAAAAAAATAGGACATAGAGTTAACATCATTTATTTGACTTGTCACGTGGAAAATAAATGTAATTTTTTTTCCTTTACAGTGTTAGTACCCATGTACTTCCGTGTACGCGTGCATGTTATGTGTAAGTGTGCATGTTATGTGTAAGTGTGCATGTTATGTGTACGCGTGCATGTTATGTGTAAGTGTGCATGTTATGTGTACGCGTGCATGTTATGTGTAAGTGTGCATGTTATGTGTACGCGTGCATGTTATGTGTAAGTGTGCATGTTATGTGTACGCGTGCATGTTATGTGTAAGTGTGCATGTTATGTGTACGCGTGCATGTTATGTGTAAGTGTGCATGTTATGTGTAAGTGTGCATGTTATGTGTAAGTGTGCATGTTATGTGTACGCGTGCATGTTATGTGTAAGTGTGCATGTTATGTGTACGCGTGCATGTTATGTGTAAGTGTGCATGTTATGTGTACGCGTGCATGTTATGTGTAAGTGTGCATGTTATGTGTAAGTGTGCATGTTATGTGTACGCGTGCATGTTATGTGTAAGTGTGCATGTTATGTGTAAGTGTGCATGTTATGTGTAAGTGTGCATGTTATGTGTACGCGTGCATGTTATGTGTAAGTGTGCATGTTATGTGTAAGTATACACAGGGTCGCTGTGAGTTGGAATGGACTTGACAGCCATGTCGGTGTTGTATTTTTTTATACATGTTAGTAGGACATTCAAAAATCAGCCATTTTCCCCCCATTTAGTTTCTAGTAGGTGAATTTCAATAGCCACGTTTCAATGAAAATATGTGCAGCTTTAATGGGGACGTTCTGCCTTTTATTTATTTAGGAAAAGAGTTGTTTTTGCCAAAAATGAATGTTTATTATCAGACAGTATCTCCTCAAAGGAAAACTTAATAAGGCTTATTAGTATTCATAATAAAGAATTTTTTTTATTCATAAAGTTTCTACTTCAGAATTTTTTTTCCTGAACTAGAAAAATAAAGACTGAGTTTGTAAATAAATTTTGCATTTTCAAGTCTTTTTTTTTTTTTTGCCTTAGAATGTCCAAGCAGCTTATCTAACGGGACAAGTGTTCTTCAGTGAAATTTTATTGGGGAGAATTTTAAAAATATTTTCTGAAGAGTATAATCCCTATTGCTAAGTGTTGGAAAATCTAATCTCTATTAGATTGAGACTAATATCGTGCAAATAAGTGCAAAATAATAGTTGTCATGGTGATACTTCTTCCAAAAACCTTTAGCAGTATTGAGTTAGCTCTTACAGTCTTTGAAAAAAACAGCTGCTCAACATATTTAATTCTCCCTAATAGTATGAGACATCAACGGAAATATAGTAGTTGTCTACGTAACTACATGGCTACATTGATTTCATAGGCTTTTTTTTTTTCCTTGCCACCTAAATCACAGAGCAGGCTCAAGTTAAACATTAAAACTGAACACTTTTCTTTTTCGCTTACCCAGACAGGTGTTGGCAAACTGCTGCCTCCTTTTGTAAGTTAAGTTTTATTAGAACACAGCCATTCACTTACTAATGTCTGTGGCTGCTTTTGAGCTACAGTGATAGTTGAGTAGTCGTGACTGAGGTCAAAGCCTACTTATTTCTTATCTTGTCCTTTACAGAAAAAAGTTCCCCAGCCCAGTTTAAACTCTCAATAAACATTGTTATTGCTGAAAGCAAGAAGTGTATACAGAACTGAAAATAAACATCTAGTCTTTCAACACTTAATGAAGCAAAATCTTCAAGCTGGTCTAGTAATTCATTTCTGGATTTTAAAAGCTGAGGATATTGAAAAACATGGTTTCTGGATTTTCCTAATTGGTATCTAAATTCCTTGTGATATTTTATTAGTTTTAGTCTCGTTCCAAAATACCTTCTACTTGAAAAGTAACCCCTAAACAGCTCATATAAATACACATTCATATTTTCTTAGGAAATATATACAAATCTTAGGAAAACCTACACAAGTCATCCTATCTATCTCAGTTGAAATTTTATATATAAGGAAAAAAAAACAACATTGTAAATGAATAAAGCTGATCACCTTTTACTTGAATTCCAAAGAACATACGGGTAACCTTGAAATAACTGATTTGACACACACTGACTTTGTTGGAAACCTATTGCTTATTTTTCAAAAGATACTTCATTTGAGAGGCTTGAAAAGGTCAACGGAAGATCTGGAGAGAAAAATTGTTAACAATTATGGGTACAGAATTCTCAGAGTTTGCTATTATGCTATTTACAAGAATGCTTGTTACTTAATGTTACCAATTATGACACAAAATATCTTCGAACAAGCAATACTGATTTAGAAAAAAAACAAAGGAGAAGAATATACCTCTTCATTCTAGTCCTTACCCTAATTTGCATAATTTCACCTGCATAATAAATTCAGTTATATCTTTAGTAAATGTGTATACTAAAGAATCATTTCATTATGTATACAATCAATTTTATTCACAATTGTTAATGAAAATTCATCATGCCCAAAGATATTTTTTTCTTAACCACATCATTTAAAATTATTACCTTGAAACATGGATTGAATTTTAAAATATGTAGTATAACAAGTAACAACTGCATTTAAATTTGGGGGAATGTTCCCTTATGTCTTAAAGCATACGGGGCCACTATAAGTAGAGAAAAATGACTACCTCATAAACTGTGAGGAATAGGACAGAAGGTAGAGGAGAGTGGGTGGGAATGATGGCATACTTTTTTTTTCCCCTCCAGATCATTTCAATAAACTAATGTTGATAGAATACTTACTAAGCCCAGGCACTACATGAAGTGTTAGACATATAGTATTAATAAATCATAGTCCATGACTACCAGGAGCTGTCATTGTATTTTAAATATAAGAAAGTGACTTACATCATATCCATCTGTTGTACTAAAATGAGACTATAAATAATATTGTATTGTGGAATTCATGTCAGCTTAGGGCTTGAAAACTCCACAAAAATTATTGACAACATTCAGTATTCATTTAACATAATGTAATTCCTACCAAGTGCCAGGCAGCATAAAAGTCACTAAGGTTAAAATGGGGATCAAAATGGACACATGTCCTTCCTTCATGGCAATTAGAGTATACCAAGGAGAATAGATTTAGACCAAAAAATCATAAAAAGGTCTCCAATTATAAACTGTAAAAAATGGATAATCGTGATTTAATTTACATCCTGTAAACCATATTAAATCTAAGGAAGTTTAAGTCCTTAAAATTTCTTGGAATCACAACATGGAGTAATATTATTGTCTTTGCTGTATCTGAACTCATCCTTCAGCATCTGATTTCCAAAGGAAAAACTTTCCCTTTCTCAACTTCCACTTTAAATACAGAGAAATAGAGAGAAGAAAGTGAACTCCATATTTTCACAAGGAACATTTAGGGACAGAGTTGAGTTGACTGAAGATTCATGAAGAGATGGACTAGAGTAGGAGAGCGCATCCTTGTCAGCCCCTTAGGTGGGCATTGTGAAACATGCTTTCCAGCATACACTTCATCATCACCTACCATGGAAGTCCATAGACCACTCCATCCACATTTTTTTTCTGAAGTGATCATACAGTTTTTGTCCTTTGGCCCAATTTATATACTCATCAATTCCTCTTCCATCTTTTCTTTCCCTGACCATCACAGAGACACATTGGTGTCCTGTATTTCTATGTACAAAACCATTCATTTGTCAGTTGGACTACTGACAACAACCGAAACCCAGAAAGTACCCCTACAGAGAATTAAAGGAGCCCAGGCGAAGCAGTGGTTAAATGACAACAACCGAAACCCAGAAAGTATCCCTACAGAGAATTAAAGGAGCCCAGGTGAAGCAGTGGTTAAAGCACGCAGCTGTTAAATGAAAGGTCAGTTGTTCAAACCCACCAGCTGCTTCATGGGAGAAAGATGTGACAGTTTGCTTCTGTAAAGATGTACAGCCTTGGAAACCCTATGGGGCAGTTTTATTCTGTCCTACAGGGTCACTGTGAGTAAGAATTGACTCAATGGCAGTGGGTTTAGTTTGGTTGATAGAGAATTAGCCTGCCTGAAATGTGTTCTGATGCCACGTATTAAGTTCATAAGGTTGCCATTCCAATAATTTCTAGGCATACAAAGAACACTATAATAAAAAAGGTTTACTACTAAAGAAAACAAAATTTAGCTGTTTTTTGAAGAATGATTAGATCCGAATCAGATGCCGCACACTCAAACTACTTTGGATGTATACTACTCTTAAGAAACCTTGGTGTTTACTATGCAAACAATCATTGGCAGAGCACAATTGGGTTCAGATGATTTCCTCTCTGGTTTCCCAATGCTCTGATCATGCCTGGTGTGTAAGCGTCATTTGAGAGATTAAAAAAAAAAAAAAAAAAAAAAAAAATTCCAGAAGCAGGAATCTGGAATTTCTATCAGCATCAGGTAGTCAGAAATCCTTCTAAACCAATGATTGGCCAGGCTACTAACAAGATCTTAAGTAGCGTCTCTAAGAGTGCCAGAATCCTTATAGACCAGAGATTCCTTAATGTATTAGTAATTTTTTTCATGGAGCTCTTAGGCCAAAAGAAATATCTAACAGTTTCATTTACTGTGTTGTTATCTTCATACATCATAATAAGCAGTTATGTCCTAACAACTGCATCTGTTTTGCAGACATTGAAATCCAATTAGACACTGCACCTTCATTTCCTGTTTCACATTGATTTGCATGTGGTACTTGCTTTTTATTACAGCAACCACTGAAAATCTTGCTTGTAAAGATACGATACAGCCATATGTTTATATGTCTTGAACTCCTATCTTTTTCTATCTGTAGTCATTCCCTGGAGATGAGAGGGTTTAGGGGAAGAATTAATTGTTAGCTCAAGAGAAATCCTTTAGGAAAAAAAAAATTAGATCATTAATATAGGATATACTACAGGTAGAGTACTGAAAAGACCAAAGATTGTCAGTGGAGAATGCTATACTGGAAATTAAGATTATGAAGTTGTTTTGGTTCTTGCAGTAAATAAGGAAGGCTGAAGAAGAATGATGCCTTTGAATTATGGTGTTGGTGAAGAATATTGACTATACCGTGGACGGCCAGAAGAACAAGCAAATCTGTCGTGGAAGAAGTACAACCAGAATGCTCCTTAGAAGCAAAGATGGAGAAACTTCATCTCACGTACTTTGGACAAGTTATCAGGAAGGATCAGTCCCTGGAGAAGGACATCATACTGGGTAAAGTAGAGGATCAGGGGAAAAAAAGGAAAATCATCAATGAGATGGACTTACACAGTGGCTGCAACAATGGGCTCAAACATAACGATTGTGAGGATGGCTCAGGACAAGGCAGTGTTTCATTCTGTTGCACATAGGATCTATATGAGTGGAAACGACTTGATGGCATGTAACAAAATCAGTGAAAAACTAGAAATGACCAATGGTTGAAGTAGAATGAAAGACAAAATATTAGTGAAGATAAATTAAAGGAGACTACAAAGTCTTAAAAGAATCACCAACATATATATTAAAATTAATCACTGTTAAGAAACAATAGAGCTGTAGAGAATGAGAGTGATAAAATCTTAGGAAAAATGACAAAAATTCCTCATGGTCAGTGGATGATTTTAATAGAAAGGCTGGTATCAGTACAAATTGACTACAGTAAACTAAAATTGGGAATTGTGGAAATTAGAGAGTGAGAATAAATTTCAAATGGCAGTGGAAATCTAGACAGTAGAATGACTCAGAGAGCTTAATAAATACTAATGCCTGGGTCCTACCCCTAGAGATTCTGATGAATTGGTGTAGGGTGTATACTGAGCATTGTTGTTTTTAAAGTTCCCCAGGTAATTGGTATGGGAAATGTAGGGTACTTATCTTCCCTCAGCCCTGGTGATAAAGAGGAATGAGAAAGGAAAAATATCTATCACATGAGACCTGCAGTGAATAAAATGACTCCAGCTAAAGCCAGGTTTCTGTTAGCAAAAGGATATGCAAATTAACAGATAGCTTGCCTCATTGCATTATTTTTGCTGTGCTTACTCATGAGTTTAATCATGTGCTTAATCACTTGTCTATGCCAAGAAAATTGGAAGACAGCTACCTGGCCAAATGACTGGAAGAGATCCATATTTGTGCCCGTTCCAAAAGAAGGTGATCCAACAGAATGTGGAAATTATGGAACAATTTCATTAATGTCACACACAAGTAAACTTTTGCTGAAGATCATTCAACAACTGTTGCAGCAGTACATTGATAAGGAAATACCAGAAATTCAAGCCAAACTCAGAAGAGGACATAGAACAAGGGATACCATTGCAGATGTCACATGGATCATCGCTGAAAGCAGAGAATACCAGAAAGATGTTTATCTGTGTTTTGACTATGCAAAGGCATTCAACTGTGTGGATCGTAACAAATTATGGATAGCATTACAAAGAATGGGAATGCCAGAATATTAATTGTGCTCATGAGGAGCCTGTAGTTAGACCAAGAACAAGGAGATACTGCATGGTTTAAAGTCAGGAAAGGGGTGTGTCAGGGTTGCATCCTTTCACCATACTTATTCACTATGTATGCTGAACAAATTATCTGAGAAGCTGGGCTATATGAAGAAGAACATAGCATCAGGATTGGAGGAAGACTCACTAACAACCTCTGATGTATAGATGACACAATCTTGGCTTGCTCAGAGTGAAGAGGACTTGAAGCACTTACTGATGAAGATCAAAGACCACAGCCTTCAGTAAGGACTACACTTCAACATAAAGAAAACAAAAATCCTCACAACTGGGCCAGTAAGCAACATCATGATAAACAGAGAAAACACTGAAGCTGTAAAGGATTTCGTTTTACTTGAATCCACTATCAACACACATGGAAGCAGGAGTCAAAAAATCAAACTACACATTGCATTGGGCAAATCTGCTGTAAAAAATCTCTTTAAAGTATTAAAAAGCAAAGATTTCTCTTTAAGGACTAAGGTGCACCTGACCCAAACCATGGAGTTTTCAATTGCCTCATATACATGAGAAAGCTGGACAATGAATAAGGAAGACTGAAGAAGAATTGACTCCTTTGACTTATGGTGTTGGCGAAGAATATTGAGTATACCTTGGACTTCCAGAAGAACGAACAAATCTGTCTTGGACAAAGTACAGCCGGAATGCTCCTTAGAAGCGAGGATGGCAAGATTTTGTCTCACATATTTTGGACATGTTATTAGGAGGGACCAGCCACTAGAGAAGGACATCATGCTTGGTAAAGTACAGGGTCAGCATAAAAGAGGAAGACGTTCAACAAGATGGGCCGACACATTGGCTGCAACAATGGTCTCAAGCATAACAAAGATTATAAGGATGGCCCGGCCTGGGCAGTGTTTTGTTCTGTTGTACAAATGGTCAGTGTGAGTCGGAACAGACTCCATGGCACCTAACAACAACACCACCACTAATAACAATCATGAGTTTGTAAGGATTGAAAGGAAAGATTTCAGGAGTACGTCAAAAGAGAGGGCACAGGAAGGAGACTGTGCTGATGTGTATGGTGGTTAGAATGGAACAAATAAGGGAAGTTTGGGCTTTGGGTAGAGGGCAGAGCAGGTATAAAACATATAATAAGATCAATACTGCTGCTCTTCAAGACAAACGGTGGTAGAAAGCTGTGAGTTTAGGGGTGAAGTGTTAGATGGTCTCTCTGGCCTCTTCTTTTCTTTTTATTGTACTTTAGATGAAGGTTTACAGAACAAAGAGTTTCACATTAAACAGTTAGTACACAGATTGCCCTATGACAATGGTTAAAAACCCCACGACATGTCAACACTGTCCCTTCTCAAACTTGGGTTCCCTATTACCAGCTTTTCTGTCCCCTCCTGCCTTCTAGTCCTTGTCCCCAGACTGTTGTGCCCCATTAGTCTTGCTTGGTTTTATTGGGCTGTCTAATTTTTGCTGAATGGTGAACCTCAGGCGTGACTTCATTACTGAACTAAAAGGATGTCTTGGGGCCATACTCTTGGGGTTTCTCCAGTCTCTGTAAGGCTGGTAAATCTGGTCTTTTTTCTTTTTTTTTTTTTTTTTGTGAGTTAGAATATTGTTCTACATTTTTCTCCAGCTCTGTCCAGGACCATCTGTTGTGATCCCAGTGAGAGCAGTCAGTGGTGGTAGCCAGGCACCATCTAGCTGTACTGGACTCAGTCTGGTGGGGGCCTTGGTAGCTGTGGTCCATTAGTCGTTTGGACTAATCTTTTCCTTGTATCTTGTTTTCTTCATTCTCCCTTGCTCCTGAAGGGATGAGACCAGTGGAGTATATTAGATGGCTGCTCACAGGCTTTTAAGACCCCAGATTCTACTCACCAAGATAGAACATATGACATTTTCTTTATAAACTGTGTTATGCCAATTGAGCTAGATGTTCCCCGAGACCATGGTCCCCACAGCCCTCTGCCCAGCAGTTCAGTCCCTCAGGGAGTTTGGATGTGTCTATGGGGCTTCCATGACCTTTCCTTGTACAAGTTGTGTTGGCTTCCCCAGTATTATGTACTGTCTTCCCCAGTATTGTGTACTGTCTTCCCCAGTATTGTGTACTGTCTTCCCCAGTATTGTGTACTGTCTTCCCCAGTATTGTGTCTGTCCTCTTCTTAACACCTGTAGATGGAGGCTGGGTATAACAGTCTTACTCTAGGGCTCTCAGCTTGACCCCTGTTGCAAGGGATGCTATCTTTACCTGAAGGCCAGAGTTCTGGGAGAAGCAGATTTTTGGAGGTTCTAGGGACAGGTGAAGGGGTAGCTTTTCCATTGATGTCTCAAAAAATTCAGAAATACCTGTTAGTAAATTATTAACCAAGCCGAACCCATTGCCATTGAGTCAATTCCAACATAACAACCTCCTAGGACAGAGAAGAACTGCCCCATAGGATTTCCAAGGAGCAGCTGGTGGATTTGAACTGCTGACCTTTTGGTTAGCAGCCATGCTCCTAACCACTGTGCTACCAGGGCTCCACTACATTATTATCTAGTATTTATCTGGAAGGTCTAAGTGAGGAAAGCAAACTGGAAACACAGACAATTAATAACATTGAACTCAGGTTACAAGTCAACAGATGGAAATACTATGTAACTAAAAAGAGACTTATAAAATGGATGGAAATGTAATATGCTATAGGAAAATCAATGTATTTTCTTTATACACAAAATAACTTATAATGGAAAGGTAGCTTAATATCAAAGCTCCAAACCATTATCTTCATACCCTTAAGCTCAGAGAATAGAATAGGGTCGTATTTGTTATAAGAAAGAACACAGTTTCTGAAAGAATTTATAAAGGGGAAAGGGGAAAGCAAAAGGAAGAAGCAGGATGGAAAAGAGAAGAAAACAGAAATATAGGTGGAAAAGAAAACAATTAATATTTTAGGCAATGGGGAGGACAGATAAAGTTGGAAAAGAAAGTCTAGAGGGAGAGACGAGAGCCAGAAGGGAGAGAAAATAGAATATTGCCAGAGAGATATGAGGAAGGGAAACTTTTTATCAATGTTTTCAATAATGTGATATAAATATTTATTTTTTTCATAGAAAATTTGTGACTTTACTGGTAATATTGCTATATCAGGACATCAAGTTTCTTGTCTAGTGCCACATAATTGTGAAAAGTTTCTTTCAAATACTCATTAAAGTATATGAGAGAATCACATCTGACATAGTTTCTAAAAATAAAGGACTTCCATTTAGAAGACCTTGAGTTTTACTATTTTGTGGTAATTTTAGCATTTGACTACAGTGAAATGCTTTATCTGCTGTAATATAAATATTCTAATTTCAAAATAGACTCTTTCTTTGTCTTATTTGTTTTTCTTTTTCTTTCATTTAATGTGGTTTATATGTAATATTCTGCTTTCAAATAACAAGTGAGAAATGTGGTGGATTCCAATTTTGACCACCACTCTTTATAAAAAAAAAATACATATATACATATGCATATACATCTATACGCACACACACACATATATATACTGCCAACCTTGATGATTGACTTTTGGAATAGTTAGTGTTGTTTTGTAAGAAAAATGTGTAATCTCATTTATTTATGCTATCCTTGTAGTCACTGTTATTATTTGAGAAGCCTTTAGACTGTTTAAAGAATATACATGTAGTGCCCCACTTACGAAGTGTCTGAGTTATGACAAATCACACGTACGGTATTCTGTTTTTGTGCGTGCGTGTATACATCTTATCATTAGTAATATGTATTACGTACAATGTTGCCGCACGTAGTTTTCTCATGTTACCATTTTCAGATGTTCACTAGCAGATGTTCAAAGCTTACATTTATAAAGATACTGGTAATAAAAAGCAGTAATAATGAAAACAAACAAACCAAAGAGCTATTCAACTTATGTCAGAACAGATTTACTACAGAGTTGTGAGAATGGAACCCCGTTGTAAGTTGGGGACTGCTTATTGGTATTTTCCAGTTGAAAAGCAGATACCATGACATGGTATCTTGTCACCCACAGCCTCGGATAGGGGCTTGTTGAGTTTTATTTGTTTGTGTTAGTTTGTTTGCCTGTATTATTTTATAAAAAGTTTGTATTAATTCAGTTTGGATGGCACAGAGAATTTTGTTATTGTTCTTTTTATAACCATAACAGGGACTATGCCCCTTTAGAAATGCCCACTGACATAAGTTAAAGAAATAACAATTGTTGTAAAAGGAGAAACAGTAAAATAAAGTTACAGACAACAGTTTAAAAATGTATTTTTAAAGCTATGTAGACAAAAGATTTAAACACTTAAAATAATTGTCAACAAAGGTAAAGATACAATAATAAAAGAAAATTCTTAATTAATTTTGAACATGAATCAAAATTTTATTTCAAATTTACCACTGAAGGAACATTCTGTAAAAACTAATTCAAAAGTTCCCTTTTATCAGGTATTTTTACGGTGGAAGTAAAAGGTTTTAGAAAATTACTTGCTAGGCTGGATTTAAAAAAAAAAAAAAAAATGATTGAAGATCATTAGATTCCTTGCAAGCCTGGTTAAAGGCCTTTAAGGCTCTTCCTAAAATGGGTGTTTTGTTGGATGGATTTCCAAGAAGTTCTCTTAAGCTCTTTAAAGTCCATCAGAAAATGGCTCAGGCATTATTTCAAGATTGCTAATTTAGATCCTAAAGGACAAACGGATCACATTAGACACCAAAGTTGGACCCTATATCCAGGTTGGGACAATTTTGTAAGTCCCCATTTTAATCCAGATAATCTTTAAAGATCTGTGTTCATAAAAAAGGTGTGTGACACTGCATTTTGTGCTAATGTCATTACCGAATGCAGGTCATACATGTCTCGTATTTGTGCGAATTTTACATCGGCTTCTTTATACAACATGTACACAATGGAGAATAACAGCAATATTGTTGTAAAGCAATATTACTATTTAAACTGCTTGCTTTATTAGTGAAATCCAGGAAAATTCTCAGCAGTAGGGTAATTTTTATTTAAACTTGGGCTTTATAGCATGCCTATTGTCGTAGTTAACTAGTGCTGCTGCCGTAAAGAAACACCAAAGTGGATGGTTTTAATGAACAGAAGATTATTTCCTCACGGTCAAAGTAGGCTGAAAGTCCAGATTCAGGGTGTCAGCTCCAGGGGAAGGCTTTTTGTCTCTGTCGGCCTTCTCATCTGTGTTCCCCTGGACTAGGAGGTTCTTGGCGTGGGGACCCTTGTCCCAAGGACGCGCTCTGCTCCTGGCACTGCTTTCTTGATGGTGTGAGGTCCCCCTGTCTCACTTCTCACTTCTGTCTTTTATATCTCAAGAGATTGCTTCAGGACACAATCCAGTCTTGTAGATCAGGTCCTGTCTTACTAACACAACTGCCACCCATCCGCCCTCATTAATATCAAGAGGCAGGATTTACAACATACAGGAAAATCACACAGTACCAGGAATCATGGCCCAGCCAAATGGATATACACATTTTTGGGGGGACATAATTCAAACCATGACACATACTCTCTTTTTTATCAGTTTTATTTCTGTAAAACCTATACTAAAGATGTAATGAGTCATTAATTAACATAAATAATTCCACTTCTTTTATGGTTACAAATATCCAGGGCACTAGGTAAGTGTTAAATATACTAAGGCCACATAAGTTGGTTTGTTTGTTTTTTCTGCAGATATACATAGGGCTGCATTTTGGATTTCTTCCACTGTCTCTTTTTTTTTTTTTTTAATTGTTCTTTAGGTGAAAGTTTACAGAGAAAATTAGTTTCTCAGTAAACAATTACTGCAAAAATTGTTTTGCATCCTTGGTTGCCAAGCCCTCAATGTGTCAACACTTCCCAGTCCCATCCTTGGGTTCCCCGTGTCCATTTGTACAGTTTTCCTGGCCCTTCCTGCATTCTTGTCTTTGCTTTTGGGCTGGTGTGCCCATTTAGGCTCATATACATGGTGAACAACTTGTGTTATTGTTTGTTTTATAGGCGTATCTAACCTTTGGCAAAATGGTGAAATTCAGGACTGACTTCAGTACTGAGTTATAAGAGTGTCTGGTGGCCATACTCTCTGAGTTTCTCCAGTCTCTGTCAGACCAGTAAATCTGGACTTTTTTTGTGAGTTTGAATTTTGTTCTACATTTTTTTTCCACTCTGTCTGGGATCCTCTATTGTGATCCCTGTCCGAGCAGTCTATGGTGGTAGCCGGGCATCATCTAGTTGCTCTGGACTCAGTCTGGTAGAGGCTGTGGCAGTTGTGGTCCATTAGACTAATCCTTCCCTTATGTCTTTGGTTTTCTTCATTCTCCTCGGCTCCAAACTGAGTGGAACCAGTAGATGTATCTCAGACGACCGCTCACAAGCTATTAAGACCCCAGGCACTACTCACCAAAGTAGAATGTAGAATACTTTCTTTATAAACTATGCTATGCCTGTTGGGCTAAATGTTCCCTGAGACCATAGTCCCTAGGCCTCAGCCCTGTAACTCGGTCCCTCAGGGAGTTTGGATGTGTTTATGAAGCTTGTATGACTTTGCCTTGGTCAAGCTGCGCTGACTTCCCCAGAATTGTGTACTGTCTTACCCTTTACCAAAGTTACCACTTAATCTATTTTCTAGTTAGTGTTTTCCCCTCCCCAACCTACAAAACCATCAAAGATTATTTCTTTCTGTATGTAAAACTTTTCATGTGTTTTGTTAATAGTGGTCTGATATAGTATTTGTCCTTTTGTGATTGACTTATTTCACTCAGCGTGATGTCCTCTAGATTCATCCATGTTGTGAGATGTTTTGCAGATTCATCATTGTTCTTTACTGTTGCATAGTATTCCACTGTGTGTATGTACCATAGTTTATTCATTCAGCTATTGATGGGCACTTAGGTTATTTCCGTCTTTTTGCTATTGTGAATAATGCTGCAATGAACATGGGTGTGCATATATTCACGGACAGCTCTTATTTCTCTGGGATCTATTCCTAGGAGTGGGATTGCTAGATAGTATGGTATTTCTGTTTCTGGCTTTTCGAGGAAGCACCATATGGTTTTCCATAGCAGTTGTACCATTTTGCATTTCCACCAGCAGTGCATAAGAGTTACAATCTCTCCGCAACCTCTCCAACATTTGTTATTTTCTGTTTTTTGATTAGTGCTAGTAATATCAGGGTGAACTGGTATCTTATTTCTATTTTTCTGATGGCTATTGATGGAGAGCATTTTCTTATGTGTTTGTTAGGCACCAGAATGTCTTCTCTGGTGAAGTGTCTGTTCATATCCTTTGCCCATTTTTTAATTGGATTATTTGCCTTTTTGTTGTAGAGGTGTTGGACTTTCCTGTAGATTTCAGAGACTAGACCTTTGTTTGATATGTCACAGTCAAACATTTTTTCCCAGTCTGTAGGTTCTTTTTTTACTCTTTTGGTGAAGCCTTTTGATGAGCACAAGTGTTTAATTTTTAGAAGATCCCAGTTATCTAGCTTATCTTCTTGTGTTTGTGATTTATGCATTGTTAGTTGTATATATATGTGTGCGTGTGTATGTGTGTATGTATGTACGTATGTCACGGTTGTTAAGAGCTTGGCTGCTATCCAAAAGTTTGGCCGTTCAAATCCACCAACCACTCCTTGTAAACCTTATGGGGCAATTCTACTCTGTTCTATAGGGTTACTATGAGTCAGAACTGACTTGATGGAAACTGGTTTGGCTTTTGGTTTTATATACATAGACATATATGTGTGTATATATATATTTATATTTTTTTTTACTGCCCTTATTCCCTTGTCTACTTTGAAGACAGAAATCAACTACCCATTGGATGTTTTCACGCAGATTTCGCTTGCATTATTTATAGATTTAGAATACCCTTCTTTCTTCAAATCTCAAATTTTGCGAGGGTTTCCAGGCCTTCCAGAGGATGAAAGTTTTACCACTTATAGTACAGACAATCTCTAAAGTACAGAACAGGTACAAGTTTGAAGTTTTAGGAGTACTTTGCAAACATTATTTCCATGTATAAAATACAGCCTTTTAATTTTTTTCCCTTAACAAAGGTTTTACAATACTTAATTAAATGAGATTTACCTTGAACTTCTATACTTCTGTCATTGTTAGGTATATACACTTGGTTTATGTATTTATACTCTAGTGGAAAGGAGAACTGATTCATATTGATCAATGCAAATGACTATATCACATTGAAAACAAAGCACCTGTAAAATATCTGGCAAAAACTCTAAGTAGTTTTACAAACTAGGTTATCAATATGTATCATATTATCAACAGAATCATTATAAACTTTGACAGTGGCACTATCTGTAAATATGGCTTTTTTATAAATATGTTACAGTTAGAATTGGAAAATTTAACCCATGTTCTTTGTCAAGGGACAGTAACTATTTTTCTAAGTTGAAACCATTATAAAAGCACTCCCTGAATATTGATCATTAAACAAAGAATTCTTAAGTTTATTGAAGGATTTGTTTGTATTAAGCTGTACACATCTGAAGAATAATTCTTAAAAATACAGTATCTTGTTCCATAAAAGTGGCTTATTTGAGTTTTGCCATATATTTTTTCCTGAATATTGAGTAGCTAGAAATATATACTAATCAGGAACAATTTGAAAAGTCAAAAGTCAGAGAGTTTTAGGTTGGTAGTACTTGAAACTTAACTTTTAAGAGAGGATGCCCATTTCAATTTGCACAGTAGACGCCTGCACAATTGAGTATTACAGACTAAGAAAAAAGAACGACCTTCATCACATTATCTGTCAAAAAATAAGATACTGGAATGTGCTGTCACATTGTGGGGATTACAACCAATGTCAAAAATTGTGAAAAAAAATTTTTATTAAGAAAAAAAAGAGACGAAAACAATAAGATACTAAACACCATAACTCAATGTTTCTCTTGGAATATGTGGTCTGTGGCTTTTAGTTTATGGCAGGGACATTCAGGCTGGAGGTACAGAAGACCAAAAATAATCCGTTTTATCCCAGTAACTAACAATATTAACATGGAGAAGCATGGAATCCCGTGTTGGACACGTAACATTTAAGTTGAGAACTCAGCTGTAACTATTGCACTTTGTCGTTGTCTATTGTCAGGTCTATTCTGACTCATAGTGACCCTGTAAGACAGAGTGGAACTGTCCAATGGGGTTCCTTAGGCTGAAATCTTTATGGAAGCAGATTGCCAGGTCGTTTCTTCCACGTAACAGCTGGTGGGTTGGAACTGCTGACTTTTTGGTTAGCAGTTGTACACTTAACCGTTGCACCACCAGGGCTCCCTAACTATTGTATAAGTACTTAAAATATTTTATGGATAATGGATCATACACTCTATTCTGTAAATCAAATAAGAGCACAGATAATAGGAATTTTACCTTATCTCTAGATGTGGAAAAACACTTGTTCTTAGTGTTCAATTTATAAATAATTACCTACCAACAAAAAGTCCAAAAACAAAACAAATGATAAAAGACCCTTTGAAGAGCACAAATTTGAGTTGAGTGAGGGAAAGACTTGTCATTCAGGTAAAATATAAAGAAAACAAAAATTAACTTTTCTGTTTCTCTATAAGAAAAAAAATTTCTACTTAAATAACATATATATTGCAATGTTCTACTAGTCTTCTTCACTCCATTACATATAAGCTTCTTTTATAAATGAAAAAACTAACTTGTAACTTAATACATATGCATTTTAATTATACACTTGCCCACACACATATGCACAGACACACACCCATATACTTACTTGCATGCATACATACATATATACATCATATATAATATATACATACATATATACATCATATATTGTATATATATATATATATATATATATATATATATATATATATATATATGCACACATGTAGTCAGGAAGATAATGGTAGTTCACAATTCATAAAATGCCAGATTGTAACACTGTCAAAATATAATCTTGCCAAGATTATATTAATGACAAAGTCTGTTTAATAGAGTTATCTTCTTAATTTGAATGTTGTGAAGAACTAATCATTTGCATATAAGCAATGAGCTATAGGCAAAAACCTTATATGATGACTGAGCACTTTTCTTCAATCTATTTATTTTAATTTCTTTAAAAATATTGCTCATTAAGTAAATCAATATAATTTTAGCTCAAATACCCATAGTTAATTATAGAAGTATATTAGAAGGGAACTAATACAATATTATTCAAATACCTAAGCTACATGAGAATTGCACTCTATTTTGATTTCTAAAAGCAACAAAGCACTGTTGAAATTACACATTTATTAGTGAATTATGTCAAAATACTTTAATCAGATAAACTATCCATGAGTCCATAAATAAATAAATAAATAAATGAGAGACAAAAGGCAAATCTCTCATACAGAGAAATTCCAAATAATTTATGTAGATATGCAACCTTAAGGAATTAACCAGTTGCCAGAGAATGAATTCAGACCCCCTGTGTTTCCAAGGAGAATTGCCCTTCAAAGGGTTTTCATGGCTGTGACTTTTTGAAGCAGATCTCCGGGCCTTTCTTCCAAGGCACCTATGAGTGGGTGGGTTTAAACTACCAACCTTAGAGTTAGTAGCCCAGTACTTTATCGTTTGTGCCACCCAGGGACTCCCAACCCTAAAAGAGAGGGGACACAACTCATCACTTCTAAGCTTGAGCTGTGCATAAGGACTTCCTTCTAAACAGTACAGTGTGGAAAAGAGGGAAAAACAAGCAACTTTATTGTGGAAAAACTTGACAAACACTATTTTAGCCAAGTGCTTGAGGTTGGAATCAACAGTCATAAACCATGGTGATAGTATAGACTCTTGATGTGATGTGATGAAAATGGCACTTTACCCATGATATTCCTCCTCTAAACCCATATCTCCAGTTTAATCATGAGACAAAAATCATACAAATTCCAGTAGAGGGGAATCCTACTATATACCCAGCTAGTACTTTTTCAAAATTATTGAGGTCATCAAAAGCAAGGAAAGTCTCAGAAACTGTTAAAGGCAAGAGGAGCCTAAGGAGACATGACAACTAAAAGCAACATGGAAGCTCCAGAAGAGATGCACGGACATGTCAGTGTATATGGGAAGCAAGGAGATCTCTGGGGGAGGTCAGTGAGTTAGGGGTGAGACACTGTTACAGTCATTAGGTGAATTTCCAGAGGGCTTATTAAATTCATTAGAGTTATAAGAAAATTGCTCAGTCATCATATCAGGAATGTTAATTCATTCCCAAAAGAAGTACGTAATTGCAAGATACAGTTCTACCTTAACACAGGTTTGAGGCATTTTATTCCTTACAAATACAAGCAGCAATGAGATTTCATTGTGGCGCTGACTTCAAAAAGAAATGTGCATTTTCCTACATTACTAGTGAAAACAGAATTGGTCTGATCTTTATGGAGGACAGTATATTAATGCTTCTCAGATATAAAGGATGTGCACAATTTGATCCAACTCTTTTCTTTTTCTTTATTATTGTACTTAGATGAAGGTTTACAGAACAAACTAGCTTCTCATTAAACAGTTGGTACACATATTGCTTTGTGACATTGGTTACCAACGCCACGACATATCAACACTCTCCCTTCTTGACCTTGGGTTCCCTATTACCAGCTTTCCTGTCACCTCCTGCCTTCTAGTCCTTGCCCCTGGGCTAGTGTACCTCTTGATGGTTAAGATTGTGTGTCATCTTGGCTGGGCCATGATTCTCAGTCTTTATATGTGATCACTTCCATGATTGAATCTGCTGTGAGTAGCCAATCAGTTGAAAGGGAGTTTCCTTGGGGGTGTGGCCTTCATGCAAATATAAGCAGACGCTATGGCTTTTTGCTTGCTCTAGATCCCACAGTCTCCTTTAGGCCAGTAAATCTGGTCTTTTTTTTGTGAGTTAGAATTATGCTCTACATCCTTCTCCAGCTCTGTCAAGAACTCTCTGTTGTGATCCTGGTCAGAGCAGTCAGTGGTGGTAGGCGGGCACCATCTAGCTGTACTGGATTCAGTCTGGTGGAGGCCTTGGTAGCTGTGGACCATTAGTCCTGAGGACTAATCTTTTCCTTGTATCCTGTTCTCTTCATTCTCCCTTGCTCCCGAAGGGATGAGACCAGTGGAGTATCTTAGATGGCCGCTCACAGGCCTTTAAGACCCCAGACACTACTCACCAAGGTAGAATGTAGAGCATTGTCTTTATAAGCTGTGTCATGCCAATTGAGTTAGATGTTCCCCAAGACCATGGTCCCCACAGCCCTCTGTCCAGCAATTCAGTCCCTCAGGGAGTTTAGATGTGTCTGTGGAGCTTCCATGACCTTGCCTTGTACAAGTTGTGCTGGCTTCCCCAGTATTGTGTACTGTCTTACCCTTCACCAAAGTTCCCATTTACATATTGTCTATTTAGATCCCACGGCAACCTCCTGTTTGTCTGACCTCTGGTTCTGGGGACTTGAGCTATCAGCTTACCTGCCTATCTTGGGATTCGCTGATCTCCACAGCCTGTGAGCGGAGCCCTGCTCGCTGACTTGCCGATCTTGGGTTCGCCAGCACCTGCAACTACATGAATCAGGAGAAGCCTTGCAGTCTTGCCCGTCAATCTTGGGATTCGTGGATATTCACAGCCTGTGAGCAAGAGCCCTGCTTTCTGACCTGCTGATCTTGAATTAGCCAGCCCCTGCGGCTCCTGCGGCTATGTCAATCAGGGAAGGCTCTATCCTAATCCAAGGACTTGAGACATTCCAGCCTCTACAATCGTGTAAGCTATTTATTTGATATAAATCTCTCTCTCTCTCTCTCTCTCTCTCTACACACTTTACTGGTTTTGCTTCTCTAGGGAACACAGCCTAAGAAAACCCCTTTTGTCTCGTTTTGTTTTATGGGCCCATCTAACCTTTGGCTGAAGGGTGAACCTCAGGAGTGACTTCATTACTCAGCTAACAGGGTGTCCTGGGGCCATACTCTTGGGGTTTCTCAAATCTCTGTTAAGACATCAAGTCTGGTCTTTTTTTGTGAGTTTAAATTTTGTTCTACATTTTCTCCAGCTCTGTCCAGGACCCTCTATTGTGATGCCTGTCAGAGCAGTTGATGGTGGTAGCCAGGCACTGTCTAGTTGTACTGTATTCATTCTGGTGGAGGTTGTGGTAGTTGTGGTCCATTTGTCCTTTGCACTAATATTTCCCTTGTGTCTTTAGTTTTCTTCATTCTCCCTTGCTCCTGATGGGCTGAGACAAGAGGAGTATCTTAGATGACTGTTCACAAGCTTTTAAGACCCAGATGTTTGCAACCAAAGTAGAACGTAGTACATTTTCTTTATAAACTATGTTACACCAAATGAGCTAGATGTTCCCCACGATTATGGTCCCCACAGCCCTCAGCCCAGTAATTCAGTCCTTCACGGAGTTTGGATGCATCTATGGAGCTTCCATGACCTTGCCTTGTACAAGTTGTGCTGGCTTCCCCAGTATTGTGTACTGTCTTACCCTTCACCAAAGTTACCACTTACATATTGTCTATTTAGTGTTTTTCCATCCCTACCCCACCTCTCCCTCGTAACCATCAAAGATTGTTTCTCTTTGTGTGTAAACCTTTTCATGAGTTTTCATAGGAGTGGTCTCATACAATATTTGTCCTTTTGTGATTGACTTACTTCACTCATCATAATGCCCTCCAGATTCATCCATGTTATGAGATGCTTCACAGATTCATCATTATTCTTTATTCTTGAGTAGTATTCCATTGTGTGAAAGTACCATGGTTTGTTTATCCATTCATCTGTTGATGGGCATCTAGGTTGTTTCCATCTTTTTGCTATTGTGAACAAGGCTACAGTGAACATGGGTGTGCATATGTCTATTTGTATGATGGATCTTATTTCTCTAGGATATATTCCTAGCAGTGGGATTGTTAGATCATAAGATATTTCTGTTTTTAGCTTTTAAATGAAGCGCCTATCGTTTTCCAAAACGGTTGTACCATTTTGCATTGCCGCCAGCACTGCATAAGAATTCCGATCTCCCCATAGCCTCTCCAACGTTTGTTATTTTCTGTTTTTTTTTTGTTTAATCACAGTAATGCTGGGGTGAGTTGGTATCTCATTGTGGTTTTGATTTGTATTTCTCTAATGGCTAGTGATCACGAACATTTCCTCATGTGCCTGTTAACCACTTGAATGTCTTCTTTTGTGAAGGGTCTGTTCATTTCCTTTGTCTATTTTTTAATTGCATTATTTGTCTTTTTTTTTTTTGCAGAGATGTTGGATTTTCCTGTATATTTTAGAGATTAGATCTTTGCTGGATTTGTCATAGCCAAAATTCTTTCCCAGTGGGTAGTTTCTCTTTTTACACTTTTGGTGAAGTCTTTTGATGAGCATAAGTGTTTAATTTTTAGAAGATCCCAGTTTTGTAGCTTATCTTTTGGAGTTTGTATGTTTGTTAGTTATGGTTTGTATCCTATTAATGTCGTGTATTAGGGTCCCTAGTGTTGATCTTTTCTTCTATTTGTAGTTTTTGCTTTTATATTTAGATCTTTGATTCATTATGAATTAGTTTTTGTGTATGATGTGAGGTATAGGTCCTGTTTCATTTTTTTGCAGATGGACATCCAGTTTTGATAGCATCATTTGTTAAAAAGGCTGACTTTTCCCCGTTTGATGGATTTTGGGCCCTTGTCGAAGATCAGGTGACCGTAGGTGGATGGATTTACATCTAGCTTCTCAATTCTTTTCCACTGGTTGACATATCTATCATTGTACCAGTACTAGGCTGTTTTGACTACTGTAGCTATATTATGTTCTGAGGTCAAGTGGTGCGAGTCCTCCTACTCTATTCTTCTTCTTCAATAGTGCTTTACTTGTCCAGGATCTATTTTCTTTCCAAATAAAGTAAATGATTAGTTTTTCCAACCCTTTAAAGGATTTGTCAATATTTGAATTGGGATTGAATTGTATTTGTAGATTGCTTTGGGTAGAATTGTCATTTTCACAATGTTGATTCTGCCTATCCTTGAGCATGGTATGTTTTTCCATATATGTAGATCTCTTTTGGTTTCTTGCAGTAGTGCTTTGCAGCTTTCTTTGTATAGGTTTTTTACATCCCTGGTTAGATTTATTCCTAAGTATTTTATTTTTTTACAGACTATTATAAATGACATTGTTTTTCTGATTTCCTTTTTGTCATTCTCTTTATTGATGTATAGGAAACCACTGATTTTGTATGTTTATCTTGTATTCCTCTACTCTGCTGAATCTATTAGTTCCAGAAGTTTTCTTGTGGTATCTTTTGTATTTTCTTATATAGTATCAGATTATCTGCAAATAGATACAGTTTCATTTCTTCATTTCCAATTTGGATGCCCTTTATTTCTTTTTGTTGCCTTATTGCTCTAGCTAGGACTTCCAGCACAAGGTTAAATAGGAGTGGTTATAAAGGGCCATGCTTGTCTTTTTCCTGTTCTCAAGGGGAATGTTTTCAACCTCTCTCCATTAAGAATAATGTCGGCTTTTGGTTTTGTATGGATGCCTTTAATTATGTTGAGGAATTTCCCTACTATACCTATTTTATTAAGAGTTTTTGTTAGGAATGGGTGTTGGACTTTGTTGAATGCCTTTTCTGCATCAACTGAGATGATCATGTGATTCTTTTATTTATGTGGTGTACTATGTTGATTGATTTTTTTAATGGTGAACCATCCTCGCATACCTGGTATGAATCTTATTTGGTCGTGGTGTATTATTTTTTTGTAATGATGCAAAATTCCATTGGCTATAATTTTGTTCAGAATTTTTGCATCTGTATTCATAAGAGATATTGGTCGGTGATTTTCTTTTTTTTTTTCTGGTGTCTTTGCCTGGTTTTGGTATCAGGGTTATGCTGGCTTCATAAAATGAGTTTGGAAGCACCCCTACCTTTTCTATGTTCTGAAATATTTTGAGTAGTACTGGTGTAAGCTCTTCTCTGAATATTTGGTAGAATTCTCCAATGAATCCATCTGGGCCAGGGCTTTTGTTTGGTTGGGATTTTTTTTATTAGCTTTTCAATCGCTTCTCTTCTTATGGTTCTGTTCAGGTTTTCATCAGCATTTTGTATTAGTTTGAGTAGGTAATGTGTTTCTAGAAATGTGTCCATTTCCTCTAGGTTTTCAAATTTGTTGTGGCATAGTTTTTCATAATCTTTTAAGATCCTGTTTATTTCAGTTGGATCTGTTGTAGTGTCCCCTACTTCATTTTTTATTTGGGTTATTTCATCCTCTCCTGTTTTCATTTTGTCAATTTGGCCAGTGGTTTGTTGATTTTGTTGATATTTTCAAACAACCAAATTTGGTTTTGTTGATTATTTCTGTTGTTTTTCTATTCTCTATTTCATTTCCTTTGTTCTGTTGACTGTGGGCTTCTTTTTCTGTTCTCTTTCTATTTGTTTGAGTTGTGTAGCTAATGTTTTGATTTTATTCCTTTCTTCTTTTTTGATGTGTGCATCTATTGCTATAAATTGACCTCTGAGCACTGGCTTTGCTGTGTCCCAAATGTTTTGATATTATGTTTTTTATTCTCATTTGATTTTACAAATTTGTTGATTCCTTCTTTGATTTCTTCTATTACCCAGTGGTTTTTAAGCAGGGTGTTATTCAGTTTCCATGTAACTGATTTTTTTTCCTTGCTCTTCCTTTTGTTAACTTCTACTTTGATGGTGGTGTGATCAGAGAAGATATTTTGTATTATCTCAGTCTTTTGGATTTTGTTGAGGTTTGCTCTGTGACCTAAGATGTGGTCTATTCTGGAGAACATTTCATGTTCATTGGAAAAGAACATGTACTTTGCAGCTTTCGGGTGACGTGTTCTATAAATGTCTATGAGGACAAGTTGACTGATTGTGGCCTTTAGATCTTTTGTATCTTTGTTAAGTTTTTTTCTAGATGTTCCGCCCTTTACTGAGAGTGGTGTGTTTAAGTCCCCTACTGTTATTGTGGAACTGTCAATTTCTCTTTTCAGTGCTGTTAGAGTTTATGTATTTTGGAGCCCTGTCATTGTGTGTGTAGATATTTATTATGGTTATGTCTTCATAATGGATCATCCCTTTATTCATTATATAATGTCCTTGTTTGTCTTCTATGGTGGATTTTGTTTTAAAGTCTGTTTTATCTGAGAGTAGTATTGCCACTCCTGCTCTTTTTTGATAGCCTTTTGCTTGATATATTTTTTTCCATCGTTGATTTTTAATAAATTTAATGTCTTCTTTCTAAGGTGTGTCTCTTGGATACAACATATTGATGGATCCTGTTTTTTTTTTTTAATCTATTCTGTCACTCTCTCCCTCTTTATGGGTGAATTTAGGCCATTTACCTTTAGTGTAATTATTGATATGTGTGGGTTTATTGCTGTCATTTTGTAGTCCTTTTTTTGTGGTGCTGATGTTTTCTTTGTTCCGCTTACCCTTCTGTGCTGAATTTCTTTGTTTGTGGTTTTTTTTTTCATTTCTTTTATTTTGGAAATTTTGTGTTTACTGAGAATTTATGTTTTTCTTCTTTATTTTAATGAGTAGGTTGGCTAATTTTTTTTGTGGTTACTTTGAAATTTACCCTTATCTCCCTAAGTTTGAACCAGTCTTTTATTACTTTGTATCACCTTGCCTTCCTCTCCATTAGAAATTCTGTACTTATACCGTTTATTCCCTCTTTTATCGTTCTGACTTTTTTGTCATTCACAGGTTAACATCTCTGGTTCCCTGTTGTAAATCTTTTAGTTTTGATTAATACTTGAGAGTTCATTTCCTAGGTTGGTATCTGGCTGGTGCAGTCTTGCACCCTAGATTCAGACTATCTTCTGATGTTGTTTGTTCTCAAACCTAAGGACTCCTTTTAATAATTCTTATAAGTTTGGTTTGGTTTTTACATATTCCTTTAATTTCTATTTATCTTGAAATGTCTTAATTCCACCATAATACCTGAATGAGAATTTTACAGGATATCTATCTATCTATCTATCTATCTATATATATATATATATGTAAAAGTAAAACGAAAGTTTTATTTGGCATATATTCAAAAGGACAAAACTGGAAAGTGGACAAGCATGCTGCCATGGCCATGTCTGCCCGAGTCCAAAGAATATCACAGAAGAGGCAAGAATGGGAAAACGGAGAAGCATGCTGCCACAGCCATGTCTGCCCAAATCCAAAGAACAGCTACAGAGCCATCAGTATATGTCAACATCACAAAATTGGTAGAATCGTTGAAAGCATCACGTTTTCACTGGCTATAAATTATAATCTTACATTCTCAGTCATCTTTCTTAGCAATCATTGGTACAGGTTTCAGTTACAAAAGTCAGGAGGGTCTTCGTTGGTCTAACAAATTTCTATTCACTAAATGCTAATAGAAAAAGATAAGAGTGGAAAGCCTTTTGTGATCTGTTTGATGGGCTTTTGTGAAAACGTCCTTAAGATGTTTTCCAAGATTATCTTAGCTATTGTCTTTTTACCTCAGGTCCCAGTTGATGTGTCCTCGTGAATCCTTGTGAGCCCTTGTGAGACCAGCTTTGGGTGGGTCACATTCTGTATGCTCAAGGAGAGGGAATAATAACTCCAATATTATTTCCTAAATCAGTCCCTCCTTTTGATTGGAGATTGGAGATAACACATCGATGATCAATACCTGGACTTAGTTGAGCTCATAGATGGCAGCCATTGCAGGCTCTTTAAACTCACAGTGCTGCTTTTCCACTGGATACCATCTGGTTCTTCACCAGGTTATTAAGTAAGAGCAAAGTTCCCATCAACAGCATTGCTGGAGTGAGCACACTCAATGTACATCAACATTTTAGCCTGAAGCGTTCTTTTGCCTTTTGTGTGTGTAAGACAATAGAGGATAAATTTTATAATGCCTAATACTATCAGGATGTAGACTAAGAATATTACTATTCCTTGCAGTAGTGATCTATCCCATGTACTTATTCCTGATGTAACCAAACAAATAGATCTGGTGTTTGTAAGGGTGTGACAATGTGTAATCTAGTAGCTTGCTGTCTAATTCTACGTATATCTTGTCTACAGCACAGACAACACTTTCTTGGACTAATAAAAAAAATCTAAGGTTATTTTGTTATCTCATCTCACCTTGGCTTAAGAGATCAGAGATCACTGTTGTGCTTCTATCTCATCTGTTATTTATTCCATAGTGACTGACAAATTTTTCTTACAGATTTCTCCAACTCAGATATACCATAAGTAGGAATTAAAGCTGCCAACCATACCCTGACTGTTGGACCAATGGGTTTTCTTCTGACTTTCATTTTACAGTTTTAACATTACCTTTTCAATAGTTACTAGCATTGTTACTATGAATACTTAAAGATAATCCTATAGTTCTCAGAGTGCATTGTCCACACATTCGTCAGCAATCTAAACAAGCGATTGCCCACATAAATTCACTATTAGTTGGAAAGGATCATCTAAATTAGTATAGTTGGATCTATCACACAGAAATATACAACTATAAAGAGCACTCAAAGTTTGTCTAGAGGAAACAAAAAAAATAGAAAAATTTACAAGTGACAAGTTTTCTTTAGAGAACTAATGATTAGCAAGATAATACAGGATGGACGTTTCCTGTAGGAGGTCTTCAGTTAGTCTGTTTAAAACATACTAAGTGTTCTTCCCAAAGGCAAGCTGCCCCTCCTTGGTTTACCTATTAACAGTCATGAGTCACTTTCTCAGAAGCAGAAATGGAACCAAAGACAAAACGGAGTCTGAGCCATGAGGTCAATCTCCTCTGAAAATCTGGTTTCTTTAAGATACACAATTTTCTGCATCGTAAGAGGGTGACAGTTTGATTACAAACATTAGATAGATATTTCATATGACATTGTCTTAAAGACTGCTTAAACTAATTACTAATTTACCCTAAACAACTCTGTCTGATCTTTGAAGGTAGTTTCTTAAAACAGACTGAATTCTTAAAACCAAAAAAAAAAAAAAAAAAAAAAAGCTCCATACCCTGAGCAAAATGATCTTACTAGTTTATCTGGACAATTGTTTGACTCAAAGTATCTTCAGGAACAAGTTTTTTTTCAAAGCTCAAGGTTCAAGAGGACACCCAAAGACAAATATCCCGTGTGGGTTGCCTCAACCTCCCTGAAAGCCAGAAATCTGGATTCCAGGAGAATTATATACAACTCTCTCATCATTGTTTCCTTTGGATCATGATCTTGTTATAGAATCTTTTATCAAAAATGCTTAACAAATGGTAATTGGACATCATCTGGTTTTTAAGATCCCAGGCCCCATACAGCAAACTAGGAAATAAAACAGAAACACTAACAATTATATTAGGCCACTTGCCTGAAATAACCAATGAAACCATGACCCTAAGGTCTTTGAACCAAGGAAACAAATCTCATGAGGTGTTTGTCTCTACATAAGCAGCATCAGTAACTGCTTTGCATGTGCCTCAACAGCAACTACATTCTGCAAAACCTCAGACTGAGTATTAATATAAATACAGCAACATTTATCTATTGAGGCACAAACTGTTTCTTAAGAGACTAACAGGAAATCTAATGCTGTTCTATTTTGTAAAATCATAGCTCAAATTTCAGACAGTTCTCTGGTTATGATATCCACAACTTGGCTACGTTTACCAACAGGAACTTCTAATTCAAGATTTACCATATCTAAACCTATTACTTAGATAATTTAGGAGAAAGGAGAATGATTTCTTATATCCAGAAATTAGGACCTTAAAATATCAGCAATATTAAAAAAATAAAAAAACATAGTTTCCTTTAGTTTACTCAGTCTTATGTAGTTAATTTCTGTTCCACGTGTTTCTGGATGAGCCATGGTCTGCAAACACATCAGCTTCTGCATAGGAGCTCTGGAAATTTTATTCAGTCTAGTCATAGTCTTTTTAGCAAGTCCAGCATAGTCCCTCTTTTTGTTGAGATATTTTGATCAAACTTTTTCAGCAAATCGGCAAAGTAAAAACTTATCTGCAGATGACAAAACTTAATATGGCCATGATTAATTGATAAACATAATCTTGTTAATAGTGAAAGACCTAATAGAAATTAATTTCAAGCCCAACATAAAGGCCAAATAAAATCTGTTAAAAAAAACTTTAGATAAAAATATTTCTAAATATAGCCATTAACCATATTCAAAGAGCTTCAGCTATAATGCATAATAATTTTGAGACAAAATACCACATAGGCAGGATATACAAAAAATATACTAAGATTATCAAATCTCTAAATACCTGAATTATAATAAAAAAACTTTATAGCTAAATGATGTGAATTCCTCAACCAAACCATTGGCTTTGATAATGCTAGATTCAAAAAGATAAAGTTGCAACCAAGTTAGCAATAAAGAAATAATAATATAGGTCACTGTGAAACAATACTTAAGTTATTTAACCAAATATCTTAAAGTAAAACCCTTATCTTTCTTTTCTAAAAGCCATGAGACTTAGTATTCAGACTCAGGAATCTTATTCTAATGAGAGGCCAAACCTTTGTCTTCCGGGCAGATTGCACAAAGAATAAATTAACACTTTAGCTCATAAATTAAAGAAAATTTTGTTATTTTAACTGGGAGAAACCCAATTCTTTGTTTTATATGCTACTTAACATTAAAACTCCTAAAAAATCTCATAAATTAAACCACTCAACTTTAGTCAGACAGATGAAACTTGACCATAACAAATAAACTTATTTTTCAATAAACCTCTTAAAGGTTACCTTTGTGGTATATCTCTTACAGTGTATCCGTTTAAATGGCAAACATGAACACTTATTTGCAGACTTAAATATATATATCTATATATCCTCTCGTGGCATAAAAAGGCAAACTATATGAACTTAAATTATGACAAATTCTATTAACTTAATAACATCAATAAGCTACCTAATATACCTTTGGAATTATTTTAAGCCTGTATACCACAAAACATAACTGTTGTTGAAAGAAAAGTATTTAAACATTCTAAGATTTCATTCAGCTTTTACTGCTTCTCATATTTTCCCCAATCTAATTTTCGTCCTTAAAGATTTTATCATCTGGCTTTGGAAATCACAAAGTCTGCTCACTTGACCAATTCATTGATATAGCTATAACCTTAAGTGCCTGACTACTGCTGGAAACATTTTTCCAGGCCACTTCAGGTGTGTCTCATTGTGACTTCTATTTCTTTTTACTTCTTAAAGTTCCCCTATAATAGGGAGAACTTGTTTACAGTTCTATGATTAGGATCTACCCAATTTCTGATATCTATAGCAAAGCAGCAATTTTTCTTATCTTTAGTCTTAAAAGAGTCTCCACCTAGCTGGAAAGGGGTCTTTCAAAAGCATCCCTGGAGCTACAGGACCTTGGAGACTAAGAGGTGGGGAGGCCTGATTGTGCCCTACCCTCACTCTCTTGACTCATGGAAAACATTTACATATGTTTAAATTGATGGAGACATTTTGAAAGACAAAAGATAGCTAATTTCTTTCTTTTTTACTGTTCTGGAACTGCTACTTTTACTTTAAGACAAAACTATCCTTTTTCCTTAAATAAAACACATTTCATATAATATCTAGCTTAAGTTACTTAAAAAGTTTTCACTTTTAAGATTAACATAGTATAAAACATAAAGATCTTAGAGTACTTTTCAAATAGACCAATTTATATCAAAGTTTCAACAAGTAGCTATTCAAAATCGAAATTACAAGACAGACACAAGATGCAGTTTTTTCTGGATGAAGAAGGAACTGAGGTTCTATGACTAGCCTTACAAAAAACAGCAATTCTTTGCCATAGCCGCTAATATAATACAAGACAAACTTAGACACAATGTTCTAGACCAGAAACAAGCTCTTAGAACAAAAGGAGACAGAAAGACCACATAAACTCACCAGATAATACCACACAAAACAAGGACATGGGGATCCTACTTTCTTAAAGTGTATATAGCAATTTTTGGTAAGATCAACCCAATTCAATGGAAAAAACAGGTACAGAACTACCACTTCTCCTTTAAATATCAAAACACAGGTCAGAAGCTGCCAACTCCCCCTGAGAATTTGGCAAAACAGAGCACTATTTTCCAGGTTTTCTCTGAGCCACAAAAAGGCCTGAATTTTGCAGTTTGTAGTGACTCACAGCTCTTTGAAAATAGAATTACCTCTTCAAATGCCTGAATCCAGGCCTAAACTGCAGTTCACTTAAAGAGTAACTAAATGTCTCTCTTAACCAAATGATCAAGCGAAAATTGAAGAACAATTCTCCTTAATCAGACAACCTGTTTTTCAAACAAATATGCCAAACAAAACTTAAGAAAACATGAGAAAGAGAGCAACAAAGAATAAGCAAAGGTTCGTTTTCTGAGAGCACTCACCCCGTCAATGTCAAAGGGACATGGAGTGGGAACACATGGGTCCAGAAGATAGGACCTCTCTTTGCTGGCTTCTGCTCTGCAGTCCAGGTCTCTTCGAAGTTGACTGGATTCATAGCTTCAGATCCTGCTCACAGTGCCATTAACTGTTATAGGGGAAAAACATCACAAAGTTTAGTAAAGTAAAAAGAAAGTTTTATTTGGCATATATTCAAAAGGACAGAAGTGGGAAGCAGACAAGCATGCTGCTACAGCCATGTCTGCCCGAGTCCAAGGAATATCACACAATAGGCAAGAATGGGAAAACAGACAGGCATGCTGCCACAGCCATGTCTTCCTGAATCCCTGCAGGATACGTTATTCTTTGTTGGCAATTTTTTTCTTTCAAGGTTGTATGTATGTCATCCCATTGCCTTCTTACCTGCGTGGTTTCTGCTGAGTAATCAGAGCTTAGACTTATTGTTTCCCTTCTGTATGTGATTTTTGTTTTTCTTTAGCTGCTCTCAGGATTCTTTCTTTGTCTTTGGTTTTAGTGAGTGTGATTATGATATGCCTTGGTGATATTCTTTTGGGGTCTATACTGTATAGAGTTTGTTAAGCTTCTTCAATAGTCAGCTTTTCATCTTTCATGATATTAGGGAAGTTTTCTGTCAGCAAATCTTCAGTGATCCTCTTTGTGTTTTCCATTTTCTCTCCCTGATCTGGAACTCCGATCACCTGAAAATTTTTGCGTTTGATTTGATTCCACTCATTCCCAGGTTTTCTTCATTCTTCTTTGTTCTTTTTTTATGATTTTTTTCTCAAACAAAGTAGTATTTGTCTTCAATTTCACTGTTCCTGTCTTCCATTGTTTCATACCTGCTCCTCAGACTTTCTATGACATTGTATATTTCCCAAAGCTTGCTTTTTATTATTTGTTTTCTAATTGTTGTTTTCATATAATTTCTAGTTGTGGATTTATTTTGACCTTTTGTTCCTGTATTATTTTCCTGAATTCTTCCATCGTTTTGTCTGTCCTTTCCATGATTTTGTCTGCGTTTTCCATGAGTTTTTCTATTTTTTCCTAATTTTTGTCTGCTTTTTCCTTCAACTCTTAGATAGTTATGAACATTAGAGATCTGAATTCCCCATCAGGTCATTCCAGTGCCTTTTCTTCTACTGGAAAGTCCTCTGGTATTTTATTTTGGACACCTACTGGAACCACCCTGTCCTGATTTTTTATGTTTTGATATTATCTGCTGTATTCTGGACATTCAGTAGTTATTTTCTTCATTTATTGATTGTAGATTTGTTTGTTTTGTCCTGCTTTTTTTTTTTCATTGTGTTATGTCTGAGCGGGCAGGCTGTGTGTTCTTTGTTGTTTGCTCATCTGT
Organism: Dugong dugon; assembly: GCA_030035585.1. Classification (NCBI taxonomy): domain Eukaryota; kingdom Metazoa; phylum Chordata; class Mammalia; order Sirenia; family Dugongidae; genus Dugong; species Dugong dugon. The sequence goes on along the minus strand of CM057463.1, from coordinate 192,350,297 downwards.
GGGCATGATACTTCTCACCAACTTGTCCAATGGGCATGGTCAATTGCTCAGGTCTGGTGCAGGAGGGCAGGTCAAGCTGAAGGGAAGGGGCTGGGATGGGTTGTTTGTGGCACATACTGGGGCTGACGGGGGGACCAGAGGTCAGTGTAGGTCAGGTTACAGTAATCCATGCCTTTACTGCTCAGGGGTATGATGTTCAGCACATGGTTCAGATAGGCAGGAGGGAGGGGGACGTTGTGATATGTGTATTGGGAAGAAGCGAAAGAGGAGAGAGAAACAAGTGTCCAAAAGAAAAGAGCTGAGGGAGTGTGCCTTTGGAGTGGCACAGACCTTGGGAAGCCTTGTGCCAGTGGCTTTCTAGCCAGGCAGTGCAGCATAGCCCATCTAGAAGGGACAGATTTGGCACACACAGCTAATTGGATGGGAGAAAGGAAAAGAAAGATGGTAGAGAGACAGGAAATTGAGAAAAGAAAAACATCCCCGAGGGAGCCCACTGGCTTGGCAGTTTGGACTGGGGGGGGGGGGTGGCTTCCAAGACACTAGGCACTGCACAGACTGTCTAGAAGGGGCAGAGATGGCATACAGTGCCAGGTTTTCAGGAGACAGGAAAGTAAAAAGAGATGAGAAATTGAGAAAAGAAAAAAACAAAAAGGGAAAAAGAAAGAAATGCCCCCTGTGTTCCCACCGGTGACTGGGGAAGTGGCTCCCAGGCCTCGGGGACAGCCCTTCTAGAAGGGGTAAAGATGCCACATAGCACCTGGTATTCAGGATACAGGAAAGAAGGAAAGTAGAGAGAGATGAGAAACTGAGAAATGAAGAAAACCAAAAAGAAAAAGAAAAAACATAATAAAAATAAAAAAGAAGAAATTCCCCCAGGGATCTCACTGGCATAGATGCACAGACCAAGGTGGTGGCTCCCAATCCGTGCAGTTGAGCCCATCTAGAAGGGGTGAAGATGGCACACAACACCAGGTACACAGGACACAGAAAAAGAAGGTAAGTAGAGAGAGATGAGGAACCGAGAAATGAAGAAAAACAAAAAGGAAATAAGAAAATGAGAAAGATAAAAAAAAATGGCCCCAGGGATCTCATTGGCATGGCAGCTCAGACCAGGGAAGCAATTCCCCAGCTGAGCTGTGCTTCACAGCTTGTCAAGAAGAAATGGAGATTGCAGGTGTTAGGGAAAAAGGAAGGGAAGGAGGTTAGAGAGAGGGAAGAAACCAAAGGAAGATGAAAAATATCACCAACAGCAACAAAGAAATAGCACTGAAGGATTGGCCAATGTGAGCGAGGCAAATACAAGCAGCATGGAGCCCGCACCTCCCTGGCTGAGCGACCACAGCCTACCCAGAAGCAGCAGAGGCCTAGCAGGTGAAGAAGTGTGGTAGGTGGGAAAGCAGGTATTGCTGGTTATCTGTGCTCTGTCTCCTGCTGGGAGTTCAATGAGCTGCTTTCCCGTACTCCCTGTCTGCTTATCTTGGACAGGAGTCCAAGATGGCAGATTTGTGCTACTTTAGCTGATAGTGGACCTCCACTTCATGGCTCTCCTCAGTCTCTGTTCTCTGTCAGTTTCTTATTCCATTTGGTGCTTGGTTGAGTTCTTTATCTCTTCATTTGACGCTTAGGTTTCCAGGATTGAAATTTGTCTCTGTTTTTTGGGTCTTTACTGTGGAAGGACAGCATGGTGATTCTGTCTATAATGCCATGTTGGCTCCACCTCTCTCTGATCCAACTGTCTTAATTGAAGATATGTGCCTTTACTTGACAATTACATAAAAGCAAAGATTAACTGGAAGAATATTTATGATAACAATGTTTGGAAAAAAAAAGGTAGAAAACAAGAACGCCAAACTCTACTTGTAATTCTAATAATTTGTATGTAGACTTTATTAAACAGGGGTAGCCAAACTAGAACCAGTGGACTGGTCACCTATTTTTGAAGGTAATATTTTTGGTAAGGCATTTATAGCCCTTTTTTTTGTTTTTAACAGTATTTCTTCCCTGGTTTTATAATACAATGGTCAACAAGAGTAGTTGTAAAAGAGACCATATGGCCTGCAAGTGTAAAATATTTATTACCTGTTCCTTTAAGAAAATGTTTGCCAATGCATGGAATATTTTCTATAATATTTCCTATATTATAGAATATTTCTATATTATTCTATATAGAAAATGAATTTATTATTTATGTATAAGATGTATAAGCAATGACAAATTGACTGTTCATTTTCAGTTTTTCTATACATTATTTTTAGTTTTACCATACTTTATTTTATTTTGTATTTTTTTAAATCACACTGACCAAGACTTCAAGCACAATGACAAATAGAAGTGAATGTCCTGTATTAGGCAAATAAGACAATTATCTTAGAAAAAATATGACATACTTCAGCCATTAAGAAAAAAATACAGTTACATGTTTATGAGTTGCAATAAATATTAATCAAAAAGTGCAGATTACAAGAAAGAAAATAGAAAATTACTTCTTTTGTCTATTTTCATGACTTCAAAAACATACATGTGTGCGTTTGTGTATGATTTTTCAGAATGTTCATAAAAATGTTAAAAATGGGAAATTTATTACTTGATGAAATTTTGAAATTTTTAAAATTTTTCCCTTATTTATCTATATTGTCATATTTTTAAAATATAATTTACCATTTTCATGAAAAAGTGACACCTCTTTTTACTAAGAAAATAGTCTTAGAGATAAATTTTGATATTTTAATAACATTTTGTAAGTAACCAACTGTAAAAGTTAAAGCTACTGTAAAAGAAATTTGATAACTCAGTTTAGCAATACTACCTCCAAAGGAAAATATTACCTATTTTGATTCATTTGGGTAAACCATGATCATAAGACTTGGAGATGTACAGAACTGCAAGAGACTGTGGCTATAGCAAAGAATGACAGAGGTATACTTAGGGAAACTGCCAAACGGTTCAACAATATTTAATGAATGAAAAGCAGCTTGATTTGATGCAATGGGACAGAAAGATATCCTCAAAGGAGACTAAATAAAAATTCTAAGAGCTAGTATTCATAAGAATATTAGAAATGTTACGGACCCTTAACATTTACTAGCATTCGTTTGCTTATTTTGTTTGTTTCTTAATGAAGACTATTTAACTAGAATTAGTGATATAAATGCAAGAATGACTAAATGTGTTTGTCAGAAAAGATTTTAAAGACTCAAAAACTTTTAGCTATATTGTGTAGATAATCTATGTCTCTGGTAACATTCAATTTCAAATTAAATAACCAGAAGTAGTACAATTGACACCTTGGGTGACAGAAAAGTTAACCTGTTATAAAATAATTATTAGCAATGGATTTTTCTAGCCATGTTCCACTTACTTGGTCTAAATTCAAATAAAGTTGTAGTCTTGGTGGCCATATTGACAAAGTAGACTGAGGCAGCTCCATAGTATGTGTGGGGAATCTATGCTGAGAATTAAAACTGTTCTCGCAACCCACTAATTATATAAATCATGTACTTTTAAATTAAGAGAAACCCCTTTTCAATCCAAATAGAGAGCCTAGTAGAAGCACATTTTACGGGAGTTAATAGCATATCTGTGGGTTTTCCATCAGAAGATCGTGTCTGAAATTTCATACAGTCAAAAGATTAAATCAGCAAAACTTACTTTGACACATATTTTTGGTCATTTTGCACAGCCACATAAATTCTGCTCCACACATTGACAAACAAAAGCTTGGTGCCAAAATGTAAAGTAGATGATTTTTATTTCTGCTTTCTTACAGTGTTGTAATATAGCCTTTAGCAAAACAATGAAGAAGGTGTAATTTCTCCTTGACCTCTCTTCACCTTCAGTTTGAATGATCTGATTTTCTTCTCACTAGCTCTGTCCCTCCTAGACAATGGTTATTCATTTTTGATCAGGTGATAAATGATCAGTCTTACATATTACTGTGTACTCTTCTCAGGTTATTGCAGTTTTTCAGGCATTTCTTAATATCTTTCAAAAACATTTAAGGGTAAGGCAGATTTCTTTCAGATGGGATTCCAGTCAACTGCCCTAATTCTCTTCCTGGGCATAAAAATGGAATATTATGACCAATGCTTATCATTGTAGCAGGCATGTCAACAGCATTTTAAGTAACCAAGGAAACACATATTTGTTTATTATTTATTTCCTACTTTTAAAAAATCTTTTATAATGATGTATTCTACCCGCTTTTCTTTACACGTAAGTAGAAGAGAACAACAGTTGCAGAACCACATAACACCACAACAGAAAGAGGCTCAATACAACTGTGAGATATATTTCTCTTCCTAAAAATGAACTGTATTTTTTAAATTTCAAGCTTGGGTGTTGACTCATTTCATTTATTCACCCTTTCAAACATTGTCACACAATAAAATAGGCTCCGATGATGGAGAAAGGAACAAGACTAACAATAATGGGGCTTATCATGGGAGGAGACAGTCAATCAAATAAATAAATAAAGAATGTGGTGAAGAAAATAAAATAGTATAATGAGATAGAATCCTTACTGTCGGAAAGTAAGGGTCTTTTGACAGCGTGGTCAGGAGATAGCTCTTTGAAGAAGTGGCCGCGGAGACTTGAAGGATGATGAGAAACCAGGCCTCTGAAAATGTATGCTGTCTGAATCAGGAAGTATGGCAGATTAGATAGTCAGAGTGAGCCTCTTGACTGAAGTGCCTAAAATGTTTGGTACCAAATTAAAAACAAACTAAATTAGTTTTAATGAATCATTAAGCAATTCAAATTTCTCAAATCTAGAAGGTATGCCAGTATTAAAGCAGTCTTTGACATAAACAGATTCTGCTAAAACTTGGAACAAATATTTTGATGTTCATATGGAGTGCAAGGGAATAGGTGCTAAAGAATAAAACTTAGCCAAGAGGGAAATTAAATAACAAATTCTTCATAAATCTGGGTCCTCAGTCCATCATTGCAAGGAAAAAATGAGAAAACCACTTCACTGTATAGAATGCAACTTCAAGGAAACTATGCATTTCAAGCTAGGCATTTGGGGAGAGGGGTAAAAGAGCAACCTGTCCTGCTGAGAATTCATAATCACAAACCAGCCCTCACTTAAGTTTTGAGGATGTCCTCATTCTGTCTGTGTGGTTTGAAAAGGACAAGAAGAGAATCTAATCAAAAGTGGGCTCAGGTTGGTTGCAACCCAAATGACTGGCTGAAGCAAACACAAATAGTTTCTGAGAAAGAAATTCAAAATAGCCCTTAAGGAGCTCTCAGGGATAAATTTCCAAGAAAAATGGGGTTACAGTAAAGAAATAAAAATGAAAAGTCACCATAAAAGAAACCATAGCTTGCTGAAACTGACCTACAATTATTTCATACAGTTGAATTTCAGATATTCAAATTAATCAACATACAAGAAAAAGTAACTGTGTATAAAATATAAGGAAAATTTTTAAAAATCATCAGAAGTAAGCGTATTTGATGTATTAAAACAATAGGCATAACAGAGTGAATCTGTAAAGTACTTCTTCCCTCCAAAAGTAAAAAAATGTGTCAGAAGCAACCAAGTAGAAAAGATGGATCACCAGTAATGAACAGCCATCAATCCACAGAATTTTCTTTGCATAAATGGAGTTCTGAAGGCAATATTTTAAAATACTAAGAAATAAAAAAAATTTTCAACCAGATTGCTATACCTTATGGGGAAAAAAAATCTAAATTGTAAGGGCAAAATAAAGACAGTTTTAGGGAAAAAAAAAAAAAAAACAGAAATTTTTCATCCAAAGACATTCATTACAAAAAAATATTGAAGAGTAACTATCAGGCAAAATAAAAATCATCTCCAGTAAAGAACTGAAGCAAGGGGAATGATGAAATAAATCATTTCTAAATATAAAAATAAACTAACCCAATACTAGCTGCATTAAACTTCATGTAGCAACTAAGTTTGGAGGAGCAATAGAAATATAACGTAAACAATGAACAGTAGTAGCATACTATTTGAGAGGTTATCAGAGAAGAATAATTCTGAAGTTCTTGTGTTATTTGTGGAAAGTATTTTTATAAATTTTTTAATTAAAATTTTAAGCTAAATATATCTGTTGGAATAACCAAGGTAACTAGTAAGCACAGATATGTCAAGAAAAAAAATGTTCACTTGCAACACATGGATGTGAACTATCATAACTGAAGGTTCTGTTTTATCAATACCAGCTACAGTCAGCTGTATGTCATAAAAGAGAATGAACTTTGAATGACTATGGTACATTCCCCACCTGCTGGACCTTATCCTTCTTTCCTGATGAATAAAGGACTTTTTATAACCAACTGTGTATGGGCTCGTGGACACCTTGTGTCTTATTCCATGCACTAGTTACAGTGCTTATTTACCAAACCCCCATGCATTTTCCTTTTCTTGAGTTTAGATACCCCTGAGTTTTACACACACACACACACACACACACACACACACTTCACCGCAGTGAATTACTCAGTTTCTTCATGGGTGCATTCTTCCTTCTTGTCGAAGAAATGTATCAAGAACATATAAAGAACTTTTCAAGTCAATAAGAAAAAGAGAAAAAAGAAACACTAAAACTGAGTAAGACCTGAACACATATTTCACAACCAAGAATGTTAAACTTTAATATTTTTTGAGTAAATGCAATTTAAACTGCATTGCGATGCCACTACACACCCACAAGAGTAGCTATATCAATTAAGCAATAAGAAACACTATCAAGTGTATGAGTATTTTGAACAATTGCAATTCTCACCCATTGAGAGAGGAAGTGTGAATTAGTACAGGTATTCTAGAAAACTTTTTTGCAGTGTAAACCCAAAAGAAATGTGTACATGCAGTCTTCAAAGCATGAACAAGAATCTTCACTGCATTGCTATTCATAATAGCCATAAATTTAAATTGATTCAAATGCCCAACATTAACTATATGGATAAGTAATTTGTGGTAAGTTAATACAATGTGAGATAATATGAGAATTTAAAAATCAAAATTACAAACAATACTGTCTTAGTTATCTAGTGCTGCTATAACAGAAATACCACAAGTGGATGGCTTTAACAAACAGAAACTTATTCTCTCATATTTTTGGAGGCTAGAAGTCCAAATTCAAGGTGCCAGCTCCAGGTAAAATCTCTCTCTGTCACTTCTGGGGGAAGGTCCTCATCATCAATCGTCTCTTGCTCTAGGAGCTTCTCAGCACAGGGACCCCGGGTCCATAGGACACACTCCACTCCCAGCTATTCTTGCTTGGTGGTAATGAGATTCTTCTCCCCTCTGCTTACTTCTCTCTTTTACATCTCAAAAGAGAATGACTCAAGATATAACCTAATCTTGTACATTGATTCCTGCTTCATTAACATAACTCCCTCTAATCCTGCCTCAAAAACATCATACACATTAGGATTTACAACACATAGGATAATCATATCAGATGACAAAATGGAGGACCATCACACAATACTGGGAATCATGGCCTAGCCAAATTGATACACATACACATTTTTGAGGGACATAATTCGATCCATAACAAATACTTTGGATGAAACTCCAAAACACTATGCTGAATGAAAGAAGCCAGACATTAAAGAGCAGTGACTATTTGAGTCCATTGTAGAATATGTGAAATAGGTGAAGGTAACATATTGTTTTAGGTATCAGTACAGTGGTAACCCTCACACAGGTAGGGACTGCATAGATGCAGGAGAAGGGGCTGTGGAATGCTAGCAATGTTCTTTCATGGTCTTTCATGATCATACTGATGATTACTCTTTGAAAATTCATCAAGTTGTTCAGTTATGATTTATGCACTTCTTAGTATTCTAAAAAAAGTATTCAATGAAGTGAAAAATAATGATCTCATGTTTTCTCATTACTTTTTAACTCTCTCTTAATGAACTATAGCATTGATAATTTTACATTGCCTATGTAAGGAATCATGTGTTGCCTATATAAGTCATATTTCTGAATCTCATCACTATGTTAATGAGAATATTTTACGGAAATTGGCAAAATGCAGAAGTCCTTTAAACAGTGTCATTACTTTTGTGTGAAAGTATAGTGATACCAATTTCGTGAAAATCCAAGAATCCGTATTTGTTTCTGTATTTCTAGAAGGATGTACGGTATTTTCACAGCACAAAAGGGACAATCAGACTTCCCAAGTTTATAGATATAATAACCTAATACTAATTGCTCAAAGACAAGATACATTTGAAACAATAGCAACACATAGAGAAATCACTTTGAACAGAAGCTAAAAAAATTTCAAAATTCTAGTAAAATATGAGTGATTTCATCTTATTTCACCGAAAAAAATTACAAATTCTTTAATTTAATTCTTTATACTGTTCAATAATAACTTATTTTCAATACAATTTTTATATATATATTTTTCAAATAACAAGCAATTTCATCTAACTGGATCTAATTTCATCTGCTTAAGATTCTGGAAAAATAATGAAGATCTTTTTATCCCCATTTTACTTTTGAGAAAATTAAGCCTTCTAAAACTAAAATAACTATGCCAAACCTAAATTTTTGGATTTTCTTCCTAGGCCATACTGTATAATTTGTTTCAAGATAACATTTTAGGGTCAGGAATCCCCAAGGAATCTATAAAACACAACCCATTTATTGGTGTACTCTTACTGTATTTCATGTTAAGTTAAACATCTCTCGCTTTTTATAACTAACACGAGTGAAAAAAAATAACAGGGAAAAAGAAATATAGGTATATTTTTTACAAATTCCATCATAAAGGAAAAGTTCACATTGTTGATTAGACTTGCTTTTTTACTTTCAATACCAATATTTATGTATGTGCTGATAGTATATAGTGTTGTTGCTACATCACATTAAAGGAAATATTTTTATACAATATTTTAGATCACTTACATTGACGTTAGCAATTAATTGGAAAGATTCTTTGAATTCATCTTATGGACAGCCCAAAGTGTAATTTCAAAAAAGGAACGAGCTTTAGAGAATGATTCAAATTGCTAATAAGAAGAATGAAGAGTTTTCTACGGGACGTTTATCTCACTTAGTAATCGCCACAAAAGTGGAATTGTCATGCTCAATTTTCTGTTATCTCTTTCATGAGACAGATGTAGCAGGAAACATCATTCCACGCTATTAAAAAGAATAATTGAGCTGGCTTGATCCTCTAGTTTAATTTGCTGATTGTCCCAAATTCATTCATATTACAATTTTATTCTGGAGGAAGCACAAGAGAAAAGCACTGAATTAAGTTTGCCTTTCACAGTCCATCAGTCTTCAATGCTGCAATCCAATGACAAGAGTGTTCCAGGAAAAGAGAATTTCTTATATGTTGAGGATTGCAAAACAGTGATCCTGCAGAGAACATCAGCATATAAAGCAAATATTGTGCCTTAATATATGGACTCCCGTGAAGCCCAAATTCTGTGACTGACTCAACTATATTATGATTGTTTTAAAATGTCCTAAATGGTTACAAACATGCTTTATATGTACACACAGAACAGGAAGCAAGGGTTTGTCTCTGTTGGGCAATTTGGCGATAAAGTTAGGTTTATGCCTGCTGCAGCTAGTCCTGATCGTTCAATTTCAGATATTGATCTTGTACATTGAGTGCCGACCATATGGAAGGCATTTATAGGAGCACTTTATTATACATGGCAGATAAATTTTTTATAAATGACTGGTCCTTTAAGAACTTCTACTCTAGTACTACAGTTGTAACTTATTCAGGAAAACTAATATACCATCACACTTTAATCTGACATATGCTATTTTTTGTGGAAATAAAATATCTTCTGTTTTCAGCAGGCAAAGAAACATTCTGCTGTTGTACATACAATACAGACTGTTGGGAATGCCCTTTCTACAATGTAAGCTGAATCTGGAGCATTTCTAAGCAGTTGACCCAGGGCTTAGAGGAGTATCTGAAGGGTTTAACAGAAGCACTGTTTTTAGGCTTTGTCGGATCACATACTCTTCTACCTTCCCAAGAACACCACTAGAAGCTCTTATTAACACAGTGCTCAGTGACTGGGATACAAGACACAAAACATTAATAAAACCATAATACATTTTCCTTGAGAATTTCAAGAATTACATTAGTTCTGTAAATTCAGTATTTACCCATATGTATTTCTAATTTACCTTCTAAACTTCTTCCAGCTTTATTATGGTGATTAAAAATAACCCCCCACCAAAAAGAAAAAACCCACCAAAAAACAAACTCGTTGCTGCCGAGTCGATTCTGACTCATAGTGACCCTACAGGACAGAGTAGAACTGCCCCATAGGGTTTCCAAGGGGTGGCTGGTGCATTAGAACAGCCAACCTTTGGTTAACAGCTGAGCTCTTAACCACTGCGACACGAGGGCTAACATGAAATTCACTTCTAGTCATAATGCTATAGCAAGGAATATAATTAACCTGATCATAAACAAGTATCAAATAGAACTAAGTATACAAAGGAAAATAGGCCGTGCAGGGCTGTGTTTCTTTGAAGGGAAAAACAATTAGGAGATTCCTATACTCACTCTCACTCTCTGACCGAGTCAATTTCTAGACCAAAGACGCAGGGAAGGGACTCCACACAGTGCACAGGGGCCTCGTTGAGTTCAAGATGTGGAAATTAGAGTTCAGAAAGGCTGAACAGCTGAAAGATTTGAATTACAGTTCAGGAAAGAGGTGAATTAAGCAGAAAAAAAAAAATAAAGCATCAGAAAGCAACATAAAAAATAATTGTTTTAGGACAGGTGCTGCCGCGTTTGTCCCCAAGACAGAAGCGCCACCGCAGCGCCCTCCGCCTACCCGCCGGCGCCCCCTCCGCCCTGGGCCGCCGCCCCGGCCCCCGCCGCTTCGGGCCAGCGGAGCCTCACGGCACAGACGGCGTCCACGGCCGCGGCTGCGGGGGTTGCTGCGGGCTTGGCTGTGGGGCACGACGTGGGAAGCGCCCTGACCCGAGCCTTCAGTAGGGGAAGCACTGAGCCCGCCTAGCCCTCCGCCTAACAGGCCACTGCCTGTGCTGCCCCGCAGCCTCTGCAGCTGGGGGCCCTGGGCCTATGAGATCAGGCAGTTCCTGGACAGCTGGACCACTCAGTGACCTGTCTCTGTGTGAGGGCTTTAGCGAGGCCATGAAGCAGTGCAAGGATAACCACGGCCTGAGCTCCCTGCCCTGAAGAGGCCACTGCGGACTCACAGCCCTATGGAAGCCCTGCACCCACCCACCCCTCAAGGACGACAGACCACGATGCCAGATTGTATCCATGTAGCTGGGACTTGGAGTGAGGAAGTGGTTCTACCCTCACAGAAGACCTGAGACACAAATGTGCAATTAAAAGAGCTGATTTTAGACCAAAAATAATAATAATTGCTTTACTGAGACTAGAGGAACTGGATGGTGCCTGGTTATCACCAATGACCAACCTAACAGAGAACACAACAGAGAGTCCCTGATGGAGCAGGAGAAAAGTGGGGTGCAAAAATCAAATTCTAGTAAAAAGACCAGACTTAATGGTCTCGCTGAGACTGGAGGAACCCCAGAAGGCATGGCCTCCAGACTCTCTGTCAACCTAGAACTGTAACAATTCTCGAGCCAACTCTTCAGACAAAGATTGGACTGGACTGTGGGACATAAAATGATACTCGTGAAGAGTGTGCTTCTTAGCTCAGGTAGATACATGAGACTGAATGGGCAGCTCCTGTCTGGAGGTGAGATGAGAAGGCAGAGAGGGTCAGGAGCTGGTTGAACGGACACGGGAAATCAGGGGTGGAAAGGAGAAATGTGTTGTCATGGTATAGGAAGAGCAATTAAGGTCACGTAACTATGTATAAATTTTTGTATGAGAGACTAACTTGAATTGTAAACTTTCACTTAAAGTACAACAATAAAATAAAGAAAAGCAATTGCTTTAAACTAAAGAAAAATCTAGAAACAAGAACAATGCATTGTATAAATGGCGTGACAGCGACAGCACAAAGGAAGGTAAGATATTAGGAAGCATATTGCTCAAAGAGTCATATCCATCGTTAAGTGGTTATATTACTTGAAAATAGAATGTGATAAATTAAAGATGAATAGTGCAATTGGTAAATATAAAAAAGAGATAATTAATAAGCTAGTAGTAGAAATTAAATGGATTCATAAAAACTACTAAATTAATAAAAATTAAGAAAAGGAAAATATATAGGACATGTAGAAAACAAAGAATAAAATGATAGATTTAAACAAAGCTGTACTGATAATTACATTAAAAGTAAATTGCTCAAACAATCCAAGAGAAGTACAGAATCTATCAAACTGGATAAAAAAGCAATTTTTCACTTTATGTTGTCTGTAAGAAACCCACTTTAAATATAAAAACAAAAGTAGGTTAAAAATAAAATGAAAAACATCTTTACCATGTTAAGGCTAAACACAGGAAGCTGAAGTGGGTGTACTGAGTTCAGGTAATGTGTACTTCACAACAAAAATATTACCAAAGATAAAGAAGGATATTTTATGCTGATAAAGGTGTTTATTTTTCAAGAAGAAATAGAAATCCTAAGTGTATTACACTCAGTGGCATAGTTCAATATACATTAAGCAAAATCAATCAACAAATATGAAAAAAAGATAGAAAAAATTTACAGTTATACTTGAATCTTTCAATATTCCTCCCTCAATAACTGATAGAACAAATAGATAGCAAATTAGTAAGTATCTAGAAGTTCTGAACAACACTGTCAATTGCCTTGAACAAATAGGCATTCCGTAATGAGTCCACCCCAGAACAACATAATGCACATTTTTTTATCCTGCATGGGGTGCATTCACTCTCATAGACCATAGGTCAGACATAATACAAATAAGTGTCAATAAATTAAAAGCATACATAATATGCTGTCTGATGCTAATGGTATTCAGTAAGAAATCCATAGCACAAAGTTACCTGAAAAATGTTCATGTATTTAGGCAATAAATAACACAGCTCCCATAGATGAAAGGAGAATTTTTAAGGGAAGTCAGAAAATATTATGAACTGAATGAAAACGAAAGCAGAACTTATCAAAATTTGTGTGATATAGATAAAGATTTGCTTAGACAAAAACTTACAGTTATAAACTCCTATCTTAGAAAGTAAGAGAGGTCTACACCAAGAACCACAGCACTCACCATAAGAAAGAAGAAAAAAAAAGAGTAAATTATCCCCAAAGATTTTTGTAAAAATAAGCAATTAAGAACACAAATCATTGCTATAGGAAATAGATAAAAGAAGAAAAAAAAAATCAATGATTCCAAAAGTTTTTTTTTTTTTTTAATCATTAAACAGATAGACTTTTAGCTAGTCTGAGCAAGATAAAAAGATGACAACTAGACGAGAACTAGACAACTGTGCCCTTTATCACCACTCTCATTCAACGCTGTGCTAGAGGTCCTAGCCAGAGCAATAAGGCAAGAAAAAGAAATAAAGTGTATCCAAATGGCTATGGAAGGAGTAAAAGTATCTCTGTTTGCAGATGATATGATCTTATACACAGAAAACCCCAGAGTCCACAAGAAAAAGATTTCAGCAAAGTATCAGGATACAAGATAAACACACAAAAATCGGTTGGATTCCTCTATGCCAACAAAGGAAACTTGGAAGAGGAAATCACCAAATGAATAACATTTACAATAGTCCCCCAAGAAGATAAAATACTTAGGAATAAATCTAACCAGAGACATAGAAGACCTGCACAATGAAAACTGCAAGACACTACTGCAAGAAAGCAAAAGAGACCTGCATAAGTGGAAAAACATAATTTGCTCATGGATAGGTAGACTCAACTTTGTGAAAATGTCAGTTCTACTCAAAAAGATCTATAGATGCAGTGCAATCTCGATCCAAATTTCAACACACTTTTTAATGAGATATAGGAAAAAATCACCAACTTCATATGGAAAGGAAAGAGGCCCCAGATAAGTAATAAGTAAGCTAATATTGGATAAAGGCCCCAAGTCCATTAACTGGGGAAAAAAACAGTCTCTTTAACAAATGGTGCTGGCATAACTGGATATCCATTTGCAAAAAATGAAACGGAACCCATACCTCACACCATACACAAAAACTAACTCAAAATGGATCAAAGACCTAAATATAAAATCTAAAACAATAAAGACCATGGAAGAAAAAACAGGGACAATGCTAGGAGTCCTAATACATGGTACAAATAGTATACAAACCATAACTAACTATGCACAAGCAGCAGAAGAGAAATTAGATACCTGAGCGCCCCTAGATATCAAATCCTTATGCTTATAGGAAGGCTTCACCAAAAGGGTAAAAAGAGAACCTACAGACTGGGAAAAACTTTTTGGCTATGACATATCCAATAAGGGTCTAATCTCTGAAATCTACAAGATACTGAAAAACGTCAACAACAAAAAGACAGTCCAACTACAAAGTGGGGAAAGGATATGAACAGACACTGCACCAAAGAAGACATTCAGACACATGAGGAAATGCTCATGATCATTAGCCATTAAAGAAATGCCAATCAAAACTGCAGTGAGATACCATCTCACCCCAGCAAGGCTGTCACTAGTTCAAAACACACAAAATAACAAATTTTGGAGAGGTTGTGGAGAGATTGGAACTCTTATGCACTGCTAGTTGGAATGTAAAATCGTACAACCACTTCAGAAAACGATTTGCAGCTTCCTTAAAAAGCTAAATATTGAAATACCATACGATCCAGCAATCCCACTGCTAGGAATATACCCTAGAGAAATAAGAGCTGTCACACAGATTGACAAATGCACACCTATGACCATTGTAGCACTATTCACAATAGCAAAAAGATGGAAGCAACCTAGGTGCCTATCAACAAACAAATGGATAAACAAATTATGGTACATACACAATGTAATACTATGAAATGATAAAGAACAATGATGAATCTGCATAATATCTCAACATGAATGAATCTGGAGGCATTATGTTGAGTGAAATGAGTCAGGCATAAAAGGACAAATATTGTGCGAGACCACTCTTATAAGAACTCAAGAAAAGGTTTAAACACAGAAAAAAACATTCTTTGATGGTTACCAGGGTAGAGAGGGAGGGGGAGGGAGATTCACTAACCAGTTAGTAGACAAGGATCAACTTCAGTGAAGAGAAGGACAATACACAATTCAGGGGAAGTCAGCACAATTGGACCAAAGCAAAAGCTAAGAAATTTCCTGGACACATCCAAGCACTTTGAGGGACAGAGTAGCTGGGGCTGGGGCCTGGGGACCATAGTTTAGGGGGACATCTACACCAACTGGCATAACAAAGTTTATTAGAAAATGTCCTGCATCCCATTTTGGTGAGTGACATCTGGGGTCTTAAAAGCTTGAGAGCAGCCATCTAAGATGTATCAATTCGTTCCATCCCACCTGGAGCAAAGGAGAACAAAGAAAAACAAGACACAAGGAAAATATTAGCCCAAGAGACTAAACGACCACATGAACCAGAGACTTCACCAGACTGAGACCAGAAGAACTAGATGGTGCCTGGCTACCACCAATGACCGCCCTGACAGGGAACACAACAAAGAGTCCTGGATGGAGCGGGAGAAAAGTGCAGTGCAGAACTCAATTTCACATAAAATGACCAGACTTACTGGTCTGACAGAGACTGGAGGAACCCCTGAAACTATGGACCTGGATGCTGTTAACCCAGAACTTAAACCATTCCCAAAGCCCACTCTTTAGACAAAGATTAGACAGGACTGTAAAACAAAAAAATAATACGCATGAGGAGTGTGCTTCTTAGTTCAATCAGTTATATGAGACCAAATGGGCGACTCCTGCCCAGAGGCAGAATGAGAAGGCAGGAAGAGATGGGAACTTCCCAAATGGACACAGGGAACCCGGGGTGGAAAAGGGGACTGTGCTGTCACATTGTGGGGATTGCAACTAAAGTCACAAAATAATATGTGTATAAATTTTTGTACAAGAAAAAAACAATCTTTAAAATTAAATTTTAAAAAACAAAAAAAACTAGTAAAAGATATTTTGAAGAAAGAGTATACAAGGCCATGTCACTTGTGCAATATTTTATAAACAAAATTGTAGTAAACTGTTTCCAACACTGTATACAAAGTCAAACATACAATGACTATGTTGGGTTTACCTCAGGATTGCAAGAAGATTTTGTTATTAAAAGCTTTTAAAATGAAATTCACATGATTGGATTATGGAGGAAAAAAAGATTATTTTAATAAACAAAGATAATATATTTGACAACATATAATGCAAATTTATCATTATAAAACAGCCTTCTTAGTAAAGTTGGAAGAAAATGGGACTTTCTTAGTGTGATATTATTCTAAATATGACATAGTTGTTACTTATTTCCACTAAAATCAATAGAGTGATGGATGACTTCATTATCATTTATTTTTTCACTTTATTAAAATATCTATTCATGAAAATAAGAAAATGGGGAAAATATAAGCAAAAATATTGGTTGGGAGTAATTAAATTCATTATTTACAAACATTTTTGATAGTATATTTTGAATACCCAACCAAATTGGCAGTTCAAGTCCACCGGCACTCCTTTGAAACCCTGTGGGGCAATTCTACTCTGTCCTATAGTGTTGCTGTAAGTAAGGAATTGACTTGATGGTCATGGGTTTTTTGGGTTTTTTTTTTCCATTTTGGAACCAAAAATTATTATAAACCATATGAACATTTTCACTATGGGTGAATATATGATTGATATTAAAAAGTCTGTTGTAATTCTTTACCTCTGCAATAAACTAGTAGAAAAATTGCTATGATTTACAACACCAAGGAATATTAAGTATTTTGAAATATATATAACAAGAAAATTTTAATACTTTTGTGTAAAGAATTATTTAATCTTTGGGAGAAAAATATTAAAAAATTCTTAAATTGTGGGAAGAAATTCTATATTTATGGATAGAAAAAATAATGTAAAGATCTCAGTTTTCACAATTTTTTCTATATGTTTAATGCAATTCAAGTTAAAATGTTAGGTTTTTATTACACTTGATAAGATATTTCAAAAATACATATAGAAGAGTAAAAAGTTACTTGAATAGTAAGAAGAAGAGGTTTCGCACTACAGGATATGAAAATTTATAAAGCCACATTAATTAATATATTATTTAGTCAGAACATAATGTATTAAAGGAACATGAATGAGTAATTCTAATTATAGAAATAGAAAACCATGTACAGATAGTCTTTTCTGATACTTTGAAACCTGATAGTGTTAGCTGGAAAGATCACTGGGAAAAACAGTAACTATCCAGTAGAGAAGAAAAAATGATTATTCATAGGAAGTAAATTAAATTGTATTCCTTTTTGACACTGCTAACAAATGTCAAATTCATTTGAAGTTAGAAACTAAATAGCAAGAGTAGTATTTTAAAATGTTTGCTATAAAATGTAGTTGGTTTTATTTTTGAACTCAGGGTAGTAAAGTTTTTGTTAAGTAAGACCAAAATTTCCATTTACAGTTTAAAAGGTTGACAAATTTGATTACATTAAAATGAATACCTCTTCATATCGTCACTGACCATATGAATTACCTCTTCTGTAATGTGCTTTCTGAAGTTTGTCATTTTCATACTTATTTGTAGGAGTTCTTTATATTTTTTAATGGTTATTTGTGTAGCAAATAACTGGCTCTAGCTTAACCCGTATGTTCAATTTCTATAAGGTATATTTTGATTTACAAATTTACAATTATTACCACGGTTAGGATTTCAATATAAATTTTGGGAGAACACAGTTCAATCAATATCAGTCACATTTGCAAACATTTCTATCAAGTGTATGGTTTTGTATCAGACATTTGAGTATCATACTTTATGTAGTCTTCTGAGATTTTTTTTTAACCAACTGTTATATTGATAGGATTCATCTATACTGTAATTGATAGCTTCAGCTCTTTACTCTGAGCCATGTATAACATTCCATTGTTTCTATGTCCCACACTTGATTTATCGATTCTCCTGTTGATGGACAAGTTGTTGCTATTCTGAATAGTGCTGCTATTAACAAGTTTGGATGTTACTCCTACAATACGTTCATATTAAGTTTTTCTTTTGTATGTCCTTAGAAGTGAAATTCACAGACAGTAAGGGTTGCAAATGCAAAAATTTCAAAGACAATATCAATTTATTTTTAAATGACTGTACAAACTGACCATACACAACATCAGTACTGTCTTACCAATAATGTATAAGAGACTATGGTGAGTCACATTCTTTCAAGCACATGGTATTGTCATACATTTTTATTTTCACTGTTTGAAAATGTATATAGTTGAATCTCATTAGGGTTTCAGTTTGCGTTTATCTGATCATAAATATGATTGAATACGTCTTCATGTCTTCACTGACCATATGAATTACCTCTTCCGTAACATGCTTTCTCAAGTTCGTCATTTTCATACTTATTTTTTATTGGTTATGTTTTTATATATATTTTTTATTGGTTATGTGTGTAGCAAATAACTGGCTCTAGTTTAGCCTGTATGTTTCCAGTGTCCTTTCAACCAGCTCCTGACCCTCTCTGCCTTCTCATCTCACCTCCGGAGAGAAGCTGCCCATTTAGTCTCATGTATCCACTTGAGCTAAGAAAACTCTTCACAAGTATCATTTTATGTCCCGTAGTCCACTCTATGTGTGAAGAGATGGACTCAGGAATGGTTTTAGTTCTGGGTTGACAAAGAGTCTGGGGGTGCCATGCTTTCTGGGGTTCCTCCAGTCTCAGTCAGACCAGTAAGTCTGATCTTTTCACTAGAATTTTAGTTCTGCACCCCACCTTTCTCCTGCTCCATCAGGGACTTTCTGTTGTGTTCCCTGTTAGGGAGGTCATTGGTGGTAGCCGGGCACCATCTAGTTCTTCTGGTCTCAGGATGATGCAGTCTCAGGTTTATGTGGCCCTTTCCGTCTCTTGGGCTAATACTTTCCTTGTGTCTTTGGTGGTCTTCATTATCTTTTACTCCAGGTGGGTTGGGGCCAATTGGTGCATCTTCGAAGGCCCCTCACTAGCTTTTAAGACCCCAGACGCCACTCACCAAAGTAGGATGCAGAACATTTTCTTAGCAAATTTTGTCATGCCAATTGACCTAGATGTTCCCTGAAAGCATGGTTCCCAGACCCCCACCCATGCTACTCTGTCCCTCGAAGTGTTTGATTGTATTCAAGAAACTTGTTAGCTTTGGTTTAGTCCAGTTGTGCTGACTTCCCCTGTAGTGTGTGCTGTTCTTCCCTTCACCTAAGAAAATTCTTGTCAACTATCTAGTTAGTAAATAACCCTCACCCTCCCTCCCCACCTTCGTAACCATCAAAGAATGTTTTTTTTTTGCGTTTAAACCTTTTCTTGAGTTCTTATAATAGTGGTCTTATACAATTTTTGTCCTTCTGTGACTGACCAAATTCACTCAGCATAATGTCCTCCAGATTCCTCCATGTTACAACATGTTTCAGGGATTCATCCTTGTTCTTTATCATTGCCTAGTGTTCCACTGTATGAATATACCATAATTTGTTTATCCATTCATCCATTGATAGGCATCTAGGTTGTCTCAATAATTTTGCTATCATGAACAGTGCTGCAATGAACATGGGTGTGCATATATCTGTTCGTGTGATGGCTCTTATTTCTCTAGGATATATACCAAGGAGCAGGATTGCTGGCTCATGTGGTACTTCTATTTCTAGCTTTTTAAGGAAGCCCCAAATCGATTTCTAAAGTGGTTGTACCATTTTACATTCCCACCAACAGTGTATAGGTGTTCCAGTCTCTCCACAACCTCTCCAACATTTATTATTTTGTGTTTTTTGGATTAATGCTAGCCTTATTGGGGTGACATGGTATCTCATTGTAGTTTTGATTTGCATTTCTCTAATGGCTAATGATCATGAGCATTTCTTCATGTGTCTGTTAGCTGCCTGAATGTCTTCTTTGGCAAAGTGCCTGTTCATATCCTTTGCCCATTTTTTAATTGGGTTACTTGTCTTTTTGTTGTTGAGGTTTTGCAGTATCTTGTAGATTTTACAGATTAGAGCCTGATCAGATTTTTCGTAGCCAGAAACTTTTTACCAGTGTGTAGGTTGTCTTTTTACTCTTTTGGTGAAGTCTTTTGATGAGCCTAAGTGTTTGATTTTTAGGAGCTCCCAGTTATCTAGTTTTTTTTTCTGGTGTTTGTGCATTGTTACTTATGGTCCGTATTCTGTTTATGCCATGTATTAGGGTTTCTAGCATTGTCTCTATTTTTTCTTCCATGATCTTTATCATTTTAGATTTTATATTTAGGTCTTTGATACATGTTGAGTTAGTTTCTGTGAAGGGTGTGAGGTATGGGTCTTGTTTCAGTTTTTTTCAGATGGATATCCAGTTATGCTAGCACCATTTGTTAACGAGACGGTCTTTTCCCCAGTTAATGGACTTTGGGCCTTTGTCAAATATCAGCTGCTCATAGGTGAATGAATTTATGTCTGGATTCTCAATTCTGTTCTACTGGTCTATGTACCTGTTGTACCAGTACCAGGTTTTTTTGACTACCGTGGCGGTATAAGAGGTTCTAAAATCAGGCAGTGTGAGGCCTCCCACTTTGTTCTTCTTCTTGAGTAATGCTTTACTTATCTGGGGCCTCTTCCCTTTCCATATGAAGTTGGTGATTTGTTTCTCCATCTCATTAAAAAATACCATTGGAATTTGGATTGGGATTGCATTGTATCTGTAGATCGCTTTGGGTAGAATTGACATTTTCACAATGTTGAGTCTTCCTGTCCATGAGCAAGGTGTGTTTTTCCACTTATGCAGGTCTCTTTTGGTTTCTTGCAGTAGTGTCTTGTAGTTTTCATTTATAGGCCTTTTATGTCTCTGGTTAGATTTATTCCTAAGTATTTTATAGTTTTGGGGGCAATTGTAAATGGTATTGATTTGATGATTTCCTTTTCAAAGTTCTCTTTCTTGGTGTTAAATAATCCAACTGATTTTTGTATGTTTATCTTGTGTCCTGATAATTTGATGAAATCTTCTATTAGTTCCATTAGTTTTCTTGTGGATTCTTTGGGCTAAATGATATTTTCAACAAAAAATGATGAAGACATGATTCAAGGTAGTGTTATCTTAAGTGGGGGAAGTTGGGGGATACAGTGAAGTAATAAAACATAAGAAGAAATGAATTATTGTCAATATTTCATTTTTCATGATGAGTGGAAGATACAGAAATATTTACACTCTTAAAAACAAACAATGTATATGTAATCATATGCATGCAAGTGAACTATTTATTGACCAATGATAAAATACCATCATGAGTTAGATGACGAATAACCTAATTCTATGCCTCTGACACCAGGAAGTTAAAACCTGATATAATAAACACACACACACACAATGCCAAGTTATTTAGAATAACATTGATGTCTTTCTTTACATGGCCATGATTTTCCTATGCAGGCTGTTTGCCATTCTCTACCTAATACTGCATGCTCTACCAGAACAAAGCTACTTTTGTTTTTATTTTTCAGCAGCTTAGAGTCCTGTTTCCTATACATGTGTTTCCCACCCTCTTAATCTAGCTCATTTTATTCATTCTTCATATTCAGTTTAGGGCCTATATTTAAAAAAAGGCCTTCTATGTTTCTTTCTATGCTCACACAAGATACCCAGCTCTGTGCTTCCATGATACCATTAGCAGACTTTATGTGGGTAGTGGATTTTCCTTCACTACACCATGAGCAATTTAAAATATGAAGGTGCTCATCATTAATATGTATATTCCCAAGCTAGATGCTGTGCCTGGGAAGTTAGCAGGCATTCAATAAATATTTAATTAACTCAAGAGTAAATATAACAAATGAACCTACTAACTGAAAATTGTTAGACTGAACTAACTGATCCTACCTACTTCTCATTATAAAGGCTACCATCTTTGACCACCACTAAGTTGGTCAACAATTTAGTATACTAGCACTGCAAGAATTTTATGCCACAGGCATGACCCCACATCAATCCTTAGAGAGGGAGAGAAAAATTTAAGGTCAACCTACTACTTCAAAATGTATCATTCTTGACCTATTTTTATGGCTCTCTCGTTCTAGCGATTCCATTCCTAATCCCCTTAGAGTTTTCAAAATTAAGGAAAACACTGCAGAGGACTAGTCAATTTTCTAAATTTTGTTAGAAAATATAGCCCAATGAGAATCTTTCCTCATTGAAAAGTGGGGGAATGTACTAGAAGATATTGTGAACACTCAGTTACAAATAAGCTCAGTACCTATTACACGTGTCTCCACATCTCTCTTTCATTCTATGATTCTCTTGATAGCTCACTGGCAGAGATTACTAAATAATTTCCCATATCCACTGGCAGAGATTACTAAATAATTTCCCATATCTATTCTCTCATCTATCTCAGTAATAGAAGCTTCACATTTATCTAGGTCTACGGCCAGAGTAAGCCTTATGTTTCCAGTGTTTTTTAGGCATATGAACATATGGCAAAATCCTGGCCAATGGAATAAGCAAAGTGTCATGAAGCAGATTCCCACAAACTTCCTTAAAAGATCACTGATGTATACTGTTTGCCCAATTTATTCTTCCAGCATTATTTATTATGTCTTCTCTCCACAATGAAAAAAAAACTATATAGATATAGCTGATTGATACAGGTGTAGACACAACTGTAGGTATAGATACGAATTCACATACGTACACACACAAACACACGTGCACATATATATATATACCTTTCTCTTTTGTCAAAATATCCAATATTAGGATGCAAATACTGTGAAACTTCACCCCTAGATAATTAAACAAGGATTTCAACAGAGGAAGGACATTCTCCTACACAAACACATCATCATTGCCACATCTAACAACATCGATGTTAATCCTTTTAACATCATACCGCATACAGTTAACAAGAGTTCCTCAATTTTTTGACAATTTTTTCTGCTTTGTTCCCTATCTTAAGTCAATCAGTGTTCACACATCGAATATGGCTGTGATATACCTTCAGTCTCTAAAAATCTGAAATATATCCTTACCCCATCCAGTTCCCTTTTATTCTTGATGACATTACATCGTTTGAGCAGTCGAGGTCGGATGTCCTGAAATACATTTTACATTATGGATTCACCTAGCTGTGTTTCAAGGTTTGACTCAAGTCCAGCATTTCTGACAGAACACCATATAGTGAATTTATGTACTTTCTACTGCATCATCTCATAAGGCATGTGATGTCAAGCTGTTCCACTACTGGGAATGCCAACCTTAGTCTCCTGATTAAGATAGTGAATTGCAGATACTTTCATTGAAAAGCTCTAACTCCCGTTGTAATTACTAAGTAATTTGTGGTGTGATATTTCAGACTACAACAATACCCTACCCCCCAGCAATCTTTCCCTCAATAGTTTTAACATATGTTGGAGATTTTTTTTTAATTCTATCATTCTTTGTATATTTATTAGTTGACACTCTTCTGTAAAGAACTTTCCTTCTCCTCTCCTTCACTTTTTTTAAGTATCATTGTCAATTCATAGATTTTTTTAATGAAAATTATCATTAAACATGTTATAATAAGTTATTATTATTCTGTTGCTCATATTATCCAAATGTCTATGAGCAGGAGCCTTTCAAACCAGCTCTTTCTCTTTTTGACATGACTCTTGGCTAAATATTATAGTTTTTAAGGTTTTGACAAATTCTCAGTATGTGAGTGTGTTTTTGTTTACCAAAATCTCCACTGCAGTCAAAGTGGAGATAAGGATTTTAATGATTGTAAGAGATATAACCTCCAAATAATTGGAGCGTATTCGAACATTGTTCATTTGCTTTTTTTCAGCAACTAATTGAATACCTATGTGAAGTTGACAATGAGATATCAATATTCTCTCTCAAAACCTCTAATGGTCTATTGAAAACAAGTAACGATTTTCTTTCTTTTCCAAAACATAGAATTGTGTAAAATGGATATTTTCCACGTTGATATCAAACAGCACCATATATATGTCTTTTGATGCTTTGGTTTTAATGATCTGCAGTGATGTGGCGAAGCAGCAAGATGCAAGACTCAAAGAAGAAAAATACCTTGCCATTGTTCAGTGAGTAAGAAAGGCAATAGTATGCTGCTAGGAGTGTCGATTTGGCTGCAATATTTACTTAATCTTGCAAGTTCTTTACTTCCCTCTTGTCCACTACTTTTCATTAGAGATAGTTCTTCTTCAGATCTGGAAACATAAATTCCTGGCAGGATACAAAGGAATAAAACCTTTTATGGCAATGTCATTCATAACAGTTCTTTAAAGTTTCTAAATATATTTTAAAACCCAGCTAAGTTTGTGAATGTAACCTTAATTTCAAAACAAATACATATAAGTGAAAAATACTGTCAAATGTTGCAAATTCATATCATATTCAAATCAGGATCACTAAAGAGAATGTTAAAGTCAATAAATGTATACAGGTAACCCCAACTTACGGCAGGGTTCCTTTCCAGCAACCCTGTCATAAGTCAGTTCTAACATGTTGAATATCTCATTTTTTTTTTTTTTAGTTTTTATTATTATTGCTTTTATCATCAGTATCTTGTAAATTCTATCTTTATTTGTCTTTGGGGATTGGAAACGTTACACATACACTTACAGATACATTTTAATACATATGTATGTAAAAAATACACAAATCATAAAAATTTACTCCAACGATGAAGAAGAGATGGGCAATGTTGGCATTTTGCCAGTTGCAACCCCAGTTCTGGAAGTTTCCAGATCAATCATTTGAATTATCCCTGGGAATAGGATGGTGCTTCTCCTCAGAAAATTAGTGAGAACTGTCTCTATGGTCCTTTTCATTTTTTCTTCATATGTTTTGCGGTAATAGCCCACTGCTTCCTGAAGCTGCCTATCAGCTTTAGCAAAGTGCTCAACTTTGGGTTCATGTTTTCAAGCAACTGAAGCCCCTGATTTAGCTTAGAAAACTAAAGTTATATGTAAGTGTTTTGAAGAGTAAATCATAAAACTGAACATCTGTGAGTAAACATATGATAATGATAACATTAGCAAATTATGGGCTGCAACTTATTATATAGTATACATTACTAATGACAATATGTACCAAAAAAAAAAAAAAACCTGACTGTCATAAATGCAGTTTGTCGAACCTCAAATACGTGGTGTTATAAACTACCTGTATATATATATATATATATATATATATATATATATATATATATATATATATACGTATATATATACGTATATATATACATTTTATATATAATATTATATATTCACCACTCATCTGTCAGTTTGTCACACTGTGGTGGCTTGCAAGCTACTGTGATGCTGAAAGATATGCTACCGTAATTTCAAATACCATCAGGGTCACCCATGGTGGACAGGTTTCAGCAGAGCTTCCAGATTAAGACAGACTAGGAAGAAGGACCTGGTGGTTTACTTCTGAAAAAAGTGGCCTATGAAAACCTTATGAATAACAGCAAAACATTGTCTGATGTATTTCCAGAAGAAGAGCCCCTCAAGTTGAAAGGCAATAAAAATACATCTGAGGAAGAGATGTCTTTTGAAAGTAAAGTTGACCTTCATGACATAGCTGGAGTAAAGCTCTCAGGACCTTCATTTAGTGATGTGGCATAACTCAAAATAAGAAGGAACAGCCACAAACATCTGTTAATAATTGGAACATGGAATGTGCGAAGTATGAGTCTAGGAAAATTGGAGGTCGCCAGAAATGAAATGGAATGCATAAGCATTGATATCCTAGGCATTCATGAGCTGAAATGAGTTGGTATTGGCCATTTTCAGTGGAACATCCATATGGTCTACTATGCCTGGAATGACAAATTGAAGAAGAAATGCATTGCATTCATTGCCAAAAAGAGTATTTCAAGGCCTATCCTAAAGGGCAACCCTGACAGTGATAGGATGATATCCATACACCTACAAGGAAGACCAGTTAATGCAATTATTATTCAAATTTAAGAAACAACTACTTAGAAAAAGATGAAGAAACTGAAAAATTTTACCAACATCTGCAGTCTGAAGTTTATCAAACATGCAATTAAGATGCATTGATATTATTGGGGATTGGAATGCTAAAGCTGGAAACAAAGAAGAAGGCTTGGTAGTTGGAAAATACAACCTTAGTGATAGAAACTATGCCAGAGATTACATGATAGAATTTTGTAAGACCAATGACTTATTCACTACAAATATCTTTTTTCTAAAACATAAATGATGACAATATATGTGGACCTTGCTGGGTGGAATACGCAGGAATCAAATTGACTACATCTGTGGAAAGAGACAATGCAGAAGCTCAGTGTCATCAGTCAGAACAAGGCCAGGGGACGACTGCAGAACAGACCATCAATTGCTCATATGCAAGTTCAAGCTGAAACTGAAGAAAATTAAAACAAGTCCTTGAGAGCCACAATACGATGTTGAGTATATCTCACCTGAAATTAGAGACCATCTTAAGAACAGATGTGATGCATTGAACACTAATGATCTAAGACCAGACGGGTTTTGGGATGACATCAAGCACTTCATACATGAAGAAAGCAAAAGGTCTTCATAAAGACAGGAAATAAAGAAAAGACCAAAATGGATGTCAGAAGAGACTCTGAAACTTGGTCTTCAATGTAGAGCAGCTAAAGCGAATGGGAGAAATGATGACATAAAAGAGCTGAACAGAAGATATCAAAGGGCAGCTTAAGAAGACAAAGTAAAGTATTATAATGACATGTGCAAAGACCTGGAGTTAGAAAACCAAAAGGGAAGAACATGCTTGGAATTCATCAAGCTGAAAGAACTGGAGAAAAAAATTCAAGTCTCGATTTGCAGTATTGAAGGATTCTGTGGGCAAAATAGTTAATGACACAGGAAACATCAAAAGAAGATGGAAAGAATACAGAGTGTAACAAAACAATTGGTCAACTTTCAACCATTTCACAGTATCATATGATCAAGGACTTATGCTACTGAAGAAAGAAGTCCAAGGTGCACTGAAGGCATTGGCGAAAAACAAGGCTCCAGGAATTGACAGAATACCAATCAGGATGTTTCAAGAAATGGATGCGGCATTGGAGCTGCTCACTTGTCTACGCCAAGAAAACTGGAAGACAGCTACCTGCCAAAAGACTGGAAGAGATCCATATTTGTGCTCCTTCCAAAAAAAGGTGATCAAACAGAATATGAAAATTATTGAACAATGTCATTAATATTACACGCATGTAAAATTTTGCTGAAGGTAGTTCAAAAGCTATTGTTGCAGTACATCAACAGGGAACTGCAAGAAATTCAAGCAGGATTCAGAAGAGGACATGGAACAAGGACTATCCTTGCTAATGTCAGATGGATCACGGCTGAAAGTAGAGAATACCAGAAAGATATTTACTTATGTTCTGCTGATTATGCAAAGGCTGTGTGGACTGTAACAAATTATGGACAACATTGCCAAGAATGGGAATTCCAGAACACTTTATTGTTCTCTTGAGGAAGTCGTACGTAGAGCAAGAGGAGTCGTTCAAACTGAACAACGGGATACTGCATGGTTTAAAATAAGGAAATGCTTCTTCAATTTCTATGTTGGACAAATAATCTGAGAAATTGGACTATATGAAGAAGAACACTGCATCAGGATTGGAGAAAGACTCATTAGCAACCTGAGTTACGCAAATGACACAACCTTGCTTGCTTAAAGTGAAGAGAACTTGAAGTACTTACTGATGAAGATCAAAGACTCCAGTCTTCAGTATGGATTTCTTAATATAAATAAAACAAAAATTGTGACAACTGGACCAATAAAAAATATCATGATAAATGGTTAAATTATTGAAATAGTCAAGGATTTCATTTTGCTTGGATCCACAATCAACCTGGAAGCAGCAGTCAAGACATAAATGATGTATCATGTTGGGCAAGTTTGCTGCAACAGAATTTTATAAAGTGTTAAAAGGTAAAGATGTCACTTTGAGGACTAAAGTGTGCCTGACCCAAGCCATGATATTTTCTATGGCCTCATATACATGTGAAAACAGGACAATGAATAAGAAAGACCAAAGAATATTTGATGCCTTTAAATTATGGTGTTGGCAAAGAATATTGAGTATACCAGGGACCGCCAGAAAAGGGAACAAATCTGTCTTGGAAGAAGTACAGCCCGAGTGCCCCTTGGAAGCAAGGATGGTGAGACTTTGTCTCACATAATTTAGACACGTTGTCAGGAAGGACTAGTCCCTGGAGAAGCACATTATGCTTGCTAAAGGGAGAGCGAAAAAGAGGAAGACCCTCACTGAGATTGATTGACACTTTTTCTACAACAATGTGCTGAAAAATAGCAACGATGGCGCAGGATCAGGCAGTGTTTTGTTCTGTGGTACATAGGATCACTATGAGTCAGAACCAAATTAACGGCATCTAACAACAATTATATATATATATATGTACATATATATATATATTTAATAGATGTCATGGTTTTTTGATGTGTCAACTTGGCTAGGCTACAGTCTCTAGTTATTCATTCAAACACAAATCTAAGTGTTGTGCTGCTGTGAAGGCATTTTTGTAGATGTATTTAAAAATCATAATCAGTTAATATCTTGAATAATATGGGTGGGCCTGATTCAATCAGATGGAAGTTTTTAAAAACGAAGCTGAGATTTCCCTGTAGAAGAGAGAACTCTGCCTGTGGACAACAACTTCAACCCAGGTTTGTTAGTTTCAGCCTGCCTTTCCTGAAGGATATCCCACAAATGAATAAATTGAATACTGAAATAAGTAACTTAAAATATAGATTTGACCTGTTCAGCTTCTCCTGTGGAATCTTGACTGATGAAAGTCTTGGTACTGAGAATGTTTCTAGAGTAACATAATATTAAGAATGGCTTTTTTGATTTGATTCTGGTTTTCTGGAATTGCTTCTCTAATCCGATCATACTTAAAGACACTGATGACTCTATCTGCAGTAGTGAAGAAGATACTGCCAGTACAAAGCTTAATGTGGCAATAGACATACACAGAATATTATAACTGGACATTCCTAGTCAAGCACCTATATAATGTGAGGTTTTGGGTGGCCATATATTGGCTACCTTAGAAAATTTTAGTTAAATTTAGGAATATAATAGATTTTGATGATATCTCTTAACTGTGTTGGAGAAACAGATAAAATTAAAGAATGAGTTCAAGTACTCAAGTCCCCTGCTCAAAATATTCAGTAATGACATGAATGTTTTGATATATGACCTGAAAGGAACCCTCACTTCCTGTAGCCAAAGGGCAAGATTATCAATAATCAAACCTTAAGTCTAATCCTGTAAATGACTGAACTATTAGGCAAATTGAATTGTCAATTCACATGGTATCTTCTATTAAAATGAGGACATTGATATGGAAGAACTAGGATTCTGAATATGGAAATGGCAACATATAGCAAATCCTGATGTCTTAGACTGGGTTCTCTAGAGAAGCAAAACCAGTGAAGCGTATTTATATACATATATAGAGAGAGCTTTATATCAAGGAAATAGCTCACAAGGTTTCAGAGGCTGGTAAGCCCTGAGTCCGTAGGTTAGGTGTCAGGATGGATGCTTTTCCCGACTCACTTAGCTGCAGGGGCTGGTGAACCAAAGATCAGCAGGGCAGACAACAGGTTGCTGGTTCACGGGCTGAAGAGGCTGACGAACCCCAAGATGGGCTGACAGTACAGCAAGCCACTAGCTCAAGTCCCAAGAATTGGAGGTCAGAAGATAATGAGTTGGTTGCAGGATCCTGAGTGAGCAAAAGCCAGCATGCTCTGCCAGGAAGTCCATATACATTGGATATAGGCCACACCACCAAGGAAACTTTCTTTTAACTGGTTGGCTACTCACAGTAGATCCATCAAGGAGGTAATTACATTATATCAGATCTCATCATAGAGATCATTACATCATTACATAACTGCCAAGTTACTGAGAATCATGGCCCAGCCAAGTTGACACACAAACCTTAACCATCACAGTCCACCTCTTGTCAACTTGACACCTATACATATCTCCTTAAACCATACATAATCTCTAACTAAAGACAATTATAAAGCCATACTTTCTCCTAACATGATACAACTAACAGCTGAACAACAAAAAACACACTAGCCTTGTTTACATCTTATATTGTATAAGTGAAGAAAACAAAAATATTTGATGCACACATACAAGTAATAAATACTTACAACAATTACATTCCTCATTTCATCAACTAGTCACATGATAGTAACTGATATTTAGAACTACCTTCTTCTACCACCCATTCCATATTCCCTTTGCCCTCAGCAGGCACCTCAGCTGGTCATGATTCTTTGCCTGGGGGGTTAACCCAAATGTTCATTCCTGAAGGGTCTGGATTATTAGTAGTCATGCAAGAATTGGGTTGCTGTAGTTTTCCATTGACCTTAATCACAGGGCAAGGTAGTACTGAGTTGTCCTAAGAGGTCTCCTGTATTCCAGACACGCTCTTCTTTACTTCCATTATGTAATAGCAATCCGATTTCCCCTTGATAACCAAGATCAATCACACCAACCAGTACACTAACTCCTTCTTTGCCCATTGATCCAGTAGTATGAGGAGTCCAAAGTGGCCTAGTGGCATTATTAACTTCCAGATAAAAGGAATCAGTGTTGTGTTTCCTGGTGGGAGCATTCATCCCTTTGGAACTAAGACCACTATACCCACAGAGCATAGGTTTGGGGGAACAGGAAGCAAAAATTCTGCCAGTGGGTCAGTAAAAGTAATAGTGAGTGATGTCACTACTATTTCTGCCCCTTGATTCCTGGACCTATGAACCCTGGCTATGGTAGAAATAGCACCATATATTGAACACTGGTTTAGATCATATACAGCCTCCTGGAGAACAGTGCTCCAACACTGAAAGGTACTGCCAAGTAGCTGGTGCCATAATTGTGTCTTTAGAAGGCCATGTCATCTTTCTATTAAGCCAGCTGCTTTGGATGATGGGGAACATGGTAAGATCAGTGAATTCCATGAACTTGCTGTGAAGTGAATCCCTTGATCTGAGGCAATGCTGTGTGGAATACCATGATGGAGGATAAGGCATTCTGAAAGTCCACAGATAGTAGTTTTGTCACAAGCATTGTATGCAGGGAAGGCAAATCCTTATCCAGAGTAAGTCTCCATTCCAGTAAAAACAAAATGCTGCTCTTTGCATGATGGAAGCGGTGCAATGTAATTGACCTGCCACAAGGTTTCTGGGTGATCACCTTGAGGAATGGTGTCATATAGAGGACTTAGTGTTGGTCTCTGCTTCTGGCAGAATGGGCACTCAGCAGTGGCTGTAGCCAAGTCGGCCTTGGTGAGTGGAAGTCCATGTGGCTGAAGCCATACATAACCTCCATCCCTGCCACCATGGCCACTTTGTTCATGAGACCATTGGGTAGTTATGGAAGTGGCTACAGAAAGAGATGACTGGTTTCCACAGAATCCATCATTCCATCCATTTGATTGTTAAAATCTTCCTCTGTCAAGGTCAACCTTCAGTGAGCATTCACATGGGACACAAATATCGTCACTTCTTTGTCCCATTCAGAGAGGTATATCCACATACCTCTTCCCCATACCTCCTTGTCTCTAATTTTCCAACCATGTTCTTTCCAAGTCCCTGACCATCCAGCCAAACCAACGGTCAAAGCCCATAAATCAGTACACAACTGCAAATATGGTCATTTCTCTTCCCAATCAAAGAGAACAACCAGGAGCACTGCTCAAAGTTCTGCTCACTGGGAGTTTTTACCTTCATGACTGTCCTTCAGGAAGGCCCCAGAAAGGGGCTGTAGTGATGCCGCTGTCTACTTTGAGTGGTTCCTGCATATATTATGAAGAACTATCTGTAAACCAGGCACAGATTTTCTCTTCCTTAATCAACTAATCATGAGGAACTCCCCATGAGGCCATAGGTGCTGTTTGGGAGATGGCAGGTAATGTGACAAGAATGGAGACCATGAATCTTTGAGCCACTTCCTCATGAAACTTACTTGTGACTTCAAGTCCTGCTTGGGTCCAATATTGTATATCCCATTTCCATTTAATGATGGAGTGCTGCTATGTAGGTCAAACTTTATGATTCTGTGGGTCAGACAACACCCAGTTCATGATGGGCAGCTTAGGTCACATAGAGACTTGGAGACCAATGGTTAAGCAGTCAACTCTACTAACTATTGCCGTTGAGCCAATTCCAACTCATAGTTACCCTGTAAGACAGAGAAGAACTGCTCCATAGGGTTTCCAAGGAGCAGCTAGTGGATTTGAACTGCCAACTTTTTCATTAATAGCCAAGTTCTTGTTACTGTGCCACCAGGGCTCCCAGTCTCTACTAAGGCACAGTAACAAGCCAAAAGTTGTTTCTCAAAAGGAGAGTAGTTATCTACAGAGGGTGGCAGGGATTTGCTTCAAAATCCTAAGGGTCTTCACTTCGATTCACCAATACATTCCTTCCAAAGACTCCAGACAGCATCTCTATCTGTCCCTGACACTTCAAGCACCATTGGATCAGTGGATCCTATGGCCCAATTTGTAGAGTGCTTGCACTGCAGGCTGAACCTGATGTAGAGCCTTTTCTTGTTCTGGCCTCCACACAAAACTAGCAGCTTTTTGAGTCACTTGATAAACAAGCGGGGGTAGCACACTCAAATTGTGGTTATGTTGCCTCCAAAATTCAAAGAGACCCACCAGATGTTGTACCTCCTTTTTAGTTGTGGGAGGTGCCAGATGCAACTTATCCTTCTCTTTAGAAGGAATATCTCAACAAGGCCCAAGCCACTGGACCCTTAAAAATTTCAGGGAGGTGGAAGGCATGGGAATTTTTGTGGGATTAACTCCCCACCCTCTAGCACAAAAATGTTTTCCGTATAAGCCCAGAGTCATTGACATCTGTTCCTTGCTAGATCCAGTCAGCATAATGTCATCAATTTAATGGAACAGTGTGATGTCTTGTGGAAGGGAAAGGTGATCAAGGTCCCTGTGGACTATGTTATGACTTAGGGATAGAGAGGTGATATACCTCTGAGGTAGGTCAGTGAGAATGTATTGCTAATCTTGTCAACTGAAGGCAAACAGATTCTGGTGGTCCTTTGAAACAGGTATTGAGAAAAAGCCATTGCCAGATACATAGCTGCATACCAGGTACCAGGATATGTATTAATTTGCTCAAGCGATGAAATCACATCTAGAAGAGCATCTACAATTTGACTCCCAACATGGTTACGTTTTCAATAATCTACTGTCATTCTCCAAGATCTACCTGTTTTTTGCGCAGGTCAAATATGCAATTTAAAAGGGATTGTGGTAGGAATCACCATCCCTGCATCCTTCAAATATTGATGGTGGTACTAATCTCTGAAATCCCTCCAGGAATGTGATATTACTTTTGGTTTACTATTTTCCTAGGTGAGGGAAGTTATAATGGCTTCCATTTGTCTTTTCCTACCATAAAAGCTCTTATTCCATACGTCAGGGATCCAATGTGGGGGTTCTGCCAGTTGCTGGGTATATCTACTCCAATTATGCATTCTGGAACTGGGGAAATCATTACAGGATGGTATGGAGGCACACTGTGAGATGAACCTGAGCTAAGAATTCATCAATAACCTGTCTTCCATATGCCACAGTGACCTTTTGGGTCTCCTGGAATTAGCGTCAGTTCAGAGCCAGTATCCAGTAATCCCTGAAAAGTCTGAATATTTCCTTTTCCCCAGCTAAAAGTCACTCTTATAAAAGGTCATAGATCTCTTGGAGAAAGGTTCGGAGAAAAATTAACAGTATAAATTTTTGGTAGTGCAGTGAGGTCCTTCCTCAAGGGGACATGACCTCCCCATCATTCAAGGGGGGGTGTGGTTCTGCAAACTCACTCAAGTCTGGGAATTGATTGAGGGGCCGTGACTTTCTGTTCTGGCAATTTGAGTTAAAGTGCCATTTGCTTCACGTAAAATTCTTCTGCTTGTACAGATCAAATAACTATTTAATAGATTTCCTGTCTATTTCACTCCTAGGGACATCCTGACTAAGCAGCCAATGCCGTAAATCCATATGAGTCAGACTATTCTGATTACTGGTTTGACTCTGCTGACCATTATGGTAACCACATTCACCTTGTCTTTGTCAAATGAGTGATGCCACTTGGCCCCTGTCACCACAGGGTTCAATCAGCCCCACTGTAGTTAAAAAGAAAAAAAAAAAAAAAAACTTGTTGCAGTTGAGTCAATTCCAACACATTCAGTTAAGGCAGTTCTCACTGTCAAATCTGACTTACATAAAATAGCAATCACAGCAGTCTTCAAGGATGCTGGGGCTCCCTTCACAAATTTGTTCCACATCATTGTGGTAAAAGGGGTGTCCTCTGAGTACCCCATGTGGGTCTAACTTGAAAAATCCACCCTAACATGCCAATCTCCCTAAGCTTTGGACATCTTTTACTGCAGTATACCAGGGCAGGTCTAGTCATTTAACTTGATTTAATATAGGCTACCGCTTAATCCATGGTTCAGCAAGCCAAACAAATAAAGTAATAGATCCTTGCCTAACCTCTCAAGCTGAAATACTGAATGAAGGATCTGTACTGAGTGGGCCCATATCAATAAACTCAGACTGATCCAACTTTATGTTCCTTGCGCCATTATACCACACCCTTAATAGCCATTTCCACAAAAATTCCCAAGTTTCTGTTTGTATGCATTAGAAAAGCCAAACAGTTCTTTCGGAGCACAGCATACATCCTCCAGGGTCACACTTTGAACTTCACCCACTGGGGCTCACTGGAGTTAAGTCTAGTTATAGATATGGATGCAAAAATAGGTGGTGGGTAATGTGTTCTGAGAACTTTCAGCAAAGTCTTATAAGGCATCTCCCTCAACTGATGCCCTGGACAACGACTCAGACTCCTCCCTAGGTGATGACTCAGATGCCACCACAGGCAATATCTCAGACAAAAGCTCTTCAAACGCAGCTGAGTTATTCTCATCAGATGGGGGTGGAGGGGCTAATGGTTTTGTTAGCAGGAGTGATTCAATGGTATTCAAGGGTTCAGTGTCCTCAGCTTTCTCATTATTTGCCCAAATGTCCCCATCCTATGTTTCAAGATCACATTTCTTCAGTCAATGCCCTCATTTTCACTTCAGACACTATTTGAAGTTGAGAATTCAAATGGCCTTGTAATTCAGCCACTCTTATGATAACACTCTTGGTATGGTTTTCAGCAATATCAGCTCTGTTAGCACAAGAAGTAAAACTTCCTTTCAGGGCACAAATGGCAATTTTGAAGTCATTTATGGGGTGCCTGAGTTTTTACTCTGAATCTCTGAGTTCATGTCTTTCTTTCAGCACTTTGCCTAGCATAAGTAGGACCAAACAACAGAATACTTCTCATTCTGACAGACTTGTAGAAAAGTATCAAATATGTAATCACCCGGAGCCTCTCACCACTACTCGATCAATTGGTGGTGATACTTTGAGTATTTCTATTGCCACCTCATTCCAAGGAGTAGCAGAGTCATCAACATCCTTAAAACTAACCAGACTGGAGAAGCAATTTAGAAAACTTATTCTTAATTTTGTTTCTCTAGAACCACTCTCAGTACCCAATGTTTTAGGCTGGGTTCTCTAGAGAAGCAAAACCAGTGATATGTGTAAGGGTGTTGTGTGTGTGTGTGTGTGTGTGTGTGTGTGTGTGTAGAGAGAGAGAGAGAGAGAAATGGTTCATGAGGTTGTAAAAGCTTTAAAGTTCCAAGTCCGTGTGTCAGGTGTCAGGCTGGAGGCTTCTTCTGACAGATTTCAGGGGCTGACAAATACAAGATCAGAAGGTAAGATTGAAGGCTAGTGGCTCACAGTCTGGGGAGACCAACAAATCTGAAGATCAGCTTGCAATATGACCAGCCACTGGCTCGAGTCCCAAGAAGTATAAGTCAGATGATGATGAGCAAGATGCAGGATCCAGAGCAAGCAAAAGCCAGTGAGCTTTGCTAGAAAGTTCATATATATTGGATACAGGCCACTCCCCAAAGGAAACTCCCTTTCAACTGATTGTCTACCCATAGCAGATCTCATCATGGAGGTGATTACCTTATATCAGATCTCATCATGGAAAGGATTGCATCATTGCATAACTAACAAACTACTGAGAATCATGGCCCAGTCAATACACACAACCTTAACTGTCACACCTGATGAAACTATGAATTTCAGCCCTTAAGTTCTGCCCTGTCTTTTTGCCAGTAGAAGGAGACTTTCTTCTGCTGAATGGGAGGATAGCTCTCCTTTGCATGAAGAATCTGAAATGGACTCCCCTGAGGTGATAGTCTCACCATTTACATTTCAAGTCACTGTAGATTTTCCTTAGGACCTACCTGCCTTCTTTTCATTTAGACTTATGACTGGAATCAAGGCAACAAAATATGAGGTATAAAATGTGACTTGCAAGGAGGTACATTAACACCAAAAGAACTACATGATTTTACTAATTCATATAGACATACGTATGAGGAATACGTGTGATAATGGATTTTAAGAGTGTGATATCGTGGTAGTAGGAATGTAAAGTTGGCTCAGGCTGAATTTATTGATATGGGCCTAGTAAGCCTAGACACTAGATTCAGTTTTTTCGCTCAAGAATCCAAAAGATTTTTTTTGTTGTTGTTGTTGGTGGTGGTGGTTGTCTGAAACAAGGAGCCAAAGGTAGTCTACACAAGATGAAATTGAAATGCCAGATGGCTTTGATATATTGCAGAGGAAGATATTCAAATACTTAGGGAGATTATATTAATAGAGTGAATTTATCATGCAAGATTTGCTCATCCACCATGGGAGGATAAAGTGGACACACCTTTCACTAATACTGTGAGAAATAAATTTGTGAGGGCGCCCCAGCATCCTTTAAGTGCTCGGTAAGTCAGAAATTACAGTGTGAAACCCTACTATAAAACTGGTGCCATTGAATGCAATGTGGACAATGGAATCTAGCAGTGGCAGGAGCTTAATGATGGTACTTAATTGCCAGTGACAAGGTGGATGTGGTTAACGTAATGGATAATAGAGATAAAGCAGTAATCAAAATAGCCTAGCTCACATAAACCTATGGCATTGTCTCATTGCTTGCGATACCCCTAGAGAAGAAATTGATGGACAGTCTACTAATTTTTGCTTGATTCATATAAGTGGAAGTATTCTAGGTCAAGTGAACAAAAGTCTAACTTGAATCCCTCCTATAACCAAAAAAAGAGCCATTATGTTCACTGGATCTCTTTGGATTTGGGGAACAATTTGTTCCTCATTTACCAAATGACCCAAAAAGTTTATCATCTTGAACGGGGAACAAGTAAAGTTTCTGCAGCAGATCTAGGTTTTCATGCAAGCACCTCTGCCAATTGGGTCTTAGGATCCTGCAGATCCAAAGGCAACTGATATGTTAGTGACTGTATTAGTTACCTAGTGCTGCTACAACAGAAATACCACAAATGTATGGTTTTAATGAAGAGAAGTTTATTTCCTCATGGTCAAAGTAGGCTAAAAGTCCAAATTCAGGGTGTCAGCTCCAGGGGAAGGCTTTCGCTCTCTGTTAGCCTTCTCATCAGTGTTCCCGCGGACTGAGAGCTTCTTTGCACAGGGACCCTGGCCCAAATAACGCTCTCTGCTCCTGGCACTGCTTTCTTGGTGGTATGAGGTCCCCCTGTCTCACTGCTCACTTCTGTCTTTTATATCTCAAGAGATTGCCTCAGGACACAATCCAGTCTTGTAGATCAGGTCCTGCCTTACTAACACAACTGTCACCCATCCTCCCTCATTAACATCATAGAGGCAGGTTTACAGCATACAGGAAAATCACACAGTACCAGGCATTTCTTGGGGGACATAATTCAAATCATGACAGTGACACATAGAGTTACTTATTGGAGCCTTTGGCAGACTCCTATTGCTGCATAACGGCACAGACCCTTAGGATTTTGGAGCAAAACCGTACCGTCCTCTGCAGATAACTACTCTCTCTTAGAAAAACAGCTTTTGGCATGCTATGGGGCCTGAGTAGAGACTGAACAATTAATGATTTACCACCACGTTACAATATGATCTGAGCTGCCAAGTATGAACTGTTGTTGTCTGACTAACCAAGCCACAAAGTCGAGCATGCGAAGGAGTATATAGTGATCGGCTTGAACAAGCCCTGAAGTCACAAGAAGTTTCATGATGAGGTGTCAAATATCAATAGTCCCTACTCCTGCTACATTGTTTTGTCTCTCTCAGCACATGCCTATGACTTCCTGGAAAGTTTCTTAGGAAGAGTTAACTGAGGAAGAGAAAGCCTAAACCTAGTTTACAGATGATTCTCTACAATATGCAGACACTACCTGAAAGTAAACAGCTGTAGCACTACAGACTCTGGGACAACCCTAAAGGACGATGGTAAAAAGAAATCTTCCACTTAGGCTCGGTTCTCTAGAGGAGCAAAACTTGTGAAAAGTATACATATATATATATATACTTATATATATACATGTTTATATATATACGTTTATACATATATATACATTTATGCATATATATATATATATATATATATATATATATATACATTCATTCATATGTATATGCTGTTGTTGTTGTTAGGTGCCATTGAGTCTGCTCCAGTTCATAGCAACTCTATGCACAACAGAACAAAACATTGCCTGGTCCTGTGCTGTCCTCACAATTAATGCTACATTTGAGCCCATTGTTGCAGCCACTGTGTTAATCCATTTCCTTGAGGGTCTTCCTCTTTTTTTTTTTGCTGAACTTCTACTTTAGAAAGCATGATGTCCTTCTCCAGGGACTGATTCTTTCTGATAACGTATCAAAAGTACGTAAGACAAAGTCTAGCCATCCTTATCTCTATGGAGCATTTTGGCTGTACTTCTTCCAAGACAGATTTGTTCGTTCTTCTGCCAGTCCATACATAGTCTATTCAATATTAATTGCAAACACCAAAATTAAGATGCATCAATTTTTTTTCAGTCTTCCTTATTCATTACACAACTTTTACATTATATGAAGTGATTGACAATACCATGGCATGGGTCAAAAGCAGCTTAGTCCTCAAAGTGATATAATTGATTTTTAACATTTTAAAGAAATCTTTTACAGCATGGTTAATTTCTTGCTAACACACCTCAGGTGTAGTAAAATTTTGCAGAAGGTAAAAAATTGTTGTAACAGTACATCACAAGGAACTGCCAGAAATTCAAGCCAGACTCAGAAGAGGACAGAATGAGAGATATCATTGCTGATTTCAGATGGAACTTGGCTAAAAGCAGAGAATACAGAAAGATGTTTACTTGTGTTTTATTGACTATGCAAAGGTATTTGACTGTGTGGATAATAATTATGTATAACATTGTGAAGAACAGGAATTCCAGAACACTTAACTGTGCTCATGAGGAACCTGTACTAAGACCAAGAGGCAGTCGTTCAAAGAGAACAAGGGGATACTGACTGGTTTAAAGCCAGGGAAGGGGTGTGTCAGGGTTGCATCCTTTCACCATACTTAATCAATCTGTATGCTGAGCAAATTATCTGAGAAGCTGGACTATATGAAGAAGAACGAGACATCAGGACTGGAGGAAGACTAGTTAACAAACTGCAATATGCAGATGACACAACCTTGCCTGCTGAAAGCTAAGAGGACTTGAAGCACTTACTGATGAAGATCAAAGACTACAGCCTTCAGTATGGGTTACATCTCAACATAAAGAAAAGAAAAATCCTCACAACTGGACCATTAAGTAACATCATGATAAACAGAGAAAAAATTGAAGTTGTCAAGGATTTCATTTTACTTGGATCCATAATCAACGTCCATGGAAGCAGTAGTTACGAAATTAAACAATGCATTACATTGGGCAAATCTGCTGCAAAAGACCTCTTTAAAGTGTTAAAAAGCAAAGATGTCATTTTAAGGACTAAGGTGCACCTGACCCAAACCACGGTGTTTTCAATCACCTCATATGCATGCAAAACCTGGACAATGAATAAAGAAGACCAAAGAAGAATTGATGCCTTTGAACTGCCAAAAGGATGATCAAATCTGTCTTGGAGGAAGTACAGCCAGAATGCTCCTTAGATGCAAGGATGGTGAGACTTTGTCTCACATATTTTGGACATGTTATCAGGAGGGATCAGTCCCTGGAGAAGGACATCATGTCTGGTAAAGTAGAGGGTCAGTGAAAAGAGGAAGACCCTCAATAAGATGGATTGACACAGTGGCTGTAACAGTGGGTTCAAGCATAGCAACAATTGTGAGGATGGCGCACGATTGGGCAGTATTTCATTCTGTTGTACATAGGGTTGCTATGAGTCAGAACCAACTTGACAGCACATAACAACAATTCTGTTCCAATGATCTATGTCAAGGTTAGGTAAATTAGAGCCTTTAGGCCAATCCAGCTTGCTGCTTGTTATTTTAAATAAATTTTTAGTGGAATACAGTCACACTCATTCATTGATGTTGTCTATGACTGCATTTGTGGTACAAAGGCAGAGTTAAGTAGTTGTGACAGACATCATCTGTGCTTCAGAGCCATCAATTTCTACTATTTCTCACTATTTAAAAAAGAAAAAGCCTGTCAATTTTTTATCTTTGTACCAGTCATTACGCCAGTATCACATTGTCCTGATTAAAAATCATGCTGCTAAAGAAAACTAAGAATTTCAGCAGAGCCATTAGATGGGTAATTGCTTATATCTCAGCAATGGAAACATTTTTAAGGATATTGAGAATTAAAACTGTTAGCTAGAATTGTTCCTCATTATCATAGATTTATTTTTTAAAAAACGCATGCAAATGAGGAAATGCTAGTGATCACTAGCCATTAGAGAAATGCAAATCAAAACCACAATGAGATACCATCTTACCCTGACATTACTGATATGAATAAAAAAACAGAAAACAGAAAGTGTTGGAGAGGTTTTGGGGAGATTGGAAATCTTATGCACTGCTGGTGGGAATGCAAAATGGTACAACCATTTTGGAAAACGGTATGGCGCTTTCTTAAAAAGCTAAAATTAGAAATACCATATGATCCAGCAATCCCACTCCTAGGAATATATCCTAGAGAAATAAGAGACATCACATGAATAGAGATGTGCACACCCATGTTCACTGCAGCATTGTTCACAATAGCAAAAAGATGGAAACAACCTAGATGTCCATCAATAGATGAATGGATAAACAAATTATGATACATACACACAATGCAATACTGTGTAATGATAAAGGGCAATGATGCATCTGTGAAACATCTCACAACATGGATGAATCTGAAGGGCATTATGCTGAGTGAAATAAGTTGATCATAAAGGGACAAATATTGTATGAGAACACTATTATAAAAACTCACGAAAAAGTTTACACACAAAAAGAAACTATCTTTGATGGTTAAGAGGGAGGGGAGGGGTGGAGAGGGAAAAACACTGAATAGACAATAGATAAGTGGTGACTTTGGAGGAGGGTAAGACAGCACACAGTACTGGGGAAGCCAGGACAACTTGACCTAGGCAAGGTCATGGGAGCTTCATAGATAGATCCAAACTCCCTGAGGGACCAAATTAGTGGGCTGAAGGCTGGAGACCACAGTCTCGGGGAGCATTTGGCTCAATTGACATAGTACAGTTTATAAATAAAATGTTCTACATCCTACTTTGGTGAGTAGCATCTGAAGTCTTAAAAGCTTGCCAGTGGACATCTAAGATACTCCCCTGGTCTCATCCCGTCTGGAGCAAGAGAGAATGAATAAAACCAAAGACTCAGGGAAAGGTTAATCTAAAGGACTAATGGACCACAAGTAACAGCCTCCACCAGACTGAGACCAGCACAACTAGATGGTGCCCAGCTACCAATGCTGACTGCTCTGACAGGGATCGCAACAGAGGTTCACCAGACAGAGCTGGAGAAAAATGTAGAACAAAATTCTAACTCACAAAGTAAATAAATAAATAAATATAAAGGACCAAACTTCCTGGTCTGACAGAGACTGGAGAAACCCCGAGAGCACGACCCCCAGGCTCCCTTTTAACTCAGTACTTAAGCCACTCCTGAGGTTTCCCCTTTAGCCAAAGATTAGACAGGCCCATAAAACAAAAGGAGACTGAGTGTGCACACCAGCCCAGGGGCAAGGGCAAGAAGGCAAGAGGGGACAGGAAACTGCTAACAGGGAACCCAGGGTTGAGAAGGGGAGTGTGTTGACATGTTGTGGGGGTGGCAACCAATGTCACAAAATTATATGTGTATTAATTGTTTCATGAGAAACTAATTTGCTCTGTAAATACTCATCTAAAATACAATAAAAAAAATGCATGCAAAGATTTGTTTTTGGCTCTTTTTCCTCAAGAAAAATCACAATCATAAAACATGATAGTACGTCCCACGGGCTATTTTCAAAACTATTATCAAAACATAAGATACGGCTCTGATATATTTTGAAGAATACATTTTTTTCCAGTATGGTGGTTTCTAGGTTTATTTTGTTTTAGATATTTCCTCTGCCTACATTAAAGAGAAATCAATACTATTGAGTGCTAAGCCTTTTGTACATGTGATCTTAGAAATTCCACCTCCCTGTATGTTAGCCAAAAACCATAGAAAATTTCAGTTTTATAGCTTTAACACAATACAAGTTTTATTTTTCTCATGTAACAAAAAGTTCATAGTTTATCAGTGAGCTTGCTACTCTGTGGCTGGAAAAGGGCTTCCAGAAGCAAGAAGGAAGAGAAGCTGAGTCTGCTCTCATTGTACATGTGATCTCAGGAGCCTCACTGAGTGAAGTAACCCTAGATCTCACTGACCATAGATTGTTACAGAACCACCTCTGTCTGCAAAGAAGATTAAAAAGTATAGGCTTTTAGCTAGATGCATTACCATCTCAAAATTTCTTCTAATTAGTAAGGAAAAGGAGAGAATAGCTATTGGCTAAGTTATAAGCAGGGTCTGTAACACCTACCTATAAGTTTACAAATGTTTCAAACATACTGTTCAATCCTATCGAGCAAACGTTGAAGGTTTTTTTTGAGTCAGTAAGTTCATTTATAAATTTTATCACTGTGATCAATTCTGCCAAATTATTTCCTTGCTAGTTCAAATATACATTAATAAAATCGATTATGTTAATGAAAAATATTATAAATGAAAATGAATTTGAAATGAGCTCAATATAATCTTTATTCCTGGCAGAAAATTTGCTGTTTTGAATAAGAATTAATTTCTACCAAATGTCTACTTTACTGTATGTAATGTGCATTAAAGTTCTTATTCTGATTTTTCACTTTACTTGTATATGTATGTGTATATATGTAAATAAAAGTTATTAGGCAAGAAATACACTTGCCTTTGCATTACTAAATAATATGTATTTCTTATATGTCAAATTTACATATCTAAATTATTTGGGGACATTAGTTATTAATAATCTGTTCATGTTTGAAGTTTACTAATGTGGAAACATATTGATTATTCATACATATTGTGATAATCTGCTGTTGATCAAGTCAACTAGCGTTTATTGAACTACCACTGTTTTCGAAGATTATACCAGACATTTTGTCACTATAGAAAATAAACATTAAATAAAACCTTGTTTTTAAGGAGCTTATAGTTTACTTAAAGTAATATATTTTGCAAGTATGTTTTAATCCAATAAGACAATATGTTTTCTGTCTCACTTTCAAGGATAAACCACTACCAAAATTACAACCTCTGTCTTCACCATCCTAATACGTGGTCAAGAAAAGTAAAATAATCTAATATCAACATATTAATGACATAATCGAGATCATACATAACATGAAAAGAAAGCTAAAGAGATGGAGGAAAGAATCCTTTATTCTAAAATTATGTGTATATATATATATATGTATATATATATATATATATACCCTCTGCTGTCCAGTCGATTCTGACTCATAGCAACCTTATAGGTCAGGGTGGAACTGCCCCATAAGGTTTCCAAGTCGGTGGATTCAAACTGCCAAACTTTTGGTTAGCATCCGAAAGCTTAACTACTGCACTACCAGGGCTCCTATTTCTTTTTATTTAGTATAGCTTTTTTATTATCCATATTACCACTCATCTTTACTATATTTAGTATTTTGGAATCATCATGCA
The DNA here is from genome assembly GCA_030035585.1 of Dugong dugon. NCBI lineage: Eukaryota > Metazoa > Chordata > Mammalia > Sirenia > Dugongidae > Dugong > Dugong dugon. Next base: position 192,306,107 of record CM057463.1, on the reverse strand, counting down.
CACAGATATTATTTAATTTTTAATAGGCCAACATTGTGCCATTTCTTTATTTACTTGTGCTTCATGAGGCAGTAAGATTTTATCTTAACAGTAAAGTTTATCTGGCTCCTCATATACATAAGGTTTAATATGGTTTGAAGACTTTCATAAAGGGAAGTCCGATTTTTTTTTTTTTTTTCTGGATCAACTTTTCAAGAAAGTTTCAATTCAAATTAAAAATAATCCTATTCAAGGTACTGTAGAAAAACATTCTTTTCAAATACTCGATTCTCTTTTGGGGATCCACAAGCACCCTCAATTTAGGTGAATCCCTAGGACTTACAAACGTGACTCTGGTTATACTCACCATTAGGTTTATTAGCAGGGGATTCAGTATAAAAGTAAAAGGAAAATGGTATGTGTTGGATGATGTTCAGAGAGGTCAGCCACAGGCTTCAGAGTCCATTTAATCCCAGCCATATGAGACACTCTCTCTCCTGCAGCCACCAGCAGAAATACACATGGAATATCTATCTGTGCCCAGGAAAACCTGCCTAAGTGCGACCGTTCAATATTTTTATGGAAGACATTCATGTAGGCACATTCTGGCCGCATGACCAGCCATGATAACCAAAATGTGGGACCCAAGCACAGATACCAGTTGTACATCATAAATTTTGATGAACTATCCTCACAGTATGGTGAAATACGCCTCATTGCTTCTAGTACAAATCAGCACCATGAGTCAGTAATACCATTAGCATTAAGAGGGTTACATTCCCGGGGTAAGCTAAGGGTCCATCATGACCCTCAACTTTTCTGGAAGGATGCAAGGATTGAGCAACTAGACCTGCTGTGTTAAATCTCTTCCTTATAAAATTATGTTTTTCTCATACTGACAGTTCACATTGTAGCACTCATATATAAAGTGTTATTTTTAATCTCCTTTCATATTTTATAGCTTAGGATTTCATTCAGGGATTCAAATATCTCTATGAATAGTGTATTTGAGCTCTAATCAATATATGATTTCATATTTTGAACATGTACTGCATTAGAAGGGTCATATTGCATCTGTGCCAAATCTCAGTAAAAGTTAGGCTAATAAAATTTATTAGACCCGGTGTCCTGATACTCATGGAGAAATAAATGCACTCCATATAACTTAACTTGTTGTTATTTGAGCGGTAGTAGCCAGGAATTAAAAAATAAACCAAAGAAAAAGAACTCAGATTATATATACTAAAGACTATTTTTATTTGGTTAAATGGTTCCTTTGGTGGAATTATCCACAGAAGTAGGACTGAATATTATTGCTAAATAATTGAAGTATTTCATGAAGTATGTTTATGTTTATACAGGAATTTTAATGTACTAGACTTTCAGTCTTTTGGTTAGAAAAAAAAAATCTGCCATTAAAATAAGTGGAAGAGATTCATACTAATAAAGGTAATGGATAATCACCTATATTTCATAAATAATTCCTTAGAATCAGTTACTTTAATAACCATTAAATGTTATTTTATATATGTATTTAGGTATTTCCTTTGTCTAAAGTAAGGATTTTATCTGAAATCATAAATTTTAATTAGTAAACGCAAACGTTTTAAACATTTACTATTAAGCAAGTATCCTTTATTAGGAGAAGGTGGTGTCTGAGTAATGTTTAGTGGGCTTTGTGTCAGTAATACCAATGGGCATTTTCATGGTGACTAATAGAGTTAGAAACGACATTTGAAATAAAGCCACAGATTCAACATTGATCTAAAGCACCTGAAAATAAGCTTCTATATCAATTCCCCACAGGAAAATAATTCAAGATAGAAAGACTAAGAAGAAGTATTCTGTCACTGGGTTTTGATACAGACTGAATGGCAATAAGGGGGTGGACAGCCTAGATATGTTTTCTTACCCAGGAGTCCCACGCTTTTGTGTACAGCACCACTTCTGCAATTTTTTATTGTTTCTCTTGCAGTCTCGTAATGAAGAAAAGTATACATATATAATGGAGACAATGAGTGGGTTTAAATAAAATGTTTACACTTCGTTCTCAATGGCCATTCATTATTTAAAAATAAAATTATCTCCAATGTGCATCCAACCTCGAGTCCAAGGTAAGTTCACTTAAGCTTCTAGAAGTATGGCTGACAGACTGGTGGGTGCACTTTAACATAAATTGTTTTATTTCAGATTTTACAGCTATACTTTTAATGACTACTTTCTGTTGTTAAGCTCTGACTAATTTTTTGAGACCATCTCTGAGATCAAAATACTAAATTATAGCTTAAGATAATTAAAATATTTATTTTTAACATTGATCAAAAATCAATAGTATTTGTGTCAACAGTACAGTTGAAATTCCTACATCCACAAAGATCTCTCTGTGTGTTACATATTTATCTGCTGATGCCACTTTCAATAATGCCATATTATAGACATTTCAAGGGTTTGAATTTAAGGTAAACAAAGCAAAGCATCGATAGAGAAACTAATTATGTACCAAGGAAACGTGAAACATATGTCATGCTTCATATTTAGTTCAACTATTATACCAGTTAAGTCTTCTGCCTTAGAAAAATAATTATTTCTCCTTTATATGTTTGTTCTTTTTTTCAGTCTTATAAAATTATTTGCATAATTTTATTTATTCTGCCTTTCCAATCATTCTCCAGGGCCCTGTCCTCCGCATTAGCTGGAGTCATCGTAACCTGTCTCTCTTGTATCCTCTCTTCAGATATACGATCGTTAAAAAAAAAAACAACCCTTACCGTAGGATCGATTCCAACTTGTAGCCACCCTATAGGACAGAGTAGAACTGTCCCATAGGGTTTCCATGGCTGTAGTCTTTTTCTTTGACTTTAATCATCTTTATATTACTATAATTTCTTTGTGTGTGTTTTAGGTGAAAGTTTACAGCACAAATTAGTTTTTCATTCAAAAATTTAGACACAAATGGCTCTGTGACATGGGTTAAGACCACAATGGGTCAGCACTCTTCCCCTTTCCTTTGCTGCCCTGGGTTCTCTGTGTCCCTTTGTCCAGTGTTCCTGTCCCTCTTGTCTTCTAGTCTTTGCTTTTGGGCAGGTGTTGTCTGTTTGGTCTCCTGTGCTTCACTGAAAAAGTAGACAGGTTACAAGGAAACAGACAATCTCGTACATCTGAGTCCTGTTTTCAGTCAGATTTTTTTCCTGCTATACGGTCGACAGTTGAGTCCTGGAGTTAGAAGACACATTTTGCTCTAGGCTTGCCATATACTACCTCAGACTAGGCAATGTTCTCCGCGTACCTGACTGGAAGGGCTCAGGATCTATATGAAATTTTCAAAACAAAGACCTAACTGATTTATTTGATGTTATTAGTCTCTGAACATATATATTTTTCCAATACCTCTAGTAGTTAACAAAAGCAATATCAGAGTTTAGGACACTATGTCCCTCCTTTCTCTATGTCAAAAATCTATATGCATCCCCTTTTTAATATTCTATCTGTCTCAGTTTTTCTGAGAGGAAATCCAAACTACACTACAAGGAGGTACATGTTCTTAAAATGCAGTGCAATTTGTTATCAGCAACTTCTGTTTTCTTTCATTTATCTGAAAATCTTTCATTTGTCTGAATATCTTCTCTACTTTTTCTTCTCATTCTTACTGGAAGAGAAAGGGATCCAAAGGGAGGGATGAAGGCTAAAATGAAAGGGTAGACCCACCTGGGACTTTGTGTGTGTAGATGACGTAGGCCAAACTAGCCGGCCCGATGACCTTCAGTCATGGCGAAGCAAACTTGCTTTCTCCTTTGTTTAGACAAAGGTAGGGGAGAGAGACTGTAATTGTCCTTCAGTGAAAATTCCCCCTGTTCCGGAAACACTGGAGTCACTACTACATAACTCCTGGTACTTTTTAAAGAATATAAACAGCCCTGTATTCACTCCTACAAATCCAGTCTCTGTGGAAGTGTTACCTGCTGTGTCTGGATATGTGAGAGGAAAAGTACCATGTCTTTTAAGTGTAACCTTAAAGCTATCTTCTCATAAATATAGAGTGCAGATACCCTGACTTGTAATAATCATCAGCTCCACAAGATGAAATTATGTATTCCAGCCTTCCCACAATTCATCTCCCTTCTGGCTCTGTGATCCAGCAAAAAGTCAGAGATCTGCACATGTGTGTAACAGTTTGGAGATAATGATGGTAGTGAGGGCAAACCATAGCTGAATGGAATAAATTTATGCCTGAGCTCCCAAATTTTTCATGAGTGATATGTAGCTATTGTATGATATTATGCAAGTACAAGAACCTGACTCTATAACTGTAGCTAAAGTTGTGCCCAATATGTTGTGTATCTTGCTGAACTATTCCAATTATATTGTGCTTGCAGTTTTCCAAATCATTTTGTATCCAGTTGGACTTAAAATATTGCTTCAGTCTGCCTTTATTCTTCTGAAGTGACACCCTGAAAGTGATGCCTTGTGTGTTGTAGAAGATAGACTAAAAGAAGATTCAATCAACTGTCTAATTTATACCACACACAACATCATCTGGGGACAGTGTGCAATAACATGAAAAGGGAAGAAATAGCGCCTCTGGCATTTCAGAGTGTTCATGATTTTGAAGCCCTGGGGACTATATTTTGTTTGCTGTTTGTACCTCAATCTCAAGAACTTGTTAGATTTTAGCTGCTAACCGAAGGTCGATGGTTCGAACTCACCAACCACTTTGCAGGAGAAAGATGTGGCAGTCAGCTTCCGTAAACATTATAGCCTTAGAAACCCTATGGAGCAGTTCTACTCTGTCCTATAGGGTTGCTATGAGTGGGAGTCAACTCGATGGCAATGGAGGTTTTTTTTAACCCCTACCATTTTTAATATATCACACGTTCTCTTGGAAATGTTTGTCATCTAATTGTAGTTTGTTTTACATCTAATATTTCAGAAGTGGGATAATCTTTAAAAATGGTATAAATTTGAAAAATAACAATATATTTCTTTATGATGGACAGTGTCTTTAGAAGACTTGTTTTATGCCCCCAAGAAAAAAAATCCATTCATTTGTTAATCTTGTTTTGTTTTTTTCCCCTTCAAAGATACATACTTGATTCTAAATCAAGAAGAAAATAGCAGTGATAAATCAAGATATAATACATTAAATTATAAAGGCCATAGATACGCCTTTAAAAATGCATGTGTAAAACTCATTAGATAGCAGTTATAGATATATTATTCATAATTTAAGATGAAATATGGTAAGGTTGCCTTCTTATTCAAAACTGTAATACTCACAAACTCTCTTACCTACTCAGTAATTGTTTATAACATCAAAGTGAGACTCTATTTTCATCTGCAAAATTATTTCTAAATTAATTGAATAATACTTGGAAAAAGCACTCAAAGTAATCGTGAGTGATTTCCCTAAGTATTATTACACACTTAAGTGGCATTAAAAGAGGTAATACAACTTCGGGGTTTAGCATTTCAATTATTTGAAATCTTAAAGAATGATTAGTTATACCAGCATGAACAGTAAAAATAATTAGGAAAATACAATAATAAAATGTTTTAGAAGATTCCAAAATATTATTGATTATATGTTTTCTTTACCAAAACCAAAAGTGATATTTTAAAATTTACATAACCTCACCAAATACTTGAATCTTTTGCTATAGTCTAAGTTTTGTGTCTGAGTTTCAAAAGAAAGATCCATGTGTAATGAGTGTATTTCTTGGTATTTCTAATTGATTGAGGATTTACATTCGATCGTAAATTGGACCTTCCTTTTTGGGTGAGAAATGCTTTACGATTTTCATATTCCCCTTCTGACACCTAAGCTGTAGCCATAAAATGGAACAGAACCCTTGCCCTCAGGTAGACGTCATATCCCAGTGCACGTTTTTAGAATGTAATAAAGATGATACCAAAGGAGACTGTCAAAGGCTAAGGGATGCACTTCGGTGTAGAATCAGCTTACGTAATGGGTTAATACAGTACCTCTTGTAATGGAGATAGTTAACTGAAGATAAAAATACTCTTTCAATGTTTTATATATCATAAATTGAAAAATACAAAGATGGACATCCATATTTAGAGAGGAAATTATTGTACTTAAATGTCAATTAAGCCTCATGTTTATTCACTCTTTTTTTAAATTAGCAAGTATGTGAGTTTTTTTTAAATGATAAAAGGGTTAAGGACCCAGCCCCTTAAATAGATGATAATGCAGCTTCTAATCTGTCTTTTCTAAACTACTTAAGAGTGGAAGAAAGATTAATCTCTAAAACTATTAAAATGCTTTGATTACAAAATATATATTATTTATGTAAGAAAATTTTGAGCGAATGCCTACTCAATAAATAATATAGTGTAACCTTGATGTGATAATGTAATATTCCTCCATCCTGGAACAAGTGAACTGGAGTTCCCTGAGCTTTCAGGGAAATCTGGAAGCTAGAAATGACTGGCCACTGTAGTTAATTTCTAAGAGAGTGGGAATAGAAGCCTATGGAAAACTGTTAGCTCTTCAGTTGTCATTTCTGTGTATTCTCTGGCTCTATCTCTCACCACCTCTAAGTAATGACAATATTTAAAGCATAATTTTTGCTGTTTTTTCCACCTCCTAAATCTCGTTTCAGTGATAGAATTCTTCCCTTTCATGAGAGAGACTCAGGTTAGATTCCCAGCCAATGCACCTCACGCACAGTCACCACCCCTCTCTCAGTGGAGACTTGCGTGTTGCTATGATGCCGAACAGATTTCAGCAGAGCTTCCAGACTAAGACAGACCAGAAAGAAAGGCCTGGAGATCTACTTGTGAAAATCATCCAGTGAAAACCCTATGGGTCACAATAGTTCAATCTGCAACAAATCATGGGGTTGTGCATGGGGTCGCCATGAGGTGGGGGTGACTAGACGGCACCTAGTAAAAACAAAAAACAAAAAAACCCTTTGCCATTGAGTTGGTTCTGACTCATAGTGACCCTATAAGACAGAGTAGAACTGCCCCATAAGGTTTACAAGAGCAACTGGTGGACTCAAACAGCCAAACTTTTGGTTAACAGCCAAGCTCTTAACCACTGCACCACCGGGGCAAATCCAGAACCACCTGGGGAAGAGAATTTTGAGAAATACAGTACCAGTATATCCAAACTGAAATAGAAGAATCCAGTACACATGCTTTAAGATAGATACTGTGGTGGACATCTGTGATTATGACGTTCACCATTTACTGCCACCTGCATGACCCAGATTTCTGTATGTGGGCAACTGCCCTCTTCATGAGCCGTAGTAAATCTCCCCGCATAGAGACCCTGAACTCAGTGTCCAAATTCCCTTGAAGATAGATATGTGTCTCTGATTCATGCACCAGCACTTTGAATCAGATCCAAACCAAAAGAAAAAAGAAAAAACCCGCTGCTACCAAGTCATAGTGACCCTTCCGAACAGAGTAGAATGGCCCCATAGGGTTTCCAAGGCTGTAAATCTTTACTAAAGCAGACCGTCACATCTTTGTCTTGTGGATCGGCTGGTGGGTCAGAACCACCGACCTTTGGGTTAGCTGCCCAGCTCTTAACTCCTGTATCACCAGGGCTCCAGATTATAGATAGAAGTCATTTATTAGATATATGTATTGCAAACACTCCTCTCATTCTATGGCTTACTATTTCACTCTCATAACGGTGTTATTTGATGAACGGAGGTCATATATTTGAACGTATTTTTTCTTAATGGTTAGCATTTTTTGTGTTCTATTTAAGAAATAATTTACTTCTCTTAGGTGTTCTTCTGTATTTTCTTCCGAAACTTTAACCACTAGAAATTATAACATACTCAGTCTGATTCAAGAATAGCCAGTATGTAATTTCCTTCATCTCTTTATTGGTATAACCCTGTGTACATTATTACAGGATTATAGTTAAGCCTTTTAACTAGTAGAGCAAGTTGTCTCTTTGAGGGCATGGCCAATAGCAAATTTATTTTTCCTAGCTTCCCCCCAATTATTTTCTATTAATCATTGGACAGAAGTTGTGTTTATATCAAGCCTCGTGGCAGAACAACTTAAAGTAAACTGAAAGAGAACACGAGAGATTGTACAGGAGATGTCAAGAATTTACTTATTTACCTCAACGTCCCAATAGCATATTTTAGCCTGGTAACTTTTTAAGTTTACCTAGAAATACGTTTTTGAAGAGCCCTAGAGAAGAAATTCCAAACAGAAGTGATTTGGGATTTGAGATACCATTTTTACCTTTGTCTTGAGAATATTAGAAATAACTATCTAATTTGCAAGCTTCCAAATCCTAAATTCAATTTTTATTTTTCAAATATAAGGTTCAAACCCTCTAACTACTAAAACTTTTTTTTAATCATTCATTCTGTAAATTTGTTTTTTAATGTTATGTTTAGAGAACTGAGACTAGATGACCCATATGGTACAAAACATATCCATGTGCATACCTGAAAATTAGTAAAATCATCTGTAATTTTATTAAACAATATGCTTGCTATGCTAAGAAAATTTCTGTTGAAATGTATAATTTCATTCTACAGTGATCATTTCATAAATTTTTAAAACTTGTTCAAATATTTGTCAGAAAAATATGTGGGTATATGTGTATGCTATAAGTAATCATTTCTAATGTAATTGACATGAAATTGTATCAAAAAGTGTGAGAATTCGTTTAACCAAACTTACATCAGATAGAAGTTACGCAATTCTGTTGCAGAGAAATCGTAATACTTTTGCGTTTCAGTGTAATGAAAAATCTTTTGATCTTATATTCCGGGACTATAGGGACTAATCAGTGAAGAATTTATTTAAAGCAAAAGTAACTGTCTTAGCATAAAGAATATGCTGATTAGAGAAGAGAAATATTCAGAATTCTGATTAGGAAGATGGAGAACAGCATCATTAAATTGCAACAACCAGTTTTTGTGGCAATATACGGAAGATATGGAAGTGCGCCACTTTAAAGACAGAAGTAAATACTGAATTTGATATGCATGAACATATTAGGATTCAACTTTTGGGGTTTATACAATAATCCAGTACTAAAGCCCATGACAATGTGTGGGACTAACTAGCATAAGGATAACTGTGTTCAGACTGGACAAGAAACATCTTGAAAATTATGTTCCCAGTTGTTACGGATTGAATTGTGTCCCACCCCTCCACAGAAAAGTGTACCAATTTTCCTAGGCCATGATTCCCAGTATTGTGTGAATTTACATTATTTTGTCATCTGATGTGATTTTCCTATGTGTTGTAAATCCTACCTCTATAATGTCAATGATGTAGGATTATTGGCACTTATGTTAATAAAGCAGGACTTAGTCTACAAGATTAGGTTGTGTTTTAAGCCAATCTCTTTTGAAATATAAAAGAGAGAAGTGAGCAGAGAGAGATGGGAACCTCATACCACCAAGAAAGTAGTGCCAGGAGTAGAGCACATCCTTTGGACCCGGTGTCCCTGTGCTGAGAAGGTCCTAGACCAGGGGAAGGTTGATGACAAAGACCTTCACCTAGAGACAACAGAGAGAGAAAGGCTTCCTCTGGAGTTAGCACTCTTAGACTGTGAGAGAACAAAATTCTCTTTGTCAAATCCATCCATTTGTGAGATTTTGTTATAGCAGCACTAGATGACTAAGACACCAGCTCTCTATTGATGTATAACAGGAAGTTGATATAAAATTCACTGTGCATACTTTATAGTAATTAAATATGAGTAAAGTTTTTATTTAAATCACTAATTCGTTATGCTCTACCAAACACTTTTGCTGTAATAAAATTTTATGTTTAAGATACATAGTTAAACTGACGGTGCTGAAGAAACATGACCAGTGGAGCAAGTTACAAAAGATGCATCTACTTCAAACTTCTCTAGACTAATATGAGAGGAAAAAAAAAAAAGAAAACTTCAGAGGGCAGCTGAGGAATGTATTTCCTTAGAGGAAATCTAAGCTCAGAAAGAAGGATAAATGAAGGAAATATTCTTCCATGTCAGTGGAAGTATTTCAAGAATTGAGAGTGGTGAGCTAATGTCATTTAGAAGATATACAGCTTTCTTTCATACTAGCATTTTTCTGAAATATTTAGCAAAATATGCACAATATCTAGCAAAGTACCTGGCCCATATTAGAAACAGACAAATGATTGCTCAATTTTGAATAAATCACCAGGATAACAACACAAAAAACAACAATAAAATACCTGGAAATAACTTTAATAACAAATGTGTTGAAACCATCTGAAGAAAAGTCCACAATTATTTGTTGCAATAATAGAGAAGTTTTGAATAAATGGTGAAATATATTACCTTTAAGTGGAAAGACTGGATATGACATACACATATCTTGAAGTAACTAAAATGTTTAATGTAACTCAAATCAAAACCTCAAAGATTTATTTTCAAATACAGGAAATTTTTTTATAGTTTATCTTTGCAAGAAAACCGGAAAGGGAAAGGGAAGACGAAGCGTACTGAATAATTTTTAACAAAATAAAAACAATTTATGTTTTAATATATAATGCTTATCAAGTTAATTGATAAGAAATCCAATTGCGCACACTTTTTTTAAATGACCAGGAAAAGGTTAATAAAAGAGTATTAAAAAATACCAGGCAATCTCAGAAAGAAATCAAGAATTGTTATGCCAATACGAGAGTGTAAAATTAAGATTTGCCATTCTAGGAATTTTTGATTGATTATAAAATTTTTAATAAATATTTTCTAAAAGATAGTATACAATTATAGTAAAAAGAATCACTAAACATTTACAATAAAATGTTTTATAAAAGTTTCTTTTCTCTGAGATATTTACAATTAAAGTAATTTTAAAAGACCTGAGAAGTAATTTATTAGTATTAATAAAGCTGTTTGTTATTAACAAATTCAGCGTGTTAAATATATACAGTGTCAGCAGGAATAAAAGATAGTACTTTGATATAAGTGCTTTGATATAAGCTCTTGAATTGCTCTGAACTATTTTAACTACTAGTCCTAGGTAAAATGTTGTAACACGTACCAAGTCTTTGATATAAGACTCTAAAAATTACACATTGCTGATGAAGCACTGTGTATTAGAAAAAGTTCATTGCTTAACAAAATACTTAGCAGGTTGCTTTTTCTGGAATATCTGTGATATTGTATTATTCTTAGTATCTGTGATATTATTAATCTATAATATTTTCTATCAAAAAATTTTTACACAATGTTTGCAGGTGATTTCAGTGCTAATCAATTATTTTCACCATAATACTGTGTTTTTACTACCTCAAAGCTTATTTTTATACCTCTCCATGTGTATGGGTTAGGAAGGGAAGCTCTGCTTCCAACAGCAGGTCTGCACATATCTAGAGATCCTAACACATGAGGCCTCGGTTAGTGGGGCAGTAACTCCTCATATAATCTTCTCTGGACAGAAGTCAGAAGATCCCACGGAGATGAGCATAATTTTTAATGGCTCTTAAGACTCAGTCTGGGAATCAGAACACTGTTACTTCTGAGCATTTTCCCTTGGCCAAAGCAAGCCACTTGGTAAGGCCCATGCTCAATGAATTACAGACGTCTGCTCCTCCCCAGAGGTGGCTAGGAGAAAAAATGAAAATTTAATAGAAAATAATCATATCTGCCACAGCTACTCATAATTTATAATTACTTGAGTTTGGCTGAGAAATCAAGGTGAAATCAACTTACCTTTGTAAAACAAATGAACCAATGAGTTTGTCAATAGTCAAGTTAAATCAACACAGATAATACATGTGTGTAAATAGTAATGAGATTTATCCAAGAAGCACCAATTAAAATGTCTTATCACTCTAAAGTAATATATTTTATTAAAAAGCATTTATATTCTTAATAGTTTAAGGTAGAATAAATTAAATACTTTAGGGAGAAAATAATTTAAGATAAAGGATTAGAATGATCTCAAATTCACATTGATAAGAATTTAAGTAATCAAGCTAATCACAGTTACCCTTGAATGAAAAAAGATCTTGCATTACTGAACATTTTGGAGATATCCTTTCACAACCGCAGGTACATTTTTCAATGTTATATTCCATTTGTTAACTGTCTACTGAAGAGTTAAAATTGGGGCTTTACTGACTTTCTTCTTGAGAAGAAACTCTGACTTTATCACCTCTAACTTCACGTTCTGCACAATTTGTTCAGCCACAAAAGACTCCACTTTACTATTCAGAGCAGGCGAAAGAACACGTGCCTGTGGCTGCAACATCTCTCAGTCCTGACAGGCCTGAACATGAAAGGCTATTGACAGAAAGAGATCTCATTGGCTTCTCCACTTGTATGAGTATTGTTAAACGTTTAGACTATAATAGTTTCATCATACAGATGGGATGAAGACACAACTGTTAGAATGTGGTCCCTCATCTCAAAAACATCTGTTGTCACGAAACATTTCCTGTGGCATTTTTTGTTTAATCCAACTATATATTTTTTTCTTAGAACTCATTTCTCTTGTACTGTTTGTATTGTAGTACAAATATTAAAACAGATATCTAAAAACTTTATCAACTACAAATACAAAAACAATTTCAGAGTTAAAGACTTTAGAAAAAAGCGCCTGTATCGATAGATGTAAAGGATTAAAAAATAAATGATAAGACTAAAGTACTACTTTCTTAAATATTGTTGTTACTGTTAGGTACCTTTGAGTTGATTCTGATTTATAACAACAGAAGGAAACACTACCTGGTCCTGAGCCATCATCACAGTCTTTGCTATGTTTGAGCCCATTGTTGCAGCCACTATGTCAATTTATCTCATTGACGGTCTTCCTCTTTTCAACTGACCCTCTACTTTACCAAGCATGATGTCTTTCTCCAGGAACTGGTCCCTCCTAATAACATGCCCAAAGTATGTGAGACAAAGTCTCACCATCCTAGCTACTAAGGAGAATTTTGGCTGTACTTCTTCCAAGACAGATTTGTTCTTTCTTCTGGCAGTCCATGGTATATTCAATATTCTTCACCAACACAATAATTCAAATGCATCAATTCTTCTTTGGTCTTCCTTATTCATTGTCCAACTTTCACATGCATAAGAGGTGATTGCAAATACCATGGCTTGGGTCAGGCATACAGTCTCAAGATGGGTTCTCTAGGGAAGCAAAACCAGTGAAGTTTGTCCATCTGACATCAGCAATGATGTCCCTCGTTCCATGGCCTCTTCTGAATCCAGCTTGAACTTCTGGCAGTTCCCTGTCCATGTACTGCTGCAACTGCTTGTACTTTATGTTCAGCAAAACCTTGCTCTCTGAAAGTGAAGAGGACTTAAAGCCCTTACTGATGAAGATCAAGTTATCTTCAGCAAAGTTTTACTTGCTTGTGATATTAATGATATTGTTCTATAATTTCCACATTCTGTTTGTTGTATCACTTTTCTTTGGAATGGGCCCAAATATGAATGTCTTCCGATCAGTTGGTCAGATAGCTTTCTTCGAAATTTCTTGACATAGACAAGTGAGTGCTTCCAGCTTTGCATCCATTTGTCAAAATATCTCAACTGGTATTCTTTCAATTCCCGGAGACTTGTTTTTTCCCAATTCCTTCAGTGCAGTTTGGATTTCTTCCTTCCATATCGTCAGCTCTTTGTCAGTGCTACCTCCTGAAATGGTTGAACATCGACCAATTCCTTTTGGTACAGTGACTCTGTGTACTCCTTCCATCTTAATTTGAGACTTCTTCCTTCGTTCAATACTTTGCCCATAGAATCCTTCAATACTGCAACTCGACTCTGGAATTTTTTCTTCAATTCTTTCAGATTGAGAAATGTTAAACGTGTTCTTTCCTTTTGGTTTTCTAACTCCAAGTGTTTGCACAATATATTATAATACTTTATTTTGTCTTCCCGAGCTGTCCTTTGAAATTTTCTTTGCAGCTCTTTTATTCATCATTTCTTCCATTTGCTTAGTGCTTTACAATTTACCTAAGTGCAGATACTTTCATGAAAAACATACTAAGAATGCCATTGTGTCATCATTTATCAAAAGAAGCAAATAAAATTAAACCCTGAAAACACAGAGATGATTTTCATTCTCACGAAGAAAGTTTTAGAGGCTTAAGAAATACAATGACTACAAAACTATTTTGCTCTTTTTTTTCATATCAGGGCTTTAGATTCTATTGTGATTTTGCAACCAAATAATGCATGTTTTTTATGACCTCACATAGATACCTCAGAAAATCACATCTTTATTACATAATGCTACTAAAAAACCTCAGCAAGATTAAAGACGTTTTTATATGTTAAATGCAATTGAAAAGTAACAAACATAAAAGATATAATCACTCAGGAATATTAAAAAATATTCTAAAAAATTATTCAGTTGGAACTATATAATTATAAAAGATAATTATACCTTTATAAACATAATTAATATGTGATATAATATTAATTATTTATAATTATGCATATATTATAAATGATAGACAAATACTTATAATGCAGTCAAAACTGTATAAAGACCAAAGATGTATATCATCTGTGCACATATATTTGAAAAATAAATTTAAAAATGAGTGATATAAACTTTATACAAAAATGGAAAAATAAAAACAAAATAAATTGATGAAAGTATGAGCAATAAAAAAGTAATACACTTTAAATCCTGTATGTAGTTCTTCAAAACCCAAATTGATATAAAAAATAAAATTAGGAAACCTTGTCAAAAAAAGCAATTATTAAAAAAAGAAGGTAGAATATTATCCGTCAATGTTCAAACCCCCAATTTTTAATTGAAGAAAGTAGGAAATATTGAATATTTTTTATTGAACAAAATAAGACAATTTTAATAATTTTGATTGATCAAAATCATAGAAAACAGATCATTCAATGGAATACAATTATTCTGTCTCACAAGGGTATAGTTAAAATCCATTTGTAATGCACAGTATAGAGAAACTTTTAATACTTATCTTAATGGACATGTGGAAGAAATTAATTTAATTGAACCTTCAAAAATAAAAATAGTTTCAAATGTCAAAGATAATGTGTTGTAAAATTACCTCCCAGCTAACTTATTTTTGCTTATGACTCCCACAAAAACGCTCTGCATAATTTATTACAGGACTCTTATCTACCGCAGACTAATTAATTGATTGATCTATTCTTCATTAATTAACGTATAAAATAAAAATGTATTTAATCATTAATATTGATGCTTTCAAAAGTCCTCATAAAGCATTTACTCTTTGTCAGGCGCTGTGATAGATGAAAAACTCTGCTGAGAAAATTGTTGGTTGTGGTCAAGAAGCCCCAGAAACATGAATTGACAAGCGGAGGGTAAGTCAGCAGAAAAGCTTCTAGTGAGGCTGCTCACATCCCTGAAGTGGGCAAGCCTGATAGATGCTAGTAGTACTAATGTTTATTTCTGAGTTCTATATTTCTCTTCTCTTTAGGCTCTGGTTGTCAATAAACCCTCTAAAACTGGATTGTCTATTGTTACAAGTGTCTTAAAGCGGGAGAGACGGAGAAAGACAAGAGAAAAGAAGGAAGAAAACTTTTGTGTAAATACGGGGGTAATAATATCTCTTAAGTAATTAAGAATTCTGTGATATATGATATTATATTTCTAGCTTTCTATTCATTTGAGGTTTTTCACTGGAGATTTTAAATGATACAATGATTAATGGAAATGTTCCAGTTTACCAACTAAGGGGAAAGATAGTTCTCAAATTATGACCAAACTATGTTTCTCGGATATATTTTTCACAAAGGTAGCATTATATCCAACAAGATGGTTTACGACAGGTATTTCTGATATCTGTTCTCTGGGAACGTGCCATACTTGAGCATGTGCCTAGGTAAAACTGATTGAGGAGAAGAAGCCTCCAGGACAGCGGAAGTGATTAAGGAGAGCAAGCCGGGAAGGACTTTGAAGATAACTTTTTGTATTTTGTTATTATTCAGTAACTCCCTATCTGTCCTGTCATCAGTAAAGTTCCTGCAATATAATAAAGATGGATTCAGTGTGACTAGTTTGCAACTGAGGCAAATTTGTTTCAATCACAGAATGATTAAATAAAATAAAGCAAGTCACTAATTTAAAAACATATTTCAACATCAAAATTGTTGCTCTAGATGAATTGTATTTTCTCAGTATAATTACTGCATTTCAAAAATTTCATCAAAGACTATATGATACTTTTTTAAAATATAGGGAAAATTATTTGTAAAAATCATCTCTTTCCTTCTTCAAAAATTACTATTATAAGACCTCACATGGAGCTATTATACAGAGTTCTTTTTTTGTCTCATTACACATTTCATAATAGGATTTTATTTTAGTTTTTTCCAAAGACCAGAAAAACTTATTTATATATATGCTTGTATTTATTTTTCTCAAAAGCAGAAAACATGAACACTTATGTTGCTAAAACTTTGAAGAAAAAATGATTTTTTGTGTGTGCATTAAAAAAAAACTTATGATTCAAAAAGCCATGCATAAAATAGTGTTCCAACTTACCTGTCTGGGTGTTTCTGCTCTCTATCCTTCCCATCAGCTATATATATATGTATTATATGCATAATTAGGCAATTCTAATAATAGGTGGCAGAAGATATATCTACTCCAGCATGCAGTTTTGATTTAAGGAATAAAGCAATAAATGAGATATGTCCACCGATATCAAGGGACCAAAATAATAATGTAAAATATCAAAAGTAAAAGAGGCGATTAAACTCCAAATTATGAGTGATACAGTGAAAAGTGTGATAACAGCAGAGGTCTAAAAAAAAGCCTATGTGGTGTCCACTAGTTCTTTGAGGATAAAGAAAATGTTCTCAATTAAAGGGATGGGTACTAAGGCCTGTGAGAGAGGAGAGGTCTTGACAAAGATAAGGGTTTATTGAAAGCGTATAAGCAAATGTAACATGATACATTCATATAATTGCTTATATTTTCATATAATTTGTATGCAGTATATTGTAGGATATAATGAATAACTGAGATCAGAATTCAATATTGTTTTGATGTCCTTTTTCCTTAGATTTATCTATAGGTTTCATGTAATTCCAAAACAATCTTGTTGCTGTTGTTGGTTGATTCTGACTCATGGAGTTGATTCTGACTCATGGTGATCTCATGTGTGCAGAATAGAGGTACTACACAGGATTCTGGACAGGTTTTCTGGAGGGACCTATCCCTGGAGAAGGACATCATACTTGGTAAAGTAGAGGGTCAGAGAAAAAGAGGAAGACCGTCAAAGACATGGATTGGCACAGTGGCTGCAACAATGGGCTTAAACATAGCAAAGACTGTGAAGATACCTCAGGATTGGACAACATTCCATTCTGTTCTACATAAGGTCACTATGAGTCGGAATAGACTCAACGGCATTCAACAACAACATAGGGTTTTCAAGGCTGTGACTTTTTGGAAGTGGATTGCCAGGTCTTACTTCCGAGGCAACTCTGAGTGGATTTGAACTGCTAAGTTTCAGTTAGTAGCACAGCGCATAACCATTTCTGCCCCCAGGGACTCCAGAACAATCGTAGGTGGTTGTTGTAAACATTATCATTTTTAAATTCAGTTGTTGATTTAAGAAATGTGTGTGTGTGTAAGTTGACAAGTGGATTTTAACTTGTCACAATAATAACTAACACTATCTTGAAGAGGAAGATTGAAACTGGAGGATTTATATTACCAGCTATCAATATTTTAAGCTGCAGTAATCAATGCAGTGTGATATCAGTCTAAAAGGGAAAACATAAAACTAATGGCACACAGTATAAAACTTCACTGACACAAAACACATGCCTTAATGTAAAAAGTAAAAAAAAAAAAAAAAAAAAAAAAAATTCAGGAGAAAAATCTTTATTAATGTGGGACAGGAGGCGATTTATTACACATTAGACAACAATCACAAGCCATAAAAATGGTTAAATAAATTTGACTTTTAAAAAATTAAGAACTCGTATTCATCATAAAACAACTGTAAGAAATGGAAAATCATAAGTACTATTGGGAGGAAATATTAAAATATATGTAGAAAGTGTCTCATATCCAGCATATAAAGAACCTCCAAAAGGCATTAAGAAAAGATTTAAAAAAAAATCTCTAAAAAAAAAAAACGGGAAAATGGCTTGAAGGGGAGCTTCACATACACAGAAAAGATGTACAAATGGTGATATTCAGTGCAAGAGAAAAGACATGCAGCATTATTGGTTATCAGAAAAATACAAGTTAAACTGACATCGAGCCACCAGTAAAAACCATCCAGAAGGGCTAATACTAAATGGTTCATCAGTGCCAACTGTTACTGGGGATGTGAAGAAATTTGACACATTTTGGCGTGAATGAAATTGTTTTAGCCACTTTGCAAAACGGTTTAGAAGTAAAAGCAAACAAACAGCCACAAGAATGTTCTCACAAGCATTATTAATAATGCCCCCAAATAAGAAACATGCCAAAATGTTTAACAATAGCAGAAGGGTTCTGTAAATTGCAGTCTGACATACAATGGAATAGTACACAACAATTTAAAAGAGTGAAGAATTCAAAAGCAGCGATGTATCTCACAGTCATAATGTTAAGTTGAATAAGTCATACGTGGAGGTGTACATATTGTATAATCCCTTCATATGACATTCAAAAACTAATCTATGATGAAAGAGGCTAGAATAGTTGTTACGTTCGGGGAGGTACAAACTGAGAAGCCATACGAGCAAGTCTACTGACATGCTGGGGCTATTTTGTATCTTGAACTGGGCACTGGTTACCGAAGGTTTATGCATGTGTAAAATGTATTAAGTACATAATACAGGGTCACTATTAGTCAGAATCAACTTGATGGTAATAGCTTTGGTTTTGGTTTATGCAAGATATACTTCAAAAAAAAAAATAAGACTAGGATAGTAAAGATTTTGTGAGCCATGATAGATAGTTGGGTGTTTTGATGGGTTGTGTTTTCAATTTCACTTACATAAAAATACTTTATAATTCTCCTTTTAATTTTTTAATATTCTAAATAAATTTTCTAAGTGACTTATTCAGTATTTATGTGGAAAATCGTCAAGTATTTAGAAACTTGTTTTCCAGCCTGGAATATTGTCTCTCTTGGTAAATGCTCTGAACACACCTGAAAAGATCATGCATTTTGCTGTTGTTGGAGGATGTACTATAAATTCCAACTAAGTCAAGTTGGTTAACAGTGTTGCTCAAGTCATCTATATGCTTACTGATTTTTCTCTCTATTTATCAACTGATATTTACAGAGCGTTATGGAAATATTGGTCCACATTCAACCACTTTGGGAGGTAGTATATGATACAGAACCAACGGTATTAAGGAAGAAGTCCAAGCTGCACTAAAGGCATTGGCAACAAACAAGCCTCCTGGAATTGACAGAATACAAATTGAGATGTTTCAACAAACGGATGCAGTGCTGAAGTGCTCACTTGTCTATGCCAAGAAATATGGAAAATCAGCCACCTGCCCAACTGACTGGAAGAGATCCATATTCATGCCCATTCCAAAGACCAAGAGGTCATTGTTCAAACAGAACAAGGGGATACTGAGTGGTTTAAAATCAGGAAAGGTGTACGTCAGGGTCACCATATTTATTCAATCTGTATACTGAAAAAATAATCCCAGAAGCTGGACTGTATGAAGAAGAACGTGACATCAGGATTGGAGGCACACTCATTAACAACCTGCAATATGCAGATGACACACCCTTGCTTGCTGAAAGAAAAGAGGACTTGAAGCACTTACTAATGAAGATTAAAGACTACAGCCTTCAGTATGGATTACACATCAACATAAAGAAAACAAAAATCCTCACAACTGGACCAGTAAGCAACATCATGATAAATGGAGAAAAGATTGAAGTTGTCAAGGATTTCACTCTACTTGGATCCACAATCAACATCCATGGAAGCAGTAGTCAGGAAATCAAACGACATATTGCTTTGGGGAAATCTGCTGCAAAAGATCGCTTTACAGTGTTAAAAGCAAAGATGTCTCTTTAAGGACTAAAGTGGGCCTGACCTAAGCCATGGTGTTTTCAATCACCTCATATGCATGTGAAAGATGGACTGTAAATGAGGAAGACTGAAGAAGAATTGATGCATTTGAATTATGGTGTTGTCGAAGAATTTTGAATATGCCATGGACTGCCAAAAAAAAAAAAAAAAACAAATCTAAATCTATAGATACAAAAACATAATCTAAACAAAAATCTAAAAATGAAATCTAAATATACAATAACATAAATGTATTTATATGGAAATGTCCTAGTATTTGGAGATTTATGAAAGTATATTTATAGTATGTTCAATTTTTTTAAATCTACATCCAGATTGACTGATCTCAGGCAAATAGTTTCTCTAGAGCTTTTTAAATATTATTCAAAGTCTGAAGTTCAGTTTGTTGGTATATAGTAGATGGCAACAAAATATTTGAAAAATTGCATCTTAAGAAAACAGCTTGCCATTTGGCGTATCTCTTGAGATCAGCTGATAGTTCTTGGGCATCCAGAGAGTTTTATCATCTTCTAAACACTAGTCCTTCAGGTCATTGCACATGTGATTATAATACTTTACCTTGTCTTCTTAAGCCACCCTTTGAAATCTTCTGTTCAGCTCATTTTACTTGGATCCACAATCAATGCCCATGGAAGAAGCAGTCAAAAATCAAATGAATTATTGCATTGGGCAACTGTGCTGCAAAAGACCTCTTTAAAGTATTAAAAAGCAAAGATGTCACCTTGAGGACTGTCATGGTTTGAATTATGTCCCCCCCAAAAATGTGGGATCACTTTGTCTGGGCCATGATTCCCAGAATTGTGTGGTTGTCCTCCATTTTGTGATTGTAATTTTATGTTGAAGAGGAGTAGCATGGGATTGTATAACACCATTACTAAGGTCACTTCCCTGATCCAATGTAAAGGGACTTTCCCTGGGGTATGGCCTGCACCACCTTTTATCTTACAAGAGATAAAAGGAAAGGAAAGCAAGCAGAGAATTGGGAACCTCTTACCACCAAGAAAGCAGTGCTGGGAGCAGAGCGTGTCCTTTGGACCTGAGGTTCCTGTTCTGAGATGCTTCCTGACCAAGGGAAGACTGAAGCATCACAAGGACAATCTTCCAGAGCCGACAGAGAGAGAAAGCCTTCTCTTGGAACCAGCACCCTGAATTTGGACTTGTAACCTACTGGACTGTGAGAGAATAAATTTCTCTTGGTTAAAGCCATCCACTTGTGGTATTTCTGTTATAGCAGCACTAGATTACTAAGACAAGGACTAAGGTGCATTGGACCCAAACCATGGTATTTTCAATTGCCTCATATGTATGTGAAAGCTGGACAATAAATAAGGAAGGCTGAAGAAGAACTGATGAATTTTAATTATGGTGTTGGCGAAGAATATTGAATACTCCATGGACTGCCAGAAGAACAAACAAATCTTTCTTGGAAGAAGTACAGCCTCGCTCCTTAGAAGCGAAGATGGCAAGATTTCATCTCACATACTTTGGACATGTTATCAGGAGGTTCCAGTCTCTGGAGAAGGACATCATGTTTGGTAAGGTAGAGGGTCGTCAAAAAAGAGGAAGACCCTCAGTTAGATGGATTGACACAGTGGCTGCAACAATGGGCTCAAACATAGCAATGGTTGTGAGGATGACGCAGGAGAGGGCAATGTTTTGTTCTGTTGTACGTAGGTCGCTATGAATCGGAACTGACTCACTGGCACCTAACAACAACAAACAATAGTACATCAAATACGTCTATAAGTATTATGTTATTATGGATTAGTACATTTTCCTATTATAAGATACCATTAGATTACATAATGGAGAAAGTTCAAATCTCTATTGTTAAAAAATAGGGAGGGAAATTACGTCTTTTGAAAAAAATGTAAAAATTTAAACCTCTCTACAAGAATGTTAGGTTCTTTCTAATATCAGATTTTAAAGCGGAAATTCCGTGATTCAGAATGTCCTATTCTTATTTTGTGAAAACTCCAGAGAAAGATGGCAATATGTGCCTACATTGTAAGTTAACATGTGTAATCATTCATTCTTAAACAGTCTTCACACTTACATAACTCATTTGAAAAAACAAATTGGACATAAATACATGAAAGAGAAAGAAACTCTGTGATTGTTGTGAATTTAGAATAGTCCCATCCACAGCTTAGAAATGTCAAGTACTTTTTTCTTGATGTCAGAGAAATGGCCCAGATAACATCCCCAATTCCAATTCACAGATCCCTTTTAAGAAGAATGTTTGGTGACTCAGAAAGTAAAATAGCAGAGGGGCTCTGGCTAAATATAACCAATTGGTGGGTCTACATTAATGTGACATTGCTTGAGGGAAATACATACACACACACACAGAGCAACAAAGTCTTCAATAGAAGAAAAAGTGTCTTCTTATACACATATATCTGTAATTCCATTTCCTTGTGCACTGGAGAAAGAAGTAAGTCTATATTTATTCTAAAGTTTTGAAGAATTTTCTTCTTCTGAGTATGAGTCATGGAACTAGGTCTCAGTTATGTTGGGACTTCCTCAAACGTGGATGCACAATGCGTTTAAGATACGCACATTTTTATATGCCCTGCCATCTAATGACCAGTGTTTGTTCATTATACCTACATCTCATTGGTCAGGTACACAGAATTGGGGGTCATTCTACCAGGTTTCTTTATCTAGTGTCTGCACCTACATATCATGTAATCATAAGAAAATGGTGGAAGTTTTCTGTGTATCCGTTTTGTAATTTCTAAGTGAAGATAATGATATTCCCATTCTTCCCAGGTTACAGTCAGGATTAAATAAGTTAATACCTGCAAGGTATTTTTAAAAGTGCTTAAGCCATAGCAAGCTTCTCAGTAAATGTTAGCTATCATTAATTCCAACCATAAAGTTTGAAAGTATAAAACCATTTACCATAAAATCCAAACTATATTTCAAATACAGTATTTGAATCTCTTTGATTCCTACTGTGCTTTGTTTTTCCTGTTTAAAGGAGAACTGATTACAGACCGAATGTTAAGACCTAGGTTGGGGAAGACGTAGATAAAGCAATAAAGTCAGAGAAATATTCAAGGGAAAGGTTTGGTAATATTATGGAATCTTAAATATCAGGTCAAGTGTTTGGAACCATTGAAGATTTTTGAGTGAAGCCATGATATATTGAAAGCAGGATCTCTGCTCATTCATAATATATGCCAGTTTAATGATAATTATTATTTGAAATTTAGAACACTTTAAAGTTGACAAATATTTTAACAAATATTATCAATTCGATCTTAACATTTTAAGTCTAGTAATATTTAGTATGGTATATAATATTTTACTCATTATGTACATGAGCTAGCTGGTACTAACTATAAATTAATAGGAGACACTATTCACACATTTATGGTCTCTTTATGCTACAATAACGAAGTTCAAATCCATAAGAAGACAGGACGATAATATCATTTTATTGCTTCTTTACATAAAACTCTCCAATGGATTCCTACCTCTCTCAGATATAAATTCCAACATTCTTACATTGTCCTACAAGGTCTTCACAATCCGACTTCTCTAACACACACCATTACCTCTTGGACATTGTCTTCTCCTTTCACCTTGCTCAGTCCATCCCAACATCTCTGACCTTTCTGTTCTTCCCTCACTACAATCAAAACCTTGACTTGTTTACCTAAAATAGTCTTTTTCAAATATCCGTCTTCACGGCTCCTGTCCACAACTCCATTACATCTTTGATTAACTTTCACCTTCTCAGTGAGGCACACTCTGATGATTCTAATTTAAATTGCAGATATCCCCCAACACTCTCTGTCTCCCTTCTTAGCTTTTTTTCTTTCCCTTAGTATCCATCATTTCTACTGTTTTATGCAATTTATTATTTATTGGATCAATGTCGCTCTTGCTGCAGTAGAATCGAAACACCCTTTGGATAGGGATTATTATCTGTTTACCAATATTCTCCCTGCCCATAAACCATACTTAGCACAAGGTAGCTGCTCAATAAAGTGTGTTGAATGAATGAACGGTTTCTAGTAAATCTTCACTGTAATATACATACATGTGCATTTGAGTAACCAAAATTAATTTACATTATTTATGTTTATAATTTATTCTGGAACCAATAATATAAATTTACTTTAAGCTAAATTATTAAGATATTTTTCTTCAATTCACCAAGGAACCTATCAATAATAGCATAAAATATCTAAATGGTATTTAAAATAACAATGATAACTAACAGGCAGAGAGACCAGCACTTGTGGTCCAGTTTGGCACTACCAATATCTTGCACAGATTTTATGCAGAAAACATTGTGCTTTTGACAACCATTGATTAAGGATGCCTTTCTCTTAATGCTGCTGGACAACAAATGTAAAATTAAATTTAGAATTTAGTAAGGCTTCTACAGTATATTTTTAAGGAGCCTCAGTGGCTCAACAGTTAAACGCTCGGCTGCTTAACAAAAGGTTGTTAGCTCTAACCCACTCAGCAGCTCTGCAGGAAAAAGACTTGACAACCTTCTCCCATAAAGATTACAGCTTAGAAAACTCTATGGGGTAATTCTACTCAGTCACACGGGGTCGCTATAAGTCAAAATTGATTCAATGGCACCTAATAACAACAAAAACATGTTTTAAATGTTAACTATAGATATACATTTGAAAGTGACCAATATTGTCTTTTCCCGAAGATTCTGAATTATTGATACAAAATAGTCTGCATATTTTTAACATGTTAAATGTTAGTCACATTTTTCTCTTAGGATTTGTTGACCGCATATTAATTTGCTTATGCCTTTGCTATTTATGATCAAAACAAGATATTCCCTTTCTTCTCATATTAGCAATTAGAATGTATTTTTATTTTAGTGTTTGTAACTTTTCAAACATTTTTCCAGTAATTCCTAAAACAAATTGATATATTTTAATTTTTTTCTTCTTCTTGATTTTTATTTTTAGGAGACAATTATATTTTATTTATCGAGGAGAAATACAATGTATGCATCTTTAATTTTCTCAGTGTTACTAAATCTACGGCATTGATTTGTGTGCCTTATTAGAGAGAAAAATTTAAAGAAGCCAATTAAAGAAGTGATGACAAACAATAAAGATGCTCTTGATATAAATATGAGTA
Source organism: Dugong dugon (assembly GCA_030035585.1). Taxonomy (NCBI): domain Eukaryota; kingdom Metazoa; phylum Chordata; class Mammalia; order Sirenia; family Dugongidae; genus Dugong; species Dugong dugon. The sequence goes on along the minus strand of CM057463.1, from coordinate 192,281,005 downwards.
CTTCTATTAGTAAATAAAATATAAAAGGAAAAAAAATTCTCTGGAAAAATACAGTCTAATCCACTGTGAGGCAAAATACTGGCAATCTTCCGGACTCTAGAGGCATTTGATCATATGTAGCTGTTTTTAATTAGGATAAACCATATAAAATAAACTTCCTATAATTGTTTGTTCTCTCAATCTTAGGTGGTATAGTTTTTCCAAGGCTAATTCTCTTTTTTCCCTCAGGCAAAATGAATGTCTTTGACATTTAACAAACTCTGATCAGTTTGTCTAGTTAAATGTTGATGTGTATTTGATGTGAATTATTTGAATATTTCTTTAGGTTCATCCTTATGGTTCAAAAGCTGCAACATACATCAAATATCCTTTGAACAAAGGCTGATGTGATAATGAGGGGGAAGATGTGCTTCCCAAATGCACAGGATATAATTGAGTTTGCTCCCTGGCCTGCATCGAACAAAGAAGATAAATAAAAGAAATATGAATAGAAATTTCCAGGCATTGGATCAAGCAAGTCGGTTTGCTCGCTAAATAAACAATTTACAGCTTCTCATCACATCTCAGTGCTTGTTCTTATGTCATCTCCTATAACAGTTCAAAACTGATTTTGTGATTTCCCCCACTGGGTATCAAAGTTTCAGACTTAATATCTTCTCTCTTTTGTAAAGTAGTTAACTATGGATAAGTCTGTTGGACAGACACCAAGCCGCAGCCTTTTGAAGCTGTGATGGAGGTTTGATCAGACCCACACATTTCACATACACGTCCCCAAAATAATATCTTACAGAGTTACATAACAAATCATTTCCGCAAATTCAACAACGTCAAATTCAATGACTATGTAAACCTTCACATTATCCTTGAAGTTACTTAAGCAACTTTCTTTTCAAGTCAGCTACCTTGTACATGAAACAAATTGGTGGAAAGGCAGTTTGTTTCAAATATTTGTCCTTTTATGTTTATTTTGTTCATGAATTTCTACTTGGTCCCTGTATCTTATAAGATTACCACCCTCATCCTCCTGATTTTTGTTGCGAAATTTCTTTCGCAGCAGCTGCTGTATTCTGGATGAATGAACTGTCGTTCTTCGTGCCTCTTTCCCTTTTCAGTTTTATCTGCCAGCTGTGATCAGAATCACTATTTTAAGAAAGTTTCAATTAAGATAATTAAGAAAAAATGCACACCTGTTGGTATTGTCACCATTCCACATATGTTTAAAAACATGGGCTCCTGGATCTTCACCCTTGTGTAGCCACATTTTCCTCCTAAACCCACATCAATGGCTCCAGCTTCCATCCCAGGCGCTGTTATTGAAAAGTTCCCACCACCATTCCCAATATTTCTGATAATGCCTGCTGTGGACTAAATTGTTCCCCCCAAGGATGTGTTGGAATCCTAAGCTTTATACATGTAATACTCTTTGGAAATTGGGTTTTCTTTGTTATGTTTATGAGGAAATATCAGCGTAGCGTGTGTCACAAACCTAATCAATTCTGAGTCTAAAAAGAGCAGACGAGACACAGAAGCAAGAACAAAAGGAGGAAGATAGAGTCCATGTCAAGACCCCCAAGGAACCAAAGAATGCCTGGGATGGCAATAGTTTTGTTTTGTTTTTGTTTTTTTTTAACCTACAAGGAAGAAATCTACAGTGCCAAACCCTAATTTAAACTTCCAGCCTCCAGCACTGTGAGAAAATAAACGTCTGTCCTTTAAAGGCACCTAGCTGTGATATATGTGTTACAGCTGCCAAGGGAACTAAGACAATGACAAAGGAGTTGGTTATCTTCTTCTATGACCTGTCATCCCTGACGTCTACTCCAATCTCTATTCTCAATTTTCACCTGCCAGAGCTGTCTCCTCCTTCTGTTTTGTCCTTGTTGTATATTTTCCTTCATTTTTAATTGCTCACAGCAAAACCATGGCAGGTATATTGTGGCTGATGTTTTCACTGAAGGTTTGAGGATGGCAGAAGTGCAGTGGGCAAGCAGACATTAGGGTACAATTCATACCGGGAAACAAATCAAATACTAGCCATTGGTTCATTCCAAGTTCCTCTTTAATCCATGTCAGTTTGTATTTTACACCACTCATAATTCTCCCAAGCCCAAGCTTTCAACCATTTATGCGTCTTCTCCTTTCAAGGCCGTCTTTACATCCCCAAAAATGTTTTTAGATTTTTGAGAAGCCAATACCTATATTCTTTATTATAGAAAATGACTTAACTACTAAATTGCTTTACACTTTTAATTTTAGTACACCCAGCTTTCCCAACCAAATAGTAATGAAAATAAAATAACAAAGTCATTAACAGTATTTATCAAAATCAGTACTTCTAAAATTAATCCTACAGACCACCAAACTAATAAGAATAAATTAAGGTTTAATATGTAAGTTCCTGGGTCATATTCCAAACTTTTTGATCTGGAATCATTGAGACTGTGGTATGGTAAACTGCCTTTTAATAAGCCTGCTAGGCAATACCCCCGAACACTGATGTTTAACAGTTGCCGATTTAAACACAAGAGCATTTCTCTCTCTTCTAAGAATTTCACTATCCATATGAGGTATCTTCCTCAAGCAGAAGATAGATTAATTTCCTTTTTATTCATTAGATAGTTTCTACTCCTTTGAAATATATAATTTAAAAAAATATGTTTCTTTTCAAAACGTATAAGTATATAACAGTATATATGCAATGACATGAAATGTTTTATGATCACAGTTTATATAAGTAAAATTTGGGAGTAAAATGATGACACAATAATGATAACTATGTTGTTGTAATTCACCACAGAGTATGCATTCATCATTTACTCCAAAACGTTTAGTCTATGCAATCACTGCACGAGACGTAATGAGAATACAAAGACATTGCCTTCCTGAACTTACACTATAAAAAGGAAGATGTGAGATGTACACAAATTTATACTATACCAAGTTCACATTGGTAAGAAGTTTAAAGAGTGCACCATTACAGTTTTGTAGAAAGATGAGTCATTTTAGTTATAAATCACTTTAATGCTTCAGAAAATGATTGGCTTTCCAGGTATCCTTAAATAGAAAGGGTTTGGACATCTGTAGACAAGGAAGAAAAACAAAGTATGGAAGCTACAAATTATATAGCGTGTTTATGGATTAATTGCATAGGAAGAAAACATCATTTTTGAATAACTAAACTAGAACGTATATGAAAGATCCTCATAAATTAAGTACTTCTTAAGCAAATATCATTTTCATAATATAAGGGAAATGATACTTTTAATAACACATGAATAATGGGAGGATGAAGGACGTGGCTATCTACTTCTAAGAAAATTGGCCATTAAAAACCTTATGGATAGCAGAGAACATCGTCTGATATATTGCCAAAAGATGAGCCTCTCAGGTTGGAAGGCATTCAAAATATGACCGGGGAAGAGCTGCCTCCTCAAATTAGAGTCCACCTTAATGACCTGATGGAGTAAAGCTTTCAAGATCTTCAATTGCTGAAGGGACAGAACTCAAAATAAGGAGATACAGCTGCAAGCATCCATTAATATGTGGAATGTACAAAGTATGAAACTAGGAAAATTTGAAGTTATCAAAAATGAAATGGAAAGCATAATAATTTGTATTGTGGGCATTAGTGAGCTGAAATAGACCGGTATTGGCCATACTGAACTGGACAATCACATGGTCTGCTACGCTGGGAATGACAAGTTGAAGAAGAATGGCGTCACATTCATCATCAAAAAGAACATTTCAAAATATATTCAAAGTACAACATTGTCAGTGATAGGATAATATCCATATGCTTATAACGAAGACCAGTTAATACAACTCTTATTCAAATTTATGACCTAACCACTAATGCCAAACATGAAGAAACTGAAGATTTTACCAACTTTTGCAGTCTGAAATTGATCAAACATACAAGCAAGATCTACTGCTAATTACAGGTGATTGGATTATGAAAGTTGGAAACAAACAAGAAGGAACAGTATCTGGAAAATATGACCTTGGTGAGAGAAATGATGCCAGAGATTGCATGAGAGAATTTTTTGAGGCCAATGACATATTCACTGCAAATACCTTTTTTAACAACATAAATGGTGACTATACACATGGACCTTGCCTTATGGAATACACAGGAATCAAATGAACTATATCTGTGAAAAGAGACTATGGAGAAGCTCCATATCAGTCAGAACAAGGCCAGGCACCAACTGTGGAACAGAACATGAATTGCTCATATGCAAGTTAAGTTGAAGCTGAAGATTAAAACAAGTCCTTGAAAGCCAAAAGACAACCTTGAGTATATCCCACCTGAATTTAAAAAACCATCTCAGAAATAAATTGACACATTGAACAGTAATGATCAAAGACCAGATGAACCGCAGGATAACATAAAGTATACTGTGATGGTTAAGATTGTGTGTCAGCTTGGCTGGGCCGTGATTCTCAGTGTTTATATGCGATCACTCCCATGATTGAATATGCTGTGAGTAGCCAATCAGTTGAAAGGGAGTTTCCTTGGGGGTGTGGCCTGTATCTGAATAGACGCAGATGTTCTGCCTTTTTGCTCACTCTGGATCTTGCGGCGGCGTCCTGTTCATCCGACCTCCAGTTTTTGGGACTTGAGCTAGCAGCTTATCTGCAGATCCTGGGATTTGTAGATCTTCACAGCCTGTGAGCAGAGTCCTGCTTCCCAACTTGCTGATCTTGGGTTCACCAGCCCATGTGGGTATGTGAATAGAGAGAAGCCTCTATCCTAATTCATGGACTTGGGACATTCCAGCCTCTATAATCACGTGAGTTGTTTCTTTGATATAAATCTCTATATATATACATATTTATGCTCTTTACTGGTTTTGCTTCTCTAGAGAGCGCAGCCTGAGACATTTGGTACTGAGAGTTGTTCTAGAGAAACAAAATTGTAAGGATGAGTTTTCTAAATTGGTTCTCAAGTCTGGTTACTCTTAAAGATGTTGATGACTCTGCTTCCAGCAGTAAAGAAGACACTGCTAATCCATGGCGTGAAGTGGTGATACAAATATGCAAAATATCACCACCAACAGATCAGGTATAGGTGAAAGGCGAGGCTCTGGGTGAACACGTGTGATATCTTTCGACAGTTTTATCAGAATGAGAAGTATAAGGAAGCTGGTTGATTTGTCCTACTTTCACTAGACAAACTGGTGAAAGAAAGAGATGTGCTCAGGGCTTCAGAGTCAAAGCTCAAGTGCCGCATAAATGACCTCAAGGCTTCCACTTGTGCTTTGAAGGAAAGCCTTATTTCTTGTAGTAACAGAGCTGAAATTGATAAAAACCAAACCCAGAGCCTTATTGTGGGAGTGGCTGAATTACAATGCCAGCTCAATTATCAACCTCGAGAGGTGTCTCAAGTTAAAGCAAGGGCATTAATTGGGAAGAAATGGGATCCTGAAACTTCGGATGGGGACAGATGGGCAAATAATCAGAAAGCCAGGGATACTGATCCCCTAAATCCCTGGAATAACTCCTGCCAGCAGAACCACCCCCATCTGAAGAGATCACTTCATGTTTGTCTGCTAAATCACCCTGCCCAGAAAAACCATTAGCCCCTGCACTCCCATCTGAGGAGATTAGCCCTAGCCCAGCAGCCTCTAAAGAGCCCTTGCCTGAGTCATTGCCTGGAGCATCTCCTGAGGCAGATGCTTTACAAGACAGTGCTGAAGGTTCCCAAAACAATTCCACACTACAGATTCTGGCTTCTAGACCTATAACTAGCCTTAAATCCTAGTGAGCCCCAAAAGGTGAAGAACAAAGTGTAACCCAGGAGGAAGTATGCTACACTCCAAAAGAACTACTTGATTTTTCTAATATGTACAAACAGAAAACTGGGGAATATGTGTGGGAATGGTTATTAAGGGTGTGGGATAATGGTGCAAGGAACATAAAGATGGATCAGTCTGAGTTTATTGATATGGGGCCACTAAGCAGATTGTTCATTCAGTGTTTCAGCTCGAGAAGTTAGGAAAGGATCTAATAGTTTATTTGGTTGGGTTGCTGAAACATGGATTAGAGGGGGCCTACACTAAATCAAGTTGAAGTACCAGACCAGCCTTGGTATACTGTAAAAGAAGGTATCCAAAGACTTAGGAAAATTGGGATGCTAGATTGGATTTATCAAGTTAGATCCACAAACCCACACATAGAGTGCCCAGAGGACACACCTTTTACCACAACTGTGAGGAACAAATTTGTGAAGGGAGCTCCAGCAACTTTTAAGACTGCTGTGATTGCTATTTTATGTAAGTCAGATTTGACAGTGGGAACTGCCTTAACTGAATTAAGACACCTAACTACAATGGGGCTGATTGGACCCCATGGTAGTAGGGGCCAAGTGGCTGCACTCTATGGACAAAGACAAGGTAGACAAGGTTACAGTAATGGACAGTGAAGTCACAGCAGTAATCAGAGTAGTCTGACTGGTATGGTCTTATGGCTTTGGCTGCTTAGCCATGATGTCCCTAGGAGTGAAATAGATAGGAAAGCTACTAAATATTTACTTGATCTGTGCAAACAGATGAATTCTAGATCAGGTGAACAGAAGGCTAAATCAAATCACCAGAATAGAGAGTCATGGTCCCTCAATCAATTCCCAAATCAAGTTGGAAGACCCACAACCCCTAGAATGAAGGGAAGGCTGAGTCCCCTTGAGGAAGGACTCTAACATACTGCCAAAAATTTTTGCCGTTAATTTTTCTTCCAGCCTTCCCCAAAGGGATCTATGGCCTTTTATGAGAGTGATTGTTCATTGGGTAAAAAAAAAAAAAAAAAATCACATTTTTCAGGGATTACTGGATATTGGCTCTGAAACGACACTATTTCCAGGAAACCCAAAATGTCACTGTGGCCCACCAGTCAGAGTGGGGGCATATGGAGGTCAGGTTATTAATGGAGTCTTAGCTCATGCCCAACTCACAGTAGGTACAGTGGGTCCCTGAATCCATCCTATAGTGGTTTCCCCTGTTCCAGAATGCATAATTGGAATAGATATACTCAGCAACTGTCAGAACCCCCATGTTGGATCCCTGACAAATGGAGTAAGGGCTATTATGGTAGGGAAAGCCAGGTGGAAGCCATTAGAACTGCCCACACCTAGGAAAATTGTAAACCAAAAGCAATACTGCATTCCTGGAGGGATTGCAGAGATTCCTGCCACCATCAACAACTTGAAGGATGCAGGGGTGATGATGCCCACTACATCTGCTTTCAACTGACCTATTTACCCTGTGCAAAAAAACAGATGGATCTTGGAGAATGACAGTAGATTATCAAAAACTTAATGAGGTGGTGGCTCCAAATGCAGCTGCTGTTCCAGATGTAGTTTTATTGCTTGAGCCAGTTAATACATCTCCTGGTACCTGGTACGCAGCTATTGATCTGGCTAAAGCCTTTTTCTCCATACCTGTTTCAAGGACCATCAGAAGCAGTTTGCAAGGCCAGCAATACACCTTCACTTGCCTACCTCAGGACTACATCAACTCTGCAGCCCTATGTCGTAATTTAGTCTGCAAGGACCTTGATATCCTTCCCTTCCACAAGACATCATACTGGTCCATTACATTGATGACATTAGGCTGATTGGACTTAGTAAGGAAGAAGTGTCAATGACTCTGCACTTATTGGTAAAACACTGGCATGCTAAAGGGTGGGAAATTAATCCCACAAAAATTCAAGCACTTTCCACCTCAGTGAAATTTCTAGGGGTTCAGTGGTGTGGGACATGTCGAGACATTCCTTCTAAAGTGAAGGATAAGTTATTGCATCTGGCTGCTCCCACAACTAAAAAGGAGGCACAACACTTAGTGGGCAAATTTGGATTTTTGAGGCAACATGTTCCTCATTTGGGTATGCTTTTCTGGCCTATTTATCAAGTGACTAGAAAAGCTGCCAGTTTTTAGTGGGGACCAGAACAAGAGAAGGCTCTGCAACAGATTCGGGCTGCTGTGCAAGCCACTCTGCCACTTGGGCCATATGATCCTGCTGATCAAATTGTGTCTGAAGTGTCAGTGGCAGATAGAGATGCTGTTTGGAGAATTTGGCAGACCCCTATTGGTGAATCACATCACAGACCCTTAGGATTTTGGAGCAAAGCTCTGTTATCCTCTGCAGATAACTACTCTTCTTTTGAGAAACAACTTTTGGCTTGTTACTGGGCCTTAGTAGAGACTGAACGCTTAACCATGGGACACCAAGTCACCATGTGACCTGAGCTGCTAATCATGAACTGGGTGTTGTCTGATCCACAGAGTCATAAAGTTGGATGTACACAGCAGCACTCCATCATTAAATGGAAGTGGTATATACGAGACTGGACCCGAGCAGGACCTGAGGGCACAAGTAAGTTGCATGAGGAAGTGACCCAAATGCCCATGGTCTCACTCCTGTCACATTACCTTCCATCTCCCAGTCTGCACCTATGGCCTCATGGGGAGTTCCTTATGACCAGTTGACTGAAGAAGAGAAAACTTGTGCCTGGTTTACAGATGGTTCTGTCCGATATGCAGGCACCACTCGAAAGTGGACTGCAGCAGCACTGCAGCCCCTTTCTGGGACCTCCCTGAAGGACAGTGGTGAAGGCAAATCCTCTCAATGGGAAGAACTTCTAGCAGTGCACCTGGTTGTTCACTTTGCTTGGAAGAAGAAATGGCCAGATGTGTGATTATATACTGATTCTTGGGCTATGGCCAGTGGTTTGACTGGATGGCCAGGGACTTGAAAGGAACATGATCAGAAAATTAGAGACAAGGATTTATGGGGAAGAGGTATAGACCTCTCTGAATGAGCCAAAGAAGTGAAGATATTTGTGTCTCATGTAAATGCTTACCAACGGGTGACCTCAGCAGAGGATGATTTTAACAGTCAAGTGTATAGGATGACACATTCTGTGGAAACCACTCATCCTCTTTCCCCAGCTGCTCCCATCATTGCTCAATGGGCTCACGAACAAAGTGGCCATGGTGGCAGGGATGAAGGTTATGCATGGGCCCAGCAAAATGGACTTCCACTCACCAAGGCTGACTTGGCTACAGCCACTGCTGAGTGCCCAATCTTCCAGTAGCAGAGACCAACACTGAGTCTCCGATATGGCACCATCCCTCGAGGTGATCAGCCAGTAACCCAGTGGCAAGTTGATTACATTAGACCACTTCCATCATGGAAGGGGCAACATTTTGTCCTTACTGGATTAGACACTTAATCTGGATATGGATTTGCCTTCCCTGCATGCAATGCTTCTGCCAAACCTACCATCTGTGGACTTATAGATTGCCTTATCCACCATCATGTTATCCCACACAGCATTGCCTCAGATCAAGGGACTCACTTCACAGCAAATGAAGTGCAGCAGTGGGGCCATGCTTATGGAATTCACTGGTATTACCATCATCCTGAAGCAGCTGGCTTGATAGAATGATGGAATGGCCTTCTAAAGACACAATCATGGTGCCATCTAGGTGGCAATACCTTGCAGGGTTGGGGCAATGTTCTCCAGGAGGCTGTGTATGCTCTAAATCAGCGTCCAATATATGGTGCTGTTTCTCCCATAGCCAGGATTCATGGGTTCAGGAATCAAGGGGTGGAAATGGGAGTGGCACCACTCACTATTTCCCCTAGTGACCCACTTGCAAGATTTTTGCTTCCTGTCCCCACCACCTTGTGCTCTCCAGGTCTAGATAGAGGTCTTAGTTCCAAAGGGAGGAATGCTCACACTTGGAGAAACATCACTGATTCCATTGAAATGAAAGCTAAGAATGCCACCTGGCCACTTGGGGCTCCTTATGCCTCTGGATCAACAGGCAAAGAAGAGCGTTACCATACTGACTGGTGTGATTGATCCTGATTACCAAGAGAAAATTGGATTGATATTACATAATGGAGGTAAAGAAGAGAATGTCTGGAATGCAGGAGATTCCTTAGAACGTCTCTTAGTACTACTATGCCTTGTGATTAAAGTCAATGGAAAACTACAGTAACCCAATTCTGACATGACTACTAATGACCCAGATGCTTCAGGAATGAATGTTTGGGTCACCCCACCAGGCAAAGAACCACCACGAGACTAGGTGTTTGCTGAGGGTAAAGAGAATACAGAATGGGTGGCGGAAGCAGGCAGTTCTAAATACCAGTTAAGGCCACATGACCGGTTGCAGAAATGGCAACTGTAATTGTTATGAGTGCTTCTGCTTTGTATGTGTGCTTCAAATATTTTTGTTTCCTTCACTTATAAAATATAAGATATAAAGGGGGCTAGTGCATTTTTGATTGTATGCATGTTAGTTGTATCATGTTATGTGCAAGTATAACTTTATAATTGTCTATATTCAGAGATTATGTATAGTTTAAGGAGATGTGTACATGTGCCCAGTTGACAAGGGGAGGACTGTGATGGTTAAGATTGTGTGTCCAGTTGGCTGGGACATGATTTGCAGTGTTTATATGTGATCACTCCCATTATTGAACCTGCTGTTAGTAGCCAATCAGTTGAAAGGGAGTTTCCTTGGGGGTATGGCCTGCATCTGAATATAAGCAGATGTTCTGCCTTTTTGCTCACTCTGAATTCTGTGGCTGTCTCCTGTTTGTCTGACCTCCAGTTCTTGGGACTTGAGCTAGCAGCTTATCTGCAGATTCTGGGATTCTTCGATCTTCACAGCCTGTAAGCGGCATCCTGCTTTCCAACCTACCGATCTTGGGTTCACCAGCCCATGCGGGTATGTGAATTGAGAGAAGCCTCTATCCTGATCCACGGTTTTGGGACATTCCAGTCTCTACAATTGTGTGAGCTGTTTCATTGATATAAATCTCTCTACATATAAATTTATAAGCTTTACCGGTTTTGCTTCTCTAGAGAATCCAGCCTAAAACAGACAGTATTCATGAAGAAAGCAAAAGGTCATTAAAAAGACAGGAAAGACCAAAACAGATATCAGAAGAGACTCTGAATCTTGCTCTTTAATGTATAGTAGCTAAAGCTAATGGAGGAAATGATGAAGTAAAAGACCTGAACAGAAGATTTCAAAGGGTGGCTCTAGAAGACAAAGTAAAGTATTACAATGAAATGTGCAAAGACCTGGATTTATAAAAACAAAAGGGAAGAACACACTCAGAATTTCTCAAGCTGAAAGAAGTAAAGAAAAAAATCAAGCTTCAAGTTGCAATTTTAAAAGATTATATGGGCAAAATATTGAACAACACAGAAACATTAAAACAAGATGGAAGGAATACACAGTCACTGTACCAAAAATAATTCATTGATGTTCAACCATTTCAACAATCAGCATAGGATCACGAACCAATGGCACTGAAAAAAAGAAGTCCAAGCTGCACTGAAGGCATTGGTAAAAAACAAGGTTCCAGGATTTGACAGAATATCAGCAGAGATGTTTCCACAAACAGATGCAATGCTGGAAGCACTCACTTGTCTATACCAAGAAATTTGGAAGACAGCTACCTAGCCAAACAACTGGAACAAATCCCCCAGAGAAAGGTGATCCAACAGAATTCAGAAGTTATCAAACAATATCATTAATATCACAAGCAAACAAAATTTTGCTGAAGATAATTCAAAAACAGTTGCAGCAGTACATAGACAGGGAACTGCCAGAAATTCAAGCCGGATTCAGAAGAGAATGTGGAACAGGGGATATCATTGCTGATATCAGATAGATACTGGCTGAAAGCAGAGAATAACTAATAACTGACTGGGCAGTGTTTCATTCTTTTGACAAAGGGTCTTTATGAGTCAGAACTGACTCAAAAGCACCTACCACCACCACCAACAACAATGGGGAGAGTATTTCTAAACAAGTGAGATATTGAATGTGGCTTGACTGTCAGGAAACTCTATATTTTAAATGATATTTTCATTTATTATATATTTAGTCAGGTCAATTTATCAAATCCTAAAGTCACAAAAATGCTAGCAAAATCAATAATTTTGCTAAAATTCAACAACTTCAAATCTTTTGATGAAGCATTTTAAAGTTATAATATTAATTTTTTTTAACAGAAATACTCCGTCAGTTCTAAGTTGTTGTTAGGTGTCTTAAAGTCGGTTCTGACTCATAGCAATCTTACATACAACAGAACAAAACACTGCCTGGTCCTGTGCCATCCTCGCAATCATTGTTATGCTTGAGCCCATTGTTGCAGCCACTGTGTCAATCCATCTCTTTGAGGGTCTTCCTCTTCTTTGCTGACCCTCTACCAAGCATGGTATCTTTCTTCAGAGACTGGTCCCTCTTAATAACATGTCCAAAATACGTGAGAAGAAGTCTCTCCATCCTCTCGTCTGAGAAGCATTATGGCTGTACTTCTTCCAAGACAGATTTATTTATTCTTCTAGCAGTCCATGGTATATTCAATATTCTTCACCATCACCATAATTTAAAGGCATCAATTCTTTTTCAGTCTTCCTTATTCGTTGTCCAGCTTTTGTATGCCTATGAGGTGATTGAAAAGACTATGGCTTGGGTTAGGGGCACCTTAGTCCTCAAAGTGGTGTACTTGCTATTTAACACTTTAAAGAGGTCTTTTGCAGCAGATTTGCCCAGTGCAATATATTGTTTTGATTTCTTGACTGCTGCTTCCATGGAATGTAGCCTTGGTGGTGCAGTGGCTAATAACTCAGCTGCTAACCAAAAGGTTGGCAGTTCAAATCCAACAGCCCCTTCCTGGAATCCCTACAAGACAGTTCTACTCTGTATTATAGGGTTACTATGAGTCGGAATCGATTTGACATCAACAGGTTTGGTGTTTCGATTTGTCTTTCACGGGCATTGATTGTGGATCTGAGTAAAATGTAATCCTTGACAACTTCAGTATTTTCTCTGTTTATCATGATGATGCCTATTGGTCTAGTTTGAGGATTTTTGTTTTCATTATGTTAACGTGTAATCCATACTGAAGGCAGTAGTTTTCGCTCTTCATCAGTAAGTGCCTCAAGTTCTCCTTGTTTTCAGCAAGCAAACTTGTGTCGTCAGCACATCACAGGTTGTTGCGGAGACTTCCACCAATCCTGATGCTGCGTTCTTCTTCATATAGTCCAGATTCTCAGATTGTTTGCTCAGAATACAGATTAATAAGTATGATGAAAAGATAAAACCTTGATGCACAACTTTCTTGCTTTTAAACCACTCAGTATCCCCTTGTTCTGTTCAAATGACTGCCTCTTGGTCTATGTACAATCTTCAAATTTACTTGTAAGGTGGTATGTCAGAATGATAGTTACAAAGTCTTAATAACTTTCAACAAAACTTTTTATTTAAAATTAAAAACAATGACAAATGTATAATTAGGTAAATTGATTTTTTTAGAGTAGCTACTGCCACCTATGATTCTGGAATTATTTGCAATCACTTAGGTTTTGTAACAAAGTACAATCAAATGGGCCTTCCTCCAAAGTCTTTGACATGCCACTTATCATTTTATGATTTTTTTATAAGATAAAATGATAACTGTCTCCTCCACAGAGATGACAAATTGGAAATTAAAAAGGGCATCAAATGATTTCCAACATCATAGATGGTCTCTAAAGAACATCCATAAAGTGGAGTGTTTTCTAAGCACTGTCATCAAATGTAGCATTCAGGAAGATTGAACTGAGGATCTGACAGTCAATTAAAAGCTCAAGGACACTATGATATGATGCATCTGCTGATTATAGGGGAACTTAACACTAATGCAGAGTAAGAGGTTGATATCAAAATGTGATGGGATGACAGCTATTAAAAAAAATATCAAAGAAAGTTTCTCTCTTCAAGGGAGACTACACTGAAAAGAAATTTTCAGGTCAGTCTTCTATTTTATCGACACAGTCAGAAGAAAAGCTACTAGGAAATTTTTTAAATCATAGAGTTCTGTAGGACATATATTAACTATGTGATTATATACAAAAGATGGAAAATTCAGCATCTCTAATCGTTTCAGACCTAACCACATAATGCAAAATTTACCCATAGTATTTCTCTTGTTGAAGCATTATACCAGGTTAAAACTGAATTACATATTACAATCATCTAAATATAGAGTGCAAATTACTAAATTAACTTATTTAAATGTAGTACAGTGAAGGATTTAGGGAAAAAGGCTGGTATTCTTTTATGTGTAACGGCATAGAAGGCAATCGATGTACAATCTTCAAATTTACTTGTAAGGTTTCTTCTTCATTCTTTAGGCAGATCATAATATATTCAGTATTCTTCCCCAACACCATAATTCTAAGGCATCAATTCTTCTCCGGTCTTTCTTCTTCATTGTCCAACTTTCTCATGCATATGAGGCAACTGAAAACACCATGGCTTCTGTTACCACCGGGGCTCCGTTGATTCTGTTATTTAGGTATTAATGGTTAGAAAGAGTAAAATCATTGAGCAAAAATAAACAAGTATTTTCTGAACATATTCTATGTGCTCGAACTTAGTCTTGTGCAATGCCCTGCTTATTCATGTCATCTTTCTCTCTCCTTTTTAATTGAATAAAATGCTGTGATAATTTATCTTCCTCATAAAAGAACAGGACATAATATTGAATGAATAACTCTACCAAGAATGGAAATTCCAGAATGCTTAATTGTGCTCATGAAGAACCTGTACGTACACAAAGAGGCAGTCGTTTGAACAGGACAAGGGGATACTGCATAGTTTAAAGTCAAGAAAAGTGTGCGTCGGGGTTGTATGCTTTCACCACAGTTATTCAATCTGTATGCTGAGCAAATAAACTGAGAAGCTGGGCTATATGAAGAAGAATGGGGCATCAGGATTGAAGGAAGACTCATTAACAACCTGTAATATGCAGATGATGCAACCCTGCTTGCTGAAAGTGAAGAAGACTTGAAGCACTTACTGATGAAGATCAAAGACTACAGTCTTCAGTATGGATTACACCACAACATAAATAAAACAAAAATCCTCACAAATGGACCAATAAACAAGATCATGATAAATGGTGAAAATATTGAAATTGTAGGGATTTCATTTTACTTGGATCTGCAATCAACACCCATGGAAGTAGAAGTCAAGAAATCAAATGATGCATTGCATTGGGCAAATCTACTGCAAAAGACCTCTCTAAAGTGTTAAAAAGCAAAAATGTCACCTTGAGGACTAAGGTGTGCCTGACCCAAGCCATGGTGTTTTCAATTGCCTCATATGCATTAGAAAGCTGGACAATGAAGAAGAAAGACCCAAGAAGAATTGATACCTTAGAATTATGATGTTGGAAAGAATATGGAATATATTATGGTCTTTCTAAAGAACAAAGAAGTCTGTCTTGGAAGAAGTACAGACAGAATGCTCCTTAAATGCAAAGATGGCAAGATTTCATCCCACATACATTGACCATGTTATCAGGAAGGACCAGTCTCTGGAGAAGGACAACATGCTGGGTAAAGCAGAGGGTCATCGAAAAAGAGGAAGACCCTCAAGGAGATGGATCGACACAGTGGCTGCAACAATGAGCTCAAGCATAACAACAATCATGAGGACGGCACAAGACTGGGCAGTGTTTCATTCTGGGGAACACAGGGTCACTATGAATTGGAACCAACACAATGGCACCTAACAGCATCAGCAACAACTCGTTAAAAAATTAATGGGAAATATTGTTGCCTCAATAACCATATGTGTTTACTTTCTTAAGTTGTATAGTTTTATCCTCTTCTACTATGTACAATCTACAGTTAGAAGGGTTAATATCCAAGGTGGCCCTTGAAGAAAAAAACAGGGGATACTCATGCCTACAGTGAGTGGTGTTAAATTTAGGGAATTCTAGGCAGAAGAAACCCTGTATAAAAAGATAAAGAGATAGGTAATAGACTGGAATGCTTTGAAATGGTTGGAATATAGACTGAGTGAATGGGGGGACAAATAAAAGAATGATACAGATTATATAATCTAAAATCTGATTATAATGGATTCTGTGTATATATATCAAGATACAATAGGAACTTCCTTAAAAAATATCAAAAAAACAAATTTTATGAGATATTTTAAATAAAAATACTTTGTTTAGAAATAGATTTTTAGAATATTTAGATTAAAGCAAAAAGACCCTGTAGACAAAAATAACAGTTAAAAAGTGTTCAAATTTATCCAGATTATAGCTGAAGATTACGCTAGGTGAAGGCAGTAATGTTATAAATAGGAAAAAAAAAATAATGATGCATTTGTAAGACATTTGGGATGAATCATTATTCAATGATGGTGTTTTAAGGATAAAGAGTCAAAATTATAATGTTTTCCAAATTTAGTAGTAATATCATTAAAAATAATAAATACAAGGCAAATAACCATTTGGAAGGGAATATTTCTTTGCCAATAAGAGTTTAAGTTTGTGTTGCCTGTGGGAAATATATTTGGAGATAGCAAGTAAATAATTAAAACTTTAGTAGAGAGCTCATAAGAGAAAAAATTTTTGACAATCATTATTATATTGGTGTATATCGAAGCTTCATGTATCTATTAGCTTTTGCTATGTAATGAGCCACTCTAAAACTTACTAGCTTAAAACAATTGAACCAGTTATTTACTTCATGCTTTTGCAGGTTAACAAAACATCTGTGTGATTCTTCTGGAATGGGCCATGTTCAGTAGGTATTGGTCGGATCCATCCATACCTGCAGTTGGTAGGTGGATTGGATATGGCTGACTCATCTATGATTTCTTCAGCTGGGAAAGCTTGAAAAGCTCAGGCAGCTGTTCATTTTGTCTTATCTTCCAGCAAGCTAGCCTAGACTTGCTCACACGGTGGCAGAATTTCAAGAGTGAGAACAGAACTGCCTCATAGGATTTCAAAGGCTGTCTTTATGGAAGCAGACTGCTACATATTTCTCTAGAGGAGCAGTTGGTGGGTTTCAACTGCTGACCTTTTGATTAGCAGCTGAGTGCTTAACCACTGCATCAGCAGGGCTCCTTTGATTCCATTATTTAGATATTAATGGTTAGAAAGAGTGAAATTATTGAGCAAAAATAAGCAAGTATTTTTTGAACATAGTCTATGTGCTTGAACTTAGCCTTGTGCAATGTTCTGCTTATTCATGTCGTTTTTCTCTCTCCTTTTTAATTGAATAAAATGCTGTGATAATCTATCTTCCTCATTTAACTCAAGACAGTTGCATGATGTTATTACTAGTAATTACTGTTTCTAATTTTATATATTTCTTATTCATGTATGTTCTTTGTTTTTAAGAGACATACATTTACCAATCATTTATAATATTCCAGTTACATTAACATCTAAATGAATAAAACCTAGGAATAAATTTTACTAATGATGTGAAAAGCTTGCACACTGAAAACTATAAATCATTACTCAAATAAATTAAAGAAACCATAACTAAATGGAAAGACATTCCATGTTCATGGATTAATATTCTTAAGGTTTCGATATTACTCAAGGCAATATATAGAATCAATACAATCCTCATGAAAATTCCAACAGCTTTCTTTGAAGAAGTGGAAAAGCCAAACCTTAAATTTATTTCAAACTACAAGGGGCCCCAAATAGCCAGAGCAATCTTGTAAGAGAAAAACAAAGACTAACACTTCCAGATCTCAAAACATATTATAAAGCTACAGTAATCAAAACAGTCAGGAACTGGTATAATGATAGGCATATTGATCAATGGAATACAATTGAGAGTTCAGAAATAAAGCCACATCTATCTTCAGTTGACTTTTGACAAGAGTGTTAAGTCCATTCAATAAGGAAATGATAGTTTCATTAATAAGTGGCACTGCACAGGCAAAAAATATAAAGCTGGTCCTGTATCTCACACCATATGAAAATCAGTCCAAAACGGATCAAGGACCCAAATGTAAGAACTAAAACTAAAAATCTTAGGAGAAAAATAGGGTAATATTCTGGATTTAGTATTTAACAATGGATTCCTAGACATGAAACAAAAAGCACAACTAACAAAAGATACGTTAGATATATGGGACTTAATAAAAATTAAAAACTTTTAATTTTTTTTTTTTTTATCAAAGGGCTTTACCAACAATGTGAACAGTCATCCTATAGACTGAGAAAATAGTTTGGGGAACCATATACCTGATAGGGATTTAATGTATAGAATACGTAAGTAACTACAGCTTAACAACAAAAAGACAAACAACTCAACGAAAAAATAGGCAAATGACTTAAATAGACATTGCACCAAAGAGGAACATGATTGGACAATAAGCACATGAAATGACGTTCAACATCATTAGTCATTAGGAAAATGCAAATAAAAACTACAATGAGTTGTCACTTCACCAGTTTCTAAGATGGCTAAGATTAGACCAGAAAAGTTGCAGCTAAGATGTGGAGAAATTGGAACTCTCATCCAGTATCAGTGGGATTATGAAATGGTATGGTGACTGTGGAAATCGATCTGGCTGTTCTTTAAAAAATTAAACATAGAATTACTATATGATCCAGCAATTCCACATCTATGTATATACCCTTAAGAAATGAAAGTAGGAACACAAACAGATGTGTGTACACCAGTGTTCATTGCAACGCGATTCCCAACAGTCAAAAGATGGAAACAACCTAAATGTCTGTCGACAAATAGATGGATAAATATAATGTGGTACGTACATACAATGGAGTATTACTAGGCCATGAATCTAAATGACATCATGATATGTGCGACAACACAGATGAAGCTTTAAAACATAATACTGAGTGAAATAAGCCAATCACGAAAGTGGGATATTGTATGATCCCACTTACACGAAATATCTAGAATAGGCAATTGTATAAAAACCAAAGTTTATTTCTGGTTACCAGGGGCAGATGGGCAAGATGGAGAAAGAGGAAACCACTGCTTAGGGGACACTGAGCTTCTGGTAAGGGTGATGGAAAAACTTGGAAGCTGATAATGAGGATGGCTGAATAATACTCCTTGATTGTACATCTGAAGAAGGTTTAAATGGCAAATATTTTGTTGCATATTTACCTCAGTTAAAAACATTTTTTTAAAAGATCAAAGTAGTGATTTATATGAAAGAAAATGGGCTATATAATATATATGTGGTTTGAAAGCAAGTATTGTATTTGCAAGAAGAGAAAAATGCATCCAATTCAAAGAATTTGAAGTTATATTTTTTCCTACAAAGTCATATATTGTGATCATTATTGAACAACCAATAAAAAATACAACACACTTTGAAATTAAAAAAAAAAAAGTGTCCTTCTTACCTTCTCGTTGCAGGATATAATTCTCTGAAAAAAATAATAATTTTCAGGGATTTTATACAAACAGTAGTTTATTCAGAAATAAAAAAGTATATTACTTGTAAAATTAGCAATAAGAGAGGAAAGCCAGTGTATGAAAATACCATAGAAATAAGTTTCTGGATGGTACAATTAAACATTGAATTCAAAATCTATTTTTTCTGATGGGGTTTATCTTCAGACCTTTAAACTATTATTTAAGGATTATATTTATTCAACAATTTTAACAAATCATGGGATATTTTCAATATATCAAGATGTAAAATAATTGCTAAGAACAGAGCTTAGTAAGAATGAATGTTTTTCAATTACAGAAAGATAGGAAAATATTGAGTTGTATAGATACAGTAGTAATCATGTCTACTAAGCTCATTTTTCTCTTTAATGAGGATATTAGAGACGAAGATATAAACTGCCCTAAAATTTCATATCAATTGTGGAAAAATAGCTAACTTCATATGCTATGTTCACGTTCCTCTTCTTAGTAAGTTTGAAGGGATTTGTTTTTCTGTAATAGAACAATTGTCTTACATTTGGAAATTCTTTCAGTTCTACCTAATATCTTCTAGTATAGTCGTTCATGACTCATTCCTACGCCTCTGTTTTCATCAATTTAAATTTTTCCTAGATAAAAGTATTCATTCTGATAAAAAGACATTGAGTTTTGTTTTAGGTATAATGGAAAGACATTTCCAGTATTAAACTAATGTGAAATAATCTCATATATATTTATTTTCAAATATTATTCTTCCTCGATGTACATTAATGATTGACTATGGGACAACACTGAAATGAGGGATATTAAGAAACTTCAGCAATATGTATTAGGGAAGATTATAGCTTAGTTTATGTCAAGTATTCTGGGAAAAGAGTGATGTGGAATAATTTAGGTTCAGTTTTGAAGTTGATACTGATAGGACTTGCTGATATATTAGTTGTGGGAATTAAGGGAATAAAGAAAGACTTTTAAACATATGCCTGAGAAATTGACATCATTAAGTGAGGTAGAGATCAGACAAGGAACAATTTGGGAGAAAGGAATATAATTAATAGTCCTATTTAGCCCTGCAGATTGAACATAGTAGATGAAAATGAAACTATACAACTTAACAGAGTAAACACATACGGTTATTGAAGCAACAGTATTTCCCATTAATTTTTTAAAGAGTTGTTGTTGCTGTTAGGTGCCTTCGAGTCAGTTCCAACTCATAGCAACCTTACGTACGCTAGAACGAAACACTGCCCAGTCCTGTGCCATCCTCATGATCTTTGTTATGCTTGCGCTCATTGTTGCTTGAGCCATTTATAGTCATGGAACATCTAAGGAGCAATGGAAGTAGAAAAGACCAGAGAACCTGTAACCGATATCTCGTTCTTAAAATAATTCATGAGTGACTAGAAGAGCAAGAGCAAGAAAAAAAGAGACAAAAAAGAATGGCCAGTGTTTCAAATGAAAGACCAGAAATGAAGATTCTAGAGATATCAAGAGGGAAAAAAATACTTCAAGGAGAAGTGTTTAGTCATTTATATTAAATGTGATTGGGACTTTGGGTTCCATACATGGGAGTTTTGTCTATCATATTTGTATTTTTTTCTGTAATGAGTTTACTTCTTGTCCAGTATTAGGAGTAATACAAACAGTAACTGTATGTTGAATGAACAATAGAAGATATAGTGAGATCCACAATGTTATAGCCTTGAGTTTTATAGAATGCAAGGAAAGTAGTATTAGAGAAATGTCCAAGTTATGTGCAAAGTCAATGAATGTTGAAGACCTGGTCATTCATGTGGTGAAAAAGAGAAAATCAGCAGGGATAGTAGTGTGATAAGTCCTTCAAAACAGAATCAGTAAGCAATCAAATGAATAAGAGGAAACTGGAGAAATTCTAAGACCTTTAAATATTTTGGTAAAATTAAACTTTGTATGATCATACTATGAAGGTTTAACTTGAAGAATGGTATGTCTTGCTAATGTTGTCAGAAACTGTGCTGAAAAATTTAACACTTGATTTTTTTTTGATAAGTAGAAATTCTTTGTTACTTTTATAATGTGTTAAATATAAATTATTTTATAGTGTGTTATATTTTAAATGTGTTAAATATAAATTTAAGATAGTTTTTAACAGATTTTATTTCTTTTTTTAGATAAATCCCTGTTCACACTTTCACTATAAAACTTGTATTTTTTTAAATAAGTGAATTCATTCCAAGTGACACTTTCAAAGTTATAATTAAGTTTTGATAACAAAATGCCCTCTGTATCTATAGTTCCCCTCAAGCTTTCCTCAAGCCATCTGTAAAATATTTATGTTTATCAACTAAGTAGATGGAAATATTGATCCGTTTACTGATAAGAAAGTTACTAACTTAAATCATCGTTTTCATTTCACATGTGTAAGATACCACTTAGAGTTTCATTCATTCCCTTAAATGAATAGGATTTATATTATGTAACTGTTTTTGGAATCAGAAAGGCTAGTTTAAGATAGTGTTAGAATATTATTTAAAACATATTTCTTATTAATAAAGTTGATGTTATTTTCAGGCTTAGTAGTTTAGGAAGTTATTTTGTAATTACTGTATAGCACTACTCACAGTTTATTAGTTTATGTAATTCAGTTAATTATTCCTTTGTTCACAGATATATGATGGCTGTTTTCTGTCTGTATTGTAATAAATAACTGCTCAATAGAACAGGAAACACAAGAATTTCATATACATTAACTAAATTGTATTTTAAAAATCTTTCCGTATACAATTATTATAATCTTACAATAATTATTTGTTACCATTCTTATTGGTTTTAATGAATCTATGAATATCATTAATTCTAAAGGTCCCAGTATTTTTGACAGCACTTAAAAAATGTATTTTTAAACAAAGTCAACCTAATTGTCGTATATCACTAATTGTAAAAGCCATTCTGATTTTAGAGGGGTTAAAAAGTGGAAAAGCACTTCAGTATTAATAAGGAATGTTATTGTTAGTTGTTGCCATGCCGGTTCTGACTCGGAGTGATCCCAAGTGTGCGGGGTAGAATTACTCTATAGGGTTTTCAAGGCAGTTATTTTTTGGAAGCAGGTCACCAGGCCTGTCTTCCCAGGTACCTCTGAGTGGGTTAAAACTCATGACCTTCTGGCTAGTAGTCCACCACTTAATCCTTTGTGCTATCCACTATTAGTTTATTTAGCAAAATAGCAACTGATTTTATAAAGTAATGTATATCCAAAACTTTTGGGAAAACTTACTTAATTTCTTCAAAAGTATGTTAGAATAATCTTCATTATATAATTAAAGAATTGTTACATTTGCCTCTATAGAAAGAATTCAAAACACATTGATTTTAATTTGTAGAATTTTGTTAGCAACTGCTTTATAAACTATTTGTCTTGGAAAAATTTTGTATTTAATATGCTATTCATGTTGTATTTAAGATTTAAATAACATGAAATTAGTCAGTTAATTGTAATTAGCTGTATTTACCGTGTACACAAAATGGAAAATTTCATAGTCTCAGCCTGATGCTTGATCTGATTAGGCTTGATAAGATCTTTTCTGATATTTTGTTTTATACTCCATTGAGTAAACTGCAACTAGTTCTTCCTATCCTTTTCACTTTCAGTATAAAGAAGTAAAGTATTTCTCAAAAAACAGAACATCCTTGAATAACAATACTTTTTTTATTCTAATTACTATAGGCATAGAATTCCTTTGAAGTTGACAGCAAAAGATTGTATTTCTGATGTTCTCTTCAATCTGGCAATTACCGAATAATTGGAAAAATCTAGTTACAACTATTTGCTGAGAGGAAATGGACATATAATGAGAAAATGGAACAAAAATAGTATCTAATCATCCATCTGCATGTCAGTAAGACAATTTTTTTTTTTTTACTTTCTTGGCATCTACGTTGCAGTTAATAACAATTATAGAGATAAAAATATACCAAAGTTTATATCTCAGCCAGTTCCCGGGAAAAGATAAGTGTGTTTGCCTTTATGCAGGTTTGTTTTTACGTTCCTTGATAAAATCCATCACCTAGTAACAGGATGCAATTAATGTTCATGGGTTTCACTGTTGAAATAAAAACTTTTTTTTCTTTTTTGCAGGAAATTGAAGAAAGGCAGATAACATTGGATGCAAACTTTCTTTAGAGCTATTTTCCCCCAAAACACAAGCCCCTAACGTATGAAAATGAATAATCCCCAAGATTTACCCAATGGCATAGAATTCTGCTGTAGTAGGTCTACAGTATTCTCCAGCTCTCTATGAAAACCATCTACCTGGACAGTACTATTCACACCACTCAGTGTCTTCTGGGAGTCTTGTAGAGGAGTGACCGTCAATGTGGGCATTCAGGTCCCTTGAAACAATTCAGTCTGCTGGGCAGTAACGCGGATAAGTCAGATTGATAGATGATAGACAGGTAGATGGAGAGATGGATGGGTAGTTGTACAAATAATGAGCACAAACAAACTTTAAAGATCATAAAACTGTAACAGCATATCGAAGCAATTAGCATCGATCTTAAGCCATTTACTTTGAAGTTATTTCTGACTCATGGCGACACAGTGCATGTCAGAGTAGAACTGCATTATCAATGGGTGATTTTTTGGAAGTAGATCTTCCAGTGCTTCTTCCAAGGCACCTCTTGGGTGAATTCAAACCGCCAACCTTTTTGTTGGTAGCTGATCACTTAGCTATTTGCACCACCCAAGGATTCCTAGCATGGTTTTAAGCTCACTCATTCATACACTATAGCAGCATAGGAAGGCAAAGGAACAACATCTATCATATGAGCTGAAGAGTTCAGCAGTGGCCCTGATACATAGATAGACAGGGGGATGGAGGGAGGGATGGATGGATGGATGGATAAAAACAGATAGACCATTCTTACCACAACAAAAGACTTGGTTTTCATTCTTGCAAGATAAGAAATTTAAAACAATCAAAATGAGTCATTAAATACGAGAGAATAGATATTGTAATCTTTAGTTACCTTTTTGATATATAACAAATATAAGAAAAGTCCAAAAAATGACTTTATTGAC
Source organism: Dugong dugon (assembly GCA_030035585.1). Classification (NCBI taxonomy): domain Eukaryota; kingdom Metazoa; phylum Chordata; class Mammalia; order Sirenia; family Dugongidae; genus Dugong; species Dugong dugon. The sequence goes on along the minus strand of CM057463.1, from coordinate 192,256,703 downwards.
TTTAAAGATCTTAGGAAAAAAATTTTAGCCATTGGGTGTTATCCTGGTAAGTCTATCACATAAGGAGGAGCACAAATTTTGATCTTCACTGTGGTAGTACAAAATTGGTGGAGGTATAACTCAATTGTTCAACAAGTAGCACAGCTTTCTAGTTCACAGAAATAGGATCCTTTTAAGATTTCTCTATATATTTATATACAGAGATTTATATAGATCTATAGACTTATATATATGAATATTTGCTAATTATATAACTATATATAATTACATTAGTCATTAAATTATATAACAGCATCTTAATTTATAATTGTGAATAAAGCTGATTATTAGAAAGAATCTGTAATAAAATCTCACTTATAAAAATAAAATACATATGCACCCACACACTACGTAAGAAGAGAAAAATTCTAGGAAGAATAAATACTTAGATTTAATAGAATTTGTCTCTAGAGAATGTGTAAGGGTTTTGTTTTTTCTTATTTATGTCATCTCTATTTGTCATTTTCCCATAATACTCAGATATATTTGTTTCCAGTAAAGAGATATATGATTTTTTATTGCTTAAAAGAATAAATACATATATACATAAATATTCTTTTAAGAGGGATTAGAAATAAAGGGAAATAGGTAATAGGGCATTGAACAGCTAGTTGAAATATATAAAGAAAGTGAATCTAGACCATAGTTGGTCCAAAGGTTTGCCTTAGAAAAGAAGCGTAATACCCCTTCAATTGGAGTAGTACAGTTGATATTGTGTGAAAATGGATTAAATTTTTAATTGAAGTGACAGGAAGATTTGTGGAGTTTCTCACAGTTTTTATGTCTATTTATTAGATTATTGCTGTCCAATCTCTTACAATTCTTCTTTCTCAGTTTCTGTAGGATGGATTTTGTAGCGAACATTCTATGCCACTTTGACATTTTGTCAGGAATCACTGTGTTTTCCAGGCAGGGATAAGGGTCCAATTGATACTGAAGACAATTAATTTTCAGATGTATGAATGAGAATCCCAAGATACCTCTGTATATCCATCGAAATGTCTAAAATTTAAAGTACTGAAAACCCCAAATATTTGCAAGACTGTTGAACAACAGTAACTCTTATCTATTGCTGGTGATGATACAAAATGCTACATATTTGAAAACGATATGGAAATTTCTTATGAAGTTAAAAATACATGTATCTCATTACCCAGCAATTCTACTTCTCATTATTTATCCAACAATAATGCAGATAAATGTTCACACAAGGAATAGTATATACAGTACGTCCATGGAGGCTTTGTTCATTGTAGCCAAAAGCTGGACACAAAGCATTTGTGAATCAAACTGTTTTGTATTCAATCAAAGGAATATTATTGTTATTGTTGGGTGCTGTGAAATTGCATCGGACTCATAGCAACCCCATGTGAAAGATTAGAATTGCCCAACAGGCTTCTCTTGGTTATAATCTTTATGGAAGCAGATCTCTAGGTCTTACTCAGCATTAAAAGGATGAAACTGCTTATATACACAACATGGATGAATCTCATTTGATTTTCTCTGTGAGAAAAGAACTGTACATAAAAGAGAACATATTTCATGACTCCATTTATATTAAGACCTAGAATACCCTGGTCGCCTTAGGGTGAGTGTGGGGGTTTTGAATAGGAAGTATCACAGGGACATTTTTTTAATTTAAAAATGTGCTACATTCTGATAGGGGTGTGTGTTACACAGTAAATAGACTTGTCATACTTCAAAATTATACATTTAAGATGTATGTATTTCACCGTATATACATTTTACCTAAAATAAAGACAGGAGCCGTAGTGGCACAGTGGTTATGCATTCGGCTGCTAGCTGGAAAGTCAGCAGTTTGAACACACCAGCTGCTCTGTGGGAGAAAGATTTAACAGTCAGCTTCCATAAAGATTACAGCTTTATAAACCCTATGGGGCAGTTCTACTCAGTCCTATAGGGTCGCTATTTGTCAAAATCAACTCAATGGCAATGGATTTTTTGTTTGTTTGTTTGTTTAAATGAAGAACTATAAAAAAATCATCCAGGCTTATACAGTTGTTCTCTGTACTCAGCAGACAAGAAAAAGAGCACTAAAGGCCAAAATTAAGTTAATTTAGAATTAAGGATTGTCAGGGAGAATGGGAGAAAGATGTTGAAATTATTAGAAAGAGTATGGTTAAAATTGAGTCTTGACTGTAGAGCAAAGGAATGGAACACTAGAGAAAAATCAGTGAATACATGCAGAGGGGTCAAATGCAGCCAAAGAAAAGGCTTAGAGGAAGGAACCAAGAAATAGTGCTGGAATCACAGGAAATCGTCGTCAGAGAATTCAAATTTAGGACCTCAGATCATTTAGCACTTCTAAGTTTGAACCACTGTGCCACCAGGGCTTCAAGTTTGATAAGGTCTAGGGTTTAAAGACACAGGTGATTGTCTGGCCTAATGTAAATATGCAAATTGGATTGTTAAAGGAATTAAGAAATTAATGATAGATATTGAGAAGGATGAGGAAGGATTGACATTATACGGCATGAGTCAGAGAAGCATGCTGTCTTAGTCATCCAGTGCCGCTCCAACAGAAATACCACAGTGGATGGCTTTAACAAAGAGAAGGTTTATTCTCTCACAGTCTAGTAGGCTGGAAGTCCAAATTCAGGGTGTCAGCTCCAGGGGAAGGCTTTCTCTTCTCTGTTGGCTCTGGAGGAAGGTCCTCGTCATCATCAGTCTTCCCCTGGACTAGGAGCTTCTCTGCACAGGAACCTGGGGTCAAAAGGACCTGTTCTGCTCCCAGTGCTTCTTTCTTGGTGGTATGAGGTCCCCAATTCTCTGCTTGCTTCCCTTTCCTTTTATCTCTTACAAGAGATAAAAGGTGGTGCAGGCCACACCCCAGGGAAACTCCTTTTACATTGGATCAGGGATGTGACCTGGGTTAGGGTGGTGTTACAATCCCACCCTAATACTTTTTAATGTAAAATTACAATCACAAAATGGAGGACAACCACACAATACTGGGAATCATGGCCTAGCCAAATTGATAAACACATTTTTGGGGAGACACAATTCAATCCATTACACATGCTAAGGGAATGAGAGTCGAGAAGTGGCATGGGGAACTGAGGAGATTGCCAATGAGAAGTGGATATGTAGAGGCAAGGGGAGTAACTATGCGAGAGAAAGTCAAGTTGACATTATGGTTCAGGCTAAGGATGCAGTAGAGGGGGGTTTCCATGAAAGGCAGCCCAGTGAAAAGGCTGAGTGGAGCAAGGATGATCAGAGCGAGCAGCATGAGGACAGGTGGGTTTGGGTGTTTCCTCAGAACTGGACACTTCCTCACTCTCTGAACTTACCATATTTACTTAAAGTGATGTTACATTTTTTATCCGTGGCGCATAGGAGGAAAGACCAAACTCTTCCCAGTAGGGTTTTGCACTAGCTGTTTCCTCTGTTTGAAACGTGATATTTGCATGGTTGGGTCATTAATGTCATTCATCTCCCAGCTTAAATGTCAACAGCTCAGAGAAGCCTTCCCCACCAAGACAGTCTAAAATGACCATCTGGTCAATTTCTATCAAATCACAACCTGTTTTAACTATTTGCACAGAAAGCATCACTCTCTGACAATTTTCTAGTTTCTTCACAACATACTGTAAGCTTGAAAATGTTTAATACCTAAAATTGAAACCACCAAACACTAATTTAACTGAACATTTTACCTTTAATTGGATGAGAGCCTTGATGTCAGAAGCTTAGGGGCTGCTCAGTGCATACTGGTACCACATACATCATCACCCTCATGGATTAGTGACTGCAGTCTCTCACCTCCAGGGTTTTCCACTGAAAGTCTTGGTTTTAGAGATCCACAAAGTGCTCATTTTCCTTATTTCAAACTGGTGGTGGAAATGTCTAAACCAGAAGGAAAAGATTTCTATAAAGGGGAAGTGAACGGGTCCTGAGTACTAACAAGGAAATAGACTTAAAAATCTCCCTACATAAAAGTGAGAAAACAGTATAGAGACTCTGATTTAATGATTGTATTTAATGATTACAACTACTTTACTACCAATTTTGTTTAATTTTTTAATACCACAGAGGTACCGATTAAATTGTCTTGCAAAATTTTGGATAGAATCTCCACATATTCAATTTACATTAAACATCTTATATTAGAAAGACAAAGTACAGAAATAAAGCTATTTAGGGTATCACTTAAACATAAGTGATAAAAAGTCAATGTAAATTGCTTCCTCTGTTATATTGATTCTAATAAATCAACTGATGACATAGATGGCATCCACTTAAAATCTCAGCATAGCCAAAATAATAATATGGCAATTTAAACAGAGGATTAAACAACAGATTACAAAGAGGAAGTATTTTTTTAATAGTACTTTAGATGAAGGTTTATAGAATAAACTAGCTTCTCATTAAACAGTTAGTACACATATTGTTTTATGACATTGGTTAACAACCTCATGACATGTCAACACTCTCCCTTCTTGACCTTGTCCCCTCCTGCCTTCTAGTCCTTGCCCCTGGGCTGTTGTGCCCCTTTAGTCTCATTTTGTTTTATGGGCCTGTCTAATCTTTGACTGAAAGGTAAACCTCAGGAGTGACTTCATTACTGAGCTAAAAGGGTTTCCAGGGGCCATACTCTCGGGGTTTGTCCAGTTTCTGTCAGGCCAGTAAGTCTGGTCTTTTTTGTGAGTTAGAATTTTGTTCTACATTTTTCTCCAGTCTGTCCAGGACCCTCTATTGTGATCCCGGTCAGAGCAGTCAGTGGTGGCAGCGGGACACCATCTGGTTGTACTGGACTCAGTTTGGTGGAGGCTATGGTAGTTGTGGTCCATTAGTCCTTTGGACTAATCTTTCCCTTGTGTCTTTAGTTTTCTTCATTCCCCTTGTTCCTGAAGAGGTGAGACCAGTGGAGTATCTTAGACAGCTGCTCCCAGACTTTTAAGATGCCAGATGCTACTCACCAAGGTAGAAAGTAGAACATTGTCTTTATAAGCTGTGTTACGCCAATTGAGCTGGATGTTCCCTGAGACCATGGTCCCCACAGCCCTCCACCCAGCAATTCAGTCCCTCAAGGAGTTTGGATGTGTCTATGGAGCTTCTATGACCTTGCCTTGTACAAGTTGTGCTGGCATCCCTAGTACTGTATGTCTTACCCTTCACCGAAGTTACCACTTACATATTGTCTATTTAGTTTTTCCCCCCACTACTCCCATCCCTTGTAACCAACAAAGATTTTTGAGTGTAAACCTTCTCATGAGTTTTTACAGTAGTGGTCTCATACAATATTTTTCCTTTTGTGACTGACTTATTTCTCTCAGCATAATAACCTTCAGATTCACCCATGTTGTGAGAGGCTTTGCAGATTCATCATTGTTCTTTCTTGCTGCATAGTACTCCATTGTGTGTATGTACCATAATTTGTTTATCCATTCATCAGTTGATGGGCATCTAGGTTATTTCCATCTATTTGTTATTGTGAACAATACTGCAGTGAACATGGGTGTGCATATGTTTATTTGTGTGACTGCTCTTATTTCTCTAGGACATATTGCTAGGAGTGGGGTTGCTGGATCATATGGTGTTTCTATTTCTAGCTTTCTAATGAAGTGCCATATTGTTTTCCAAAATGGTTGTACCATTTTACATTCCCACCAGCAGTGTATCAGAGTTCCAATCTACCCACAGCCTTTCCCACATTTTTTATTTTCTACTTTTTGATTCATGCCAGTAATGCCAGTGTGAGATGGTATCTCATTGTGGTTTTGTCTCAGTCATCTAGTGCTGCTCTAAGAGAAATACCACAAGTAGATGGATTTAGCAAAGAGAAGTTTATTCTCTCACAGTCCAGTAGGCTACAAGTCCAAATTCAGGGTGTCAGCTCCAGGGGAACGTTTTCTCTGTCAGCTCTGGAGGAAGGTCTGTGTCATCAATCTTCCTTTAGTCTGGGAGATTCTCTGCACAGGAAACTCAGGTCCAAAGGACACGCTCTGCTCCTGGCACTGCTCTCTTGGTGGTATGAGGTTCCCATGTGTCTCTGCCCACTTCTCTGTTTTATATCTTAAAAGAGATTGCATTAAGACACTAATCTTGTCAACCTCATCAGTATAACCTCATCACAGTGACAGAATTTACAACACATAAAGAGATCACATATAATCTTATCATAGTGATAAGAGTTTACAACACATAAGGAAATCACATCAGATAACACAATCATACAGTACTGGGAATCATGACCTAGCCAAGTTGCTACACACATTTTTGGGGGGACACAATTCAATCCATGACAGGTTTTGATTTGCATTTCTGTAGGCTAGTGATTGTGAGCATTTCCTCATATGTCTGTTATCTGCTTGATTGTCTTCTTTGGTGAAGTGTCTGTTCATTTCCTTTGCTCATTTTTTAATTGGATTATTTGCTTTTTTGTTGTAGAGGTGTTGGATTTTCCTGTAGATTTTAGAGATTAGACCTTTATTGTGTTTGTCATAGCCAAAATTTTTCCCAGTCTGTAGGTTCTCTTTTTAGTCTTTTGTTGAAGTCTTTTGATGAGCGTAAGTGTTTAATTTTTAGAAGATCCCACTTATCTAGCTTATCTTCTGGAGTATGTGTGTTGTTATTTATGGTTTGTATCCTGTTAATGCTGTGTATTAGGGCCTCTAGTTTTTCTTCTATGATCTCTATAGTTTTGGATTTAATATTTAGGTCTTTGATCTATTTTGAGTTAGTTTTTGTGAATGGTCTGAGGTATGGGTCTTTTTTCATTTTTTTGCCAGTAGACATCCAGTTTTTCCAGCACCGTTTATTAAAAAGACTGTCTTTTCTCCATTTAATAGACTTAGGGCAATTGTTGAAGATCAGGTAACTGTAGGTGGATGGAATTACATATGAGTTCTCAATTCTGTTCCATCGGTTAATGTATCTGTTGTTGTACCAGGAACAGGCTGTTTTGACTACTGTAGCTGTATAGTAGGTTCTGAGGTCAGATAGTGTGGGTCCTCCTACTTTATTCTTTTTCTTCAACAGTGCTTTACTTATCCAGGGCCTCTTCCCTTTCCATATAAATTTAATGATTAGTTTTTCCATCTCTTTAAAGAATGCTATTGATATTTGGATCAGTATTGCATTGTGTTTGTAAATGGTTTTGGGTAGAATTGCCATTTTCACCACGTTGAATCTACCGATCCATGAGCATGGTATGTTTTTCTCTTTATGTAGATCTCCTTTGGTTTCTTGCAGTAGTGTAGTTTTCTTTGTATAGGTCTTTTACATCCCTTGTTAGATTTATTCCTAAGTATTTTAGTTTTTCAGGAGCTATTATAAATGAGATTGTTGTCTTGATTTCCTTTTCATCATTCTGTTTATTGGTGTATAGGAATCCAACTGATTTTTGTATGTTTATCTTGTATCCTGCTACTCTGCTGAATCTTTCTATTAGTTCCAGTAGTTTCTCCTGGAGTCTTTAGGGTTTTCTATGTATAGTATCATATCATCCACAGATAGGGACAGTTTTACTTCTTCATTACCAATTTGGATACCCTTTATTTCTTTTTCTTGCCTTATTGCTCTAGCTAGGACTTCCAGCAACATGTTAAGTAGGAGTGGTGATAAAGGGCGTCCTTGTCTTGTTCCTGTTCTCAAGGGGAATGTTTTCAGCTTCTCTCAATTAAGAATGATGTTGGCTGTTGGTTTTGTAGAGATACCCTTTATTGTATTGAGGAATTTCCCTTCTATGTCTATTTTATTGAGAGTTTTTATCAGGAATGAGTGTTGGACTTTGTCAAATGCTTTTCCTGCTTCAATTGAAATGATTGTATAATTTTTTTTCTTTTATTTATGTGGTGGATTATGTTGATTGTGTTTCTAATGTTAAACCATCCTTGCATTCTTGGTATGAATCCTACTTGGTCGTGGTGTATTTTTTTTTTTTTTTAATATTATGCTTTGAATTCTATTGGCTAGAATTTTGTTGAGAATCTTTGCATGTATTTACACGAGAGATATTGGTCCGTAATTTTCTTTTTTTTTATGTCTTTGCCTGGTATTGGTATCTGGGTTATGCTGGCTTCATAGAATGAATTTGGAAATATCCCAAAAAGGGAATACTTTTGTATTATAATTAACCTTTCTGTGCCGATTTCATACGTTGTCAAACTACGCTCATTTTTAAAATTCTCAACAGGATAAATAATTCATTTCCAAGCAACCTAAAGTGTGGACAGTGCTGGTTTAGTGGTAGAATTCTTGTGTTCCATGAAGGAGGCACAGTTTCAATTCTTGGCCATGTGCAACCACCACCCATCTCTCAGAGGAAACTTGCATGTTGGTATGATGCTGCAGAGATTTCAGCGGAGCTTCTAGACTAAAACAGACTGGGAAGAAAGGCCTGGGCATCTAATACCACAAAATCAGCAAAAGAAAATTCTATGGACAACAAAGATCCAGTCCTCAGCTGATCATGTGGATGACATAAGACTGGGCAGCATTTTGCTCTGTTGTGCATGGAGTCACCATGAGTTGGGAGTGACTCAACAGCACCTAACAACAAGAGGAAAACTAAAAATTAATCAGACTTATTATATCGTAGTTCATTGGTACTGACAATTCGTTGGTAATTTTAAATGAACAAACATCTATTATGACAGTTTTATATTGATTTGATTAAACATTTTTAAAAAAATTCTACAGTTTCTCTCCTAGCCTGTTGTATCTTTCCCATAAATATACACCACACATAATTGCATTCCTTAAGAGTCAAAATTAAAGTACAAATTTCAAAGATATGAACACATTCAGTGTATTTCATTATTTTCTTTATTGTTTGAGGTATTGGGAGAAAAGAAAGCCATTACATGTCAAATTGAAATAATAATAAAATGAAGTATGTCACAAGACATCAAGTGTGCTCTCTGTCCATAAAATGAAACCAGAACAATAGTGGCTAGATTGATTAGGGTAAGTTGATTTCTCTTTATTTTAACATGATAAGTGAAACACAAATGATTTAAAATCAATAGAAGTAAAAGGTACATTATTATATGAGAGTAGACTTGAATCTTAACTGGTATTAATGTAGATGGCAAATAGATTTATGATAGATAGTTGATTGATAATCAGTCTTATATAAGTCAAATAACTTATAGATGTAATAAGTAATAGTCAGAAAACGCATTGCTATTTTGAATAAAATTTTTGTACAGATTATAACACATACATTAAGAATATTGAGAAGCCCTGTAAATTTTCATGCAGAGTAAGGCACACATGGCTATGTCACGGAAATGGTCCCTGACTCAGTTACTAACTAGCTATCTAAATACAGTGTCACTGGACTTCCTAAGGCCTTTGTTTTCTTCTCTGTAAAAAGATGCAGTTATATAAATTCACCTCCTAGGGCTATACTTGAATGAATCTACTAATATTTCAACAATGATTGTATGGAACCAACTATAGGCATGATATGGAAATAATTTGCAAATGAATTGAGTAATATCTTGGTTTCATAAATTATATCTGCACAAATATAGCAAGGTTATCAGTATGATACATGTATAAAATATGCATAGGTCTGTATTTATTTCAGAGATAGCACCACCAAAGCATCCAATTAATGAATCTATCATTCTATCATGATAGTTTTGTACTGAACTCTTAATCTAGGCCAGACATCTTTCATTTCTTTCCAAGAACTAATGTATCTAAAAAGAGAGATATTTGCTCTGGGATTCAATACTATAATGCGAATGTTAATACATCTTATAATGATATGATCTGTAAAATGCAAAGGCCTTTTCATATATCCAAAATCATTATTATATTAAATAATGCTAAATACTAAGTTGAATGTATCAAATAGTAAATGAAATTCCCTGTTTTGATAATAATTTATCTTTTAATAATTCTCCAAAAGAAACAAAGATTTTTAAATATCTTGTCTCTGCAGGAATTTTGGTTTAGGTTTTTCTATTGAGAAGAGTTAGACATCGTCATCCCCTTCACCCTTTTGTCTCTTTCCACATACATAGCTTGCTTATGCCTGACCAAGACCAAGATTTGCTTTTGTTATGTTTGTTGTTGTCTTTCTATAGGATGAATCCCAAAAAAATACGTGGAACATTAAGAGAACGTAAAGAAGTATAGACCGTCTCTTTCTACCCCCATCTGAAGGTTTGAATTTTAGTCCTCATGGAGAAATGACAAAAACTGAGGCTGAAGAAGCCATGTTCATTGAGAGACTGAACAAAAGCAATACTACTGACAAAATACGAACAAGATTTGGGAAGAGGGTTGCCTCACACATAGCTACCCACAAACACACAGACTCTAACAGACAAGCTCACAAGTAAATACTTCCCTGTCGACCTGCAAGAGTTGAAATCACAAGACCCAGCAGAGAAGCTATCTTATGGAGGCACATATTTCCAAGCAGTAGCCAGGAACCTCCCCTAAGTTGCTTATTGGCATGTTCCTCAAAGAGTAGCCTAGCATAGTGGAATATAAACAAGCGTGCTCCTGCCTATGTGTAAAACATTATCTGCATTAGCTTTCTATTGCTACTTAACAAATGACCACAAATTTAGCAGCTTACAACAACACACATTTCTAATCTCAGAGTTCCTGTGGATCAGGAATCTGGGCATAGCTTATCTGGGTTCTCAGGTTCAGGGTCTTCCAAGCTGCAGTCCACATGTCAGTTGTGGCTGAGATATCAGAGGCTTGAATGGATATGAATCTTCTTCCAAGTTTCTGGAGGTTGTTGGCAGACTTAATCTCAGTGTGGTTCCATTTGTTAGTCAGATGCTACCCTCAGGTACTAGACGCCTCTTGCAGTGTCTACCTGGAGCCCATTCCATAGGGAGTTCATACACGGCTGTTTGCGTCTTCAAGTCCAGCAGGAACATCTCTCTGACCCGTGGGAGGGCTCCAGTCCCCTTTTAAAGGGATTTTCCTCATTAAGTGAGGTCCACACATGATAGTCTCCCTTTTGATTAACTTAAAATCAACTGTTTTGGGATCTTAGCTGCATTTGAAAATACCTTTTCCATATTTTACTGGCTAAAAGCAAGTTTCAGGTTCCACCAGCACTCAAGGGGCAGAAATTATACAAAAGTAAAACTCAATGGTTATCACCCTTAGGGTGTGTCCTCTACACTACCACGATGGAGATTTCCTGAAAATAGAGTGGGGTGGAATGAAATTTGGAGAGGAGAAGACATTCTCTAAGAACTACATCAGAATGCATCCAAGTGGAGCTGCCCCAAGCATTCTGTTACTTGGGGTGACAGGTGTGGTGTATAGGTGCGTATGTGTAAATGGAAACATCAATTCCTCCAAGCATTTTTAGACTTTCGGGCGCGGGGCGTCTGGTCGGTCATCCCTGAATTAGAATAAGATCAAGCTGTCAATTTTATTCCTCTTAAGAGAACCGTTGCTTCCTGAAAAAATTTAAGGAAGTTTACCCCGAGTCCAATAGCATTGTTGGCTCCAGAGGAGCAGAACTTCTCCCAAGGATTACAGAGCCCACCCTCAAGAGTGACAATTTTAACTTTCCCTACTATCAATAGGTAGCAAAGATTATAGTTCTAATTTGTGGGCACATGTAACCACTCGTGAGGTTCTGGTCAATATTTGTGCTGAAGCCTCCCAGGAAGGTATCTAATGAAAGAGATATTTTTTGGAGTATCAAGATTTCAATATAAGCATAAATGTAACTCAAAGGTTTAGAATTCCTTGGCTATCAGTGTTATCAATGATGGTTAGTAGCTGAGTCAGTGTTACCAACAGCACATACAAAACATAGATGAAAGATAGATAGATAGACAGGTGGTTGATAAATAGATGGATAGATCAATAGATAGGTGGTTGGTAGATAGATGGTCAGATCAGTAGCTAGAAAGATGCTGTCAAGAAGACTCTGACTCAGGGTAACTTATGCACAACAAAATGAAATGTTGCCTGGTCCTTTGTCATCCTCATGATTGTCACATGTTTGAGCCCATCGTTGCAGCTATTGTGCCAATCCATCTCACGGAGGGTCTGCCTTGCCTTTGCTGGCCACTACTTCAACAAACATATGTCCTCCTAAAATTACTGATCTTCCTAATGATGTGTCCAAAACAAGTGAGTTGGACAATTTTCTGTTGTGATTCATAAAGTTTTCATTGACTAATTTTTGGAAGTAGATCAATTCCTTTCTTCCTAGGCTGTCTTAGTCTAGAAGCTCTGCTGAAACCTATCCACAATTGATGACCCCTGCTGGTATCTGAAATATAGTGGCATAGCTTCCGTCATCACAGGAACACACAGGCCACTCCAGTATGACTAACTGAGAGATGTGTGGTGGATCCAAAATAAATTTCCAGTATTACCATAAAGAAGAACTCATATATTGGATTCTGTAAACTTCTTTGGACTCGGGCAGACATGGCTGTGGCAGCATGCTAGTCTTTTTCCTATTCTTGCCTATTCTGTAATATAGTCTTTGGATTCGGGCAGACATTGTAGCTCTGGCATCATGCTTGCTTGTCTGCTTCCCACTTTTGTCCTTTTGAATATATGCCAAATAAAACTTTCTTTTTACTTTACTAAACTTTGTGATGTTATTCCCCTACAACAGTTAATGGCCCTGTGAACAGGATCTGAAGCTACGAATCCAGTCAACTTCGAAGAGACCTGGACTGCGGAGCAGAAGCTGGCAAAGAAAGGTCCTTTCTTCTGGACCCACATGTTCCCACTCCATGTCCCTTCGACATTGACGGGGTGAGTGCTCTCAGAAAACGAACCTTTGCTTATTCTTTGTTGCTCTCCTTCTCATGTTTTCCTAAGTTTTGTTTGGCATATTTCTTTGAAAAACCAGTTGATTGATTAAGGAGAATCTTTGTTAGATTTTCGCTTGATCCCTTGGTTAAGAGAAACATTTAGTAACTCTTTAAGTGAACTGCAGTCTAGGCCTGGATTCAGGCGTTTGAAGAGGAAATTCTATTTTCAAAGAGCTGTGAGTCACTATAAGCTGCAAAATTCGGACCTTTTTGTGGCTCAGAGAAAACCTGGAAAATAGTGCTCTGTTTTGCCAAATTCTTAGGGGGAGGTGGCAGCTCATGACCTGTGTTTTTATATTTAAGGGAGAAGTGGTAGTTCTGTACCTGTTTTTTCCATTGAATTGAGTTGATCTTACCAAAAATTGCTGTATACACTTTAAGAAACTAGGATCCCCATGTCCTTGTTTTGTGTGGTATTATCTGGTGAGTTTATGTGGTCTTTCTGTCTCCTTTTGTTCTAAGAGCTTGTTTCTGGTCTAGAGCATTGTGTCTAACTTTGTCTTAGATTAATTAGTGGCTATGGCTAAGAATTGCTGTTTTTTGTAAGGCTAGTCATAGAACCTCAGTTCCTTCTTCATCCAGAAAAAACAGCATCTTGTGTCTGTCTTGTGATTTAGATTTTCGATAGCTACTTGGAGAAACTTAGAGATAAATTGGTCTATTTGAAAAGTACGCTAAGATCTTTGTTTTACACTATGTCAGTCTTAAAAGTGAAACCTTTTTAAGTAACTTAAGCTAGATATTACATGAAATGTGTTTTATTTAAGGAAAAAGGATAGTTTTGTCTTAAAGTAAAAGTAGCAGTTCCAGAACAGTAAAAAAGAAAGAAATTAGCTACATTTTGTCTTTCAAAATGCCTCCATCAATTTAAACATATATAAATGTATTCCATTAGTCAAGAGAGTGAGGGCAGGCATGATCAGGCCTCCCCACCTCCCAGTCTCCATGGTCCTATAGCTCTAGGGATGCTTTTGAAAGACCCCTTTCCAGCTGGGTGGAGACTCTTTTAAGACTAAAGATAAGAAAAATTGCTGATTTGCTATAGTTATCAGAAATTGAGTAGATCCTAATCATAAAACTGTAAACAAGTTTTCTTATCATGGGGGAACTTTAAGAAGTCAAAAAAAAAAAAAAAAGTAGAAATCACAATGAGACACATCTGAAGTGGCCTGGAAAAAATGTTTCCAGCAGTAGCCAGACACTTAAGGTTACATCCATATCAATGAGTTGGTCAAGTGAGCAGAGACTTTGTGATTTCCAAAGCCAGTTGATAAAATCTTTAGGGGCTAGAATTAGACTGGGGAAAATATGAGAAGTAGTAAAAGTTGAACGAAATCTTAGAATGTTTAAATAAACTTTTCTTTCAACAACAGTTATGTATTAATGGTATACAGGCTTAAAATAATTCCAAAGGTATTTTAGGGAGCTTATTGATGTTATCAAGTTAATAGATATTTGTCATAATTTAAGTTCATATACTTTGTCTTTTTATACCACAAGAGGATATATAGATATATATATATTTAAGTCTGCAAATAAGTTTTCATTTTTGCCATTTAAAGGGATACATTGTAAGAGATATACCACAAAGGTAACCTTTAAGAGGTTTATTGAAAAATAAGTTTATTTGTTATGGTCAAGTTTCATCTGTCTGACTAAAGTTTAATGGTTTAATTTATGAGATTTTTAGGAGTTTTAATGTTAAGTAGCATATAAAACAAAGAATTGGGTTTCTCCCAGTTAAAATAACAAAATTTTATTTAATTTCTGAGTTAAAGGGTTAATTTATTCTTTGTGTAATCTGCCTGGAAGACAAAAGTTTGGCCTCATTAGAATTAAGATTCCTGAGTCTGAATACCAAGCCTCATGGCTTTTAGAAAAGAAAGCAAAGGGTTTTACTTTAACATCTTTGGTTAAATAACTTGTGTTGTTTCACAGTGACCTATATTATTATCTCTTTATTGCCAACTTGGTCGCAACTTTATCTTTTTAAATCTAGCATTATCAAAGCCAATGGTTTGATTGAGGAATTCACATCATTTTACCTATGAAGTTTTTTTTTATTACTATTGAGGTATTTGTAGATTTGATAATCTTGGTATATTTTTGGTATATCCTGACTATATGGTATTTTGCCTCAAAATTATTATGCATTATATCTGAAGCTCTTTGAACATGGTTAATGGCTATATTTAGAAATATTTTTATCTAAAGTTCTTTTTAACTGATTTTATTTGGTCTTTACGTTATGCTTATAATTAATTTCTATCAGGTTTTTCACTATTAACAAGATTATGTTTATCAATTAATCATGGCCATATTAAGTTTTGTCACCTGCAGACAAGTTTTTACTTTGCTGATTTGCTGAAAAAGTTTGACCAAAATATCTCAACAAAAAGATGGACTATATTGGACTTGCTAAAAAGATTGTGACTAGACTGAATAAAATTTCCAGAGCTCCTAGGCAGAAGCTGACAAGTTTGCAGACTGCGGCTGATCCAGAATCACATGGAAAAGAAATTAACTACATAAGACTGAGTAAACTAAAGGAAACTATGGTTTTTTTTTAATATTGCTGATATTTTAATATTGCTGATAATTTCTGGATATAAGAAATCATTCTCCTTTCTCCTAAATTATCTAACTAATGGGTTTAGATATTGTAACTCTTGAATTAGAAGTTCCTGTTGATAACCTTAGCCAAGTTGTAGATATCATAACCAGAGAACTGTCTGAAATTTGAGCTATGATTTTACAAAATAGAACAGCATTAGGTTTCCTGTTAGTCTCTTAAACAGTTTGTGCCTCAATAGATAAACGTTGCTGTATTTATATTAATACTCAATCTGAGGTTTTGCAGAATGTAGTTGCTGTTGAGGCACATGAAAAGCGGTTACTGATGCTGCTTATGTAGAGACAAACACCTCATGAGATTTGTTTCCTTGGTTCAAAGACCTTAGGGTCATGGTTTCATTGGTTATTTCAGACAATAAACACCTCATGAGATTTGTTTCCTTGGTTCAAAGAACTTAAGGTCATGGTTTCATTGGTTATTTCAGATAATAAACACCTCATGAGATTTGTTTCCTTGGTTCAAAGAACTTAGGGTCGTGGTTTCATTGGTTATTTCAGACAATTGGCCTAATATAGCTGTTAGTGTTTTTGTTTTATTTCCTATTTTGCTGTATGGTGCCTGGGATCTTAAAAACCAGATGATGCCCAATTACCATTTGTTGAGCATTTTTAATAAAAGATTCTATAACACGATCATGATCCAAAGGAAAGAATGATGAGAGAGTTGTATGTAATTCTCCTGGAATCCAGATTTCTGGTTTTCATGGAGGTTGAAGCAACCCACACAGGACATGGCCTTTGGGTGTCCTTTTGAACCTCGAGCTTTGAGAAAAAAACTGGTTCCTGAAGATACTTTGAGTCAAACAATGGTCCAGATAAAGTAAGACCATTTTGCTCTGGGTATTGAGTTGTTTTTTTTGAAAAATTCAGTCTGTTTTAGGAAACTAACTTCAAAGATCAGACAGAGTTATGTTTAGGGTAAATTAGTAACTACTTTAATCAGTCTTTAAGACAATGTCATATGAAATACCTGTGTAATGTTTGTAATCAAACTGTCACCCTCTTACGATGCAGAAAATTATGTATCTTAAAGAAACCAGACTCTCAGAAGAGATAGACCTCATGGCTCAGACTCCATTTTGTCTTTGGTTTCATTTCTGCTTCTGAGAAAGTGACTCATGACTGTTAATAGGTAAACCAAGGAGGGGCAGCTTGCCCTTGAGAAGAACACTTAGTATATTTTAAGCAGACTAACTGAAGACCTCCTATAGGAAAGGTCCATCCTGTATTATCTTGCTAATCATTAGTTCTCTAATGAAAACTTGTCACGTGTAAATTTTTCTATATTTTCTGTTTCTTCTAGACAAACTTTGTGTGCTCCTTATGGATATATGTTTCTGTGTAGATATGTTTCTAATTTAGATGACTCCTTTCCAACTGATAGTGAATTTGTGTGGGCAATCTCTTGTTTAGATTCCTGATGAATGTGTGGACAATGCATTCTGAGAACGTTAGGATTATCTTTAAGTATTCACAGTAACAATGCTAGTAAATACTGAAAAGGTAATGTTAAAATTGTAAAATGAAAGTTAGAAGAAAACCCATTGGTCCAACATTCAGGGTATGGTTGGTAGCTTTAATTCCTACTTATGGTATATGTGAGTTGGAGAAATCTTTAAGAAAATTTGGCAGTCACTATGGGACAAATAACAGATGAGATAGAAGCACAACAGTGATCTCTGATCTCATCAGCCAAGGTGACATGAGCTAACAAAATAACTTTAGATTTTTTTTATTAGTCCAAGAAAGTGTAGTCTGTGTTGTAGACAAGGTATACATAGAATTAGACAGCAAGCTACTTGATTACACATTGTCACACCCTTACAAACACCAGATTTGTTTTGTTGGTTACCATCAGGAATAAGGACTAGATCACTATTTCAAGGAATAGTAATATTCTTAGTCTACATCCTGATAGTATTAGGCATAATAAAATTTATCCTCTATTGTCTTACACACCTAAAGGGCAAAAGAAGGCCTCCGGCTAAAATGTTGATGTACATTGAGTCTGCTCACTCCAGCAATGCGACTGATGAGAACATTGCCCTTACTTAAGATCCTGGTGAAGAACCAGATGGTATCCGGTGGAAAACCAGCACCGTGAGTTTAAAGAGCCTGCAATGGCCGCCATTTAGGAGCTCATCTAAGTCCAGGTATTGATCATCGATGTGTTATCTCCAATCTCCGATCAAAAGGAGGGACTGATTTTAAGAAATAATATTGGAGTTATTATTCCCTCTCCTTGAGCATACAGAATGTGACCCAGCTGGAGCTGGGCTCAAAAGGGCTCACAAGGACTCTCAAGGACACATCAACTGGGCCCCAAGGTATAAAGACAATAGCTAAGATAATCTTGGAAAATATCTTTTGGGGAAACTTTCACATAAATCCCATCAAACAGAACACAAAAGACTTTCCACTCTTATCTTTTTCTATTAGCATTTAGTGAATAGGAATTTGTTGGACCGGTGAAGACCCTCCTGATTCTCATTACTGAAACCTGTACCAATGATTGTTAAGAAAGATGATTCAAAATGTAAGATTACAATTTGCAGCCAATCAGTGAAAAAGGGACACTTTCAGTGATTCTATCCATTTTGTGATGTTGATATATACTGATGATTCTGTAACCTCCCTTGGACTTGGGCAGACATGGCTGTGGCAGCATGCTTGTCCTTTTTCCCATTCTTGCCTATTCAGTAATATTCTTAGGATTCGGGCAGGCATTCTAGCTCTGGCAGCATACTTGCTTGCTTGTCCACTTCCCACTTTTGTCCTTTTGATAATATGCCAAATAAAACTTTCTTTGTACTTTAAAAAAAAAAAAAAAAGAAGAACTCATATACTGATAATTCTTATTTAACTACCTCAAGTCTCTTTTTCATAATAGATCATATAAGATTATAGAGAACAGAATCAATTTTCAGAATTTTTTTTCAGCTAATAAATTTAAGAGATGGCTAAAGTATAAAATTCATGGTCTACCTCCACACTCCAACTAAAATAGAAACTAAGCATGTCTAGATAGCATAAATGTAGTCCTTGGAGAAAAATTGTACACTGTGTCTCCCCTTTCACAACAAATTGTACTGCTGTGGTCCCAGCATGCCATAGGATAATGACTAGCTATGGCAAGCACTTACTGATGAAAATCAAGACTACAGCCTTCAGAATGGATTACACCTCAACATGAAGAAAACAAAGATCCTCAAAACTGGACCAATTAGAAGCATCATGATAAACAGAGAAAAGATTGACATTGTCAAGAATTTCATTTTACTTGGATACATAATCAATGCCTATGGAAGGAGCAGTCAAGAAATCAAAGGATGTATTGTGTTGGGCAAATCTGCTGCAAAAGACTTCTTTAAAGTGTTAAAAAGCAAAGATGTCACCTTGAGGACTAAAGGTGAGCCTGATCCAAGCTATGATATTTTCAATCTCCTCATATGTATACGAAGCTGGAAAACAAATAAGGAAGACTGAAGAAGAATTGATGTATTTGAAATACGGTATTGGTGAAGTATATTGAATATACCATGGACTGCCAGAAGAATGAATGTATCTGTCTTAGAAGAAGTACAGCGAGAATACTCCTTAGAAGCAAGGATGGCGAGACTTTGTCTCACGTACTTTGGACATATTATCAGGAGGGCCAGTCCCTGGAGAAGGACATTATGCTTGGTAAAGTAGAGTGTCAATGAAGAAGAGGAAGAGTCTCAATGAGATGTATTGACACAGTGGCTGCAACAGTGGTCCCAAATGTAGCAACAATTGTGAGGATGGTGCAGAACCGGACAGTGTTTCATACTGTTGTACAAAAGGTTGCTATGAATTGGAGCTGAGTTGACGACACCTAACAGCAACAAAAATGTGGCAAGAAAATTCATTGCAGGTCCCTCATTTATGGATAATGTAATTGTAACTAAGTATTCATTATGTAGGAGCACAATTAATAAACCCAGCTAAGAGCATGACTTGTAGTCATGCCTACATAGTTACTGATAATTTAGACTAATGCGTTTGACATATCAGGTAAGAAAGATAACAGCCAGTAGGGCCAAATTGTTTAATAATAATTGGTAATCTTGATGAGACTAGAATAAATGTATTCTAATTTCATTGCCTATTAATTTCCTTCGGCCATTTTTGTAGTATTGCTCCCCATTATGACCTTGAAACTTCTGGAGGTCAAGGGCCATGGTCGACAATATTTATATTTAAAATATCCCCTAACAATTTTTCACACTTTAGGTAGTCAATAGATGATCATTGAAAAGGTGACTGAATGAGAAGGAAATAATTCAGCCTATAAATTAATGATTTAACATAATCAACACTGAAAGAAATAAAAAAAAACAACTCTCATTCCAACTATTAAATTTATTTGTATTAAGGCAAAGAAAACAAAATAATAAAGCACGCTCTGAAATTTGAAAATAAAGCAGGAATGGCTTTATAAAATAATGTCACCCAAACTCGGTGTATATAACATGTTTATCTCTAAAATAGATTACTCTGGAAGCTTTTGAATTTCTGGAAATGCATTTATATCAGAGCATACACAGCACAGCTTGTCTAATACTTTCATATTGGATGACTAGTTCTTAAACTATGTTTTCTTTGTAGTTAAATCCTTGGTTTAAGGGTTTGCAAGTCAGCCAACATAAAATAATAATAACAACAAATACCAGATAGGATTATATATCTACATCATGAAGCACTAGACTAACATAAAAAGAGATTACAAAAATACTGTAAAGTTTATATCTACCTTTGAATTTGATAGTGGAAATAGAATTTTTTCTTTTCAGTAGGAGAATGTTTTCCTTATTTGTATTATTCTTAATTTACTTTTGGACATTACTTTGTTGCATTAATTTAACTAATAAATATTTAAAAGCCAAACATAGTCTGAAGTTCTGACAATTTTTTCCTAATGGATTTTATTTGCAAAAATATTTTGGTTTAAGTGATTGCTTATATGGAAATATATAAACATGTTTTCTTCAATTCCTTACACAGAATCAACAAAGCGTTTGAGGAAAAAAATATAATTATGTAACTTATATATGTGGGGAATGTTGTGTGTGAATATATTATAGGGAAAAACATATTGCCACTTATCTGAGCTTCATAAATGCAGAGACAGTTCTTGATGCTGTGTTCCACCCAAGATCTGAACCCTCTTAATGATTGAGAACAAATGCAATTACATGCAAATATCTTTTAAGAAAATATTAACTATGTAAATTGTATGCATGTAAAATGCTCAGAAGCTGTGTTTACTGATAAATTCAACAAGAATGTCCTGAATGACTACCCAGGCACTGTACTAGGCACTGGTATGTAAGAAAAAGATCCCCTGCCTTCCAGCACAATAATTTGCAATCCTGGCTCTGTTTCATTATTACTCATAAAGCTACTGAAATAAATATACTTAAGCTCCCTTCTGGAAAGCGCAATTCAGTACGTCTTGTGCAGGTTCTAAGCCAATCAAGTTTGTCTTGTGCAGGTTCTAAGGTAATCAATTAAAATGCTGTGATTGTAATGAATCTGTATCTATTTATCTATCTATCTCTATATATTTTAAATAGCCGTCTAGAACTCACTGATAGTAAGAAAGGCAAATAATAAAATTAAGCTTAAAAACACTATAGAAAAATGACTTGGATACAAAATGATCCTTGATGAAGACAGCTAGCCTGTTATAGGTAGTTCCCGACTTACAACATACTCGAGTTACGGAGTGTGTGGACTGGACCTCCTGACACTGTCAGAGGGGGCGACAACAGAATGACCCCAGGGTCTGCAGCGGGGGCAGTAACGGCTGCCAAGGCAGTGGCGTCGCTGGGGTTGGTGACACCTCTCGCCCAGGGCGGTAACTCGCCACACCCTCCCCGTCACCTGCCAGTCGGAAGAGGGTCTCCGCCTTGGCGGACAGGAGAGAGGAGGAGCTGCGGGAAGCAGGGGGAGGGGGCCGGGAAAGATGGCTCAGGGCTGCATGGCTCAGGGCTCTGCCCACTGAGGGGTCGGCCGCCAGCCCTACCAACCGGGGGTGAGGAGGGTGACACCATGAGTTACAGCCCTCGGTGACAGTTACCCTAGTGATCTCACTGCATAGAAGAGGAAAGTGCTAACCAGTGGACTGTTGTGGTGACCCAAGTGAGTGACGAAGATTTCCAATCAGAGAGGAGCGAATCTGAGAGAAATTTGGGAGGATCAGTCTTCAGAATGTGGTGATTGTTGGGTATGGAGCAAAAGGTAGAGAGAGAAGTAAAGGATGAGACCCAGGCTTCTGTTTAAACCAATGTATTTTCTGTTTTTCCAGTATTAGTGACATTGAAGATTAGTTGACTTGTCAGCGGCTGGATGTGTATCTGCAGTTAATCAGGATTCCGAGATTTAAAACGTGTATTCATTGCAATAGAGGAGACAGCGTGAGTCATAGAAGTTGGTGTATATTGACAGGAAAATATCAGAAGATGAAGAATAGAACTCTGGGAGAAGAAAGAGTTGCCTGTAAAAGAAACTGAAGAAAAATATTCATAGTTTCAAGCATTTTTCCACATCAACTATTTAATATATTCTGCTTACAATGCTTTTCCAGTCACCATGCAACCCCCATTCCTCACCTTGCTGACTCCTCTCCAGCCGTCAAACCCCAGCTTCATTGTTAATCCCTAGAGAGGACTTCCCTAACGCTCTGCCTGTATTTTTATCCTCCTTTCAAACTCTCCATTTGCATGATACACTCTTTTTTTCATTGCACATACCAAAATTTACAACTGCATATTATTTCTTTATTTGCCAAAACATAATTCCCCACTAAGCCATATGAACTAAGAGGGCAAGAAAACAAGTAGTTATTATTAATAGACTATTTTTAGAGCAGTTTAAGTTTTACAACAAAAAAAAAGAAAGTACAGATTTCCCAAACCTCCCTCTCCCCTTGACCACGGTTTCCCCTTTGCATTAGAGTGGCACATTTGTTACCATTGATGAATCAGTACTGATGCATTGTTTGTAACTAAAGTACATACTTTACAGTAGGGTTCACTATTTATGTTGTGTAGTTCTGTGGGTTTTAACAAACACATAATGTCATATGTCCATCATTACTGTAACATACATAACAGTTGCACTGAGCTAAAAATTCCATGTGTTTCACTTATTTATCCATTTCCTCCTCCAACCCACCCATCCCTCCCCCACACCAAACCCTTGGAAACAGCTCATTTTCTACTGTCTCTGTAGTATTGCTTTTCCATAATATCAAATACATGGAGTCATACAGTATGTAGACTAGGTTGTTTCACTTAGAAATATGCATTTAAGGTTCGTCTATGTCTTTTTGAGGCTTGATAGATCATATATTTTTACCACTGAAAAATATTCCATGGTGTGGATGTACCACAGTTTTTCTGTTCGCTTATTTTACTTTAGTATATTTTTTGTTTTTTAATTTTTTTGGAAAACAAGACATGACGCATTGGAAAACGAACTTAGGTTCCGTAGGCCTTTAGTGTGAGGTTTGTGTGTGCTTATCTGCCTAGGAGTTAGGCTGTGTTTACCCGTTGCTGTAGTTGTGATGCCAGAGGTTAAAATTTCCTCTGGTGTTTTTGTTTTTGTATCCCCTGTCGTCTTTGGGTATCCCTAGAGACTCCTTCTTAAATAAGGTCTGAGGATTTCAGTTTTTTTAGCTTTAATCCCCTACTCTAATACAAGGTGGCAAGGTTATAGGGGAAGTGGAAGTATCCTCCAGTCCTATGATTTAGTCTCAGTGTTTTAGTGAGTCTGAGTCCCTGGGTTGTGACCTGAACAAGCACTTCTCAGATCCTCTATCCCCTTAGGTGAAGGCTAGAGAGGACTGGGGTTGGGTATTTCCCTTCCCCCACATTGGTTAGGCATTGGTAAATCCCACGTTAGTTAAGCCCTGGTAAAATATATTTCTTTGAGGGCAGACCTTGTTAAGGAGAACAGGATTCTGGGTTTATACCTAAATGGTTACTTTTTCCTTCCTCTGCTGGAAGCATCAAGGCATTTTTCTCCGTCTTCACAGTGAGAATCTGGTGGGGCTCCTGCATAAAACACGTGAAAGTCTGTCCTCCTAATGAGACTGGGCCTCCCCCTTCACAATGTTGAACTCTCCAGCTGTCCCACGCGAGCCTCCAGAGGGTTGTCAATTCCAGTTTAAAGTGTCCCTACCAGTACTGACTACAGCTGTGGGCTTCTGCCCCTGGGGTTTGCTCCCAGTAGGCTTTGTAACTGCCTGTCTGTCTCAGCAGTGTTCAGGGAGCAGTTTGCCCCGTGACAGCAATTTTCTGAAGGCTCAAAGAAGTATTTTGGATTTTCTGTTTGTTCATCCTTTGTCTTGTGAAAATGGGGGTGAGGACTTTCAGGTGCTTTCCACGTTGGACCAGACACTGGAATTCTTTTTTTTTTTTTTTTTAATCACTCCATTTCCAGAGATTAGCATTAATATTATTAGACTGATAAGTATTTGTTGAAAAATATGACTAAATGGACGATTTTAAATTATTCATAATATGTTCTACTCTGATATCAGGTCTTAGCTATTTTTAGCCAGTTTGCACTCTCATTTCCACGCATTGTGGTCTGTTTGTTTTTCTTTTATTCTCTTTTTTATCCCCTGTCATTCTCCATACCTATATTCTATTTTTCCTCCTCCCCAAGTATACAGATAACATTCATCTCTAAATATTACTTTTTAAATCTTTTCATGAGTATGTGGAAAAGAACTAGAAGTATTGAGTAAAAAGAACCCAGTTTTATATTCACTCAAATGGTGAATAATCAGGATAATGTGATATGCCTTTATCTCTGGGAATTCTGGAGAAACAGTCTCAGGCGGTCTCTGGAAGACTAATGCGCAAAGTCTGACTGATCCAGTACCAGTGGGAGGATAGATATCTGAAGCCAAGAGAAGGGTCATGAATAAAAGATCATAAAACAAAGAGAAGGATCATAAAACTCGATGTGACAGCTTCCTCTTTTACTCAAAATGAAGTATCTGGCACTGGACTTCGTCATCCCTCTGAAAACAAAAAGGAAGTTGAGCAAAACATATAAAGTAATTATTTCTGGACAGTGGAAATTAGGCAGCATAAAACTATAATTCCTGAGAGAAGTAAAGCAAAGCAGGTGTTGATGGTAACGGCTCCAATTTTCTGCCTGGAGGTAATTTCTTGTCCGAAGTACAATGAGGCCCCACCCAGAAAGAAATTTATAATCTCAGTAAATTACAGAGAAACAGAGCCTGAGGAGGCCAACATGGCTAGATACGCAGGGGAGGATCCCAGAGAGGGGAGAACTACAGTTTGGCTGAAAACGAATTAGTGCATGATCCGATAAAATCCCAGAAGCGAAGGCAGAGAAATGCCAGGGAAAGTAACCCCTACCAGGGAACAGTGAACGGAACATTTTCTAGAACTCACGCAGAACTTGGAGATGTTTGAATTCTAGACAGGCAGAGTGGAGAGACCTCATTCACTACACAAGACGTTCAGAACAGACATCAGAGAGGCATGTCTTAGTATCAATAAAAACTAGCCCTAGAGTGAGGTTAATTTAGTCTTAAAAACAGACTTCAAGTTTAAAACAAGCTTCAAGAGAATTAAGATGATTGGGAAGCAATTTATCTGTTGAACAAGACATAATTTCATACTCTTAAAAGAAACACAAGGAAATTTAAAAAAAATCAATAACAGAGCATTCATAACATAGAGGAAACAAAAATTAGTAGACATGCAAAGAAGCAGCAAATGTGATCCATAATTAGCCTAAAAGATAGTCAGTTACAGCATATCCAAAAACAGAAGCTATGATAGACTTAGTAACTCTGACCTTTAAAGCAACAGTTACAATATGTTCAAGAATTTACTGTAAAACGTGAAGATTATGAGGAACGATATGGAAGACATTTAAAAGAAGAGGAAGGAACAAGTGGCACTTTTAGAACTGATACCTACCACGTTTACAGTGAAACGGATACACTTGACAGAAGATTAAAATTACAGAAGATTAGTGAATTCGAAATTACATCAATCAAAATTATCCAGTAAGATGGAGAGACAGAAAAAAGAGTGCAGAAAAAGAATGGCGCCTCATAAAGCTGTGTACTAACATCAAACGGTCAAAGAATCACAGAAGGACAAGAGAGGAAAAATAGAGCAGAAGTGCATGAGCTGCCCAACAAAAGCCCAGTCAGCCAGCATAGGTCATTAATGATGTCGCCAATGGGGGTAGACAGGCATTCTGCTGTTAACACACACAGCGATGGAGTCGGTGCAAATTAATCCTTTGGCCAGCTTGGAAATAGAAGTCTATTTATTAATACGAAAGTTACTGAAATACTTTTTTCTTTTCTTTTTTGTTATGAGCTGGTCTAAGTATCGGGTAGTATCTATCTTGTTCTGTTAAGAAGCGCATTCTAGATCAATTTTGTTGAATGGACAGTACTAATGAAATGAGGCGGGCAGAGAATATTCACTGAAGATGAGGGCAGGGAAAATCTAAAAATTGAGGGCAGAGAACATCTGCCATTGTGTACTAGTGGGAGAAAATGAGGGTCTGAATTTGTGGCACTGGAAGGCTAAGCACGAGAGTGGGCTTAAAAGGTTTTAGTGAAATAAAATAGAATTTAGCAACTAACTGAATAAAGGTGAGGAAGAATTCATAGTGGATTCTGAAGTTCTGAAATATTAGGAAAGGAAACATTTTGTAGGGAAAGAATAGATGTTTTGATTTATACATGATTAATTAAAAGCACTACAGGACAGCAAACTAGAATTACCAAGAAAATACGTAGCTGAGCTAAAGTTTGTGAGGTCAATCCCGTAAATTTAGATTTGGGAGTCATTTTAAACATCTTTATTATCTCCTCTAATGTCTAAAGCTATACTAGGTACTTGGTAAGTTTTCAACCAAAGTGTTTTCATGTAATCAACTGATTAATATGACTTGGGTATACGTGCTTGCAGAGTGCTGTAATATTTTTCATGGAGAGTGACAAAGCAGAGGATGCCGGAGCTACCGGGAAAGGCTTACAGAATTATTTAGAGAATGAAGCCACGGGATAAAACACAGGGATGGGAATGCACCGCAAAAGTGGTGTAGGATGGTATTTTTATAGAAGATACTTTGTATTTTATCAAAAAATATTAAAAGGGAAAGCGTCCTGAACAGAAGGTTTCTTTGAGGGTTTTAGACTTGCAGAATTGAACTCATGAGGGTCCAAGAAACTTGTTTGCTGAGGAGAAGATGAAACACTGTATATTTAACTGGGTCGTTCAGCAGTGAGAAGAAAATGGATCGGAGGTAATTCTCGTCATAAACTTAAAATACAGCCTACATGAATGTCTCCAAATGTTAATGCTTTTAGTGCATAGTATAGCAGCGCATGGCCGTAAAGCGTGCAGTACTGGAAACAGCCTAATCATCTAATATTAAAAGCATTGATTAGGAGGGAGTAAGCAATTGTGGTAAAGTCTATGGGACCGTTAACATTTGGAAGCATTTAGCAGCACTGAAATATTTTTAATATGCTGCCCCAGGCAGCCTTTCCATTGCAAACATCCTGTGATGCCAGTGACCTGAGGCCCTGCTGCCGCCTGCTGTCAAGGTTAATCCATCCAGATCAATCCTAGGTATCTAGAGGTTGTTTCGAGCCCATTTAAAAATCATACAACCCAAATCAGCAGTGCTTGATGTCATTTGCATTGAGGACATTTTATTTTATATTTATATGTGCAATAATTTCAGATTTCATATTTTTTCCATTTATTTCACTTCAGTATCGGTAAACAGTAAGCATTTCAAAATATTTAAGTTTGTCTTTCCTAAAAGACTCACACATTTCACATTGTTTTCTGTAATGGTGTAACAATTATCTAGTGATGAAAGAGTCTTATTCAACTCATTTCCCCTCACTTTTTAAATGACTCACTGTTGATAAAAATATTCAATTATCTATCTTTCATCTATCTGTCTCCAATGTATATAGCAGAAGAGGTTCTCTTTGACAGATGAGGAAAATTACTGTCTTAATCAAAATCACATAAATGTCATCTAAATGTCATCGGCAGTAATTCATTATATTCATTAGGTTCTCTTATTAGATATGAAATAAGACTAGGAAACAATATAGACACTTTTCTAGTTAGTAAATTAATATGTCCTAATGAACATGCTCATAAACGGCTGAATCTGTACACAATTCAGTATTGCTACTATCAAGGAAAGCAATTGCTGCTTTGACAGTCACTGGATTCATGATACGTCACAAGATCTCTTGGAATGTGATCAATTTTTCTCCTAAATCAAATTGTAACTCTTAAATAACTATCATATAATTCAGTTTAAATATAAAATCATTAATGCCTCCTTTTAAAAGAAATCATCTGTCTTAGTCATCTAGCACTGCTATAACAGAAATACTCACTCACTTTTTAAATGAATCACAGTTGATAAAAATATCACTCATGAGTGGACAGCTTTAACAAAGAGAAATTTATTTTCTCACAATTTAATAAGCTAGGAGTCCAAATTCAGAGCGTCAGCTCCAGGAAAAGGCTTTCTCTCTCTGTCGGCTCTGGAGGAAAGTCCTTGTCATCAATCTTCCCCTGGTCTAGGAGCTTCTCAGTGCAGGGACCCTGGGTCCAAAGGACAGGCTTTACTCCTGGCACTACTTTCTTGGTGGTATGAGGTCTCTCTGCTGGCTTCTCTCTTTTATATCTCGAAAGAGACTGACTTAAAACACAACCTAATCTTGTAGATTGAGTCCTGCTTATTAAAATAGTGGCCTCTAATCCTACCTCATTAACATCATAGAGGTAGGATTTACAACACATAGGAAAATCACATCAGATGACACAATGATTGACAATCACACAATACTGGGAAGCATGGCCTAGCCAAGTTGACACACATTTTGGGGGGACATATTTCAATCCATAATAGTACTGAAGTGGAATGTTAATCCATTCTAAACAAATTTCTGAAAACTATATATAAATAGTCACTTAGGAGAAAGGAAGAGAGGAAAGGTAAGCCACGGAATGTAGCAATACGTTCAGTAGATACAGATCCAGCCGTAGACATTTAGGTTTCTTCTGGCTTTGTTAGAAGTTGGCTTCTACTACCAAGACTCTTTGTCATTGTTCAATAAATTTAAAAAATCAAGTATGATTTATGCAATGCATGCTTTATAACATCTTCTATTCCCTGTCTTAACAATTAAAATAGTTGACAAATAATTAGGTTTAGTCCTACCTTCACCTTTGAAAAGAGATGTAGGAAGAAAAACAGTAAATGAAGCTAAGCAACTCTAACAACACCCGAAGAATTAATTAGCATGCTGGACTGGCGGCCAAACAATTGTGCAATGGTCTTTCTTTATTTCATTGTAATGACTTTTTCTGACACAGAAGATTTGCCAGGAAAAAAAAAATCTACCAAAACTATGAGTCCCTTTGGATGTCTCAAACTGTTACGCTAGCGTTTATCCATCTGCCCACACCAAAGTATCCTCTGGAAATGTAGTTGGTGATTCTTAATGCCCATGATAGCTCACAAAATACAAACTTAAAATAAACAATGGAAAAAAAAGATGTGAGATTCTAGGTTGCTGGCAATAATTTTTACACGTACAATAAACACTTTTCTACCACTTTTACTTAAATGGAAATAATAAAACATACAAGAATTTAAGTGAACCAACCTTAAACCTGTTTTAATATTTAATTTTTTAAAATGTACTATGTACTGAAAATGATCCTATGTTAATGATACCAAAACCAAATTATTACAGTAGAGTTGATTCCGACTCACAGCGACCCTATAGGACAGAGTAGAACTGCCCCATAGGGTTTCCAAGGAGTGGCTGGTGGATTCGAACTGCCGACCTTTTGATTAGCAGCCAAGCTCTTAACCACTGCACCTCCAGAGCTCCTATGAATGATACAGCATCGTGCAAATACACACAATTATTAAACTCTAAAACACGGGCATTTAAAAACATTATTTTGTTAAAATGATAGCCTCCATATAGGAATAAAGAAAATTTAGAGTATTTTGCTTTCAAATATCTTGCAGCATAATGAAGAAAAGATCTATAAATAGAATAATTCAAGTATTATAGATGGCAATATACAAATAAGTACTATAATATTTGCTAAAATGATAATTTATGTAAGAAAGTTATGAGTCAGAATTGACTCAACGGCAACAAGTTTGTTTGTTTTTTTTCTTTATAAGAAAGGTAGAATAAGAGGGAAACACTGCAGGGTGGAAACATTAGGGAAAGATAGATTTACCCAATTGTACCTAACGTTCACTTTACAGGACAGCTGTGCCTGACTGAGATGCCAAGGAATCCTGTCCATTTCCAGAAATCATGCATGCTGTTTTCGTCCATATCACTCAGCCCTTCTTTGGTGACTCCTCAAAAGCTGGTGGTGGTGGTGGTGGTGGTTTGCTGTTAGCTGGATTCCAACTGCCTCGTAGAGTTTTCTTGCCTATAATCTTTGAGGAAGCAGATCCTCAAGTCTTTCTCCTGCCAAGCGGCAGGGTGGGTTTGCACCCCACCCTTTCCATGAGCAGCCCAGCTCTTAACTTTTGTGCATCAGGGCTCCTTCCTCAAAAGACTAACATATAACATGTACGTATTCGTTGTTGTTAGTTGCCACAGAGCTGATCCCGACTCATAGCAACTCCATATGTTACAGAGTAGAGCTAACTGTTCCATAGGGTTTTCTTAGCTGTAATCTTCACAGAAGTAGATTTCCAGGCCTTTTCTCCCAGGATACCGCTGGATGGGTTTGAGCTGCCAACCTGTATGTTAGCAGTCCAGGGCAAACTGTTTGGGTTGCTAGGCAACTTATATATATTTTCCCTAGGTGACCATATATATATATGTATATATATATATATATAGTAATTTAGATTTTTTCTAAAGTGTGTGTTCAGGGGAGAAAATGCACATCACACTTCCTCAAAAGAATTTAATAAAAAAAAGTCCTTCGACGTATTTGTTTAATGTCCCTACTCAGATTTCTTCTTATGTATTCCCTGGTGGCCACAGTGGTTAAGAGCTGGTCTGCTAACCAAGCGGTCTGCAGTTCAAATCCACCAGCTGCTCCTTGGAAACCCTATGGGACAGTTCTCTTCTGTCCCTATAGGGTTGCTGTGAGTCGGAATTGACTGGATGACAATGGGTTTGCTTTTGTGTTTTATTTCCTATACAGTGGCAATCTTGCTAGTAGCTTTTTTTTTTTAATCTTTTCCGTATTTTCTCCTTTTTACTATGCAAGATGTCTCAGCCTGATTCCAGGCCCTACCTTTAATGTGCATATCCCAAATCCCACAAAATGCCTCCACTTTACAGGATCCTTTCTCCTCTGAGTGATATTTTAACTTGAGCATAACTCTCATGTTTCCACTCATTCGAGCCAATTACATCTAAGCAATTATATTGCTTTCTTAAAAGAGAAATTATGGGGGAAGTAATTTTTACCATAAGGATCCCTGGTGGTGAAATGTTGAGCACTCTGCTGCTAACAGGGAGGTCTGCGGTTTGAACTCACCAGCCGCTCCACAGGAGAAAGGTGTGGCAGTCTGCTCCTCTAAAGATGACAGCCTTGGAAACCCTATGGGGCAGTTCTACTCTGTGCTATAGGGTCACGATGAGTTGGAAGAGACTCAATGGCAACCTGTTTTTTTAAATTTTTTACCATAGTATACAGATTGGATCACACAGGGGAAAACCTAAGCAGACAAAATCAAACAAAACAGAGAACAAGAAATAACCCTGGGTTGTGTAGGGGAAAATAGAAAGTTGAAACTTTTGGACTAAAGGCCTTGTGTTTTCATATAGAAAAAGATAAATTTAGGTTCATACTATAGAGTCGGGTTTTTTTTTGTTTATTTTTGAGTACCATAAATATTTTGCTGAGGGATTAGAATTTAATCTTACAGGTAACAGCAGCCTCTTTAGCAACCATGAGAGTTATAGAACGCAATTACTGTATTTAAAATAGCAATATGGTGATGGCTCACTGACTGGATTAGAAGTGAAAGAGACTGTGGGTAGGCAGAGGAACCAGAAGGCTATTGAAGCAAACTGAATATGGACTGATGAATATTTCAAATCAAGTAGGAGCAATGGGGATAAAGAGGAGGAGGGAATCTGAAAGACTTAGAAGAATCGAATTGCATGCCATACTAAGACATGTTAGACTTATATTTACACGTAAAATTTGTAGATCAGAACATACATTTAGATTGCAGGAATCTTATTATCTCTGAAAACAATCAAATGCAAACAAACATATCTTCTACTAAATAGTAAGGCCAGAAATTAGGTTTCACAACACCAGAAAATAAACTCAATCTCTTGGGAACAAAAACAAATATATATATATATATATATATATATATATATATATATATATGTATTTAATTTAATTTTACAAGCTTATTATTACCTGTTAATTTGTGAATCAGGTAATTTTCCTATGATTTTTCATAGAGTAAATGGAATCTATTTTGCATTTTGTATATACTGGATTATCTGACTCTACTTCTGAATTAATTTAATTTTGATGGTGTATGAACTATGTATATTCTGAGTGTTGTCCAAAATAGGGTGGCCATATTCCAAAAACCTTATATGTTCCCTTCTCAGACAGTCCTTCTTTCTATGGGGAGAAAAGAATTAGAACTTCTATTTATGTATATTTTAAATTTTCTTTTTTTAAGTTTTATTTTGGTATATGTTTAAATATGTGTGCATGTGGATTTGTATGGATATATATGAGTCAACGTAAATATATATGATTTATAAATCTATGCGTGTGTGCACTCATTATGTTTAATTTTTTTATTCAATCTTAAGAATTCGGAGACATCCGTTTTAAGTTTTGAACTAACCGTGAGTTAAGATTCCAGTAGACAAATCTTTACTATGTTAAATCACACACACGTTTCTTCACACTTTTGTTGGAAAGGGGAGAAGGAGCATTTTTGGCTCTTCATAATTCAGCCACAACACCACCATTCCACTTTAGAAAAGAAGTCCCATTGCTCCTACTGAAGGAGAGAGCCTGTGTGCCACAGAACAACACTGCTGGATAAAAAGACCCTGGGAAGAACAGGCTGCCTAAGAACACCACCCCTTGAGCAGGTTGTCATTCCTATTCACTGCCTTGGCTACCATTAGCCGAGGGCTACTAGGAAAACCGCTCAGAGGCCCCACATTACCCAAGTTCAACTGGTTTCCCACCTTTCCTCAAGGACTATCAGGATGAACTTTCCAAGTCTCACACACTTCTTTACTCAAGACACTGTTGGAAACCCAAGCCCTCAGTTCCACTTACCATTTTCCGTATCTACTAGCATGAAATAATTCCATATTCTTTCACAACCTCCACACCCATCCACGATATATTTTGACTGACAAGTTCTATCATTGGCCAATGTCTACACCCTGTGAAGCTATTTCTGCATGTGCGCGCGTCACTTCTCTGTAGAAGAGACCAGCTGTACGTGACAGCGCTGCCATCTCTGCAGGACTCACTTGTGAATTTCTTGTTTGTTCGACAGTGTTTCTTTTTCCTTATATAATCAGTACAGTGAGAGCTCTGAGATAGGTAACGAAACAAAACAAAGAGCAATGCCTACTCTTGGATCATGGTTTCCTGACGTACTAATTCAGTTTCTTTTCTATTAACATTTTGACATCATCAAAAATTCCACTTCAGTTTTTCCTATGAGCAACTCTTCCTCCAGCCCATGTCTTCGTTTCATTTCTGACTCGGCTTAGATTCAGTGCTCCTTAGTTATAACAAAACCCTTGTAAACATGTTTAACTCCCTTTCCCTTTTTCCATCTGTTTTGCTTAACTGGTGAGATGTGATACCTAACTAAACCCAATTTTCTGCCTTCTCCATAACGGCACACATAAAACTGATGACTTGCCTTAAATTTAAGACTACAAATTTCA
Source organism: Dugong dugon (assembly GCA_030035585.1). NCBI lineage: Eukaryota > Metazoa > Chordata > Mammalia > Sirenia > Dugongidae > Dugong > Dugong dugon. The sequence goes on along the minus strand of CM057463.1, from coordinate 192,223,214 downwards.
AATGATCGATTCACACTGACCAGAAATCCAGCAATATTTCTATATTTTCTTTAATTTCCCACAACCCAAAATCTCTTTTGCTCATTTTCTACATTCCTCTAATATTTCCTCTTCCCTCATTGTCAGCTAATATCCTTGGCTCAAGCTTCATTAAGAAAACAGAAGCATTCTGAAAGGAGTCCTCTCATCAAAACATCTGCATCTCTACTCTCTGCCTTCCCTCTTGCTATTATGGGAGACAGAACCTTGCACTTGCTGAGGGACACCCCCTCCACTTGTGCTCTGGACCCCCTCTCTGTCCCTTTCTCAAGGGTTAATTCCTGCTTTCTCTTGCACTCTTGTTTTCTCTATTTTAATTGGCTCATCACAATGGACATACCAAAATGCTATATTCTGGTGATCTCGAAGTTTATATTTAACTTCTCTGAACCACTTCTTACTCAGCGTAGCCATGTAGATTTATTTTAGTGATCTCAAATTTAACACATCTTTTTTTTTTTTTTTTTTTTTTTTTAATTTTCATCCCTAATACTCCCATCTTATTCTCTCTTCATATTCCCCAGGTCAGTAAAGATCATCACATCTACTCAGTTGCTCAAGTCAAAAATACAGACATTGTACTTGAATCTTACTTTCCCCTCAATCCCCAATATCCTATACATCAGTAACTCTTGGTCATCTCAACCTTCAAAATATACCCTAGTCTCTTCACTCTGAACTAGTTCTACGGGCACCATGCTTGTTGGAACTACCATCATTTCTTCTCGGGTTATTTAAATAACTTTCTATGTATTCTGTACTATCACACTTCATCACTACAATCCATTCTCCACTTGGTTGCTTAAAACTCTCCAGAGTGGCTTTCCTTGCACTTGAAATAAACACTAAACTCTTCTGTCTAAAACAGCTCAATATATTCTGCCTTCTTCTCTTTACCCCATCCTATGACTCTCTGTCCTCTGCTGCTATGTTCCAGTCACACTGCTCTTCTTTTGGATTCCTGAGCACATGGAGTACATTCTTATCTTAGAGTCTTTGCTTGGAATATCGTTCCACTTGATCATCCCAAGAATACTTCTATCTACTTGGGGGCTTATGTGGTACCCTCTCAGGAAGGATTTTTAAACCAACCAACCTAAAGGGGCCACGTTGTCATTATATCATATCACCCTCATTTATGCTCTACATAGCACTTGGCCATCTGGTATGATTTCTTGATTAAGTACGTGTTTAGTTATTTAATTATGGAATCCCCCCACCAAGGTATGCAACTTCTCTTCAGCATTGTCTTTCTGATGCTTGGAACAGTGCTTGGCATCTTGTAGGCTCTAAGTAAACATTTGGGAAAATAATAATTTTGAGATAGTCATTGCTTTTCATATAGTCTAGATGGCAGAGTCACAGAGATTTCGTTGGCTCCCATGTGAGTGTAAATCTTGCTTTGGAATCTTAGAGTTGATGCTTCCAATATCTTAAAGGTCCTGTGTCACCTCACAGTGAAGAGAGATCTTTGGATATGTCTTTTAACATGTGATAGGATTGGATACATCTCTCTTCAACAGTATTCAGAAGAATAAGAAAATGTTATTAGTAACAACTATGTAATGTTTGTGCTTTCCAAAATTGTGCTACATTATACAAGAGAATAAACATTATGCAGAGGATCCAAAGGGAAAATAAGTCATCGCTAACTTGGACTGGTCACAATCTTGTCTCTTGTTTATTTTTTAAATTAGTATCATTCCTTTTAGACACTAATGCTTTAACAAGACAAGTTGAAATGAAAGCTGGTAAAAATATACAGTCATCCCCCTTCCTGCGTAGATCTTTGCACATCTTTCCCACAGAGTTTTTCTCTCTTATTTGTAGAAAGTTAGAATAGAGAAAGCAGGGGGAAAAAATGAACCAAAACAGCAGCTAAAATAGCAAAGATGGCAAGGACATAACTTAATTTTACTTCTAAAATATTTACCAACATCCTGTCAATATTTAGGCAATTATTTATATAATTGCCTTATCTAGGACTTGATAGTAATGATTTTGGTGTTGGCTAGTATTCTGTGAGAGGCCAGTTTTACCAAGAATTTGTGCCTGTGAAATTGACCGTTGTGTTGTTTTTTTTTGTTTTTAATAATGGATTAAGGGAGAAAATGGTGGGAGAATACGTTCCTGTTCGTATTATTTTCCACTCAGAGACTTTTTTTACAATATTACTTTTGTAACAGTGTTTGTTTCATACATGACCATGATGTATATGTGAACTGAAGATGTAAGCCATATGCGTAACGACAGGGCGAATGGAGGAAGACATACCAAGGTTGCATTAGTCAGAGCAGAAAAGCCGTCAGCTCTTCTCTGATCAATTTCTAAAGACTTTAGTTTAGGGACATCGATTCAGAGATGGCTTTCCCCAGTCGAAAGCAAATGTAGAGAAGGAAGTGCGTGAGGATGAGAGGAATGGTGTTCTAGGCATTTGAGAAATATGGGAAAAGCCTGCCCTAAGAGTGCGTGGAGGTACAGGCAGACGCTCTAAGAAGCATGGGCTCAACTCTGTGATAAATATATGAACAACTAAATAATCAACATGGGGCTGTATCTGCGAGGGTAAATACAAAATCAATATCTTACAAGTCATGTTGTTCAGATACAGAAAAGATTTAGAGGTAAAAAAATTCTGATTTTCTCCGTGATTTTTCTCTTGCTATGTTTGGGCCTTTGCTACGTAATTCTGAAGGTCTCTTCCAGAAGAATGGGGATGAGAGGAAGCAGGCAGTATTCACACCAGAAGCAAAGTCAGTGGCTAACAAAAAGGAGGGAATTTTCAACCTGTCTCGCACCTGTTTGACTTCTTCCCATTGATCGTGTTTCAACAACTTAAAAAGATGTATCATTTAAGAAATCTTTGAAGATACAAATGATGAACAATCCTCTTCAACAGTGTCGAAAGAAAACCAATGGGAGGTTAAGCCTCATCTTTTTCCTGGATGAATGCATCACAATTTTCTTCCTTATGCAAGTTGAAAATTTGTGGTATCTTTAATAGATTCCACAGCAGCTTTTAAAAATCCATTATGTAGCACTGGATGCTATATAGATATTCATCTCTATTTCCCTTGTCTTATCTCTTCCACATGCTGTTTTTTCTGGGTGTATAATCTATGCTTTGAAGTTGCTATTTCTTTTTTATGAGCTATGTTTTGTTTTATGCATGCTGACTCCAGCAATAGAGAGCTCTATAAACAGATACTCCTGCAAAAATTGTCAGTTTTACCACATGGAGATCTAAACTAAAAGGTGCTGAGAAAGATAATTTTTCTCATATAAATCTAGATGTGATTTTTTTAATGGAATAACTTAGACTCTAGCTGACTTGAAATAAAATATTTTTATATCATTCAACTAATTCTGTGTGTTTATAACAGTTAATAGATGAAGTTTCAGCCGTATCACATAATCACATGGAGAGTACATCTAGATAGTTTCAAAATCAAATTATTTTATCTTAATATTATCCTCAATTGTGTTAGTTAGTAAGAACTTTTTTGCTTGAATTTAATTAATTAGTTAACGATAATAATACAAACCTGTGAGCTCTTTTAAATATAAAATGATTTCTTTTGTGGTTTTATTTATAAACCTTTACTTTTGCTAGATAAGATACAAGCACAAAAATATCTCCTAGTAGCTAGAAGGTTATGGAGTGATCATTAGTAGTATGAGAACATGATTCACACCTCTTAAAAAATGCATTCAGACAGGACCTTTAAGTTTAATTCTGACTAACTAATTATCATTACTTAAAGTATTAAAATCACATGAGCTGCAACAAGAATTGTAAAAGATCACTGGTTTGGGACTTTTGGTTTAGGATAGACTTCACCAAGTACCGCTGTTAGCCCCTGATTGATTCTGTGCTCTCTCTCAACCTCAGGTCTCTCCTTTGTGGAAGAGAGATCTGTCTGATCACCAGCCTGTAGCCATCCACAGTGAGTCCTGAGACATAAAATCAGGAAGTAGGCTGTGCGGTGCAGCAAGACAAACACTGTATAACCCAGAAATGATCAGGCTATATATGATACTTTGTAAACGTTATCAAAATGGGCTATGGAACTAGAACAGGAAAAAAACCTTCAGATGTTAAGCCTGGGTTAGGGAAGCTATTATGTTGCCTAAACAGCTGGGTCATGAATGGGAAAAAGGACAGCAGGTGACATGCAGTTCTGTGTCCACTGTTCCAGCTGAGCTTCTGAGATCACTGACTTTCAGAAGCAGCCACTCAGAAAACAAGCAGATGCCATGGAGCTGCCTTCGCTTCCACCATCATGTCGTTGCTCTCCCGCGATTCCTGTGTGTCTCTTGCATTGCTTACCTGAGGCAGTAGTAAACTTAAATGAACTTCATTTTAAGTAAGTAATAAACATTAATATATATTTAGATATCAGACTTTGCTTTAATAAATAATCACATTCCCTCTCAATATCAGATGTACTCAGAGACCGTGCTTTTGCCCATTTTTCAATTTGGTTGTTTTAAGTTGTGTTTGTTTTCAAGTTTAACTTTTCAAGACTAAAAATAATATTGAGAACGATAGCCTTCAGCACCCTTTATTAAACATTTTGGAGATTATTTTTGGTCCTACCATGTTAAGCAAGTTAAGCACTACATGTTAATCATGCATGTTAAGCAATGCATGAAAAATATAAAAATCTATTCTCTCTTTTTTTGGACAATGTGGAAACACAACTCAGATTCCACTTCCTTCTGAAAACTTCTTTGATTATCCAGCTTTGAGTTAGTGTTATCTTTTACAAATATATAACATTCCATGGCACTAACAATTTTGGATAATAAGTGGGTCTCCAGCAATACACTGGAGAGCTGTCTGATCTATTAATGTGCTGGCCAATATTTTTTATACCATCAAAAACTAGAATGAAGAAACACAAGAAACATTTACTGAATTTGTGTATGATACAAAGTTGGGAGTATTAAAAATTTCAATAGGCAAGAAGGTGACTCGAAACCAAAACAAATAACTATAATATGAAGAAATTTAAAATTCACAAAGTAAGTTAAAATAATTGCAAATTTCAGGACCAGGAGATCTGATCAGAATTGAGTCCTTTAGAGAGTGACGTTGCTAGAGCTTGCATTAAGAAAAGAATGACAAGCTTTTGACTGTTTCAAGCACAATGTGAGCTCACAATGTAATATGTGGCAGGAAAATAAAACAAAGTAAAGCCTCCACAAAGATTTGAATTTAGGCTGCATTTATCGATGTATACTGTCCAGAAAGAAATAATTGGCAAGACTTCTTATCAGTCTGACTGAACATGGTGCTTTTGAAATGAAGAAGAAGAAAAGCATGGGCTTTATATTTGATTCAGTGAGCCAAATTAAAAAAAGAAAAGTAAAAATGCAGCATACCTACAAGTGAGATTCAGATGAGTAAGAATCTATACCGTTAGTCTCCCGGGGGATTAGACACAATTAACCTTTACACAGAATACTGCAGTGAAGGACGGTGGCACTGTCTAGATGGATTCCAAGAGCTGCCTTGGAGAAGATGATTTTTACTTACCTTGTGTAACTCTAAAGGCCTGGCCATTCATTGAATAAATAAACCCCTAGAAGGCAAAAGCCATTTCTTTATAATTCATCAGAGCTCCGCACAATGCCTGGTACAAAACAGGCAATGAATAAAATATAGAATAAATGATGAAGTTAAAGGAATGCAGCTTTTATCTCAGTATAGTCAATAATTTTTATTAAATTGGCAAAAAGTCACTAATATTTTATGGGAAATAATCTTGAGGTTTTTTTGGTTTAGGTGAAACCTGTTACTATGTATAAAACTATTTTTATATTATTATCCATCCACTGTGCTTAGCTGTTCTTTTGTTTATTTATTCCTCTAGGATTTTCTAAGTACACAAATAAACTGCAGTCAAATGCAGATTATATCGCAAGCTTGCTCTTTTCGAAGAATTATCCCACTTTTTTCCCAATATGATGTTTTAATACATTGAACAGCTCTTACAATACAGGAGCAGATGTTCTTCCTTGAAATTAATGTTAACAAAAACGCCTCTGGAATTCTGCAATTACTACCTTAATTACTAGTGTGCAATAGAAACCTTTATTGAGCTAAAGAATCGAAAATTCATTCTCTAGTTTTTAATTACAAGAAAAATTGAACTTTATTTTTTTTGTATTTGAGATGAGTCTCAATTTTTTACCTTAAATGCTCTCAAGTTGGTGTAATATTATAATCATTAATATTAAATAATTCTTGCATTTTGACATACATTGTATTTCAGCTATATTAAATGATCATTTAAATACAATGTTACATTTTGTTTGGTAATAATATATTTCAAAATACTGATATCTTTATTTCTAACTCTATTGCGTTATCATTACAAATGATAATAGAATTGTATAGGATAGTACTTCAGAAAATGAACTCCAACGTCATTCATAGTATTATTATTGTTCCATATGTCCTATGATCTTCTTCCTTCCCCTATTCTTCTCTCTCAAAAATGCATGCTCGTTTTGAATTGTAAAATAAAAAAGATGTATTAACATCCCTCCACTTCCCTCTACAGTCTCAATCCCACCACCAATATTAATATATTGTTAACAGATTGGATTGTATCTCTACTCAAATTAACAAAAATATGTGCATTTTTTCAGTCGTTTTAAAAATGAACTTGATTACTATATTTATTGAATTGCAGCTTTTCTTTCTCATTCATATCTTTCCTGTGTGTGTGTGTGTGTGTGTGTGTGTGTGTGTGTGTGTGTGTGTGTGTGTGCGCTCGCGCATTTGAATAGCTACAAAATATTCCATAGTTAGGATCATCTGTAAATTTTTTAACTATTTCACTGTTTTTTTTTTTTAGGTATTTCACTTCTTACAGACATCATTCAGAGCCCTGGTGGCTCAGCGGTTAAGAGTTCCACTGCTAACCAAAAGGTCGGCAGTTTGAATCCACCAGCTACTCTTTGGAAAGCCTCTGGGCCGGTTCTACTCTGTACTATAAGGTCGCTATTAGTCAGAATCCACTGGATGGCAACGGTTCTGTTTTGTTTTGTTTTTTTTTTTTTTGGAGGGGGGTTGGCCATCATTCTGGCAGTTTTCTACTTTTAACTACTATAAAGCAGATTGCAGTGGACATCCTTGCATGTGTGCGCTCATCTTAAGCCACTTTCATTTTTATGGTTAGAATTCCGAAGTGAGTTTCTTGGTCAATCAGTGTGCACACCTTTCATTTTAATAGGTAGTATTAGTCGGCTTCCCCCACCTTTCCTTTCAATTCACACTCCTTCCTTCTGCAACGGGTAAGAGATCCCATTGCCTGGCATCCTCACCAACCACAGGCGTTAACACGCTTTTCTTCTCCCAGTTTTTTAATCCTCTGGCTTGAAAAACTGCCGATTTTTTTTTCTTTTAATTTGCACATTGCTTTATAGTCGTAAGTTTAAGCATCTTTTCATGTTTATTGGCCATTTGAATGTATACTGTATGAATTGCTTATTATTATCCTGTGATACATTCTTTTCTTATTTTAAGAATTGTATAGTTATTTTAAGTCTCTGAATTGACTGTGCTGTGTACACATTTTCATTCTCTTGCTTAATCATGCAAACTGTTCAAGTATGCATTTTTTTTCTGAATACCTTTTATCCAAACCCCTTAATTTCTAGAACTCTTTTTTCCTTATTTTTCTGTTCAGTCAGACTTTACAATCATTTCAGAGGATAACAAACATTAGAAAAAAACGACAAGCTGCTTAATTTTTAGGGAATCAATCCGGAAGTAACGAGGAGGGAGAACAACTGCATTATGTACAAAGAACATAATCTTGATCAGTAATCTTGCCCAGACTTTGCTTCTCTAGACAACAGTTCTCTTGAGGATAGTAGAGGATAAACATACATGCTGTGTACACGTCCTGTGGAATTTACATAAGTAGAGTTATAGTTGATAGAAGCCATGTGTCAACCATGGGATGCTACCTAAAGCACTCTCTTGGTTAGCAAGGAAAGATGACCCAATGAAGCAATTATTCAGCAACCCACGGAGGACGCCAGCATCTGAAGAGGGTTATGTCAGGACAGTCAGTGGCTCCTAATATGTGATTTCCTCTTTGATATAATAAGCTAGATTGGTACTTGGTATTTGTTTGGTTGGCTGGTTTTTCATTTGTTTGCTACTTGTTTGTTGACACATGTCCTCCTCCATTTGGGGATATCTGGGCAGATTAAACTTTGTTATTAATTGATTATCTCATTGCTTCATTATTGCAGAATCTTTATGGAGCCCTGGTGGCAGAGTAAGTACTCAGCTGCTAACTGAAAGATTCAAGGTTTGAACCCACCATTGCTCCACAGGAGAAAGATGTGACAATCCACTACCATAAAGATGACAGCCTTGGAAACCCTATGGGGCAGTTCTCCTCTGTCCTATAGGTCACTAGAAGTAGGAATCAATTCCAAGACAATGGGTCTGGCTTTCTTCCTCCCTTTCTTCTTTTATTTTTTTCTTTATAATCTTCTTGGGGGCAGATCTCCAAGTTTTTCTCCTCTGAAGCTGCTATGCTAGGTGGGTTCCAACTGTCAATCATTTGGTTCACAGCAGTACACTTAACCATTCCACTGAAAGGGCTTCTAAATGAACCATGTTGTTGTTGTTAGGTACCGTTGAGTTGCTTCCGACTCATAGCGACCCTATGCACAGCAGAAGGAAATACTGCCCAGTCCTGCGCCATCCTCACAATCATTATTATGCTTGAGCCTATTGTTGCAGCCACTGTGTCAATCCATCTTGTTGAGGGTCTTCCTCTTTTTTGCTGACTCTCTACTTTACCAAGCATGATGTCCTCCTCTAGGGACTGATCACTCCTGGTAACATGTCCCAAGTATGTGAGACACAATCTCGCCATCCTTGCTTCTAAGGAGCATTCTGATTGTACTTCTTCCAAGACAGATTTGTTCATTCTTTTGGCAGTCCGTGGTGTGTTCAATATTCTTCGCCAACACCACAATTCAAAGCGATCAATTCCTGTTTGGACTTCCTTATTCACTGTACAGCTTTCACATGCATATGAGGCGATTGGAAACACCACAGCTTGGGTCAGGGACACCTTGGCCCTCAAGGTGACATCTTTGCTTTTAACACTTTAAAGAGGTCTTTCGTAGCCGATTTGTCCAATGCAATGCATCATTTGATTTCTTGACTGCTGCTTCGATGGGTGTTGATTGTGGATCCAAGTAAAATGAAACCCTTGCCAACTTCAGTATTTTCTCTGTTTATCATGATGTTGTTTTTGGTACAATTATGAGGGTTTTTGTTTTCTCTGTGTTGAGGATTACTACACAGGTTGTAGTCTTTGATCTTCATTAGTAAGTGCTTTAAGTCCACTTCGTTTTCAGGTTGTTAATGAGTCTTCCTCTAATCTTGTTGCTACGTTCTTCTTCATATAGTCTCTCAAATTATTTGCTCAGCATAGATTGAATAAGTATGGTGAAAGGATACAACCCTGACGTACACTGTATCTGATTTTAAACCACCCAGTACCCCTTGTTCTGTTTGAACCACTGCCTTTTGGACTATATATAGTTTCTGCTTGAGCACAATTAAGAGTTCTGGAATTCTCATTCTCCACAATATTATCCATAATTTGTTATGATCCACACAATCAAATGCCTTTGCATAGTCAATAAAACACAAGTTAACATCTCTTAAGCCAAGTCAAATCCCCGTGTTTCACTCCATCAGGTCACCACTGGCCTCTTCTGTTCAAAACTAATGGCAGTTGTAATTTTACACTTACTCTGTCATTAATTGATTAAAGTATAATCTCTGCCTTTTGATGTCAGACTCAGAAGTCTAATCTGCTTGGCTTGCCTTTTTCACATAGCAAGTCAATAAATATGTATTAAATGAATAATTGCATAAATGAATGAAATAGATGACATGATGGATACTTTCTGTTTTATACACTGTTCTTTTATATTCCCTAAATTTTGTAGTTTATTTATTGTTTGTTCTCTTTTTGCTGTAAAGAGTCTGTATGTATTGTAATATTCTGTATTGAATGAAAAGTAGAAATCTTGTATTGATCTCAAACTTTCTGTCCTCATTTTAGGCACTTTTTTGTGTGTTTTATTTATGTCATTCAATCTTGTATCTCACACTTTTCATATTGCTGTTTTGTTTATTACAGACTAGCACAATTTCAGGGATGTTCTGAACTTTTAGACAATGCTGCTGTTTTCTTATATTATTATATTATTAGCCCTTTGGTGTTTATTTGTCTTTTCTTATATTTATCCGTCCTTGAATGTAAAGACATATATTCAATATTTTCCTCTTTTCCTCTTATTAGAATGCAGGTTGTGCTGATTCAGTGGTAGAACAATCCCCTCCACGTGGGAGTCCTGGTTTTGATTCCCAGCCAACGCACCTCATGCGCAGCTGTCTTAGTCATCTAGTGCTGCTGTAACAGAAACACCACAAGTAGTCGCTTTAACAAAGAAATTTATTTTCTCACGGTGTAGTACACTAGAAGTCCAAATTCAGGGCGCCAGCTCAAGGGGAAGGCTTTCTCTCTGTCGGTTCTGGAGGAAGGTCCTTGTCTTCAATCTTCCCCTGGTCTAGGAGCTTCTCTCCGCAAGAATGCTAGGTCCAAAAGATGCGTTCTGCTCCCAAAACTGCTTTCTTGGTGGTATAAGGTTCCCAGTGTCTCTCTGCTCATTCCTCTCTTTTATATCTCAAAAGAGATTGGCTTAAGACACAATCTAATATTGTAGACTCATCAACATAGCTGCTGCTAATCCATCTATTAACATCGCAGTGATAGGATTTACAAGTCATAGGAAAATCACATCAGATGACAAAATGGAGGACAATCCTACAATACTGGGAATCATGGCCTAACCAAGCTGACACATGTATTTTTGGGGGACACAATTCAGTCTATGACAGCAGCCAACCACCCATCTCTCAGTGGAGACTTGCGTGTTGCTATGATGCTAAAAAGGTTTCAGCAGGTACTCCAGACTAGGAAGAAAGACCTGGTAATCTTCTGAAAACATAGCAAATGAAAACCCCATGGATCACAATAGTCCTATCTGCAACCAATCAGGAATGGCCAAGCACCGGGCAGCATTTAGTTCCATTGTGCATGGTGTCATCATGACTCAGGAATGACAGAATGGCAGCTAACACAACAACAATAATAGGAATACAGGTAATCCTCCTAACCCCCTCCGCTTTACCATAAAAGCCAGCTAGGATTGCCTGAGGAATATTTTTTAAAATTTGTGAAGAGGGAGTAGGCATTTGCCCCCTAGTGAAATGGCTCTGAAACATTTTTATCTTCATGCCCGCAAATTTATTTTTAAGTAACCATGGAGCCCGTTATTAAATTGGTATCTTAAATTTGGAATCATGCAACAAAGAAAACTATGTATATACATTTAAGCAAGCATTTTTTTTATTAGACCACATGGTTTTGACTTTATTTATTTTCTGAATGAGTTATAATACCAAATAGTACTAGTGTTAACCTGACTATACTAGGCCCAAGGTGGAATCACGTATGCTAAGCCTCAAGTCAGCAAACCGAAACCTAGCTAGTTTCTATTTCCTTTAATGACAGGAATTGAAATCTTAGTGAACCAATCTGTGCCTGGCACCTCAGTTACAAGGCATAACCTGGCTAAGAAAGTTCCTAAAATGCCATGTAGGGAGAGTAACTTAGAACTAAGCAATCACTTTTTGCTTAGTTACTTCCTCGCTGTTACACCCCTTTGCCCATGTAGCTCTGGTTTCTTTTGCTTGTCCTTTGGAGCTCTTCTCTTGAGTTCAGACCAGACGCCTCCTGATTCATGAATTGCAAATAAAGCTTATGAGTTCCTATGCAAATTTAGTCTTTTGGAGATTTTCACTCTAGTATACAACTGAATAAAACACCAATGTAATGATATTACAGATTTTAGTAACAACTTATTACACTAAAAGACACTTAAAAAAATACATTTCTTAATGAGGTGATTTTAGTGTTTCCTTGGATAATTATTAACTAGTGTTTTGATAAAAACAAGATTCATCATCAATTGTCTTTCTATATTACATTTTTATTGGTGATTATTTTGAAAAATTTTGCTTTGTTATACCGACATTGCTCAATTCTTTGAGCTCATTAGACGGATGTCAAAAGTCAAAGTGAACTAGCAGCACTGATGATTTTTAACGATCCTTAAGCTAACATTTTGAATATGTTTGTTTCAATTTTTTTAAAGCAAAAGTTGTAAACCACCAAATTCTGAAATGATTTTTTACCAAGTCATTAGAGACACTTTTACAGTTTCTGGAATATAAAATCAAAGACTTTATCAAAACTTGTAAAATAACAACTAATTATACATGTGACACATTCACATAGAGAAACTCAGAAAACGTTGGTAAATTAATTATATTTTTATTTTTATACACTTCTGCAAACAAAATTTTTTTAATAAAATACTTTTATTATTACTTTTGCTTAGAACTGTACTCACTTGAAATTCAGAAAATATCTACCAAACAGAAAAATTAGAAAAAGTAATCTACGTTTTTAAACCAACTTGCCAACAGACTTACTTTCTTTTAAAATATAAATCTTATATTTTTATGCAGAAATTAACATATTGACATATTTTTAAAGCATCTAATAAAATCCACTAAGAAAAATAAAATTTTATGGAATGCCTCATGTAAAATGGATTAACCAAGTCATTTAAGTTTAGATTAAAATGATATGGACTAAAATACAACCATTGGGCTCTTCTCACCCAGAGCAAAAGAGAAAGAAGGAAACCAAAGACTCAGGGAATAAACTAGTCTGTCATACTAACAGTGTATGTGAACCACAGCCCCATCTACCTTGAGACCAGAAGAACTAGATGGTGACTGGCTACTATAACAACCATTCTGATCAGGGCCATAATAGGCGGATCCTAAGAGAATGGGAGAAAAATGTAGAAAAGAACTCACATTCTTAAAAAGTCCAGACTTACTGAACCAGTTGAGACTAGAAGACTCCTCAAGACTATTCCCATGTGATACTCCTTAAACTTTGATCCGAAACTACCCCTGAGGTCACATTTTAGCTAAATAAGAGGTTGGCTCATAAAATAAAGAATAGTACTTCGTGGGTACTGCGCATGTTTAAAAAATTGTTCGTGTGAGACCCAGTGGTCCACGTTTACTCTAAAGCAAAGATGAAGGGGACAAGGGATAGTAAAACTAGATTAATGGAAATAAGACTCCCAGAACTAAAATAATGGGAATGTTGCCACTTTGTGAAAAGCATAACCGACATCCCTGTATAATTGGTGTAGCCGTTGTCAAATGAGGACTTTAACTGAAAACACAATAAAATATTTTTAAAAAAAATAGAGCCCTAATATAAGTTATTTATTATCATAATGCTATAAAACAATTAAAATATATGTTATTTCTCATTAATTAGTTTGTAATAATGAAGTGTAGGTAAAATAATAAGTAATTTATTACAGATCATGATAATATGCGATGGCACAAAGAATTAAATTTGGTCGTTTGTCTCTGGTTCCTGAAAATAACCAGAGCAATTAAAGTACCTTTTGTCTTTCTGGAAACCTTAGTGGCATAGTGGTTAAGAACTATGACTGTTAACCAAAAAGGTGGCAGTTTGAATCCACCAGGTGCTCCTTGGAAACTGTATGGGGCAGCTCTACTCTGTCCTATAGGGTCACTATGAGTCCGAATAGACTCGAGGGCAACGTGATTGGTTTTCTTTTTTGGACTTTGTCTTCTAAAACAGCCAGGCCACGCTTAAAATCAAACCAATCTCATTGCTGTCTCATAGTGACCCTATAGGACAGAGTAGAACTGCCACATAGGGTTTCCAAGGAGCAGCTGGTGGTTTCAAACTGACAACCTTTTGGTTAGCAGGCATAGCTCTTAACCACAGCGCCACCAGGGCTCCAGGCCACACTTACACATGCGTAAGTGAATTGAGAGTGACCAGTTCATCTCCTGGGCCACAGGCCTCAGGAAGGGAGGGGCAGGATGAGGTCTCCACAGCCTTCCATCCTCTGAGGCCGGATGCTCATCCATGTAGAATGCCACCTGGGATTTGGGGGTATACAATGGCCAGCTGAGGGAGCTCATGGTCCCTCAGCTATAGTACTAGGTGGAAGTATGTGCAGTGTAAAGGTTCATCACACCTAACTAAGCCTAACTGGTTAAGGGACAGGCAGAAGCTAGCCCTCCCCTCACTCATTCACCACACAGAATAGGGAACATGTGGGAAGAGTCCTCATCTCTGCCCAGGCAGTTTTTGAGCCAGGGAACTGCTCATCTCTTGTGTGCTGTCTGCTTCTTATATTAATTAATAAAGCTACTTTCCTTGTGCTAATGTGTGTTCAGGCTCTGAGCACAAGGATGTGATATTTATGGAGCAATCCATATTAGTTATTTGTTCCCTTTTTCTGATGGCCTCCTGGCTATTTAAGAATGAGGGACAGCCTGTGAGCATCACACAGTTTTGGCATGTTGTCTTACAGTAATGCATAATTAGTTTCCAATAATTGTGAGTGCACATATTGATCAGGTACTTACCTTTAGAGGTCATAATTAAATGCTTCGATTTAATTCCACTAATTTTATTAGACATCATGATCAACTTAAACTAAACACAAAAATCTTTAGAATGTCTCTTTATATCTTCAGGAGTATGTCTACCCTAGTTGATAGAATACTATTCTGGTAGGATTTGCATATTAAAAACATTATATTTTGCATAACTGCTTTCAATTTATTCATTGTCTATATTATAATGAAAGTGTTGTTTTAACAATTATATATGTAGGTAGGTTATATTGTCTGTGGGTAACGTTTCAAGACAAGAAAAACAGCATTATAAAACATTTAATTTGAGTCTGATGGGATGAAAATCATTAGATTAGATTCATGTGGTGGACCTAGCTCAGTGTACTTATTTTTCTGCTGACCTTGGGAACTGAGATCAGAGTTCCCACACCTTGGACGGTAAGATCGTGAGATATGCTTTCGATGCATTTTGAGTTCTTTGGAACCTGTACTGCATGAAACAGCACAACCTTTGTCCTATATTGTCACCCTGTTATACTTATCTCTGCTCAGGGTATCAATATTTTCTTCTCAGTGACTAATAAATTAGGCTACCTTTCACGTTCCCCCTGCCCTTCTGCTTCCTACTGGATTGTGCCTTGTTAGTTCTATTATCCTATTGAAGGTAAAAATACGAGAGTTGATGGCAGTGGAATGATGAACACAGAACCACTTCAAGTCAGGCAAGCTCAGCAAATGTCAACTGGGCAGGGACCCCAAGTTTGTTCAGATGGTTTTCTGCTTAGCACGGTCTTCCTGTCCTTGTGTCAAACGGATGTAATAGGGTTAGACTGAAAAAGTTCCTACCTTTTGGGGGTGTGATGGTTAAGACTGTGTGTCAGCTTGGCTGGGCCATGATTCTCAGTGTTTATATGTGGTCACTCTCATGATTGAATATGCTGTGAGTAGCCAATCAGTTGAAAGGGAGTTTCCTTGGAGGTGTGGCCTGCCTATGAATATCAGCAGATGTTCTGGATTTTTGCTCACTCTGGATCCTGCAGCTGCCTCCTGTTCATCTGACCTCCTGTTCTTGGGACTTGAGCTATCAGCTTATCTGCGGATCCTGGGATTCGTCGATCTTCACAGCCTGTGAGCGGAGTCCTGCTTTCCAACCTGCTGATCTTGAAGTTTGCCAGTCCCTGTGGCTATGTGAATCAAAATGAAGCCTCTATCCTAATCCATGAACTTGGAACTTTCCAGCCTCCACAATCGCATGAGCTGTTTCTTTTATATAAATCTCTCTATATATATTTGTATGCTTTACTGGTTTTGCTTCTCTAGAGAACCCAGCCTAAGACAGGGGGCTATGAATCCACTTCAAGTTTAGCATAAAGAGGATTTTTAGGCCAAAAATGTGTTTCTTAATCCACTTACAGGAGTTGCATAATTAGTGGGTACTCCCTCTAGAACTTGATTCATGATCTTCTATTAGTTAAGAATAGAAGACAAACCCATTTTGATATTTCTGTGCTTACCTACAGAGGCATTTTCACAGATTATTGGAAAAAACTATATTATATCTTGCCTGTCAGTGTTTGGTTTGTCTTGGGAATCACTTCTGCTATTAAAGAAACCAAAAATACTTTTCTTTTCAAAACTCTGTAGAGATGTGGATTTTTTTTTTTTTTAATTTGTAAATTGCTTCTTCTTTTAGTGAAGCTGTCATGGATGTTACCTCATTCTAACTACCTTTTGCCATCAAGTTGATTCCGACTCATAGAGACCCTGTAGGACAGAGTAGAACTGCCCCATAGGGTTTTCAAGGATTGTAATCTTTATGGAAGCTGACCACCACATCTTTCTCCCATGGAGAAGCTGGTGGATTTGAACTTCTTACCTTTCAGTTAGCAGTTGAGTGCTTAACTGCTATGCCACCAGCACTCCTGATTGTAACTACAACCCGTGTTAATCCAGCCCCTCATCCTCTGAGCACTGATTTATTACAGAGGTGGTCATTTTTTTTTTTTTTAAATTACACTTTAATAATCAGTCTCAAGTCAGTATAAAACATTACTAGAAATATGTTGTGCCACCACTGTTTGTCATTCTTTGAGATACTGTCTTCTCTTGTCTCAGCAGAATTTAACTTTATTTAGGAAGAAAACAATTAATCTTTAAAGTCAGCTAAAAAAAGTTGACTTATCTTTCAAAATCCAACTAAATTTAACAGACAGTAGCAAATAGTGGATATAGAGTAGTTCTTTTGACTTCATCCTTAAGTGAATACCATAACATATTTCATAACATAAAAAGGATGATGAGTAATGAGGATACCTATGATACTATTTCAGTATTAGCTGAGTAGGATAAAGGCATAAGTAAATAACCTTTTGACTTGCAAATGGAGAATTTGAAGTTTATAAAGAACCACACTAGAAAGTCAATGATCAAGCTAGATCCCTAATTTACACCCCCAAAACTACCAGAACCACTTACGGGATTTCAAACTGGGAAATCATACTTCCTGCATATGTTTTGAAGCACTTTTATCATGTGTTTTAGTCACTACAAACTCTACCAAGTGAAGAATTCCTTTAAAACATTGAGTTTTGCTTACAGAATATCTTGGCAGAGGTACATATAAAGAAGAAAAATGGGTTAATAATTCTCATGTGTTGTTGGGTTAGGGAGAGAAACTCTTCTGTAAATCATTGTTTATATGACAAAAATTTTCCTGTTTTTATGAAATAACAATAGTGTATATGAAAGACTTCTTGCCTCAGTGATGTTTAAAAACATTCTCAGTACGATCCCTAATAAAAATTTATTCTCCTGTTTTAGTGTTTTGATATTTATTATACATATATTTTAAAATTTTATTAGTTTATATTATTCATTGCTATAGTTACAATTCATTTTGTTTTTTAGCAAATTTTTATCCTTATCTTCATTATTTTGCATGTCTTTTTTGTTTTGTTTTGCTAATTTTGAATACTATCAGTATCATTTATATGTTATTATAATTAACCTGTTGCAGGTGAGTCAATTCCAACTCATAGCAACCCTATAGGACAGTGTAGAACTGTCTCATAGGGTTTCCAAGGCTGTAATCTTTTTTTTTTGGTTTGTTCATTGTTATAGTTTAAGTGAAAGTTTACGTTTCAAGTTAGTCAGAGGCAGTCATTTTGTTTAACTCATCCTCTATTTCACTGTAAGACAAGACTCTACACACTGGCTCCATTTCACAACTCTCTGCTCTTATAAATATGGAGCCAACTGTGTATCAAAATTAATGCTTTTACCCTTCTCTTAATATCTTCTAAATTACCCACTACTCCCCATCATATGTGTTTTCCATTAGTTTCAAATTTTGAAGAGATAACCACCTTGATTTTCTTCCTCTCTACTCTGAACACCCAGCCCTCATTCAGATTTTCATGTTTTTGTTTTTTCCATTTTAATCAATGTTCAAACGTCTTAGGATGTCTGATGCCAGTTTTTATCAAACAAACTCTAGCTATATCATACTTAAAATGTAAATTTAATTTAATTTTACTTGATATTTGATGTAGTTAAGTTATATAATAATGCCTTTTATTTCTATTGAAATAAACATTCAATGTGTCCCCATTATTTTGAGTGATGGAATTATTTAACGAGTTTAACAATGGAAGTGCCGCCATATTCTTATGCCATAGTGTCTTCATATCTAGAATATATATATATATATATATATATATATATATATATATATATATGTGGTTGCTAGGTGCTGTCAAGTTGGCTGTGACTCATGGCAACCCAACCTTGTTTATAACAGAACAAAACATTGCTAGGTCCTGTCATCTTCATGATTGTTGGTATGTCTGAGTCCATCGCTGTGCATGTTGTGTCACTCTATCTCATGCAGAATTTCCCTGATTTTTCTGGACCTTCTGCTAAACATGAAGGCCTTTTCTAGTGATTATTCTTTCTTTATGATGTGTCCAAAGTAAGCAAGTTGAAGTTTCACCATCCTCGCTTCTAAGGAACATTCTGGTTGTTACATATATAATATAGAAATAGAGACTGATACATAAAATTAATTAAGTATAATGGCTTATATTAAAAATGATGAAGGTTTCATAAAGGATTTAAATTAATTGAATTAATCTATTGTCTTTCAAATTATTAGTTTGCCTTCTCTTGTCCAATATGATGTTCCTTGTCATAGACTAAGGGATCTGTTGAAATTCCAGAGATACAACAATAAGTATGTTGATTTTTCTAAACTCACAACATTTCTGTGTTAATCAAATGCTAAACTTCATATTTCATTTGTATTTAATTTCTATATTTAAGAAAAATTAAAGAATAAAAAATTAGATATGTGTATTTTATATTATTCTTGTCTCAAGTATAATGCAACTATTATCCCAAAACTACAGGTTTTAAGAATTAGCAAATAATGTACACAGTTTCTCAATCTTCTTCATCATGATGAAAATATAAAATATAACAAATAATATATCAGTGATTATATTTGTTAAATTATAATAAAGACTTCAGTAGTTGAATGGAATCGGATACTGAGGGAAAACTTTCATATGTATTCCATTCTCTGTTACATAGTCATTCTCAAGATGTCTTTGAATGGTCCTATGATTTCAGTTCCTGTTGTTCTTCTTCGTGGTTTCTTTCTTATTTCAACTCTTTGATCTCAGTTAAATGCCTTGAAATATGAAAATGAAGAAAACAAAAGACACAAGGAAATTATTAGCCCAAAGGGCTAACAGACCACATGAACCAGATACTCCACCAGCCTGAGCCCAGAAGAACTAGATGGTACCCAACTACCATCACCAACCATTCCAACAGGAATGACAATAGAAAGTCCCAGACAGAGCGGGAGAAAAATGTAGAACAAAATTCAAACTCATGAAAAAAGACCAGACTTACTGATCTGACAGAGACTGGAGAAACCTCACGGACTATGGCACCTGGACACTGCTGTCTCAGAACTGACGCCACTCCTGAAACCTACTTTTCAGATAAAGATGAGGCAGGCCTATAAAACAAATGATAACACACATGAAGAATGTGCTTCTTAGTTCAATCAAGTACATAAGACCAAACGGGCAACTCCCGCCCCAAATCAAAGATGAGAAAGCAGGAAGGGACAGGAACTGGATGAATGGACACAGGGAATCCAGGGTGGAAAGGGAGCATGTGCTGTCACATTGTGGGAATTATAACCAACGTCACAAAACAATATGTGCATACATTTTGAATTAGAAACTAACTTGAGCTGTAAACTTTCACCTAAAGCACAATAAAATAAAATAAAAGAAAGAAAGAAATAGCAATAGAGATATATTTTGGAATATTTAAAGTACAATGGCTGAATTATTACTTAGTACTTTGAACAGTGAATCTTCAAAGGAAAAATTCATAAGTCTCCTCCAAAATATATCATCAGAAATCATGTCTTTAGCCTCTATCATTGTGTGTGTTGGCAGGGGATGGAACTAGAAGGACTGGAGGACTCAGTTAAATATTAGAATTTATAAAATTTCAGTGCAGTTTCTTAGAATCAACTTCAGATACGGGTATTCTCTGAATCCTGTACTAAAGTAACTGTGTCTCTCAATCTTGATCTGTCTCCTCAGTACCTTACCAGTTTCGGCGGAGACAATCTCCCCCTGTGTGACCCAGTGTGTGTCAGACTAAGGTTTTCATAGGGTTTTCAATGGCTGTGATCTTTTGGATGGAAATCACTAGGTTTTTGGAGTGCTTAACCATTTGCACCACCTAGGAACTCTCCGCAGGACTCAGAAGTGCTCAAATATCTAAAATGGGTTTTTGGAGGAGAGGAGGGGAAGGCAGCAGTGATAATTCTTTTGCTTTATTATTAGTCTATTTTTCCTAGGTAATTTTAGAATTCACTCCTTCCAGGATTTTTAACTCCTTCTAAAAGAGTCACCTATGTTTGTAGTGATGGGGAGGGCAAGGAAAAAGAGTCAGAGAAAGAGCCTGGTCTAAAGCAGATAGCACCCATTTAAATCAACCTAAGGCTGGCTGTGGAGGTTAGAGAGCAGCAGACGATTTGATCCCTGTTTAAGTAAGGAGGCCAGCTTTTCAGTCTGTGTATTTGATGCTAGCTCGTATCTTTCTAGTCTTGTTTTTGTTAGTCCCTTGAGTAGGAGCTCATGAAGATCCCTGCACAGCAGAAGGGAATGCCACCCTTCCCTGTGCCATCCTTGTGATCAGCTGTTGGTTGGACCATTGTGAGCCATAGGGTTTTCATTGGCTGATTTTCAGAGACAGATTGTCAGGCCTTTCTTCCTAGCCCATCTTAATCGTAAACTTACAGAATTTAACTCCACAATTTTCTAGTTTGGGACTCATCTAATCACTCTCTCCTTTGGTTTTGTTTAAGACTGAAAAGAATCTATGACTAAGCTGCTCTTTTAAGTGTACTTAGTGGCATTGCTTAAACTAAATACTTTTACAGATTATAGCCTATGCACACATACGTGACCAAAAATAATATTCACGATGATATCCCACTGCGTAATGATAGCAGATCAGCAAGAATTAGGAATAGGCAAGTGTATTTGAAAAAGGGGCTTTCTACTGCCCACTGTGATAATATACATACTGTTAGAGAGTATATAACAAACTCAAAAATGATTTCCCAAAGTCCGTTCTAAGTGTAATCATGGTATTAAAAAAAAAAAAATGCTCTCAAAAGTAATAGATTTAAAAATAGTATATTGGGGCCCTGGTGGTGTAGTGGTTAAGCATTTGGCCGCTAACCAAAAGGTTGGTGGTTCAGATCCACCAGCCACTCTTTGAAAACACTATGGGGCAGATATACTCTATCCTAAAGGGTTTCTATGAGTCAGAATTGACTTGATGGCAATGGGTTTGTTTTTATATTAAAGTATTTTAAAATACCATAAGCAAATACTTTGACCACAAATTCTTTTTTTGTGTAACTGAATATGTCACCTTAAATCAAATGCTTTGAATAAACGTTTTATGTGCAATATACAGTTACGTTGTTGAATGTTGCTGCCCATAGCCATATGCAATAGTTTACTCCTGCCAAAGTGATTGCGGTCACATAGCTTCGACCTCTATTTGGGCAAGCCATTTCTCTTTCTTTGTTTTAATGTGTCCTAATTACTTTGGTTTCTTTACCACCAGCACTCAGAAAGAAAGTAATTGCTTTCTTTGAGATGCCAACCCTACTTGAAATCACCAATCTTCTTTGTCACTCAGGGAGAAGCTGAGCATCTGCCACCTCATCATCACCTCTTTTTTTCAGGAAAAAACAGCTGCAGCTGCTTCAGTAAGATTTCTCATTTCATGTCCTGGATTATAGAAAGGCTGATGTCTTTTTTTTTCTTTTTTCTATGAGATACTCTGTTGAAGGAAGGGAGATTTTTAAGAAGCTTTCCTAGTATCCAAACAATGCTGCACCCTATGTCTTTTGTCATAGAATCACCCAAAGGATTTTATTTTAACTAGGATTTCATTCTAACTTCCTGTGAAGTGGTACTCAACTTTAACTGATTATTTTAAAATTAACTGTTCCATCTTGCCAATGTTACACTGTCATTTCCAAGCCAAGCTATCAGCACAGATGTAGAAGATACGCCTGTTCCAGCACTTTCCTCTCAATTATAAGTGATACTATGATTGTTCTCTTTGGCAAGTCTTGATCTGGAAAAGTGTCTCCCTCTATTTTCCGTGTATATAAAGGTTCACCATAAAGAGCTGCAGGACTAGATAATGACTTCTGATTGCTTCATGAAGTTAAGCAGATTTTGTTAAAGAAGAATAATTACTACCAAAATGCTTTTAACTATCACTTTATAGATGTCAACAATATTTTCCTTTGAATTCCCTTATCAAAATGAAAATGTTGGATCAAAAAGAAAAAAGAAATCTTACAAAAGCATAGTTGGCTCATATTCAGACCTTATGCCTTATCCATACAAATAGCGGCAGGCAGTGTATCCTGTTAGAAGACCCCAGGGGCCTGTGCCATTTCCCTACATTGCCAGTAACTTTGGTCTTAGGTTTGACGCTACATGTCTCTTAATCTCCACTGGGAAAATAAGATTGTCACTGGCAAGTGTTGGATGTAGATGTAAAGGTTTAAAACATGTTGGCCCACTTTGCCTTCCTTCCTGTTGACTGAGGACGTGCGCACAATCATCGTAACAGAGAATTCTTGTTGCTGCCGTTAGTAGCCATCTGGTTAGCGCAGAATTCAGAAATTATTGAGCAATATTATTAATATCACACTCTAGGAAAATTTTGCTGAGTCTAATTCAAGCCAGATTCAGAAAAGGACATGAGAAGAGTGATATCTTTGCTGATGTCACATCTCTGCTGAAAGCAGAGAATACCAGAAAGCTGTTTACCTGTGTTTATTGACTACACAAAGGCATTTGGCTGTGTGGATCGTAATAAAGAACTAGGCTAATATAATAGCACATCACACAATTGGGGCTGGAGAATTGCCTCCTCCTTCATTGACCTCAAATGGAAAACAGCAGAAGTTTCCAGACAGAATCAGAGGATGGACACAATGATCTTATCCCCCAAAAAACGAAATCCATCGATTCTGACTCATAGCAACCCTGTAGGACAGAATAGAACTGCCCCATAGGGTTTCCAAGGAGCTGCTGGTGAATTTGAACCGCCAACCTTTTGGTTAGCAGCCTAGCTCTTAACCACTGTACCACCAGGCCTCCAAGTATTTTTAGTCTGTATTCTTAATTCAAAGGAGTCTTGGTGGCGCAGTGGTTAAGCCCTCAGCTGCTAAGTGAAAAGTTGGTGTCTGGAATCCACCTAGTGACTCTGGAGAAAGGTTTGGCAGTCTGTCTCCATAGAGATTACAGCCTTGGAAACCCTAACGAGCTGGTCTGCTGTGTCCTACAAGGTCACCGTGAGTTGGGATCATCTTGACAGCAGCAAGGTCAGTCTTACCTCAGGGATGTATTTGGCACTGTTGTGCACCTCTCTTTCATAAAGATTCTCCTGTATTTCATGACGTAACTTTCTCTGTAATTTCCTTTACGCAGCCTCACTCCTCTTTCTTGGTTTCCTTTTAAAATCTTATGTCTTATTCCTCAAGTAATTTTCCTTTACAAACTTTACCTTGGGTGATCCAAATACTCTGAGGGCTGCAATACATCTCAAGTCTACTTTTTTTCCTTTGGCTTCAACTTCACTTTTTTTTTCTTCTTGGCTTATTGAATATTTCCACTTATCCAGAGTTCTCCAAAACTAAGAATTAGAAACTGAAATAATATTTACCTCAAATCTAATCTCTCTTAAACTTCTCCATTTTCAGTAAATGCATCATCAGCAATCTCATTGCAGAAGCCACATAGGAGTCTTCCTAACTAGTCCACAAGAATTTTGATTCTACATCTTTACTATCTCTAAAACTGACTTAAAGTTGGAGCAGTGTACAGTATACAACTGACTGCTTTTTTTCTCCAAATCATTATGAAAAATGAATGTAACTTGGCATTACTGGTCTGCTTTTCATAATTTAAATGTTTTTTAAAGATATTTTTAATATTAAAAAATACTCATTTCTCTTTCTATGAAATAGATTTAGATTGATAACTTATTCAGTAAGTACATTGTTTAACCATTAAGTACGTAGAGGCTTATAATCACAGGAACAAATAAAACTAAAGCTCCACCTGCAAGGGGAAATCCATTCAAGTGTACTGTGGTCATTTCAATTATATGACCATTTGATTCAATATTTAATCTAAAATGTAAATGAGTTCTTTTATACTGTTACATCTACAGCATTCTACAATATAGATCATAAAAAATGGCTATTAAATTTGAAACAATATTAAGCTAAATAATTTAGAATATTGAAATCACTTTTAGGGTAGTCATTAAAAAATCATTACACATGTTTTATATGAGAGATTTAAATTGAATGTATATCAGTATCATGTTCTGATTTATTTAAAACTGGAACACTATTTTCCCCAGAAATTAATTTCTCAATCAAGTGGAATTAGATATGAAGATTTTCACACAAAAGGAAGTGTTTATTGTGAAAAGAATACAAAGAACCACATACGAAGCCCTTGGAATATTTCCCTAAAGAGTATTTTTGGGAAGTGAGGCCAAGATGGTGGAGTAGTCAGATGCTTCTGGTGGTCTCTCTTGCAACAAAGACCCAAAAAAACAAGTGAATCAATTATATAAGACAATCTAGGAGCCCTGAACCTCAAAGACAAAGTTGAGGAATTGGACTGACTGGCAGGGGGAGGGAGAGACAGTTCAGAAGCAGTGAGGAGTTGCCATATCTGACCTGGTGGGAGCTGGTGCCCTACAGGCTGATTCGGCTGGCATGAGCAATGAGGCAAGCAATGATGTTCGGGGCACATTTTCCACTTTGGGAGAGACCAAGTGGCAGAAAGTCTACTCAGGCCTCCAGAGCCAGTGAAAAGCAACCCTAAACTGGCAAAAGATAAGTCCCTGTGTTTAACCTACAGCAGGGGTCAAAAAACACCCCATTTGGGAAGAAACTCTCTCCCATTTACTTGCTCCCTCCTTGCTCTGCACCAGGTCTTGGGCTGGCTTCAGCGATTGCTGCTTCCCCTGGACCCTAAGTAGGACCCATCACGCACCCTGAGCCATTCTCTCCCAGCCTTGGAGAGGAAATAAATTGACAAACAGGAAAAAAAATCTGCCATCTCCCCTAAGCTAGGAACTCAGTGTAGGCACAGCTACTTTGCTAGGCTCAGGTATAAGGGGTCCATGGACTTTAAATGTCTTTCACCCCTGCATAGACCTGTGTGGGCCCATTTCAACAGTGTAGGCCCTTATTAACATGATATAACAGGGTATATACCTGAAGCTGAACTTCACTGTATTGGCTATATGGTGGAGTGGCAAGTTTGTGACATTTGACACTGCTCTACCCATTGAGCAGGGTCCTCACCTACCCAGATCAGGGGCCTAAGGACTGGTGGCTCCACCCACTCCACCAAGCCATTTGTGACAGAGGTCCAAGACTAAGTGGTGCCTCCCTGTCCTTAAAGACAACAGCACTGGATGCCTACAGTCCAGCTGCAAAATCCACCCACCTACACACTCTAGGGAACAGCAACACACTTATAGCCAATAGAATTCAACAACATGTCAAAGAATAATTCACCATGACCAAGTGGGATTCATACCAGATATGCAGGGATGGTTCAACATTACAAAAACAATCAATGTAATCTATCACATAAATAAAAAAAAAAGACAAGAACCGCATGATCTTATCAATTGGTGCAGAAAAGGCATTTGACAAAGTCCACCACCTATTCATGATAAAAACTCTCAGCAAAATAGGAAAAGAAGAGAAATTCCTCAACATAATAAAGGGCATTTATACAAAGCCAACAGCCAACATCATCCTAAATGAAGAGAGTCTGAAATCATTCCCCTTGAGAACAGGAACCAGACAAGGATGCCCGTTATCACCACTCTTATTCAATATTCTGCTGGAGGATCTAGCCAGAGCAATTATGCTAGAAAAAGACATAAAAGGCATCCAAATTGGTAAGGGAGAAGTCAAAGTATCTCTATTTGCAGATGATATGAAGTTATACAAAACAAAACCACAAAAAATCCACAAGAAAACTACTGAAAATAATAGATTTCAGCAAAGTTTCAGGATACAAGATAAACATACAAAAATCAGTTGGATTCCTCTACACTAACAAAGAGAATTTCAAAGACGAAATCACCAAATCAATACCATTTACAATAACTCCCAAGAGGGTAAAATAATTAGGAATTAATTTAACCAGAGAGGTAAAAGATCTGTACAAAGAAAACTACAAGACACTAATGCAAAAAACCAAAAGAGACCTACATAAGTTGAAAAACATACCTTGCTCATGGATAGGAAGACTCAACATTGTAAAAATGTCTATTCTACCCAAAGCAATCTACAGATACAAGGCAATCCCTATCCAGATTCCAACAGCACTTTTTAATGAGATGCAGAAACAAATCACCTAATTTATATAGATAGGGAAGAGGCCCCAAATAAATAAAGCATTACTGAAGAAGAAGAACAAAGTGGGAGGCCTCACATTACATAATTTTGGAAACTATTATACCGCCACAGTAGTCAAAACAGCCCAGTACTGGTACAACAACAGATATATAGAACAGTGGAACAGAATTGAGAGTCCAGACATAAATTCATCCACCTATGAGCAGCTGATATTTGACAAAGGCCCAAAGTCCGTTAACTGGGGAAAAGACAGTCTCTTAACAAATGGTGCTGGCATGACTGGATATCCATCTGCAAAAAAATGAAACAAGACCCATACCTCATGCCATGCACAAAAACTAACTCAAATGGATCAAAGACCTAAATATAAAATTTAAAATGGTACAGATCATGGCACAAAACTTAGGGGCAATGCTAGGAGCCCTAATACAAAGCATAAACAGAATACAGAATATTTACTAACATTGCACAAACACCAGAAGAGAAACTAGATAACTGGGAGCTCCTAAAAATCAAACACTTACGCTCATCAAAAGACTTTACCAAAAGAGTAAAAAGACAACCTACAAACTTGGGGGAAAAAATTTGGCTACAACAAATCCAATCAGCATCTAATCTCTAAAATCTTCAAGATACTGTAAAGCCTCAACCACAAAAAGACGAATAACTCAATTAAAAATGGACAAAGGAGGGCTTCTGGCAAAATGGTGCTCTAGGCAGAAGCACCACACCATCTCTCCACAACAAAGATCTGAAAAACTAAGCTGAAAAGAGAAAACAACAATCCTGAAACCCTAAAACATCAAATGAAGAGATAAAAAACTCAGCCAAGCACCAAATGGAGTGAGAAAACTGACAGAGAATGGAAAGCAAGGAGAGATACATGCAGAGGTCCCCTATCAGCTAACGCAGCACAGATCCACCATCTTGGACTCCTATTGGAGACAGCAAACGGGGTAAGAGAAAGCAGCTTCTTGGAGCTTCCTGCAGGAGACAAAACAGCCGGTAATTTGTGATATACGCTTTCCCACACCCACAGTTCTTCACCCCAACTCGGCCTCCTTTGCTTCCCACGGCCACAGTCTCTTGTCCGGGAAGCACCGGCTCCTTGGATTCCACCCACCCAAGTGGGCCAGCTGTCTGAATGCCATTTGTTGGCTGCTTGTGTTGCTTTTTTTCCACTTCTTTTAATTTCTCCCATACCTCTCACCACCTCCTCCTGCTTTCACTCAAATACCTGGCTCCATGCGCCATCTTTGTTTCTTCCAGAGGGGCTGCAGAGCTCCATTCAAGTGTGGAGCTGTTTCCCAGTCTGGACTACCAAACTGGTGGGATCCTGGGGCTTTTATTCATTTGTTTGTTTTGAATTGTTTGCTTGTTTTCTTTTCCTTTTCTTGAGTTGGGAGCCCTTTCTCGCCAGGCGGCGCTGCGTGGCTTGGAAATTACCCCCTTGGCTTGCAAAAATGTGCAGAGAGATCCCTGAGGGCATTTTGTTTTTTATTGTTTTTTTTTTTTTTTCTCTCTGTTTTTTGAGGGGCTTTTCTTGTTCCTTTTTTTTTTTAAATTTGTTTTGTTTTCTTTTCCAGCCTTTTCCCTTTTTGTCTTTCTTCATTGCTCAGTTTCTCATCTCTCTATATCTTCCTTCTCTTTCTGTTCCCTGAATACCTGGCACTGTACACCTGCATGCCTTCTAGCCAGGCTGTACTGCATCACCTGAGAACAACTTCCCCAACCTCATAGCCACACCGGTGGGATCCCTGGGAACTTTGCTGTTCTTTTCCCTTTCTGATTTTTACTTATTCATTCTTTTCATTTCTTTTGTTTTTCTTCCTCTTTCCCTTTTGTTTTTCTCCATTTCATACTCGCTCATCTCTCCACTCCAACGGCAAACTCCCCTAGCATTCTTTTTTGTTTGTTTGTATGTTTTTGGCTCCTGTTCCTCTCTCCTCTCTCCCATATCTATCTTAGCTACACACATAACAATCTCCCCACTACATCCTGCCTACCTGCACAATGCGCTTAACATCACACCACGAAGCAGCACAGGCATGGCCTACTGGAACCTGCCCTGCACTGATTACCAACCCGCCCTGGTGGCAGTAGTTAAGTGCCACAAACAACCCATCCAAGTAACTCCTCTTCAGCTAGACTTGCCCTGCCATACCATGTCTGAGTAACTGACCCTGCAAATTGGAAAAGGAAGCGAAAAGTATTGTGCTCACAGACAAGCAAAAAATAAAGAACACACAGCCCACCTGCTCAGACATAGCCAAATTAAAATTAAAAAAAAGGACAAAACAAACAAATCAATAATCAATAAATGAGAAAAATAACTACTGAATGCCCTGAAGACAGCAGACAATATCAAAACATTTACAAAAACAGGACAGGATGGTTCCAGTAGGTTTCCAAAATACAACACCAGATGACTTCCCAGTGGAAGAAAAGGCACTAGAACTACCTGATAGGGAAGTTAAATCTCTTATACTCAGACTTCTCCAAGAGCTGAAGAAAAATCAGACAAAAATGAGGAAAAAGTAGACAAATTCATGAAAAATACAGACAAAAAATTGGAAGAATTCAGGAAAATAATGCAGGAACAAAATGCCAAAATAAACTCACAACTAAAAATTATGCAAAAACAACAGTTAGAAATCCAAAAGATAAACAACAAGATTTCAGAAATGGATGGTGTCACAGTAGGTCTGAGAAGCAGATTTGAAATGGTGGAAGACAGGATCAGTAGAATTGAAGACAAACACTTGGATATAACTCTCTTTCAGGAAAACTCAGAAAAAAGAACAAAGAAAAATTAAGAGACCCTGAGAGATATGTGGGATACAATCAAAAGCAAAAATTTGCAAATAATTGGAGTTTTATAACGGGGAGAAAACAGAAAACACAGAGAGGATCATTGAGGAAATGATGACAGAAAACTTTCCCAACGTCATGAAAGTTGAAAAGCTGGCCATCCAAGAAGCTCAACTAACCCCATATAGGAGAGACCCCAAAAGAAAATCACCGAGGCATATCATAGTCACACTCTCCAAAACCAAAGACAAAATATCCTGACAGCAGCTCATGAAAAATAAGAAGTCACATACAGAAGAGAAACAATAAGACTAAGCTCAGATTATTTGGCAGAAACCATGCAGGAAAGAAGGCAACGGGATGACATATAAAAATATTGCCAGCCAAGAATAATATATCCTGCAAAACTCTCATTCAAATATGATGGTGAAATTAGGGCATTTCCATATAAACAGAAATTAAGGAAATATGTAAAAGTCAAACCAAACTTACAAGAATTATTAAAGGGAGTTCTTCGAACTGAGGACAAAAAACTTCAGCTCACAGGCAGAATCTAGGACACAGGATTGTGCCAGCCAGACACCAATCTAGGAAATGAACTCTCGAGGACAATCCAAAACCAAAAGAAATACAACAGGGAATCAGAGCAGTTAACCAGTAAATTACAGAAATATCAGAACAATAAAAGAAGGAATAAATGGCATAGGTATAGAACCTTCTAACAGAGCAGAAGGCAAGGCGATACCAAGTAATAACAGAGTGCTTCAAAATTAGAAAGATAAGGGTAAAACTCATGGTAACCACAAAGAAAGTTAACAAACATACTCATAAAAAAAAAAAAGGAAAAACATAAAGTCTCAGAAAAAACAAAACCTACAAAAACAAAAGAAATGAAAAAAAAATCCACAAACAAAATTAACTCAGCACAGGAGCGTAAGAAGAACAAAGAAAACGTCAGGACCACAAAAAAAAAAAAAAAAAAAAAAAACCCTACAAAATGACAGCAACAAACACACATCTATCAATAATTACACTGAATGTAAATGGACTCAATGCACCCATAAAGAGACGGAGAGTGGCAGAATGGATAAGAAAACAGGATCCATCAATATACTGTCTACAAGAGACACACCTTAGAACAAAAAATGTGAATTTATTGAAAGTCAAAGTTGGAAAAAAAATATATCAAGCTAACAACTACCAAAAAAGAGCAGGAGTGCCAATACTAATCTCAGATAAAATAGACTTGAAAACAAAATCCACCATGAAAAGACAAAGAAGGACAGTATATAATGATTAAGGGGATGATCCATCATGAAAACATAACCATAATAAACATCTACGCACCCAATGACAGAGCTCCAAAATACATAAAACAAACTAACAACACTGAAAAGAGAAATTGACTGTTCCACAATAATAGTAGGGGGCTTCAACACACCACTCTTAGGAAAGGACAGAACAACTAAGAAGAAACTCAGCAAAGATACAGAAGACCTAAAGGGCACAATCAGCCAACTTGACTCATAGACATATATAGAACACTCCATCCAACTGCTGCAAAGTACACATTCTTTTCCAATGCACATGGAATGTTCTCCAGAATAGACCACATCTCAGGCCACAGAGCAATCCTCAACAAGGCCCAAAATGTTGAGATAATTCATAGTATCTTCTCTGACCACAATGCCATCAAGGTAGAAATTAACACCAGAAAGAGCAAGGAAAAAAAATAAATTACATGGAAACTGAATAATACCCTGCTTACACATCAGTGGGTAATAGAAGAAATCAGAGATGGAATCCAAAAATTCCTAGAATCAAATGAGAATGAAAACACATCATACCAAAATCTTTGCGACAAAGCAAAGGCAGTCCTCAGAGGACAATTTATAGCAATAGATGCACATATCAAAAAAGAAGAAAGGGACAAAATCAAAACATTAACTACAGAACTCAAACAGATAGAAAGAGAACATCAAAAAAAGCCCACAACCACCGGAAGAAAGGAAATAGTAAAGATCAGGGCAGAAAGAAATGAAAGAGAGAACAGAAAAACAATAGAAAGAAACAACAAAACCAAAAGTTGGTTCTTTGAAAGAATCAACAAAATCAACAAACCACTGGCCAGACTAACAAAAGAAAAACAGGAGAGGACACAAATAACCCAAATAAGAAATGAAATGGGGGACATTACAACAGACCCAAAGGAAATAAAAATGATTATAATAGAATATTATGAAAAATTATACTCCAACAAATTTGAAAACCTAGAGGAAATGGATAAATTTCTAGAAACACACGGCCTACCCAAACTACAACAAAGTGATGTTCAAAATCTGAACAGACCCATAACAAGAGAAGAGATTGAAAAGGTAATAAAAAAAACTCCCAACCAAAAACAGCCCTGGCCCAGATGGCTTCACTGGAGAATTCCTCAAAAAATTTAGGGAGGAGCTTGTACCAGTACTACTCAAGCTATTTCAGAGCATATAAAAGGAAGCAACACTTCCAAATTCATTCTATGAAGCCAGCATAACGCTGATACCAAAACCAGGAAAAGATGTCACAAAAAAAGAAAATTACAGACCAATACCTCTCATGAATATAGATGTAGAAATTCTAAACAAAATTCTAGCCAATAGAATTCAGCATCATATCAAAAAAATAATACACCACGACCAAATAGGATTCATACCAGCTATGCAAGGATGGTTCAATATTAGAAAATCAATCAACGTAATCCACCACAGAAATAAAAGGAAAGAATCACATGATCATCTCAATTGATGCAGAAAAGGCATTTGACCAAGTCCAACACCCATTCCTGATACAAAACCCTAAATAAAATAGTTATAGAAGGGCAATTTCTCAACATAATAAGGGGCATCTATGCAAAATCAATGGCCAACATCATTCTTAATGGAGCAAGGCTGAAAACATTCCCCTTGAGAACAGGAACAAGGCAAGGATGCCCTTTATCACCACTCTTGTTTAACATTGTGCTGGAAGTTCTAGCTAGAGCAATAAGGCAAGAAAAAGAAATAAAGCACATCCAAACTGGTAATGAAGATGTTAAACTGTCTCTGTTTGCAGATGATATGATACTATACATAGAAAACCCTAAAGACTCCACGAGAAATCTACTGGAACTAATAGAAAGATTCAGCAGAATAGCAGGCTACATAATAAACATACAAAAATCAGTTGGATTCCTATACACCAATAAGGAGAACAATGAAAAGGAAATCATGAAAACAATACCATTTATAATAGCCCCTAAAAGACTAAAATTCTTAGGAATAAATCTAACCAGGGATATAAAAGACTTATACAAAGAAAACTACAAAACACTACTGCAAGTAATCCAAAGGGATCTACATAAATGGAAAAACATACAATGCTCATGGATAGGTAGACTCAACATTGTGAAAATGACAATTCTACCTAAAGCAATTTACAAATACAATGCAATCCCGAGCCAAATACCAAGGACATTCTTTAAAGAGATGGAAAAACTAACTTTATATGGAAAGGGAAGAAGCCCCAAATAAGTAAAGTACTACTGAAGAAGAAGAATAAAGTTGGAGGAGTCACACTACCTGACTTCAGAACCTACCATACAGCTACAGTAGTCAAAATGCCTGGTACTGGTACAATGACAGATACATTGACCAACGGAACAAAATTGGGAAACCAGATGTAAATCCATCCATCTACGGTCACCTGATCTTCAACAAGGGCCCAATGTCCATCAAATGGGGAAAAGACAGTCTTTTTAACAAATGGTGCTGGCATTTTATTTTATTTTATTTATCCTTCTCCAGCTCTGTCCAGAACTCTCTGTTGTGATCCTGGTCAGAGCAGTCAGTGGTGGTAGCCGGGCACCATCTAGCTGTACTGGATTCAGTCTGGTGGAGGCCTTGGTAGCTGTGGACCATTAGTCCTTCAGACTAATCTGCAAAAAGTATACAAAAGTATACAAAAACTACTTCCAAACAGATCAAAGACCTGAATATAAAGCCTAAAGCTATAAAATTCATAGAAGAAAATATAGGACCAACACTACAGGCCTTAATGCACAGCATTAACAGGATACAAACCATAACCATCAACACACAAACCCCAAAAGATAAGCTAGATAACTGGGATCTTCTAAAAATCAAACACCTATGCTCTTCAAAAGACTTCACCGAAAGAGTAAAAAGAGAACCTACAGATTGGGAAAACATTTTTGGACAGTAAAAGTCAGACAAAGGTCTAATCTCCATAATCTACAAGAAAATTCAATACCTCTACAACAACAACAAAAAAAAAATAATCTTATTAAAAAATGGGCAAAGGAAATGAACAGACACTTCACCAAAGAAGACATTCAAATGGCCAACAGACACATGAGGAAATGCTTGTGATCACTAGCCATTAGAGAAATGCAAATTAAAACCACAATGAGATACCATGTCACCCCGGCATTACTGGCACGAATCAAAAACACTGGAAATAACAAACGTTGGAGGGGCTGGGGGGAGATCGGAACTCTTATGCACTGCTGGTGGGAATGCAAAATGATACAACCGTTTTGGAAAATGATATGGCGCTTCCTTAGAAAGCTAGAAATAGACATACCATTCAATCCAGCAATCCCACTCCTAGGAATATATCTTAGAGAAATAAGAGTTGTCACTCGAATAGACATATGCACACTATGTTCATGGCAGCACTGTTCACAATAGCAAAATGATGGAAACAACCTAGATGCCCATCAACAGATGAGTGGATAAACAAACTATGGTATGTACACACAATGGAGTACTATGCAAGGAGAAAGAACAACAATGAATTTGTGAAGCATCTCATAATATGGATGAAACTGGAGGACATTATGCTGAGTGAAAGAAGTTAATCACAAAAGGACAAATATTGTATAAAAGCTCTGTTGTAAAAACCCATGAAAAGTTCACACACAAAAAGTTACAATCTTTGTTGGTTACCAGGGATGGGAGGGGTGGGGGGGGGATACTAAATAGGCAATAGATAAGTGGTATCTTGGGTGAAGGGTGAGACAGTACACAATACAGGGGAAACCAGCATAACGTGTACAAGGAAAGGTCATGGAAGCTCCATAGACACATCCAAACTCCCTGAGGGACTGAATTGCTGGGTGGAGGGCTGTGGGGACCATGGTCTCGGGGAACATCTAACTCAACTGGCATAACACAGTTTATAAAGACAATGGTCTCCATTCTACCTTGGTGAGTAGCATCTGGGGTCTTAAAAGCCTGTGAGCGGCCATCTAAGATACTCCACTGGTCTCATCCCTTCGAGAGCAAGGGAGAATGAAGAGAACAGGATACAAGGAAAAGATGAGTCCAAAGGACTAATGGACCACAGCTACCAAGGCCTCCACCAGACTGAATCCAGTACAGCTAGATGGTGCCCGGCTACCACCACTGACTGCTCTGACCAGGATCACAACAGAGGGTTCTGGACAGAGCTGGAGAAGGATGTAGAAGAAAATTCTAACTCACAAAAAAAAAAAGACCAGATTTAATGGCCTAAAGAAGACTGGAGAAACCCCGAGAGTATGGCCCCCAGACACCCTTTTAGCTCAGTGGTGAAGTCAGTTCGAGGTTCACCTTTCAGCTGGGCAGTGGACAGCCCCATAAAACCAAATGGCACTAATGAGGCATGGCAGTCCTTGGACAAGGGCCAGAAGGTAGAAGGGGACAGTAAAGCTGGTGATAGGGAACCCAAGGTTGAGTAAGGATAGTGCTGATGTGTTGTGAAGTTGTTAACCATTGTCATAGAGCAACATGTTTACTAACTGTTTAATGAGAAACTATTTTGTTCTGTAAACCTTCATCTAAAGTGAAAATAGCAGCACAATTGGAAGTGCGTAGTCAATGTCACTGAAGTGTGCATGTAGAAATTTTTGAAATGGTGTATCTTTGGCTATGTATATTTTCACCAAAAAAAGGTTAAGAAGGGAGAGGGTTGACACGTTGTGGGGTTGTTAACCAATGTCATAAAATAATATGTGTACTACTCTTTCATGAGAAACTATTTGTTCAGTAAGCCTTCACCTGAAGTACAATAAAAAAAAAAAAAATGGACAAAAGATATGAACAGGTACCTCACCAAAGAAGACATTCATGATCATTAGTCATTACAGAAATGCAAATCAAAACTACAATGAGATACCATCTTACCCCAACAAGGCTAACATTAATCCAAAACACACAAAATAATAAATGTCAGAGAGTTTGTGAAGAGATTGTAACACTTATACACTGCTGATGGGAATGTAAAATGGTACAACCACTTTGGAAATGGATTTGGTGCTTCTTTAAAAAGCTTGAAATAGAAATACCATACTATCCAGCAATCCTCCTCCTTGGAATATATCCTAGAGTAATAAGAGCCATCACACAAATAGAGATATCACACCCATGTTCATTGTAGCACTGTTCACGACAGCAAAAAGATGGAAATAACCTAGGTGCCCATCAACGGATAAATGGATAAAGAAAATTACTGTATGTTCACACAATGGAATACTAGACAATGATAAAGAACAACAATGAATCTGTGAAACATCTCATAGCTTGGATGAATCTGGAAGGCATTATGCTGAGTGAAAAAGTAGCAAAAGGACATGTATTATCTGAGATCACTATTGTAAGAACTCAAGGAAAGGTTTAAATAGGGAATAAAGCATTCTTTGATGGTTACCAGGGTGGGGAGTGAGGGAGAGTGACATTCACTAACTAGATAGTAGATAAGAATTGTCTAAGGTGAAGGGAAGGACAGCACGCACTTCAGGGGAAGTCAGCACAACTAGAATAAATCAAAAGCTAAGAAGTTTCCTGAATAAAACCAAACACTTCAAGTGACAGAGTAGTAGGGGTGTGGGTCTGGTGACCATGGTTTCAGGGGACATCTAGGTCAGTTGGCATAACAAAGTTTATTAAGAAAATGTTCTGCATTCCGTTTTGCTGAGTGGCATCTGGGGTCTTAAAAGCTAGCCAGCAGCCATCTAAGATGCATCAATTGGTCCCAATCCACCTGGAGCAAAGGAGAATGAAGAACCCCAAAGACACAAGGGAAATATTAGCCCAAGAGACAGAAACGGCTACATAAACAAGAGACTTCATCAGCCTGAGACCTTGAAAAACTAGATAGTGACCAGCTACCACCAATGACCACCCTGACAGTAAAAACAACAGACAGTCCCTGATGGAGCAGAAGAAAAGTGGGGTGCAGAACTCAAATTTTAGTAAAAAGACCAGACTTAATGGTCTGACTGAGACTGGAGGGACCCAGGAAAACATGGCCTCTGCCCTCTCTGTTAGCCCAAAACTAAAACCATTCCCGAAGCCAACTCTTCGGACAAAGATTAGACTGGACTATGGGACATAAAATGATACTTGCAAAGAGAGTGCTTCTTAGCTCAAGTAGATACATAAGACTAAATGGGCAGCTCCTATCCAGAGGTGAGACGAGAAGGCAAAAAGAGACAGGAGCTGGTTGAACGGACACAGGAAATCTGGGGTGGAAAGGAGGAGTGTGCTGTCACGGTATAGGGAGAGCAGCTAGGGTCACATAACAATGTATGTATAAATTTTCAATGAGAAACTGACTTGAACTGTAAACTTTCACTTAAAGCACAATTTAAAAAATAAATAAATAAAAGAGTATTTTGGGTTCTTTGAAAAACCAAAGATATATGAACCTGGGGTTTATGAAAGACAGAGCCGTTTATGGGAGAAATGAGGCGAAGAGATCACCATTTTTTTAAGAAAACCACTATTTTATTGCTATAAATGCAATATTTTATCCTGGTAAAAATACTGTATTTTATAAAACAGCACAAGGAAAATACTACCAGGCACATTCCCTGCATTGATTTTCAGTTTCTAGCTCCTTAAAGTAATCACATTTTATGACTTTTCTCCCAAAATCTGTCTTTAAGTTTACAACCTTAACATCACTGAATTATTTTCATCATCTGTGTACAAATAAGGTCCTACTAGCCACACGATTCTACAACATGCATGTATCGTGAAGAGCTTTTCTTATTAACTGCCTACGAATTACCTTTGTTATTCTGTAGGGTTGTATATGATTCCATTTTAAGGGTGGCCAATAATTTAACTCTCTCTTATTGAGAGATATTTATATTATTTCTGGTTCTATGCTTCTTTCTGTTATCAAGAAGACAGTATTACCGCTATGAATTATTTGTGTGTGATGCACATGTTTAAGCCCTCAACTAGTAATCTGAAAGATCACAGCCGTGGAAAACCCTATGGGGTAGAGTTCTACTCTGAAAAACATGGGGTGTCACCATGAGTCAGAATCAGCTTGATGGCGAACGGTTCTTTTCTTCTGGTATATATATACATATATACATACACACGTACATGTATGCACATATATGTATAATTTTATATATCCCTGTAACGTGTCATTAGGAAGTATAGCTCTCTTCCTCAATTTCATACTGCTTAGTCTGTATTGATCTCACGCCCACCAGCTGTCTCGCGCTGATTTGTTTTCCCCACCGCTATGAGTATATTCAAAGAGCAGTTATAGACTAAAAAAATACACTCAACCCAACTCACTCACAAAGATTTCCCCGAATAGTAAGATACATTTAATGTTATCAATCCAAATTATTTCTAGGCTTCTAAATTAGTGGATGCACTTCATAACTAAAATTCATGACAACTACGAAGAATTTCTCATAAGGAATGGTTGTCATATTTATTACTTGTTCTACTTGTCAATTTTTTTTTTTTATTCTGGGAAATAAACTATGGCACACATTTATTTCCATGCTCATGTAAAAAATAATTAGTTGTCAATCCAAGTCTGAGTAAATATAAAGTAAAACATCTGTTTTCTTTTAATATAAACTGGATTTATGCCAGGTTTCTCATTTAATGGAAATCACCCGACAGAATGTGTTGAGGCTCTTTGTTAAAAACACAGCTGCGTTTAATGGCACAGTTTCAGAGAGTGCCATTATGAGGGACAGTGCATTCTTTCTGTGATGCTGTTTTAACTCCGTGACCTGATGCTCCTGAATGACAAGGTAGTAACAAAGCCCACAGAAAGTAAATGGCAGTGTTCCCTCCACCTGTTTCCTCTTTGACCACACTTCTTTCTTTAAGGCTGCATGAATGACAACTAGAAATCTTTAAGCCAATTAGTTTAAGATCACACCAGCCTCCTTTTATCCCCACATCAGTTAAGGAACAACATGGATTTCCTTTTCCTATGTCAGTCTTTTATTTCCTCTCTATTTTATCTTAATTTTCATTCTTTTACACAGCTGCTGATTTCTGACAAGGATGCAAGGTACAATCCAATCTGTTCAGCCTTTAGGTAATTACTTTATGTACTTAAACTCGCATTCCATTAAAATAAGATGAATAAAATGTCAGGATGTACTGCGACCATCTGAACAGCAACCAGACGTAATTGTCAGACTTAACTTTGCCAAGGCAGTCTATGTTGTTTGATAACGTAGTCGTCATGGACATTGCTCCAATGGTTAGGCACTGTGTCGTTAAGGCTGCACATTCTGTTATTATAATATTCTTTTTTATATTTAATTCTGAATTATACACATTCACAGTTTGAGAGATTGGAATGGCAAGTAATTATTATAGAAATAATGACTATTTTTAAATCAGACACAAATCACTAAAATAGACAAATGATGATTTCAAAGACTAATTTATTATTAATAGCACTGTAATAAAATAATTCAAAGTAGAAGGGAATTAAATATTAAGGAAAATAAATATTAAATATTAAAAATATAAGGATGAGATTATAGAATTTATTATGTATTTTGAATAATTTATAAACTTAGTAAGCACAAGCATATACCCATACACAAAGACACACACACATAGTTTTTGTTGTTGTTTTCTGCTGGCTAGGCCAATGTAGGAAATTGTTTGTTTCTGATTGCTTTTCTGTAAAATAAAATGTGAAGATGATCTAAGTACCTTTCTCAAAGCAGATTAATCTGGCATCAATGGAACAAATGCTGCCTCCATCCTATAATGTGTAACTCTGTACCAAGACCCAGTTGTCGTAATGAGAACACGTTTCTTCATCCAGAAAAGAGAACTTCAATTCTGCATTCTCCTATGCTGTTCTAAGTATCTGTCTGCCACCTCAACTGGATACCTATGGAAGTCAGGCTTATAATAATAACCCATTATGTACATACATTACTTTACAAAGTACATTTATATGTACTGTTTCATTTAGTCAGTAATAATAATGTAGAATAATAATAATAATAATAATGTAGAAAACTATGCACTTGTTTAAAATAAAGATTATATGACTTTATTTTATGAAAAATAAATGACAGATATCATTACCCTGATAAATTTCACAGAATTTAAATGTTTTTACAAAGCTGTTTTTAATATTAAAAAATACACATTCTTCTTTCTGTATAATAGATTTAGATTTATAACCTGTTCAATAAATAATATTGTTTCATCATTAAGTATTTGAAGGCTTATAATCACAGGAACAAATAAGAAAACTAAAGTTCAGCCTATAAGGGAAATCCATTCAAGGGTACAAAGGTTATTTTAATTGTATCTCCATTTGGTTAAATATTTAATATGCAAATGATTGTCTTTACACTGTTACATCTGAAGCATTCTATAACATAGATTTTAAAACTAAACTTGAACTTAGGGTTTCTGTGTCCACAGGTGATATTTTTAGCCCCTGCACCAGGAAAGATGCGCATATTCATAGCTTACTTCCTACCATGCCTTCCTTTCAACCACTGGAAAATACTACCTACATGACCTGCCCCAGGTATTATTGTTATTTGTGTGCAGATACCCTCAAGGGTTTCTCATTCTCCTCCCCCTCCCAAGGCCATGATTTCCCTTCTTAACTGGAGAATATATAACAGAATTTGCTGTGTACCAAAGTCTGGCACTAACAAGTAATCTGGAGACTAATTTCTAATAACGTATCTTCTAGAACCAGTCCTCTGAGGGGTTTTAACATTCTTATGGTGACTCTTTCTTCATAAAGAGTCACGTAAAATAATATTTTTTAAAGTAGATCTTGATTCAGTTTCCATAATAGTGTCCTTGAGAAATTTATTCTAGTTTCTTCATGCCTTAAAAGAAAAGCAAAAGAAAGAATGCCAAGAAATCAGAAGAAGAAATGTGATTCCAGTAAGTCTCCTGATTGGATTCTCTTTTTGACTTCATGTTTTTTGAGTGACACTATTATTCTTCCATTTCACTAGTCTTGAAAACTGAATAATCTGTAGTCTTTAATTTCTCCTTCTTCTTTTCGGCTTAATCAGCTACCACGGGTCCCCGCTATCTACTGGAGAAAATTCAAACAGCTTTAAGACTTACTACCTATGGGATCCTGGGAAAGTCAAACTATAGCCTGTAGTTACATCAGCTGTAAAATGATGACCATTGTAAATAGAATGTAAAGACTTTCAAATAGATGCTGGAGTATGTTAAGTAATACATAAAATGTAGTAATCTCAGCTAAGTATACAAAATCTTCTGAAAACGTCATAACTGACTTTTACCAATTCCCAGCCATTCCAAATCTCAATTTCCCAAATGATCTTGTTGCTGTATTATGAATGATTTCTTCAAAAATTTGTTGCTACAACGAGAAAGAACAACAATGAATCTGTGAACTGTCTCATAACATGGATGAAACTGGAGGACATTATGCTTAGTGAAATAAGTCAATCACAAAAGGACAAATATTGTATGAGACCTCTATTGTAAAAACCTGTGAAAAAGTTCACACACAAAATGGAACAATTTTTGTTGGTTACCAAGGATGGGAGGGGCGGGGGGGAATACTAAATACGCAATAGATAAGATGTATCTTGGGTGAAGGGCGAGACAGTACACAATACAGGGGAAACTAGCACAACTTGTACAAGGAAAGGTCATGGAAGCCCCATAGACACATCCAAACTCCCTGAGGGATAGAAGTGCTGGGCGGAGGGCTGTGGGGACCATGGTCTCGGGGAACATCTAGCTCAATTGGCATGACACTACTTATAAAGATAATGCTCTACATTCCACCTTGGTGAGTAGCGTCTGGGGTCTTAAAAGCCTGTGAGCGGCCATCTAAGATACCCTACTGGTCTCATCCCTTCGGGAGCAGGGGAGAACGAAGAGAACAGGATACAAAGAAAAGATTAGTCCAAAGGGCTAATGGTCTAAGCTACCAAGGCCTCCACTGAACTGAATCCAGTACAGCTAGATGGTGCCGGGCTACCACCACTGACTGCTCTGACCAGGATCACAACAGAGGGTTCTGGACAGAGCTGGAGAAGGATATAGAACATAATTCTAACTCACAAAAAAAAGACCAGACTTACTGGCCTAAAGGAGACTGGAGAAACCTTGAGAGTATGGCCCCCAGACACCCTTTTAGCTCAGTGGTGAAGCTACCTCTGAGGTTCACTGTTCAGCCTGGCAGTGGACAGCACCATAAAACCATATGAGACTAACGAGGTACAGGAGTCCAGTGACAAGGGCCAGAAGGCAGAAGGGGACAAGAGCTGGTGATAGGGAACCCAAGGTTGAGTAAGGATATTGTTGATGTGTTGTGAGATTGTTAACCATTGTTATAGGGCAACATTTGTAGTAACTGTTAAATGAGAAACTATTTTGTTCTGTAAGCCTTCATCTTAAGTGAGAATAACAGCACAATATGAAGAGTGTAGTCGATGTCACTGAACTGTGCATGTAGAAATTTTTGAAATGGTGTATCTTTGGCTATGTGTATTTTCATAAAAAAAAAAAAAAAGGTTGAGAAGTTAGAGGGTTGACATGTCGTGGGGTTGTTAACCAATGTCATAAAACAATATGTGTACTACTGTTTCATGAGAAACTATTTCTTCTGTAAGCCTTCACCTGAAGTACAATAAAAAAAAAAAATTGTTGCTACATTTTTTCCAAAACATGTTTCTTATTTATGATGCCCTTTTCTCTACTTTAAGGTCCCCAGGTGGCACAAATGGTTTGAACTTGACAGCTCACCAAAAGATTGGTAGTTTGAACATGCCCAGCAGTGCCAGAAAAGAAATGCCTGGCAATCTGCTCCCTTAAGATTACAGCCAAGAAAACCCTATGGAACAGTTCTACTCTGTAACACATGGGGTCTGCATGAGTCAGAATCAACTTGACAGCAACTAACAATAACTTCTCTACTTTAGAATGATGCGTATTTCAGGTACAGTTCACCAGATACTAAAGACACACTTAAAATTTCCCCTTTTTTTACCAAGTACATTTAGACCTTTTTTTCCCAAGAAAATCTTTTCTACCTCTGGGCTTATAGGAATGACCACATAACTTATAAGGTTTTTGTGAGTATAAAATCATAGAAAGCGCTTAGTCCAGTGTCTGGCAAATAGTACATATTTAAAAAATCTCAAATATTATGTAAGGAGTCCTGGTGGCACAGTGGTTAAGTGCTCAGCTGCTACTCAAAAGCTCAGTGGTTCAAACCCACCAGCCACTCTGCAGGAGAAAGATGTGACAGTCTGCTTCCTTAAAGATTACAGTCTTGGAAACCCTATGGGGCATTTCAACTCTTCCTATAGGGTTGCTATGAGTCAGATTCGACTCGACAGCAATGGGTTTGATTTTTTAGGGATGAATATGGTATGTATTATCAATATTTTTGTGTAATACTGTCTTAGTCATCTAGTGCTGCTATAACAAAAATACCACAGGTGGATTGCTTTAACAAAGAGAAGTTTATTCTCTCACAGTCCAGGAGGCTAGAAGTCCGAATTCAAGGTGCTGGCTCCAGGGGAAGGCTTTCTCTCTCTGTCAGCTCTGGAGGAAGGTCCCTGTCATCAGTCTTCCCTTGGTCTGGGAGCATCTCAGCACAGGAAGCTCAGGTCCAAAGGATGTACTCTGCTCCCGACACTGCTTTCTTGGTAGTATGAGGTTCCCCTGTCTCTCTGCTTGCTTCTCTCTTTTATATCTCAAAATTGATGGGCTTAAAACACTATCTGATCTTACAGATCTCATCAATATAACTGCAGCTAATCCATCTCATTAACATCACAGAGATAGGGTTGACAACACATAGGGAAATCACATCAGATGACAAAATGGTAGACAGTCATACAATACTAAGAATCATGACCTAGTCAAGTTGACAGATATTTTGGGGTGACACAATTCAATCCATGACAAACATACTTCGGCTGTCATGCATTACCTTTTGA
The DNA here is from genome assembly GCA_030035585.1 of Dugong dugon. Classification (NCBI taxonomy): domain Eukaryota; kingdom Metazoa; phylum Chordata; class Mammalia; order Sirenia; family Dugongidae; genus Dugong; species Dugong dugon. Next base: position 192,179,441 of record CM057463.1, on the reverse strand, counting down.
CAAGTTCTGTTCTTCTCTATTGCCTTTTCATCAATGTATTAATGCATAGCTTCTATACCCATGTACATTTTATTTTACAAATTCAATGGTAAATTATTTTAATTTAATAAAAATTATTTTGTGTCTTAATAATTCAGCAAATAAGAGCCATATTATGATTAGATGTCTTAATTAAAGTCACATCTATCTGCAGAATTCACTTTTCAAAAAGGAATGAACTTCATATCCTAAATATATTAACTTGGAGTTTCAAACAATTTTTAAGCCACAGACTTTAATAAGAGAAGCTTTGCCAAACAGAATGAACAGCCTTTTTATCCCTAAGACAAAAATGAAAGAATTGTTATTTGAAATGTATCAGCCATGTGTTCACTGTCAATGACTTACAACAACTGTGTGATTAGAGACACAGTTGCTGGAAGGTAACCAGGCTTGTTTTGGTGGCCTGGGAACGATGAATTCTTGAGTAATTGTGTACTTGGCCTCAATCCTCATTTCAAGCAGATCCATTAGATGACAGAGAAAATCAAGGCTGAGTCTACAATATCAATAAAAAATTTAGGGAGGAAAAATGTTCAATGAAGCCATAAACATCTAAACTTAAGTCCACATATGCTGTGGTGTATATGTGTGTGAGTTTGTATGAGTCTTTCCCATCTCAGATTTGAGTAAACCTAGAAAAGTTTGTCTTCATAAGGTACAGTCATTAGGTGAGAGAAGGTTCTTCTTTCTCAAATACCAAATTTTATATCTCAGACCTAAGTGAATCTTCAAACTGGTAACATTTCTCCAACTTCTTCTTTTTAGTCATTGGCCTTTAGAAAGTTTTTTTTTTTTTTAAAGGATTTGTAGGAAGGGAACTTATCTTCATTTTTGAAGACTTCTCTCTCCAGTCAATTCTGGCTGATGGAAGCCAGCACGGCTTCTCATCGACAAGCCACTCCCTTTCTCAGCAGTTTTAATTATGAAAACTATTAACCAGAGAGCAGGGCTATATGGCAGTCATCTAACACATTCACACATAGTTTGTTTTTCTGTTGTCTTTAATGGCTAAGTTTGGCTTTCGTTAATTTTGAATACTTGAGCTCCCTCACAGAGTTAAAAACTAAACCCACATTTGTCTGTGATGGTTCTTCCACATCACTTCCTGCCCTCAGAACAGAGGTCAATATCCCACACTCTGTTTTTCACAGTACCTCCTTCTACATGGAAGGGGAAGAGACATATTCTTAGGTATTAAACACTAATAACATTAATGTGGATTAGGTTTCTAGCTTCTCTTTGGGCAGTTCACTACATGGAATACTATATGCTACATGTAAACTAAAAATTAGTTTGTAAAACCTGATGCATGTTTCATATTTTTCAGAAAGAGATGTGATATAAGAGGAAAAATAATAGCAACAAGGAACATCGTAAGGCAATGTCACAAATGTGCGTTAAGAACACTTATTTAAGCTACATAAAATACTGTTAAATCCTATATCAAAGTTGGTGATAAAAGAAGAGAAAGGACAAGATAAAAGAGCCCACAAGCGGAATTAAAGATAAAGCAATTACAAGTAACTCCAGAGTCTTCACAGCAATGAAGAAAAGCAGACGCACAAATAAATTTAAAATTAAGTAATAATAATAGAAAAACTTCTCAAATCATTTTAATTTGAATTCAAAATACAAAGATTTTTTTACATACATTCATTCATAATTATACTTTGCCTAGGCCATATTAAATTAGTGTGTGAATGGTTGACAGTGACCAAGGATTATATTGGTTGATATGAAAAATTTGAATATATATTATGCTACATATTAAATGGAGCCTTGGTGGCACAGTAGTTAAGAGCTCGGCTGCTAACCAAAAGGTCAGCAGTTCGAATCCACCAGCCACTTTTTGGAAACCCTATGGGGCAGCTCTACTCTGTCCAACAGGGTCACTATGAGTCAGAATTGACTTGACAGCAACAGTCGTTTTTTTTTTTTTTAATTTACATATTAAACTATGCCTACAAATGATAAACATTGACTGTACTGTGCATAATTTAAACATAAATTAAAGCTTTGCCTTTTTTTTTTGAAGCACAGGAGGCAAAAATAAGGCAGCTTATAAATTCGAAGTTAAAGCCATCTTCTAAGATTTTCGTTTGATCAAACGGAAAGAATGAGATCAAGCATCTCTAGAAGTAATATTTTCCAGTAAGTTAAATACTCATGGGTATCTCAGTAAACCTAAATTTACCTCTAAGTAGCCAGGATACACCCTCCAAAAACTGTGAGTCATTCGACATGAAATCTAGAAAAGAGGAGTCCAAATTGACTACCAGGTCTCCAACATTATCCAAGATTCACTTTGATTTATCTATTAACTATATGCTAAAGTACAGCTGGTCATTGTAAGAAGGTGACAGCGTTAGACTTTGTGGTCTCTGAATCTGTATCACCAGGCCCCAATTAGACAGCAAGTTTTCCTCCATCTAGGGAAATGGCCGCTCCATGTTGAGAGATTGCAACAGAGGCAAGCTTGAGCATAGATTGTGCTGTTGAATGTAGGTGTTATCATATTTTCCTGGAATTACTTGCTTAAGGGGCTGTCTCTCTGCTAAATTCTAAGTTGTTTGAAGGCCAGACAATTTAATTTTTCTCTTTGCAGCCACCTAACCTTGCCAGGGTCCTGGTACCTAAGAGACAATCTGCTGGATAAGCCCCTTAATTTCTTTTTTCCATTGTAGAACTTAAGTATTTCAATTATTGCATGAATATAACATTCTCTTTCAGTAAAAATCAGTTTTAAATTTTGTCTTAGTATAAAATAAGAAGGCTTACTATCTCTGTATAATGTTACGCTATCAACTTTTGCTTTATCCTTCCCTCCTTTTTGTTAATTTATGTGTGTATTCGATCAGAATCTACTCTAGAGAAAGTTTTTAGCCCGGTAGTTATTTAATGTTGAAGCATGTATATCTTAAAACTGGAACTTGGCATGGGTACAGTGTGAACAGATGTGTAGGAGAGCTCCAGAACAGGATAGACTCTTAAAGATATTGAGTGATTCAGTGCCCTGATTGTGCAAGCTGCTGTCAGAGAGCTGAAAGGCTCTCTGGCCTGTCTGTGTATTTTCAACGATAAAATTTGCATTTTAATCTGCAGGGATGTTCATATCTTTCTGCCAGCTACTATCATCGTACTGTCCGGAATCATCAAACTAGAAGCATGATGGCCGTGACAGATATTTTCATTTCACTTAAAAAACATTTCTTCCATCACTGAAAAGTTAACGCGTCCATAACCAGAACTTATGCTTTGAAGGAGTCTCAAACTTCATTGACACAAACAAAAGTGAATTCATGAGGAATTACACTGCTGTAACAAATCAACAGTTTGAATAAGGCAATAGTTGTAGGAGTTTTCACAGCATCTGGAGTGCATAGAATTAAAAGTGCTCAAAGGGGAGACCATTGCCCTTAAGTTATGCTTGTTGACTTGGGTGGAAACTACACATGCATATCAGAGTAGAAGCACTTCCCACTCAACTTACTTTAAATTCTAATTAGAGAGCTTCACACAGTGCTCATCCAATTATACCTATGGACTTGCTGAAACCACTTATATAAGCAGCAATGTAAATTCATGTGGGTTGACCAATGAATTCTGAAGAACTATATCCAAAAATATTTCACAATACTGAATTTAGAAGAAAGACCAGCTATTAAATGTCTAATACATTCAATTCTGGAGAGATATTTAAAATGAGATAAAAAGAAGAACAAAATAAGTTCTCTGCTTCACTTTTTAAAATAGCCATTAAGTGAATGTTTTTCTAACTGTAGTCCCAAAGATGCCTGCAAAACATCCCTAAGGAGGCTACTCTAAATTCCATAAATACGTTGTTTATTCATTTACGTTCTGATATTTAGGGAAAAAACAGGGGCAAGTGGCACAAAATATAAACTTGAAGCTTTATAGTGCACGATAGCATTATATTAGGAGCCCTGGGGGTACAGTGGTTAAGAGCTGCTCCTTAGAAACCCTATGGGGCAGTTCTACTCTGTCATATAGGATGGCTAAGAGTGGGAATCTACTCGAGGACAAGGGTTTGCTTTTTTTTTTATAGCATTATATTGTAATATTAGATATTCTCCCTTTAGCGTTCATATCTCAGTCTTGTCCTATTTCTTTTGCTCTAACTCTGAAATTCGCTACTTATTGTAGTATTTTTCCCCTCTCAGTTCTCACATGTACAGTTTATAATACCAGACCATGGCAGAGGCGTAATAACACCTCGTTTTAGCAGTGTACTCTGAAGTCAGAGACAGCTGGTTCTTCATCTTGGTTCTATTAGCACTTCTGTAGCTTTGGAAAATTTTAACATTTCTGTGTTTCAGATTTCTTATCTGTAAAAGTTGACATACTAATAATAAGGATTATCTTATTAGATTTTTCAAAGATAAAATAAGACAACATATGACATATTTAGTTCAGAGTCTCAAACTAAGAATGAATGTTAGCAAATGACACTTTAGCACCGGTGTTTAATGTTGGTATTTGTTGTCTTTCCTCTCTATGGACTCTTTCTTAGTGGGATTATTTGCCCCTGTATGCAGAATTCCAAAATCTTCTTCATTCTTTACCTTGACATGCAGACACTACTCTAATTTTATCTGAATGAACCACACATACTTAAGCCCCACATTTTGCAAGGAGAAGGCAACTTTTTTTTCTCTGTATGTAAGTACAATCATCATCCGCCCATTTTCTCAGACGAATCTGAAAATTAGTGGAGACACAAGAAGCTTCAAATTTCCCCGCCCTCATTTTGCAGATGAAGAAACTGAAGCCCAGAGAATTTAATCAGCCAAACCGCAGAGATCCTTAATAAAAAATAGATGACCTCGTTTTGTTCCAATACACATTATTTCCTTTCGTCAGTGAAGTTTTTCCAAGATTCTGTGAACATGTCCAGTTTATTTTCATTGTATTTGCTCATGTTGTTTTCAACTGTCCACAATTGTTTCATATTCACTTTTTCTATTTAAATATTTCTGGGCACAATTGTAGCTCATGAAAGTCCTTTTTCCCCCCTTTCAATCTATACTAATAACTTTCTCTGAATATTTTCTATAGTATTTGCTTTTATTTTATTTTATTTTTATATTTTATTGTACTTCAGGCGAAGGCTTACAGAACAAATAGTTTCTCATGAAACAGTAGTACACATGTTGTTTTATGACATTGGTTAACAACCCCACAACATATTAAGCCTCTAAATTCTCAACCTTTTTTTTTTTTTTTTTGATGAAAATACAGATAGCCAAAGATACACCGTTTCCAAAATTTCTACATACACAGTTCAGTGACATTGACTACGCTCTTCCAACTGTGCTGTTATTCTTACTTAAGATGAAGGTTTACAGAACAAAATAGTTTCTCATTTAACAGTTACTACACATGTTGCCCTATGACAATGGTTAACAATCTCACAGCATATCAAGAATATCCTTACTCCACCTTGTGTTCCCTATCACCAGGGGGCTTCCTTGTCCCCTTCTGTCTTCTGGCCCTTGTCACTGGACTACTGTACCTCATTAGTCTCATTTGTTTTTTTTTTTTTTAACACCGTTTCAAAACTTTTTACTTACACATTTAAGTGATATTGACTATGCTCTTCCAATTGTGCTGCCATTCTCGCCAAAGATGAAGGCTTACAGGACAAAACAGCCTCCCATTTAATAGTTACGACAAATGTTGCCCTATAGCAGTGGTCAACAATCTCACAACACATCGACAGTGTCCTTATTCAATTTGTGTTCCTTATCATCAGTTTCCTACTCCCCCTCTGCCTTCTGGCCTTTGTCACCGGACTCGTGTACCTCGTTAGTCCCATTTAGTTTAGTATTTGCTTTTTATAAATGGATTTTAGCCTAATTTCTCTCACTGAATTATTCACCTCTTTTGTAAAAGGGGTATTTCTCAGTTACATTTCCTTCATGTTATTTATTGCGCACTGTGTATGCTATCGTCCCTGGTGGCGAAGTGGTTAAGCATTTGGCTGCTAACCAGAACATCAGCAGCTTGAATCCACCAGCAGCTCCTTGGAAACCCTACGGGATAGTTGTACCCTGTCCTATAGGGTTGCTAGGAGTCGGAATCGACTCCCCGGCAACAGGTTTTTCAATGGGTGTATGCTATGTATACAGTAGGTACCTAGTAAATTATTTCCTAATCTCCTCCTTCAAAAAGGAACTAGCAAAGCTACTAGAAATGTACTGATTTGGTAGTTTTTTATTAAAGTCATTTCCTGACCACTGAGAAGCTATTTCAACGGTAAGTTGTTTATACATGGCCTTAATTTAAGTAAAAACACTTCTTAAGGAATAGTTTATTCACATCTTGAACGGAAGTTTTAAAATTGCCCTTGTCTTATCTATAGCATCAGCTTTAGAAAGCACATTTACTTTATTCACATAATGGAATCCTTAGACATTTCTTAGAATAGATCATCAAAAATAGCCTTTCAGATCTTACCTTTTACTTTGCTACTCTGCATTATTTCCAAACGTATCTATTTCATTATTCATTCCTTTCCAATTTCTGTACTTTGCTAATCAAAACTTGTGTTGTCTCCCTCACTTATTTCCTCTGTTCTTTCATGCAATGCTTGACTCAAAGCTTCAACTCTTTCATAGCACTCATAAAACCTCAGTTCCCTGAAGCTGTTTATATTGACTCCCAGAAGTTCATATCTCTCATCTTCTATTTTTTCATTTTCCCATTCTTCTGACTGAATTCCATCTACGTTGTACAGGATAGTCAGACAAATGTTAACCATTGCTGGTGTGTCGATTCCAACTCATAGTGGCTCTATATGACACAGCAGGACTGCCCGCATAGGGTTTCCAAGGCTGTAATCTTTAGGGAAGCAGAATGCCACATCTTTCTCCTGTGGAGCAGCTGGTCGATTCATACAGCCAACATTTCAGTCAGCAGCTGAGTGTTTTAACCACTGCATCACCAGTGCTCCTTAGACAAGTGATAGGACTTCTAAATCTTGACCTTGACTTCACAAATGGGACTTTATTCCAACCACCCTATGAAAACTGAGGCTGTAAAGTAATAAAGATGGTTGAAGATAGACAGGGTCTGTTAGTAACACTAGAACTAGGATCTTAAGCATTTGCCCAGCTGTTTGGCATGTACCCCAGCACAGGAAGAGACACTCAGTGTGTGCCTGAAGACCCCATTTTCTTCTTCCACCACGTCTCATACGCTCTTCTTTTTTTTTCCTTTTCCTATACAGCTTCACCTCCTGGGAGTCAGTTTGCTTTTCTCAATCTCCGGAAGCACAACTCATTTATCTCAATTTCTTTGTTTTAACTAAAAGCTTCTTCCATCATCCTTTTGTCTCTAATTTTTTTTTTTTTTTTTCAGGGATGGCGATATTTGTTTTCCTACGCTGGTGGGAGCGGCGTTCTTACTCATCAAGGCTGAAACCAATCTTGCAATCCTCCTAACACAGAGTGACCCAGAAAGTCAGTGCTAATGAATTGCCAGGGGCTTGTAGGAGAGACATAGCCATCCTAACCTTGGCTGTCTTTATGCCAGACTTGCAGCTTTAAGCCACTGACAGAGGGCAATCCCTTCATGGTCTCCTTAAGACCATGACCTTCGATTGCCAATACTTACTGCACCCAGCAAGACTGGCACTGCGAAAACACTGGAGGTGATTTCTTCTGCTAGGAGTTATATAAGCACCCCATCCTCTTCACTCTCATTTTTCTCTTGTGCAGATTTTTTTATGAAAATATTCATTAAATTTATTTATTTCTATGCTGTATGATTCTTGAGGCTAGTAACATGCATTTTTTTGTCTTTGTGCCCACCAGGAAACTTAGCACAGAGGCATATAGGCTGGAAGGGCTCAATGAATTTTTATTGAGTGAAAGAAACATATGTAACTAGTTATGTAAATTTCCTGTTCGTTCACTTAAAGTAGAAAAATGTATACTACTTAGTGTACATACTTTATATTATTAAATACGATGTTCTTAGACATTCATGAATCTCAGGATCAAGATGAGATTAGCATTCTAATACTATTACTGTATTAGAGTAATATTAAAATTATATCATTTTAGTTTGCAATTCATTGCTCAGTGTCTTAGTTATCTAGTGCCGCCATAACAGAAATACCACAAGTGGGAGGCTTTAACAAACAGGAATTTATTTTCTCACAGTTTAGGAGGTTAGAAGTCTGAATTTAGGGTGCCGTCTCTAGGGGAAGAAGTCTTTCTCTGTCAGGTCTGGAGGAAGGTCCTTGTCTCTTCTGACCTTCACGTGGCTTGGCATCTCTCTTCCCCCCATCTCTGCTCCTTTTGCTAGCTTATTTAATCTTTTATATCTCAAAAGAGATTGACTCAAGATATAGCCTACACTAATCATGTCTCATTAACATCACAAAGACAACCCATTCCCAAATGGGATTATAACCACAGGCATAGAGGTTAGGATTTACAACATACTTTTGGAGGACTCTGTGAACTCCATAACACCCAGGATTTAATACACTGCAAGCAACGACTGTTTTCATTTCCCTTAAGCGGCTCATCAGCACTTTAATATAAGAGTATGGTAAGCCATGTTTTAAATATTTTCGTACAGAATTATAAATGTCAGCATTTTGTTGTTCTTACAAATCATTGAAATTCTAATGGTAACGCATAATAATCCATAACAGAAGATGTTTCTCCTTGTTTAGGACAAACAATAAAATGCATTCAGCAAAAGGAAAAATAAATAATTAAAATTGGATTGTTCTGTCCAAATCTTCTATTTGAACATGATAAATTGAACTTGCTAAAAAGTATAAGACTTCTCCAGATAAAACTATGTTCTATGTGCTTTCCCCTGACTGTATGTCATGGTCTCTCTGTCCACTTATACTGGTTTTCTGTGCTCCTCAGTTTTTATCATAAAGTATGCATTTATACATTGTATCTATAAGACAGGTAACATGTAACAGCATTTATATGGTGGCATAGCTGCACGATGAAATATATAATAAAATATCTATATGATAAAATTTTCCTTACTATGTATGCTAAAAATGGTAACATTTTCTTGTAAGACACAAACATTTGAATTGAATGTTCTGCCTCAGGGTGTTAAACCTCCCTGGAAGTTAGGTGATCAATTGCTGAGGCACCATTTGATTTGTTTTTCTTATTCAGAGCATTAAGTGATAGAGTCCTAAAACTAAACTGTACGTGAACAATTGTACACACAGAATACTTGGTTAGTGGAACAAGTATCTCTATACTTCAGAGAAATGAATGATAAGTACATGTACTCTAAAAAACTAAGGTTTAGATTCAATTTTATCAGAAATGAATTGTAAAGTTAAATTTTATGATAGTTCAACAGCATGTTTTGTATACGTTAGACGAAAAACAAGCTTACTTGAGTATAATTACTTGGGTAGACCAAGTAAAAATAGCATATATGAGCTGGATGAATATAGCTTAAATACTAATTAATAAATAAGACTAAATGCACTTTGTTGTTGTTGTTAACCACCATTGAGTTGGCCCTGGATTCAGGGTGACCCCATGTATCATGGATGAAATGATGCCTACTCCTGGGCCATCCCCATAATAAATTTCAGATCAGACCATTGTGATCCATAGGTTTTCACTTGTTAATTTTTGGAAGTAGATCACCCATCCTTTCTTCCTAGTGTGGAAGCTCTGCAGAAACCTGTTCATCATTACAGCAACACCCAAGCCCCCACTGACAGATGAGGGGTGGCTGCTCATGAATTGCATTGGCTGGGAATTGAACTAGGATCTTCTGCATGGGAGGTGAGAATTCTAACATTGATCTACCACCAGTGCCTCATAAATGAATGTAACTGCCCACATAAACATGAATCTTTACTATATTTCTTAATCATTCCATTCATTTTTAGTTGAGAAAGTTAATACTATGTCTATTTAAAAAACATGTATCTTTCTAAGTACAATAATAATACACATTCCATTTTAAAAACTTTAATAATACATAAAGTATTACAAAGAATAATAAAATAATCGACTGTTCCATTACTCACAGAAAACAGCTACTAATATAGGTAGTATTATTATACATTTTTCTCTGGAGATAGATGGATAGCACAGGCGTGTTCCCACGATAAAGTTAATTTGCTACAATGTGGTAGGTCCAGAACCTTTGATCCTCAGACTAAGAAAGATTTCTTTATTATAGATACACTGCTTCTGCCCAAACCCTATACAATTCCTCCAAGCGGTTTCATACACACTTTCTTGAGTTAGGAAAAATCAGTGGGTCAGTGTTCTTAGTTGCAAAGAACAGAATCCATTTTGGGTAACGTAAACAGTAAATGAATTCGTCATAGACTCCCACTTTATAGGAGGAGATGTCTATAGGTGGCACAGTGGTTAAGATCTCAGCTGCTTACTGAAAGCTTGGCAGTTCAGACCCTCCAGCTGCCCCACAAGAGAAAGCTGTGGCATCCACTCCCATAAAGATTTACAGTCTTGGAAACACTATGAGGCAGTTCTACTCTGTCCTATAGGGTCGCTATGAGTCGGAATTGGCAATGGGTTTGGTTTTCGTTTTTATCACTTTATAGACTTTCTTGGGAACCAGGATCCAGACGCAGAAACTAAATAGTTAGGAGTAACATTGCATAACACAATGGGACTTTTCTTTAAAACTCTGCTTCTGCCTTTTAAGAAGAGCTAATATTAATAATTCTGGTGTTGGATTCCAATAATTTCTTTGTAGCTTCCCCTGAAGAGCTAGATATAAAACCCAAGCCCATTGCCATCGAGTCAATTCCGGCTCATAGATCCACCTGGAAATGAATTCACTAAATAGTCCTGCTGTGTCATGTGGCCACTTCTTACTCCAATTCTTGTGGAAATGCATATAAGCGGTGAAACGTGCCTTAACTACGAGGGAGCCGTGTTAAGATTGTTTTCTGGCTTTTACTTGGGAAGATGAGATGCACAATGTGGAAATTACCAAAGAGAATACTGAGTATCTAAAAATGTTGGATGGCCACAAATAAGACAAACGATCACTCTGATGGGTAATTGCAAATGTCTTTTCCATACTTCTATGTTCATTGTTCCTCCCCAGGGTGAAGTTTATCTACCTGGCTGCAATTTGTTGTTGCAGTCTGATTCCACTGGTTTATAAAAGAAAACCTGGACCATTATCTATATGACACCTAGTCTTGATAATCAATACTATGAACAGTGTCTATTCTATACATAATTCACTATTAACTGGAGTTGAGGGCATATCTATATAAAAACCCACTCCTTTTTCATGACAAAAATTTTCTAAGTACACGAAAATAAAACTCATTGTTCTTGTCATCTGTTATTTCTTGTTATCTATTTAACTCATAGTGTAATTTTAGGATAAATGAGTATAATGTACAATTGCATACATACTTTCTTATAAAAATACAAGAAAACTATAAAATATAAGAAAATGTAGATTCTTTTGAATTTAAGTGTATATGCATTATTTATCCAAACTTGTTTATATAAATTGCTTTTGTTGTTACTGGTTTCACTCCTGGTATCAGAATATTTTAAATAGCTTTTACAACATTATGGACAGATGGTAAATACAAAGACAATGAAAGTCAAGTTTCAAAAATATTATGAAAATTGAACAGTGAGTTTGAGATTATTGCTTCCAATACAGAAATAAAGTTTTCCATAGCTGCTGTAATATTAGTACACTTACAGCTCACATCCCGTAAGCATTGTACGAAAATATCATGCTCTTTCGTAAAATAGCTAACAGTATTTTTTGTTAATTTGATATCAAGCTGCAGGATACAGTTTTAAAAATCTATAAGAATAATTATAGACTATTGAGAGCATGGTGTCCTGTAATTTGTATTGCTATGTAATCATACAAATCTTGTTTCTTATTGTATGTTACCATTATTACATTATAAACAAAATTTATTAATGTATATTTTATAATAGAACCTGCGAACTGTTACAGTAATTTAACATTTAAATTTAATAACTACATTCTGTTGAAATATTTTATTTATCTTCCTGAAAAAGACTAAATATTATGCTAAATCATCTCAACTTTCCTATAGATTGCAATTAAAAATCCAATAATTTGTAATAAGAACAAAATGATGTTAATATTGGATTATATCAACATTTGGAGAATTATCTTGAAAACAATTTTACTCAGTATATAATTAAATAATTGGACTCTGATGTCATTATTTCAGTTCTAGCGATTACTTAATGAATCTCGTGAAAAAGTAATTACTGTTATGTGGTATATCACATGAAAAATTTGGAAACTCTTCAGTCACCCTTGAAAATTAGATTATCCAGGACATTGGCAAATTAAGACCATTACTGAAAAAAATATGAATATTAATAAAAGACTACACAACTATAAAATTCTAGTCCAGTATTGTTTTCTGTATCAACAGTGTCCAGTAAGAATGTTAGGTCAACCATAAGTGAGAGCCACATATCTAATTTTAAATTTTCTACAAGCTACATTAAAGAGAAGGTTAAAAGAAACAGATGAAATTAATCTTAATAAAGTATTTATTTAACCCAATATATTTAAAATATTATCATTTTGATGTGCAATCAACACAAAAGTATTAAATATATATTTGACATTCCTTTTTTTGTATGAATTCTTTAAAACTCAGTTTGTAATTTACACATAAAACACATCTCAGTTTGGACTAGCTGCATTTCAAGTGCTCAATAACTTCATGTGGCTAGTGGTTAACCTATTAGACATCATAGCTTTGTATTTTAAATACCTCGTATAATAAGGTATCTAGTGCTTAGCATACGCATTTCCATGGTGATGCATCACATAAAGTCACACCTGATTTTCCCTTTGGAATCCAGCAGAGGCCCAGGAGAATATTCCTTTACCCAACCAATCTTGAAAAAATCATAGGGATGTTTTCTTTCAGGTTGTCATATGTTTATTCAATAATTTCTATCTAACAGTAAACAGACAATGCAAGGCAATGTGTTGGCAACTAGAACAACAAATATCAAAAACGATCTTATTAGTTAGCAACTGAGATAGACGTAAAGAAGTATGTCTGATGCACACTGAACAACGTTCCTGTGCTAAATACAGATGGTAAAGCAAATACAAAGATGAGGGAAGTAACTTTAACAGGGGTGAAAACTTTCATCAGAGAATTTCTTGTCAAGGGAGTATATTACTTTAACTGGTTCCCAAAAGGTAAAAGAAATTTCAATAGTCTTGATTTAATTCTAAGTGTCCTTATCCAACCCTGGGCTATTGAGAATTCCTGGAGAAAGTCATATGACACCTAATATGGTACTAATTTAGAGTCAAAATTTGTAACTTCCAATAGATACCTAAGGATACAAGGAATTCAAATTGTATTTCTGCAATTAGCACCCTATTTTCTGTACTGTCTCTTTCAACCCTTCATGTTCCCGAATCCTCCAACTTACGTACTGATCCTTTGCAGATGACATCACTTCTTTCTTCTGGGAGAACATGGAAGGCCCCAGACAGTTGTTACCTCACACAAATCTACAAATCTTCCCGTAACCCACACTAACCTATCTATTTTATATTTCTCTCTTCTGACTGTTGAAAAACATGCCCTTCTTCCTGACGAACTCAAAGTTCTCTGACTTTACTATTCTGGGTTGTTTCACCTCCCATCTATTCTAAGACTTTGTTTTTCCAATTGTTTATATCTTTACCCAATATTTTCTCTATACTTATCTATTTTGCAAGTTTCCTCCTGGTCTCATTTATGTTTAAATGTGGTCATGTTTGTCACATCTTAAAAACAAATGAATAAACACCAACAACACAAAATCCTCGGTTTGGTTCCACCCCCTTTTCTACATCGTATATTTTAAAAGGAGCCCTGGTGACACGCTGGTTAAGCGATCAGCTGCTAACCTAAAGGTCAGAGGTTCAAACCCACCAGCTGTTCTGTGGGAGAAAGATGTGGCAATCTGCTTCTGTAAAGACTACCACCTTGCAAACCATGTGGGGCAGCTCTACCCTGTCCTACAGGGTTGCTATCAGTGGAATTGACTTGATGGCAATGGTTTTTTTTTGTTTGTTTTAATACTCTTTAAAAACTAATATTTTAAATGGTGTTTCCATCCTCATTGTTTTCAATCTTTATTTCCCCAGTTATCCCTCAGTGCTTGGAAGACTGTCTTCTGCTCTCATACTACACATACGATGTTCTTGCTGAGGTCACAAATGACCTCTGGGTCCCTATATGTAATGGAAACCACTGATTATGTCTCTTTTTCTGAAACCATCCATTCCCTTCTCTTCCAAGACCCTGTTATTTTTGCCGTTCTTCCTCAGCCTCTTTGGTTGACTTTTTCCTCCTTCCAGCCTAAATACATTGCTGTAGTTCACGTTTCTCTCTCAGACCGTCTTCTTTTCTCGGGTCACTTGACAGTCTTTATCAGTAATGTATACAATCATATGTCTTCAGTTACCCTAATTTCCAAGTCTATATTCCTAATATAAATCTTACTTTTCTAATCCGGATCATGTATCAAATTACGTAATGGAACTTTCCCTGGAATCCCTGTAGACAACTACCTTTTAACATATTCAAATCATAACTTGATCTTTATCCCAAACTGCTCATCTTCTTTTAATTCAAATTTTATTTCATAAAAAACCCACTGTCGTCGAGTCAATTCGGACTCCTAGCGACCCTATAGGACAAATTAGAACCTCCCCAGAGGGTTTCTAAGGAGTGGCTGGCTGGTGGATTCAAACTGCTAAGTTTTTGGTTAACAGCTGAGCTCTTAAACAGTGCACCACCAGGGCTCCTTTATTTCCTAGAACCACAATTTAGCCGATTATTCAAACTAAGGAAAAATCACCTTTTGTTTGTCTCTGACTTTTCCTTCTCCATCTTGATCCACACCCTCTCCCACATTCGTATTTAATTAGTAATGGTATCGTTTTGTTCTGACTCCCCAATATATATTATTACTATACAATTCATTTTATTTACAATGTCACTTTTCTACTTCAGGCTGACAAAACCAAATTTATAATTTAAAAGCAGCTGTGGTGTGGAAAATGTGCTGGAGGAGTCCAAGTATTGTAGGTAAGCTTGGCTTCTAAGAAAGAACCCAGGTGAGGGTTAACAGAGTGACATCTTCCTGTATTTCATTTTCCAGAAATGTGTCCCAGCACCATTTTAGCTCAAGGATGGGTATGGAAAAGGCAGCCGTAAAAGTGTGTAGACATGCCCATGAAAAGTTTCTACCACAGTTTGTGTTTATGAGTACGTGGGTGTGCCTTTTGGTCTGTGTTTGAGTGTGTGTGTGTGTGTGTATAGAAAAGTAGGGCTAGTATCCTGACATGAGATTAAAAACAAGAACATAAATCTAGCAGTTTTACACGATTAAGTGGCGATCTTACCATTATGTATATTTATTATTTAAATAATATGGAAATGTACAAAGAGAAACTTTATAGTCTCCATGTGGCTTATCATTAATCAAAGACTGATAAATATTTGACTCAGGAATGATATAGGCAGGCAGGCAGGCAGGCGGGCGGGCAGATGGATGGATGGATGGATGGATGGATGGATAGATAAAAAGAGTCAATTTATCAATTTTTATTTTAATGAAGGCCAATTTCATCTACTCGTACCATCCTTTTACTAATTGAATTATGGATGAGTCTCACTCTTTCGAAAAGGTTTCACACCTCACTCATGATTTTCTCTGCCCTAGCTTTTGGAAATATTCTTCAGAATACTGTACTAATAATATTGACCATAATAGGAATTGCAATAGCAGATTTTTTTTATTTTCATATTCCAGAATGCACTGCAGTGTATACATTGTCCACAATTTTTTAGTGTAAAATTCCATTATTTCTATATATTCAAATACAAGAAATACAAAATTTCATCAATTGAGATGTAACATTAAATTTTTTATCAAACAAATGTACATTATGTTACAATTTCAGGATTTTCAAAAGAAAAAGAAAATGATAACAAAGGGTACATTAAAGAATAATTCCAGCTATTAGGTAAAAACATTCTTAACAAGCAAAAATTTAACATAATGGTATTAAAACTGACATAATTAATTCTACTTTGAAATATCCATCAATACGTAATGAATATGGAGCTCACAAAAGTATCAAGATGCTTGTTTCAAGATGAATGAGTCAAGGGGACAGCACTTGGAATTAGATTATAACTAATTCTCATTAATATTTATCAAAAGCAGAGCTTTTTCAGCACCTGAAAAATTAATTAAAAATATGCTACAGATCTGATTATGATAAAAAATTACAAATTTATATCCTAAGATCACAATAAAATTCCATATTGTTGTTATTGCTGTTAGGTGCCTTCAAGTTAGTTCCAACTCATAGCTACTCGATGTACGGTATAATCAACACTGCCCGGTCCTGCATCATCCTCACAATCTTTTCTGTTTGAGCCCCTTGTTGCAGCCACTGTGTCAATACATCTCGTCAAGGGTCTTCCCCTTTTTAGCTCATCCTCTGCCTTACCAAGCATCATGTCCTTCTCCAGCAACAGATCCCTCCTGATAACATGTCCAAAGTATGTGAGAAGAAGTCTCCCCATCCTCGCTTCCAAGGAGCACTCCAGCTATATTTCTTCCAAGACAGACTTTTTCTTTCTTCTTGCAGTTCATGGTATGTAAAATATTATTTGCCAACATCATAATTCAAAAGCATCAATTCTTCTTTAGTATTCCTTATTTATTGTTCTGCTTTTGCATACATACAAGGCAGTAGAAGATATCATGGCACCTTAGTCCTCAAAGTGATCTTTCCTTTTTAACACTTTAAAAAGATCTTTTCCAGAACATTTGCAGCACAATGCAGTACATCGTTTGATTTTTTTTTAACGTGCTTTAAGTGAAAGTTTAAAGTTCAAGTTAGCTTCTCATACAAAAATTTATACATACACTGTCATGTGACCCTAGTCGCTCTCCTTATACCGTGACAGCACACTCCTTTATCCACCCTGGGTTTCCCGTGTCCATTCAACCAGCTCCTAACACTCTCTGCCATCTCATCTTGCCTCCAGACAGGAGCCGCCCATTTAGTCTCATGTATCTGCTTGAGCTAAGAAGCACACTCTTCACCAGTATCATTTTGTGTCTTATAGTCCAGTCTGATCTATGTCTGAAGTGTTGGCTTCAGGAATAGTTTCAGTTCTGGGCTAACAGAGAGTCCAGGGACCATGTCTTCCAGGGTCCCTCTAGTCTCAGTCAGACCATTAAGTCTGGTCTTTTTACTAGAATTTAAGTTCCGCACCCCACTTTTCTCCTGCTCCGTCAGGGACTCTCTGTTGTGTTCCCTGTCAGGGCAGTCATTGGTCATAGCTGGGCACCATCTAGTTCTTCTGGTCTCAGGCTGATGAAGTCTCTGGTTATGTGGCCTTTTCTGTCTCTTGGGCTAATATTTTCCTTATGTCTTTGATGTTCTTCATTCCGTTTGCTCCAGGTTGGTTTGGACCAACTAATGTGTCTTAGATGGCCGCTCGCTAGCTTTTAAAGCTCCAGGCACCACTCACCAAAATGGGATGCAAAAAATTTTCTTAACAAACTTTGTTATACCAACTGACCTAGATGTCCCCTGAAACCATGGTCCTCAGACCCCTGCCCCTGCTACTCTGTCCCTTGAAGTGTTTTGTTGTATTCAGGAAACTTCTTAGCTTTTAGTTAAGTCCAGGTTGTGCTGACTTCCCCTGTAGTGTGTGTTGTCCTTCCCTTCACCTAAGATAATTCTTATCTACTATCTAGTTAATGAATACCAGTCTCCCTCCCTACCCTGGTAACTATCAAAGAATGTTTTCTTCTGTGTTTAAACCTTTTCTTGAGTTCTTATAATAGTTGTCTCATACAATATTAGTCCTCTCGTGATTGACCAATTTCACTCAGCATAATGTCCTCTAGATTCATCCATGTTATGAGATGTTTCACAGATTCATCCTTGTTCTTTATCGTTGTGTAGTAGTTCATTGTGTGAATATATCCCAATTTGTTTATCCGTTCATCCTCTGATGAGCACTTAGGTTGTTTCCATCTTTTGGCTATAGTGAACAGCGGTGCAATGAACATGGGTGTGCATTTATCTATTCTTGTGAAGGCTCTTATTCCTCTAGGATATATTCCAAAGACTGGGATTACTGAATAGTATGGTACTTCTATTTCTAGATTTTAGAGGAAGTGTCAAATGGATTTCCAGTGTGGTTGTACTATTTCACATTCCCATCAACAGTGAGTAAGTGTTCCAGTCTCTCCACAAGCTCTCCAAAATTTATTCTGTTTTTTATTTGGATTAATGCTAGCCTTGTTGGGGTGAGATGGTATCTCATTGTAGTTTTGATTTGCACTTCTCTAGTAGCTAATGATTGTGAGCATTTCTTCATGTATCTGTTAGCCGCCTAATGTCTCCTTTGGTGAAGTGCCTGTTTGTATCCTTTTTTAATTAGGTTATTTGTCTTTTTGTGGTTGAGGTTTTGCAGTATCTAGTAGATTTTAGAGATTAGACATGGATCGGATTTGTCATAGCCAAAACTTTTTTCCCAGTCTGTAGGTTGCCTTTTTACTCTTTTGGTGAAGTCTTTTGTTGAGCGTAATTGTCTGATTTTTAGGAGCTCCTAGTTATCTAGTTTCTCTTCTGGTGTTTGTGCATTGTTAGTAATATTTTGTATTCTGTTTATGCTATGTATTAGGGCTCTTAGCATTGTCCCTATTTTTTCTTCCATTATCTTTATTGTTTTAGATTTTATATTTAGGTCTTTGATCCATTTTGAGTTGGTTTTTGTGCATGGTGTGAGATATATGTTTTGTTTCTTTCTTTCTTTTTTTTTTTTTTTTTTTGCAGGTGGATATCCAGTTATGCCAGCACCATTTGTTAAAGAGACAGTCTTTTCCCAGGTAAACAGACTTTGGGCCTTTGTCAAATATCAGCTGCTCATAGGTGTATGAATTTATGTCTGGATTCTCAATTCTGTTCTGCTGGTCTATGTATCTGTTGTTTTACCAGTACCAGGCTGTTCTGACTACCGTGGTGGTACATTAGATTCTAAAATCA
Source organism: Dugong dugon (assembly GCA_030035585.1). Lineage (NCBI taxonomy): Eukaryota > Metazoa > Chordata > Mammalia > Sirenia > Dugongidae > Dugong > Dugong dugon. The sequence continues at coordinate 192,160,277 of CM057463.1, read as the reverse complement.
GGTACTGTGAGGCCTCCCACTTTATTCTTCTTCAGTAATGCTTTACATATCCAGAGCCTCTTCCTTTTACCCATGAAGTCAGTGATTTTTTTCTCTATCTCATTAAAAATTCCATTGGAATCTGGATCAGGATTGCATTGCATCTGTAGATTGCTTTGGGTAGAATAGACATTTTCACAATGTTGAGTCTTTATATCCATGATCAAGGTATGTTTTTCCACTTATGCAGGTCTTTTTTGCTTTCTTTCAGTAATGTCCTGTAGTTTTCGTACAGGTCTTTTATGTCTCTGGTTAGATTTATTCCTAAGTATTTTATCTTCTTGGGGGCTATTGTAAATGGTATTGATTTGCTGGTTTCCTCTTCAAAGTTCTCTTTGTTGATGTAGAGGAATCCAACGGATTTGTATGTTTATCTTATATTCTGATACTGTGCTGAAATCTTCTATCAGTTCCAGTAGTTTTCTTGTGGATTCTTTGGGGTTTACAGTGTATAAGATCATATCGTCTGCAAATAGAGACACTTTGACTTCTTCCTTACAAATTTGGATGCCCTTTGTTTCTTTTTCTAGCCTAATTGCTCTGGCTAAGACTTCCAGCATAATGTTTAATAAGAGTGGTGATAAAGGGCATCCTTGTCTGGTTCACATTCTGAAGGTGAATGCTTTTCAGACCTCTCTCCATTTAGGACGATATTAGCTGTTGGCTTTGTAGAAATGCGCTTAATTATGTGGAGGAATTTCCCTTCTGTTTCTATTTTGCAGAGAGTTTTAATCTTGCATGGGTGTTGGACTTTGTCAAATGCCTTTTCTGCATCATTTGGTAAGATCATGTAGTTCTTGTCTTTTGTTTTATTTATGGGATGGATTACACTGATTGTTTTTCTAATGTTGAACCATCCCTGCATACCTGATGTGAATTCCAGTCGGTCTTGGTGAATTATTTTTTTGATATGTTGTTGAATTCTATTGGCTACAATTTTATTGAGGATTTTTGTGTCTATATTCATGAGGGATATTGGTCTGTAATTTTCTTTTTTTTTTTGTGGTGTCTTTACCTGGTTTGGTATCAGGGTTACGTTGGCTTCATGGAATGAGTTAGGGAGTGTTCCATCGTTTTCTATGCTCTGAAATACCCTTAGTAGTAGTGGCATTAACTCTTCTCTGGAAGTTTGGTTGAATTCTCCAGTGAAAACGTCTGGGCCAGGCTTTTTTTTTTTTTGTTGGGAGTTTTTAAATTACCTTTTCAATTTCTTCTTTTGTTATAAGTTTATTTAGTTGTTCTACCTCTGTTTTAGTTTAGGTAGGTAGTGTGTTTCTAGACGTTTGCCCAATTCCTCTAGGGTTTCAAATTTGTTAGAGTAGAATTTTTCATAGTATTCTGTTTTGATTCTTTTAATTTCAGTTGGGTCTGCTGTGATATCGCACATCTCGTTTTTTATTCGGGTAGTTTGCTTCTTCTCCTGTTTTTCTTTTGTCAGTTTGGCCAATGGTTTATCAATTTTGTTGATGTTTTCCAAGAACCAGCTTCTGGTCTTGTTAACTCTTTCAACTCTTTTTTCCATTTTCTATTTCATTTAATTCTACTCTAATTTTTTATTATTTGCTTTCTTCTGATGACCGAAGGCTTCTTTGCTGCTCCCTTTTTATTTGTTCGAGTTGTAGAATTAATGTTTTGATTTTGACTCTTTCTCCTTTTTGGGTATGTACGTTTCATTTGATTTCTTGACTGCTGCTTCCATGGGCATTGACTGTGTATTCCAGTAAAATGAAATCCTTGACAACTTCAAACTTTTCTCCATGTATCATGATGTTGCTTATTAGTCCAGTTGTGAAAATTTTGTTCTCTTTATGTCATGGTATAATCCATACTTAAGGCTGTTGTCTTTGATCTTCAACAGTAAGTGCTTCAAGTCCTCTTTACTTTCAGCAAGCAAGGCTGTTTCATCTGCATATTGCAGGTTGTTAATGAGTCTTCCTCCAATCCTGATCTCACGTTCTTCTTCATATAGTCCAGCATCTCAGGTTATTTGCTCAGCATACAGATTGAATAAGTATTATGAAAGGATCCAACCCTGACACACACTTTTCTTCATTTTAAACCACACAGTATCCCCTTGTTCTGTTCAAATGACTGCCTCTTTTTCTATGTACAAGTTCCTCATGAGCACTGTTAAGTATTCTGGAATTCCCATTCTTCACAATGTTATCTATAACTTCTTATGATTCACACAGTCGAATGCCTTTGTATAGTAAGTAGAAGACTGGTAATCATCTTTCTGTTATTCTCTGCTTTCAGTCAAGATCATTTGACTTGCTCCTTCCAGGTTCTCTTCGTAATCTATTTTGAATTTCTGACAATTACCTGTTGATGTCTTGCTGCAACCATTTTTTAATTATCTTCAGCAAAATTTTACTTACTGTGACAGTAATGCTATTGTTCGATGATTTCTGCATTGTGTTGAATCACCTTTTTTTGGAATGGGCACAGATAAACAGATCTTTTCCAGTCAGTTGGCCAGGTAACTGTCTTCCAAATTTGAAGGCATAGAAAAGTGGGCACTTCCAGGGCTGCATCTGTTTGGTGAAACATCCCAATTGGTATTCCATCAATTCCAGGATCCATGTTTTTACCAATGCCTTCAGTGCAACTTGGCCTTCTTCCTTGAAAGCCTTCTCGATCATACGCTACTTCCTGAAATAGCTGAAAACCAACCAATTATTTTTGGTACAGTGACTCTGTGTATTCTTCCATCTTCTTTTGATGCTTCCTGTGTCACTCAATATTTGTCCATAGAATCCTTCAGTATGTCAACTCAAGTCTTGTTTTTTTTCTTCAGTTCTTTCAGTTAGAGGAATGCTGAATCTGTTCTTCCCTTTTGGTTTTCTAACTCCAGGTGTTAGCACATTTGATTGTAATACTTTACTTTGTCTTCTTAAGCCACCCTTTGAAGTCTTTTGTTCAGCTCTTTTACTTCATCATTTCTTCCTTTAGTTTTAGCTTCTCTGTGTTCAAGGGCAAGTTTCAGAGTCTCTTTTGACATCCATTCTGGTTTTTTATTTCTTTCCTGTCTCTTTAATGTCCTTTTGCTTTCTTCAATCTAATTATTGCAGAATCTAAATGGACAATCATATTATCCCTGAGAACATATAACATTAGTACTAAATGAGATTCTTGAGGTTGACTCTATCTATCTATTATTTCTTCTAAATGTAGTAATAGACCACTAGGGAAGCATTATATAAGTGCTACGCACTGATTTTTGGAGCTAAGAGTACTTCACTATCTCAGTAAAAGACAGGCATTGTAGATAAGTAGATAATGTTGAAAGAGAGACGAAGGTAGGGAGAGGAGAAAAAGAAGAAGAAAAAGTAGTAGATGAAAGAGAAGAAGAGGAGGAGAATAATTTAAAATTTTCTTAAGGTCTCGTCTTGAGAGGAGGAGAGAATAGGGGGAGTCACGTTCTCAATAATACATCTAACTTTGAAAAAAGAAAACAGGATATTAATAAGAGAAATGTTGGTGTCTTCTTTTTGTATTAAAGGAATATAATCCACAATCTGACGAGAAATAGCAGTTTTATTATACGACCAAAAACTGAAGCAAATAGAAAAAAATGCAACATATTCAAGTATAACTTATGAATAATTTATCATATTTTTCCAAAAGTGAATACACTGAATTTTCCTATTAAGAGAGATTAACTGTGAAATTGAGTTTAAAATCACACTTTAGCTATGATATTTACAAGAAACATCTTAAATGAAGTGATAAAGAAAGGCTTGATGTAAGGAACATACGCAGTACATATTGCTTATTTCACTCTCATGCAATGCCTTCCATTCTATTCTCTCCTGGCATAGCAGTGACTTTGAGGGAAAACACATTTACCATTCTGTCCTGCAGATAGGGTTCTGATGTAATATAGCTCTTGTGAATGAGGTACAAAGGCACAAAAGTTAGAAATGAAGCAGGTGCTCTCTTCCTGCAGCTGTGGTATCTGGGAAGCAAATTTTAATAGCTGTCAGTGTTTACCTTTACTGGGCTGCAAATCCAGGATCTATACACCAGTATCATTAGTGTTAATTAGCGGTGATAGCAGAAGCAGCAGGAATTTCTTAGGTTCCAGATTCCCACTAGCATGGTATGACCTAGGAAATAAGTTAGTCTGTGATTCCTGACTTCCCCTCAGCTAGCCTTACCAATCATGGTTAATCACCTAATTCTCTTGAAATATCCAGTGATCATCTGTACTGAAGCATAACTGATACAGATGGACAAAGAGAAGCCAAGTAAATGCAAGAGAAAAGAAACCAAAAGACAAAAGGACAAAACAAGATAAAGAATCATGTTACATAACAGCATTTTTATACCATTAAACAAATTATATATAAATTATATAACGCAGTAAGATGATGCCTGCCTCATTTCCAAATTCTGTGCCATCACATCTCATTCACAGATATTCTTTGTAGCTGGGAAACCCTGGAAATGTGGTTTTAACCTTCCATTTTCTGCTAAACTAAGGGAGCATAAAATGAATGGAATTGACTGCAAGTGAAATAAAGAATACATAATACACATCTTCTTTATATTTAATTTTTCTTTTTTAATCAATTAATTTGAAGATATTCCTCATAAATATCATATAGCTAAAGTTCATTTACACCACTCATCTGTCAGTCTGTCATTCTGTGGTGGCTTGCAAGTTGCTGTGATGCTGGAAGCTATGCCACCGGTAGGTATTTCAAATACAAGCAGGGTCACCCATGGTGGACAGGTTTCAGCAGAGCATCCAGGCTAAAACAGACTAGGAAGAAGGAACTGGCTGTCTACTTCTGAAAAAAATTGGCCAGTGAAAACCTTCTGAATAGCAGCAAAACACTGATATATTGCCAGAAGATGAGCCCCTCAGGTTGGAAGACACTCAAAGTACGACTGGAGAAAAACCTGCCTCCTCAAAGTAGATTTGACCTTAATGACATGGATGGAATAAAGCTTTCAGGACCTTCATTTGCTGATGTGGCATGAATCAAAATGTAATCAAAACATGGAATTTACCAAGTATGAATCTAGGAAAATTGGAAGTTGTTAAAAATGAAATAGAATGCATAAAGATCGATATCCTCGGAATTAATGAGCTGAAATGTACGTGTATTGGCCATTTTGAATCAGACTATCATATGGTCTACTATGCCGGGAATGACAAATTGAAGAGGAATGGCATCACATTCATCGTCAAAAAGAATATTTCAAGATCTATCCTGAAGTGCAATGCTGTCAGTGATAAGATAATATCCATACACCTACAAGGAAGGCCAGTGAATATGACTGCTATTCAAATTTACACACCAAACACTAATGCCAAATGTGAAGAGATTGAAGAATTTTACCGACTTCTGCAGTCTGAAATTGATCAAATGTGCAATTAAGATGCATTGATAATTATTGATGATTGGAATGTGAAAATTGGAAACAAAAAAGAAGTATCAGTAGTTGGAAAATACAGCCTTGATGATAGAAATGACGCCAGAGATTGCATGATAGAATTTTGCAAGACCGACAACTTCTTAATTGCAAATACCTTTTTTCACCAACATAAATGGCAACCATACACATGGACCTCACAGGAAGGAATACACAGGAGTCAAATCCACTGCATCTGTGGAAAGAGAGGGTGGAGAAGCTCAATATCATCAGTCGAAACAAGGACCGAGGCCAACTGCAGAACAGACCATCAATTACTCATATGCACGTTTACATTGAAGCTGAAGAAAATTAAAACAAGTCCAAAGAGAGCCAAAATATGAACTTGAGTATTTCCCACCTGAATTTCAAGACCATGTCAAGAATAGATTTGACACTTTGAACACGAATGACCAAAGACTAGATGAGTTGTGGAATGACATCAAGGACATCCTACATGAACAAAGCAAAAGGTCATTAAAAAGACAGAAAAGAAAGAACAAAATAGATGTCAGAAGAGACTCTGAAATTTGCACTTGAAAGTATGGAAGCTAAAGCTAATGGAAGAAATGTTGAAGTAAAAGAGCTGAACAGAAGATTGCAAAGAGTGGCTCGGGAATACAAGGTATAATGACATGTGCAAAGACCTGAAGTTAGAAAACTAAAAGGGAAGAACATGCTCAGCATTTCTCAAGCTGAAAGAACTAAGAAAAAATCCAAGTCTTGAATTGCAGTTTTGAAGGATTCTGTGGGCAAAATATTGAGTGAAGCAGGCAGAATCAAAAGAAGATAGAAGGAATACACAGAGTACTGTACCAAAAAGAACTGGTTGACATCTGACCATTTCAGGAGGTAGCATAAGCTCAAGAACCTATGGTGCTGAAAGAAGAAGTCCAAGCAGCACTAAAGACATTGATGAAAAACAAGGCTCCAGGTATTGACAGAGTACCAACAGAGATGTTTCAACAAATGGATGCAGCACTGAGGGTGTTTACTCATCTATTCCAAGAAATTGGAAAGAAGCCTACCTGAATGAAAGCAGAGAATACCAGAGAAATGTTTATCTGTGTTTTATTGACTATGCAAAGGCATTTGGCTGTGTGGATCATAACAAATTATGGATAACATTTCAATTCCAGAACACTTAATTGTGCTCATGAGGAACCTGTATATAGACCAAGATTTGCATTGGACAAATCTCATGCAAAAGACCTCTTTAAAGTGATGAAAAGCAAAGATGTCACTTTGAGAACTAAGATGAGCCATACCCAAGCAGGGGTATTTTCTGTTGCCTCGTGTCATGGATTGAATTGTGTCCCCTCAAAATATTTGTCAACTTGGCTAGACTATGATTCCCAGTATTGTGTGATTGTCCTCCATTTTGTCATCTTATATAATTTTACTATGTGTTGTAAATTCTACCTCTGTGATGTTAATGAGGCAGGATTAGAGCAGTTATGTTAATGAGGCAGGACTCAATCTACAAGATTAGATTGTGTCTTAAGTCATTCTCTTTTGAGATATAAAAGGGAGAATTGAGCAGAGAGACAGGGGGACCTCATTACCACCAAACAAGAAGAGCCAGGAGTGCTCACCCCTTGAACCAGGGGTCCCTGCACTTAAAAGCTCCTAGACCAGTGGAAGGTTGATAACAAGGACCTTCTCTCAGAGCTGAAAGAGATAGAAAGCCTTCCTCTGGAGCTGACACCCTGAAATTCAGACTTCTAGTCTCTTACACTGTGAGAAAATAAATTTCTGTTTGTTAAAGCCATCCACTTGTGGTATTTCTCTTATAGCAGCACTAGATAACTAAGACACCTCCTATGTATGTGAAAGCTAGATGATGAATAAGGAAGACCAAAGAAGAATTGGTGCCTTTGAATTATGGTGTTGGTGAAGAATATTGATTGTACCATGGACTGCCAGAAGAATGAGCAAGTCTGTCTTGGAAGAAGAACAGCCATAGTGCTCCTTGGAAACGAGGATGGTAAGACTTCATCTCATGTACTTTGGGCATGTTGTCAGGAAGGACCAATCCTTGGAGAAGAGCATCATGTTTGGTAAAGTAGGGGATCGGCAAAAAAAGAGAAGACCCTAGACAAGATGCATTGACACACTGGCTGTAACAATGGGCTCAAGCATAGCGATGCCTGTGAGGATGATGCAGAACCTAGCGGTATTTAGTTCTGTTGTACATAGGGTTGCTATGAGTCACAACCAACTCAATGGCACCTAACAACAACAAAAATTATTTTTATTTTTAACTCAACATGGGAGTTTTTTTTCTATTTTAGTAATGAAATTTTGTAGAAGAATATATGTATGCATATGTAAAATGTATACTTTTATTTTTGCATATTTATGGTGCATTTACAAATGATTTATGCACTTGTCAACAAAGAAATGTTTAAAACATTTTCACAACTAACATTTATAAGACACATTCTCTGATTGTACTTCATTCCAATTTAAAATAATTAACAAGATGTAAAAATCACTGTTTGAAAATGAAAAGTTCTGTCCCTAAGTAACTTACATCAATCACAAAATAGAAGTGGAAATTTTATTGTCTGGAAAGCTATGAATAGCATAAAATTTCAAACTAAAATATTTACTCATGCTAAATATTAAAATGTCTGTTATTGAATGCCTTTGCTGTCAAAGAATTAAAATTATAAATAAATATATTTAAACTTAGTATTTGTGGTCACACACTCCTGACACATGCACACCCTGTTCTTCACAGACAACACAGATCCCTCCCAGTGTTTAGGAATAGGAATTTGTCCTGCTTCGTGGAAATAAATCATGATCAATCCAAAACTACAAGACCTGTGGGCCAAATATGGTGCATTCCACATCAGCATAAGCAATTACAATAACAACAACAGCAATAACGTATTAAAGATGGACAATTGGATAAACAGTGTCTGGTCTTTGATCTCATAGCTGAGTTTCTGCACCAGCCTATGCTTGTCTACTTCCATATATTTTATGTAAGATAATTGTATGTCTTTATTTCTTAAAATCATAACTATCTTTGCTTTAAGCAAAAACATAGAATATAACCTAAATATGAAAAATATACATTTATTTTTATTTTTTATTTTTGTTTGTGTTATTAATTCCCCACTGGAATATAAACTGAATGAGGACAGAGAAAATCTCTATTTAACTTATTGTCTATATCTCTGATGCATAGAACATTTCTATAATATGATGTTGTTGTGTGCTGTGGAGTCAGTTCTGACTCAGAATATGATAGGCACTCAATAAATCTTAATATTATTCAATATTCAATAATATATTGCAGCTATAGCAAGAAATTTGGGAACCTAAAAGTATTGGAAGACTTCTTGTAAATAATAAACTTCTGAAGTTATCCCAAGAAAGGAAGAACTAGCAAAAACTCTAAATAATTAACACCACCAAAGTAAGAATTTCTGGCTCCAACAACGTGTTCACAAGACAGCCAAAACTACTTTCTATTGCGAATACCTGAAAATTCTGTATATAATTTTAACATTTCTCTAAATGTATAGCTTCAGATTAAATGAAATTAAAACCAGTGATTTCAAGAATACAGAAAAATATAAACCAGAGAAGAAGCACATACTTGAGAAGACACATTGGCAACTCTGGGATGGGGCAAAGGACTGTTCTAGTAATAAAAGGTTCTGAGATTTAACATCAGGAGAGGAAGAACATGAGAGCCGGGCCAAGAAGAGATAGAATTTGAACTTAGACCTGCATTTAAATAGTAAAAATATGAACTAGGATAACAAACAAATGAAGAACCCACCAACAAGGAAAGTAAATGACAAGCATGTCTTTCAATATATACCTGGTTTATAAGTTGAAAAAAAATCTAGGTAATTTGTAAACATAAACTATTGCCATATATGGGTTTGGAGTTGAAATTATCAACATACTTTACAGAGCACCCAAACTAAGAAATGGTCATAAAAATTAATCCCTGAATATTGACACTCTTTAAGCACTTAGGAAAGCAAGTGCACAACCTCTCTTGAGAGAAAAACCAGAGATGCACAGAATCCACACAAGAACTCCTGAGGAACAAAAAAGCTTCTACTGTAATGGTACAAAGCACCTGAGCAGAAATTGGCTTTCCCATAAAGAGTAAGCTTAGATTCATAAGAGTTTCAAAACAAATAAATAAGTACAAACAATAAAACAAAAGGATACTCTCTTAAAGTATATAATATACTATTTTTATATGAACTTTATTTCATATTTTTGAATATGAACTTTGAATATTTGAGTATGAACTTCAACTTTCTAAAGCTTCCAGAGAGAAATCAAACATTTATTTTGTTTGCAGTTTAGAAGTCAATAAAATAGAAGTTCATTTTATTCATTTAAAGGAGTTTTTAATGTTTTATTTGGAACCCAAAGGAATTGAAGTCCCAAATCAAAATGTGTCCTTTTTGACCTAAAACCCAAGGAACTGAAGCTCAGAATCAATCCTCCATAGTTACAACTCTGCTTGGTCTCAGCCCCAGGCTCCTCCCACAGATTCCCCCAGTGAAATGCAGTTGCTTCAACAGCTACATTCTGGGATGGCTGTCTTTGCTAGAATGGATATGGTTTCATCCAGACAACAAAAGTTGAATTAGTTCTGCAATAAGTCTTCCATGTTCTCTCTAAAAAAAAAGAAAAGTTAATGAAATCTGCCATACTGTCACAGTACTTTTCCCACATCCACAAAATTTAAAAGCACAATCAAATCCATAACTTTTAGAGAAGTTATCCCAGGCCAAATTTTGTTCGCAGAACCTGGTATCATATTCAGTTTTGCCAGATATCAGAGAAGAAATAAATTTACGTAGTAAATGTTTCTTGTTGGAAGGAGTGTAGTTGAAGAAAATCTTGAATTCAGTTTTGCCAGGATAACAATATCCACCTTGTTGATTCCTTCTGTCTCCTTGTCTTTTCTGTCCTATTGATCGTGAACCAAGTTAAACTCCCACATCTGTTTTCTCTGCTTAAATCTGAACTGCCGAGGGCTTCTGTAGAATTCACAAAACTGTACCAATAGCTTCTGGTACACTTCCAAAACTTTCAGATCCTGGTCACTCATTACTGCTCCATCTGCCACACTTTTATTCACTCCTAACACCCTTCTTGGAAACCCTGGTGGTATAGTGGTTAAGAGCTACGGCTGCTAACCAAAAGGTCGGCAGTTCAAATCCACCAGCCGCTCCTTGGAAACCCTGTGGGGCAGTTCTACTCTGACCTATCGGGTCACTATGAATCGGAATCGTTTTTTTAATATTCTTTTTAGCATGTTCACCACAACATTTATCCAAACGTTTTTCTCCACATACAAGCTTAAATATTTTTTAATATTGAAATAATTTTAATATTAAAATATTGTAATATTTTGTGAATTGCCTTTGCATTTTAGAGACCAGACAAGCAAAATATAACATAAAATTAAAATATCTAGTAATTAATATATATATTTGTATTTTCTTTATGAAATAGTCTACAAAAAGTATGGATTTACCCTACCAATTTCTTTAAGTACCTTAAAAATGGGTAATCATTTAGAGACAATGAATGATTTAGATTTACATCACTACTTAAATATTAAGGAATTTAATATAGGAATGACATAAATAATGTCAAAATTAGAACTTTAAATATTCAAAATTATTTCTATAGGTAGAAATTAAGCAGATACTATGTTTTGCTTATACTAATTTTGTACTTTAATCTTATTTCAGAATCTTTCCAATGATACTTAAGACTACATTGTTATTTTAAAGAGCTTTAAGAGAAATATCCCTAGTTTATTTTGTTGCATTTTCCTCTACTTTCATTAAAGGACTCCCTTGCTCTTCATCTCTGCTCCAGCACACATGTGTGTGTTCACTTGTGCACGCGCGCACGTACAGACACGCCCCTTTTTCCTTATGATGTCTATTCACTCAAGAACAGGGCAATAACAAGGACATCAGCCTTGCTACATGACCAGGATAAATTGGTGTACAGAAAGTCTGCTGATACCATTTGGTTCAGAAACTGTGAATCTCTGTCATACTCAAGAGTTCAAAACCACCGGGATCAATACCCATAACATCCCTGTGGTATCAAGTGTATCCATCCATAAAGCAAGTTTGCAAAGGACCAGCAACAACTTCCAGATAATAAAACTCTCCATTCAACAACCTCCTCGGGGAAGCAAAAGCAGTGACTTCTATTATTCTAGGTTTCTATAGTCAAAGGAAGCAGCTAGAAGGGATTGGAGTGGCTGTTGAATGAGTCAATAGCTTACATCAGCTACCGAGGTAAAAATTAAGCCCCAGCCAGGAGCTGCCTCTTGGCAATATTTCATCTTGTTCAGAAACCCACAGATGTCTATGGTATATTTCTGAGATCTTCCTACTTAAAAACAATGCCCTATTTTGCACACTTACAGGTTTGCACCTAAGGCAGAGAGGAAGAAAGTGAGGAATTGTCTGTTAACGTCTTGATGATCAGTTTACCTTCTCTAAATGTTTTCCTAAGTCTTGCAGTCCTCTTTCAACATTATAAACCAGATACAGTCATGTCAGAGCTCTTCAGCTTTTATATGCACTTTCCTGAGGGGATTACTTGAAAGCAGTATGATCTAGTGTCTAAAATAGTTAAGGGACATTTTCTTTATATAATTGATGTGTGTGTTGTATAGTTTTCAATTTTTTACGGTAGTCCAAAAATAGGGCCATTTGCATCTTCAAAAACATATTAGATCTGTTCAGTTGGTATTTGTTTTATTGACCTGATTTTGTTAATTAACTCTGTTTTATGTAAAATAAAGTCACCAGATTACTCCTCAGGCATCTCTTTGGTGATGACTGTTAGATATTAACACACATATTTAGTGTTAATAAATATTTATCCACATCAACTTCTTAGTGATTTTTTTATGATGTGACTATTTTGTTTACATAGAAGAACATTCAGGAATCATGTAACTTAATGCTAGAAAAGCACTGAAAAACCACAGTGGAGCCACCGTTTGTGAACAAAGAAGCTAAAACCGAAGAAGTGAAAAACGTGTGGTGACGTTGAATTTCCCGATGCTTTTCCAGTATATACTGTTGTTTAAAGCTTAGCTGTTTGTAGTTTCGTTAGTTCAGAACTGCCACCATATAAAGTATACACAGAAGTAACATTTTAGTATCATATAAAGCATCTTTTGTTCTAATAGTTCAACTGACCCACTGCCATTCAGTCCATTCCAATCAACAGTGACCCCATAGGACAAAGTAGAACTACCCCATCTAGTTTCCAGGGCTATAATCTTTATGGAAGCAGACTGCCACATCTCCCTCTTATGGAGCACCTAGTGGAACTGTCAACATTTCAGACAGCAGTGGAGAGCTTGTAACCAGTGCACCACCAGAGCTCCTTAGTTCAACTGGAGATTAAAAACAAAAAAAAATCTCCAGTTCAATTAGTCCCTATTTATTTAGTACCTAATCCTGTTCATTGCTTAGTGTTTCTCAAGTTATCCATAAAAATTCTGTTAGATGGGCATCAAGGACTCAATTACTGTCTAAGCTATGTTTTTAAGGACTAGTACTGTTAAAAGCTCTGAATTTTAGACTATAGGTAAAGTCTATATTTGAAGAGAATCACCCTGTTTTCAAAGACAAGCGCTCAGAATGCTCAGTTTTGTATTTTTAACTTCAGGTACCCTCACTGCTTGCAGGTGAAGAAAATGCATTCATTTTGTCCTTCTCCCCAAAGCCTTTTAGATAGGGTCTTGTATATCTGAGTATCTGATTGCTGTTTGTGTCTGCGGTATATCTAACTCTGCAAAGTGGCTTGACAACATTATTCTAAAGATGTGTTGGACTCATTGTTGATGATCTTTTAATTCACTGAATATGGAGTAGTGGAAGATCTCTCTTCTGAGAGTTGAAAACAGAGGTTTCAATCCTAATTCGGCTTTAACTAACTCTGTTCTCTTGCACTTGACTTAACTCTTTTGTGTTTGTAAAATAAAGAATTGAACAATAAATAGATATTATCAAATACGGTTTATCAGTTAGGTTGCCTTAGGCTGTAAGAAATGAAAAAATTAATAAAACTAGATTAAGCAATAAGGAAAGAACATGTCTACCTTTTGTTTAAACTGTCCTTCCATATTTCTGTAAAAAATGGGGTTATATTAATGCTTTCCAATATAAGGACAATTTGGAAATTTTAGTTTGCCTCTTTAATTTGTTGATCAATGTTCCACAAGACATTGTTGGAAATAGGAAACATTCATTGATATAAATTCAGCTTATGTTACTATCTAAAACCTGTGGCTTTGTGCAAGTTCACAAAGTAAAGACTAATGCATAATCCAAGTATTCTTTAGCATTTTCAGAGTTCTATGAAATCATCCATGATCATCTGGGCACCGTTTAAAGGGCCCAATCACTGGTACAAAATAGTTCTCTATTGAATGTCTCCATGACATTTACTTGTGTTTTTTGTTCTGTTCTTTCAAACCGTGGCTCAGATACACAAACACATTTTCAGAGATGGTCATCTAATATTGTATTGGAATCCTAGGTTTCTGTAATATATAAAAATGTCTACACTCACCTGTGTGTGTGTGTGTGTGTGTGTGTGAATGCATCTAACTTGGCAAATGCCTTATCATTTTCTAACAGTTCCTATGTCACAATAATTCCTATGACTATTATTTTTTTAAAGTGACTATATTAATTTTTTTTTTTCTTTACCAGGATAATTTTCTCTTTTCTAAGCCCTTAAAGTCTCTGTCCATTTTCTCTATATTTAGTATAGAAGACATTGAAGTCGCAGGTCATTGTGGTTAAGGACCCCTATTGGATGCTACATCCTTGATTGCACTATCTGCATTCTCCATTATCTTTCTTTCTTCATGCCTTCTCAAGACCCAAAGGACTTTATATCAAATAATGTCGAATATATAAAAAGAAGGGAGAAGAGAAAAAGAACGTTAGGAGAGTTACTTATTTCCCCACATATGGCAAGTAATTATTACCCCCCGACAACGTAATTTTTTATATATTGAATAAATTGTCATCACTATTTTAAGCACTAGATTTATGTTTGAAAATTATTGGACTTAATATCTCATGTTGCATTCAGAAATGCAACAGTTGTACAACTTCTTGTCACATTGGTATTGTGTAAGGGAAGTTTTTGAAAAATTCAAGTACCTGATAAGATCTGAAATGGCCGGTTTGAGGATTAGATGTGATTCCTTGATCAGAACGCTTAGCATGTTCTTATGGTTACAAATTAATGGCATGATAATGCAAGAATAATGACAGAAGAACAAATCAGGGCTTTAGAAGCCCATTGGCGGGGAGACTTTTCTGTCACTGTAGACCACGTTTTTTCTCATAGTTTGAAAGATCACACTCCCCATGGTTTCAATCCTGTTAATGTTCCTCACAAGCTTTTAATAGTTATGTACGGTCCCTCACATTGGGGGACTGGTTTAGATGATGAACAATTTTTTAACATGCTTATAGGGAATCTTTCTAGCCTGGAGAAATTACTTTAAAGTATTTATTTGAACATCAAAAATCTGTCTCAAATGATGAGGTTGAGAAATGGAAAAAACGTGGTTTCTCCCAATGCCACGCCTTTGGGATATGGATGGAACCCAATGAGAATTTATTGCTGTTGTTGTTAGGTGCTGTTGAGTCTTTTCCAACTCATAGCGACCCCACACATAACAGAACCAAACACTGCCCAATCCTGTACCATCCTCACAACCATTGTCATGCTTGAGCCTGCTGTTGCAGTCACTTTGACAATCCACCTCGTTGAAGGTCTTCCCCTTTTGTGCTGACCCTCTACTTTACCAATATGATGTCCTTCTCCAGGGACTGCCCCTTCCTGACAACATGTCCAAAGTATGTGAGACACAGTCTTGCCTTCCTTGCTTCTAAAGAGCATTCTGGCTGTATTTCCTCCAAGACAGATTTGTTCATTTTTTGGCAGTCAATGGTATATTCAACATTCTTCGCCAACACCACAATTCAAAGGTGTCAATTCTTCTTTGATCTTCCTTATTCATTGTCCAGTTTTTGCATGTATATGAGGCAAGTGAAAACAGCACGCCTTGCATCAGGAGAACCTTAGTCCTCAAGGTGACATCTTTGCTTTTTATCACTTGGAAGAGGTCTTTTGTGGCAGATTTGTCCCATGCAATGAGCCGTTTCATTTCTTGACTGCTGCTTCCATGGGTGTTGATTGTGGACCCTTGACAACTTCAATCTTTTCTCTGGTTTTCCTGATGTTGCTTAATTGGTCCAGTTGTGAGAAGTTTTGTTTTCTTAATGTTGAGGTGTAATCCATAGTGAAGTCTGTGGTCTTTGATCATCATCATTAAGTGCTTCAGGTCCTCTTCACTTTCAGCAAGCAAGTTGTGTCATCTGCATAACGCAGGTTGTTAATGATTCTTCATCCAATCCTGATGCCCAGTTCTTCTTCATATAGTCCAGCTTCTTGGATTATTTGCTCAGCATATGACTGAATAAGTATGATGAAAGGATACAACTCTGATGCACGCCTTTCCTAACTTTAAACCACACAGTATCCCCTTGTTCTGTTTGAAAGACTGTCTCTTGGTCTATGTACAGGTTCCTCAGGAGCACAATGAAGTGTTTTGGAATTCCCATTCTTCTCAATGTCATCCATAATTTGTTATGATCCACACAGTCGAATGCCTTTGCATAGTCAATAAAATACAAGAAGATATCTCTTTGGCATTCTCTGCTTTCAGCCAGGATCCATCTGACATCAGCAATGATATCCCTGATTCCACTTCCTCTTCAGAATCCGGCTTGAATTTTTAGCGATTCCCTGTCAACATACTGCTGCAACCATTTTTGAATGATCTTCAGAAAAATTTTACTTCTATGTGATATTAATGATATTGTTTGATAATTTCCACGTTAAGCTGGATCACCTTTCTTGGGGATAGGCATAAATATTGATGTCTTCCAGGTGATCGGCCAGCTAGCTATCTTCCAGAATTCTTGGCATAGGTGAGTGAGTGTTTCCAGCACTGCATCTGTTTGTTGAAACATCTCAATTGGTATTCTGTCAATTCCTGGTGCCTTGTTTTTCACCAATGCCTCAGTGCAGCTTGGACATCTTCCTTCAGTACCATTGGTTCTTGATCATATGCTACCGCCTAAAATGTTGAAGGTTGACCAACTCTTTTTGGTATAGTGATTCTGTGTTTTCCTTCCATCTTCTTTCGATGCTTCCTGTGTCATTTAATATTTTCCCCACAGAATAAGAACTTAGTTCTCCCTAAATCCTTGCAAGCCTCTATACTGGAGGCATTTCACTTGAATGCCCATTTGGGAAGAGATAAGATAACAGAATCTTTAAACAAATACCAGTGAGGGCATTTTTATGAAGCTGTGGAACAAGTGGCTTCCCAAAGTTCAATTTGCTCTCAATTTAATTCAGGTATACATTATAAAGCTCCACCTGGGAGATTTCTCTTGCCATCAGAACCAATAGTTGAATGAAAGATTGATTTTGACCATCTCATCCCCTAAAGTGGTTAAAAGTTTGTGTTAGTAATGATTTGTAGATTTTCTCTCTGGATAGAAGCTTTCCCCAGTCATTGATGTACTGCCTATTTTGTGGCTAAAAAACTTCTTGAGAACACTATCCCCACTTGGGGATCCCCAAGGATTTTTTTTTTTTTTTTGTAGTGACTAAGGAACTCAATTTACTGGGCAAATAATTAAGTAAATATGTAAAATCGTCTCCATTTTTCAAAGACTTCATTGTCCTTATCCCCTTCAATCTCTGGCCTAATTGAAAGAACTAATGATACAATAAAAACTCAACTAATCAATCTTTCCAAGTCTTTACAATTACCTTGAACTAAAGTGCTGCCTCTGGTCCTTTTAAATTTAAGAACTACTCCACAAATTGACTCCTCAAGAAATTATCACTGGAAGGCCAATAGTCCTCCCTTATTTGGCGACATGCCCTGATTCAAATTTAGTTCAGTCTGATTTGTTTCAATATTGTAAATCTTTGATCCAATATTCTAAAGAATATTTTACACAAGTTAAGGAAGCTTTTGATAACCAAAAGCAAGAAATATCTAAATTACCTAGTGTTCAATCTGGAGATCATGTTTACAGGAAAAGACACAGGAAAAGATTCTGTTGAACCTCCACGGAAAGAACATTATTTGGTTCTTCTCACTAACCCTTGTGCTACTAAATTACAGGGAGTTAAGGCTTGGATTCATGTACTGCAATTGAAGAAAGCCTCGACTCCCTAATGAACTGTTGAGCCTCATAAAAGATTGAAATTAAAATTCAAATGTCACCAGGAAGAGAAGCCTGTGATAGCTGGGTAGACTGTTTTCTCAAGATCTCCGGACCTGACCTGAAACTGCCTATGCAGCCTTCAGTAAAAGTTTCACTGATCGCCTTTTACTTTATCATTCTTGGTATCTTAGTGTTGTTAGCTATTATTCTTGATTGCAGAATTATATCCGGGTGGTTTCAGTGATTACATAACAAAGATAACAATTATTATTTTTGAATTACGCTGTTTAAATGAGGGCTTTAACTGTTTGAATTTTTCTTAGTCACCAGGGTCATAATTTTTAGTTGTCGATATTTTGAGGGTTTTAATGATGTAACTTGTCTGTGATGCCGCTTCTGACCATTAGAGTCATTTTTGCTTAATTTGAATTTATAACTTGTCATTGCTTTTGAAATAGCTTTTTCTTTTATATACCCAAACTTTTAGGATGAAAAAATACAGTTGTACAGGTACTAAGAATTTGTTTTCTGATTACTCTAATCCTTTCTATTGTCATAGCACTCAAACCATGGGGTATTAGTCCTTGTTTTAATATCTTGTTCTTCCCTTGAAACCAAAACCTCTTTTCATAACACCACTTTGAAAGAATAGTTGTGTTTCTTATGACCTGTCTGGGATTAAAATCCATTATTAGTTCTTTTGTTTTAAATTCTAATCACATTTTCATAATTATTACCACATTTATATTCTATTAAGCCCTAGCTCCCTATGTGTCTGTCAGTTTGCCTTACTGTGGTATTCTGGAAGCTAGGCCACTGAAATTTCAAATACCAGCAGGATCACCCGTGGTGGACAGGTTTCAGTGGAGCCTCCAGACTAACAGACTAGGAAGAAGGACCTGGAGGTCTACTTATGAAAAAAATTGGCCAGTAAAAATCTTCTAAGTAGCAGCAGAACATTGTTTGATACAGTTCTGGAAGATGAGCCCATCTGGTTGGAAAGTAGTCAAAATAAGACTGGGGAAGAGCTGCCTCTCAAAGTAGAGTCAGCCTTAATGATAAGAATGGATAAAAACTTTTGGGACCTACATTTGCTGAGGTGGCAAGATTCAAAATGAGAAGAAACAGTTGCAAACACCCATTAATAACTGGAACATGGAATGTATGAAGTATGAATCCAGGAAAATTGGAAGTCATCAAAAATAAAATGGACTGCATAAAGATCTGAGGCATTAAGGAGCAAAAATGGACTGGTATTGGCCATTTTGAATCAGACAATCATGTGGTCTACTATGCCAGGAGTGACCAGTTGAAGAGGAATGGTGCCATCTTCATTGTCAAAAAGAACATTTTAAGATCTATCCTGAAGTACAATGCTGTCAGTGGTAGGATAATATACATATGCCTACAAAGAAGATCAGTTAATACTACTATGATTCAAATTTATGCACCAACAACTAATGCCAAAGATGAGGAAACTGAAGATATTTACCACTTCTGCAATTTGAAATTGATTAAACATGAAATCAAGATGCATTGATAATTACTGGTGATTGGAATGCAAAAGATGGAAACAAAGAAGAGGGATCGATAGTTGGAAAATATGGCCTTGGTGATAGAAAACATATCAGAGGTCGCATGATAGAATTCTGCAAGACCAATGACTTCTTCGTTGCAAATACCTTTTTTCAACAACTTAAATGGTGACTATACACATGGACCTTGCCACATGAAATACACAAGTATCAAATCAACCACATCTGTGAAAGAGACGATGGAAAAGCTGAATATCATCAGTCAAACAAGGCCAGCAGCTGACTGAAGAACAGACCATCAATTGCTCCCATGCAAGTTCAAGTTAAAGCTGAAGAAAATTAAAACAAATCCAAGAAAGCCAAAATATGACCTTGAGTATATCCTACCTGTGTTTAGAGACCATCTCAAGAGTAGATTTGATGCATTGAACACTAATGACTGAAGACCAGACAAATTGTCGAATTATATCAAGTGCATCACACATAAAGAAAGCAAAAGGCCATTAAAAAGACAGGAAAGAAAGAAAAGACCAAAGTGGATGTCAGAAGAGATTCTGAAACTTGCCCTTAAATGTAGAGTATCTAAAGCGAAAGGAAGAAATGATGACATAAATAGCTGAACAATAGAAGGAATACACAGAGTCACTGCACCAAAAAGAATTGGTCGATGTTCAACCATTTCAGGAGGTAGCATATGATTACCACCAATCAGTACTTATATTTCAGACAGACTCAAGCCCACTCCTTGAGTAAGCCATCAGATTCCAGGTTATTCCTGTAATGTGGCCTGCCCTGCTCTAACCCACAAATAGCAAAACACAGAAACAAGAGGCTAAAGCAAGGGCATGGTGAAGGTGTCAAATAGTGCCCAGCTACCTTTTCACAATGTTCAGCTGCTATTCATAGTTTGATATAATTTTTTCCTTTTGAATCCACAGTAGATACCCCTGGACGCGATGGTCAAGAGATCAAACAATGTGTTACGTTTGGACAAATCCATGCAAAAGACATTTCTTAAAATGTTAAAAATCAAAGATGTCATGTTGAGGACTAAAGTTCACTTGACCCAGACTATAATGTTTTCAGCCGCCTCGTGTGCATGTGACAGTTGGCTGGTGAATAAGTAACACTAAATGAGAACGGGCACGTTTGTATTAGGGTGTTGGTGAAGAATATTGAATGTGCTGTGGACTGCAAATGAACCAACAAATCTGTCTTGAAACAAGTTGTGCATGGAGTCACTATGAGTTGGGGTTGACTCCAATGACACCTAACAATAACAACCTTTTCACATGCATAGCACTCACGCTCTTAAAGACTTATTAAATAAGTAGCCATCCAGAACAAACATATGCTCAAAGTCCATGCAGAAGAAAACCTTCTTTCAGAATAGTGGTCAGTGAATTAACAAAAGAATTTCTCTTGAAATCCTTGATCAAAAGGAGGGAATTTAAAAAAAAAAATCGAGGTACCTGATAAGATCTGAAATGGTCAGTTTGAGGATTGGGTGTGATTCCTTGGTTGCTGTCTCAGTTTTCACCCTAGTGGCAGCCATTTTCTATGCTGTTTCTGAGAGGAATGCCTGGGAATGATGACGTAACTATACTTCAACTCCCCTGAGGGAGGAATATTTGGTAATGATAACATAACTACTCTGGGACACCCCCTGCCATGTCACATACCCTTGCAATTACCACATGGTAACCAATCAAAGAAAGATGCGTATATCCTTTTAAGCTAATCGCCTTACAAGCTTGTGTTATAGGAAGTCTTGCCTTATGGGTTTCCACCACAGGAAATACTGTCTTATGAGTTCCCACCACAGGAAGTTTTACCTTAAAATGATCTACTACCAATCAAAGAATGTTTTTCAATGATCTAAGCCTGTAGTTTCCAATCAAGTAATGTGCTTCATATACTTTGTCCCCCTCTTATAAAACGTCACTGCTGAGTTACCATTTTGGAATACTGGATTCCGCTTCATGGACTTCAGTCTATCCCCTGTGCAAGCTGATTCTATATTTTCAATAAATGTCTCCATTTTACATTAATCAGAGTAGAGATGGTTACTCTACAACAACAGGTTATTCTTTTAAGCTATTAACATGCAGGTGAATTATATTTTGCTTTTAAATGTTAAGGTGTACTATTCAGCTCCTATCTATAAAAGGTTGTATAGGTGTTTGGTTTATTATGGAGAAATGAGCAGCTATATTCACTTATTCATTTCTTCCCAACCTTAGGTATACTGGAGCATCAGGAAGACCATCTTAGAAAATTCTCAAAGCAGAATGCTTACGGTTTTATAACTAACCACGTTAGTATTTATATAACTAACAATAAATAAAGGGATTGTATTTATGCCCATAGACATAGCACTAGTATATAAAGATGGCTAACATGAAAAAAGGCATTAAAGAAAGACCTGAATAATAATGTTGGAAAAGCTGATGACATATCTAAGCAGGAGAATGATTGTTAAAGTAATACGTCATATCTTATTATATAGATAGAGTGTTTTAATCCAGATCTAAATTTTTATTTTAACATAGTAGCAGGTTTTTAGGATTTAACAGAAATAATTAAATAAAAAGTGGAAAATAATATATATAACATTGATGATTTATTTTGAAGTCCAAACAATTTAACCTAGCCTTATACAAGTGTCACTGGAGGAAACATAAAACTGTGTTTATGGCTGTTTTAGAATAAGGTTTCCATTAGAAACATGTAGAGATCATTAGAGTTGTTTTGAATTTCTGATATTAAAGAAATATTCTTATTATATAAGGAAATTATCATGTTGATGAAAGAGATACAGATTAGAGAGAGAGATCGACAGAGATAGGGAAAGAGAAGAAATGGTGAAAGAGATGTAGAGAAAAAAAAGGAGAAAGAGAAATTATATCAGGGGAATTTCAATTATAAACAGAACAGATTTTTCAATAGAGTCAGCTTGATTAAAAACATAATATATTGTTTCAAAAAAAATTTATTTTAGAAACTAGAAATTCATGTAAGGAATAAAATGTGGCTCAAATACACTTAAAGGTTGTAATGGGTAGTTAGAGTTTTCAGGTTTTTCAAATGATATATGATAAACAAAGTGATCAGTAATGGAAAAGTAAGTAGAAAATAAATCAGAATAATTAGAATAGCTACCAAATTTCACAACTTGTTAAATCAAAACTATCAAACACCTACTTGTGGGATGTTTAGGAAATATTTTTAGTGACCTTAGAATTTTTAAGATGAATTTGCTGTTCATCATGTCTCATTCATATGAATGATAGACAATATGCAGAGCTCTGGGTTTTGCATTCATTATATATTCCATTCCTTGAGGATAAAGAAACATTCCTAGCAATAAAATTCATTGTCATTTCACTTCTTGTGTGTTCACAAAGACACTTGGCCTATATATGCAGAGCTTATTAGATCATGCTAGAGTTATTGTTACAACAGTACTGTTCTCTTGGGTCATGTCTATGGGATTAATTGTATTTAGTCATATTGTATTATTTAAAACATAACTGTTCTAATATACCTCATTATTCTATATGCACTGCAACAAAATGATTCAAGTTTAAGCTGATAAGTTATTTGAACATGTAATTCACACACAAATACTATCATACCCAGACTACATATTTTTTTTATGTATGTGGGAAAAAAGTATAAATTGAAATATAATCTATAGAATGACCATATTCACTCTGTTTGTCATTCCACATACTAGACCTAACCATGACTAGAGTTTCTTTTTTTTTTTCAAAAAAAATAAATATTTTAAAATTTTTATAGTAAAATTGATTTACAGTCACCCATTATTATAATTTTTTTTTAAGTTGGAAAAAAATGGCAAGAAACCCTACTTAATCTCATATCTAATTATATTCACTACAGTAGAGGCAAGAGGAGAAAAAAAAGAGGAATATATATCTTTAGTGCTTAGCTTTCCTTGTCTTAGAAATTGAAAGAATGAGCATTCCCTGACTGCCTTACTGTGTGTCTTCATTTAGTCCCCTCATGACCACTGCATGAAGTAGCTGGTCGCCCTACAAAGATTAAAAAAATAAATAAGATGAGCTATAAGAAGAATGTGCAACATACTCAAATCCTCTAGTAGTATAGTAACAGACATAGGATGTAAAATTAGAGTGTTATCTGACTCAAAGTCTAAGATTTCTTTTTCTTTTTTTTTACTATATTGGCCTATTTCACAGCACACCCAAAAAAGAAAAAAAAAAAAAAAACTGTAAAATGAAAGTTGTTGTCATCTAGTATTTTTTTAAAATGCAATTTAGTATCAGCTTATTTTATTTGATTTTCTCCTGCTGGAAATAGATTCTGAGTGCTTATAAATATATATGCAGTTATTTAAGTTTCCTCCAAGTAAAATATGAACTATGAACTCTCTCTGGTGTATTTTATTTTAATGTAAGAAAGGCTAGCACTTAAGATATTTAAAGTGGATCAATTTCATTACATTTAGAGACAGAGAAAATATAACAGTACTTAACCTCCAGTGTTTTGGAGTCAGAGATCTGAGATACAGACTAATTCTGTTATTTAGTGGGTGTGAACTGAGACTTTGGGCAAGTTAATTAACCTCTCTAAGCCACAGCTTCCTCATCTAAGCCTCCGACGAAAAATAGACAAATCCATTTTTATAGCTGGAGACTTCAACACCCCCTATCAGTGATTGACAGATCCAGCAGGCAGAAATCAGTGAGGCTGTAGTTGAACTGAGCAGCACTGTCAATCAGCTGGATCTAACTTCTAGACCTTGTGTAACAACAGGATATACGTTTTCCTCATGATCACATGGAACATTCACCAAGATAGACCCCATTGCAGATTCATTGTAAATATTGAATTAATGGAAAAGTAAAAGAAAACTAAAATTATGGATTACATCAAATTTTAATATATATGTAATAGTTATATATAATAATAATATAATAAACTTACATGTTCTGACTTTGCTACAGAAAGAGATGTAACAATCTTCGACGACATGCTGGACAAGTACGAAACGTAAGATTCGACTGTCAGACTCATTCCGGGGATGTAAATGAAAGATGCAAGCGTAAGTGTGGAAGATGTTTTAGAGTAAGTAGATCCGAGACAATGAGAGACGCGAAGATATCTAACGGAAGGGAGGAAAAAGCCCTGAGAGAGTGGCCGGGAGGAATTTCTAGAGAAAGAGCTTAGACTCCAAAACATACTGAGAAGTACTTCTTAAAGCAGCAGATGAAGAGTTCACGATATGGACTAACAGGAAATCACCTAAAAATTTCTGAAAGTTTGTATATGCTTGATAACAGACCAGACTGTAGAAAATACTTAGCCATTATTAATTAAATATTAAGCTTGCATTATATTAAGTGATAATGTGAAAACTTGGGGGCTCCGTGAGCACAAGCCCATGCAATTAATGGATGTAAGAACTGAATTGTCTAGTTCAGCAGATTCAAACATATACTCAAACCACAATATAGAGAAAGAATTTGTTACAACCATTTATGAGCAGATACAAAGCTGAGCACAAACAATGAAATTTGAGTTTCGTGATTTTGATGTTTCTTAGTCTATTTTTTTTACACATTTCTGTCTAGATTCTTCTTTTGATAGATTTTATTTTTTAGTGCAGTTTTAGGTTTTACCGAAAAATTGCACAGAACATAGAGTTCCATATACCTCCTGTCTCTGCTACATACTGTTTCTCTCTATCATTAATATAATGCTTGAATATACCATGCCAGAGGAGAAAAATTTGTCTTGGAAGAAGTACAGCCAGAACGCTCCTTAGAAAGGGGGATGGTGAGACTTCGTCTCACATACTATGGACAGGTTATCAGAAGGGACCAGTCCCTGGAGAAGGACATCATGCTAGGTAAATTAGAAGGTCAGTGAAAAAGAGGAAGACCCTCAAAGAGATGGATTGGCACGGTGGCTGCGACAATGGGCTCAAACACAGCAAAGATGTGAGAACGGTGCAGGACCGGGCAGTGTTTTGTTCTGTTGTGCAGAGTCAGAACCAACTTGATGGCATCTAACAAACAAACAAAACCGTGGTAAGTTTGTTATACGTGATGAACCAATCCTGATGTACTATTATTAACTAATATTTATATTTTAATCAAGTTTGTGTTGTAGAGTCCCATGGGTTTAGACAAATTCATATGTCTACCATAACAATATCTCACAGGAGAGTTTCAATGCCCTGAAAATGACATGGGTTCTACTTATTCGTCCTTTCTTCCCTCCCCGTGAGGGTCTGGCCATCACTGATAGTTTTACTGTATCTGTAGTTATCTTTTCCAGAATGTCACTAGCTAGAATCACAGTATGTCATGCTTTCAGACTGGCTTCTTTCACGTGGCAGTCTCCATTTGAGCTTTCTCCCTGTTTTTTCATAGACTGAGAGCATATATTTATAAATCAGTTATCCATAGAACTGAATATTAGTCCATTGTATGAATGGGTCGCAGTTTGTTTATCCGTTCAGCTATGGAAAGAGATCTTAATTTCTTCCACTTTGGGGCAATTATGAACAAAGCTGCTATAAACATATACGTGCAGGTTTCTGTGTGGACATAAGTTTTTAATTCATTTGAATAAATATTTAGGTTTGTGGTGGCTGGAAAGTACGGTAAGCCTATGTTTAGCTTTGTAAGAAACTGCCAGTCCATCTTCCATAGTGGCTGTACCATTCCGCGTTCCCACCAGCAGTGAGTGAGAGTTCCTGTTGCTCCACATCCTCACCAGCATTTGGTGCTGTCATTGTTTTGGATTTTAGCCGTTCTAATGGGTGTGTAGAGGCATTTCGTTGTTGTTTGAACTTGCAAGTCCCTAATGACATATGAGGTGGTGCAGTGGTTAAGCACTCAGCTGCTAACCAAAAGGTTAGTTGTTTCAAAACCACCAGCCACTCCTTGGAAAGCCTATGGGGCAGTTCTACTCTGTCCTATAGGGTCACTATGAGTTGCTATTGTGTTTTAGGTTTTAATTGCATGTGATGTTGAGTATCTTTTCATGTGCTTATTTGTTATCTATGGTGAGGTGTGTGTTCAGATTTTTTTCCCCATTTTGTGATGTTATTATTATTGTTATTTCTTATTGAATTTTAAGATTTCTTTGTATATTTTGGGCATGAGTCCTTTAGGAGATATATGTTTTGCAAATGCTTTCTCCAGGTCTGTGACTTGTCTTTTCTTTCAGTTAACAGTATCTTCCTTACTTATGGCTCTAAGAAGAGTTGATTACTTTCAGTTTTTCATCTATTTTCTTGTGGTGAGAATGGGAGTAAGAATTCCAGGTTCTTTACATGCTGGACCAGACACTAGAATTCCTCAAGTTTCTTCTTAATAAGATATATGTGTATATATATATATATATATATATATACACACACACACACACACATATATACACGTATATCAAATATACACACACATATATCTTATATATTTACGCACATATATCTTATTAAGAAGTTTCTTAATGTATATATATATCTTATTAAGAAGAAACTTCTGAAAGTATATATATATATATATATATATACATATATATATATATATACATAGTTTCAAAATATTAGTGGATTTACAGAACTGAAAATAGCTCTCAGGGATCTTGGGATTTGTATTTGAACACTGAACCAAATAACATAATCTATAACATGCCTGAGATTTAATTAGATTTACTTAATTATTTCCAGTCAATAAGTTAACACACAAATTATGATCATTGAAGCTCAATAAGAAAAACTTGACTTTTTTATTACATTTTATGGGTAGTTAACTTTTATTTTTAAATAAACTCTACAATGGAAATTGCATATGGCTATAACTTGCTATCGTGGTACCTTGTTTGCATAGCAGCATAATAATTTTTTATGTCTTTTATAATAATCCATTGCCGTGGAGTCAATCCTGACTCAGAGTGACCCTATAGGAAAGAGTAGAACTGCCCCAGAGAGCTTCCAAGGAGTGGCTGGTGGATTCAAACTGCCAGTTTTGGTTAGCCACCGAGCTCTTAGCCAGTGTGCCACCAAGGCTCCATGTTTTACAATTACTTATCTAAATTATTAATAGTAAGAAATGCTTGCCTATAAAAATAAACGGTGTTGTTTTTCTATTCCAAATAGTTTTAATAAAATTTAGTGTTTTCCAGGGCGGGGTGGGGGGGGGACTTCTAAATCTGTCTTTTATAACAATTTTACTTAAATTCAAAAAAGCTATCTTTCATTTCCCAAACGTTTGCCTTATGTTGATTTCTGCAGTCCCCACAGCAACTACGAAACCTTAATTTCTTTAATAAATATTTAAATCTCAATAAAAATATTGCATATTGTACAAAGTAAATACAAAGAAAGATATGATTATTGTGAAGTAAAGTATTGAGAAGGAAATTCTTCATAAGAAGTTTAGGATATTATCAGAGTTATAGTCACAGTAACATGGAATAATTTATTAGAAAATAAAATATGGGAATATATGAACTCAAAATTAGTAGAAACAGGTTTAAAAATGAAGAAAAGTTCTTGTAAAGTTCTTCAAGAAAATATATACATTAATAAAGACCTTAAAATAAATCATTTTAAATATTTGTGAGTTTACAGATTATTTATTTAATATTAAAACTATAGATAATTGCATATTAAGTGTTAAAAGATGTCTCTGAAGCTGTTATAGATCTTCCTCATAATACCAAAAGCAATGTATTATATTTTTAAAGGACAATGGAGAAAAAAATATCAGTATGATTTCTAATCTAGTTCATAATTATGAGATATCAGACAAGACTCTTAATTAATGTCAAGTTCCACATGCATAAAATGAGAAAATAAATAAATGATCTATTTTATACAGAAACAGCTGCAAACATCCATTAATACTCAGAAAGTGGAATGTATGAAGCATGAATTCAGGAAAATTGGAAATCGTCAAAAATGAAACAGAACACGTAAACATCTATATCCTAGGCATTCGTGAGCTGAAATGGACTGGTATTGGCCATTCTGAATTGAACAATTATATGGTCTGCTATGACAGGAATGACACTTGCGTTTATTGTCAAAAAGAACATTTTCAGATCTATCCTGAAGTACAATGCTGTCAGTGATAGGATAATATCCATACACCTACAAGGAAAAGTAGTTAATACTACTGTTATTCCAATTCATGCACCAACCACAAAGGCCAAAGATGAGGAAATTGAAGACTTTTACCAATTTCTGCAGTTTGAAATCGATTGTCCATGCAGTCAGGATGCATTGATAATTATTGCTGATCAGAATGCAAAAGCTGGAAACAAGGAATAATATGCCTTGGTGATAGAAAAGATGCCGGAGATCCCATCACAGAATTTTGCAAGTCCAACAACTTCTTCATTGCACATACCTCTTTTCACCAACATAAAAGGTGACTATACGTGTGGATCTTGTCAGATGGAATAGACAGGAATCAAATCAACTAAAACTGTGGAAACAGACAATGGACAAGCTCAGTATCATCAGTCAGAACAAGGCCAGGGGCCAACTGCAGAACAGACCATCAATTGCTCATATGCAAATCTTCTACAAAAGACCTCTTTAAAGTGTTGAAAAGTAAAGATGCCACCTTGAGGGCTAAGGTGAGCCTGACACAAGCCATGGTGTTCTCAATCATCTCATACACATGTGAAAGCTGGACAATGAATAAGGAAGACCGAAGAATTGACGTCTTTGAATTATGGTGTTGGCAAAGAATATTGGATATACCATGGACGGCCAAAAGAACGAACGAATCTGTCTTGACAGAAGTACAACCAAAATGCGCCTTAGAAGCAAGGATGGCAAGACTTGTCTCACATACTTTGGATATTGTATCAGGAGGGATCAGTCCCTGGAGAAGGACATCATGCTTGGTAAAGTAGAGGGTTAGCGGAAAAGAGGAAGACCCTGGACGTGATGGATTGACACAGTGGCCGCAATGATGGACTGAAGCATAACAAGGATTTTGAGGATGGCGCAGGACTGGGCAGTGTTTCTTTCCATTGTACATAGTGTTACTATGAGTCGGAAGTGACTCGATGGCACCTAACAACAACAGTTTTATATACAAAGTTATTTAAGGTAGATATAGGGGAAAACTATTTTTATTTATTCAATTTTAAGATATTTTAAGACTGTAAAATAGAATAAAAATACTTCAGTTACTGTATTAATTAGTCTTCTTGACCCAAACAAGTTTTCAACTATATTAATAAGATTTAAATCCAATTCTATATAATCAGTGTTCTCATTTAGATTTTTTAAAAGCCTGTATTGAATTAGTAAAGACATTGAACCTATTTCTTTAAATAAGTATGGCTCCTTTTGAGAATTTTATATGGAAATGATGAGAAAAATTATCATTGAATAGAGCTGTCAAATATTATATTAAAAATTCGGCAAAGGATATTGGTGAAGGCTACACAACATAATTGATGTAAGTGATCTCACTGAATCACATACATGAAAAATGTTCAATTTGCAAATATTACGTTATCTATATTTTTACAATAACAAAAAGGAAAAAGAAAACAAAATACCAAGAATTATCATTGCCTGGAGTTGCCAAATATTACACGGGATGTTATTATACCAACACCATCTGATATTTGTCTGAAAATCAAATTTAACTGGACATGCTGTGTTTGTATTTATGCAATATGGAAATACCATATACATTTATTAAGTCAATGATCAACTATGTAAATATTTTACAGTGAAATTAATACTCTTGGATCTTTTTTTCTATTTAGATGGAAGACGCTGTTTCCCATCTCATTCTTTTTGCTCAGGAGAGAGTTAACATTCAGAGCTATTAACTTCTAGATTTTATGAATAGAGAAAATAGATATATCATATATGCCTGATCAATTTAGGAGGAAGATAGAAGAGTGTAGGTTTGGTGAGATGATGTAGTTGGATAAACCCTGCTCATCTGGAAGTAGCAGCACATCTGTAAGGCACCTTGCAGACAAGGTTGAGACATGAGAACAGATAAAGACCACCATATGTGACAACAGAAAGAATAGTCTTATATAGAAACATACGTGCAGAAAAACAATTTGTCTCAGGGGATTAGAGAAGAAATATGTAAATAGAATTAACCCCTGTATTTTGCTCACAGTTAACAGATTATAAATTTGCTTCCATTATTTACAGACTTGAAATGAAGTATGATAATAGATTTCTAGTATGAGCACATTGGCTTAAGGTCACATACCTCCCTTCTTTTTGAATTCTCAAAAAGAATAAGGAACAGAAATTCATGCTTCTTATATGAAGCTAGGAAACATCTGAAATCCCAAATAATGAAAAGGTGGAAGGGCTGTCAAACTCGGTGCAGACTGGGCAATCATACAGACATGAGGAAGTGAAGAATATACGGCTCAGATGCATATCTCACAGGAGGTGAAAGTGTACAATTCCTGTATTTGGAAACTGGAGACTGAGTGGAAATAAGTAAACCCTGTGTACAATAATCACAACAATGTACAAGAGCTGAAGATGTGGCTTGGTTCTGAGAAACCTAGAGCAATTGAATAGATGAGGAATACTGGTTTGAAGAAATTTTCCAGAAAAAGCAGTATGGAAAGGACAACAAAATAAAATAAAGTAAAAGTAACTAAAATTTATTAATTCACATGGTAACATCTGGACAATCAGAAATAAAAGTGTAGAGAACAAATATTTGAATAAATAATGGAGATAAATTTAACAGACTTCTGAAACATTAAAGAAAAAAAAAATGGAAGGATTCCAGAGTAAGCCCATAAAGAAGTAAAATACAGCATGCATACACACACTGAGAGACATTAGTTTTAAAATGTCAAAGAAAAGCAGAAATTTCTAAAATCTTACAGAGAGGCATATAACAAAATTTTCTCAGGTATATAAGGCTTTAGAAATTTGTTCACATGAAATTTGCATTCAATAAAATTTTGTAAGAAGTACCTACATGAGAAGAAGAAAAACAATGATCCAACTGTTGCTTAATTACATACAGTAGGAAAGGTAAGAAATTATCATAGTAAAGTTTGTTGTGGTAAAACCTGAATAAACAAAGAAAAGAGAAAAACGGAGGGAGGGTGAGAGACGGAGAGAGAGAGACAAGAAAATAACATTTGTTATTGTTGTTAGTTGCTGTCCAGTTGATTCCAATGCATGGTGACCCCATGTGTGTCGAGTAAAACTGTTCCAATAGCTGCAACCTTTCAGAAGGGGATTACCAGGCCTTACTTCCCAGGTACCCCTGGGTGGGTTTGAACTGCCAACCTTTTGGTTAGTAGCCTAGTGCTTAGCCATTTGCACCGTCCAGGGACTCCTAAAGCCATAATAACACTAAACTGAAGTAAAAGTCTAGGAAACATCAACAAGATGAAAAGGAGAAAGAGTAGTGATGTGCTAATGTGACAGGTTGCATTAATAACCAGTATCCTAGAATCAAAATGTATGTTATTTAAAGGAGACACACCTTAAACATAAGAATACAAAACAGTTGAAAACATATCTTGAGAAAAATACATATTAGGCAAACATTAGCCAAAAAAAAAGCTGGTGTAGCTATAATAGCAACAGATAAAATAATATTTAATGGGAAAAAGAAGATAGGAGTAAGAAGATCACTACATCGTGATGCATTTTACAATTCATCAAAAATGATACAATTTTAAATATGTACGTGCCATGTAAAGTAGAATCAAAATATTTGAAGCAAATATTGAGAGAACTATGAGGAAAAATGTAGAATTCCACAATTACAATGGGAGATTTCTACATGTTTATCTTAAACATTAATTGTCACTGGATTAATGAAATCAGCAAAGATAAAAGGGATCTGAAAAATGAAAGCAATGATTAAAAAGCGCACTTTTTTTGGCAACTAAACAAGAAGTATTTACA
Source organism: Dugong dugon (assembly GCA_030035585.1). Classification (NCBI taxonomy): domain Eukaryota; kingdom Metazoa; phylum Chordata; class Mammalia; order Sirenia; family Dugongidae; genus Dugong; species Dugong dugon. The sequence continues at coordinate 192,128,025 of CM057463.1, read as the reverse complement.
AAAAGTAATTGTCATGGGCCATAAAATTACCCTCAACAAATTTCAAAAGATAGTTATCATACTGAACATAATCTCTGAAGAAAATACAATAAAATCTTATGATAATAACCAAAAACTTCACATTTTATAACATAAAAAAACTGCTACATAAATCATGGCTTAAAGAAGAAATCATAATGGATATTTTAAAAGTAATTAGAACTGAAATGTATTGAACATGTTAATAGTAATACTTCAATGCCTTGAAAGAAATCTATAGCCTTAAATATTTCATTAGGGAAAAATGAAAACAAAAGTACAAATACTAAAAAAGTATAAGAAATAACAATGAAAACATAAATCAGTAAAATAAAAAATAAAAATACAAAACATCAAAAAGATACAATTTTTTATCATTTAAAAGAACTAACAAAATTAGCAAATGTCTCACATGACTTATTAAGATAAGCAGTAGCCACAAATACGTATGTTGGGGATGTTAATAGGAGCATGAATGCAATTAAATTAGAAATTAGAAATACCATATTAGTGACAACTATATGCAAACAACTTCACAAACAGGACAAAAGAAAAAATAAAATGCTTTACTTGGTTTGTACTGAAGGTATGGAATTACTTGTTAAAATTGCTCCCTAAAGAAAACATCAGATCCAGACCGTTTATAAGAAGTTACTCCAATTTTATAGGAATAATGTTAGACTACACAAAAAACGAGACTATTTTCCAGCTCTTTCACAACGTAGAATATTGAACCAATATTACTATCGTAAGTAACTGGGAAGGAGAGGGAATTGGCAAAATATATTCAAAGCAAGCAGAAGGAAGGGGGTACTAAAAATAAGAGGAGAAATTAATGACCTTAAAACAAAACAATCATTTAAAAAAATAAATGAATACAAATGCTGATTTCGAAAAAGGTAGAAACAATTAATGAATCTCTAGCCAGAATGACTAAGAATATTAGAGAGAAGACAAGCATATCAGTAGCCTACACACATTAAAACAACGATAAGGAACTATTACAAACCATTTCAAAAACATAATTTGACTACTTCCATGAAACGGACAAATTCCTTGAAAGATACAAACGACCAATATCAATTAAGAAGAATTAGATAGTCTATATAAATCCTTCGGGCATTTTTGATAATTTAGATAATTTAAGGGTGGGAGTTTGAGGAATTTTTTTGTTTTTTTTAATTGTACTTCAGGTGAAGGCTTACAGAACAAATAGTTTCTCATGAAAAAGGAGTACACGTGTTGTTTTATGACATTGGTTAACAACCCCACAACATGTCAACCCTCTCACTTCTCAACTTTTTTTTTTTTTTTTGGTGAAAATGCACATAGCCAAAGATACACCATTTCAAAAATTTCTACATACACAGTTCAGTGACATTGACTAAGCTCTTCCAATTGTGCTGTTATTCTCACTTAAGATGAAGGCTTACAGAACAAAATAGTTTCTCATTTAACAGTTACTATAAATGTTGCCCTATAACAATGGTTAACAATTTCACAACACATCAACAATATCCTTACTCAACCTTAAGTTCCCTATCACCAGGTTCCTTGTCCCCTTCTGCCTTCTGGCCCTTGTCACTGGACTCCTGTACATCGCTAGTCTCATTTGGTTTTACGGGACTGTCCACTTCCAGGCTAAAGAGTGAACCTTGGAGGTAACTTCACCACTGAGCTAAAACGGTGTCTGGGGTCCATACTCTGGAGGTTTCTCCAGTCTCCTTTAGGCCAGTAAATCTGGTCTTTTTTTGTGAGTTAGAATTATGTTCTACATCCTTCTCCAGCTCTGTCCAGAACCCTCTGTTGTGATCCTGGTCAGAGCAGTCAGTGGTGGTAGGCAGGCACCTTCTAGCTGTACTGGACTCAGTCTGGTGGAGGCCTTGGTAGCTGTGGACAATTAGTCCTTCGGACTAATCTTTTCCTCGTATCCTGTTCTCTTCATTCTCCCTTGCTCCCGAAGGGATGAGACCAGTGGAGTATCTTAGATGGCCCATCACAGGCTGTTAAGACCCCAGACACTACTCACCAAGGTAGAATGTAGAGCATTGTCTTTATAGGCTGTGTCATGCGAATTGAGCTAGATGTTCCCTGAGACCATGGTCCCCACAGTCTTCTGCACAGCAATTCAGTCCTTCAGGGAGTTTGGATGTGTCTATGGGGCTTCCATGACCTTTCCTTGTACAGGTTGTGCTAGTTTCCCCTGTATTGTGTACTGTCTCACCCTTCACCCAAGATACCACTTATCTATTGCCTATTTAGTAGAATCCCCCCTCCCCTCCCATCCCTGGTAACTAACAAAGATTGTTACATTTTGTGTTGGAACGTTTTCATGGGATTTTACAATAGAGGTCTCATACAATATTTGTCCTTTTGTGATTGACTTATTTCACTCAGCATAATGTCTCCAGTTTCATCCATGTTATGAGATGCTTCACAGATTCATTGTTGTTCTTTCTCGTTGCATAGTACTCCATCGTGTGTATGTACCTTAGTTTGTTTATCCATTCATCTGTTGATGGGCATCTAGGTTGTTTCCATAGTTTTGCAATTGTGAACAATGCTGCCATGAACATAGGTGTGCATATGTCTATTTGAGTGATGACTCTTATTTCTCTAGGATATATTCCTAGGAGTGGGAGAGCTGGATCCAATGGTATGTCTATTTCTAGCTTTCCCAAAGTGGTTGTGTCATTTTGCATTCCCACCAACAGTGCATAAGTGTTCCGATCTCCCTGCAGCCCCTCCAACATTTGTTATTTCCAGTGTTTTTGATTAGTGCCAGTAATGTCAGGGTGAGATGGTATCTCATTGTGGTTTTAATTTGCATTTCTCTAATGGCTAGTGATCACGAGCATTTCCTCATGTGTCTGTTGGCCATTTCAATGTCCTCTTTGGTGAAGTGTCGGTTCATTTCCTTTGCCCATGTTTTAGTAGGATTATTTGTCTTTTTGTTGTAGAGGTGCTGGATTTTCTTGTAAATTATGGAGATTAGACATTTGTCTGACTTGTACTATCCAAAAATTTTTTCCCAGTCTGTAGGTTCTCTTTTTATTCTTTTGGTGAAGTCTTTTGAAGAGCATAGGTGTTTGATTTTTAGAAGATCCCAGTTATCTAGCTTATCTTCTGGGGTTTCTGCATTGATGGTTATGGTTTGTATCCTGTTAATGCCATTTATTAAGGCCTGTAGTGTTGGTCCTATTTTTTCTTCTATGAACTTTATAGTTTCAGGCTTTATATCCAGGTCTTTGATCCATTTTGAAGTAGTTTTTGTATACAGTGTGAGGTATGGGCCCTGTTTCATTTTTTTGCAGATGGATAATCAGTTTTCCAGCACCATTTGTTAAAAAGACTGTCTTTTCCACATTTGATGGACTTTGGGCCCTTGTACAAGATCAGGTGACCATAGGTGGATGGATTTACATCTGGGTTCTCAATTCTGTTCCATTGGTCAGCGTAGCTGTCTTTGTACCAGTACCAGGCTGTTCTGACCACCATAGCTGTATAGTAGGTTCTGAAGTCAGGTAGTGTGAGACATCCAACTTTATTCTTCTTCAGTAGTGCTTTACTTATTCGGGGATTCTTCCCTTTCCATATAAAGTTAATGATTAGTTTTTCCATCTCTTTGAAGAATGTTGTTGGTATTTGGTCGGGATTGCGTTGTATTTGTAAATTGCTTTGGTGGAATTGTCATTTTCACAATGTGGAGTCTGCCTATCCATGAGCATGGTATGTTTTTCCGTTTATGTAGATCCCTTTGGGTTTCATGCAGTAGTGTTTTGTAGTGTTCTTTGTATAGGCCTTTTACATCCCTGATCAGATTTATTCCTAAGTATTTTATCTTTTTAGAGGCTATTGAAAATGGTATTGATTTCCTGATTTCCTTTTCATCGTTCTCCTTACTGGTGTATAGGAATCCAACTGATTTTTGAATGTTTATATTCTACCCTGCTACTCTGCTGAATCTTTCTATTAGTTCCAGGAGATTTCTCGTGGAGTCTTTAGGGTTTTCTATGTATAGTATCATATCATCTGCAAACAGGGATACTTTAATTTCTTCATTACCAATTTGGATGCCCTTTATTTCTTTTTCTTGCCTTATTGCTCTAGCTAGAACTTCCAGCACAATGTTAAATAGGAGTGGTGATAAAGGGCATCCTTGTCTTGTTACTATTTTCAAGGGGAATGTTTTAAGCCTCTCTCCATTAAGAATGATGTTGGCCATTGGTTTTGCATAGATGCCATATATTATGTTGAGAAATATCCCTTCTATACCTATTTTATTGGGAGTTTTTATGAGGAATGGGTGTTGGACTTTGTCAAATGCCTTTTATGCATCAATTGAGATGATCATGTCATTCTTTTCTTTCCTTTTATTTATGTGGTGGATTACATTGATTGATTTTCTAATGTTGAACCATCTTTGCATACCTGATATGAATCCTACTTGGTTGTGGTGTATTATTTTTTGGATATGATGCAGAATTCTAATGGCTAGAATTTTGTTCAGAATTTTTGCATCTATATTCATGAGAGATATTGGTCTGTACTTTTATTTTTTGTGACATCTTTGCCTGGTTTTGGTATCATAATTATGCTAGCTTCATAGAATGAATTTGGAAGTGTTGCTTCCTCTTCTATGTTCTGAAATAGCTTGAGTAGTACTGGTACAAGCTCTTCTGTAAATGTTTTGTAGAATTCTCCAGTGAAGCCATCTGGGCCAGGGCTTTTTTTGGTTGGGAGTTTCTTTATTACCTTTTCAATCTCTTCTCTTGTTATAGGTCTGTTCAGATTTTCAACATCACTTTGTTGTAGTTTGGGTAAGCTGTGTGTTTCTAGAAATTTATCCATTTCCTCTAGGTTTTCAAATTTGTTGGAGTGTAGTTTTTCGTAATATTCTGTTAGAAACCTTTTTATTTCAGTTGGGTCTGTTGTAAGGTCCCCCATTTCATTTCTTATTTGGGTTATTTGTGTCCTCTCCTGTTTTTCTTTTGTCAGTCTGGCCAGTGGTTTGTCGATTTTGTTGATTCTTTCAAAGAACCAACTTTTGGTTTTGTTGATTCTTTCTATTGTCTTTCTGTTCTCTATTTCATTTATTTCTGCTCTGATCTTTACCATTTCCTTTCTTCCAGTGGTTGTGGGCTTTTTTTGCTGTTCTCTTTCCATTTGTTTGAGTTCTGTAGTTAATGTTTTGATTTTGTCCCTTTCTTCTTTTTTGATATGTGCATCTATTGCTATAAAATGTCCTTTGAGGACTGCCTTTGCTGTGTCCCAAAGGTTTTGGTATGATGTATTTTCATTCTCATTTGATTCTAGGAATTTTTTGATTTCATCTCTGATTTCTTCTATTACCCAGTGATGTGTAAGTAGGGTATTATTCATTTTTCATGTAGTTGATTTGTTTTCCTTGCTATTTCTACTGTTAATTTCTACCTTGATGGCATTGTGGTCAAAGAAGATACTTTGAATTATCTGAACGTTTTGGATCTTTTTGAGGATTGCTCTGTGGCCTAAGATGTGGTCTATTCTGGAGAATGTTCCATGTGCATTGGAAAAGAATGTGTACTTTTCAGCGGTTGGATGGAGTGTTCTATATATGTCTATGAGGTCAAGTTGGCTGATTGTGCCCTTTAGGTCGTCTGTATCTTTGCTGAGTTTCTTCTTAGTTGCTCTGTCCTTTACTGAGAGTGGTGTGTTGAAGTCTCCTATTATTGTGGAACTGTCAATTTGTCTTTTCAGTGCTGTTAGAGTTTCTTTTATGTATTTTGGAGCCCTATCATTGGGTGCGTAGATGTTTATTATGGTTATGTCTTCATAATGGATCCTCCCCTTAATCATTATATAGTGTCCTTCTTTGTCTTTTATGGTAGATTTCGTTTTCAAGTCTATTTTATGTGAGATTAGAATTGCCACTCCTGCTCTTTTTTGGTAGTTGTTAGCTTGATATATTTTTTTCCAACTTTGACTTTTAATAAATTCACATCTTTGTTTCTAAGTTGTGTCTCTTGTAGACAGCATATTGATGGATCCTGTTTTCTTATCCATTCTGTCACTCTCTGTCTCTTTATGGTTACATTGAGTCCATTTACATTCAGTGTAATTATTGATAGATGTGAGTTTGTTGCTGTCATTTTGTAGTGCTTTTTTTTTGTGGTGCTGAAGTTTTCTTTGTTCTTCTTACTCTCTTGTGCTGAGTTACTTGTGTTTGTGTACTTTGTGTTCATTTCTTTTGTTTTTGTAGGTTTTGTTTTTGCTGAGACTTTATGTTTTTTATCTTTATGAGTTGGTTTGTTAACTTTCTTTGTGGTTACCATGAATTTTACCCTTATCTTTCTCAGTTTGAATAGTCTACCTTTACTTGGTATTGCCTTGCCTTCCTCTCCATTAGAAGGTTCTATACCTATGCCGTTTATTCCCTCTTTCATTGTTTTGATGCTGTTGTCATCCATCAATTGCCTGTTCTGATTCCCTGTTGTATTTCTTTTGGTTTTGCATAGTCCTCGAGAGTTCATTTCCTAGATTGGTATCTGGATCGTATGATCCTGCATCCTAGGTCCTGCCTGAGGGCTGAAGCTGTTTGTCCTCAGATCGAAGAACTCCCTTTAATAATTCTTGTAAGTTTGGTTTGACTCTTACATATTCCCTTAGTTTCTGTTTTTCTGGAAATGACCTAATTTCACCATCAAATTTGAACGAGAGTTTTGCAGGATATATTATTTTTGGCGGACAATTTTTTTTCTTTCAAGATTTTATATATGTCATCCCACTGCCTTCTTGCCTGCATGGTTTCTGCCGAATAATCTGAGCTTAGTCTTATTGTTTCTCTTCTGTATGTGACTTCTTGGTTTTCACGAGCTGCTTTCAGGATTCTTTGTTTGTCTTTGGTTTTGTCGAGTGTGAATATGATATGCCTTGGTGATTTCCTTTTGGCGTCTCTTCTGTATGGGGTTCATTGAGCTTCTTGGATGGCAAGCTTTCATCTTTCATGATATCGAGGAAGTTTTCTGTCAGCAGTTCTTCAGTGATCCTCTCTGTGTTTTCTGTTTTGTCCCCATTCTGGAATTCCAATCACTCATAATTTTTTGCTTTTAATTGTTTCCCACATAACTCTCAGCATCTCTTCATTTTTCTTTGTTCTTTTTTCTGAGTTTTCCTCAAACAGAGTTGTATCCAAGTGTTTGTCTTCAATTCGACTGATCCTGTCTTCCACGGTTTCAAATCTGCTTCCCAGCCCTTCTATGGCATCATCCATTTCTGAAATCTTGTTGTTTATCTTTTGTATTTCTAATTGTTGTTTTTGTATAATTTCTAGTTGTGAATTTATTTTGGCATTTTATTCCTGTGCGATTTTTCTGAATTCTTCCTAATTTTCCATGAATTTTTTTATTTTTTTCTGCTGTTTGTCACGTTTTGTCTCAGTTCTTGGAGAATTCTGAGTATTAGAGATTTGAATTCCCTATCATGTAGTTCTAGTGCATTTTCTTCCACAGGAGAGTTATCTGGTGTTTTATTTTGGAAACCTACTGGAACCATCCTGTCCTGTTTTTGTAAATGTTTTTGATATTGTCTGCTGTTTTTGGGACATTCAGTAGTTATTTTTCTTGTTTATTGATTGTAGATTTGTTTTTTTCATCCCTTTTTTAAAAGAAAAAAATTTGACTATGTCTGAGCAGGCAGACTGCATGGTCTTTGTTGTTTGCTTGTCTGTGCACTCAATACTTTTCACCTCCTTCTCCAACTGGCAGGGTCTGTCACTCAGATATGGTACACCAGGGCAGGTCTTGCTGAAGAGGAGTTACTGGGATGGGTTTTTTGTGGCACTTCCTACAGCCACCAGGGTGGGTTGGTAATCAGTGCAGGGCAGGTTCCAGTAGGCCGTGCCTGTACTGCTTGGTGGTGTGATGTCAAGCACCCGGTGCAGGTAGGCAGGATGCAGTGGGGAGATTTTTCTGTGTGGAGCTAAAATGGATATGGTAGAGAGGAGAGAGGAACACGAGCCAAAAACATACAAACAAACAAAAAAGAATGCTAGGGGAGCTCACAGTTGGAATGGAGAGATGAGAGACTATGAAATGGAGAAAAACAGAAAGGGGAAGAGGAAGAAAACAAAAGAATGAACAAATAAAATCAGAAAGTTTAAAGAAATGCAAAGTTCCCAGGGATCCCACCAATACAGCTATGAGGTCTGGGGAAGTCACTGAGGTGTTGCAGTACAGCCTGGCTAGAAAGCATAGAGGTATACAATGCCAGGTATTCAGGGGTCAGAAAGAGAAGGAAGATATAGAGAGACGAGAAACTGAGCCATGAAGAAAGACAAAAAGGGAACAAGAGGGAAAAGAAAACAAAACAAATTAAAAATTAAAAAAAAAAAAAAACCCAATGATAAAAGAAATGTCTCAGGGATCCCTCTGCACGTCTGTGAAAGCTGAAGGGGAGTTCCTTGCCATGCAGCTCCGCCTGGCCAGAAAGGGCTCCCAACTCAAGAAAAGGAAAAGAAAACAAACAAACAATTCAAAACAAACAAACAAAAGCCCAGGGATCCCACCAGCATGGTAGCCCAGACCAGGAAGCAGCTCCACACTCGAATGGAGCTCCTCAGCCCCTCAGGAAGAAGCAAAGATGACGCCGGCGCCAGGCACTCAAGTGAAAGGAGGGGGAGGCTGCGAGGGGCAAGCAAGACATCCAAAGAAGCTGAAAAAAAAGACTGACTTAGGAACAGAACTCGTTCATAATCCAGGGACCACCTGTAATTTAAAAATCGACAAGGCTTTAAGTTACAGACTCTGGACTACCTCCTTCTATATTCCAGAGAATAATTCTCAGCCAGCACTCCCAGGCTCTGTGCCACAGCCCTTTCATAGAATGTTGTTGCTGTGAGGTGCTGTCCAGTCGGTTTTTATATGATACCCGACCTCTGTGTCACTTTTTCCCCAAAAGTTCTGCTCTCCTATTCTATGTCCTTTCCTTGCGTATTTCTTCTACTATATTTTCTAACAGGGATATTTAATATGTATGCTTATATACCTCACTAAAGGAATTAGACATTATAAATGAGATCATTTATATTAAACTATATTTAAAAATCAATTTAATAAGGATTCATGGTAAAAAAGGCTTGTATTCTAGGTTGCCAGATTTGACAAATAAAACACAGTATATCCAACTAAATATAAAAAATAGCTCTAACTGCTGGATTTTTGTAATCCAGTGAAAAAAGCTGAGTACAGAACATTTAGGGAGTCCTGGCAACATCAATAACAAAGGATGAAAGACAAAAACATTAAATATAGGACATATTCTGTTCACACAGAAGACCTGGCATCCCTACCTACATCTCAGTCTTTTGTTGTGGCCTCTACAACATTAAAATCTCAAAGGAAATGATTAGGATTAATTTTAATAATAGAAGAAAAAAAAGTCAGAAGCACCATATTCTCCAACTGGGAAAGTATCTCAGTTCTTCAAACATTATGTTGTTTATCCGGTTGAATTACCTGTGCGAGATATGTAAGCATAGCTGCAGAACAAAGAAAGAAAGCACTTTAGAAAACTTGACGATACTCAAGGAGTTAAGAAAATTCTTTTCACCAATTATCTTTCTGAATTTGTACTGTCTTTTAGAATCTGAGGGGGATAAATTGAAGGAGTATAGCCAAGAAAAGAAAGGGAGAGAAAGGGCAAGGGGGATTGACACAGTGCAAGCGAATCGGTTTATATAATTAGAAAGCCAAAAGCATACTTGGTTGGAATCTGCGGCTGTGGAGAGTGAGGTAACATGACAAATAGATGTGACATGACTTGTTTTGTAAGCCATCATGCATGTCAGAATTTCTGTGGCAAAACCACAAATGCTGAAGTGGACTTGGGACCTCAGAAGAAAATAAAGTGTGCTTTTAGCATTTACAATAAGTGAAAAGCAGACATTTTATCTGCCCTTCATTCCACACTTGGGAAATAAGGTCGAAGGCTGTTTATGCTTGGGAGGCTATGAGGGCACCCCTAAATGAGAGCGTCTCTTTTATAATTACTTACCACAACGGGGTGGCACTGGGTGTCTTAAAGGTCAAGCTAATACCGGCCATAAAGGTGAAGAACCAGCAGTGCTGGGCATGGAAGTAACAGAGGGAACATATTTACCATGAAGAAAAGTGAAACATTGAAACAAAAAAATACACAATACAGAAGGATGCTAACGGGCATTTAAGAGAAAAATGCAAGAGAAAAAACTGTAGGTTCACTTTATGAACGTACGTTTACTTTACAGGGAAAATCACTGAGTTAAGAGCAAGAAGGCGTATTATGTGGACTCATTTCATCATATTAACAAAAGTAATGAGACAATTATCTGTAAGTATATTTTTCTAAAAGAATATATATTCTCAGTAGAAAAGTTTAAAAATAAACCAAAGTATAAGGACAGAAATAAATGTCACATTCAAAATAGTTTTCATCAGCTGCATAGCATTTTATTATACTTCATTCCTTGATTATAAGAAATTTTATTATTATAAATTGTATTGAAATCATTGTATTTTAATTAAACAATTATGTGACATATAATTTCTTTTTAGTTCTTACTATCTGGCACTAGCAGTAACCCTATAAGTTAGAACTTCTATGTTCTTCTAAGAGAAAGAAACTTGGGTTCAGAGTTTGGATATAAATGTAGGAAGTCTGATTTCTGCTTCTGTAGTCTTTGTATGTATATTACCTTATTTATGGCTGATTTAGGATAACTTCCAGTGAATAGCATTAAGCAATAAAACTGCTTTCCAGCTGACTCCAACGACACTCATGGCGACCCCATGTGTGTCAGAGTAGAACTGTAATCCATAGGGTTTTCGTTTGTTCATTTTTTGGAAGTAGATAGCCAGGCCTTTCTTCTAAGACATCTCTGAATGAACTTGACCCACCACCTTGTCTATTAGCAGCCAATCATATTAACCATTTATACCATCCTTAATTACTGATTCAACAATATGAAGAATTGTTAAGACTCTTGGCAGAGTGTACCTAATGTCACCACAAAGATGCCATACCAATTTATTCTGTAAGTTTACGATGGACACACTACATACAGCAGGTTCATTGCCCTTCTAACAGTGGAAATTAAAATAATAAAAAAAAAAATCCTGCCAAATATTAACTAAATAGTATATTATCAGGCAATTTTTTAAAATTTCTTTGATTACTTCTATTAGTCATTTTGCTGGTTTTATGTGTGAGTGAGTGTGTGTGTGTTTGTGAGAGAGAGAGAGATCTATATATCCTGCACCTGGAGGAGGATGTGAAGGACACGCTGCTCTCAGAGGCTGGCACGGAGCTCATCTTCTGTGTGGACCTAGAAGCAGAAAAGGAAATAGAGCTGCACAAACCCAGTCAAGAAAGTCCAGAAGTCTCTGTCTCTTGACATGGTGGAGGAGGGCATGAACTGATGTTGTCCATATTGTCCAAAGCTGTGTCTTCCAAAAAGAACCAGCCTACAAATGTCCCATCAAGTTCCACCAGCCTAGCCTTCTTAGTATCAAAGAGGACAGCAGCCTTCTCACCCAGGACTTCCTACAGGTCAAGCAGAGAAGGTCGTGAAGGCCCCAACGCTATTTTCTGACACCTACCCCATGGTCAGTGCCTGGAAGAGGGTCACCTAAAGGGGACCAGCTCATCATAAAGGAGAAAGTTCCAGCAGATCCTGAAGTTCAGCCACAAGATGAGCTCATCTTTTCCTGAGGGGCTTGGACGATCCCACGCCTACTCTCATGTTTGCAAAGGTAGTGGTGGGCTGGGCGAGTGGAGAGGCTCAGGTGACTTGGGCAGGGCTGGAGTACCACCTCATCGTCCTGCAGGGAACCCTCTTCCTTCAGCCTCTCCCCAGCCTCCTCAGACAGAAAAGGAGGACCACTGCACTATCGTCTCCAATACAGGCTATGGATGGCTCCTGGCGCTAAGCGAGCAAAGCCTACCTCCTGGACACACCCTTCCTTCCTTCAGTGCCACAGGGAGCTCCATTAACTTCTCTCAGGGGCCATTCAGGCCTCACCCTGACTCTTGGTGGGAATTTGTCTCAAAAGCTTCTGGTCTCCACTTAGACGCAGCTTAGAACAGAAGGGTAAGGCCAAGGATGTCCCTTCCCTCAACCCATGTTCAGACATTTGTTTCTAAAGAATAAGACTACTGTTCACCTTGCTTTTCTTTTTTTTTCAGTGTGTATACATGTGTGTGTGCATGCATTCACACGAGTATGGTTTGTATATATGTGCTTGTGACTTTTTATGTGTGTATGACTTGCCTGTAATTTGGCTGGAACTGGGTACTAAGAGCTCAAGTCAATTGTTAAATTTTCAGGAATTTTTTGCAATCTTGTTGATGCATATTGGTAGTTTGAAATTGGCCATTCCAGGAGGTATTTATATAATGAAAAAGAGAAAACTCAGGGCTTTTTGTGTTACTGGAGAGCTCCATGTCCATTACTTTTGCTCATTACTTTACAGATGAAGTAACTAAGCCCCCAGAGTTGCACTGACATGCTTATGGTCACGTGCAGAGGTCGTGGCAGAGAGCTAGCAACAGAATATTGTCCCTGAAAATAGGATAGTGGTTTCATCTGGGGCAATTGTTTAGTTTATTTATGAAATACCAAGTCACTGATTTTTTCCCTCCTTAAAATTAGTTCATACCAGAAACTAGCACAATGATTCTTGGATCTTAATATTTGACACCATTCTTCAGTAAAAGGAACCAGGGCTCTATAGAGAAATAGCTCATTATAGGGCTGGGGTAGGGGATCTACAAGAGGAGCCTGGAGTTTCCTGTAGTACCAGAAAGTAAGACAGTGCTCATTAAAAAAACAACAACAAGAAAGATAAAGGCATGTCAAGGAGACACAGGAGCCAACTGAAGGAGGCCCCAGGCACCATAGCCTGAAGAGCTTGAGAAACAAAAGAAATAACATGGAATTGGACTATAACCCAAAGTGGAAAAATAAATATTCATGAGTCCAGACTGATACAAAAAATTGCTTGACTAAATAAATAAATAGGGGAGAACACACAAATATCCCACACAAAAGAATTCCAAATAATTTATGTAGGTACTCCCCTCTGAAACAGGTAGAGCACTCCTTAAGTTGGTTGCTCATAGTGACTTCCAAAGAGTGGAAAGTGGGAAAAGGTAGCTTTACAACAAAGAAACACGATCAACACTACCTTAGCCAGGTGATCAAGGTAACATTCTGGTGATAAGTAAGGCTGATAGCATGTACCCTTGATATGATGCGAAGAGAAAGGTATTTTGTTTCTGTGGTCTTCCTTGGCGGGAGAGGGAAGAGGGGGCTGTATACTATCTCATTCTAACTATGAGAAAACACCAGACAAACTAATGAGGCATTCTCCAAAACAGTTGGCCAATACTCCTCAAACTTTCAAAGTCATCAGAAACAAGGTAAGTCTGAGAAGCTGTCACAATCTAGAGAAGCCTAAGGAGACGTGAGTACTAAATGTAGGTATCCTGGATGAGAGTCTGAAACAGAAAAAGACATTAGGTAAAAACCAAGGAAATATGAATAAAGCATGGGCTTTAGTTAATACCAATGTATCAATATTATATCATCAGTCGTGACAAAAAAATATTAATGTAAGTTGTTAATAATAGGGGAAACTGGGTAAGAGGTATATGGGAGCTCTCTGTACCATCTCAACTTTTCTGCAAATCTAAAACCATTCTAAAATAGTTCATTGTTTTAAAAAAGCAGGTCATGGCTTCTCATCATACCCAAAGTCTTAGTTTTTATCTCTTTCCAGAATTTTTGTCTCTGAACAGGGCTATTTAGTTCTCTGTTGGAGAAAATCAAACTGATCTGTCAGCAGCTTCTATACAGCTGAGTCAGGACTGGAGCAGTAAACAAAGAGCAGAGTAAGGTTTTCTAAGACCCTGATCAAGAGATTTTTAAATACTGGAGTAATTTGGAAAAGGGTAGTGAGAATAACAGCACAACTGGAAGAATGTAATCCGTGTCACTGCATTGTACTTGTAGAAACTCTTGAAATGGTGTAACTTTGACTATGTATATTTTCACCAAAAAAAAAAAAAGTTCCTCCAAGATTGAGAAGGGAGAGTGTTGACATGTCTTGGGGTTGTTAACCAATGTCATAAAACAATATGTGTATTAACTGTTTAATGAGAGACTGTTCTGTAAACCTTCATCTAAGGTACAATAAAAAATATATATATATAAAAGAGATCTTCAAATCCACCGGAGAAACTAAGCCTGTATCCACTCAACTGAATATGTAGAAATAAAGTCAACAGTAGCTATAGCACATTGCTTGAATCTTTGTTTGAAAGTCATAATAAATTGTTTATTTCACTTTAAATAATCAACACCTGGTTATTTCAACCTAATTTAAATGACTTATTCATTACCCAACAATATTTATCTCATCTCCCCTTACCACATTCATATTTTGGATAGACAATTGCTCATAAACAAATCCGTTTAAAGACCAGTAAGTGGTGGGTAAGAGCTTGGCTACTCACCAAAAGGAGGGCAGTATGAATCCACCAGCCACTCCTTGGAAACCCCATGGGGCAGTTCTACTCTGTCCTATTACGTTGTTGTTGTTAGGTGCCATCTAGTCAGTTCTGACTCATATTCTGTCCTATAGGGTGGCTATTAGTAGGAATTGACTTGACGGTAACGGGTTTGATTTGATTTTTTATGTAAGAGAGGAGGAAATTAAATCAGTTACAGTTATTGCTCAAATCAACTCTGTATAAAAGGTCGATGGCAAAAACAGTTTGAAGCTATTAGTGAAAAACAAATTTGGAGAATGATAATTATTCAATTTCACATATTTAAATATCTTCACCATATTAGAATAGAAAAAAAAAATGTGGATAGGCTCTTTTAAAACAGACATAATTGTCTAATATTTCTCAAGTACCGCGATAACAATGTTTTTAATACATCTTAACATATATCAAATTTGAAAGCTTGATACTCGTCTCTGTGGTTATTTGTAAAATAAGGAGGAAAAAATTCAAAATGAATCATGGCAAAATGAATGTCTCAAAGAATTGAATTAATCGGAAGATTTTCCCATATAAGTGCGTATACAGCATTGTTCCTGGATAGGTAGTTAATTAGATGCAGTGTGATTCAAAAGACTTGAGTAAAATGCCAAAATCAAAGCTAATTTTTCTGAAACAAGAAATTGAGTTGAGGTTCTATTCATCTAACAAGAGTAATAAAAGATCTAGAATAATCTATAATCAAATAAAAATTATATACCAGATTTGATACCATGATATTTAACTAAGAAAAATTTCAAATGTTTTTTAATTTGCTGATTGCAAATTTTCCTTAAACCTGAAAATTGAAAAGGGAATCATTTATGTTGTTATTCACATTGGCAAGAGGGATCTCGCTATTGCTATTTTAAAACGAGACTACCCTGATATTTGAAACAGGAAACTGGACATAACTCTGTCATAATTATTTCTATTTGAAAGGTCCTGTAAAATGGGTGGGGACAGAACATTAATTCCAGTTCCATTACTTCTCCAGAAACTGCAAGCTGCTATCATCCAAAAGAAGCAGGATATTAATAATTGAATTAATAGCTCTCAGTGACAGTGTAGTTCACCGAGATTGACAGCTTAAAGAGGTTTAATGTAGTCTTGATCTAATTGTCACAGGGTAGAGAAAGGGCATATTGTGACATAGAAAGAGAGTAAGTACCATTTTCCTGTAATAGCCAAAAAGAGTTCAGGAAGGAAATTTTTATTTATACGTTTTTACAAGAAGTCACAATTATTGGACCTTTTTATTTCTTATTGCAGACAGGTGTGCTGGTATACATTGTGTTAGAATATTAACACAGTGGCTCATGTTCTAGAAATTTTTATTCCACAGTGTATATGACAGAGCATATAATATAGTTTTTGCTATTTTATGCATTCAGTCATATCTTGACATTCTGTTAATTATTCATATCTTACTATTTTATTATAAAGATCAGACTCTTTAAAAAGCATTGACAATCAATTCACTCATCTCTATCAAGAGAATTGAAAAATATCTGGTTGGTGGAAAGATATTAAGGATAGTCTCATAAGATGCCTTCTTTTTTTTCTAGATTTTATATTAAAAGTGAAAATAGGTAGCAGGCAGCACAGTTACTTCTGAATAAAAAGATATCTAACACTAATGTAGTCATCTTACTTTGGGAGAAAGCTCCGACAGAAATAACATTTAGAAGTAATATTCTCTGACATGGCCAAGTTTTTCTTAGAATTGTAGATCAGGATTCAAAGGGAAGAATTTTCCAGTATTTTTCTGTATGCCTTCCAAAGTCGAATAAAATAACAAAGGCAATTTTTGAACCCCGTATCTAAGTATAAAGGCAATTCTCTTTGCAATAAGTGTACTAGACAGGTCTAATCTCACTTGATAATATCTCTGCTGAAGTTTACAACAACTAGTGGATTTAGTAACAGTCGGCTTTAGATATGAACAAGCGCTGAATGCTACAATGTATACAAAGATACATTGTTCCTCAGGCCACTTAGACTGGAAAAGTGTGAGAATCCCAATGCAGCTAGATGCCATCCTGGATTGTGAGTTAAATTGGATTGTTAAATTACTGTATTGTTTTTAAGAAATATTAATTATGCCATAATACATTAATGGAGTCATCTATCAAAGATGGATAGGCTTCGTCTATTCTCTCAACTACACAGTATTATAATGAATGTTAACTAGTAGAACGTCAGAAAAAATAATGTTTTTTAGAGATCCTAGCATCCAGTGGTCCAGCCATTTAAGACTTAGAGAAGCCAGACTGAGTTCTCAGTAATCTGCTTAGGGCAGAATACAGATGCTTGCAAATCCATGCTTACGTAAGGCACTGCAGACATTACTTATTTTCTACTAACTGCTAGCTTCTTGGGCAACCTAGCTGTATGAGTGGGGGTACCAACTAGGACCACATTGGAGTACCACTTAATTATTAGTTTTCTCCCCGTTGAGAGAATAACACAATATATTCTCCTATATATTGTCATAGATGGTTGATTAATTTATTTCTCCCTTGGGAAGAATCTTTATTACGTCAGATTATGCACCATCCCCCTGTCTTTTTTATAAATACTCTTTACTCTTCTTTCTTTTATGTTTCTTGTAGTGTTTCATTCCATTTATATATAATTCCAAAACATCGCTGATGAAGAAAAATAGTATTTTTAGTAACAGAAAGGAAAACAGTGCATTGGGAAATATATTTTGATATACAAAATTAGTTTTTAATAATCTCTACATTTATTTCAGATACAGAAGATCTACACCTGCAGTTTCTCCAATGCCAGAATTTTCCTTCATCACCAGTTCATAAAATAAATAAATATTTTATTTATTTGAATACGTAGTAGACATCTTTGTGTTTTGCTAAAAATGTGTTATAACTGCAAACTTGTGTCAATGTATTATGGATTAAGAAAGATTAAAGTCAAGAAACTGTTAACTGAAATTTTCACTATTATGGAGCAAGTGAGGAATCAAGCTTATTTAGAAACTATGAAATGAATTAATTCAGTGGGTAGAAGAAGTTCCAAGTCAAGGAAGCCTTGAGATAGAACTTACAGGAAAAAAAAAAAAGATAAAGAGGCTACAGATCTCTAGAAGTTTTCATATTCTTGCTATAGCAAGAAAGAGAGAATCCAAGGGAATAGCCAGACCCCATCAAGGTGGGGCCATATGCTCAGAAAAAAATTAAACTAAGGGATGGAATGTTAAAGTGATAAAGGGCATATACTCTGGAAACACACACTGCTTGAATTTGGAACCTAATTTTGACACTTACTGCTGTGATACTTGGTGTTTTATTTAACATACTGTGCCTCAGTTTTCTCACCTGCAAAATAAGAGAATTACGGTACTCTTACAGAGTTATTGTGCAGAATAAGGCTCTATGCATATAGTATGCTAAAAACCATGCATAGCACGTCACAAGTCCTGAAAAGAGTTAACAGTTATTACTTACTGTCCCTTTAAATTTTCTTGCCAACAGCCTCTTTGTGCCGATATTATGATGAAAATCATATGCAAGTCAACTAAATAAATGGTAATTGGAGCCAAAGAAACTTTTAAGTAAAGTAAAACCCTTTTTATATTGAAAGGCTTCTAAGCAAAGCTACATTTTCAAGACTTCCTGCAACGGAGATTCTAGATGAGACGGAGACTTTACCAGTTAGGTGGAATGCGATAAACGTGGAAGGCAGAACAGAGGCAGAGCTGGCTGCACAGGAGCACGTGCGGTAGATAGAATCTGTGTTCTATCGTCCAGTTACTAGCTCCGTGAGTGTCAGAGGCAGTGTTAGCTGTGAGAATCCTAGGAATATCAGCAGTAGCTGCAGTGTTTTCTGACCTTTCGGTTACAGCTCCACGAGTGTGAACGTGAGGAAGACAGTCCAAAGACAGCCCTGGTTTCTAATCCTTCAGCCCCTCCAAGGGCTTTTTAAGCACTTATTTGCTTGTATTAAATCTCTTTGTACTGGAAAAACCTAGAGCAGTTTCTGCTTCCTGTACTCAGTCTTGAGTGATGCACTATTTGGGACCATCAGTAACTGAAGCGTGTAACTGCCACAGACAGAGTGGACATAGTTACTGTAGCAAAGAGTAGGGTCAGCCTTGAAATCAAAGTGGTTTGAACTGCACAGTCTTTGGTGGGGAGTAATCAAGGTTCCCCTAACACTGGAATCTCTGAGTGTCTCAAACAGTTAAATGCTCAATTACTATCTGAAATCTTGGCAGTTAGACAGATCTGGCAATCTGCTTCTGAAAGGTCACAGCCTTGAAAACCCTATGGAGTGTTTCTCCTCTACACACATAGGGTGCTATGAGTTGGAATCAACTTGACAGCAACCAATAACAACCCCTAGCACTAAAATAGGTGAACAATCTAATAAAGTACCATTGGATCTGTGATTAAAAAATAAAAATCTACCTGTGTATGAGAATATAGTCTGATTTAGTTTATTATAATAGTCAGGGTCCTTCATCCAACTTCTAGAACTTAGCCAGTTCATAGAAAGCCCGTTGAATAAAAAGGGAACCAATTTCCCTCAGGGAAAAATACTCTGACACTGCCACAAGTCTGTTTGTGTGACTTGAGACCACTTACATGAGAGAATGTTGGTACTAAAGAAAAGGAAATACTCAGTTTGGGGAGATTTTGGTTCATGGAGTTCAAGCTGATATAAGTTGTTGGAGTCACAGAACATCCCTGTGGCTCACCACTCAGTCTGCAAACCAAAGGAAGGCAGAGCCTGAATGGAGTTTTGGCTCAAGCATATCTCATAAATGTTTAAGTACATTTGTGACCTCATCCTATGCTCATTTCCCCAGTGGCTACATGCAAATGGGAATCGACCATAGTTGGCACCTGGAGGAATACCCACACTGGCTCTCTCTGATAGCCCCTTAACTTTCTTTCTTTACTGAAATAGTAAGAAATATACAAGAGCAAATCTTTGGCTGGTTGCATAGATCAATGCTATTGTCAGGGTAGGGATTCCTACCACATTCTTTATTTTCTATCTGATTTAGCCTATGTCAAAAATGACGCTTGGGAGAGTTCTGGCAAAATGGCACTCTAGGCAGAAGCACCATGCCGTCCCTCCACAGCAAAGATCCGAAAAACTAAGCCGAACAGAGAATACAACAATCCTGAAACCCTAAAACATCAAATGAAGAGATAAAGAACTCAGCCAAGCACCAAATGGAGTGAGAAAACTGATAGAGAACGGAGAGTGAGGAGAGATTCATGCAGAGGTACCCTAGCAGCTAACGCAGCATGGATCTGCCATCTTGAACTTGTATCGGAGAACAACAAACTGGGGTACGAGAATGCAGCCTCACGGAGCGTCCAGTGGGAGACAAAACAACCGGTAATTGGCAACATATGCTTTCCCACACCCCACCCTTCTTCACCCCCACTCGACCTCCTCTGCTTCCCGTGGCCACAATCTCTTGACTGGGAAACACCGGCTGCTTGGATTCCACACACCCGAACAGGTGGCTCTCTGAGTGCCATTTGTTGGCTGCTGGTGTTGCTTTTTTCTGCTTCTTTTGATTTCTTCCTTGCCTCTTGCCACCTTCCCCTCCTTTTACTCAAGTACCTCGCTCTGTGTGCCATCTTTGCTTCTTCCTGAGGGACTGCAGAGCTCTGGTAATTTGTGATATATCCTTTCCCCTCTCTACCCTTCTTCACCCACACTTGGCCCCCTCCACTTCCCACGGACACAGTCTCTTGTTCAGAAACACCAGCCCACACTAGCTGGCTCTCTGAGTGCCATTTGTTGGCTGCTAGTGTTGCTTTTTTTTTTTCTGCTTCTTTGATTTCTTGCTTGCCTCTCACCACCTCCCCCTCCTTTAGCTTGAGTACCTGGTTCTGTGCGCCATCTTTGCTTCTTCCTGAGGGGCTGCAGAGCTCCGTTCAAGTGTGGAGCTGCTTCCCGGTCTGGGCTGCGGCGCTGGTGGGATCTTGGGGCTTTTGTTGGTTTCTTTGTTTCGAATTGTTTGTTTGTTTTCTTTTCCTTTTCTTGAGTTGGGAGCCCTTTCTGGCCAGGCTCAGCTGCGTAGTGGGTGGATGTCCCCCTTGGCTTGTACAGACGTGCAGAAGGATCCTGGAGAGCATTTCTTTTTTTGTTTTTTTTTCTGTTTTTTGGGGGGCTTTTCTTGTTCTTTCTTCCTTCTTTAATTTGTTTTGTTTTCTTTTCCCTTTTTGTCTTTCTTCATTTCTCAGTTTCTCATCTGTCTATATCTTCCTTCTCTTTCTGTTCCCTGAACACCCGGCATTGCATACCTCTACGCCTTCTAGCCAGGCTGTACTGCAACAACTGAGAGCGACTTCCCCAGACTGCATAGCTGCACCGGTGGGATCCCTGGGAACTTTGCGGTTCTTTAACCTTTCTGATTCTTATTTATTCATTCTTTTCTTTTCTTCCTCTTCCCCTTTCTGTTTTTCTCCATTTCATAGTCTCTCATCTCTCCACTCCAATGGCAAGCTCCCCTACCATTCTTTTTTGTTTGCTGGTAAGTTTTTGGCTCCTGTTCCTCTCTCCTCTCTCCCATATCCATCTTAGCCCCATGCATAACACTCTCCCCACTGCATCCTGCCTACCTACACTGGGCACTTGACATCACACCACCAAGCAGCACAGGCACTACCTACTGGACCCTGCCCTGCACTGATTACGACCCGCTCTGGTGGCTGTAGTAAGTGAAACAAACAACCCGTCCCAGTAACTCCTCTTCAGCCAGACCTGCCCTGCTGTAACATATATGAGTGACTGACCCTGTCAGTTGAAGAAGGAGGTGAAAAGTATTGTGCCCACAGATGAGCAAACAACAAAGAACACACAGTCCGCCTGCTCAGACATAGTCAATTTTTTTCTAAAAAAAAGGGATGAAACAAACAAATCTACAATCAATAAATGAGAAAAATAACTACCGAATGCCCCCAAAACAGCAGACAATATCAAAACATTTACAAAAACAGGACAGGATGGTTCCAGTAAGAGTCCAAAATAAAACACCAGATGACTCTCCTGTGGAAGAAAATGCACCAGAAATACCTGATAGGGAATTCAAATCTCTAATACTCAGAATTATCCAAGAACTGAGGCAAAAAGCTGACAAACATGAGGAAAAAACAGACAAATTTATGGAAAATACAGACAAATATTGGAAGAATTCAGGAAACTAATGCAGGAACAAAATGCCAAAATACATTCAAAAATAGAAATTATAAAAAGACAACAATTAGAAATCCAAAAGATAAAAAACAAGATTTCAGAAATGGATGGTATCACAGAAGGGCTGAGAAGCAGATTTGAAATGGTGGAAAACAGGATCACTGGAATTGAAGACAAACACTGGGATACAACTCTGTTTCAGGAAAACTCAGAAAAAAGAACAAAGAATAATGAAGAGACCCTGAGAGTTATGTGGGACACAATCAAAAGCAAAAATTTTTGAGTAACTGGAATTCCAGAAACGGGGGAGAAAACAGAAAACACAGAGAGGATCATTGAGGAACTGCTGACAGAAAACTTCCTCAATATCATGAAAGATGAAAAGCTTGCCATCTAAGAAGCTCAACGAACCCCATATAGAAGAGAGCCCAAAAGAAAATCACTGAGGCATATCATAATCACACTCACCAAAATCAAAGACAAAGAATCCTGAGAGCAGCTCGTGAAAACCAAGAAGTCACATACAGAGGAGAAACAATAAGACTAAGGTCAGATTATTCGGCAGAAACCATACAGGCAAGAAGGCAATGGGATGACATATATAAAATCTTCAAAGAAAAAAATTGCCAGCCATGAATACTATATTCTGCAAAACTCTTGTTCAAATTTGATGCTGAAATTAGGACATTTCCAGATAAACAGAAATTAAGGGAAAATGTAAAAGTGAAACCAAACTTACAAGAATTATTAAAGGGAGTTCTTCGATCTGAGGACAAACAGCTGCAGCTCACAGGCAGAACCTAGGACTCAGGATCGTACCAGCCAGACACCAATGTAGGAAATAAACTCTCGAGGACTATCCAAAACCAAAAGAAATACAACAGGGAATCAGAGAAGTTAATCAGTAAATGACAACAACATCAAAACAATAAAAGAGGGAATTAACGGCATAGGTATAGAACCTTCTAATGGAGAGGATGGCAAGGCAATACCAAGTAATGGTAGATTGCTTCAAACTTAGAAAGATACACAGATGAGCAAACAACAAGGGGCATGCACTCAACCTGCTCAGACATACTCAAATTTTTTTTAAAAGGGATGAAACAAAAAAATCTACAATCAATAAATGAGAGCAATACCTACTGAATGCCCCGAAAACAGCAAACAATATCAAAACATTTACAAAAACAGGACAGGATGGCTCCAGTAGGCATCCAAATTAAAACACCAGATAATTCTCCTGTGGAAGAAAATGCACTAGAAGTACCTGATAGGGAATTCAAATCTCTAATACTCGGAATTTTCCAAGAACTGAGGCAAAAAGCCGACAAACATGAGGAAAAAATAGACAAATTGATGGAAAATACAGACAAAAAATTGGAAGAATTCAGGAAGATGATGCAGGAACTAAATGCCAAAAAAAAATTCACAACTAGAAATTATACAAAAACAGTAATTAGAAATCTAAAAGCTAAACAACAAGATTTCAAAAATGGATGGTGTCATCTGAGGACAAACAGTCTCAGCCCTCAGGCAGGACCTAGGACGCAGGATCGTACAAGCCAGATACCAATCTAGGAAATGAACTCTCGAGGACTATCCAAAACCAAAAGGAATACAACAGGGAATCAGAGCAGTCAATTGATGGATGACAACAACATCAAAACAATGAAAGAGGGAATAAACGGCATAGGTATGGAACCTTCTAATGGAGAGGAAGGTAAGGCGATACCAAGGAAAGGTAGACTATTCAAACTGAGAAAGATAAGGGTAAAATTCATGGTAACCACAAAGAAAGTTAACAAACCAACTCATAAAGATAAAAAACATAAAGTCTCAGCAAAAACAAAACCTACAAAAACAAAAGAAATGAACACAAAATACACAAACAAAAGTAACTCAGCACAAGAGAGTAAGAAGAACAAAGAAAGCTTCAACACCACAAAAAAAAGCACTACAAAATGACAGCAACAAACTCACATCTATCAATAATTGCACTCAATGTAAATGGACTCAATGCACCCATAAAGAGACGGAGAGTGGCATAATGGTTAAGAAAACAGGATCCATCAATATACTGTCTACAAGAGACACACCTTAGAAACAAAGATGTGAATTTACTAAAAATCAAAGGTTGGAAAAAAATATATCAAGCTAACAACTACCAAAAAAGAGCAGGAGTGGCAATTCTAATCTCAGAGAAAATAGACTTTAAAACAAAATCTACCATAAAAGACAAAGAAGGACACTATATAATAATTAAGGGGAGGAGCCATCATGAAGACATAACCATAATAAACATCTACGCACCCAATGACAGGGCTCCAAAATACATAAAACAACTCTAACAGCACTGAAAAGATAAATTGACAGTTCCACAATAATAGTAGGAGACTTCAACACACAACTCTCAGTAAAGGACAGAACAACTAAGAAGAAACTCAGCAAAGATACAGAAGACCTAAAGGGCACAATCAGCCAAGTGGACCTCATAGACATATATAGAACACTCCATCCAACTGCTGCAAAGTACACATTCTTTTCCAATGCACATGGAATGTTCTCCAGAATAGACCACATCTTAGGCCACAGAGCAATCCTCAACAAGATCCAAAACGTTGAGATAATTCACAGTATCTTCTCTGACCACAGTGCCATCAAGGTAGAAATTAACAGTAGAAAGATCAAAGAAAACAAATCAACTACATGGAAACTGAATAATACTCTGCTTACACATCACTGGGTAATAGAAGAAATCAGAGATGGAATCAAAAAATTCCTAGAATCAAATGAGAATGAAAACACATCATACCAAAACCTTTGGAACACAGCAAAGGCAGTCCTCAGAGGACAATTTATAGCAATAGATGCACATACCAAAAAACAATAAAGGGACAAAATCAAAAAATAACTACAGCACTCAAACAAATAGAAAGAGAACAGCTAAAAAAGCCTACAACCACCGGAAGAAAGGAAATAGTAAAGATCAGAGCAGAAATCAATGAAACAGAGAACAGAAAAACAATAGAAAGAATCAACAAAACCAAAAGTTGGTTCTTTGAAAGAATCAACAAAATCGACAAACCACTGGCCAGACTGACAAAAGAAAAACAGCAGAGGGCACAAATAACCCAAATAAGAAATGAAATGGGGGACCTTACAACAGACCCAACTGAAATAAAAAGGATTATAAGAGAATATTATGAAAAACTATACTCCAACAAATTTGAAAACCTAGAGGAAATGGATAAATTTCTAGAAACACACGGCCTACCCAAACTACAAAAAAGTGATATTGAAAATCTGAACAGAACCATAACAGGAGAAGAGATTGAAAAGGTAATAAAAAAAACTCCCAACCAAAAAAAATCCCTACCCCAGATGTCTTCACTGGAGAATTCTACAAAACATTGACAGAAGAGCTTGTACCAGTTCTACTCAAGCTCTTTCAGATCATAGAAGATGAAGCAACACTTCCAAAGTCATTCTATGAAGCCAGCATAACGCTGATACCAAAACCAGGCAACGACATCACAAAAAAAGAAAATTACAGACCAATATCTCTCATGAATATAGATGCAAAAGTTCTGAACAAAATTCTAGCCAATAGAATTCAGCATCATATCAAAAAAAATAATACACCACGACCAAGTAGGATTCATACCAGCTATGCAAGGATGGTTCAACATTAGAAAATCAATCAATGTAATACACCACATAAATAAAAGGAAAGAAAAGAATGACATGATCATCTCAATTGATGCAGAAAAGGCATTTGACAAAGTCCAACACCCATTCCTCATAAAAACTCTCAATCAAATAGGCATAGAAGGGAAATTTCTCAACATAATAAAGGGCATCTATGCAAAACCAATGGCCAACATCATTATTAATGGAGAGAGGATGAAAACATTCCCCTTGAAAACAGGAACAAGACAAGGATGCCCTTTATCAAAACTCCTGTTTAACACTGTGCTGGAAGTTCTAGCTAGAGCAATAAGGCAAGAAGAAGAAATAAAGGGCATCCAAATTGGTAATGAAGAAGTTAAACTCTCCCTGTTTGCAGAAGATATGATACTATGCATAGAAAACCCTAAAGACTCCACGAGAAATCTACTGGAACTAATAGAAAGATTCAGCAGAGTAGCAGGATACAAGATAAACATTCAAAAATCAGTTGGATTCCTATACACCAGTAAGGAGAACGATGAAAAGGAAATCAGGAAATCAATACCATTTTCAATTGCCCCTAAAAAGATAAAATACTTAGGAATAAATCTAATCAGGGATGTAAAAGGCCTATACAAAGAAAACTATAAAACACTACTGCATGAAACGCAAAGGGATCTACATAAATGGAAAAACATGCCATGCTCATGGATAGGCAGACTCAACATTGTGAAAATGGCAATTCTACCCAAAGCAATTTACAAATACAATGCAATCCCGAGCCAAATACCAGCAACATTCTTCAAAGAGATGGAAAAACTAATCATTAACTTTGTATGGAAAGGGAAGAAGCCCCGAATAAGTAAAGCACTACTGAAGAAGAATAAAGTTGGAGGACTCACACTACCTGACTTGAGAACCTACTATACAGCTACAGTAGTCAAAACAGCCTGGTACTGGTACAACGACAGATACATTGATCAATGGAACGGAATTGAGAACCCAGATGTAAATCCATCCACCTACGGTCACCTGATCTTCGACAAGGGCCCAAAGTCCTTTCAATTGGGGAAACGACAGTCTTTTTAACAAATGGTGCTGGAAAACTGATTATCCATCTGCAAAAAAATGAAACAGGGCCCATACCTCACACCGTATAAAAAACTACTTAAAAATGGATCAAAGACCTGAATATAAAGCCTAAAACTATAAAGTTCATAGAAGAAAAAATAGGACCAACACTTCAGGCCTTAATACATGGCATTAACAGGATACAAACCATAACCATCAACACACAAAACCCAACAGATAAGCTAGATAACTGTGATCTTCTAAAAATCAAACACCTATGCTCTTCAAAAGTCTTCACCAAAAGAGTCAAAAGAGAACCTACAGACTGGGAAAAAATTTTTGGACAGTACAAGTCAGACAGAGGTCTAATCTCCATCATCTACAAGAAAATCCAACACCTCTACAACAAAAAGACAAATAATCTTAACAAAAAATGGGCAAAGGAAATGAGCAGACACTTCACCAAAGAAGACATTCAAATGGCCAACAGACACATGAGGAAATGCCCCCAATCACTAGCCATTAGAGAAATGCAAATTAAAACCACAATGAGATACCATCTCACCCCAGCATTACTGGCATGAATCAAAAACACTGGAAATAACAAATGTTGGGGGGCTGTGGGGAGATGGGAACTCTTATCCACTGCTGGTGGGAATGCAAAATGATACAACCACTTTCAAAAATGAGATGGCGTTTCCTCAGAAAGCTAGAAATAGACATACCATTCGATCCAGCAATCCCACTCCTAGAAATATATCCTAGAGAAATAATAGTCATCACTCGAGTAGACATATGCACACCTATGTTCATGGCAGCATTGTTCACAATATCAAAACAATGGAAACAATGTAGGGGCCCATCAACAGATGAATGGATCAACAAACTATGGTACATACACACAGTGGAGTACTATGCAACGAGAAAAAACAACAATGAATCTGTGAACCATCTCATAACATGGATGAAACTGGAGGACGTTATGCTGAGTGAAATAAGTCAATCACAAAAGGACAAATATTGTAGAAGACCTCTATTGTAAAAACCCATGAAAAAGTTCACACGCAAAATGTAATGATCTTTGTTGGTTATCAGGGATCAGAGGGGTGGCAGGGGGAAATACTAAATAGGCAATAGATAAGTGGTATCTTGGGTGAAAGGTGAGACAGTACACAATACAGGGGAAACTAACACAACCTGTACAAGGCAAGGTCATGGAAGGCCCATAGACACATCCAAACTCCCTGAGGGACTGAGTTGCTGGGTGGAGGGGACCATGGTCTCGGGGAACATCTAGCTCAGTTGGCATGACACTACTTATAAAGACAATGCTCTACATTCTACCTTGGTGAGTAGTGTCTGGGGTCTTAAAAGCCTGTGAGCGGCCATCTAAGATACTCCACTGGTCTTATGCCTTTGGGAGAAGGGAGAACAGGATACAAGGAAAAGATTAGTTGGAAGGACTAATGGACCACAGCTACCAAGGCCTCCACCGGACTGAGTCCAGTACAGCTAGATGGTGCCTGGCTACCACCACTGACTTCTCTGACCAGGATCACAATAGAGGGTTCTGGACAGAGCTGGAGAAGGATGTAGAGCATAATTCTAACTCACAAAAACAAGACCAGATTTACTGGCCTTAAGGAGACTGGAGAAACCCAAAGAGTATGGTCCCCAGACACCTTTTTAGCTCAGTGGTGAAGTTACCTCCGAGGTTCACCGTTCAGCCTGGGAGTGAACAGCCTCATAAAATCAAATGAGAGTAATGAGGTACAGGAGTCCAGTGACAAGAGCCAGAAGGCAGAAGGGAACAACGAGGCTAGTGATAGGGAACCCAGGGTTGAGTAAGGATATTGTTGATGTGTTGTGAGATTGTTAACCATTGTCATAGGGCAACATTTGTAGTAACTGTTAAATGAGAAACTATTTTGTTCTGTAAGCCTTCATCTTAAGTGAGAATAACAGCACAATTGGAAGAGTGTAGTCAATGTCACTGAAATGTGTATGTAGAAATTTTTGAAAGGGTGTATCTTTGGCTATGTGTATTTTCAACAAAAAAAAGTTTGAGAAGTTAGAGGGTAGATATGTTGTGGGGTTGTTAACCAATGTCATAAAACAGCATGTGTACTACTGTTTCATGAGAAACTATTTGTTCTGTAAGCCTTCAGCTGAAGTACAATAAAAAAAAAAAGATGAAGCTTGGAGAATATAAGGGGATTATCATGAATATAACTAATGTTAACCCCAATTACAGACACTTTTTCTGGTGCCTGCATACAGCATACCATTGTGTAAATTTACTCACGTGCTCATTTTAGTCATTTCTGTGCATTATATACATATATATATATATATATATATATACATACTTAAAAACCTCACAGCTTTAATGTACATCTCAAATCTGGGAATTATTTTTACTCCTGAAATAGCTTTGCCTCTCAATGTAGAGGCCCATCACTTTATATCTCCTAAAGTCATAGATCCTGATTAAAGTAGATATTATGCCACATATAACCAATCAATATTGAGTACTGAGCCCTAAGAACTTAGAAAATGTGTAAATCATAGCTCTTAAATCAATTTTAACTCAATCATCTACTATGTGGTAGGTATAATACATTTAAGAACAAATAAACCCTACAATCACTGTGCAATATAGCAAATAAAAATAAGATTTTTTAGACCATTAATCCAAAAGAGGGCAATTACAAACCATTGATTTTCTACTTTAGAGATAAAATAATTATTTTAAAACAATTTTAGAAAACTGAAGATTTATGGAATGTAAAGTTAAAAGAAGAAGTAAGAGACAAAAAAAATGAATTTGATGAACTTAGGAAAATAATGACTTATTCCCTTTGGGTATCTTAGAAAGTCTAATACATTTGGCATAGTTAAGATGCATTCTCAAAAAATTTTTTTCAAAAGAAATATATTTTGACTTATGTTTCTGACAGTAATATATTATTCCCCGTGATTCAGTGCATAGTAATAGCACATTTTACTAATAAACT
This sequence comes from Dugong dugon, assembly GCA_030035585.1. Taxonomy (NCBI): domain Eukaryota; kingdom Metazoa; phylum Chordata; class Mammalia; order Sirenia; family Dugongidae; genus Dugong; species Dugong dugon. Next base: position 192,098,500 of record CM057463.1, on the reverse strand, counting down.
AATGAGAATAACGTCTTAGAGGATAAGGGTGCCTCCGTTTAGCAGAGTGCCCAGATGTTTTGCAGAAATGTCTTCCACTTGTGTGAGAAGGAGTGGTAGAGGAAAGACGTTTCAGCAAATGAATTAGTGAAGAATTCTTCTCTGAAATCTCACAGCAGATGTGGAGACGAGTTTTGATGGTATGCAGCCAGCTGTGCTTCTCTCTAACCCACAGAAATCATGCACATGTGGTGCCCAGGCATAGTACAGAGTGAAAGAAAAGGGCCAAGTGTCGACTTACAGATGTTATTAACAAAAGCCCTGCTTTCTTTTTCTTGGTAGATGCCAGCTCCCTGCTGAGGTATATCGATGTTTTACATAAACATAGTGATAGTGATCTTGAGTCTACTGTGTCAATTCAAAGCTTACATCTAGTTCAGTAAATCAAGTGTCTATCTATGGATTCATTTTTTTTTTTTTTTTCCTGTTACACATCACTTGAAAAAAACTGAAGTTTTTAACCTGATTTGGAGGTTGTTTTTGAGATGAGTGATTTAAAACTTGCACCAGGTTGCATATTCGAAGGTCACTTTGGGGATATTCAATGTGTTCATGGAAGTGACAGTTAGACATCTAAAACCAAGACAGTATGCTAGCCTGGGTGGCCACAATCAGAAGAAACGCGTTAGAATAGGTAGGATCCTTGGGCAGAGAGAACAAACAACAGCCCCAAACTGAGAGCGGCAAAAGAACACGTTCAAATTGCAAGTTGAATTGCAAGTGAACGGATTCTCACATGGGCACCTCCAGAAATATACTCTGTGATGAACAACACAGAAGTTCACTTACCAAACAAAGGTTTGGGATTCACAGTTGTGTTTGAACTAGGCACCTTAAGCATATTTTAAACACATACAGACCCTTAAGGAAAAGCAAGACTAAGACACCCAAAACTTGAAGAGGAAAGTAAGAGAAAAGGAAGCCTGAACTACATTATTTTTGCTTACACCTGAGGACGTATCTGTCAAAAAATTGCTGTCAAAAAGTTAAATAGAATCAATTAATATAAAAATATTTCAACCAAGGTACACGTTTATAAAAGCGTGTTGGCATAACAGCAGTAGAATGTATGTCTAGATTAGTATAAACAAAACAATAAAAATGTAACATATGAATTAATTTTTCACAAAGTGATCAAAATATAATTTATGCAAAGCACTTCTACTTTATAACCCTAAAAAATAAAAATAATAAATTTTGAAATAAAAACAAAATTCCATATACAAATAAATATTTGCATTGTATTTTATTATACCTATAAAATGGCAAAAGCTCCCATCTCTTATTTAATGTAGAGTTTTTGTGTATCTTTATTATCTGCTCAATATTTGGAATAATTTTTCAAAAAATACTCATTTCCATCCTCCTTTAAGTCTACTTTTTATTTTGTTTTGCTTGAAGCATAATAAAAAATCTATTACCACAGTTATATTGTAGCACTGGGGAAAATAATTTCTACAATAGAATAGTTTTGGAATATTAGGGAAATAAATGTAAGAATCTTTTTTTCAAATATTGATGAGTTATTTCATGCTTTTTTAGAAACTAAGGCAATGCTTTCTTATCTTTAAAGTATTCTGATACTGATTTGCTTCAAACATCATTTTGAACAAAATCATTTATCTATTCATTCAAAACTTTCTTTATCCTACCAAGAGCTGCTGGAAACGTTTCATTGAACAACATTCTATTACACATTATTGAAGGAATCTAAGAATCATAGCCCAAGAAATATGTAAATTATAAGACAAGATACATAATGTGAATATATGATTATCCTAGACTTACTTTTTATAAACATTTGATAAAGGATTTTTATAACCTAAGCAGATGTTTAAATATTTCTTCTTATAAGTCCTAGGCATTTCTTATTGAGTTCAAAATCAGAAATTTTCAAGTTTTATTTTCCATCATGTGTTGTTGTTGTTAGGTGCTATCAATTCGGTCCCCACTCATAGTAACACTATGTACAACAGAATTAAAAACTGCCCAGCCCTGTACCACAAGCACATCATTGTTATGTTTGAAACCATTGCTGCAGCCACTGGTCAATCCATCTGGTCTAGGGTCTTCCTCTTTTTTGATGACCTTCTACTTTATCAAGCATATTTTCCTTCTCCAGGGACCAGTCCCACCTGATAAAATGTCCAAAGCATGTGAGACAAAGTCTCACCATCCTCCCTTCCAAGAAGCACTCTGGCTGTACTTCTGCCAAGACTGACTTGTTCGTGCTTTTGGCGGTTCATCACATATTCCATATGCTTCTCCAACACCATAATTCAAAGGCATCAATTCTTCTGCGGTTTTCTTTATTCATTGTCCAGCTTTCACATGCATATGAGGTGGTTGATAACAACATGGTTTGGGTCAGGCATACCTTAGCCCTTAAGGGGATACCTTTCTTTTTAACATTTTAAAGAGGTCTTGTGCAGCAGATTTGCCCAATGCAATGCATCGTTTGATTTCTTGACTGTTGCTACCGTGGGTGTTCATTGTGGATTCAAGTACAATGAAATCCTTGACAACTTCAATCTTTTCTCCATTTATCATGATGTTGCTTATTGGTCCAGTTGTGAGGATTTTTGTTTTATTTATGTTAAGTTGTAATCCATATGAAAGCTGTGGTCTTTGATTATCATCAATAAATGCTTCAAGTCATCTTCTCTTTCAGCAAGCAAGACTGTTTCATGTACATATCGCAGGTTGTCAGTGAGTCTTCCTCCAATTCTGATGCCCTGTTCTTCTTCATATAGTCCAGCTTCTTGGATTATTTGCTCAGTATACAGATTGAATAAGTATGGTGAAAGAATACAACCTTGACTCACACCTTTCCTAATTTTAAACCATGCAGTATCCCCTTGTTCTGTTCTAATGACCGCCTCTTGGTCTATGTACAGGTACTGCATGAGCACAATTAAATGTTCTGGAATTCCCATTCTCCTCAATGTTATCCATAATTTGTTATGATCCACATAGTTGAATGCCTTTGCATAGTCAATAAAACACAGGTAAACATCTTTCTAGTATTCTCTGCTTTCAGCCAGGATCCAGCTGACATCAGCAATGATATCTCTGGTTCCCTGTCCTCTTCTGAATCTGGCTTGAATTTCTTGCAGTTCCCTGTCAATGTACTACTGCAATCACTTTTGAATGATCTTCAGCAGAATTTTACTTGCGTGTGATATTAACGATCAATAATTCCACATTCTGCTGGATCACCTTTATTTGGAATGGGCACAAATATGGATCTCTTTCAGTCAGTTGGCCAGGTAGCCGTCTTCCAAATTTCTTGGCATAGACTAGTAAGTACCTCCAGCACTGCATCAGTTTGTTGACACATCTCAGTTGGTATTCCATCAATTCCTGGAGCCTTGTTTTTCACCAATGCCTTCAGTGCAGCTTGGACTTCTTCCTTCAATGTCCTCAGTTCTTGATCATATGATATCTCCTGAAATGGTTGAACATCAACCAGTTCTTTTTGGTACAGTGACTGTGTGTATTCCTTCCATCTTCTTTTGATGATTCTTGCATCATTCAGTATTTTGACCATAGAATCCTTCAAAATTGCAACTCGAGGCTTGAATTCTTTGTCTTCTTGAGCTGCCCTTTGAAATCTTCTGTTCAGCTCATTTATTTCATGAGTTGTTCCATTCTTTTTAGCTACTCTAAGTTCAAGAGCAAGTTTCAGAGTCTCTTCTGACATCCATTTTGGTCTTTTCTTTCTTACATATCTTTTTAATGGCCTTTTTCTTTGTTCATGCATGATATACTTTATGTCATTCCACAACTCCTCTGGTCTTCAGTCATTAGTGTACAGTGCATCAAATCTCTTCTTGAGATGATCTCTAAACTCAGGTGGAATATACTCAAGGTTGTATTTTGGCTCTCATGGACTTCTTTTAATTTTCTTCAGCTTCAGCTTGAACTTGCATACTAGCGATTGATGGTTTGTTCCACAGTCAGCCCTTGGTATTGTTCTGACTGAGGATATTGAGCTTTTCCATTTTATCTTTCAAAGATGAAGTAGATTTGACTCCTGAGTTTTCTATCTGGTGAGGTTGACATATATAGTCGCCATTTATGTTGTTGAAAAACGGTATTTGTAGCGAAGAAGTCATTGGTCTTGCAAATATCTATCATGTGATCTCCAGCATCATTACTATAACCAAGGCTATATTTTCCAATGCTGTTCCTTCGTCTTTGTTTCCAACTTGCACATTGCAATCACCAGTAATTATCAATCCATGTTGATTGCATGTTTGATCACTTTCAGACTGCAGAAGTTGGTAAAAATCTTCCATTTCCTCATCTTTGGCATTAGTGGTTGGTGCATAAATTTGAGTAATAGTATTAACTGATCTTTCTTGTAGGCTTATGTATATTATACTATTACTGACGGCATGGTACTTCAGGTTAGATCTTGAAATGTTCCTTTTGACAATGAACGCAATGCCATTCCTCTTCAATTTGGCATTCCTGGCATAGTAGACCACACGATTATCTGATTCAAAATGACCAATACCAGTCAATTTCAGCTCACTAATGCCTAGGATATCAATCCATTTCATTTTTGACAGCTATCAATTTACCTAGATTCATACTTCGTACTTTCCACATTCCGATTATTAATAGATGTTTGCAGCTGTTTCTTCTCATTTTGAGTTATGCCACATTAAGAAATGAAGGTCCCAAAAGCTTGACTCCATCCACATCATTAAGGTCGACTCTACTCTGAGGAGCAGCAATTCCCCTGTCCTCTTTTGAGTGCCTTCCAACCTATGGGGCTCATCTTCAGGTTCTATATCAGACAATGTTCTGCTGCTATTCATAAGGTTTTCACTGGCCATTTTTTTTCAGAAGTACACCGCCAGGTTCTTCTTTAGCCTTTCTTAGTCTGAAAGCGCTGCTGAAACCTGTCCACCGTGGGTGACCCTGCTGGTGTCTGGGATACTGGTAGCATGTCTTTCAGCATCACAGCAACACGCAAGCCCCCACAGTAAGACAAACTGACAGGCGTGTGGTGGGGATATTGTTTACGGGATATTATTCCCAGTAATAATTTTCTAATAAGTATTATAGATATAAAAAAAAAATCACAATGCTAAATTTTCACATTTTTCTAATGAATTTCAGGTGGTTTTCTTAGGCTTTCCAAATATACAATCATCTGGTCTGGTCATCTCATTTAAAAATAACAAATAGTTTGCTTTATTTAAGATACAAAGTACTATATGCATTTACACTACATATTTATACAATGCATGTGCACACACTCACATTGATTTTCACTAACAGCATTTGCTAGCATATCTAGAATCATGTTATGTGAACATGGTGAAAGTGGCTGTCTTCGCCTTGTTTGGCCTTTAATATATGTGCTTTCAATGATTCCCTATTGAGCGCTATGTTTGCTTCTGCCTTGTGACTCCTCTCTCTCTCAGATCAAAAAAAAGATCCGTCCATTTTAATTAAGATTCTGTTTAACAATTTGTCAAATGCTTTCAGATTTCATAAAAACAAAACATTATTACCCTCCTTTTAAACAAGAAAACTATGAATTTAAAAATATAAGTATCCCTTTGGTCAGATAAAATCAGCTTTAATTAATATATATATGTGATATAAAAATACATTGCTCAAGCACTGTTTGATAAACTGCTTTCTTCAGCTGTTCAGAAGAGTGAAGGATCAGAGCACATACATGTGGTAAAGATAAAGACGCAGAGCCAGTCTGAGGCAAACAAACAACTCTACCACTGGCTGTGGGCAATAGAAGAGGCAGAGTGCCTGCATGGAATTTGCCTCCCACTCAATGTAGAAGATAAGAACAGCATGTCTGCCAAATTATTTATTACTGAGGCTGTCTTTAGTCATCTGAAATACAAACTCCAACATTTCCATTCTAATGACAATCTGAAACTTAATTTGGCTAGAACAAAATGCTTTATCCCCTGCTGCACCACAAGGAGTACAATGCACCATTATGGCTATTACCCAATCATGCAGCTAGTTGCTCAACTCATATGCCCCTGAATCATTCTTGATTCCAGTCTTGAGATACTTCCTACTCACAGTGTGATCCTGGGCTACCACCAGCTGGAAGCTTGTTAGAAGTGCAAAATCCCGGGTCCCATTCCAAACCTACAGATTCAGAATCTGCATGTTAATAGGATTCCCAGAGGATTCATATAAACCTTGAAGTTTGAGAAATACTACTTGAAACAACCCCCTACATCCATTTGTTCATCATTATTACTACTTCTACATCAAGAGATTCAATTCTTACTTTCTCTATTGTTGTCACTTTTGTGGGGGGAATGGTCTGCCTCTATGTTTACCATCCGACCCGCCTAATCAGAGGGCACCTGGCCAACCCCACTTCTGTATCTGTTCCCAGCGGGGAGGAAACAGGGTCTCTCAGTCTGTGGCACAGGAGGGGTGTGAGCAAAGCAAATGCCCTGTACCGGCTGTGAGGAGAGACTAGCTGGCCATGGGAGACCGGTGCCCACAACCGAAGCTAATCTCATTCTGTCTCTTCTCTTTGTGAGTAAAGCGTTATCCCGGGCCCTAGTAGAGCATGTGTGTTGGCAGCTTCTAACCCTGGTATAATAACTCTAATTTCTCATCATCTCTCACCTAATCTATGTCTTACTCCTTCCTTTGGTCTCCATATTGTCCACTCTTCTCAAGCAGCCAGAATGACCCTTTAGAATTACATATCAGCTCCCACTGGTTCTCTGTGCAGCCAATGCATTTAAAGCTCCTTAGCCTGTTCTATAATATTCTGTATCATCTATCCCTGTCTACCCTTCTGTCCTGTCTTCATCACCTATCAATCCCACCTCACTTACTACTCTTTAGCTATAATAGCTTTCTCTCTACCCCAATAAATAAGTTTCCATCCTTCATAGGGTCTACATACTACCCCCTTTCCTAAAATGTTCTTTACCGTAATGCATGCATGACTATATCCTTACGACATTTATATATTAGTTTAAATGTCATGTCTTTAGCAAATCAATCCCTGGTCACCCTATAGAAAATTATCTAGCATCCTAGGTGCACTACATTCCATTAATCTGTATTCATCTTTATTTCAAATCATATGATTTATTTATTAGTTATTAAGTTGTTTACTTATGTCTTCAATAGAATATGCATTTTATATGGTAGAGGCATTGGCTTGTTTACCACTGTGTCTCCCTCATCTAGAAGAGCATCTAATATATAGTAAATGCTCAAATAAATGTATGGTACATTAATGTATGAATAAACTGTTGCTCAGAGAACTACATATATTTTTCTTTTGGAATTGTCAGTATGCATGGAACCCCTAACCCCAGCTGTGATATAATGAAGTATTCCTGGTGGATATGACAGAGTAAATCACAAGCATCTGCTCCATGCTTCAACTAATTCTAAGTCAGAATTACTAAAGCCATATAGCTATAGGACACATTACAGGCCAGTATTCTTTATAAGCATAGAAGCACAATTCTTAACCGTCATACTTGTACTAGAAAACTAAGTCCAGTGATATGTAAGATAAAACATGTGACCACCTTTTTTTTTTACTCCAGGAATGTAAAGATGGCTTAACATCAGAAAACCTATGAATATCATTGTCATTTGCTACATCAAAAAAATAACACAGTTGAAAATTCATATTATCAAAAAATAGATAAGGACATCCTCCATAAGGGATGCAAACATTACACTTGCAAAGAGTAAAGGAAAGGAAGAGTAGATAAGCAGGCCTCAGGCTGCAACACAATTCTGAGATATTTTCAACCGGGCCAAGGGGAAGCCGCCAAGCAAAGGTCACCTGTTGAAAAAGTCCCGCATCAGGCAGGAATGGGCTGGCACTAATGTGGCTGTCATACTCAGCCGTTAGCTGAGAGAAGCCCACAGGAAGCATGGTCTCAGTGGATCCAAAGGGGCAGCGTCTGGGGCAGCTTATCAACCATACTCCTCCGAACATATTCTCTTGAGGGGTATCTGAGCGGCGTAACTCCAAGGCTTCTAGAGTCCAACTCTTGTGTCACAACTCTCTACGCAGATTAAGGAAGAAGCTCCAGTATGGTTCCTGTGGGACTTTTTTTCTGAAGGGAAACTTAGAAGGGAGAGATATTAGAGGTATGAACTACAGCCCTTTTTGTTGCAGTTGATCTTGGGGCTGCAACCGATACTCATCCTCTCCCCCATCCAATAGAAATTATGAATCCAGCTCACTCTCAGCTAAGATGTTGGCAGGCCTTCATGGATTCCCATGTGGTGTGATGCAGATTTTCATTGATGGGTATCCCAACTCTTTGTAATCACAACTTTCTCAGGTTGGGCTGCTGCAGGCGCCCATTCAGAATCACAATTGTGCAAGGGGACCAAGTTGCATCCAAGTGGATCACTGGCTTTCACATGTATTCCTTCCAGTCTTCATTTTGGAAAAGAAATTCTACTTCCTCCAGATGTTCATAGTCGATTATTCCTGGCAAGATAATGACTCCTCTCTCCCGCTGGTCCTTGAACTCAAAGATTCCAAAGTTCCTTGGCCAATAGCCATAACCTATAGTTGAATGGGAACTTTGCTGCATCATGTGACAAAAGTAGAGAACAGAATCTCAAATACTACAAACTCCAGGGATGTGGGATCCAGAAACAAATCATCTTCCAGGGAGTCATTAGGTAAGATGTTAAGTGTGGCCACTCCTGTTTCCATTCTTTAGGTCTTGGACTCATGAATTCTTCATACTGGGGACATCATGTCTTACATAACGTCTGTGTTTTAATGCTATACTGCATCCTGAAAGATGGCACCCATGCTTGAAAACTATTGCCTCTAAGCTGGTGCTTCAGTTTTGCCTTCATTTGGCCATTCCACTTGCTCTATAAGGCTGGTCGATGAGGTGTATGACATGACAAGTAAATCTAGTCTTATTGAGCTCACTTCTGTAATTTTTTTTCTGTAAATTCATTTCCATGGTTGGATGCCATGTTGTGTAGGATTCCATGTCTGTGGATCAGGAATTCAAGTCCATGGTTTGCTGGCTGATGTTCTGCAGCCAGTAAAGGCAAATCCAAGACCAAAATAGCTATCTGAGTTGGAATTGACTCAACAGCAAGGGGTTTGTTTTTTCATTCTAGAAAGGAAGAACGGCTGGCCCTTCTAGGGTGGTAGTGGTTCACTGTATTCAGCATGCTACCAGGTGAGCAACTGGTCTCCTCAGAGAAGAGTGCCATTTTTGGGTACATCAATTTTCTCTGTTTCTGGTACACTGAATATTTAGAAGTAGCCATAACTAGATCACACTTGGTAAATGGAAACTGATGTTGAAACCATAAACAGACTCTACTTCTGCCACCATGCCCACTCCGTCCCATGTATATAATTCCCATTCAGGGTGACCAATGATGAAAGCAGGCTAAAACCAACCAGCTGAGTCATTTTGTCTACTTACATTTCGTATATATCCTCACTTTCCACTACTTCTCTCAAGCTGTTTATATTTAATGTATATTCACACTTACATAACCAGTCTGCATATATTATGACCTTGGACTATCATTCCCCACAAAGTGGATGATCAGGTGTACCACTCACAGCTCCATCCAATGAGAAGATTTTTCTCTCTCCACAGTTTTTCTCAGGCCACTCTAGAAAGCATTGTAATGAAGCTTCTAATCTTTAATTTGCACCCACATACCTAGCTGACCCTTCTGTAAGCCAAGATTGGAGTTCTTCCTCCATTGGCTGGTCCTGTGGGATACTCCACTGCAGCCACCTACCCCCTACTCCCACCGTATGGCCACAGGAAAAAGCTGGGGAAGGGGTGCTGGTGCAAGCTCTATGGCCATAGCAAAAGGCTAGAGAAGTTTAACTGGGGGTCTAAATTCCCTGTTTATGCCCTTTGGTCCTGCTGAGGCTTAACCCTAGATGCATCTTTTTCATTTTAAAAAGAACTGCTAACCTATCTGAATGTAGAACTTGGTGGGTCAAATAGCACTCAGCTGATAATAAGCAATCCTGGAGACATGTCCACTTGTTACCCTCATGTGATGGTTAACGTTATGTGTCGACTTGGCTAGGCCATCCAATACATATGGATGTTCTAACAAAGCTCTCTCTCTCAATCCTGCGCTCATCTCAGGTTTGACCTCTGGTTCTTGGAGAAGCCTTCAGCCAGCTTCTGACCTGCAAATTTTGTATTTCCCAGCTCCTGCGACCTTGTGAGCCAGCTGCTTGTCACCTGGCCTGCAGATTTTGGGTTTTTGTCATCCCCTACAACCATGTGAATCAGGAGATCAATCACATAAATCAGGATAATTCAGCCTGCCACCAGACCCATGAATTTGTGCCTTGCCATTCCCCAGAATTGTGCGAGCCATTTCCTTAACGTAAATCTCCCTATGTAAATTTATATATACACCGCACTTGTTTTGCTCCTCTAGAGAATCCAACCAAAACACTCCATGGTAAAATGTTCTGTCTCTACTAAGGCCCAGTAACATGCCAGGAGCTATTCCTCAAAAGGCATATAATCCTTCACTGTCAATGACACGGTGCTGTCTCATTGCTTCAGGATCTGCATTGTGATTCTTCCACTGAAAAAAAATCATTATATCCTGATACATGATCAACTTTTAAATATTTCATATTTAGCTTGAGAAGAATATCTAATCTCTAACTTTGTAGTGATGCACAAAGAAAGATGACTGATTGATGGTAAATATGTAGATGGATAGGTAGGTCTAGAGCAATTAAATTTATTAATTGCATTTTTTAAATTATCTACATATTTGTAAGCTTTTCTTCTGTATAACATATCTATAATTGCAAGAATTATTTTAAATTCTCATTGTGAGAGACTTTTTAAATTTCTCCATGTGGATTTATGACATACATAAAATATAGAATTGTTATATCTTCATGATGAAATGCAACCTTTATTATTACAAAATGAGCTTCTATCGTTAATGATGTATTTGTCTTAAAGTATATTTTGTCTGATATTATTAAAGATATGGAAGCTTTCTTCTGGTTAACAATTGTCCAGTATTTTTTTAAACCTTTTGCTTCACACATTTCCCAGTATTTATGTTTTCAGTTTGTTTCCATAAAGTACACATTGGCATATTTTTTAAAATCTTATCTGATTATCTCTTTTTAGTAGTGTATTAATTTATTTACATTTGTGATCATTGCTCCCACACTGAAGACTTAGCTTCTTATGTTTTGGGTTTTATTTATCCTGAATATTTTCCTCCTCTCTTGTCTTTAAAAATATTTACTTTTTATTGTTTTTGTTTTGTTTTCTTATTCAATATTCTCTTTTACTATTGTATTAATTGTATACTCTCTATTATTTCATAAGTTATCCTTAAAATTTTACCCAGCATGTTTCCTTTACGTAGACTAAATTTAACATCTAAGTCTCTCTCCCAAACAACAGAAGGGCTTTAGAAAACTTAACCTCTAATCATTTGTCTCCTGATTTAAATCCTTTTTCCAGTATTTTAATCCTGTACTTTTTTAATAGCAAAAATGAGACTTAAAACAAAAATGATACTTTTATTTTTACCAGTCTCTGCTTACCGTTCTTTCTTGCATCTCAGAGTTACTTCCAGAGTCCATAAACATGTATCACTCCTTGTGATGAACTTCCTTTAGAGATTCTTTAGTATAGGCCTGTTGGCTGTAAACTTAGTTTTTGTGTGTTTGAGAATTTTCTTTATTTGCTTTTATTATTAAAGTTTTTTTTTGCTGGATGGAGTCCCTGTATGATGCAAATGTTTCACGCCATTGACTGCTGACCAAAAGGCTCAAAGTCCAAGTCTACTCAGAAGCACCTTGGAAGAAAGGTCTGGTGATCTACTTCCAAAAAATCATCCATTCAAAACCCTATGGAGCACTTAGGTGGGCTTTAAGCTTAATGCTGCACTTGCCCACTTAGGTGGGCTACAACTGAGGAGACAAGGAAAACTTTCTCCCCCAGCTACTGCATACCCGCAGCCCACATGACTGATTGTATCTTTTTAACCCTGCTGACTGACACCCTACTGCATGGTGTTCACTCTGACACACATAGAGTTGCCATAAGCTGGAATCAGTTTGTGAGGAGGCAGTCCTTTGAATAATCCAGGCGGCCATGGATTTATCCGCTTCTCTCCCTGCTGGCATTTTCAGGCCTCACAACAAACCAACCACCCCTTCCATCAGGCCTGATGTTTGTTGGCAGGGTTGAAAACTACAATTCTGGGCTAACCATCCCCTCCTCTGGATGTCGGGCAAGCATGCTGCAGTAGGATGTGGGTCATCAGGGTTAAAAAGATACAATTATTCATGTAGGTTGCAAGTATAAAGTAGGTGGGAGAGAAAGTTTTGTTTGTCACCTCAGTTACAATGCAGGTGGGGCGTATGTAGCATTGAGCTTACGGCCCACCTAAGTGGACCCACCTAGCCAGGAGGGACACCCACAGAAGGTAGGCTCCCATTATATCCCTCAGCCATGATACCACGGACCGTTTCCAGAAGCCAGGGGACAGCGTGTCATGTGACTGTTTCATTTAAGTCTCTCATCCCTGACACAAAGTGGGGTGTGCATTGACATGGTCATCTCTGCCTGGACAGCTTTGGAGTCGGGGGACTGCTCATCTGTTGTGTACTGTGCGCTTCTTACTGTAAGTAATAAAAGCTACTTTCCCTGTGCTAATGCGTGTTTTGGCTCCGATCGGAACGATGTGATGTTCACGGGGTAAACCCAGAGTTATTAGTTTCCTTTTTCTAATGACCTCCTGAAAATTGGGGACTACCTAGAGCCCTGGTGGCTCAGTGGTTAAGAGCTCAGGTGCTAACCAAAAGGTCAGCTCTTTGAATGCACCAGCTGCTCCTTGGAAACCCTATAGGGTAGTTCTATTCTGTCCTATAGGGCTGCTATGAATTGGAATCGAATCAACTGCATCGGGTTTGGTTTGGTTTCTTTGAGAGTAGGTCACAGATTTGCCAAGTTGCACCTCAGATTTGGGGCAGCAAAGCTGGGTCTGATGGTGTTGACATGACTTAATTGCAGCTTTTTTTGTTGTTTGTTTTGTTTTTGCTGGATACACCAACCTTAATAATAATATTGTCTCCATGCTGTGCATGTATTATTCCACTGTCTTCAAGTTTTAATGCTGAGAAATCTATCATCAATCTAACTGTTGTTCTAGTATAAATAAACCTACATGCCTCTCTACGTTTAAAATATCTTCCTTGAAACTGGTGTTTCTCAATAGTTCTATGTGTGTAGATGAGCTTATCTGTATATTTATCCTGTGTAGTTTAAACTGTGCTTAGTGTACCTATAGATTTACGTCTTTAGTCTCTTCAGGAAAACAATCAAACATCATGTCTTCAAATATTGTATTTCCACCCACCCCTCCATTCAAAACTCTAGATATTTAATCAGATATGTCAGACTTTCTCATTCTATCGTTCATATATCTGTAGTTTTCTCACAAATTTTCACCTCCTTGTCTGTCTAACAACTACCTGGAGCCACTTTAGCCCCTTTGAAAGGCTCTGCTTTAATTTGGGAGTGTCTGGTCTTCCCTATACCTGGCTACTGGTCAAAAATATTGACTCCTAACTGTGGTGCTGAGCATGTGAGTTACTCTTAGGTCAACCTAGCCACTCACAAGTCCTTTCCTCTCTCAGCTTCAGCTAATTCAAGTCTCTCTCAGCTCACAGTCTCCTCCTTCCGTCTTTTGTTTCCTGGAGGCTTTTTGACTGTGGTCTACCATGGTTCTTGTGCCAATCATTTTTCATTTAGTATTTCCATCTCTGGTGAATTTAATTTTCAATCAACTTTTTGGAGGCATAATTTGTGTAAAGTCAGCCACTTTAAATGCTCATTTCTATGAATTTTTACAAGTGTAGATGGTTGTATTGTATTCACATCACACCAACAGTTTCTTAGTTATTTGCATTTCACACTCTCTCGCCCCAGTGACCCATGGTGACCAACCATCTGCTTCCTGTCACTTTTGTTTTTATATGTGCCTGTTCTATAAAACTGCATGCTATTCACCTGGAGGAAGTAATTTTACCTGAGATTGTACCCTGTCCTACTCTCTTAAAGGGTTATTTTTATTGTCTCTTTTGTTTTCAGTACTGCGGAAGACAATTACCTCTACGTATATCTATTAAATTTCTTTTTAGCTTAGAGCCACCGAATAGTGAGTTCTGGAAATTATTTCCTGGCTCAGGTGGGATGCAAAAGTGATGAGAAAATACTGTTTATTCTTCCTTCCAAGGATACACTTATTGTACCTCTTGATCTGTCTCCGAAGGGGTGTGTGTGTGTGTGTGTGTGTGTGTGTGTGTGTGAGTTGGGAGCAACGGTAAGTTTTTTTCAGGATTTGGATTACCTGCCTTTACATTTTTATGTAGACAGAGGTAGGAGATATGGAATTTGCGTGTAACCAAATTGCAGAGATTTTTCTAAAATGTAAAAATGTCTCTATTTCATTGAATATTACTTTCAACAAGATTAGAACAAGAGGTTTATCACCTTCTTTGCCTGACCTCCGCAGGGGGGTTTCTGACTTGTTTATCTGTTTTTTCTTTATCTTTTTTATTCTTCTTAACATTAGCTTCTTGAGAAAGGAATCTATAAGTTTGATGTTACTCCATCCTAAAACTCCAAAACTTTAGTAGTTTGAAACCATTTATCCTGAAGTAGAAGGAGAACTTGTACTGTTATCCCCAAGAAATAATGTATTTAAAAATAACGGTACTGGGGTCTTCAGATGATAACACTTAAACCAGAAGCTGTTTACTTTTGTTTTATTTCTGCAAGAGAGATTATTAAAGCACTCCCATTTCAGTATCCCAAATCAAAAGATCTGCAGACACGTTTTAAAGACATTGTCTTCATACTTATAACTTTGTTCTCTAATTAGTTTATAGGCCTATCTCCACATTACACCATAATTTCCTTAAAACATTTACATTTGCAGCCCCAGGGCCTACTATGTGCATGGCCCATAGTGTATGTTTAATAAAAACTTGTTTACTGAATGAATGGAATACTGAGATTTAAAAGTAAGTTACGCCTCCAGTATTTCACATATTTTGAAATTATAGCCATAGCCATAAAAAATGAATATAATTTCTGTTAAATAACAACTAGCATTTAAACAGTACATAATAAACATATCAATTCTTTGCAGTTTCTGTATCAGTTCTGACAAGGGATTTACCAGTTTAGTTGATACCAGAAAAGCTGATTATACCAGGAAAATGCACACAGGTCCGACAGTGGAACAATAGAACACAGCACAGTAAGAAAACAGCAAAAGAAGCAACAGGACAGACATTATGTAGCCATGTGAATAAGATTTTCTGAGCATCCTACGAAAACGAATGGATAGTTAATAACAGCGTTTCACTATTATCACACCAAATGGTTTGCACTTGACTGCAAACCTAAAGGTTGACGGTTTCTACTCACCCATTAGAACCGCAGAAGAAAAGTCCTGGTGATCTGCCTGCATAAAGATTACAGTAAAGAAAACTCTGTGGAGCAGTCCTACCCTGTAACATGTGGAGTCGCCGTAAGTCAGACTCAACTTGATGACAACTAACAATATACAAAATTTTTAGAAGTTATAAATATGTTTACTATTTACTAATATGTGTAGATTCCACTCTTCTGAACTAGTATCTTTACAGTATTTATAAGGTCCACGTACTGATGAGGCTTTAAGGGTAGATACCTGAGAAGAGACAAAAATAAATGGAGCTTTCTTTTCTCGATGGACTCAGAACCAGATTCCAAGTGAGTAAAAATGATGGGTGTCAACTCCACATCTGGCTATTTGAAATGTCCTTGTTACTCTCATTAGCTTTATCCACTCCTGCTGACTGGGGTGAATTCTGCCCTCAGGGCAGCATTCAAAGGCACGTGTTGAAGATGCTGGAGTCTTCATCAGCCTAGGTCCCTTAATCCTAACTTAAAGCACAGCCTTATCCCTATACCCAGAATATGAGCCAAAAATAACTTAACTGTGTTTGCGTCATTATGTCCTTGGGGTTGTTTGATACTAAACAAACCTTGGAGTCACCATTTTGTTATTAGACAAAAAAATAGTATAACGAATTGTACCTATTCGTGTTTGAGCTTGTCAACCCATGCAGAAAAACCATCTTTCCAGTCTCCTTTTTTCCATATTACAAATGAACAACACATTAATATGTACACATTCAAATAATCCACAGAGCCATTTTTTCATTAGAGCTCAATATAATATCAAGAAAGAAAAATAGAAATGAGGACTTTTTCCATTATCTGTACATTACACTCTTCTAATAACTAGAAAACGCTACATAATTTCTTCTTACACAAGTGAATCTATGTATGTATGGAAAATGCCTTTAAAAATTACAAAAAAACAAACACATAGCCACTGTGTTCTTTTAAGCATTTTCTTTGCACAAAATATGTTTTCTCCATTCTGAAAACTTAACATAGAGTTTATACAAACTGATGAGTTGCCTAAATTCTCAGGCCAACTACTTTTGCACCAGCTGAGGTTTAACAGGCAGTTTCTTCGTAAGACTTTCCAAATTCTTGTAATGAAAATGTGTCAAAAATCTCTGAAGGTAGAAAATCAAGGCTGTGACAATAGGGACTATCACTAAATAGTTTTGATACATCAGTGTAACTCTGTTCCCTGCAGGGCAACCACAAAGCGTTCAGCAGGAAATTGTATCAGAGCTAAGGTATTATGAATATGGTCGTGAAAGGCAGCAGAGGACTCATAAACCAAAGATTATTAGCGGTTACCAGGGGTGGCAGGAAGGGGAAAGAGGAAGTTTTTGCTTAGAAGGCATTGGGTTTATGTTAATGGTGGTGGAATAATTTGCATAAGGATAGAGAGATTGGTTGCACAATTCGAAGGATATAATCAATATCACTGAATTGTACATGTGGAAATTGTTGAGATGGCATATGTTTTGTTATGCATACCTTCACCCCAATAAAATGAAAAAATAACAATGTACTCTTGCTTTCTGCTTTGAAACATATTCCTCCCACAGTTTTCTCCATCTTAGTGAATGGTTTCCATTTCATCTCTCCAGTACTCAGGCAAAATAAATCTGGAATTTATTTTATAATCTTCTCCGTCTTTCTTATACTTCCTATCCAATCCAACATCAAATATTTTCTCTAGACTTGGAAGATAACCCAAACATATATATATATAGGATGTACATCTACAACTTACGTTTCACTCATGATCAGTTGGTGGAGAAAGAGTCATGTCCTTTATTATGCAGATTTCAGATAAACATAATACAAAGTAGGGAATCTATATTTAGTATCACTTACATTTACTACTGCACCCACATAAATTCAAGCCTTACTCTCCTCGCACTGCACGATCTTTCGCTGTTTTTAAGCTACAGACTCTGCTAGACATTCATGAATCCCTGAAACATATTGACTATTTATTTACAGATCGTCTATGTCCTTATTATATTTTTGGATACAAGACATGACATATACTGATAGCAGTAAATAGAAATTGAAAAGATACATTTGATTCTGTCAATGTTTTTTAACTTTAAGATTTTTTAGTTTATATTTATTTTAATAAATATATTTTGGCACATTATGATCCATGACTCTAATATCCTCATTGTTTATTAACTTTGTAGTAGAATTGCCTTTTTATCTCATGTCAGGTATTTCTGCTTGGGTTCTGCTTTTGAATGCTCCTAATTTTACCATTCTTATTTATTTTTATGTTTTCCTAGTATATTTTTTCCAGTTTTAATGATTGGCTTTCTTCTCTCAGTTATTTTCTTTTCCATGTGAGAATCATGTAATTAATTATATATTATTTTAAACCATTGTTTGGTTATTTTCCTTTTAATAGGAGAGTTTACTACCCTAAAGTCATGCATTTTATTGTCGTGACTGCTATAAATCTGTTTTTCTTCACTTAAAAAGTTCCTCATACTTTACTATGTGGACCATATTTTGTTAGCTTTAATCTTATGTTAAAAGTTGCAAATTAAGAATTATATTTTAAATTAGACTTCTGTTTGTCTTTACGTTTATCAAATGTAAATATGACACCCTCTTTCTCTAATTACCAAAATTAAGGAAAGAGATTTCCTGATTGATTACAAGCAGTATGAGGTCTACGCATGAACTGTTTTTTCTTTTCCTCTCCCACTTTTCAGGATTGTTGATTTCTGGAGGAGGAGGGCAGGAGTTAGATTTGATATTATTATTTTGCTACATATAGAACCTATGAAAATAGTGTAACTTGATGGTATATCTTAAGGAATATTAATATGATACTAGTTTGAAAAAAGCAAACATGAAAAGACTAACCATTTTTTTGAGTGAGAAATAATTATTGTACTAACATAAATCTTGCCACATAAATCTCTTAAATTTCAACTTAGGTTAAAATTTATCTCACAGATAAGATGGAACCTTTGAGTTATTCATAATTAGAATTTGGCTTCTCTGAGTAGTTGTAGGACTCGACCAGGAAGTCAAAGATAAATGTCCACTTATCATAACACAGACATAAAAAATAGGAATTATTGGGGAACCTGCCATGATATGATAGAGGAGCCACTGGAGGCAGAGGTGTGGAGCTAAACAACGGAAGAATTAGACAACTTATCTAGTAACTTCTTCAGCTTTTCATGTACTGGATTCTTGACATGAATCCATGAATCCATGTCATTAAAGGTCAAGAGAAATTACTGTCATTAACATATCTTTTCCTAAGAGTAGGTATGCAGATACAGGAGGGATAAGGAATTGATGGTACTTTCGTCTTTGTCCAAAACATGCAATAACTAGTCCAAAATTTTCTCATGTTGAATAGCAATTAAATTAAACTACGTGGATAATTAAGGAATATAAACTGGACTGTGTTTAATTTCTGTAGCTAATTTAGAAACTGCAGAAAATAATAAATATGATTCATGTTTATAAGTTATTAATGTTTATCTCTCCATATGGTCATATACATACAACACATGTATACTTACGTATTTTGTTTGTTCTCTGCCAATATTTTCAGTCATTTTCTAACCTTTTCATTCATCTGCTGTTCATCTCATTTGCTAATATTGGTTTTTCTCTCACTTGGCTAAAATCTAACTTTGGGTAGCTTACTCACAAAAGTATGTAGTTCTTGTGTCTTTGAAGTTCTAATATTTTAAGAAATTATTTCACCACATAGACATCAGTGCCTGCCTGCAATGTCCCTCCAACGGTTACCCTTTACTTCCTGCTCTGTTGAATCTTAGGAGTTTTTTCTCTCTCTTTAGTTTTTTAAAGAGCATTAATTTTATGAGTATTGTACTGGCTGGGAATCTTAGAATTATGTTTTCAAAATCTCTTGCCTCTTAAATTCCAGCTGCAGCTTATAATCTGCCTGTGATATATGCATATAGGAGACTTGGAAGGCAGTGGCTGAAGATGTAGGCTATGACAGTTACGGGTTTGCCTGCAGAAGCCTCTGCCTGTCAGGCATCTGTCTCTGGCCTACAGAGATGAGTCAGCAGCAGTTTCCTGGGGGATTCTGACCATGGAAAGTAGCAACAATCTTTGAATCTCAGTGCCAATGAACATGAAAGCTGCTGATGTTTTCTCTGATTTTCCCTCCTCCAGCTCTCCCAGCACTGTTGTGGGTACCAAGTTCTCTGTAGTAACCCCTTCAGTGTTAAGTACCTATAATGGTTTCTGTTTCACAGACTGAACCCTGACTGGGAGAGTATTACCAAAAGAGGTTTTTTGGTTTTTTTTTTTGTGCTATTCGTTTCTGGATACAGGAGACAGTCGCTCTTGACCGTATTTGAAGTAATGCTACTTCATAAAGTCACCTAACCTTACAATATTTAGTCTTTTCTAAGTCCAAAATTCCATATCCATGATTACAAGCTTTTTTGGAAAAGCCTAAGAAACATTTTTTCCATTCCAGAAGATAATTGTGACTGTTCTGCTTTGGGTCTAAAATTCTGTAGTAAATAAGACAACTTTGCTAAACAAAACTTAGTGGTTTCATTGGTATGTACAATGCCTGATCTTTCATAGGACAAAAATAAATATTACCACAAGTAGAAAAAAAAATATTTTTAAATGGCCCAATCTGTTCTACAAGACTATTTTAGGTACATATGTGTTTAGCATTATTGTATCCTCTAGATCAATAATACTTCAATCATTTTGTACTAACCTTTTTATCTCTCAAACTTATTTTATCCTAAAGTTTATCTTGTATAATATGATTACCAACTAACTGTATTATTTATTTTAGCTAGTATTTATCTGGTTTGCCTGTTTCCATTCGTATAATCTCAATATTTTTTCTCCTTATATTTTAGATATGTCTCTAGTAAACAGCATAATACTGGTTTTTTAATTATCAAATATAATAACCTTTTAACTAGACATTCTAATACATTTACAATTATTATGATGAATAAAATATTTTTTACTTTTTTTTCTACTATCTTGTTAAGGTTTCTCCATGGTCTGGTGAGCTATAACAAAAAGACAAAGCTTACACTTCCAATCATCTATCATGCAGCAACAAAAAAAGGAAAGGATTACCGTAATTTAAAATTTGAAATTTCATGTCCTTCTGAGCAGGAATAGCAAAGACGCCCTACCCCTTTAAGGGATAAAATTCAATGGTTAGCCCCTCTACCAGCTATTGGTTGTGCCTTTCAGAAAACTATTTCTTTTTCTTTGTCTTGCCTTGTTTGTTTTGGGTTTTGAGTGGTAATTTTTTAATTTATTTATTTTTTGTTGAGAATATACACAGCAGAACACACACCAACTCAACAATTTCTACCTGTACAATTCAAGGACACTGATTACATTCTTCAAGCTGTACAACCATTCTTACCTTCCTTTTCAACAATGTTCCTTCCCCATTAACATAAACTCACTACCCTCTAAGTTTCCTATTTACCCTGCCTTTAGACGAGTAGATTTCTTGTCCATTTTCCTCTATTGCCACGTCTTACATGGACATTGAGATGATTCTCCTTCTTGGGCACTCAAAATATTTGTGATGTACTTCTTATCGGGCTGAGTTTGAAGGCCACAGAATAGGATTACAGGTTGAACTGTAAAGGTGAATAATCACCGGATCTTAGGTTTATTTGGCGATACAATCTAAATTATTAGTGTGTTGGGCGGGGGGGGTGGCCAGGGAAGGTCAATTATGTAAGCATAACCCAACCCAATTACTTACTTATGCGTAGTCTTGAAGCCTGAGGATTCTTTATTCTAACTGCAGGCTTCTATGCTTCGCCAGACACCCTAACCACATCTTTTGAGAAAATTTGAAACAATAATCTCAGAATGAGAGGCACCTTAGTCACCTACCTATTAGACAGATTTTCATTGAGCGTTTGATGGTTAATTTATAGAATTCTCACCTTCCATGCAAGAGACCTGGGTTTGAGTACCGGCTAAAGCACCTCATGTACAGCCACCATCCGTCTGTTGGTGGAAGTTGGTGTGTTGTTATGATGCTGAACAGGTAACAGGGGAGCTTCCAGAATAAGACAGACTAGAAAGAAAGACCTGCTGATCTACTTCTGAAAATAAGACATCAAAAATCCTATGGTTCACAATGGAACATTGTTCAATCCACAACCGATCACGACTGAAAATCATTTTTTTATATTCTATTGTGCTTCAGTTTTCCATAAGCTGAGGACAACTCTATGGCAGCTAACAACAACAATCGTGTTCCAGGTACTTTTTGTTGATGTTGTTGTTGGTAGATGCCATGGAATCAGTTCCAACTCACAGCGACCCCACACACAACAGAACAAAACAGTGCCCGGTCCTGCACCATCGTCACAATTATTGCTACGTTTGAGCCCGTTGTTCCAGCCACTGTGTCAATCCATCTTGTTGAGGGTCTTCCTCTTTTATGCTGACCCTCTACCTTACCACACGTGATGTTCTTCTCCAGATACTGGTCCCTTCTGATAACATGTCCAAAGTAAGCAAGGCGAATTCTCACTATCCTTGCTTCTAAGGAAAATTCTGGCAGTATTTCTTCCAAGACAGATTTATTCGTTCTTCTGGCAGTCCACGGTATGTTCAATATTCCTTGCCAACATCATAATTTAAATGCATCTATTCTTTTTAGGACTTCCTTATTCATTGCAAGCTTACACATGCATATGATGTGATTGAAAAGTCCATGGATTGGGTCAGGCAAAAGTTAGCCCTCAAGGTGAAATCTTTGCTTTTTAATACTTTAAAGAAGTCTTTTGCAGCAGATTTACCCAATACAATATGTCGTTTGATTACTTGACTGGTGCTTTCATGGGCATTGATTGTAGATTCAGGTAAAATGAAATCCTTGAGGACTTCAATATTTCCTCAGCTTATCATGATATTGCTTATTGGTCCAGTTGTGAGGATTTTTGTTTTCTTTCTGTTAAGATGTGATCCATACTGAAGGCTGTGGTCTTGGATCTCGGTCAGTAAGTGCCGCAATCCTCTTTCCTTTCAGAAAGCAAGGTTGTGTCCTCTGCATATCACAGGTTCTTAATAAGTCTCCCACCAATCCTGATGCCATGTTCTTCTTCATATAGTCCAACTTCTCAGATTATTTGCTCAGCATACAGATTGAGTAAGTGTGGTGAAAGGATACAACCCTGAAGCATACCTTTGCCGATTTTAAACCATGCAGTATTCCCTTGCTCTGTTCTAACAACTGCCTCTTTGCCTATGTACAGGTTCCGTGTGAGCACAGTTAAGTGTTCTGGAATTCCCATTCTTAGAAATGTTACCTATAATTTGTTATGATCCACACAGTCGGATGCCCTTGAAAAGTCAATAAAACACAGGTCAACATCTTTCTGGTTTTCTCTGCTTTCAGCCAAGATCCATCTGACAACAACAATGATGTCCCTCATTTCATGTCCTCTTCTGAATCTGGTCTGAATTACCGGCAGTTTGCTGGTGATGTACTGCTGCAACCATTTTTTAATTATCTTCAGCAAAATTTTACTCACGTGTGATATTAATGATCTTGTTCAATAATTTCTGCATTCCACTGAATCACCTTCTTTTGGAATGGGCATAAATATGAATCTCTTCCAATCAGTTGGCCAGGTAGTTTTCTTCTTAGTTTATTGGTATAGAAGAGTAAGTACCTCCAGCACTGCATCCATTTGTTGAAACATCTCAATTGGTATTATGTAAGTTCCTGGAGTCCTTTCATTCACCAATGCCTTCGGTGCATCTTGGACATCTTCCTTCAGTACTCTCAGTTCTTGTTCATATGCTACCTCTTGGTTGAATGTTGACCAATTCTTTTTTGTACAGTGACTGTCTATATTCTTTTCATCTTCCCTTGATGCTTCCTGCATCATTCAATTTCTTGCCCATAGAACCTTCAATATTGCAACTCAAGACTTGAATTTTTTTCTTTCGTTCTTTCAGTTTGAGAAGTGCTAAGCATGTTCTTCCCTTTTGGTTTTCTAAATCCAGGTTTTTGCACTTTTCATTAAAATACTTTGTCTTCTCAAGTTGCTCTTTGAAATTTTCTGTTCAGCTTTTTTACTTCAACAATTCTTCCATTCACATTAGCTACTCTACATTCAAGAGCAAGTTTCAGAGTCTCTTCTGGCATCCATTTTGGTCAGGTTTTTTTTTTTTTTTTTTTCCCCTGTCTTTTTAATGACCTTTTGCTTTCTTCACATATGATGCCTTTGATGTCATCCCACAACTCTTTTGGTCTTCCGTCATTAGTTTCCAATGCATCTAATTGACTCTTGAGGTGGTCTCTAAATACAGGTAGGATATACTCAAGGTAGTACTTTAGCTTTTGTGGACTTGTGTTAATTTTCTTCAGCTTACCTTGAACTTGCATATGAGCAACTGATGGTCTGTTCCACAGGCAGTCCCTGGCCTTGTTCTGACTGATGATGTTGAGCTTCTCAATCTTCTCTTTCCATTTGTGTAGTCGATCTGATCCCTATGTATTCCATACAACGAGATCCTTGTGTATAGTCACCTTTTATGTAGTTGTTAAGGTATTTGCAATAAAGAAGTCATTGGTCTTGCAAAATTCTGTTTGGCCATATTTTCCAACTGCTGTTCCTTCTTCTTTGTTTCCAACTTTGGCATTCCAATCACCAGTAATTATCAATGCACCTTAATTGCATGTTTGGTCAGTTTCACACTGCGGAAGTTGGTAAAAATCTTCAATTTCTTCATCTTTGGCATTAGTGGTTTTTTGAATAAATTTGAATAATGGTTGTATTAACTGATCTTGTTTGTAAGTGTATGAATATTATCCTATCACCCACAGCATTGTACTTCAGCATAGATCTTGAAATGTTCTTTTTGATGATGAATGTTATATCATTCCTCTTCAATTTGTCAGTCCTGGCATAGTAGACTATGTTGTTGTTGTTGTTAGGTGCTGTCGAGTCAGTTCCAACTCATAGTGACCCTATGTACAACAGAACGAAACACTGCCCAATCCTGAACCATCCTCATAATCATTGTTATGCTTGAGCCCATTGTTGCAGCCAGTGTGTCAATCCATCTTGTTGAGGATCTTCCTCTTTTTCGCTGGCCCTCCACATAGTAGATCGTATGATTGTCCAGTTCGTAATTGCCATTATCAGTCCATTTCAACTCACAAATTCATTTTTGATGACTTCCAATTTTCCTTGATTCATACTTTGCACATTCCACTTTCTGATTACTAATGGATTATTGCAGCTTTTTCTTCTCATTGTAAGTCATGCCACCTCAGCAAATGAACGTTCTGAAGGCTTTACTCCAACCACATCATTAAGGTCAGCTCTACTTTGAGGAGGTAGCTCTTCCCCAGTCTTATTTTGCATGCCTTCCAACCTGAGGGGCTCATATTCTGGTACTATATCAGACAATGTTCTGCTGCTATCCATAACGTTTTCACCAGCCAATTTTTTCAGAAGTGGATCACCAGGTCCTTCTTCTTAGCCTCTCTTAGTGGGAAATGCCACTGAAATCTGTCCACCATGGATGACCGTGCTGGTATTTGAAATACCAGTAACACAGCTTCCAGCACCACACCAACATGCAAACTACCGCAGTAGGACAAAGTGATGGAGGAGTGGTGGGTAATTTTCTAGGTACCATAAATAGAACAGTAAACCAAAAGGGCAAAAATTACTGTTTTTGTGGAGTTTATATTACAATAGGGTTAAACGGATAATAAAAAATTAGTCAGTAGCATTCATAATTTGTCAGATTGAAAAACCTATTATAGAGAAAAATAAAGAAGAATGGGTGATAAAACAAAAAATGAACTGCTTTTGACTCAGAGTAGGACTGCCATATGGGGTTTCCAAGACGGTAAATCTCAGCAGAAGCCAATTGCCACATCTTTTTCCAGCGGAGCTGCTGGTGGGTTCAAACTGCCGACCTTTCAGTTAGTGGCCAAGCCCTGTAACCACTGCACTGCTAGGGCTCCTTCGTGTGTGTGGTAAGCTGTTGTAATTTAAACCACACATTTAAGGACTGAGTTGCTGGGTTACTCCAATGTGAAGAGTTCAGAGAGAAGGGGAGGAATCTACAAAGGAGAATTACCAGGAGAAGATATCGGTGAACTAGGAGGAAAACTGGATAGTGTGGTATCATGGAATCCAAGGGAAAAAAGCATTCCCACGAGGAGAAGGTTATCCTTTCTTTCCCATGCTACCTAGTGATCAATAATAGCAGTGACTACACAGTGCTGATTCCTCTACTGGAAAAAGAACTGAATGCACAATGTTTACAAGGGAGAGCAAGGAGAAACAGCATGGTAAGTACTGAGTACAGGTAATTTTTTCCACATAGAGGGGGTTACATAGTGGGAGCGTGGGATCAATAGGGTTTATGAGGATGGAAGAAATAGTAGAAATCCTTTTCTCTTCTTTTTTTCCCTGATGAGAATGACAAAGCAGAGAAGGAAAATTTGATAATACAGGAAACAAGAAAATTAATGTAGTCTTGTCATTGGGTAGGTAGGTGAGGATGGGATTAAATAAGCAACTTGCAGTTTAGGGCAGAGTTAGAAGGAGTGTAGGTAGGGGGTTATAGTAGCAGAATAAAAAATGAGTGTATGCATAGGGTAAATGTGGTTGTGGGTGTGTGGGGGATTTTTCATGTGACTTCCTCAGTTTTTCAATAAAATAGAACACAAATCCATGAGCTGAGAGTGAAGAAGGGGGAGTATGTATGGGAAAATTGAGGAGAGATGAGGAGGTATAGACAAATCTTCTAAGGGAGTAGGAGAACAGTTAAGGAAATGTAGGATGTTTTCCGGGCATATTTTAGAGTCTACTTGATATCTGGGGTCATGGATTTGAAGTGAGCTCAGTCTACACAGGAACTGGCTAATACCAGCAACTAGAATGATCAAAGGGATAAAAGGGCAAGTACTCCCCAGTGATACAGATGTGCTGTACTTCAAAGCACGCTACAGGAAGC
Source organism: Dugong dugon (assembly GCA_030035585.1). Lineage (NCBI taxonomy): Eukaryota > Metazoa > Chordata > Mammalia > Sirenia > Dugongidae > Dugong > Dugong dugon. The sequence goes on along the minus strand of CM057463.1, from coordinate 192,071,948 downwards.
CAGCCAGCCAGCCAGCCCAGAGCCAGAATTGCTAGACATGTCACAGGACTGTCAGGAGTTGCGAAGGGACCTCAAGAAGGGCCAAGTTCTCACTGCAATTTGTGGCATCATGGCATTTGTGTATAGCTGAATAAGAAACCCGATGACGCCCATGGGGCCCACACTTGGTTGAACGTTTCTGTATGCCCCATTGTGCCTAGTCATTTTTAAACATATAAGCTCTGAATTTCTTAGACCCTAAACCCGCACTGGAGCCCTAGTGCACAGTGATTAAGAGCTATGGCTGCTAACCAAAAGGTCCGCAGTTCAAATCCACCAGCTGCTCCATGGAAACACTATGGGGCAGTTCTACTCTGTCCTATAAGGTTGTTATGAGTCAGAATCGACTCAAGGGCAACCGGTCAGGTTTTTCTTGTATATTTGCTTTTGCATCTTCTGTCAATCACTCCCACTCTTGTGACAATGATGACATGTTCACATTAATATCCAGGTTTTTTGTTGGTTTGTTTTATAATTAGAATTTCCGTAGTTGTTTATCCTTTATTCTGTATTTACATTGATTCACTGCTTTTCACCAATTGCTTCATTCTATGACTTTTATATTCCATAGTTATTTTTTAAATGTTATAAAATATGTGAGATAAATAAGTAATAAACACCAGTATAGGGATAAGACATGTACTCATCACACAATATAAGAAATAAAATAATTATACAGTTTAAGCATTCTTTATACAAACCGCTGCTCACATTCTTTCTTCTATGCAAGGTTATTACTGTTTTATATTTAGTGATTACAATATCTGTGTATTTATTCATACTTTAACAATGTATTTTTAAACAATTTAAGAATGATATGTAGAGTATGTTGTCATTTATATATATTATTTTGTAGAATTTCACAATCTATATAAATGATTGCCAGCTACTTGACTAAATGCTGATTTATGGAGCAAAAGAAGTAGTTATCAAGAAAGACAGCCTTAAGGACAAAGAAGAGTATTTTCCAAGTAGGATAGAAAAGAAAACAAAAATCTATCTATATGCATTTAATTAAGTGCAGACCTAAAATACATGGAGACAGAATAGAAAAAAGGCAACTAAACAAGAAGATAATGCCAGTGGAAAACCACTGTAGCTATATTAATACCAGTACTCAAGGCTAACATTAACCAATTGAAAGTCAGTTTAGTAACATTAAAGTCCGCTAAAATCATGTAGGGTCACCGCAAAATAAAGAAATTCACCAGAAACATGTAAAACTCTAAAGTTGTCTGTAATTGGTAACATGATCAGAAAACATATGAGAAAAACTGCAGAATTACAGTAAATAAGTACCAGCCAAAACCTATTGCCGTTGAGTTGATTCTGACTCATAGTGACCCTATAAGACATAGTAGAACTGCCCCATAACGTTTCCAAGGAGCACCAGCCTTTTAGTTAGCAGCCAAACTCTTTACCACTACACTGCTAGGTTTTCCAAATAGACACAGTTTTCCATTAGTGGAAAGTTGTTTCCTTTCATTGCAGTTATTTAAGGGAAACATGTTCTTATATCTATACAATTTAGCTTGTGATGTTGTTTATTTTCTCTCACATATTAAATAATCTGATAGTTATGTATAGAAGCTTAATTAGAATCAGGTTCACTTTGGGGTGCAAAAATAGATGATGCCATGAATTTCCTATTACCATGTTAGTCATAATGTCTGGCTTTCATACTTTCAATAGCCTTAGGATTAATCAAGGCTTAGCTTTGATCTATTTAATATAAAACTCCCCTTCAACCATTTACCTGATTGTTTTATCTTCATTGATGATTATTCTGTAGATCCATTATTTAAATATGGCAAATGGTTAAAGATTTTATCATTTCTTTTATATTTGCTAACTGAAATTGTTTTACATCAATCTGCATTTTCTAATCAGCTTTTCCATTGATTATGTTACATGAATTTAAAATAGTTTGTTTAGAGGTGGAGCCAATATGGTGGAATAGTCAGATGCTTGGTTTCATCCCTCTTACAACAAAGACCCCAAAAAACAAGTGAATCCGATATATAAGACAATCTAGGAAAGCTAAGCATCAAAGATAAAACTGAAGAATCCGCTAGGAGGATAGGTAGAAGGAAGGACAATTCAAAAACAGCAAATATGGGGAATTATGGATAGCAGGATTGCCAGAGTCCTGCTAGCTGAATATGCACAGCGTCCCCAAGATGAGGCAAGCAGCAACATCTCAAGCTGAAACCCAAGCAGCAGTGAATCAGCACGCACCTCCAGAACCAAAAAAGAATGACACCGGACCTGTGAAATGTAAGTGCAAGCTCAAGTCCCGGTCCCTAGGTCAGGCTGAAGGCTTTTGCTGATTCACGTAGCCGCGGAAACTGGTGAACCCAAGATCAGCAAAACAAACAGCATGGCTGTGGCTCACAGGCTGTGAAAACCGATGAATACCAAGATTTGCGGGCAAGATGGCAGGTAAGCTGCTAGCTCAAGTCCCAAGAACCGGAAGTCAGACGAACAAGAGCCAGCTACAGAATCCACTGTAAGCAAAAGCCCAGGAACCTTGCTAGAAAGTTCACTTACATTGCATGTAGACCACACCTGCAAGGAAACCCCCTTTCAACTGATTGGCTACTCACAGCAGATCCCATTAAGGAAGTAATCACATCATTATATGACTGTCAAACTGCATCATAACTACCAAACCACTGACAATCACGGCCCTGCCAATATGACACACAACCTTAACAATCACACCTGGGGAGTTGGTCTGAGTCATTGCCTCGGGCATCATCTAAGGCAAATGTCTTACAAGACATAGCTGAAGGTTCTCAAAACACTTCCCAACCACCCATTTTTTGCTTCTAGACCTATAACTAGACTTAAGTCCCAGCGAACCCCAAAAGGTGAGGTACAAAGTGTGAAAACCAGGAGGTACGCTACATTCCAAAAGAAATGCTTGACTTTTCTAACAAGTACAAACAGAAACCTTGGGAATATGTGTGGTAATGGCTATTAAGGATGTGGGATAATGGTGCAAGGAACATAAAGTTGGATTACTCTGAATTTATTGATAACAGCACACTAAGCACAGATTTTTCATTCAATCTTTCAGCTCGAGAGATTAAGAAAGATCTAATAATTTATTTGGTTGGTTTGCTGAAATATGGATTACATGGTGGCCTACATTAAATCGAGCTGAAGTACCAGAACTGCCTTGGTGTACTGTAGAAGAAGGTATCAAGGGCTTAAGGAAATTGGATTAGATTAAATTGGATTAGATTAAAAACTGACCAAAATTAAAGTGGATTTATCAGTTTAGAGTGTACTTATCACCTTTTACCCCAATGGTGAGGAAAAAATTTGTGAAGGGAGTCCCAGAATCCTTGAAGACTGCTGTGAATGCTATTTCATGTTAGTCAGATTTGACAGTGCTAACTGCCCTAACTGAATTAAGACACCTAACTACAGTGGGGCTACTTGGATTCTGTGGTGGTAGGGGCCAAGTGGCTGCACTCAATCAACAAACACAAGGTGGGCCCTGCCTAATGGACAACAGAGTCAAAACAGTAATCAGAAAAGTATGACTAGTATGGACTTAGGGCCTTGCTACTTAATAATGGTGTTCCTAGAAGTGAAATAGATGGGAAATCTGTAAAATATTTACTTGATCTGTACAAGCATAAGAATTTTAGGCCAAGTGAATTGCAATCTAACTCGAATCACCAGAGTAGAGAGTCATGGCCCCTCAATCAATTTCCAGATCTGAGTGAATTTACAGACCCACAACCCATTTAATGAAGGGGAGGTTGGGTCCTCTTGAGGAAGAACCAAAATATACTACCAAAAATGTATACTGATAATCTTTCTCCCAGCCTTCCCTAAAGGGATCTACGGCCTTTTGCAAGCATGACTGTTCATTGTGGAAAAGTACATAATAAGGTTTTAGGGAATTACTGGATACTGGCTCTGAACTGACACTAATTGCAGGAGAAGCAAAACATCACTGTGGCCCACCAGTCAGAGTAGGGGCATATGGAGGTCAGGTTATTAATGGAGTCTTAGCTCAGGCTCATCTCACAGTGGGTCCAGTGGAACCCTGAACTCATCCTGTTGTGATATCTGCAGTTCCAGAATGCATAATTGGAATAGATACACTCAGCAACTGGCAGAACCCCCACACTGGATCCCTGACAAGCGGAGTAATGGCTATTATGGTTCGAAAAGCCAAGTGGAAGCCATTAGAATTGCCCCTATCTAGGAAAATAGTAAACGAAAAGCAATGCCGCACTCCTGGAAGGGTTGTATATACTATTGCCACCATCAAGGGCTTAAAGGATGCAGTGGTGATGATTCTGACCACATCTCCATTTAACTTGCCTATTTGACCTGTGCAGAAAATAGATGGTTCTTGGAGAATGACAGTGGATTATCGGAAACTTAACGAGGTGATGACTTCAATTGTAGCTGCTGTACCAGATGTGGTTTCACTGATTGAGCAAATTAATACATGTACTGGTAACTGATATGCAGCAACTGATCTGGACAATGCCTTTTCTCAATTCCAGTTTCAAAAGCACACCAGAAGCTGTTTGCCTTCAGCTGGCAAGGCCAGCAATACACCTTCACAGTCCTACCTCAGAAGTATATCTGAGCTACAGACCTATGTCTTAATTTAGTCTGCAAGGACCTTGATCAATTTTCCTTTCCACAAGAGATCACATTGGTCCATTACCTTGATGACATTATGCTGATCAGACATAGCAAGGAAGAAGTATCAATGACACTGAACTCATTGGTAGAACATTTACATGCTACAGGGTGGGAAATTAATTCACCTAAGTGAACTTTCTAGGAATCCAGTGGTATATATGAAATCAGACCCAAGCAGGACCTGAAGGCACAAGTAAGTTGCATGAGGAAGTGGTCCAAATGCCCATGGTCTCCACTCCTGTCACATTAACTGCCCTCTCCCAGTCTGCACCTGTGGCCTTATAGGGAGTTCCTTATGATCAATTGATTGAGGAAGATAAAATTGATGCCTGGTTTACAGATGGTTCTGTGCTATATGCAGGTACTACTCTAAAGTGGACAACAGCAACACTGCGGCCCTTTTCTGGGACCTCCCTGAAGAACAGCAGTAAATGGAAATCCTCCCAAATGGCAGAACTTTGAGCAGTGCACCTAGCTGTACACTTTGATTGGAAGGAGAAATGGCCAGATTTTCTTCTGTGTACTGAATCATGTGCTGTGGTCAATGGTGTGGCTGGATGGTCAGGGACTTTGAAGGAACATGATTAGAAAACTGGAGGCAAGGAGCTATGGAGAAGAGATACATGGATAGACCTCTCTGAATGGGTTGAAGAAGTCAAAATATTTGTGTCTCATGTGAATTGTCACTAATGAGTGACCTTGACAGAGGAGGATTTTAACAATAGAGTGGATAGGATGACACGTTCTGTAGATACAGTCATTGTCTTTCCCCAGCCACTCCCATCATTGTCCAATGGGCTTATGAAAAAAGTGTCTGTGGTGGTAGGGGTGGAGGTTATGCATGGGCCCAGAAACATCGACCTCCACTTGCCAAGGCTGATTTGGTTACAGCCACTGCTTCTTTCCCAATCTGCCAGTAGCAGAGACCAACACTGAGTCCCCAGTATGTCACCATTCCTCAGGATGATCAGCCAGCATCCTAGTGGCAGGTTGATTACATTGGATTGCTTCCATCATAGAAAGGGCAGCATTTTGTTCTTACTCGCATAGACACTTACTCTGGTACAGATTTGCCTTTCCTACATGCAATGTTTCTGCCAAAACTACCATCCGTGGACTTACAGAATGTTTGTCCATCATCATGATATCCCACACAGCATTGCCTCAAATCAAGAGACTCGTTTCACAGAAAATGAAGTGCAACAATGGGCCTATGCCCATGGAATTCACTGGTCATCCTGAAGCAGCTGGTTTGATAGAATGATGAAATGGCCTTCTAAAGATACAATCATGGCATCAGTTAGGTGGCAATACCTGGAAGGATTGGGACAATGTTCTCTAAACCAAAAAAAAAAAAAAAAAACCTATTGGTGTCAAGTAGATTCCTATTCCTAGCGACCCTACAGGACAGAGTAGAACTGCCCTATAGAGTTTCCAAGGAGTGCCTGGTGGATTTGAACTGCTAACTTTTTGGTTATCAGCTGTGGCTCTTAACCACTATGCCACTAGGGTTTCCCAGTGTTCTCCGGGGGTCTATGGATGCTCTAAACTAGTGTCCAATATACAGTGCTGTTTCTCCCATAGCCAGGATTCATGAGTCCAGGAATCAAGGGGTGGAAATTGGAGTAGCAATACTTACTATTACCCCTACTGACCCATTTGCTAAATTTTTGTTTCCTGTCCCCATGGCCTTATGCTCTGTGGGTCTAGAGATCTTAGTTCCAAAGGAAAGAATGCTCCCACCTAGAGACAAAACACTGATTCCATTGAACTGGAAGTTAAGGATTACACCTGGCCACTTTGGGCTCCTCATGCCTCTGGATCAACAGGCAAAGAAGGGAGTTGTCATATTTGCTGGTGTGGTTGGTCCTGATTACCAAGGGGAAATCAGACTGATATTACATAATGGAGGTAAAGAAGAATATGTCTGGAATACAAGAGGTCCCTTAGGATGTCTCTTAGAATTACCATGCCCTGTGATTAAAGTCAATGGAAAACTACAGCAACCCAATTCCAACATGACTACTAATAGCCCAGACTCTTCAGGAATGAAATTTTGTATCACTCCACCAGGCAAAGAACCATGACCAGTTGAGGTGCTTGCTTAGGGCAAAGGGAATACCAAATGGGCGGTGAAAGAGGTAGTTCTAAATACCAGTTATAGCCATGGGAACAGTTGCAGAAATGAGGACTGTAGTTGTTATGGGTATTTCTTCCTTGTATGTGTGCATCAAATATTTTTATTTTCTTCGCTTATAAAATATAAGATGTAAATGAGGCTAATGCACTTTTGGTTGTATGCATGTTAGTTGTATCATATTATGCACAAGTATGACTTTTCAGTTGTCTTTATAAATCTAGTATAGTTTAAGGAAAAGTTGACACCCATTAGCCCTCTACTTTTCCAAACATGCTGTCCTTCTCTAGCAAATGATTCCTCCTGATGGCATGTCCAAAGCAAGTGAGTCAAATAATGCTCTGTTGTGAACTACAAGGTTTTCATTGGCTAATTTTCTGAAGTAGATCATCAAGTCTTTCTTCCTACTCTGTCTTAGTCTATGTCATGGTTTGAATTATGTCCCCAAAAAAATGTGTGTATCAATTTGGCTGGGCCATGATTCCCAGAATTGTGTGGTTGGCCTCCATTTTGTGATTGTAATTTTATGTTAAAGAGGATTAGGGTGGGATTGTAACACCACGTTTACCCAGGTTACATCCCTGATCCAATGTAAAGGGAGTTTCCCTGGGGTGTGGCCTGCACCACCTTTTATCTCTCAAAAGATAAAAGGAAAGGGAAGCAAGCAGAGAGTTGGGGACCTCATACCATCAAGAAAGCAGCGCCAGGAGCGGAGCACGTCCTTTGGACCAGGGTCCCTGTGCCGAGAAGCTCCTAGTCTTGGGGAACACTGATGAAAAGACCAAGAGAGAGAGAAAGCCTTCCCCTGGAGCTGACACCTTGAATTTGGACTTCTAGCCTACTTTACAGTAGGGAAATAAACTTCTGTTTGTTAAAACCATCCACTTGTGGTATTTCTGTTATAGCAGCACTAGATAACTAAGACAGAATTTGGTACCAAGAGTGAGGTGCTGCTCTAACAGATGCCTAAAATGTGGAAGCAGTTTCAAAACTGTGAATGGATAGAGGTGCTGCAGTGACAGAGGACCAGCAGCAGCAGAGAAGCAACAGCAGCAGAACAAGGAGACCAGTGTGAGATGGCACTGGAGCCAACGCACGGAGCAAGAGAGCTGAGTGCCTGTGTGCGGGAAGCTTCCTGGCGGAGTGGGGTGCCTCCACGCGCTTACCGGTGGAGCTACCAAGCTTTGGAACACTTGCCCCAGCAGGGCCGATGCAGGCGTGAGGCCCAAGGGCCAAGAGGTCACAGGAAACAGAAGCAGAGGCTGAAGAGACAAGGGACACAAGAAGCCGAGCTGCCTCAGTCTCAAAAGGTATGGCCATGACCTCAGGGGTTTTAAAGGGTGGAGCAATGGCCTCTGGTGCTTCGTAAGGGTGGAGTCGCCACTCAGATGGACTGGAAGATCAATGAATTTTCAACAGAGGATTTCGAAATACTTTCCATGTACCTCAGAAAAAATTTAAATGATTGCTTTGCTTCTCTTCATTTTCTGATACCCTTTACATAAAAATCTACTTCTTATATGCACAAATTGTGTCTACAAAGAAGGTAAAGGTAGCCTATAAAAAAAAAGGAAATATTTATCAAGTCTCAGATATGTACCCAGTGAAATATTATCACATTAGTCTAAAACAAAACTCTTGCCATGTTGTTATAATCATTTCACAATAAGAAAGCGGTTCAGAGAAAGAATATAAATTGACCACTATAAAAGAATAGATCAGGAATTGAAATCCAACAACATCTAGTTCAAAATATGTTAAATTTATATCATAGAAGAGCTTATTATCTTCACTGTGACACCAACTAACATTTTTAAGACTAAGGTAGAAAATTAAATTTATTTATTAACTTTTTAGTACATTTATTCATTCATTTAATATTTGTAGATGACCTATATAATCAAAGCACAGTGCTTCTGGGAATTTTAATATAGAACAAATAGTTCCTTCAACAAACCTGACTGAGTGTATTCTATATGTTAGCTCTCTATTAAGATCTAGGGAAACAATGGTAAATAAGACACTGCATGGCTCAAGGAGCTCACAGTTTGATGGTCCTGCATAAAAAAGCAAACTTTCCAAGCTATAGGACAATAGCAAACAATTTGTTCAGATGTGGTATAAGACTTCTGTAGGGGCTATGCTTCCACAAAGAAATCTTGAATAAAATAATCTTCAATAAAATAACTTCTGGCTGAATGATTTCATTCTGCAACATGTAACAATATATTTTAACATGCCACAAATATCTTGAGGTATTAAGTTAATATTATGGCCTATATTGGCATAAGTACTAATGTTCACAAACTCTTACAGTAGTATCTCATAGTTACTTTAATTTGCAATTCCCTGATGACATATGATGCCGAGCATCTTTTCATATGCTTACTTGCCATCTGGATATCTTCTTTCCTGAGGTGTCCAATCTTTTTCCCACTTTTTAATTGGGTTGTTTGTTCTCTTATTGTTGAGTTTTAAGAATTTAAGAATTCTCTGTGTATTTTAGATACGAGCCCTTCATTAGACATGTGATTTGAAAATATTTTCTCTATGTCTGTGGCTTCTCTTTTCATTCTAACAGTGTCTTCCGCAGAAACCCATTGTAGTTGAGTCAATTCTGACTCATAACAACCCTATTGGACAGAGTAAAATTGTCCCAGAGAGTTTCCAGGGAGTGGCTGGTGGATTCCAACTGCTGACCTTTTGGTTAGCTGCCGAGCTTTTAACAACTTCACCACCAGGGGTACCATCCTCCACAGAGCAGTTTTTAATTTTAATAGTCTAATTTAGCAACTTTTTCTTTATTGATGACGCTTTTGGTGTTATATCTAAAAACTCATCCTCAAAACCAAGGTCATGCAGATTTTCTCCTATGTTACCATCTAGAAGTTTTATATCTAGGTCAATGATGCATTTTGAGTTAATTTTTGTGAAAGGTGTGAGATCTGTGCCTAGATTCGTTTCTTTGCATGTAAATGTCCAGTTGTTCCAGCAATATTTGTTGAAAAGACTATTCTTTCTCCATTGAATTTATTTTGCTTTTTTGCGAAAGATCAGTTGATTACATTTGTGTAATTCTTTTTTCTGCGATATTGATTATGTTCCATTCATTTGTTTATTTCTTTGCCAGTACCATGCTGTCTTGATTACTGTAGCCGTATAGAAATCTTGAAGTTGGATGGTGTCGGTACTCTGACTTCGATTTTCTTCTTCAATATTGTGTTGGCTATTCTGTGTCTTTTTCCTTTCCGTATAAACTTTAGAATCAATTTGTCAGTAACCACGAGGTAACTTTCTGGGAATTTGACTGGGATTGCATTGAATCTATAGAATAAATTGGGCAGAACATCTTAACAATATTGTCTTCTTATCCGCGAACACAGACTATCTCTTCATTTACTTAGATCTTCTTTGATTCCTTTTTACCAGTATTTTGTAAATTTTCAGATACATATCCTGCAAATATTTTGTTAGCTTTTTACCCAAGTGTATCTCTCTCTCTCTTTTGCTTGCTAATGTAACTAGTATTGTCTTTTTACTTTTAAATTACAATTGTTTATTACTGATATATAGAGAAAAAATTGACCTGTGTACGTTAACCTTGTATTCTGCAACTTTGTTGTAACAGTTTATTAGTTCCAGAAGTTTACAACTTTGGCATACTCTATGTTGACAGTCATGTGATCTGTGAACAAAGACAGTTTTTTTTCCTTCCTTCCCAATCTGGATAATTTAACTTCCTTTTCTTGTCTGTTTGCATTAGCTAAGATTTCCAGTGCTATGTTGAATAGGAGTCCTGAGAGGGAACATCCTTGTCTTGTTCTCAGTCTTAAGGAGAATGCATCTAATTTTTCACCATTAACTATGATATTAGCTGCAGGGTTTTTGTAGATATTCTTAATCAGTTTGAGGAAATCCTCCTGTATCCCTTTTTTCTGAAGTTGTTTATTATAAATGGGGGTTGGATTTTGTCAAATGCTTTTTCTTTGACTATTGACATGGTCATATTATTTCTTTAACATGCTGATGTGATGGATTACATTAATTGATTTTTCAATACTGAACCAGCCTTGCATACTTGGAATAAATTCCACTTGGTCATGAGTAATAATTCTTTGTATGCATTGTGGAATTCAGTGTGTTCATATTTTGTTGAGGATTTTTACAGCTATGTTCATAAGAGTCAGTGCTCTATAGTTCTCCTTTCTTGTAATGTCTACTTGGTTTGGGTATTAGGATAATGCTGTAATGAAGAAGTGTTCCCTCTGCTTCTGTTTTCTGGAACAATTGGAAAGGATTGGCATCATTTCTTTAAATGTTTGGTAGACCTTACTTGTGAAACCGTCTGGGCCTGGTGCTTTAAGTTTTGGAAGGTTATTAATTATTGATTCAATTCCTTTGATAGATGTAGGCCTATTCAGATTATTTATTCTCTATTTCCTTGTATGAGTTTTGGTATTTTGTGCCTTTCAATGACAGAAATTTGAAAGCTGTGGTCTATTACAGCTACATTATCAAATTTTGGACATAGTGTTATTTGTAATATTCCTTTACTATCCTTTCAATGTCTATGGGATCAGCAATGATGATCTGTTTTTCATTTGTGACATTTTGAATTTGTGTCTTCTTTTCTTTTTTTTACCAACATTAGGTAGCCTAATTAGAATCTTATCAAATTTTTTGATCTTTTAAAGAAACTTTTTCTGGCTTCACTGATTTCTCTCTCTCTCTCTCTCTTTTTTTTTTTTTTTTTTTCCTGTTTTCAATTTTATTGATTTTTGCCTTAATTTTTATTTCTTTTCTTATGCCTACTTTATTTTTATTGCTCTTCTTTTCTTAGTTTTCTAAAGTAGAAGTTTATATTATTGATTTTAGATACTTCTTCTTTTCTAATATATGTACCCAATGCTGTAAATTTCCCTGTATTATTTTTTTCTGGACCCCACACTTTTTTTGGCTTGTACTTCCATTTTAATTTAGTTCAGGTTGTTTTTGTTTTTTTAATTTCTTTTGAGACTTCTTCTTTGACCCATGTATTATTTAGAAGTGTGTTGTTTAACCTCCAAATATTTTGGGATTTTCAAGCTATCTTTCTGTCCATGATTTATAGTTTAATTTCATTTTGGTCTGAGAACATACTTTGTATGATTTCTATTCTTTCATTTTTGTTACAGTGTGTTTTATAGACAGAATGTGGTCCCTTGGTGAATGTTCTATGTAAGCTTGAGAAGAAGGTGTATTCTGCTGTTTTTGGATAAAGTATCATGTAACTGACAGTTAGATCCAGGTGATTAGTAGTGCTTTTCAGTTAAACTATATTGTATCTGATTTTCTCTCTGCTGCATCTGTCCATTACTAATAGTGGGGAGTTGAAATCTCTAACTGTAATAGTGTATTCCTCTATTTCTCCTTGCAGTTCTATCAATTTTGACTCATATGTTTAGATACACAGTTGGTAGGTGCATACGCTTAAGGATTGTTATGTCGTCTTGAAGAATTGACACCTTCAACGTTAGGCCATGTCCCTCTCTATCCCTGATAATTTTCCTTGCTCTGCTTTTAATTTGTACACTAGCTCATTCACATTTTAAGTGATTATTAATATAGTTAGATTAATATTTACTAAGTTTGTAACTGCTTTCTGTTCATTGCACTTGTTCTTTGTTCTTTTACAACTTTTCTATTTCTGCCTTCTTCATTTTTAATAGAGTATCTTGTATGAATTTTTCCTCACATCTTTTAGCATATAAATCATACTTCTTTTTAAAATATTTTTAATGGTTGCTCTAGACTTTGCAATATACATTTACAACTACTCCATGTCCATTTTCAGGTAACAGTATATAGCTCATAGTGCAGGTACCTCATAACAGAGAGTTCCCAATTTTCTCCCTCCCATCCTTTATAAAACTGTTGTCATTCATTCACTTATCTATGTACTATAATCACCCAATACTGTCTTTCTATTGTTACTTTGGAGCCCTGGTGGTGCAGTTGTTAAGCATTCGGCTGCTAACCAAAATGTCAGCAGTTAGAATCCACCAGCTTCTCCTTGGAAACCCTATGAGGCAGTTCTACCCTGTCCTACCAGATCCCTATGAGTAGGAATCAACTCAATGGCAATCTTTTTTTATGTTTTGTTTTATTTTGGAATTACTTTAAACAGTTTTCTCTTTGAACAATAAGATAAGAGATATAAATCTTTTATTATACCTTTATTTATTCCTTCTCTGACACTCTTCCTTTTTTTTTAACCTTTCCAAGTTTCTTACCTATATTATTTTCTTTCTCTCTGAAAAACCTCTAACATTAGCTTCATGGATGAGGATCAATGTAAAGCCAGTTCCCAGAAACTGGAGATCAATCATATCTCCACTTTCCTACTTCATCATATCTGAAGTTAGCCACCCATGTAGCCCTCTCTTTCTCTGTCCCTAGCCACCTGGGGTTAGGTCAGACTTACAAGTTAAGAGAACATCATCCTTGAGTTTGTTAATTTATTGGAACAATTCACAGAAGATATTGTACTTAAGACTACTGGTTTTATTATAGTAACAGAACATAAATCAGGATCACCATAAGGAAGAGATACACAGGAGAGATCTGGGAAGGTTTCGAAGGCAGAGCTTTCACGTCCCAGAGAGGGCATGTCACCTTCCCTTTGCCAATCAACAAGTTCTCTGAGCCTTAGTGTTCCATGCTTTTATTCGTTGATTCCTCATGATAGGCTAAATCATACCTCCTCCGGCTAGGTGTTATCAGCCTCCCAGGTGAATCTTTTCTGGTCTAGCTAGCTTCCACTCAGCAGCACAAGTCCTCAGATGTGGGATGGAAATCCCAGACAAGGCACCCCAGTTACTCCAAGGGTTATTTCTCCAGACCCAAGGACAAAAGCCAGCTTATTTCGGGTAGAACTAGATCCTTTACCCCACAGCAGGTCTAATGGTGGCACATTTCCTCAGTTCTTTTTGTTTGTCTGGGCAAATCTTTATGTTTCTTTTAAATTTAAGGATATTTTCATTGGGAACAGAGTCATAAGTTGGTGATTATTTTTCGTTCTGCATTTTAAATATTTTACTGCATGCTCTTCTTGCTTGGTATCTAAACCAGAAGTCCAATGTAATTCTTATCCTTGTTTTTGTATATGGGAAGTGTGTTTTGTTTGTTTGTTTTTTCTTTTTGTTTTTCTGCTCTCTGGGACTTCCTTCAAGATTCTGTCCTTGTGTTTTGGTTTCCTGCAATTTGGGTATGATATGCTTATGTGTAGATTTTTTGAAATTTATCCTGATTGATGTCAAAAAAGAGGTAATGAAATATTGACTGATTGATCAAACTACACATTGCATTGCTGCTAACAATCCTTCATTTGTAATTGATTATTATGTATGAAAAATGTCTAGCATGGAAATAATTAAAGCAGTAAACATATATAATTCATTAACAATTAAAGAAAATATGTTTGATATATTTGGTAATTGAACAAGGAAATGTGAGTTAATTCATTTAAAATAAAATTTTATTTCAATATAAGAAAATTTTTTAAATCACTTGCTATGCTTCACATAATGATTAAATTTATTATGTGAAATCACTGTTTATTTTTGTAAATGTTACATTGCTTCATAGATGTTTTATTGAATTAGTATATTGAAACTAAAGTTTGAATAACTGCTATATCATTAGTCAATATAAAATATTTTCTGATAGTAACCTTTTTTACTTATTAAAAATAAAGCTGTGCATGTTGAAGAAAAGATCATTTCAAGCCATCTTATTATGCAGTTATTTCCAACCTTCTGCCACTCAAATCGAAATAAGTTATATGAGTATAGGGGGTGTTTTAAAGACTAATATTGTTTGTTATAGGTTAAGTGTCATTGAGTCGGCTTCAACTCATAGCAACCTTATGTATAACAGAACAAAATATTGCCCACTTCTTTGCTCCCTTCACTATCAATCCTGTGTTTGAGCCCACTGTTGCAACCACTGTATAAATCCATTTCATTGATGGGCTCCTTCTCTTTTACTGACCCTCTACTTTACTAAGCATGATGTACTTCTTCAGTGACTGTTCTTTCCTGCTGACCTGTCCAAAGTAAGCAAGAGGAAGTCTCATCATTCTCGCTTCTAAGGAACATTCTGGCTTAGCTAGGAAAAAAAATCAAGATGGTAGAAAGTATGAAAATATTTTGATATGAAATATATGATTTGATTTAAAGTAAATACATAAAGTTTGGCCCTTGTTAACAGATGCTATTTCTCTCTCTCTCTTTTTTAGTTTGTTTCTTAAATATTCCTGCAATTTGTACTATGAAAATAAGTCAGTGTAACACAGCTAGAAGTAGTCATCTTCTTGCAATGCTTCCTTTTCTTCTGGGAAAACAAATAGTCATCATATTGGTTGTATTACTGTGAGCTTCTTCAGACTATATATTGATATGAGATTCGAACCCTTAATTTGCTCTTCCATGAATGGTCCAGAAGTGTACAGTTAAGTTTCTGAACGTTGTTTTCTGTCATTACTATTGTATCATTTTATAACCACTTTTCTTTTTTTGAAGAAAAATTTGACTTTGAGACTATTCCTTGGACTCAAGTTATGATTTGTGGCTGGTGTCACTATACATTTCTTTGTCTACTGAGGCCCAGTGATTGGTTATCTCTTCCAATATGCTGGATATTCATTTATTCAAGCACATGTTTGTTCAGCACATTTTAATTTAGCGTCCACTTCTGCCCACTGCTATTATAATTACCAAGGAGACAACAGAAAACAAAGCACACAAGGCATTATGGAAATAGATACTGGCAATTCATTCTATTAAGACATCGATGACTGCCATACTGGTTTCATGTGGAATCAAATGCTACTTAAATAGGAAACTTTCTATTGGATGGTGAATCAGTGAATCAGAGAAAAGTCAATTACTCTTCTATTATTGCATTAAACCTCAACTTAAGGACACTGGGTCAAAACTTTTAACCTGAAAGATCAAAACTGAAACAGTAATTTTAAAATAAATGCTGAAATAGCAATAAAAGCGGATGACTCTACCTTTCCCCCATCCTTTACCCCTATACTTCTAACAGAAACCACATTAAATAATCCCTGAAGCAAATATTTGTTGCCATTCTCAATTTTCTGGAAGAATGTCAAGTCTTAAAACAGAGTGTGGGCTTAGGCGTGTAGAGTGAGATGAGAGATGCCACCTGTCTTAGGCTGGGTTCTCTAGAGAAGCAAAACCACTAAAGCATATAGGAGTGGCTGGTGGATTCCAACTCTTGACATTTTGGCTAGCAGCTGAGCTCTTAACCACTACACCACCAGCACTCCAAATATATACAAAGAGAGATTTATATTAAAGAAATGACTCATGTAGTTGTGGATGCTGGAGTGTGGATCAGGATGGAGGCTTCTCCTGATTCATGTAAATGCAAGGGCTGGCAAACCCAAGATTGGCAAGTCAGACAGCAGGGCTCTGGCTCACAGACTGTGAAGACTAATGAGTCCCAAGATCGGCAGGCAAGAAGGCAGGTAAGCTGCTAGCTGAAGTTAGATAAACAGGAGCCAGCTGCAGGATCCAGTGGGTGCAAAAGCCCACAAAACTTTCCAGAAAGTCCACTTATATTGGATTCAGGCCATACCTGCAAGGAAACTCCCGTTCAATTGAACAGCTACTCACAGCAGATCACATCACAGAGGTGATCACATTATATCAAATCTCATCTTGGAGGTGATCAAGACTGCCAAACTACATCATAACTGCCAAACCACTGAGAATCATGGCCCAGCCAAGTTGGCACACTACCTTAACAATCACACCTCCTCTTTGTGGTCCTCATTTCTTTAGATCAGAATGTTAAAACATAATCATACTATGTTTGAAAACAAAACATAGACATTTCATCCATAAGTCATAATGACAATTAAGAGATATTTAGAACTAGATCACAATGAAAGCAGTACAACTAAAAATTTATGAGATTCAGAGAAATTTTTGTGTATGAATAATTTATAGCCTTTTATATGTAGAGAAAGCAAAAAAGTAAAAATAAACATTCAAATCAAGAATTGAGGAAAAATACGTATACGTAAAAAAATGAGTTAACAAATAAAACAACCTGCCTCCAAACTAGAACAAAACTAAAATGTAGTTCTATAAAAAAAAAAGACACCACCAAAAATCAATATTAAGAATAATTGTAGAGATTAAATCATCTAACAAATATATTTTACATTTAAAAGTCATAGAAAAAGTGAATGTAATAATACAAAAATTAAATATTGTAAATATAAATAAGATGGATAAATTTCCAGATAAAATGAGAAACCAAATTAATTCAAGAATTTAAAAACTTTAAAATAGACTAATAGTCATATAGGACATTGTATCATTAAGCAAAATCTTACATATGCACACACACAGGGAGTAAACTTTTATTAAAACTTCAATGAACAAATAATTCTTAATCGTGTTCTTGCATAAATTTTGGCCAGAGTAAAAGGACAGTTATAAGATTCAGTTTATATAATCTTTATACCAAAATTGGGAAGGATTGTGTCTTAGTTATTTAGTGCGGTTATAACAGAAATACCACAAGTGGATGGCTTTAACAAACAGAAGTTTATTCTCTCACAGTTTAGGAGGCTAGACGTCTGAATTCAAGGCACCAGCTCCCGAGGAAGGCTTTCTCTCTTTATCAGTTCTGGAGGAACTCATTAATCTTCCCCTAGTCTAGGAGATTGTCAACACAGGGAACCTGGGTCCAAAGGATGCACTCCACTCTTGATGCTTCTTTCTTGGTGACATGAGGTTCCTCTCCTCTCTGCTTGATTCTCTCTTTTATATCTCAAAGCAGATTGACTCAAGATAAAACCTAATCCTGTAGATTGAGTCCTGACTCATTAACATCATAGAGGTTAGGATTTACAACACATAGGATAATTACATCAACCACGAAATGGTGGACAACCACACAATACTGGGAATTATGGCCTAGCCATGTTGACACTCATTTTGGAAGGACACAATTCAATCCATAACAGATAGTATAAAAAAACAAAATATACATAAAACATCCTCACTAAATTAATACGCATGTAAAACATTTCCATAACTTAGCAAATTAAATCCAACAACATATCCAAGATAAATCATGATTATTAGACTTTGTACATAGAATGCTATCATGGCTTATAATCAAGATATATAGTAATGAAATTTAACACATTAATAGAATGAAGGAGAAAAATGAACGTGTCTCATTAGAGGCAGAAAAAAGTATTTTCTAAAGTTCACTCCCTAATTACAATTTAAAAATAAAACATACAGAACACCTTAACCAGCTGCCAACAGAAGTTCCTTATCCTAATATTATTCCATTTTCTGTAAGAAATACGATATTTCAGGATCTCACTTTAGAAGGATTTCAATAAATTTTGTAAAAAAGAATATTTCCTATCATTTCTAGTATTCATCAGTGTACCGTTCATCTTACTCAACATACAAATAGAGATAAATAAAATGGGAAATAAGTATAAGGATTGGAAAATAATAATCATTTTTTGCAGGTAATACAATCATCTATACAAAACACTTATAAAATTTAGACATAATATCAGAACTAGTAATGGAAGTCAGTCAGTGTCCTGGATATAAGCTTAAAATTCAAGGATAATTTGCTTTCTTACATAGCAACAACAAAAATCACAAAACAGTACCCAAAGATAAAACGTTCATAAATGAAACACAACTCTAAGAAACACTGTGATAAGTTTTACAAAGAATGAGCAAAAACTTACAGAAAAAATACTATCTAAGGTGACCAAGTCCTCACTGTTGTCGCTATG
Organism: Dugong dugon; assembly: GCA_030035585.1. Taxonomy (NCBI): domain Eukaryota; kingdom Metazoa; phylum Chordata; class Mammalia; order Sirenia; family Dugongidae; genus Dugong; species Dugong dugon. Next base: position 192,053,241 of record CM057463.1, on the reverse strand, counting down.
AGTTGGAACCCACTTGAGGGCAACGGGTTTTTTTATTGCCCATTACTTAACTACTGATTGGGCTTGACAAAACTTTAGTCAGTCTTCTTTCCTCCCCACAGGCCACTGAACACTGGCTCTTCCCCAAGTGTAAGCAAGCACTAAGCAGTAGAGTATTCCCCTTTAACAGCTCATTTCGGATCAGCTGATCATAGAAAGAGGTATTTTCTGTCCCAAAAGGTGCTTTCTGCTTACCCTCATCCACTTGCCCAATTTCCCCTGAAAATTCTTGCTAGCCCTGCTTATTCCTCCCTGTAAAAGAAAGTCTTTTCTATTTCGTTTTGAAATGCTTGCAGATCTTAAGTTCAGAGCATTGTCCTTATTGCAATAGTTTTTTCAAATGAAGTCTCTCCTCACCTACCTCTCGATTTATTTAATTTTAATGAGGGATGTAAAAGGATGAGTGCATGCCTTGTTCACTGATGGGAACACTTAATATCCTGTAATTGTCAATTTTCTACAAATTATTCTATATAGTCAATTCAGATACAATTAAAGTCCCAAAAGAATTATTTCATGGTCCATTAAAATCTCAAGATGAGTCTGAATTAGAAAATAAGAAAAGAAAAATATGTTCCAGCTGATATTATGCCTTTTATTATAATACTGTCATAAAGAATAAAGTGAAGTCCTGATGCAAAGATAGTGAAATATTTTAATATAACAAACCACATACAGTACGAAAACTTATATATAGAATAAGAAAGTACAAATCAGTGGGAAATGAATAATTGGTGTTAAAACAATTGACTTCCTATTTGGAGGAAAATGCCATCTCTATTTCATACTTAAAATGAAAACAAACACCAGATTGAAAAAAAGTCTAAATTAAAAAATTAATTAAACATCCAAACTCTTTGAGGAATTAAAAACAATTCAGCAATATTATGAGCAATATCCATTGATCAGATGCAAAGGATAAGTCAATGAAAGAGGCAAATGAAATTTCTGCTCTCATAGAGCATACAATTTTATACACAAAGTCGTTAAGGGCACTTCATAAAAAGAAAAAAAGTTTAAAAAATATGGAATATTAGAAGGTCAAAAGTGCTATGGCAAAAATAAGGCAGGAAATGGGGATAGTGAGTGCTCAGGAAATGTAATTTGAAATAGGGTCAATGAAGGAGAAAATATTCTTAGGACTTTGTTGTAAGGAAGGAATTCTTAAAAAAGACAAAATAAGTTTCACTCATAAACTTTCTAATGGTCAAAATACAGCACAAAGCTAAAAGCAAGCACTACACTGGAAGAAAATGTTGGAGATACCTAGTTTTCACATTAATATTTTGCTATCATACACATGTGTGTGTGTGTATATATAACATAGATATACTTATATATTATATATATGTATACATAGTAAAAAGTAAACATAAAATTGAACAAATAATATGAACAGGGAATTTATAGATGAGGAAATCAGAATGGTCAGTATAAATAATCTATAATTAGTAATTAAGGAAAAATACAATAAAACAAAGAAACAATAAACTTCACAGAAACAAATTTAACAAGTATATGAGAAAAACCTTTCAAGGATTTCATATTAGCAGTTTCCTCTGCTAAAGAAGAAAGGGAATGGAGTATGAAAAGCACACAAAGAAGACGTTATAAGTGTCAGTGATGCTATGATTGTTTTACAAAGAATGGAAATTAAGCAGTAAGTTAATATTTGTTAATCTTTTGTAATGGGTTCATGAATATATATGAATGATTATGTTATTTCTCCTTGTACTTTCTGTAGTTTTAAATAACTCATTAAAATTGAGAAATTAAGTCTGTCAGTGGAAAAATGTTATAAAATTTAAGGAGTATGCTTATCAGTTGAACTAGTGATTTTCAATTGTCAGAATTGAAATTATATGTATAGAATTATTTGTGTAATATGCATCTTTTAAATGTTTTCTATTCTATAGAAATGCACACACTAGGTAATAAAGGTATGCTAGTGGTTTCTAATCTTTTGTCATTTTTCTGTTAATGCTCCATGAAGCTAATTTCTTATATCACTCTTTCATTAATGAAGAACCAATGTTATGTTGCATTAAGTACCAATATGAGATGACAGAAAAAGAGACTTAGAAACAGAAGAATGCATGCCATTGAAGAAGCAAAGTGGAAATATAGGACAAGAGAAGGAGAAAATAGCTCCAAATCACTTAGAAGAGGAGAATGGTGAGGAAAGCACATGGATATAGAAAGAGGCAGCCACAATCTGTTAGGGTAATGTTTCTCACTGTGTGGACCTCGGAACTTGTTTAGAAATGCAAATTCTTTGGCTCATAACCCGATGTAAAAAGCAGTTACCAGAGGTGGAGCCAGCTTGGCGCCATAGACGGATGCATCATGCTGTCCCTCTGCAGCAAAGACTTGAAAAATTATGTAAAATAGATACAAACATCAATCCTAGAATCTTAAACATCAAATGAAAGCATAAAGAACCAGATCAAATGTGGAATGGAGGAAGAAACTGAAGGAAAACAGAGAATGAGGAGAGATACAGAGTGCAGGTACCCTGCCAACTAACATGGCAGTGTTGCTATCTTAGTCATCTAGTGCTGCTATAACAGAAATACCACAAGTGGATAGCTTCAACAAAGAAAAATTTTTTCTCTCACAGTCTAGCAGGTTGCAAGTCCAGATTCAGGGCATCCACTCCAGTGGAAGGCTTTCTCTGTCAGCTCTGGAGAAAGGTCCTTGTGAGGCATTAGTCTTCCCTTGGTCTAGGAGCATCTCAGCACAGGAACTTAAGGTCCAAAGTATGCCATCTGCTCCTGGCACTGCTTTCTTGATGATATGAGGTTCCCATGTGTCTCTACTCTCTTCTCTCTTTTGTACCTTGTGTCTATTATATATATATTATGTCTATTCAATCTTGTATATCTCATCAGTATAACTGTCGCTAATCCATCTTATTAGATCATAGTGATTGAATTTACAACACATAAAGAAATCTCATCAGATTACAAAATGGTACACAATTATACAATATTGGGAATCATGACCCAGTCAAGTTGACAGATATTTTTTGGGGACACAATTCAATCCATGACAGTTGCCATCTTGGAACACTGCCAGCAATAACCCCAGACAAGGAGTACAGGAAGACTACTTCATGGAGCTCCCAACAAGAGACAGAGCATCCTTCCCATACGCCACCTCCACTCCATTGTCGCCAGTCCCAGGTCTGCCCAACCCCCACACCCTCCAGCCACCCATTTTTTTCTCTCTCTTTTTTTCTCTTTCTCTTCCATCCTATAACAGTACATCATGCTTCCTTCTCGCTGGCCCCCACCATGCTATCACGGCTAAAGCACACCAAAGCACTCAGGCCTGCCATCAAACTGGACACACACTGCCTCTCCCCCACCACGTCTCAACCAGCTGAAGAAAGGTGGAAAGCGAGCCTATATCACTCCATGTCTGACACCCCTTTCTATCTGGAAAGGGACTGTAAATGCTCCCACACTGCTGGAACACACACTGTAAATGCTCCCACACTGCCTCAACCACCTTGCAAAACCAGTGTACGGTGAAGCAGGTTCACCCTGCCTGCTGTTGCCCTGCCCACCGAGACAAGGTGGTGACAGCTATTGCACCCACAGATGAGCAAACAGCAAAACACACCTGACTCACCCAACCTGACATAACAAAAAAAAAGAACATTCAATCAATAAATAAAGAAAATAATACCTTAATGTCTTGGAGACAAGAAACAATATCAAAAAAGAGCAGGACAAGGTGGCTTGAGCAAGTGACCAAAATAAAGAAGCAGATAACCTTCCAGTAGAAAAGTAGGCAGTGGAACTACCTGATACAGAATTCAAAAGACTAATATTTATGGCTGTCCAAGGTATTAGGAAAGAGATCAAGGAAAACATAGACAAAACCAAGGAAAAAATAGAAAAATCCTGGAAAACACAGATAAAACCAACAAAAACATAGCTAAAATCAAGGGAAACACAGACAAAGCAATAGAAAAATTCAAGAAAGTAATGCAAGAATGAAACTTCAAAATAAACAAACAATTATAAATCATACAAAAACAGCCACTAGAAAACCAAAAGATACAGAATAAAATTTCAGAAATGGAGGACTCAATAGAAGATAAAAAACCAAAAAATCAAACCTGTTGCCGTTGAGTTGATTCTGCCTCATTGTGACCCCATATGACAGAGTAGAACTGCCCCACACAGTTTCCAAGGAGTGGCTGCTGGTTTTAAATTGCCAACCTTTTGGTTAGCAGCAGAGTTTTTAACCACTGCACAACCAGGGATCCCAATGAAAGGTACTAGGAGCAAATTTGAAACAATGGAAGACAAAATGAGTGAGATTGAATACAAATCTATGGATGCTATTTTGAGGAAAAATCAGTGAAAAGAATGAAGACAAATGAAGAAAACCTAAGAATTATGTGCGGCACAATAAAGAGCAAAAATCTGCACGTAATCAGAGTTCCAGAACAGGGGGAGAAAATGGAAAACACAGAAAAGATTGTTGAAGATTTGTTGGCAGAAAACTTCCCAAATATTATGACAGATGAAAAGCTGACCATCCAAGAAGCTCAATGATCCCCATATAAGGATGATCCCAAAAGAAAATCAGCAAGACATGTTATAATCACATTTGCCAAAACCAAAGACAAAGAATCCTGAGAGCAGCTTGAGAAAAATGAAAAGTCACTTACAAAAGGTAAATAATGAGACTAAACTCTGATCACTAAGCAGACACTACGTGGGCAAGAAAGCAATGGGATGATATATATAAACTCTTGAAAGAAAAAAAAAATGCCAACTAAGAATAATATATCCTGCAAAACTCTCTCTATAATACAATAGTGAATTTAGGACATTTCCAGATAAACAGAAATTAAGGAAAACTTAATGAAATATTAAAAAGCAAACTTACATGCAAACTTACACGAAATATTAAAGGGAGTCATTTGGTTAGAGAACGAACAACATCAGACAAAAACTGGAGTCTAGGACAAGGATAGTATCAGACAGATACCAACCTAGGTGAAGAACTCTCAATAATAAAACAAAGCTAAAATATATGAAACAGAGAATCAGAGACATCAGTCTGTAAATGACAACAATGTCAAAACAATAAAAGGGGGAATAAATGGTGTAGGTATAGAACTTTCAAATGGAGAGGAACTCAAGGCTATATCAAGTAATAAAAGACTGGTTCAAACTTAGGAAGATAAAGATAAATTTCAAGGTAACTAAAAAGACAGTTAAACACACTCATCAGAATAAAAAAAAGTCTCAGTAAACACAAAATCTATAATAACAAAAAAAATCTACAAACAAAAGGAATTCAGTACAGGAAAGCAAGAAGAGCAAAGAAAATGTCAGCACCACAAAAAAAACAAAAGCACAACATGACAGCAAAGAGCTCATACTTATCGATAATCACATTGAATGTAAATGGCTTAAAGTCACCTATAAAGAGATGGAGGGGGCAGAATAGATAAAAAAGCATAACCCATCTGTATGCTGTGTACAAGAGACACACCTTAGACACACAGACATAAATATATTAAAAGTCAAAAGGGTAGAAAAAAATACATAAAGTAAACAGTAACCAAAAAAGGCTAGGGCTGGTTTACTACTGCTACTATTTTATCTCAGATAAAACAGATTTTAAGGCAAAAGCCACCATTAAAGACAAGGAAGGACATTATATAATGATTAAAGTGTCAACCCCCAAGAAGACATAACCTTAATAAATATCTACACATCCAACTACAGGGCTCCAAAATACAGAAAATAAATTCTAATGGCTCTGAATACAGAAATAGACAATTTCACAGTAATAGTAAGTGACTTCAACACACCACTCTCAGTAAAGGACAGAAAAACTAGAAAGAAACTCAACAAAGATACAGAAGTTGTAAAAGCAAAAATCAACAACTTAACCTCATAGACATATATAGAACCCTCCACCCAACAGTAGCAAAGTGTATATTCTATTCCAATGTACGTGGAACATTCTCGAGAATAGACCACATTTTAAGACACAAAGCAACCATCAAAAAATTATGTAACATCAAAATAATACAAAGCGTTCTCTCTGGTGACAAGGCCATAAAAGAAGAAATCAATAACAGGAAGAGCAAGGGAAAAAAATCAAATACATGGAAACTGAATAAAACCTTGTTTAAAAACAACAGGGTAATAGAAGAAATCAAAGAGAAAATAAAAAAAATTCCTAGACTCAAAGGAGAATGAAATGTATAAAAACAACAACTTTGAGACACAGGAAAGGGAGTGCTCAGAAGTCAACTTATAGCAATAACTGCACACATAGAAAAGAAAAACAGACCTAAATCAGAACATTAACCCCACAGCTTGAACAAGTAGAAAGAGAACACAAAAGAAGCTCACAGCCACCAGAAGAAAGCAAATAGTAAATGTTAGAGCAGAAATAAATGAAATAGAGAACAGACAAACAATAGAAAGAATCAACAAGAACAAACATTGCTTCTTTGAAAAGATCAATGAAATCTGATAAACCACTCACCAAATTGACAAAAGAAAAACAGAAGAGGAAGCAAATAACCCAAATAAGAAATGAAATGGGGAAGATTACAACAGATCCAACTGAAATAAAGAGGATCATAAGAGAATACTATGAAAAATTGTACTCCAACAAATTTGAGAACCTAAAGGAAATGGACAAATTTCTAGAAACACACTACCTTCCTAAATCAACACGAACTGAGATAGAAAATCTGATCACACCCATAACAAGAAAAGATATTGAAGACGTGACAATCTGCCCCCCAAAAAAAGCCCTGGCCTGAATAACTACACTGGAGAATGTTCACAAACATTCAGAGAAGAGCTCAAACTCGTACTACTCAAACTATGTCAGAGCATAGAAAAGGAAGAAATACTCCCAAATTCATTCTATGAAGCCAGCATGCATGACTCTGATACCAAAGCCAGGCAAAGACACCACCAAAAAAGAAAACTACAGACCAATATCTCTCATGAATATAGATGCAAAAATTCTCAACAAACTTCTAGTCAATAGAATTCATCATCATATCTAAAAAATAATAATAATACACCACGACCTAGTGGGATTTATACCAGGTATGCAAGGATGATTGAACATTTGAAAATCAACCAACGTAATCCACCACATAAATACAACAAAAAAGAATCACATGATCATCTCAGTTGACTGAGAAAAGGCATTTGGTAAATTCCAACACTCATTCCTAATAAAACCTCCAATAAAATAGGAATAGAAGGGAAATTTGTCAACATAATAAAGGGCATCTTTACAAAACCAACAGCCAATATCATTCTCAATGGTGAGAGAACGAAAGAATTACCCTTGAAAACAGGAACAAGACAAGGATACCCTTTACTACCACTCCTATTTAACATTGTGCTGGAGATTCTAGCTAGAGCAATAAGGCAAGAAAAAGAAATAAAGGGAATCCAGATTGGAAAGGAGGAAGTAAAACTATCTCTATTTGCAGAGATTTGGTACTACACATAGACAACCTCAAAGATTCGACAAGAAAACTACTGAAACTAATAGAAACATTCAGTTGTGTAGCAGGATGCCAGATCAACATACAAAAATCAGTTGGACTCCAATACAACAAAAAAGAGAACTTCGAAAAGGAAGTCAGGAAAACAATCCCATTTATAACAGCCCCTAAAAAAATAAAATACTTAGGAATAAATCTTACTAGGGATGTAAAAGACCTATACAAAAACTAGAAAACACTACTGCAAGAAACCAAAACAGAACTACATAAATGGAAAAACATACCATGCTCATGGGTAGAAAGACTCAACATTGTGAAAATGACAATTCTACCCAAAGCAATCTACAAATATAATGCAATCCTGATCCAAATACCAACAGCATTCTTTAACGAGATAGAAAAACTTATTACAACTTCATATGGAAAGAAAGAGGCCCTGGATAAGCAAAGCATTATTGAAAAAAAAAGAAGTAGGAGGCCTCACACTACCTAATCTCAGATCTAATGTATAGCCACAGTAGTTAAAACATCCGGGTACTGGTACGACGACAGACAAACAAATAAATGGAACAGAATCAAGAACCCAGACATAAGTCCACCCACCCTATGGTCAGCTGATCTTTGACAAAGGACTAAGTCCATTAAATGGAGAAAAGACAGTATTTTTTTTTTTTTTACTTGTACTTCAGGTGAAGGCTTACACAACAAATAGTTTCTCATGAAACAGAAGTACACATGTTGTTTTATAACATTGGTTAACAACCCCACAACATATCAACCCACTAACTTCTCAACCTCTTTTTTTTTTTTTTTTTTTTTTTGGTGAAAATACACATAGCCAAAGATATACCATTTCAAAAATTTCTACATGCACAGTTCAGTGACATTGACTATGCTCTTCGAATTGTGCTGTTATTCTCACTTACAATGAAGGCTTACAGAACAAAATAGTTTCTCATTTAACAGTTACTACAAATGTTGTCCTACGACATTGGTTAACAATCTCACAACACATCAACAATATCCTTACTCGACCTTGGCTTCCCTATCACCAGCTTCCTTGTCCCCTTCTGCATTCTGGCCCTTGTCACTGGACTCCTGTACCTCGTTAGTCTCATATGGTTTTATGGTGCTGTCCACTGCCAGGCTGAACAGTGAACCTCAGAGGTAGCTTCACCACTGAGCTAAAAGGGTGTCTGGGGGCATACTCTCGAGGTTTCTCCAGTCTCCTTTAGGCCAGTAAATCTGATCTTTTTTTTTTGTGAGTTAGCATGTTTTTCTACATCCTTCTCCAGCTCTTTCTAGAACCCTCTGTTGTGATCCTGGTCAGAGCAGTCAGTGGTGGTAGCCCGGCACCATCTAGCTATACTGGACTCAGTCCGGTGGAGGCCTTGGTAGCTGTGGACAGTTAGTCCTTCAGACTAATCTTTTCCTTGTATCCTGTTCTCTTGATTGTCCCTTGCTCCCGAAGGGATGAGACCAGTGGAGTATCTTAGATGGTCGCTCACAGGCTTTTAAGACCCCAGACACTACTCACCGAGGTAGAATGCAGAGCATTAAAAGACAGTATTTTTAACAAAATTTGCTCACAAAACTGGGCGTCTATCTGTGAAAACAAACAAAACAGGACCAATACCTTACACCATACACAAAAAGTAACTCAAAATGTATCAAAGACCTAAATATAAAGCATAAAACAGTAAAGATCATGGAAGAAAAAATAGGGGCAATGCTAAGGGCCTTAATACATGGCATAAATACAATACAAACCCTAACTAACAATTCACAAACACCAGAAGATAAACTAGATAACTGGGAGCTCCTAAAAATTAAACACTTACACTCATCAAAAGACTTCACTAAAAAAGTAAAAAGAGAATGTACATACTGGGAAAAGATTTTGGCTATGACACATCCCACAAGGGTCTAATCTCTAAAATCTATAGAATACTTCAACAACTCAATAATAAAAAAACAAATAATCCAATTAAAAATGGGCAAAAGGATATGAACAGATAATTCACCAAGAAGATACTCAGGCAGCTAACAGACAAATGAGGAAGTGCTCGCGATCATTAACCATAAAAAAAAACAAAAAAACAAAAATTCATTGCCATCAAGTCAATTCTGACTCTTAGCGACCCTAGTAGCCATTAGAGAAATGTCAATCAAAATTACAATGAGATACCGGCAACATTACTGGCACTAATCAAAAAAACAGAAAATAACAAATCTTGGAGAGGCTGCGGGGAGACTGGAACTCTTACGCACTTGTGGGAATGTAAAACAATACAACCATTTTGGAAAACGATACGATGCTTCCTTAAAAATTTAGAAATGGAAATGCCATATGATCTAGCTATCCCACTCCTAGGAATATATCCTAGAGAAATAAGACCTGTCACACGAATAGACATACGCATACCCATGTTCATTCAATATTATTAACAATAGTAAAAAGATGGAAACAACCTAAGTGCCCATCAACAGATGAATGGATAAACAAACTATGATACATACACACAATGGAATAATACCCAAGTATAATGAACAACGATGAATCTCACAATATGAATGAATCTGGAGGGCATTATGCATAGTGAAATAAGTCAATAACCAAAGGACAAATATTGTATGAGACTACTATTATAAAAAAAAAAAAAACAATAAAAGTTATACATACAGGAAAAAAATCTTTGGTGGTTTACAAGGAGGGGAGTTGGGGAGGGGAAATCACTAACTAGATAGTAGAAAAGTGTTGACTCTGATAAAGGAAAAGACAACATGCAATATAAGGAAAGTCAGCACAACTTGACCAAGGCAGTCATAGAATCTTCCTAGACACATTCAAACACCTTGAGGGACCAAGTTACTGGGGCTGAGGGCTGGAGATTATGGTCTCGGGGGACATTTAGTTCAGTTGGCATAACATAGTTCATAAAGAAAATTTTCAACATCCCACTTTGGTGTGTAGTGTCTGGGATCTTAAAATCTTGTAAGCCTCCATCTATTGGTCCCATCAAGTTTGGAGCAAAGGAGATTGAAGAAAATCAAAGACAAAAGGAGAATATTAGTCCAAAGGACTAATTGACCACATGAAGAACAGCCTCCACCAGCCTGAGCCCAGAAGAGCTAGATGGTTCCTAGTTACCACCACCAAATTCTCTGACAGGGATCACAACGGTGGGTCTGAGAGAGTGGGAGAAAATTGTATAAAAAAAGTTTAATTTGTTAAAAAAGACCAAGCTTAACTGGTCTGACAGAGACTAGAGGAGGAACCCCTGAAACCCATCCTATGGATGCTCTGCTAACTCAGAACTGAAGCAACTCCTGCAGTCCACTGTGATGGCTAAGTTTGTGTTCAGTTTGGATGAGCCATGCTTCTCAGTGGATTGGCAGTTATAATGTTATAGTTTGGCAGTCGTATAATCATGTAATCACTTCCGTAATGAGATCTGATACAATGTGATCACCTCTACAATGGGATCTGCTGTGAGTAGCCAATCAGTTGAAACAGAGTTTCCTTGGGGGCTTGGCCTGCATCCAATATATGTGGTTTTTGCTCTGCTCTGGATCCTGCATTTGGCTTGTCAGCGTCTGATCTCCAGTTCTTGGGATTTTAGCCAGCAGCCTGCCATCTTACCTGCTGATCTTGGATTTGTCAGTCTTTGCAGCAGTGAGCCAGAAGCCTGCTGTCTGACCTGTGGATATTGGGTTCGTCAGCTATGCAAGTCAGGAGAAGCCTCCAACCTGATGCCTAATGCCTGATCTATGGACTCGGGACTTGCCAAACTCTATAACCACATGAGCCCTTTCCTTGAGAAAAATCCGTGTCTTTCTTTCTCTAATATATATATATATATATATACACCCATTGTGTCAAGTCGACTCCGACTCATAGTGACCCTATAGGACAGGGTAGAACTGCCCCATAGTGTTCCCCAGGAGAAGATGGTGGGATGTTTTGGTTAGCAGCCAAGCTCTTAACCACTGTGCTGTAATGGCTCCTATTATATATATATATATATATACATATATATATATACTTCATTGGTTTTGCTTTTTTGCTTCTCTGAAGAACCCAGCCTAAGATATTTGATACCAAGAATGGGTCTAGAGAAGCAAAATTGTAATGATCAGTTTTCCAAACTGATTCTAAAGTATGGTTAGTCTTAAAGATGTTGATGACTCTGCTTCCAGTAGTAAAGCTAATCCATGGAGTAAGGTGGCAACAGAAATATGCAAAATATTACCACCAGTAGGTTACGTATTGGTAAGAAGCAGGGCTCTGGGTGATCTCATGTTTGATACTTTTCCACAATGTTGTCAGAATGAAAAACATAAGGAAGCTGGTTCATTGGTCCTACTTTCACTAGACAAAGTAGTGAACGAAAGAGATGAGATCAGGGCTTCAGAGTCAAAGCTCAAGCCCTGCATAAATGACCTCAAAGCTTCCACTTGTGCCTTGAAAAAAGCCTTATTTCTTGTAGTAACAGTTGATATTGCCAAAAACCAAACACGCAGTCTTATCATATGAATGGCTGAATTACCACACCAACTGAATTCCCTGCCATGAGTGGTATCTGAAGTTAAAGTGAAGGCATTGATTGGGAAGAAATGGGATCCTGAAACTTGCAATGGGGATTTATGGGCAGATAATCAGGAAGCTGTGGCCACTGAGCCCCTAAATTCCGTTGAATCACTCCTACCAACAGAACCAGCCCTTTCACTCCCATTTGAAGAGACTACTCCCTCTTTGTCTGCTAACCCTCCCCAGAAAACCATTAACCTCTTCACCCCATTTTATGAGATTAACCTAGCTGTATCTGAATAGATTTTGTCTGAGCCTTTGCCTGGAGCATCACCTGAGGCAGATGCTTTACAAGATGATGCTGAATGTTCTCAAAACACATCCCCACCTCCCATTTTGGTTTCCAGACCTGTAACTATAGTTAAATTCTAGCAAGCCCCAAAAGATGAAGTACATACTGTGACCCAGGAGAAGGTATGCTACACTCCAAAAGAACTGGTTGGCCTTTCTAACATGTACAAACAGAAACCTGGGAATATGTATGGGAATGGCTATTAAGGGTGTGGGATAATGGTGTGAGAATAATAAAGACAGATCAGTCTGAGTTTGATATGGGCCCACAAAGCAAAGATTCTTCATTCAATGTTTCAGCTCGAGAGGTTAGGAAAGATCTAATAGTTTATTTGGTTGGTTCACTGCAACATGGATTACATGGTGGCCTACACTAAATCAAGCTTACGTACCAAACCTGCCTTGGTATACTGTAGAAGAAGGTATCCAGTGGCTTAGGGAAACTGGGGTAGTAGACTGGATTTTTCATGTTAGACCCACCAACCCATACATGGAGAGTACAGAGGACACACCTTTTACCACATCAGTGATGAAAAAATTTGTGAAGGGTGCCCAGCATCCTTGAAGACTGCTGTGATTGTTATTTCATGTAAGTCAGATCTGACACTGGGAACTTCCCTAAACAAATTAAGACTCCTGACTACAATGGGGCTAATTGGACCCCCTGGTCATAGGTGCCAAGTGGTAGCACTCAATTGATGAAGATAAGGTGGGTGTGGTTACCATAATGGACAATGAACTCAAACCAGTAGTCAGAATAATATGACTCATAAGGACTTATGGCATTGGCTAGTCATGGTGTCCCTAGGAGTGAAATAGGCAGGAAATCTACCAAATATTTACTTGATCTGTACAAGCAGAATAATTCTAGGTCAAGAGAACAGCAGCCTAACTTGAATCACCAGAATAGAGAGTCATGGTCTCTCAAGCAATTCCCAGACTTGAGTGAGTTTACAGACCCACAACCCCTTGAATGAAGGGGAGGCTGGGTCTCCTTGTAGAAGGACCCCACTACACTGCCAAAACTTTATACTGTTAATCTTTCTCCCAGGCTTTCCCCAAGGGATCTATGGCCCTTCACAAGAGTGACTGTTCAGTGGGGAAAAGGAAATAATCTGACTTTTCAGGGATTACTGGATACCGGCTCTGAACTGACACTAATGTCAGGAGACACAAAACGTCACTGTGGCCCACCAGTCAGAGTGGGAGCATATAGAGGTCAGATTATTAATGGAATCTTGGCTCATGTCAGTCTCACAGTAGGTTCAGTGTGTCCCTGAACCCATCCTGTATTGATTTCCCCAGTTCCAGAATGCATAATTGGAATAGAAATACTCAACAACTGGTAGAACTCTCACTTTGGATCCCTGACAAGTGGAGTAAGGGATATTATGGTAGGAAAAACCAAGTGGAAGCCATTAGAACTGCCCTTACCTAGGAAAATAGTAAACCAAAAGCAATACTGCATTATTGGAGGGATTGCAAAGATTACTGTCATCATCAAGGACTTGATGCAGGAGTGGTGATTCCCATCACATATCCATTCAACTCACCTGTTTGACCTGTGCAAAAAACAGATGGATCTTGGAGAATGACTGTGGATTATCGAAAATTTAACCAGGTGATGACTCTAATTACAGCTGCTCTTCCAGATGTAGTTTCATTGCTTGAACAAATTTGTACATCTCCTGGTACTTGGTACGTAGCGATTGACCTGGCTAATGCATTTTTTCTCCATACCTGTTTTGAAGGACTGCCAGAAGCAGTTTGCCTTCACCTGGAAAGGACAACAATACACCTTCAGTGTCCTACCTCAAGGTATATCAACTCTCCAGCCCTAAGTGATAATTTAGTCCGCAATGAACTTGATCCCCTTTCCCTTCCACAGGGAGTGACATTGATCCATTACATTGATGACATTATGCTGATTTGACCTAGTAAGGAACTTATTGTTAAACATTTGTATGCTAAAGGGTGGGAAATTAACCTGACAAAAATTTAGGTGCCTTCCCCCTCAGCGAAATATCTAGCGGTCCAGTGGTGTGGGGCATGTCAAGATATTCCTTCTAAAGTGAAGGAAAAGTTATTGCATCTGTCCTCTCCCACAACTAAAAAGAGGCACAACACCTGGTGGGGCCCTATGGATTTTGGAAGCAACATTCCCTCATTTGGGTGACATACTCTGACCTACTTATCAAGTGATTAGAAAAGCTGCCAGTTTTGAATGGGGCCCAGATAAGAAGGCTGTGCAACAGGTTCAGGCTGCCATGCAAGCTGCTCTGCCACTTGGGCTATATGATCCAGCTGATCCAATAGTGCTTGAAGTGTCAGTGGCAGATAGAGATGCTATTTGGAATCTTTGGCAGGCCCCTATTGGTGAATCACAGCACAGACCCTTAGGAATTTGGATTAAAGCCCGGCCATCCTCTGCAGATAACTACTCTCATTTTGAGAAAAGCTTTTGGCTTGTGACTGGGCCTTAGTAGAGTCTGAATGCTTAACCTTGGGCTACCAAGTCAAAATGTGGCCTGAGCTGCCCATCATGAACTGGGTTTTGTCTGACCCAGAGGGCCATAAAGTTGTATGAGCACAGCAGCACTCCATCATTAAATGGCAGTGGTATATATGAGATCAGGCCCAAGCAGGACCTGAAGGCACAAGTTGCATGAGAACGTGGTCCAAATGTTCATGGTCTCCACTCCTGTCACATTACTTTCCATCTCCCAGTCTTCACCTATGGCTTCATGGGGAGTTCCTTATGCTCAGTTAACTGAGGAAGAGAAAACTCTTGCCTGGTTTACAGATGGTTCTGCACCATATGCAAGTGCTACTCAAAAGTGAACAGTGGCAGAGCTACAGTTCCTTTCTGGGACCTCATACCAACAAGAAAGAAGTGCCAGGAGCAGAGTGCTTCCTTTGAACCCTGGGTCCCTGTGCTGAGAAGCTCCTAGAGCAGGGTTAGCTTGATGACAAAGACCTTCTCCAGAACCAAGAAAGAGAGAAGCCTTCCCTTGGAGATGGTGCCCTGAGTTGGGACTTCTAGATTCCTAAACTGCAAAAGGATACATTTCTGCTTGTTAAAGCCATCCACTTGTGGTATTTCTGTTACAGCAGCACTGCATACCTAAGACATCCACCTTTCAGCAAAGATTGGACAGGCCTGTAAAAAAAATTATAACACAAGTGAGGAACATGCTTGTTAGTTCAATCGAGTATATGAGACCAAATGGGTAACTCCTTCCCAAAAGCAAAGAGGGATGCATGAAGGGACAGGAAAACTGGATGAATGGCCACTGAGAACCCAGAATGGAGAGGGAAAGGAGAAGAGTGCTGACACATTGAGGGAATTGCAACCAATGTCACAAAACAATTTGCGTATAACTTTTTGAATGAGAAACTAGTTCACGCTGTAAACTTTCACCTAAAACACAACACAATTTTAAAAAATATATATAAAATAGTTTTAAAAAGTTGCCATGAGTCACCATCAGATCAGGGTGACCTCATGTGTTTCAGACCAGAACTGTGCTCCATAAGGTTGTCAATGGCTGTTTTTTTCTGAAGTAGATCTCTCCAGGCCTTTCTTTAGAGGTACCTCTGGGTGGACTCAAATCTACAACCTTATCATCAGCTGTCAAGTATGTTAATAATTTGTGCTACCCAGGGAGTGAGTCAAAAACTGTCAGAGTAACTCCCAGCAATCTAAGCCCTCACATGCCCCAAGATGGCTCCGATGCTCTCTAGAATTTAAGAATTTTGATATTAGGGTATGAGAGGAACATGACCTTGTAATATTCCACAAATGGGACCTTGTTAGTGCATTGATTTTTCTGTCCTCCTTGAGCTGCACAATATTAGAATAGAAGTAGTAATTTCTTTACAATCTTAAAGCATATATTCTAAAAAGTACATTAACAGGCTAATTTACTGCGGAGGCTCCAATTTAATGAGGCAGATGCTCAAGTCATCACTCATATGAGAATTACAAAACAGCTTTCTCAAAATGAAACTTAAATGACAAAAACATTAGGAAATACTTTTATATGAGCTCCAGTCACCAGTACTAATAACTGGGTCTTGAATGCCACATAATTAATCAAACACATCCGAAATGGCACAAAGCCATTGATAGAAGCACTTAGCTGTCTTTATGAGACACGGTCGATACCCCCAAATGATAGCACACTTGAAAAATGATTCTTTGTTCTTCATGATATATTTTTCTCTAAATATAATTGCAATCCACACTGTGTCCTAAACAAAAACAGCTTTTGGTTATTTTTCAATAATAAATATCTGGCTTCAAGGATACAATGTTGAGAAACATCAACATGCATATACAGACAAAAGAAAGAAAATATGGTCTGAAATGAAATTGAAATTTGGGTTTTTTGCCAAAACTCACTGTTGGGTTTTTGTTAGAACTTATTGAAAATATATCACAGTATTGCAATTTTATCATTTTGCATAAATTTATTAAAAACGTATTGTGTTTCTTAACTGTCAAGACAGTTGCAAAGATTTATAAAATATTATCCCGTATTCTTATTATGTTTGTTATTTCTTGATAGTAAGTCATGTTCTATAGGGGTTGTATCAAAATTCTTAGATAACTTTTAAAAATTTTCCCTGAATTTTAACTGACTAGAAATTATCATTGGGCACCTGCAATTCAAAATTATTGACATTAACTGAAGTTTAGGATTCGGGGCTTAAAAATTTGCTGCAGGTTATTTTTAGTTGTTTGGTTTGGTTTTGGTACATGTCCAATGCACATTTTCAGCCATCTAGTCAGTTATATTTTCTGTCACAGATTGATTTTCTAGTATGGAGTAGCAGAATCATCTTTAAGGGATTCTATTGAACCAGCAACACTAAAGTAATCTCATGACGAGTTGTACTGTATGTAGATATCCCTGATTATAATTTAGACATAAGATCACAAATTTATGCGGGGACCAATAACAGAACATCACTCAACAATTGCTGGTGTTATTAATCGGGGTGAAAAAAGCAATAACAGATAATTCTTCCACTAAATGAAGAATTACTGTAAATATTTAGACATATTTGGCCAGAGTGAACATCCTATTTTCATTCATAAAAACGATGCCATTGAAATGATATGATTTTGATTATGGTGATAATTTTTAAACTTATCATAATGGTGATCATCAGCTGTGCATTTTCGACGTATCAGGCACTAGGCTAGGATGGATTATTTATGTTCTTCACAATCTTTCTGTAAGGTATATATTATTATTACTATTTTAAAGATGACAAACTTGAGACTTAAGTACATTTTCTTTTTTTGTTTATTGTTGTAGTTTAAGTGAAAGCTTACATTTCAAGTTAGTCTCTTATACAAAAATTTATACATACATTGTTATGTGACCATAATTGCTCTCCCTATACTGTGGCAGCACAGTCCTCCTTTCCACCCCTGATCTCATGTCCATTCAACCAGCTCCTAACCCTCTCTGCCTTCTCATCTCACATCCAGATAGAAGCTGCCCATTTAGTCTCATGTATTTGCTTGAGCTAAGAAGCACACTATTTACAAATATCATTTTATGTCCCACAGTCCAGTCCAATCTTTCTGAAGAGTTGGTTTCGGAAATTGTTTTAGTTCTGAGCTAATAGAGAATCTGGGGGCCATGCTTTCCAGGATTCCTCCCGTCTCAGTCAGACCATTAAGTCTGGCCTTTTTACTAGAATTTGAGTTCTGCACCTACCTTTCTCCTGCTCCATTAGTGACTCTCTGTTGTGTTCCCTGTCAGGGCGGTCATTGGTGGTAGCCGGGCAGCATCTAATTCTTCTGGTCTCAGGCTGATGAAGTCTCTGGTTTACGTGGCCCTTTCTGTCTCTTGGACTAATACTTTCCTTGTGTCTTTGGTGTTCCTCATTCTCCTCTCCTCCAAGTAGCTGGGACCAATTGATGGCTGCTTGCAAGCTTTTAAGACCCCAGATGCAACTCACCAAAGTAGGATGCAGAACATTCTCTTAATAAGCTTTATTATGTCAATTGACCTAGATGTCCCCTGAAAGCATGGTCCCTAGACCCCTGCCCCTGTTACTCTGTCCCTCGAAGTGTTTGATTGTATTCAGGAAATATTTTAACTTTGGTTTAGTCCAGTTGTGCTGACTTCCCCTCTAGTGTGCGCTGTCCTTCCCTTCACCTAAGATAATTCTTACCTACTATCTAGTTAGTAAATAACCCTCACCCTCCCTCCCCACCCTCATAACCATCAAAGAATGTTTTCTTCTGTGTTTCAACCTTTTCTGGAGTTCTTATAATAGTGGTCTGATACAATATTTGTCCTTCTGTGATTGACTAAATTCACTCAGGATAATGCGCTCCAGATTCCTCCATGTTGTAAAATGTTTCATGGCTTCGTAGTTGTTCTTTAGCATTGCGTAGTATTCCATTGTGTGGATATACCATAATTTGTTTATCCTTTCTTCCGTTGATGGGCAACTAGGTTGTTTCCATCTTTTTGCTATTGTGAACAGTGCTGCTATGAACATGGGTGTGCATATATCTATTTGTGTGGCAGCTCTTATTTCTCTAGGATATATTACAAGGAGCAGGATTGCTGGATCATATGATACTTCTATTTCTAGCTTTTTAAGGAAGCGCCAAATCAATTTCCGAAGTGGTTGTACCATTTTACATTCCCACCAACAGTGTATAAGTGTTCCAGTCTCTCCACAACCTCTCCAACATTTATTATTTTGTGTTTTTTGGATTAATGCTAGCCTTGTTTGGGTGAGATGATATCTCATTGTAGTTTTGATCTGCATTTTTCTAATGGCTAATGATCATGAACATTTCTTCATGTGTCTGTTAGCAGCCTGAATATCTTCTTTGGCAAAGTGCCTCTTCATATCCTTTGCCCATTTTTTGATTGGGTTATTTGTCTTTTTATTGTTGAGGTTTTGCTGTATCTCATAGATTTTAGAGATTAGATGCTGATCGGATTTGTTGAAGCCAAAAATTTTTTCCCACTCTGTAGATTGTCTTTTGACTCTTTTGGTGAAGTTTTTGATGAGCATAAGTGTTTGATTTTTAGGAGCTCCCAGTTAGCTAGTCCCTCTTCTGGTGCTTATGCATTGTTACTTATGGTTTGTTTTCTGTTTATGCCATGTATTAGGGCTGCTAGCATTGTCACTATTTTTTCTTCCATGATCTTTATCGTTTTCAATTTTATATTTAGGTCTTTGATCAATTTTCCGTTAGTTTTTGTGCATGGTGTGAGATATGAGTCTTGTTTCAGTTTTTTGCAGGTGGATATCCAGTTATGCCAGCACCATTTGTTAAAGAGACTGTCTTTTCCCCAGTTAAGGGACTTCAGGCCTTTGTCAAATATCAGCTGCTCATAGGTGGATGAATTTGTGTTGGGATTCTCAATTTTCTTCCATTGGTCTATGTATCTGTTGTTGTTCCAGTACCAGGCTGTTTTGACTACTGTGACAGAATAATATTTTCTAAAATCACGTAGTATGAGGCCTCCCACTTTGTTTTTCCTCTTGAGTAATGCTTTACTTATCCAGGGCCTCTTCCCTTTCCAAATGAAGTCGGTGATTTGTTTCTTCATCTCATTAAAAAATACTGGTGGAATTTGGATCCGGGTTGCACTGTATCTGTAGATTGCTTTGGGTAGAACCGACATTTCCACAATGTTGAGTCTTCCTATCCATGAGCAAGGTATGTTTTTCTGCTTATGCAGATTGCTTTTGGTTTCTTGCAGTATTGTCTTGTAGTTTTCATTGTATAGGTCTTTTATGTCTCTGGTTAGATTTATTCCTAAGTATTTTATCTTCCTGGGGGCTATTGTAATTGGTATTGATTTGGTGATTTCCTCTTCAAAGTTTTCTTTATTGGTGTAAAGGAATTCAACTGATTTTTGTATGCCTATCTTGTATACTGAAACTTTGTTGAAATTTTTTTAGTTCCAGTAGTTTCTTTGTGGATTGTTTGTGGTTTTCTGAGTATAAGATCATAACATCTGCAAATGTAGACACTTTGACTTCTTCCCTACTAATTTGTATGCCCTTCGTTTCTTTTTCTAGCCTAATTACTCTGGCTAGAACCTCCAGCACAATGTATAATAACGGTAGTGATAAAGGGCATCCTTCTCTGGTTCCCGTTCTCACTGGGAATGCTTTCAAGCTCTTTCCATTTAGAATGATGTTGGATGTTGGCTTTATATAAATGCCATTTATTATGTTGAGGAATTTCCCTTCTATTCCAATTTTGTTGGGTTTTTATCATTAATGGGTGTTAGACTTTGTCAAATGCCTTTTCTTCATCAATTGATAAGATCATGTTGTTCTTGTCTTTTGTTTTATTTATATGATAGATTACATTGATTGTTTTCCTAATTGAAACATCCCTGCATACCTGGTATAAATGTGACTTGATCACAGTGAATTATTTTTTTTGATATGTTGCTGAATTCTATTGGCAAAAATTCTGTTGAGGATTTTTGCGTCAATGTTCAAGAGGGATGTTGGTCTGTAACTTTCTTTTTTTGTGATGCCTCTATCTGGTTTTGGTATCAGGGCTATTCTGGCTTCAAAGAATGAGTTTGGGAGTATTCCATCCTTTTCTCTGCTCTGAAATACCTTTAGAAGTAGTGGTGTTAATTCTTTCCTGAAAGTTTCATAGAATTCTCCAGTGAAGCCATCCGGGCCAGGGCTTTTTTTTGTTGGGAGTTTTTAAATTACTTTTTCAATTTCTTGTTTTGCTATGGGTTTATTTAGTTGTTCTACCTCTGTTTGTGTTAGTTTACATAGGTAGTGAGTTTCTAGAAATTTATCTATTTCCTCAACATTTTCCAATTTGTTAGTGTATAATTTTTCATAGTATTCTGTTATGATGCTTTTAATTTCAGTTGGGTCTGTTGTGCTATCACTCATCCCATTTCATGTATGGTTATTTGTTTCCTCTCCTGTTTTTATTTTGTCAGTTTGGCCAATGGTTTATCGATATTGTTGATCTTTTCAAAGAACCAGCTTTTGGTCTTGTTAACTCTTTCAATTTTTTTTCTGTTCTCTATTTCATTTAATTCTGCTCTAACTCTTATTATTTCCTTTCTTCTGGCACCCGAGGGCTTATTTTGCTGCTCTCTTTCTACTTATTCTAGTTGTAGCATTAATGTTTTGATTATGGCCCTTTCTTCTTTTGGATGTGTGCAATTATTGCTATAAACTGACCTCTGAACACTGTTTTTGCTCTGTCCCAAAGGGTCTGGCAGGATGTATTTCATTCTCGTTTTCTTCTATGAATTTCTTGTATTCCATCCTTAACTTCTTCTATAACCCAGTAGTTTTTGAGCAAGGTGTTGTTCAGTTTCCATGTGTTTGATTTTTTTTCCTTGCTTTTTGTGTTGTTGATTTCTGCTTTTATGGCTTTACGGTCAGAAAAGATGCTCTGAACATTTCGTTGCTTTGGATTTTGTTAACGCTTGCTTTACGGCCTAATATGTGGTTTATTCTGGAGAATGTTCTATGTGCATTGGAAAAGAAAGTATACTTGGCTGCTGTTGGGTGGAGTGTTCGGTATATGTCTATGAGATCAAGTTGGGTGATTGTTGCATTTAGATCTTCTGTGTCTTTGTTGAGCTTCTTTCTGGATGTTCTGTCCTTCGCTGAAAGTGGCATGTTGAAGTCTCCTACTACTATTGTGGAGCTGTCTGTCTCTCTTTTCAGTGTTGTTAGAGTTTCTTTTATGTATTTTGGAGCTCTGTGGTTGGGTGTGTAAATATTTATTATAGTTATTTTCTCCCTGTGTATTGACACTTTAATCATTATAGAGTGTCCTTACTTATCTTTTGTGGTGGATTTTACTTTAAAGTCTATTTTGTCAGAGATTAATATTGCCACTCCTGCCATATTTTTGCTTTGTTTGCTTGATATATTTTTTTCCATCCTTTGAGTGTTAGTTTGTTTGGGTCTTTAAGTCTAAGGCGTGTCTCTTGTAGGCACCATATAGGCAGATCATGTGTTTTTATCCAATCTGCCTTTCTGCCTCTTTATTGGTGCGTTTAGTCCATTTACATTCAGTATAATTAATGATAAGTATGAGTTTACTGCTACCATTTTGATGTCTTTTTGTGTGTGTTGTTCGCAGTTTCTTTGTTCCACTTAATTTTCTGTGCTGAGTAGTTTTTCTTTATGTATTTTCTTTTCCTCTTTTTCATTGTTGTTGATTTTGTGTTTGCTGAGTCTTTATATTTTCGTGCTTTTTTTTTTTTTTTTTTTTTTGACTTGTAGGATTGTTAGTTTACTTTCTGGTTACCTTAATATTTACCCCTATTTTTCTAAGTTTATACCAGTCTTTCATTCCTTTATATCACCTTGACTTCCACTCCATATGAAAAATCAAAGTCTATCTTTTTTAAGTCCCTCTTTTTTTGTTTTAATATTGTCGTCTTTTACATATTGACACCTCTTTCCCTATTTTCAGTGTTTTAGCTTTGATTTATTTTTGTGACTTCCCTATCTGGGTTGATATCTGGTTGTTCTGTCCTGTGTTCTAGTCTTGGGTTGTTATCTGATGTTACTGATTTTCTAACTGGAGTACTCCTTTTAGTACTTCTTGTAATTTTGGTTTGGTTTTCACAGATTCCCTAGACTTATGTTTATCTGGATATGACCTAATTCTGCCATTATATTTGAGAGACAGTTTTGCTGGATCTGTAATTCTTGGCTGGCAGTTATTTTTTCTTTTTTCTTTTTTTCCTTCAAGGCTTTGTTTATGTCATCCCATTGCCTTGTTGCCTACATGGTTTCTGGTGAGTAGTCCGAGGTAATTCTTAGTGGCTCTCCTTTGTAGATGACTTTTGGTTTATCCTTAGCTGCTCTTAAAATTCTCTCTTTATCTTTGGTTTTGGCAAGTTTCATTATAATATGTCTTGGTGACTCTCTTTTGGGATCTACCTTATGTGGTATCTTGGATAGATATCTTCTCATCTTTCACGATATTAGGGAAGTTTTTTGCCTACAAATCTTCAACAATTTTCTCTGTATTTTCTGTTTCCTCCCCTTGTTCTTGTACTCTAATCACTCGTAGGTTATTCCTCTTGATAGAGTCCCACATAATTCTTAGGTTTTCTTCGTTTTTTTAAATCCTTTCATCTGATTTTTCCTCAAATAAGTTGGTGTCAAGTGCTTTATCTTCAGTCTCACTAATTCTGCCTTCCAAAACTTCTCTCCCTCCCTCTACCACTCAGTCCAGTTCCTCAACTTTGCCTTTGATGTTCATGGCTCCTAGATTGTCATATATAATCAATTCACTTGGTTTTTCATGTCTTTGTTGTAAGAGGGAGCACAGGAAGCATCTGACTACCCCACCATCTTGGCCCAACCTCACTTAATATCTAAGTACATTGTCTAATTTCACATATTTCGAGAGTGATTAGGAGAAAAGAATTTAAAGTCTGGCTCACTTGACTGTGCCCTTTTCAATACACAACAGAAGCTGAGATAAAAATGTTAAAATCCTTTCATTTTTGTGGCACAGTTTTGCTCTTGCATCATGTGCTATTTAATGTGAAGCTTCCCGCTCCTGACACTTTGTCTGCTCTTATAACCATCTAATTTGCACCTCCATTTCATTTCCTTCCTGGAGGATGTAATCTTCTATATCATTCTAATGTCTGCTCTTATTTACCTGCCAGGACCCTGAGCCTGTTTCACTACACAATAATTCTTCTTCTAAAACTGTTTCAGGAATACATCTATGAAGTAATACTACATCGGTTATAAAATGTTTTCAAATTTTGTTAATTTATAAAAATAATTCCACCAAAATGAATTGAAACTAATTTGAATTTGAGCATAGTATAAATCATCCACAATATAAATATAGTGAAAACCCCTTTATTTTCAACCAGATTAGTAATACTATAGTTAGCATGTAGATTTTAAGTCAAATTAAATTTTATTTACATGTATTTTCCGATTTCCTTAGAAAGAGGTTAGAATAGATGCTGTTTGAAATTCTTAGAAATTAATAATCACCTATTCCAGCAGAAAATTAACAACAACCATTTTTGGGAAACCAACCAACAAATTACAAAATGATACCTCCATTTCTCCACACCACATTTCCCACTGAGAAATATACTAAAAATCAAGAACCACAATATTTGACGTAGTTGAATTTTCAGGGAGAAGGTACCGTAGTGCCTAAAACCATAATTTGTAACAGCATGCTAAAAAATATTCATCAACCACAGATGGGGCTCAAATCATCTGAAGAACAAAACTGTAAATACCTGTAGCTTAGGGGTAGTTCAGAAGGTAATAAAGACAGTTGGCAGATCCTTCATCAAATGTTCCTTCTGGAGCTCCTGTTGACTCTTTTCAAAGATAACAGCAGGCTATTGCCAGATTTGGCAAGCTGATTTGTTGTGAAAAAAAAATCTTTTAGTATATTTTCATGTTCTAAGAGGAAGTTAGAAGTTACTTAGCTTTTTCTGAAGTAATGTAGCTTTGCTTACACTGCCATTAATGGCCCAATACAGATATTAATTTTTATGTAAAAACTAAAGAAGAATCAATGTTCCTGAAAAAAGTTTTCTTTTTTTTTATATTTCTTAATTTGAGGAGTTGTAATTTAAAAAATATGATAAAGCCCATTTGTAGTTTTAGACTAAAAAATTAATGGAAGCCTTGGAAATTGTTTTAAAAAATTCAAAATTATTGTGTCATCATTTGAAAAACTAATTAAAACTCATGAGAAGTAGTCTAGTGCACGAAGCACTAGCCAGAAGCAAATGGTAAAAATGACTGGGAGGTGGTATTACTTTTTCCTGTCATTTTATAACAGTGTGGATTATGTATTAATCTCTAATCCATTTAGTGAAGTTTTACATATATGAACGATTAAGTGAGTTAATAAATAAATAAAATGCAAGAAATGTTCTCAGAAAATGATAGCAAGAGATGGGGGGTGGCCAGATAAGTAAAGCACTATTGAAGAAGAAGAATAAAGTAGGAGGACTTGCACTACCTGACCTTTACCTACTATACAGCTACAGTAGTCAAAACAGCCTGGTACTGGTACAACAACAGATACATGGACCAATGGACAGAATTGAGAACCCAGATGTAAATCCATCCACCTATGGTCACCTGATCTTTGACAAGGGCGCAAAGTCCACCAAATGGGGAAAAGACAGTCTTTTTAACAAATGGTAATGGCAAAACTGGATGTCCATCTGCAAAAAAAAAAATGAAACAGAACCCATACCTCACACCATATACAAAAACTAATTCAGAATGGATCAAAGACCTAAATATAAACCCAAAAACTATAAAGTTCATAGAAGAAAAAATAGGACCAACACTTCAGGCCTTAATACATGGCATTAACAGGATACAAACCATAACCATCGACACACAAACCCCAGAAGATAAGCTAGATAACTGGGATCCAATAGATAAGCTATATAACTGGGATCCTCTAAAAATCAAACACTTATGCTCCTCAAAAGACTTCACCAAAAGAGTAAAAAGAGAACCTACAGAAATGGGAAAAAAATTTTGAACATTGCAAGTCAGACAAAGGTCTAATCTCTAAAATCTACAAGAAAATCCAACATCTCTACAATAAAAAGAGAAATAATCTGATTCAAAAAAGGGCAAAGGAAATGAACAGACACTTCACCGAAGAAGACATTCAAGCGGCCAACAAACACATGAGGAAATGCTTGTGATCACTAGCCATTAGAGAAATGCAAATCAAAACCACAATGAGATACCATCTCACCCTGGCATTACTGGTATGAATCAAAACAACTGGAAATAACAAATGTTGGGCAGGCTGCGGGGAGATTGAAAGTCTTATGCACTGCTGGTGGGAATGCAAAATGACACAGCCATTTTGGAAAACGATGTGGTGCTTCTTTAGAAAGCTAGAAATAGAAACACCGTAAGATCCAGCAATCCCACTCCTAGGACTGTATCCTACAGAAATAAGAGCTGCCACATGAATAAACATATGACACCCATGTTCATTGCAGCACTGTTCACAATAGCAAAAAGATGGAAAAAACCTAGATGCCCATCAACAGATAAACGGATAAACAAAGTACGGTACATATACACAATGGAGTATTATGCAACGATAAAGAACAATGATGAATCTGTGAAGCTTCTCATAACATGGATGAAACTGGAGGACATCATGCTGAGTGAAATAAGTCAATCACAAAAGGACAAATATTGTATGAGACCACTACTGTAAAAACTCGTGAAAAGGTTTACACACAAAAAGGAACAATCTTTGATGGTTACGAGGGATGGGAGGGATGGGGGGGAATACTAAATAGACAATAGATAAGTGGTAACTTTGGTGAAGGGCAAGACAGTACATAATACTGGGGAAGCCTGCAAGGCTTGTACAGGGAAAGGTCATGGAAGCTCCATAGACACATCCAAACTCCCTGAGGGACCAAATTGCTGGGTGGAAGGCTGTGGGGACCATGGTCTTGGGGAACATCTGGCTCAACTGGCATAACATAGTTTATAAGGAAAATGTTCTACATTCTACCTTGGTGAGTAGCGTCTGGGGTCTTAAAAGCCTGAGAGCAGCCATCTAAGATACTCCACTGGTCCCACCCCTTCTGGAGCAAGGGAGAATGAAGAGAACAGGACACAATGGAAAGATTAGTCCAAAGGGCTAATGGACCACAACCACCACGGCCTCCACCAGACTGAGTCCAGTACAACTGGATGGTGCCCGGCTACCACCACTGATTGCTGACAGGAATCACAACAGAGGGCCCTGGATAGAGCTGGAGAAAAATGTAGAACACAATTTTAACTCACAAAAAAGACCAGACTTACTGGCCTGACAGAGACTGGAGAAACCCCTAGAGTATGCCTCCTGGACGCCCTTTTAGTTCAGTAATGAAGTCACTCCTGAGGTTCACCCTTCAGCCAAAGATTAGAGAGTCCCATAAAACAAAACAAGACTAATGGGGCACAACCTTCCAGGGACAAGGACTAGAAGGCAAGAGGGGACAATAAAGCTGGTAATAGGGAACCCAAGGTCAAGAAGGGAGAGTGTTAGCATGTCGTGGCGTTGTTAATCAATGTCATAAAACAATACGTGCACTAAATGTTGAAAGAGAAACTACTTGTTCTGTAAACCTTCACCTGAAGTAAAAAAATAATACCCCCCCCAAAAAAAAAAGAATAGGAGAAAAAAGAGATGGGGGTGGGAGGAGAATGAGAATAATGATGGATGATATGATAATGTGCTGTGGGTTCCAGCTGGTGACTTTTTGGTTAGTAGCCAAGCACTTAATCGCTGACTGCAGCAAAACAGAAAGGAAAAATCCACTGAATCAATAACTGCATACCAGGTGCCTAAGGATGTATTCATCTGCTCCAGTAAGAAAACCAAATCTCAAACAGAAACTGAAATTAGAGTCCCCATCTGGTTAATTTTATGATTATACACTGCCTTTCTTCATGATCCATCTGTCTTCTGTATCAGGCAAGTAGACAAGTTGAATGGGGATGTGGTGGAAATCATCAACAGTTATCTTTCAAATCCTTGAAGGTGACAATTATCTCTGCAGTCCTTTGAGGAAAGGTGAATTACTATTTTTGTAAGAAGAGCTACTTCTCTTTTACTTGGCATTTTAACTAAAATAACTTTCATGCCATGAGTCAGGGAACCAATGTGGAGATTACTCCAGATGCTGATATGTTTATTCCAAATACGTGTTCTGGAACTGGAAAAATAATCACAAGATGTTTCATGACACACTAGGCCACTCTGAGATGAACCTGAGTCAGGACTCTATCATCTGACCTCCACAAGCCTTTGCTTTCATTGGTGGACTACATGGTATTTTGGAATTAGTGTCAGGAGGAAGCCAGTGTCCAGTTATCATCCAAAAATTTGATTATATCTGTTCGGCTATCAAGTTGGGATGATGAGCCAAACTGGAGGTAACAATCAAGCCTCTATTCACTTGCTCCAACAGCGTAAGCAAGAGGCAAATAGTAGGTGTCAGCTCTCCAATGTTTCATCTTTTTTCCCAAGGAATGGTGCCAGGCCAGGGTCAGATGACATGGAGCACGACAGGGGGAAGAGACAGGGGTAATCATCTCACTGCCAAGGATCCAGGAACAAAATCTCTTGCCCTTTTTTATGGACCGGGGGTTGGGGGCATGGGCTAAGAGTGGGAAAACACAGAATCAAAATGGGGGAAAATGTTTCATCCAAGCCCTCCACCCATAAGGCCTCTACCCTGAAGGAACCAAAAACCAAACCAAACCCATGGTTGCTGAGTCGATTCCAACTCATAGGAACCCCACAGGGTTCCCAAGGCTATAAATCTCTACAGAAGCAAACTGCCACATCTTTCTCCCTCAGAGCCAGTGATGGTTTCGAACCATTAACCTTTTGATTAGCAGTCAATTGCCTTAACCACAGAAGCACCAGGGCTCCTGCGGTGTCTGGAAATGCCTTAGCCAAACCTTCAATAAGCAGTCTCTGAATGGAGGCAGGCTGGGAATGCATAAACACCCCTGAGCATGGCTGATCAGAGAATGGGTATTGGGGAAGGGGAGCTGAGTTGTTGATTGTGGCTCTCTCCAGAAAACTGGCTTTGCACCATGGAGCCTGCTAAGCAAAGCCTTATAATTGCCTATGGTCAGGCCTGAAGGAACGGACAGGATTTTGGCCTGGAGCAAGACTTCTCAACATCTTAATAAATTTATCCAATGCGTTAGCTATCCTGGTCAATGGCTACAGGTACTATTGGAAAAGGTTAGAATAAAAATATCACTAGTATAAGTGTTTGTCAGTGTTGCAGGATCTTTCCTAAGGTTCAGGTAGCCAAATCAACAATCTCTGCCAGTCAGGCTGTCTTGATTACTGCTTCTACTCTGCTGTCCATTATGATAACCATGTCCACCTTGCCTCTGGTGCTTAGGTCCTGCAGCTTAGTTACTGCTGCCCTAAGGAACCATCATTATCAGTAAATTAGGGGACCCAAGGGGCTGTCATTCCAGTCCTACAGAAATTAACCACTACAGATGAACTACAGATTGTTTTCAACAATGCCAGACACCCCTTGAAAATGTATTTTTTAAGCCTTGGTGAAGGGAGAATCCTCATGATCTTGTAGGCCTCTTAAGATAGTGAGTGAGCAGTTTTTACATTTTGCTCTAATATTCCAACCTTCCAAAACCTTTGACTACCTTCTTTTACATTATACTAATTCCTCTTTATTCAGTGTAGATCACCTTTTGGGTCCATGTTTCAGTAAAACAACCAACCAACAAATTATTAGAGTCCTTCTCAATTACTAGAGCTAATACAGTGAATCCAGAATATCTGCCAACAATTATGACTTGATCCAACATTATTTTATTCTACTCTGATTCACCACTGAGAAATATTGATATAAATTAGAAAAAAATCATACATTCATTTGACCTGCTTCATGATATCGTATACAATCTATTGCTTACTAGCTAGAGGCTTTAAGTTTGAGTGAGTTTAAGTCTAGAAGCAATGAGAAGTGGTGGGGGTAGGCCTTAGGAGAATCACCAGTTTCTTTCATGGTGATTACTCAGGAAAGTCTATTACAGGTCCTTCAGGGAAAGGGAGAAAAGGCACCTCACCTCAGGTGAGGAAAGGCTGTTTCTATTGGCAGAGGCTCAGCAGGATTTATGCAATCTAGATCCCTAGTTTCCTCAGAATTCACACATCTGCCTCTGTCCAACATCTCAGAGTCCCACTCCCATCTAATCAATGCCTTAATTTTAACATTAAAGACTTTTGAAATTGTTAATTCAACTTGCATTGCAATTCATCCACCCACAAGATTAGACTGTGCATTTGGTTTCTACAGTTGGCTTTGTTTCTACAGGATGTAAGATTTCTTTTAGAGTAATCACGAAACTAACTGTGAATTTAAAATCCTGAACTCGTCTTTTTGTTTTCCATTTTTTTCTCCAACTTTTACAGCACAATTACAAGCAACTAACCAATTATATTATACACCTTATTTTTTCCTCAAATATTTCTGCAGCAACTACCATGTCACTCTAAGCCATGCGCTCTGTAGGCATTTGATTGCAGGTGTCTAATTTACGTGTGATAGTTTAAGTCACTGTTTTGCCCCAGCTTGCTGCAGTCTTTCGGTGCCCCCACTGGCAACAGTGCCATCACTGCTCCTGGCACATCTCACACCAGAGAAACATTTCAGAGAACCCATCCTGAAGATTCCTCTTGGAGCTCCTTCTGGTAGCAATTTTTGAATCAATTAGTTAGTAATCAGGGAGGGTAAACTAATATGAGTGGTACAGAGTTAGGGGTATATTATTATAATGTAGATTTCTACAACTGCAGGATCATATGACAAACTGTACGGATCTGAAGTTGCTGGAGGGCAAGCAGTCAACATAAAAGCTGGACTTAAAGTGGGGTAGAGCAGGGACAAACTAAAACTCACAATGAGAAATGACTATCTGTGAATATAAACTTCCAACCTTGACGATGCGGGTGACCTGAAAAAGAAGCCAGCACTTTTGTCATGGAGTTGGACACACGCCTGCCCCCGAATTGGAGTACATGAACAAAAAGATCTGGAAGTAGTTGAGGTGCTGTGGGCCTCTGAGTTCAGCCCATGCCAACAAAGTGATCCAATTGATAAGTGACAATGTGCATAAAATGCAATGGCAATGGTCACTCTTCACCAGTCTTCAGAGCATAATGGCTGCTCCTTCACTTCTGCTTTTCCAGTGCTGGACAAATCTCTTTTGTCACCAACCCTAACATGGAACTATACAGGAAAATGATTTCTAGGAAATGTAGTTCCAGTTTAGCTAACTTGACCTAGAGTACAAATCCGCCACAACACCAGTCAGGTATTATTGAATTGCATGCTTAATGCCCAAGTCCCGAGGTGAACAATAATGTCTTTAAAAAGCAAGACAATATCTTGTCTATGATTTTATCTCTAATATCAAGCTTAATGATTAATACCTAGAAGAGCCTAAATAAATATTTGTTCTATAAGTAGATATATACATGAGAACTTAAAAAGTAATTAGATTTTGCAACAACACTAATAACCACAAAATATGTACATGGTTACATAGAAAGAAGAATATGCATATTTGTCTATAGGAAGGCATAGGTGAGTGCAACCCATGTAGGTATAGGTGTATCTATAGGGATATGTAGACACGTTTGTATGTGCTGTGTATTTATCCATAGACATAATTAAGCACATAAGAGGCACAGCTACAGAAAATTCCTAGACACATCCAAACAACTTGTTAGAATTGATTTACTGAGTTGAAGGGCTTAGGACCATAGTCTTGTGGGATAACTTAGTCAACTGCTATAATATAGTTCATAAATTTAATGTTCTACACCCTAGCTTGGTAAGCAGCGCCTGGGATCCTAAAAGCTTGGGAGTGGCCATTTAGGATACAACTATCGGTCTCTGTTCATCTGGAGTGAAAGTGAATGAAGAAAACCAAAGACTCAAGGAAATAACTAGTCCACAGGAACCATGTGGTCCACATGAACCATGGCCTCTTCTAATCTGAGACCAGAAGAACTAGATGGCGTCTGCCTACCACTGCCAACCACTCTGTTCAGGGACACAATAGAAGGTCCCAGTTAGAACGGGAGAAAACATAGAACAGAACTCAGATTCATAAAAAAAGACTAGACTTACTGGACTGGTAGAGATTAGAGGAACTCCTGAGATTATTGCCCTAAGATACCCTTTTAACCTAAAACTGAAAGCACACTTGGAGGTCACCTTACAGCCAAACAATAGACTGGATTATAAAATAAACAATATCACCTATCTGTAGTGTGTCCCTTAAGCAACTAACTATATGAGACAAATTGGTCAACACTTACCCAAAAGCAAAGATGAGAAGGCAAGGAGGAGAGGGGAAGCTACAGCAATGGAAACAGAATAAATAGAATGGAAATAACTGAAATGCTGACACGTTGTGGAAACTGTAAGCTATGTCACGGAACAATTTGTATAAAAATACTTCAATAGGGAGCTAACTCACTGTGTAAACTTTTACCTAAAAAACAATAAAATATCAAAATAAATAAATGCTTAGAACTGAAGTAGCCAGTGAAAAGGGGGTAAGTTTTTAGAGTGGATAAAATTAAGTGAATAAAAAGAGTAACACTGACAAGCCAAGTGTGTTTTGGAATCAGTGAGCTACAAACTCAGGTGAAGAAAGGTTAGCATAGGAAAGAAGGAAAAATGATTTTGGAAATATAGTTTTACAAACACATTGTGAATGACCTTTATGACAGACTGTGGAAGGATGACGCTGATCTATGCTATATTTCAATGGAAAATAATGTCTTTCACAGACAGTTTAATTTGAACATTCACACATTCATGAATAAATATGCCTTCTCCATTGAAAGACAGTAAAGATTTCATTATCCAATATTAACTAAGACTGTGGGATTTGTTTTTATGTATCTCTTAAATGGTAACATGATTTATAAGCCTTGTACATTTGCTTTGGGCTTTTGACTTTACTGATCTACTTAGAAAAATAGTTAGATCCCTCTTCATTTATTTGTCTAGTACTTGTCGAATAAGATACACTTTAATTTCAAGTATTAAATATCATTTTAGAAGATGCTTCCTATCTAGAGAATCCACTGTATTTGTATCTAGATTTTTAAATGTATTGTTTTGATATTTCGATTAACAGTGATGCAACAATTAATATATTTATTTTGAATCTCAAATATTTGCGTTTACACCAATTTTACTAACAGAAATTAGCTTCTCTTAAAAGTTTCTGTAATATTTTATTATATTTCTCTGGTAGATTATTAAAGAGTTAAGGACAGATGTACAATATTCTTAGATTTTGGCCTCCTTTTTAAGCATTTCTCAATCTCAATATTTAGGATAGAGTTCTTCTCCAATGGAAATCGCCACTAACAGTATCATGCCAATCTCAACAATCTATGGTTCTTCACTTAGCCCCTCTTAGCAAAAGAGCCTTTTATTTATTATACAGAAAATGTCTAAGACTAGACTGTAACTTTTAGGATGCTTTTGAGGAAGTATGGACAATGACCTCCATTCTTGTCATTAACCTGTTTACATCTGGATGAATTTTATACCCTTCTTGTTCAAGCCACATTTCCCAGCTTTAGATTTAGTCTAGGAGAAGCAATTGTGAAAGATTTTGAGGAAGAAAGGAAGGAAGAAGAGGGACAGAGTAAAGGAGAGAAGCCAGGGTATTTCTCTCTGCATCCAGAGATGGGTCTAGCAGTGGCCTCATCGCCTCTGTGATTTGGGTGCCATTGGCCTAACCCTCCCCCTGTGGGACTGATCTTTCAGGGAACCCACTTTTGTATGAATTCAATCCAGAATGCTATGGTTTCCGGGCTCTTTTTTAAACCACCCTGCTGTGCATCTTTGCTCTATTGCTTATCTCTAGGTTGCATACTTTAGTCTAAGTCCAAGTGTACAAAATAAACATTTTCTCGTGAGTATGTTAATTTCCAAAGGCATTGCTTATATTATCAAACAGAATAGTCATCGTAGTTTTATGACAGGATATCTCTGAAGAGGTCACATTCAAGCTAAGGCAAAGCATGAGAAAAGGAACAGCCATTCAAAGATCTGAGCAAACAGGTTCTTCATAGAGAAGAAATATTAGGAGTGTGAGAAAAACAGGATAAATGTCAGATTTGTGACAGTACAATGATGAAAGGGAAGAGCTGTACAATGAACATTCTAGACAGTAGGTTGGGAACAGACTCTACAGCCTGGAGGTTGGCTTGCATAGAGTTCTAATTTTCTTTTCCTAAATGCAATGGGAAGCCATTGAGAAATGTTAAGCATGACAGATGGAAAACAAATTAAGAAGCTATTAACTGCAGAATTTTAGGCAAAATATCTAGGGAGTATAGTATGGTGGTGACAATGGGGATAAGAAAAATTAATGAAAGTAATTTTTTCTCAGAAGTAAAATTTACAATTCCTCCTTGGGTTTGGAAGAAGTTTATGACAATCTAGGAGAAATAAAGAAATTTTGTTAAATTATAGCTATAGAATTATTGATTCTGTTCTTGTTCTGTCACATGTGCTCACTATTTTAATGTTCTTTCTTTCAATATATATGCAAAGTAGCCTTCCTCCAACAACTAGTAAAGTAAATGCCATAAATATGTTTATCATTATATTTATTATGTATGTTCAGTACATTAGGCTTTTTTATTTTTAATTATATAAGAATAGCTGCTTGCATTGGTGGTCCAATTTGAGACAATGAACAATGTAGTAAAAATAAATTCAACTTCAGTATACAGTAATGATCGTAGTGAGATATTTCATCATTATAACATTTTACAGAGCATCCTTAAATTCAATAGTTTACCTTTCTTCAACAACACATGTCTTAGTTTACCAGGACCAAAAAAAAAAAAAAAAACAAAAAAACCCAGAAACGAAACCTGTGGCCGTCGAGTTGATTTTGACTCATAGCAACCCTAAAGGACAGAGTTACAATCACCCCTACTTGTGGATTCTAACTTCTGACCTTTGGGTTAGCAGCTGACCCCTTAACCATTGGACCACCAGGGCTCCTTACAGGGACCAGTGAATGACAAATCTAGAAAACAATGATTAAGAATTTGAAAAAAAAAATTTGACTAACTAGTTAATGGATTAGGAAAACTTTATTTAATATCTAAAACATAATTTGATAGAAAATAAATGGAGTATACGAGATTGATTTTTAATTCAACTACTTCTTGAATTAAAAAATAGTAGGTGAGAGAAGAAAGTAAATATAATTCAGAGTTCAAATGGAAGGTTTAAGCTATGGAGTAATGAATATCGAGTCCTAAGTAACTGCTTGTACCGAAGAATGACAAAGCTTGATGAATTCTTGGACATGGGCCAAACATGAACCTGATGGATCAGCATACACTGAAATTCGTACCAAATGCGAAGTAAAGAGAAATAAAACTCCCTGTTTTTTTTAATTCCATAAAGGCTAAAGTTTGAAAAATGAAAAAAAAAAAAAATCTTTGTTGGGATCCATTGCTATTTTGGAAACTAAAAAGTTATACAAAATGAGATATTTTAATAAATATGTCTCTTTGCTTTGGTTCTTTCTCACCACATGGTTTTACCTCACAGTCATTGAGCTCCATGACTTAGGCCTTCTGCATTCATAGGCTCTGCTTCAGTATTTCACAAACTTTTTGACTCACAGTCAATGTTCTCAATAATATTCCGACTTTCAACACTTTGATATTTTATTTAATTGTTTAATCAATTTTGAGTAGTATTAAGATGACATTTCTCCCACCCTGCATCCAGCCTTCTTTGACAAAAGACAAAAACTATTTTTTTGCTGTTGTTCAAATCTGTGGGTCATTACTAGTTCATCTTCACTGCTTCCTCCATGAATAGAAAACAAAATTTCCTTGACAATTTTGCTATTAAAAGATGACTACAGTCACGATATCAGAAAATTTGGAATAGTTTAATGTACAGGTAGAAAAAACACTTCCGCTGCAACTAGACAGAGTAATGATCATGTAGCCCTGTTTTGACTGCCATGCTGTTATCATAGCGTAATATGAATATCCAAATATTTCTCAAGACTTTGCAGGCATAATGTTTACAAACAAACAAAAGGAAAACATGTCGTATATTCATTCTTTCATGTATAATAACATGTACTAGAATTTTAAAAAATAGTTTAAACCGCAGGTAACAGTTTCTTTTAGAAGAGGTAATATCTTGGTAAAACAAAACAAAATGAAAACAAAAAACAGGTGAACAAACAAAAATCCTAATAAGCCTTGATAGTACATAGAGTAGAAGCTGAGGTCTTTTGATCACAGAATCAAAGGAAAAAAATATAGTGCAATCATTCTGTATAAAAACTTAACACAGCTCTCTCACTTCTTAGTCTTGTTACTATAGCAAATTTTCTTAATCTCTCTGGTCTGATTTATCATTTTAATATGTATAATTCTTGTATCTAACTCATAAAATTGTGTGAGAGACTAATGAGAAAATTAAGGTAGCGCCTGGCAAAGAGTTAGTGTTCGATAAATGTCAGCCGTCATTACAGAGTATCGGGCACACAGCCACTCCCTCACTCAACTCCCAGAACACAAGATGTCAGGGTAATTAATTCCCTTTTGGCAGATGGAAAACATCTTCAATGGGAGAAATACAGTGCCCCAGAGAGAAGACCTAAGGTATAAAAAAGGAATCTTCAAGGACACTAACATTAATACATCTTTTAAAAGCCAAGCTAACATTTCATCTATGAAACAAGTACAGGCTACTACTGTAAGAAAGAACACTCATAGAAAGAAAAGAATATTTAAAATTATAAATATAACAACAAAAATAAAATTTAAAAGAAATGTTACAAAATAAAAGTGGAGTTAAAAAAAATGAAAAACAGGAGAATAATTACAAAAAACTTAAAAATTTAGATGACCAGTCTGAAAAGACTGAGCTGCAAATATTTAAAAATAGTTTCTTCCATTGTATGAGTTGTCTTTTCATTCTTTAGACATTTCTTCAAAGAAGACATACAGAGGTGTAAAAAAAATGGTGTCAAACGTAGCAATGGTGTGGCTGCAGAGTAAAACTTCCTCCTCTAACTTTAGAAAGGAAAGGAGAGATAATCATTATCAGCATCAACAGCCCAAGGCTGATTCCTAGGAAGCGGAGGTGAAACATAGCTCCACTCCAAATTTTTACCAATTCTGACACCAGCTGTCTCTCCTATGGTACTCTCTACTTCTCTACTGGGTTCAACAATTCATTGCAAGGGCCACACAGAACTCACAGACCATACTCACATTTATGGGGTTTATTAGGGAAGTAACAGGTTACAATTCAGGATCAGAAGTGACTCAGATTACAGTTCTTTGATCAGGACAGCCTCTTCTCAGTCGTGATCACAGGCAGGCCCCTCTCTGGCCCTCGGACCTTCTGCACTTTGGCCTGGTCTCTGTCCTACTTGGGCAAGTGTTACAAGGCTCTTTAGCTCCACCAGTAAGCGCCCAAGGGCACCCTACTTCACCAGGAAGCCTCCTGGTCTAAGGCGGTCAGCTCTCTCTTTCTGTGAGTAGTCAAGCCTAGCTATAGCAACGAGGGCCCAGAGGCATACCACTCTCTTAGGAAGGCTTCTGCCTGAATGTGCTCAGCTCTCTTGCTCTGTGGGTTTGCACATCCACTGTAACTGCCTTGTTCTGTGGGCTGGGAAGCTTATCCCACCATCTTGCACTAGTCTCCTGTCTCTGCTGCCATTGTTTTTCTCCCACTCCTTCTTGCCATCTTACCTTGTCTTTGGTGTTACGGCTCTCTCTCGCTCTGTCTCCTGGGTCTAGGAGGTTTTCCACACAGGGACCCTGAGTCCAAAGATGTGCTCCATTCTCATCTCTTCTTCTTGGTGGTGGTGAGATCCCCCCATCCTCCTCTAGGATGGCTCATTTTAAGCCTAGCGGGATGGTAAAACTGACCAATCCCCTCGTTAGAGTTCCATACATCTTATTTGCATGGTCCCACCCATCCACAAGGGCACCATGAACCTTATTTGCATTATTAGCAAGCTATCCAATCTCCTTGGTGGGCCATAAGCACCTCATTTGCATAGTCCCATCAAATGATTTGTTGGGAGTTACAAAAGCATGGCAAGTAAGGCCAAGTAAAAGCCATCTATCACACTGCAAAAAGCAAAGAAGCACTTAAAAAAGTGCTCAAAGTCATTGCTCATTTTTGTTAGATGCCAACAAATTGGTTCCGATTCATAGCAATCCTATGTACAACAGAATGAAACACTGCCTGGTCCTGTGCCATTCTTATAATCATTGTTGTGCTTGAGCCCATTGCTGCAGCCTCTGTGTCAATCCTTTTCCTTGAGGGTCTTCCTCTTTTTTGCTGACCTTCCACTTTATCAAGCATGTCCTTCTCCAGGGCATGGTCGCTCCTGATAACATGTCCAAAGTAAGTGAGACAAAGTCTTGCCATCCTTGCTTCTAAGGAGCATTCTGGTTGTACTTCTTCCAAAACAGATGTATTTGTTTTTCTGACAGTCCATGGAATATTCAATATTCTTTGCCAACATCGTAATTCAAAGGCAATATAAATTAAAAGCATAATAATATTTTTAATGCTGTGCTCTGTTCTGGTGCTGTCTAGTCAATTCTGACTCATGGTGACCACATGTGAGCAGAGTAGGGTTTTCAAGACTATGACCTATGGGAAGTAGATCAAGGAAATTCTGGGTGGGTTCAAACCACTATGCTTTCTCTTAGTAGCAGAAGGCTTAACCATTTGTGCTACCCAGTATCATCCACTAGGTTGGTAGTGATTTAAAAAAAAAAAAAAAAAGGAAACTAACAAGGGCTGACTAGGATATAGAGACTTGAAATCCTTGTACATTTCTTGTAGAAATGTAAAATAGTGCATCCACTATGGATAATTGTCTGGTGGCTCCTTAAAAGGCTCATCACAAAATTAGCATATGACCCACCAATTCCACTCTTGGTTGTTTTAGTTATCAATGCTGCTATATCAGAGATACCACAAGTGGATGGCTTTAACAGACAGAAACGTATTCTTTCGGAGTCTAGAAGGCTAGAAGTCCAAATTCAGAGTCAGCTCCAGGGGAAGGTTTCTCTCTCTGTCAGGTCTGGGGGAAGATCCTTGTCATCAATCTTCCCCTTATCTAGGAGCTTCTCAGTGCAGGGACCCCAGGTCCAAAGGACATGCTCCACTCCCGGTTCTTCTTTCTTGGTGGTGTGAGGTCCGTCTCCTCTCTGCTCGCTTTCCTCTTTTATATCTCAAAAGAGATTGACTCAAGATACAACTTAATCCTGTAGATTGTGTCCTGCCTCATTAACATAACTGCCTCTAATCCTGCCTCATTAACATTAAAGAGGTTAGGTTTTACAACACATAGGATAATAATGTCAGATCACAAAATGGTGGACAACCACACAATACTGGGAATCATGGCTTAGACAAGTTGACACACATTTTAAGGGGACACAGTTCAATCCATAACACTGATATATACCCAGATTTGAAAACAGGTATTTATACAAATACATGTACATGAATATTCATAGCAGCACTAGCACAGTAGCCAAAAAGTAGAACCAAACCAAATGTCAATCAACTGATAAATGGATAAACAAAATGTGGTATATACATATAGTGGAATAGTATTCAGTCATAAAAATAAAGGGCTGATTCATGCTACAACATGGATTAACCTTGAAAATACTATCCTAAATGAAAGAAGCAAGACACCAAAGTTCACATATTTTTTATTGCATTTACACGAAGCATCCAGAATAGGGAAATACACAGAGACAGAAAGCAAGACTAGTGGTTTCCAGGAGCTGAAGGAGTGGGAGCAATGGGGAATGACTGCCCAATATATGGGTTTTCCTTCTGGGGTTATGAAAATGTGGGTAGATGAAAGTGATGGTGCACAACATCATGAATGTACTAAACATCACTGAATTATACACTTTGAAATAGATGATGGTTAATTTTATGTCATGTGAATTCTACCTCAGACCATAAAAAAAAAAGAATGGTAAGTCAAACACCTAAAACATAAAAACTCAACACTATAAAGGAAGTAAAAGCAAAGACTTATGAGCACTCACAGAATGTAACAATTACTACTAATAAGAAAATTAAGAACAAAATCATGATGAAGTATCTGAGTTGAGATTTGAAAGACATAAAGTTAATGACACGGAAGGTGATATGGCTTTCATGCTTAATGGTCAACATGAACAAAGTGGTGGATATGCGATGATATTTAGCATATTCCAATCATAATGCAAAACTTGGCATAATTAGAGGACAGAATGGTTGGGGCAACCTGGTTAGAAATGAGGACTGACAGATACGCATGAACCAGGTGATAAAAACCAATGTGTGATGTAGTATTTGGCCTTAATTATGTAGATATTGGTGGCCTATCAAGTGGTTTTGGAGTCATAGTGGCGCAGGGCTCAGCTGCTAACCAAAAGGTTGGCAGTTCAAGTCCTCTAGCCGCTCCTTGGCAACCCTATGGAGTAGTTCTACTCTGTCCTTTAGGGTCTCTATGAGTCGGAATAGACTCGATAGCAGCACGTTTTGGTTATTGAGTGCTTTTGAAAATAAATTAAATATGAGTCAATCTGTAGTAAGACTACTTTGCTTATTAATTGGAAAGAAGTGATGTTCGATGAATTTCAATCAGTTCAGACAGAAGATTCTGAGACCCTGGCCTGAAGAAGGGATACAGAAAGAAAAGGAGGGAAAGAAAATATTGTTCAAGTGCTGTTGTTATTCTGTGCCATCGAGTCAGTTCTTGCTCATAGCCACCAGGGCAAGGGTAGTGATGAATACATTTGGTCTTTAAGTAAATATGCTGGGACTGAAATGAGAAGCGGGTTTAAACTGAATACTTTTTGGAAATCCTTAGTTATATTTTCTAAATGAAAGGTAGTTCCATCAACTGAGAATAGGGATATGGAAAGAATAGTGTGTTAGACCCTTAATTTTGATCACTTATGCTATGTTCAGAGCGTGTCTTTATTAATGCAAACGTCACCAGCTCTCACAATTCAGGGAAGATGAGTAAAGTTGACTGAAGTATAGCCTGAAATTCAAACATTCATGCAGAATCTCCAAGATTGCTTTCAAAACTCTGGCTTTCAACTCATTTTTGTTTTGTTTTGTTCCTCTTTTGGCAGTTCCAAAGTCAGTTTCTCACGTGTAGCACAAACCAGTGTTACATATTTTCCAGTTACCGTTGAGTTGACTCTCGTTCATGATGACCCCATGTGTGTCAGAGTATAACTGTCCTCTATAGGGTTTTCAATGGCTGACTTTTCAGAAGTAGATCACCAGGTCTTTCTTTTGAGATGCCATGGACTCGAACCACCAACCTCGTGGTTAGCAGCCAAGCACAATAAATGCTTGCTCCACCCAGGGACGATGTTATCCATAGTCCCCGGAAAAGAATAATATCTGAATCAATAGGCAAAGAAGAGAGTTACTGTACTGTCTGGTGTGATTCATCTTGATT
Organism: Dugong dugon; assembly: GCA_030035585.1. Lineage (NCBI taxonomy): Eukaryota > Metazoa > Chordata > Mammalia > Sirenia > Dugongidae > Dugong > Dugong dugon. The sequence goes on along the minus strand of CM057463.1, from coordinate 192,011,677 downwards.
ATCAAGGGGACACTGGACTGTGATTATGCAATGGAAGTAAAGAAAAGTACGTCTGTTATCCCAAAGCTTCCTTAGAGTATTCTTAGTACTACCACGTCCTGTGATTAAAGTCAATGGAAAACTGCAGTAACCCTATTCAGGCAGGACTGCTAATAGCCCAGACCCTGCAGGAACGAAGGCTTGGGTCACCCTACCAGGGAAAGACTCAGTACCGGGGAGGGGTTTGTGAGGGCAGAGGGAGTATGAAATGAGTAGTGGAAGAAGGTAGTTATAAATAGTAACTATGTGCAACTGGTCTCATAAACAAGAGCTATAATTGTTATGCTTTTTTCTTGTTTCGTTATGAATATGTCTGTGTGTGTGTGTGTGTGTGTGTGTGTGTGTGTGTGTTTGTATCAGAGTCCCTGAGGGTGAAAATGGTTAATGAGCTCAGCTTCCAACAGACAGGAGGTTCGAGTCCACTCAGAGGTGCCTCAGAAGAAAGGCCTGGTGATCTACTTCCAAAAAATCAGCCATTTAAACCCTATGAAGCACAGTTCTTTTCTGACACATGACATCTGTCTCTCTCTCATGTATATATGTATATATTCCATTATTATGTTATAATAATATAAACATTCTTAGATGTAGTATTACAATTATAAAAACATTATATATATATAAAATATCTTGTTTTCTTCCCTGTCTTATCCCTTTGCTTGTCACACACATAAGATGTAAAAGGGATTAGTGAATTTTTAGTTGTACCCATGTTAATTGTATCATGTTAGACAGAAGTATGACTTTCTATTGTCTTTATCTGGAGACCACGTATTGTTTAAGGAGCTATCTATGGGTGCCAAGCTGACAATGGGTGAACTGTGATAGTTAATTTTATGTGTCTGTTTGGCTAGGCTACATTTCCCAGTAGCTTGGCCAAACACTATTCTAGTTGGTCTTCCATAATGTAATCTAACATACGTAATCAATCAATCTGTTAAGAAGGGAGTTTTCTTAGAATGTTTTCTGCTTCCAGACTATAAAATATTTTGGCAGAACTCTGTCTTTCTGTCCTCTCTGTACTCTTTCCAACGCCTAACCTACGGGTCTTAGGATACAAGCCTGCAAGAGTTTACAGCATGCCACCTGTCCTGTGGGGTTTGAACTTATCAGCCCCTACAACTGCATGAGCCAATCTCTCTCTCTCTGTATATACTTATAGATAGATAGATTTAGATAGATTGATATAGATAGACAGACAGAGCATTGCTTCTATTTCTCTAGAGAACCCTAAGACACCATCTAACACAGAAAAATATACTATGTACTTAGTAATTATAAAAATACTTTTCATTCAAAATAAAGTCCTTCCTAAATACCTAAATTGAATTTATAATTTCATTATAAATCCTAAAATATTCTGAATTTATTAAAAATCTCTTTTTTTCTGAGTTGGAAGCAATACTTTCAAATTTTTATTTCAAAATATTAGTACAAATTTGTTCCACATAAATTGTTTAAATTTATACAGATAACTTCTTTAACACTCTCTCTACATTGTTGTTTTTTTATAACCTGGTCTTATTTTAAATAGTTGGAAATAATTTAGCTTAGGGTGTTCAGGTTTGTGCACTGTGTAAAGAACAGTTTATCAGCCCAGTTAAAATTTCCTTTAGGAGATGTCCTGCATCTCTTGGACTGATGATCGGCCAAAGTGAAGGCTGAGGTTGCCAAACAGACATGGCTTATAAGAGAAAGTAACAGAACCTGAAAGTGGTTAGCGAAAACCTCTGTATTGTAGGTAACTACCAAATAAAGCAGCCCACAAGCTCTTTCTCTTGGCAGGGATAAACGTAATGAAGTTTTCAGCCAAAAGAAACACAGCCTTCACAAGTGCTTACAATTTTTCTTACAACACCAATTACAGTTCTTAGTTCCTCAAAAATACTTACTCCTGCTCTTGCTTAAATCAGAATAATGCAACATCATAGTGAGAAAGGAATGTTGTGAATAAAAATATTAGTTTGGGGGAAGGAGAGGAAGCATTTGAGGTTTTTTTGGATCCTTATCTAGAGATCTTTTATATACTGTACTTATTTACCTTATTCATTTTACCTCAACATACCAAAACCATCGGCCTGACAGTCAGCCAGAAATGCATAACTAGTGTCAAGAATATGCAGAACATCACATGAGTCACTTTAAGATGTGTTAAAAAGAAAAAGAAAAGAAATTTTTTGTTAAGTAGTTGAGGTGATTAGGTTGACATCTGTAATGCCAACCAAATGGTATAATTGGGTAAAGTCTTGAAAAGTACACAGAAAATGTATGACAAATTGTGCTGATTTTAAGCTCTAAGAGATCATAATATGTCGTATGAAGAGTAGGAGACAAGTTCATGAGGAAGTCTTGCATCCACAGTGGTAGAATTTGATAATTTTCCTAGAGTTTTTGGCATCATGGGACTTGTTCAATTCTTGTACTCCTCATTATGTTTCTGCACTGAAAATGCCACAAGAATAATTTGTCCTGTCAATAAACATACAAACACACAAACACACACAAACGCACAAACCAAACAGCCAAAGTTATGTAGGTCCAAGGCAATGCAGTTCTGTGATAAATCCGAATATATTTGAATGTGGGGTTTTCTTGCATAAATATGTTCTAATGCCATTTACAGTATGATACCTTGAAAATAATTTAGGTTGTTGAGGTTTTAATTTCTAACCTTACCTTGCAAACAATATTGTTTTGGAAATTTTGTCAGTGTGCTTATTTATTTTTTTTTCTTTTCATTAACTATCTCAAAAGCATTCAACATTTTATTTGAAATTAAAACCAGGACAGTGATTGGTACTTTGCTAGCGCTAAATAAAAATGTGTTGATTGAATGAAAAAATAAATGCATTATTCCACGATCTTAATTATTTTAATTACTTTTCTGAATCTCATTTGCATAAGTGTTTCTCATGTAACACTTCATTTAAGAATACAAATTTTATTCATGTCTCTATAATGGTAATTATACTAATAACTGAGATCAATTCAGGTTTTCTTTCTCTAATTTGTAAATTGAGAGCCTTTAGTGATTTAGTATTTCTAATATTTTATGCTTGATAAAAATATGAAAAGAGGTTTCAGTTCTGGTATGGGATAAGACCACCACAACTATTCTTCCTACTGATGACACCTAAAATCTACTGCAACTATCTAAAAACCTACAAAAGTAAATAAAAGGGAGTAGATTGTGGCGAGGGATCAAGCTTAGATAAGTAGCCCAGCAGGGATAATTTCCCATTGTTACTGTGGTCACTGTTTTCCCTCTCTCAGCTTTACCGCATAGGTGGGACCCAGTGGCAGAGAATGGCATCAGTGCAGAGAGGATAAAACTACAATATATATACCAGGTTTCTGTCCAGAGGAACCAATGAAATGGTTCTCCGCAGGCCAAAGAGCAGAGGATTACAGAAGAAGGGAGAGAGCTAGTGGAGATCTCCTAGTTCAGTGTATAAATGCACACGTTTATCAGCCTAGTCACTAAGCTACACAGCACGGGGAGGACTCAAACAACATAATGAAAACTTTGAAAACTGAATTGAGGACTGAACCACTAGTGCAAGGCTCAGATTAACCCCTGACTAACACATGAGCATGACAGACCAAAACCAACACAGCAAAGGCTTGGAGAGGTAGAGGAAAGCAAACATAAAATTAAAAATACAATAATAAAATAAAAACAGAACATATCAGAATTGAAATAGAAACTATTTAGAAAAAGAACCAAATGGGAACTTTGGAAATGGATAAGAGCAGCTGGGGAAAAATCAAAAACACCTCACTGGATGGGTTCAGTAGTAGAATGTAAATGACAGAAGAAAGAGCTAGTAAACTTGAAAATAAACTAATAGAAATTTTTTAAATTTGAAAAACAGAGAGAAAAAAGACTGAAAGTAAATTAATAAATCATAAGACACCTGTGTGAACTATCAAAAAGCCTAACATACTTGCCATTGGAGTCCAAAAAGGAAAGAGAGAAGGGATTCGGGGGAAAAAAAATTAAGAGAGTCAGTTCAGCCAAGTCATTAAACAAACAAAGAAAAATGACCAAACAAACAGCAACAACACCATCAATCTCTTGAGGAGCCAGAATACAGAGGTGTTTCAATCTATTATTTAACATGTTTTGTTTTCAACCCCAAATTAGAAGTTATGCTAAGAAACCAAATGTGTAATCTTTATGCAGGCTAAAAAGTAGCCAACTAAAACTCTTTTTGAAGGGATTCAGATGTTGGCCTTCACAGACAACACTTCAGACAACCCTTCAAAAGTCATTAGAAATATGTTCAAAGAACTAAAGGAGGTCAGGTCTAAATAATTGAAGGAAAGTGTGATGACAACTCCTCATCAAGTAGAGAAAAATAAATAAAGTGATACAAACTGTTAATAAAAAACACAATGGAAATTCTGAAGTGGAAAAGTAGGAAAACTGAAATTAAAAATTTCCTCTGTGGACTCAGACAGAATACGTGTATGTACAGAATAAGTAATCAGTGAACCTGAAGATAGATTAATAGTGGTCATCCAACCTGAAGAAAAGAAAGAAAAATTAATACAGCTTCAGAGAAATGTGAGACACCATTTAGAACAACATCATGTTTGCTGGGAGTACCAGAGTGAGAGGACAGAGAAAAATGAGAAGAAAAATTATTCAAAGGAATAATGGCTGAAGCTTTCCAAATGTGATCAATAACATTAATGTACACATCCAAGAAACTCAATAAACTTCAAATAGGATAAAGGGAAAGAGATTCATACCCAGACACATCCTAGTCAAAATACCGAAAGCCAGTAACAAGGAGAACATCTTGAAAGCAACAAGAGAAAAATGGCATATCACATAAAAAGGAACCTCAATAAGATTAATGACTGATTTCTTACCAGAAACAATGAAGGCCGGAATGCAGTAGACTGACATTTAAAATGCTGAAAGAAAAAAAAAGAAAGAATCCCAAGATCAGCAGGTCAGCCAGCAGGGCCCTTGCTCACAGGCTGTGAAGACTGACGAGTCCCAAGATGGCAGGTAAGCTGCTAGCTCAAGTCCTAAGAACTGGAGGTCAGACTAACAGGAGCCAGCTGGAGGACCCAGAGGGCATAAAAGCCCACGAAACTTGCCAGAAAGTCCACTTACATATTCGGTGCAGGCCACAAGCCCAAGGAAACTTCCCTTTGACAGACCGGCTACTCAGATCAGATCTCATCATGGAGGTGATCCCATTATATGCAGTCTCATCATGGAAGTGATCACATCATTATACGACTGCCAAACTACATCATAACTGCCAAACCACTGAGAGTCATGGCCCAGCCAAGTTGACACGTAACCTTAATGATTACAATAAGTAATTTAGCAAAAATAGTGTAATTGTATATTTTCCCATATGTTCTCTTAACTGATTAAAAGAATAATTTCTTAAGATTACATGTGTGTGTGCATGATTTGATTTGGGAGCTTATAACATAAAGCAATGTAATATATTTGACAATTAGAGAGGAAAGAACAGGGGTGGGAGCAAAGCAATACTGGAGTACGAAAATGACATTATACGGCAACTTGAATCAAATGAAAATAATCATAAATGGTAAATAAGTAGGTTAATATAACTCTATAAATACATATTTTCCTCCTTTCTCACTCTACTTCTTTGATATATCTAAAATTTTATAAAGTAATAATTATAACAACATATTGTAGGGTTTGTAACATAGAAATAATAAGTATAACCAAGTCTTTATCTATGAAATGAAGTAGTTGAATGAACAAGCTAACTTCGGTTCAACTTTCTTGATTTAAAATTCAAGGACTCTATCTCTCTGCAAGTCAGACCAATGGAGGTTTTGGAGCTAGCTTACAATGGTAATTTTGTTGTACAAAATTAATTTATTAAAAGTAGTGCTAACATAAAACTGAGCTTTTTCTGCTGTATTTTCAGGCAAATTTAATTTAGGCATTCTAAGCAATTAATCTTTCCTCTGAAATTTTCCATTCTGTTCAATGATTCAACACATTTTAACTCTAACTTCATTGGTAAACAGAAACAAACCATCTTATTTAGCATAAAACTCAAGATAATGGTATTCTTTTTGTTTATTGCTGTGCTTTGCAACACAGACATCTTTTATGCGAGTTCTTATTTTCACTCATTACATACTTCTAATATGAGCTAAAATGTTATAAAAGCTTATTTTTTATGTTAAAGAGCAACTCTGAAGAGTGAATCGGAATAAGAAACGTTGCCAATTTGACATCTAATTCAGTGATCCTAAATTTTCTTTTATTGAAAAATGCCAAAAGTTTTGTTGCTTTTTTAAGAGTCTCTTTTGGATCTATTTTAATGCCTTTGTTTCTGTTTGGGATCTTTGTTTTCATACACATTTTTAAATGCCAAGCTATTATTTTTTACAGATCATTCAAATTATATGCAGTATAGGAATATTACCCTCCTTAGGAGCAAAATGGCATGGTCATCACAGATGAAGAAGATATTCAGGCAGGCATTAAAATTAGTTTTTATAGTTTTCAGGTGAAACATGAAATAAGAAATAAAAGCACATTTTTAAAACATTTGTCAATAACATATCCTCATAACATAAAACTAAAACATGGAAGCAGCATTTAAAACTTAGGTTTTTCTTGTCACCTTCCATTTTTAATAATACACATATCTGTGATCCTTATAACTGTAGACTTACATAGAATCAGTCAACTTCTACTCAGAGAAAAGAATATCCAAAGAGAACATCAATTCACATCCATTTAAGGTTTTCTCCCCTTTGAAGCCTAGAAATCAATTATTAAATTCAAACTCAAAAATTCTCCAAAGGCTTGTCAAATTGAAAATTGAGAACTTCATATATTCTACAGAATGGAATTTATATGCTGAATTTGGTTTCTGACTTCAGTGCATATTTAAACTGCATTGTTGCCATTTAAAAAATAAACATAAAATGTATTACCTTTTCAGTATGGAAAATATGTATAATAGTGTCTGCCAATTTTTGTAGTTAAGGAATTTTATGGCTTTGTATCACACTGAGAATCATTCATTTGGGAAAACATCAAAGATACTGACATATTTTGTCATAGCTTTTCAATGTTTGTAATGAGTTCTAGCCTTATACTCTTTCAGCATTTTTGATGCCTTCTGTTCCCACCAGCCCCTCTTTTTATACTTAAAGGATACATTGATGTTAATACCAACTCTGTAGCTGAAATCTAAAGAGGATAATTGTTTGGATAGAAGCATTCTCTATTTAAAGGATCATAAGATTGAAAAAGTCAGTTCATATTTATAGGATGACATGAGATGTTATGTAACATACTCTGAGACTCCCTAGGTGAGCAACAGAGTCAGCAGGTTAACATTTAATTCCTTGGTCAATACCATGAATTCTGAGCATGTTACTTGTGATGGCCTGTGCTTTGTTGGACTAGAGTCAGCCAGCTCTCCATCAACAGATTCTATTCCCAAAGCAATATCACAGTTATTCTGTTAAAATATCAACACCTGCCTTCGTGTTGGGAAAATGTGCCTATGAAAGTAGTCTAAAAATCTTAAAATGATTTGTCCATTATTTAGAAAATTGTCTAAAATATATTAGTTTTTATGTTATTTTGTAAGAGAGACAGATTTCCAGATCTTCAATAACTTTCTGTTTGAAATGCCTTCTTGGGCAAAGTTACAAATAATGCACTTTAGAATGATAAACTAACTTTTTCCACAGTATGTCTTTCTCTTTTACTTGATACATTCTTTATGTTTTACTCCCAAAATTGTCAAAAACTGAAAGAATCATTTCAGTTAATGGTCACAATTCTTGAGGGTTTGTTGGGATTTTAAAGGGTGATGAAAATACTACCCATTTTTCCTAACCAAATTCTGAAACCCATGATAGGTAGACAGGTGTCAAGCTGATTGTGATGGTTAGGGTTATGTGTCAAACTGGCGAGCCATGATTCTCAGTGGTTTGGCTGATGTTATGTAATCATCCTCCATTTTGTGATCTGGTGTGAGCAGCCAATTAGTTGAAAGGGGAGTTTCCTTGGAGGTGTAGCCTGATTCCAATCTACACACACACACACAGTATTTTTATGTAAATATTGTGTGTCTGAGTCATCTAGCGCTACTATAACAGAAATACGACAAGTGGATGGCTTTAACAAAGAGGAATTTATTCTCTCACAGTCCAGTAGGCTACAAGTCCAAATTCAGGGCATCAGCACCAGGAGAAGCCTTTCACTCTGTTATCAGCTCTGGAGGAAGGTCTTTGTGATGCATCAGTCTTCCCTTGCTCTGGGAGCATCTCAGTGCAGGAACCTCAGGTCCAAAGGATGTGCTCTGCTCCCGGAACTGCTTTCTTGGTGGTATGAGGTTCCCATGTGTCTCTGCTCACTTCTCTCTTTTACATCTCAAAAGAGATTGGCTTAAGACACTATCTAATCTTATAGACCTCATCAGTATAATTTCTGCTAATCCATCTTATTACATCATAGTGATAGAGTTTACAACACATAAGAAAATCACATCAGATTACAAAATGGTACACGATCATACAATACTGGGAATCATGACCCAGCCAAGTTGACAGATATTTTGGGGGAAGATAATTCAATCCACGAAACCATGCACCTTCTATGTTTGTTTACCAACCACGCCCTCACCCGAGAGGTATTTTCATAAGCGCGCTGTACCAATTTTTTAAATATGTTGCAGTATCCTCTGACCTCTCTTAAGGTGGTCTTTGCAGGTGAAACATGAAATAAGAAATGAAAGCACTTTTTTTTTTTTTTTAACAGTTGTCAATAACATATCCTCACAACATAAAACTAAAATATGCAGGCAGCATATAAACCTTAGGTTTTTCTTTTCACCATCCATTTTAATAATACACATATCTGTGATCCTTATAATTGTAGACTTAAATAGAATCACTCTGTTCTTGGGATGTGAGCCAGTGGCCTGCCATGTGACCTGCAGATTTTGGGTTCATCAGCCCCGGCAGCTATGTGAGTCAGGATAAGCCTCCAGCCTGATGTTGGACCCACGGATTTGGGACTTGCCAGCCGCCACAACTCAAGATACATTTATTTCTTGAAATAAATGTCTCTCTGTATATAATTATATATATCATATTTTTATGCAAATAATGTACACCTTCTACATTTGTTTGCTAACTGCTTCCTCTCTCTGCAAGGAATTTTCATAAGCACGCTCTGCTAATTTTTTTTACAGCAATATATAAAAAAATTAGCATAGTGGTGATTACCAAAATACCTCACAGGGGGAGGGAGTGGTTGACAAACATAGAAGGCACATGTTATTTGCGTAAAAATACGGTATATGTACATGTATAAGCTTCACTGGTCTTGCTCTCTAGAGAACTCAACCTAAGATATCGGTAGAGAGTAAAATGTTAGTTTTTTTTTTTTTTCCTGTCTTTCCCTGACAAAGCTGTTTTAGAACATAACTTAAGCGTGTAATAAAAATGAGCTTGTTAATGCTAAGCACCAGAGTTATAGACTTTTCCAACCAATCACAAGCAGCACTAGCCAATTCAAGGACTTCCTCCAGAGGGCAAGGTCCTTTAACTGCTAAGTTTAATGCAAGTTCAAGAGCAACTCAGAGCACATGTTCTCTGCAGACAGATAGATTTCCCCATAAGGGAGGAGCTGAACCATATTGGCTGTGAAATGTGTACCATCCTCACTACTGAGATAAGTACATGAAAGGACAGAGAGGTCAAGAGTTTTTTATTAATGGATGTTCCTCAACATGGAAAATAATCATGAGAAATGAAGTATAAGTAGCCTCTCCAAAAAGACTCAGCTTTTTTTTTTTTTTTAATCACATGTGCTCGACCATTAAGGCTATGATTAAAGAGGATGATTCTGTCTATTGTGATGAAGAAGGAAGAGCCCCAATACAAAGTACTGCTCCTCTACAAATGCTCTTGGGAAACATAAGATCTGAAACGAGGTTTAATAGTGTATTAATTCAGTTAGCTGCAAGATCATTCTGTACCCAAGTCTGAAATTTTATTCCCTTTTCTACCTCCCATTCTAATTTTTTTTCTAGTCATGTTGTTCAATATAGACTATCAGAAGTTCTTCAAGCAAACAAACAATAAATGGCTTCACAAAGATATTTCAATATAGTGCAATAAATAATAAGACACCACACTTTTGAATTAACTACTTCCCACTATCAAATACCTATCAAGAAATTAAAGTCACAAATTAAATTCTCTTAAAAATTAAAGCCCAAAGGGATATAAGTCCAGATTCAAATTCTCCATCCACATTGATTTGAAGTTAAAAAAAATCCAGAGTATAGCCTACTTAATTTATTAACTAGTGGTGTGTGGTCTAGAAAGAGTCTTAATGCATGAGTATATTTTTTGTTCATTTTGCATAGCTGTTACATAGGCTGTCTCTAACTGATATGAATATGGTTCATATAGAGTTTCAGAAGTAGTTTTAGTCCAATATTAAGGCTTTAATATGACTCCCTATTAAAGAACACAAACCTATCAAAAGATACAGGATTATCATAGAACTACCACCATGTACACTGAATTTAGACAACAAGCCAGTATCCAGAGTGTAGAGCAAAATATTCCATATTATGTTACCAGGATCCAATGCCTAGTGATTATACCAGAGACTCAGTGGTATCTGAATTAAGGAAGATAGGCACAGAATATTTTGATTTTAGCTTTGTCAGGGTGCTGTCAGCCTATGCTACTGAACCAGAATCCATGTTCACCATATGTCTATGTGTGTGTGTGTGCGCGTGTGTGTGTGTGTGTGTAGGCATGGGAGTTAGCACTAAAGTTCATTAGAGTGATTTCTGCCTTTTTTTTTAAAGTTAAGAAGTTTAAGACACAGGAAGCTCCAGTCGCTGGATCTTAATTGGGGTATATTTTGTTTTATTTTTTGCATATTCAAAATTCTTAACCCACATTGTACATTTGAGCCCTGTGTTTCTGGCACAGATGTTGTGTAATCTTCACATCTGTTGTAGCTTGAGAAGCATTCTCAGAAATTTACTGAACCGAATCTTCTATTGATGCTTCTGAAACTAACTCCCCGAAGTCTTAAGGAGAGCCAGCATTCCTGCCATGTGTTCCTCAAAACACTGTTTAATCCAGGTCTTCAAACTCCAGAACTAAGTTAATCGCTTATATGATTAGTCAATGCAAAACCCACTTAATTACAGGCCATGACATGGAGGGTGAATCTTGGGAATATGAACAAGCCACAGAAACACAGGTCATCTCCTCCAGTGTTGGCCCCAAATTCAGAAAGCAATATGTCACGGCCCATCTAGCTCTGCCTACACAGGCTTGGAATGAGCAGTCTGATTCTAGAAACTCACCGGTGCTCTATGGCTCAGGCGTAAGTCAGATGCCTTGATGTTTCTTATCTCCACGCTACAGATACGGCCAATAGTGCAAGAAAGTAGCAGATATGGTTTTGCCAATGTGAGTCTAAAAACTTCTACTCCAAACTCACTTTCACCTATAAAATAGCCCAGGACATGCCTGTGCAGAGCAAGGTCAAGCCACAGCAGACTGCAGCAGAAGGCCCAAAGCCTGTGTTTCTGACCTTCCTGCCATTTGACTCTGCCCTAATGCAGCTTTCTCTTTATAAAAGCAAACATTGGCCCACATTAAAGAACCATAAGCTGTAGGGAACTGCCAAGATCAAAACCCCATGTGGTTCACTTGCTGGAAGTCTAAGGTTTAAGGCTGCAGCCATTAAAAGCCAAGCATACAACTGAGAAAACAGCTCCATGGCACAAAACAGGCCACTGTAAGCTTTCCAGGCCAACAGCAAGCATTGCTATTGCACGTATAACAACAAATCCTCATGTCTTTCCCACGTCAGTGCCACCAGTACTGGAGGTCCTTCCCTTGGCAGCACCAGAGCCTCAATCACACCGAAGCACTTCGATCCATGCAGTTCTCTCCTAAGTCTCGACTTCTCTTGATCGACACGCAAGTTACTAATACTTCACCCCTGATTTGAGAGCATGTTCTCTGAACTGTAGGCCTCTTCTGCTGGGGGCTGTTCTCTATAAAACTAAAGCATTAAAGAAGATAACAAAAGTGAGATCAAAAGACCGCCTTCAATACCAGCTCAGTATGAGACAATAATAGGCTTCTAATAGTGGACTGCAAAATTAGACAGAACCCACCCAGACAAAGGCCTGCTGAGAACCCCAGACATCTCACAGTTAGATGGAGACTTGACCACCGTGCCTCTCTTGACTGGGAGAAAGTCAGGGGCTGGTTTTCTGCAGGTGGGCAGCTTCATAGAGTGGAGTAACTGAGGTGACCGGTTCTCTGTACCAAACTCAAAAGAACACAGGTATCTTTCCGCTTCCCTGTGGCAAGAGTAAGTGATGCAGCAGAGAGAATGGGTGTCCTTCCACATGGAAGAAAATACCAGGAACTGGAACTAAAGGGTTCCTGTAATGGGACTCATGGAAATATGTCACAGGACTGGAAGGCTCACAATAGGGGATTTCATTTTGCACAGTCTAGACTTCATGGAGTTTCTGTAACTAAAACAAAAAGAGCACAGATCAGTTAAATAATAAAATCCCAGGTAAGCACTCACAATCTTGCATTTGTTTTATAACATCGTATTGTTGAGAGCTGAAGATTCAAAGATGAATAAAAAAATAGCCTTTGATCCCTAGGAGCTCATGACAAAGACGAAGAAGAAATATACCATCAAAATAAAGTGTGCTCAGATAAGTAACACGTATGCAATAAGGGCCAATAGGAATACACAGACAAGAACTCAAGCCCAGCAACAGGGCAGGTGGTGAGTTGTTTTTTTTTTTTTTTTTGCAGTAGCAAGGCACATAATCACGTAAAAAATAATACAATAATACAAAAGGATATTGAATCATAGAAAATACTCTCCATAGCTTTACTATGAAGAATATATATTTAGCATATAAATCAATTGATGTTATAATATGTATCCCTGTTCTTCCATCCCAGGAAAGGCATCTGCAGATGTTCCCAGTGACATAAAAGTAATATACTACTCGGTAGTTTCCATGTAGTAGACACATGGGTGGATTGTCTCTCTAATTCTGTGGTTCAGTATTAGAAGCCTATTGTTGCTTCATATTTAAGTCACATCCTCCAATTTAGTTGATAAAAAAAGCGAATAACAAGAAATATAGAACATTAGAACAACAGCAAAATCATGAAAATAATTGCTGGGATTTTCATAGCATGATCAAGACCAGAAAATATGATAATTTGATATAGATGCTACTGTTTCATTTATATATAGGTCCAAAAGAATTCTCAGTATTAAACTGATACAGTAATTATATTTATTTATTTATTGTCTATGTATGAGTGCTTAGAGCCCTGATTGCTCGGTGGTTAGGAGCTTGCCTGCTAGCCAAAAGGTCGACAGTTTGAATCTACCAGTCCCTCCTTGGAAACCCTGTGGGACAGTTCTACTCTGTCTTATAGGGTCGCTATGAGTCAGAATCGACCCAGTGGCAACAGGTTTGCGTTTTTTGATTTTATGAGTGCTTCAGGTAGGTGTTAACAAATCATATATTCTGTAGTGTGAACTTTTATAATGAATAATCTTTTGGTAACTGTGTCAGTGGTTCCTAAGACCACTCTTAGGATGGATGATTGATGGAAAGGACTCACTGAACTCAGAAAGGCTATTATACACATGGTTATGGTTTTTTACAACACAAAGATATAGATTACAAGTAGCAAAAGTAAAAAGGCACATAGGGTGGAATCCCAGAGAGACCCACGTGTGAGCTCCCCGTTGTCTTCTTCCAGTGAAGCTGTACAGACAGCGCTTAATTTCCCAGCAATGATGTGTGACAACACATATGAAGCCTTGCCAACCAGGACACTCCCAAGTTTCGGTGTTCAGGGTTTTATTGGGGGTCTGTTATGTAAGCATGGAGCACAAGCATGACTGACCATAGCTATTCCGTCTCCAGCACCCCATCAGAGGTCAAACTAATACAGCCACCACCATAAATCACATTGTCCGCATAAACTATCTGGCACGTCCAAGTCCCAAGGTAAACAAAGAAAATCTTATCAGGCAGGATGTTTCAAAGGCTTAGATGTTATTTCCTGGGAGCCAATCAAGGGTCAGTGTTTCTTTGGAATGCACAGGGTTTGAACACTTCATGTCTGCTGAGTTAACCCTTTACTGCACAGTTACCTTATGAGTAGATAAAAAAAAAAAATTTTTTTTTTTTGATATGCCAAGTAGAATTTACATTAGATAACCATATTTTTCCACATAATGAAACTAATTCCTCTTATGGATAATGACATGAGAAAATTATGAAATCTTTTAATAGAAGGTTAATACTTAGAAAAATTTCCTGCATGGGGGAAAATCAGAGGCTGTTTCAAGAAAAAAATTGCAAGAGCAAAAATACCATGAATCTATGCTCCACCATTCTGGAAGGAACGCCACAGGATCTTTCTTTTCATGTCCATTGATTTTCACTCTTTTTCTGTAACCAGGGCATCTTGGAGATATAGGAGAAATCAATATTGGCCTCAATCACTTAAGAAATGTTTACTGAACGTTATTTAAAGCAATGACGAGAGAGAAGCTGTGATGAATAGAATAACTAAAGTAAATGATAACCTCCCTGCTCCCAAGTTGCTTTAACCAGCAATGTAATTGGAAGAAGAGTAACATCTACTTGGGATAAGAGATATCCCAGAGGTTGAAAAATCACATGCCTCTGTGATTCGAATGCTATGTGAGAGAAGCAACTAGATATCACACAATAAGGAATAGTATAAAAGGTAATAAATTGAGTGTGTGTCCATCTCAAATTATTAACTTATTTCTTAATATTGTGTTAGCTGCATAAACACATCTGGAGATTCTTCCAATTTGTAATTCTTTTCACTGAAGCTGTATTCACTAATGATTAGACATGATGGTAATGTATATTGCATAGACCAGTAGAGTAGACCTGCCAGGGTTCTGTTTGCATGAGGGATTGAGGAGACTCAAAAACAGACTATCATAAGGACAGTTACAGCCCAATAAAATGCACAAGTTGTAGCCAAAAAGAAACAAATCTGAACAGAGCCTGATGAGCTGATGTGCCTCATTTAGATCTGTCCCTTTTCCAGCTTCAACACTGCCAACATGTCCCATTCATGTTCAAATCAGCGAACCAATAGAGTTTAAGTTTTGCACATCACCCTCTAAGCCTGAGAGCAAGCAATTGGAATATATACTGATGATAACTGGTCATTTTACCCACTGTAATCAGATTTATTCTATCCAGGACCTTCTTAATATTTACATTTCAGAACAATGCTTTCGAGTATATGGCTTTCTTTCCAGATTTCCCTTCGACGATGGAAAGAATTTTAAGAGGACATTACTCTAGTGAGTGTTTGAATTAGTTGGAATTAAGAAGCTTTTCATCTCCTCCATTATAACCAGAATAGAATGAATGAATAAAATACCCAGTTATAACCTATAATATATTGCTATCATTGTAGCCATGGTAAAATTATAAATTATATCACTGATGTACCTAATTTCTATTGCCAATTGAACTGATGCCAGAGACACAACACTTTTTTTTTTTTTTTAATATTTGAGCATAATATCTTCTGCTCTTTAACTTTGCTTTTGACGTGGCCTTTTGGAGCAGATAATAGAACCTATATCCAAAATGATGTAAATTTACAATACTGCTTCTAAGAAGCTTAATGACTAGCTACAATAAATGCATAAATATGGTAATGTTTTTAAGTAAATCAAGAAGAGTATACAAAAGTCACATACCAAATTGGTAACTACTTCCTAACTATATTAGTTTTCTACTGTTGCTGTAAAAAATTACTATGGTCAGCAAGGGCCAAGATGGCAGAATAGTCAGACGCTTCCTATTGTCCCTCTTATAACAAAGACCCAAAAAAACCAACTGAATCAATTCGTATATGATCATCTGGGAGCCCTGATCGTCAAAAGCAAAGCTGAAGAGTAGGACTGAGCAGCGGGGGAAGGAGAAACAACTCAAAAGCAGTGAAGAAGTGCCAGTCATGGGGTTGTGGGCGCACTGCTAGCTGGGTCAGCTGGTGCATGCAGGCTGAGGTGAGCAGTAGCGTTTGGAACATGTCTAAGCACATTAGGAGAGGCTGGGCGGTGGAGAGTTTGTCCAAGCCTCCAGAGCTGGGTAGAAGTGGTACTGGACCTGTGAAAGTTAAGTGCAAGCATCTATCCTAACTCGCTGGTCAAAATAACCACTCCACCTCTTGGAGTTTCACAGAGGAGACGTGTCTCTTTCCCCCACCCACCCCCTACTCCGCTCCGACACCAGTCCAGCAGTATTCAACCACTACCACACCTCCTAAGCCAGAAATCAGGGTTGTCCATGCCCAAACCAGCCTCATGCCTTTAAAAACAGCCTAGGCACTGCTATAAGGGGTCCATGGATTTGCAGTGACTTCACCCCTGCCTTGACCTCTGCGGGCGAATTCAACGTTGTATGCCCTCATTAGCATAAAACAACAGGACATACACCGGAAGCCTGTTTTCAACTGCAGCAGCCAAGAGGGAGTTGCTGATTCCTGACATTTGACACTGCCCTGCCCATTAAGCAGGGATCTCACCCTCCCACATCAGGGGCCTGAGGACTGACAGTATCACCCACTCCATCTAGCCACCCACAACAAGGGGTCTGAGAATAAGTGGTGCCTCCCAGTCCCTCCAGCCAACAGCATCAGGTGCCCGAGGACCAGTTGCAAAACCTACCACCCTACAAGCTCTAGGGGACAGAGACACTCCCTCCACTCAGGCAGCAAGGGCAGCTGTCAGCCTCTTGCCTTACTCTGCACATAGCTCCCTACAGCAGTCAGAAACCTGTGCCTTTCTGAACACCCCTATCTAGGACTGTAATGAGAGTCTGCACCACACACTAAGTGACTGACCACCTGACTCCTGTGCCACACCAACACAAGAAAAGTGAAGACTCCATGGCTCACACGCCTAGTAGCTGTTCTAACCACCTGGAGACAGGACACGAGAGCTTCGAAGATGCCAAAAACCAAAGTAGCTCACATGCCCAGCCTGCTTGGGCATATCAAAACAAAACAAAACAAAAAGCTAGGTCACAGTAAACAAACATACAATAAATAAATATAATAACTTATTGATGGTTCAGAGACAACAGTCAATATCAAATCACATAAAGAAGTAGGTCAAGATAGCTCCAGCAAGCAATCAAAATAAAGAACCAGGAAACCTTCTGGAGGAAGATAAGGTAATGGAATTACCAGAGATAGAATTCAAAAGATTAATATACAGAGCTCTCCAAAATATCAGGAAGGAGATTAGTAAAAACTCAGACCAATCCAAGGAACACACAGAAAAAGCAATAGAGGAATTCAGGTAAACAATACAAGAAGAAAACAAGAAATTAACAGGCTGCTAGAAACCATAGAGAGACAGTTACTAAAAACCCAAAGGATTAACAATAAAATTCAGAATTAGACAACTCAGTGGAAGGCCATAGGAGCAGAATTGAGGCAATGGAAGTCAGAATTAGTGAGATTGAAGATAAATCCTTTTACATCAATTTATGTGAGAAAAAAATCAGAAAAAAAGAATTAAAAAAAATGAAGAAACACTAAGAATTATGTGGGACACTATCAAGAGGAACACCTACCAGTAACTGGAGTACCAGAATAGGAAGGGGATAAAAGAAAATACAGAGAGAATTACTGAAGATTTGCTGGGAGAAAATTTCCCTGATACTATGAAAGAGGAGAAGATATCTATCCAACAAGATCTATGAACCCCATACAGGGTGGATTCCAAAAGAAAGTCATAAAGTCATATTATAATCAAACTTGCCAAAGACAAAGTTAGAATCTTGAGAACAGCTAGGGATAAAGGATAAGTCACCTACAAAGGAAAATCAATAAGATTAAGCTCTGATTTCTCAGCAGAAACCGTGCAGGCAAGAAAGCAATGGAATGATAGATATAAAGCCTTGAAGGAAAAAAGTTGCCAGAGAATTATATTATATATCCAGCAAAACTGTCTCTCAAATATGATGGCAAAATTAGGGCATTTCCAGATAAACATAAGTTAAGGGAATTTGTAACAATCAAACAAAAATTATAAGAAATATTGAAGGGAGTCCATCGGTTAGAGAACCAATGATATCAGACAACAACACAAGACTAGGACACAGGACAGAATAACCAGCTATCAACCCAGATAAGGAAGTCGAAAAACAAGTCAGAGCTAAAAGACTGAGAGTAGGGAAACAGGTGTGATACACTCAAGGTCATATTTCGGCTCTGGTGCACTTGTTCTAATTGTCTTCAGTTTCAACTTAAACTTCCATATGAGCAACTAATGGTCTGTTCTGCAGTCGGTCCCTGGCCTCGTTCTGACTGATGATATTGAGTTTTTCCATTGTCTCTTTCCACAGATGTAGTCAATTTAATTCCTGTGTATTCTATCTGGTGAGCTCCATGTGTATAGTCACCATTTATGTTGTTGAAAGAAGGTATTTGCAATGAAGAAGTTGTTGGTTTTGCAAAATTCTATCATACAACCTCAGGCATTGTTTCTAACACCAAGGTCGTATTTTCCAACTACAGATCCTTCTGTGTTCACAGCTTTCGCATTCCAATCATCAGTAATTATCAATGCATCCTGATTGTATGTTCAACCAATTTCAGACTGCAGAAGTTTGTAAAAATATTCAGTTTATTCATCTTTGGCCTTAGTGGTTGGTGTGTAAATTTGAATAATAGTCGTGTTAACTGGTCTTTCTTGTAGGCATATTGATATTATCCTATCACTGACAACGCTGTACTTCAGGATAGATCTTGAAATGTTCTTTTTGACGATGAATACAATACCATTCCTTTTCAAGTTGTGATTCCCAGCATAATAGACCATAAGATTATCTGATTAAAAATGGCCAACACCAGTCCATTTCCGCTCACTAATGCCTAGGCTATTGATGTCATTTTTGATTATTTCGAATTTTCCTAGATTCATACTTCGTGCATTCCACATTCTGATTATTCATGGATGTTTGCAGCTGTTTCTTCTAGTTTTGAGTTCTGCCACATCAGCAAATGAAGGTCCTGAAAGCTTAACTCCATCCACATCATTAAGGTCGGCTCTACTTTGAGACGGCAGCTTTTCCCAGTCATATTTTGAGTGCCTTACAACCTGGGGGGCTCATCTTCTGGCACTATATCAGACAATGTTCTGCTGCTTTTCATAAAACTCTCACTGGCTGATTCTTTTCAGAAGTAGACCATTAGGTCCTTCTTCGTAGTCTCTCTTTGTCTGGAAACTCTGAAAGGCTGATGGAGTAACATTAAAAACTAAACAAACCAAAAATAATCCAGAAACCATAGTATAAGAAATGAGAGGTGGAACTGTGGGTCAGTATATCCAAGTTCCTGCATAGTCAGGGGTTTCTGAGCAAAAATTGCTGGTAATCAATTAAAGGATGTTTGATGATAAGTTTGTTCATTCATCCATTCATCCATTGATGGAAGCTGCTAGACTTAAGAGCTAGGCTCATTGGATTAATTTCTCTAATTTTTTTTTTTTTTTAGTCAAAAATGTCACAGAGCTAACCCAGATTCAAGGGAAAGGAAACACAGTCTAACTCTTGCTTTGCGAAGTATAAGGATAAGTTAAATTTTTAGTGCCCATATCTGTAGACTCTACCATATTTGCAAACTGTTCAATGTCTAATTCCTTTTTTTTTTAAGGAAAATATTTTGAATGTCGCTTATTATTATTACCTTTAAACTTGCTTTATTCTTTCGGATGGATCTGTATTATTTATTTATTTGTCTATACAGGTAGTCCCCAAATCACAATTTATTTGAGTTGCAAAGAACCACACTTAGATTCTCCTTTTATTTATTTTTTCCTGGTACATCCTATTGTTAGTATATCTTCCTGGGAGAAAGTTATAGGAAAATGAACACAGGGAATATGGAAAAAATTGCTGTTGCTGAGTTACATGAACACACTTCAAACATTTGATCAGGATATTGTGATGGAACAGATCAGTGGAAATATTATTCATACAGTAATTTAAAATTTGATATCACTGATGTGGACCAGCTCATAGATTACAACGAAGGGGAATCGACAGATCATGACTTAATGGATTTTAAAGATGAAGGAAATAATGAGGAAGAGGAAGGAGAGAAGTTGTCAAAAGTTTTACAATGAAAGGATTAGGTGGAATTTTTTTCTAAACTAAATGAAGAGTTTCAGTTGTTTGAAAACATAGACCAAAATACTGATCACTTTGCTAAAGTCAATAGGTAGATTCGGGAAGCAGTGAGATGTTACCGTGTAATATATGAAGAAAAAAAAGAAAAGGACCATACAGACAACTCTCACTAATTTTCTGACTAGAAGCACCATTCCCATTCCCAAGGATAATCCAAATGATCCAGAACCTTCCACAAGTGGAGTTATTACCTCAACTGACAAAATGCCAGCTTCGTCCAACTCTTATTCATCCTCAGAGTAAATTTTTATGATTTGTGTATTTTAAAATATATCTTTAAGTTTATATGTAATGTTGCCAACTTCCAAAGTCAAACGAAGATCTGATTTATAAAAATACTGATAATAAAAGGCAATAGTAATGAAAACTAGAAAAAAAAAAGATATGCTAGACTTATATCATAATTGACTTATGTTGGAGCCATCTTGTAAATTTCCAATTGTTGACTATTACAAACGATGCAATATCTTTTGTATATACATGCATTTTAGTAAAATAGGAATTGCTGCATCAAAAGATGTAAGATATTTAATGTTGATAGATATTGTCAAATTATTCTCTCTCTAACAATACATTTTTCAGCTGTGCCACATCAGCAAATGAAGGTCCTTAAAGCTTTACTCCGTCCACGTCATTAAGATCCACTCTACTTTGAAGAGGTAGCTCTTTTGTAGTTGTATTTCAAGTGCCTTCTAACCTGAAGGGCTCATCTGTTGGAATTGTATCAGAAAATGTTCCACTGTTATTCATAAGGTTTTCACTAGTCAATTTTTTTTTAGAATAAATTGCCAGGTCCTTCTTCCTAGTCTGTCTTAGTTTGGAAGCTCCACTGAAACTTGTCCATCATGTGTAACCCAGCTGGTATTTGAAATACTGGTGGTATAGCTTCCAGCATCACAGCAACATGCAAGCCACCACCGTACAAGAAACTGACAGACGAGTGGTTGACTAAAACTGAGAAGAGACAGCTGCAAACAACCATTAATAATTGAAATGTTGAACATACAAAGTGTAAATCTAGGAAAACTGAAAGCTGTCAAAAATTAAATGGAATGCTTGAAGATAGATATCCTAGGCATTACACAGTCTCCTCACTTATTGACATGATTAGGTTCCAAAGACCAGTTTTTTATATGAAATCAGTGGAGGATGGCCACATCACATCACAAAATGTAGGATGACTAACTACAGATAGTCCCCAGGGTGCGAATGAGATCCCTTTCTAACTGTGTCTTTTAAGAATTTGTAGATAAGTCAGAACCGGTGCATATGGTTCTTATTTAGCCTTGCTTTAGTAAAAGATCCCTGGTGGCATAGTTTTTAAGGTGCTTCTCTGCTAGCCAAAAGCTCAGTGGTTCAAAACCACCAGAGGCTCCACAGCAGTAAGATGTGGCAGTCTGCTTCCATAGAGACTTACTGCCTTGGAAACCCTTTGGGGTCACTATGAGTCAGAATCAACTCGACAGTGGTGGGTTTGGTGTGTTTTTTAGTTTGAAGAAAAGGTTCAAAGCTTTTTCAATGACTTAAAACCTGCATTGGCAGCAAGTGAAGGTGATTTTGATTAAGGATTTCTTGTCATTAGGATTGGTTCAATTGTTTCCAAGTGAGGGCAAATTTACATAGCATTAAAGGGCAAGAAAGAGTTGTCCATAAGTTGAACATTCGTTACCCAGGGACTACCTGTACATCATTACATAACTGCCAAATTATATCATTACATAATGCTAGATTACATCATTTCATAAACGCCAAACTGCTGAGAATCACTGCCCAGTCAAGTTGACAAATAAACTTAACCATCACAGCCAGTGTTAATCTTGCCTCGAACCTCAATGTTCCTTACTGCCAGACGTACATCATAAATGTGCAAAATAGTCAGATAGTAGATTATTTAGTATTGTAAATGTGAAATGTCAGATAATGAGATAGTCGATAAGTGAGAAGGTGTAGTAAGCTGAAATGGACTGGTATTGGCCATTTTGAACAGACAATCATAGGGTCTACCATGCCGGAAATGACAGCATGAGGATGAACAGCATCACATTCATTGTCAACAAGAATGTTTCAAGATCTATCATGAAGTACAACATTCTCAGTAATAGGATAATATCCACACACTTACAAGGAAGACCAGTTAATACTGCTATTATTCAAATTTACTCACGAACCATTAAAGCTAAAGATGAAGAACTTGACAATTTTTACCAACTTCTACAGTCTGAAACTGATCGCATGCAATCAAGATGCATTGATAACTACTGGTACTTGGAATGTGAAAGTTGGAAACAAAGAGGATCAGTAGTTGGAAAATACGGCCTCGGTGATAGAAATGATATCAGATGTCATGGATTGAATTGTGTCCCCCCAAAACATCTGTCAGCTTGGTTAGGCCATGATTCCTAGTATTGTGTGGTTGTCCTCCATTTTGTGATTGCAATTTTATGTTAAAGAGGACTAGGGTGGGATTGGAACACCCTTACTAAGGTCACGTCTCTGATCCAGCGTAAAAGGAGTTTTCCTGGGGTGTGGCCTGCACCGCCTTTTATCTTACAAGATATAAAAGGAAAGGGAAGTGAGCAGAGAGTGGGGGACCTCATAATACCAAGAAAGTAGCACAGGGAGCAGAGCGTGTCCTTTGGATCCAGGGTTCCTGTGCCTGAGAAGCTCCTTGACCACGGGAAAATTGATGACAAAGACATTCCTCCAGAGCCAATAGAGAGAGAAAGACTTCCCCTGGAGCTGACACCCTGAATTTGGACTTCTAGACTACTTTACTGTGAGGAAGTAAATTTCTCTTTAAATTAAAGCCATCCACTTGTGGTATTTCTGTTACTGCAGCACTAGATGGCTAAGACACCAGAGATCACATGACAGAATTTTGTAAGACCAATAACATATTCATTGGAAATACCTTTTTTTAAAACAATGTAAATAGCAACTACACTCATGGACCTCACCAGAAGGAATACACAGGAACCAAAATGACTCTATCTATGGAAAGAGAAGATAGAGAAGCTCATTATTATCAGTCAGAACAAGGCCAGGGGAAAACTGCAGAACAGACTATCAATTGCTCTTATGCAAGCTCGAGCTGAAGCTGAAGAAAATTAAAACAAGTCCACGAGAGCTAAAATGCAACCTTGAGATTATCCCACCTGAATCTAGAGACCAACTCAAGAATAGATTTGACACATTGAAAACTAGTGACCGAAGACTAGACGAGTTGTGGGATGACATCAAAGACATCACACACAAAGAAATCAAAAAAAAAAAAAAAAAAAAAAAAAACCCAAACCCACTGCTGTCAAGTTGATTCAGACTCATAGAAATCCCATAGGATTTCTAAGGCTTCACATTTCTACAGAAGCAGTTTGCCACATCTTTCTCCTGTGGAGCCACTGGTGGTTTCGAACCTCGGATCTTTCAGTTAGCAGTCGATCACTTTAACCACTAAGCAAAAGGGCTTTAAAAAGACAGGAAAGAAAGAAAAGACCAAAATGGATGTTCAAAGAGATCTACAACTTGCTCTTGAACATAAAGTAGCTAACGTGAATGGAAGAAATTATGAAGTAAAAGAGCTGAACAGAAAATTTCAAAGAGTGGCTTGAGAAGACAAAGTAAAGTATTATAATGATGAAATATGCAGAGACCTGCAGTTAGAAAACCAAAAGGGAAGAACACCTTGGTATTTCTTAAGCTGAAAGAACTGTAGAGAAAATTCAAGCCTAGAGTTGCAATATCAAAGGATTCTATGATTCTATTGAACAATGCAGGAAGCATCAAAATAAGACGGATGGAATACACAGAGTCACTGAACCAAAAAGAACTGGTCGACGTTCAACCATTTCAGGACGTATAACATATGATCAAGAACCGATGGTACTGAAGGAAGACGTCCAACCTGAACTGATGGCATTGGCGAAAAACAAGGCCCCTGAAATTGATGAAATACCAATTGAGATGTTTCAACAAATGGATACAGTGCTGGAAGTGCTCACTCGTCTATGCCAAGAAATAAGGAAGAGAGCTACCTGGCCAACTAACTGTAAGATATCCGTATTTGTGCCCATTCCAAAAAAACAGTGATATAACAGAATGTGGAAATTATCAAACAATATCATTAATATCTCAAACAAGTAAAATTTTGCTAAAGATAATTTAAAAACAGTCACAGCAGTACATTGGCAGGGAATTGCCAGAAATTCAAGCCGGATTCATAAGAGAATGTGGAACGTGATATTGTTCACATCAGATGGATCTTGGCTGAAAACCAGAAACATGTTTACCTGAGTTTTACTGACTATGCAAATGCATTTGACTGTGTGGCTCATAACAAATTATGGATAACATTGTGGAGCAGGGAAATTCCAGAACATTTAATTGGTCTCATGTGGGACCTATACATAAACCAAGAGGCAGTCATTTGAAAAGAACAAGGGTATACTGCATTGTTTAAAATCATGAAAGGTGTGCATCAGGGTTGTATCTGTTCATCATACATACTCAAATTGTATGATGATCACATAATCCGAGAAGCTGGACTATACGAAGAAAAATGCATCATCAGGATTGGAGAAAGACTCATTAACAACCTGCAACATGCAATGACACAACCTTGCTTGCTGAAAGCAAAGAGGACTTGAAGCACTTACTGATGAAAATCAGCAACTACAGCCTTCAGTATGGATTACACCTCAACAGAAAGGTAACGCATTCCTTAATTGGATAAATAATAGCTACAAAATCTTAGAACAAAATTACATTAAACCGTGGAGTTTCTGGAATGTGCCTCCTGATATCAGGAATGCAGCAATGATTCCCTCAACCATCGCTTCTATCCAATATCGTACTAGAGGTCTTAGCAAGTCCAATAAAGACAATAAATAAAAATAAAAGCCCCACAGATTAGAAAGAATGAAAGAAAACTGTCAAAATTTACTGATGACAAATAGGTTATTTAAAATAACACATCAAATACATAAAAAACATAGAAATTAAACATTTTAAAAAGTGTATGATTTCTACACTAAAAATACAATATATTATAGAGTGAAATTAAAGAAGGCCTACGTAAATGGAGACTGCCAACGTCCATGAATTGGAAAACTCACTGTTGTCAAAGTATCAGTTCTTTCCAACCTGACCTACGATTCAATGCAATCCAACTCAAAATATCAGCAGGATTTTATTCCTTCAGAAACTGGCAGGCTGCTTCTAATATTTAATACATGGAAATACAGATGATCTTTCAGAAGAAGGTGAATGCAATAGGAAGATTTACATTATTAGATGCCAGACTTGTTCAACTATGCAAATTAGATGGTGTGGTATTTGCTCAAGGAAAGAAAAATAGATCAAAGGTCTAGAAGAGCTGCAAAGGAACACAGCCATATATATATTGTCACTGAATTGTTAGAAGGGTGACACCACAGTGCAGTAGAGTCATGCTGGGTCAATTGGATATTCATTCGAAAACAAAAAAAGAACCTTGACCCCCACTGAACAACAAAAGACAAATGCACGCTGTTCGTAGCAGTTATTTAGTACTTTTAATAAACCCCCAAAAAGAAAAAAAATCATGACTATTAGAATGAAGTACCTTGTAATATGTTGATAAAACAAAATATTATACTTAGCAATGACTATACACAGAGGGCAACCATATGTCATGATGGTGGTCGCAGTCATACATGGAGCGAGGGAAGCCAGAGACAAAGAGCACATCCTGCTTACTTCCCTTTGCGTAAGGCCCAAAGCCAGACAAAGTTCATTTGTGGTGTTAGAAATCACGATGGTGGTTATCCTTGGCTGCAAGGTAGAAAAGGGAAAGGTGCTCGATGTGAGCTTCTGGAATTCAAGTAATTTTGTTTTATTTAAAAAAAAAAAAAAAATCTAGATGTTTATTACAAAGCATGTTAATTCTATGCTCTTGATTTATATACTTTTATATGTATATATGTTATTCTCTGATAAAATTGAGAATACAGATTTCCTTTACAAAGGCTGGAATAGAAACAAATATTAATGTAAAGAGAATACTATGTTTTAAAGGATCTACCTTTTGAAGCAGTCCCATTTTTAGTTTTAATTTTTACCCCAACAACTATTTCTGATAATTATCATTTTAATCTTGAGTATTCATGGGATTTTATAGGCAATGCCATCAGGTGAAATCAGTATGTATTTTTAGTTGTGAAGTGACTATCTCGTTAAGCAGCTTTGAATGAGCAAGGAAGCATTTCTGAAACAGGGTGAGACCTACAAGCAGCAAAGCACATATGAAGAGTTTAGGGTGGTGAATGCAATGCAAACTTCAGGAAAAATGGCAAAGTAAGGGGGAAACTAAATCTAGTAAACTAACAAAGTCCCCCCCCCCCTTTTTTTTTTTAAGAATTAGATTGGTCCCAAATTCTGAGAAATGTAGATGTGGATGTGGTAGTCCTGTGAATCCAATGGTGGAGGATACAGGGATGGAGCCCTGGTGGTGCAGTGGTTAAGTTTTCAGCTGCTAACCAAAAGGTCGGCAGTTCGAATCCATTAGCCACTCCTTAGAAACCCTATGGGGCAGTTCTACTCTGTCCTAAGTCGAAATCAACTAGACGGCAACAAGTTTGGTTGTTTGTTTTTTTTATAAGGATGTGGACACAGGATGGAACGGTACAAAGAGACTTAGGCAAATCATTGCATAGACTTGGGATTACTTCTTGACCAGATGTCTTACTCTACTGAGAACGCAGAGTCCTCTTTCACACAAATGCCAGTTGCAGGGATTGGTTAGTTTACTTTGTAATCTCTCTGCATGTCATAGTCTTTCTTTTCATTTTCTATATGGTCATATCAGAAGTTTCTTAATTTAATACCAGCTTATAAGAATTAAAGACAGTCTACCTCCAAATGCTTTTTATAAAGTTGTCAGGTTTTATAATACAGTATTTAATAAGTTGTTAATGATCCAAGAAATTTATTTTAAAACAAATAAAAAACAGCTGAACATCTGATGACAGAAAATATGCATTAGGAGTTTTTATATTCATAGATATAACCTTCATAACTGGCTTATATGTTGAATTAATCAATTTCATCTTCGCTTTGAGAATTGTGTATTTGCTAAAATTCCATAGCCAATTTATATGAGAATAATTTCAATTAAAAGTTTAATTTGAGGGGTCAATTATATTGACCAAAAAAAAAATCTCATAGTAATGTTGGTTAGCAATCACTGTAAATCTGAATATTTTCTTCAATGAGCTTGGCTTCAAAGGCACTAGGAAAGTAAAATGCATTCTTTATCCTATAGCCCAAGGCAAAGCTGAGCTCACCTGACTGACTTTAAGATTAAATCAGTATATCTACTTACAAGCAACACTGCCAGAACATTTGTCTGATAATAAATAATGTAGCTTGTACTAGAAGGCCATGGAAGTTTCCTTCACAACATCTTACAATTTTCTCAGTCCTCTAGGGAATGTGACAGGCAAATTGCTCAAGTGAAAAAATAGTGAGTTAAAATGGAGGTAAAATTGAACAGGTATTTCACATATTTTTCAGTGTCTTCTTTAATTCAAAACCTGAGAATACTTTTATGTAGGTTCTGTAATCAGTAATTTTTCTAAATTAAAAATATCATAAAAGTACAAAATACTTTCAAAAGTATGAACTATGTGCATTTGGAAACTGAAACAAGGAAAAAATAATAGAACTCCCTGATTGAACACCTACTATGGTTCAACTCCCTTACCAAACGCCTACTATGGTTCATCTCCCTTACCGAACGCCTACTATGGTTCATCTCCCTTACCAAACGCCTACTATGGTTCAACTCCCTTACCGAACGCCTACTATGGTTCATCTCCCTTACCGAACGCCTACTATGGTTCATCTCCCTTACCGAACGCCTACTATGGTTCAACTCCCTTACCGAACGCCTACTATGGTTCATCTCCCTTACCGAACGCCTACTATG
The DNA here is from genome assembly GCA_030035585.1 of Dugong dugon. NCBI lineage: Eukaryota > Metazoa > Chordata > Mammalia > Sirenia > Dugongidae > Dugong > Dugong dugon. Next base: position 191,983,336 of record CM057463.1, on the reverse strand, counting down.
GTTCATCTCCCTTACCGAACGCCTACTATGGTTCATCTCCCTTACCGAACGCCTACTATGGTTCATCTCCCTTACCGAACGCCTACTATGGTTCATCTCCCTTACTGAACACCTACTATGGTTCAGAATGGGCTAGATGGTAACTAACAACAGCAACGCAGTGTGTGAGGCATGGGGAAAGAGTTCATATACAGTAACTCTTCATACTCATAGGGGTGTCTGAATTCTGAGATAATCCACAGTGACTTGTCCCCTCACCTTGAATATGAATGGAACTGTGAATACTATGGGCACCATGCCCATGTTTATGCTGCATTACGTGGTAAAAGAGATTTTGCAAGTGTGATTAAAGTTCCTGTTGGCTTTGAGCTAAGGAAAGGCAGATTATACTGGATGGACATGACCTCACAAGCATCAAGAAGCAACAACACTTCCCTGCTGGCTTGGGAGAAAGCAAACAACCATGTTGTATACTGCCTTGGGGTGGGGAAGAGGGGAGCATGCAGCTAGAACCTGAGGCTGACTTCTAGAGGCTGAGAGTGACCCCCAGCTGACAGGCAGGAAGAAGACAGACATCTCAGGCTTACAGCCCCAAGGAACTGATTTCTGCCCCAAACCTGAACAAGCATGAAAGAGAACTTTGGGCTCCAGATGTGAATTGAAGACTTGGCCAGCTTCCAGCTTCATGGAAAGCCTGAGCTGAGAACCCTGCCAAACCATGCCTGGACTTCAGACCCACAGACTGTGAGATAATAAATGTGTGCTGTTTTAAGATGATGAGTTGATGGTAAATTGTTACACAGAAGTAGAAAACTAATACACATTTGAGCAGCTTTGGAAAACAGGTATCATTACCCTCATTTTAGGATAATAAGAAAACTGACTGTGAGGGGTTAAATGAAAGAGCTGGGGTTAGTACAAAGGTCAGTTTAACCTAAGCAAGTAAGTGAATGCCTCTGCTCACTCTACAATCATATTATTAAATAAGTATCTCCCAAGATTTTATTTCACACATAATGTGAATTATCACAGTACTACAATCATGTAGGGAGTCCTGGTGGTTAAGAGCTTGGCTACTGTCATGGATTGAGTTGTGTTCCCCAGAAATATCTGTCAGCTTGGCTGTGTCATGATTCCCAGTATTGTATGATTGTGTTATCTGATGTGATGTCCTTATCTGTTGTAAACTCTACCACTATGATGAGATTATATGGGATCTCCTCATGTGTTGTAAATGCTTTCACTGTGATGAGGTTATACTGATAAGGTTGACAAGTTCAGCGTCTTAATGCAATCTCTTTTGAGATATAAAAGAGAGAAGGGAACAGAGACACTTGGGGACCTCATATCACCAAGAAAGCAGTGCTGGGAGCAGAGCACGTCCTTTGGACCTGAGGTTCCCACGCAGAGAAGCTCCCAGACCAAGGGAAGATTGATGACGCAGACCTTCCTCCAGAGCCAACGGAGAAAGCATTCCCGTGGAGCTGATGCCCTGAATTTGGACTTATAGCCTACTGGACTGTGAGAGAATAAACTTCTGTTTGCTAAAATCATCTCCTTATGGTATTCCTGTTAGGGTAGCACTAGATGACTAAGACAGCTACTAACCAAAAGGTCATGAGTTTGAATCCACCAACCACTCCTTAGGAACCTTTTGGGGCTGTTCTACTCTGTCCTCTAGGGTGGCTCTGATACAATCCCATATACTGTAAGAGAACAAAGGAAAAAGAAGATAACGAAGACATGGGTTTCATTTTAGGAGATAAGACTAATCCTTGAAAGACTTTTAAAACGTGGAACCATTTATTTGGTTTGATTTCTTATTTATCTTGTTGCATTGTGTTTTTCAGTGCCATTTACTGATCATTTACTATATGCCAGCATGTTGCTAAACATTTTTCAAGCTTATTGCATTTAACATTCATAACACTGTGTGATAGCTGTTATCCATATTTATCGAATGTGGAACATGAGGTACAAATAATTTAACTCATTTGCTCAAGGCCATGTAGTTAATAAGTGGCAATGTTGAAAATTAGCTCACTCTTTCTAAAGTCAGCGAACTTGCGCTTAATCATTTTACTTTAAGAATTTCCTGCTTATCTTTGGCATTCTTCTACTTCCTCTTTGGCCTTTATTTTTTATCCCTCTTCTCCCTCTTCATAAATCCTCCATCTTCTTAAATTCACAATTCTCATACATTATAACACTGCCTTAGTGCATTGGGGAGCCCTGCTGGCTGGTAGTTAAAAGCTCAGCTGCTAATCAAAAGGTGGGCAGTTCAAATCCACGAGCCGCCTCCTTGGAAACCCTATGGGGCAGTTCTACTCGGTCCTGCAGGATCGCTATGAGTTGGAATTGACTCACAGCAATGGGTTTTGATTAGAGCATTGGACATTCATGATACAATGACTTATTGTACATTACTGTGCACCCTGTGCTTTTGGAAGTCTAGCGGATTTAAGCAATGAATAAAACAAAGTTTATGCCTTTAATGAGTTAAAGCTGGTAGAACGGGCATTTATAAAAAGTAAATAAGTAAAATATGACATCACTTTGTAGTAAAGTATTATTCAGAAAATAAAGCTATGAATGTGTATAAGGAATAAAGGGAAGAGTTACTATTTTACATAGAGTGTAAGAGAAAGATTTCAATGGTAAGGTGATATTGGAAAAGAGACATAAAAAGCTGGGGGACAGAGGGACAGAAAATAGCATTTGTGGTAAAGTGAAAAGGCAAAGGAAGTGAAAGCACGCTTGTCACAATCACGGAACTTCAAGGAAATTGGTGTGGCTAGAACCCAGTGAGCAACAGTGAGGGAAGTAAAAACTGAGGTGAGAGCAGTGGCGAGGGTTCATATAATGTAAGACGTTGGTTTTTGGTTTGAGTGAGATGGATGCATGCTACCGGAGAAATTCGAGGCACCAGTGAGGCAATAGTGACATAATTTGTTCAGATTTTTAAGGGTCCACTTTTACCACTGTGTTAAAAATGAATTGTAGGAAAGGGAAGGTGGAAGCAGGGAAGCCAGTTAGGAAGATATTGTAGTACTTCAGGCAAGAGATGACGGGGCTTACACCAGGATGATAAAGGAGTGGGTAAACACGGTTCAGGCTCTGGGATATTTTAAAGGTAGCATCACCGGTGGCAGATTGAACGAGGGATCTGAGAAAGGTCAATATTATCTATCTCCCACTGCTTGGCCTGAGCAACTGAAAGGATGAAGTGTCCCTCTGCTGAGCTAAGATTATGAGAAGGACTTATTTTGAGGTAGAAATAAAAGATTAGTCTGAGGACATGCGTTAAATTAGAGGTGCCTACCAAAAGTAGAGCCATCAAGAAGGCAGGTACACGCACATCTGAAGGTGAGAGGAGAGGTCCTGCTCTGTTTGTGAGTCGTCAGCACAAAGATGATATGCAAAGCCAAGAACCGATAAATACCCAGATGTATAAGTGAAGGGAGAAAACAGAACACCGGAATTTTGCATCCTGAGAGATGTCAGACAAACGCAGTAAAGAAAGAAAAAACCTGAGAAGGAGCAGCCATCGTGGTAAGTGACTAAGAGAGAATACCCATTGCTGTCAAGTCGATTCCGATTCACAGAGACCCCATAAGACAGAGTAGGACCGCTGCATAAGTTTTCCAAGGAGCAGCTGGTGGATTCAAACTGCCAACCTTTTAGTTAGCAGCCGAGCTCTTAATCACTGCACCACCAGTGCTCCGTCAGAATAGTTTCCCAAAAAATAGAATCTTGTTTTCTAGCACTTATAACTCTGAATTCTGAAGACTTTATACGCAAACATAGTTGTTAAAACTCTGGCTTAATTTAGTGATTTAATTACATTATCTGACCTCCATGAGTTATGACTTTAAGGCCTAACATTGTTCTGATTCAATTTAGTAGTCTGTTTGGAATGAAAAAATATGGAAATATGCACTGATTATTTTTGAAGGATTATCGGAGAATGAACTGAAGACTGTCAAAATCTAAGAAAATGAGTTCTTTTTTATCTTATACTCCTCATTCGATCACTGATCCTTTGGAAACAAAGTAAAATTTAATAATAATTAAAAAAATGCAGTCACATAAAACTCCTGATTCAAATGGTGGACATATATTTACATTTATACTATGGTCAAATACATATTTATTTGAACTTTGAAGTAAACATATGAATTCTAAAAATATCTAAAGTAATACCTTTATGTCTTCCCATGAGGTATGATATTTAATTTTAAAAATGTGGTCGTTACCTTCTAACATGAAAAAAAGAGAATATTTTTTAGTATAGAATTGACCTGAGAATAAGAAATTTAGAACAAGTCTTAGCTCTGCCACAAATTTTTAGTCCTATTGGATTAAAATATTTAAAAGTGAAATTTCTTGGTTAAGTGGTAAATTGATGTTTAATGTTAATAGAAATTTCCAAACATTTTTCCAAAGTGTTTTTATTGTTTTATATTCCTATCAACAATGTGTGAGATTGCTGTTTGTTTTATGTTTTAGCCAACGTTGGATTTTTGTTGGTCTTTTTTTATTTAAACAACTTTAGTAGATGTGGCTGAAGCCAACGGTTTAGCTCCTGACTACTTGCTGAAAGATTGGCTGTTCCAATCCAATCAGAGGTGATCCAGAAGACAGGCCTGGCAATCTGCTTCAGTAAGATCACAGCCTTGAAACCCTGCAGAGCAGTTTTACTCTGCACATATGGAGTTACCGTGATTTGGAATTGATTAGCAACAACAACATTTGTTATTGTTAGGTGTCATTGAGTCACTTCTGACTCATAGAGACCCTATAGATCTGCTTGGTCTTGGGCCATCCTCACAATCTTTGAGCCCATTGTTACAGCCACTGTGTCAAACCATCTTGTCAAGGGTCCTACTCTTTTTTGTGGACCCTCTACTTTACTAAGCATGGTGTCCTTCTCCAAGGACTGGTCCCTCCTGATAACATATCCAAAGTTCATGGATACTATATAATTCACTCAAAGTGTATGATTCATTGGTTTCATTTATTTACAGAGTAACATACTAAAAGTATGCACAGTATATTGTGTGTAATAAAAAGAAAGACTCCACTTTTGATGTTTGATTGCTGGCATCTCTCAAGCCCTACTTTTCTCCGTTCCTCTTTTGCACCAATTCTAAGCAAGTAAGTAAGAAAGCCCTTATCCTTCCTTTGGCACTGATTTGAAGTTCAAACCATCCAAACCCTGGCCAATGAGCAGTAACCCTCACTCTGGCCCACCTTCTCCATACTATAAAAGCCAAAGTTTCCTGTATTGCTTTGCTCTAGTCATCTGGATTGACCTATGAATGACTACCCTCCCTAGAGGGTCCTATTATGTGAGTAATAAACCTTTTCATATCTTCCTGGTATGTATGGCATCACCAGTTTCAATATGTGAAACAATTTTTGCGTGGAGGGTTGATCCTGCCCTTCACAAGGCTACCATAGTCATTGTGTAACTATCACCGTAGTCTAATTTTAGAACATTTTCACCTCCTCAAAAAAAAAACCAAAAAAATCTTATAGGCTTTACTATTCGCTCTTCATTATTTCCTCCCCACCCCGCTTCCTATACCTCAGACCTAGGCAATCACTAATCTACTTTTGGTCTACATATTTGCCTATCCTTGACCATTCCTATAAATGGAATTATTCCTTTGGTGGTCTTTTGTGATTTTCATCTTTCACTTAGTATAATGTTTTTGAAGTTCATCCATGTGGTAGGATGTATCATATTATATTGTATGGATATACCACATTTTGTTTAATTACACATCAGTTGATGAACATTTAGGTTGTTTCCAGTTTTTAGCTATCAAGAATAATATTATAAATGCCCTTGTACAAGTCTTTGTGTAGAGAGATATTTTCATTTTTATTGAGCACAAACCTAGGAGTGGAATTGCTAGGTCAAATGATAATTTTACGTTTAACATTTTGAGAAACTACCAAACTGTTTTCCACATTGTTTAAACCATTTTACATTCCCACCAGCAATATATGAGAGTTCAAATATAACCACATCCTCATCAACATTTATTGTTGTTTGTCTTTTTGATTATAACTTTATTCTTGATAATTTTTAAACTCTATTTGCTTCTAAGATTTTTATTCTTTTCTTTTTAATTTTTTATTGTACTTTAGATGAAGGTTTACAGATCAAATAGTTTCTCATTAAACAGCTAGTACACATATTGTTCTATGACATTGGTTAACAACCCCACAACATGTCAACACTCTTCCTTCTTGACCTTGGGTTCCCTGTTACCAGCTCTCCTGTCCCCTCCTGCTTTCTAGTCCTTGTCCCTGGGCTTTTGTGCCCCATTAGTCTCATTTTGTTTTATGGGGTTGTCTAAACTTTGGCTGAATGGTGAACCTCGGGAGTGATTTCATTATTGAGCTAAGGGTGTCCAGCGGCCATACTCTCGGGGTTTCTCCAGTCTCTGTCAAGCCAGTAAATCTGGTTCTTTTTGTTAGTTAGAATTTTGTTCTACATCCTTCTCCAGCTCTGTCCAGGACCCTTTATTGTAATCCTGGTCAGAGCAGTCAGTGGTGGTAGCTGGGCACCATCTAGCTGTACTGGACTCAGTTTGGTGGAGGCCTTGGTAGCTGTGGTCCATTAGTCCTTTGGACTCATCTTTTCCTTGTATCCTGTTTTCTTCATTCTCCCTCGCTCCTGAAGGGGTGAGACCAGTTGAGTATCTTAGATGGCTGCTCACAGGCTTTTAAGACCCCAGACACTACTCACCAAGGTAGAATGTAAAACATCGTCTTTATAAGCTGTGTTATGCCAATTGAGCTAGATGTTCCCCGAGACGAGGGTCCCCACAGCTCTCCGCCCAGCAATTCAGTCCGTCAGGGAGTTTGGATGTGTCTATGGAGCTTCCATGACCTTGTACAAGTTGTGCTGACTTTCCCAGTATTGTGTACTGTCTTACCCTTCACCAAAGTTACCACTTATCTACTATTTAGTTCCCCCCTGCCACCTCTCTCATCCCTCAAAACCATCAAAGATTGTCTCTTTTTGTGTGTAAACTTTTCCTTAGTTTTTACAGTAGAGGTCTCATACAATATTTGTCCTTTTGTGACTGACTTATTTCACCCAGCATAATGTCCTCCAGTTTCATCCATGTTATGAGATGCCTCACAGATTCATCGTTGTTCTTTCTCATTGCACAGTACTCCGCTGTGTGTATGTACCATAGTTTATCCATTTATCTGTTGATGGGCATCTAGGTTGTTTCCATCTTTTTGCTATTGTGAACAGTGTTGCAATGAACAAGGGTGTGCATATGTCTATTTGTGTGACAGCTCTTATTTCTCTAGGATATATTCCTAGGAGCGGGATTGCTGGATTATACGGTATTTCTATTTCTAGCCTTCTAAGAAAGCTTCATATCATTTTCCAAAGTGGTTATATCATTATGCATTCCCACCAGCAGTGCATATGCGTTCCAATCTCCCCATGGCCTCTCCAACATTTGTTATTTCCAGTGTTTTTGATTTGTGTCAGTAATGAAGGGGTGAGATGGTATCTCATTGTGGTTTTAATTTGCATTTCTCTAATCACTAGTGATCATGAGCAATTCCTCATGCATTTTGCCTTATATTTTAAGCTTCAAGTAACCGTATATATATATATATATATATATGTATATATATACTTCATGCCACTTATCACACTATGCAATTAATTAAACATTAAATTGATATAACATATATCTCCATGGGGATGTAAATCAGTTAAAATGTTAAAGTGTTTACACAGATGAAAAAATTATTTGAAACATAACTGAATTACTTTCTAGTTCTAAATATTTTAGGAGATTAAACTATTATTTTGCTCTCCAATGTACCTAACTTTATTCCTGGAAGTGCCTTAAAAACTGAGGAGACTTATATTTAATAATCTGACTTAAGGATCAGAGCCTGAGTTTTAAGTTAAAAAAAAAGTAAGTTGTTATATTTAATGCATTTATTACAATACCTAAGTAATTATTTAAGAAATTATTCAAGAAAAATACTGTGATATATGATTGTTAGGGGATATTGTAGTTTATCACTCATGTGGTAAGGGACACTTATTAATATAATGCAACTGAAAATGTTAATAGAACAATGAATACTACTGCATTTATTTAATTTTCAATTCAATTAATTTTTCTTTTGTTTTTTCATAACTTATGATGTCTCTTTACCCAGGAACAGCAATTAGATATTTTAAATTAAAATTATATATGTACATATCTGTGCTTGTTTTATATAAACACATACACAATGCACAGTGAAAGCAGATTTTTTCTTTCATTTTTGTCAGAATGAAGTAAATGAAATCTGATGGATACTCTAACAATACACTTCCTTCAAAGGATACCAAATACTCTTTGATCAAATGAGAAATGATCAAAGTCTAGGCCGGTTTTAAAAACCAAAAGAGCATTTTAGATTCAAGTAGTTTTTTCGTTTCTCCTTGAGGTGGCCCTTAGATGATCCATTTTACTAAAGGAAAAGGGAAGAAATTAATCCTGTAACCCAGAGAGTGGAGCTCTGGAAGCACCACGTGGGTGATATTTCATTACCGGTAGATCAATAGTGACACTGAAGCATCACCATTTCTGAGTCATCGAAAGACACACATTCCTTTCAGATGTCACAGTTGTCTCATGTTTGTCAGTCAGGAAATTCACTTTTTTATGGCTGAATTTTATTGCTGTTTAGATGCTAGTTTGAGAATATTTTAAATTTAAATGAGCATATCAGTGCTAAAGCAGTCAGAAAAGATTCAGTTTATTCCTAGATGGAATGGCAAAGTATCCTATCAAAGGGCAGACCACAGCTTTCAGCAGCTCTCTATCAACTCACAAAAGAACCAAAAACAAGAATGATCCTAAAACGTCTGCTAATGTTATATCACGTTTCCGTGTTGTCAGCAATCCAGATTCTGTTAATGGTACAGCATTCACTGATGTACTGTTATAAAGTTATCCCACACTGGATTCAGAAAATTCTTTATTCAACTCAAGCTTTTTTCTTGCTGTCAAACTACCATCTTACTATCTTCTTTTAAGGAGAAATACGCATCTTTAATGTTATGGCATACATTACAGAATGAAGAGTAATCCTTGCAAATGAAATAGAGATAGGGAAACTATTAGAAGCATCTTAAAAGATAAGAGTGCTCAAATACAGATGTTTCCAGGGCTGTATTGGACTTATGCTCTCCTAAATGATAGAAGCGACATGTATGGCTTCATTATTTTGAGGAACAGATAATTACAAATCATATCTATACAGTTCTTAGAGCAAATAAAGAAAATATTAACCACTTGTGAAGGTGATGGAATCCTTCGATATATCTTTCCTTTACCTTTCCACTTACCAGTTTTTTTGTTTCTTCCTGTGCTCAACTACATAATCTAGTGTTCATGATCCAAATTATCGTTAACAATTCTAGCTCCCAACTCCTGCTTCTCTATCTCAGGCATGGTCTTAATCACTTTAAAAACATTTGTAAAATCTTTATATCAATGTTTGAAAGTAGGTTTTGATATTTTAATTTTTCCGGTGAGAAAACTGAAGCTTAAAACATTTAATTAATTAGCCAGAAGAAAAAGTAAAAATTTAATATTATGCGGTCTGATTCCAAATTCTGAGCGCTTTCTACTGTAAAATACTGGGAATTAGTGGTTTTGTCAATTAAACTCTCATATATTTAATTTTAGAATACAGGCAAAACGATAAATTAGCATTTTTGACATCTTCATTTTGTTGTTCTTGGTATCAACATTTATTAAGTAGACATCGGTGAGTGTGGGAAGCATGACTCAGTGATAAAATGTCTGAAGAGAGCTGTTTGGGTTGTAGTAACCCTTGAAGGATAACACATATATTGAGCCTCCATACTACCAAAACCAAAACAAAGCCCCTGCTGTTGAGTCAATTTCAACGGAAATCATCTGTACTGAAACAGCATTCTTCCTCATCCTCAGGGCCTTGAAGACACGAACGCGTTCCATTCGTCAATACTGTTCCCCTATTTGGTGAAATTGTGTTAAAATCGTGCTGAGAGAAGATATATAGGAGAGCAGATTTGGCAAAGAATGTGACACAAGCGGTGAGAGAAGAAGGAGCGTGCAGCTAGTAAACCGGGAACCCTGGGGGCGCGGCGGTTAAGAGCTTGTCCGCAAAAGGTCAGCTCGAGCGAAGTCTACGTAAGAAAAGTAAATACTATAATCTTGTATTTTTCTTAACTTATTTATGATTGTATAGACGTCAATGCAAAACCTGGAGCAGTGTAAAACAATTAAAATACTCTTGGAAAGAGCTCACTATCTTTTTTTGTCCCCCCATTGTGTTAATATTAATTTGTGGTCTCCATTATTTTCTACTATTACCTGAGTTTAGAGTAAACAGAATAGCTGCAAAATATTAACCAAGTATTATCAATTCCTGTCTTGGGATGAAGTGGCTTATTCCATGTATTGAGATTCAAAAAACCCTACACCAAAAAAATGGTAATCCAAAATTCCATATCCAAAACTCATGGGGCCAGATGTGTTTCAGAATACATCAGTTTTCTAAACTTAAAAAGTTAGAACAGGAGGCAGAGTCAACATGGAGCCCTAAACAGACGCACCATGTGGTCCTCTTGCAGCAAAGACTGCAAAATCTAAGGAAAACAGACATAGTCATCAATCCTAGAAACCTGAGCATCAAATGTAAGGATAAAGAAATAGATCAAACTCTGAATGAAAGAAGAAACTGATAGAAAACTGAGAACAACGAGAGATACGGAGTGGAGGTCTCTTGCCAAGTAACACCACACTGCATCGCCATCTTAAAACACAGCCAGCAACAACCCCCGACAGGGAGTAAGGTAAGGCAACTTCACACAACTTCCTCAGGAGACTGAGCACTGGTAACCAGAGAAACACGCTTTCCCATCACTCACTTTCTGGTGTGTAGAAGCAAGAAACCCCTCAACCTGGCAGACCCCACCGCTGGGGTCCACAATATGAGCCCAAGACCCCACCCCAACCATGGTGCACATCCCCCCCAATACATGGCTTTTTGTCCCCCCTTTTTCTGTCTCTCTTCCTTTTCTTTCTCCCTCCTACCTAGCCCGGTATACCACTTCACCCACTTCCTACCAGCTTCTGCCACAGTGCCATTTTTTCTCTTTTTTATTTTTCTTTTCTTTCTCCCTACCTCCTAGCCCCGTACAGCACCTCTCCTCCACACCAGCCCCCGGTCCACCCTGCCCATAACCACAGGCCCCTACTCTGCCACCATTTTTTTGTTTTTCTCTTTCTTCCTTTTCTTTCTCCCTCCCTCCTAGCCCCATATGCCACCTCCTCCCCTTCCTGCCAGCCCCTGTCACACCACCGTAGCTAGGGAGCCACAGGCTCACTGCTGCCGGGGTCCACACATCCCCCAGCTGTGGCTCCTTCCAAACTGTCATTTTATTCCTTTTTATTTTTTTTCTCCCTCTTCCTAGCCCCGTAAGCCAACTCCCCTGCCCACCAGTCCCTGGCTCTGCCCCACCACAACTCACCCACCCCAACCACGCCACCATGTTACTTTTCTCCTTCGTCCCACCTAGCCCCATAAACCACTTATCCCCACTTCCTACCAGACCCTGCTGCACTGTTGTGGCTAGAGAGCCACCAGTCAATCAGTGCCCCAGGTCGGCCCGCCCCCACCCACCAATTCCCACCATGCAACCACTTCTTTTCCTTTTTTATTCTTTCTTTTCTTTCTCCTCTATGTTTCCATGTCTTCTCTCTTTCTGTCTCTTAAAAGGATTCTTGTCATTGGATTTAGGGCCCACCCAGATAACCCAGGATGATATCATCTCCAGGCCCTTGACTTTAACACATCTGTAAAGACCCTTTTTCCAAATCAGTCATATTCACAAATTTTGCCAGTTAGGACATAAACATATCTTTCTGGGGTCACGACACAACCCACTCCAGTAGAGCTGGGAAGGAATGATATTGTTCCAAAATACTTTCAAGAGGCAATAATGTAATAATAACATGAAGAACAAGGAAACACTAATGGAATTTTAATGTCATCAACACAGGAACTAATCAATACCTGATTACTTAGCATGTTGTACAATCTGCCCAAACATGAAGTCGTTCAATGGTTGATATGCAGTACATGTCAGATATAAATAACTCAGCCTACCTGAAACACAAATTTCCCTTTCAGCTCAGAAAAGCTGATAGGAGGGCATTTCAGTGTGCATCTTTTGATTCTCCAATCAAAATGAATGACCACAGAGGCCAGTGAAAGGAAATTGAAAACTTCTGGCAAGTATTTGTACCCTCACAATGTTTATTTTCTGCATCAAAGAGACTCACATGGATGAGGATTTCATCTGTAAAAAAGCTTTTATCTTTACACTGTAAAGACTTGACTATTTTTTTCTACTCTGTATTCTCTGAAAAGAGCCTAGATGACATCAAAGTATTTGATTGGTTTTGTATATTTTGTGGTAGCAACAAGAAGTGCTGAAACCTATAATTTTTTTCCCTGCTAGGATTCAGGCATTATCAGACCCATTTCATGAGGAGTTCTCAAAAGAACTCCTATTCTCTGTTGTTGTTAGGTGTTGTTGGGTCATTTCCAACTCATAGCGACCCTATGTACAGCAGAACGAAACACTGCCTGGTCCTATGCCATCCTCAAAATCGTTGTTATGCTTGAGCCCATTGTTGCAAACATTGTGTCAATCCATCTTATTGAGGGTCTTCCTCTTTTTCGCTGACCCTCTACTTTACCAAGCATGATGTCTATTCTCTAGGTCAATGGATTTTCAGTTGTGTTCTATGAAGCTCTAGTGTTCCATGAAAGAGTCTGTAGGCCACTGAGAGGAATTTGTGGAAAGACAAACAGTTTAGCTACTAGGCTCAGTGTTTCCACTTGACACAAAGCAAACTTATTTTTAACTCTTACATATGGAATTGAGTTCCACAATCAAGTTTTTTTTAAATAAACTTTTTATTTTTGGTAGTCCTAGATTTACAGAAAAATGTGAAGATAGTACAGCAGTTCCCAAGTATTCCATACCAGGTTTCCTCTATTAATAATGGCCTACATCAGTATGGCACATTTGTCACAATTAATAAACCAATATTGATATGATATAAATCAATGAACCAATGAGCCAATAAACCAATCAATAAATCAATGAAAATTATAGTAATATCTAATGTAATGAAATCTGTTTATAAATACTAATTCTCATATTTTAGATGAAACTAAAAAAACCTATGTTTTAAAAAAATTAAAGGAAACTTATTTAGTTAAAAACTCATTCAATAATTAAAAGTACATTTGTTTTTTTACAGATGTCATCCAAAAGCATTAAAAAGAATCTGGTATAGGAATTTAGAATTTCAAAAAATAAAAATTTGGGGAGAGGGGGAGAAAGACCACAAATTTACATCTTGTTACAATAACCTGTTACTGTTTCTACTTCTTATACATTCACCTTTTTCTCTCTTTTTAAACTAATATTCAGATAACTTATATTCTCCTTCACTCTCTGCTTATTGACTTAACTTTTAAATTTATTTTACCCTGTTCTTAGAGAGCCCCTCAGCTCTCTACAAGGCAAACACTCAATTGAAAAGGATGAGATTTCTCAGTTTCAGTTCACGAGGTCTTAAATCTTATTATTAAACTTTACTCTCCAGTGGTCCCAAAGCTTCCACATCCCTTCTTCACATTCTTGGTTAAAAAAATAAGTCATAGAACCTGACAGAGCAAAGAACTTTCTAGTTATCTGATGGCTGTAGTAAACAGATTAATGCAGACAGATATATTTTTGCTTTATTTCCTAAAACTCCAGTATTTTGAAGGATTTGGCCCAACATTGCTCCCGTTCTTCACATATGAGCAGTTAAAATAATTGCTCCCAAACTCAGTGACTTGAAACAATAAATATTCATTGTAGTTCTCATGTCTAAAGGTTACTTGGACTTGGCCATTCTGCTGATTTTAGACTCTGTTGATAATGAATGTGCTTGTTCACGTGTTTCTGGTCAACTGTTTGGTTGGCTAGAGACTGGTTATTCTAAATTGACCCCTTCTACATATCTGACAGTTTTTTGGCAACTGGAACAACAAATACGATTGCGATATTTGCGATATATATATATTTTTTCTTCTTCTTCTTCACCTATCCAGCTAAACCAGCCTTAGTCACACAATGGTCATAATGTTCCCAAAGAAGAAGTGGCATTTCCTGAAGGTACTTTGAGGCCTCCCTAAGAACTAGCACAACGTTATTTCTGTTTCACTCTATTAAGGACCACCCAGGTCGAAGGTGTTGGGAAATAGACTCCACCTCTGATGACAGGAGCCACAGCATCACACTGCCAGGTATGGCTTGAGGCAGATTAAACGTAGGTTGCTTCTGTAATCAAGCCATCATACTCTGTAAACAGGGAAGCAAAAAAAGTCTAATCTTAGTACACGTCAATATATAATTGTCAGAGAAAGGTGTAGAAACTATCAAAGGAAATTGGTAGAGACAATGAAGTAGAAGAAAAATAGAATATTAGTGGTGTCCCCACTAGAGGTAAAGGATGGGCTTCAAGAAGTGAGAAGTGATTAACTCTCTCAAATGGTGCTGACAAGTCCAGTAAGCTGTGGCCAAAGAACTGATTATGGACTACAGCAATGCAGAAATCAATACTCGGATAAAGTGGTAGGCACAAAACCTCACTGGAGTAAGTTCAAGAAAAAATGAGAACAAAAGAACTACAAGCTATTGTTCAGACATAGTTACTAATTTTTTAATTATTATTTTTATTCTCAAGCAGGTGAAACAATACAGGCTGTGAGTTATTACCCAAACCAAGATTCACTTGAGAATAGTGGAATTCACCCAGGCAAACCTAAATACCATGCACAGAGGGGAGCAATGGATTCATTCACTCGTTCTTAAAGGATTCATTCAATATGTTGAGGTTGCAAGGTGGCAGCACATTAATATCCTTTTCTGATTGCTTCTATTTTCTTGGAAATAAACTGCAAGATCATTAGATAAGAGTAAGACTACAGAAAGAGATACTGGAGGTTTAATGAAAGAAGAAAAGTTCTAAAATAGTCAATATAAATGAGTAACTGAATGCACTAGAGAATAGCATAGAAATGATAAGCAGCACTAAGGGCTTAACTGAGATTGCAAATTTAAAGCCACCCTAATCAGTTGATGTTAGCTGTGTGTATTCTTCCAGTGGTACTCAGCTGTGCAGGCACATATTAGCAGAGTTGGATTTATTCAAAATTGGCATTTCTTTACGTGAGTACAATGAAGGGAGAAAGGAGCAAACCAGTTTAAGGGTAGACAGGGAGTTGTACAATGAATGATCATGGAATCTAATATGAGTAATTATGCAAATAAAGATTTGAGGTGAACCGGGGTAATCAAAAAGATTAGGTCGGTAGATCATATATAGCAGTGAGGTCAAAGATTTGTTAGAGTACTGGGCATGAGCTGGAGAGTTAAGAGGTGGAGGTGCAAGAGTGAAGTCAGTTATTTCTACTGACATAGGGTTGGAGTAGCCAAGGTAGGTGGACTGCAGGTCATCGAAGGAGAGGAAGCAAAGTAATCATACATCAGGTTATTCAACAACCATCTACATAGATATTATAAACATCAGTGATTATAACGGGAGTACTACAGATCACCACCAGTCTGTCAGTTTGTTGTACTGTAGTTGCTGACACGTTGCTGGGATGATGGAAGCTATGTCACTGGTATTTCAAACACCAACAGGGCCACCTATGGTGGACAGATTTCAACAGAGCTTCCAGACTAAGACAGACTAGAAAGAAAGGTCTGGCAATATACTTCCAGAAATTAGCCAAATAATGCTGGAAGATGAGCCTCACAGGTTGGAAGACACTCAAAATACACAATGAAGGCAACAATGGACTCTAGCGTACCAATGATCAATCATAACGATGGTGCAGGACTTGACAACATTTTGTTCTGTTGTACATGGGGTCGCCATGAGCCACAGCCAACTCAACAGCAACTACCAATAAAAAGTACTACAGAGACTGGCAATGAGATGTGTGTTAATATTATAAACACCACGAGTGAGTCATAAGTAGAAGACAGCAGCAAAGGACAGTGTAGATATAGATCGATGAAAAGGGAGTTACATCTGAGCATCTCAGGAAGACGGTAGTGAGAAAGACCTGGAAATATAATGAGGAGTCAGGCCACCACGTAGCAGGGTTATAAGGATGCAGAGTATTCAAAGGAGAGACTTCGCTTTGAGCAATCAAGGGAAGGAACAAATTGAGAAGATAAAGATTTTCTGATGATAGGCTGTGACTTACAAGGAGCATAGCAAGAATATTTTGGTATTTAGAAGATGTACAGAGTGTATGCGATGAGACTCGAAGGAATGAGAGGTGACCTGGGGGTTCTTATGGTGATTGATGTAAAAGAGGTTAATGGACATAATATGACTAGTCCTGACAGCTCAAGGAATTAAATGGTAGTGAAAGAGCATGGAGAGAAGCAGAGGAGGAGAGATGTCTGCCACTATTACATCCATATGATTTCTAAAATCAAACTGTATAGAACGGTATAAAATGAAATGTAAAATTATATTATCCTCACTACTCAGATGTAATCACTAAGAACAGTTTCTTACATATCCATTAAGGAATTTGAATGCATATGTGAAATATATCAAGCTAGACGATTAGCTCTAATGCATGTATATATAAATGAACGCCTACAAATACACTTATGCTGAAAAAAATAACTATGCAATTTGTTCTTTATCCCTTTTATCTCAATTAATTATCTTGGGAATCTTCAATAAAAACATATGGATCTATTTTTTTAAATTCCGGGTTTATATACCTTTGCATTGATTCATTTAACCTTTCTTTATTGATGAATATTTAGATTGTTTACAGGTTTCTTGCACTTGTAAGCAAAGTTTCTCTAAACACATCTGTGCATATTTTGTTTCACAATAAAAGGGAGCTGTGGTAATTCAGCTGGAGAATTCTCACCTTCCGTGTGGGAGACTCTGATTCGATTTCAGACCAAAGTACCGTATGGATAGCCACCACCTGCTTGTCAGTGGAGGCTTGCATGTTGCTATGATGCTGGACAGGTTTTAGCAGAGTTTCCAGACTAAGATGAATTAGGAAGAATGGTTTGGCGATCTATTTCTGAAAATCAGCCAGTGAAAACTCTATAGATCACAATGTTCTGATTTTCAGGTGATAATGGGGAACGCAGCAGAACCGGGTAGAGTTTTGTTCAGTTGTGCCTGGGGTCAGCACGCGTCATGCCAACTCAAAGGCAGTGAACAACAGCAGCAACAAGAAGTATAAAAACCTTGAAGCTGATTTATTACATAAAAGGGTATTAAGAGTATTTTCATTTAAAATTTTTGTGTATATTGCTAAATTGTCCTCCAAATAAGGTTACAAAAACATACGTCAGCAGTGCATGAGGTACATAAGGCAACACAGGATGTCATTTAATTTCTTAAACACCGTCAATCTACTCCTTGAAATTGACAAACGTACTGCTTTAATCCAAAGGATTTCAATTTCAAAGGTGAAAAGTTTGGCAGACACACACACACACACACACAACCACAAGCACACGTGCATTTTTTAAGAGCTCTTTTTTAGCCAAGTGAAAATATTTGATATTTTACAAATCACTCTACCTGAACATTTCGTACATATTTTCATAGGGCCAGTCTTGCATTTGAGCAGAAAATATCAGCCTTACCACTTACTGTGAAGGAGAGAGACGATTTAGTTGATGTTTATCCCAAATATGCAGAAGCTAACCAGGGAGGCAGTGGGAATTTGACTTGAGTGATTGCAGCCTTTTTTTCTTCTGTCAGGCATGTACTATCAAAGTCTTTGCACGTGTCAAAGAGCGCTTCACCTCTGGCAATCTGACCAGGTCGTTTGACGGACTCTCAGCCTGCAGCTCAGCCTTCCATGTTGCATCATTAAAACCCCAGTTTCCATCTTTTCAGTTATCCCCTGAACACGCGTTGAAAATTTCAACCTCTTTTCCTAATCTCATATGTCTTAGTTATACATTTCAATTTTTTCCAAGCATTTAAGATGTCATGTTTACCTGCTTTGTGTTTTGCGACTTGATTTGATTTGATTTATTTAAGATGGAGAATTCAAATAAAGGAAGGTTGCCTGATGTGTTTAAACTAAAAAGTCAATTAAAGCAGAGAGTCATAAAATAAAATTTAAAAGTACATAAAACAATTTTATACTTTAAAATGTTTTCATTTTAATTTAATTCATGTAAATACAAATTATTCTCTAAATTACAGATGGAAACCAAGGTTTCTTCTTTGAGTATGCATCCTCTGATAGGCATTCCAGATCTCTTTCCTTCATAAATCACACCCTTAATACACGACAGGCATTTTCCCTACCCATTTATTTAAATTGGAACATTTATGAGGATTCCATGTAGAATAATAAAATATTTTGAACATCTTTAAAAATTACCTCGCCTACACCTAATTTCACATTTTTAAGACTTATCTCTATCAAGTGTTTCCAAAATATTCAACTTACTTTTAATATTAATTACTATTAATTACCTTTAATTTTACATAAATTACTATTATTTTTCTCAAATTAATTAAATTGTGTAACTATAAGAAAAAGAATATTTCGCAGCATAATGGTTTCTTGCTAATCACATAGCTCTCCTGGAGGGAGCAGAGGTGCTTGGATATACTAGAAATGATTCTCAAAGTCAATCTATATATTTAATTATAGTCTCTTTTCTTCTTTTGTTTTGTTTTGTTTTATTCCTTTATTGAGAGTAAGGTGTACACAGTTTTTTTTCCGGGAACTCATTTGAGTGGAGTGTAGTTAAAAGGAGGCATCTTCTATTCTATCATATGTTATTTATTATGACAGGTAGTTTACATTTCCTATTATTAATCCACAATACACCCCTATGAAATAGGTATTAATCCTCATTTTGAAGATGATGAACTTGAAATTGAAAATTATGAACAACTTGATCAAGTTCACATAGTTAACAAGTATTGGAGTTGCAATTCCAACACATATTCATTTGATTGTCAAGGAAACCTTCTCTTACACTGAACTATTTTCCAAAAGACAACATCCCTAGAGTACTAAATGATAGTCCATGACCCAACAATGAATTTATGGCATAACGTACCCTAGGTAGTTCCGTATGTGAACTCTTAGAACTGCAAGTCATATCAAGCTTGGCATTTCTAAATTGGTTCTTAGGTTTAATGGAGGATCATCTGGAAAATCTTATTGTTTGCACTTAAACACTGAAGACTGTAGAAAATATCAAAGTTTAATAATATATTATTCTCTGCCACCCCCTTACAAATACATTATAAGAACACCAGAAATCAAAGTCAGAAAAATGTTAGAAAAGTTTTATTCTGAAAATTTCAGTCCGTCATCTTAAATGTACAAAACTTCCTGATTATCAATCATGTCTCATCATTAACCCAACAGCAAGGAATGGAAAAGAAATGTCTAGGAAATCAGGCTCAGAGGTGATAATGTTCAGCCACATTTGCTAGTGAGCTTGGACATTCATCTCACTTTAACAGGTCATTAAAATGGGTCTGGATCTCCTCTCTCTCTGTTTTTATTCATCTTATCTGATCAGACTGGTAATTTGAGCAATGTGTCTTCCTGCATGGACACAGGTTGGGTTATCTCTTCTCTTCCAGGCAGTCTTCCTTCATATTTCTTTTTGTCAAAACAGAGAAAAGGTGGGACTCTCCAGCCTCAAGGTTAAAATGGGTAATCTGTTCATGGTTGCTAATGTTCTTTGCATTTGGGGATTTGAGACACAATTCTGTGTAAAAATGCAATCTTTCTTTTTTTTATTTTATAATTGTATTTTTTCCATTAATTTTGCCTTGAGAAAAAGGTAACCGGCATGCCAAAATTGTCATTCATAGGTCATAATACTATCATAATACCATTTTTATACAGTGAAATTTACCCCCTTTAGTGTACAGTTCAAGGAGCCCTTGTGGCACAGTGGTTAAGCCCTCAGCTGCTAATTGAAATGTTGAGTGTTCAAAACCACTCTGAAGAAGAAAGGTGTGGCAGTCTGCTTCCATAAAGATCACAGCCTTGGAAACCCTATAGGGTAGTTCTACTCTGTACTACAGGGTCACTATCAATCGGAATCAACTCAATGGCAACTAGTTTGGTTTTGGTTTGGGGTGTACAGTTCTTTGAATTTTAACAAACATGCAGTCACGTAACAGCGACCTTAATCAAGATGTAGAGCATCAGACTTCCAGCAACATGGCACTCTAGACAGAAGCACCACACCATCCCCTCACAGCAAAGATCAGAAAAACCATGCCAAAACAGAGAAAACAGCAGTCCTGAAACCTTAAACATCAAATGAAGAGATAAAGAACTCAGCCAAGCAACTAGTGGAATAAGAAACTAACAGAGAACAGAGACTGAGGAGACATACATGCAGAGGTCCCCTATCAGCTAAGGCAGCACAGATCCGCCATCTTGGGCTCCTATCAGAGACCAGCAAATAAGAGGTACAAGAAAGCAGCTTCACGGAGCTTCCAGCAGGAGATAGAACAACTGGTAAACAGTGATATACACTTTCCCACCTGGCCCCCCACCCTTCTTCACCCCCACTTGGCCTCCTGATTCCCTCGGCCATGGTCTCTTGGCCGGGAAGAACCAGCTGCTTGGATTCCACCTGCCCACACTGGCCGACTCCCTGAGTGCCATTTGTTGACTGCTGGTGTTGCTTTTTTCTGCTTCTTTTGATTTCCTCCTTACCTCTCATCACCTCCCCCTCCTTTTGCTCAAATACCTGGCTCCGTGCACCATCTTTGCTTCTTCCTGAGGGGCTATGGGGTTCCATTGGAGTGTGGAACTGCTTCCCGGTCTGTGCCGACACACTGGTGGGATCTCGGGGCTTTTTTTTGGTTTGTTTGTTTTGAGTTGTTGATTTGTTTTCTTTTTCTTTTCTCGAGCTGGGAGCCCATTCTGGCCGGGCAGTGCTGTGCCGCTCAGGACCTAACAAGAAGAGAGGAAGAAATAATGTTTCTTGTCACACTAAGCCTAAGGACAAGAAACAAGTGATGATTCCATGAGTGTTCATGGGTATCACAGGTTAATGTCACTCAATGTGTGATCCACAGATCAGCGTTGGCCCACCAACTCTTTGTTACTAGTTCAAAATAAGGTGCTTTAATTAGATGGGACTCAAATCTCTGAGAATGGTGCTACCTAGCTATTGCTGGTACTTGTAAATAGCATGAGGAGTCTGGATCTACGAGTACTGGAAGATCCTGGAAACTGAAATCTACTGCTACTTCTGGTGTGAAAACTACTGCTGAGATGACACTGGCAGGAACTGGGAGCCTGCAGGAAGAAGCATGTCTCTTAATTCCCCTATTGCTTTCAAATCTTCCTCTTATATCCCCTACTGGAGTAACCAAAATGGGAGACAGGTGGCAAAGAAGAAACGTAGATTTAAATCCCAGCAACACAGAATGTGGTGAAACAGATTGGTTTAGAGTGGAAAGACAATAGCTTAAAAGCCATCCAGAGCATTCCTTTGACTAGTCAGCCCCCATACATACTTTTCTGTAGATATGTGAACTTTCATACAACATAAACAACTTTATACATCCACATGCCGAGATGTAAATATGCACTGCACAAATAAATTGTTTTCATTATCTTCCCCAAAAGAGGGATACACAACATTGTAACTCATGTTAGCCAAAAATGGTGAAGTTAATTATTCCTCAAATTAAATCCAAGGTCACTTTGAATATTCCTAAACCTAATGATTAAATTTTAATGTTTAAAATATTACACAACAATAATCCTTAGGTAAAACTACAAAAAGAAATAAAGAGAAAACAGGTAATACAGACAATATGCACAAGTGCTACATTTCTATAACTATCTGTGAATCTGTGGCAATTTATTAGTTTATTCTCCAACTTTTCATTCCATGTTCCTTTATCTTCAAATCCATCGTCAGTACTAGAATTTTCTTAATCTGGTAGGGTGACCAAAAATTCCACTCTTGAAGACTAGGAGTCCTCAAGGTTCTATCGAGTTTTGTTTGTTGTTGTAGTTTTCCTTTAGCTATTTCTCTTGGACACTGAGATACTGAGAAGCACTTCAGAGAATAACTTGTGTCCAGAAAAACATCTTCCCTGTTTTCCATTGTATAGTAACAACCCAATTTCCCTTAGTAACCAAATAATTGCTGTAGAATCAATGGCACGAGATCGCAAATAAGCTAGGTATTAGTCCAAATATTCAATTCAGTTGAGTGATAAATTATCCCTATGGGAGCGAAGAGCTACAGTTTACCAAATCCCAAATTTACAGGATTGAAGCAAAAAATCCTGACTGAATAATGAGAAAAAATAGTGAACATTGCCAATCCTTCTTTGATTTATTGTTTCTTAGTCCACTTACTGATTCCAAGCAGAGCTTAAGAATCAATAGTTCAAAAAAAATACTGCATTATGTAAGACAAAATCTGAATATTTGTTGGAACCTAACTTCCCCTTCAATAAAGAAGCTCTGACCTGTGAACTGATTTTAGGTATGGACATAAGGTGAGAGCCTATGACTCTCCTTTGACATATCAGGTTGATTCTTTAACCAGTAAACCTGAAGCTTTTCTTGTTGTGCAGATCAAGAAATGCTTTAGTAGACTGCCCTCCTGTTTTATTCCTAGGCACATCATGTCCGATTAAGAACTATCAAGGGTCTCAACTGATCAAAAAGAATCATTATCATTGCATCCCTGTTATGATAAGTAACATGTACTACTTTGTCTGTAATGGTTAAATACTAATCTTGACACTTATTGCTTCAACATCATATTGTCCTTATTGAAATAGAAAGGCAATCTGTGATGGTTAATTTTGTGTCAACCTGGTTAGGCTATGGTGCCCAGTTGTTTGGTCAAAAGCTACTCTAGATGGTGTTGTAAATGTTGAACATATTCTGAAGATGTTATTGACATCTACAATCAGTATACTTCAAGAAAATTACCCTTGATAATGTGGGTGGCTTGATTTCTGGCAGTTCCCTGTCACTGTACAGCTGCGACTAGTTTTCAATTATCTTCAGTGAAATTTTACTTGCATGTGTTATTAATAAGATTGTCCAAAAATTTCTGCATTCTGTTGAATCACTGTTCTTTGTAACGGACAAATATATGAACGTCTTCCAGTCGATTTACCAGGTAGCTGTCTTCCAAATTTCTTGGCATAGATGAGTGAGCACCTCCAGCACTGCATCCATTTGTTGAAACATCTTAATTAGTATTCTGTCAATACCTGGAGCCTTGTTTTTCAGGGATTGTCTCCACTGCAACCTGGACTTCTTCCGTCCCTACCACTGGTTCTTCATCGTATGCTACTTCTTGAAATGGTTGCCAGAAATTCAAGCTGGATTCAGAAGAGGGCATAGAAGGAGGGATATCATTGCTAATATCAGATGGATCTTGGCTGTAAGCAGAGAATACCAGAATGATGTTTATCTGTGTTTCATTAACTATAGAAAGGCATTCAATGGTGTGGATCATTACAAACTATGAATAATATTGTGAAGAATGGGAATTCCAGAACACTTAATTGTGCTCCTGCGGAACCTATACATAGATCAAGAGGCAGTTGTCCGAACAGAACAAGGGGATGCTGCGTGATTTAAAATTCAAAAAAGTGTGTTTCAGGGTTGTATACTTTCACCATACTTATTCAATCTGTATGCTGAGCAAATAATCAGAGAAGTTGGCCTATATGAAGAAGAACATGGCATCAGGGTTGGAGGAAGTCTCATTAAAATCCTATGATATGCAGATGAAACAAACTTGTTTGCTGTAAGTGAAGAGGACTTGAAGCACTTACTGATGAAGATCAAAGATTATAGCCTTCAGTATGAGCTACACCTCAATATAAAGGAAGCAAAAATCCTCACAACTAGACCAATCAGCAATATCATGATAAACAGAGATAATCTTGAAGTTGTCAAGAATTCCATTTCACTTGCATCCACAATCTATGCCTATGGAAGCAGTAGTCACGATATCAAACAATGTATTGCATTGGGTGAATCTGTTGCAAAAGACTTCTTTAAAGTGTTAAGAGGCAAAGATGCCACTTTGAGGACTAAAGTGTGCCTGACCCAAGCCATGGTATTTTCAATTGCCTCCTATGCCTGTGAAAGCTGGACAATGAATAAGAAAGACCGAGGAAGAATTGGTGCCTTTGAATTATGGTCTTGGAGAAGAATTTTCAATATACCATGGACTTCTAAAAGAATAAACAAATCTGTTTTGGAAGAAGTACAGCCAAAATGCTCCTTAGACATGAGGATGGTGAGACTTCATCTTACTTATTTCGAACATGTTATTAGGAAGGCCAACCTCTGGAGAAGCACATCATGCTTGGTAAAGTAGAGGATCAGTGAAAAAGAGAAAGGCCCTCAACTACAGGGAGGGATTGACACAGTGGCTGCTACAATGCGCTCAAATGCAGCAATGATTGTGAGGATGGTGCAAGACCTGGCAGCACTTTGTTCTGTTATATGTGATGTTGCTATGAGTTGAAACCTACTCAATGGCACCTGACAACAACACATTGTGAGTGAGCCTCATTCAATCAGTTGAAGACCCTGACAGTAATATTGAGGTTTCCTGGAGAAGAAGGAATTCTGCCTCAAGATGGTAACATACATATCTTCCCTGAATTTCCATCATGCCAATGATTTCATCCTCAAGACTGCAATGTCATCTCTTTCCTGAGTTTCCAGACTGCTGGTCTGCTCTATAGACTTTGGATTTGCCAGCCCCCACATCCCACAATTGACACCTGTGAACAGCAACCTCTCTCTTTCTCTGTCCCTGTGTGTGTGTGTATATATCTTATTGGTTCTGTTCCACTTGAGAATCCTGGATGATACACTGTCTTAATCGCACCATTTTCCACAGTCATACCTAGCCTACAGAGGATTGCTATCACAGAGATCTTCAAGTATTCTGATGTTTCCTTTACTAATGTGCCTTTCAGTGTGTTAGTGAATGGAGTACCTTGTAAGCCCTATTAGGGACATAATGAAGGATGGTATTCAGGTCACACATGACAAGTACATTCTAACGTTCCTCTCTTCTCAAGCCTTTGATTTTCTTCTATCACTTCAGTCATTGTTAAATTAAGTTTCAACCGAACAAATAAACTGCTAGAGACAATTCTGGGTGCTCATGCTAACATTAAATCCTGAATCTGTTGCAAATGCACCTCTATCAATATAGACAGAATCTGGAAGCTAAAAGTAACCGTTGCTGGGAGAATAAAGAGCCATTGCTAAAGTGGTGCAGAACAGGAAGAAGCAAGTCTCCTTTCTTTCCTCAGGCCTCCCAGTCTCCCTTTTGCATTTCCAATGGGCAGAACTCAGTAAAAATCAGCTGTCCAGGGAGAAATGGAGATTGTAGTATCTCAGTCCCAGCATCACCGAAGAGTGCTTAAAAAGGAGGATATGGAAATGAGAGACAATAACTCAATTAAAGACACAGCTCTGCAAAATAATTTAAAAATATTATTTATTCCATCACACATTATTAAACTGACTTTTGAGATTTTCATCATAGTTTAAATATATTTACTTTTTGTGTTAATATGAGATATAAAATAGTAAATATTTTATAAGATTAAATAAGATAAAAATCTGACTCTAACTGGGGTAAATGTGCCATAAGATGATAAATAAAAATAAGTTTGAACTAGCTAATTGCATATCTCATAATGAATTTAAAATGCTGTCATATGTAAAAAATTAATCCTAAAATATTTGTTAGTCATGGGAAATATTCTACCTATTTTTTTTTAAGAATCAGCCTCATTACCTTATCTAAAATTTTTGTTCTGAATTTAGTACATCCTAACGTGGGCCAAGAGATACAAATAGGGAAGGGAAACCTGAAAGTACTATGGGAACAAAGCAGTATAATTAATTAACCAATAAAAGATGCTTCCTAATATCAGGAGCCCTGGTGGCCCAAGGGTTTAACAGCTTGGCTGCTAAGCAAAAGGTTGGCAGTTTGGATTCACCAGCTGCTTCTGGGAAACCCTATGGGGCAGTTCTGCTCTGTCCTATAGGATCACTATGGGTCTGAATTGACTCAATGACAATGGGTCCTAATATAACTATCATTGAATTACCCCTTTTGTTTGGTTCTTGGGAGGTTTTCATACCGTAGGGCAGTGTACCGCCGTGATACGTGGGCCGAGTGAGGGGTTTATTTCTGTGTTGTTATTGTTGTCAGTTGTGTTGGAGTCCGCTCTGACTCATGGCACCCCCATGAACAACAGACTGAAAGGCTGCCCAGTCCTGCACTATCTTCACAGTCATTGTTATTTGTGAGTCCGTTGTAGCCACTATGTATTCTGAGTGACTTCCAACCTGGTGGCTCGTCTTCCAGCACTATACCAGACAATATTCTGCTGTGTTGCAAAAGGTTTTCACTGGCTCGTTTTCAGAAGCAGATTACCAAACCTTTCCTCTTAGTTCATCTTAGGCTGGAAACCGCATTAAAACCTGTCCACCATGGTGACCCTGCTGGTATTTGGAATACCAGTGTCATAACTTCCAGCATCATAGCAACACGCAAGCCACCACACTGGGACAAACTGACTGACAGGTGTGGACTTTTGTGTTAGATACTATTATTGTCTCTTGTAAGAAGCTTATGCGTCTCTGATTCCATGTGAATTGCAGGCCTTCATGTGGAAGAAGTGTATCTCTTTGCTACATTTCCAGGCTTGATCTTCCTTGACAAGTGAAATACAAGTAGAGGTGACAAGTACTAGGAACAAACAGAAGCTTTGAAACCACAGTATATTAGCACTATCTTGCTTACTTTTCCCACTCTGTCATGTCCCACATAGGTGCTGCTCCTTCATTTCAGCCTGGATCTGAAATGAAAAAGATGTTTTAAGTTGCTTTTCAGCTGACCTTTAGCCTGGAGCTGAGCCATAACTAATCTGTAGCCAAAGTGTGAAAAATAAATGTTTGTTATAAGCCACTGAAATTCAGGAGCTGTTTGTTGCTACTGTATGGGTTAGCAAAAATTGGCTAACATTCATGTTTTGATACATTGAGAGAGAGGCTATTTTGAACTCAGGAATATTCTGAGGTTATTTCAGAAGAATGCATGTGGAAGTTGAGAATGTAGAAATTCTCTTTAAAACAGACAGATGCGCTTAGACTTTACACACTCCCAAGGGTACATACCCTATTTTGAAGACTACTGAACTATATCACATAAACTAAAGAATAGTACAGATGCCTTGGATCTGGGCCCCAAAGCTGTCCCAAAGAATAAAATGCTATGTCTCCCTAAAAAGCTCTCTGATGTTTAAAATTCATTTTTGCAGGCAACAGATACTTCCTTAGACATCTTAAATTTAAAAAAAAAAAAAGAAAGAAAACACATAAGACAGCTATGGAATCATCTGATAACAGACTGTTTTAGAACTACAGGTCTTGAGTGAAATAACAAAATGTCTCAATAATAACAGGCCACAGCATTCTTGAAATTGAGAAAGGTGACACAGTTGAGGCCTTGATGTTCCAGAGACAAATGAACTTGATCACATTTTTGTGCAGGAAAACTTCTGAGTTCTGCTACAAGAATAACCTAATTTATTCTTCATTTCTTCATTTTTTTTTTAATTGTGAAGCTGCAGTTTTACATTATGGTGGAGATGATGCAAAATATTTCATAAGTTCTGTTTCCATTTTTCATTTATTCTGTTAAAGTCCAGTAGTCACTACTGGGCATAAGCTTTTTCCAGCACAACATTTTCAGTGGCAATTGAAACAGATGCTCACTTAAGCTTTTCCCATCTTTTGTTTAACTCAATGAGCTGCTTGCCCTCCTTCATCTATTTGTGTTCACAAAACATACTGAATTCAAATAATTGTGCAAGTTTAATTTTGAAGCATAGCTCTGATACTTTAAAAAAATCCATCTTTATGTTGCTGTCGTTGCTATGAAACTTTGACTATAGGTCATTCCTACAGTCCTGAAGCCACTCTCTGTGTTAGTTTTATAACTCCAAAATTCTACCGATTATCTCACACCCGTACGTCATTGCTAGACTGTTCCTTGTAAATCAGGGTCACGTGCAAATTGTATCTACTTCAGAAAACGATCCCTGCTCCAGCATTTGCATTGGTTTTTTATCATCTCTTTGTGTTTTCCTTATCCCTGTGCCTGTAACTCACAGCGTTTTTCAATCTTATTATAGAGCTTCTAGAATGCAAAGGCCATGTCTTAATCATCTTCACATAGGCCTGATTTTAATATTTCTCTTATGAAATATGATAAATTGGAAAAATACTCACAGATTCTTACATCCATGGGTACACGTCCTTTTGAAATGAGACTCTGCAGCTCTTTCCATTAAGAATGTCAAGTCTGTAGGGTGAGGGTTGTGGTTAAGGTAAAGGTGAGAGTTAGGGTAAGGAAAAAATGATGACAAATTAAAAAAAAAGAAAAGAAATTTTATTCAAGATGCTAAATCTAACTCTCTATTTAGTTGTCCTTGCCTTATGGCATTTTTGCCCAATAGAATGTTATACCAGTGGCGTTGTGCCAGTTACCATGTAGGTCTCAAGAATCTCAGCATGCTTAAATTTCCCTCTGCCTTGGAGATAATCCAGGCTAGCCTTCTGGAAGATAAGAGGCCATATCTGAGGCTGTCCATACCAGCCCTCCCTTAACTACCCCATCAACTAACTATAGATGCATGAAATGGCTTAACTGAAACTCTGATTGCTGACTCACAGAATTGTAAGCTAGTTAAGTGATAGTTGATTCAAGTCGCTAAGTGTTGGGACACCTTTACATGCAGCAAAAACTAACAAATACATAGAGTAAAATAAGTGAAAACCAAGTGGCATAAGAATTTTCCTTCTCTCTATATAGAAAGCTTAGTGTCTTATACCTTTTCTTTTTTTAAATTCTACTTTGGTTTCCTTGTTCTAGTCCTCTGATACATACAATTCCCTGTTTAATTATGCCCCACAGTTAGTATCACAATGTCATCATACATCCATATTTGAACTCTACCTTTTTTTCTCCACATCTTATTTTCCACTGAAGATTTCAAAATCACCTTAGATACTGTCATGGATTGAATTGTGTCCCCCAAAAATATGTGTATCAATTTGGCTAGGCATGATTCCCAGTATTATGTGATTGTCCACCATTTTGTCATCTGATGTGATTTTCCTATGTATTGTAAATCCTACCTGTCTGATGTTAATGAGGTAGGATAGATGGCAGTTATGTTAGTGAGGCAGGACTCAATCTACAAGATTGGATTGTGTCTTGAGCCAATCTCTTTTGAGATATAAAAGAAAGAAGTGAGCAAAGAGACAAGGGGACAGAGAGAGAAAAAACTTCCCGTGGAGCTGACACCTTGAATTTGGACTTCTAGCCTACTAGACTGAGAGAAAATAAATTTCTCTTTGTTAAAGCCATCCACTTGTGGTATTTCTGTTACAGCAGCACTAGATAACCAAGATAGATACTCAAGAATTATTGGGCACATTATTCAATCTTCAAATTCATATTATGGTTGATATTATTTGTATCCTATATTAAATAAAATTATGCATTATGTTGGATATAAATATGACATTAAACATTTTTTAAAAACATTAAGATACCACTTTATACCCAGACTCTGGAATATCTTGGATCAGGTAACTATGTCCTAATCTCATGCTGGGCAACTATGATGATAGTCAGGACACTTTGTGTTGGGTTTAGGTATATGAGGAGAGTGTAGATAATCTATAAGTGGCTGTGAACAAACATAAAAAGGGCATAGGGTTCTTTGAGACAAGAAGAATGTGCATTGAATGAAAACTGCATTTATTTAACTTTAAAAAATATATTGTTATATATACACATATGCTTCTGAAGTTCTTTGGAAAGGAATTAGCCCGATTTTGATGCGTTTAGCTGAAAGTTGGGAGCCTTTTTAAATGTTTGAAACTCAAGAACCCTCATTTTTTTGCAGATTGAGCATTGTCTAAGTGATGCCTCCTGATGTACTAATTTTCTGAACTTTTGACAAATTTGCCTTTACTTCTGTGAGATAAGCCTTCTCACTGTATTTCACAGTTACTATGTTCTCGTGAGAATGAACTTACTGTGAGAACAAGCTATTGCCAGTCTTCATTCAATCATAGTGTCCATTTTCTTCTTTACATCATTCATTGTTTCCAGATGTTACTGGCTCCCTTCTTTTCCAGCTTCTGAGCAGTAAATAATGCCTTTCTGATATGGAATAATGCATTGCAGTGGTACTTTTTTTTTTCCCAAGAGATTGGAACTCCTATAAGTTATTCTTACACTGCATTCAATCTTAGGGCCCAATCACTGCCTGCATGTATAGCAGGTGGAATGCACTGCTGAGAGCAGATCTTCAGTATTCCAGGGCAGCAGTTTCTGCTTCTTAGCTGTTAGTACTGCTTTTGTTATAATGAAGAATACATAATAGTGGTAATTTTCCTGAGATTCAAATTCATTTAATTTTATTTATTTGGCCTGTAAGTACTACTTTTGCAGTAATGAAGCCTGCATTGTAGTGGTAATTTTCCTGAGATGAAAATCCCTTGGTTTTATTTATTTGGGCTATGAGTACTGCTTTTGCTGTAAGGAAGAATGCCTTGTACCATGTTTTGAAAAGTTTCATGAAAAATAATCAAAAGGCTAAAAAGGAGACTAGAATAAAATGTATGTGCAGTCATTGACAGATGTCTTCATGTTTTGCAAATTTTCAAGAAATAAAATTTAAAAAAAAAAAAGACTTTATCATTAACTCATATTAGCAGGATTGACATTGCCCAGGGTATGCTGGGAATATGGGATGCCAGATTATGAGTATTAAAATCCATAATTCATAACAAATTCTGAATTGGCCCTTTAATCAGCATGCTTTCATTAGCGAAAACACATAGTAGCATCAAAAAATTCAAAGGAGAAAATAACGGGGTTTTGAAACGGTAATCAGTTAGAAGGCCACAGGTTCCCACAGCTTCTTGTTTTCCAGTCCTCCAGCTACTTGCTTCCTGCCTCCAGCCAGCCAGAGTGCTTAAGCCAATTTTGAAGAATATGAATTATTATGAAAATGAGGAAATGCTCATGTTCAATGCTTTAAAAGAGGAGTAATTTTTGCTAGGATGACAATGAAAAGAAAAGTACATTGAGGATTCTGAGTTGAAATTATTCATTTCCCAGTTGAAATAAGGCTCTTCACTTACAAGTCTTCTAGTGGCATGGTGGAATGAGCAAAAAAATTAAAAAGGTATCTGAAATTTGGTATATATTTGATTCCTGGCTCTTTTTGTGACCTGCGTACTCTAAAATTCAGTTTTCTCATCAAACAAATATACTTTTTAAATAGAATAAATTCATATGCTTTCCCATTAAAATATAACAAAATGGGAATGCTCATTTTATAGAATACTTTTTGAGACATAAAAACAGAGAAACTTTATTTATATGTTAACTATTATGTAAAGCATCTAAAATGATGAATATGCTCGCTCTTTTTCTCTTAAGATATCTCTAAATTTACCTTAATTTTATTACAGAAAACATTATAAGAACCACTTTTATTCAACTCCCTTACTTCTTTCTCTGCTTTACGTTAATGTAAAGTGTATTTACTATACTTTATCCTTTTAAAAATTATTCACTCAATTATTATTTACACAAGCATTGTGAGAGATTAAATCAGGTTTTCTCAGAAAGACCTGTTTGGGGAACTGACAGTGGTTAAGAATGAGATTGTTAATATAGTATTTATGCCGTTTATTTATTAATTTTTTATTCAATGTGTAATAGGTGCAGAGTATGCTTGTAAGCATTAGAAGCTACATATAGGTTAGAATGCAGGTGTTAACACTGAAATGTAGAGTTAGAGAAGATAAATGAAGAGAAAATTTACATGAGAAGAAGAAAAAACACATAGTTTCTGGCAAGTACTATCCCTAGGAAATTTATAAAAGAGTTTATTCATTTAATAATTCATAATAATACCAAGTATAAGGTTAAGTGGTGAACAAGACAGATTCTGCCCCTGTCATATTTTACAGTTTATTTAGTAAGACGAGCATGAAACAAATAATTATACAAATCCATAATTAATTAAAATTGTGTCAAGTGCCGTAAAAAAGAGTTATAGCATGCTATAAAGCATTACAAGAGGGAATTATATAATAATATATTTATATCTATTCATATATAATTTATGTTATATTATTATAAAATATAATTATTTTATATGATATATAGTACATTAATATATGACGTATGTTATGGCTTATATACAAACTATAATTACAGAGTCACATATATTTAAAACAGTAAGTTGGAGAGTCACGGAAGACTTCATAAAGATTAAGTTTTAAACTGAGTCAGACAAAATGTAAAATAATAGGGTATAGTACCAGAATGAAGAGGTTTCCAAGGCGCAAGGTATATTAAATGGCCCTATAGCCATCAATGGAAACCCTGGTGGCATAGTGATTAAGTGCTACGGCTGCTAACCAAAAGGTTGGCAGTTCAAATCTACCAGATGCTCCTTGGAAACTCTATGGGGAAGTTCTACTCTGTCCTATAGGGTGGCTATGGGTATGAATTGACTCGACGGCATAGGGTCCTAATATCAATATCATTCCTTGAATTATCCCTTTTGTTTGGTTCTTGGGAGGTTTTCATACTACAGTGTACCACCGTGATATGTGAGGTGTGTGAGGGGTTTATTTCTGTGTTGTTATTGTTGTTAGTTGCAACAACAGCTTGACAGCAATGGGTTTGATATTTTTTGGTTTGGTATAGCCATCAAGGAGCCCTGGTGGTGCAGTGGTTAAGAGCTTGGCTGTTAACCAAAAGGTCAATAGTTTGAATCCACCAGCTGCTCCTTGGAAACCCTATGGGCAGTTCTACTCTGTCTATAGGGTTGGTGCGAGTTGGAATCAACTCGAAAGCAATGTGTTTGGGTTTTGGGGACAACCATCAAGAGCATGTAAAAATCTCTAGGTAAAAGCATCTAGGGAACTTGGGAGATTGTGAAGATTAGGCTACAAAAGAATCCAGAAATCACAAACAGATTGTTCAAGTTTCCTTAATAATAATGTTGATACACTGAAGGGACTGAAGGAGGGTTGTGGAAACGTCATATTTTGGTTTTAAAAATTATACTCTGGTGAACAAGCTAAGTGAGACAAAAATAGATGTTAAGAGGCCACAAAGGAAAATTTGCAGTAATCCTCATGGAAAATAATGGTATCTGGGAGTAAGAAGATGGCAGTCTAGATAAAAACAGATATTTAAAAAAATATTCGAATACATTTCCGAACATGATGCTGTAGACAAGCACACCATGCCAAACCTCTGCAGCAACACCCAAAAAACTGAGTACAAATAAAAACATCAATCTTGGAACCATAGGCCTCAAATGATGGGATAAATACAAGAAGAAGAAACTGACAGAAAATGGAGAACAAGGAAAGATTACTGAGTGGAGGTTTCATGCCAACTAACATGTCACAGCATCACCATCTTGGAACACAGCCAGCAATGACCTGGGTCAGGGAGTACAGGAAGGCAAGTTCACAGAGCTCCCAAAGGAGACAGAGCACACAGTAACTAGAGAAACATACTTTCCTACCCCTCACCCTTCTGCCTCGTACGCCACCTCCACCCCTTCCAATGGGCCATGCGACACCCCTCAGCTAGGAGCCACCGGCCTGCTGCCATGCCTGGTCCATCCTGCCACACCAGCCAGAACATTTTTTTCCCTTTCTTCCTTTTCTTGCTTCCTCCCACCTAACCTTATATGTCACCTTCACCCCTCCCTGACAGGCCACTCTGCACTGCTAGGCTAGATAACCACCTGCCCACCACCACCATGGGTCCAGCCTGCCTCTGCCAGCTCATGCTATGACATTATTTTGTTTTTGTTTTTGTTTTGCTACTTTCTTTTGCCCCTTCTCCCTTTTCTTTCTCCCTCTAAACTAGCCCTGCACACCACCTCCAGCCCTTCTCAACAGGCCACACCATACCACTCAGCTAGATAGCCACTGGCCAGATGTGACCTGTGGTCTGCCCTATTCCCATCCACAGGCTCCTGCTCCACCACTTGTTTTTTGTTTTTGTTTTATTTTTTTCTTTTGCCCTTTCTTCCTTTTCTTACTCCCTCCCACCTAGCCCTAAGTGTCACCTCCACA
Organism: Dugong dugon; assembly: GCA_030035585.1. NCBI lineage: Eukaryota > Metazoa > Chordata > Mammalia > Sirenia > Dugongidae > Dugong > Dugong dugon. Next base: position 191,948,947 of record CM057463.1, on the reverse strand, counting down.
CCTTCACAACAAGCCATGCCATGCCACTCAGCTAGGTAGTCACTGGGTGCCACCACCTCATGTCTGCCCTGCCCCCACCTGCTGTCTCTTGCCACACCATTTTTTTTTTTCTTTTCCCCTTTTACCCTCCCTCACACCTAGCCCTGAGCCACCTCCACCTCTTTCTGATGGCTCTCTAAGCAGCAGACCTGCAGTCACCCCATGTCCAACTCACTGCCACCTGCTTGTTCTGACCAAGTCATCTTTTTTTTCATTCTTTCTTCCTTTTCTTTTTCCTTCCCACCTAACCCCATTCACCACCTCCCCTCTTCCTGCTGATCCATGCTGCACCACCATGGCTAGAGAGAAACTGACCTGCCATCACCCCAGGCCTGCCTTGCCTCTACCTGCTGGCTGCCATTGTGCCACCATTTATTTCATTCTATTTTATTTTTCTTCCTTTATTTTATTTCTACCTCCCATCTAGCCCCATACACCACCTCCTCCCACTTCACACTGGCCAATGGGTCTACACTACAACAAACAGCGGCTAGTTTTTTTTTCTTTCTCTCTTTTCTCTCTGTCCCCAAATAGCTCCATTCACCACCCCACTTCCTGCTGCCCCTTCCCGTGGTGCTCAGGCCCACTGCTGCAATGGACCCATGTAGCCCCTCTCCCTCCACCACCTGAAGAGCTGCTGAATGATGGGAAGCAAACCTGTACCACTTTCCAGCCAACACCGCCGCCTATCTGGGAGGGCTGTGAATGCACCCATAACCCTGGACCAACATCAGAAGGCAGACAGTGCCTGTACTCTCTGACCTCAACCACACTGCCAAACCAGTGTACAGGAAGTGAGCCCACCTTGCCTGCTGCCGCCCTCCCAACTCAGACAAGATAGTGAGAGCTACTGTGCCTACAGACAAATAAGCAGCAAAGCATACGTGGTCCAGTCTTCCTAACGTATCACAACAAAACAAAAAAGCAGGATGAAATAAATGAGGATACAATCAATAAATAAGGAAAATAATACCTTAATGTCTTGGAGACAGCAGAAAATACCAAAACATTTGAAAAAGCAGGAAAAGATGACTCCAGCAAGTGAGCAAAATAATCACATGACTTTCTGGTAGAGGACAAAGCAGTGGAACTACCTGATAGGGAACTCAAAAGACTAATATTTAGTGCTCTCCAAGAGATTAGGAAAGAGATCAAGTAAAACAAACAGAAAACCTGGGAAAAAATAGACAAAACCATGAAAAACAGGAAAAAACAGTGAAAACACAGCCAGAATCAAGGAAAACAGAGACAAAGCAATAGGAGAATTCCATAAAATAATACAATAATAAAACATTAAAATAAAAAAACAATTAGAAATCATACAAAAACAGCAACCTAAAATCCAAAAGATAAACAAGAAAATTTCAGAAATGGACAACTCAATAGAAGGTTTTAGGAGCAAATTTGAAACAATGGAAGACAGAATCAGCAAGATTGAAGACAAATCCATGGACACCAATTTGTTTGAGGAAAAATCAGAGATAAGAATGAAGAAAAATGAAGAAAATATAAGAACTATGGGGGTCATAATCAAAAGCAAAAATATACACGTGATCAGAGTTCCAGATCAGAGGATAAAATGGAAAACACAGAGAAGATTGTTGAAGATTTGCTGGCAGAAAATTTCTCAAATATCATGAAGGATGAAAAGCTGACAATAAAAGAAGCTTAACAAACCCCCCATAGGATAGACTTTGAAAGAAAATCACCAAGAGATATAATTACACTTGCCAAAATCAAAGACAAAGAAACAATCCTGAGAGCAGCTCAGGAAAAACAAAAAGTTACTTACAAAGGAGAAACAATAAAATTAAGTTCTGATGACTCGACAGAAACAGTGCAGGCAAGAATGCAATGGGATGACATATGTAAACACTTGAAAGAAAAAACTGGCAACCAAGAATAAGTGTTGATGTTAGGTGCCCTCAAGTTGTTTTTGACTCATAGTGACCATATGTAGAACAGAATGAAACACTGCCTGGTCCTTCACCATCCTCACATTTGTTGCTATGCTTCAGCGCATTGTTGCAGCCACTGGGTCAATCCATCTCAGTGAGGGTCTTCCTCTTTTTTGCTGAACCACTAGTTTTCCAAGCATGATGTCCTTCTGCAGGTACTGGTCCCTCCTGATAATATGTTCAAACTATGTGAGGCATAGTATCACCATCCTTGCTTCTAAGGAGCATTCTTGCTGTATTTCTTCCAAGACAGATCTGTTCTTTCTTTTGGCAGTCCATGGTATATTCAATATTCTTCGCCAACACCACAATTCAAAAGCATCAATTCTTCTTTGGTCTTCCTTATTCATTGTCCAGCTTTTGCATGCTGTGATGGTTAAGATTGTGTGTCAGCTTTGCTAGGCCATGATTTTCAGTGTTTATAAGTGATCATCACCATGATAGGATCTGCTGTGAGTAGATGATCAGGTGAAATGGAGTTTCCTTGGGTGTATGGCCTGCATCCAAATGTAAGTGGATGTTCTGGTTTTGCCTGCTCTGGATACTGCAGATGGATCTGTTCATCTGACCTCTGGTTCCTGAGACTTGAACTAGAAGCTTACCTGCTGAACTTGGGATTTGTTGATCTTCACAGCCTGTGTGCAAGAGCCCTGCTCTCCAACCTTCCGATCTTGGGTTTGCCAGCCCCACAGCTACGTGAATCAGGAGAAGTCTCTATCCTGATCCACAGACTTGGGACGTTCCAGCCCAAGTCTGTGAGCTGTTTCCTTGATATAAATCTCTATCTATATATATTTATACACTTTACTGGCTTTGCTTCTCTAGAGAACCCAGCCTAAGACACATGCTTATGAGGCGATTGAAAACACTATGGCTTGGGTCAAGTACACCTTAGTCTTTAAGGTGACATCTTTGCTTTTCAACTCATTAAAAAACTCTTTTGTAGCAGATTTACTCAATGCAGTGCATCTTTCAATTGCTTGTCTGCTACTTCCATGTGGGTGTGTTGTGGATCCAAGTAAAATGAAATCCTTGAAAACTTTAATCTTTTCTGCATTTATCATGATGTAGCTTATTGATCCAGTTGTGAGGATTTTTGTTTTCTTTATGTTGAGGTGTAGTCCCTACTGAAGACTGTAGTCTTTGATCTTCAGTAAGTGTTTCAAGTCCTCTTCACTTTCAGCAAGCAAGGTTGTATCATCTGCATAATGCAAGTTGTTAATGCATCTTCTTTCAATCTTGATGCCCTGTTCCTCTTCACAGAATCTAGCTTCTCAGATTATTTGCTCAGCATACAGATTGAATAGGTATGGTGAAAAGATGCAACCCTGATGAACAGCCATCTTGACTTTAAACGATGTTCTGTTCAAATGACTGCCTCTGGATCTGTGTACAAGTTTCTCATGAGCACAATTAAGTGTTCTGGAATTCCCATTCTTCACGATGCTATCCCTAATTTGTTATGATCCGTACAGTCAAATGCCTTTGCATAGTCAATAAAACACAGGTAAACATCTTCCTGGTATTCTCTACTTTCAGCCAGGATCCATCAGATATCAGCAAAGATATCCCTCATTTCACATTCTCTTCTAAATCGAGCTTGAATTTCTGGCAGTTCCCTGTTGATGTACTACTGCAGCCACTTTTGAATGATCTTCAGCAAAATTTTATTTGCATGTGATATTAATGATATTGTTCAATAATTTCTGCATTCAGTTGGATCATCTTTCCTGGGAATAGGCATAAATATGGACCTCTTCCACCGGGTTGGCCAGGTAGTTGTCTTCCAAATTTCTTGATAGACGAGTGTGTACTTCCAATGCTGCATGCATTTGTTGAAATATCTCTATTGATATTCCGTCAATTACTGGAGACTTGTTTTTCAACAATGCCTTCAGTAGAGCTTGAATTTCTCCCTTCAGTACCATTGGTTCCTGATCATATGTTACCTCTTGAAGTGGTTGAACATTGACCAATTTTTTTGGTATAATGAGTCTGTGTATTTCTTCCATGTTCTTTTGATGCTTCCTGCATCATTTAATATTTTCCCCGTAGAATCTTTCACAACTGCAACTTGAGGATTGAATTTTTTCTTCATTTCTTTCAGCTTGATAAAAGCTGAGTGTGTTCTTCCCCTTTGGTTTTCTGTCTCCAGCTCCTTGCACATGTCATTATATTAATTTACTTTCTCTTCTTGAGCCACCCTTTGAAATATTCTATTCAGTTCTACCAGGAATGACAACTGGAAGAGGAACAGTGTTGCATTCATCATCAAAAAGAACATTTCAAGTTCTATCCTGAAGTACAGCACTGTCAGTGATAGAATAATATTCATACACCTACAAGAAAGACGAGTTAATATGAGTACTATTCAAATTTACACAGCAACCACTAAGGCCAAAGATGAAGAAATGGAAGACTTCTACCAACTTCTGCCCTCTGAAATTGATCAAACATGCAATCAGGTTGCATTGATAATTACTAGCGATTGAAATGTGAAAGTTGGAAATGAAGAAGGATCAGTAGTTGAAAAATATGGCCTTGGTGATAAAAATAATACTGGAGATTGCATGATAGAATTTTTCAAGACCAACAATTTCTTCATTGCAAATACCTTTTTTTACCAACATAAATGGCAGCTATACATGTGGACCTGTAAATACACAGGAATCAAATTGACTACATCTGTGGAAAGAGACGATGAAAAAGCTCAATATCATCAGTCAGAACAAGGTCAGGGGCCGACTGTGGAACAAGCCTTCAATTGCTCATAGGAAAATTCAAGTTGAAACTGAAGAAAATTAGAACAAGTCCACAAGAGCCAAAGTATGATCTTGAGTATAACCCATCCGAATTTAGAGAGTATCTCAAGAATAGATCTGTCACATTGAACACTAATGACTGAAGAGCAGACAAGCTGTGGAATGACATCAAGGACATCATATATGAAGAAAGCAAAAGGTCATTAAAAAGACAGAAAAGAAGAAAGATCAAAAGAATAATATAAACTGCAAAACTCTCAAATGCAATGGTGGAAATAGGGCATTTCCAGAAAAACAAAAATTAAGGGAATCTGCAAAAGCCAAACCAAACTTACAAGAAATGTTAAAGGGAGTCCTTCAATTAGAGAACCAGCTTGTGACAACAGCTTTAGGACACAGAACAGCTTCAGCCGGATACCAATCTTGATAAAGAAATCTCAATAAGAAACCAAATTAAGAGACTTAAAATGGGAAAACAGAGAAGTCAGTCTGTAAATGACAGCAACATCGAAACAAAAATTACCTCTCAAGCTCTAGAGGATCCCTGAATTTAAAAAAAAAAAAAAAGAATATCCATTTCCCCCATAATTCTGTTACAAAAGGAACACCTCCATTAACATTTTTGAATTATAGCTTTTCAGCCTTTTAGCTACTTGTGTGCATTTACATATTTTTAAAAACAAAATTAAATAAGACAAACAAAAAGTAAATACTTGAGATATATGTATATATATGTAGAGGAGACTATACTGGAGACATAGGAGACCAGAATGACTCTTGAATTTCTGACTTGAGCAATTGACGATGGTAAATTTTACTGAGAGCGCAAACAATGAGAAACAGAAACTATTTTGAATGGGATAACCATCAAAACAATTCTGGATAAGATTAGAAAGTAGAGTCAAAATACAATGAAAAAGTATACCATAGTTTTATTGCATGAAATGAGGAAATTTCCATTTCAGAGTATTAGAATGTAGTATTTTCTTCAGTGAACAGGCATATAAATTATAATGTATTTTAACTGGGTTAATCAAGTAAATATTAACATAGGCTACTATTTTGATTAATAGCCTCAATTCCACAGTAAATTTCTTGAGTAGAGTGATTTTGTCTTTATCTTTTCTTATTTGTGCCCTTCAGTCATCTTCTTAAGCTATAAAGAAATGCTTTTTTAAAAAAAAGAAACAAAAATTATTATTGAGAACAGACACTTAGTGTTAACTGTGAATTCCTTTGGTGCCAAATGCACTTGAAAAACTCAACTAACATTGAGGATCATAGCATTTTTTTCTCAGTATTAAAGATTATAGAAATAAATTTTGATACTTTTTTTTAATTTATGTAGATCTGATTTTCTTACCTATACCAATTTCCTTCTCTCTGAAGAACTTCTTTCAACATTTCTTAGAAAGCACATGTAGAACTGTTCCCCATAGAATTTTCAGTGGCTGTTATGATGTAATTTGGCAGCTACGTAATAATATAATCACCTCCATGATGAGATCTGTTATGAGCAGTCATTCAGCTAAAAGGGATTTTCCTTGGGGGTGTGGTCTGCATCCAATATAGGTGGACTATCTGGAAAAGCTCATTGACTCTTGCTTGCTCTGGATCCTGCAGCTGGCTCCTGTTCATCTGACCTCCATTTCTTGGAATTGAGCTAGCCGATTACCTGCTGATCTTGGGATTTGTCAGTCTCCACAGCCTATTGAGCAACAGGCCAGCTGTCTGACCTGCTGTTCTTGGGTTCACCAGCCCTGAAGCTATGTGAGTCAGGAGAAGCCTCCAGCCTGACCCACAGACTTGGGACTTGTCAGCCCTACAACCACATGAGCCATTGCCTTGATCTAAATCTCTCTATATATATATTATAGGATTCACTGGTTTTGCTTCTCTAGAGAACACAGTCTAAGACACTGATGATTCCTTTAACATTGTCTAGTCTGCTGATGAGCCTATCAAAAGCACTAATTTTTGTTACAGTGTTCTTGATTTCTAGTATTTCTTTTGTATTCTTTCTTAGACTTTCCATCTGTCTGCATACATTCCCATCTGTATTTGCATGATGTCCCCTTTTTCCATTATATCCCTTAACATATTAGTCATATTTATTTTAAATTCTCAGTCTAATAATCCCACAATCCCTGCAATACCTGAGTCTAGTTCTGATACCTGGTTTGTCTCTTTAAACTCTGTTTTTTGTCTTTTCTCACGCCTTGTAATTTATGTTGAAAGCTGGTCATGATGTATCACATAAAAGGAAATGAGTTTCTTTTAGTTGTAATACACTCTGTGTGGGAGTAGCAGAAGTGTTCTATAGTCCTACGATTAGGTCTCAGTCTTTTAGTGGACCCTGTGTCTCTGGCTTTTCACCTTCGGACATGCTTTTCAGCTTTTTTTCATCCCTTAGATGAAACAGGAAGACAAGCAGAGGCTGTTTTATATATTTCCTTTCTTCTGCATTGAGGTAGAAGAAGGCTGGAATTGGGTAATTCCCTTCCCCCACATGTAAGGCTAGAGAGGGCAGGAGTTGGGTATTTCTCTTCTTTCACATAAGAAGCATGACAGGAGGAGGATTTTTCTCTGAGCTTCAGAGTGAGAACCTGGTTGGGTTCCTTGAACCTCAAAGAGCATGGTAGATCCCTCAGGCTGAGCCTAAGTAGTTTTTATCTCTTCAGTTTGTCTACTCTCAGTCTTCAGCAATTAGTCAACTACCCTTTACTTATTACTACCTGCTGTTAAGGTCCAGTGGTGACATCTTCTGCTCTCAGTAAGTGGTGATCCTCTGTATTAGTGTGTGTCTCTCCACCTACTGGGGTGGTGGTTTTCCCTGTGATGTCACTTCTTTTTTTTTTTATTTTTTTATTGTATTTCAGGTGAAGGCTTACAGAACAAATAGTTTTTCATGAAACAGTAGTACACATATTGTTTTATGACACTGGTTAACAACCCCACAAAATGTCATCCCGCTAACTTCTCAACCTTTTCTTTTTTTTTGGTGAAAATACACATAGCCAAAGATACACCATTTCAAAAATTTCTACATACACATTTCAGTGACATTGACTACACTCTTCCAATTGTGCTGTTATTCTCACTTAAGATGAAGGCTTACAGAACAATAATTTCTCATTTAACAGTTACTACAAATGTTGCCCTATGACAATGGTTAACAATCTCACAACACATCAACAATATCCTTACTCAACCTTAGGTTCCCTATCACCAGCGTCCTTGTTCCCTTCTGCTTTCTGGCCCCTGTCACTGGACTACTGGACCTCGTTAGTCTCATTTGGTTTTACCGGGCTGTCCACTCCCAGGCTGAACAGTGAACCTCGGAGATAACTTCACCACTGAGCTAAAAGGGTGTCTGGGGGCCATACTCTCGGGGTTTCTCCAGTCTCCTTTAGGCCACTAAATTCGGTCTTTTTATGTGAGTTAGAATTATGTTCTACATCCTTCTCCAGCTCTGTCCAGAACACTCTGTTGTGATCCTGGTCAGAGAAGTCAGTGGTGGTAGCCGAGCACTATCTAGATGTACTGGACTCAGTCTGGGGGAGGCCTTCGTAGCTGTGGACAATTAGTCCTTTGGACTAATCTTTTCCTTGTATCCTGTTCTCCCTTGCTCCTGAAGGGATGAGACCAGTGGAGTATCTTAGATGGCCGCTCGCAGGCTTTTAAGACCCCAGACACAACACAACAAGGTAGAAGGCAGAGTGTTGGCTTTATAAGCTGTGTCATGCCAATTGAGCTAGATGTTCCCCGAGACCATGGTCCCCACAGCCCTCCACCCAGCAATTCACTCCCTCAGGAAGTTTGGATGTGTCTATGGGGCTTCCATGACCTTTCCTTGTACAGGTTTTGCTAGTTTCCCCTGTATTCTGTACTGTCTCACCATTCACCCAAGATACCACTTATCTATTGCCTATTTAGTATTTCCCCCCCACCCCTCCCATCCCTGGTAACCAACAAAGATTGTTACATTTTGTGTGGGAACTTTTTCATGGATTTTTACAATAGCGGTCTCATACAATATTTGTCCTTTTGTGATTGACTTATTTCACTCAGCATAATGTCCTCCAGTTTCATCCATGTTATGAGATGGTTCACAGATTCATTGTTGTTCTTTCTCATTGCATAGTACTCCATTGTGTGTATGTACCATAGTTTGTTTATCCATACATCTGTTGATGGGCATCTAGGTTGTTTCCATCTGTTTGCTATTGTGAACAATGCTACCATCTACTTAGGTGTGCATACGTCTATTCGAGTGACAACTCTTATTACTCTAGGATATATTCCTGGGAGTGGGATTGCTGGATCGAATGGTATGTCTATTTCTAGCTTTCTGAGGAAGCACCATATCATTTTCCAAAATGGATGTATCATTTTGCATTCACACCAGCAGTGCATAAGAGTTCCGAACTCCCCACAGCCCCTCCAACATTTGTTATTTCCAGTGTTTTTGATTCGTGCCAGTAATGCCGGGGTGAGATGGGATCTCATTGTGATTTTAATTCGCATTTCTCTAATGGCTAGTGATCGCGAGCATTTCCTCATGTGTCTGTTGGCCATTTGGATGTCTTCTTTGTTGAAATGTCTGTTCATTTCCTTTGCCCATTTTTTAATAGGATTACTTGTCTTTTTGTTGTAGAGGTGCTGGATTTCTTGAAGATTATGGAGATTAGACCTTTGTCTGACTTGTACTGTCCAAAAATATTTTCCCAGTCTGTAGGTTCTCCTTTTATTCTTTTGGTGAAGTCTTTTGAAGAGCATAGGTGTTTAATTTTTAGAAGATCCCAGTTATATAGCTTATCTATTGGGGTTTGTGCATTAATGGTTATGGTTTATATCTTGTTAATGCCGTGTATTAAGGCCTGAAATGTTGGTCCTATTTTTTCTTCTATGAAATTTATAGTTTTAGGCTTTATATTCAGGTCTTTGATCCATTTTGAAGTAGCTTTTCTATACAGCGTGAGGTATGGGTCCTGTTTCATTTTTTTGCAGATGGATATCTAGTTTTCCCAGCACGATTTGTTAAAAAGACTGTCTTTTCCTCATTTGATGGACTTTGGGCCCTTGTTGAAGATCAGGTGAACATAGGTGGATAGATTTACATCTGGGTTCTCAATTATGTTCCATTGGTCAATGTATCTGTCGTTGTACCAGTACCAGGCTGTTTTGACTACTGTAGCTGTATAGTAGGTTTTCAAGTCAGGTAGTGTGAGTCCTCCAACTTTATTCTTCTTCTTCAGTAGTGCTTCACTTATTTGGGGCTTCTTCCCTTTCCATATAAAGTGACTGATTAGTTTTCAATCTCTTTGAAGAATGTTGTTGGTATTTGGATCAGGATTGCGTTGTATTTGTAAATTGCTTTGGTGGAATTGTCATTTTCACAATGTTGAGTCTGCCTATCCATGAGCATGGTATGTTTTTCCATTTATGTAGATCCCTTTGGGTTTCATGCAGTAGTGTTTTGTAGTTTTCTTTGTATAGGCCTTTTACATCCCTGGTCAGATTTATTCCTAAGTATTTTATCTTTTTAGGGGCTATTGAAAATGGTATTGTTTTCCTGATTTCCTCTTCATCATTATCCTTATTGGTGTATAGGACTCCAACTGATTTTTGAATGTTTATCTTGTATCCTGCTACTCTGTTGAATCTTTCTATTAGTTCCAGTAGATTTCTTGTGGAGTCTTCAGGGTTTTCTACGTATAGTATCATATCATCTGCAAACAGGGAAAGTTTAACTTCTTCATTACAAATTTAGATGTCCTCTATTTCTTTTTCTTGCCTCTTTGCTCTAGCTAGAACTTCCAGCACAATGTTAACTAGGAGTGGTGATAACGAGCATCCTTGTCTTGTTCCTGTTTTCAAGGGGAATGTTTTCAGCTTCTCTCCATTAAGAATCATGTTGGCTGTTGGTTTTGCATAGATGCCCTTTATTATTTTGAGAAATTTCCCTTCTATACCTATTTGATTGAGGGCTTTTATCAGGAATGGGTGTTGGACTTCGTCAAATTCCTTTTCTGCATCAATTGAGATAATCATGGGATTCTTTTCTTTCCTTTTATTTATGTGGTGGATTACATTGATTGATATTCTAATGTTGAACCATCCTTGCATACCTGGTATGAATCCTACTTGGTCGTGGTATATTATTTTTTTGATATGATGCTGAATTCTATTAGCTAGAATTTTGTTGCGAATTTTTTCATTTATATTCATGAGAGATATTGGTCTGTAATTTTCTTTTTTTGTGATGTCTTTGCCTGGTTTTGGTATCAGCGTTATGCTGGCTTCATAGAATGAATTTTGAAGTGTTACTTCCTCTTCTATGCTCTGAAATAGCTTGTGTAGTACTGGTACAAATATTATTTGACTATGTCTGATCAGGTGGACTGTGTGTTCTTTGTTGTTTGCTCATCTGTGGGCACAATACTTTTTGCCTCATTCTCCAATTGAAAGGGTCAGTCACTCAGCTATGGTACAGCAGGGCAGGTCTAGCTGAAGAGGAGTTACTGGGATGGGTTGTTTGTGGCACTTACTACAGCCACCAGAGCGGCTTGGTAATCAGTGCAGGGCAGGTTCCAGTAGGCTGTGCCTGTGCTGTTTGGTGGTGTGATGTCAACTGCACAGTGTAGGTAGGCAGGATGCAGTAGGGAGATTGTTACGTGTTGAGCTAAGATAGATATGGGAGAGAGGATAGAGGAACAAGAGTCAAAAACATATAAACAAACAAAAAAGAATGCTAGGCAAGTTTGCCCTTGGAGTGGAGAGATGAGAGACTATGAAACAGAGAAAAACAGAAAGGGGAGGAGGAAGAAAAGAAAAGAATGAATAAATGAAAATCAGAAAGGTTAAGGAACCACAACATTCCCAGGGATCTCACCAGTGAAGCTATGAGGTCTGGGGAAGTCGCTCTCAGGTGTTGCAGTACAGCCTGGCTAGAAGGCGTAGAGGTATACAAAACCAGGTATTCAGGGAACACAAAGTGAAGGAAGATATAGAGAGACGAGAAACTGAACAATGAAGAAAGGCCAAAAGGGAAAAAAAGGGAAAAGAAAACAAAATAAATTTAAAAAAAAAAAGAACAAGGAAGGCCCCCCAAAAAACAGAAAAATAAATAAATGCCCTCAGGGATTCCTCTGCACGTTTGTGCAAGCCGAAACAGAAGTCTCCTTGCCATGCAGCACCGCCTGGCCAGAAAGGGCTCCCAACTCAAGAAAAGGAAAAGAAAACAAACAAACACTTCAAAACAAACAAACGAACAAAAGCCTCAGGATCCCACCAGGGCAGCAGCCCAGACCGGGAAGCAGCTCTACACTCAAACGGAGCTCCACAGCTCCTCAGGAAGAAGCAAACATGGGGCACGGTGCCAGGCACCTGAGCAAAAGGAGGGGGAGGTGGTGAGAGGCAAGGAAGAAATCAAAAGAAGCAGAAAAAAGCAACACCAGCAGCCAACAAATGGCACTCAGAGAGCTGGCCCTTTCAGGTTTCTGGAATCCAAGCAGCTGGTGTTTCCCGGTCAAGAGACTATGGCTGCAGGAAGCATAGGTGGCCGAGTCGGAGTGAAGAAGGGTTGGGGGTGGGAAAGTGTATATACTGCAAATTACTGGTTGTTTTGTCTCCCGCTGGATGCTCCGTGAGGCTGCTTTCTCATACCTCGTTTGCTGGTCTCCAATAGGAGTCCACAGTGGTGGATTCATGCTGTTAGCTGGTAGGGGACCTCTGCATGAATCTCTCCTCGCTCTCCATTCTCTGTCAGTTTTCTCACTCCATTTGGTGCTTGGCTGAGTTCTTTATCTCTTCATTTGATGTTTTCGGGTTTCAGGATTCTTGTATTCTCTGTTCAGCTTAGTTTCTCGGATCTTTGCCGTGGAGGGACGGCATGGTGCTTCTGCCTAGAGCACCATTTTGCCAGAACTCCATGACCTCACTTCCTGATGGATAAAGAAAATTTGTTGATTTTCAATTTTGCAGCATATTTCTTGTCATGAGGACCAGATGACTTCCAGTCTTTTAATATGGCAGACCAGAAACTCGAAGTTTCAATATTTTTATTCAGTTCCATTTTAAACTGTCTATTTGTGTAGCTTATAAGCCCATAGCATTATGATACATACTTTGAGTAATAAATGAAGCTCAAAATATAATGGAGGAAAACCACCTGCAAAGAAAAATTCGCATATAGAAAAGAACCTAAATAATATTTGAATCTATAAATCATACAATATAAATATATAATGAAACTCTAAAAGTATATTGTGTTAAAATATTCACAGAATTATAATTACTTGAACAACTAGATTTCCACAGGCAGAAAAATATACTTGGACCTTCCCTCCCACCATATTTGGAACTTAACTCAAAATGGACCAATGACCTAAATAGAAAAGCTAAAACCATAAAATGCTTAGAAAAAAAATCTACAGAAGTATCTTCAGGAATTTTTATTTGGCAGTGGATTCTTAGACACTACACCAAAAGCACAAGGAACAAAAAAAACGTAGATAAGTTGGGCTTCACTCAAATTAAAAACTTTTGTGCCTCAAACGACATTATAAAGAAAGTGAAAAGACAACCTACAGAATGGGATAAAGTATTTAGAAATAATCTATCAGATAAGGATTTAATATCCAGGATATATAAAGAACTCCTGCAACTAAACAACAAAAAGACAAACAACCCAATAAAAAATGGGCAAAAAACTTCAAACTTCTCCAAAGAAGATAAAGAAATGGACAGTAAGTACATGAAAATATACTAAAAATCATTAGATGTTAGAGAAATGCAAATAAATGCCACAATGAGTGCAACTTCCCATCTACTAGGATAGTTATTTTCAAGTATAATGGAACATAATAAGTGATGACGAGAATGTGGAGAAATTAAAACTCTCGTCTATTGCTGGTGGGAATGTAAAATGCTGCAGTCATTGTGAGAAACAGTATAATAGTTATTTTAATTAAACCTAGAATTATCAATATTCACTCCTAGGTATATACCACAAGAATTAAAGCAGGGGCTCAAACAGATACCTGTACATCCATGTTCATAACAGCATTATTCACAATGGACAAAAGGTGGAAACAACTCAAATGCCCACAAACAGATGAATGGATAAATAAAATGTGATATATACATACAATGGAAAATTTTCAGCCATAAATAGAAATGAAGTTCAGATACGTGCTACGATATGAATGAACTTTGAAAACGTTATGCTAAATGAAATCAGTCAGTCACAAAAGGACAAATATTGTGTAATCCAACTTAAATGAAATACCTAGAATAGGAAATAGTATAGAAACAAAAGTAGGTTAGTGGTTACCTGGAACTGGGGACTAAGGTGAAAAGGGATTTATTGCTTAATGGGAACAGAGTTTTTGTTTGGTGTAATGAGAATGTTTTGGAAATAAATAGCAGTGATGTTTGCACAACACTGTGAATGTTACTGATTTGCACATTTAAAAATGGTTAAAATGAAAAAAATTAATTTTATATATATTACCACAATAAACTGAAACAAACAAACAAAGAGATAAGAAACTGGTTGATAGCATTCAAGTTCAAGACAAAGTTTTCCATCTGTTCTCTTTTGAAACCAAACCAGTTTATTTCCATTATGGAAGATCTGTTGCTCAGAATAAAAATATAATAAAAATGTAAAAAGATTAACACATAAAATAGAATATAGTTAACATCACATCTATATTTTACTAACAATTTATGAAAACACCACTTTTTATCCTTAGTTTAAAAATGTTAATTATTGACTATTTTTTATTTCCAAATACAACCTTATAAACTTTAAGTCAGGATATTTTAAAATAAATACACTCTTATGCCTTAATCTTACAAATTTTAGATCATTGAGTTCATATTCATGAAGTTTCACTTTATGCTCCACACAACATAAAGGGCAGGAGAAGGTTGTCAAGGGCAGACAGATGGCTGTCTGCTTAAGGGCTTTGTTTCATTTCATTGTCTTATAATTAGACAGGTGTCATGTCTATTCTAAGGAGTTGTATCAAAACATGCCGTCTTTTTTTTTCTTGTCTTCTTATTTTGACAGAATTGACTGAAAGGCTAATTGAATAAAGGGACATGTTTAGTATTTTACTTGAGCTATACTGCCAAAGTAGAAAAGCAAAAAACAACACAAGGGTTGAGTGGTTGGTAAGTAATTACATAATTCGTGGTATTTACCTGGTAATAAAAGTGCATTTGCCTGATGCCCTGCCTTGGTTCTCATTCTAGCTATCATTGCACATAGATTGATGTTATACATCTCAGTTTGATCATCTTTAAGGATGGTCATATTAGCTTAAAGAGATGTTGATACAGTATAATATTTATAGAGTCAACATGTATATAAATAAATGCATTAGAATTTAATAAAAGACTTTTGCATTTTTCCTCTCTTAATTCTTATATCAATTTAAAGCTCTATAATCAATTATCCACTATAGAGAAACAGTATGCATATAGTATACGTCTAGAAAAGACTTCTGAGGAAACAGCCATGATCATAAATCTACTTTTCATAGATTTTTTTCTTATGGCAAATTTTATCAAAGCAATTGTGTAGTACAGATTATCTAAGTGAACCAAATTGCATAGCTCGTTAGCAATAGACTTTCTTGACTTCTGAGTTCTTCTAGGAGAAGTTTCCTTCTTCCCCTTGTCCCAGTTCATCTACTAGAAAAGAGAGGGAAAGCCTGATTTATTTCATTTCTTCTATATCTCTCACTTCCACTTTATAACAACATAATTTCTGTGGAGTAAGGTACACATTATATTTGAAATTCTTAATGCAATAATTAATGTGTCTTTCTTTGTAAATATTATAAAGGATCACCTAAATCTTCCAGCCAGTAAGTGAAGAATTTGAAAGATAAAACACATTGTGTCACCTTCAGTGATCAAAGAATGATTGTTAAAAGAGTTAATGCAACATTTATGCTTTAAAATTTGTCATTAGAACAAAGGTGGAGCCAACATGGCACCCTAGACAGATGCATCATGCAGTCCTTCTGCAGCAAAGACCTGAAAAACGCAATAAAACAGATACAAACATCAATCCAGGACCCCTAAGCATCAAATGAAGGGATAAAGAATTATATCAAACACCAAATGGAAGAAGAAACTGAAGAAATACAGAGAATGAGGAGAGACACGGAGTGGGGATCCCCTGCCAACTAACATGGCACAGCTTTGTCTTCTTGGAACACAGCCATCAATGAATCCAGACGGGGAGTATGGGAAGACAACTTCATGTAGCTCCCAATAGGAGATAGAGTACCCCCACTGTATGCCATTACACCCCGTGGTGGCCAGATCCCACCACACCATCGCAGCTAGAGAGCCGCCAGCCTGAGGCCATCCCGGGTCTGCCCCATCCCCACTCGCCAGCTCCCACTGTGCCATTTTTTTCTTTTTTACCTTTCTTCCTATTCCTTCTCCCTCCCACCTAGCCCTGTATGCCACCTCCACGATATCTCACCATCTTCCACTGCATCACAACAACTAGAGAGAAACTGATCCAATACTGCCCTGGGACTGCCCCCCTACCTTCTCACTCCCACTGTGTTGCGTTTTTTTTCCCTTTCTCTTTCTTCCTTTTCTTTCTCTTTCCCACTTAGCCCTGTACACCACCCCTTTCCCATGAGCCCTCGCTGTTCTGCCACAGGTAGAGTGTACCCAGTGCTCAGGCTCATTACAGCAAGAGGCTCACCCTCCCACTGCTCACCCAGCTGCTGAACAGTGCAAAGCAAGCCCACATCACTCCCCTCCAAATTCCATGCCTATCTAGTGAGGCATTGTGAAATCTCCCACACCACTGGACCATCATCAGGAGGCAGACAGAACCTGCCCAGTCCATCCTCAGCTACCTTACCAAACCAGTGTATAATGAAGCAGATTCGCTGTGCCTACTGCTGCTCCCCACATGGACAAGGTGTTGAGTACTACCATGCCCACAGATGAGCTAGCAGCAAAGCATGCCTGGTCTGCCCTAGCTGATGTATCACAACAAAACAAAGCAGCAGGATGAAACAAATGAGCATACAACCATTAAATAAAGAAAATAATACATTAATACCTTGGAGATAGTAGACAATATCAAAACATATGAAAAAGCAGGACAGATGGCTCTAGCAAGTGGCCAAATAAACAATTAGATGACCTTCTGGTAGAATAAAAGGTTGTGGAATTACCAGATATGGAATTCGAAAGACTAATATTTTGGGTTCTCCAAGAGATTGGGAAAGAGATCAAAGAAAAAACAGACAAAACCAAGAAAATAATAGATACAATCATTGAAAACACTTTAAAAAACAATGAAAACATAGTCAAAATCAAGGAAAACAACAGACAAAGCAATAGAAGAATTCAGGAATATAATACAAGAACAAAACATCAAAATGAATAATCAGAAATCATTCAAAAAACAACTTGAAATCCAAAAGATAAACAAAAAAATTTCAGAAATGGACAACTCAATAGACAGTCTTAGGAGCAAATGTGAAACAATGAAAGACAGAATCAGCAAGATTGAAGACAAATCCATGGATGCCACTTTGAAGAAAAATCAGAGAAAAGAATGAATAAAACCTAAAAACTATGTGGGACACAGTCAAGAGCAAAAATATATACATGATCAGAGTTTCAGCACAGGGGGATAAAATGGAAATCACAGAGAAGATTGTTGAAGATTTGCTGGCAGAAAACTTCCAACATATGAAAGATGAAAAGCTGACCATGCGAGAAGCTCAGTGAACCTCATATAGGAGGTTGTTGTTGTTGTTGTTAGTTGCCATCAAGTCAGTTCCAACTAATGGCGACCCTATGTACAAAAGATCAAAATGCTGCCTGGTCCTTCATCACCCTCACAGTCGTTGTTATGCTTGAACCCATTGTTGCAGGCACTGTGTCAATCCATGTCGTCAAGGGATTCTTCTTTTTTGCTGACCCTCTACTTTACCATTAATTATGTTCTTTTCCAGGACTTGTCCCTTCTGATAACATGTCAAAAAAGCATGAGACGAACTTTGACCATCTTCGCTTCCAAGGGGCACTCTGGCTATATTTCTTCCAAGACTGACTTGTTAGTTCTTCTGACAGTCCACCGTATATTCAGTATTCCTCACCAACACTACAATTCAAAGGCATCAAGTCTTCTTTCGTCTTTCTTATTCATTGTCCAGCTTTCACATGCATATGAGGTGACGGAAAATATGACAGCTTGGATCAGGCTCACCTTAGTCCTCAAAGTGACATCTTTGTCTTTGAACTTTTTAAAGAGGTCTTTTGCAGCAGATTTGCCCAATGCAATACATTGTTTGGTTTCCTGACTGCTGCTTCCATGGGTGTTGATAGTGATACAAGTAAAATGAAATCCCTACAATGTCAAACTTTTCTCCATTTATTATGATGTTGCTAACTGGTCCATTTGTGAGGATTTTTGGTTTTTTTTTTTATGTTGAAGTATAGTCCATATGGAAGGCTATAGTCTTTGATCTTCATCAGTAAGTGCCTCAAGTCCTTTTCCCTTTCAGCAAGCAAGGTTGCATCATCTGAATATTGCAGAATAGACCTCAACAAAAAGTCACCAAAACATATCATAATTGCATTTGCAAAACCAAAGACAAAGAAAAAATCCTAAAAGCAGCTCCAGAAAAATGAAAAGTCACTTACAAAGAGGAAACTGTAAGAATAAGCTGTGATTACTTGGTAGGAATTAAGCAGGCAAGAAGGCAATGGGATGACATATATAAAACATCAAAAGAAAAAAACTGCTAACCAAGTTACCTTGCAAAACTCTCTCAAATATATGATGAAATTAGGACATTTCCAGATAAAGAGATATTAAGGGAATTTGTAAAAATTAAACCAAATTTACAAACAATATTAAAGGGGGTCCTTCAGTAGGAGAACCAACAACATTAGACAACAACCTGAGTCTAAGACTCAGGACAGCATCAGCCCGATACCAAGCTAGGTAAAGAACTCTCAGTAATAAATCAAAGCCAAAAGACTTAAAATGGGGAAACAGAGACATCAATCTGTAAATGATGACAAAGTCAAAACAATAAAAAGGGGAATAAAAGGTGTAGGTATAGAACTTTCAAATGGAGAGGAAGTCAAGGCAATATCAAATAATAAAAAAGTGGTCCAAACTTAGGAAGATAAGGGTAAATTTCATGGTAACCACAAAGAAAATTAACAAACCTACTCTTCAAAATAAAAAAGAAGAAAATCGTAAACTCTCAGTAAACACAAAATCTGTAATAATGAAAGAAAAGAAAGTCCAGAAACAAAAGGAACTCAGCACAGGAAAGTAAGAGGACAAAGAACACGTCACAAAACAAGCAAACAACAAAAAAAGTACAGTAAGACGGCAGTAATAAACTCATACCTATCAACACACATAGTGAGTGTGAGTGGCTTAAATGCACCTGTAAAGAGACGGAGAATGGCAGACCAGATCAAATAGCGTGATGAATCGATACACTGTTTAACAGAGACACAAAGACATAAATACATTAAAAATCAAAGGATGGAAAAAAATATACCAAGAAAATGGTAACCAAAAAAGGGCAGAAGTGACAATATTAATCTCAGATAAAACAGACTTGAAGAAAAAAATCAACCTCAAAAGACAAGGAAGAACCACTATATAATGATTAAAGGGGCAATCCACCAAGAAGACATAACTGTAACCAGTAGCTACATATCCAATGACAGGGCTCCAAAATAGATTAAACAAACTCTAACTGCATTGAAAGAGGAGTAGACAGCTCCACAATAATAGTAGACTTCCACACGATACTCTCTGTAAAGGACAGAACATCTGCAAAGAAACTTAACAAAAATACAGAAGTTCTAAAGGCCACAGTCAAATGAGTTGACCTCATGGACATATATACAACACTTCACCCAACAGCAGGAAAGTATACATTCTTTTCTAATGTACATAAAACATTTTCCAGAATAGACCACATTGTATGCCCAAAGCAACCCTCAATAAAATCCAAAGCACTAAAATAATACAAATCATTCTCTCTGATTACAATACCATAAAAGAAGAAATCAATAACAGGAAGAGCAAGGAAAAAAAAAAATCAAATACATGGAAACTGAATAAGACCTTGCTTAAAAACAACTGAGAAAGAAGAAATCAAAGAGGGAATAAAAGAACTCCTAGAATCAAATGAGAAAGAAAACACATCATACCAAAATATTTGGGACACAGCAAAGGCAGTTCTCAGAGGTCAATTTACAGCAATAAACACACACACCAAAAAAGAAGAAAGGACCAAAATCAGAACATTAGCCTTACAATTCTAAAGAATAGAAAGAAAACAGAAAAAGCAGTCAACAGGCACCAGAAGAAACGGGATAATAAAAGATTAGAGCAGAAATAAATGAAATAGAGAACAGAAAAATGATAGAATCAACAAGACCAAAAGCTGATCATCTGAAAAGACCAATAAAAGGACAAAACGTTGGTGAAATTGACCAAAGGAAAACAGGAGAGGAAGTAAATAACCCAAATAAGAAATGAGATGTGAGACATTACAGCAGACCCAACTGAATTAAAAAGGATCATAACAGAACACTATGAAAGATTATACTCCAACAAATTTGAAAACCTAGAGGAAATTGACAAATTTCTAGAAATGTACTACCTACCTAAACTAACACAAGCTGAGATAGAAAATCAGAACAGATCCATAACAAGAGAAGAGATCGAAGAGGCAATTAAACAAACAAACAAAACTTCTAACAAAAAAAAAAAAAAAAAAAACCCTGGCCCAGACGGTTTCACTAAAATTCTACCATTCAGAGACGAGCTCACACCAGTACTACTCAAACTATTTCAGAGCACAGAAAAGGAAGGCATACTCCTAAATTCATTCTATGAAGCCAGCATAACCATGATACCAAAGCCAGGCAAAGACAATACAAAAATAGAAAATGACAGACCAATATCTCTCATGAATATAGATGCAAAAATTCTCCACAAAATTCTAGTCAATAGAATTCGGCATCATATCAAAACCATAATACACCACAACCTGGTGGGACTCATACCAGGTTGCAAGGATGATTCAACATTAGAAAGTCAATCGATGTAATCCACCAATCAAACAAAATAAAAGAATTGCATGATCATTTCAATCAACACAGAAAAGGCTTTCGGTCAATCCCAACACCCATTCCTGATAAAAATTCTCAATAAAATATGTATAGAAGGATAATTCCTCAACATAGTAAAGGACATCTATACAAAACCAACAGCTAAAATCATTTTCAATGGAGAAAGGCTAAAAACATTTCCCCGGTGAACAGGAACAAGACAAGGATGCCCTTTAACACCTCTCCTGTTTAATATTTTGTAGGAGAGCCTAGTTAGAGCAATCTGGCAAAAAAAAAGAAAGCCCATCCAAATTGGAAAGGAAGAAATGAAACTATTCCTATTCACAGATGATGTGATCCTGTACACAGAGAATCTTAAAGATTCCACAAGAAAACTACTGGAACTAATAGAAAGATTCAGCACAGTAGCAAGATACAACATTGACATACAAAAATCAGCTGGATTCCTATAAACCAACAAAGAGAACTTTGAAAAGGAAATCATTCTTATAAACCAACAAAGAGAATTTTGAAAAGGAAATCAGGAAAACAATATCATTTATGATAGCCACTAAAAAGATAAAATACTTAGGAATAAATCTAACATGAGAGGTGAAAGATCTACAAAGAAAACTACAAAACACCACTGCCGTGAACTTTATAGCTACAAAGCTTGTGTTAGTTTGTCGTCCTGTGGTGGCTTGTGCGTTGCTGTGATGCTGGAAGCTATGCCACTGGTATTTCAAATATCAGCGCAGTCACCCATGGTGGACAGGTTTCAGCAGAGCTTCCAGACTGAGACAGACTAGGAAGAAAGCCCTGGCAGTCTACATCAGAAAAAAAAACTGGCCAGCGAAAACCTCATGAATAGCAGCAGAACATTGTCTGATATAGTGCCTGGAGATGAATCCCTCAGGTAGGAAGGCACTCAAAATACTATTGGGGAAGAGCTGCCTCTTCAATGTAGAGCTGACCTTAATGACATGGATGGAGTGGTGCTTTCACACTTTTATTTGGTAATGTGCTACGATTCAAAATGAAAAGAAACAGCTGCAAACATTAATAATTGTAACATGGAATGTATGAAGTATGAATCTAGGACAATTGGAAGTTGTCAAAAATGAAAAGGAACACATAAAATCCATGTCCTAGGCATTAGTGAGCTGAATGGACTGGTACTGTCCATTTTGTATGGTACAATCATATGGTCTACTAAACCACGGATGACAAACTGAAGAAGAAAGGCGCTACATGCACAGTCAAAAAGAACATTTCAAGATCTATTCTGAAGCACAGCCTTGTCAGTGATAATATCCATATGCTTAAAAGGAAGACTAGTTAATATTGCTATTATTCAAATTTACGCACCAAGCACTAAGTCCAAAGATGAAGAAACTGAAGATTTTTATCAAGTTCTGCAGC
Organism: Dugong dugon; assembly: GCA_030035585.1. Classification (NCBI taxonomy): domain Eukaryota; kingdom Metazoa; phylum Chordata; class Mammalia; order Sirenia; family Dugongidae; genus Dugong; species Dugong dugon. The sequence goes on along the minus strand of CM057463.1, from coordinate 191,926,617 downwards.
CTGAAATTGATCAAAAATGCAATCAGGATGCATCGATATGTGTGATTGGAATGTGAAAGTTGGAAACAAAAAAGCATTGGCTAACCTGGCTAACCGACTGGGAGAGATCTGTATTTGCACCCATTGCAAAAAAAGGTGATTCATTCAACAGAATGAAGAAATTATCTAATAATATCACTAATATCACATGCAAGTAAAATTTTGCTGAAAAAACAAAACCAAACCCATTGCCATCAAGTCAATTTTGACTCACAGCAACCCTACAGGACAGAGTAGAATTGTCCAATAGGGTTTCCAAGGAGCTGCTAGTGGGTTTGAACTGCCGACCTTTTGGTTTAACAGCCAAATGCTTAACCACGGCCCCACCACGGGTCCAAATTTTACTGAAGATAAACCAAAAACGGTTCCAGCAGTACATGGACAGCGAACTGCAAGAAATTCAAGTCTGATCCAGAAGAGGAGGTGGAACAAGGGATATCATTGCTAATGTCTGATGAATCTTGGCTGAAAGCAGAGAATACCAGAAAGATGTTTACCTGTGTTTTATTGACTATGAAAAAGCATTTGACTGTATGGTTTATAACAAATTATGGATAAAATTACAAAGAATGGGATTTCCAGAACACTTAACTGTGCTCATGAGGAACCTGTACATAGACTAATAGACACTAGTTCAGACATAACAATGGGATACTGCACGGTTTAGTGGTAGGAAAGGTGTGTGTCAGGGTTGCATCTTTTCACCATACTTGTTCAAACTGTATGCTGCGCAAATAATCTGAGAAGTTGAACTCTATGAAGAAGTGGCATCAGGATTGGAGGAAGACTCGTTAACAACCTGCAATATGCAGATGACACAACCTTGCTTGCTGAAAGCAAAGAGGACCTGAAGCACTTACTGATGAAGATCAAAGACCACAGCCTTTAGTATGGATTACATCCCAACATAAGGAAAACAAAAATCCTCACAACTGGACCAATAAGCAACATCATGATAAAAAGAGAAAAGATTGAAGTTGTCAAGGATTTCATTTTATTTTGATCCAAAATCAACACACCAGGAAGTAGTAGTCAAGAAATTAAACCATGTATTGCAGTGGGCAAATCTGCTGGAAAAGACCTCTTTAAAGTGTTAAAAAGCAAAGATGACACTTTGAGGGCTAAGATGCTCCTGACCCATCCCATTGTGTTTTCAATTGCATCATATGCATGTGAAAGATGAACAATGAATAAGGAAGACCAAAGAAGAACTGACACATTTGAATTATGGTGTTGGCGAAAAATATTGAATATACCATGAACTTCCAGAAGAATGAAAAATCTATCTTGGAAGAAGTACAGGCAGAATGTTTCTTAGAAGCAAGGATGGTGAGACTTTGTTTCACCTACTTTGCATATGCTATCAGGAGGGACTAATCCCTTCATGCTTGGTAGAGGGTCAGTGAGAAAGAGGAAGACCCTCAACAAGATGAATTAACACAGTGGCTGCAACAATGGCCTTAAGCATAACAATTATTGTGAGGGTGGTGCAGGACAGGGCAATGTTTTGTTCTGTTGTACACATGGTCACTATGAGTCAGAACCGACTCAACAGAACCTAGCAACATATCTGCTAAACTTTGACAAAGGGACAAAGTCCTTTAAACGGGGAAAAGACACTGTTTTTAACAAATGGTGCTGGCAAAACTGGATGTCCATCTTCAAAAAATGAAACAGGACCCATACCTTACACCATACACAAAAACTAGCTCAAAATGGATCAAAGTCCTAGATATAAAACCTAAAACAATAAAGATCATGGAAGAAAAAACAGGGACAATACTAGGGGCCCTAATACATGGAATAAATAGAATGCAAACCATAATTAACAAAGCAGAAACACAAGAAGAGAAAGTAGATAACTGAGAGCTCCTAAAAATTAAACACTTATGCGCATCAAAAGACTTCACCAAAAGAGTAAAAAGAGAATCTACACACTGGGAAAAAATATCCAACAAGGGTCTACTCTCTATAATCTATAGAATACTTCAATACCTCAATGACAAAAAGACAAGTAATTCAATTAAAAAATGGGCAAAGGATATGAACAGAAAATTCACCAATAAGACATTCAGGCAGCTAACAGACACATGAGGAAAAGCTCCCAATTGTTAGTCGTTAGAGAAATGTAAATCAAAACTACAAACAAGATATGAATAGACATATGCACACCCATGTTCACTGTAGCATTTTTCACAATAGCAAAAAGATGGAAACAACCTAAGTGCCCATCAACATATGAATGGATAAACAGATTATGATATATACACACAATGGAATACTACGCAAAGATAACTAACAATGATGAATCTACAAAACATCTCACAATATGGATGAATCTGGAGGGCATTATTCTGAGTGAAATAAGTCAATCATAAAAGGACAAACATTGTATGAGACCACTATTATAAAAACCCAAGGAAAGATTTACGTACAGAAAAACAGCGACAACAACCAAAGAACAATCTTTGATGGTTAGGATAGAAAGGAGGGTTGGGGAGGAGAAATCGCTAACTAGATAGTAGACAAGTGTTAACTTTGGGAAAGGGAAAGACAACACACAATATAGGAAGTCAGCACAACTTGACCAAGCAAAGCCATAGAAACTTCCGAGATACATCCAAACACCTTGAGAGACCGAGATACTGGGGCTGAGGGCTGGGGACCATGATCTTGGGGGACATCTAGGTCAATTGGTATAACATAGTTCATAAAGAAAATGTTCTACATCCTATTTGGTGAGTAGCGTCTGGGCTCTTAAAAGCTTGCGAATGGCCAACTAAGATACATCTATTGGTCCCATCAAGTTTGGAGCAAAGGAGAATGAAGACAACAAAAAATGCAAGTAAAATATCAGTCCAGAGGACTAATGGACCACATGAACCACAGCCTCCACCAGCCTGAGCCCAGAGGAACTAAATGTCGCACCACTATCATCACTCTGACAGGGATCACAATAGAGGGCCCCAGACAGAGTGGAAAAGAAATGTAGAACAAAATTCAAATTCACAAACAAAGACCATACTTAGCGATCCAACAGAGACTGTCTTCTGGACATCCTGTTAACCAAAACTGAAGCTCTCCTGAAGTCCACCTTTCTGCCAAAGATTAGACAGGCCTATAAGGCAAACAGTAACATATATGAGGCGTATACTTCTTAGTTTAATGACGTATATGAGAACGAATGGACAGCAACTGACCAAAAGCAAAGATGAAAATGCAGGAAGATACAGGAAAACTGGACAAATGGCCAGAGAACCCAGAGAGGAAAGGGAAAGGGGGAGAGTGCTGACACACTGTGGGGATTGCGACCAATGTCACAAAACAATTTGTGTATAAATTTTTCAATGAAAAACTAAGTTGCACTGTAAACTTTCACCTAAAACACAATAAAATTTTTAAAAATTAAAAAAAAAATTTTCATTTATTGAAAACTTTTTGAATCATAAGTTACTTATTAACTGTTATGTCTTTGAGTATTTAAAGAAATCCTATGCGCTTGCTCATTCCTTCCCAAAAGTATGTGCTAGACACTGTGCTAGAGTTTTGTTTTGCTTTTTAATACTAAAGTGAACAGGACAGAAAAAAACCTCAGTATGTGGTACTGTAATGTGAGAAGATGTGTAAGATGAGCCCAGCCATGTAGAAAGCATAAGGGGAAGCTGTATAGGCAGAAGTAGGAGCGCATGTGGAGACCCTGAGAAAGGAGCAACCTGACACCCCAGTACACAGCTCTGGCTCTAACAGCTCGTCTGTTCTCTGGTCTGAAACTCATCAACACCAACACGTGCTCATGGGCTCACTCTTTGAGTGCCTTTAAGAGCCTGCTCTGTGCCAGGCTTTGGGATAGGTGTCAGGGATTAACAATATTTCTAACGAAATAAACATTTCAACAACTCACTATAATGTAATATGTACAGTCCTTGCAGTGAAATATATGCATGCATATATGTTTGTATGTACGTATATATGAAATTCTAGCTCACCTTGGAGTAGTCATCCGCATATCAAATCAAATATGCAAGAAAACAAACTCGATATTCTTTCTCCCCATCTCACCTCCTCATAACTAGCCGGTTGATTCCTCCTACCAGATCCTGTATTATGTTTTATATTTTCAATCCACTAAACAACAACAAAAAAAAATCCTTTGATAATTCTATTTGATTATCTCATTGATAGACATAGTACTTTAATTTTTCTTCCACCTACCTCTATTATTATTTTAATTCATCGGTATACCTAGCATATTTGACACCCAAAGTGTATTATTTTCTAACACCTCCCTTTTTCTATGAGAAAATTCTTTTCAGTAATAATTATAAAATAAAACAAATGATAAGAACAGACAGAAAATAGACAAATACAGTGAAAAGTTAATTTCATTGAACCTCATATATATAGCCATACAATTTAAAAATAAACAAATTAAAGGTAAAATATAAATAAATATTACAGAAATAAAATAAATTCTGATTCTTCATGTTTAAAATCATTGTGCCCCCCTTTGCTTATTTCAAATCTGTTGCTTTTCAATGCAGAAATATCTAATATTATAGGAGCCTAAGACACAAAATGTACCTAAAGAGATTCTAAGGATTCTAAAATTAGAATCTTCAGAGAGTGCTCACAGGATTCTAAACTTTTATAAGCTGATTTTTAAATGAAGTGGTGTATCTGAGGCCACATGTAATGGGAGATGATCACGTTGCTGTTGTTAGGTGCTGTTGAGTGGATTCTGACTCATAGCGACCCTGTAGGACAGAGTAGAACTGCCCCATAAGGTTTCCAAAGAATGGCTGGTGGATTGGAACTGCCGACCTTTTGCTTAGCATCCGAGCTCTTAACCACTGCGCTACCAGAGCTTCCAGAGATGATTATATAACTGGGCATTTTTCAAATTAAAGTCCCTGCGAAACACAATGTTTATTAAAGAAAAGGTAATTAAATTATGCCAAATTAAAGCTTGCATATACATGAATGATTAAAACTCTTAAGCAACAAAAAAAAAAAAAAAAAAAGATTTTTTTTTTCCCTCAGGGAAAAGCATTTTCTCCCTGACATTATTTAGAAGCAGATTGGCTTTTATTCAGTTTTCTTATTGTTTTCAAATTCTCTACAGACAGAGCACCTCCTGGGCCTGAACTCCATAGCCATTGTGCCTTTGCTGTGCAACTCCTCTGTTGTTGTTTTATTTGTACAAAACCAGGTGCTCAGAATCTTAACATCTGTTGCTGCTGTTTTCAGTTGTTATCAAATTGATTTTGACTCACATTGACCCTGTGTGTGCAGAGCAGAAATGTTCCGTAGGGTTTTCAGGCCCGTAACCTTTCAGAAGCAGATTGCCAGGCTTGTCTTCCGAGCTGCCTCCTGGATGGGTTGGTTTGCACTACTCAGGGATTCCAATATTACATTAGAATTAGTAAAATGTTTTTCTCAGTGCTTTCTGACTAAAATTTCTGCCTTCCCAGAGCCAGCCTAAATATCACTTCAAGATCCAGCATCATAAAACAACATCTACATCATGTCCCTATGCAGCCTTAAGACAGACTCCTTATTTTCATCTACATTAAGTCTAAGCAATTTTACTTTTCTATTAAAAACTAGGAAACCCTGGTAGCATAGTGGTTAAGAGCTACAGCTGCTAACCAAAAGGTTGAAAGTTTGAATCCACCAGGTGCTCCTTGGAAACCCTATGGGGCAGTTCTACTCTGTCCTATAGGGTCACTATGAGTCAGAACCGACTCAATGGCAATGGATTTGGTTTTTATTTTTATTAAAAACTAGCAGAATCTATCCTCTTTTTTGCCACTGTTTTTTTCTATATAAACTCTCGTTTTGTCCACACAATTGTTCATTGTTCCTTTTTATGCCATTTCTATCTATACTCGTACCGTTTCTCCTTCTCAGAACACAGTGCTCACATCTCATCAATTCCTGTCCTTTAAGGTGAGCTTAACTTTCTTCTCCATTCCATTTCCTCTCACTTCACCAATCCATAATAATCTAATTCTAACTTGAGTTACTATGATCAACTTATATTTTATTTCTATCCTGCCGAAAAAGTGTGTATATCATTAGCACAGAAGGAGATGTGGGATTTAAAAAATGTATTCCCTAGAAACCTAATCATTGTAAATGAAACTTAAAGGTATTATAAAGGAAGCACATATCAGAGTTGAGAACCAAACAAGCAAACCAGCTGCCATCGAGTCAATTACAATTCCCCGCAACCCCATGCCCAACGGGATTGGACCATTGTGTTCCATAGGATTATCAAACCAATTGAGGTGACTGAATAAACAAAATTTGTTGCATATTCAAGAAAATATCATTTATAGATTTTTTAATAGCAGCTTTGATATACAATTCAAATAAGTGATATTATTTCTGAGAGATTTCTCACAGTATTTTAATAAAAGTTGAAGTTATCTACTGTGGATACCATAAACATAGATGTAGTCTTTGTTTCTGAACGATATCCATGATAATTTGCTATAAATTAAATTTTTTGTGAGGTTACTTTTCTTTTACATGAAAATCTTTTTTTTTTTTTATTTTTTATTGTACTTCAGGTGAAGGCTTACAGAACAAATAGTTTCTCATGAAACAGTAGTACACATGTTGTTTTATGACATTGGTTAACAACCCCACAACATATCAACCTTCTAACTTCTCAACCTTTTTTTTTTTTGGTGAAAATACACATAGCCAAAGATAGACCATTTCAAAAATTTCTACCTACACAGTTCAGTGACATTGACTATGCTCTTCCAATTGTGCTGTTATTCTCACTTAAGATGAACGCTTACAGAACAAAATAGTTTCTCATTGAACAGTTACTACAAATGTTGCCCTATGACAATGGTTAACAATCTCACAACACATCAACAATATCCTCACTCAATCTTGTGTTCCCTATCACCAGCTTCCTTGTCCCCTTCTGCCTTCTGGTCCTTGTCACTGGACTCCTGTACCTCATTAGTCTCATTTGGTTTTACGGGGCTGTCTACTCCCAGGCTGAACAGTGAACCTTGGAGGTAACTTCACCACTGAGCTAAAAGGGTGTCTGGGGACCATACTCTCGAGGTTTCTCCAGTCTCCTTTAGGCCAGTAAATCTGGTCTTTTTTTTTTTTTTTTTGTGAGTTAGAATTATGCTCTATATCCTTCTCCAGCTCTGTCCAGAACCCTCTGTTCTGATCCTGGTCTGAGCAGTCAGTGGTGGTAGCCCGACACCATCTAGCTGTACTGAACTCAGTCCAGTGGAGGCCTTGGTAGCTGTGGACAATTAGTCCTTTGGACTAATCTTTTCCTTGTATCCTGTTCTCTTCACTCTCCCTTGCTCCCGAAGGGATGAGACCAGTGGAGTATCTTAGATGGCCACTCTCAGGCTTTTAAGACCCCAGACACTACTCACCAAGGCAGAATGTAGAGCATTGTCTTTATAAGCTGTGTCATGCCAATTGAACTAGATGTTCCCCGAGCCCATGGTCGCCAGAGCCCTCTGCCCAGCAACTCAGTCCCTCGGGGAGTTTGTATGTGTCTATGGGGCTTCCATGACCTTTCCTTGTACAGGTTGTGCTAGTTTTCCCCATATTGTGTACTGTCTCACCCTTCACCCAAGATACCACTTTACATGAACATCTTTTTAAGAATGAAATTAGCAGTTCAATTTTAAAGCTATTCTGTCTCAGATAATTTTCTATGCTGCCTACAATTATAGATTACATAATTCATTAGATATAAAATACATGTATTAAAGAAAATAAATAAATTGAGGCCCTCTGTTTTTTTTTCTCAGCAGGTAATTACACAGCCCTATTTTATGCCGTATCTTTGTACTTAAATAAATGCATCTCTAGAAAATTTATTGTTAAATTCCCTCTATGAATTTCAAAGCCGTTACTTAACACTTCTTGAGTGGTGACAACATAGCTATAACTTCTTGCTGGACTTTAGATGCTTCCTCTCCATTGTAATTTCTTTATGTCTTCAACCTGTGTTCCAGTTCCCATTGCTACAATTAGGTGTGTAATTCAGAGGTAACAGATTGTCAAGTTATGCTACCTGCTACCAGCTACCCAAGGGTAATTTTCCCCCTTAATTTCTGGGTCTAAACCAAACTGTATGTTTATCCAAATTTAAAAAAGAGAAAAGAAAAATTACCCATTATAGCTAGTATTTCTGCTGAAACATAATAATGGACATTTATGTCTCTGACTGTCAGTTTGTCTCACTGTGGTGTCATGAGTGTTGCTGTGATGCTGGAAGCTATGCCACTGGTATTCAAATACCAGCAGGGTCACCCATGAGGTTTCAACTGAGCTTCCAGACTAAGACAGACTAGGAAGAAGGAACTGGCAGTCTACTTCTGAAAAAAAATTAGCCAGTGACCACCTTATAAATAGCAGTGGGACGTTATCTGATATAGTGACAGAAGATGGGCCCCTCAGGTTGGAAGGCACTCAAAAGACGACTAGGGAAGAGCTGCCTCCTCAAAGTAGAGTCAACTTCAATGACGTGGATGGAGGCAAGTTTTCGAGGCCTTCATTTGCTAATGTGGCAGGAGTCAAAATGTAAAAAACAGCTAGAAACGTTCATAAATAATACAAAATTGGAAAGCATCAGAAATGAAATGGAATGCATAAAGATTGATATCCCAGGCATTAGTGAGCTGAAATAGGAGGGAGCATTTCCTGGAGAAAGATATTGTGCTTGGTAAAGTAGAGGGTCAGTAAAAAAGAGGAAGATCCTCACAGAGATGAACTGACACCGTGGCTGCAGCAATGGGCTCAAGCATAACAACGATTATGAAGATGACACAGGACCAGTAATTATTTCTTTCTGTTGCACGTGGGGTCGCTATGAGTCAGAACCGACTCGCGGCACCTAACAGTAGCAATGTCTCTGACTGGCAATTCTGTCTTGCAAGTATGAAGCTTTTAATTTTTTTAATTAAGTAAAATGATATTAATTTTCCTTAGTTGAAATCACTTTTGAAATTATGTTATACTCTTTTAAAGCAAGTAAAATTTTGTAATCAAAAGTACCAGTTAGGGTAGAGCATTTTAAAACAAACTTCATTGTCCAAAATTCAGCCCCAAACCAGGACATCAGTTAGAGCTCTGCACCGTTAAAAAGAATGCCACGAGCTCATACCCTAAAGCTTATGCACGTAGAACTAACTTCACTTAAGTGGGACAAACTAACTCTCAACAATGCCAGTTAAATGAGGTGTCACTCCATTTAGAATTCCCCTGGCACAGAGGAATGGTATCCAAAGCTTTTAAGAGCTAACGTCTTTGAGAAATGCTCAAGATGTTACCTGGAAGGTCAGGGACTCAGGGAAAAAAAAGTGATTGCTAAAGAACAGCTAACTAGAAGTCACGCTGGATCTTTACTCCACAAGGTTAGCTATTAATCCACTTTTGTTTTTTGTTGGGAAATGAGTAAAGCTACAAAGAAGCATATGCTGCTGACTACAAGGTCTTTGTCATTTTCCTATTTTGAGTGAAGATACTGCAAGAATAATTGACTGTCCTTAAGAAACAAAAAGAAAATCTCAGACTGTCCCAGATGGAAAGTTCCTGAGGGATCATTTAGTTCAACCTCCTTATGCTTTATCTGAGGAAATTAAGGGCCAGATAGGCTAACTGATTTGTTCAGACCGGGGTCTTTTTTTTCTGAATCCCAATTCAGGGCTATTTTATTTTCATCAGTGATGCTTAGCCTTTTGATGACTGAGGATCAGTTGCAAGAATTTGATGATAATGAACTGAAGGACCTTTTCACTGGGAAAATGCACACCTGGCCGCTGCGTTTATGTTTTCAGAAATCTGACTCTCCTTTCTCTACAATGCTATGATTAGAAGCGATTATTTATTTGTTATTTCCAAAACTATCTATGATTTAGGTTATTTTCTGTGACTGAAAGGAGGCATCAATTCTTGTTTTTCTCTTTCCCTTCATGCAGCTCTTGAATAGACGCCCTTGACTGGTTTTGCTAATAAGCACATGCTCGCTTGCCTAATGTTAGTGGAGATTTATGTGGGAACAACAGCAATGGGCATTGCCAGCATTTATTTTAGTATTTATTTACTTCTGAAGGAGTCTGAGGTTTTTAAGTTTCCATGTTTGTTATCTATCCAGAATGCCCATGTATTAGCATGCTTCCAGAAGTTGAAGTCCTATTAATTTTTAATAACCAAACTAGGGCAGGTTCCAGCCTTACCGTTTGTATACACCACCCCGCCCCCTGAAAAACATCTCACAAAGTAGTCCCTTTCAATATTTTTTGCAGTTATTTCTGAGAATATTCAGAAGTGTGTAGGTACTAGGTCATGCAAATGGTTTGCACTCAATTTCTAAGCTAAAAGTTTGCGGTTCAAACTCATCCAACAGTGTACTGTGGAAGAAAGGCCTGGTGATCTGCTTTTGTTAGGATTACAGCCAAGAAAACCTGTGGAGCAGTTCTACTCTGTAACACAGGCGGTCATCATCATTTGGAATTGACTCAACAGTGTTTTTTTTTTATTTTTTTACCTCCCTCCAGAGGTATACATGTATATGCTTAGAGATCTGTCAGCATATGTGTTCTGTCCTGTTCCTCTTCATCACCTATTCAAACGCCACCTTGCAATGGCCTTTCTCACCGAAGCTGTTTGAAGAAGCTTACTCTGCCATGTAGAAGGTATCCGCTGTTAGAAGTTCAACGTTCATACCAAAGGTGCTTTATCCTTGCGATACCAGAATATTGTTGACTTTTCTACAGAGGCAAGTAAGCACGACCTTCCTTCTAACCTATGCCATATGTACTGGGTCTAAAAGCATCTCTAGATGCATTCGGCAACTCACAGAATTTTCTTGTCAATATCTATGACAGCTGCTGGCCCTCTTCCTTCACACAGAATCTCAAAAGTACTCTCAAGAAAACAGATCTTCTCCTTTATGATTCTCTTCTCTCCTACAGAAGTTCAAGGTAGTACACTGGGCCCAAGCCCATGAAGTTTTCCCATATCTGGGATTTTGCTGCTCAAGTCCCAGCCACATTAGCAGCCTAAAGCTCAGCTCCTATATCTTTAATTCTTTATTGTTGTTGTTGTTAGCTGTTGTTGAGTTGGTTCCGAGTCATAGCGACCCTATGCAACACGGAATAAAACACTGCCATGCTCACAATAATTGTTGTGCTTGAACCCACTGTTGCAGCCACTGTGTCAATCCATCTCATTGAGGGTCTTTCTCTTTTTCGCTGACCCTATACTTTATCAAGCATGATGTCCTTCTCCAGGGACTGAATCCTCCTGACAACACGTCCAAATTATGTAAGACATAGTCTCACCATCCTTGCATTCTAGTTGAACTTCTTCCAAGACATAATTCATTCTCACTCCTTTTTATTATTAGGACTCTTCCTCATCCCTCTGTGAGTTGTCCTCAAGGAAAAGCAAAACAGGATGAATACGTACTTCACCTCTCAGCACTTCCCTTGTCTCCAGAATGTCCTCCTTTCCAACCCTGGCTTCGCTGACCTCTCTCCAATCTCTTTAAATTGTGGTTTTATGTCCTCAGTGCAACTTTGACAGTTCATTTCTGTAAACAGATTCATCTGTTACAAATTCTGTCATGGACACAGCTTGCAGTCTCCACTTGGTAATATTTCCCCTCAACAAACTTCTTACCCTGTTATTATTTTACAATCTGGTAATTTTGTCCTGCCTGTGAAAACTGCCTTTATTAGTTGCTTCTCAGAAAAAACAAATGTACCTTTGTTCTTTACTATGATTTTCTTCCTTTACAAAATGACATTTAGTAAATCATAGAATTTAACCATCAGTTCGTGCCAGATTTTTAGTGGCTTTCTCCTCAACTGAGGCATCAGTATTCTGTGATTACCACAACTAAAGACCAACAGGGCTTCTGTTCTGAAGTTTAAGTCAGGCTAGTAAGACCGATCACATTTCAGCAGTGTTAACCATTCAGTTACTAAAGATTTTAAAACTACCAAGCACCAGAAACAAAAGGTTATACTTTTCTGGAAATAAACGCTTTTTAAAGTACTGCTTCAAATATCTGAAATTTCTTAATAGAATATGGCAGCTTGAGGAAAAAAATAAAATTATCTTGAATGCTTAACTTTTCTCAGTCTTGACTGCATTTTCAGATAGCTAATTGGCTATTTTAAAAAAATCTCCCTTTTTTAAGTGTTTTATGCTATTCCTTATTTAGATTTCAACTAAATTTGGTAAAGCAAGTTATAGCATTTTCTTTTATGTGTCAAATTCTTACCTACCTAGTATGTAAAATAAGACTTTATTCCTTCCAGTCTTGGTCATGATTTCTAGGATGATTTTCGTATGCCTGAATATTTCTCACTTTTACAAATTTTACAGCGTTGTCTAGAAGCATAATGACCATATACTGAGAATTATCACCTAGTATTTAAATTTTAAGGGACTTGAATACAAACACTTCTATTGTTTTGAGTAAATATCATTTGTAGCAAATATGGATTTCTCCACTCATGTTTATTTTAGTATGGGAAGAATATATTTGCTCAAACAAATTTCTAATTTTAGATAAATATCACTCAGAGGAAGTCAGTGACAGTTCTTGAGTTATTAATTTTACTTTTCTTATCAAGGGGGTTAGTGTTTCTGTTTCTTTTTTATCTTTGCTCAGTTGATGAATATTTTAGAACAAGTTGAGAATGAAAACTTATTTTTCTTTCATTGTTGCTCTTCCTCTGGGGACAGGACCATACTCAGTGAAATGTGGAGACTGGATAAATACGAGGAGAAAGAATGAATTTTCCATAGTTTAAGAACTTCTTTGGTTTCTGTAATAAATTTCAGAAGTTACAATATTTTCATTCACAAGTCTTTGGTAAAAAAATAACTTGCTTATTTCACGCAATAGAATCTCAATAGGCTTATATATTTATCTTATTAATTGTTTTGTTGTTAGCTGCTGTTGAGTCAACCACCAGCTCACGGTGACCCTATGCACAACAAAACAAAATGCTACCCAGTTCTGCACCATCCCTGTTATTGGTTGTGAATCTGACTACTGTCATCCATAGGGTTTTCATTGGCTGATTCTTCAGATACAGATCACCAGGACTTTCTTCCTAGTCCACCTTTGTGCAGAAGCTCTGCTAAGACCTGTCCAGCATCATATCAGCACACAAGCCTCCACTGGCAGATGCAGATGCCCATGACGTGTTTGACTGTGAATCAAACCAGATCTCCCTAATGAAAGGTGAGATTTCCATCAATGAATCACCGGTAACCTCATGTTTCATTATAGGCTTGTGCATTCTAATGTACTCTCGTGTCAACTCACATTTATTGAATAAGTTCAGAGGCCAAGTCCTATCCTGAGTTATATACTGGGAACAACACAATAGCATTAAAATGAAGAATAGTCTTCTGTGTCGGAGGACAAGACGTAAGAGAGATGAGAAGGAGTAGATGTGCAAGGCCTCTTGGGCCACGGTAAGGAATTTGACTTTTAGTCTAAGTTCCAAGGAGAACTATGGCAGAGGTTTCGTCAAGTAAGAAACATGGCCTAGTTCATGTTCTTACAATGTCATTACAGGAGCTGTGTGAAGATCAGGCTGTGAGACCAGAAGAGAGCAAGCGGTGAGATCAGCTAGAAAGGTATTGCAGTCGGGCAGGTGAAGTGCTTCTGAAACAGAGAAGAAAGGTATCAGTGGAAATGGAGAAAAATGTAAACCTATGATGTAATTTTGCTTGTTTGTTTAGAGCCAACAAGAATATCTGATAAATTGGATATGAGGGGTGGTGAGGAAAACCAATAGGTCAAAGCTGGCATGCAGATTTTTGGTCTGTGCACCTAGGAGTTTGGAAAGCTTGCATTCTGGAGATTGGAGCTTCTTTTGTTTGTGTCAACCGGAACGTACCTGGGAACTTCCCAGACACTTCCACTAGACACAAATGCAGAACTGCTGTGAGAGATGTTCCACTTCATTGAAATAGTTAAGGACTCCATATTACTAAACCGTCTTGGCTATAGAGGAGGAATATAAGGTACAGTCACCCTCTCTCAGAGAAGGCCTAGTTGAACTCCAGAATTTACTGTTAAGATGCCTGTCTGCCTGTCTTGTAGCCTTCTCCTGCTCCCGGTGTCTGAGATACTGTTGCCCATCACCTCCACACCACGATTCTTTGGGGGGAAAAGAACTCTTTCAGTGACTTTGTCTTTTGCTATCTGGAGTTGCAAAATTTTAATTTCAAGACTCTTCTAAGATTATTTACATTTTTATATTTTTATGCTATTTCGAATAGAGTTGGCAATAAAGGAAAGGTAAATGTGTTTATTCATGCAGAGATCTGGAATTCAAAGTTATAAATGTACTTGTTGTCCAGCATTTTGCTCAGTTCACTTCTAGAAATCTCAGGTCAGGTAACATATCAGAACTTTCTCTGGAGTTCTGGGGTTTTTTTCTGCTTAATTAAACAGCCTCTCCTAATTTTTCTCCAAGATTTTATATCCCTCTTGAACAATAGCTTCCAAGATTGTTTCTACCTCAAAATCCAGTAGAGTCCTGTGAACATATACAGTGAAACTCATGAGAGCTGGAACTCAGTGGGATTGTCTTTTTTTTTTTTCCGGGTCTTGCAAGTTCGTCAGGGTGCAATCTTTACCCATTTCTTTTGCTTTCTATCAGTGGAAAATATTTGAATTTTGCTTCTCTGACAGGTTTCCACTTTACACAGGATCCAGCTTTTGCAGGTTTAAGTATATATATGTCTGAGCCCTTCCCAGCTATGTTGCAGCAGAATTCTAGGGATGTGAATCAGATATTTGTATGTTTTTTAAATTCCGAAAACGGTGCTAAAGAACAGCCTGATCTGAGAAACATTGCTTGTGGATGATGAACCTCCCACCTCTCCATCAGTTTAGAGTTATTTTATGTAATGAGTGATGTCACTCATGAGACTAGGTTGTACATATGATCGGGGTGAGGGAGAAAAGTTGGCTAACCACTGTTTAGATCATTTGCATGCATGCCCTCCTAACACCATAAATTAGAAGATAATCATCCCTCTCTGTATAGATCGCATGATCTCCTCATGAAGAAGGCTTAAGAGATTGAAGTTTTAACTAATCATTAATCACTAATCAGAATGATAGCTTATTATCCGCTGAACTAAAACATAACTCTAAAGTTTTTCAAATATTTCACTGGTCAATTTTACATAACCTTATCCAGAAGCCAAATTATTTGACTAAATTATTGCCCTTCTATAGAGAGCACAGTAAATTTCTATTGGGGTCAAAAGGGGCATCTGGGAATGTTTCAGCTTTTAAAATCCATAAGCTTGTAACAATCCCAGTATCATGCTTGTATTTTCATAATTATACTTGGATTTATCTGGTAAGCATTCGATGTGGAAATACACTTTATAAATAGAAACAAAACAATAATTTTTCATATTACACTTTGTGATACCATTGGTAACGATTTTATATTCTCTGAATACAAAAATCACAATTTTGCTACCTAAATAAATTAGAAGAGGCGCAATACAAGAGAATAAATTACCTTTCAAAATAATTTATTTGGATATATTACCTTTCAAATAGACGTACGTTGGGTTTGAATCACACCTCTGGTATTTAGTCCCTGTGTGATGCTGGTCAATAAAAATATGCTCTTTTTCCAGACTTATCACCTCTAGAAGAGAATATCAACAAGTTTCCAAAATGGTTATTGTGAGGATAAAATGAAATAATCTTATAAGTGGCAGGCCGACTTGCTGGCATATAATTACACTCAGTATATGGTAGCTATTATCGGAAGGTTGCTCATACTGAAAACTAATTTTAAACATCCACAAATGTTTCCTTTCCTCTTCTTCTTGAAGTACCCACCAATTTTTCTAATATTGTCTTTCCTCCTCTTTAAATGATTCTTCACTACCAGCCCCCAGCCCCAGAACCCACATAAACATCGCTGCAAAACCTGACCACTGGAAATAGTAGCTCCGTTTCTCTCCCGTTTTTCATTACTACTTTAATAGGGTAGTTCTGTTTGACTCTGTTTATTAATGTTGACATTCTAGCCTATTGAGGTCCGCCTTCTTCGTAAATTTGATTTATAGAGGTCCAATAGGTTGGTACAGCAGTCTTTATCCCTAGGAAAATGTTCTGCTTTATTTTGTAGGAGTTCCAGTTCTGACATTTGGTGACATTTTCCATTACTGTTGACAGGTTCCCCCCACCCCCCACTTTAGTTAGTGAACCAGATTGGCGAGGTGCTTCACTTGTTTTATCCAGTCTGCTGTATATCTCAGAAAGCCCTACAAAGTTCTCACCCCACTGTCCATTCTTGGGTTGGTTTCTATTGGCACTACTTTTTGCTTTACTTGGAATTATTTTGTTGTTTACCTGGATATGAGAAGTTGATTTTTTCCCGTTAAGCATCAGGCAAAAACGTTTTTATTCTTTTTATCAGAAATTCTTTTTTCTCCTATAATAATCATTATGTTGTCTGAAGTTATTTTTCAAAGCACTATAGAATGCCATTTCTTAATTCAACTAAAACAAATTTTGCCATTGTTTTGAATCCTATTTTATGTTTATTTATATTATATAAGTGTTAGGCAGTTAGAAAGAAATACTTTATAAAAAATGATTGCCTCCCTTAGCAAATTTTCTATCTTTATTTAGCTTTAACAATAAACATTAGTCTCCAAAATTGCTGATTTGAAAAAAAAAATAGCTGTATTTTCATAGCACAAGGACTGTATTTTTATCATTGTTAAAAGGAGAATGGTTAAGTTGAAGTTTCTGGCTGGTGGTGCGAGTTACTGCCAGCAATTGGAGAGCACTTAACCAGGATCAGTGCTCTGCCTCACCACTATCACAGGACACTTGACAAAGCAAGAGGAACATTTCTTCCTACGGTACCAGGGTCGTTAAAAAAAAAAAAAGAAAAAAACACAAAACCCACAATGTGTAACATTCTTGCAAGGCTTGGAAGTTTAAAGTACTTAGTTATTTTTTTTTATTCACCTCTCAGTCTTGCTCTACTGTTGCCTCAAGCTTTAAATGTTGGGTGCCTCCAGCTGTTGAACCTAGAATTGTCATATTTAGTTTACTGTTGGACTTGTACCCACCTAGGCTAGGGGCACCTGGCATCCTCCACCCCACTGCTCACAACACACATGCTTTACCGTACTGAACCATTTTATTGGTAATTTTTCAGCACCAGTAGATTTTATTTTCAAAAGGGTTGATAATTGTTGGGGCCAAAATTTTCTGTTGTAATCAGGAGATAAATTATTCCTCCATATAACATGTATATTTAAAAGATGTACAATAAAGGGAGAATCAAAACATTTTTATAGTATATCTGACCCTGCACAGAATATATTAAAGCATAAGAACAGTGGTATAAAAAGAAATGGCTTAATTAAAGCCCAATATTCGCAGCTGCCTACCTGAAGTCTCTCAAAGGAAAGGTTAGAGCATATTATACATGATGAACAGCTGACTCACCAGTATTGACCAGCCACGGGCCTTTTTAAAGAGCAGGGAAACACTCTCTCAATTTCTCCTGGGGCGGTTTCTGGACATTTTGGCTGAATTTGTTCACGCAAAGATAACCTTAACAGGGTTACGTTTGACATTCTTCTGTGGTTTTTAATTTTTTCAGTTTGCTGACCTCTTTTTAAATACCATTTCTGTCATAAATTATAATTTGTGTATTTAAGGAATGAATATTGAAAGCCATTTTGGGGGCCAGGGTAAATTATCCTGTCTACCGTCCACAACCTTTGACATCATTATCAATATCCTCCTGACAAAGTTCTAGGCCCCTTGCTCATTGCATTTCACCTGCTCTGCAAAATTCCAAGCTTGGTTGAAAACAAATGTCCTTCTTGTGCCTGTCCAAGGTAGCTGAGTCCTGGCAGAATATCACCACTATAAAATCCTCATCGCCAACCACAACTGGGTCTTCAGTTCTTATCAGCAATATTAACTATTTCCTTTGTCAGTTTACTTTCTGGTTCTCCTCCATCACTATTTTAAACCTTCTTGACTTTCCTTTAAACCTCTCAGCATATGACATATAAGAGAAGAAATAAGGCATCTGGTCAAAAGGCCTTCAACTTGCCACCAACAAATTAGCAAATATGCCTTTATGTGAACCTTCTTCCATATTGCTCTAATAGATGAAGCAATTCTCATCTTATCTGCAGTCAATTCCTGAGACTCAGTTTTTATCACATCCCTTTATTCCTCTCAGGTACCTGGTTATTGTACCCCCTCACAGTTTCTAGATACATATGTGCCTTAGGTTGGGTTCTCTAGAGTAGCAAAACCAGTGAAGCATATATATATACATATATATATAATTGTTGTTAAGTGCCATTGAGTCAGTTCAGACTGATAGTGACCCTATAGGACAGAGTAGAACTGCCCCATAGGAGTTCCTGGGAGTTGCTGGTGGATTTGAACTGCTGACCTTTTGCTTAGCAGCCAAGTTCTCTTAACCACTAAGCCATCAGGATTCCATATATATATATATATGCATATGTATACAGAGAGAGAGAAGTTTATCTCAAAGAAATAGCTCACATGGTTGTAGATGCTGGCAAGTCCCAAGTCTGTGGGTCAGGCATCAGGATGGAGGCTTATTTTGACTAGCTGCAAAGGCTGACAAACTCAAGGTTAGCAGTTCAGATGGCATGCTGCTAGCTCTTGGGCTATGGGAGCTGAAGAATCCAAGATAGGCAGGCAATTCGGAGGGCTGCTGGCTCAAGTCCAAAGAACTGGAGGTCAGATGATGATGTGCTTGATGCAGGATCCAGAGCAAGCAAAAGCCAGTGAGTTTTGTCAGAACGTCCACATGTATTGGCTGAAGGCCACACCCCCAAGGAAACTCCCCTTATAACCAACTGGCTCATCACATCAGATCACATCATGGAAGTGATTACATTATATCGCAAATGGAGGATAACTTACTACATTACAGAACTGCCAAACAACTGAGAATCATGGCCCAGGCAAGTTGACACACAACCTTAACCTTCCCAAGACGTGTGTTTTATACTGGATTCTTCATTTCGATATTGTCACACGTTAAATTCTTTCCCATGTGTATATATATATAAATAACCAAAGGCAGCCCCCTTGGAATTCTGTTCTTCTCCAGATCCTACTGTATCTCATTTTATAATTTATTCTCTAGGAACGTGTGTAAGCACATGCTGTCTCTATTATTTTCAACTCACTCTTCAACCCAATCTAATCTAGCTTCTGACTCCATCATTCCAGTGGGACTGTTCTTACTAAGGTCAACATGGCTCTCTGAAATATCTCTTCTTAGAATTCTCACAAGCATATCAAACAATCTGTACAGATTGGATTTATCACTTTCTCTCTAAATCAGCCCATCTTATTATTGTTGTTGCGTGCAATTGATTAAATTCTGACTCATAGTGACCCAATATGATAGAGTAGAACTGCCCCATAAAGTTTCCTAGGCTGTAATCTTTACTGGAGCAGATTGCCAGGTCTTTTCTCCCATGGCTGGTGGGCTTGAAATGCTGACCTCTTGGTTACCAGTCAAGCGCTGAATCATGGAGCCTCCAGGCTCCTTCAGCCAATCCTATAGAGTTCCCTAATTTGCTACCATATACCAAGTTGCTCAAGTCAGAAAAAATGTTATGCTTGCCTCTTTCTTCTAGCCCTATACCTAATTAATAAAATTCCCTGGGGGTGACTTCCAGAAAACATTTGGTAAATGTTAGTTATTAAAAATAGCAATAGCAGTAAGCATTACATTTGGCATTCATTAACCATTTGTGTTTTACATTTTTTTTTCCTGCTATATCTCAAGTTTATTGGAGAAAAAAAACTTTTATATATCCCCTATGAGCCCCCAATTTCTATCACAATAGCTTAAGAAGACTTCCCCATCCTAGTTTTGTTTAACGTAGAGAATGAATATCAAACAGTTCTCCTTCTTTGTACTTTGATATTCAATAGACATCAAAACAAATGGCAGATTGATAAAAGATAGAAATATAAAATAATAAAAAATGAAAGAAAAATAGATGAATATTTAATAAACTTCAAGATAGGAGGAGTACATTCAACATAAAATATATCGAAGAAGTTATAAATACGCACATCAATAGATATGCTACTTATACAATTAAAATAATGATGGGACAAAAATAATTCTAAAGTAAATTTCAAAAGCAAATTTCAAGTTGTAAAACAATTTATAACAAATAAGTTCTCTTAAAGGATCCTTGATAAAAGGTTTTAGCTGTTTGCAAGAATTATTGCACCGTACAGTCTGATAGAGATCTCAGACAGACCTAACCTGGGCCCACCATTGGGATTTGAGCATTTGTGTATGCATTTGGCAGATATTTGGACTTCCTAATTCTGTTTGCATGGTGGAATTATATTGGGAGTTTTGGTGAAAGCACAAAAGGAGTTTCCATGTGCACTGGGAGCAAATGAATGGGGAAGTTGAAGAGCTTTAGACATCCAAGACCAGCCATGGTAATAATGGGGAGAGTCAAACACAGCTGCCTTCAGGAGACGACTCTATGATACTGGGGAAGACATGCCATGGCTTTTATGCCAGCTGGCAATGAGTGATGCAAAGTGAAAAGGCCATTCATCCCATTTCTGCATCAAAGACAGAGTGACTTTGGAGCAATTCAGTATCCGGTGGAAACAGAAGTGGCGCTTATGAGAAATTGGACAGGAAATGGAGTGGCATAGCCAAGTGGATACAGCCGACTATTGGTATCAGCAGAAACTCTAACAGTGAATATCAAGTCATGGGGCAGGTGAAGAAAAATAATGCACGGATACGCTATGTAGAGGAGCAGTGAATTCCTCTAGACTTACTGCTGAGCACATGGGATACACTCCTGGGGATGCCTTAAGATAAATGGATAAAACAGCTGAGGAGACTGGAGTTACCGCAGAAGTAGATGAGGAAAAATTAGTGAAATTATGATTATTGAAATTTGTTTTATTTGTATCCACAGTGTGAGGATGTATAGATAACTGTCACATGCGTAAGCACACACACATATACGCGAAATATAACCTAGGAGGTTGTCTTAGTTTGATAGTGATGCTGTGACACAAATACCACAAACGGGTGGCTTTAATGAACAGGAATTGATCGTCTCACAGTTCTGAAGGTTGGAAGCCCAAGTTCAGGACATCAGCAAGGCTTTGTTCTGTTCACTCGAGGAGAAGATCATTCCTTGTCTCTTTCAGTTTCTGGCAGTCCTAGGTGTTCCTTGACATTTTTGAATTGTAAATGGATCTTCATATGGAGTCTTTCCCTGCATGCATTTGTGTGCCTATTCTGGTCTTTTTGTAAGACACCAACAGGAAAGGATAAGGTTTAGGACTTACCCTACTCAAGTGTGACCCCATTAACATAACAAAAGAAAATCCTATTTCCAAACAAGGTCACATTTACAGGTACAGGTGTTTGGACTTCAACATATCTTTCTGGAGAACTCCACTCAATCCACAGAGATCTACACAGAAACATAGGGAAAGATTTAAAACAAATAAACTCTTAACAGTGGTCAATTCTATATGATGCAATGCTAGGTTGATTTGATTTTCACTTACATGTATTTATATATGTTGTTAGTTGCCATGGAGTTGATTCTGACTCATGGTGAACCACTCCCTCTCATGTGTGCAAAGTTCCATAGGATTTTCAAGGCTGTAACCTTTCTGAAGCAGATTGCTAGGCCTGGCTTCCAAGGCATCTTGGGGTGAATTTGAACCTTTGACATTTTGACTGGTAGTTGAGTGCTTAAACTTTTGGGCCAACCAAGGATTCCATATACATCTACATGTATACATATTTATGTGCATGTATATATATATGTGTATGTATATATATATATATATAAAGAAAGAGAGAGAAAGAAAGAGCCCTGGTGGCGCCGTGGTTAAGCGCTCAACTGCTAACCAAAAGGTGGGTAATTACAACACATCAGCCACTCCTTGAGATACAGATGTGGCAAAATACTTCCCAAAGATTACAGACATTGGAAACCTGACGGACCAATTCTTCTCTGAAACGTTTGGGGTTACCATGAGTCAGAATCAATTCTACTGCAATGCATTTAGTTTTAGTATGTATATATACACATTTTTCTAATTTTTACAATGAACAAGAGAATACTTATTCAAAATGAAAACAAAGATAAACACATTCATTCAGTTTTTTGACTTTCATTTTCCTGTACCTGCTAAACATTATAACAACAATTGATCAAATTTCTTATTTTTAAATCTGAATTATTGTTTTTTTTGTATCAGAAAATGTTAACAGCCATAGTCTCTGTATTAGTGGATGTATGGAAAGCAGTGCACTTCAGAACAGCAAATTAAAAGAATAGATCTGTTTACCACTTATTGAAGGAAGAGCCTCTGGGCTACTGAAGATATTTAAAGAACACAAATTTGAATAAATGAATGTCTGAGGCGGAAGAGAATATGTTGCTGTTGTTAGGAGCCCTCGAGCTGGTTCCTACTCTTAGTGACCCCGTTTACAACAGGAAGAAACAGTGCCGGATCCTGCCCCATTCTCGCAGTCATTACTGAGTCACAGCCCATCGTTGCAGCCATTGTGTCAATCCATCTTACTGAGGCTCTTCCTCTTTTTTACTGACCCTCTACTTCACCAGGGATGATGTCCTTCTTCAAGGATTAGTCCCTGCTGATAACATGTCCAAAGTATGTGAGCTCAAGTCTCACCATCCTCATTTCTAAGGAGCATTCTGGCTGTATTTCTTCCAAAACAGATTTGTTAGTTCTGGCAGTGCATGGTATATGCAATATTCTTCACCAACATCATAATTCAAATGCAT
Organism: Dugong dugon; assembly: GCA_030035585.1. Classification (NCBI taxonomy): domain Eukaryota; kingdom Metazoa; phylum Chordata; class Mammalia; order Sirenia; family Dugongidae; genus Dugong; species Dugong dugon. The sequence goes on along the minus strand of CM057463.1, from coordinate 191,903,673 downwards.
CGATTTTTATTCAGTCTTCCTTATTCATTGTCCAGCTTTCACATGCATATGAGGCGATTGAAAATACAATGTCTTGAGTCAGGCACACTTCAGTCCTCAAAGTGACATCTTTAATTTTTAACACTTTAAAGGGGACTTTTATAGAAGATTTGTCCAATGCAAAATGTCCTTTGATTTCTTGACTGCTGCTTCCATGGGTGTTGATTGTTGGTCCAAGTAAAATGAAATCCTCGACAACTTCGACCTTTTCTCCATTTATCAGGATGTTGCTTATTGGTCCAGTCGTGAGGATTTTCGTTTTCTTTATGTTGAGGTGTAATCCATAGTGAAGCCTGTGGTCTTTGATCTTCATCAGTAGGTGCTTCAAGTCCTCTTCATTTTCAGCAAGCAAGGTTGTGTCATCTACATATTGCAGGTTTTCAATGAGTCTTCCTCCAATCCTGACACTGTGTTCTTCTTCTTATAATACAGCTTTTCTGATTATTTGCTCAGCGCACAGATTAAATACGTGTGGTGAAATGATATAACCTTGACGCACACTTTCCTGATGTTAAATTTTACTGTCTGCCCTTATTCTGTTCAAACAACTGCCTCTTGGTCTATGCACATGCTCTGCATGAGCACAAATAAGTGTTCTGAGATCCCCATTCCTTGCAATATTATCCATAATTTGTTATGATCCACACAGACGAATGCCTTCCATAGTCAATAAAACACAGGTAAACATCTTTCTGGTATTCTCTGCTTTCAGCCAAGATTCATCTGACATCAGCAATGATATCCCTCATTCCACATCCTCTTCTGAATCTGGCTTAAATTACTGGTAGTTCTCTGTCAACTAACTGCTTTAAGTGTTTTTTAATTATCTTCTGCATAATTTTACTTGCATGTGATATTAATGATATTGTTTATTTCCACATTTGTTTGAATCACCTTCCTCTGGAATGAGCATGAATATGGATCTCTTCCAGTCAGTTGCCCAGGTAGCTGTCTTCCAAATTTCTTGGCATAGACAAGTGAGCACTTCCAGCATTGCATCCGTTTGTTGAAACATCTAAATTGGTATTTCATTGATTGCTGGAGCCTCGTTTTCGCCAATGCCTTCAGCACAGCTTGGACTTCTTCCTTCAGTACTGTTGGTTCTTGATCATATGCTACTTCCTGAAAAAGTCTGAATGACAACAAATTCTTTTTGGTACAATGAATCTGTGTATTCCTTCCATTCTCTTTTGATGCTACCTGCAATGTTCAATTTTTTGCCCATAAAATCCTTCAACATTTCAACTCAGTACTTGAATTTTTTCTTCTGTTCTTTTAGCTTGAGAAATACTGAGCAAGTTCTTCCTTTTTGGTTTTGCTTTCTAACTACAGGTCTTTGCACATTTGATCATAGTACTTTGTCTTCTCAAGCTGCCCTTTGAAATCTTCTGTTCAGCTCTTTTAGTTCATCATTTATTCCATTCTTTTTAGCTGCTCTCTGTTTAAGTGTCAGAGTCTCTTTTGACATCCATTTTGGACTTTTCTTTCTTTCCTGTTTTTTTAATGACTTTTTTTTTTCTTTCTTCATTTATGATGCTCTTGATGTCATCCCACAGCTCGTCTGATCTTCAGCCATTACTGTTAACTGTGTCAAATCTATTATTAAAATGGTCTGTAAATTCAGGTGGGATATACTCAAGGTTGTACGTTGGCTCTCGTGGATTTGTTTTAATTTTCTTCAGCTTTAGCTTAAACTTGCATACGAGCAATTGATGACATGTTCTGCAGTTGGCCCCTGGCCTTTTTCTGACTTCGGATAATGTTGAGCTTCTCCATTGTCTCTTTCCACAGAAGTAGTTGATTTGATTAGTGTATTCCATCCAACGGAGTCCATTTGTATAGTTGGCTGTTTATGTTGTTGAAAAAAGGTATTTCCAATGAATAAGTTGTTGGTCTTGCAAAAGCCTATCATGTGATCTCCTGCGTTGTTTCTATCACTAAGGCCATGTTTTCCAACTACTGATCCTTCTTTTTTATTTCCAACTTTTGCATTCGAATCACCGGTAATTATCAATGCTTCCTGATTGCATGTTTGATCAATTTCAGGCTGCAGAAGTTGGTAAAAATATTCAATTTCTTCATCTTTTGTCTTAATGGTGGGTGCATAAATTTGCATAATAGTCATATTCACTGGTCTTCCTTGTAGGTAGATGGATATTATTCTATTACTGACAGCATTGTACTTCAGGGTAGATCTTGAAATGTTCTTTTTGATGATGAATGCAATGCTATTCCTCTTCAATTTGTCATTTCTGGCATAGCAGACCATATAATTGTTTAAAATGGCCAATATCAGTAAGCTTCAGCTCTCTAATGCTGGCACAGTGGTTAAGAGCTACGGCTGCTAAATTGGCAGTTCCAATCCACCAGCTGCTCCTTGGAAACCCTATGGGGCAGTTCTACTCTGTCCTTTAGGGTAACTATGAGTCGGAATTGACTCGAAGGCAATGCATTAGGTTTTTTTTTGGTTTAATGCCTAAGGAATCTATTTTCAAGCATTACATTTCATTTTTGAGGACTTCCAATTTTTTTTAGATTCATACCTTTTACATTCTATGTTCTGATTATTAGTGGATCTTTGCAGCTAATTCTTCACTTTTTGAGTTGTGCTACATCAGCAAATGAAAGTTCCAAAAGCTTGAATCTATCCATGGTGGCACAGTGGTTAAAATGCTTGACTGCTAACTGAACGGTCAGCAGTTCAAAACCACCAGCGGCCCCATAGGAGAAAAATGTGACTGTCTGCTTCCACAGAGATTTACAGCCTTGGAAGCCCTATGATGTCTTTTTGAGTCAGAATCGACTCTATGGCAGTGGGTTTTTGAGGTTCTACTTTGAGGAGGCAGCTCTTCCCCAGTCATATTTTCAGAGCCTTCCAACCTGAGGGGTTCATCTTCCAGCACTATATCAGACAATGTTCCTCTGCTGTTTATATGGTTTTCACTTTCCAGTTTTTTCAGAAGTAGATCACCAGGTCTTCCTTCCTAGTCTGACTTAGTCTAGAAGCTCCACGGAAACCTGTCCACCATGGGTGACCCTGCTGGTATTTGACATATCAGTGGCACAGCTTTCAGCATCACAGCGACAAGCAAACCACAACAGTATGACAAACTGACAAATGAGAGGTGAGAAGAAGAGAATATAACCAAAATAAAAACCAAACTCATTGCCGTTGGTCGATTGTGACTCACAGCAATCCTATACAGAGAACTGCCCCATAGGGTTTCCAAGGAGTGGGTAGTGGATTCAAGTAGGCAGCTGAGCTCTTAACCACTGTGCCACCAGGGGTGGGATGACATGGTCTTTTCTCTCTGAAAGCCAGAATGTCCTACCATAAATTTGGAGCCCTGATACAAGTGTATACAAAGGGAATATCAACTTCTGGCACTAAGGTCTCTTACTCTGTTTTCATTCTCCGAAAACCAATAGCATGAGTTCTTGTCAGGTTGCCTCTGATGGCTTATTCCTAGCTATTTTCCTGTATTTGAAGACACGACTCAGGTGTACTGAAGTCTGTCAGCACGTTCTATAGGCTACTTGAGGAGTTTCCATAGAACCTTATAAGAGCTAATATTCATCTGCTTTAGCAAACAAATAAAATTATTTTAGGAGGCTGTATGCTTCTCAGTTCAGGACTGCCAAGTGGCGAGGAAAGTTGAGTAAAAATATTTGGGTATATCCCCCAGATCACAAACTAAATAAACGTCTGCTCTGGGTCTTAAACAGGACTTTAATTCCAAACACCATGAGCTTTTATTTCAAACTTCAACTAGAAATTTAGTTGTTGGTGTAGCCAACTAGAGAATATTAGTTTTGGTTAACATTAACTTATTAGGCAAACAAAATCTCCTCCAAAATTAACACAAATGGGGATGTATTTTTCCTGTTACATATAATCCCCATTATTTTCTAAATTACCTAGTGTAACACCTTAGTTTCCTAAATAAGAAATGTTCTTAGAAAACAAAGCATCACATTTCTCCAAAATAAACCTAGCAAATATTAATAATATAGATTTTACTCATAGACAGTTGTTTTGTCATTAGCTATGCAAATTAGTTGAGTAATATTTGAGCCTTAAATTATTAAATTACAATTCCAGGAGTTCCGGCAAAATGGCGTGCTAGGCAGAAGCACCATGCCGTCCCTCCACAGTAAAGATCCGGAAAACTAAGCCGAACAGAGAATACAACAATCCTGAAACCCTAAAACATCAAATGAAGAGATAAAGAACTCAGCCAAGCACCAAATGGAGTAAGAAAACTGACAGAGAATGGAGAGCGAGGAGAGATTCATGCAGAGGTCCCTTACCAGCTAACGCAGTGCTGATCCGCCATCTTGGACTCCTATTGGAGACCAGCAAACAGGGGGTACGAGAAAGCAGCCTCACCGAGCTTCCAGTGGGAGACAAAACAACCGGTAATTGGTGATATATGCTTTCCCACCCCTCACCCTTCTTCACCCCGACTCGGCCTCCTCTGCTTCCCGCAGCCACAGTCTCTTGACCGGGAAACAGCGGCTGCTTGGTTTCCACACACCCAAATGGGTGGCTCTCTGAGGGCCATTTGTTGGCTGCTGGTGTTGCTTTTTTTCCACTTCTTTTTATTTCTTCCTTGCCTCTACCCACCTCCCCCTAATTTCTCTCGAGTACCTCTCTCCATGCGCCATCTTTGCTTCTTCCTGAGGGACTAAAGAGCTCTGGTAATTTGTGATATACTCTTTCCCACTCTCTACCCTTCTTCACCCACACTCGGCCCCCTCTGCTTCCCATGGACACAGTTTCTTGTCCAGAAACACCAGCCCACACTAGCTGGCTCTCTGAGTGCCATTTGTTGGCTGCTAGTGTCGCCTTTTTTTTTTTCCTGCTTCTCTTGATTTCTTACTTGCTTCTCACCACCTCCCCCTCCCTTCGCTGAAGTACCTGGCTCCATGTGCCATCTTTGCTTCTTCCTGAGGGGCTGTGGAGCTCCGTTCAAGTGTGGAGCTGCTTCCCGGTTTGGGCTGCTGTGCTGGTGGGTTCACGGGGCTTTTGTTCGTTTGTTTCTTTTGAATTGTTTGTTTGTTTTCTTTTCCTTTTCTTGAGTTGGGAGCCCTTTCTGGCCAGGCTGGGCTGCATGGCAGGGAGACGGCCCTTCGGCAGCCACAGATGTGCAGAGGGATCCTTGAGAGCATTTCTTTTTATGTTGCTTTTTTTATTTTTTCCTGTTTCTTTGAGGGCCTTTCTTGTTTTTTTTTTTTTTTAAATTTGATTTGTTTTCTTTTTCTCTTTTTGTCTTTCTTCATTGATCATTTTCCCATCTCTCGATATCTTCCTTCTCTTTCTGTTCCCTGAATACCTGGCATTGTATACCTCTACGCCTTCTAGCCAGGCTGTACTGCAACACATGAGAGCGAATTCCCCAGACCTCATAGCAGCACCGGTGGGATCCTGGGAACTTTGCGGTTCTTTAACCTTTCTGATTCTTATTTATTCATTCTTCTTTTCTTCCTCCTCCTCTTTCTGTATTTCTCCATTTCTTAGTCTCTCATCTCTCCACTCCAATGGCAAGCTCCCCTAGCATTCTTTTTAGTTTGTTTGTATGTTTTTGGCTCCTGTTCCTCTCTCCTCTCTCCCATTTCCATCTTAGCTCCACACATAATAATCCCCCTGCTTCATCCTACCCACCTACACAGTGCGCTTGACATCATACCACCAAGCAGCACAGGCATGGCCTACTGGAACCTGCCCTGCACTGATTAATGACCGGCCCTGGTGGATGTAATAAGTGCCACAAACAACCCGTCCCAGTAACTCCTCTTCAGCTAGACCTCCCCTTCCATACCATACCTGAGTGACTGACCCTTCCAGTTGAAGAAAGAGGCAAAAAGTATTGTGCCCACAGACGAGCAAACAACAAAGAACACACAATCTGTATGCTCAGACATAGTCAATTTTTTTTTTTTTAAAGGGATGAAACAACCAAATCTACAATCAATAAACAAGAAAAATAACTACTGAATGCCACAAAGACAGCAGACAATAACAAAACATTTACAAAAACAGGACAGGATGGTTCCAGTAGGCGTCCAAAATAAAACACCAGAAGACTCTCCTGTGGAAGAAAATGCACTAGAACTACCTGATAGGGAATTCAAAACTCTAATACTCAGAATTCTCCAAGAACTGAGGCAAAAAGGTTACAAACATGAGGAAAAAATAGACAAATTCATGGAAAATATGGACAAAAAATTGGAATAATTCAGGAAAATAATGCAAGAACGAAATGCCAAAATAAATTCACAACTAGAAATTATACAAAGACAACAATTAGAATTCCAAAAGATAAACAACAAGATTTCAGATATGGACGATGTCATACAAGGGCTGAGAAGCAGATTTGAAACGGTGGAAGACAGGATCAGTGGAATTGAAGACAAACACTTGGATACAACTCTATTTGAGGAAAATTCAGAAAAAAGAACAAAGAAAAATGAAGAGACCCTGAGAGTTATGTGGAACACAGTCAAAAGCAAAAATCAGCAAGTGATTGGAATTCCAGAACGGGGGGAGAAAACAGAAAACACAGAGAGGATCATTGAGGAACTGCTGACAGAAAACTTCCCCAATATCACGAAAGATGAAAAGCTGGCCATCCAAGAAGCTCAAAGAACCCCATATAGAAGAGACCCCAAAAGAAAATCACCAAGGCATATCATAATCACACTCGCCAAAACCAAAGACAAACAAAGAATCCTGAGAGCAGTTCATGAAAACCAAGAAGTCACATACAGAGGAGAAACAATAAGACTAAGCTCAGATTATTTGGCAGAAAAAATACAAGCAAGAATGAAACGGGATGACATATATAAAATCTTGAAAGAAAAAAATTGCCAGTCAAGAATAATATATCCTGCAAAACTCTCATTCAAATTGGATGGTGAAATTAGGTTATTTCCAGATAAACAGACATTAAGGGACTATGTAAAAGTCAAACCAAACTTACAAGAATTATTAAAGGGAGTTCTTTGATCTGAGGACAAACAGCTGCAGCTCACAGGCAGAACTGAGGACACAGGATCGTACCAGCCAGATACCAATCTAGGAAATGAACTCTCGAGGACTATCCAAAACCAAAGGAAATACAACAGGGAATCAGAGCAGTTAATCAGTAAAAGACAACATCAAAACAATAAAAGAGGGAATAAATGGCATAGGTATAGAACCTTCTAATGGAGAGGAAGGTAAGGCGATACCAAGTAATGGTAGACTGCTTCAAACTTAGAAAGATAAGGGTAAAATTCATGGTAACCACAAAGAAAGTTAACAAACATACTCATTAAAAAAAAGAGGAAAAACATAAAGTCTCAGCAAAAACAAAACCTACAAAAACAAAAGAAATGGAAAAAAATCCACAAACAAAAGAAACTCAGCACAAGAGAGTAAGAAGAACAAGGAAAACGTCAGCATCAGAAAAAAAAGCACTACAAAATGACAGCAGCAAACCCACATCTATCAATAATTACACTGAATGTAAATGGACTCAATGCACCCATAAACTGACGGAGATTGAAATAATGGATAAGAAAACAGGATCCATAAATATGCTGTCTACAAGAGACACACCTTAGAAACAAAGATGTGAATTTATTAAAAGTCAAAGGTAAAAATATATATGAAGCTAACAACTACCAAAAATGGAGCAGGAGTGGCAATTCTAATCTCAGATAAAATAGAATTTAAAACAAAATCTACCATAAAAGACAAAGAAAGACACTATATACTGATTAAGGGGAAGATGCATCATGAAGACATAACCATAACAAACATCTATGCACCCAATGACAGGGCTCCAAAATACATAAACTCTAACTGACAGTTCCACAGTAATACTAGGAGACTTCAACACACCACTCTCAGTAAAGGACAGAACAACTAAGAAGAAACTCAGAAAAGATACAGAAGACCTAAAAGTCACAATCAGCCAGCTTGACCTCATAGACATATATAGAACACTCCATCCAACCACTGCAAAGTACACATTCTTTTTCAAGGCACATGGAACATTCTCCAGAATAGACCATATCTTAGGCCACAGAGCAATCATCAACAAGATCCAAAACGTTGAGATAATGCAAAGTATCTTCTCTGACCACAATGCCATCAAGGTAGAAATTAACAACAGAAAGATCAAGGAAAAAAAATCAACTACATGGAAACTGAATAATACCCTGCTTACACATCACTAGGTAATAGAAGAAATCACAGATGGAATCCAAAAATTCCTAGAATCAAATGAGAATGAAAACACATCATACCAAAACCTTTGGGACAAAGCAAAGGCAGTCCTCAGAGAACAATTTATAGCAATAGATGAACATATCAAAAAAGAAGAAAGGGACAAAATCAAAACATTAACTACAGAACTCAAACAGATAGAAAGAGAACATCAAAAAAAGCACACAACCACCGGAAGAAAGGATATAGTAAAGATCAGGGCAGAAAGAAATGAAAGAGAGAATAGAAAAAAACAACAAAACCAAAAGTTGGTTCTTTGAAAGAATCAACAAAATCGACAAACCACTGGCCACACTGACAAAAGAAAAACAGGAGAGGACACAAATAACCCAAATAAGAAATGAAATGGGGACATTACAATAGACTCAATCAAAATAAAAAGGATTATAACAGAATATTATGAAAAACTATACTCCAACAAATTTGAAAATCTAGAGGAAATGGATAAATTTCTAGAAACACACAGCCTACCCAAACTACAACAAAGTGATGTTGAAAATCTAAACAGACCCATAACAAGAGAAGAGATTGAAAAGGTAATTAAAAAAAAACCCTGGCCCAGATGGCTTCACTGGAGAATTCTACAAAACATTTACAGAGAGCTTGTACCAGTACTACTTAAGCTATTTCAGAACATAGAAGAGGAAGCAACACTTCCAAATTCATTCTATGAAGCCAGCATAATGCGGATACCAAAACCAGGAAAAGATGTCACAAAAAAAGAAAATTACAGACCAATATCTCTCATGAATATAGATGCAAAAATTCTGAACAAAATTCTAGCCAATAGAATTCAGCATCATATCCAAAAAATAATACACCACGACCAAGTAGGATTCATACCAGGTATGCAAGGATGGTTCAACATTAGACAACCAACCAATGTAATCCTTCACATTAATAAAAGGAAATAAAAGAATCACGTGATCATCTCAATTGACGCAGAAAAGGCATTTGACAAAGTTCAACACCCATTCCTGATAAAAACTCTCAATAAAATAGGTATAGAAGAGAAAATTCTCAACATAATAAAGGGCATCTATGCAAAACCAATGGCCAACATCATTCTTAATACAGAGAGGCTGCAAACATTCCCCTTGAAAACAGGAACAAGACAAGGATGCCCTTTATCACCATTCCTATTTAACATTGTGCTGGAAATTCTAGCTAGAGCAATAAGGCAAGAAAAAGAAATCAAGGGCATCCAAATTGGTAATGAAGAAGTTAAACTGTCCCTGTTTGCAGATGATATGATACTATACATAGAAAACCCTAAAGACTCAACAAGAAATCTACTGGAACTAATAGAAAGACCAGCAGAGTAGCAGGATACAAGATAGACATTCAAAAATCACTTGGATTCCTATACACCAATAAGGATAACAATGAAAAGGAAATCAGGAAAACAATAACATTTTCAATAGCCCCTAAAAAGATAAAATACTTAGGAATAAATCTGACCAGGGATGTAAAAGACCTATACAAAGAAAACTACAAAACACTACTGCATGAAACCCAAAGGGATCTACATAAATGGAAAAACATACCATGCTCATGGATAGGCAAACTCAACATTGTGAAAATTACAATTCTACCCAAGCAATTTACAAATACAATGCAATCCCGATCCAAATACCAACAACATTCTTCAAAGAGATGGAAAAACTAATCATTAACTTTATATGGAAAGGAAAGAAGCCCCGAATAAGTAAAGCACTACTGAAGAAGAAGAATAAAGTTGGAGGACTCACACTACCTGACTTGAGAACCTACTATATAGCTACAGTAGTCAAAACAGCCTGGTACTGGTACAATGACAGATACATTGACCAATGGAACAGAACTGAGAACCCAGATGTAAATTCATCCACCTACAGTCACCAGATTTCGACAAAGGCCTACAGTCCATCAAATGGGGAAAAGACAATCTTTTTAACAAACAGTGCTAGCAAAACCGGATATCCATCTGCAGAAAAATGAAACAGGACCCATACCTCACACTGTATACAAAAACTACTTCAAAATGGATCAAAGACCTGAATATAAAGCCTAAAACTATAAAGATCATAGAAGAAAAACTAGGACCAACACTTCAGACCTTAATACATGGCATTAACAGGATACAAACCATAAACATCAACACACAAAACCCAATAGATGATCTATATAACTGGGATCTTCTAAAAATCAAACACCTATGCTCTTCAAAAGACTTCACCAAAAGAGTAAAAACAACCTACAGACTGGAAAAAATTTTTGGACAGTACGAATCAGACAAAGGTCTAATCTCCATAATCTACAAGAAAATCCATCACCTCTACAACAAAAAGACAAATAATCGTATTAAAAAATGGGCAAAGGAAATGAACAGATACTGCACCAAAGAATACATTCAAATGGCCAACAGACACATGAGGAAATGCTCTTGATCACTAGCCATTAGAGAAATGCAAGTTAAAACCACAATGAGATACCATCTCACCCTGGCATTACTGGCAGGAATCAAAAACACTGGAAATAACAAATGTTGGCAGGGCTGTGGGGAGATCAGAACACTTATGCACTTCTGGTGGGAATGCAAAATGATACAACTATTTTGGAAAATGATATGGCGCTTCCTCAGAAAGCTAGAAATAGACATACCATTCGATCCATCAATCCCACTCCTAGGAATATATCCTAGGGAAATAAGAGTCGTCACTCGAACAGACATATGTACACCTGTATTCATGGCAGCATTGTTCACAATAGCAAAACGATGGAAACAACGTAGGTGCCCATCAACAGATGAATGGATAAACAAACTATGGTACATACACACAATGGAGTACTATGCAACAAGAAAGAACAACAATGAATCTGTGAAGCATCTCATAACATGGATGAAACTGGAGGACATTATGCTGAGTGAAATAAGTCAATCACAAAAGGACAAATATTGTATGAGACCTCTATTGTAAAAACCCATGAGAAAGTTCACACACAAAATGTAACAATCTTTGTTGGTTACCAGGGATTGGAGGGATGGGGGGGGGGAATATTAAATAGACAATAGATAAGTGGTATCTTGGGTGAAGGGTGAGACAGTACACAATACAGGAGAAATTAGCACAACTTGTACAAGGAAAGGTCATGGAAGCCCCATAGACACATCCAAACTCCCTGAGGGACTGAATTGCTGGGCGGAGGGCTATGGGGACCATGGTCTCAGGGAACATCCAGCTCAATTGGCATGACACAGCTTATAAAGACAATGCTCTAAATTCTACCTTGGTGAGTAGTGTCTGGGGTCTTAAAAGCCTGTGAGCGGCCATCTAAGATACTCCACTGGTCTCATCCCTTTGGGAGCAAGGGAGAATGAAGAGAACAGGATACAAGGAAAAGATTAGTCCGAAGGACTAATTGTCCACTGTTACCAATGCATCCACCAGACTGAGTCCAGTACAGCTAGATGGTGTCCGGCTACCACCACTGACTGCTGTGACTAGGATCACAAGAGAGGGTTCTGGACAGAGCTTGAGAAGGATGTAGAGCATAATTCTAACCCACAAAAAAAAGACCAGATTTACTGGCCTAAAGGAGGCTGGAGAAATCTTAAGAGTATGGGCCCCAGACACCCTTTTAGCTCAGTGGTGAAGCTACCTCCAAGGTTCACTGTTCAGCCTGGGAGTGGACAACCCCGTAAAACCAAAGGAGACTAACGAGGTACAGGAGTCCAGTGACATGGGCCAGAAAGCAGAAGGGGACAATGAAGCTGGTGATTGGGAACCCAAGGTTGAGTAAGGATATTATTGAGGTGTTGTGAGATTGTTAACCATTGTCATAGGGCAACATTTTTACTAACTGTTAAATGAGAAACTATTTTTTTATGTAAGCCTTCATCTTAAGTGAGAACAACAGCACAATTTGAAGAGTGTAGCCAATGTGACTGAACTGTGTATGTAGAAATTTTTGAAATGGTGTATCTTTGGCTATGTGTATTTTCACCCCCCAAAAAAAGGTTGAGAAGTTAGAGGGCTGATATGTTGTGGCGTTGTTAGCCAATGTCATGAAACAACATGTGTACTTCTATTTCATGAGAAACTATTTGTTCTGTAAGCCTTCAAGTACAATAAAAAAAATTTTTTTTAATAAAAATAAAAATAAATAAATTATAATTCCATGGTCAGTTTTGTGGTTTGTTTCAACTTCTGGCACTAAGCTCAAGCACAGCAACACTTGTGAGGTTGGTGCAGGAGCCGGCAGAGTTTCATTCTGTTGTACATAGGGTCGCTATGAGTCGGAACCGACTCGATGGCACCTAACAACAACAACAAATATATATATAAACACACACACACACACATATGTAAGTATATACTTTGCTTTAAAATCCCTGAAACTGGACCCAACATGTAACTATGAAGCATAAATTATCTAACCAGTTAAAAGTTAGATAATTATATGGAGTTAATATAGATATGTGGTTGTTGTTGTTAGGTGCTGTTGAGTCAGTTCCAGAACGAAACATTGTCCAATACAATTTTAGATATAAATATAGTTATAATTATATAGTTAAGATACAATTAAAGGTATCAAACAGAACAATAATATAAATATATATTTTCTTCATTAGGACTTTGAGATAGAGGTTTAATAAACAAAAATAATTAAAGAATAATAAAATTATCTGTAATTTAAGAAATTATTAAAAAAGTAAAGAGTATTTTCCTCTGAGATATGATATTAATATATTTTTCTAGAATCTGCTTATAACTCTTATATAAGCCTTACTATGACCCTTAACACATGGCCCTGCTATAAATTTAACCCTTTCTGAATCTGACAATTTGATTTTAGATACTTTTAGTATCACCTTTGACAACTTTATTTTCCTTTTTCTGAATGCTGTATTTCTTTTTGCTTTTTATTTTATTATCCTTTAGGTGAAAGTTTACAGCTCAAGTTAATTTCTGTTTTGAAAATTTATACTCATATTATTTTGTGACACTGGTTGCAATCTCCACAATGTGACAGCCTGCTCCGCCTTTCCACCCCAGTTTCCCTGTTTCCATTCATCCAGTTCCTGTCTCTTTTTGCCTTCTCATCCTTCTTTTGGACAGGAGCTGCCCCTTTGTTCTCATATATCTGACTGAACTAAGAAGCACATTCCTCACACGTGTCTTAGGCTGGGTTCTCTAGAGAAGCAAAACCAGTAAAGTGTATAAATATATATATAGAGAGATTATATCAAGGAAACAGCTCACGTGATTGTAGAAGCTAGAACGTCCCAAGTCCGTGGATCAGGGTAGAGGCCTCTCCCAGCAGAAGCTGGCAATCCCAAGATCAGAAGGTCACAGAGCAGGGCTCCCACTCACAGGCTGTGCAGATGGATGAATCTCAGTTTGGGCAGATAAGCTGACAGCTCAAGTCCCAAGAACAGGAGATGAGACGACAAGAAGCAGCCACAGAATCCAGAGAGAGCAAAAAGCCAGAATGTCTGCTTATATACAGATGCAGACCACACCCCCAAGGAGACTCCCTTTCATCTGATTGGCTACTCACAGTATATTCAATCATGGGAGTGATTACATTAAAACATGGAGAATCATGGCCCAGCCAAGTTGACACACAAACTTAACCATCACAACATGTATTAATTTTTTATTTTATAGGCTTGTCTAATCTTTGTCTGAAAAGTGGGCTTCAAGAATGGTTTCACCTGGGAGCCATAGTTTCGGAGGTTCCTCCAGACCCAGACTATTAAGTCTGGTCTTTTCACATGAATTTAAATTCTGTTCTACATATTTCTCCTGCTCTTCCTGGGCTTTCTGTTGTGTTTCCTGTCAGGACTGACATTGGTGGTAGCTGGGCACCATCTAGTTCTTCTGGTCTCAAAACTCTGTATTTTTGATGGTTGTTATTACTGTATAGATTCATATTTTGGGGAAGAAAAAAAAAACCTTGTTGAATATGTTCTGCAAATGCCTTTTACCAAATGCCTACCGTGGATGCCCTAGGCTGTAGATATGGCAGTGGTGATAATGGGCAGTTTTAGACAGTTTTGGTTTTTCCACTCTGTTATTAATAAAGATTAAGGCTTTAGTAGCATGAATTAATATATATTTCGAAGGACAAAATATTTTCTTGCCTAATTTGGTTTTTATCTCATTCACACTCTCTAAGTTTGGATTACATACTTTAGGTATATGAACTCCAAAATACATAATTCACTTTTTCCAATTTTAATTTCTATAATACTGAATTGGCTGAATCCAGTAATTGAGATAACACAATTTTATTATACTCTCAGACAGCATTTTACACAAAAACCTATCAAAGTTATGATATTATACTAAAATCACTTATTTTTCTACCTCTTTAGACTGTAAACTTCTGAAGAGGAGAAGTTAAGTTAAAGAATCTAGTTATAGTCTGTTACAAAATTGCTGAACAATAAATATTTAAATGATCTTTCAGAGATTTTGGTATAGGGCAAATTAGAATTAACAAACAAACACTGGAATAATGCAGTTAAGTTAATGTTAAAACACAGTTATACTTTTATATCAAGAAGACTTTTTTGCACTTTCTGATTTTGCTGTCTTTTGGTGTAACAGTGAGTTTATTAATCACTTTATTAAGACCAGACTCTGCAAATATATTTGAAAACAGCAATATTCACCATCTTCATTTTCTACGTTGCACATGTGTGAAATAGTTTTTCATTTAAGCCAGAGCTTCTACAATATGTAGTTCTACTTTAGTCCAAATAAATGTGAAAACAAAGTTCATACTGCCTTTGAAGTTGTTTAATTTGAATTCAGTGGAATTACTATAAATGAATCAGCATCATCTAAATGAGAGTGATAGACTAACTCAGTTAAATAAAAAAAAAAAAATCTTGCTCTTTGAAGAAAGTTGCAACAGGATAGTTTACTTCAAAACCAGTATTAAGCTGAAAGTAATTTTTATTATTGGATTTACACAAATGATTTACTTGACTTTCCCTTGCAATTTCTCTTATACAAGTTAGGACATTAACAGTGCTGATGATTAACAAACAACCTAGTCACTATTATAAAAACTCACGTTTAGGGTCTATTCATCTTAAAACCTACTGCTACTCCATCTCTCTTTCTCTCTCTTTATCTTTTCCTCATCAATCCTCTCTTTGTTGTTTATACTCATGGAACTGCCTCTAACAATGGCTTACATGTATTATTGATTTTTTTCATATAATTTACTGTGTCCCATAGCTGTCCCCTGATTTGTTTATGTAAATTTGTTTCATCAGAACATCCTCTAAGATTTTGTTCATTTCTCAATAAACTAACATCATTAACTCACTGCTTACAACACATGAAGTCTCCCAATCTCCAATGATTTTTAAATATCTTAGCCTTCAAATACCTGAAGTGTCCATTTTCCTCCCATCTGTATAATAATGCTAATATAAAGTCTTATATTAATTGGAAAATAAGGAATGTCCAAAATCAGAATAAACCCCAAACTTTTTTTTTTATTGTGCTTTAGGTGGAAGTTTAGAGCTCAAGTTAACTTTTCATACAAAAAGTTATGCACGTATTGCTATGTGACCCTAGTTGCAATCCCTATAATGTGACAGCACACTCCCCCTTTCTACCCTGGGTTTCCCGTGTCCGTCCAAGCAGCTCCTGTCCCTTCCTGCCTTCTCATCCTGCCTCTGGACAGGAGCTGCCCATTTGGTCTTGTGTCTCTGGTTGAACTAAGAAGCACACTCTTCACAAGTAATATTTTATGTTTTATAGTCCAGTCTAATGTTGTCTGAACAGCAGGCTTCGGGAATGGTTTTAGTTCTGGGTTAACCGAGCATCTGGGGACCATGGCTTTGAGGGTTCCTCCAGTCTCAGTCAGACCATTAAGTCTGGTCTTTTTACATGAATTTGAGTTCTGCTCCACACTTTTCTCCTACTCTGATCAGGGACTTTCTGTTGTGTTCCCTGTCAGGGCAGTCATTGCTGGGGTCAGGCATCATCTAGTTCTGCTGGTCTCAGGCTGATGGAGTCCCTGGTTTATGTGGCCCGTTTGTCTCTTGGGCTAATATTTTCCTTGTGCCTTTGGTGCTCTTCATTCTCCTTTGCTCTCCAAGTGAATTGGGACAAACTGGTGCAACTTCAATGGCCGCTAACAAGCTTTTAATACCCCAGACTCAACTCACCAAAGTGGGATGTAGAACCTTTTCTTAATAAGCTTTGTTATGCCAATTGACCTAGATGTCCCCAGAAATCATGGTCCCCAGACCCCTGCCACTGATATTCTGTCCCTCAAAGTGTTCGTGTTCAGGAAACTTCTTAGCTTTTGGTTTACTCCAGTTGTGCTGACTTCCCTTGTATTTTGTGTTGTCCTTCCCTTCACCTAAGATGATTCTTGTCTACTATCTAGTTAGTGACTTCCCTTCTCCCTCCCTCTCCACCCTCGTAACCATCAAAGAATACTTTCTTCTATGTTTAAACATTTTTTTGAGTTCTTATAATAGTGATCTTATATAATATCTGCCCTTTTGGGACTAATTTCACTCAGCATAATGCCTTCCAGGTTCATTCATGTTGTCAGATGTTTTGAGGATTCGTAACCATTCTTTACTGGTGCGTAGTATCCCATTGTGTGAATATACCATAATTTGTTTATCCATTCATCCACTGATGGGCACCTAGGTTGTTTCCATCTTTTTGCTACTGTGAACAATGCTGCAATGAACATGAATCTGCATGTATCTATTTGTGTGATGACTCTTATTTCTCTAGGATGTATTCCAAGGAGTGAGATTGCTGGTTTGTATGGTATTTCTATATGTAGCTTTTTAACAAAGCATCAAATCGATTTCCAAAGTGGTTTACAATTTTCCATTCCTACCAGCTGTGCATAAGTATTCCAGTCTCTCCACAACCTCTCCAACATTTATTATTTTGTAATTTTTGGATTACTGCTAGCCTGGTTCGGTGAGATGGTACCTCATTGTAGTTTTGATTTGCATTTCTCTAATGGCTAATGATCGTGAGCATTTCTTCATGTATCTGTTAGCTGCCTGAATGTCTTCTTTGGTGAAGTGTCTGTTCAAATCCTTTGGCCATTTTTTAATTGGGGTATTCATATTTTTGCTGTTGTGGTGTTGCAATCTTATAGATTTTAGACATTATACCCTTGTCAGATATGTCGTAGCCGAAAAATTTTTCCCAGTCTGAAGGCTGTCTTTTTACGCTTTTGATGAAGTCTTTTGATAAGCATAAGTGTTTGATTTTTAGGAGCTCCCAGCTACCTAGTTTCTCTTCTGGTGTTTGTGCATTGTTAGTTGTGCATTGTATTGTGTTTAAGCCATGTATTAGGGTTCCTAGCATTGTCCCTATTTTTTCTTTGTAGTTTTAGATTTTATGTTTAGATCTTTGTTCAATTCTGAGTTAGTTTTTGTCGATGGTGTGAGGTATGGGTCTTGTTTCATTTTTTTGCACATGGATACCTAATTACGTGAGCACCATTTGTTAAAGAAACTGTCTTTTCCCCATTTAACAGACTTTGAGCACTTGTGAAATATCAGCTGCTCATAGGTAGATGCATTTACATCTGGATTCTCAATTATGTTCCATTGATCTATGTATATGTTGTTGTACCAGTACCAGGCTGTTCTCACTACTATAGCACTATAGAAGGTTCTATTATTAAGTACTGTAGGGAATCCCACTTTGTTCTTATTCTTCAGTAATGCTTTAATTATCAGGGGCCTCTTCACTTTCCGTATGAAGTTGGTGATTTGTTTCTTCATCTCATTAAAAAATGTCCTTGGAATTTGAATCAGGATTGCAATGAATCTGTAAATCACTTTGGGTAGAATTGACATTTTCATAATGTTGAGTCTTCCTATCCATGAGTATGGTATGTTTTCCTACTTATATAAATCTCTTTTGGTTTTTTGCAATAGTGTCTTTTAGTTTTCTTTGTATAGGTCTTTTACGTCTCTGGTTAGATTTATTCCTCAGTTTATTTTTATCTTCTCGGGGGCTATTGTAAATGGTATTGACTTGTGATTTCCTTTTGGAAGTTCTCTTTGTTGGTGTAGAGGAATACAACCAATTTTTGTATGTTTGTCTTAAATCCTGATACTTTGCTCAAATCTTCTATTAGTTCAAGTAGTTTTCTTATGGATTCTTTGGGGTTTTCTGTGTATAAGATCATATCATCTGCAAATAGAGATACTTTTACTTCCTCTGTACCAGTCTGGATGCCTTTCATTTCTTTTTCTTGCCTTATTGCTCTGGCTAGGACCTTCAGCACAATGTTGAATAAGAGTGGCGATAAAGGGCATCGTTGTCTGGTTCCAGTTCTCAAGGGGAATACTTTTAGCCTTTCTCCATTGAGGATGATGTTGGCTGTTGGCTTTGTATAAATGCCCTTTCCTATTTCAAGAAATTTCACTTCTATTCCTATTTTGCTGAGAGTTTTTTTTTATCATGAATTAGTGTTTGACTTTGTGAAATGACTTTTCTGCATCAATTGGTAACATCATGTGGTTCTAATCTTTTGTTTTACTTATATGATAGATTACATTGATTTTCTAATATTGAACCACCTCTGCATACCAGGTATGAATCTCACTTGTTCATGATGAGTTATTTTTTTGATACGTTGTTGAACTCTATTGGATAGAATTTTGTTGAGGATTTTTGGGTCTGTGTTCATGAGGGATATTGGTCTGTAATTTTCTCTTTTTTGTGGTGTCTTTTCCTAGTTTTGATAGCAGGGTTAAACTGGCTTCGTAGAATGAGTTTTTCAGTATTCCATCCTTTTCTATGCTCTGAAGTACCTTTAATAGTATTGGTGTTAACTCTTCGCTGAAAGTTGCTAGAATTTTCCAGTGATGCCTTCAGGGCCAGGGCTTTTTGTGGTTGGGAATATTTTTTATTACTTCTTCAATCTTTTCTTTTGTTATAGGTTTATTTAGTTCTTCTACCCCTGTTTGTTTTTGTTTAGGTAGGTAGTGTGTTTCTAGAAATGTACCCATTTTCTCTAGGTTTTCAAATTTGTTGGAGTACAATTTTTCATAGCATTCTGTTATGATTCTTTTAATTTCAGTTGGGTCTGTTGTGATATTACCCATCTTATTTCTTATGAGGGTTATTTGCTTCCTCTCCTGTTTTTCTTTTGCCAGTTTGGTGAATGGCTTAAAAATTTTGTTCATCTTTTCAAAGAACCAGCTTTTGGTCTTGTTAACTCTTTCAGTTGTTTTTCTATTCTCTAGTTCATTTATTTCTGCACTGTTTTTTTTATTATTTCCTTTCCTCTGGTGCCCAAGGTTCTTCTTTTGCTGCTCGTTTTCTATTTGTTTGAGTTATAGGGTTAATGTTTTGATACTGGCCCTTTCTTCTTTTTGGATGTGTACATTTATTGTTATAAATTGAACTCTGAGAGCTGCTTTTTCTGTGTCCAAAGGTTCTGGTAGGATATGTTTTCATTCTCATTTGATCCTGTGAATTTCTTAATTCCGTCTTTGATTTCTTCTATAACCCAGTAGTTTTTGAGCAAGGAGTTGTTCAGTTTCAATGTATTTAATTTTTTTTTCCTTACTTTTTCTGTTATTGATTTCTACTTTTATAGCTTTATGGTCAGAAAAGATGTTCGATGTTTTGGATTCTGTTAAGGCTTGCTCTGTGGCCTAATATGTGTTCTATTCTGGAGAATGTTCCATGTGAATTGGAAAAGAAAGTATACTTAGCTGCTGTTGGGTGGAGTGTTCTGTATATGTTGCATGAGATCAAGTTGGTTGATTGTGGCATTTAGATCTTCCATTTCTTTATTGAGCTACTTTCTAGATGTTCTATCCTTCACCAAAAGTGGTGTGTTGAAGTCTCCTACTACTATCATGGAGCTGTTTATTTCTCTTTTCAATGCTGTTAGAGTTTATATATTTTGGAGACCTGCTGTTGGATGCATAAATATTTATTATGGTTATGTCCTCCTGGTGTATTGACCTTTTACTTATCATATAGTACTCTTTAATCATTATCCTTTGTGGTGGATTTTGCTTTAAAGTCTATTTTGTCAGAGATTAATTTTGCCACTCCTGCTCTTTTTGATTGTTTTTTGCTTGATATGTTTTTCCATCCTTTGAGTTTTAGTTTGTTTGTGGCTTTGAGTCTAATTGTGTCTGTCTTAGGCAGCTTATGGAAGTGTCATGTTTTTTAATCAATTCTGCCACTCTCTGTCTCTTTATTGGTGCATTTAGTCCATTTTTATTTACTGTAATTATTGATAGGTATGAGTTTAGTGCTGTCATTTTGATATATATAATATTTTTGTGGTGTTGACAATTTGTTTCATTTAATTTTCTGCACTTAGTTGTTTTTCCTTATGTATTTTCTTTTATCTTTTTCATTGCTGTTGATTTTGTATTTGCTGAGTCTTTATGATTTTCTTCTTTTTTATTTTGATGTGTAGGTTTGTTAGTTTCCTTTGTGGTTACCTTAAAATTTACCACTATTTTTCTAAGTTTAAATTAATCTTTTATTTCTTGATATCACCTTAACTTCCTCTCCATTAGAAAGTTCTATGACTACAATATTTAGTCCCTTTTTTGTTTTTCTGTTGTCATCCTTTATATATTGACATCTCTGTTTCCCTGTTTTCAGTTCTTTAGCTTTGACTTATTTTTTTCACTTCCCTATCTGGGTTGATATTCGGTTGTTCTGTCCTGTGTTCTAGTCTTGGATTGTTACCTGATTGTATTGATTTTCTAACTGGAGGACTCCCTATAGTATTTGTTGTAATTTTGGTTTGGTTTTTACAAATTCCCTTAACTTTTATTTATCTGGAAATACCTTAATTTTGCCTCCATATTTGAGAGACAGTTTTGCTGGTTATATAATTCTTGGCTGGCAATTTTTTTTTCCTTCAGGTCTTTAGATATGTCATCTCATTGCCTTCTTGCCTGCATTGTTTCTGCTGAGTAGTCAGAGCTTGGTCTTATTGACTGTCCTTTGTAGGTGACTTTTCATTTATCCCTAGCTGCTCTTAAAATTCTCTATCTTTGGTTTTGGCAAGTTTGATTATATCTGGCTGACTTTCTTTTGGGATCAAAAGTCTGGCTACAAAAGCCACCCACCTACGTGCTTTAGGGGACAGGGATATGCCTTCCACCTAGGCACTCAGGGGAAGCCATCAGCCCCCTACCTTGCTTAGCACATAAATCCTTACTGCGGCCAGATACCTATGCCTACTCTAGTCACCCCTACGTAGCCCTGTCCATCTAGGACTGTAGGTGCAAAACTTCACCACACACTTGGTGACCAAGGACCTGGACACCTGAGCTGAATCCACACAAGAAAGGTAAACAGACTCCTGGGCTTGCGTACTTAGTAGCAGCTCTAACCACCAGGTGACAGGTCGTGAGAGCTTCAAAGACACCAATAATCAAAGTAGTTCACACAACCAGCCTATTTGGGCATATCAAACCAAAATAAATCAAGAAGCTAGAACACACTAAGTGAACATGGGTTCAATGAGCTTCTTGGATAGATATCTTCTTATATTTCATGATATCAGGAAAGTTTTCTGCCAACAAATCTTCAGAAATTCTCTGTGAATTTTTTGTCATCTCCTCCATTTTGATACTCCAGTCAGTCACAGGTTATTCGTCTTGATAGAGTCCCACATAATTCTTGGGGTTTCTTATTTTTTTTAATTATTTTGTCTGATTTTTCCTCAAATAAATTGTTGTCAAGTGCTTTATCTTCAATCTCACTAATCCTGACTTCTACTGCCTCAATTCTGCTTCTATGATTTTCTATTGAGTTGTCTAATTCTGAAATTTTCTTGTTTATCTTTTTGGATTTCCATTTGCTGTCTCTGTATGGATTCTAGCAGCCTGTTAAATTTGTCATTTTGCTCTTGTATAGCTTTCCTAAATTCCTCTACTGTTTTGTCTGTGTGTTCTTTGGTTTGGTCTCAGTTTTGTCTGATCTTCTTGATCTCTTGAAGTGCTCTGTAAATTAATCTTTTTATTCTACCTCTGGTAATTCCAAGACCTTTCTTCCTCTGAAGTTTTCCTGGTTCTTTATTTTGGTCACTTGCTAGAGCCATCATGTTCTGCTTCTTTATGTGATTTGATATTGACTATTGTCTCTGAGCCATAAATAAGTTATTGTATTTATTTATTGTATGTTAGCTTACTGTGTTCTAGCTTCTTGATTTATTTTGGCTTGATATGCCCAAATAGGCTGGTTGTGTGAACTACTTTGATTATTGGTGTCTTTGAAGCTCTTACATCCTGTCAGCTGGTGGTTAGAGCTGCTACTAAGTACGCGAGCCCAGGAGTCTGTTTACCTTTCTTGTGTGGATTCAGCTCAGGTGTCCAGGTCCTTGGTCACCAAGTGTGTGGTGAAGTTTTGCACCTACAGTCCTAGATGGACAGGGCTACGCAGGGGTGACTAGAGTAGGCATAGGTATCTGGCCGCAGTAAGGATTTATGTGCTAAGCAAGGTAGGGGGCTGATGGCTTCCCCTGAGTGCCTAGGTGGAAGGCATATCCCTGTCCCCTAAAGCACGTAGGTGGGTGGCTTTTGTAGCCAGACTTTGGTCACCCAGTGCTGTTGGCTATAAGGACTAGGAGGCACAATTTATTTTCAGATCCCAGTAGTGGTGGCCAGGTGGAGTGGGTGGAGCCACCAGTTCTCAGACCACTGATATGGGTAGGTGAGGACCCTGTTTAATGGGCAGGGTGGTGTCAAATGTAAGGAATCTGCCATGCCCCCTTAGCTGTTGCAGTTGAAAATAGCTTCAGGTGTATACCTTGTTGTACTATGCTAATGAAAGCCTATGCTGTTGAATGGGCCCGCGCAGGTCTAGGCAGAAGTGAAAGGCATTCGAAGTCTGTGGACCTCTTATGCCTGTGCCTAAGCAAAGGGGCGGTGCCTGCCCTGTGCTTCTGGCTTAGGGTAGCTGGCAGTTTTGTTTTGGTTTTTTTCCTGTTTGTTCATTTGTTTATTTGTTCCCTCCCCAAAGCTGGGAGACTGTCTTGGGGGTGAAAAGTCCCACTTCCGGCCTAGGGGGCGTGGCAACTGCTGAACACTGCTGGACTGAGACCTGGAACCAGAGCAGAGCAGGAAGGGGGTGGGTGAGGGCAAGAGAGACACTTCTGAGATGGGGGAAGTGTTATTTTGATCCTGCCTGATAGGTTAAACACTTGCACTTAGCTTTCCTAGATTCGGTGTCGCTTACCCCTGGCTCCAGAGGCTTGTGCACACTCTCTGCCACGTGGTTTTTCCCGACATGGAAAATGTGTCCCTAGCGCTACTGCTTGCCTCAGTCCACCTGCGTAGCCAATCCAGCCTGTAGGGTGCTGGACAGGTCAGGTCTGGCACTTTATAGCTGCTTCTGAACTGTTTCTCCCTCCCCCTGCCACTCAGTCTGACTCCTCAGCTTTGTCTTTGATGTTCAGGGCTCCTAGATTGTCATATATAATGGATTCAGTTGTTTTTTCGGGTCTTTGTTGTAAAAGGGACCACAGGAAATGTCTGACTATTCTGCCATCCTGGCTCTGCCTCTCCCAATAACTCTAAACTTTTAATGATTTAGTTTAACCTTACTTAAATTAATTTCAGACGCTTCACTGGAAAGTATGCTCCTCACTTTATGCTCTTGGAACACATTTTTCCAACCACTTCTCTTTTCACTCCAGTGTTTCTAATCTTCTTGAAAGCATCCTTAAAATTTACACCTTAATTTATTTGTTTTTCAATCATTTATTTGTATTTATTCATTTATTCATTTACATGTCCCCCTTTTAGAAGATAACATTTCAATCTTCAATAGGTTTTTGAAAATAAGGAAACCTTATTTGAAAAGCAGGTTATGGGCCCCACTCCAAAAATATGGGATAGAATTGAAACACGGCATTTGAAGAAGCTTCCCAGGTGATTCTAAGAAGCTTCCCAGGTGATTTTGACTCAGGGGGAATATGAACTCTGATTTAGACAGTCACCTTTTTTCATATTCACTCCATTTTCAGTATGTTAATTGTGGACAGGACTCATCAAAGTCTTATAACTTACATATAAATCTAAAAATTTTGTCTATAAACATCAGAGTTATTATGCATTAAAACAGAAGTCAACATTGTAGGAAGCAATACATAGTATAATTTTTAAAAATTAAATGAATAATTTTAATAATAGAACAATTATTACTAATAATCAAGAGAGGTTACTTACTGAAAAATGAGCACAGTTAGGAAAATTTTAGCATACAAGTACCAAGGGAACTCAGCTGAACAAACCGTTAAACTATTGTTTCTTGCATTCTAGTGCTGGTTTTGTTTACCTTAAATTGGATTTATAGACAGAACTGATAGTGATATGAAATGTATAAAAAATATACCTAATTCATTATTTTGGAAATTGTGTAAAATATTTCAACACATTATTTCAAAGCAAAATTTCTTTTTACCAATATTATTCCAATTTTATGTACGCAAATGGTAAATTACTGTGACTCTGAAATATGTGGCTTATAATATGGACTATTAAAGAGGCATGATATCAAAAAGAAAAAAAATAAATAAAAAAGATAAATCTTGAGATGAATTTGGAGGAATATGACAATTGTGCTGTTAAAAGGAGAGTAGTGATAGGGCATTCAGACCTTTCAAATCAATACTAATACTGAGAAAGAGGTAAAGATTGTGTATGGTTTCTGATATTTTGAATGATTAGGGTCAATCCCAAAATCAAATACACATGAAGGATCTTGGCCTGTGGTGGTTTGGGTTGGGGCCACGGCAGCCAGAGAACTGGAATTTAGTAGTTCGGTGACTGCAGAGGAGTATCCTGAGGTCTGGGCCTTAACAGCGGCAAGTTGTAGCAGTGGGGAGTCCAAGAAGCAGGGCACCTACTGTAAGCAGCCAAGAAGCTAGGAGGGCTCTGATGCTAGAGTTCTAATGCAACATGGCTGTGGAGATACTGGGACTTAGAACTGCAGTTAAAGTGGGAAAAGTGAATCAGAGATGCTGACACTCAAAACCCAAATGACATTCTGAAGTGTCCTAGATAAGTGCCCCTGCACCAAGAGAAATAGAAGTCATGTGCCAAATTATACCAGCAGGACTCCCAAAGGTTTAGACAATGAAAAGAGCTCACAGAGGTTACCAAACACCAAATGAAGCCATCATAAAGAATAAAATTAGATTTAATCCCCCAAATACTGCAGATGTTGGAATTGACAGGTAGTGAAGATAAAATGGCTAGGTATAAAATATTTAAAATAATAAAAAATGCAATTGCAAATATTTGCATTCAAAAATACTTCCAGAAATAAACAGGTTTACAAAGTGGAACTTCTAAAATGAGTAATACATTTTCCAAAATTAAAGATCAAGCAGCACTTTAAATAGTAGATAAAATACAGTTGAAGAAAGAATTAGTACACTAAAAGATAAATAGGTAAATTTTCCCTCTAACAAAATTTCAAGACATCAGTAACTTCTGGAAGACCCAGTGAACATCCAACGTGCAGGAAGGGTTGCTAAAGTGCATACACTTTGAGATAGATGGGCTGCATCAGTTCATCCCAAGACTGGACAAAAGAAGAAGCACACGTTCTTGTTACAGTACCTTAGCATTCATTTTACCTGTTTGGTAAGGTGAAAACATACCACAACTTCCTGAGTTAGGAAGATATTGTTCCAGGTGATTTTGGGATGACCTTCTTGTCCCAACTCTGCTCCTTCATCCTCAGTGCTCCTGAGAATAATAACTGCTCTAACATGACCTGTAGGACTAGCATGATTAGACATTTTTATTAAAATAATTTTCTCATAACTGCTATGTGACAAAGTTTATTTCTTTTTTTTTTCTGTTTTTTACAAAGCCATGGATAATACTCACTTGCCTATACACACAGATAGACTAGAGACAGAGAGAGAGGGATAGATTTAATTCCAGAGCTTTATACATTGACGTTTTGACCATTGATGTTAATACTACTAAAATTCTGCTTTTTGTGAAAAAGATTTTAAGAAGTACAAAACTCTGTGTAATTGGAATCTCATTTATATTTCCTAAGAAGTGGTTAAGAGTGTGGTTGCCAACCAAAAGACTGGCAGTTCGGATCCACTAACTGCTCCTTGGGAAACCTATGGGGCGGTTCTACTCTGTCCTCTACGGTCGCTATGAATCAGAATTGACTTGACGGCAATGAGTTTGGTTTTTTGGTAAGAGATGTTACAAAGCATAGAATGAACCAATAATCTAAATTCCATGTTTAGGCATTTATTCTGCTTTTCAGATTGCTTAAAAAAATACTAGGTTCATTAATGATGCAATATTTTTTGCAACTCAAATTTTGAGTAGGTTTAAAATATGAACAAAATTTGTACATATTGCCAATATGTTACTTTTGTAATTATGTTCTCGTTTTTTATGGAACCTCATAGGCTCTGTGCCACCTATTTGAATTACCTCACTCTTAAGACCCAGTAGTTTTAAGCTGAAAAGGGGCTATAAAATTACTGAATCATAACTGGATATATAGCAAAGATGTGATCATCTTCACCAACGTAATAATAACTCCAGTAATAATGAACACACTTATAGAAAAATGCACTAGACAGTTTGTAATACCATATTTTTCTTAAACCTAAGTTCATTTAAAAAGTTATATATATACTAATGTGAAAAGAGAATAAAAATTAAAGCTTGACATATCTATTACTATTGCTTTATTAAGTCAGCTATAAAGGCATGCAATGTGAATGATGTGTGCTTTAAGTACTAATGAGAATGTAAACCTTGTATTAATTGGATTATCCTTTATAATAAATACATACAACTAAAAGGTTAATCTGTATATTCTAACAATATACAGGAATTTCCCAACCGAACTCTGAAGCTCAGAACCTCCAATTTATCACTAAGTTGTAGCATGATGGAAATGCTTTGATTCACTCCCCATAAGTAATCAGCAACAGAGCTCCCATTACCTGTATCAAGATCTGAGCACCTTATTCCCTAAGAGCTAGAGATGGTTCTCAAACTAACTTATTTTTAAAGATCCCAGTTAATGGCATAAATTACATAAAATTAAAAATTAAAATAATTGCCCGCATTTGCAAATGCTTGTGTATTAAATAAAGACACTGAATGCCACCAGCGTTTCCAATAGCTTCTGTATTGTTTTTTCCTCATTAATTTGTTATATATAGAAAAAGAGCATGAAAAGACACCTGCAAAAAAACTAGCATATTTTGTTAAGTAACTGTCAATTTGAAAATAGAATTTCATTTTCAAGGTCATCTTCCCTGATTTTATTTTTAAAAAATGCTTCTTAATGAAACTTTATGGCGACCATTTTATGCTGATTAAATATTATAATCCTCTTATTTGTGCCAGTCCCTCGTGCTCCTCACTTTTATTGAACAACGGAACTAATGAAGCTCGCTCAGTGTTGCTGGGTAATTATTACTTACCGTCTGAAGTGAAATTCCGTTCCAAGCCATTTACACTCATCTTCTGAAACTAAATGATTAATGTTGATTTTTGCACATTTTTAGGTTTAATTTTTCAGAGTAATGAAACTATAAATTCCAAGTTCTCGGAATCTTCTCATCTCCTGTTTAATTCTGTATGTAACTGGGAGCAAGCTTTTAATAGAGACGGGAGGACTTTCCCAAATTTAAATCGATTAGCTATTAAGCCACACTAATACATTTAAAGCAAAAGATTTGATTGGTGTTTAAAACCTAGAAAGAAATTTGGAAAAAAAAAATTGGAAATTTACATTATTTCCCCAAAATAGTGTTGCATTTTGGGAGTGCTAATATAGCTTTTTCAATCTAAACAACACTACTCAGGTAATTAGATTTATTCAATACTTACAAAGTGGATTATACTTAACGATACCGATTAATTACCTTATGAGTGTGATGAAAAAATTTACTTTCTTCACTCAGTCCACTATAGAGAAATGTATGATTTCTTGAACTTAACCATAATACTAAAGTTTAACTCACTCTTTTCAGTAAAATGAGAATAGTCATAAATTTATCCCAAACCTGTTTAAGCTTTCCAAGTCTCACTGAACTGATAAACCACCCATAATTAAATTATCAAATGATTGGTTTTGTTTTTGCTATATAAATTATTAATGAAACAAATACAGGTTTATAAAGCAATATATTAGCAATAATAACAACAGATCAAGTGTAGGTTATAACTATCATATTTTAAAATTATTAATTATGATACCTAAAATATGACATTCTTCTTCCTCTAAAGCTTTAACTATAAGATAGCTTTGCTAGTAATAAAGCTTCCATATCTAAATATGTATATGGAAACATAGGAATATTGAATTCAGAATTGGTAATATTTTTCATTTAGAAATAATTGCAAACTTACAAAGATTGTAATAAGTGTAATACAAACATTCAAATACTCTCTTTTCCCAGATCCCCCTTCTAATTCCTAATGTTTTGCCCCATTTGCTTAAGCATTTGTACACATGCATTCTGTCTCTTTCTTGACATACACACACACACACACACACACACACACACACACACACACACACACATTTTTCTGAACCATTTATGGCCCCAACTCTAAATAATACAGTGAGTATTTCCTAAGAATGAGGATATTCTCTTACATAGACATAGTACAATTTAACTTTGATATTATCTACTTACTCTCCATGTTCCAATTTTATCAGTTGACAAAATAATATCTTATATAACATGCTTTTCCCTCAAACACAGGATCCTCTCTAGGATTAGGTGCTGTGTCTGAGTCAAAAAATCAACATCTGTAAGCATGTTTTCTAAACCCACACATATATGAATACTTTGAGATCTGTTCACTTTTTCTTTGCTTTGTTTTGTTTACACTTTTGAGATAATTGTAGATTTACAGAAATAATACGGAAGGGTACCACGTACCCTTTACCCAGTATACTTGCACCAATGGTAACATCTCAGTGTTAACAGTGTGATATTACAACTAAGACACTGGCAATGTATACAATCAAAAGGTTATATATGATTATATTTCTACAACGGTCTTAAAATGACAGAATCATAGAAATGGAAAAACAGATTAGTGGTTGCCAGGGATTAGGGATGGGGGATAAAGTGGAGGAAGGTGAGTGTATCTAGAAAAGGACAACAGAAGAGATCCTTATGGTATTAGAACAACAACAAAAATGTTTCAAAAGGTCAATAAATTTCTCCAGATAAAATGTGTGTAAAACAGACCTGCTGTCTTCAAATGTCACAACCCCCAGAGGAAGTTCTTTAAGCGCAGAAGAATCTTTTAGTACAAAAAATTGGTATCTTCAGATGTACCCAGATGTTTCTAGGTCTATTAGTTATTGAAAACAAATGACCCACATTAGGTTCAATGAATGGCTTTAAGGCTGCAACCTGCTTCGGGAATAAGCAAACATACATAAATAACGACTTTCTTAGACTGAAAGAAAGTCCTGTATCTCCTTTAGAGGAGAGATTATACTTGTAAATTGGCACTGTTACTTTGTTTTTCTCCCTGATGCTCTCATTGGTGACTTCACTAATGAAAATTCCAATAACTGATGTATATTGAAGGTGATGTAACTTTATATGCACTTCGTGAAAAAAAAATATTCATGTTAGATCACTCCGACATCCAACTGCAAAGTATTTGAAAGAAGCCATTACCCAGGGAATAGAAGCCCTGGTGGCACAATGGTTGAACACTCGGCTGCTAACCAAAAGTTTGCTGACCTATCCCCAGAAGAAAGGCCTGAAAATCTGCTCCCGTAAATATTACAGCTTAGAAAACCCTATGAGACAGTTCTACTCTGTCGCATGGGGTCACTGTGTGTTGAAATCAACTCTGTGGCACCTAACAACAACACCAACATAAGTTCCTGTTGAAAAACATGAACTTCCTAACCTGGTTTCCCTTTTGTTGTAAAATCTACACCCTTAATCCAGGAGATGAGAAATTATAATACAGTGACTATTTTATTATGTTTCCCTTCCTTTCTTTTAAAAACTTTAAATACTCCTTTTCTTATTTTTAATTCATTTAATTCTACCTTTAGAGTATATGAAGTAAATATCAGTAAAACTTATACATATACCATTAATAGTAATAGCATGTTAATGCAGAGTGGAAATAAAGCACCGTGTCAAAAGAATGTTCTCTGGGGCCAACTTACGTAAATTCAAATGTTGGATCTTTTATTTAGCTCCCGTGTGACCTTTAGCAAGTTATTTAGGTTCTTCGTGCTTCAGGTTTCTCATGGGCAAAAACAGAAAATAATTTTGCTGTCCTAGAAGATTTTGTGAGGGTTAAAGAAATTAATGATGAAATACCTTTAGAATTATGCTTGGAACAGAGCTAGGGCTCCTAAAACTGTATGTATTTTTAAACCAGGTATACAGCTGATTTTAATCCACTATGTAATTTAAATGATAAATTATTTTAGACATTCATATGGACTTCTAACTTAATGTCCAACTGAAGTAAAACTTATTGAAAATAGACACATTGTTAAAAAAAAGTAGCAGCATTGTTAGTTATTATCATCTCTACCAAACTTTTTCAATGCAATTGAAAGTCTTCAAATAGTTAAGAAAGCATTTAGACATATGAAATTGTTATATATCTATTGAAATACTAAAGGGTTTGCTCTAGAAAGTTTTTTCTAAGTTCAAGACTTAATGATCATATTCTTAACTTCTTTGAGTACCAAACGGAGGTAGTATTTTCATTAAGAAATTCTCAAGTTTATTATTATTGTTAATAGCTGAGCATCCAAAACAACAACAACAACAACAAAAACCCTTTGCCATTGAGTCAATTCAGACTCACAGGGATCCTACAGGACAGCGTAGAACTGCCCCATAGGGTTTCCAAGGAGTGGCTGGTGGATTCAAATTGCCAACCTTTTGGTTAGCAGCCAAATGCTAACCACTGCACCACCAGGGCCCCAATAGCTGAACGTATCTACCATTAAATAAATATATTTATATATACATTGAACTAAGTTCCATTAAAATAATAGAATTAGATTTGAGAAATTTGGAAACTTCTTTTTAATTTTTTTCCAAGTTAAATGCTTAAACTAAAATTCTACTCCCACTCTCAGACTTTTGGAAACACAATTCCATGGCCATTGGTGTTGTTGCTGTGAGGTGCCATCGAGTCGGTTCTGACTCAGTGACCCGTGTACAACAGAACGAAATACCGCCAAGTCCTGTGCCTTCCTCATAATCCTTGTTATGCTTGAGCCCATTGGTGCAGTCGCTGTCAATCCATCTCATTGAGGGTCTTCCTCTTTACCAGATATGTCCTTCTCCAGGGATTGGTCCCTCCTGATAACGTGTCCAAAGTAAGCAAGATGAAGTTTCACCATCCTCACTTCTAAGGAGAATTCTGGCTGCACTCTACTGAGACAGATTTGTTTGTTATTCTGACGGTCCATGGTGTATTCACCCCTGGTAACCACTAATAATAATTAATTTCTATATATTTGCTTATTTAATACAAGCATGATTTCCATCTCCAGGGACTTGTCCTTCCTGATAACATGTCATGCTTGGTACAAGTGAGATCATACAGAATTTGTCTAGTTGCAACGGACTTATTTTACTCAGCATAATGCTTTCAAGATTTATCCATGTTATGACACAAGTTAGGACTTAATTTCTCTTTAAGGCTGAGTAATATTCCATTGTACGCACCCAGAGTTGTTTATCTATTCATCTCTTGACGGACATTTTGGTTCTTTCCATGTATTGGCTATTGTGAAAAATGCTACAATGAACAAATAAACTGGCCCTTAATTTTCAAAAATACAATGCAATCAGAGAATCAATGAAATAATTTGAAAATAATTTTAAAAAGCCCAGAATTGAAAAATGTGATCAACCAAGAAAAGAAGAGTGTATAAATGTTTCTAATGTCTGCATTCCAAACACTATTTCATTGCTGTTAATACACTTTGCAGCTGACAGAATTATTTTTGTTTAACTTGGTTTAGGTATCTTAAACATTCACTAAAATATACAGTGGGATTATGTACAACATGTACCATCCTTTGGTTTTACAGACACTCATTAAGTTTGTGACTGAACACTATAAAAAAAAAGGTAACCTTGCTTCTTGGTTAACTCAATTTGCTAAAAGTTCACTTTTTTCTCCCCATATTTTATCTTTCACTTTAACAAGTATGACTCTAACATTGTATTAGGGCGATGGTAAGAAAATACCAAAAAAGTGGAAGCTTTAAACAAAAAACAAAAAGTTATTTTTTTACAGTTCTGTAGACTAGTATTCTGGACTCAGGCTCCAAAGGAGAGTCCTTTCTTGTCTGTCTCAGCTTCCTACAGCCCCACATGGTCTTTGGACGGTGGATGGGTCTTCACATGCTGTTTTTCCTCTGTCTCGGTTTTTTTGTCCCCTCATCCATAAGGACACCACTCGGATTGCATTATGATCCACTCTTCTCTGGTATGACCTCATGTTAACTGATAACACCTTCAAAGACCCTATTTCTAAACAAGATCACATTCAGGGGTAAGAAGCGTTGAGTCTTTGACATATCTTTTTGGGGGAAGTGATTCAATTCATAACAACTATTCTCAGGATAGTTTTTCTCAATTAATACAACATACTTTTAGAAAATCTGTAAGTGTCATAACATCTATGAAATAATTTCCTTCTTCAAAAAACCTCAGTGATCAGATCAAGCCACATATAACATCTTTGATTAGGAGCTATAGTTATAGACAAAGGAAAGAAAACACATTCTGCAATAGTAATTTCTCTTTACATTCCCATCACTTTTTTAAGGCTTTGAATCCTAAGTATCTCCTAAACACACACACACACACACATACACTGAAGTGTTCTGATTAGCTTAACATAAGCATTATTTTGTTTACTTTTTAGTGATAGAATCTTATAAAAGTTTTTTTTTTTTTTTAAATACTCATATAACAAATTAATAAATGCAACAAAGAACGAGGCCTGGAACATTATAAGGACTTAATACATATTTTATATTACTATTATATTTTAATTATTGAGCATTATAAGGAACACCACTAAGGCCACTGACGCTACATTACAAATGCTTGTTTTCAGCAGAGTGATAGGACTACAATGTGTTTATTTTCTAAAAACATTTACTTAATAATCACTGTCATTAAATGAGGTTAAAACCTGACAGCTCTCTGAATGGCAATAACAACAACAAAAAAGCAGAACTGCCGTCATTAGGTAAATGCAAATTAAAACCAAAATGACATACCATTACATACCTATTAGAATGTCTATAATTAGGAAGACTGGCTACACCAAGTGGTAGCAAGAAACAGCTTAAACTCTTATACACTCTGGTGGGAATGTAAAATGGTACAACTACATTGGAAAAGCAGTTTTGTTTTTTTTTCCTAATGGCGGATTGGTAGCTTCTGTCCTCCACTACAGAAATTCAATCTTTTTTTCAATTTAGTGTATACTTTTTATTATATCTTTCCTCCAATTTTAACCTTCTTTACTCTTTATTGTTTGGCCACTTATTAATTTATTGTCTTTTTCCTACTCTTTTCTTTAATGATTTATAATTTAATTCCATCTTGGTTAAAGAACATCATTTTCTATTTACTGAAACTTAATTTATAGCCCAGCATTTGGTTTATCTTTATATTTCATATGAAAACAATGTGTATGAAAAATAATGTAATGTCATTGGATAAAGCATTCTATAAAAGTCATTTTGTTAGTCATATTTGCTTTTATTTTTTCTCTCTGTTTCTGTTAATTCTTGAGAGAGTAGTGTTGAAATCTAAAAATATATTTGTGGATTTGTGTGTTTCTCAGTGTAGTTCTACCAGACTTTGATTCATGTTTTCTGAAGCTGTGTTATTATGCGTGCATGCATACACACATCTAGAATCACCATGTGTTCCTAACGAATTGACTGCTTTAGCTTTGTTAAATGACTCTATCTCTGATCAATACTTGCTATCTGGAGACTACTTTACTATTAATGTAGCCACTCCATTTTTGGCCATTATTTTTCTATGACACATATTTTTTATTTTCTTATTCCAATCTATTTTTATACTTAAATTGGTTTCATTCAAGACAGCAAAATCTTTGGTATTGCTTTGTTATCCATTCTGACAAGGCATTCTCTTCCTTTCAATTAAGTGTTTCGACCAGTGCTACAGAATTCTGATACTGGTCTATAATATTGCCCGCTGGAAATATAGCTAGAATGAATGAGACATTGCATTTTAAATTCTTAAATCAATTTAAATTTAATTGGCCTCATGTGTCTACGCTACTGAAAAGTTCAGATTTAGACTATTTCCCTTTAAAGTAATTGTTGATATGTTTAGATTTAAATGTGCCGTCTTGTTAGTTGTTTTCCATTTACCCAATCTGTTCTTTGTTTTCTTTTTCCTCTTTTCCTAGCATCTTTTGGATTATTCGAACATATAAATGGTGCTCAATTTTTATTTTCACCGCTGGTCTTAGTCTTAGGCTGGGTTCTCTAAAGAAGCAAAGCCAGTAAAGTGCAGAAACATACATATATAGAGAGATTTATATCAAGGAAATGGCTCACGTGCTTGTAGAGTCTGAGGGTCAGGATAGAGGCTTCTCCTGATTCACATAGCTGCAGAGGCTGGCAGTTCAGAGAGCTGGGCTCTTGCTCACAGGCTGCAAAGATCGACGAATCCCAAGATCAGCAGGTAAGCATGCAGGTAAGCTGCTAGCTCAGGTTCCAAGAACTGGAGATCAGACGAACAGGAGCAAGCTTCAGTATCTAGATTGAGCAAAAGCCCACAAGCCTTGCCAGAATGGCCACTTATATTTGATGTAGGCCACAACCCCAAGGAAACTCCCTTTCAACTGACTGGCTACTCAGAGCAGATCCACCATGGAGGTGATCACATTATATCAAATCTCATCGTGGAGGTGATCATAGCATCATAAGACTGCCAAACTACATCATGACTGTCAAACCGCTGAGAATCATGGCTTAGTCAAGTTGACACACAACCTTAACCATTATAGTCTTTTACCTTGAATATTTTATTTCATTTTTGGTTTACAAAGCATATTTTTAAATTATCACAGCCTTACTTCATGTATTATGTAAGAAACTTATAGTATTACATTTCGATTTTCTTTTTTTTTTTTGCAATCATTACATAATTATTGGCATGTTTATTTCTACGTTGTAAACTTCACAGTTCATTTGTTATTATTTGTCTTCTAAAGAATAGCTTTCAATTTAACTTCTTAAATGAGAAAAAATTATATTTTATTTACCTACATATTTTTCTGTCAACTATTCCATGTGGAAATACATAAAACCAGAAGAAATAATGAGCAACCAAATAGATAAATAGATACATAAATAAGAACAATATTAACTGCACAAAAAATTGTAATATCTTTCATACCTTAAAATATGCATATGCCTAAAATGCATGACAACAAAAACATTGGGGAGAAGGGGATTAAATCAAATTTTAAGTTTCTGAAGCTCTAGCAGTACTTGGTTAGTGATAAAATAATTTCATTTACTCTGTAAAAGGACAGTCAAAATGTGTAAATAAAAGGTTAGCAATAGGACACAATCAAATATTTTTTAAAAATAAATAATAAGGCAAACAAGGAGAAAAAATGACATATAACATAAATATGCTATATAGAAAACAGAGAGTAATATAGAAGATGAACCAAACTATAATAATAATTAAATTAAATTAACTGGATTAAATACTTTAAAGACTAATATTTTAGATTAGATTGAAATATTAAAACCCAGCTATAGTCTACTTATAAGATACATATATTTAACATAGGAAAACTAAAATTTTGGAAGAAAAGAATTTAAGAAGTATCCCAAAATAAAAACCCAAAGAAAACTTTAATAGCTATACTACTATCAGTTAATACAGATTCTATGGCAAGAAATATTAGCAAAGATAATTCATAATGATAAAGGAGTTAATTGATTAAGAAGATATCACAATGTTAAAT
Organism: Dugong dugon; assembly: GCA_030035585.1. Lineage (NCBI taxonomy): Eukaryota > Metazoa > Chordata > Mammalia > Sirenia > Dugongidae > Dugong > Dugong dugon. Next base: position 191,867,311 of record CM057463.1, on the reverse strand, counting down.
CTGTATGCAGCCAATAAAAACCTTCAAAATATATTAACAGAAAAATGGAAAACTAAAAAAAAAATACATTCTTAATCATAGTGGGATGGTGTAACATGTATTACTTGATAGAAGAAGCATTCAAAAAATTAATGATGTACTAATCCAAATAAGACAATTAACAAAAGTGACCTAATAAACAAACATAGTGCACAGCTCCAAACACAAACAATATTTTTTTTAAGTGTGCATAAACATTTACCAAAAAACACTATAGACCACGAAGAAAACCTCAACAAATTTAAAATTTTAAAAGTTTTACACAGCGTGTTGTCTCAGCACAATGAAATTACACTAGAAATTAATAAGAAAAATATGACTATGAAACCCTCAGCATCTGGCTATTAAACAATATGCTTCTAATTCTAATAACAGGGTAAACTATCCATCTGTTACTACTGACTGTGTTTTCTCTTAGTTTTGAGTCATTTTTTTATGCATGTATCATAAGTTTTATTGTACTCCAGACATTGTAAATATTAAAAAACAAAACTTTGTAGACTAAATATATTCATGTATATATATATATATGTATATACATATATATACATATATACACACATATATGTGTGTGTGTGTATACTTATATATAAACTCTATAGGGCAGTTCTACTCTGTCCTATAGGGTCGCCATGAGTTAGAATTGACTCGATGGTAACAGGTTTGGTTTTTGTTTTTTTATGTACATATATATATATACGTATAATTTCCCAAGAAATGCAAGCCCTTACTTCTGTCTGCAATTAGAATGAAGGGTTGATTATTCAGATTCTTTCTAACTGTAATAAGTTCAATTCCTAACTTTCTATGCAGCTGCTACTTTCTTGACCCTGTCAATATTTGAGCCCAATAAATAAACAACAGTTTTAGATGCAGCTAGATAGCTTTTTGATTCAATGCTTATAGGGCCCCAGAATCTAAATGGAAACACTAACAGAATTCATGAGACTACAGGGTTTGTCTCTGTTGCATCACTCTTCCTTCATTGTTATTGTCTTGAAAAAAATAGTGTGAGTGGGGTCAGGCCAGGTGATTTGCTTTTACATTAGGGGCTCATTCAGAGTCCAGTCAATCCCACAGGCCCATACTATCTTTAAGGCTCACTTGCTTTCCCCTTCTTTCGCTGTGTTTTCTTCACCTGTGACTGGCCTGCTCCACAATCCGCTTGAATTTAGATCAAATGCCATGGTACTCAGTTCACCCATAAAAGGCCCGTTTCATTAGGGTTTCAGTTCATTTGGGTTTTCCTAGCTAGCTTATTATAATGATATGGTTTTTTTATTTTGTGTAGGTTTTTTTGTTGTTATTACTATAAGAACAAACGTCTTTCTTATCCTTCTATATGTTAAGTGGAAGTAAACAATATTTTTCTAATTGATTAATTATCCAAAGAAGAAATAAAAGCAGACACTAAAAATACATTGAACCAAAAAAATAATTTATGATAATGTATTAAAATTTGCTGGATACCACAAAAACAATGTTTGAAGCAAAATGTTTAGCCTCAAATGTGTAGACAAGGAGACACTGAAATTCAATGATATTAGCTTCTACCTGAAGAATCTAGATTAAAAACAGCAGATCAAACCTAAGGAAAGTAGAAGGGAAAAAAATAGCATTAGAATTAATAAAATAGAAAATGAATGTACACTAAAGAAAATTTTTCAAAGTTAATTGTATGAAAACTTTAATAAACTTGATAAATTTCTTACAAAGAATAATAAAGAAATAGAGAAAACGCAATATTCACATTAGAAATGAAATAGGGATATCATTATAAATTCTGTACACATCGAAAAGATGGTTAAAGAATGTTTTGTATAATTATGTCAATAAATTTGAAAATTTACATGAAATGTACAGTTTAAAAATACAACTCATAACCAATAAAAAAAGAAATTGAAAATCAGAATAATTTGTTATCTTTAAAGAGATTGGCTAGTTTAAATTCAAGGTAGTGTTTAAGTGCTCCAAATCTCGATGGTAGGAGCTAAAAATTCTTGTGTTCATTTTTGTAGTCTATCCCAGCTTTTTAGCCTCTTACTTTAGTCAACTTTAATATTAAGCAAATATTGTTTTATTGTTTGAAGAATTATTTCTCTCTTGACAGATCAATTTTTAAAATTTTTATTCAAAACTTTTATAGATGTTTCTTTTAGACCTTATTCAAAAGTTTTTTCGTCATTAACTAGATTTTCTAAAGCTTTCTACCTAAATTTTATACAAAAAGAAGCCACCATTTTGCACTAACTTATTCATCCATGTAATGTTAAATTAAATTACATGATTGCCATATCAACCATTTGGGTACCATTGTGTGTGTGTGTATATATATATATATATATACATATACATATACACACATATACATACACATATATATGTTTGTATGTACACATACATGTATAATAAAACAAGAAAGAAATACTCATAAAGATTACAGTCCCCATTTCTGCAACCGATCATGTGGTCATAACTGGTATTTAGAACTACCTCCTTCCATTACATTTCCATATATATATATATATACAAAGCTGTCTCCTTGAAGACTAAGGTGTGCCTGGCCCAAGTCATGGTGTTTTCAATCACCTTATATGCATGTGAAAGCTGGACAACAAACAGGGAAGATCAAACAAGAATTGATGTCTTTGAATTACAGTGTTGGTGAAGAATATTGAATATACCACAGACTGCCAAAAGAATGAACAAATCTGTCGTGGAAGAACTACAGCCAGAGTGCTCCTTAGAAGCAAGGATGGCAAGACTTCATCTCACACACTTTGGACATGTTAGCAGGAGGGATCAGTCCCTGCAGAAGGACATCATTCTTGGTAAAGTAGAGGGTCAGTGAAAGACAGGAAGACCCTCCATGAGATGGATTGACACAGTGGCTGCAAAAATGGACTCAAGCATACCAATGATTGTGGGGATGATGCAGGACCTGGAAGTGTTTTGTTTTTTTGTACATAGGGTCACTATGACTTGAAATCTATTCAAAGGCACCTAACAACAGATATATATATATGTATATATGTATATGTCTGAGGCTGGGTGCTCTAGAAAAGCTAGAGAAGCAGAACTAGTGAAGTGTATATATACATATATAGAAAGAGAGTTTATCTCAAGGAAATGGCTCAGTGGTTGTGGAGGTTGGCAAGTTGCAAAGTGCTTGGGTCATGTATCGGCTGAAGGCATCTCTTGACTCACATGATTGCAGGTGCTGACAAACCCAGAATCAATGGGTCAGGTGGCAGGCTGCTGGCTCATACGGCTGCAGAAGCCAGTGAATCCCAAGTTGGCAAGTCAGATGACAAGCTGCTGGCTCAAGTCCCAAGAACTGGAGGTCAGATGATGAAGAGCCAGAATCCAGAGCAAACAAGCTTTGCCAAAATGTCGATATACATTGGGTGCAGGCCACATCCCCGAAGAAACTCTCCTTACAAACTGATTAGCTGATCACATCATGGAAGTGATTACATTATATTACTTATAAGAGATCAAAAAATGGAGGATGATTACATCAGGTAACAAAATGGCCAATAATTACATCAGATCACAAAATAAAGGATAATTACGTAATACTAAGAATCATGGCCTAGCTAAGTTGACACATAACATTAACCACCACAGTCAACCCCTTATCAACTTGCCACCTGTATACATCTCCTTAAACCATATGTAATCTCTAAATAAAGATAAATTATATTATAAAGTCATACTTGTGCCTAACATGATACAACTAACATGCGTACAACTGAAAACACACAAGCCCCGTTTACATCTTGTATTTTTTAAGTGATGGGATAAGGAAGGTAAGAAAACAAAAATATTTGTTATATATGTATATATTCTCACATACATGTTTAATAAAACAAGAAAGAAATATTCATAACAATTACAGTCCTCACTTCTGCAACTGGCCATGTGGTCATAACTGATACTTAGAACTACCCTCTTCAATAACACTTCTGTATTCCCTTTACCTTCAACAAGTATGTCAGCTGGTCATGGTTCTTTGTCTGGTGGGATGACCCAAACCTTCATTCCTGAAGGGTCTGGGCCATTAGCAGTTATGTTGGAATTGGGTTGCTGTAGTTTTCCATTGACTTAAATCACAGGGCAGATAGTACTAAGAGACACCCTAAGGGATTATCTGTATTCTAGACATATTCTATTCTTCTTTATTCCATCATGTAATATCAATCAAATTTCTCCTTGGTATTCAGAATCAGTAACACCAGCCAATATAGTAACTCTCTTCTTTACCTGGTGATACAGTGGCACGAGGGGCCAAAGTAGCCAGTGACAATGTTAGTTTAATGGAATCAGTGTTGTGTCTCCAGATGGGAACATTCCTCCATTTAGAATAAGACCTCTAGACCCACAGAGCATAAGGTCGTGGGGACAGGAGCAAAAGTCTTGTAAGTGGGTCACTTAGAGTAATAGTGAATGCTGCTACTTCCATTTCTACTCCTTTTGATTCCTGGACCTGTAAATTCTGGCATTGGGATAAACAACACCATATATTGGATGCTGGTTTAGAGTATATACAGCCTCCTGGAGAACATCCCAAACGTGCAAAGTATTGCCACCTAGCTGGCACTGTAATTGTGTCTTTAGGAAGTCATTCCATCATTCTATCAAGCTAGCTGCTTAAGGTTGATGGGAAACCAGGTCTATAGGAACACGGTCGGATGAGTAAATTCCGTGAGATAGGCCCATTGCTGCACTTCATTTGCTGTGATGTGAATCCCTTGATCTGAGGCAATGTTGTGTGGAATATCGTGATGGTGGATAAGGCATTCTGTGAGTCCACGGATGGTAGTTTTGGCAGAAGCATGGCATGTAGGGAAGTCAAATCTGGATCCAGAGTAAGTGTCTATTCTAGTAAGAATGAAACACTGCCTTTTCCATGACAGGAGCAGGTGAATGTAATCAACATGCCACCAGGGTGCTGGCTGGTCACCTTGAAGACTGGTGCCATGTAGGGGACTCAGTGTTGGTCTCTGCTGCTGGCAGATTAGGCACTCAGCAGTGGCCATCACCAAGTTTCCCTTAGTGAGTGGAAGTCCATGTTGCTAAGCCCAGGCATAACCTCCATCCTTGCCGCCATGGCCATATTGTTCCTGAGCCAATTGGGCAACGACAGGAGCAACTGGTGAAAGATAATAACTGGTTTCCGCAGAACGCGTCATCCTATCCACTTGATAGTTAAGCCATTCTCTGCTGAGGTCACCCTTTGATGAGCGTTCACATGAGACACAAATATCTTTACTTCTTTGGCCCATTCAGAGAGGTCAACCCACATACCATTTCTCCATACCTCCTTGTCTTCAATGTTCCATTCATGTTCCTTCCAAGTCCCTGACAATCCAGCCAAACCATTGGCCACAGCCCATGAATCAGTATACAATTGCACATCTGGGTGTTTCTGCTTCCAAGCAATGTGAACAACCAGGTGAACTGCTCCAAGTTCTTCCCATTGGGAGGATTTCCCTTCACCACTGTCCTTCGGGGAGGTCCCAGAAAAGGGCAGCTATGCTGCTGCTGTTCACTTTCGAATATTGCCTGCGTATCACGCAGAACCATCTGTAAACTAGGCACAAGTTTTCTCTTCCTCAGTCAACTCATCATAAAGAACTCCCAATGAGGATATAGGTGCAGACTGCGATGGGAAAGGTAATGGGACAGGAGGGGAGACCAGACCATTTGGGTCGCTTCCTCGTGCAACTTACTTATGCCTTCAGGTCCTGCCCGGGCCCAATCTTGTATACACTACTTCCATTTAATGATGGAGTGCTGCTGTGCACGTCCAGCTTTATGACTCTGTGGTCAGACAACCCCCAGTTCATGACGGGAAGCTCAGGCCCCATGGAGATTTGGTGTCCCATGGTTAAGCGTTCGGTTTATACTAAGGTCCAGTCACAAGCCAAAAGCTGTTTCTCAAAAGGAGAGTAGTTATCTGTAGAGGATGGCAGGGCTTTGCTCCCAAATCATAAGGTTCTGCACTCTAATTTACCGATAACCAAAATCCCATTGCCTTCAAGTCGATACTGCCTCATAGTGACCCTATAGGACAGAGTAGAACTGCCCCATAGGGTTTCCAAGGAGCAGCTGGTGGATTCGAACTGCCTACCTCTTGGTTAGCAGCCGAATGCTTAACCAGTACTCCACCAGGGCTCCAATTCACCAATAGGGGCCCGTAAAAGACTCTAAACAGCATCTCTATCTGTCCCTGACACTTCAAGCACCATAGAATCAGCCAAATTGTATGGGCCAAGTGGTAGAGCTGCTTGCACGGAAGCCTGAAACTTGGCAGAACCTTCTCTTGTTGGGCCCCACTCAGAACTGGCAGCCTTTCGAGTCAGTCAAATAAGCTGGAGTAGCCCAATTGTGCTGATAATCAAATAGTGTATACTCCCTTTAAAATGACATATTCTAACATAAGAGAAATCAAATGACTTATTCAATGCTTTAGAAATATTTATAGATTATATATCTTGATATGTAATATGTTTAACTATTACATATATTTTTATCAGCAATGTCTTTACTAAAGTCACCACGACTTGATTTACTCTTGAAAACACATCAGAAAATATCTAACTAAAAAGATTTATAATTTTGTTGACTCAGTCTAGTATCACAGACCAGAAAAATCATCTATGGCCTGCATATTCTGAATCAATATTTTCAGATCAGCTGATTAAGGACAATCGAGGAGAGTTTTCCTATTTTTCATGAAAATGCAGGCAAAATCATAGCAAAAATTATCAATAATAAACCACAAATAGAAAGAATATCATTTAAAGAACCATCTCTCTGAATTTTATACAATTACAGAGTTTATTATGTCGTTTTATTAATATTGAAGGAAAATTTCAATTGTCATTTTTTTTCCAGGTACTTTTCTTTTTGGGTGTTTGATATACACACTAAAAATGGTTGCATAACATTAAAATTAATTAAAATGTAACCCTTTATGTAGGTTTTGTCTGAGTGGATTTTAAAACAGAATAAGCACACACTCACACACACAAATATGCACATTTTACACAAACACTAAAATGTTAAGGGAAGGACATCCTAGAAGGGGAATAGAGAAAGGAAAAGGGGAGAAATAGAAGTGTGAGAAGAAGAGGAAGAACGAGAGAGAGAGAGGATATGTTGTATTAAAGGTTGAACTGAGACATTTACAGGGTACATTCTGAATTCTAAAGAAATGATGATATAAACTCATAAGTGCCAATTCACCAGGAGTTATTTTAGGCTAATGAGTCTTTACAGAATCTTCTCTTTTTCACAATATTAATTTTACAAGTTTAATTTAATGACCTAATGAAAGAATCAAGTTTATCTTCTCAATTATATTACAGTTTTCAGCTAAGCTGGAAAGCAAAACAAGTTCTCAGTTATTTTAAACAGATAAAATCAGAGAGTTATCAGTTCAGAGTAAAGCAAAATCGCTCTAGTCCCTTCCGGGTTTACACTTGATTTTGTTTACAATTCTTTCCTCTCCTTCCCATTTTAAGTGGTGTTCTGCCTTTAGGGCCAGATTATTTCTTAGGCTGTAGAGATCAATATTATAAAGATATTTGAATTCATCCAATTTTAGTCTTCCCAGGGCCTGCAATTTAATACTGGTAGTTCAGAGGTGATTATTGCTGAAGTATCTCAAGTTGTTACAAAGGGAGCAATATCTCACTGGTGTACTAGATAAAATAACTGGGCTAGGGTGCTGAAAAGTCCCAGCTCAGAGACTATTCACTGAGAATGAGTAAAGTTTTCTCAGCAAAGCAAGTCCCCCACCTGCAGAGGTTCCTAGAATTTTTTTTTTTTTTTTTGGTGAAGTTTTGTTCCATATCCTTAAACATTCTCCTTAACTAGAGCAGAACAAACTCAGCTAAAGAAGGGTGTCCCTGGGAGTGACTTCAAGGCTCAACATCCTTTTTACTGGGCTGTTTTTCTGAACAAAAGGCTTAAACCACCATGACACAGCGGGAGTGAGCGACGTTTGCTTCTGCTCCATCTGCTGGATTTGAATTTGTTTACTGAGGGTAGATATTATGTCATTCTAAGCAAAGTAAAAGCTACAGTGCTTAGCTCTGGTAGCTCTGGGGTAATTTTACTTTCATCTGACTTCATGAAAAAGATATAGTAAGGACTGGAGTACTGATTTGTAGCCATTTATTCAGCATTTGAATATATATCATACAGTAAGTGGTATGTACATTAATAATACTTAAATTAGTGAAGACTGTAAAGAAGCTGTTCCTGTGCAGAGGAAGGAAAAAACAGTAGGAGAAAAAAGACATATTCATATTCCGGCTCTGCTGGTGGTAGACTTAGATAAATATAAACTTAGTTATGTGAATTGCAAATAAGAGTCATTTAGCTCTTCCAGTTATATGATTACACTTTTAATGTTTTAACTATCTTGTGTTTTCTTATTCTAAAATAATACCCATCCACTGCTCTCTAGTCGGTTCTGACTCATAGCGACCCCATACTGTTTCCAAGGCTGTAAATCTCTATGGAAGAAGATGGCCACTTGTTTCACCCGTGGAGCTGTTGGTGGTTTCCAACCACCGACCTTTCTGTTAGCAGTTGATAACTTTAACTACTGCAAAAATCATAAGCACAAATAAGATTTTAAAATCTCATTGTCCATAGTTAACCAGTGATAACATTTTTCTTTATATCCTTTTTTATCTTTTTTCTAAGGACGCTTATTCATACTTTTTTGCTTTATCAAAAAGGGGTCTTATTACACATACTGTTTTGTACATTATTCTCACTTAAAATATAAATTATGAATATTTATATTTGCATGTTCATTAGCAATAATTACAGAATATTCTGCTCTAGCATATAATTAAAATAGAAAGAAATACAGAACTAAGGGTGAAAGTTCCAAATTGTCACCATAACTTGAGAAATAATATCAGTATCATTGAACTCTATTTCCTTTTAATTAATCCACTCCTTTGGAAAGAGGACCCTTTCATACCCAGGACAACAAAGGATGGTATTTTGTAATTGTTCTTGGCTACGCTTCTCAGCCAGATTGCTGTCTTGAAAGTTAAGTAAGGTTAATTACTTTCATTTCTTCTTCATATTTTTTGCCCCTACTGAGAATAAAGAAATTTTAGTAAGGCAAGTCAGAATTAATAGACTCTGAGATAATGACACCAAGTAGACCGTATGTAAAGTGATCCTGGTTGAGAGCATCACTCAGTCAAGGAAAGGACTCTCTTTACAGCTTTGACCTCATTCCGTCTACAATCAACTCTTGTCAGTCAAGGTTCTCAGACTCTCTAAAGAGAATAAAACATTAAAAAGAGCAATCTTTCTCTGTTCTAGCATCAACTGTTTGTAATGCTGCTTTTCTTAGATTTCAGACTTCATTGACTCTGTCTCTTACTGCACTTGCGCCACCTGTCCTGCTTCTTTTATTTAGCAGGACACCTGGCCAGGGCTGCCCCGCTTCTACTCTCTCTTCAATGTGAAAGAGGCAAAGAAAAGGAAGCATTTCAGTCTGTTTTTCCCCTGTTAAAACCATGAGAATGAAAATAGGCATTCTGTAATACACTTCAAAATGCACTTAAAAGAAAATATGAAGCTAATTTAGAAAGTAGATACGTCCATGAGTAATCAGAAATACAATTTAGAAAGTCTGAACTTAATCATTCTCTCTTATTACATAGACTAGAGGAGATAGTCAATAATTGAATAAATTCTGGAGGTAGCCACTGGAGAAGACTGTTTACATATAAAGTCTCCTCAATCCATGGGCAATTTTCCTTTTTCAGGTCAAAGAGAGGGAATTGATTCATTATTCTGGAATAATTCAAGTTCAGATGGAAAGTACTTGCATCATTATCTCTAATATTCATTGTGACTGGTATCTCCAACCCAATAGTTTCTAAACAGCCAACTGAGGAAGGGGCACAGATAAAAGAAATATGCACTGAGTCATCTACTTTTTCCAGGCTTCAGGCAGAGTTGTTTCAGTTTTATCATTTTTTTTTTTTTAATTTAGCAATTTTCTGTCAGATTCCATTTCAAGATGAGTTCTTCTTTAAAATGAGTTCTTCTCATCTTTAAACATCTTTAAATGTTAAACATTTTTTGAAAACCTCTCTCTAATTAACCAAAAATGTGAATCACACTTTATCCACGCCACAGTTAATATTTTTATTAACTAAAAAATTAAACAATACTTTCAAATGATAGAGTTTAATTTGACCCGTAGTTATATTTCAGCTTAACTGGTATTGACAAAAATATGCACTGGGATACAACATGAGCCCTCTCTTCCTGTCGCCAATGACAAGCAAAGTTACTGAAGTGTCTCCTCCCGCTTTTTAAAAATACTAAAACTATTTCAACACTCACTTCTCAGTCTTTTCCATCTCTATTAAATTCTCAATATCCAAGTCGAGAAGCAGCAATTCTGCACAGTGACTAAGACTGGCAGAAGGCTCACGTTTTCATCATATATTATTTCTGTTTTCCCAGTTTCATGCTGCCTTTTTAGTCCTACTCTTCAGCTTTCATGACTACATATTATTCCTACAGTTGAAATACAGTCAACATTAGTTACAGTCACAAGACTTAATAATAGAGAACTGATGTTATGAGAATAATTAAAATGTATTAAAAAGAGGAAAATTCTGTTCATAAAGAGCTGTAATAGAAAAAGCTTTCAAACACATTTTTGGATTTCAAGAAAGATGGCTCTATGAATTCCACAATGAAAGTTTCCTCAGCGTGGCATTTGGAGTAAATGTACTAAAACAAACATAAACACTTTGCTGATAAGAGCCTGAATTCACAGTGGTTGATAATAGTCTGAAGCTCTGGGCCAGCTGGACTCCAGGTCTGAAATAATCATCAATGTGCAGCATTGTCAAACCAAAAGTGTCCCATTTGTGGGGTGAGAGCAGCTGACAAGAAGCAGGGACAAATTCTTAAACCAGGGCCTGCTCAGGAAATGATGTTTAAAAACACAAACGAACAAAGCATTTTCCTAAGCCTATGGCTCATATTTTTCTGGGTGGTGCAAATGATTAACGTGCTCAGCTGCCAAACAAAAGTTTGCAGGTTTGAGCCTACCCAGAGGTGCTTTGGAAGAAAGGCATGGCAATCTACTTCCAAAAAATCAGCCATTGAAAACTCTGTGAGGAACAGTTCTATTCTGAAACACAGAGGGTCACCTCGAGTTGGAACCAACTCAGTGGCAACTGGTACACTCTACTGTACATGTGGCTCATGTAGAGCAGCGTACGTACTAGTGGACAGAAATAAAGAAATCCAAGTATATTGGACTGAGCAACTGATCATTTGTTGTTGTTGTTAGGTATTGCCAAGTTCACCCCCATCTCACGGCGGTCCCATGCATAATAGAACCAAACATTGCTCAGTCCTGCTCAGTCCTCAGTCCTGCAACCATTCCGTGACTGATTGCAAAGCAGACCATTGAAATCCATAGAGTCTCCCCCCAACCCCATTGGCTGAATAGTCAGTCTGTCTTAGGTTAGAAGCTTCACTGAAATCTCTTCAGTATTATAGCAAAATGCAAGCAAATCTGTACAAAAACAGACTGCCACATCTTTCTCCTGCAGAGCGGCTGTTGGGTTACAATGGTTGATCTTTGAGGAAACTTAATATTATGGAAAAGCAGCCAACCAACTGAGTAACCAGGAGATGAACTAACAATGATATATAGACGCAGCACTTTCTCAATACATGCTGCAAATATACCCATGTATGCACTAGTGCCCAAGGGGACACAGTCATGAAAACTTCTTAGCCGTAACCATACACCACCCAGGACTGAGATACTGGGCGTGAAGGCTACGGACCATAGTCTCGGGGGGACATTCAGGTCAACTGGCATATCTTAATCCATATAGATAATGCTGTACATCCTACCTTGGTGAACAGTGACTGGGGTCTTAAAAGCTTCTGAGTGGCCATCTAAGATACAACAACTGGTCTCTTTCCATCTGGAGCAAAGAAGAGTGAAGGAAACAGAAGACTCAAGGAAACAACCAGTCCAAAGGACTAATGGACCACATGAACCACGGTCTCCACTAGCCTAAGACCAGAAGAACTAGATGGTGCCCAGTTACCACTGCTGATCACTCTGACTGGGACCACAATAGTAGGTCATGGACAGGGTGGGAGAGAAATGTAGCACAAAATGAAAACTCATAAATAAGAACAGACTTACTGGTCTGATAGAGACTGGTGACCCCCTGAGACTGTGGCTCTTAGACACCCTTCAAACTTGGAATTGAAATCACTCCCAGAGATCACATGATAGCCATACAATAGGCAGGCTTATAAAATGAGCAGTAACACCAGTAAGGAATGTACACCTCAGAACATTCAACTACATGAGATCTAAGGGGCAGCATTCACTAAAAATCAAAGTTCAGAAGGACAGTAGCAGCAGGAAAGCTGGGTGAATGGACATGGGGAACACAGGAAGGAAGAGTACTGACACATTCAGGGGTTTACAATCAATGTAATCAATGTAGCGAAACAAGCTGTGTATAAATTGTTGAACGGGAAACAAATTTGTTCTGTAAATACTCACCAAAACAATGATGAAATATTTTTAGAAAAGATATTAAAATAAGTACAATGAAGACTCTCAAAGAAATGAAGGAAGTAAAATATTTATAAAAATAATAACAAATCATAAAACAAGATAGGCTATATGAATCAACATCAGACAGAAGTCAAAAAGAATCAATTGGAAATACTAGATAAATATAATTACCATAATAAAAAATTAAATAGGCGTAAACTCTAGAATGAGCACAAAGGAAAAAAGAAATGATTTAGAAGATAGTGCTGAAGAATTCACTCAAAATAAAGCGAAGAGAAATTAATTAATTATGAGGAACTTAAAAGATATGAAAACTTGATTAAGAGACTCCAAAATACGTCACATGCAATTTCCAGAAAGAAATATTAAGACAAATGACAGAAAAGAGTAAATGGCTAAGAATATTCTAAAATCGAACAAATATGTAAGACTTTTGATTAAAGATGCACAAAATTTGTGAAGCAGTGTATTTAAAAATATAACCATATAATAGAGAATCTACAGAACATCAAGAATGAAGAAAATCTTTAAAAAACAGTATCACAGAGATTTCAGAATACTAGCTACAAGAAATACAAAAGGAGCCCTGGTGATACAATGGTTAAACCCTAGGCTGCTCGCCAAAAAGTTGTCAAACCCACCCAGTGGCTCCTCAGGAGAAAAGACATGGTGATCTACTGCTTTAAAGATTATCTATGAAAACCCTGTGATGCAGTTGCCCTCTGTCACATACAGTTGCTATGAGTCAAAATCAACTTGCTGGCACGTAACAACTTCGCCAGTATTTTTTGTTACATATTTCACTTTCCAAATACACAACTGAAGAAAACAAACAAAAAAAGAAGAATCTGGATTTTGATGTAATGAAACAAAACTCTTCTATCAGAAAGCTTTAGAAAATGTTAACACAAAGTTTAATAAAAATTAAATTTATTTTAGATGATTTTCAACATCAGAGTGTAATTTTTTTCCCTGAAATATCTAAAGATTTCCCAGTGAGAATTTTTCTGAAAACAAGTTCTAAATATTATCTAAAAGGAAAAAAAAAAAATGCTTAAGAACATTTTTTTAATTGACAAGGAACAAGGGGTCTGTGCTTAGAAAACTTAAAACATAAAGAAAGCTACAATAATACAAATTATGGTGATGTCATAAAACTTAACAACCCAATCAGCATAACAATGAGGCAACCCAAAGACCAAACCATACCAAACCCGCAGCCTTCAAGTCCATTCTGACTTACAGCAACCCCACAGATCAGAGTAGAACTGCCCCAAAGGGTTTCCAAGGCTGTAAGTCTTTACAGAAGCAGACTGTCACATCTTTCTCCCACAGAGTGGCTGGTGGATTTGAACTGCCAAACTTTTGATTGTCAGCTGAGCGCTTTAACCACTGTACCACCAAGGATCCTAACCCAAAGACAAATCACAAAATATGTAGTGACAGTTTACATGAAAGAAAAACATCCTCACATAAATGTTTAAAAACTCATTTTTTAAAATCAATTATTAAAAATTACTTATAAAATGTAAAATAATATTTGATTCTCACTGTACACCATTACATAAAATAAATTTGAGTAACATGTAAAAAGTATGATGATTTGGATAATGACTTATATTAGCAAATACATAAATGGCAAGTCTCTCTTTTCCAAGCAACCTAAACTGTACTGCAAACACTCTTGCCAATAAAACTGGAATCACACTCAAGGTGTATGCTCTCTCTATATCTTTCTCTTGAAAATCTTTGCTTTATGCCCATTCAAATGAAATAGTTCAGATGATTAGAAAGAGTTTTCCATATTCTTTATCATCAACAGTAAAATACTTTTTGAGTTGATTAAAAGTAACTTGGCCTTCATAGAGTTTGAAGAATGCATGAAATAAGATACAAGAGAAATTTAAAAAAATGGATATATTATAATAACTACATCTTTATTATGCGATGCCAGAATAAATTAGTCAAAAACTAATAGTTTCATAAAAATGACTTTATTCATTTGAACAGTTGTATCATGTGCTTATAATATAAAATGTATCATTGCAAATCAGCTCACACAAAATGAATTCCATCTCAGAGAACAACATGAAAAATATATGCTCTTAAAATAGTTTCCAAATTTATAGATAAGTATATTCTGAACCTAAGTAGTTTTAATTTCAACAAAGACTATGATTAAGACTTACCAATAAATATATAGACAAGTAAGCAAGGTATTGAATATGTAAGTTCTTTTTTTAAAAAAAAAATGTGTTTTAGGTGAAAGTTTACAGCTCAAGTCAACCTCACATGCAAAAATTTACACACATACTGGTATGTGACAATAGTTGCAATCCTTGAATGTGACAGCACACTTCCCCTTTCTACCCCGGATTTCCCGTGTCCATCCAACTGGCTCCTGTAACTTCCTGCCTTCTCATCCTGCCTCCAGACAGGAGCCGCCCTTTTGATCTCAAGTGTCTGCTTGAACTAAGAGGGACAATCTTCATAAGTATTACTTTATGTTTTACAGTTCAGTCTAATGTTTGTCTGAAGAGTGGGGTTCAGGAATGGTTTTAGTTCTGGGTTAACAGTGTCTGAGGGCCATGGCTTCAAGGGTTTCTCCAGTCAGAGTCAGATCATTAAGTCTGGAGTTTCACGTGAATTTGAGTTTTCTTCCACACTTCTCTCCCGCTCTGTCAGGGACTCTCTGTTGTGTTCCCTGTCACAGCAGTCATTGGTGGTAGCCAGGAACCATCTAGTTCTTCTGGTCTCAGGCTGATGTAGTCTCTGGTAATGTGGCCCTTTTGTCTCTTGGGCTAATATTTTCTTTGTATCTTTGGTGTTCTTCATTATCCTTTGCTGCAAGTGAGTTGGGACCAATTGATGCATCTTAGATGGTCACTCGAAAGTTTTTGACACCCCAGACACCACTCGCCAAAGTGGGATGCAGAACATTTTCCTAATAAACTTTGTTATGCTAATTCACCTAGATGTCCCCTGAAACCACAGGCCCCAGACCCCAGACCCAGCTACTCTGTCCCTCAAAGTGTTTGGTTGTGTTCAGGAAACTTCTTGGCTTTCACTTTAGTACAGTTGTGCTGACTTCCCCTGTATTGTGCATTCTCCTTCCCTTCCCTAAGATGATTCTTGTCTACTACTAGTTAGTGAATTCCCCTTTCCCTCCCTCCAACCCCTAGTAAACATCAAAGAATGTTTTCTTCTATGTTTAAAACTTTTCTTGAGTTCTTATAATAGTGATCTCAATATTTGCCCTTTTGCAACTAACTTCACTCAGAATAATGCCCTCCAAATTCATCTACTTGTGAGATGTTCTGAGGATTCATCATTGCTCTTTATTGTTGAGTAGTATTCCATTGTGTGTACCATAATTTGTTTATCCATTCTTATATCAATGGGCACCAAGGTTGTTTCCATCTTTTTGCTATTGTAAACAGTGCTGCAATGAACACAGGGTGTGCATACATCTGTGTGATGGCTCTTATTTCTCTAGGATATGTTCAAAGAAGTGGGATAGCTGGATCGTATGGTACTTCTATTTCTAGCTTTTTAAGGAAGCACCAAATCAATTTCCAAAGCGGTTGCACCATTTTACATTCCCACCAACAGTGTGTAAGTGTTCCAGTCTCTCCACAACTTCTCTAACATTTATTATTTTGTGTTTTTTGGATTAGTGCCAGCCTGGTTGGGGTGAGATGGTATCTCATTGTAATTTTGATTTGCATTTCTCTAATGGCTAATGGTCATGAGCATTTCCTCATGTATCTGTTAGCCTCCTGAATGTCTTCTTTGGTGAAGTGCCTGTTCACATCCTTTGCCCATTTTTTAATTGGGTTATTTGTTTTTTTGTTGTTGAGGTTTTGCAGTATCTTGTAGATTTTAGAGATTAGACCCTTATTGGATAAGTCATAGTCAAAAAAATTTTTCCCAGTCTGTAGGTTGTCTTTTTACTCTTTTGGTAAAGTCTTTTGATTGAACATAAGTGTTTGGTTTTTAGGAGCTCCCAATTATCTAGTTTCTCTTCTGGTGTTTGTGCATTGTTACATATGCTTTGTGTTCTGTTTATGCCATGTATTAGGACTCCTAGCTTTGTTCCTATTTTTTTCTTCCATAATCTTTATCATTTTAGATTTTATATTTAGGTCTTTGATCCATTTGAGTTAGTTTGTGTACCTGCTGTGAAATATGGGTCTTGTTTCATTTTTTTGCAGATGGATATCCAGTTATTCCAGCACCATTTGTTAAAGAGACTGTCTTTTCCTCATTGAATGGACTTTGGGCCTTAGTCAAATATCAGCTGCTCATAGGTGGATGAATTCACATCTGAATTCTCAATTCTGTACCATTGGTCTATGTATCTGTTGTTGTACCAGTACCACGCTGTTTAGACTACTATGGCAATATGATAGGTTCTAAAATCATGCAGTGTGAGGCCTCCCACTTTATACTTCTGCTTCAGTAATGCATTGCTTATCCAGGGCTTCTTTCCATTTCATATGCAGGTGGTGATCTGTTTCTCCAACTCATTAAAAAATGTCATTGGAATTTGGATTGGGATTGCATTGTATCTGTATATCATTTTCGGTAGAATTGATATTTTCACAATGTTGTGTCTTCCTATCCATGAGCATGGTATGTTTTTCCACTTACGTAGGTCTCTTTTGGTTTCTTGCAGTAATGTCTTGTAGTTTTCTTTGTATAGGTCTTTTATGTTTCTGGTTAGATTTATTCCTAAGTATTTTATCTTCTTGGGGCTATTGTAAGTGGTGTTGATTTGGTGATTTCCTTTTGGAAGTTGTCTTTGTTGGTGTAGAGGAATTCAACTAATTTTTGTATGTTTGTCTTGTATCCTGACACTTTGCTGAAATCTTCTATTAGTTCCAACAGTTTCCTTGTAGATGTTTTGGGATTTTCTGTGTATAAGATCCTATCATGTGAAAATAGGTATACTTTTCCTTCTTCCTTACCAATATGGGTGCCCTTTATTTCTTTTTCTTGCCTTATTTCTCTGGCTAGGACCTCCAGCACAAGGTTGAGTAAGAGTGGTGATAGAGGGCATACGTGTCTTGTTCCCATTCTCAAGGGAAATGCTTTCAGACTCTCTCTGTTTAGGATGATGTTGGCTGTTGGCTTTGTATAAATGCCCTTAATTATGTTGAGGAATTTCCCATCTACTCCTATTTTGCTGAGAGTATTTATCATGAATTGGTGTTGGACTTTGTCAAATGCCTTTTCTGCATCAATTGATATGATCATGTGGTTATTATCTTTAATTTTATTTATGTGATGGATTACATTGATTGTTTTTCCAATGTTGAACCATCCCTACACACCTGGTATGAATCCCACTTGGTCATGATGAATTAATTTTTTGATACATTGTTGAATTCTCTTGGCTAGAATTTTGTGAAAAAGTTTTGCATCTGTGTTCATGAGGGATATTGGTCTGTAATTTTCTTTTTTTGTGGTTTCTTACCTGGTTTTGGTATCAGGGTTATGCTGGCTTGACAGAATGAGTTCTGGAGTGTTCCATCCTTTTGTGTGTTCTGAAATACCTTTAGTAGTACTGTTGTTAACTCTTCTCTGAAAGCTTGATAGAATTCTCTAGTAAAGCAATCAGGGCCAGGGCTTTTTTTTTGTTGAGAAATTTTCTATTACCTCTTCAATCTCTTCTTTTGTTATAGGTTTATTTAGTTGTTCTAGCTCTGTTTGTGTTAGTTTAGGTAGGTAGTGTGTTTCTAGAAGTTTGTCCATTTCCTCTAGCTTTTCAAATTTGTTGGAGTACAATTTCTCATAGTATACTGTTATGATTCTTTTCATTTCAATCAGGTCTGTTGTTATATTGTCCATCTCATTTCTTATTCAGGTTATTTACTTCCTCTTCTGTTTTTCTTTTTTATTTTGGGCAGTGGCTTATTGATTTTGTTGATCTTTTCAAAGAACCAACTTTTGGTCTTATTGACTCAATTGTTTTTCTATTCTCTATTTCATTTATTTTTGTTCTAATTTTTATAATTTCCTTCCTTATGGTGCCTGAGGGCTTCTTTTGCTGCTGTCTATCTGTCCAATTTATAGGGTTAATGTTTTGATTCTGTTCCTTTCTTCTTTTTGGATGTGTGAATTTTTTGCTATAAATTGACCTCTGAGCACTGCTTTTGCTACATCCCAAAGGTTCTGGTAGGATGTGTTTTCATTCACATTTGAATCTATGAATTTCTTTATTCCATCCTTGATTTCTTCTATAGCCAGTAGATTTTGAGTAAAGTATTGTTCAGTTTGCATGTATTTGATTTTTTTTTTTCCTTCCTTTATTTCTACTTTTATGGCTTTATGGTCAGAAATGATGCTTTGCAATATTTCAATGTTTTGGATTCTGTTAAGGCTTGCTCTCTGGCCTAATATGTGATCTATTCTGGAAGATGTTCCATGTGCACTGTTAAAGAAAGTATACTTGGCTGCTGTTGGGTGGAGTGTTCCGTATGTGTGTGCAGTATCAAGCAGGTTGATTGTGGCATTTAGATTTTCTGTGTCTTTATTGAGCTTCTTTCTGGATGTTCTGTTCTTCACTTAAAGTGCTGTGTTGAAGTCTCCTACCAGTATTGTGAAGCTGTCTCTTTCTATTTTCAGTGTTGTTAGTTTGTTTTATGCATTTTGGAGCCCTGTCATTGGGTGCATATATATTCATTGTAGTTATATCCTCCTGGTGTATTGACACTTTAATCACTATATAGTGTCCTTTCTTATCCTTTGTGGTCGATTTTGCTTTAAAATGTATTTTATCAGAGATTAACATTGCCACTCCTGCTCTATTTTGATTGTTGTTTGCTTGATATGTTTTTTTTTCTATCCTTTGAGTTTCAGTTTGTTTGTGTCTTTGAGTCTAAGTTGTGTCTCTTGTAGGCAGCATATAGAGGGATCTTGTTTTTTCATCCATTCTGCCACTCTCTATCTCTTTATTGGTGCATTTAGTCCATTTAAATTCAGTGTAATTATTGATAGGTATGACTTTAGTGTTGTTATTTTGATTTTGTGTGTGTGTGTGTTATTGACAGTTTCTTTGTTCCACTTAATTTTCTGTGCTGAGTCCTTTTTCTTTATGTATTTTCTTTTCATCCATTTCATTGTTGTTGATTTTCTATTTGCTAAGTCTTGTTTTTTTTTTTTTTTTTTTTTTCTTTCTTTTTTACATTGATGTGTAGATTTGTGAGTTTTCTTTGTGGTTACCTTAAAATTTACTTCTATTTTTCTAAGTTTTAAGCTATCTTTTATTTCTTTATATCACCTTAACTTCTTCTCTACATGAAAATTCTAAGACTACACTATTTAGTCCCTCTTTTTTGTTTTAATTTGTCATCTTTTACATATTGAAGTCTCTATTTCCTTATTTTCAGTGTTTCAGTTTTGACTTACTTTTATGACTTCCCTATCTCAGTCAGTATCTAGTTGTCCTGTCCTGTGTTCTAGTCTTGTGTTTACTGTGTAACTGAAGAACTCCCTTTAGTATGTCTTATAATTTTGGTTTTGTTTTTACAAATTCCCTTAACTTCTGTTTATCTGGAAATACCCTAATTTTGCCTTCATATTTGAGAGAAAATTTTTCTGGATATATAATTCTTGGCTGGAATTTTTTTTTTTTTCTTCAAGACTTTATATATGTCATCCCATTGCCTTCTTGCCTGCATGGTTTCTACTGAGTAGTCAGAGTTTAGCCTTTTTGACTCTCCTTTTAGGTGACTTTTCGTTTATCACTAACCGCTCTTAAAGTCATCTTTTTATCTTTGATTTTGGCAAGTTTGATTATATGTCTTAATGACTTTCTTTTGGGATCTACACTGTGTCAGGTTCAATGAACTTCTTGGATAGATATCTTCTTGTCTTTCATGATATTAGGGAACTTTTCTGCCAGCAAATCTTCAAGAATTCTCTGTATTTTCTGTTATCCCCACCCCCACCCATTCTGGTACTTCAGTTGCTCATAGGTTATTTCTTTTGATAAAGTCCCACATAATTCTTAGAGTTTCTTAATTTTTTTAAATTCTTTTGTCTGATTTTTCCTCAAATAAATTGGTGTCAAGTGCTTTATCTTCAGTTTCACTAATTCTAACTTCCATTGCCTCAGTTCTCCTCCGATGACTTTCTATTGACTTGTCTAATTCTGAAATTTTATTGTTAATCTTTTGGATTTCTATTTGCTGTCTCTCTATAAATTCTAGCAGCCTGTTAAATTTATCATTCTACTCTTGTATAGCTTTCCTAAATTCTTCTGTTGCTTTGTCTGTGTGTTCCTTGGCTTCATCTGAGTTTTGTATGATCTCCTTCCTGATATCTTAAACAGCTCTTTATATTAATCTTTTGAAGTCTACCTCTGGTAATTCCAAGACCTTCTCTTCTTCCGGAAGGTTTCCTGGTTCTTTGTTTTGGTTGTTTGCTGGAGCCATCATGGTTTACCTCTTTATGTAATTTGCTGTTCACTGTTGTCTTCAAACCCTCAATAAGTTATGATATTTATTTGTGTTTGCTTACTGTGTCCTAGCTTCTTGTTTTGCTTTGTCCAAATAGGCTGTTTGCATGTGCTACTTTGATTATTGGTGTCTTTGAAGTTCTCACGTCCTGTCACCAGGCAGTCACAGCTGCTACTAGGTATGTGAGCCCAGGAGTTCCTTTACTTTTATTGTGTGGATTCAGCTCAGGTGTCAAGGTCATTGGTCACTGAGTGTGTGGTGTAGGCTCTCACCTACAGTCCTAGATGGGTAGGGGTGATTGGAGTAGGCACAGGTATATGGCTGCAGTAGGGAATTATGTGCTGAGCCAGGTAGGGGGCTGACAGCTGCCCCCAAGTAGGTAGGTAGAAGGCATGTCCCTGTTCCCTGGAGCATGTAGGTGGGTGGGTTTTGTAGCTGGACTTTGGGCTCCCAGTGCTGTTGGCTGTAAGGACTGGGAGGCACCACTTATTCTCAGACCCTTGTTGGGCATGGCTAGATGGAATGGGTGAAACTTCCAGTCCTCAGGCCCCTGATGTGGGTGGGTGAGAACCCTGTTTAATGGGCAGGGTGGTGTCAAATGTCATGAATCTGCCACTTCCCCTGAGCTGTTGCAGTTGAAAATAGGCTTCAGGTATATTCCCTGTATACTTTGCTAATGAGGGCCTATGCTGTTGAATGGGCCTACACAAGTCCAGGCAGGGGTGAAACGCATTTGAAGTCCATGGAATCCTTATGCCTGTGCCTAGACAAAGGAGCTGTGCGTACCCTGAGTTCCTGGGTTAGGGGGCATCGTGATTTTTTAAAGCCATGAGACTAGTTTGAGCAGGGTTAGTCCTGAGCTCCCAGCATAGGGGAGCTCACAGTTTCCTTTTTTTGTTTGTTCATTTGTTTATTTGTTCCCTCCCCAAAACCAGGAGACTGGCTCGGGTGTGCCAGGTCCTCCTACCAGCCTAGGGGGGGCGTCAACCCCTGAACACTGCTGGACCAGCACTGGAGCAGAGTGGGGAGAGAGCAGGGGAAGGGAAGAGAAGCACATCTCTGTTACAGAAATTCCTTAAGGGGAAGGGTTATTTTGATCCCACAGGGTAGGTTAGACAATGGCACTTAACTTTTGCAGATCCAGTGCTCCTTCCCCCAGGCTCCAGAGGTGTGTGCAGACTCTCCACTGCTAGGTTTCTCCCCACGCGGTAAAACGCATCTGTAGCACTACTGCTTGCCTCAGCCTGTATGCAGCAAACGATCCAGCCTGCAAGATGCTGGCTAGGTCAGGTCTGATAACCTCTTGCTGCTTCTGAACTGTCTCTCCCTCTGACTCCTCAACTCTGTCTTTGATGTTCAGGGCTCCTAGATTGTCATATATAATCTATTCACTTGGTTTTTTGGTTTTTGTTGTAAGAGGGACTACAGGAACTACCTGAGTATTCTGCCATCTTGGCCCTGCCTCCAAATATGTCAGATTTATTAAAAAGATTATTTCCAGTTTTTTTTTTTTTCAAATGAAATTCAATTCATATGGGAGGTATAAATTATTCCAGGTCAGGTTGTACGTGATTCTGACTTATACACACCTAGAAAGTTAATAACCTTCAATAATAATACTTATTGTAAAACAATAATGTTAAAATATTATACTTCTCTCAATTGATTCTTAAGACACTTGCATTATTTATTTCTAAATGGCAGTACCACATTGGGGAAATATATCACAAATAAAACCTATTTCAGCCCTATTTAAATTATTTTCATGATTTGTCAATTCTTGTGTTTAAAGTAGTTTGAAGGACCCAGTCCTAGAACATAAAACATTTACACTCCGAAAGACTTTCTCCATTTTAATAATGTTTTAGTAAAATACATTTTGAATAAAAAAAAATAAGTAAACACTCAAGTTGCTCTGGTTAATGTGTTGTTGTTGTTTTTGTTGTTAAGTGCCATCAAGTTAGTTCCAACTCATAGTAATCCTGTGTGCAACAGAACTAAACACTGCCTGGTCCTGCGCCATGCTCACAATTAATGTTATGCATTGTTATTACTGCAGCCACTGTGTAAATCCATCTCATTGAGTGACTTCCTCTTTTTTCTGACCCTCTCCTTTACCAAGAATAATGTCCTTCTCCAGGGACTGATCCTTCCTGATAACACGTCCAAAGTATATGAGATGTAATCTCACCATCCTTGCTTTTAAGGAGCATTCTGGTTGTACTTCTTCCAAGACAGATTTGTTCATTTTTTTGGGAGTCCATGGTATATTCAATATTCTTCACCAACACCACCATTCAAAGGCATCAATTCTTCTTTACTCTTCCTTATTCATTGTCCAGCTTTCACATGCATATGAGGTGACTGAAAATACCATGGCTTGGGTCAGGTGCACCTTAGTCTTCAAAGTGATGTCTTTGCTTTTCAACACTTTAAAGAGGTCTTTTGCAGCAGATTGGCCCAATGCAATGTGTCCTTTGATTTCTTGACCACTGCTTCGATGGGTGTTGATTGTGGATCCAAGTAAAACGAAATCCTTGACAACTTCAATCTTTTCTCCGTTTATCATAATGTTGCTTACTGGTCCGGTACTGAGGATTTTTGTTTTTTTTATGTTGAGGTGTAATCCATACTGAAGGCTGTGGTCTTTGATCTTCATCAGTAAGTGCTTCAAGTCCTCTTCACTTTCAGCAAGCAAGGTCGTGTCATCTATATAATGCAGGTTGTTAATGCATCTTCCTCCAAACTTGATGCCCCATTCTTCTTCATAGAGTCCAACTTCTCGGATTATTTGCTCAGCATTCAAGGTTGAATAGGTATGGTGAAAGGATACAACCCTTACACAAACCTTTCTTGAATTTAAACTACAAAATATCCCCTAGTTCTACTTGAATGCCTGCCTCTTGATCTGTGTACAGTTTCCTTACGAACACAATTAAGTGTTCTGGAATTCCCATTGTTCACAATGTTATCCATAATTTGTTATGATCCATACAGTCGAATGCCTTTGCATAGTCAATAAAACACAGGTAAACACCTTTCTGGTACTCTCTGCTTTCAGCCAGGACCCATCTGACAACAGCAGTGATGTCCCTCATTTCTCTCTTCTCCTCAGATATGGAAGGTACAAGGATAATACTTAATTTAAATCTACAACACTTCTCATTTCTCTGCCACTTCTGTTACAACACCAGCTATACCTGAAGCACTTTTTTCTCTAACCCTAACCACCTGAAACTAGGTCAGATCTTACAAGTTAAAGACACAGCTCTCCATACTGCCAAGTTGGTCCAAGACCTCAGATGCTAGCAGCAAGCTTGGGAGACCCCATAACACTCTCACTTATGACATGCTTGCTGTAAATTTGGGCATTTCCTTCCACCATCCATTTTGAGGATGCCAGACACAAGTTCAGGGCCACCCCAGGCTTCCTCACTTCTGAGCTGCTGGCTCCCACTACTCCATTAGGTTTGAAAATTTGCTAGAATGATTCTCAGAACTCACAGAAAGTGCTATGTTTATTATTATAATATTTTATTATAGGAAAAAGGATACAGGTGAAAAGACACATAGGGCAAGGTAGGGGAGGGTCCTCAATGTGAAACTAGTATGTTCCAAATGGACATACTGCCCTCCCATATGCATAGATGTGTTTAACCAACCAAGAACCCCGTGGAGATTCCATGTCTAGAACCTTTATTGAGACCTCATTACATAGTCATATTTGATTAAAACAGCCCATCTTCCCTGAGATCAGCTGATACAATGAGGTGGTCTTTCTGGCCTGGTCAGTCCCCACCTGAATCACCTCAGGTGTGGTCTGGAGATCTATAGATAAAAAAGTTACCTCAATTGGTCAGGAAATTCTAAGGATTTAGAGTTCTCTCTCTCTCTGTTGTTGTTAGGTGCCGTTGAGTCAGTTCTGACTCAGCAACTCCACATACAAAAAGAAACACTGCCTGGTCTTGTGCCATCCTCACAACCGTTGGTATGTTTGAGCTCATTGTTGTAGTCACTGTGTCAGTCCATCTTATTGAGGGTCTTCTTTTTTGCTGACCTTCTCTCTGCCTTACCAAGATGATGCCCTTCTCCAGGGACTGGTCCCTCCTGATGACATGTCCAAAGTACATATGACAAAGTCTCTCCATCCTTGCATCCAAGGAGCATTCTGGCTGTACTTCTTCCAAGAAAGATTTGTTCCTTCTGGCAGTCCATGGTATATTCAGCATTCTTCACTAACACCATCATTCAAAGGCATCAGTTCTTCTTTGGTCTTCCTTATTCATTGTTCAGCTTTCACATGCATATGAGGCGATTGAAAATAACATGGTTTGGGTCAGGCACACCTTAATTATCAAAGTGACATCTTTGCTTTTTAACACTTTGAAGAGTTTTTTTGCAGCACATTTGCCCAATGTAATACATTGTTTGATTTCTTGACTGCTCCTTCCATGAGCATTGAGTGTGAGTCCAAGTAAAATGAAATCCTTAACAGCTTCAATCTTTTCTCCATTTATCATGTTGTTGCTTATTGGTCCAATTATGAGGACTTTTGTTTTCTTTATGTTGAGGTGTAATCCATACTGAAGGCTGAAGCCTTTGATCTTCATCAGTAAGTGCTTCAAGCCCTCTTCACTTTCAGAAAGTAAGGTTGTGTCATCTGCATATTGCAGGTCGTTAACGAGTCTTCCTCAAATCTTGATGCCAGCGTTCTCCTTCATATAGTCCAGCTTCTAGGATTATTTGGTCAGCGGAAAGACTGACTAAGTTTGGTGAATAGATACAACCCTGACACACATCTTTGAAGAGGCAGCTCTTCCCCCGTAGTATTTTGAGTGTCTTCCAACTTGAGGGGCTCATCTCCCAGCACTATACCAGACAACGATCTGCTGCTATTCATAAGGTTTTCAATAGCCAGTTTTTTCAGAAGTAGACTGCCAGGTCCTTCTTCCTAGTCTGTCTTAGTCTGGAAGCTTAGCTGAAACCTGTCCTTCATGGATGACCCTGCTGGTATTTGAAATACTGGTGGCATAGCTTCCAGCATCCCAGCAACAGGAAAGCTATCACAGTGCGACAGACTGACAGATGTGTGGAGTTTCTCATAGGAACAAAAGACAAAAAACCAAATGACTTTAGGTAAAGTTTATGTACCATTACTTGTACAGTTTGTTTTACTGTAGTGACTTGTGTGTTGCTATGATGCTAGTATTTCAAATACTGTCAGGGTCATTCGTGGTAGACAGGTTTTAATGGGCTTCCAGACTAAGACAGACGTGGAAAGATCTGGCTACTTCCGAAACTTAGCAAAGGGAAATCTTATGGATCACTACAGAATATTGTCTGACTCACTTGCTTTGGGCACATCATCAGGAAGGATCAAGCACTAGAGGAGAACATCATGTTTGGTGAAGTTGGACGCCAATAAGAGTACAAGAGACCCTCGATGAGATGTACTGGTGCAATGGCTGCAATGATGGACTGAAGCAAGCTGGCGATTTTAAATATGATGAAGGACTGGACAATGTTTTGTTCTGTTGTACGTAAGGTCGTCACGAGTCAGAGTCGACCTGATGGCAGTTAACAATGACCAAAGTTAATGCAAACCCGACAGTACACAATAGAGATAACTACTTTTTGAACTAACATAGTAGCAGGCATCTGTCAAGTAAACAATTTGGAGAAAGATAAAGGATGATAGTGTAGGCTTATCCCCCGCATAACCTATGAGCCAAGAAAAGAAGCCTATTTCAGAGGTTATATGTTCACATATATGTATACGTAGAGTTAGGATTACTACTTGAAAACAAGTGCGTTATAGAAAGTATCATCTTTCAACTATTATTTATAAAAGATAAAAATTATTTTATATTGTCCTTTTATTTTTAAACTACATTATGTTTGTAAACTCCTTGTCTCAGCCACTCTGATGCATCTTAATTGTACACGCAAAGGTATGCCACACCTGGAGATGATAAAATCTACTGATGGCTTCACCACTAAAGCCTAGAGTCCAGTCAATGTCTGGAGTGACTAAAATCACGCAAGAGCTGTGACTTTATATTTCTTTCATGCAATCCTAAATAAAACAAATTCTTTGCTTCAGTTAGGGCTTAAATATTAGAATATTCTGATTATTAAGGATATGTCTTTCAAATCAAACAGCAGCACCACACCATCAAGGGTTGGAAACCATGATATACCAAGTGGAATCTCTGCACATAAATCTTATTCCCACCTCCCCACTGAAAAGCATGGAAGTTTTTAACTTGATGGAAGTTAACAATGACCAAAGTCGATGTAAACAGTAGAGGAAAGAATTCTTTGGCACAATGATTGGTATACTTCCTTAGCACGTGTATTATCCTTTGAGATTTACACAGACTTTTTAAAAAATGTTGAAATGCATTTGGATAAAGATTACAATTTTTGGAAAGAAAAGTTTTTAAATATGAAATTAGGTATTTTTTTATATTAAGTAAAGGTAAATGTGCCTTTATATTTGGGAGGATTAAAAGATATTAAATGCATACAGATTTTCTACATATAATATACATTATATACTCACTCTAGTACTTTCCCTTCTGAACAGCTTGAAGTAGGAAAGAAGGAAAGACCATTAATGGCAGCCTGCGAATGACATTAATGGGAACACAATTTAAAAGCTTACATAGAAACCCGTGTTGCTTTTCTTTCCCAGATTCACAGCCTCAGTGAATTAGAAGAACTAACATAGTAATCACAGACACTAAACCTGGGACCAAAGAAAAATCTGAGCCCTAAAATCTAGCTATTTTTAAACTGAGACACCATTCCTTGATAATGGACCACTTTCTCTATGGAGGAAATGTCAGTCACAAATTTATGAGAGAATATTTGTATTTCCCAGAAACACCTGGCATCAGAATTAAACATTTTGTTTGTCAGAAAAGAAGATTTTGGCAAGTATGAGTGTCTATTTCTTGTAACTCCCAAATTACCAAAGTTAAAGTCTTTTTTTCCGTTTTTCTTTTCCTGAACCAACTTTAAAATGTATGTGATACTTATTCATGGCAGTCAGAGGAAGAAAAGCTTTGACATCTCTCATTTAATGTGCAGATTCTCTTTCTCTGCCACACTATGGATACACTTCCAGCGTTCTGTTATGGGGTTGTCTCATGTGAGGGAAAAGGAATTTTCCCTTAAAACAACCAAACCAAAAAAACACCAAACTCATTGCCGTCAAGTTGATACTAACTCATAGCTATTCCACAGAGCGGAGTAGAACTGCCCCATATGGTTTCCAGGGAGCAGGTGGCAGATTCTAACCACCAACTTTTTGGTTAGCAGCTGATCTCTTAAATATAAAATTGTTTGATCCTTCTTTCTAGCTGAACTAACAAAGGACATGAAATAATACATAGCTCAGACATACAATTTGGACGTATATAATTTGCATAATTCTATGGAAGAATAACCTGCCCCTTCACAGCTGAAACAGTTGAAGTCAGACATCAGGTGTTTACCCTGTTGTACTGTGGTAGTGAGGGCTTGCACTGTTGAGATGGGTCCACACAAGTCTATACAGGGGTGGAAGACACCCAAAGTCTGTGAACCCCTTATACCTGTGCCTAGGCAAAGGAGCTGTGCCAACCTTGAGTTCCTGGCTTAGGGGAGCCAGTAGCTTAATTTTCCTGTTTGTTAATTTGTTTCCTCTCCAAGGCCAGGAGAATGGGTCAGGGTGCTTTGTGGGATCTACTTCCAGCCCAGGGGACTCAGAGATCTTGGAAGCAGGCCAGACCAATGCAGAGAGGGGAGGGAGGAGGTAAACGGGAGAGAGGTTTTTCCCAAAAGTTTTTTTTTAAAATCCCTGCGAAAGGCCACATGTATGTACTTATCTTTAGCCACCTGAGAGCTGGTTTTTACTGGTTTGGAGTGTCCAAGCAGAATCTCTGCTGCAGGATCTCTCTCCATGTGGAAACTGTGTCCTGAGTGCACCCGGAGCTATATGCCTGCTTCACTACACACCTCAGAGCCGGTTGGGGCTGAAGAGCTGCGGCTCCAGAGTCCGGTCTGGCACTCCTTGCTTCTTCTGAACCGTCTCCCTCTCTCCCCGCCACTCAGTCTGATTCCTAAACTTTGCCTTGTTTAGGGCTCCTAGATATTCATATACAATCAAATCACTTATTTTTCCAAGTCTTTGTTGTAAGAGGTATATAGGAAGCCAACTGACTACTCTGCCATCTTGGCCCCACCTCATGTTGTTGCTTTTTACTGTTATTATTGCTATTTATTTTCTGTTCAATGAAAGGTCTAGAAACAATGACTAAATTCAGTTAAAGTGAGCACTCCTAGTACCCATGTTATGACATTTAATTCGCATTTTTCACTGAAAAATAACAAGGCCTCCCTGGGATCCAAACCAAACCAAACCCACTGCTATCGAGTCCATAACCACCCTGTAGGACAGAGAACTGCCCCATAGGGTTTCTAAGGCTTTAAATCTTTACAGAAGCAGACTGCCACATCTTTCTCCCAAGTAGTAACTGGCGGGTTCAAACTGTCGACTTTTCTGTTGTCAGCTGAGCGCTTTGAACAACTGCACCACCGGGGCTTAGGGTCCCTAGAGAAATGGCTAATTCCAAATCTTTTGTACCAGAAAGCATCTTTTCATTCAGGAAAAGAAGAAAAACTATCAGTAACTACTGGACCGCTTCATAAATTGGAGCCAATTTGAAGAGGCTCCACTAGCCAAAGTCAGGCAACTTGAAGCATCAATGAGAGTAATAAATTCAGTGGCTTGAAACGCATCACATATTTGAAAACCCATAAGTTCACAGTGACACTCAGAAAATAATTATCAGTAATTGCTGAAGAACAACTTAATATTCTTAAATTGATAAATAAAGGGAAAGAATCAAGCATTTAAAACATTTCCTATATAAACTTATAGCTCATTTAGGGTAACCTTACAGTTGATGAGGGAATATTTTCCTTTATAGAAGTATTCCAGGAAATAAATGAAGACCAAAAAATACAAGGGAGAATGAATGCAGACTCGAAGTTCTATGCTAAAGTTAAGCCTCCAAATTTACAGACAACCTCAATAATAGATTCGATTCGTTGAACACTAATGACTGAAGACCAGGCGAGTTGTGGGATGACATCAAGGACATCATGCATGAGGAAAGTAAGAGGTCAGTAAAGAACACAGGAAAGAAAGAAAAAACAAAAAAGCATGTCAGAAGAGACTGAAACTTGCTCTTGAGTGTACAGTAGCTAAAGCAAATGGAAGATAAGATGAAGTAATAGAGCTGAACAAAAGATTTCAAAGGGCATTTCAAGAAGACAAAGTAAAGTATTATAATGAAATGTGCAAAGACCTAGAGTTAGCTAACCCAAAGGGAAGAGTATGCTTGACATTTCTCAAGCTGAAAGAACTGAAGAAAAAATTCAAGCAGTGCATTACAGTTTTGAAGGATTCTATGGGCAAAATATTGAGATGCAGGAAATATCAAAAGAAGATGGAAGGGATACAGAGACATTGTACCAAAAGAAATTGATCAACATTCACCCATTTCAAGAGGTAACATGTGATAAGAATCTATCATATTGAAGGAAGAAGTCCAAGCTACACTGAAGGCATTGGCGAAAAACAAATCTCAAGGAATTGATGGAATACTAATTGAGATGTCTCAACAAATGGATGTAGCCCTGGAGGTGCTCACTTGTCTATGCCAAGAAATTTGCAATACACCTACCTGGTCAACCAGCTGGAAGGGATCCGTACTTTCATCCACTCCAATGAAAGGTGATCCATGTGGAAATTATTGAATATCATTAATATCACATGCAAATAAAATTTTAGAAAAAAAAATTCAAAAATGGTCGCAGTAGTACATAGACAGGCAACTGCCAGAAAGTCAAGCTGGACAATGAATAAGGAAGACCCAAGAAGAATTGATGCCTTTGAATGATGGTGTTGGTGAAGAATTTTGAACATACCATGGACTACCAGGAGAATGAACAAATATGTCTTGGAAGAAGTGCAGCCAGAGTTCTCCTTGGAAACAAGGATGGTGAGACTTCGTCTCATGTACTTTAGCTGTTATCAGGAGGGACAAGTCCCTGGAGAAGGACGTCATGCTTGGAAAGGTAGAGGGTCAGCAAAAAAGAAGAAGACCCTCAATGAGATGGATTGACATCCTGGCTTCAACAATCAGCTCAAACACAGCAACGATTGTGAGAATAACGTAGGACTGGGTAATGCTTCTTTCTGTTGCACATAGGGTCACTATGAGTAAGAACCAACTTGATGGCACCTAACAACAACAACAAAAACATAGTTAAGTCCAAGACTGTGAAGGAGTAGGAACCTAAGACATGAAATGGGAATGATTGGGTAGATGATCTCGAGGACCTTGAACTCATATTCATTTAAACCTTCTGGCCCCAAAGAACCTGCTACTATTAGAGGAGACAAGAATTTATTTACTTGGAAAATCTGCAGTCTTCAACTGAGATGGGTGTCTCATATGATGATGTTAATTCTCCTCTTGATCTACCCGCACCAGGAATTAACTAGAGTCAAGACTTATCACGGACCACACAGGGAAATATGGTCCCTGTTACAAAAGGAAATACTATACTTACCAAAATAACTGCAGGTACTGGACAATATAAACCAGTAGGAATTAGTAGAACATATGTAAAAGTGGATCTTGAGAATTCTGGACTCTAGTGACGGGGCATGAAATAAAACAACCCAATTAGGAAGACTCTATAGATATAGTGAGCTGTCTTATTATACAGAATATAATGTCTTGACAAGGACCCCTGGGGTTGATCCTAACCTCCTGACTGGCTATTTGCTTGAAACTTGATAATGACAACAGCCTGTAGTAAATGAGGTTGTTGTTAGCTCTTACAGAGTTGGCCCCCAAATCGTGGTGACCACATGCACAACAGAAGAAAATATTGTCTAGTCCTACCCCATCCCCATGATCAGCTGTGGATCAGACACAGTTAATAAGGTAGATATGCCAAAATTGCCTTAACAGAGTATCAAGGAAGGGATCAGGAGGCTCAGAGAGTTGGGCTCAGAGAATTGGCCTCAGAGTGTTGGATCAGGAGGACTTATTAAGGAAGAACTGAGAGTCTCCAGCTCCTTGTGTTCCCGAAGAGAGCCAGAGGACAATCCCTCTGCTAAAGCAATTAAAAACAAACAAAAAAGCACTAGTGAGAGGGCCACTGATGAGAAGCTCCCTGATGGTCCTCCTCTGAAGTAAAGGTTGAAGACACAAGATGACGTCATATAATTAGATTCCCTAGCGTCAATTAGAAGATAGGATTACAGAATATTAGAGGCTGGGTGGTGATAATTAGCCAACAGAATTAATATGGCCATAATTGTGTAAATGAGGAGCAAGAATGGAGCGAAAACAAAGGGTCTTTGACTCACAGGTATCTATGGCAATGGCAAATAGACTAGAGTGTTTCTAAGGATGAGATAGATGAACAGGTAACATGAATATTACTTGATTTATACAATCAAAGAAGATTAAGATCTGACGGCTAATGTCAGTCACTGCAATGAAAAAACTGTAATCTGTTACTCAATTTCCAGATTTGAGACAGCTGTTGGACATAGAGCTCACGAGAGAGTTGGAGAAACTTTCAGGAGGTCCCTGCAACAAGTATATCAATTCAGCACAAGTATATCAGTTCACTTGATTCTTTTCACAAAATGGCTTTGGCATCCAGATTTTGACTCTTTTGTAGTACCTAAAATCGTATATATAGAAAAAAAAATCATGATATATGCTTTAGTGGAAAATAAAATACATTTTTATAATATATAAACCAAATTCCATAAAATATTTTATTAAAATGTTAACATACATAAGATTTAGAAGCTGGTAAAACTAGTGATATTTTATTGTCTTCTTCAGAGTTTTTTGTTTTAATTTTAGTAAATATTTTACAAAGATTGCATATGAAATTTTATATTGTATTGACAAGTGCTAAAATACAAACCTACCCCTGCTGTGTTGCCATGTGGAAAACAAAGTGTCAGAGCTATTTTCATAAGTCACTAAGGAGGCTTAGACAATAAAATGTCAAAAATGTAGCCAATGAAGAGTAATCACACCACAGTAAAGACATTAGCAGAGCTCCTTTGGGTTACTCCTGAAGCAACTATCCAACTTTCTACTCCTATCTCTGACGTCAGAATTGGAACTATGAAAGCAAAAACCCAGTCCAGCTGGATATCGAAGGGTTTATAAAGATCGTTTTCTTACTCTTTACAAAAAAATATATATGAGCTGAAACTGTGCTTCTTGGGGATAGCAAACAGATAGAGCCAATGTATCCAGATTGATAGCCTAGAGGATAAATATATCAATAAAACAATAAATATATCCTGCCTTTGCACCTAGAGGACTGAAGGGCAATCTGTCCCTACTAATAAATCACTGGACACCAATAATTAAAATTTTGTAATACTGTTGTTGTTGTTAGGTGCGGTTGAGTCAGCTCCAACTCACAGTGACCGTATAGGACAGAGCAGAACTGCCCCATAGGGTTTTCAAGGATTTGAACTGCCAACCTTTTGGTTAGCAGCTGAGCTCTTAAGCACTACGCCAGCAGGGCTCCTTTGTAGTACTAGACATGGTTTATTTGTGTATGTGTCTAGACACCCTCACCTTTATTTTATTCAAAAACCAACAATAATAATAAATCAAATGATGGGAACATTTTGTGTTGAAGAGGCAAATCATAGTTTGGAAGGCTAAGACAAATATTAATCATTAACTCTGTGTTCATCTACTAAATTCAAAGAACTCTATTCAACAGACCCTACTCAAAGGAGTTTGCAATCCAGTAAAGATCAAAGGCATGAATGTATAGTCATGTAACAGTGGAAGAGCCTAAATACAAAGAGGTTAGTAGAAGACTTTCTATGGGCAGTGTAAATTTTCTTCTAAATTAGAAGTGTGACAAAGATGTCTTTTAAGAGGTTCCTATGCTCAGAAATTTACATAAACCTTGATCACACGTTTATGGGTAAAATTTGTTTGAGGGATGTGTGTGTATGTGTTGGAGCAGTGATGTGACACACAATTATACCTACAGACGCATTGAGGAGCACAAGGGTATTTGTATCTCACTGGTCAACACAACACCATTTCTCTCTTCTCAGAGCAAGACAATTTAATTCAATGTGGGGCTTTCCTGATGTGGATAGACCATTATTATGTCGGATTTTTTATTTTGTGATTTTACCTGTATACAAGGTGCTGAAATGGACTTGTTGTCAATGGGAATTCACTGTTATCCACAGAATATTCTGGAAGGCCACTTGGATAGCCATAGGGCCTTGAATATTATCTGGCTGCAGATATAACTGCTGTGTTAGTAGATGCAGAAAAGGAAAAAAAAAAAAAGTCATCTATAGTTCCAGTGGGGCTCTGGTGGTGCAGTGGTTAAGAGCTTGGCTGCTAACCAAAAGGTCAGCAGTTCAAATCCACCAGCTTTTCCTTGGAAACCTTATAGGCCCGTTCCACTCTGTCCTATAGGGTTGCTATGAGTCAGAATCAACTCAAAGGCAACGGGTTTGATTTGGTTTAGAATTCCAGAATGAGGAGTTGCTAAAGAAATAAGTCTAGATTTTGATTGCTATATTCTGCATATCTGTGGACAGAAAACGTTTTAAGCCATAGCAGAAAGAGTGGTAAGTCATGATTATTGCTGTTGTTGATTGCCGTGGAGTCAGTTCTGATGCACGGCAACCCCATGTGTGCAGAGTAAAAACTGCTCCGTAAGGTTTTCAAGGCTGTGACCTTTCAGAAGCTAACAGTTCCAAGGCTGTGTTCCGAGGCCCTTTTGGATGGGTTTGAACCACTGAAGTTTGCAACTAGTAGCCCAGTGCTTAACCATTTGCATCACTCAGAAACTCCTCAGTCATGATCAGGTAGATAAAAAATCATGGAATGCCTTGAGAAGTCTCCACAAAAATGGAATATAAGCTCATGTTTGTTCTTGGAAGTACAGTGATTGGATAGCACATGTCTATGGGAGAATTCAGTGACATAGAATGAGACAGTAACTGTTGGAAATTGATGGGTGGCTGCAATGGACAAATTAAAAGCTGTATTTTAATGTGAACATCTATTACTATATAAATTGTTTTAGAAGGGTGTATAAACATTCAATGAATTTCATTTACAGGAGGGAAAATAAGAAATCTTGGTCATCAGAGACAATGTGGTGGCAAACTCTCTAAAATTTGTTCTGAAGAAATCCCTGCTATTTAGTGAATAGGATTAAAAAAATAATACAATGTAAACAAATTCAAAAATTGCCTGGCACGTAGTAAATGTTGTAAAAGCATTTGTTCTTACTATTATAATTAATTGGAAATTCTACCAAAATAAGGACTTGACAGAGCAGATACTTACAGAAAATTTCAACTATGCAAAGTGAGGTATAATCTTCCAGAAACAGAGGGATCTCAAAAAGAGAGCTGTGGGTGACAGACCCTAGCATGTTCTTGATGTGAATATCTAGGCCTATTTGATGAAGCATCTGCTGTAAGACACTGGTCGACCCCCATCTCAGAGGCTTCTTTTGGTGTTTGCACCTTTGGCCTTTGGGCGGGTGGTTAGCTGTTCCCCAAAACTAACCAACACGTTCATACTGATTCTGGGCTGTACAGAGAGACAATTGAACAGGTTCTGAACAAGCAGACAAAAACCAAGCCAGACTAAGGACAGTAAGTCAGAAAATAGTATCTAAAAAAGATACCAACATAACTAATAGGACTTGAAAAATATAACAGAGGCTAGAAAATCAAGCTAGGGAATTAAATGTCAATATAGTGGAAAGCAGAAAATGGTAAGCTTGGCTGTCAAATAAACAAAAAACTGGCATGGCCCATGCCATTGCCAGTTAAATATATGTATATATTTTTGCAGTATGATGCGTAAGTTGCCCAGGTTTAATTGAATGGCCCTGGAAGAAAAAGAAAGAAGACATTTATATTTTAGAAAGGCAGTATAAAGAACATTATTTGAATTTACACTCCTGTCATTAATTCCCTCTTAGATTTACAGAAGTCCCTCAATCTCTTTGGGCTGCAGTTTCCACGTTAATGGAGTCAGAGAGTTAAACAAGATGGCCATTAAAGTGCTGTTTGAGACAAAAGTCTGTGCCACATGATGGGAATAATGTCTATACAACTTTCCACCTGTGTCACTAGGGTAGAATCTTGGAACAAACAACGAGGATCATGAGTAAAAGTATTCCAACAACAGCAAATCTGTGGAGGGAGAAAAGCATCACAATCCTTGTTTGGCAGTCCTCTGGGAAAGATGTGCTACAATGTAGGGAGTGACATGGAGCCCAGAGCTGAGGGTCATCTTGTGAAATGGATGAAACATAATGTGAAACATACTGTAAATACAGAGTCCTGGAGTGAGAAATTAGGGATTTTTAGCACAATATATGAAATTTCTAGCATTCAGTAATAAATAAATGCCTTCTACCTTTCCTAATCAATAAAATGTTCAAAAATCTAAGAAAAGACATTTATCATATATTTAGCATTTATTCACTTGCTTTGTAAAATTGAATTGTCTGTTTCACTGTGTCTGTAATTTCTTCTCCTTAAAAATTTAATAATTATAAAATATGTTGAAACCACCTAAAGAAAGATGCCATATTAATGCAAAGTGATATTAGTCAAATTAAAATATTGTTACATATTGTTGAAACCCACCAAATTGCCCCTTTTCAATTTTTTGTTATAACCCACACATATTGCCATGAAGAGAAGTGCACCAAATTAAAATTCAAGATGTGAAAAACTACTCAGAACTTTGCAAAACTGTCATTATTTAAGCAGTTTAGAGAAAATTGTGCTTTAAAAAAAAGTCAAAGCACATAAAAAAGAATTAGGTTGGTGCAGAACAACCTTGTCTGAATGCAGAGAGAGACAGGACGTGAAACAAGTCAAATTAATGTAGAAAAATGGGTTGTTTTCCCAGTATCATTTTGTAATCGGGTAATGTATCACAGTGCCTAGTCACGCCTGACAGGAAGGTTGCTTTATCTTACCTTGACTAAGAAGAGCAGTGAAAACTGCATCACTTAAAATTATAGCTTTTAAAACTGAATTATATTATTTTATATCAGCCATGTCAGGACTTTTACAAACTGTTAATCTCCTGGTAGACATTCTCACATCTAAGCCACAATTATTATTTACAAGCAAAGTGAATGTGTTAGGAAAATGTAACAGATAGTTATTATGCATAAATTGCCTGCTGTCTCTTGGGCCTTCGTCTCTTAGGGCCACTCTTAAAGGAGCACTGATAAGTAAATAGAATAACCGAACATTTGGTAAATTGCCATTTCAATGAATCATGTCCTTCCTAAATTCAGGAGATAGCACCTTTCAGGAAAATAAGAAAATTGGGAAAGAGGTATGAAAGCATTCTCAAAGTGAATCATGAGAACATAGACCTTTAATACTCAGAGTTCACATTCAGAAATGGAAAAAAAATCTTCCTTTTTTCTCACATATAGAAAACTGTATAATTTTTATTACATGGGTGTTTAAAAAAAAAAAAAACTGTCATCGAGTCAATTCCAACTCATGGTAACCCTACAGGACAGAGTAGAACTGCCTCATAGGCTTTTCAAGGCTGTAAAACTTTACAGAAGCAGACTGCCACATATTTTTCCCACAGAGCAGCTAGTGGGTTCGAATTGAAGACCTTTAGGTTGGCATCTGAGCGCTTTAATCGCTGCATCACCAGAGCTCCCTCTAAATGGGTATGAGTATCACAAAACACAGCACTTCCTCTGCCTTCTCCTTTGGGCAAATGTGTTGATTTAAACACAGACACACACACCAACTCACACAAATAGACACAACCACACACATACAAGCAGTTGTTCTAAGAAGATACTAGAACCTAGAAAGGCAAGCTGTAGACTACTCATTTAAGTCTTCTGTGACAATATATGCTATATACATAAAAAGCCAAAACCTCTGTACCTGAAAGCAAATAGAATTTGTTCAGAATGCCTTCAACCAAAATTTAATTGCCATGGTTTTCACGTACCAAAAAATGCATTGTTTTCTTATTCCCAGTAACATACATACCTGCTATTTATATAGGAGCCCTGGTGGCACAGTGGTTATGTGCATGGCTGCTAACCAAAAGATGGGTAGTTCGAATCCACCAGCCGCTCTGCGAAAGATACATGTGGAAGTCTGCTTCCATAAAGATTTACAGCCTTGGAAACCCTGTGGGGCAGTTCTACTCTGTCTGATAGGGTCTCTATGAGTCAGAATTGTCTGAGTGGCAACAGGTATGCTTTTGAAAGCAATTTCAAAAGTTTATGAATTTTCATTCCATGGGCTTGAAGCTCGTTTTTATAATCGCAATCTTTCGCTCACTTTAGTAAAATGCTAATCAATGTTCTTGCATAATTTTTGAAGAATTTAGTAATTCACTATGGAAAGTACATCCACCTAAGTTTTCCAATGAAAAATTTGACATTTGCCTAGAGTCTGGTAGAAAGTTCATAGAGATAATTGTGGTTCATGTGATTTCTGATGGTGAATATGACCTTGTACATGTGTTTGACCAAATCCACCTAAATGCTGAAGTAAGCCACCTTAGGCGTGTGTTACTCTTTAGTCTCCATTTTTCTCCTTTCGTGCTAAATAAAGTGTGAAATCTTAAGTAATTTATGTTTTAGCTTTTTAATTAGGATGCAAAAATCTTAAACATTTCAGGCCTCCAGCTGGTTTTGCATGACCCATCTAGAGAAATAAAGTATTCTAAATACAAAGCTTCCTCCATAAATATATTTGGTTTGAAATTTTCTGTAACTTAGATTTTTAGCCCTCTAGATACTGGGTTTCTTCCTGTTCATTAATAAATTAGTTCATTCTCTCAGTTAGAATTAAGTGACCTTCATCTATCAAGCACCAAACTAGACACTGGAGTTGCAGAGATGAACACTGTCCATTGCTTTCAAAGAATTCGTAAGAATGGTTTGTATCTGATAGTTTCAAACTCTTTATATCAGAGCATGAAGTAGAGAAAGATTTAATTTCAGGAAACCCTGGTGGTGTAGTGGTTAAGTGCTATGGCTACTAACCAAAAGGTCAGCAGTTTGAATCCACCAGGCGCTCCTTGGAATCTCTATGGGGCATTTCTACCCTGTTCTGTAGGGTTGCTATGAGTCAGAATTGACTTGACAGCAACGGGTTTGGTTTCAACGGGATTCCTCTTCTCTTATTCCGTCATACATTATCATCCAACCAACTAATAGTCAACTTTTCTATTTGTGGCAGATAAGCTACCACGGCAATGCTTTTAGACTCTTGCTTGTTCA
Organism: Dugong dugon; assembly: GCA_030035585.1. Lineage (NCBI taxonomy): Eukaryota > Metazoa > Chordata > Mammalia > Sirenia > Dugongidae > Dugong > Dugong dugon. The sequence goes on along the minus strand of CM057463.1, from coordinate 191,827,792 downwards.
CTTCTGTGTTTTTCACCTGGACGTTTCCTTGCAGCTTCCTTGAATCCTCTGAAATTCAATATGTTACACCGATATTCAGCTACCTTAGCCTGCTATAATCAGGCAGGCATGGAGGGCAAAAAGCAGCAGTACAAGAATCACTGCTTTTGATCTCACCTTTTGTAGCTTTCTCCTTGGTGCTGTAGCCCAAACAATTTGGCAGAGCAACAATGAATGTGATGAACCAGTCTGTAGCAAATAAAGACTTATCTTCTGTATGTAAAGCTTAAGACATCACTCAGGGGCTTTGGAGCAGGTAAAAAGGTAAGGTTCATCTGAGTATGAATTAATGAATGAATAGGATTTGTAGTATTTATCTTTCACTTCCCACTGCATGTTATTGGACCTGCTTTGTACTTTCTTATTTTGTTACTTTGAAGGCCATTTAAAAATTAAAATATTCAACTCTTTGGGAAATCACTACACTGTAATCAAATACCCTTCTTGACAACAAAAACCCTGTTTTCCTATTTCTTTGTCTTAAATTCTGCAATTTGACAGGACTCATAATTTATCCCTTTTTTGGGAATTGCCTCTAATATTTTCTTTTAAGATTTTTTTTTTTCATAAAATAGAACAGGCTTCAAATAATATTCTGTTTTTGGTTATAAAATCTAAAGAATACAAAAAATAGAATCTAATTTGAAAAACTTTAAGAGAAACATTTCCTTGTAAACGGAGCCATTCCTTGAGGAGATTTCTCTAACCGGGAGTGCAGAAACCCTGGGAATAATGAAACAATTTCATTTTCTATCTGTTTAGGGAAGGCCAGAAGGCTAGTTCTGTACTAATAGGGTTATTAATAAAACTGAAAAAGCAATCGCCTCATCTGTATAGTGATCAGTGAAGCCAGAGATAATGGAAAACCAACTTTCTGTCAAAGGAAGTTTTATGGCATTATGGCTATCTTTGATTCTTTTTTTTTTTTTTTTTTGCTTTTTTTCAATAATGACTCCATTTGATGAACCTTTCTTGCTTCTGTTTACATATCTCTTTCTACACTTTATTTTAAATCTAAAAATAACTATTTAGGTAAAGTATTTTGTTTACATGAATACCATCAAACACAAACCTCTCATAAATTAATAAAAATCCTGCATATTAATGCTTCTCATTATAATCGTTTTGTAAAGCTATTAAATTGGTGACTTTGCTAAGTTATGTCCTCATCGGCATATGTCCTTAGCCAAGTTTACAGTGACCATTGCAATCAATCCTTTCAAAGTAAGTTATGCATTTTAACGTAAAGTCTACAAGAAAGAGGAACTGGCTATTTTCAGCACTCATAACTCTGTGGAGGGGCTATAAAAGGAAGAAAATTAGGGAGCAAGGAATATTGAAAATCAGTTTTCCTCTGTGTGCTATAATGGAATTATAGATTCTGAAGTTACATTTATATGCATGAGACTGACCGTCATAAAGATTTTTTGTTTAAACAATATTGTTAATATTTATTTTCAGTGGAAATGCTGCCACCCATTAAAAAATTATTTTGTCAGATGTTTATTCCTTTTTGATGGGAATTATGAATAGTTTGTTGTTTGCACTTTAGAATTATATAAGTTACTGTAAGTCTAGATCTCAGACTCTATCCACTTGTATGCCCAAGAAGTCCACAAAAGACTCTAGCCACATTATCTCTTGATTTAATTTAATTGTATTTTAACTAATAAAAATGATCAATGTAATTAAATAGACATCAGGACATTGTTAATAATTTGGTGATAACTTTTTCATAAATAGTCTGAGATAGTATGACAGCTAAAAATTGATAGACTAGTGGATGTTTATGTTAAAATGATAAAAGAGAAATAAATTGTGAGGATTTTATTTTAATGAAACTGGAGACATGTTACAATCAGCAAAAGAAAAAGCCTAGAGATATAATGAATCCAGGAGATCCAGCAGGCAGAACTACGTGGAACTACAAAGAGGGGGCAAATGATGTTAGCTGGCTAAGCAACCGGATGTGTAAAACCTGAGACAGAGTGAAAATGAGGCTAGTTAAGCCCAAAATTTTATGAGATAGTTTTAAATAATTTTAGAAGAATATGAAATGTGGAAGCGTCATAAGACGTGAAATTTGCATAGTATTCAGAGAATTTTTTTTGTTTTTAAAATATAAAGAACAAATATGGTCTCTTTAAAAATTGTCAGTGAATATGTTTACTGTGCAAATACTTTTTATCAGTGGATCTAATAGCCAGAGTATCTTGTATTTTAACACGTGCCAAAGGAGTACCACGTAGATCATTGAAAGTAAAGTGAAACTGTGGTGAAGAAAGGTAAAGTATATACATGTATTTACTACAAAGAATAGCTGTTTGTCAGCAGACTGATTCCTTGCCACAGAAAATGTGAGAGAAAAAAAGTTTTTCAAACTAATAATTTCATATACTGATTTCAGTTCTGAGTATTGCAGATTTAAGAAAGATGAAAATAATTTACTGTATATTAAATGACACTGCAAGGGAGTGCCTTGTTGATGGGTCAAACGTTTGATCTCTAGACTACTAACCAAAAGGTTGGCGGTTCAAACCCACCCAGAGGCACCTTGGAAAGCAGGCCTGGCGATCTGCTGCTGAAAGGTCACAGCCTTGAACACCCTATGAAGCAATTCTGCTCTGCCCACATGGGGTCGTCATGAGTCAGAATTGACTCCACAGCAGCTAACAACAACAAGTCCTGGAAACGAAAATTTAAGCTGATGCTGAGAAACACCGGCTAGCATTCTAAAGCAAGATCTTTAGATTTAATTGCCAAAATTTGAAGGAAAAAAAGATTACGATCTACTCTGGGAAATATTTGATTGCGCTTTTACCTGATGTCTATCCTACATCCATTATTACATGATTTTATGAGTAAGCAGCCTTACAAAATATAAGCACAAGGTGCGTTTAAGTTTATGAAGCAAACATTTCCTTTTCCCATTTTCCTTTGTTCTCAGAAGTTCTCAACTCTTTATGGAGGATTGTGAACACCGTTTGTGAATTTGATAAAAATATCCACTCTCTCTCCAAGAAAACCCTGATATTCGTTTCTCAGAAGAGTTTTCATATAAGTTTGGGGTATTCCTGAAACCTCTGAAGTCAATAACAACTGATGCAATCCATACATTTCTAGGAACAGGATTATAGAAAATTGCTGTGCTAGCTTTGCAGAAGCTCAAACATCTCTACCCATCTTCCTTCCTGCCACACTGGGAGTAAGGAGGTTGTTTTATTATAAGTCTACACAGCAAGGGAAACAGAAGGCTCAACAGTTAACCAGTGACTTAGAATTGTTTGCAGACCACCATTCTATATAATCCATGTCAAGTTATCTATCACCTACTCATCCCAGTCCTTCAATAAATTTCCTCAAAGTTGTCTAAATTATTCAGACAAAAAATCAGCACAAATGTGTTTTCTATATTAGGAAGCATATTCATTAGTGACCTATACAATTGCAGCAAAAAATTTTGTAAAGCCTCTGAGATAATAAACTAAAATGGCAATTGTGTAGCAAGGCATCAAATCTGAAAATCGAATAGTTGCCAACTGTACCATTTCTATGGTACCAAAATGAAAGGGAAATGCAAGTATATTCCTGGATGAAGGTTTTACATCAACAGTCTAGATTTTGTTCAGCATTATTTTATTTTTGTCCCTCAGGTAATGTTTATGGTAATATTGCATACAAAAAAGCTAGAACTTTGGTTAATTCAGAAATAATTAGTGAACACTATTTAAAAGCTGATAAAATCTTTTGAATTCCATAAAATTTATTTTATTTTTACAACTTTACATTTTCTCACTTTAACACATTACACAATGTATATTTTCAATTGAACTTATAATAAATTACTGGGCAATGTTATTTTCTCAGTTATATCTAGTATATGTTTTCAAATATAACAATGTAACCCAACATTGCTAGTGATCAAGATTTGAAGATTTATGAGTTCTAGTCAAAGGTGAAGGGAGCCCTGGCGGCAAAGTGGTTAAGCATTTGGCTTCTAACTTAAAGACTGGTGGTTCAAACACACCAGCTGCTCCACAGGACAAAGATATGAATGTCTGCTTCCATAGATTACAGAGTTGGAAACCCTATGGGCAGTTCCATCTGGCCTTTAAGGGTGCTATGAATTGGAATCAACTCGACGGCAGTGGGTTTTTGACTCAAGGTTGAGAAGTATTATTCGGTTGAGTTTATATCTTGTGTTTCTTCTAAATCTAAAAGCACCCATTCGACTGCACACTTTCAAATAATGAAAGATGCTTGGACAAATTACATCTGATTTAAGTAGCTTCAGAGTCAGATCAACAGCAAAGTAATGCGGCCTCACTTAGGATTCTTTTTCATTTTGCAGCTTCTACAACACAAGCATTAGTCCTGCACACAAGAAAGCTGGTAATGGTTTGAATGGTTTGGCATTTTAAAACAGCAAGTGCAGTTAAGCCTGGATAAATAGTTTGTTCTTCAAATACCTGGCAACTTTTTGAAGAAAATGCAAAAGTAAAGTATTTAGGGAGCTTCCTCAATACTTTCTGAGAAGCTTGGGAAAGAAAACACTCCCTTGAATAAAGGAGGATTCCTCCCAGGGAAACCAGTGCCTTCATCCTTTTTTCTTACCAAATAATGCTTTATAACAAAGTGCTTTTTTAGAGCCCAATAAATTATTTATGGAAAACTTGGCATAATAAAAAAATCACTTCCCAAAATTAACAACATAAAATGTTTTATTCCCACATACGTGTATCAAAGATATAATACCTCATAATGATTATTGCCATGGAGAAAATTTATTTCCCATGGTAAGCCTGTGACCTAACACGGAGGATTTTTTTTTTTTTTTTAATGGTACTTTCTGAACATCGGTTTTCTGCTAAGCTAATAAAAATTATGGAGCATTTCAACCAAAGGAAACTCCTCGTCAACCGCTGAATTTCACTGAGAATTTTAGTTTCCACTAGTTCCTAGTATTCATTAATGCTGTAAATTACATTCTCTGAACATCAATTTAAGTGTGTTTATTTTGAGACAATTAATATAGGGGAAGCATGACTGAGCTCATTAAGAAAATAAATCAATCAAACTTCTGTGGGAACACAATTGAAATTCCAGTGGTGAGCTGTACTTGTATGACTCACTTTGTTGGTGATTAAGAAGCATATATTAGCATCTTTTAGAACCATCCAGAAATGACAGGTTTATATTGGGGATAACAGACAGGAAATGTGCCTTTAAAAATTATGACATTTACTTCAGACTATTTGTTTGCCTGAAATGAGCCTGGGTGGTACAAGTGGTTTGCAATCAACCCAAAGGTTGGCTGGTCAAACAAACTCAGCTGCTCTGCAAAAGAAAGGCCTGGTGATCTGTTTCCATTAAGATTACAGTCAAGAAAACCCTATGGAGGAGTTCCACTCTGTCACACAGGTGGTCCCTATGAGTTGGAGGCCAACTCAACGGCAGCTATTAATAACAACAAGGTGCCTGAGGATATAGTCTAAGTATCTATTCTTTTATAATTTATTTTATTTTTTCTTGTTGTTGTTGAAGATATACACAGCAGAACATACATCAATAAACAATTTCTACATGTACAATTCAGTGACAATTGATTACATTCTTCAAGTTGTGCAACCGTTCTCAGCCTCCTTTTCCCACTTGTTCCTCCCTCATTAACATAAACTCACTGCCCCCTAAGTTTCCTATCTAATCTTTCGAATTGCTGTTGTCAATTTGATCCCATATACATACCTATTTTAAGCAAAGTATTACCTGATAACACTTATTTAACAAGTATGTACTATATACCTATCATGTGCCAGGGATGAAACATAGATTCTAGTGGAAGAGACACCCAATAAACAAATGAAAATTAAGTGCAGAAACATTTGTTAAGTACTAGTATTTAAAACAACACAGTGCCATTTCAGAGAATAACAGAAATAAACATTACCTGCTTTAGACAGGAGAGTAGAGAAAGGCCAATCTATAAAGGTAATTTTTAGGTTGATCTCTAAAGGTGAGAAGGTCCTAGACATATCAGGATGGGGAAAAGTATTTCTCTACAAAAGCAATCATCTGAAAGAGCATGTAGTACCTACAACATATCACTGTGTTGACACTATACAAGGTCAAAGCAGAATAGCTTTTCATTACATGTACTTAATTTTCTTTCTTTCTTTTTTTTTTTTTTGTATCTTACACAGCAAGTCAAAAATGCAACATCGGATTTAAGTGATTCTGCCTTCACACATTTGTAGAGAATATTTTCTCCTATCTAGGACACAAATTCACTCTTCTTAGTATCTTATAATATCAATTAAAACTAGGTCAGCAACTACAGAAATTTTTAAAAAGCCACATTATTATCCCTGACATTTTTGATGAAGTTAGTTGTACTTCTTTTTGCTCTTGTCTAGTAGTCAATGCATTCCAAGGTCTCAAATCATTAGCAAATCGCTTCTGAAATTAACAAGCCAGGTAAGTGGCATCAGATATTAGATCTAGATTTTATCCTGTGTAAAAAACTATAATTTATACCAATATATATATTATGTTGTATTTACACTGAAGTCCTATCTTATGCAAGAGGAAAAGTATATTCTTTATCTTAATAATCAAATAGGGATATGATTCAGGATTAGAAAGTGTTTTGTCCCTTCTAACATTTAATTAAGTTAATCCTTTCTGAATTGTATGGTTTATGAGAAGAGTAGGGTGTGATCCTTATGTAACCAGCCAAAATAAGATCTGATACCAGTTTCTTTATTGAGTTCTCTTATCATATACATAGTGTTTCAAATGTCATTCAACTTGGATATCATATTTTTGATAAAAAAAAATAATCCTGTGCCCCCAAAGTCTATATGTACTCATTGCTCTGATTTTGATCATTGTTATATCATGTTGTTGTCAGGTGCCCTCAAGTCGGTTTCTACTCATGGCGACTGTACGTACAGCAGAATGAAACACTTCCTCAAAATCTGTCCTCAAAAATGATTGCTATGCTTGAGCTTATTGTTGCAGCCACTGTGTCAATCCATCTTGTTGAGGTTCTTCTTCTCTTTCACTGACCCTCTACTTTACTCTCTTAGGCTGGGCTCTCTAGAGAAGCAAAATCAGTAAAGCATAAAAATATATATATAGAGAGATTTATATCAAAGAAACTGCTCATGAGATTGTAGAGGCTGGAAAGTCCCAAGCCCACGGATTAGGATAGCGGCTTCTCCTGATTCACATAGCCACAGGGGCTGGCCAACCCAAGATCAGCAGGTGGGAAAGCAAGGCTCTTGCACACATGCTGTAACTATCGATGAATCCCAAGATTGACAGGCAAGACCACAGGGATTCTCCTGATTGACATAGCTGCAGGTTCTGGCAAACCCAAGATCGGCAGGTCAGAAAGCAGGACTCCGCTCACAGGCTGTGAAGATCGACCAAGATCGGCAGATAAGCTGATAGCTCAAGTCCCAAGAAAAAACAGGAGGCAGCTGCGGGATCCAGAGCAAGCAGAAAGCCAGAACGTCTGCTTATATTCAGATACAGGCCACACTCCCGAGGAAACTCCCAAGGACACTCCCTTTCAACTGATTGGCTACTCACAGGAGATTCAATCATGGGAGTGGTCACATATAAACACTGAGAATCATGGCCCAGCCAAGGTGACACACAATCTTAACCATCCCATTTACCAAGCATGATGTCCTTCATATCATACTCATTCAAAGAGGATGGATGACAACATTTAAAACCTTAAGCTTTGCTGTCAGACAAAGTGTTGAATTTTGCCTTTGTCATTCACCATTTGTGATTTCAGGTGAGCTGCTTTCCATCTCTAAGTCTATTTGCAAATCTGTAAAATGAGGATAATGGACCTTGATTTAAAAGACTGTTATTGAAGGTAAATAAAATAACATATTTGAATTACTTAGCACAATGCTAGTACATGGTATACAAAATAAAGTTATTATTAGTTACTGTTATCACAGACTGAAAGTAAAATTACATTTTGTACAAAATGGTGAAGATTTCTCATATTGTTCCAGAACATTTTCTAAGTTTTGTAATCACGCAAGCCATATCTATTATTTAGGACTCAGTTAAAATTGCAAACTTGGTAGACAACTTAGGCCATCTTGTTGTATTTCAATTCGATGAGTAAAAAAAAAGAGTTGTAGTTAAGAAGTGACTCAAAGGGTTCACAACAACCTAAGAGTAAATAAAAACTTATCGTTGGCAATGCTTTATATTATTTTTCAATCGAAGTGTTAAAAAATATTGTTCTAAAAATTCTCAGCCACTCTGTTCAATGGTTTTTCAAAGTTGAGGAAACTTATTCTTCTTGCATAGGAAATCCTAATATAACAAATCAGGAAATTTAGTCAAGAAAAGAAATGAGAAGCATGTAAAATACTTCTTGAAGAAGTTCAACTCTAAGCTATGTCTTAACAGTTGTTGAATGTGCCTTTATAAACATAAAAATTATTTTAAAACATATAATTATACTAAAATATCTATATACTAAACAGCAATGCAAAATATTACTTACATTATTATCTAGTTAAAGTTTATTTTCACCATAGTTTCCTCCTTTTTGTCATTCCATTCAGGGCTATTCCACTTCCAATTTTCTTGATTCTCAACATAAATAGACTTCTCTCACCCTTCAGAGGTTAGTGTCAATATCATCTCTTCAGAGACTTCTCATCACATGCATCAAAAGTAGCCACACCAAGAGATATATTCTATCCCAGCAACCCATTGATTTTCCTCATCTCATACACAAAAAAAATTACTTTGCTATTGTTGTTGTTAGGTACCTTCAAGTGGATTCACTGACCAGACCTGTGCCATCCTCACAATCGGTGCTGTTTCAGCCCATTGTTGCAACCACTGTGTCAGTCCATCTCATTGAGGGTCTTCCTCTTCTTTGCTGATCCTCTACTTTCCCAAGCATGATGTCCTTCTCCAGGGACTGGTCCCTCCTGATAACATGTCCAAGGTATGTGAAACAAAGTCTCCCCATCCTTGCTTCTAACAAGCATTCTGGCTATACTTCTTCCAAGACAGATTTGTTTTTTCTTTTGGTAGTCCATTGTACATTCAATATTCTTCCCCAACACCACAGTTCAAAGGCGTTGATTCTTCTTCAATCTTCCTTACTCATTGTCCAGCTTTCACATGCATATGAGGTGATTGAAAACACCATGGCCTGAGTCAGGTGCACCTTAGTCCTTAAAGTGACATCTTGGCTTTCTAACACTTTGAAGAGAGATTTTGCCACAGATTTGCCCAATACAATGCATTGGTTGATTTCTTGACTGCTGCTTCCATGGCATTGATAGTGGATCCAAGTAAAATGAAATCTTTAACAACTTCAATCTTTTCTCCATTTATCATGATGTTGCTTATTTACTCCAGTTGTGAGGATTTTTGTTTTCCTTATGTTGATGTGTAATCCATACTGATGGCGATTGATGGTCTGTTCCACACTCAGCCCCTGGCCTTGTTCTGACTGATGATATTGAGCTTTTCCATTGTCTCTTTCCACAGATGTAGTCAATTTGATTCCTGTGTATTCCATCTGGTGAGGACCTCATGTATGGTTGCTGTTATAAGTTATAAGATGTATTTATTTTTATTTTTATTTACAGTTTAGCAGTGTGGTTTCCTCCATACAGACACTGACCACAGCTATCTCATCTGCTGATATATTTCTAGTGCATACAAGCCTGCAAGGCTTATAGTAAGTGCTCATTAAAAATTGTCAAGTTAATAACTGGAGAAAGTAGTTTTATTTAGTCTTGCTTTGTTGAAATAGGGTCCAAGGGAGAAAATAATGAATTAAATTTAAAGCAAGAAAAGTTTGAGGTACTTGTAAAACATCCAAGGGGAGATTACCATATACCAAGTTGCCTATGCAAGCTTACAGCAAAGAAAGCAGTAGAGTTTGGATATATACATTTGGGAATCCGTATTCGATTGACAAACCATGATTGGGGATGAAATGTCCATGTTGCTAGCATGTAGAATGATATTATAATAGTATTAAAAAGGCAATAAGAACAAAAAAAATGTGTGTGGCTACATAGGTAGTTATGTATGTATACATGTGCATATAAAGTTGTGTGTGTATATATGTATATGTATATATTTATTTATATATATATGTATATGTATATATTTATAGGTTCATGTATATATTAAAGCACATAAGCAGCAAGGCTATTACTACCGACCATTCTGACCAGGGATAGACAGTCCTGGATAGAATGGGAGAAAAATGTAGAACAAAACAAAAATTTTTAAAAAAAGTTCAGAACTACTGGACTGGTAGAGGATAGAGGAACTCCCGAGACTATCTCCCTGAGATACCCTTTAAACTTTGTTCTGTAACCACTCCCACTGGCAACTCTTCAGCTAAATAACAAATTCCCATTGCTATTGAGTCGATTCCAACTCTTAGACTCTTAGTGACCCTATAGGACAGAGTAAAACTGACCCATAGGGTTTCCAAGGAGCGGCTGGTGGATTCGAACTGCCAACTTTTTGGTTAGCAACCAAGCTCTTAACCAATGCAATATCAGGGATTACCTCGTAAAATAGACATTATCACCCATGAGTACTGTGCTTCTTTAAAAAACCATCTATATGAGAACAAACGGTCAATATTTACCCTAAAGCAAGGGTGAGAAAGTAAGAGATGGGGAGAAGGGAAGCTAGATTAAAGGAAATGGAACAACCAGAATGGAAATAATGAGACTGTTGACACATTGTGAAATATGGACCCAACGTCACTGAACAATTTGTATAGAAATTGTTAAATGGGAACTTAATTTGCTATGTAAACTTTCACCAAAAACACAATAAAATATTATTTAAAAATAAAATAAATAATTTAAAAAATGTTCTGTTCAGAACCTGCCTTCACAGGATGGAGACAGGAGAAGCCTGTTCACAGGGTAGAACTGCCCCATAGAGTTTCCAAGGAGCACCTGGTGGATTCGAGCTGCTGACCTTTTGTTTAGCAGCCATAGCTCTTCACCACTACACCACTAGGGTTTCTGGGACCACACTAATTACCACACTAATTCGATAAGACTATATACAGCCTGTTGTTGGTTAAGGTCTGAAAAGCGTTTGATCAATTAAAATAAAATTTTAAAAGTGCTTTGGACTTCAACTACTTTTGTATATCTGCATTATGGTTAAAGAATCATATAGAAAGATTGGGGGCTAGAAAGAGAGGAATTTGCCTATAAGAGAGCTGTTTGATTTGTTTTGTCTTATTTTTCCATTACTAGAGTTAACAGAGAATAATTAAAAATGATACTGGGGGTCTTAATCAGGAAGGGGATGAAGACTGAGGACAGATAAGAGATCACTAACGGAACTTAGGTCTCTGAGAAGTCGATTTGTAAGAGAATCCAGAGGACACAGAGAGGTGTTGCCGTCTCATAGGGAAATGACACACCTTTTAATTACACTATATCAGACAATGTTCCACTACTATTCATAAGATTTTCACTAGCTAATTTTTTCAGGAGTAGACTGCCAGGTCCCTTTTCCCAGCCTGTCTTAGTCCGGAAGCTCTAATGAAACTTGTTCAACAGTGATTGACCCTGCTGGCATTTGAAATACCAGTGGCTTAACTTCCAACATCACAGAAACACAAGCCATCACAGTACAACAAACTGGCAGACGAGTGGTGGAGTGGAAATGTAACACAATTTATATATATACACCTACTCCTCACTTTTCAACTATCTCCTTACCTGACATTTAACATTTACAGCTTTGAAAAAATTCTCATGCAGAGTCTGATTGTCTGGCCCCAGATGTAGCCATGGCTGGGCCCAAGGTGTCCTCTTCGGGCCACCCCAGAGAATATACTGGAGGCACTGGCAACAACCAGGCCACACGAGACATGACGGCCAACTAGCCACGGAACGCCTTCTCCCATTTGTCTGCAACATCTTGTTCCGGCCACAGAGAGTGCAACACAAGAAAAGGACAACATGAGGTTGTGGGCAGGCAGGGGAAGGCTGGCAAGGGCCCAAAAGTACAGGATAGGTCAGTTGGGAAGGGCGGTAATGGATGGATGGAGGGGAAAAGGAGCATGCCAGGCTGCAGGGCAAGGGCGGAAGGATGACAAGTGCAGTCCCAGTCCAGGGCAGGCAGCCAGAGACGGCGGAGAGAGGACAAGCTAGATCCCTGTCCAGGGTGGGTGGTGGGAGGCAAAGGATGAAGGAATAGTTAGGTCCCTGTTTAGGATGGGCAGCAGGTGGCTGTGAGAGGTGGGAAGCAAGCTACTGGGGGTGGGGAGTGGGGCATCGGCACTGAAGTTAGATCATGGCCTGTGACTCTCATATAATGCCAATATTGCATAAAGACCTGGTTTTTGCAACCTGATCAAGTCGGTAAGTGAGGCGTGGGTTTATTTCTAGTCATTTTGTTCTATCATATTCATCAAAGACTATTTCATACAGTTTATGACACTGAAACAGTAGATTTTCTTTCTTCACTCCAACTCCCTGGCAATGACCTTCCATCACTTTTTTATAGAAAATAGAAACTATAATATAATAATCCCATTACCTTATTAGTGGTAATAAAATGGGATTTATGTATATATAATAGTTTCTATTTTCTAAAAGGTCATGAAAAAGACAGTAAAGAAAGAAAAGACTAAAATGAATATCAGAAAAAACTCTGAAACTTGTTCTTGAATGTAGAGCATGTAAAGTGAATTGCGTAAGTAATAAAGTCAAAGAGCTGAACGTAAGATTTCAAAAGGCAACTGGAGAAGACAAAGTATTATAATGAAATATGCAAAGACCCGGATCTAGAAAACCAAAAAGGAAGAACACACTTGGCATTTCTCAAGCTGAAAGAACTGAAGGAAAAATGCAAGCCTCGAGTTGCAATAGTTAAAGATTCTACGAGGAAAATATTAAATGATGCAGGAAGCATCAAAAGAAGATGGAAGGAATACACAGTCACTGTACCAAAAAAATTGGTAGATGTTCAACCATTTCAGGAGGCAGCATATGATCAACAACCAATGATACTGAAGGAAGAAGTCCAAGCTACACTGAAGGCATTGACGAAAAACAAGGCTCCAGGAACTGATGGAATACCAACTGAGATGTTTCAACAAATGAACACAGCACTGGAAGTGCTCACTCGTCTATGCCAAGAAATGTAGAAGACAGTTACCTGACCAATTGACTGGAAGAGATCCATTTTCATGTCTAGTTCAAAGAAAGGTGATCCAACAGAATGTAGGAATTATCAAACAATATTATTAATATCACAGGTAAGTAAAATTTTGCTGAGATAATTAAAAGCTGGGACAGCAGTACACCAACAAGAAACTACCAGAAATCCAAGCTGGATTCAGTAGAGGACATGGAATGAGGGATATAACTACTGAGGTCGGATGGATTTTGGCTGAAAACAGAGAATACCAGAAATATGTTTACTTGTGTTTTATTGACTACGCGAAGTGTTTCAACTGTGTGGCTCATAACAATTTTGGATAATATTGTGAAGAATGGGAATTTCAGAACACTTAATTGTATTCATGAGGAACCTGTACAGAGACCAAGGGGCAGTTGCTTGAACAGAACAAAGGGTTACTTTTATGGTTTAAAATCAGGAGAGATGTGTGTTCAGTGTTGTATGCTTTCACTATGCTTATTCAATCTGTATGAGGAGCAAATAATCCAAGACTCTGGACTCTATGAAAAAGAACATGGCATCAGGATTGGAGGAATACTCATTGCAACTTATGATATACAGATAACACATCCTTGCTTGCTGAAAAGGAAAACCACTTGAGGCATTTACTGATGAAGATCAAAGAATACAGCTTTCAGTATGGGATACACCTCAACATAAGGAAAACAAAAATCCTCACAACTGGACCAATAAGCAACATCATGATAAATGGAGAAAATATTGAAGTTGTCAAGGGTTTCATTTTACTTGGATCAATGCCCATGGAAGCAGCAGTCAAGAAGTCAAATGACATATTGCATTAGGCAAGTTTGCTGCAGAAGACCTCTTTAAAGTATTAAAAAAACAAAGATGTCACTTTGAGAACTAAGGTGTGCCTGACCCAAGCCAGATTATTTTCAACTGCCTCATATGCATGCAAAAGCTGAACAATGAATAAGGAAGACCAAAGGAGAATTCACACCTTTCCATTACTGTGCTGGTGAAGAGTAATGACTCTACCATGTACAGCCAAAAGAATGAACAAATCTTTCTTGGGAGAAGTACAGCAAGAATGCTCCTTAGAAGTGAGGGTGACAAGATCTCCTCTCATATAGTTTGGATGTGTTATCGGGAGGGACCATCCCTGGAGAAGAACATCATGCTTGGTAAAGCAGAAGGTCAGTGAAAGAGAGGAAGACCCTCAACGAGATGGATTAACACAGTGGCTGCAACGGTGGGCTCAAGCACAGCAACAATTTTGTGAGGATGGCGCAGGATCGGGCAGTGCTCCATTCTCTTATGCTTAGGGTCACTAGGGATCGAAACTGACTCAATAGCACATAACAACAACAACATTTTCTATATGAAAGCTGATGGTAACTCATTGCCAGGGAGAGAAAAAGGGGAGTCTATTGTTGGAGCATCATAAACACTCTGAAATAGTCTTTGAGGAATACGGTAGAACAAAATGAATAGAAATATGCTATAATGTGTGTTATTTGCCTCAACATAGTTAAACTTGATAAATAGGGATTAATTCGATCATTCTATAGTTATTTTAAAGGTTTATGACGTTACAGATCTGTTTCAGGCATTAAGAATAGAGCAAGAGGTAAAGCAAAGTTGTAGCATTCATGTAAATTACATTCTAGTGGGAGTGAGATTTCTATTTATATTAAACATATTCAGAAATAAAAATCTCAAAAATAAACTAGGCAGATTTTTCAATTCATATCAGCTTATTGTGGAGAAGTATAAAGGGATAAACTCTGGGGTCAAGGCCTTCAAAACTAACAGTAAAATAAAAAATGATTATGACCAAGTCAGAAAAAAATAAATAATTCATGTAAAAGTCATATTTTTGGAATGACACACATAGTAAAAAGTCTACAGAATTACAGAGATTATTTAATTTTTATATGAAATAATAAAATACAACTATGGTGAATAATTTCCTTTTCATAAAATAGTCATTAGTTTTTAAATTCATCATAACCTTCCATTGACACATACTGATTGGAAAAGTGTGTTCCAACCATTTGTGATAGAAAACTAGTTTTATTTCACAAATTCATCTGAGGCAGGCACCTGAATCAGGTTAGCAATCACAAGTCATGGAAAACACATCACTGTGCTAGCCATGGCATTTTCTCTGCGAGAAACATCTTTTCGTCTCCTCCTGAGGGAACCATATAATATAAAAGGATCTCAATGAAAATGCGTATCAAGAATTGTCTCTTGATTACAGTACATGCATCATCGTACTACGGCTTAAAGTCTTTGTGCTTGCCTTCAAAACACTGGTTTTTGAGCATTTCTATATCATTAGCTCAAAATGTAATGTCCTAACGCTTGGCACCTGGATTGTAAACTGAGATGAATATTTGTTTGTAAGGATTAGCGCAAGTCTGTCGCGGCATTTCATTTTTACACTGCAGTTTCTAGTACTCTTCCAGTCAGCCACAAATAAAACATGTTCTCAGTACTTTTAGAGATTAATAGTTCAGCAGTGTGTTGTGCAACAGCAAGATAAAAATTAAATAAAGGCTGATGCCAGGAGAACTAACTTTTTTAGTCTGAGACCTAAAGAACGCCGAAAACGACTGAATACTGGCCTCCAGTGCCTTTCATCTAGCAATGGCACAGCAATTATTTTCAATATACTAAATATAAATCAAATTCATAATCTCTATTTAAGACATTCAAGTTATTTAGGCTTTATTATAAGTAGTGCACTAAGGCCTATACACACACGGCAAAAGTGGATCGGACTCAAAGATTTAGGTAATGGTTAAGAACTCGGCTGCTAACCAAAAGGCTGACAGCTCGAATCCACGGGCCACTCCTTGGAAACACTATGGAGCCGTTCTACTCTGTCCTGTGGGTCGCTATGAGCCAGAATGGACTCAACGGTAACAGTATTTTAGGGTAGTGTTTTAGTTTCTCCAGTGCTTTCATAGCTGTGGACATAGGGGGAAAAAAACCCAAACATCCAAAAAATTTTGGAATATCATCATATGCTTGCAAACTCTGTATTTTTTAAAAGTAAAGATAGACAGATTTTAACAAGGTGTCTCTCTTCTGAATCACAGTACAACCCTTTCAAATCTTTATATGGTATGTTTAATATCACAAGTCACTCCTTGGGTTCTACTGCCTTGTGTCACCTCCTAATTGAGCTGATGCTTCCAGATGAGGAGACCTTCTTAGGCATCACTTCTTAAATTTATTACATGTCATGTCAAGCTTAGTGGGACATAAACCTGTTGAATAAATTGTTTTCGTTAGTGACTATATACCTGATAAAGATGGGTGATCTCAAGGAATCATTAAACAGATTGAATGACTTTCATGTCTAGGTTAATGGTTTTTATTTGTTTTACTTAATTAGACTTTTGCATGTCCATCACATGACTGGTTTTAATCATTGCATTGCTGGTCTTGGTCCATTTCTTTCTATATTAGAAAAACACTACACATTGACATTATCTAAGAAAGATACATGAATTAAGTAAGCATAGGTTGGGAAAACTATAGCTTTTAACATACCCTACATTATTTTAAAAAATGCTTTGAAGTGCAATTTTTCACTTATTTATGTAGTTTTGGAAAAACTTTATATATATATATAGAAAGGAAAAGCTGATCCCCTTATTCTTGCTGGCTCTTATCCATGAAGCAAGCACTTTAATAATAAAAACACTTACAAAGTGAGTAGTGTCTGGGGTCTTAAAAGCCTATGAGCGGCTGTCTAAGATACTCCACTGGTCTCATCCCTTCGGGAGCAAGGGAGAATGAAGAGAACAGGATTCAACAAAAAGATTAGTCCGAAGGACTAACTGTCCACAGCTACCAAGGCCTCCACCGGACTGAGTCCAGTACAGCTAGATGGTGCCCGGCTACCACCAATGACTGCTCTGACCAGGATCACAACAGAGGGTTCTGGACAGAGCTGGAGAAGGATGTAGAGCATAATTTTAACTCCCAAAAAAAAAAAGACCAGATTTACTGGCCTAAAGAATACTAGAGAAACCTCAAGAGTGTGGCCCCCAGACACCCTTTCAGCTCAGAGGTGAAGTTACCTTCGAGGTTCGATGTTAAGCCTGGGAGTGGACAGCCCAGTAAAACGAAATGGGACTAACGAGGTACAGGAGTCCGGTGACAAGGGCCAGAAGGCAGAGGGAGAGTAGGAAACTGATGATAAGGAACACAAATTGAATAAGGACACTGTCGATGTATTGTGAGATTGTTGACCACTGCTATAGGGCAACATTTGTAGTAACTATTAAATGGGAGGCTGTTTTGTCCTGTAAGCCTTCATCTTGGGCGAGAATGGCAGCACAATTGGAAGAGCATAGTCAATACCACTTAAATGTGTAAGTAAAAAGTTTTGAAATGGTGTTAAAATAAAATTAAATTAAATTAAATTAAAAAAAAAAAATGAGACTAAAGAGGTACAGCAGTCCAGTGACAAGGGCCAGAAGACAGAAGGGGACAAGGAAGTCCCCTGGTGATAGGGAACACAAGGTGGAGTAAGGATATTCTTGATGTGCTGTGAGATTGTTAACCATTGTCATAGGGCAACATGTGTAGTAACTGTTAAATGAAAAACTGTTTTGTTCTGTAAGCCTTCATCTTAAGTGAGAATAACAGCACAGTTGGAAGAGCGTAGTCAATGTCACTGAACTGTGAATGTAGAAATTTTTGAAAAGGTGTATCTTTGGCTATCTGTATTTTCATCAAAAAAAAAAAAAGGTTGAGAATTTAGAGGCTTAATACGTTGTGGGGTTGTTAACCAAAGTCATAGAACAACATGTGTACTACTATTTCATGAGAAACTATTTGCTCTGTAAGCTTTCACCCGAAGTACAATAAAATAAAAAAAAAAAAAAAAAAAAACACTTACAAAGCACTTACTCAAGGCCAATAACTCACAGAGCTATGATTTGAACCCAGATGGTGTGGCTGTAAAGTAATCAAAAACCAATAGTTGTAGAGTTGATTCCGACTTACGGCAACCCCATGTGCTCATGTTATTAATGAATAAACTCCTTCACAAATAATTTTATTAAAATCTACTGCAATTTAATCCAAACAGTGCTCTTGAACACTAACTGTAAAGCACTGGAGCACTGGGCTAGATGCTTTCAAGTCTCCAACAGGAAAGAAACTCTCCCTGGCCCCCAGAAGCTCATATTCCAGTGCAAGGCAATGCTGTGGTGAAATGCAGCCTATAAAGAGCAGAAATAGGCTCTTAGTGCTGCGTATTATAAATAATTCCACCTGGGAATATTCAGAAAGACCTCCCTATGTGATTACCTTCCAGACTTTTTTCTTTTCTTTTGTGCTGGTTTAATTTTCTAGTCCTTGAACTAAACGTAGCTTCCTTGAAACCAACCATCCTACTTTGCTCAGAGAGTGTCCTGGTTTTAGTCCTAAAAATCTTGTGTCCTGGGAAATCCCTCAGTCTCTGGAAAACCAGAATGATTGGTCACATAACATGGCCTGGCAAAAGTAGTGCTCAGAATTCTAGAGAGCAAATGAAGTAATTTTAGACAGCCACAACTACACAGTACTCTACAAAAGTCGAATAATTATCGTTACCTACAACAATCTATCAGAGCTAAAGCATCAAATTGTATTAATTCCTTATTATAGAATATGCCCGCTCTGTTCTTTTAATTTTGACAATATGTAAGAAAGAAAAAAAATAGCTTTTTAAAAAAAATCTTATTCTGATAGTAGGAAGTGATGTCCATGAATAAAGATGAATTAAAATAATTATTGATCTTACTTCTTTTCTAATTCTATAACTTTACCACTTGTGGGCTGTCTGAAAGTGTTATGAGAAATAAGATTGAAGACATCATATTCACACTTGCTTAAAAGTATCACCAAATAAAAGTGCAGAAATAGTCTTTAACTAATACCGACTGATTTTCTAAGAGATGGTGATAATTGTATTTTAGCAAATTCTTTTTGGGAAAAATAATTTTATTCTTTTATATCTTTAGAATAATGTGTAGCTGTTATAATGTGTATTAACCAAAGCATTAAATTTCATGATTTACTTGTTCATGGGAGCATATGAAATCAGAGGTAATATTCATACTACCATTTAAAGATTCTTATTCATTAAACCAATGGGAAAACTGAAAGTTAACCTTAAGACTAAGTCTTTGTTACAATAAATTTTGCCTTCCAAGTTATGACCTTCTTTTTTCCATTTGAAATGCAGTTTCCAAACGTGCCATTGATTTTTTTGTACAACATGTCCACTCGTCTATACATGAACTAATAGGCAAATTAAGTTTTAGCTCTAAAATTAGACTTGAAGCTCTTAGTTTAGTTGCTACTGTCTCGCAATGGATTCTTTGCTGACAAAACACATCACATCAAAACTAAAGCACAGAATGATTAGAAATAGTTACGACAAAATACGTTTATCTTTATTTGGAATTTTTTTGTTAAATATTCTTTTTTGACAGAATATGCGGTTTCTTTCCTTAGTTCATAGAATTCCATATTTTCTTCCTAAATAAAACATAAATATTTATCGTACACTCACAATATTAGAGAGAGCATTTTTGGCGTACAGCTCTGATTGTCATCCTAGGGTTTGTATAGGGCACGATTCTGACACACGCCCTACTAAAAAGAAAGCAAGCAATATAAAAGAATACAAAATACCTTTTGCACAATATTGATTTGACATACTTCTCTCCTATTTAATTAAACAGAATTTTTTTTTTGGTCACTTTGTTTTCTAATGATGTTTATTATCTGCATGATCATTCAACGACCACGAGATAAAATATATAAAATGAAGTATTATATTACTGATTATCACTAATTCCAGGTGCTTCAGGTAATAAGAAATTAACAAAATCGGTAAAAAGCAATTTGTGATGTGACACGTTTTGTGCCATATATACTATAGAAATTCTGAGAAGAGAGGATAACTTCCACTTGAAACTATGAGAGACCATTTCATGAGGAATTTGAGGGGACATAAACAAAATTATGAAATCACAGCAGTCCAAACTGTGTTTGCATGGCAGTAGTAGGACCAGAGCCCAGAGGACGAATGGACCACAACTACCACGGGCTCTGCCAGACTGAGTCCAGCACAACTAGATGGTGCCCGGCTACCACCACTGACTGCTCTGACAGGGATCACAACAGAGGGTCCCAGACAGAGCTGGAGAAAAATGTAGAACAAAATTCTAACTCACAAAAAAAAAACCAGACCTACTGGTCTGACAGAGACCAGAGAAACCCCTAGCGTATGGGCCCCCAGACACTCTTTTAACTCAGTACTGAAGTCACTTCTGAGGTTCACACTTCAGCCAAGGATTAGACAGGCTCATAAAACAAAACGAGATTAAATGGACACACCAGGCCAGGGCCAAGGACAAGAAGGCAGGAGGGGCCAGGAAAGCTGGTAACGGGGAACTCAAAGTCGAGAAGGGGAGTGTTGACATGTCTTGGGGTTGACAGCCAATGTCAGAAAACAACATGTGTATTAATTTTTTAATGAGAAATGAATTTGCTCTGTAAACCTTCAACTAAATTACAGTTAAAAAAAAAAAAAAAACAAAAAGCAGTAGGACCAGAAACATAGACTGGAGGGAAGGATAGTAAAAAAAGCAAGGCCAAAATGGTGCGTATGGGTTGGGGTGTCATGTATCATTAAATGCCAAAGGTGAGAGAACTTGAAATTTAATCTGTAGGCAATAAGAAATTTTTGAAAGTGTTTCATCTTACCTTCTCCTCTAAAGCAATCTAAAAAAGAAAAGAAAATACCAATATAGCTGTGTATGCATGATCCTTGGAGGCAGGGAAAGACTAGGGACTGCAAAGCCATGTAGAAGGCTATTATAATATTCTGTATTTCAGGTAATGAGGCCCTAATGGTATGCAGACAATGCATTTGGGAGAAGAAAAGCTGTTTGTCTTGCAAAAGACAAATAATTGTACATAGTGAATTAAATATCAGGAGTATTGTGATGCAATTAGCAACAGTGTAGAACTCAGAAGACAGGATGGGTGGGTAGGGACAATGATGAATGTTAGGTAGGATGACCATATGTCCAGTTTCCTTGGGTAAGTCCTGGTTTACATCTGTTGACCAAGTATAATTATTAAAAAGGCTTAATTAAAAACATTTTTATGACAAAAAATGTCATTGCTTGAATGATCAATGATATGGAAACCCTAATTATATGTGATAGAGAGTTATACAAAATAAACTGTGGAATAAGCAATTAAAAAGATGAGAAACTAGAATAAAGGTTAAGGTTAGAAAGCTGAATTCGAGATTTATTTATATAGAGGGGGCTTTATTAATGGGGATAGACAAATTGAATGAGAAAGTGAAAAAGTAGAGATTAAACAATTGCTTTTGTGGCATGAAAAGAAGCAAGCATTTATGGAATAAAGAAGTTGTCAGTCACAGGAGGCAAACCAGAAGGGTGGAGTGTTGCAGAAAAGAAAAGGAACAAATAAAAGCAAAGAAGATTGACCAGAGGTCAACCCAGGTCAAATAATGTAGAAATCAATGAGAAGAAAGACCAAGATGAATTTATTAGTTTTATGACTGAAAAAACTATTTCAGAATGTGTTTTTTTTTAATGTGAAAGTTATGACATAAGTATCGTTATATTCAACATAGTGTCTACATTGATAAATGCTTGATTAAAAGAGCTGAAAAGCTAACTTATTTGCCTGCACAAAGTACGCATTTCATTTCTCCTTATCCCTTCTCTAACTACTTAATGGTGTAATAGTATTGTGTGCTACTGGCAAAAGTCAGGAATACATACACAACCGCAAAATACTTCCATCCTAAAGGTGGTTTGTTAGGATGAGATAGGCAATGTAATACTATTTGTTAGTTACGTGTGGTGAGGGCTGAACCCAGATTTTAAGCTGCTACTGAATGAATGCTTAGTGGTAAGCTGGAAGCTGCAATTGTATGCCGCTTATTCACAATGTTTGAATGTGTCAAAGTTTAGACGGAAACCCTGGTGGCACAGTGGTTAAGAGTTTGGTTGTTAACCAAAAGGCTGGCAGTTCAAATCTACCAGGCACTCCTTGGAAACCCTATGGGGCAGTTCTACTCTGTCCTCTAGGGACACATGAGTCAGAATCGACTCAATAGCAGTGGGTTTGGTTTGGTTTGGTTTGGTTTCTGTCAGTTTGTCTTACTGTGGTGGCTTGCTTTTTGCTGTGATGCTGGAAGCTATGCACTGGTATTTCAAACACCAGCAGGATCACCCACGGTGGACAGGTTTCAGAAGAGCTTCCAGACTAAGATAGACTAGGAAGAAGGACTTGGCAGTCTACTTCTGAAAAAATTGACCCTTGAAAACCTTATAATAACAGAAGAAGATTGTCTGATATTACAGTGCTGGAAGATGAGCCCTTCAGTTTGAAAAGCATTCAAAATACAATTGGGAAACACTGCATCCTCAAATTAGAGTAGACCTTAATGATGTGGATGGAGTCAAGCTTTTGGGACAGTCATTTGCTGATGTGGTATGACTCAAAATGAGCCTTCAAGGATTTCATTTTACTTGGATCCATAATCAACACCCATGGAAGCAGCAGAAGAAATCAAATGACAAATTACTCTGAGCAAATCTGTTGCAAAAACCTCTTTAAAGTGTTAAAAAGCAAAGATGTCCCTTTCAGGACTAAGGTGTGCTTGACCCAAGCCATGGTATTTTCATTTGCTTCATATAGTAAAGCTGCACAATAAATAAGGAAAACTGAAGAAGAATTGATGCATGTGAGTTATGGTGTTGGTGAAGAATAGTGACTACACCATGGACTGCCAGAAGAACGAACATGTGTGTCTTGGAAGAAGTGCAGCCAGAATGCTACTCAGAAGCAAGGATGGGGAGACTTCATCTCACATACTTGGACATGTTATCAGGAGGGACCAGCCCTTGGAGAAGGACATCGTGCTTGGTTAAGCAGAGAGTCAATGAAAAAGAGAAAGGCCCTCTACAAGATGGACTGACACAGTGGCTGCAACAATGAGCTGAAGCATAACAATGATTGTGAGGATGGCACCGGACTGGTTAGTGCTTTGTTCCATTGTACGTAAGGTCGCTCTGAGTCAGAACCAACTGGATGGCACCTAACAACAACATACCTGCCTAAATGGCATGTATATATACATACACAACTGAGTAATTGGGAAACTTCGAGAAAATGGAGATGTTTTCCAACTCGGATTGTTACTAACAGGACATAAAATAGAAAATGCATTTGTTTCATTTCAAAGGCAAGAAATAATGAAAAAGATGTTCATAAAAATTACAAGTGTTTTGTTCATACTCTGAGGATTTTTAAAGGACCAGATCATGTTATTGTATTCTATGTAGGCACAGAAAACCTTTTATGAAGAACATTTAATCATATGGGATAATATTTGAGACTTTGTTTTTAAAATCATGTTGCAGTATATTTTGTATTGTTATTTTGTGAAAAATAACAGTATGCACAGAAATGAGCTTGGAAGTTATAAAAGTATTTGTGTTTGATATCTCAGGGTAGTAGGGTTACAGTTGCCTTTGTATCCACTTATGTACTTTCAGTTTTTTCTACAGTGAATACGTATTGTTAGGTAATAGAAAATAATTGTATATGTATATGTATATATAATCATTGGTTCCCTATCTTATAGAACAATTATAAAATTCATTATATAATAATATCTATAAGGATATCAGCACAAATGAATTTTACTAAATAAGGAATATACTGAAATCGTGTGATTATATAGAAACAGTAGATTGTTTTGGTGATACTTGTGTATAACAAGTATCAGTTGCTCCTGAACTTGATTGTATCCAAATATATCAAAATAAGATTTCATATGATAAGTTTTGATATAAGTCAATCACAGTTACCTTTATTTGCAACACAGAATGTTAAATACTGGTAATGTATCATATAAAAAAATTCTTGGTCAGAATTTATTTACCGTATACTAAAAACAAAAACAAACCCCTTGCCATTGATTTGATTCTGACTCATAACAACCCTATAGGACAGAGTAGAACTGCCTCATTGGGTTTCCAAGGAACACCTGGTGGATTTGAACTGCCAACCTTTTTGGTTAGCAGAAGAGCTCTTAACCGCTGCACCACCAGGGCTCCATTTACAGTATGTTGTTGTTGTTGTTACATGCCATGGAGTCAGTTCCAACTCATAGCGAGCAACCCTGTGTACAACAGAATGAAACACTGCCCAGTCCTGCACCATCCTCACAGTAGTTGTTATGCTTGAGCTTATTGTTGCAGCCACTGTGTCAATCCATCTCATTGAGGGTCTTCCTCTTTTTTGCTCACCTTCTACTTTACCAAGCATGATGTCCTTCTCCAGGGACAGATCTCCCTTGATAACATGTCCAAAGTATGTGAGATGTAGTCTCGTCATCCTTGGTTCTAAGGAGCATTTTGGCGATACTTCTCCCAAGAGAGATTTATTTGTTCTTTTGGCAGTCCGTGATATATTCAGTATCCTTCACCAACATCGTAATTCAGAGGAGTCAATTCTTATTTGATCTTCCTTATTCATTGTTCAGCTTTCGCAGTATAGGATGATAAAAAACACAAATAACAGAAAAACACAATGACTGTTCATTAACCCACCGCCGTCAAGTCAATTCTGATTCATAGGAACCCTACAGGACAGAGTAGAACTGCCCCATAAAGCTTCTGAGGAGCACCTGGTGGATTTGAACCGCTGACCTTTTGGTTAGCAGCCATAGCTCTTAACCACTACACCACCAGGGTTTCCATTAGAGTGCAGAAAATTCCAGGGCCACAAGGTATAACGGAGCGACAGACGTAAAACCTTTAAAAAAAAAGGTCAGGGAAAAGACAGCATTTTATTTAACTCAATTGTAAAGCTCTTTGGTTGAAAACTATTCAGTTTCATTATAGACAAAGGTACGTATTTTCTAATGCCACAAATTATGTAGAGGTCAATTATATCAAAATGTGACTTTGGCAGTAAAAAAAATTGGTTTGATCTTCTATTCTAGAGCCTTGCCTCAGTTATCACACTGTTGCAAGCAGCCATCGAGTCGGTTCCGACTCATGGAGACCCCAAATGTGCAGAGTGTAACTGTGCTCCCTAGGGTTTTCAAAGCTGGAAACTTTTGGAAGCAGATCACCAGGGCTGGCTTCTGAGGTGCCACTGCATGGGTTCGAACTGCCAACTTTTCCACTAGTAGTCGAGAACTTAACCTTTTGCACCACCCAGACTCTCCTTTATCATACTGTTAGGGATAAATATATCTATTTGTAAATTTTGCCTGATTCCAGCTAATTTTGTATTTTCTAACTCTAAAAACAAAAAGAACAAACAAGATGAAAGAATGAAAGAAAGAGAAACAGAGTGAAAGAAGAGAGAGAGGTTTAAAATGTTACAGAGAATAGAGGACACAGAATGATCAAAAGTTGATTAAAATCAGTCTGTCAGTATTTTCCTAAAAGTTGGGACAACTGGGCCCAAGTTGACAAATCTCAGGAAACTTGGGTAAGGTATAATACGTTGAGACTATATCTGGGGAGCAAGCAATCTAAGCAGATGGTGTGTAAGTCACTGACAGTGTAGTTGTGTAAGTGGGAGAGCCTTAGTCTAAGGATGCAGGATGAGGGTAGAGAACCAAATTGTGAAGCCATCAGAGGCAGGAGCAACAAAAGGGGGAGACATGTTACAGGCTTTGTGGAAATTCCCCAACCATTTCCTTGGTAATAACAAGAAGGAATCTGTTGGAGTTTAAGGTGTAGTACCTTTGACTTCCACCCAATACTAGTTTTGGAATTTGTGGTAAGCAGAATAACCCTTCCCTCCCCCAGAGAAAACCTAATTAACTTACCTGAAAAAAGGGACTTCACTAAAGAAAGGCATCAAAACCTGTAGCTCCTAGGAGAATACAGTAATTGTTATTCATTCATTGCTCCCGGGACACAGGTTTCTAAGCTCCCCTTTGAAAACATATCACAGCTTGGTATGATGATGAACATCTTCCGGTGTATCTTCTTTTTGTTTAAGAAGAACCCATCACAGATCTCTAGCCGTGTGGTAGACATACATGAGGGATTTTGAGTAGCTTAGGATAGCTAGGGTTTGCGAAGAAGGCATATGAATGATGAAGGATAAGACATGACGTGAGTGATGAAGACATACGGAGAGATAACTCCTGCAAGGCCAGGTGTAGCAGCAAAGGAGTTATACGTTATACTCACATGAGCCAAGAGAGAACTGAAAACAAGGAAGCGTTATGATCAGTAATGCAGGAAGGTAAGCAGATGTTAGGGGAAGAGTTCGGCTTTGTACTTGCTGAAATTGAGGTGCCTATGGAACATATACAAGCTCTGGTGGCACAGTGGTTAAGTGCTCGGCTGCTAACTGAAATATCAGCTGTTGGAACACACCAACCACTCCACAGAAGAAAGATGTAGCAGTCTGCTTCTGTAAAGATTACAGCCTTGGAAACCCCACAGGACAGAGTAGAACAGTCCCATAGGGTTTCCAAGGTGCGGCTAGTGAATTCGAACTGCTGACCTTTTTGGTTAGCAGCAGAGCTCTTAACCACTGTGCCACCAGGGCTCCATGGGCGATTATACTCAGTCTTATAGGGTGGATATGAGTTGAAATTGACTGGATGTCAATGGGCATGGATGGAACATACAGGTGGGGTTGCTCAGAAAGCAACTGAATAAGTAGTTTCAGTGCTTGGACAGAATACCAATTGAGATATTTCAGCAAACAGATGCAGCGCTGGAAGCACTCACTTGTCTATGCCAAGAATTTTGGAAGACAGCTACCTGGCCAACTGACTGGAAGAGATCCATATACATGCCTATTCCAAAGCAAGGTGATTCAATTGAATGTAGAAATTGTCAAACAATATCACTAATATCACATGCAAGTAAAATTTTGCTGAAGATAAATCAAATATGGCTGCAGAAGTACATCCACAGGGAACTCCCAGAAATTCAAGCTGGATTCAGAAGAGGACATGGAATGAGGGATATCATTGCTGATGTGGATGGATCTTGGCTAAAAGCAGAGAAAACCAGAAAGATGTTTACCTGTGTTTTATTGACTATGCAAAGGCATTCGACTGTGTGAATCATAACAAATGATGGATAGAGTTGTGAAGTACGGGAATTCCAGAACACTTAATGGTGCTCATGTGGAACCTGTACATAGATCCAGAGGCAGTCAACAGAGCAAAGCAATAGAATGCTGTATGGTTTAAAGTCAGAAAAGGTGTGTATCAGGTTGTATTCTTTCATCATACTTAGTCAATCTGTATATTGAGCAAATAATCTGAAAAGCATGATCTACAGTGACTAGTGACCAGACTATATGAAGAAGAATGTGACATCAAGATTTCAGGAAGACTCATTAACAACCTGCATTATGCAGATGACACAACCTTGCTTGCTAAAAGCAAAGAGAACTTGAAGCACTTACTGATGAAGATCAAAGACTACTGCCTTCAGTGTGGATTACACCTCAACATAAGGAAAACAAAAATCCTCACAAATGGGCCATCAAGCAACATCATGATAAACGGAGACAATACTGACGTCATTTTACTTGGATTCGCAGTCGACACCCATGGAAACAACAGTCAAGAAATCAAAAAATGCATCCCACTGGGCAAATCTGCTGCAAAAGACCTCTTTAAAGTGTTAAAAAGCAAAGATGTCACTTTGAGGACTAAGGTGTACCTGACCCAAGCCATGGTATTTTCAATCACCTCATATGCATGGGAAAGCTACACAATGAATAAGGAACACGGAAGAATTGATGCCTTTGAATTATGGTGTTGGGGAAGAATATTGACGATGCCATGGACTGACAGAAGAACAAACAAGTCTGTCTTGGAAGAAGTCAGCCAGAATGCTCCTTAGAAAGGAGGATGGCGACACTTTGTCTTATGTACTTTGAACATGTTATCAGGAGGCACCAGTCCCTAGAGAATGACATTATGCTCGTAAAGCAGAAGATTAGTGAAAAAGAGAAAGACTCTCAAGGAGATGAATTGACACAGTAGCTGCAACAATGGGCTCAAACATAGCAATGATTGTGAGGATGGCACAGGACCTGGCAGAGTTTCGTTCTGTTGTACATGGGGTCATTATGAGTCAGAATCGACTTGATGCCACCTAACAACAACAACAGTGATCAGGAAAACATTTGAGGCTAGTTGAAGACAGCAGGGTGGAAATGTTCACACATGGAGAGAGCATAGAGTGAGAATAGAAAAGACCTAGGATAAAACCCTGGGAAAGCACGCATTTAAGAAATGTGAAGCAGTAAGAACGTGTAAGCAACCACAAAGGAGCAATGTGAGAGGAAAAATTCTAGCCGGGAAAAAAGTCTTTCATAAAAGTCAAGAGAGTTTATAAGAAGAAAGCATGATCTACAGTGACCAGTGACCGGTGATGTTCTTACAGATGTTGAATAACTAGCTGAGGTGGAGGGACTCATGCTCTGCAGCACTTGGCGACTTCTGTGTTATATGCTCCCGATGTTTGATCTCATGCTACCACCAAGACGTCAAGTGGCTCTAAAATTCCTCAAATTTTAACAATCGACTCTCTTGAACAGGTAAAAGGTGGCTCCTGCAAACCATTTCATCATTTTTAAATAAAATGGGGCTGAAAAGAATTCATCATAGTACCACCAGAAGTCTCTACATTTGTTTTCTATGTGTGTGAGGAGGAGAAAAGAGGGATGGAGAGAGGGGTGGTGGCCTAAGAGACTTGAGCCCCATGTCTTTTTCTTGGCGGAAAAGCCTGCTTTTATTCTATGTTCTCAACCATAGTGAAAACCTGACACTGACATAAAGTACGCTGAAGACCTATCACACTAACTGAATCTTCCTTGATCTTGTAGATACTTGTGGCTGTAGAGACTTCTTTCCTGTCCATTGACTAAGAAATGTGAAAGATTTTATTTCCACAGATATGTCAAAATGCACATTATCTGACAGTTGTGTTATAAATAAGAAAACAAAAAATGATATCTCATTCAAAATTTGGTCATAGAACACAGTGTGCAATTAATACCTAAAAAATAAAATCAAGTAAAAGCCTGGTGTTTCGGTTGCTTTTGATCATCATCATTTTTATAATTTGGACCAAGCCATTCACATATTAGAAAAAATCGCAACCTAAATACAAGTAAATATGCCTGTGACCACAGCTAACCTATAAATATTTTCATTAGGGCAAAGACCATATTCTCAATATTCTGAACACTGTCTCACCACCAAACAATAGTACCTACTACGGAGATTTTCACATATCAATTAAATATGTATACTCCATTTAATTCAGTTTGATATCTAACAAACATTTTTACAAAGTTTTCTATTAAGTCAAGACACTGAATAATATTGCTAACTAAGCAGCTGAGTAGGTGAAAAGAAGGTAAATAATGACTTAAAAGGAAAAAAGACTTGTCCAGGAAAATAAATATTTAGTACAATTTTGCATCTTCTTTAAGAATGCTTCATCTACACAAGATCGTCTTCTATTAAAGCCAAATAATTCCATATCCAGTGGAATTCAGTGTTTTCATTCCAGTCACTGAACACATTTAAATAAAACTAACCTTCTGAGTTTCTGTTACAGTCAGCCCACCAAGCTGTGAGAATTTATCATTTGGAAGAGTAACTGTTTTGACACCGTGATTTAATACATATATAAGCTACTTGGCTCATTTACCTGGCACGAGCTCCCAAGGCCGCCTGTCACCTAGTTCGTCTTTGCATACTTTTGCCTTTAACCACGGTACATTTTTTTTTTTTTTTTGCTGCTTGAAAACAGGGATAAGATACTTTTCACTTAAGCTAGAATTGTGTGTATGTTGTTTTTCTTTTTTAAAGTACTAAAATCACTTGCTGGCTAATACATTGCACATGAGTTTGACTAGAACTTTCTTGTCATGGTCCCCAAAGGCAGTGGGGGTTGAAAGCCTCCCAGTAGCCACTACAAGAAACACTTCTTGTCGGTTTTGACAGCTATCATTCCTTAGGAGAGCCAATCCCTTTTAAAGACCTTTAATAATTCTACTAAAATTTCACGTAAGTTTTCCTTTTCTTTGGAATGCATTCTATTTGAATTATATTAATTGACCCATTGAAAAATTCTTCTTGTTAATGGGTGATTTTTCATCTTGATCTTACATTAATTATTTAGTAGCTGGTCTTGTCTTTGTTGCTTGAATCATTAATTTCTGTTTAAAAAGTACTGGCTTATTTACTGGAGCATCCTCCACAGAGTTGCCCATAGGAAGAGCAGTTTGATGACATGTATACATTTACAATTTAGAATGTTTGCTCTCATGACTTTTGATTTTGGTTTATGTTTGAAACTACTGTTTATTTCCCTCTCTCATGGACTCTTAAATGTGTAGCCAGTTTCTCATGATTGTGTTACATAAACAGTTATTGTTACATATTTTAGTGACTTTAAAGAATTATCATTTCTTTGATCCCAGAAGTGAATTTTATTTGCCTTTCTTAAGCACCACTTTCAGGAAAGAGTGTTCTCTAAATGTATTGGAAATTTGCTTTCATGTGATCTGTTGTTAGTCACTGTTGAGTCAGTTTGAACTCATGGCAATCCCATATATGCATAGTAGAACTGTTCCATATGGCTTTCAAGGCTGTGACTTTTCAGAAGCAGATAGATCACCAGGCCTATCTTCTGAGGCACCCTTGGCTGGGTTTGAACAGCCAAGCTTTTGGCTAGTAGTCAAGTGCTTACACAAACTGTCCAAAACGTATTTCCATAAATTTAGATTAATAAATCTCGCTAATAAATGACTTCTAAAGACCCATTTGGACTAGACCAAATCAGTTTCATTGGCTTAAGGCAAAACAAGAGTTAAATGTCAAGTTAATATCTTGCTGCACTGTCTTCAGCTTCATTCTAATTGAGAAATCATTTCTAAATGAATTTTATCCGCAAAATAATTTGGACAGTCAATAAACTTTCTTTGACATTGCCTGTAATAATAACTTCATTTTGATGACAAGTGAATTACCAAGATTTTTTTGGTCCCATCTGTCATTCAGGGGTATATCTATCATATATCAATCTTTCCTATGCTCACTCACCAAGACAAATTGTGTGCAGTCTTAAAATATTATACAATGATCATAGAGAAATGTAACCTCAGTGCTAGACAGTTGTGCAAGCCTAAAGTGTTAATAAAAAGTCAGTGGGAAAATGGTTTAATATAGTATCTACTAGGTAGATAGATAATACTCTAACTTCAGGCACTTTATTAAAAATTTAATTATGTTCAGGAAGCAAAGATATTTTGTAATTTCTATTTCTAATATCCACTAGTGTATCTCTGCTCTAAATTGGAATCTTAGTGTACAAAGCTCATTGTCTTTTAAATACTAGTTTATTGATATTAATCATTTCTCAGTTTTTCCTGCCATCTGATATTACTATATAAATAAGTGGGAATATCACTTTTATCAACTGCCATATTCCTGAAATAGTAAAGTTGCATCACGCTGACAAGCAAATGATATTAAGGGAGTTGTTTACACATTAGCTATCAGATGCTCTGAAAAAATATCAGTTTTTACTGCCAATGCCAATTATGTATTATTTTTGCCTCAGTCATCATGTACCACAGCTGTGGGATTTCTTTAGTGAAATACGGCCTGGTTTATAAATTCATACCATATCAAACTGCATAGGAGAAAAATGCACATGAGTAAATGTAACTCTTAATAAAAAGTTTAGTATTTTGAATCAATCTTCCTGATTTTTCCCCTGATGCCAAATATTCAATAAAGTAATCAACTTTGTTTGTGGTAGTTACTGAAATGTTTTGAGGTGTTTGATTTTCAACATATGCTAAGAGTATGTTTGTATACATAATATACACTTACTTTTAGAGTTGTTCTTATTCTTATAAGTTTAGAATAGTAAGTTTATGTCTAGAAAACCCAAGAAAAGAGAACAGAAACACATCAAACAGCATCGTGAACTGTGATTGTTAATTGCCCCAATGTATATATTCTTTTTCAATATCCTTGTAATTTTTGCACTAATCAATGTAAAAGAAGTATCGTTGGATGGCAGGAAACCCTCTTGTTCAATTGATTAATCCTTAGTGAAAATTATTAGGTAATACATGTAGTTTGAAAAATATATTAACAGATCATAGTCTTTTATCAGGAAGACCATTGTAGATGGCATGCTTCATATTAAAATCACAGATGCGGATTTTGTCTCAGAAATCAATTATTATTATTATGTAATGTAGCACAGGTAGGTGGGATGGATAGTACATAGAATCTTAAGTTACAGTCCAAAGACTTGTTAAATGGAATAAGTAGACATTAAAGAAATATATAACTTCCCAAACATATTGAAAAAATATTAATGTACACATTCAAGAAACTCAATGAACTCTGAGTAGGAAAAACTCAGAGATCTACACCCAGATATATCATGGTAAAAATTTTGAAGTACAAAGAGAGAGAGAAAATATTGAAAACAACAAGAGAAAAATGACTCACTATGTAAAAGAGATTCACAACAAAACTCACAACTAAATTCTCATCAGAAACCATGGAGACCAGAGGCAAAAGGATGACATATCCAAAGTTCACAAAGGAAAAAAAGAAAAGTTAAACAAGAATGTTATATCCGCAAATATATCTTTCAAAAATAAAAGGGAAATAAAAACATTCCCAGTTAAGTAAAAGCTGAGATAACTTGTTGCTAGAAAAAATCTTAAAAATCATTTTCTTTAAATTACTAAAGAAACTTCCCCACTATGATAGCAAGTAAATTCGGAGGGTAATACATATCTACATGAAAAAGCAAAAAACATTGGTAAAGGTAATTATGAATTTATAAAAGGGTATAAAAGCACATTTATTCTTTTTAAGAAATGAATTTAAAAATCATTTGCATAAATAAGTGTACAGTTGGATTGTTGGGTCTAAATTTTGAGATATAATATATTTGACAATCACAGCACAAAGGAGATGGTGGCAGTAAGCTGTATTGGAGTAGGCAAATAAAATCATATCATAACTTGAATTCACAGGAACAAATGAAGAAAACTAGGAATGGTACCAAACTCAAGAAATTTAGGATAAAAAACTCTATAAATATATACTTGCTTTCTATTCTCTAAACTTCTTTAATTAACATAATTAACACCCACTCCTCAATTATCAACATGGTTAGGTTATGAAGACCAAGTTGTTATGTGAAAACTGGCATTATGTGAAAATGGAAGATGATCACATAAGATCAAAAAATGGAGGATGACTGCAGCATTACTTAACTGTCAGATTACATCATTGCATAACTGCCAAAATACTGAAAATCATGGCCAGCCAAATTGACACATAACCTTAACCATCACAGCCAGTGTTGCTCTCACCTCACACCCTGGCATTCATCACTGCCAGACATATGTCATTAATGTGCAAAATAGTCAGTAGATTTTTTACTATTGTTGTTAAGTGCAAAATGTCAGATAAGGAGATAGTTAATAAGTGACGAATAGGTGTATTGTTCAGTTTGCAATATATATTATAACGTATTATTTTATATATAACAATAATAGCACCAAGAAAGGTGAATATATAATCAAGCAATATAGAAGTTATGTTCTTATATATATAAGTATAATAAAGTTAATATAAATCTGAAGTAAAATCTGATAAGATGCATATTTGAAGCCATAGAGCAAGCACTAAGAAAACAACTCAAAAAATAAAAATATAATGACAAATTATTAAAGGAATTAAACTGAGGTTACCTGAAGCAGTGATACAAGATATCCACCTTTGTTTTGCCTAACTAGGAACTCATCCAGACTAGAAAAGTAGTGGGTATTGCTCAAAAGTATTGTAAGGAGAACAAAAAATCCACAGATACCCTCTAAACCCACTGCCCCTGAGTTGATTCCAACTTATAGTGACCCTATAGGACAGAGTAGAACTGCCCCACAGGGTTTCTAAGGAGCAGCTATTGGATTCGAACTGCTGACTTTTTGTTATCAGCTGAAGGCTCCAATCCATAGATACTTAAGGCAATATATTATGGTTTAGATATTAATTTAAAAAATGTACTTACAAACAAAAGACAACAACAGCACCTAAAGTCTGGGAAGAAAGACCTAGAAGAGAGTTTCTATGAAAAATTAGCACTTTCAAAAGCACCTATGTATATGAGAGAATTTAGAAAACCACACATAGCCAGAAATAGATGCAAGCTGAGAAAAGACCTGGGAAGACCCTGTGATATCAAATAAGGTTAACAACTAGGCTGAGTGTAAGCCTGGCTAAGCATTGAAGGAGGGCCCCAGCAGAGATGCAATCTACGAAGACTAGGATAGGTGTTGTTTTTGGTTGTTTGTTTGCTTTTTTGTTTGTTTGTTTTAGCTCCTGGCATTTAAGGAAATGTATGTCAAAACACTGGAGCCCTGGTGGTACGAGCCAAAAGGTTGGCAGTTCAAATCCACCAGCTGCTCCTTGAAAACCCTATGGAGCAGTTCTACTTTGTCCTAAAGTGTTGCTGTGAGTCAGAATCAACTTGACTGCAATGGTTTTGTATTTTTGTTTTTATTTTTGTTCATTTTATGCCAAAATACTAGCTGAATACAAGCTACAGAACAGAAATTTCAGTTACCACACATGATATAAGGCACACAGTTGTTGAAAAAATAGTTGGTAAAAGCCAGTGAATAAATGGATTATTAGAGTCCTCAACAGTTAAAAAAAAAAAAAAAAAATCCTCGGGCAAGGGAGGAAACTGATTTCCAGGGTTACCACATTATAATATTAAAATGTCCAATTTTCAACAAAAGAAATTACAAAGCACAGAAAGAATCAAGAATGTATGGTCCATTTATAGGATAAAGATAGAAACTATTCCTGAGGAAGTCAGACATTGGATATATTATAAGAAGACTTTTAAGAAAACTGACTTAAATATGTTAAAAGAGCTAAAGGAAAGTATGGACAAAGAACTAAATTAAATCAGGAAAACAATATATAGAAAAAAATGATAATATAAATGAAGAGATAGACATTATTTAAAAAAAAAAAATCACAGATTCTGGGGCTGAAATTACAGTAATTTAAATAAAAAATTCACTAAAGGGATTCAACAGCAGATGCGTGCAGGAAGAAGACAAATCAGCAAATTTGAAGATAAGACAATTGAAATTATCCATTCTCAAGCACAGAAAGAAAAAGAATAAAAAACAGTGAACAGAGACTAAGAGAGATATGGAACACTATCAAATGGACCAACATACAACTTACAGGAGTTCCAGAAAGGGAAGAGAGAGAGAAAAGAGAAGAAAGATTACTTGAAGAAATAATGAGCAACAACTCCCCAAATTAAAAAAAGACATGAATCTACACATCCAAGAGCTCAATGAACTCCAAGTAGGATAGATTCAAATAGATCAACACTGAGACACACTGTAATCAAACTGTCAAAAGTCAGACAAAGAGAGAATCTTGAAAGAAGCAAGACAGAAAGAGAAATGCCATGCACAAGGGATCCTCAATAAGATTTACAGACAGTTACTCATCAGAAACCATGGAAGCCAAATGACAGTGGGTGATATATTAAAGTGCTGGAAAAAAACTTAAAACTATTGACCAAGAATTCTACGTCTGACAAAACTGCTCTCAAAAATGAGGATAGAATTAATATATTCCCAGATAACAAAAGCTGAAGAAGTTTGTTATCACTACATCTACCCTTCAAGAAACAATAAGAGGAGTCCTTAAAGTGGAAATGAAAGAACACCAGACCATAACTTGGAACTGTAAGAAGAAATAAAGATCTCCAATAAAGACAAATTCATAGATAAATATAAAAACCAATATTAATGTAATTTTGGCTTGTAACTTTACTTTTTATGTCCTACATTATTTAAAATACAAATAGAACTAATTATAAATCTATGTTATGGGGCACACAATGTATAAAGATGTAAAATTGTGATAACAAAAAAAGAGAGTGGAGCTATATAGGAGCAGAGATTTATATTGAAGTTGGTATCAGTTCAAACTAGAGTGTTATAAATTGGAGATGTTAAATGTAATCACCTCAGTAAGCACAAAAATATCTAAAACTACATACACAAAAGGAAATGAGAAGAGAATCAAAATTGTTCATTCCAAAAAATCAACTAAATGTAAAAGAAGGCAGTAATGGATGAAATGATAGACAAATAAAATTGTAATATACAGAAAACAAAAGTAGCAAAATGGCAGAAGTCCTTCTTTATCAGTAATTATTTTTAAATTTTACTGGATTAAGCTCTCCAATCAAAGGCAGATATTGGCGGATGGATTTAAAAATATGATCAAACTTTAAGCTTTTACTAGAGACCTGGTTTAGACCTAAAGCCATAAATAAGTTGAATGTGAAAGGATGGAAAAAGATATTCCATGCAAATAGTAACTGAAAGAGAGCTAGGGTAGCTATGCTAATATCAGACTAAATCGATTTTGAGCCACAAATTGTTACCAAAGACAAAGAAGGATATTATATTCTAACAAAAAGGTCAGTTCATCAAGAAGATATAACAATTATAAATATATATGCCCCAAAGAACAGAGCCCAAATATATATGCACCAAACACTGACAGAATTGAAGATATGAAGAGATAGCTCCAAAAATAGTTGGAAACTTCAATATCCTGCATCAAATATTGGATAGAATATCTACACAGAAGATCATTAATGAAATTGAGGATTTGAACAACACTGTAAACTAAGTAAACCTAACAGACATACGTAGAATACTCGACCCAACAATAGCAAAACACACATTCTTCTCCAGCAAATGGGACATTCTACATGATAGACTATATATTAGGCCATAAAGTAGGTCTCAATAAATTTTAGAAGACTTAAATCATACATATGTTATTATTGACTAAAATGGAATGAAGCAAGAATCAATAGAAGGAAAATTGAAAAGTTCACAAATATATGGATGTTAAATACAGTCAGACCTCCATATCCATAGGTTCCAGCTCCACAGATTCAACCAACAGCAGATCGAAAATATTCAGAAAAAAAAAAAAGAAAGAAAATTCCAGAAAGCAAAACTTGAATTTTCCTTTTGCTGAGCACTATGCTGAATCCATGAGAATGAAATGTCGTTTAGGCATGCCCTGCTGTAGCATCCCACCATTTCATAGATTCTCAGTCTCTCTCCAGTACTCTTGGAGCATTGTTCACCTCACATCTCATTCATTTGATACTTCTGTTTTGTGCACCATTTGATTATGTGAAAAAAAATGGATCCTAAAAGACAAGTGGTCAAAGTAATCCCTCAAAGGTTAAGATGGAACATAAAGTGCTATTTAGGTAGCGCTTTACAACTATTTATAAAGCATTGTATTTGGTATTATAAGTAATCTAGAGATGATTTAAAGTATACAGGAGAATGTGCATAGGTTATACACAAACATTATGCCATTATACAACGGATTTGAGTATCTGTGGATTTTGGTATCCTTGGGGGGGTCCTGAAACCAATCTCCTGCAGATACCAAGAGATGACTGTAACACACTAATAAAAACCAATGAATCAAATAAGAACTTAACAAGGGAAATTAGAAAACAGGGATGAATAAAACTAAAAACACAACATACCAAACTTATAGGATCCAGCAAAGGCAATGTTTAGAGAAAAACATTATAGCTATAATGCCTACATTAAAAAAACAAGTATCTCAGATCAATAATCTATTACTTAGAAGAACTAGAAAAAAAGAAAACTAAATGCAAACATAGCAGAAGGAAGAAAATAGTGACAGAACAGACATAAATGTAAGAGAATGAAAATTCATAGACATAATCAACTGATGAGTGTAAACATACAATTTTTTTTAAAGACATAAAGTAATAAATCATAGAAAGAAAGCATAGGCCATTTGAGGTAGAATTTCCAGTAATTGCATGTCTGGTGAATATGGACAGATCAAGATACACATTATTGGTAAACACAGCTCATATTCTTTCCTTTTATTTAAAACAGGACACAGAAGCTAAGTAAGCATTTTGGCATTTTTTATTTATTTATTTATTTATTTATTTTTGTACTTTTGTATTTTAGATGAAGGTTTACGGACATTGGTTACCAACCTCACAACATGTCAGCACTCTCTGTTCTCGACCTTGGGTTGCCCATTACCAGCTTTCCTGTAGCCTCCTGCCTTCTAGTCCTTGCCCCTGGGCTGGAGTACCTCGTTAGTTTCATTTTGTTTTATGGGGCTGTCTAATCTTTGGCTGAAGTGTGAACCTCAGGAGTGACTTCATTACTGATCTAAAAGGGTGTCCAGGGGCCATACTCTCAGGGTTTCTACAGTCTCTGTCAGGCCAGCAAGTCTGGTCATTCTTGGGGGTTTGAATTTTGTTCCACATTTTTCTCCAGCTCTGTTGGGGACCCTCTATTGTGATCCCTGTCAAAGCAGTCAGTGGTGGTAGCCTGGCACCATCCAGTTGTGCTGGGCTCAGTCTGGTGGAGGCTGTGGTAGTTGTGATCCATTAGTCCTTTGGACTAAGCATTTTGGCTTTTTTATTAACCATTTTTTAGAACAGTAAACAATATTAATCCTATAACCTAGGGTATTGACCGTTTGTTTTATAGAAATAAACCTTGAGTTTCAACTGCCCTGCTAGTGAAACTTCTCATTTAAAGCTCTTACCATATTTAATGTTAACCATGTAAACCAGGACATGTTAACCATGTAAACCAGGACATGTTAACCAACAAAAACCAATAAACTACGTTTTTGGATTATATTGTTTATGACAACAAAAATACTCTAATTAAACTAGCTATAATTACAATTAAATGCAATCAACTAACTTATAGAATTCATAAAATATAACATACAGTTCTAAAATACCGTACTAACAATTTATACCCGTTGCTGTCAAGTTCATTCTGACTCACAGCAATTATACCTATCAAATTTCCCATGAGCCATTATCTAATCCCTTAACAGATAAAATATTTGGATTGAGAAAGACAAAAAGGTCTTGTTGTTGTTCTGAATATTACTATAAATCTACTAGAAGATGGAAAAACTAGGAAGGTGATCCTCCTGTGTTTCCAGGTTATGTCCATAGAAGAGGAATCTAGTGGTCGATGTGGAGATTTTTTGTTGCCAGTGGAAAATACAGCTCTAACACCCTTGGAAAAGAGGATCCTGGGAAGCTTCTTCCTCACTTTCCAGAATATTGGGAGCACATGGTGTCCTCTTCTCAGGAACTTCCTCCTGGGATCCATCTTTAATATTGGACCTCTGATGAATAAAGGACAAAGTCAAGGACCAGAGCCTTGGTTGGTTGCTCTGCTATTGGATGGAAAGGTGGGAAGATTGAATGAAAGGAAGCTACGTTAAGAGCCCTAAGACAAACTGTCTCACTGTGGTAGAGGAACTGGCCCTACTAGAAGGATCCCAGGGTTGACAACTGGTTGACATGGGGCAAAGGGACCATGTGCCTGCATTACGTCAGCCTGATGCTCATCCTTCCTTGGGGATTTGGTTGTCTAGAGGATTCTGGGTTGTGCTTTCTGGCCTCTGTCAAGTGCCCCATTTGGAGTGCCAGGTACTGAAGGATACTTCTCAAAAACTTTACTTTCCTCCTCAACCAAGTTTTGTGCCATGTATGCATTTGCTTCCTTAAGTTGTCAAGGTTTCCCTCAGCTGATAGAGTTTTTATCCTATTATCTGAATATCATGCACTCTCTTATCTGGGAAAGACCTTGGTAATACCCAATTATTCTTTTGGATTTTTCCAAAATGATTTCTGCTTCAATTTCATAAGTGTGCAGGTCTTTACATGCATGGGTGATGTTTTTACCCTTTTTTCAAAGATTTCCCTCTATCCTCATGGGGGTGAATTCTCTCTAAATTGCATATTGAATAAAAATTTGCATCTTTTTCTTGTTCCAGTTCAGGAAGAACTTGATTATCCTGCTGGAGCTTGCACTTCTTCTTTTCTAACTGGATATTTTCTGATTGAAGGAAAGCTTTCTTGATTTGGCATCTTTTGATAAGTTTTTTTAAGTGTAGTGATTAATTTATCTTCAATTAATTTCTAATGCAGTTGTTTTCTTTTTTCTTTGAGAGTTTGTAATCACTATTTAAATCAGTCAAATAAATCAACACTCATGAATTCATGGTCTAAGAATTCTCCATCTTCCAATGTTTTTGATAAATTCAGTTCCATGTTCCAGTGGTGCATAGTGTCTTCCCCCAAAACAGCAGTCCAAATACTCATCTTTAGCAAGTGTTCATCTGGGGCCTTGACTGCCTTTCTTTATTATTCATCAGTTCCTCTATAGGCAGTTTAGAGTTTTTTGAGCTTTTTTTTGTTTCTCTCTTTAATAAATGTGCCCACTTTCTCCTTCCATTTTTGAGATGCTTGTGAGAGCGGATTTATGCTTTTCTCAAGGCTGGAATTTTCCTCCAAATCTTGTTAGTTCTATCTGTAGCTGTTCACCACCCTTCTGAGGGTTTCTCAATGACGTGTTGCTTGCAGCTATTTGACGTTGGATTTTCTTTGATGCATCGTCTAAGGATGTAGTCTTTTTTGCAACGTCATCCATCAGTCAAACTTTTTGTAAATTCTGAGATGTATTTTCCTTCTGTGCCTTTCTATAAATATCTATTTTAAGCCCAAGGAAAGAGTTGCGTCTTTCCAGTTCTCTGTTCATAGTCTCCATGTTTACAATCTCTGATAGTTTGTTTTCAAGTTTGTCTTCTAGTATAGCTGATTTAAAACCTAAATTATCTTTCAGTGTGGTGAAACAGCTCAACAATTTGATGTGTTTCTTTCAGAAAGGCAGAGATTCCAGTGGCCAGTTTATCATCTTTATTTCATATTTATAAGAAAATTCAATAATAAAAAAATTTCAGTATGAATATAAAGTTTACCACCTCTCACAGGATTACTTGGTGATGGGAGCCTGGTACGCAACCCACTGACAATGCTGCCTCCACTTGGTGCAGGGTCTCCAAGATCAGCGTCACACAGAGGATCAAGATAATCAGTAGACTGTTCTTGACTCCTGAGGCCACTGGAGAGCTGCCTCAGGTTTCTAGGACCTGTTACCAAAACAGACAACAGAGACCATGGGTAGCATTCTTCCCTGGTCCTTCCTGGGGCCTGGCAACCAGGGCAAAATTCAGTGGAGGTGAAAGAGAAGACAAGAAAAACACTACCTCCCCATCTTCTTCATAACTGACACAATCAACGATCATAGCACATCAACTTGGAAATATGGTCTAATCTCTGTATGCCAGAGGTGATGACCTACATCTTTGGATACCCTAGACACTTCCTAGCTGCCAAGAGAGCAAAGAAGATAAATGTTTTTCCGTATCTGTAACTATTCTGAATCACTCTTTGGGAAGCTTCACTGTGGAGTTTTTGCAGGCCTCTGAACAATGGGCTATGATCCTCTTTTAAAGAAACTTCTCATTATGTGACCTGGAGATCTAATCCGGTTTACAATGATCATAGAAGTCTCCGACTCCCAGAACCATCTTTGTTTTGTACCTGGCTGGCCTTTAATATGTGTGGGCAAGGGTGTGAGGGGTTATGATGGGTTCTGTATAGGGTTCCAACTCACTTCATTAATAAATAAAGAAGAAATAATTGGAAATGTAAAGTCTTCACATTTCAAGAGTGTGTTGTTTGACTGTATGATCTTTTAGTTCACTCCCGTTTTTCTCTTGTGGGTGCTTACACAGGGATTGCATTGACCAGAAGGATTGAGGGCTGACAAATAACTCTTTAACAACTGACTTCTTAAAAATTTTATTGTGGTAAATATATACATTTATAATAAAAATTGTCATTTTAAGTGCTAACATCAGTGATACTAATTACCTTCACAATGTTAAGCAAGCATCACCACTGTATAGTTCCAAAACTTTTTCATCACCTGAATCAGAAGTATTACCATTTAGCAATAAAGCCCCTTTCTTCCCTGTGAATTAATGATATCCTCTTCCTTTTAATTTCTGCAAGGTCAGTGGCATTATCCTTATTTTCATTTGTGATTGTAGTTTTTTGATTCTGCTCTTTTATTTTTCTTTGTCAGTCTAACTAAAATTTGTCACTGTTATTGATCTTT
This sequence comes from Dugong dugon, assembly GCA_030035585.1. Lineage (NCBI taxonomy): Eukaryota > Metazoa > Chordata > Mammalia > Sirenia > Dugongidae > Dugong > Dugong dugon. Next base: position 191,785,312 of record CM057463.1, on the reverse strand, counting down.
TCAAAGAACCATCTTTTAAGTCTCAGATGACTACAGGTGATTAGAGTTTTGGGGCATGACTGGTTGCTTTTCCACTTTTCAGGAGCTCTGAGATACTCCAAACAGAGATAAACACCTTGCTTCTTTCCTTCACGCAGCCCCCTGTCAGGGTAGAACAGACATATTCAGTAATTTATGAATAAAGTATCTTCTGCTCCCTTTAGAGGAGGAGCCCTGGTGGTGCAATGGTTAAGCACTGGACTGCTAAACAAAGGGTCAGCAGTTCCTACTAGTCACTCTGTGGGAGAAAGATGTGGCAATCTGCTTTTGTAAAGATTTACAATCTTGGAAGTCCTATGGGGCAGTTCTACTCTGTTCTATAAGGTTGTTATAGGGTCGCTATGAGTCGGAACTGAATAGAAGAATGGAAGGCAATGTGTGTTTTTATTTTGGCTCCATTTGGAGACAGAGGGGAAATCTGTCTCTGGGAATGTGAACCACCACGCCTTTAAAATGACCACTGATCTGGAGACTGGGATGCACGCCCGTAGAAAACCAAAGCTTTCTAACCATTTTGATGTTGTCTTTTTCTTTTGACTCAGCATTCACTTAGTTGTGGTAGCCCTTTGACTGGTTTCCATAGTTGTGGCAAAGTTGGTTCTCCCAGTTTCTTCTTTTTCTTTTTTTTTGTAGGAAGCCTGGGACTCTTTATGCAGCCATTTTGTCCCTTCTCAACAGCAATTGCCTTTTGAGACAGGTAGCACCTCCCACTTTTTAAAACTAGAGCCCAATTTCTCCCAATTCCATTTTTAACCACTTTCTATTTGTGCGATTCCTTATTCTAATTTTTTCCTATCTGAATTTGTGTTCCTTTGGAAACTGGGATTATCGGAAGAGGTACATTATGCTCTGTTACAAAATTACCCAAGGATAATGTATAGAGTGAAAGAAATAGAAAGCAGGGAAAAGTGTGTTGTCGAGCATGCTAGGGAGAGTGTTTAGTCACGTTCTAAACTTTTCAATTAGCTGCATTTGTCTGCACAGCAGAGGCAAAATTTATGGATGGTCTGATTTGGAGAAATCCCATCTCATTCCACCCAACCAACAGTAGAACATGTTCAATGCTGGATATCATAGTTGAGCAAGGAGCTTTGCCTTTCAATTTGCCCTCTAAGTTCTGATGCAGGTGCAGGAATTCTTCACCTCCCAACTAGAAAAGAAGGGGCACTAAAAACACTTTACCCATATTACCAAGTTACAGGTAGTTTATAACTTTAATAAAGCTGTTAGGTGCCGTAAAGTTGATTCCGACTCATAGAGACCCTATAGGACAGAGTAGAACTGTCCCATAGGGTTTCCAAGGAGCAGTTGATGGCTTTGAACTGCCGACCTTTTGGTTAGCAGCCAAGCTCTTAACTACTATGCAACCAGGGCTCCAATAAAGAGGTAATTGTTTAGAAAAAAAATATCCAAAACATAAACAGAAAACATCACTGCAAACCCTTTAATGCTTTAATAGAACAAACTAATTTTGTCACCTCAAAGTGTGTTTTTTTTTAAACTTACTATTTACTATTACTAAGAACCACACCATAGCATACTCTGTCAAATAAGATGTTAACTTACAGAAAAATGATAAGTAATATCTTTGTCCTGTAGAGGTACAATTGATTTTTGTCTGACTGAAAAAACAAACCCCAAAATTTTTGTTCTATGTCCCTGAAAGATAGTCATCATCTTTTAAATACAAACATTAAAATAATATTCCAGCTCTCCTTTTTTCACTGATCATAATGTCAGTCTCTGGTATTCATTCTCCTTTCCTGCAGCTTTATTGTCCTGCTTGTCCCCTCATTAAGGCATTAGACTAATCTTTAACAACTGCCCATTATGTTCCTTTTAGATTTTTTTTTTTAATCTTTTTGACAGTTAGACTGTGACCTCACACACTGAGAAAGAAAGATACACCTGAGCAAAAACAGGTGTTGCTTACAATGAACACACTTTTTTTTTTTTTTTTTTTTTTGGTAGAAAGTGGGAGAAGCTCAACTAAAATTATATTAAACACCTTTAAATCAGAACCAGGACCAGTTGCCATTGAGTCAAATCCAATTCATAGTGACTCCATGGGGTATCAGAGCAGAAATGTGCCCCATAGGGTTTTCAGTGGATGATTTTTCTACAGTAGATCACCAGCCCTTTCTTCTGAGGTGGCTCTAGGTAGACTCAAACGTCCAACCTTTCAGTTAGCATCTGAGCGTGTTAACCATTTACACCACCCTGGGACTCCCCAACACTCCTAAAGAGAGATAGATCACTGAAGACTGGACTTAATTTAATTCCTCAGAGATCTTATCAGGAGTCATTTCTCCCCCTCGAGAAAGCTTTTTCTATTTTTGTCTTATTCTCAGGCAAGCTGTTACCAAGTGGTACCCAGAGTAGCCCATAGCAGCCCTACGCTTATCGTATGCCAGTTTAGCAACAAAAAATAGAGAGAACTTATTTCTCATTGACCAAAACACCTGTACTCTTGTTCACTAGTCTTGCCTTGGGCTTATTCTAACCCCTGAGGCATCTACTGACACTCTAACCACCCACCCTGGGATCACAGCTCCACCAAAAGCAATGTGCAGAATTAGAGGATGTGCACGTTAGAGAGGGATATTCCTAGAGAATGAATATGGGACAATAACAAGAGCAAAAAAAAGTCAAGAAACAAAGGGGTGTATTTTATACTAATAAAGGCTGCAATTGATAATTAATATTTAGCAGTTCTGAATGTGGCAAATAGAAGCAACATAAATGTAGCAACAAATTAAGATAAAAACATAATAGAAATACAGATAAAAAATAATGAAAAGTTAGAAAAAAATTACATGAGGCTTGACACCTAGAATCAAGATAATCTGTTCCTGTGTTAAACAAAACCAGGACTGTTTGCTCCTGAAAGATAAGACTGTTAAACAGCTAAACTGCTTATTAAATCCAGCCTAACAGCTTGCCCTCATGATGCCCTTTGAGATGGTCACATTGCTAGGCCCACCAGCGTAGAAAAATCTCTGTCCATTCCCAAGCACTTGCAAAACACTAAGGCCTTTAAGACCTGCCTTAAAATCACCCAGCCCAGATCCCAGAATCCTCAAAAGGCTATATATTATATGATTCCACTTGTATGAATTGTCCGGAAGAGGCACATTTATAGAGACAGAAAGTACATTAATCTTTGTGCAGAGTTAAGGTGTTGGAGGGAAATGGGGAGTGATTGACAATGGATGGAGTCAAGGTTTTTGGGGAGATGACAAAAGTGTTCTAAAATTGATTGTGGTAATAGCCACACAACTCTGTGAATATGCTTGAAAACCACTGAATTATAAAAATCAAATGCACCAATTATATGCTGTGTTAATTATATTTCAATAATCTATTATATTAAAATATAAATGGATGGGCATAATAGACTGAACAAAAAATATGGTGCATTTGAAAAATTGATTCCTATCTAATTTACTTAACTTTTTATGGGTGCCTACTTCTTGTCAGGAACTATTCTAGATGCTGGGGATACAGGGATGGACAAGACATCCAGGCTCCCTCCAATCATGGAGACTAAGTACAGGACAGAAACACTTGGTCTCGACAGTCTCAGAAGGAAGGCCTGACAATCTACTTCTAAAAATCAGCCAATGAAAGTCTAAAACCCTATGGATCACAGTGATCTGATGCCATTGTGCCTGGGGTTTCCAGGCATCAGGGGCTGACTCTACGGCAGCTAACCAGCATAAATACGGTAGCAGATTACACGTCTCTGGTGTACTTCTTCCAGAGCCCTTGTTAGGAAATACAGACATATAAAAATACAGAAGAGAAGGAGAAAGGAAAAAATAAAATTATAGATACAAAATGATAAATTGTGGGCGAGAAAGCATAAGCCAACTGAGGCAGAATTTCCAGTAACCGCATTTCTGGTGAATGAGGATGGATCAAAACGAACATTACTCCCTCCCCTCACTTGAATTGACATGGTTAGGTTCTAAAGACCAAGTTGTTATGCAAAACTCAGCGTTATGTGAACGACCATATCAGATCACAAAATGGAGGATGACCAACATGACTGTCAAATTACATCATCACATCACTGCCAAATTACATCACTCCGTAAGTGCCAAACCGCTAAGAATCATGGCCCAGCCAAGCTGACACCTAGCCTTAACCATCACAGCTAGTACTGATCTCACCTCGCACCTTAGTGTTCATTACTGCCCGATGAATGCTGTGAATGCATACAGTAGTCGGACAGTAGATTTTTTACTATTGTCGTGAATGTGAAATGTTGGATAACAAGATAATCAGTAAGTGAGGCGTAGGTTTGTTGGTAAACGCAACTCATAGTCTGACCTTTTACTGAAAACAGGATACTGAAGCTGGGTAATTATACCTCCATAAAGTTAACAAAAATAATCCACGGTATCAAGCCTAGAGGAAGCTGAGAAGATTACAATGTACCATAACCGGTCAATCCTCAAGTAGAATCGACTTTGGACAGGTTCCTTGCAATCTCTTGGTCCAAGGAAAACGGTGGCTAAGAATATGGTCCAGTGAAATACACAGTCTCAAACCTTCTCACTTAAAATTCAGTTTGTAACTCAATGCACTTTATATTGCTGTTCACTTGATAAATGCCAGCTTTAGTTTAGTTATAGGAAATATTTTTTCTCAGTAAATAAATGTGTATGCTTTGCATTCACTTTCAGAAAATAAAAATAATGCATGATTCCATTTTTACCTTATTTCTTAAAAACTGGTACAAATATATGGACCATATATTTAAATAAATTCTGCTCAGGTGCTTCAAACACCCTCCAATTTAGCTTCCCTCAGTTAGTGTTTTCATCTAAAATGTACTTTAACTCCTTTTAGAAAACTAGAGTATAAATCTTAGTAATAGTATAAACAGCCAAACAATGCTCATCTCAACTCATTGTTCAATTTCAGTAAAAATTAATATGCTTGTAGAATGCACGGTAAATGTCTAAGCAACTCTTCTCTGGTATATTCAAGTGCTGAGACTCCATATAAGGAGCGAGAAGCATCCTTGGGAGAGGTGGACGCTTCAGCTTAGTTATAAATCTCTGCTGATGAATAATAATGGCAGTGCTAGTCTAATGGAACTGAAGAGAGACAAAAAGCTGTTGTTTTTTTTGTTTTTCCACTCTAATTTTAAACAGAACACAAGTATGAAAAACCACAGCTGAAAACACACGAAAGGGTGTTCATAGCAACTGCAGTGACAAGTCAAAGGGCAGTATTTCCATGTAGGAAAAATGTGAGAGTTAATAGTTATGAATTAGAATCTTCAGTACACACCTTGCAGATAGATACTGAGCATGGTGAGTAGCATCAGCTTCAGAAACAACGTACAAAATATATAAAACGTAGCACTGGGGAGTTTTTTTATCCTCATTCTTCAAACACCTGGATTAAAGACACTTTGAAAGAGCTACATCTGCGTTTGATGAATAGGATATCTTACTCGGAATTTGAGCTAACGTGAAAATGTTTGAAAAAACAAAATATGCTATACAGATGGAAGATAGTGATATTAGTGTTTCAATGTGTTATCAAGTGTTATTTCTTTGTGTCTGTTCTAAGTACAGACAAATGAATAAAAAGGCCTCGTTTCTGCTCAATTAGCACTTTATATTCCATTAAAAGATATATTAGGGTTTATAACAAGGGTTGGGCCTGTAGAACTGGTAACATTGACTCCACATCTCTGAAAGGAAGATTTATAATACTGAAATAGCCTTACCACTCCTTCTGTCTCCTGATTCTGTTGGAATTTCTCACTAATATGCCATAATTTTTCTGGGCCGTGTACTAGAGGGCCTTGTCTCTTCTAAATGATCTTAACTTTTTTTACAGAGAAAGATGTGTACTCAGTATTGATTTCTATATTATGAGCTCCCTACAAACCTACAGACAGCAGGTCTCCAAAATGGTCTCTTTCTCTGAGAAGCAGGTTGATCAATAACATGCCACATATTTAGTCTTCAACTAGGTTGAAACATGAAACAAGTATCTCATCGTACTGATAATTAGTCTGCCCCAAATAATGAATTTTTCCAGTCATATTATATATGAAACATCTATGAAAAGAAAATATTTCCCAAATTTGTTCTGCAAGCCTAATTTGAATTACCCACTAATCTTCATTGTGTGGCAGACGTTATTTAAGCTACTTAGCTCTTGAGATAACAATGATTTGAATTTGACTTTAATGTAGGAAACAACTACAGTACATTTTCCGTTTAGAATGAATGTAGTTTAAATGAGGTTTAATTTTAGAACATAGTTAGAAGGCACCTTCTATTTAGAAATCCTGCTGTTTGGATGTGATTTTATTTCAGAAAATCTGCAGTTGCAAATTCCATTTTCTTCAGAATGCTGCCGTGTAAATGTGGCTTTTCAGGAGAACACTTGCTGTTACCAGCTACCTTCCATTCACAGGACTGCCTTTTGAATGTACTTTCAGTTAGGAAATCTCAATAAGTTCATTTTAAAATCGAAAAACCCAGAATCATCTCTGTGGTTTTGAATTATCAGAGCATTTTGAAACCCCATCCCTCCTGTTCTTTATGCTGGGAGTCATCCAAAAAGGAAAAAAGAAATAAAAATCACTTGCAAGGAGACAAGTTTTTAAATTATCTTTTTTTTTTTTTTTTTAATTTTGTGCCAAAAGGACAGATGGTATAGTCAACAACCACAGGGTCACGTGTCTTTGGAAATCTAACCACAATATCCACCACCTATTGTAAATAATTCTATCTGTAAGCACTTGCAATGTTATTGGAAGAAGAAAGTTTAAAAAAAGCAAGTAACTATAAATGTGTGTATTAGTCACTCTGAATGCAGAAAAGGTAGCAAGAAAAGTTAGCAAATGCAAGAGAGAATAAAGAGCAATGAAGAAGTGTCACAAGAATATCATCCTTCCATTCCAGCAATTGAAAAGCACAAGGATTTACAACATAAAAATCTATGCAATTTGCTGTAATTCCTTCTTCATCCAGTTCAAATAAGCCCTGTTTCAGACAAATCTCTAGTAATCATCATATTGACACTTCATCTAGACTGAGTGCTAAGGAGCCAAGATTCTTCTGCCATAACTCTTATCCAAGAGCACACACTGTCACAACCCATCAAAGAAACCGTGCCAGGGACACTGTCAATCTCGTAACACTTGTCTCCTTCAGAAGCTACTGTTTTCAAGGGCAGGGGTTATTTCTTCCTGAATATCTGCTTCCCTACTCTACTTCGATCATCTACATGACTTGCAAAGAAATGAAGCAAGAATAAAAATGTTCCCTTCCCTGTCAGTTGGTGTTCTGCTTTATCCTTTCCAAAATCTGATTACATGCATTTAGACCAGGCCCTTTGGAAGGAATGTTCCAACGGCCGCTAAGTAGGTTCCTGATCTTAGAATAAATCACAGACACTTTCTTGGAAAGGGGAGACAAAAACATTGTGTTAAAAGAGCACAAATATAGAGCTTCTAGCACTTAAAAAAAAATGCCTGAAATGTCTAGAAGCTACTGTGCAAATCTTCTTCATGTAGTGATGCTTTCTTTGCTATATTTTCCTGACGTCTTTTTTCTCTTCCCTACCTTTATTAGAATCATCACTCATACGTTTTCTTTGTTAGTCTCTTTTGAGCCCTGAACCTGACTTACTATACTAGTGAAGACAGCCAAGCCTTACTTTTAAGACTCTTGTTACTCTCTATTCAAGGCGTTTTCATTGTTTACATGACAGAAGTCCGAATAAACAGAATCATTAAGTTGTATGATCGCCACTATCTCAGTTGCATTGTGAAGTTGTTAGGGTGACGCTTCCAAGAGAAGAAAAGATCAGCGTTTTCCTCAGTCTGCAGATGTTCCCCTCTTGTCCCTTTCCTATCCCTCTGGGTCACCCAACTCCACCCACAGCTATTATGGGCATTTTAAGAGGAGAGCCAATTTATTTTCCCCTGAGTTCAGAGTATATAGGATTGAGAAGAGAAACAAAACAGTGTTTTTCCGCTAAGCTCTGTGTGGCCAGATCAGGATTGGCCTAGGTTTGAGTTATGGAATTTGATCTCTAGGGATTCAGTTGTTTCATATTTTATAAGTTGTTTCTCTCTGTCTCTCTCTCTATATATATATTGTATTCTTCTGTTTTCATTATCTCACTTTTGCCGTAAAAATTCCTGTCAAAATGTTTAATGTGGAGTTGTGTAGAAACAAGACGGCTATTTATCCAAGTCTGGAGAACATGGGGAGGTAAGAGACCAGAGAAATTGTGTCCAAAAACTTGCCCAAACTCAAAAATTCCAGAAAAGTCAAAAGATGATGTCAAAACAGGTAGAAACAGGAAGTGACGAGGTAATAACAAACAAAGATGTAGATTCTTACGTCTGTTGTTTTTTTTTCTCTGAAAGCCCAGTGACATGATGGTGCTAATATAAGGTATCCTCTGTATTTTAAAGTCAGCCTGCTGCAGCGATGTGAGCTATTTCAATATGTATTTAGGTATTTCAGACTCTGATTATAGGACTTGCCATTCGAGGAGAATTGCTGTGCCCTTTATATACAATTTCTCAAAAGACGTTTTATCTGCTTTTCCACTTCACACCTACCAATTCTCTCTTATACTTGATCTAAACAGGTACCTGACTCACTGCTCCACAAAACTGCTCTTATTAAGGTCACAGCGCAGATTCAATCATCAGTTCTCAGAATTCACTTCATTCCGCTTAGCAGCAATATTTGAGGAAGTTGATTACTCCCTCAGCCTGAAAATACTTTCTTCCCTTAGCCTCTGGGAAACCATTTTCTCCTTCTTCTCCCACCCCCTCAGTGACATCTCTTTTCAGTTTTCTTTGCCATTTCCCTTCAGCCACACAACCTGTAACTACTGGACTGACCAGGGTTCAGGACTTAGATGTCTTTTCTTTTTTATCTACACCAAATACGTAAAAAATAAAAAAAATTAAAAACCCATTGCCGTCGAGTCAATTCCAACTCATAGTCACCCTACAGGACACAGTAGAACTGCCTCATAGGATTTCCAAGGAGTAGCTGCTGGATTCGAACTGCCAACCTTTTGGTTAGCAGCCTTAGCTCTTAATCACTGCACCACCAGGACTCCAAATACATTAAAAACCTAGTCACGACATTAAATGCTATCTATTCACTGAAAACTCCCTAATTTATTTCTTCATCCCAGACTTCTCACTTCAATTCCAAATTTATATATTAAATTGGCTTCTCACATCTCCACTTGGATGTATAATGGAAATCTCAAACTTAACATGGTTGGAGCAAAGACTTGCTGTTGTTAGGTGCCCTCTTGTTGGTTCCAATTCATAATACAACCGAATGAAACACTGCCTGGTCCTGAGCCATCCTCACAGTCATTGTTATGCTTGAGCCCATTGTTGCAGCCACTGTGCCAATCCATCTTGTTAAGGGTCTTCCTCTTTTTCTCTGACCCTCTACTTTACCAAGCATGATGTCCTTCTTCAGGGATTGGTCCCTCTGGATAACATGTCCAAAGTATGTGAGACAAAGTCTCGCCATCCTTGCTTCTAAGGAGCATTCTGACTGACTGCTTCCAAGACAGACTTGCTCATTCTTTTGACAGTCCGTGGTATATTCAACATTCTTTGCCAACACCACAATTCAAAGGCTTCAATTCTTCTTCAGTCTTCCTTAGTCATTGTCCAGCTTTCACAAGCACATGAGGCAATTGAAAACACATGCCTTGGTTCAGGTGCACCTTAGTCCTTAAAACGACATCTTTGTTTTCTAACATTTTTAAAGAGGTCTTTCTTATAAAGACAATGTTCTACATTCACCTTGGTGAGTAGTGTCTGGGGTCTTAAAAGCCTGTGAGCGGCCATCTAAGACACTCCACCGGTCTCACCCCTTTGGGAGCAAGGGAGAATGAAAAGGACAGGATACAAGGAAAAGATTAGTCCAAAGGACTAGTGGACCACAGCTACCAAGGCCTCCACCAGACTGAGTCCAGTATAGCTAAATGGTGTCCAGCTATCACCAGTGACTGCTCTGGCCGGGATCACAACAGAGGGTTCTGGGCAGAGCTGGAGAAGAATGTAGAACAAAATTCTAACACACACAAAAAAGACCAGATTTACTGGCCTAAAAGAGACTGAAGAAACCCTGAGAGTATGACCCCCGGACACCCTTTAGCGCAGTGGTGAAGTCACTTCTGAGGTTCACCGTACAGCCAGGGATTGAATAGCCCCATAAAACAAAATGGGACTAATGAGGCACAGCAGTCCAGGAAGTAAAGACAGAAGGGGACAGGAAAGCCGGTGATAGGGAACCTAAGGTTGAGTAAGGACAGTGTTGACGTGTGGTGGGGTTCTTAACCATTGTCATAGGGCAATATGTGTACTAACTGTTTAATAAGAAACTATTTTGTTCTGTAAACCTTTATCTAAAGTGAGAATAGCAGTACAACTGGAAGAGCGTAGTCTATGTCACTGAATTGCACATGTAGAGATTTTTTGAAATGGTGTATCTTTGGCTATGTATATTTTCACAAAAAAAAAAAAGTCAAGAAGGGAGAGGGTTGACATGTCTTGGGGTTGTTAACCAATGTCATAAAGCAATATGTGTACTACTGTTTAATGAGAAACTATTTGTTCTGTAAACCTTCACCTGAAGTACAATAAATAAATAAATAAAAAGAGGTCTTTTGCAGCAGATGTGCCCAATACAATGTGTCATTTGATTTCTTGACTGTTGCTTTCATGAGCTTTGATTGTGGATCCAAATACAATGAAATCCTTTACAACTTCAGTGTTTTCTCCATTTATCATGATGTTGCTTACTGGTCTAGCTGTGAGGGTTTTTTCTTTTCTTTCTTTTATTTTATGTTGAGGTGTAATCCATATTGAAGGCCGTGGTTTTTGATCTTCTTCAGTAAGTGCCTCAAGTTCTCTTCACTTTCAGCAGGCAAGATTCTCTCATCTACATATCGCAGGTTGTTAACGAGTCTTCCTCGGATCCTGATGCTGCATTCTTCTTCATAGCCTAGTTTCTCAGATTATTTGCTCAGCATACAGATTGAATAGGTATGATGACAGGATATAACCCTGACACACAGGTTTCCTGACTTTAAACCACCAGGTAGCCCCTTGTTCTGCTTGAATGACTGCCTCTTGGTCTATGTACAGGTTCCTCATGAGCAAACTTAAGTGTTATGGAATTCCCATTCTTTGTAATGTTACCCATAATTTGTTACGGTCCACACAGTCAAAAGCCTTTACATAGTCAATACAAGATCCCTTGCTGACTGCCAATGATTTATGCTTTTCCGCTATAGTATAGAGTTGATGAGAAAGAGGTGTCCAGTCTGGGACTACATTTCCCAGTAGCCCTGCCCCTCATCACTTCTGGGTGGAGTCATGTCACTAAGTATGGATGATGGAATGTAGACGGAGGGACAGTGGCTCCTTGTCTTAGTCATCTAGTGCTGCTCTAACAGAAATACCACAAGTGGATGGCTTTCACAAGGAGAAATTTATTTTCTCACAGTCTAGTAGGCTAGAAGTCCAAATTCAGGGTATCAGCTCCAGGGGTAGGCTTTCTCCGTTGGCTCTGGAGGAAGGTCCTCATCATCATCAGTCTTCCCCTGGACTAGGAGCTTCTCTGAGCAGGAACCTCGGGTCCAAAGGACGTGCTCTGCTCCCCGTGATTCTTTCTTGGTGGTATGAGGTCCCCAATTCTCTGCTTGCTTCCCTTTCCTTTTATCTCTTGTAAGGCAAAAGGTGATGCAGGCCACACCCTAGGGAAACTCCCTTTACACTGGATCAGGGATGTGACCTGGGTAAGGGTAGTGTTACAATCCCACCCTAATCCTCTTTAACATAAAATTACAATCACAAAATGGAGTCCAACTACACAATTCTGGGAATCATTTTTAGGGGGACACAATTCAAACCATGACACTCCCTTACAGGCTGAAGAGGAAGGTGCAGAGCGTGCTTTCATCACCTTATCTTCTCCACATGTTGCCACTCTGTCTATCGGTGGGAGGACAGTAGGGTGACCTTGAAGTCACAGCATGGCAGAGCCAGAAGATAGAAGCAGTTTGACTCTCAGTTAACTCCTAAGGTAGGGGTCTCTAGAAGAGCTACTCAGTATGGACGTCTACGTTGGGTTATTTGTGAATGATCAATTTTTATTGTGTTAAGTCATGAAATTGTGGAAAAAATTTATTTCTTACAGCATTAAGCTAGAACCCCAATCTTTAGGTTCTAATGCAAGTCTAAAATGAAAATTTTGCTTGTCCCGCCTCCCCCCCCCCCAAAAAAAAAAGAAAAATCAGAGAAACTCTGATCATCTGTCAGTTGCTCATGCTAAAAACCTTGTAGTCACCCTGGACTCCTCTTCACCACACACTACTTCAATTCATCTAGAAATCCTATTTTGGCAACCTTCAAAATAATCCATTTTCTAAGTATATCATCACATCTTGTGGTCTACTCATCATCACGTCCTATCTAATCTACTTTAATATTTTTCTTTTCAACTTTGCTTCTTCCACACTTGCCCACCTATAATATTCTGTGCATTTAGTGAGTTTTTGTTAGGGAATTGGAAGAAGACTCTGCTACAGAGATGAGGATGAAGGCAATTTTTTAGAACGTGCCCTGGAGATCATTACTTGTGATTGGGCAGAGAAAGAAAGTAAGCTGCAATGCAGTCTCAGTGAAGACCTCAGCTGACCCTACAGGGAGTTCTGAAATTGGAATGGCCTTGAATAGCTGTTCCAAGTTAGGGCAGAAAGACTGAGGCTTTATACTCCCACATCAACCAGTCATTGTTGCAGTCTTCCCCAGAAACGGGTCTTGCCTTGATCAAGGCAACTCTCTTCAGTCAAGGCAATTCTAGAAGAGGACTGACAGATGAGAGTTTTCTTCTCGCAACATTTCTGTCCTCGAAGAGGACAAGACCCTCAGTCCTGAAGGGGGATTTGGGAGGCAGGTCACAGTGCCCACTACCTCAAACTCTTCTCTGATGAAAATCTTTCAGTGGCTTCACATCTTACTCAGAATAAACTTCAAAGTCTTCCCAGGGTCATCAAGGCCCTAGGTGATCTGACTACTGATTATTTTGATATTGTTTCCCAATATTATCCCCCTCATTCGTTCAGTCCCGCTGCACCATTGTTCTTCCTTGCCGATGTCAACCACAGTCTCCCCTCAGGCTTTTCCACTTGCTTTTCTCTCTGCCTGAAATGCTCGTTCTCCATAAATCAAATGATTTAGTCCTTTAATTTAGTCGAGGTGTTGGAAATATTTTTTCTGTAAAGGGCCGGATAACAAATACTTAAGGTTATGGGCCATATGGACTTTGTCACAACTACTCAACTCTTACTGTAACAAAAAGCATTCGTAGGCAGTACCTGAATGAATGGGTGGTGTTGTGTTCCTATTAAACTTTATTTTCAAAACATTGGAGATGGGCCGAATTTGGACAATGGGTTATAGTTTGCTGACCCTACACTGGTCAAACCTTGGCTGAAACATGACGTCCACTAAAAGCAGTAGAGCAAGTTAATTAAGAAGTTTGGTTTCAAGTCTACTTGCTCTAGTGCTTCTCCTGGCTCTGGCACCTCTTCTGGTTCTGGCAATTATTCTCTATATAACCTTAGTTTTCTCTGTGCCTTACTTACCAAAAAGTGGATTATAATAAAACCTGCTACAGAAAGCTATGGTGATGATTAAATGAGGTAATACATACAAAGCAATTATAACGGAGCATGGCACACAATAAATGCTCAGTAAAAAGTGCCTCCCCATCACTCTGTTTCCTCACATTGCTTAGCACTTACCATTACATGACATTTAGTTAGTTAGTTAGTTCATTAGTTACCTCATCCTCTTGCCCCACTAGGATATAAGCTCTATAGGTGCAGCAACTGTCCTGTTGATTCATTGTTGAATTTTCTGATCCTACCAAAATTGCTGTAAACTCTTAATTTTTTTTTTAAATGAATAATTGTGAAAAGAGAGTTTTGTGCTTGAAAGGCCCTGGAACTGGATCCAAGAGTATGAGTTCTGCTTCCAAATACATCAGTAGTTTCGGTTCTGGCCAAGTCCCTTGCCTGAGCCACACAGTTCTTGTTGGTACAATGAAGACAGGAGACCAAATGATGTACCATTTAAAGAAAACGTCATTCCTGTGCTTAGAACTGTCTGTATCTCCTTTTATTTTAAGATTATATTTCAATGAATCCTCTTAAACATTTAACAGTGGGATTCAGTGGGTGGTTATTTGGTCATACGTGCAATACTTCAACCTTGGGTCTTTGTTATGCTGCATCCACACCGCTGAACTAGCACAATTGTGATAATTTCCTGCAGATGCAGGAGCTTCCCAAATCCTCTCAGGATGACTGATCTGGGCATAACCTAAGAAATGTGTTAAATTAAACTTAACACATTTCTATTCTAGTTTGTAAGTCATGAGCACTATTACAAGTAAGTGAACTTTAAAAAAATTATTTGACAATCTCTGCTTTATTAAAATTTCAAAGGATTGGAATACTAACCCTTATACTTGTGGATATAATCCCATTTGGGAAGAAAGTTTTCTTTGTTATGTTAATGAGGCTATATCAGTGTAGGATGTGTCTTAAGTCAATCATTTTTGATGTATAAAACAGCAGATTAGGCACAGACTCAGGGAAGCACAGATGGGGGGAAGGCAGATGCCAAGCCTCTTGATGATCACCAATGAACAGAGTAATAGAAGCTGAAAAGAGACAAGTAGAGAAAGCCTTCCCCTAGAGCTGGTGCCCTGAATTCAGACTTCCAGCCTCCTAAACTGTGGGAAAATAAATTTCTGTTCATTAAATCCATGCACTGTGTTATTTCTGTTATAACAGCACTAAACAACTAAGAAATCAGGGCTTCGTTAATTTTTTTTGTATTAATTAAATGTATACCTGCTTATTTTCTTTCTAAAATTAGGCTATGAATTTGAGGAATGCTTAGTCTTCTCTCAACACCAGAATAGTCCCTGACTAAATGCTAAAATCAATATTACACTAATATTAGAAACTCATAAAAATTGGTTGGATGTTTGACTGAGCCAACTGATAAATGATTAGTGACTTAGGGAGGTACGCTCTTTCATAACTGCCACAAAGCTAAATCCATGGATTTTTGTTGTTGACGTTTTGTTCACGCATTTTAATGTGGAATGATATCATTCTATTCACACGCGTTATAATTTTTTTTTGAACAAATAATCACCTCAGGTAGGAACAATTATGCAGCTCCAGAGACCCTGACTAATTCTTAGGACAGTGCGTAGTTTTAGAAGCTCTGAAGCATCAGCTCTTCTGGGCCAAACGAAAGGTTTTGGAACAAGACGTTAGCCCAGAACAGTGTGTTTTCCAGCTGTTGCTAAGGATCTTTCAGAAATGTAGGATTATAGTTATTGGATTCACCTTTCCAAGAGGCTGACTTTTGTCTTCCTTCTCCTCCGCTTCAGGAAAAAAAGAAAAAGTAAATTGAATTATTGTCATTATGAAATCACATGGTCAAGAAACGTTTGCCTAACTTATTTCTGTACAATATTTAAGAGATTCTTGGGGAGAAATTCAACTCAAAATACATGATATCACTTTAATTACAAAAATAAGAAAATTCCAGGCCTTCTAAATCTAATTTCCTATCTTGATTTGCTAATATACCTGAATGAATCAAGGTAGACAGTTGCTTATCATATTCATAAAGGTCTCTAAAAGCAAAGTTTTTACAAGTTTATTAGTTTACCTTCAAATTGTAAAGTATCTACAATATTTCTTTCATGTCCATATTAATTCTCTTGTTTTAAGAGCGTATTTGTGAACACAGAGGGAGAGAGCTATCCAGTGGCTAGAGATAAAACAAGGGCCATTGGTGGTTCTTATCTTCCATGCAGGAGACCAGGGTGTGATTCCCAGCCAATGCATCTTATACAGCCACCACTGTCTGTCAGCGGAGGCTTGCATGTTGCTATGATGATGAACAGGTTTCAGCGGAGCTTCCAGACTAAGATGTACTAGGAGGGAAGCCCTTATGATATACTTTCAAAAATCAGCCAGCGAAACCCTATGGATCGCAACATTCCAATCTGCAATGACTCATAGCGATGGCACAAAACTGGTCAGCTTTTCGTTCTGTTGTGCTTGGGGTCTCCATGATTAGGCGACCGACTCACAGCAGCTAGCAACAACAACAAAAGAAAAATCACTGGTATAACTTTGGATTCAATAGTTTTAAAATAATGTAGCCAAGTCTAAATGTAGTGACATAGACACAAATTGCAAATATATTAAATTCTAATGATTTTAATAATCAATTCTAGGAGACTTAAGAGACCAGTATAAATCTATTTAGAGACTGTTAAAAGTTTAAGCACACAACTTATGAGAGTGTTTTATATCATCTATTTTTAAATAAACTTTAAAATCATTGAAAAACTACAATCTATATTTTTAAACTATTAACACTATTCTCTAAATTGAGAAATAATCTTTTTTTCTAGAAAAAAAATAACCTTTTCCATAAGTGGAATAAAATGCATTCAGAAGCACAAGTATATCCTAAATACTTTATTTAAGCGAAGATCTAGAACTCAACACCCAAACTTGTCACTTCCAATATTATGTTCTATAATTCCATCTACCCACAGTATAAACTAGAGCCGTTTCTCTAAGGCTCCCTAGTCCCAGGGTAAAAAAAAAAAAAAAAAAAAAAAAAAAAACCCTTCCATTAATAGTCTCTTGACATCTTCATTTTACTCAAGTTTAATATAAACTTCCCAGAAACTCTTCATTACCCAAATTTACAAGTTCCTCTAGCAGTCCATGAACAGGGATGATCATAAACTATGTGCTTCAGACGTAACGTGCAGAATCTAAGCAAATCTTTAATGTTGTAAAATATTTTGCCTCTTTCTCCTTTATCCTCCATCCCCTTTGTTTACTTCACTCTCACCATCTCTCCCATCTTCTGTTCCTTTCTTATTTTTCTTTGTTGGCTTATCAATATTATTGTAAACACGGTAAACCAACCCATCTTTTTCAGAGTCAACATTTAATAAGCCCAATGCTTAAGCTCTGGAAAGAGTGTTTAGTACTGTTATTCATTATAGGTCTTAGTGGCTATAAGCAGATTCTCTCAAAAGATTGTCACTGTGACAGATTTGAAAACCAATGCAATTTGTATACATTTATGCACTGTATAAAGTTCAAATGAGTCGATACGATTACAAATTACACATTGTAGGAATGCTAGGATTATTTTCACATAAACACAGTAAATAACTACTAAACTTGCACACAATTCTTATATAATGACATTACCTCTCTGTCACCTGTCAGTGTTAATATTTACAAATTCACAGGCTCATACATTAATTTGATCTGGTAATTATTGTGTGAAAATTCTGCCCTGACCAGACTCAAGAAAGCATATATAAAGGTTTTTAGTAAGGGTAGAAGATAGAAAATGGCAAGCCCAAATCTGGGATGAATCACAAGATAGTGTCTCTGCCCAATAACAACACACACACATACACACACAGTAATTTGGGGTGTACAGGAAAATCCTACAGTAATTAATAAAGAACAGGTACTACATCTGGAGTGGCCACTGTACCTAGAAAGATGCTTTCACTTGGTCTAGGTGGTTCCTCTAGGCTGCTTAGTGTGTTTTCATAGTGTTTCTAGACTTGAGCTTGTTACTATGCCCAGCCTATGAGTGCTCCAAGGATGACTGGTGGGTCTTGAGTGGCCAGTTTCTCTTGATTGGTTATTCATCTGAAGTAGTCTTTCTGTTAGAATCCTTAATTCCCAGTGCACAACAAACTATGTTCTCTGAGCATGAAAACTTAGCCTTCTCATCCCAAACTCCTTGGTTGTTTGGTAGTTTTTCCATATCCCACTCTTCCCTTGGATCTCCCCAAGACTCCCAAGATTATTGAAAACTACAGAGTAGGGATTGTCATCAGGAAGAATTCATGAGTCCTAGGTTACATGAATAATATGGCTCTTTTCCTTCCATCTCATGACCTGTTTTTATTTTCTTACCATCACAGATCCCAACTCACTATGCTGTCCCAACATGCCCTCTCCCTCCTCCTGATCTTTGTGCAATGAAGCCTGGTTTGAGCTACTATTTCAGCAGTTTTAAAACAACCTTGGATGCCACATACAGATATCCAGGGTTTGACTCCCTTGTTTAGGAGTTTGGTTGGGAAAGTCACATCAATCTCAAGTCTTAGTTCTCTCATCTCTAAAAGTGTGCAATAATAAAACTCTTCTGAGGTTTATTGCGAGTTAAATGACCCCGGCTGGTAAATCCCTTAACACAGAGCCTACACGAGCTAGGCACTCACTATTATTGTTAGATTTTAAAATAATAATTGACTGGATTGATCAGATGCAAATCAATCTATCAGAATTTTAAAGAAGCAGTGACAATCAGGAGCCCTGGTGGCGTGGTAGTTAAAAGCTCAGCTGTTAACCAGTTCAAATTTACCAGGAGCTCCTTAGAAGCCCTATGGGGCAGTTCTACTCTGTCCTATAGGGTTGCTATAAGTCACAACCGACTCGACAGCATCTAACAACATCAACAAAAAATCTTACGGGTGTTATGAAAATATAGATCCATTGGAACGTCAAAGAGCTGTCTCAGCATTTGATAAGTGGACGGGGTCTTTTTTTGCTGGGCATTCATCATAATCAGCTTTCCTTAGCTGTTGCTTTCTTTTACTTCTAGTCTATCTTAATAACAACCTAACCTATATCTGGGGATTTTCATGAGGCAATGGCGTGGTTTTCCTAAATATTCCGCCCTAGATCATCAGATTTTATCCGTGCTCTCTGGCCTTGATGCCTTTTATTAAAGGATCTGGGTCCCACTATTGTTTCTTCCACTATTTCTCAAATTCACATCCACACACATTCAATGAATCTTTTCTCATAGGTACAACCCATTGTAAATGTGTCAGAAAATGTGTTTTTCTTCATACCATTTAGTCCTTCTTCTTTATCCCATTATAAAAAGTAAAGGCAAGAATAAATTCACTGGAAATTTTACTAAGCGTAAGTGAAATAACCTACCAACATTTAGACTTGTGTGATTAAGTTTTTAATATTCTCACTGTGTGACCTTAGTTTAGTCAAAGATACTTTAAATGAGAATACGGTTTATAAAGCTTTTGAGAATCAGTCTGAACAAATCATTTAATATTGAATATTATAATGAAATTGAAAAATACTTCAAGACTTCATCTGACATAATAAGATATGCGCAAAATGTTTTGGAAAATTATGTTTACTTCCTACTGTTTTGTATGAATAACAGAGAGTTTCAACATAGGTTAAGAAATTATGAATTTTAACTCATAGAAATTAAAATATGCAAGGCTTAATAACACATGCTATTATGTAAAAGTTATATTCATGGTGAAGTTTTATCAAATCAACAATCTGTATTATTTGTATTCTTTTAATTGAATTTATAAATCACTATTATTATTAGATTTTATTCTGAAAATTTGATAAATATGTATTAGTTAAAAGAATATTTATTTTTGTTATCTAGTTAAATTTTTAATATGTGGCACAATTGGTTTTTATTTCTGATAAATTTTAAGTAAACTTGATATTTAGCAAACAATACAATTGTTCCTTGTTTTTAAAATTATGAATGCATCGGTGGATCCAAATTGTTTACATGCTATTCACAAATAAAAGGGAATAACAGATTAACAAATATATAAATAAATGCAAAATGTGTCTTTCCAGATTTTGATTTAGCTAATTAGAAACACTGTGTATCAGAAGAGTTATTTAGCAATCAAGGAAAAGGATTGGTTTTAGAAGGCAAACTATCTTCCTGTTTGGAAAAGCAGTAGAGCAGCAATTTCACTGCTGTCTTTATGAGTGTCTTACTTAAATTGGGTATTGATGAGTTTGGTCCCTATTGCTAAATGGAAAAAGAAATCCCTGCTCAGAGCAATTAAAAGGCCTGAAGGGATGATAAATATTGAATTGTCTATAAAAAAGAGAAATTAGTGTCTAACAGACTTGCCAACTAACTCTCCTCTTCAGTAGCAGTCCCAGCCAGAAGATTTAATTATGTTGTCATGCACCAACCATAGTCCCTGAGGACTGCGTTGCATACCTGCTTTGTATTACTATTTAGGCATTAAGTCAATGGTGATGTTTTGTGTTGCACCATTTTATGGAAACCTGGGTAGATAGATCACCGCAGGAGATTGAGACTTTCCTAACCCACTTTTTTTTATGTTAATACCTTTCATCCTCTCTATTTACATTTGAACTGGTGAAATAAGTTTAACAGTATTTAGACAGTTCTGGTTTTATGTAGTGTATCCAGTTTACCTGTCAATGCAGTAGGAAGTCTGGTTACCAGCTTCAGAAACTAGATGTGATCTGGTCTCCCTATAGGGCTACATAGGATGCATAATGTGATGATCAAGAGCAAGAGTCCCTCCTGCGAAAGGTTATACCCTCGATGCTGCAATCAACCCAGCAAAGCAATCCATGATACTCATCCCTCGCTACAGTGTTTGTCCATGAGGACTGGCCATGTATCACCTCCCATGTCTCCTCTACGAGAACACTGCACTGCTACCCCATCTGTCTTTTCAGCTCCATGAGAACAAATTACAGATCTGTACATCGAGTCAAACCAAATACAGCTCAATACCAAGCTCTGTTCGTCACAGAAAAAAACTATTTCTCAGGTTCATTTTGTTGTTGTTGTTTTCCTAAAGCAAAGACACAAGGGTATACATTGTTTGTATGTTCTTGAAGAACTTCATCTGGGTGTCCTTCACAAGCCCATGTCACTTAAGTTCACCTAAAATAGTTTGGAGATTTGGCTGTTATCCATTCTCTTGGCAATTGCAATGTAAAGACCTTCTCTAGAAGAACTGAATATATTGCATATTATTGTTGTGGAAGACATTGCCTTCACAACCCTTTCAGTATTAAACACAGTGTCTAAGTGGCCTGGTTGTCATTTGTTGAGTAAATAAAAATAACGGTAGGCTTGTAAAGTCAGTTATATTGTCTATAAACCCACTTAAATATGGGCACTGACTAACATTTCCTCATTTTAACTTAGCATCATACCCAGTGTGGAGGGGAGAAAGGCATTCTCCAAGATTCTTCACTGTTCTCTAGTTGGTCCCAACAAATGCTATCCAGGGGAAATTCAAACAGGTAGGACATGAACCCAGTTACAAATATGTGACCTATCTTCAGAACAAAAAGAATCTGAGGAACATGACTCCTGGAACCATTACAAAGCATATTTGGATTTATGAGAATTGTCCTTTAGAGGCCAGCTAGGACAGGAAGTCCCTGTCTTCCTACTCTAATGTCACCTGTTAGTAACATGAGTAACAGGATACATTGGTGTTACTTTTTATTTTTATTTTTTTATTTTATTGTGCTTTAGGTAAAAATTTACAGCACAAATTAGTTTCTCATTCAAAAATTTATACACAAATTGTCGAGGACATTGGTTGCAATCTCCTCATTATGTCGGCACTCTCCTCCTTTCCTTTTCCACCCCAGGTTTCTGTTGTCCATTCTTCCAATTTTCCTGTCCCTTACTGCCTTCTCATCTTTGCTTATGGTCAGGTGTTGCCCATTTGGTCTTGTATACTTGACTGAACTAAGACGCACATTCCTCACGTGTGTTATTGTTTGTTTTATAGGGCTGTCTAAACTTTGATTGAAAGGTGTACTTGGGGAGTGACTTCCGTTCTGAGTTAGCAAGGTGTCCACAGACCATAGTCTCGGAGGTTCTTCCAGTCTCTTTCAGCCTGCAAGTCTAGTCTTTGTGTGTGTGTGCGTATGTAAATTTGAATTTTGTTCTATATTTTTCTCCTGCTCTATCCAGGACCCTCTATTGTGATCCCTGTCAGAGTGGTGAGTGGTGGTAGCCAGGTACCATCTAGTTTTTCTAGGCTTAGGCTGATGGAGGCTGCAGTTCATATAGTCCACTAGCCCTTTGGACTAATATTTTCCTTGTGTTTTTGATTTTCTGCAGTCTCCTTTGCTCTGGACAGAATGGGACCAATAGATGTATCTTAGATGGCTGCTCATAAGCTTTTAAGACCTCAGACATTACTCACCAAAGTAAGCGTAGAACATTTTCTTTATGAACTATGTTAAGCCAATTGACCTAGAAGTCCCCTGAGACAATGATCCTCAGCTCTCAGTCCAAGTAACAAAGTCCTTCAAGGTATCTGAATGTGCCTAGGAAGCTTCTATGACTTTGCCTTGTTCAAGTTTTGCTGACTTCCCTTATATTGTATGTTGTCTTTCCCTTCACCAAAGTTAACACTTGTCTACTGTCTTAGTTATCCAGTGCTGCTATAACAGAAAAACCACAAGTGCACAGCTGTAACAAACAGAAGTTTATTCTCTCATAATCTAGTAGGCTAGAAGTCCAACTTCAGAGCACTAGCTCCAGTGGAGGAAGGTCCTTGTTATCAATCTTCCCCTGGTCTAGGAGCTTCTCTGTGCAGGAACCTCGGGTCCAAAGGATTTGCTTGCTCCCGGGTTTCTTGGTGATATGAGATTCCTCTGTCTCTCTGCTCACTTCTCTCTTTTATATATCAGAAAGGATTAGTTTAAAATACAATCTAATCTTGTAGAGCTCATCAACATAACTAATCCACCTCATTAACATCATAGTAATAGGATTTATAACACATAGGAAAATCATATCAGATGACAAAACGGTGGACAATCACACAGTACTGGAAATTATGGCCTAACCAAGTTGACACATATTTTGGGGGAACACAAATCAATCTGTGACATCTACTATCTAATTATGATTTCCCCTCCTCCTCTCTCCCCTCCCTTGTAAAGATCAAACTTTGTTGTTGTTGTTGTTTTCCTCTCTGTGTAAAGCTTTTGGGTTTTTATAATAGTATTCTCATACAGTATTTGTCCTTTTATGATTGACTTATTTCACTCAGCATAATGCCCTCCAGATTCATCCATGTTGTGAGATGGTTCCAGTATTCATCATCATTCTTAATCCTTTCTTAATATTCCATTGTGTGTATGTACCACAATATGTTTATCCACTCATCTGTTGATGGGCACTTAGGTTATTTGCATCTTTTTGTTATTGTGAATAATACTCCAGTGAACATGGGTGTGCCTATGTCTATTCATGTGACGGCTCTTATTTCTCTAGGATGTATTCATGGGAGTGGGATTGCTGGATCACATGGCATTTCTAATTTTAGCTTTTTAAGTAGGTGCCATATTGTTTTCCATAGTGCATGTGCCACTTTACACTCCCGCCAGCCGTGCATAAGAGTTCCAGTCTCCCCGCAACCTTTCCAACATTTGTTGTTCTCTGGTTTTTTTTATTAGTGCCAGTAATGTCAGGGCGAGATGGTATTTCATTGTAGTTTTGATTTGCATTTCTCTAATAGCTAACGATCGGGAGCATTTCCTCATGTATCTGTTAGCTGTCTGAATGTCTTCTTTGGTGAAGTGTCTATTCATATCCTTTTCCCACTTTTTTAATTGGATTATTTGTCTTTTCACTGTTGAAGTGCGTAAGTATTCTATAGATTTTAGAGATTAGATCCTTGTCGGATATGTCATAACCAAATTTTTTTTCCCAAGCCTGTAGGTTCTCTTTTAAATCTTTTGGTGAAGACTTTTTGATGAGTATTTTGTTGTTGTTAGTTGCAGCTGAGTCAGTTCTGACTCACAGGGACCCTGTGTACAACGGGACAAAACACTGCCCAGTCCTGCATCATCCTCACAAGTATTGTTATGCTTGAACCCATTGTTGCAACCACTGTGTCAATCCATCTCTTTGAGGGTCTTCCTCTTTTTCACTGACTCTCTATTTTACCAACCAGGATGTCCTTCTCTAGAGACTAGTCCCTCCAGATAACGTGTCCAAAGTATGTGAGACCAAGTTTTGTCATCCTTGCTTCTAAGAAACATAAGCATTTAATTTTTAGAAGCTCCCAATTATCTAGTTTATCTTCTGGTGTTTGTGCATTGTTAGTTGCAGTTCGTATTAAATTTATGCCATGTATTAGGGCCCCTATTGTTGTCCCTATTTTTTCTTCCATGATCTTTATCATTTTGGGTTTTATATTGTAAGTCTTTGATCCATTTTGAGTTAGTTTTTGTGTATGGTGTGAGGTATGCGTCTTGTTTTATTTTTTTACAGATGATCATCTGGTTTTGCCAGACCATTTGTTAAAAAGACTGCCTTTTCCCCATTTAATGTACTTTGGTCCTTTGTCAAAGATCAGCCAACCGTAGGTGGATGGATTTACTTTTGAGTTTTCAATTCTTTTCCATTGGTTTATATGTCTCTCTATGTACCAATAACAGACTGTTTTGCCTACCGTGGCTGTAGAGTAGGTTCTGAGATCAGGTAGTGTGAGGACTCCTAATTTGTTCTTTTTTTCAGTAAAGCTTTGCTTATCTGGGGCCTCATTCCTTTCCATATAAAACTGGTGATTAGTTTTTCCATCTTGTTAAAGAATGTTACTGGTATTTGGATCAAGATTGCATTATATCTGGACACAGTTTTGGGTAGGATTGACATTTTCACAATGTTGAGTCTTCCTATCCATTAGCATGATATGTTTTTCCATTTATGTAGGTCTCTTTTGGTTTCTTGCAATACTATTTTGTAGTTTTCTCTGTATAGGTCTTTTAATGTTCCTGGTTAGATTTCTTCCTAAGTGTATTATCTTTTTAGCGGCTATTATAAATGGCATGGTTTTCCTGATTTCCTTTTCAAAGTTCTCTTTGTTGGTGTATTGGAATGCAACTGATTTTACATTGATGTTTCTTAGGTTAGTAAAACTTAGGATACTCTCTTACATAAATTTTTATTTTTGGTTATTTTTAAATGCTTATAATCATGCCAGAAATATAAGGTCATCAACAAATATTTGTATTAAATATTACCAATAATAATAGTTAACACTAACCAGCAGATGCAATTATCTGTAAAACATCTTATCAACCTTCGTAGAAGAAGAGAAACATAGCGAAGCAGGTAGTTGTTCAATAATATGTCATAACTATTATTACTTTTAAAAAGCTGTAAAACTAATATTTATTAAGAGATTGCTAGATTCCAGGCACCATTCTTGGTGTTTTACATATACAAACTCATTTGAAATTCTAACAAACCTAGGAGAAATGCAAAATTATTATTCTTATTTTGCAAAAAAGGATACTGAGATACAAAAAGTTAAATAAGTTAGTTTGCCAACATTCCCCCAGGTAGAGACAGGATTTGAACCCAGGTAGTCTGACACCTGAATCCTAACAATAACCATAGCATGAACTCTCTTAGAGTTTGGCGTATGGTATGTTGGGAGCAAAAAAGAAGAAGTGACCAATATAGAGATGCTTTAGAGGAGATGGGATTTCAGGCGAATTCAAAAGATGTAATATACTAAGCAAAGCTTCTACCTTCTTTCCTTACATTTCATTGTTATAAAATATCCAGGTAAGCCTATCTTCTCTTGCATGTCCCTCCCACAAATTCATCATAGCCTTATTCCTAAGGTGTCAGGTCTATTAAGCCTATTTATGGAGTCCCTGGGTGGTACAAATGGTTAAACATTCAACTACCAACTGAAAGCTTGCTAGTTCAAACTTACTCGGAGGCACCTGGGAAGAAAACCCTGGCAATCTGCGTCTGAAAGGTCAAATCCTCAAAAGCCCTATGGGGCAGGGTTCTACTCCGCAACACATGTGGTCGCCATAAGAATTGACTCAACAGCAACTGGTACGCTTGTTCACACCTCGATCACTTTCCTGGCTTAATTCAAAAGTCACGACTTCATATGTAGGTGATCACTTTTGAAAGTTGAAAGCCTGATGTACCCTGCCCCCTGAAAATATTTGCTTCTAGTTAAGCTTGCAGATTTCCTTTTACATCAGAGCAAGAAAGTTATCTTTCCATACAAATATTCTAAGTGGATCAAAATTGAAAAGACAAGCTGCTGTCCTTACATCACATGATCACATGGCATCAGCATGATGATTCCCAACCTAAGAAGAAAAAAAAATTGAGGATTTTCCTGCTTCTAAAGATGTCTGTGAAATAGATTTCCTTCTAACTCTAATGGTTAAATAATCAGACTTCAGGGTTTTTGTTTGTTTGTTTGTTGTTGTTTAGCTTTATAAATGCATCTTTATTTTCTAATTACAGTCTGATTAACGTTGAGAGTATTTATTTGACTAAACTCTGCATTGAATAATGCTACACTTTTTTGGCAACATTCCAAAGTTCCTTTTTATATGAAATGTTCTTGCGAGTTCAAAGTACTCTTTTTGCTAGACTTTTAAAATGTTGTTTTGTTCAATATAGTCTCATGTAGCGGCCTATAGAATTGAAAATGCAGAGTGTGTTTCCATTATGTAAGTATAATTCACAGTCATATCAGTGCCTGGATTTTGTTATCTGAAAAATGGTAGTACTTACATTTATGTCAATTGCTATTCAGGGAAGGAAAAACAACATAATCTTACAGATCAGAGGATAATGACAGAGAAGTGAGAATAAGCCATATGATGGTGCATAAGAAGTCAAAATTATTCTTGATTTTCTTCATCCATAAAATAGAAATTAAATCAAATTAGATATTTTGTCGATTGGTATTATTAGATAAGTATAGCCATATTCATTTAGTACTAACAACTAACAGTAAGAAAATATACGTTAAATTTAGATAGAACAATTAATTGAATTAACTATTTTCTGAGTATTAGAAGTCCTGAAGATAATCAAAAATGTTATCTTTCTGTACATACTATTATTTGCTATTTAACACATATCTTCTGAAAGAATCATTTCTCAAAATATCATAACAAATTGATGTAGCGCCTCTGCAGAATCAAGATGGACTCCTACCCAAAATTTGGTTAGTATGTAGAGATTGCTAACACCACACACACACACACACACACACACACACACACACACACACACACACACACCAAGAGAGCATGAAAAGGTTTGTTATTACATAATGAGGCTTTGTGGGTAGAGAAGGGCAGCTCCCAAGCAGGTCCAAAAATGGTTTGAGAGAGCAGAGAAAGAAGACTGACTTGGGATTTCTATGGTGGTTTGATTAGAGAGTAGGGTGGGGTGAGGGCCCTGTATCTGGTCAAGAGCTTGTGTGGTTTGAACCTCCCACTGGGGCCAAAGGAGGGTTCATCTGGGCTTTATAATCAGCTTGCTCCAGTGTGGCGGGGGAGATAAGGGATGAGGTTTAAAAGCTGTTAACAAACACCGAAAACAAAGTCTGATTCTTTATTACACAAATATAAACAGCTTTGAAAAGTGAGGCAGGAAAAATGGTATGACATGTCATCAGCAAGGGGGAGCTCATGAGGCCTTTGGTGACCATAAAACGGACTTTGGAATTACCTGTCAGTGAAATAAGAAGACATAAAATGATTTTAAGCACAGATTGACATAATGTGATTTATATTCTTAAAAATATGCCTTTGGCCTCTTTGTAGAGCATTTGGTCTGCAGTGGCAATGATGAAATCACAAAGGCCAGTGAGGACTACAGTGGTCCAGGTGAGGACAAAGTGGCTTGAACCAGAGTGGTGACATTATAGATAAGGAGAAAACTAGTGATGTACGTTTGTGGTTAAAACTCAGAGGGCTTGGGCAAGCGTGGAGGTGGGAGGTAAGAAAAAGGGTGGAATATGAAAGAGCAACCAGCCTATGGTTGTACAATTTCTGTAGATGAAAATTTCAGAGGAATAATTGTTCTGGAAAAAAAATCAAGAGTTTTTCTTAAATAAATATTTGTTGAAATGAAAATGAAAATTAAATATTTGTACAGAGGGAGGCAGAGCCGACATGGTGCCCTAGACAGACATATCATGCCGACCCTCTGCAGCAAAGACTTGAAAGCCTGAGTAAATGTCAATCCTGGAACCTTAAGCATCAAATAAAGGGATAAAAAAACAGATCAAACACTGAATGGAAGAAGACACAGAAGGAAAACAGAGAACGAGGAGAGATACAGAGTGGAGGTCCCCTGCCAACTGACATGGCACAGTGTTGCCGTCTTGGAGCACAGCCAGCAACTACTCCAGACAGGGAGTACAGAAAAGCAACTTCAAGAAGCTCCCAACAGGAGACAGCACATGCAGTAACCAGAGAAACACACTTTCTCACCCTTCACTCTTCTGCCCCATACACCACCTCTAACCCTTCCGACCAGCCACAACTAGCCCCCTTGGCTAGAGAGCTACCGGCCAGCCACCAGCCTTGGTCCACCCCACCCCCAGCTGTGGCTTCTGCCACCCATTTTTTTTTCCTTTTTCCCTTTAATCTTTCTCTTTCCACCCCTCCCCACCCCCCACCCCAGCTAGTGCATCCCTCATCTCTACGCCTTCCTGCCTGGCTATGCCGTACTGCCTCGTCTAGACAAGGCTGAAGAGACACCGGCTCACCGTCAGCCCAGGTTTGCCCTGCCCTCACCTGCTGGCTCCTGCCATGCCGTTTGTTTGTTTTCTTTTTCTTTTTTTCCTTGTTTGTTTTCTTCTTCTTTTTCCCTTGTCTCCCTTTTCTTCCTCCCTTCCTGCTGAGCTATGCCAAGCCACATTGGCTAAAGAGACACTGGCCCGCCACTAGCCTGGGTCTGCCTTGTTCCCACCAGTTGAGTCCTTCTATGCCAGTTTTATAATTTTCTAAAATTATTTTCACTTTCTTTCTTCCTCCCTTCCACCTAGCCCAAATCCCACCACTACACCTTCCCGCCAAGCTACAATATGGTGCCTTGGATAGAGAGACACTAGCCCAACACCAGCCTGGGGTTGCCCTGCCTACACTTGACAGCTCCTGCCATGCCTTTTTTTTCTTTCTCCTGCCCACCTAGCCCTGTATCCCACCTCTGTTCCTTCCCAAGAGGCCAGGCCAGGATGCCTTGGCTAGAGACACTGACTGATGCCAACCCCACCCCCTTCTCACTCATTTGCTGTGCCCAGGTCAGGCCTACCACTACACTGGACCAGACCTGCCCCTCTCCTCCTGCCTCCTGACCAGCTACTGAATGGACAGAAGAAAGCCCTTACAACTCCCTGTCCACTCCCGCTCTTATCTAGCAAGGGGCTGTAAACGCTCTCACACCCACACCGCTAGACCAAAATCAAGAGGCAGACAATGCCCACCCAATCTGCCCTCAGCCACATCATCAAACCAGTATACAGTGAAGCTTGCTTACCCTGCCTGTTGCTGCCCCACCCACCAGCACAAGGTGGTGAGAGCTATCAGGCCCACAGACAAGCAAGCAGCAAAGCACACCTGGCTTACCCACCCTGACATATCAAAACAAAACAAAGGAGCAGGATAAAACTGAATTATGTCCCCCCAGAAATGTGTGTTTCAAGTTGGCTGGGCCATGATTCCCAGTATTGTGTGATTTTTCTCCATTTTGTGATTGTAATTTTATGTTACAGAGGATTAAGGTGGGATTGGAACACCCTTGCTAAAGTTACATACCTGATCTTATACAAAGGGAGTTTCCCTGGGATGTGGCCTGCACAACCTTTTATCCTATGAAAGATAAAAGGAAAGGGAAGCAAGCAGAGAGTTAGGGACCTCATACCACCAAGAAAACAGTGCCAGGAGCAGAACACGTCCTTGCATGAAGAAGCTCCTAGTCTGGGGGAAGATCAATGAGAAGGCTGACAGAGAGAGAAAGCCTTCCCCTGGAGCTGAAGCCCTGAATTTGGACTTTTCACCTACTTTCTGTGAAGAAGTAAATTTCTCTTTGTTAAAGCCATCCACTTGTGGTATTTCTGTTACAGCAGCACTAGATGACTAAGACAAGCATGCATTCAATAAATAAAAAAAATAATACATTAATGTCTCAGAGACAGAAGACAATACCAAAACATATAAAAAAGTAGCACAGGATGGCTCCAGCAAGTGACCAAAATAAAAACTCAGATAACCTTCCAACAGAAGAAAAGGCAATAGAACTACCTGATATGGAATTCAAAAGACTAATATTTAGGGTTCTCTGAGAGATTAGGAAAGAGATCAAGGAAAACACAGACAAAGCCAGGAAAAAATAGACAAAATCATGGCAAACACAGACAAAACCAATGAAAACAGACAAAATCAAAGAAAACACAGACAATGCAATAGAAGAATTCAGGAAAATAATACAACGACAAAACGTAAAAATAAATAAACAATTAGAGATCATTCAAAAACAGGAACTAGAAATCCAAAAGATAAACAACAGAATTTCAGAACTGGACAACACAGTAGAAGGTTTTAGGAGCAAATTTGAAACAATGAAAGTCAGATTTAGCGAGGTTGAAGACAAATGCATGGACACCACTTTGTTTGAGAAAAACCAGAGAAAAGAATGAAGAAAGCCTAAGAATTATGTGGAACAGAATCAAGGGCAAAAATCTGCACTGGATTGGAGTTCCAGAATAGGGGGAGAAAATTGAAAACACAGAGAAGATCATTGAAGATTTGCTGGCAGAAAACTTCCCAAATGTCATGAAAGACAAAAACTTGACCGTCCAAGAGACTCAATGAACCCCATATAGGATAGAACTCAAAATAAAGTCATCAAGACATATCATAATCACACTTGCCAAACCAAAGACAAAGAAAAAATTTCTGAGAGTATCTTGAGAAAAATGAAAAGTCACTTACAAAGGGAACAATAAGACTAAGCTCTGATTACTCAGCAGAAACTATGCAGGCAAGAAGGCAACAGGATGACATACATAAAACCTGGAAAGAAAAAAAAAACAAACAGTCAACCAAGAATAATATATCCTGCAAAACTCTCTCTCAAATACAATGGGGAAATTAGGACTTTTCCAGATAAACAGAAATTAAGGGAATTTGTAAAAACATAACCAAACTTACAAGAAATATTAAAGAGAATTTTTCAATAAGAGAACCAACAACATCAGACAACAACCAGACTTTAGGATACAGGACAACATCAGCAAGATACCAACCTAGATAAAGAACTCTTGATAATACAACAAAGCTAAAAGTCTTAAAACAGGGAAACAGAGAGGTCAATCTGCAACTGACAAAAATAGTAAAGTTATAAAAGGGGGAATAAATGGTGTAAATATAGAACTTTCTAATGAAGAGGAAGTCAAGGCAATATCATGTAATAAAAGATTGATTCAAACTTAGAAAGATAAGGGTAAATTTCAAGGTAACTATACAGAAAGCTAACAAACTTACTAATTAGACTAAAAACAACAAAAAAAAAGTTTCAGTAAACAAAATCAACAATAATGAAAGAAATGAAAAGAAATTCCACAAACAAAAGGAACTCAGCACAGGAGAGTAAGAGGAACAAAGAAAACAACAGTGCTACCAAAAAAAAAAAAAAGTACTACAAAAGGACAGCAATAAACTCACACTCACACTCAAGATAAACTCAGTGAAAGTAAATGACTTAAATGCACTCGTAAAAACGTACAGAGCAACAGAATGGATTTAAAAAAATCCCACAACTCATCAATATGCTGTCTACAAGAGACATACCTCAGACACACAGACATAAATATATTAAAAATCAAAGGATGGAAAAAAATATACCAAGCAAACAGCAACAAAAAAACAACAGGAGTGGCAATACTAATCTCAGGTAAAATAGATTTTAAGGCTAAATCTACCATAAAAGACAAGGAAGGACATTATATAATGATTAAGGGACAATCCACCATCATAACATAGCCATAATAAATATCTATGCGCCCAAACAACAGGGCTCCAAAATACATAAAACAAACTCTAGCAGCACTGAAAAGAGAAAGTGACAGTTCCACAGTAATGGCAGGAAACTTCAACATGCCACTCTCGGTGAAGGACAGACCATCTACAAAGAAACTCAGCAAAGATAAAGAAAACTAAACCACACAATCAACCGTCTTGAACTCCTAGACATATATAGAACACTCTACCCAACAACAGCAAAGTATACATTCTTTTCCAATGCACCTGGAACATTCTCCAGAGTAGACCACATCTTAGGCCACAAAGTAAACCTCAGCAAAATCCAAAAAACTGAGATAATAGAAAGCATCTTCTCTGATCACAAAGACATAAAAGTAGAAATTAGTAACAGAAAGAGCTCGGAACAAAAGATCAAATACATGAAAAGTGAATAACACCTTAGTTAAAAACCACTGGGTAATAGAAGAAATCAAAAAAGGAAATAAAAAATTTCTAGAATCAAATCAGAATAAAAATACATCATACCAGAATCTTTTGAACACAGCAAGGCAGTACTTAGAAGCCAATTTATAGCAATAGACACACACATCAAAAAAGAAGAAAGGAACAAAGTCAAAACTTTAGCCCTACAATTCTAGCAAATCGAAAGAAAACAGCAAAAGAAGCCCTCAGCCACCAGAAGAAAGGAAAGAACAAAGATAAGAGCAGAAATAAATGAAATAGAGGACAGAAAAACAATGGAAAGAATCAACAAAACCAAATGTTGGTTCTTTGAAAGGATCAACAAAATCGACAAACCACTGGCCAAACTGACAAAAGAAAAACAGCAGAGGAAGAAAATAACCCAAATAAGAAATGAAATGGGGAACATTACAATAAACCAAACTGAAATAAAAAGGATCATAACATAGTACTATGAAAAACTGTACTCCAATAAATTTGAAAACCTAGTGGAAATGGACAAATTTCTAGAAGCACACAACCTACCTAAACTAAGGCTAACAGAGATAAAAATCCTGAACAGATCCATAACGAGAAAAGAGTTTGAAAAGGTAATAAAAAATACTCCCAACAGGCAAGATGGCGCTCTAGGCAGAAACACCACGCCGTCCCTCCACAGCAAAGATCCGAAAAACTAAGCCTAACAGAGAATCAACAATCCTGAAACCCTAGAACACCAAATGAAGAGATAAAGAACTCAGCAAAACACCAAACGGAGTGAGAATACTAAAAGAGAACGGAGAGCGAGGAGAGACTCAGGCAGAGATTCCTTACCAGCTAACGCAGCGCGGATCCACCATCTTGGATTCCTATCGGAGACCAGCAAATGGGAGAGCAGCCTTGCAGAGCATCTGGTCGGAGACAGAACAACCGGTAAACTGCGGTGCGCGCTCTCCCACCACCCACCCCTCTCCGCCTCAGCTGGGGATCCCCTGCTTTCCGTGGCCAGGGTCCCTGGGCTGGGGGGTGCTGGTGCTTGGATTCCGCGCGCCTGAGCTGGCGGCTTTCTGGGAGCCGTTTGCTAGCAGCTAGCGAACCTTTTTCTGCCGCCTCCCCCTCCTTTTGCCTGGGTGCCTGGTTCCGAGTGCTGTCTCTGCTCTCTCCTGCGGGGCTGTAGGGCTGCGTGCCGGCGTGTTGCTGTTTCTAGGTCTGGGCTCCTGCGTGGGTGGGATCCCGGGGCCTTTGTTCATTCGCCCCTCTGCTTTCCGTGGCCGGAGTCCCTGAGCTGGGGGGCGCCGGTGCTTGGATTCCGTGCGCCCGGGCTGGGGGCTTTCTGGGAGCCGTTTGCTAGCGGCTAGCGAGCCTTTTTCTGCCGTCTCCCCCTCCTTTTGCCTGGGTGCCTGGTTCCGAGTGCCGTCTCTGCTCTCTTCTGCGGGGCTGTAGGGCTTCGTTCGGGAGTGTGGCTGTTTCTAGGTCTGGGCTCCCGTGCAGGTGGGATCCCGGGGCCTTTGTTTGTTCGCCCCTCTGCTTTCCGTGGCCGGAGTCCCTGAGCTGAGGGCGCCGGTGCTTGGATTCCATGCGCCGGGGCTGGCGGCTTTCTGGGAGCCGTTTGCTGGCAGCTAGTGAACCTTTTTCTCCCGCCTCCCCCTCCTTTAGCCTGGGTGCCTGGTTCCGAGTGCTGTCTCTGCTCTCTCCTGTGGGGCTGTAGGGCTGCGTTCGGGCGTGTGGCTGTTTCCAGGTCTGGGCTCCCGCGTGGGTGGGATCCTGGGGCCTTTGTTCGTTGGCCCCTCTGCTTCCCGTGGCCACGGTCACTTAACCCCGAGACTACCGGCTTCTTGGAATTCGCGCCCCTGAGTGGGGGCTCTCTGGGTCCCATTTGTAGGCACTGACTGCTGGTGTTGTCCTTTTTTTTTTCTTTCTCAATTTTATTTTTCTTCCTTTTTTGATTAGTTTTGTCATCTTTTGCCTCTTTTTCTCGTTTGTCTTTCTTCATTGCTTAATTTCTTGTCTCTCTATCTCTTCCTTCTCTTTCTGATCCCTGAATACCAGGCGATGTATGCCTCTGTACCTTCTGGCCAGGCTGAGCTGTGAAAATTGAGACCGACTCCCCCAGACCTCATAGCTGCATCGGTGGGATCCCTGGGAACTTTGCAGTTCTTTAACTTTTCTGATTTTTATTTGGTCATTCTTTCCTTTTCTTTCTATTCCCCCTTCTGGTTTCCTCCATCCCATAGTCTCTCATCTGTACATTCCAACGACAAGCTCCCCTAGCATTCTTTTATGTTTGTACGCTTTTTGCTCCTCCTCCTCTCTCCTCTCTCCCATATCCAGCATAGCTTCACACATAACCATCTTCCCGCTGCACCCTACCTACCTGCACCGTGCACTAGACATCACATCACCAAGCGGTGCAGGCACGCCCTATTGGAACCTGCCCAGCACTGACTACCGACCATCCTGGTGGCTGCGGTGAGTGCCACAAGCAACCCGTCCCAGGGGTTCCTCCTCAGCTAGATCTGCCCAGCAGTATCACAAGGACAAAAAAAAAAAAAAATCTTCACTCAATAAACGAGAGAAATATCTACTGAATGCCCCGAAAACAGCAAACAATATCAAAACATTTACAAAAACAAGACAAGATGGCTCCAATAGGCGTCCAAATTAAAACACCAGATAACTCTCCTGTGGAAGAAAATGCACTAGAAGTACCTGATATGGAACTCAAATCACTAATACTCGGAATTTTCCAAGAACTGAGGCAAAAAGCTGACAAACATGAGGAAAAAATAGACAAATTTATGGAAAATACAGACAAAAAATTGGAATAATTCAGGAAGATGATGCAAGAACAAAATGCCAAAATAAATTCACAACTCGAAATTATACAAAAACAACAATTAGAAATCCAAAAGATAAACAACAAGATTTCAGAAATGGACGGTGTCATACAAGGGCTGAGAAGTAGATTTGAAACCATGGAAGACAGGATCAGTGGAACTGAAGACAAAAACTTGGATACAACTCTGTTTCAGGAAAACTCAGAAAAAAGAACAAAGAAAAATGAAGAGACCCTGAGAGTTATGTGGGACACAATTAAAAGCAAAAACTTACGAGTAATTGGCATACTAGAACAGGGGGAGAAAACAGAAAACACAGAGAGGATCATTGAGGAACTGCTGACAGAAAACTTTCCCAATATCATGAAAGATGAAAAGCTGGTCATCCAAGAAGCTCAACAAACCCCATATAGAAGAGACCCCAAAAGAAAATCACCAAGACATATCATATTCACACTCGCTAAAACTAAAGACAAACAAAGAATCCTGAGAGCAGCTCGTGAAAAACAAGAAGTCACATACAGAGGAGAAACAATAAGACTAAGCTCAGATTATTCAGCAGAAACCATGCAGGCAAGAAGGCAATGGGATGACATATATAAAATCTTGAAAGAAAAAAATTGTCAGCCAAGAATAATATATCCTGCAAAACTCTCATTCAGATTTGATGGTGAAATTAGGACATTTCCAGATAAACAGAAACTAAAGGAATATGCAAAAGTCAAACCAAACTTACAAGAATTATTAAAGGGAGTTCATCGATCTAAGGACAAACAGCTTCAGCCCTCAGGCAGGACCTAGGACCTAGGACGCAGGTTAACATGAACCAGATACCATTCTAGGAACTGAACTACAGACGACTTTCCAAAAACAAAAGATATACAACAGGGAATCAGAGAAATCAATCAAAGGATGACAACAACATCAAAACAATGAAAGAGGGAACAAACGGCATAGGTATAGAACCTTCTAAAGGAGAAGAAGGCAAGGCGATACCAAGTAACGGTAGACTGCTTCAAAATTATAAAGATAAGGGTAAAATTCATGGTAACCACAAAAAAAGTTAACAAACCAACTCATAAAAATAAAGACGAAAAACATAAAGTCTCAACAAAAACAAAACCTACAAAAACAAAAGAAATGAACACAAAATCCACAAACAAAAGGAACTCAGCACAAGAGAGTAAGAAGAACAAAGAAAACTTCAGCATCACAAAAAACAGAACTACAAAATGACAGCAACAAACTCACATCTATCAATAGTTACACTGAATGTAAATGGACTCAATGCACCCATAAAGCGACGGAGAGTGGCAGAATGGATAAGAAAACAGGATCCATCTATTTGCTGTCTACAAGAGACACATCTTAGAAACAAAGATGTGAATTTATTAAAAATCAAAGGTTGGAAAAAAATATATCAAGCTAACAACTATCAAAACAGAGCAGGAGTGGCAATTCTAATCTCAGATAAAATAGACTTTAAAACAAAATCTACCATAAAAGACAAAGAAGGACACTATATAATGATTAAGGGGATGATCCATCATGAAGACATAACCATAATAAATATCTATGCACCCAATGACAGGGCTCCAAAATACATAAAAAAAACTCTAACAGCACTGAAAAGAGAAATTGACAGTTCCACAATAATAGTAGGAGACTTCAACACACCACTCTCAGTAAAGGACAGAACAACTAAAAAGAAACTCAGCAAAGATACAGAAGACCTAAAGGACACAATCAGCCAACTGGACCTCATAGACATATATAGAACAATCCATCCAACCTCTGCAAAGTACACATTCTTTTCCAATGCACATGGAACGTTCTCCAGAATAGACCACATCTTAGTCCACAGAGCAATCCTCAACAAGATCCAAAATGCTGAGATAATTCACAGTATCTTCTCTGACCACAATGCCATCAAGGTAGAAATTAACACTAGAAAGAGCAAGGAAAAAAAATCAAACACATGGAAACTGAATAATAATCTGCTTACACATCAATGGGTAATAGAAGAAATCAGAGATGGAATTAAAAAATTCCTAGAATCAAATGAAAATGAAAACACATCATACCAAAACCTTTGGGACACAGCAAAGGCAGTCCTCAGAGGACAATTTATAGCATTAGATGCACATATCAAAAAAGAAGAAAGGGACAAAATCAAAACATTAACTACAGAACTCAAACAAATAGAAAGAGAACAACAAAAAAAGCCTACAACCACCGGAAGAAAGGAAATAGTAAAGATCAGAACAGAAATCAATGAAATAGAGAACAGAAAAACAATAGAAAGAATCAACAAAACCAAAAGTTGGTTCTTTGAAAGAATCAACAAAATCGACAAACCACTGGCCAGACTGATAAAAGAAAAACAGCAGAGGGCACAAATAACCCAAATAAGAAATGAAATGGGGGACATTACAACAGACCCAACTGAAATAAAAAGGATTATAACAGAATATTATGAAAAACTATATTCCAACAAATTTGAAAACCTAGAGGAAATGGATAAATTTCTAGAAACATACGGCCTACCCAAACTACAACAAAGTGATATTGAAAATCTGAACAGACCCATAACAAGAGAAGAGATTGAAAAGGTAATAAAAAAACTCCCAACCAAAAAAAGCCCTGGCCCAGATGGCTTCACTGGAGAATTCTACAAAACATTTACAGAAGAGCTCGTACCAGTTCTACTCAAGTTATTTCAGAGCATAGAAGAGGAAGCAACACTTCCAAATTCATTCTATGAAGCCAGCATAATGCTGATACCAAAACCAGGCAAAGACATCACAAAAAAAGAAAATTACAGACCAATATCTCTCATGAATATAGATGCAAAAATTCTGAACAAAATTCTAGCCAATAGAATTCAGTATCATATCAAAAAAATAATAAACCACGACCAACTAGGATTCATACCAGGTATGCAAGGATGGTTTAACATTAGAAAATCCATCAACGTAATCCACCACATAAATAAAAGGAAAGAAAAAAATCACATGATTATCTCAATTGATGCAGAAAAAGCATTTGACAAAGTCCAACACCCATTCCTGATAAAAGCTCTCAATAAAATAGGTATAGAAGGGAAATTTCTCAACATAATAAAGGGCATCTATGCAAAACCAACAGCCAACATCATTCTTAATGGAGAAAGGCTGAAAACATTCCCCCTGAAAACAGGAACAAGACAAGGATGCCCTTTATCACCACTCCTATTTAACATTGTGCTGGAAGTTCTAGCTAGAGCAGTAAGGCAAGAGAAAGAAATAAAGGGCATCCAAATTGGTAATGAAGAAGTTAAACTCTCCCTGTTTGCAGATGATATGATACTATACATAGAAAACCCTAAAGACTCCACGAGAAATTTACTGGAACTAATAGAAAGATTCAGCAGAGTAGCAGGATACAAGATAAACATTCAAAAATCAGTTGGATTCCTATACACCGGTAAAGAGAACGATGAAAAGGAGATCAGGAAATCAATACCATTTTCCATAGCCCCTAAAAAGATAAAATACTTAGGAATAAATCTGACCAGGAATATAAAAGACCTATACAAAGAAAACTACAAAACACTGCTGCATGAAACCCAAAGGGATCTACATAAATGGAAAAACATACCATGCTCATGGATAGGCAGACTCAACATTGTGAAAATGGCAATTCTACCTAAAGCAATCTACAAATACAATGCAATTCCGATACAAATACCAACAACATTCTTCAAAGAGATGGAAAAACTAATTATTAACTTTATATGGAAAGGGAAGAAACCTCGAATAAGTAAAGCACTACTGAAGAAGAAGAATAAAGTTGGAGGACTCACACTACCTGACTTGAGAACCTACTATACAGCTACAGTACTCAAAACAGCCTGGTACTGGTACAACAACAGAGACATTGACCAATGGAACAGAATTGAGAACTCAGATGTAAATCCATCCACCTACGGTCACCTGATTTTTGACAAGGGCCCAAAATACATCAAATGGGGAAAAGACAGTCTTTTTAACAAATGGTGCTGGCAAAACTGGATATCCATTTGTAGAAAAATGAAACAGGACCCATACCTCACACCATATACAAAAACTACTTCAAAATGGATCAAAGACCTGAATATAAAGCCTCAAACTATAAAATTCATAGAAGAAAAAATAGGACCAACACTTCAGACCTTAATACATGGCATTAACAGGATACAAACCATAAACATCAACACAAAAAACCCAACAGATAAACTAGATAATTGGGATCTTCTAAAAATCAAACATCTATGCTCTTCAAAAGATTTCACCAAAAGAGTTAAAGAGAACCTACAGACTGGGAAAAAATTTTTGGACAGTACAAGTCAGACAAAGGTCTAATCTCCATAATCTACAAGAAAATCCAACACCTCTACAACAAAAAGACAACCAATCCTATCAAAAAATGGGCAAAGGAAATGAACAGACACTTCACCAAGGAAGACATTCAAATGGCCAACAGACACATGAGGAAATGCTCGCGATCACTAGCCATTAGAGAAATGCAAATTAAAACCACAATGAGATACCATCTCACCCCGGCATTACTGGCACGAATCAAAAACACTGGAAATAACAAATGTTGGAGGGGCTGCGGAGAGACGGGAACTCTTATACACTGCTGGTGGGAATGCAAAATGATACAGCCATTTTGGAAAATGATATGGCGTTTCCTCAGAAAGCTAGAAATAGACGTACCATTCGATCCAGCAATCCCACTCCTAGGAATATATCCTAGAGAAATAAGAGTCATCACTCGAATAGACATATGCACACCTATGTTCATGGCAGCATTATTCACAATAGCAAAACGATGGAAACAACCTCGATGTCCATCAACAGACGAATGGATACACAAACTATGGTACATGCACACAATGGAGTACTATGCA
This sequence comes from Dugong dugon, assembly GCA_030035585.1. Classification (NCBI taxonomy): domain Eukaryota; kingdom Metazoa; phylum Chordata; class Mammalia; order Sirenia; family Dugongidae; genus Dugong; species Dugong dugon. The sequence goes on along the minus strand of CM057463.1, from coordinate 191,745,250 downwards.
ACGAGAAAGAACAATGAATCGGTGAACCATCTCATAACATGGATGAAACTGGAGGACATCATGCTGAGTGAAATAAGTCAATCACAAAAGGACAAATATTGTATGAGACCTCTATTGTAAAAACCCATGAAAAAATTCACATGCAAAATGTAACAATCCTTGTTGGTTACCAGGGATGGGAGGGGGGGGGGAAATATTAAATAGGTAATAGGTAAGTGGTAACTTGGGTGAGAGATGAGATAGTACATACTACAGGGGAAACTAACACAACCTGCACAAGGAAAGGTCATGGAGGCCCTATAGACACATCCAAACCCCCCGAGGGACTGAGTTGTTGGACAGAGGGCTCTGGGGACCATGATCTCGGGGAACATCTAGCTCAATTGGCATGACACTACTTATAAAGATAATGCTCTACATTCTACCTTGGTGAGTAGTGTCTGGGGTCTTAAAAGCCTATGAGCGGCCATCTAAGATACTCCACTGATCTCATCCCTTCGGGAACAAGGGAGAACGAAGAGAACAGGATACAAGGAAAAGATTAGTCCGAAGGACTAATGGTCCACAGCTACCAAGGCCTCCACGGGACTGAGCCTAGTACAGCTCGATGGTGCCCGGCTACCACCAATGACTCCTCTGACCAGGATCACAACAGAGGGTTCTGGGCAGAGCTGGAGTAGGATGTAGAGCATAATTTTAACTCCCAAAAAAAAAAAAAAAAGAAGACCAGATATACTGGCCTAAAGAATACTAGAGAAACCTCGAGAGTGTGGCCCCCAGACACCCTTTCAGCTCAGAGGCGAAGTTACCTTCAAGGTTCGATGTTAAGCCTGGGAATGGACACCCCAGTAAAACTAAATGGGACTAACGATGTACAGGAGTCCGGTGACAAGGGCCAGAAGGCAGAGGGAGAGTAGGAAACTGATGATAAGGAACACAAATTGAATAAGGACACTGTCGATGTATTGTGAGATTGTTGACCACTGCTATAGGGCAACATTTGTAGTAACTATTAAATGGGAGGCTGTTTTGTCCTGTAAGCCTTCATCTTGGGCAAGAATGGCAGCACAATTGGAAGAGCATAGTCAATATCACTTAAATGTGTAAGTAAAAAGTTTTGAAATGGTGTTTAAATAAAATAAAAATAAATAAATAAATAAACAAACAAAGGAGACTAAAGAGGTACAACAGTCCACTGACAAGGTCCAGAAGACAGAAGGGGACAAGGAAGTCCCCTGGTGATAGGGAACACAAGGTGGAGTAAGGATATTCTTGATGTGCTGTGAGATTGTTAACCATTGTCATAGGGCAACATGTGTAGTAACTGTTAAATGAAAAACTATTTTGTTCTGTAAGCCTTCATCTTAAGTGAGAATAACAGCACAGTTGGAAGAGCATAGTCAATGTCACTGAACTGTGAATGTAGAAATTTTTGAAACGGTGTATCTTTGGCCATCTGTAATTTTCATCAAAAAAAAAAAGGTTGAGAATTTAGAGGCTTAATACGTTGTGGGGTTGTTAACCAATGTCAAAAAACAACATGTGTACTACTATTTCATGAGAAACTATTTGCTCTGTAAGCTTTCACCTGAAGTACAATAAAATATATAAAAAAAAAAAAAAATACTCCCAACAAAAAAGTTTCCTGGCCTAGATGGCTTCACTGAAGAATTTTATGAAATATTCAGAGAAGAGTTCACGCCAGTACTACTCAAACTGTTTCAGAACATAGAAAACAAAGAGATACTTTCAAATTCATTCTATGAAGTCAGCATAACCTTGATACCAAAACCAGGCAAAGATACCACACACACACAAAAACATTTACAGACAAATACCTCTCATGTATATAGATGCAAAAGTTTCAACAAAATTCTAGCCAATAAAATTCAGCATCATATGAAAAAAGTAATACGCCATGACCAAGTAGGATTCATACCAGGTATGCAAGGTTGGTTCACCATTAGAAAATCAATTGACATAATCCTCCACATAAATAAAACAAAAGAAATGAATCGCATGATCATCTCAATCAACACAGAAAAGGCATTCTATAAAGTCTAACACTCATTTCTGATAAAAATCCTCAATAAGATAGGAAGAGAAGGGAAATTCCTTAACATAACAAAGGGCATCTGTACGAAACAAATAGCCAACATTATTATCAAGGGAGAGAGGCTGAAAACATTCCCCCTGAGAATGGGAACACAAAGAAACCCTTTATTACCACTCTTACTTAACATTGTGCTGGAAGTCTTAGCTAGAACTATAAGGCAATAAAAAGAAATAAAGGGCATCCAAATTGGTAAGGAAGAGGTAAAACTATCACTATTCCTGGATGATATGATACTTTACATAAAGAACCAGAAAAATTCCACAAGAAAACTACTGGAAATAATATTCAGCAGATTTGCAAGATACAAGATAAACATACAAAAATCAGTTGAATTCCTATTCACCAATAAACAGAACTACAAAAAAGGAAATCAGAAAAGCAATACCAATTATAATAGCCTCTAAAAAAAAAAATTACTTGTGAATAAATTTAACCAAGGACACAAAAGATGTATACAAAGAAAAAGAAACAGCACTACTTCAAGAAACCAAGAGACCTACACAATGGAAAAGCATAACACGCTCATGAATAGGTAGATAAAACATTTTGAAAATGTCTATTCTACTCAAAGCAATCTAAAAATAAAATGCAATCCCAATCCAAATAACAACAGCATTCTTTAACAAGACAGAAAAACTAATCATTAACTTTACATGGAAAGGAAAGGGGCCCTGGATAAACAAAGTAGGAGGCCTTGCACTATCTTACCTCAGAACCTACTATACAGCTATGGTAGTCAAAACAGCCTGGTACTGGTACAATGACAGACATATTGACCAGTGGAAGAGAATCGAGAATCCAGATGTAAATTCATCTACCTACAGCCAACTGAGCTTTGACAAAGGCCCCAAGTCCATTAAAGGAGAGAAAAGATAGTCTTTATAACAAATGTTGCTGGAAAAACTGGATGTACATTCATAAAAAAATGACACAGAACCCATACCTCACAACATACACAAAAACTAATTCAAAATGGATCAAAGACCTAAATATAAAACCAAAAACTATAAAGATCATGGAAGAAAAAATAGGATCAACACTAGGGTCCCTAATATATGACATAAACAGAATACAAAGAACAATTAACAATACACAAACACCAGAAGATAAGCTAGATAAATGGGATCTTTGAAAAATTAAACACTTATGCTCATCAAAAGACTTCACCAAAAAAGTAAAAAGAGAACCCACAGACTTGGAAAAAAACTTTGGCTATAACATATCCAACAAAATTCTAATCTCTGAAATCTATAGGAAAGTCCAACATCGCTCCAATAAAAGGACAAATAATCCAATTAAAAAATGGGCAAAGGACATGAACAGGCACTTCACCAAAGAAGACACTCAGGTGGCTAACAGGCACATAAGGAAATGTTTGCTATCACTAGTCATTAGAAGAAAACAAATAAAAACTACAATGAGATACCATCTCACAATGACATCACTGGCACAAACCAAAAAAACAGAAAATAATAAATGTTGGAGACGTTACTGGGATATTAGAACTCTTGTGCACTGCTGGTGGGAATGCAAAATGGTACAACCATTTTGGAAAATGATATGGAGCCTCCTTAAAAAGCTAGAAATAGAAACACCATATGATCCAGTAATCGCAGTCCTAGGAATATATCCTAGAGGGTCCTAGATAGAGCAGGAGAAAAACAGAGAAGAAAATTCAAATTCACGCACGCACACACACACACACACAAAAACCAGGCTTGCTGGTCTGAACAGAAACTGGAGAAACCTCAAGAGTATGGCCCCTGGACACCCTTTTAACTCAGTACTGAAGTCAATCCTGAGGTTTATCCTTCAGCCAAAGGTTAAACTGAGCCCTGGTGGCACAGCAGTTAAGTGATATCACTGCTAACTAAAAGGTTGGCAGTTCAAATCCACCAGCTGCTCCTTGGAAACCCTATGGGGCAGTTCTACTCTGTCCTCTAGGGTCCCTATGGGTTGCAATCAACTCAACAGTAATGGGTATAGGGCCAGCGATAACACACGGGAGGAATGTGCTTAGTAGTTCAATCATGCATAGGAGACTAACAGGCACAGTAACTCAAAAGCAAAGATGAGACGGCAGGAAGGGAAGGGAAAAACGCACAAATGGAAATGGAGAACTTGGGGTGGAGAAGGGGAGAGTGTTGACACTTTGCAGGGTTAGCAACCAATGTCACAAAACAATTTGTGTATTAACTGTTTAATGAGAAACTCATTTCTTCTGTAAACTTTCACCTAAAGCACAATAAAAAATAAAAATAAAAAACCTTAAGGGTCTGAGTTACTGGGCCTGAGGGCTGGGTACCATTGTCTCGGAGGACATCTATGTCAATTGGCATGGCATAGTTCGTAAAGAAAATGTTCTACATCCTGCTTTTGTGAATAGCGTCTGGGGTCTTAAAAGCTTACGAGTGGCCATCTAAGATACATCTATTGGTTCCAGCACATGAGGAGCAAAGGAGAATGAAGAAAACCAAAGACACAAGGAAAATATTAGTCCAAAAGACATACGAACCACATGAACCGCAGCCACCACCAACCACCACCAAGCTGCCATAGCCCAGAAGAACTAGATGGTGCCTGGCTACCAGGACCGACCTCTCTGAGAGGGATCACAATAGAGGTTCCCAGGCAGAGCGGGAGAAAAATGCGTAACAAAATTCAAATTCACAAAAAAAGACCAGACTTCCTGGTCTGACAATGACTGGAGGAACCCTGAGATGATGGTCCCTGGACACTCTGCTAACTCAGAAGGGAAGCCACTCCTGAAGCCCACCTTTCCGCCAAAGATTAGACAGGCCTCTAAAACAAACAGCACAGGTGAAAAGTGTGCTTCTTAGTTCAATCAAGTATATGAGACCAAATGGGCAGCACCTGTCCAAAAGCAAAGATGAGAATTCAGGAAGGCGCAGGGGAACTGGACGAATGAACACTGAGAACTCAGGGTGGAAAAGGAAAGGGGGAGAGCGCTAACACTCTGCAGGGATTGCACCTAAAGTCACAAAACAATTGGTGTTTAAATTTTTGGAATGAGGAACTTCTATGTGCTGTAAACTTTCACCTAAATCACAATAAAATTAAAATATGTATATATTTGTGCAGTGATTCTCTAAATCTCACTACTGACATTTATGCATTCATTAAAAACCCACAGTTGTAGGTTTGCAAATTACTCTAGGGAGTTTTAGGTATATTTAACGGTTTATTTCTTCATAAAGTATAATGAACTTCATTGTTTCGCAGTAGTTCCTCAATTTTCTCATCGTTAAAAATGAAAAGATGATAAATTGCTTCTAGAGTCACTTTCTACTCAAACTGTACCTCATTCTGATTCTAGGTGTGCAAGGAATGGCTGAGGAATCATATATAAAACACACGTGTTACCAAGTTAGAAAGGTAGATTCGTGTTCAAGAATGATGGATGAATCGAAAATTCTTTCCTGAGTCTTGATTATTTGTGTTTTTGATGCTTCTGCATTGTCAGCTAAGAAGAAAATTCTGTTCTTTGCAAACAGGTCTCTAATGATAACACATGGTCAGATTCAACTTGGTAAAACCCCTCTCTTCAGAGTATTCTTTCTGGAGATTGATAACACGGAATAACCTCCACGCATCCACATGTTCTACAAAAGATGTAGCAACACTTAAAGTGATAAGTTAAAATGAACAGGAATACCAAGTCTTAAGCAAATTTCTTTTCATTTAAGTTAACCACTTTCCAAAGGCCATGACATTTCACATTTACTTTTCAGCTGGTTGGACTGCTCCTGTTTATAAGGAAATCAGAAAGAATATTACCAAAGTGACCTCCGAACCAGTTTGTCTCGTCTTTGTCCCTGAATGTTGCATGAATAATAAAACGATATCACCAGAGGTCTACACGGATGCTGTGTAAGCCAAAGAATGTAACAGCACAGCAGAACTTGGGTCTAAAAGTTAATAAACCAAGAAATAGTCTATGTAGTAAAACTGCAAGAGTAGCATGGCTGGTTGATAGTCATGACAACCACACTGAATTAAAGAAGAAAAGAAATTGTGCTTCTTTGTTTTATTCCTTTTAAGCAGAAATACAAGTGTTTACCATTCTTTTAGCAAAATAGACTTTTCAAAAGATGGGTGTATACACCTGTGTAATACATAAAACATACATCAAGCACTAGATTTCTCTCACAGTTAGAAATTATGTGATTTAAAACCTATTCCCTAAATCAGCAGTTAAGGTAGGTGAATCATTTCTCTGCCAAAATATAGAGAAATAGAAGTTGTTTTATTGAAGGATTCATTTAGTGGGCCCAGGATACCTCATTAACTAAAAGAGCCATGTAAAACTGTAACAATTTGCAGACTACCGTGTCAGACGCATTAGGGATTAAGTTAAAGTATTGCAAACCAATTCGTAAGCATTGCTAGATGGTAATCAGTGAGGACCTGTGGTATAACACTAGAAAACAATGTGTTTATGTAGAATTGTTATTTGCTTGGGTGCTTCTTCCCACTCAGTGGTTCATTGAAAATCTGAAAATACTAACTGATCCAGATTTCTAATTGAGGAAATTTTTATAACGAGTTAAAAAATGTGACTCAAAATACATTAAAAAACCCTGTTGCCGTCGAGTTGATTCCGACTTACAGCGACCCTATAGGACAGAGTAGAACTGCCTCCCAGCGTTTCCAAGGAGCACCTGGTGGATGCGAACTGCTGACATTTTGGTTTGCAGCCATAACTCTGAACTACTATACCACCAGGGTTTCCAAAACATATTGTTCTCCCTGGGTGCGCACGAGCCACCAGCATTTCGGTTAACAGCCGAACACACTAATGGATTGTGCCACAGAGACAAAATATATAGCTGTACAATTTTATTGGTCTTCAGTGTAAATTCTAAATAAATTTCTTAGTAAAATATAGGTAAACAAAACGTATTTTTAACTTCTGTATTAAAAAAAGCATATTAATATACAAATAGCATAATTGTAATTGTTCTGACATCTTTTAAAACTCATTTATATTCTTTATTTGTATCTTAAAAGCAGTTAATACATCAAAAGACAGTGAAGTATTAAGATGCAATCTTTGTAGTCAAAATGCCCGTTATGGCTGTGTGACCCTCAACAAGTTACTTAACCTCTCTGTGACTCAGTTATCTCATCTGTAAAATGAAGACTAATAACAGTACCTACCTCCTAGGACTGTTGGGAGAATTTCCTAAATGAAATTCCTAGAATTCATGCAATGCTTAGTGCATGTCAAGCAACTATAAATTATTAGCTGTTTTCATTACGTCTTATCAAGGTTCTTCACCTTCTGTGTGCCGTAGAGTCCTTGGGAATCTGGTGAAACTGTTCTCGTATTAATGTTTTGTTTTGTTTTTTTTTAATTTTTGATATATCAAATAAAATAAATATGATTACAAGAGAAACCAACTGTATTAAAATACAGTTCTATCCTCACATTACAGGGGTCCATGAAAACAACATAGGGCGGCTGAGCTGAATGTTGCTAAATTCTGCTGTTACTCATCCCTTAAGTTGGTTTAAGTTTTTCCTACAATCTACTCTCTATTCAAGTAGCCTCATTGCCCAGTTGATTGTGCGTAGTGTGTAATTTTATTGCTCACTTAGAAGGGCATATGGGAAATTGTTATTCTTTTATACTCATTCTATTCTGAAAAAGTAAATTACATCACATACTTATATGTATGCATTATTTCAAAGCATTTTTCAGTATCTGTGTGTTTTATAAGATAAACCCACATTATATTCCATTCTCCAAAATAGATCATGTCTAAATCAAATGATGTAGAGTTCTTTGAAAGAAGTAAATTTCATCAATATTTTAAAATAACTGAATAAATTGTTTAGTGGTAATGCCCCAAACCTCTGAAACAACAACAACAAAAAATTAAATAAATAGTAACATGAAATATATACCAAGAAAGAAATATTTTTCAAAGCGATCACATAAATGGAAAGAGAATTGCTTATACCAGTACTGTGCAAATTGGATAAAAGTGTCCTAAATTCCTATAACTAGGTATCGCAAACGGCACTTAGAAAGAAGCCAATAATAGGACATACACAGAGTGAAGGAAAATAGAATATGCAAACAGGTAAGATTTATGAAGTATTTCTAAAGAAACACTAAATAAATCTTGCTGAATTTGCTTTTGGTAAGCACTAAAAAATCCCAGTAAATAATATTTTCAGTGTAGTTGCAAAATAAAACAGGTGCAAATTTAATCAGTGCTTGCAGTTAGCCCTTGTGTAGTAACTCTGTTAGAAAGTTCTAACAGTGGAATTGCTTTACCAGTATCAATTATAAAACCTATAAAATAAATAAGCCAGTACATGTCTCATTTTACAAATAAATAAACAAGTGAGAGATATAATTTGAACTAAGACTTTGAGATCTTTAATACATTAGTCAACATGCTTTTAAAATTAGTCAGTAAATAAATCCAGACAGGGTCTAACCCATCTGAAAAGAGCGGTTGGTTAATAGTTCCAGCATTACCATCTTCACACCCTAAAAGTATTGAAACTATTTTCTAGATGATGAAAAAAAAGCTTCTGAAGGTATCCTTTCTTTCTTTTCTTTTTCAGTTTCTCATTCAAAAATGTATGCACAAATTGTTTTGTGACAGTGGCTGCAGTCCCTGCAATGCGTCGGCATTCTCTCCTTTCCATTTACACCCCGGGTTCCCCGTGTCCATTGGTCCAGGTTGAAGATAGGATTTCATCGACAAGATGCTAAGTGCACTTTTCAAAGGAAACTTTGAGCAAAGGAAAAAAATCAGTGGTGTACAGAACGGGACTGGTATCTAATGTTTGCTTAAGGGAAATCTCGTTGGAAACAAAAGTTCCATTTCTTTTTGTTTTTATTTTCATTTTAAATCAAATCACTTATTATTAAAAATCATAAAATAAATATCTTTTCTTGAGAGGGTTTTCCCAGAAAAAGCTGGGAAGAGGTCAGCGTCCAGGAATCATTTTTAGTTTCAACACATTTTCCCACTATTAAATTCAATTACCAATAAAAAAGCTTATATTGAAGAACAAAATTAGGACTTATTGAGTAGATAGACTGTAACTGTAGTGAATTCCTCTTCAAGTTTCTATTTGAACCAGTTGATCAAAAATGCCAAGGCCAATAAACCCTATGGGACAGTTCTACTCTGTCCTATAGGGTCACTATGAATTGGAATAAACTCGATGGCAACCAGTTTTTTTTTTTTTTTAATACTTTACACAGCAACGTAGATTTCAAACTCGCTCAAATTATACAATGAATAATGAACTGGAGAAAGCAGAATGTGTCAGAAGACATGGAGACACTCAAAATTTCTACTTTCATCTAAAATGCTATATATCAAAATATTAAGTGGCCTTTATGTGTCAAGTTACACGTTAGACACACATGCACAGACACACACACACCTCTTGATATTAATTATTTTACTACCTCAATAGGATTCAGCTGTTAGTAATCTGTTATCCAATGAATGATACAGAATCTCCCATAGAAAAATGCCCATACATGCAAACAACTCAGTAAAATTGTTTATATACAACAATTTTTCATTTAGTTTTAGGGTGTTTGTGGAAAGGTTCATGGACCTTCAGTTTAATAGCTTCAAGTTTAGATTTTCTGTAAGGTCTTCCCTAAAACAAGACATCTATGCTTATCTAATTATGACCAACCATAACTGAATAAAAGGGATTAGTTCCCAAAAGATTAAATACTTACAGCTGTTTTATCAAAACCAACAATATAGAGTATACGATAAGCCAACTAGGTATTAAAAACAAACAAAAAAATTGCAAACACACACACAAACCAATAGGTTCATATCTAACTGTGAAGGGTGTACAATCTCCATGGAAACATTATATTAAAACAACAACAAAAAACAAACAAACATACACACTGCTCTGCATTGTCACTAATGTTTCTGGGCTATTTCCATATTGTTGAGATAGAAGTATTATAAAACCATTTTTAATCAGGTCTTTGGGCTTTTAGCCCTGCACACCCACATATGTTGGGCAGAGATTGCCACGTGGTCTGCCAAAGTGGTCTCAAACTGGTTCTGTAATGGTTGTTTGTATCTGGAGAAACATGTGGCAGATACATACTGTGGCTACAACTAATATTATCATTTTGGGGCCATTATTTTCTATCCTTACTCATCAGTCCTTGAAATTTCCTAAATTTTCTATCATTCGTAGTGGGTTGAGTACAGACTCTGAAACACAAATCCCAGGATTAGAATCCTGGCTGTACCACGTACTAGCCGTGTGACCTCTGGCAGGTAACTTAATTTTATTGTCCCCTAGTTTAACCTCACCCTTTCACTCCCACAGTCCTTTGCCTGACTTAGTTATTATAAATGACTGCAAACCAGTCTCAACGTCCAGACAACCTCGATGTCCAGAATCTCACTCTGCAACCACTACCTCTTCTCTCTATGGTGCATGCTCTCTGGTACCATTAAACTAAGATGTTTCCATGACACCAGGATCCACTGATTGAATCATCTTTATACTAACCCTCAACTTATCCTCATGTTCTTACTTATCTCCTTACCCAGTTTAGATCCCTTGTTTCATCAATAAACTCACTGTCTTGAATAGACCTTCAATTGTCCTCTTTGTCGTATTCATTTGTTCTATTCACAGAACAAAATTGTAAGCCTAGTTAAATACAACTCATTCCATATTTTGTGCCTCAGCCACTCAAAGGAATAGGGATGCAGAGAAACACAAAACTATGTGAAAAGGGTCTCATTGTAAAGTCAAAGCTAGTAACCTCAAGTGGTTCCTAATTGATGGCCAGTAATTGTACCAATTCTTAAAGTCTGTTCACCCTTCTGCTTTCCCAGACTATTTCAAAATTTCTCCTCTCTCTTGAACTCTCTAAAATCTCCTTTCCTTTTCTTCTCTTCAGAAAGTGTTTCTTTTTCCTATTTCACTAAAAAAAAAAAAAAAAAAAAAAAAAAAAGACGTAGTTGGAAGAGAACTTTCACAAGTTCCCATCATCACATCAGTTCAATCACCAGCACCTCTACCCACAGAGTAATCATTCCTGCTCATAATTAAGTTAACCTTCCACTGGTACAGTGAATCCCAAAGTTTCTGGTCTATACCATCTCTCCCCGGCATCATCAATGCTTCCTGTCTGTTGAGTATTAATGTCATTACACAAACTTATCCCATCTTTAAAAAAAGTATCTTAGCCTCCAGCTTCTGCCCATTTCTCTATTACTCTTTTCATTAAATCTTCTCAAAATAGTTTATTACATAGGTAACAACAACAACAAAAAAAGCATTGTCATCAAGCCAATTCTCACTCATGGTGACCCCATATGTTACAGAGTAGAACTGGTCAATAGGGTTTTCTTGGCTGTAATATTTGCAAAGGCAAATCAGGAGGCCTCTCTTCTGTGGCACTGCTGGGGGGTCTGAACTGCCAACATTTAAGTTAGTAGTCAAATGCAAACCATTTGCTCCACCTAGAGGAACACTACTAGATAGGTAGATATATAGATACAGATTATAAATATAGATGAATATATATATACTTACACATGTGTATATATACGTAAGTATTACACACACACACATTACAAAGAAGGAGGATTCCAGAACACTTAACTGTGCTCATGCAGAACCTGTACAAAGATCAAGAGTCAGTCGTTCAAACAGAGCAATGGGATACACATGGTTTAAAATCAGAAAATGGAGGTCGGGGGCAAGATGGCGCTCTAGGCAGAAACACCACGCCGTCCCTCCACAGCAAAGATCCGAAAAACTAAGCCTAACAGAGAATCAACAATCCTGAAACCCTAGAACACCAAATGAAGAGATAAAGAACTCAGCCAAACACCAAACGGAGTGAGAATACTAAAAGAGAACGGAGAGCGAGGAGAGACTCAGGCAGAGATTCCTTACCAGCTAACGCAGCGCGGATCCACCATCTTGGATTCCTATCGGAGACCAGCAAACGGGAGAGCAGCCTTGCAGAGCATCTGGTCGGAGACAGAACGACCGGTAAACTGCGGTGCGCGCTCTCCCACCACCCACCCCTCTCCGCCTCAGCTGGGGATCCCCTGCTTTCCGTGGCCAGGGTCTCTGGGCTGGGGGGTGCTGGTGCTTGGATTCCGCGCGCCTGGGCTGGCGGCTTTCTGAGAGCCGTTTGCTGGCAGCTAGTGAATCTTTCTCTGCCGCCTCCCCCTCCTTTTGCCTGGGTGCCTGGTTCCGAGTGCCGTCTCTGCTCTCTCCTGCGGGGCTGTAGGGCTGCGTGCGGGCGTGTGGCTGTTTCTAGGTCTGGGGTCCCACGTGGGTGGGATCCCGGGGCCTTTGTTCGTTCGCCCCTCTGCTTTCCGTGGCCGGAGTCCCTGAGCAGGGGGGCGCCGGTGCTTGGATTCCGCACGCCCGGGCTGGAGGCTTTCTGGGAGCCGTTTGCTGGGACCTAGCGAACCTTTTTCTTCCGCCTCCCCCTCCTTTTGCCTGGGTGCCTGGTTCCGAGTGCTGTCTCTGCTCTCTCCTGCGGGGCTGTAGGGCTGCGTGCGGGCGTGTGGCTGTTTCTAGGTCTGGGCCCCCGCGTGGGTGGGATCCCGGGGCCTTTGTTTGTTCGCCCCTCTGCTTTCCGTGGCCGGAGTCCCTGAGCAGGGGGGCACCGGTGCTTGGATTCCGCGCGCCCGGGCTGGAGGCTTTCTGGGAGCCATTTGCTGGCACCTAGCGAACCTTTTTCTGCCGCCTCCCCATCCTTTTGCCTGGGTGCCTGGTTCCGAGGGCCGTCTCTGCTCTCTCCTGCGGGGCTGTAGGGCTGCGTTCGGGCGTGTGGCTGTTTCCAGGTCTGGGCTCCCGCGCGGGTGGGATCCTGGGGCCTTTGTTCGTTGGCCCCTCTGCTTCCCGTGGCCACGGTCACTTAACCACGAGACTACCGGCTTCTTGGAATTCGCGCCCCTGAGTGGGGGCTCTCTGGGTCCCATTTGTAGGCACTGACTGCTGGTGTTGCCCTTTTTTTTTTTTTTTCTCTCTCAATTTTATTTTTCTTCCTTTTTTGATTAGTTTTGTCATCTTTTACCTCTTTTTTTCTTTTGTCTTTCTTCATTGCTTAATTTCTTGTCTCTCTATCTCTTCCTTCTCTTTCTGATCCCTGAATTCCAGGCGATGTATGCCTCTGTACCTTCTGGCCAGGCTGAGCTGTGAAAATTGAGACCGACTCCCCCAGACCTCATAGCTGCATCGGTGGGATCCCTGGGAACTCTGCAGTTCTTTAACTTTTCTGATTTTTATTTGGTCATTCTTTCCTTTTCTTTCTCTTCCCCCTTCTGGTTTCCTCCATCCCATAGTCTCTCATCTGTACATTCCAACGACAAGCTCCCCTAGCATTCTTTTATGTTTGTACACTTTTTGCTCCTCCTCCTCTCTCCTCTCTCCCATATCCAGCTTAGCTTCACACATAACCATCTTCCCGCTGCACCCTACCTACCTGCAACGTGCACTAGACATCACATCACCAAGCGGTGCAGGCACGCCCTATTGGAACCTGCCCAGCACTGACTACCGACCGTCCTGGTGGCTGCGGTGAGTGCCACAAGCAACCCATCCCAGTGGCTCCTCCTCAACTAGATCTGCCCAGCTGTACGACAAGAACGAAAAAAAAAAAAAATCTACAATCAATAAACGAGAGAAATATCTACTGAATGCCCCGAAAACAGCAAACAATATCAAAACATTTACAAAAACAAGACAAGATGGCTCCAATAGGCGTCCAAATTAAAACACCAGATAACTCTCCTGTGGAAGAAAATGCACTAGAAGTACCTGATACGGAACTCAAATCACTAATACTCGGAATTTTCCAAGAACTGAGGCAAAAAGCTGACAAACATGAGGAAAAAATAGACAAATTTATGGAAAATACAGACAAAAAATTGGAAGAATTCAGGAAGATGATGCAAGAACAAAATGCCAAAATAAATTCACAACTCGAAATTATACAAAAACAACAATTAGAAATCCATAAGATAAACAACAAGATTTCAGAAATGGACGGTGTCATAGAAGGGCTGAGAAGTAGATTTGAAACCATGGAAGACAGGATCAGTGGAACTGAAGACAAACACTTGGATACAACTCTGTTTCAGGAAAACTCAGAAAAAAGAACAAAGAAAAATGAAGAGACCCTGAGAGTTATGTGGGACACAATTAAAAGCAAAAACTTACGAGTGATTGGCATCCCAGAACAGGGGGAGAAAACAGAAAACACAGAGAGGATCATTGAGGAACTGCTGACAGAAAACTTTCCCAATATCATGAAAGATGAAAAGCTGGTCATCCAAGAAGCTCAACGAACCCCATATAGAAGAGACCCCAAAAGAAAATCACCAAGACATATCATATTCACACTCGCTAAAACTAAAGACAAACAAAGAATCCTGAGAGCAGCTCGTGAAAAACAAGAAGTCACATACAGAGGAGAAACAATAAGACTAAGCTCAGATTATTCAGCAGAAACCATGCAGGCAAGAAGGCAATGGGATGACATATATAAAATCTTGAAAGAAAAAAATTGTCAGCCAAGAATAATATATCCTGCAAAACTCTCATTCAGATTTGATGGTGAAATTAGGTCATTTCCAGATAAACAGAAACTAAAGGAATATGCAAAATTCAAACCAAACTTACAAGAATTATTAAAGGGAGTTCTTCGATCTGAGGACAAACAGCTTAAGCCCTCAGGCAGGACCTAGGACCTAGGACGCAGGTTAACATGAACCAGATACCATTCTAGGAACTGAACTACAGACGACTTTCCAAAAACAAAAGATATACAACAGGGAATCAGAGAAATCAATCAAAGGATGACAACAACATCAAAACAATGAAAGAGGGAACAAACGGCATAGGTATAGAACCTTCAAAAGGAGAAGAAGGCAAGGCGATACCAAGTAACGGTAGACTGCTTCAAAATTATAAAGATAAGGGTAAAATTCATGGTAACCACAAAAAAAGTTAACAAACCAACTCATAAAAATAAAGACGAAAAACATAAAGTCTCAACAAAACCAAAACCTACAAAAACAAAAGAAATGAACACAAAATCCACAAACAAAAGGAACTCAGCACAAGAGAGTAAGAAGAACAAAGAAAACTTCAGCATCACAAAAAAAAGCACTACAAAATGACAGCAACAAATTCACATCTATCAATAATTACACTGAACGTAAATGGACTCAATGCACCCATAAAGCGACGGAGAGTGGCAGAATGGATAAGAAAACAGGATCCATCTATTTGCTGTCTACAAGAGACACATCTTAGAAACAAAGATGTGAATTTATTAAAAATCAAAGGTTGGAAAAAAATATATCAAGCTAACAACTACCAAAAAAGAGCAGGAGTGGCAATTCTAATCTCAGATAAAATAGACTTTAAAACAAAATCTACCATAAAAGACAAAGAAGGACACTATATAATGATTAAGGGGATGATCCATCATGAAGACATAACCATAATAAATATCTATGCACCCAATGACAGGGCTCCAAAATACATAAAAAAAACTCTAATAGCACTGAAAAGAGAAATTGACCGTTCCACAATAATAGTAGGAGACTTCAACACACCACTCTCAGTAAAGGACAGAACAACTAAAAAGAAACTCAGCAAAGATACAGAAGACCTAAAGGACACAATCAGCCAACTGGACCTCATAGACATATATAGAACAATCCATCCAACCGCTGCAAAGTACACATTCTTTTCCAATGCACATGGAACGTTCTCCAGAATAGACCACATCTTAGGCCACAGAGAAATCCTCAACAAGATCCAAAATGCTGAGATAATTCACAGTATCTTCTCTGACCACAATGCCATCAAGGTAGAAATTAACACTAGAAAGAGCAAGGAAAAAAAATCAAACACATGGAAACTGAATAATAATCTGCTTACACATCAATGGGTAATAGAAGAAATCAGAGATGGAATTAAAAAATTCCTAGAATCAAATGAAAATGAAAACACATCATACCAAAACCTTTGGGACACAGCAAAGGCAGTCCTCAGAGGACAATTTATAGCAATAGATGCACATATCAAAAAAGAAGAAAGGGACAAAATCAAAACATTAACTACAGAACTCAAACAAATAGAAAGAGAACAACAAAAAAAGCCTACAACCACCGGAAGAAAGGAAATAGTAAAGATCAGAGCAGAAATCAATGAAATAGAGAACAGAAAAACAATAGAAAGAATCAACAAAACCAAAAGTTGGTTCTTTGAAAGAATCAACAAAATCGACAAACCACTGGCCAGACTGACAAAAGAAAAACAGCAGAGGGCACAAATAACCCAAATAAGAAATGAAATGGGGGACATTACAACAGACCCAACTGAAATAAAAAGGATTATAACAGAATATTATGAAAAACTATATTCCAACAAATTTGAAAACCTAGAGGAAATGGATAAATTTCTAGAAACATACGGCCTACCCAAACTACAACAAAGTGATATTGAAAATCTGAACAGACCCATAACAAGAGAAGAGATTGAAAAGGTAATAAAAAAACTCCCAACCAAAAAAAGCCCTGGCCCAGATGGCTTCACTGGAGAATTCTACAAAACATTTACAGAAGAGCTCGTACCAGTTCTACTCAAGTTATTTCAGAGCATAGAAGAGGAAGCAACACTTCCAAATTCATTCTATGAAGCCAGCATAACGCTGATACCAAAACCAGGCAAAGACATCACAAAAAAAGAAAATTACAGACCAATATCTCTCATGAATATAGATGCAAAAATTCTGAACAAAATTCTAGCCAATAGAATTCAGTATCATATCAAAAAAATAATACACCACGACCAAGTAGGATTCATACCAGGTATGCAAGGATGGTTTAACATTAGAAAATCCATCAACGTAATCCACCACATAAATAAAAGGAAAGAAAAAAATCACATGATTATCTCAATTGATGCAGAAAAGGCATTTGACAAAGTCCAACACCCATTCCTGATAAAAGCTCTCAATAAAATAGGTATACAAGGGAAATTTCTCAACATAATAAAGGGCATCTATGCAAAACCAACAGCCAACATCATTCTTAATGGAGAAAGGCTGAAAACATTCCCCCTGAAAACAGGAACAAGACAAGGATGCCCTTTATCACCACTCCTATTTAACATTGTGCTGGAAGTTCTAGCTAGAGCAGTAAGGCAAGAGAAAGAAATAAAGGGCATCCAAATTGGTAATGAAGAAGTTAAACTCTCCCTGTTTGCAGATGATATGATACTATACATAGAAAACCCTAAAGACTCCACGAGAAATTTACTGGAAGTAATAGAAAGATTCAGCAGAGTAGCAGGATACAAGATAAACATTCAAAAATCAGTTGGATTCCTATACACCGGTAAAGAGAACGATGAAAAGGAGATCAGGAAATCAATACCATTTTCAATAGCCCCTAAAAAGATAAAATACTTAGGAATAAATCTGACCAGGAATATAAAAAACCTATACAAAGAAAACTACAAAACACTGCTGCATGAAACCCAAAGGGATCTACATAAATGGAAAAACATACCATGCTCATGGATAGGCAGACTCAACATTGTGAAAATGGCAATTCTACCTAAAGCAATCTACAAATACAATGCAATTCCGATACAAATACCAACAACATTCTTCAAAGAGATGGAAAAACTAATTATTAACTTTATATGGAAAGGGAAGAAACCTCGAATAAGTAAAGCACTACTGAAGAAGAAGAATAAAGTTGGAGGACTCACACTACCTGACTTGAGAACCTACTATACAGCTACAGTACTCAAAACAGCCTGGTACTGGTACAACAACAGAGACATTGACCAATGGAACAGAATTGAGAACTCAGATGTAAATCCATCCACCTACGATCACCTGATTTTTGACAAGGGCCCAAAATACATCAAATGGGGAAAAGACAGTCTTTTTAACAAATGGTGCTGGCAAAACTGGATATCCATTTGTAGAAAAATGAAACAGGACCCATACCTCACACCATATACAAAAACTACTTCAAAATGGATCAAAGACCTGAATATAAAGCCTCAAACTATAAAATTCATAGAAGAAAAAATAGGACCAACACTTCAGGCCTTAATACATGGCATTAACAGGATACAAACCATAAACATCAACACAAAAAACCCAACAGATAAACTAGATAATTGGGATCTTCTAAAAATCAAACATCTATGCTCTTCAAAAGATTTCACCAAAAGAGTTAAAAGAGAACCTACAGACTGGGAAAAAATTTTTGGACAGTACAAGTCAGACAAAGGTCTAATCTCCATAATCTACAAGAAAATCCAACACCTCTACAACAAAAAGACAACCAATCCTATCAAAAAATGGGCAAAGGAAATGAACAGACACTTCACTAAGGAAGACATTCAAATGGCCAACAGACACATGAGGAAATGCTCACGATCACTAGCCATTAGAGAAATGCAAATTAAAACCACAATGAGATACCATCTCACCCCAGCATTACTGGCACGAATCAAAAACACTGGAAATAACAAATGTTGGAGGGGCTGCGGGGAGACGGGAACTCTTATACACTGCTGGTGGGAATGCAAAATGATACAGCCATTTTGGAAAATGATATGGCGTTTCCTCAGAAAGCTAGAAATAGACGTACCATTCGATCCAGCAATCCCACTCCTAGGAATATATCCTAGAGAAATAAGAGTCATCACTCGAATAGACATATGCACACCTATGTTCATGGCAGCATTATTCACAATAGCAAAACGATGGAAACAACCTCGATGTCCATCAACAGACGAATGGATACACAAACTATGGTACATACACACAATGGAGTACTATGCAACGAGAAGGAACAATGAATCGGTGAACCATCTCATAACATGGATGAAACTGGAGGACATCATGCTGAGTGAAATAAGTCAATCACAAAAGGACAAATATTGTATGAGACCTCTATTGTAAAAACCCATGAAAAAATTCACATGCAAAATGTAACAATCCTTGTTGGTTACCAGGGATGGGGGGGGGGATACTAAATAGGTAATAGGTAAGTGGTAACTTGGGTGAGAGATGAGATAATACATAGTACAGCGGAAACTAACACAACCTGCACAAGGAAAGGTCATGAAGGCCCTATAGACACATCCAAACCCCAAACCCCCCGAGGGACTGAGTTGTTGGACGGAGGGCTCTGGGGACCATGATCTCGGGGAACATCTAGCTCAATTGGCATGACACTACTTATAAAGATAATGCTCTACATTCTACCTTGGTGAGTAGTGTCTGGGGTCTTAAAAGCCTATGAGCGGCCATCTAAGATACTCCACTGATCTCATCCCTTCGGGAACAAGGGAGAATGAAGAGAACAGGATACAAGGAAAAGATTAGTCCGAAGGACTAATGGTCCACAGATACCAAGGCCTCCACGGGACTGAGCCCAGTACAGCTGGATGGTGCCCGGCTACCACCAATGACTCCTTTGACCAGGATCACAACAGAGTGTTCTGGGCAGAGCTGGAGTAGGATGTAGAGCATAATTTTAACTCCCAAAAAAAAAAAAAAAAAAAGAAGACCAGATATACTGGCCTAAAGAATACTAGAGAAACCTCGAGAGTGTGGCCCCCAGACACCCTTTCAGCTCAGAGGGGAAGTTACCTTCAAGGTTCGATGTTAAGCCTGGGAATGGACACCCCAGTAAAACTAAATGGGACTAACGATGTACAGGAGTCCGGTGACAAGGGCCAGAAGGCAGAGGGAGAGTAGGAAACTGATGATAAGGAACACAAATTGAATAAGGACACTGTCGATGTATTGTGAGATTGTTGACCACTGCTATAGGGCAACATTTGTAGTAACTATTAAATGGGAGGCTGTTTTGTCCTGTAAGCCTTCATCTTGGGCGAGAATGGCAGCACAATTGGAAGAGCATAGTCAATATCACTTAAATGTGTAAGTAAAAAGTTTTGAAATGGTGTTTAAATAAAATAAAAATAAATAAATAAATAAACAAACAAAGGAGACTAAAGAGGTACAATAATCCACTGACAAGGTCCAGAAGACAGAAGGGGACAAGGAAGCCCCCTGGTGATAGGGAACACAAGGTAGAGTAAGGATATTCTTGATGTGCTGTGAGATTGTTAACCATTGTCATAGGGCAACATGTGTAGTAACTGTTAAATGAAAAACTATTTTGTTCTGTAAGCCTTCATCTTAAGTGAGAATAACAGCACAGTTGGAAGAGCGTAGTCAATGTCACTGAACTGTGAATGTAGAAAATTTTGAAACGGTGTATCTTTGGCCATCTGTAATTTTCATCAAAAAAAAAAGGTTGAGAATTTAGAGGCTTAATACGTTGTGGGGTTGTTAACCAATGTCAAAAAAACAACATGTGTACTACTATTTCATGAGAAACTATTTGCTCTGTAAGCTTTCACCTGAAGTACAATAAAATATATATAAAAAAAAAAAAAAAAAAAAAAAAAAATAAAATCAGAAAATGCGTGAGTCTTGATTATATTCTTTCACCATCCTTATTCAATCTTCCATATCCTCTACCGTCATTTTTCTTTCTTGGATGCACTCTAATCAGGCATTTTCCACCACAATTCCACTAAATCTGCTCTTATAAAGTCATCAGTGACTGCCGTGTTGCTGGCACTAATGATCAAACCTAAGTCCTCACATCACTTGATCTGTAGTTGATTGAGTTGATACTTCCTTGATTTTTGAAATACTTTCTTCACTTGAATCAAGATCACTCATTTCCCTGGGGTGTCTTCCATATCTCACTGGTGTCTTCTCAGACTCCTTTTATGAGTTGTCTTCACCACCTAGATCTCCAAATGTTGAAGTTACCCAGGCTAAGTCCTTTTCTCTATCTATACTTATTCCCTTACACCACACCCATTCTCTGGATTAAATACCATCTATATGATGATGATACTCGCAAGTATTTGCCCAGTGAATAGGTATCTCAAACTCGTTATGTCTCAAACTGAAGTCCTGTCTTCTACCACCCCACAAACTACCTCTTCTGCAGCATTCTTCATACCAGTAAAATGTTCTTTCCAGTTTTTCAGTTCCAACATTTTGGACTCGTCCTTGAATACTGTTTAATGTGTCAGGAAATATTATTGGTTCTATCTCATGTATATTCAGAATCTGACTGCTCTTCCCACCTCCCCTACAACAACACTTTAAAGCCACTGTCATTTCACTTGACTTACTGCAACAACCTCCTACCTAGTCAATCTTCTGGCCTGTCTTTGCCTCTCCTATAATCTATTCTCATCACAGCAGCCAGGAGACTCTATTATTTCTCTGTTCAAAGCCCTCTAATATTTCCAATTCATGCAGAGCAAAATCCAACAAACTTTTAATTCCTACAACTATATAAATGATCTGGACTCTTCATCTCCTGTTCTCACCTCTCAACTCTGTGTCCCTGATTTTTCTTAAAAATACAACCTCAGGAACTTTACACATGCTTTCTCTCTACCTGAAAATCTTCCTCCATCATTCCCATGAAATTTTCCCTCATTTTCTTCAGTCTTTTGTTCAATGTCACCTTATTATTAAGCCTTACGTGGTTACCTGATTAGAAATTGCAACAACCGTGGGCAGGAATTTATTTTATCCTTCTCCTTCACTGTATATATGTATTTTCCATATCATTGCCACTATCTGGTATTTGCTATGTTAATATTTGTTTTATTATTCCTATGTGTAATTAGAAATCAGTGGAATACCAAGGCTTTCAGAGGTGCTGTTCAATCTCTAATGCCCTAAAATATGTGTAGAACTACTGGAATACACAGGTGCACATACAGAAACAAAAAACCTAGATATGAGTAAACCTAGCATATTATTCTCATCAATACATCTCATATTCTCCTACAGTGGTGAATCCTTGCTCTGGAATGCTTGAAAGGAGAAAATAGTCAACTGGTCCCCTCTGATCCCATTTTTCACTTCTTAATATGTAACTTTAACAACTTAAATGTCAGCTTCAACTGTTTCCTTATGTTCTAGTGTGCCATCATTTATGGTTTGCCTGTTCTTGTATTATTAGGTAATTATCACAAATGTGAAGAACCATAAGCACATTCTCTTTACAAGCCCTGGAACTTATAAAGAAGAGTAACTTCAGACAATTTTTTGATAAACATGCAAAGAATATGAAATGAAGTGATGTGTAAAAGTGCTTTTATACCAATGCTTTAAGGATAGTCTGACGTTCAATTTCAAGCAAATACCTAACATAGAGGATTAGAAGTAGGTGATCTCTAATAAATTACAAAGCTCTTAAAAAATATATCAAGTGTTGTCACTCCAAGATTGATTCTCTTGTCAACTGAGAATTAGAAGGGGAGGTGATTCAAATTTCAACAAGTCAGCTAGTAAGGCTGCTCTCATGATTCAAAAGAGAGTCCACATAAATCAACAGTGCAGAAGAGACTTGCACTCACACATCGATCATGGGACTTCCATTCTGACACATCAGACATAATTCAATCGAAGATTAAAGACAACCCTACCCCAGACCAGGACACTGGAAGATTCTTGATGACATAGGTAGATCATGAAAACATTTAGCAAGACTATAGAAACAATCTATTCCCTATGGTCATATGAGTAACAATAATCCCAGATACGAAGGATGGAGTATTTGCAACCGTGGGTTAGGACCTCCGCATAAAAAAAGAAACCCGTTGCCGTGGAGTCGATTCTGACTCATAGCGACCCTATTCGACAGAGTATAACTTCCCCACAGGGTTCCCAAGGCTGTAATCTTTACGGAAGCAGAAGTAACATCTTTCTACTGTGGAGGGGCTAGTGGGTTCAGATCACCAACCTTTCGGTTAGCGGCTAAGCACTTAACCACTGTGCCATCAGGGACATATATATATATATACACACCATTTTTTATCCTTAAAACAGATTTTCAAACACACATTGTTACATCATGTGAGAGAATACAAAACTGAGATTCAAGGGATTAAAGACATGTCTATTCAAACAGCTAATAAATAGTGGAGCTGAAGTTAATAGATACCAGGACTATCCTATTTAAAAGCCCTCACTTAAACTATGTCAAGCTTCCTTCCACGGTATGCTTAATACAACTTAATAATAATAGTCAGTGAATAAATTTTAAATCTAAAGCAAAGAAACCCAGTGAAAGTTAAGCTCAACATAAAAAATTACAAAGAGAACTGTAAGATTTTAAATTGCCCATGCCATAGACTGTATGGAAACAATAAAGTTATTTTAATCATATAAACAGTGTTGGAGAATTACAGTAATAAAGCTTTGTGACTGTTGTTAATATTAACAAGTGGCAGAATACAAACATTCATGAGAACATATAAAGTTAGTTAAAAATTTATATGACTTTAATTTTAATTGTTTTTTATCTGTCACCGTTATAATGATATCCCCCTAATAAGCGTAACATAAGAAAAGAAAGGATGAATAAAAATGTATGAATTTCAGACATCTTCATGTGTTACATGTAGGAAACATTTTTGTTCCTTACCTTATATTGACCTTTTTGCATTCATTTTCAGGATTAAAACAGAAAACTCTGATCACAGTAAAACTTTTTAAATGTGATGGGAGAATATGGCCAAGCCTCACGGCATAAAAAACAAATGAATTATATTGTAATAAATTCTAAAGTAAGGATGACTACAAAGAGATTTTTGGAGCCCTCAGGAAGGAATAATGAATTCTGCCCAGGATGGAGGCCTCATAGAGCAGAAGTAAGCTATGCCTTGAAGGATAAGTCAATTTCATCAAGCTGATAGAAGGAAATAATATTTCAGGTAGAGAGAACAACATGAACAAAAGTCCAGAGGAACAACAGCATGACGTACATACTCTTTAAGATGTTAGAATTCTTTGGAGTCTAGACTATAGGGTTCTTGGAATGTGGAGTCCGGGGGAAGGTATAAGAGACAAGTCTTATGGACTGAGGAGAGAATGGGGTTTTAAATATTCTCATTAAAAACCTGGACTTTATTGGGTAAATAAGGGGAAGCAAATAAGGGTTTACGTAAAAATAAATTTAAACCTATATTTCCACAAAATAACTCTACCAGCACTATTGAGAATGAATTTGAGGGGAACAGATTTGAAGATGAAACTATTACAATAATTCAGTGAAGAAAGGAACCATGTGGATTGAGATTTCTATCTTGGACAGGAGCCCTGACGGTACAGTGGTTAAGCATTTGACTGTTAACCAAAAGTTCGGCAGTTCGAATCCACCAGCAACTCCTTGAAAATCCTATGGGGTAGTTCTACTCTGTCCTATAGGGTCGCTATGAGTCAGAATCAACCTGACAGCATCCCATTTGTTTTTTTTTGTTTGTTTGTTTGTTTTATCCTGACAAGAGCCCTGGTAGCACAGTGGTTAAAAGCGTTCATCTGCTAAGCGAAAAGTCAAAGGTTCGAACCCACCAGCCGCTCCATGGGAGGAAGATGTGGCAGTCTGCTTCTGTAAAGATTTACAGTCTTAGAAATCCTATGGGACAGTTCTACTCTGCCCTATAGGATCACTATGAGTTGAAATTGACTTGACAGCAGTGGGTTTGTTGGCGGTTTTTTGTTTGTTTTAGCTTGGACGACTGAGTGGAGGGTGCTGACCAGTAGGAAACATAATAAAGCTGTAAGAGATGTTCACTTTTGAAGAACTGAGTTTGACTTGTCTGCAGAATGTTTCAAATGGACATGCTTAACAGGAAGTTGGAATATGGGTCAGGAGATAGTTGGGATTGAAGAAGTACCTAACATCATGAGAGACCATTCCAGGGTAACGCTTAGACGCTCAAGGTCTGTAGTCAGGGAACCTGTATTTACAACCCGACTCCACCAAAACTAGCTGTATGACAATGAACATGTAACTTAATCTCTTATTTTCCCTGTTTGTGATATGAAAACTATAATAGAATCTATATGATTGAGTTATGGTGAGAATTAACTAAGAGAATGCATTCAGTGAGCATTACACATTCTTACTCTTGTCAGGATACAGATGATAATTTAAATAACGGAAGCAGGCTAAGATTGCACAGGAAAAACATACAGAAAGCAAAGAGGGCAAGGCAGATACTGAATCAACTGAGAATCCCCAAACCTAAAACACGACCAGGAAAACACGAACAAGGGAGTCTAGAACGTGATATGGTCAAATCCAGGAGGGAAAAGAATACTAAGACAGAATTGTTTAAAACTGTTAATCACTGCAGAGAGTTAAAATGAGAGGAGAACTGAAAACCAGAATTGGAACTGGCAGTTAGGAGTATTGTAATGTTTTTACCAGCTGCCATCAAATCGATTCTGACTCTTGGCAACCTCATATGCGTCGGAGTAGAACTGCGCTCCACGGGGTTTTCAAGGGCTGATTTTTCAGAATTAGATCACCAGATCTTTCTTCCAAAAAGCCTCTGGGTGATCTTGAACTTCCAACCTTTTGGTTAGTGGCCTAATGTGTTAGATGTTTGCAACCACCCAGGGACTTCGATTGTGATGTATAAATAGTATTAAACTTGACCCTTTTTTTTTTTTACGAAGCTTATCCTCTATTTAGGAGCCTCTACAAGCCCCTGGCTGGCACAAATGGTTTCCTTTCAGCTACTGACCAAAAGGTTGGTCGTTAGAACCCAGCTGCAGTGCATAGAAGAAAGTCTGGCTATCAGCTTTTGTAAAGACTACGGCCAAGAAAATTCTATGGAACAGCTCTACTCTGAAACACATGGAGTCACTATGAGTCAGAATTGACCTGAGAGCAACAAGTTAGATGTTTGGCTTTTTGGGGCTTTTTTTCCAAAATTTTTTTTTTTGTTTACACTTCTGAATTAATTAATTAAATAAGTATTTATTGAAATCCACTATGTGTCCGTAATTGTAAAAATATAAAGCCAACATTAATGCTGCAGACGAAAAAATGGTGATAGTATTTCAGAGCAATTCTAATACGTGCTGCAGTAGGCAGGGAGGACACGCTACAGAGGTGAGAAGTAGAATTGGGAAGAGCAGAGAGGAAAAGCTACTCCATGAAGGATGAATATCAAAAACAAATGCACAAAATGGGAGCAATAATTAAGCTTTTGCCTAGATTTTAATGAAACAACTTGTATCTCCTCCTTTTTGATAACTTTATGGAGAGAAACAATAAAAAAAAAAGTGGAAGAAAGCATTTACCCTGAGATAGGAAAATGGATAAGCTTTAGTGATATATTCAGAAAGTCTTCTCTAGCTTATTATAATGGGATAATAATGATAATAATATCAAGTAATTGTCCAAGAAACATCACAGTCATTACTGCAGTTCGGGAGAGAGTACAGCTTACTTTTGATATTATGATTCTTCTAAAATAGATCTTATTTTTAAAAAAGCCATTTTGAGTCACGTTAATTAATTTATTATACAAATATAAGTGATTCTATTGGTGATAAGGTATCAAAAACACTCATAAAAAAAAAGCAAAATAGTATGTGTTCAGCAACAGGACGGATGAGAAGGTCAGCTTAGGGCTGAATTGTGTGATTTTATTGCCTTGTTAAATATAATCTATACCATCATGTAATAAATCATAGCGAATACATCCTGTAAATAATACAGATAATCCTCAAAATGATAAAATAAAAATGTCCCTGTAATTGTGTGATTCACGTTTCCACATCATCACTGAAGCCACAAAATACTTAATTTTGGATAGTAAATTCTAAATGAAATGAAAAGTTTTCTTCTAATAAATGTTCAATTAGGTAGTTGGCTGTCAATCTCTGTTCTTTCTCATACAAGACTTTAAACATGCACAACCAGAGAAATATTTGGTGCAAAATATTCATCTGCCACTTATCTCTTAATGACTTTATGTTGACAATGAATCCCATAAATATCCACAATAATTGATATTAAAAGTATATAACTGGAATATTAATAAGATTTAATGCTGTTCAAAATAGACCATGGATTAAGCAGCAATTTTAATGTGATTTATAAGACTGATGTTTAATTGCCTTGATAATTTATACTTAATCACACTTCATGGGAATTAAAATTCAGAAAGGTCTATAGTGACTAGAAATTTCACTTCATCTCCATATTACCTAAAGCTGTCAAAATATATTTGAAATGATTGAAATAAGGAGAAAAATTATCAGGACGTTAAGCACAAAATTTTTTACATACTAAAAAAATAGTTAAAAAATAATTTTCTATCCAGAAATTTAGTGAATGTTTTATAGAGATAAGTATATGAAGAATGAAAATAAATTATATACTGAATGTTCCTACAGGTTATGGTTATTCTAATAAGATTTTTTTAAGAGCAAAATTTGCTCCTTAAAAACTCAAGCCAGGAAAATTGTTTTATTGAAAATGACAATGTGGTAATGATCAAATTCTGAGCCAATGTGTTTGGCTCATAAAATATTACTTTAAAATACGTATCAGAAGTTTATAACAATAATAACTACCTCCAAGTAATTAGAGGGCATTGTGGGTCCTTCCCAATAATCGTTGCTGTTGCCCAGAGCTTGATCTGATCTCTTAAACACACACATGTACCCAAAAAATTTTTTAAAAACCCTGATAAAATACACCTTTATATACATATATATATATATATTTTTTTTTTTTTTTTAGTGTTTCATTGTGATTTGGGAGAAGATTTACAGGGCAAATTAGGTTCTCATTTAACAATTTCTATATATATTATTCAGTGACTTTGGTTGTACTTTTCACAATGTGTCAGCATTCTTATTATTTCCATTCAGGTTGTTCTGTTTCCATTAATCTAGCTTCTTGTCCTCCCTTACATTCTCATCTTTGATTCAGGGTAAATGTTGACCTTTGGATCTCATTTAGATGATTGTTTAGAGAAGCGTATTACTCACAGGTGATATTATTTATTTCATAAGCCACTGTCTTTTGGCTGATAGGTGACCTCCAGCAGTGGTTCGAGTTCCAAGTTTAAAGAGTATCCCAGGGCAATAGTATCGGGGGTTCCTCTAGTCCTTATGTGTCCAGTAAGTCTGGCCTTTTTTTAGAATTTGAGCTTTGTTCTACATTTTCTCCCATTCTATCCAGAACCATCTACATGTCTCTGGTCAGAACGGTCAGTAATGGTAGTTGGGCAACATCTAGTTCTTCTGTTCTCAAGGTAGGTGAGGGTGTGCGGTTCATGTAAACTATAGTCCTGTAGGCTAGTTTCTGCTTTGAGTCTTTGGTTTCCTTCTATCTCTTTTGCTCCAGATGTGTAGAGACCATTAGTTACATCTTAGATGGCTGCTCACAAGCTTTTAAGACCCCAGTCACTACTCACCGAATTAGGATATAGAACATTATCTTTATGAGCTATGTGATGCCAATTGACCAAGTTGTCCCCCGAGATTATGGTCCTAAGTCTTCAAACCCAGTAACCCAATTTCGTGAGGTGTTTGGTTATCCTAGGAAGCACCCACAGTTGCGTCCCCTATGTGCTTTATTTTATATGTGAATATATATGCAGCACACACAAACAGGAATATACATTTGCCTACAGAAACACCTATACCCATGTACCAGTATATTCATATGTGCTTATCTGTATATGTATGTAAGCATGTATATCTACCTGTGTAACCACACACATAATTTTGGGTTGTTATTACTGTTGTTGTGAAATTTATATGTTGTGGCCTTTACCAAAGTCATCCCTTAGTCTCATGTACTTCTTAGTGTCATCTTTTACCTTGGTCAAGTTGTGCTGACTTTACCCTTATTCGGTATTGTCTCACCTATCACCAAAACTAACAAGTGTCTGCCAGCTAGGAAGTGATTCCCCCTCCTTCTCCCTCCCATCCCTGATAACCACTAAAGAATGTTGCTTTCTGTTTGTATACCTATTCTTGTCTTTTCTATAATAGTGAAATTATACCGTACTCGTCCTTTCATGTTTGACTTATTTAACTCAGCATAATATCCTCCAGGTTAACCCATGTTATAGTATATTTTAAGAACACATCATTATTCTTTATGGGTGCATAGTATTCCATTGTATTACCACTGTGTATCCATTCATCTGCTGACAGGCAGTTAGGTTGTTCCCATCTTTTTTGCTATCGTGAGTAACGCTGCAATGAACATAGGTGTGCATATATCTGTTCATGTCAGCTGTTTTAGTTCTCTAGGGTATACACCTAGAAGTGGGATTTCTGGATCATAGGATGTTTCTATTTCTAGGTTTTTTATGAAGTGCCATACCATTTTCCATAGTGGTTGAACCAATACATAATCCCACCAGCAGTGGAGCAGGGTTCTAATCTCCCCACAACCTCACCAGCACTTGTTGTTTTCTGTTTTTTTGATCAGTGGCATTTTTGCAGAAGTGAGATGGTATCTCATTGTAGTTTTTATCTGTATCTCTCTGGTGGCTAATGATCTACTACTGTGATCTTCTACTGTAGTTTTGACGTTGGGAAGTGTGAGGCCTCCTACTTTGTTCTTCTTCTCTAGTATTGCTTTGGCTACTTGGGGTCTCTTTCCTTTCCATATAAATCTGGCAATATGTTTCTCCATTTTGGTAAAGAATGTTGCGGGAATTTGGACTGGGATTACAGTGTTTCTAAAGATTGCTTTGGGTAGGATTGACATTTTCACAATGTTATGTCTTCCAATCCATGAGCATGGAATGGTTTCCCATTTATGAAGATCACTTTGAGTTTCTTGTTGTAGTGTTACTGTATAGGTCTTTTACATCCCGGCTTAGGTTTATTCCTAGGTATGTTACCCTTTTGGGGGCTATTATAAATGGTATTGATTTCTCGATTTCCTTATCAGAGTCCTCCTTGTTAGTGAAGAGGAACCCAACTGATTTTCTTGTGTTGATCTTGTACCCTGCCACTTTGATGAATCCTTTTAGAGCCAGTAGCTTTCTTGTGGCATCTCTAGAATTTTCTATGTAAAGAATCATGTAATCTGCTAATAAAGATAGTTTTACTTCTTCCTTTCCAAATTGGGTAGCTTTTATTTCCCCTTCTAGTCTTATTGCTCTGGCTAGGACTTCCAGTACAGTATTGAATTAAAGTGGTGATAATGGGAATTCTTGTCTCATACCCATTCTCAAGGGGAAGGCTCTCGGTCTTTGCCATTGCAAATAATGTAGGCTGTTGGTTTTGCATCTATGACCTTAACTATGTTAAAGAATTTCCCTTCAGTTCTTACTTTGCTGAGAATTTTTATCAGGAAATGGTGTTGGACTTTATCAAATGATTTTTC
This sequence comes from Dugong dugon, assembly GCA_030035585.1. Taxonomy (NCBI): domain Eukaryota; kingdom Metazoa; phylum Chordata; class Mammalia; order Sirenia; family Dugongidae; genus Dugong; species Dugong dugon. The sequence continues at coordinate 191,714,812 of CM057463.1, read as the reverse complement.
TACATCAATTGAGATGATTATGTGATTATTTTCCTTTGCTTTATTTATGTAGTGAATTACACCAACTGATTTTCTAATGTTGAACTGCCCTTGAATTCTTGGTGTGAATCCCACCTAATCATAAAGTATGATTTTTTGATTTGCTGTTGAATTCTGTTGGCTAGAATTTTGTTGAGAATTTTTGTATCTATATTCATGCAGGATATTGGTCTATAATTTTCTTTTTTGTCGTGGTTTTACCTGGTTTTGGTATCAGTATGATGCTGGTTTCATAGACTGAGTTAAGGAGTATACTTTCTTTTTCTATGCTTCTGAAGAGTGTGAGTAGAATTGATGTCAGCTATTCTCTGAATGTTTGTAAAATTTTCCAGTGAAGATATCTGGGCTGGGACTTTTTTTTTTTTTTTTCCGGGAGATTTTTTTTATGACATCTTCAATCTCTTCTTTTTTATGGGTCTGTTTAGATTTTCTACCTCTGTATGTGCTAATATAGGAAGGTCAGTTTGTTGTACTGTGGTGGCTTATGTGTTACTATGATGCTGGAAGCTATGCCACCGATATTTCAAATACCAGCAGGGTCACTCGTGGTAGACAGGATTCAGCGGAGCTTCCAGAATAAGACAGACTAGGAAAAAGAATCTGACAATCTACTTATGGAAAAAAATTGGCCATTAAAAACCTTATAAACAGCGGGGGAACATTGTGTAATATAGTGCAGCAAGATGAGCCCCTCAGGTTGGAAGGCACTCAAAATATGACTAGGAAACAGCTGCCTCCTCAAAGTAGAGTCAACTATAATGACGCAGATGGAGTCAAGCTTTCGGGACAGTCATTTGCTGTTGCAGCACAACTCAAAATGACAAAAAATAGCTGCAAACATTCATTAATCATAGGAACTAGGAGTGTACAAATTATAAATCTAGGAAAATTGCAAGTCATTAAAAGTGAAATGGAATGCATAAAGATTGATATCCTAGGTATTAGTGAGCTGAAAAGGACTGTTATTGGCCATTTTGGATCGGACAATCATATGGTCTACTATACTCTAAATGATAAACTGAAGAGGAATTTCATCTCATTCATTGTCAAAAAGAACATTTCAAGATCTATCCTGAATTATAATCCTGCAAGTGATAGAATAATATCCATACACCTACAAGGAAGGCCAGTTAAAACGACTATTATTCAAATTCACATGCACCAACACCAAGGCCAAAAATGAAGAAACTGAAGATTTTTACCAAATTCTGCAGTCTGAAATTGATCAAACATGCAATCAAGATTCATTGATAATTATTGGTGATTGGGATGCAAAAGTTGGAAACAAAGAAGGATCAGTAGTTGGAAAATATAGCCTTGGTGATAAAAACGACACCAGAGATCATATGATAGAATTTTGCAAGACCAATGATTTATTAATTGCAAATACCTTTTTCCAACAACATAAACAGCAAGTAGACGTGTGGACCTAACCAGATGGAAAAGACAGAAATCAAATTGACTATGTCCATGGAAAGAAATGGTAGAAAAGTTCAATATCAACAGTCAGAACAAGGCCAGGGGCCAACTGCAAAACAGACTATCAACTACTTATATGTATGTTCAAGTTGAAGTTAAAGAAAATTAAAACAAGTGCATGAGAGCCAAAGTACACTTTAAGTATATTCCTTCTGAATTTAGAGACCATCTCAAGAAGAGATTTGATGCACTGAGCACTAATGACAGAAGATCAGACAAGTTGTGGGATGACATCAAGGATATCATACATGAAGAAAGCAAAAAGTCATTAAAAATACAGGAAAGAAAGAAAAGACAAAATTGACGTCAGAAGAGACTCTGAAACTTGCTCTTGAATGTAGTGTAGCTAAAGTTAGCGGAAGAAATCATAAAAGAGCTGAACAGAAGATTTTAAAGGGCATCTCGAGGTGACAAAGTAAAGTATTATAATGAAATGTGCAAAATGTGGAGTTACAAAACCAAAAGGGAGACCTGCTCAGAATTTCTCAAGGTGAAAGAACTAAAGAAAAAATCAAGCCTTGAGTTGCAATATTGAAGGACTTTATGGGGAAATATTGAAGGATGTGGGACACATCAAAAAAAGATAGAAGGAATATGCAGTCACTGTACCAAAAACATTGGTTGCTGTTCAACCATTTCAGGAGGCAGCGTATGATCAAGAACCAATGGTATTGAAGGAAGAAGTCCAAGCTGCACTGAAAGCGTTGGTGAAAAACAAGGCTCCAGGAACTGACAAATAACAATTGACATGTTTCAACAAATGGATGCAGTGTTGGAGGTGCTCACTTGTCTATGCCAATAAATTTGGAAGACACCTAACTGGCCAACCAACTGGAAGAGATCCATAATTGTGCCCATTCCAAAGAAAGGAGATACAACAGAATGCGGAAATTATTGAATAATATTATTAACATCATACTGAAGTAAAATTTTGCTGAAGATCATTAAAAAGCTGTTGCAGCAGTACATTGACAGGGAATTGTCAGAAATTCAAGCCAGATTCAAAAGAGGACTTGGAATGAGGGATGTTGTTGCTGATGTCAGATGGATCTTGGCTAAAAACAGAGAATACTAGAAAGATATTTGCCTGTGTTTTATTGGCTATGCAAATGCATTTGACTGCATAGATCATAACAAATTATGAACAGCATTGAGAAGAATGGGAATTGTAAAACACTTAAGTGTACTCATGTGAAACATGTAAATAGTACAGGAGGCAATCATTCAAACAGAACAAGGGGATTGCCTGGTGGTTTAAAATCAGGATAAGTGTATATCAGCGTTGTATCTTTTCACCATACTTATTAAATCTCTGTGATGAGCACATAATCTGAGAAGCTGGACTATATGAAGAACTTGGTATCAGAATTGGAGGAAGACTCATTAACAACTGGCTGTATGCAGATGACACAACCTTGGTTGCTGAAAGCCAAGAAGCCTTGAAGCACTTACTGATGAAGATCAAGACTACAGTCTTCAGTATGGATTACACCTCAACATAAAGAAAACTTAAATCCTCACAACTGAATACAACTTTACTTTGCTTCTCCAGCTTCCCTTTGAAATCTTCTGTTCTGCTCTTTTACTTGATCATTGTTTCCTTAACGTTAGCTATTGTAAGTTCAACAGCAAGTTTCAGAGTCTCTTGTAACATCCATTCTGGCCTTTTCTCTCTTTCCTGTCCTTTAAATGACCTTTTGCTTTCTTCATGTGTGATGTCCTTGATGTCATTCCACAACTCGTCATGAGAAAATGAGATCATGACGAAAGGAGAAAATATGGACATTGTCAAGGATTTCATTTTACTTGGATCCACAATCAATGCCCACGGAAGCAGGAGGCAAGAAATCGAAGGACTTATTGGGCAATTCTGCTGCAAAACACCTCTTTAAAGTGTTGAAAAGTAAAGTTGTCACTTGGAGGACTAAGGTGTGCCCGACCCAAGCCAGGATATTTTCAAGCACTCATATACCTGAGAAAGCTGGACAATGAATAAGGAAGACAGAAGAAGAATTGATGCCTTTGAGTTATGGTGTTGGCAAAAAATATCGAATGGACTATTCAGAAGAACTGGACTGCTAGCAGAACTAACAAGTATGTCTTCGAAGAAGTACAGCCAAAATGCTCCTTAGAAGCGAGGATGGAGACACTTCTTCTCCCATACTTTGCAAATGTTATCAGGAGGGACTAGTCCCTGGAGAAGGGCATCATTCTTGGTAAGTAAGGGACAGCGAAAGAGAGAAAGACGTTCAATGAGATGGATTGACACAGTGGCTGCAATGATGGCCTCAAGCATAGCAATGATTGTGAGGATGGTGAATGACTGAGCAGTGCTTCGTTCTGTTGTTTATAGGGTCACTACGAGTCAGAATCAAGTTGATGGCACCTAATAATAATAATAATATGGTTAGGTAGCATGTTTCTAGAATTTTGTCTATTTCTTCTAGGTTTTCAAATATGTTGGAATACCGTTTTTCATAGTATTCTGTTAGGATCCTCTTTATCTCAGTTGGATCTGTTATAATGTCTTCAACTTCAGTTATTATTTTGGTTATTTGAATTCTCTCATTTCTTTCTTTTGCCCATTTGGCCAGTGGTTTGTCTATTTTATTAATCTTTTCAAAGAACCATCTTCTAGTCTTGTTGATTCTTTCTCTGGTTTTTCTGGTCTCTATTTCATTTATTTCTGCTTTATCTTTTTATTTCCTTTCTTCTCATGGCTTTGGTCTTCTTTTGCTCTTCCATTTCTATTGCTTGAGTTGCTTGATTTATTTTTGATCTTTTTTACTCTTTTAATGTATGTGTTTATTGCTATTGCCTTTATAGTTAACATGATTTTTTTGAAGACTCCCAAAATAATTTCCATTATTATGTGAACAATTTTCTTCTTTATCTCCACATATTCCTCAGTTTTCTCACTAAAATAAGTAATACATTGAAGCAGGGCAAACACATTACAAGACATTTTTAATTTGTTTTGGTTATAAATACAAGGGTCAAGTATAAATATTTACCTGAATTTTACAAGTGCTATTTTTTTTTAATGAACTTTGAATAAACCTAGAAACATAAAGGTTTTGTTAGCTGCAACCTGTACACATTTGGTAAATACTAAAAACAGCATGCAGATAAAAAGTGTAATAACAACTGACATGAAGTTATTCATAAAAAAACACTTACAATTGAGAACAATTAACTTATTGAATCATTGATGTTAAGTGTATCAAAATACTTTATAGAAAAATATAAATCTCATTCTAAAATATTTGAATTTTAATTTGATTTGGAAAATCACAAATATAGACTAGATTTAACCTATTAGTGAAATAAAAGTTTTTTCAAATCCCCGAAATGTCTAATTCTGAAAATAACAAATTTAATAATCAAGAGGTAATATAACATTGGCACAAAGCTATGCATTTTGGACTTCCTCTGCACATATATAATGGTTGAATTATGTTTGGAGAGGAATGTGAGGCTACTCTGAAGTCTACACTAAATCAACCTTAATATATACTTTATAAAACCAATACACAGCTTATATCATAATATGTGAATAAAAGACCTGTAACACATGAGGAGTTGTCCTAAGTCGGAATCTTTTGCAAATTTTAGTAAATAATTTTGTCAGCTTCACAAAATTCAGTGATGAAGAGTGTGGTGATATTATCCAAAGTCTGACTTTTTTTTTTTTTCCTGATAACTTTCTCCTCCCCATCCCCACCCCACCTTCACTTCTGAAACAATGTTCTGAAGAATTATCTTCTTCTATTCTTATCTCTTTGTCTAAAACAGGGTTGGCAAACTATGGCCCTCTGTATGTTTTTGTTAATAAAGTTTTATTGGAACACAAACGGACCCATTTTATTATGTGTTATTTATAGCTGCTTTCTCAGTAAGCAGAATTGGTAGTTTGGGCACAGATCATATGGCTCAAAAGACAAAAAATATTTTCTATCTTGCCTTTTACAGAAAAACTTTGCTCTCCCGATCTAAGGAGCCCTAATGGTGCAAACAGTTAAGCAGTTGGCTGCTAACCAAAAGGTTGGTAGATCAAATGCACCCAGAGACTCTTTGAGAGAAAGACCTGGCGAACTGCTTCTGTAAAGATTATTGTAGTTGTTGTTACGTTCTGTCAAGCCAGTTCTGACTCATAGTGAAACTATGTATAACAGAACAAAACACTGTCCAGTCCTGTGCCATTTTCATAATCATTGCTACATTTGAGATCATTGTTGCAGCCACTGTGTCAGTCCATTTTGTTAAGTATCTTCCTCTTTTTTGCTGACCCTTTGTCTTACCAAGCATGATGTTCTTCTCCGGGGATTTGTCCCTCCTAATGATGTGTCCAAAGTACATAAGATGAAGCCTTGGCATCCTCCCTTCCAAGGAACATTCTGACGATACTTCTTCCAAGACAGACCTGTTCATTCTTCTGGTTATGGTGGTGTCAAAGAATATTGAAATATGGCATATTCCATATTCTTTGACAACACCATAATTCAAATGTGTCAACTCTTTTTCAGTCATCCTTATTCATTGTCCAGCTTTCACATGCATATGAGGAGACTGAAAATATCATGGCATGGGTCAGGCACACCTTAGTCCTCAAAGTGACATCTTTGTTTTTCAACACTTTAAAGAGGTCATTTTTCAGCAGATTTGCCCAGTGCACTACATCATTTGATTTCTTGACTGCTGCTTCCATGGGTGTTGATTGTGGATCCAAGTAAACTAAATCCTTGACAACTTCAATATTTTCTCCATTTATCATGATGGTGCTTATTGGTTCAGTTGTGAGGATTTTTGTTTTCCTCGTGTTAAGGTGTAATCTATACTGAAGGCTGAGGTCTTTGATCAGTAAGTTCTTCAAGTCCTCTTGGCTTTCAGCAAGCAAGAATGTATCATCTGCATATTGTAGGTTGTTAATGAGTCTTCCTCCAATCCTGAGGCTGTGTTCTTCTTTATATAGTCCAGCTTCTCTAATTATTTGCTCAGCATACAGATGGAATAAGTATGGTGAAAGGATACAGCCCTGACACACACCTTTCCTGATTTTTAAACCATGCAATATCCCCTTGTTCTATTAGAATGATTGCGTCTTGTTCTATGTACAGGTGCCTCATAAGCACAAATAAGTGTTCTGGAATTCCCATTCTCCACAATGTTATCCATAATTTGTTATGATCTACACAGTCAAATGCCTTTGCATAGTCAATAAAACACAGGTAAACATCTTTCTGGTATTCTCTGTTTTCAGCCAATACCCATCTGACATCAGCAGTGATATCCCTTGTTCCACGACCTCTTCTGAATTAGACTTCAATTTCTGGCAGTCCCTGTCAATATACCGCTGCAACCATTTTTGAATTATCTTCAGCAAAAGTTTAATTGCATGTGGTATTAATAATATTGTTAAATAATTTCCACATTCTGTTGGATCACATTTCTTTGGTATGGGCACAAATATGGGTCTCTTCCAGTCGGTTGGCCAGTCAGCTGTCCTCCAAATTTCTTGGCATAGATGAGTGAGCTCTTCCAGCCTTGCATCTGTTTTTTGAAACACCTCAATTCTGTCAATTCCTGCAGCCTTGTTTTTCACCAATACCTTCAGTAGAGCTTGGACTTCCTTCAATATCGTCGACTGTTGATCATAACTACCTCCTGAAGTGACTGAATGTTGACCAATTTTTTTTGATAAAGTGACTGTATATATTCCTTCCATCTTCTTTTGATATTTCCTGTGTCGTTCGATATTTTGTCCAAAGAATCCTTAAAAATGAAAACTCCAGGGTTGGATTTTTTTTTTCAGTTCTTTCAGCTTGCAGAGAGTGTTCTTCCCTTTTGGTTTTCTAACTCAAGGTCTTTGCACATTTCATTATAATACTCTATCTTTTCGAGTCACCCTTTGATATCTGTTAAGCTCTTTTATTTCATCATTTCTTCTATTCATTTTAGCTACTCTGTGCTCAAGAGCAAGTTTCAGAGTCTCTTTTGACATCCGTTTTGGTCTTTTCTTTATTTCTTTCCTGTCTTTTTAATGACCTCTTGCTTTTTTCATGTATGGACATCCTTGATGCCATCCCACAACTTCTCTGATCTTTGGTCATTAGTGTTCAATGAGACTAATTTACTTTTTAGATGGTTTCCAAATCCAGGTGGTATATACTCAAGGTCTTATTTTTGCTTGCATGTGCTTGTTTTAATTTTCTTCAGCTTCAACTTGGACCTGCATATGAGTAATTGACGATCTGTTTCACAACTGCCCCCTGGCCTTATTCTGGCTGATGACATTGAGCTTTTCTATCATCTCTTTCCACAGATGTGGTCAATTTTATTTCTGTGTTTTCCATTCAGTGAGGTCCACTTTTATGGTCACCGTTTACATTATTGAAAAAAGGTGTTTGCAATGAGTAAGTCATTGGTATTGCAGAATTCCTTCACATGATCTCTGGCATGATTTCTATAGCCAAGACCATATTTTTCAACTACTGTTCTTTCTTCTTTGTTTCCAACTTTCACATTCCAATCACCAGTAATTATCAATGTACCATGACTGCATGTTTGATCAATTTCAGACTGCTGAAGTTGGTAAAAATCTTAATTTCTTCAGCTTTGACATTAGTGATTGCTGCATAAGTTTCAATAATAGTCATATTAACTGGTATTCCCTCTAAGTTTATGGATATTATTCTGTCACTGACAGTAGTATACTTCAGGATAGATCTTGAAATGTTCTTTTTGTTGATGAATGTGATGCCATTCCCCTTCAATTTGTCATTCCCGGCAGTGTATATGAGTCTTTGATACAGAACGGCTAAATCCAGAACATTTCAGCTCACTAATGCCCAGGATATCGATCTTTATGTGTTCCATTTCAATTTTGATGACTTCCAATTTTCCTAGGTTAATACGTTGTATATTCCAAGTTCCAATTATTAATGGATGTTTGCAGCTGTTTCTTCTCATTTTGAGTCATGCCACATCAGCAAATGAAGGTAGTGAAAGCTTTAGTCCATCCACATCACTAAGGCTGACTCTATTTTGAGGAGGCAGATCTTCCCTAGTTATATTTTGAGCACCTTCCAACCTGAGGGGTTCATCTTCTGACACTATATCACACAGTGTTCCACTGCTATTCGTAAAGTTTTCAGTGTCCAATTTTTTCAGAAGTAGATCGCCAGATCCTCCTTCTTAGTTTGTCTTAGTCTGGATGCTCCACTGAAACCTGTCCTTCATAAGTGGCCCTGCTGGTATTTGAAGTAGCAGGGGCATAGCTTCCAGCATCACAACAACACTCAAGGCACCACAGTATGACAATCTGACAGACACCTGCTGGCTGTCAAGACTATAGCCAAGAAAACCCTATAGGGTATTTCTACTCTGTCTCATGGGGTCTTTATGAGTTGAAAATGACTCAACTGCACCTCACAATAACAACACCTGCTCTAGAAGATGCAAACATTCTAATGAACAATACAAATTACTGAAGAATATCATCAAGAGAGAAATTTTTTTTTTTAATCTTACTATATAATCAGCTTTTCAGAAAGCCAAGAATTTACAGCTCCAAGGAAAGGTGGAGGTCATCTACATTTTTATTTTAGGGGTCAATATAATTGAAGCTCATAGCAAGTTGACACTCTGCCCTGATCCACCACCAAGTTGCAGAGCCAGGATTGCAAGTATGGTTTACAACTACCAGTAAGTCCTCCTTCCTGCCTTGAGGTGGGCTGGAGGCAAAGAGGGACGGAAAAGGCCAAATTTCATGACATATAAAAATTAAAATAAGTAATATAGGTGAATACACTTAACAAATTTTACAAAACTGCAAAATGCTGCTTATTATTTTATTTGCTAATCGGTTTCTTAGATATTCTGCTGCCATCGATTATTATCTTGTACAGTAGTTTGCTTAAACACTGAATTTTGTTGAAGAAATGTAATTTTTCATTTTCTTTCTGGTAGTGTATTCCCCTTATAAGTAAAACACAAGTGGATGTTGTTACATATTTCCAAGTGTTTAGCACAAAATCCACTTAAGAAAGTCTAGTAAATATGCAGCATTTCCATGTAGCTTTTATTCCCAATAATTTCAAAAGACTCATAGTATTGAATTGAGCATAATAAATGAATCTTGTTCTATTCAACATATAAATAATTAAAATTAATTTTTTAAGAGTGAAGAATTAGTCGTTTTTTAAACTAACTTAAAGTTGAGAAAAAGATAAATAGGCAAGAAGGAAGAAAGAGAGACAAACTATTTTTCTAATGCTCCAGAGTATATTTTGTGATCTGTATTCGTGTTTGGATCAAGTTTTCAAAGCCACCAAATCAGAAGATTTCATTATATGTTCCCTAAGGTCTCACTCAGCCGTTATGTTTTAATACACTACCAACAACTGAAATCTTACTACTGTGACAAAAACATAAAAGAAACTGCGATACAGATTAAAACTGAATTTACCAGGATTTAAAAGCTTATTCCCAAAGCCAAATCTAATTGAACATACTCAATGACATTTCACAGATGCAACTTTCTTTTATCATATATCTCCAGTTTATATGCAAATTTCCTATTGCATTTTTTAAAACAGAGTGTTTCTGTGCCCAGGAAAGTGCAAATAAACTAAAATGATAAATACTGTTGTTGTGTGTCGTAAAGTTGATTCCGACTCAGAGCAACCCTATAGGAGAGAGTAAAACTGTCCCGTAGGGTTTCCTTGTCAGAAATCTTTATGGGAGCAGATTGCCTGCTCCTTTCTCCCGTGAAGCTGCTGGTGGGTTCTAAGCTCTGACCTTTGTTATCAGCTGAGCACTTAACCAGTACACTACCAGAGCTCTTTACATTAAATTTAATAAAGCTGAATTAAAATTTTTATGTTGTAGAAACGCATTGGCTCATTCAATACCAAGAAGATATTCCAGAAAAAAAGAAGACTATATTATCACCATTGAATGCCGATGTTTAAGCCTCAAAAATGAATTTGCTGTCAAAGATAAACGCCACTGTCATCTAATCAATTCCGACTCACAGCAACTCTGTACGACAGAGGAGAACTGTCCCATAGGGTCTCCAAGACTGTAATCTTTACAGGAGCAGACTGCCACGTCTTTCTTCTGCGGAGCAGCTGGGGGGTTCTAATTGCCAAAATTCAGCCTAGAACTTAACTATTGCATCTCCAGGGCTTTCTGTCAATGTTATCAACATTCAAGCAGATAAAATATGAAGCGTTGAACAGAGAAAGGGCTACAAAAGGAGAGAGAGAAAAGTATTTTGAACATCATCCTCATTGCTTCATTCACAAAATGCTTGACCTTAGGGGATAGATGCTCAGTGGTCTTGTCCGTAGCATTAGAAGTGATTCAAGCAGCTTTACTTCTTGTAAGATATGCCATTCAAAAGAAACCATTAGGTACAACCCCCTGGCAACGTGAGTTAGAGATTAAGGAGGAAGACACTGAACTCCTCTTTTCAGAGAATGCTAAAGTAGCTTGGAAGTTGCTTTCTGTTTTCCAATACTAGCTTTCTATTACTTTATACAGTAGATATTTTATCAGTGTTCATTGTACTTTAGAAATAATTTTTTGTACGCCTTAATGATATAAAATAACCATTCAGTACAAGTCTGTTTTCAAAAGTTAAAGTATATTCTCATCAAGCAGGTCATTATCTAATGTTTCAATTAGGTTAGCTGGAAATTTATAGCTTGAATTTTTTTTTTTATCTTTGTTTAATGGCTTTTTTGTAGACATTTGTATTGCAAATAGTCTTAACTTCCAATTTGCTGCTAATCTTTGGTAGAAATTATGAGTATGTCTCTGCCCTGGGGCTTTATTTTCCAATAGCAACTTAACTGAAACCCACTGAGGAATCTGACAATCCCTTTTCAAATATGTCACAGTCTAATCCGCACTTCAAAGTGAGAAAGGCAAGCCTATATCTTGACTTAGTAATTTTGTATTAGAGAGAATTTTACAAAGCAATACTTATTACTTCTGGTCATTAGCAAATAAATATGTCTTTCACAATGGAATAGATGTGAGACTAATTATTAAAAAAAAAAGTTTAACTTCTAAAATTCAAAATTTTTGATAACACTCTTTATATTATATGGGATAATGGTAAATAATTCTGTACTTAATTAGAAATACAGTGGCCTAGCATATATATAGCCTATGGTGATCATGTCCCTTATGTTTTTGCTACTAGACTACCAATTATCTCATTAAGATTGTGTATAAAAGATGGTAGACAATTTTAAAATGAGATCATTACCAAATAAGTGAAATGCAGGTTTTCATTTAAGATCAATAGTTCCCAAACTTGAATATAAAGTCAGTATAACCTGGGGAACACAGAAGAAGACAGATGACTGAGGCCTATCTGAGAATCTTCTAGGGTGGAGTTACACTGTATAATAACTCAGAGGTGATTCTGACGTACAATTAAAATTGAGAACAACTGCTTTTCAGACAAAGAGTGTTGATAGAAAACATAATATTTTATGATAAAATGTAAGAAACTGTTGTGTGTTCTCGGTTTGTGTTCTTGCTATAATGTAAAGTTACCTTCATCACAATTTGGGGCTTGAGACACCTGCATAAAACTTAAAGAGTATCCCCAGAAGTTGTTAATGTATAGGCTTTATACCCTTAGTGAACCAGTCCTTCATAACTAGGAAAGCGAGTCTCTGTCTTGACATTAATTCTGTATAAAATAGAATCTTAGAAAGCAGCATTCATTATTTTTGGTCAATAAATTTGGTATATTAGTTTTTACCTGTATTATATGAAAAATCTCTAGAGGGATACAAATTAAGCTAATAAAATTGGATATATATATATGTGTGTGTAAACAGATATATAGATATAGAGACAGAAATACAGCTAAAGATATAGATACATACATATATATGGGGGTGGGAGAGAGAGGGAGTCACTAGGTCATGCAAAAGGTTAAAGTGCTAGGCTGTTAATCAAAAGGTTGGTGGTTCAAGTCCACCCAGAGGTGCCTTGGAAGAAAGGCCTGGTGATCTACTTCTGAAAAATCAGCCACTGAAAACTCTAAGGAGCACAGTTCTATTCTGACATGCATTGGGTCACCATGAGTTGAAATCAACTCAACAGTAGCTGTCGTATAAATATAGAGAGAGAGAGAGAAAGAAAGGAAGATAGGGAGAAGGGGAAGGGGAGGGGAGAGAGGAGAGGGAGAAGAAGAGGCTTATACACACACCCACAACAACAATTCACACAACAACCACCTTCGCAACCCATGTCATGGCATAGCAAAGAGGAGGGAGGTACTTTACTAGAAGGTACCTGGGTGTAGACAGGAGCCCCAGAGGTGCAGTGGTTAAGATCTCAGCTGTTAGCCAAAAGGTCGGCAGTTCTAATCCATCAGCTGCTCCTTGGAAACCCTATGGGGCAATTATGCTCTGTCCTATAGGGTTAGTATGAGTTAGAATTGACTTCACAGCAATGGGTTTGGTTTTGGATCTTGGGTGTAGGCAAAAAGAGCATGCACTTTCTTTAAGGTATTTTAAACACAGGAAAAGTTGCTAGAAGTTGGCCTGATTATTATTATTACAATGTGCAGGAATTCCAAAAACAGTCAGTGATGAAATACTCCCCCCATCCAAGACGGACCTTTCCTATGGCCCTCCCCCACGCCACTGACAACAACAAACTAAATTCCATCCCAATCAGAATTTACAATAAGTTAGTCACAACAGTCATTTCAAGTAATTAAATGAGTAAACCAAATAAACAGAATATTTTCACAATTATTCATTTGTGTGTCAAGGCATGTCTGCAAAAATAATGATTTTTGTTTTGTTTGAACTACTCTTCTCAACAGAAATTGGAAAAAATGTCATTTGTTTTTTAGGGCATCCTTGGAATGTGATGATAGGAGAACATCATCAGTGTAGAGAAGGACTCTTGTCTTTGTGTTTACTAGGATGTGAGAGTTTTTATGCTATTTATCTGAAATTGATTTGGAAATAAACTACCACAAAGAAGAAGGAAGGTTTGGTTTAGATTATATGTAAACATAAATGTAATGAGGCTGTTTCTACCAACTTGTTTATTAAAATTAAACAATGATAATAAAATAAAGAAACCTTAAAATCCTTGGATTTATATTTAAACCATACACTGATTTATTTCTAGGTGCTAAAAATACAGACACACTCACGAGAAGCTATAGAGTCTTACTATTACATGGCTCCTTGTCCATGCATTCATTAATACTTCATTCCTTTTTTTAGTCAACAAATATTTGTTAAGTTCTACTAACATTCTCTAAAATGTTAAAAAGCAAAGATGTCACTTAGAGGACTAAAGTGAGCCTGACCCAAGCCGTGGTATTTTAATTGCCTCCTATGCATGTGAAAGCTGGATAATGAATAAGGAACACCAAAGAATTCGGTGATGCCTTTGAATTTTGGTGTTGGCAAAGAATATTGAATATACCATGGACTGCCAAAAGAATGAACAAGTCTGTCTTGGAAGAAGCACAGACAGAAGGCTCCTTAAAAGCAAGGATGGCAAGACTTCGTCTCATGTACTTTGGACAAGTTATCAAGAGGGACTAGCCCCTGGAGAAGGATATCATGTTTGGCAAGGTAATGGATCAGCAAATAGGAGGAAGACCCTCAATGAGATGGGTTGACACAGTGGCTGCAACACTGGGCTCAAACAGCAATGATTGTGAGATGGCTCAGGACCAGGCAGTGTTTCCTTCTGTTGTACACAGGGTCCATATGAGTTGGTACCAACTTGATGGCACCCAACAACAACAGCTAATAGTGAGCTAACATGCTATACTTTTCAAATACAGCAGTGAGCATGATGGATGAGATTGGTGCCCTCAGAAAGCATAAGCTGTAGTGGTGACAGGAGAGACTAAACAAGTAAACTAACAACTAGAGAAGATAATTACAAGCTGTGCTAAATCCAAGGAGGGAAATAAACAATAAGGGGAAGGAGGAGGGGACTTGTTCTCTAGATAAGATGGAAAAAGATCTCACTATGGAGGAATAACTTGAGCTATGCTAAAACTCACGAGAAAAAAAATGTCCATAAGAGGAAAGAGGAAGAGTGAAGCGCCTAAAGCAAGAAAGCTGTACATATTCAAGAGTAGACAGAAAAGTACTGTATCTGGTGTAGAAGAGGGCTATTAGAAGGAATTACAGAGTTACCCATTGTCATGGATTGAACTGTGTCCCCCAAAAATATCTGTCAACTTGGCTGGGTCATGATTCCGGGTATTGGGTACCATTTTGTAATCTGATGTGATTTCCTCATGTGTTGTAAACTCTATCACTATGACGTAGTAAGATTGATTAGTGGCAGTTGTACTGATGAGGTCTACAAGATTAGATAGTGTCTTAAGCCAATCTCTTTTGAGATATAAAAGAGAGAAGCGAGCAGAGACACATGGGGACCTCCTACCACCAAGAAAGCAGTGTCGGGAACAGAACACTCCTTTGGACCTGAGGTTCCTGCACTGAGATGCTCCCAGACCAAGGGAAGACTGATGCATCATAAGCACCTTCCTCCAGAGCCAACAGAGAGAGAAAGACTTCCCCTGGAGCCAATGCCCTGAATTTGGACTTGTAGCCTACTAGACTATGAGCGAATAAACTTCCCTTTGTTAAAGCCATCCTCTTGTGGTATTTCTGTTATAGCAGCACTAGATGACTAAGACACCCATGTCCCTGATCATAAAAGGCCTTGCAAACCATCGTAAGGAGTTTGATCTTGTCTTATATGCAATAGGAAGACACAGAAGGGTTTTAACCAGGGAAGTGATGTGATATAAGTTTTACTTTTGAAATATAGTTTCTCTGGTTGTGGAGAATGGCTTGCAGAAAGACAGAAATAGAAATGAGAGACCTATTGCAAAAATTAGGTTAACAGAAAAAAGATGACAGTAGCTTCAACTAAGTTAGCTGGAGATGGAGAGAAGTAAGCAAACTTGAGATGTATTTTAGAGCTAAAATCAACATGTGTCTCTGTGTGTATATGGTGAGAGAAAAGGAGGAATGAAAGCAGAGAAATCAAGGGCATCTCATAGCATCTGCTGGCTAATTTTGTTTGTGTGTTTCTTTGTTTGATTGTTTATTTGTGTTGGCCTTGAAGAAATGGAGCCCTGATGGTACAGTGATTAAGAACTCGGCTGCTAAACAAAGACTTGACAGTTCTAACACTTACTGGCATATAGAAGATAATGAAAAATCAGGTATGGAGAGAGATGAAACTAAGAGCTGTGGACATACTAAGTTGAGATGCCTAATCTACATGCAAATAGAGATACAGAAAAATGACTATAAGGATCGGGAGACCAGAGAGGGAGTCAGATCTTCAAGTACAACTTCCAATCAGCATGCATTCACTATTTTCAGTCATTGAACTCAATGAGATCACCTAGGGAGAAAGATTAGGTAATAAAGAGAAGGGGGCCCAGTTATGAGACTTTCGATGTAAGGTACGTGAGGAAAAGCCAGCAAATGCAGCTCAGAAAGTGTCACCAGAATAACGGGAGGAAAGCAAGGAGAGTCTGGTGTGAGGAAGAGAATCTCCATGAATTGCTACTGAAAGGGCAGGCAAAATTAGAGCATAGAAATACCCTTTGGATATGGCAATATGGAAGTTTCACTTGTTAACTGGGAGCACAAGACGCAGGAGAGCTGGATGAGGAATGAATGAGAGGTAAGAAAGACAACCACACTGAAGAACTTCGGTTCTGAAGATAAGTCAGACAGGATGTTAGCTAAAGGAATACAGAATGAAAGGAGTTTGTTTTCTTGTATCTTTATCTTTTTTTTTTTTTTAATTTTATGTTCAAAGATACCTACTTCCTGCCTTCCTGTTCCCCATTGTAGGAATAATCGCATAGAAGGGGACGCATTTCTAATGCAGGAGAGAGAGAATAAAGCAGAAGTGAAATTCTTTTTTTGTTTGTTTGTTAGTTTTTTTTTTTTTATGGTACTTTAAGTGAAGTTTACAGAACAAATATTTTCTCATTAAACAGTCAGTCACATATTGTTTTATGACATTGGTTAACAAACCCATGACATATCAACATGCTCCCTTCTCAGCCTTGGAGGACCTTTTTTTTTTTTTTTTGTTGAAAATATGCATAGCCAAAGATACACCATTTCAAAAATTTCTACATGTACACTTCAGTGAAATCAATTACATTCTTCCAGCTGCTATTCTTACTTTAGATGAAGGTTTACAGAACAAAATAGTTTCTCGTTAAACAGTTAGTACACATATTACCCTATGACAATGGTTAAGAACCCCACTACATGTCAGCACTGTCCTTACTCAACCTTGGGTTCCCTATCACCAGCTTTCCTGTCCCTTTCTGCCATCTAGTCCTTGTCCCTGGACTGCTGTGCCTCATTAGTCCCGTTTTGTTTTATGGGGCTGTCCAATCCCTGGCTGAACGGTGAACCTTGGGAGTGACTTCACCACTGAGCTGAAAGGGTGTCCGGGGGTCATACTCTCGGGGTTTCTCCAGTCTCTTTCAGGCCAGTAAATCTGGTCTTTTTTGTGTGTGTGTTAGAATTTTGTTCTACATCGTTATCCAACTCTGTCCAGAACCCTCTGTTGTGATCCTGGTCAGAGCAGTCAGTGGTGGTAGCCAGGCACCATCTAGCTATATTGGACTCAGTCTGGCGGAGGCCTTGGTAGCTCTGGTCCATTAGTCCTTTGGACTAATGTTTTCCTTGTATCCTATTCTCTTCATTCTCCCTTGCTCCCGAAGGGGTGAGACTGGGAGTATCTTAACACAAGTTTTTAAGACCCCAGACACTACTCACCAAGGTAGAGTGTAGAACATTGTCTTTATAAACTGTATTATTCCAATTGAGCTAGATGTTCCCCGAGACCATGGTCCCCACAGCCCTCCGCCCAGCAATTCAGTCCCTCAGGGAGTTTGGATGTGTCTATGGGGCTTCCACGACCTTTCCTTGTACAAGTTGTACTGGCTTCCCCAGTATTGTGTACTGTCTTACCCTTCACCAAAGTTACCACTTATCTATTATCTATTTAGTATTCCCCCCCACCCCTCCCATCCCTTGTAACCAACAAAGACTGTTAACTTTTTGTGTGTAAACTTTTTCATGAGTTTTTACAGTAGAGGTCTCATACAATATTTGTCCTCTTGTGATTGACTTATTTCACTTAGCATAATGTCCTCCAGTTTCATCCATGTTATGTGATGCTTCACAGATTCATCGTTGTTCTTTATCGTTGTGTAGTACTCCATTGTGTGTATGTACCACATTTTCTTTATCCATTCATCTGTTGATGGGCATCTAGGTTGTTTCTATCTTTTTGCTATTTTGAACAATGCTGCCATGAACATGGGTGTGCATATGTCTATTCGTGTGATGGCTCTTAATTCTCTAGGATATATTCCTAGGAGTGGGATTGCTGGATCATATGGTCTTTCTATTTCTAGCTTTCTAAGGAAGTGCCATATCATTTTCCAAAATGGTTGTATCATTTTGCATTCCCACCAGCAGTGCATAAGAGTTCCCATCTCCCTGCAGCCTCTCCAACATTTGTTATTTCCAGTGTTTTTGATTCATGCCAGTAATGCCGGGGTGAGATGGTATCTCATTGTGGTTTTAATTTACATTTCTCTAATGGCTAGTGATCACAAGCATTTCCTCATGTGTTTGTTGGCCGCTTGAATGTCTTCTTTGGTGAAGTGTCTGTTCATTTCCAGAAGTGAAATTCTTAAGAAAAAATGAGAGGAAATGAGATTCAAAATACATGTTTATATTTTCTCTCCATATTTGTAATAGCAGGGTATAAAAATATAGTTTGGTCAGTTGCATAGAAGATCAATCATTTTATTTTATATAAAGTGGTGTAAATGTTTCATATTTGCATTTTATGAAGAAAAGACTACTACAACTTACCAGCTGTTTATAACGCTTGCCAATTTAGGAAAGAGTGGAAGAAAGAGAGAGAAGAGGTTGTTAAGATTGTCTGATGGCTGGTGGTTTCATGGATGTGCACTTTCCTTGGTGATTTGCCCTGACAGTGTAGCTCCAGTGGCGGACAAGGATTCTAACTCAGCAACAAAACTGACATATTGATCCAGGCTAAGCTTGTGGTCAGATAGATTCATAAAGCAGAGCTTCTCTACCCTAAGCCAGCTTCAAAGTCTCCTGGGATCTTATAGAAATGAGATTGCTGGCCCCAATCCAGAGCTATCAAACTTAGGATGCTGGAGACAGATGCCGAGGAAAACAAATGTTGACAAGCACTTAGGTGTATGTATGCTGCTGTCTTGACCCTGATCTGCAGATGAATGTTTGAGAAATAGTGTTGAGAGAACTTTTCACAGATATGAAAATGGGGTATAATCTAGATCAACAGATTTTAGCAATAAATAACCATATGGAAGACGTTTTAGGAGGAGCTGACCACACAACATGAGTGAAATCCGTGTGTATCTGGTCCATAGGCAGTTTAGCTACCCTAGAAGTTATTGTTTACCCAAAGCAAAACTCACTCCATCAGGTATGAATGAGAAATAGATGTTTTACTGAAGATTACATATGGAGATGGAGTTGATATGATGCATAGTATATTAAATCAGCATAGTATGTTTCTTTCTTAATTTTTCTTCTTATCTACCTGCTGGGTTGATTCATTGTTGCACATGGCCTCTAAACCCCTAGGATTATGTCTAAAGCTCCCTAGTTGTATCATCTTGGCCTTTATTTGTATCTCTTTTGTATGCAGAGAAATATAACTCCATCAGCTACTAGTACATTCTCATAGACTTCCAATATTAATTTAAGTTTGTGAAGGCTCAGCAAAATGGAGTTTATAAATACTCCATGTACATTCATAGAAGATGGGAGGCATTATAAACATTTTTTTTTTTTGGTCATATATCATGGGGTAAAGGACCTAGATTTACCCTAAGTAAGGTAGTCTTTATCCTTGGCTCTGGGAAAAACAACCTTTGGAGCAGTTGGGGTGTCTTGGTCTTGGACTTTCAGGCCACATCTAAGAAATTGTGCTGGCGAGTAGGAGCTGGCCAAAATAGAAAAGACTCACTTGGGAGGCAACTTGAACTAGCTTCAGGAGCCCTGATTTAGCCTATCATACAGGACTGGCCGATGACAGCCCTGAACACAGAGTCTCAGAGAGCTTCCTGGTTGATAAGAATATCTGCTCTCAGGCGAGTACTACATCTCTTGGGACATGGAAGCTTCGTGCTGGAAATCCTCTTACACCTCACCATACTAGGCATTTCTTTGTTTGTACCCTTTTTGGTTATAGTAAATCTGTAGTCATAAGTAGGGTATACTCTCTGTGAGTTCTCTGAGTTGTTCCAGCAAATTCTAAAACCCAAAGGGCCAATGGGAGCCAGCAGACCATAAAGTAAGGGTGCTGTATTGACCCCTAAGCTTGTGGCTGGCACCCTGAAGGGGTAGTGGGAAACGAGCCCTGAATTGGTGGGAAGCTGGGCAGAAGATTGGGATGTTGTGTGAACTCCCCAAACTTGGAAAACTTGAGGCTGGCATCTGCCTATTTAGCAGTCAGAAGAATGGTGTCCTTTTAACTTGTGAGTTCTGACCTAGTTCCCTGTAGCTGGGGGCAGAGAGGGAGTGTAGGGGGCAGGGGAGCTGGTGTTGAGGATGTAGAAGTGGGAATCTTAGGATTACATCCATAGCCATACCTTGGGGATTGGATTCATCCTAGTCCATATATATACATACATACATATATATATATATATATATATATATATATATATATGCCTCATTTATGTAAAAAAGTATATATGTAGGCTTTTTTTCATATGAGTGAGATATAATAACTTGATATTTTAAACACACTGTGTAATAGAAAAAATTGACTGCGTTTTGGAAAATGAGGAATTTAGTCAAGAACAAGATAAAAGGCAAGTCCACATCATGGATGTTGGTCGAGAGACAGAGAAACTCAGGCACTGTTTACATTCTGCTAAGCAGCCTTTTAACTTTGTGACCAATTTCCAGGACAAAACTTTCTTGTTCTTATGCAATAGACAGATACCCGAGCAAATTCTGAGTATGGTACCTGAAATCTTAGTAACTGGGCCCCAAGGTCATATAGAGAACAGATGAGCAATACTGTTCTTAGCACAGGATTGCCAATTGAGGAGTAAAAGTCAGGATTTAGTGAGCCCAGAGTGAAACTTGGGGTTTGAGGAGATGAAGATGTCTCCAGAAATTGGTTTTAAGGTACATCTATCAATTTAAATTAGGAGCTGGGCTGAGAGAACACCATCACTGGTATTTTGACCAATTGAGGGTAGATGCTCAATTAGAAAAAGTTTTAAAACTAATTTTTGAAGTAGGAAGAAGTTAAAGATTTCTTTGTTCACCGTGTGATTTTGTTAGTTGCATAAATACTTCTGGTGATATAGCCACATAATTTTTACTACTAAAAAGAAGTACTAAAAAAAAACCTAAGCAGATACTTGAGCATATGGTACTAATATTAAACACCCTTCTGAATCAACATCTTCCAAATCTTTATTTCTAAGTACAGGATACTCCCTATACCTGGTATACAGCCTCCTAACAGAACTTCCAGTAAGCTTGGCATGCAAAGAAAACGTTTTATAGTTTTTCAGCCATGAGCTCAAGAAAATATTTGGATCAAGCTGTGCTAGCCTGGAAATACTAAAAAGAAAAGTGAGGACTGTGTTCATAACTGAGTTACTTTCCTCTTTTTAATGGTTGTGTAATATGCTATATAGCCATGAGATTATTGATGAAGTAAACTGGCTCAGATAAGAATGCCCCTAATATTCAGACTGATCTGTATGCAGGATTACTCTATCTAGCCTTGGGGTATGGAGAGGAAAGTTCAGATTCCAGAAGTTCTAATAAGAAGCTTATTTGCTCAGAGGTTAGTATCTGGAACTGTATGTTCAGCAGTGAGGACTGTGGTCAAGAATTACTCCATTAGTCTTTGGATAATAATACAGATTCTGTGTTGGGTATCTAGTGCTTTGACCTTTGTCAATACCCCTTAAAACAGAAAATATACAAAGGAATCTTGCTTTATTTGCCCAACAGATTATCTGTATCTGGTCTTTCCACCAATCTGAGCCTATTTTTGGCATGTGTCTATATTGAGATCAGCATTGACAATTTCTTATATGATTTTAGAACTTAAAGAGTAGCTTCACATTCGTTATCTCATTGAACCACAAAATGACTAGACATTTTTTCCATTATGAAGAAACAGTGGCTTATGAAAATTAATTTTTCAGGTTACCTTGGTGGTGCAGTGGTTAAAGTGCTCAACTCCTAACCAAAAGGTTAGCGTGGCTGTTCGAACCCACCTGCCATTCCAAGGGGAATAGATGTGGCAGTCTGCTTCTGTAAAGATTTACAGCCTTGGAAATCCTTCAGGGGAGTTCCACTGTGTTCTACAGTGTCACTATGAGTCAGAATCGACTCGACGGCGGTGGGTTTGGTTTTCGGTTTGCAATATAGAAAAGGTTTATAACAAATAATTGGCAAAAAAAAAAAAAAGAAGGAATTCAAAAAAGTGTCTTCCAGGGGTTACATCTGGTCCTTTGATTTCTTCCACTTGCAAGGTCTATAAAGTCATCATTAGTAAAGTAAATGAACAATGAAATTTTATTAATTTCAAATTTCTATTTTTAAGAAAATATGTTTTTTTGGAATGAACATGGTATAGACCCATTTTCTAAAATAAATGTTCGCAATATATCCCATCTGAGTAATGCCTACATGACATCCAGCATTCTGGTAGCATTCTGATTAAAATGCCTTAACTTCAAAGTGTACCAGTTTATTTAAGTACACACCATGGCCAAGAAACACAAAATGCTGGATAACTTGAATCTATAGACAAAAAAATAGAACAATCTATTATTTAATACTTAGGTCTCGGGAAACTGTTTGCCTGTTCACCAATGGCCGAGGTCATGTGGCTTTTCCGTTTCATAGAATAACTGAAAAGGGGGAAAAACAATATCTAACAGAACACTGTGCCTCGGCCACCTCAGTGTAATGCACTTATAGTCCAGGGATGTAGCTCTTGGGTTCCTTTTAGACTTAGCTACGTTTCTCTCTGATCCTCAGTTATTTTCTTACCTAATGTTGGCATGTCCATGTTGTTGGGTGTCATTGAGTCCATTCTAACTCATAGCAACCCCATGAGACAGAGTAGAATTACCCCACAAGGTTTTCTTGGTTGTAATCTTTACAGAAGCAGATTGATCTTTCCTCCCAGAGTTGCTAGTGGGTTTGAACCATCAACTTTTCTGTTAGCAGCCAACTATTTAACCATTGTACCACCAGAGTTCCTATATATATAGTTCATATTAAAAAAAAAAAAAGTATTGGGGGAGAGTCTTTTAAATTCTTTGTAGCAAGAATATTTGAAGTGCAATGAAATTGGCGCATAGGTCCATATTGGGCTCAGGGTGGACAACATCTGGATGTCCAATGAATTCAGGAGAATTCTCTGGAAGATATGTGAATCTCAGATAATCCAAGTCTCTACCCACAGGGCCCCAGGATTACAGGCAGGCCTCAGTGCTATCACAAGCCTTATTATCACATTCTGAAGTAGAACCCACAATTAATCATTGTTCTGACCTTGATTGCCCTGAAGATGATGATAATGAGGTCCCTCCTCTCTGCTTTGCTTCTCTCCTTTTATCTCCTGTAAAATAAAAGGTGCAACTCAAGCAAGGGTGCTGACTTGGGTAAAGGTGGTAACTTAAGATACATTCCACCCTAATCCTGCTTCATTAAAATCACAGTTCATTAGCATCACAAAATGGAGGATAATTACATGAGATCACAAAATGGAGGACATCCACACAATACTGGGAATCATGGCCTAGATCCAGAGAAAGAATGATGCCAAGACAAATGGAGAACTCTAAGAAATGCAGGGCCCACATATGCTGAAAGGAGACAAAGACCTTCCCCCAGAGCCAACAGAGAGAGAAAGCCTTCCCCTCGATTATTTCTCTTGTTCTTATTGATGTGCAGGAGTTCTTTACATATTCTGTATATGATGCCTTTCTTAGGTACGTATAGGAAAAATATCATGTCCTTTTATGCCACTTATCTTTTCCCTATCATAAAAGTGTGTTTTAATAAACAAAAGTTCTTAATTTTAATGAAGTCCAGTATATCAATTACTGAATTTTACGGTGAATGTTTGAAAGTCTGCTTACCCTAACAACATGACGATATTATATATATTATACATATAGCATATATATATATAATATATATAATCTGTTTTTGGTGAAAGTTTACACAACAAATTAGGTTCCCATTTAACAACTGCTATGCACATTGTTAAGTGAAATTGGTTACAATTTTCTCAATGTGTCAGCTTTCTCACTATTTCCATTCTGGTTGTTTCATTTCCATTAATCTAGCTTTCCTGCCCCTCTTTACATTCTCATCTTTGCTTTAGAGTAAATTCTGATCATTTGGTCATTCCATTTAGATGATTTTTTAAAGGAGCACAGTACTCTGGGGTGATATTGTTTATTTTATGAGCCAATCTGTTACTTAGCTGAAAAGTGACATCCGGGAGTGGTTTCAGTTCCAAATTTAGAGGGTATCTCAGGGTAATAGTCTTGGGGGTTCCTCTAGTCTTTACCAATCCAGTAAGTCTGGCCTTTTTAAGAATATGAGTTTTGTTCTACATTTTTCTCCCATTCTATCTGAGACCATCTATTGTGTCTTTGATCAGAATGGTCAGTAGTGGTAATCAGCACCATCTAGTTCTTCTGGTCTCAGGATAGACGAGGCCATGTTTGGTGCAGGCTATCAATCCTGTAGACTTGTTTCTTTTTGAGTATTTTCTTTTCTCCTCTCTCTTTTACTCCAGATGAGTATAGGCCAATATTTGTACCTTAGATGGCCACTCACAAGCTTTTAAGGTCCCAGATGCTACTCACCAAACTGGAAAGTACAACATAAACTTTATGAACAATGTTATACCAATTGACTGAGTTGTTCCATAAGACTTTGGTCCTAAACCTTCAACCCCAGTAAACTAATCCTGTGAGGTGTTTGGTTATGTCTAACAATTATCTGTAACTATGCCCCCTATGTGCTTTATTATATATCCGAATATACGTGCAACACACAAAAACATGTTTATACACTTGCCTACAGATACACCTATACGTGCACACACATATACTCATATATGTCTTCTTATACACACATATGCATACCTATCTACCTAAGTAACCACACATATATTTTTTGGTTGTTATTACTACTGTTGCAAAATTGTATATGTTATAGCATATAGCATTTACCAAACTCATCCCTTGTTCTTGTGTACTTCTTACTGTCATCATTTACCTTGGTCAAGTTATTTAGACTTCACCCATATTTGATACTGCCTTTCCCGTTATGAAAAATAACAACTTCTTCTGTCTTGGAAGAAGTACAGCCAGAATACTCCTTAGAAGCAAGGATGGAGAAGACATCATGCTTCATAAAGTAGAGGGTCAGCAAAAAAAGAAGACGACCTTCAACAAGATGGATTGACACAGTGGCTGCAACAATGGGCTCAAACATAGCAATGATTGTGAGGGTCACACAGGACCTGGCAGTGTTTCCTTCTGTTGTATAGGGTCGCTATGAGTCGTAACTGACTCAATGGCACCTAAAAACAGACACAAAGACTATCTAGAAAGTGATTTCCCCCTCCCTCCCTGTCCCTTCCCTGGTAACCACCAAAGAATGCTGTTTTCTGTATGTATACTTGTTCTCGTCTTTTTATAAAAGTGAGACTATACAATATTTGTTCTTTTGTGATTGACTTATTTCACTCAACATAATGTCCTCCAGATTCATTCATGTTATGTTTCTAGAACTCATCATTATTCTTTATAGCTGCATAATATTCCATTTATGTATGTACCACATTTTGTTTATCCGTTGATCTGTGAATGGGCACGTAGGTTGCTTCCATTTTTTGCCATTGTAAATAATGCTGCAGTGATTATAGAGGTGCATATGTCTATTTGTGTCACTGCTATTAGATCTCTAGAGTATATACCTAGGAGTGGGATTGCTCGATCATAGGGTATTTCTATTTCTAGCTTTCTGAGGAAGCGCCATGTCATTTTTCATACTGGTTGTACCATTTTACAATCCCACCAGCAGTAAATAAGAGTTCCAATCGCCTTACGATCTTGCCAGCATTTGTTGTTTTTGTTTTTATGATCAGTGCCTTTTGCAGGGGTGAGATGGTATCTCATTGCAGTTTTGATTTGCATCTCTCTAATGGCTACTGACCACTAGCATCTTTTCAAGTGCTTGTTGGTTGTTTGACTGTCCTCTTGGGTGAAGTGTCTGTTCATGTCCTTTGCCCATTTTTTTAATTGGAATATTTGTGTTTTTGTTGTTGATTTGTTGAAGTTTTCTGTATATTTTAGAGATTAGACCCTTATCAGCTATGCCATTTACAAAGATTTTTTCCCAGTATATAAGTTCTCTTTTGATAAAGTCTTTTGATGAGCATAATTATTTAATTTTAAGGAGATCCCAGTTATCTAATTTGTCTTCTGTTGTTTGTTCACTTGTAGTTGTGTTTAATAGTTTATTTCTGAAAAAAATTATGTCCCATAGTTTTGTCCCTATGTTATCTTCCACGAACTTTATAGCTTTAGTGTTAACGTTTAGGCCTTTGATCCATTTTCAGTTATTTTTTTGTATATGGTGTGTGATATGAATTCTGTTTCATTTTTTGCAAATGGATATCCAATTTTGGCAGCTCCATTTATTAGACTGTTTCTTCCCCATTGAATGGACATTGACCCCTTGTTGAAAATCAGCTGCCCATAGATGGATGTGTTTACTTCTACATTTTCAGTTCTATTCTGTTGGTCTGTGTGTCTGTCACTGAACCATTACCATGCTATTTTTATTATTGTGGCTGATAGTAGATTTTGAGATCGAGAAGTGTGAGGCTTCCAACTTCGTTCTTCTTCTTCAATATTGCTTTATCTATTTGGAGCCTATTTCCTTTCCATATAAAGTTGGTGAGTAGTTTTTCCATTTCTGTAAAGAAAGTTGTTGGGATTTGGATTGGGATTGCATAATATCTATAGATCATTTTGGGCAGTAATGACATTTCCACAATGTTAAGTCTTCTAATCCATGAGCGTGGAATTTTTTTCCTTTTACGTAGATCTCTTTTAGTTTCTTGCAGAAGTGTTTTATAATTTTCATTGTATAGGTCTTTTACATCCCTGGCTAAGTTTATTCCTTTTGAGAGTACATGAAAATGTTCGTATAAGCTATCTTCTAGAATCTTTTAATTTCCACATTTAGAACTATGATTCATCTTTTGTTGTTTTTTGTAAATAATTTGTTGTAAGAATAATATTTTTCCATGTAAATATCCAATTACTCCAATACCATTTATTGAAAAGATTGAGTTTCTATGATGCCTTTGTTATAAATCAAGTGACCATATCTGATTGTGTCATTCCTGAATTTTCCCTTTGGTTTCATTAAACATTATTTCAATCTTTACATCATCTGTCTAGATTATTACAGATTTATAATAAGTTTTGAAGTGCAGCAGGAAAGGAAAAAATGATGAAGTAAAAGCTGAACAAAAGATTTCAGAGGGCGGCTTGAGAAGACAAAGTAAAGTATTATGATGACATGTGCAAAGACCTGGAGATAGAAAACCAAAAGGGAAGAACATGCTCAGAATTTCTCAAGCTGAAAGAACTGAAGAAAAAATTCAAGCCTCAAGTTGCAATACTTAAGGATTCTAAGCAGAAAATATTAAATGACTTAGGAAGCATCAAAAGAAGATGGACGAAATAGAAGGTCACTATACCAAAAAGAATTGGTAGACATTCAACCATTTCAGGAGGTAACATAAGAACAGGAACTGATGATACTGAAAGAAGAAGTCCAAGCTGCACCGAAGGCATTGGAGAAAAACAAGGCTCCAGGAACTGACAGAATACCAATTGAAATGTTTCAACAAACAGATGCAGTACTGGAAGTCCCCACTCGTCTATGCCAAGAAATTTGGAAGACAGCTACCTGGCTAACTGACTGGAGGAGATCCATATTTGTAACCTTTCCAAATCCAACAGAATGCAGAAATTATTGCACAATATCATTAATATCAGACGCAAGTAAAAATTTTTCTGAAGATCATTCAAAAGTGATTGCAGCAATACATCAACAGGGAACTTCCAGAGATTCAAGTCAGATTCAGAAGAGGACATGGAACAAGGGATACCATTTCTGATGACAGATGGATCATGGCTGAAAGCAGAGAATACCAGAAAGATGTTTATCTGTGTTTTATTGACTATGCAAAGGCATTCAACTCTATGGATCATAACAAATTATGGATAACATTGCAAAGAATGGAAATCCCGAATACTTCATTGTGCTCATGAGGAAACTGTACATAGACCAAAAGGCAGTCGTTTGATTAGAAGAAGGGGATACTGCATGATTTAAAGTCAAGAAAGGTGTAGATCAGGGTTATATGCTTTCACTATACCTATTTAATCTATACGCTGAGCAAATAATCCGAAAAGCTGGACTATATGTAGAAGAATGGAGCATCAGGATTGGAGGAAGACTGATTAACAACCTGCATTATGCAAATGACACAGGCTTGTCTGCTGAAAGTGAAGACTTGAACCACTTACTGATAAAGATCAAAGACCACATCCTTCAGTATGGATTACACCTCAACATAAAGAAAACAAAAATCCTCACAACTGCACCAATAAGCAACATCATGATGAATAGAGAGAAGATTGAAGTTGTCAAGGAGTTTGTTTTACTTGGATCCACAATCAACACCCATGGAAGCAGCAATCAAGAAACCAAAAGACGTATTGTAGTGGGCAAAATGGCTGCAAAAGACCTCTTTAAAGTGTTTAAAAGCAAAGATGTCACCTTGAGGACTAAGGTGTGCCTGACACAAGCAATGGTGTTTTCAATCACCTCAAATGCATGAGAAAGCTGGGTGATGAATAAGGAAGACCAAAGAAAAACCGATGCCTTTGAATTGTGGTGTTGGCGAAGAATATTGACTATACCATGGACTGCCAAAATAACAAACAGACCTGTCTTGGAAGAATACAGTCAGAATGTTCCTCAGAAGCAAGGATGGCAAGACTATGTCTCACATACTTTGGACAAGTTATCAGGAGAAATCAGTCCCTGGAGAAGGACATCATGATTGGTGCAGTAAACGGTCAGCAAAAGAGAAGAAAACCCTCCACGAGATGGATTGACTCAGTGGCTGCAACGATGGGCTCAAGCATAGCAACAATTGTGAGGACGGCGCAGGACCGGGCAGTGCTTCCTTCTGTTGTGCTTAGGGTCTCTATGAGTCCAAACTGACTCAAGGCACCTAACAACAACAATAACATAACAAGTTTTGAAATGTGGCAGTTTAAACCTTCCAATTTTATTCTTCTTCTTCAAGGTTCTCCGAACTATCTTTTGTCCTTGATTTTTCTAAATAAATTGTGAAATCAGCTTGGCAATTTTCAAGCCCCACCCCCCGAAATAAATGCTAATATTTTGACTCAGATTGCTTTGAGCTTATAAATTATGTGTGACTGGACATCTTAACAATATTGAGACTTCCAAACCATTCACATAATATTTTTATTCATTTACGTTTTTAAAAATTTCTTTTAGAAATATTTTATAGTTTTTAATGATAAAGTTCATGGGAGAAAAAATAGGGACAACACTAGGATCCCTAACACATAGCATAAACAAAACATGAACCATAAATAACAATGCACAAGCACCGGAAGAGAGACTAGATAACTGGGAGCTCCTAAAAATCAAACACTTGTGCACATCAAATGACTTCACCAAAAGAGTCAAAAGACAACCTACAGATTGGAAAAAAAAATTCGGCTACGACAAATCCGATCAGTGTCTAATCGCTAACATCTACAAGATACTGCAAAACCTCAACAACAAAAAGACAAATAAACCAATTAAAAAATGGGCAAAGGACATGAACAGGCACTTCACCAAAGAAGACATTCAGGTGGCTAACAGACACATGAAGAAATGCTCACGATCATTAGCCATTAGAGAAATGCAGATGGAAACTACAGTGAGATATCATCTCATCCCAACAAGGCTAGCATTAATCCAAAAAACACAAAATAGCAAATTCCAGAGAGGTTGTAGAGAATGGAACACTTATACACTGTTGGTGGGAATGTAAAATGGTATAATCACTTTGGAAATCAATTTGGCACTTCCTTAAAAAGCTAAAAATAGAAGTACCATACCATCCAGAAATCCCACTCCTTGGAATATATCCTAGAGAAACAAGAGCCGTCACACGAATAGGTACATGCACAACTAATGTTCATTGCAGCACTGTTCACAATAGCAAAAAGATGAAAACAACCTAGGTGCAAATCAACAGATGATTAGATAAAGAAATTATGGTATATTCACACAATGGAATACTACGTAACAATAAAGAATGATGAAGCCATGAAACTTTATAACATGGAGGAATCTGGAGGGCATCTTGCTAAGTGAATTTAGTCAGTCACAGAAAGACAAATATTGTATAAAACCGCTATTATAAGAACTCAAGAAAAGGTTTAAGCACAGAAGAAAACATTCTTTGATGGTTATGAGGGTGGGGAGGGAGAGTGAGGTTTATTCACTAACTAGATAGTAGACAATAATTATCTTAGGCAAAGAGAAGGACAGCACACACTACAGCAGAAGTCAGCACAACTGGACTAAACCAAAGCTAAGAAACTTCCTGAATACAATCAAACAGTTGGAGGGGACAGAGTAGCAGGGGGCAGGGGTCTGGGGACCATGCTTTCAGGGGACGTCTAGGTCAATTGGCATAACAAAGTATATTAAGAAAATGTGCTACTTCCTACTTTGGTGAGTGGTGTCTGAGGTCTTAAAAGCTTGAAAGCAGCCATCTAAGATGCATCAATTGGTACCAACCACCTGGAGTAAAGAATGAAGAACACCAGAAATACAAGGCAAGTATTACCCCAAGAGACAGAAAGGGCCACATAAACCAGAGACTTCATCAGCCTGAGACCAGAGGAACTAGATGGTGCCCGGCTACCACCAATGACCGCCCTGACAGGGAACACAACAGAGAGTCCCTGACGGAGCAGGAGAAAAGTGGGGTGCAGAACTCAAATTCTAGTAAAAAGACAAGACTTAATGGTTTGACTAAGACTGGAGGAATCCCAGAAAGTATGGGCGCCGGACTCTCTGTCAGCCCAGAACGAAAACAATTTACGAGGCCAACTCTTCAAAGACTGGACTGGAATGTGGGACTAAAATGATACTCGTGAAGAGTGTGCTTCTTAGCTCAGGTAGATACATGAAAGTAAATGGGCAGCTTCTGTCCAGAGGTGAGATGGGAAGGCAGAGAGGGTTAGGAGCTGGTTGAATGGACACGGGAAATCAGAGGTGGAAAGGAGGAGTGTGCTGTCACAGTATAGGGAAGCAATTAGGGTCACATAACAGTGTATGTATAAATTTTTGTATAAGAGACTAACTTGAAATGTAAACTTTCACTTAAATTACAACAATAAACAAAAAAATTTATAGTTTTTAGTTTAAGATATCTTGCATATCTTCATTAGAATTATTTCTAAGTTTTTGATGCTATTATAAATTTTAAAGTCTTTTATTTTCCAGTCTATAAAATTATAATTGATTTCAATATATTTACCATTACTTATTCTAATAGTTTATTTGTAGATTATTTTACATTTCTACATATGAAATTCTGTCATCAGAAAATAAACATTTTTTAATTTTTTCTTTTTGGTATTAACATTTATTTATTTATGTTATAATAATAATTTATGACTACACTGAACTCAGAAAATCTAATAATTTAATTAGATTTAAAATCTAATAATAATTTTAACTTGTTTTAACTAATTTTAATTTTATGTCTGTCTGTGAGTATATTTTAAAACTATCGGTTTGGATAACTTCATCTATCTCCAAGAGAAGATAAAAATTCATCCTAAAGTACATAGTTCTTCTTTGAAACTGTATTTATTTTTTATTATTGTGCTTCAGATGAAGGTTTACAGAACAAATTAGCTTCTTGTTAAACAGTTAGTACATACATTGTTTTATGACATTAGTTACCACCCGCACGACATGTCAACACTCTCCCTTCTCAGCCTTGGGTTCCCTATTACCAGCTTTCCTGTCCCCTCTTGCCTTCTAGTCCTTGCCCCTGGTCTGGTGTGCCCCTTTAGTCTCCCTTTGTTTTATGGGCCTGTCTAATCTTTGGCTGAAGGGTGAAACCCTGGAGCGACTTCATTACTGAGCTAAAAGGG
This sequence comes from Dugong dugon, assembly GCA_030035585.1. Lineage (NCBI taxonomy): Eukaryota > Metazoa > Chordata > Mammalia > Sirenia > Dugongidae > Dugong > Dugong dugon. The sequence continues at coordinate 191,682,867 of CM057463.1, read as the reverse complement.
TGTCCGGGGGCCATACTCTCAGTGTCTCTCCAGTCTGTCAGGCCAGTGAGTCTGATCAATTTTTTGGGTTTAGAATTTTTTTATACATTTTTCTCCAGCTGTGTTCAGGATCCTCTATTGTGATCCCTGTCAGAGTAGTCAGTGGTGGTAACTAGGCACCATCTAGTTGTACTGGACTCAGTCTGGTGAAGAATGTGGTAGTTGTGGTCCATTCATCCTTTGAACTAATCTTTTCCTTGTGTCTTTAGTTTTCTTCATTTCCCATTGCTCCTGAAGGGGGGAGGCCAGTGGAGTATCTTAGATGGCTGCTCACAGGCTTTTAAGACTCGAGATGTTCCTCACCAAAGAAGAACGTAGAATACTTTCTTTATAAACATAGTGTTAGGTGCCATTGACTTGACTCCAACTCATAGCGACCCTATGTACAACAGAACCAAACACCGCCCAGTCCTCAGAATCGTGTTATGCTTGAGCCCATCGTTGCAGCCACTGTGTCAATCTATCTCCTTGAGGATCTTCCTCTTTTTTGCTGACCCTGTACTTGACCAAGCATGATGTCTTTCTCCAGGGACTGATCCCTCCTGACAACATGTCCAAAGTACGTGAGACATAGTCTTGCCATCCTTGCTTCTAAAGAGCATTCTGGTTGTACTTCTTCCAAGACAGACCTGTTCATTGATTTGTCAATCCATGGTATTTTCAATATTCTTCACCAACACCACAATTCAAAGGCATCAATTCTTCTTTGGTCTTCCTTATTCATTGTCCAACTTTTGCATGCATATAAGGCGATTGAAAATACCATGGCTTGAGTCAGGTACACCTTAGTCTTCAAGGAAACGTCTTTGCTTTTCAACACCTTTATAAACTATGTTATGTCAGTTGAGCTAGACATCCCCTGAGACCATGGTCCCCACGGCCCTCAGCCCAGTAATTTGGTCCCTCAGGGAGTTTGGATTTGTCTATGGAGCTTCCATGACCTTGCCTTGTACAAGTTACGCTGGCTTCCCCAGTACTGTGTACTGTCTTATCCCCATTCACCAAAGTTAACACATATCTATTTTCCATCCCCAAACCTCCCCTCCCTCATAACCATCAAAGATTGTTTCTTTTTGTGTGTAAACCTTTTCATGAGTTTTTATAGTAGTGGTCTCATACAGTATTTGTCCTTTTGTGATTGAGTTATTTCACTCAGCTAATGCCCTCCAGATTCATCCATGTTGTGAGATGCTTCACAGATTCATCATTGTTCTTTAGCTTTTCGTAATACTCCGGCATATGTATGTACCATAGTTTGTTTATCCATTCATCCTTTGATGGGTATCTAGGTTGTTTCCATCCTTTTTGCTGTTGTTAACAATGGTACAATAAACTTAGGTGTGCATATGTCTATTCATGTGACAGGTCTTATTTCTCTAGGATATATTCCTAGGAGTGTGTCATGGATTGAATTGTGTCCCCCAAAAATATGTGTCAACTTGGTTAGGCTATGATTCCCAGTATTGTGTGTTTGTCCTCCATTTTGTGATTGTTGTAATTTTCCTGTGTTATAAATTCTAATCTCTGCCTGTAGTTAATGAGGCTGGATTAGATTATGTTAAAGAGAACTAGAGTGGGATGTAACACCCTTACCCAGTCACATCCCTGATCCAATGTAAAGGGAATTTTCCTGGGGTGTGGCCTGTACCACCTCTTATCTCTTGTAAGAGATAAAAAGAAAGGGAAGCAAGCAGAGCGATGGGGACCTCATACCAGTAAGAAAGCAGTGCCGGGAGCAGAGTGTATCCTTTGGACATGAGGTTCCTGCGCCAAGATGCCCTCAGACTAAGGGAGGACTGATGCATCACCAGGACTTTCTTCCAGAGCCAGCAGAGAAAGAAAACCTTCCCCTGGAGCCAGAGCCCTGAATTCGGACTTCTAGCCTACTGGACTGTGAGAGAATAAACTCTTTCTTAAAGCCATCCACTTGTGGTATTTCTGTTAGAGCAGCACTAGATGACTAAGACATAGTGGGATTGCTGAGTCATATGGTATTTCTATTTCTAGCTTTCTAAGGAAGTGCCATATCGTTTTCCAGAATGGTTGTACCATTTTGCATTCCACCAGCAGTGCATAACAGTCTCAATCTCCTGCAACCTCTCCAAGATTTGTTATTTTCTGTTTTTTTTAATTCATACCAGTAATACTGGGGTGAGATGGTATTTCATTGTGGTTTTGACTTGCATTTCTTTCATGGCTAGTGATCACGAGCATTTCATGTGTCTGTTAGCTGCTTCAGTGTCTTCTTTGGTGAAATGTTTTTTCATTTTCTTTACCTATTATTTAATTGGATTATATGTCTTTTTGTCGTAGAACTGTTGGATTCTCCTGTAGATTTTAGAGAGTATATCTTTGTCAGATTTTTCATAGTCAGAAATTTTTTTCCCAGTTTGTAGGTTCTCTTTTCACTATTTTGGTGAAGTCTTTTGATGAGCATGAGTGTTTAATTTTTAGAAGATTCCGGTTATCGAGTTTATCTTCTGGAATTTGTGTGTTGTTAGCTATGGTTTGCATCCTGTTAATGCTGTGTTTTAGGGCCTCTTGCCTTGATCCTATTTTTTCTTCTATAATCTTTATAGTTTTTGGTTTTATATTTAGGTCCTTGATCCATTTTGAATTAGTTTTAGTATACGGTGTGAGGTATGGGTCCTGTTTCTTTTTTTTGCAGGTGGACATCCGGTTTTGCCAGCACCATTTGTTAAAAAGACTGTCTTTTCCTCATTTGATGGACTTTGGGCTCTTCTTGAAGATTAGGTGACTGTAAGTGGAAGGATTTACATCTGGGTTCTCAATTCTGTTCCATTGGTCAATGTATCTGTCATTTTACCAGTACCGCGCTGTTTTGACTACCACAGCTGTATAGTAGGTTCTGAGGCCAGGTAGTGTGTGTCCTCCTACTTGGTTCTTCTTCTTCAAAAGTGCTTTAGGTATCCAGGGACTCTTCCCTTTCCATATAAAGTTAATGATTAGTTTTTCCATCTCTTTAAAGAATGTTGTTGGTATTTGGATCAGGATTACATTGTACTTTTAGATTGCTTTGGGTAGAATTGTCATTTTCACAATGTTGATTCTATCTATCCGTGAGCATGGTATGTTTTTCCATTTATGTCTATCTCTTTTGGTTTCTTGCAGTAATGTTTTGTAGTTTTCTTTGTATAAGTCTTTTACATCCCTGGTTATATTTATTCCTAAGTATTTTATTTTTTTAGGGGCTATTATAAATGGCATTGTTTTCCTGATTTCAAATTTGTCATTCTCTTTATTGGTATATAGGTATCCAACTTATTTTTGTATGTTTATCTTGTATCCTGCTCCTGTACTGGATCTTTCTATTAGTTCTGGTAGTTTTCTCATGGAGTCTTTTGAGTTTTCTATGTAGAGTATCATATTATCTGCATATAGAGACAGTTTAACTTCTTCATTACCAATTCGGATGCCCTTTATTTCTTTTTCTTGCCCTATTGCTCTAGCTAGGACTTCCAGCACAATGTTAACTAGGAGTGGTGATAAAGGGCATCCTTGTCTTGCTCCTGTTCTCAAGGGGAATGTTTTCAGCCTCTCTCCATTAAGAATGATGTTGACTGTTGGTTTGGATAGATACCCTTTATTATGTTGAGGACTTCCCTTCTACACCTATTTTATTCAGAGTTTTTATCAGGAATGGGTGTTAGACTTTGTTGAATGCCTTTTCTGCAATGATTGAGATAATCATGTGATTGTTCTATTCTCTTTTATTTATGTGGTGGATGACATTGATTGATTTTCTAATGTTGAACCAACCTTGCATACTTGGTATGAATCCAATTTGGTCGTGGTGTATTATTTTTTTTGATACAATGCTGAATTCTATTAGCTAGAATTTTGTTGAGAATTTTTACATCTATATTCATGAGAGATATTGGTCTGTAATTTTCTTTTTTTGTGGTGTCTTTGCCTGCTTTTGTTATTAAGGTTATGCTGGCTTCATAGAATGAATGTGGAAGTATCCCTTCCTTTTCTATGCTCTGGAAGAGTTTGAGTAGTATTGGTGTAAGCTCTTCTCTGAATGTTTAGTAGCATTTTCCAGTGAAGCCATCTGGGCCAGGGCTTTTTTGGGGGTAGAGTTTTTTTTTCCTTTTCATTCTCTTCTCTTGTTATGGGCCTGTTCAGGTTTTTAACATCATTTTGTGTCAGTTTAGGTGGGTAGTGTGTTTCTAGAAATTTGTACATTTCATCTAGGTTTTCAAATTTGTGGGAGTATAGTTTTTCACAGTACTTTGTTATGATCCTTTTTATTTCAGTTGGATCTGTTGTAATGTTCCTCATTTCATTTCTTATTTGGGTTATTTGCATCCTCTCCTGTTTTTCTTGTGTCAATTTGCCCACTTGTTTGTCAATTTTGTTGACCTTTCAAAGAACTAACTTTTGATTTTGCTGACTCTTTCTATTGTTTTTCTATTCTCTATTTCATTTATTTCTGCTCTGATCTTTATTATTTCCTTTATTCTGGTGGCTGTGGGCTTCTTTTGCTGTTCTCTTTCTATTTGTTTAAGTTGTGTAGCCAATGTTTGATTTTATTCCCTTTTTCTTTTTTGATGAGTGTGTCTATTGCTATAAATTGACTTCTGAGCACTGCCTTTGCTGTATCGCAAAGGTTTTGGTATGATGTGTTTTCATTGTCCTTTGATTCTAGGAACTTTTTGATTCCATCTTTGATTTCGTTTATTACCCAGTGTTTTGAAGCACAGTGTTATACAGTTTCCATGTAATTGATTTTATTTCCTTGTTCTTCCTGTTGTTAATTTCTATTTTGATGGTGTTGTGGTAAGAGAAGATATTTTGTATTATCTCAATGTTTTGGATTTTGTTGAGGGTTGTTTTATGGCCTAAGATGTAGTCTGTTCTGGGGAACATTACATGTGTGTTGGAAAAGAATGTGTACTTCACAGCTGTTGGTTGGAGTTTTCTCTAAATGTCTATGAAATCAATTTGGCTGATTGTAGCCTTTAGATCTTCTGTATCTTGGTTGAGTTTCTTTCTAGAGTTTCTATCCTTTACTGAGAGTGGTGTGTTGAAGTCTCCTACTATTATTGTGGGACTGTCAATTTCTTTTTTCAGTGCTGTTTGAGTTCGTTTTATGTATTTTGGAGCCCTGTCATTGGATGCATAGATATTTATTGTGGTTATGTCTTCATGATGGATCATCCCTTTAATTACTGTATAATGCCCTCTTTTGTCTTTTATAGTGGATTTTTTTTTTAATCTATTTTATCTGAGATTAGTATTGCCACTCTTGCTCTTTTTTGGTAGCTGTTTGCTTGATATATTTTTTTTCCATCCTTTGATTTTTAATAAATTTATGTCTTTCTTTCTAGGGTGTGTCTTTTGTAGACAGCATAGTGATGGATTCTGGTTTTGTTTTTTGTTTTTTTTAATCCATTCTGTCACTTTTTGTCTCTTTATGGGTGTATTTAGTCCATTTACATTCATTATAATTATTGATAGGTGTGTGTTTCTTGCTGTTAGTTTGTATAGTTTGTAGTACTTTTGTGTGTGTGTGTGTGTTGCTGACTTTTTTTTTTTTTTTGTTCTTCCTCTTACACTCGTGTGCTGAACTCCTTTTGTTTGTGGATTTTTTTAATTTCTTTTGTTTTTATAGATTTTGTGTTTACTGAGTCTTTATGTTTTTCTTCTTTATTTTTATGAGTAGGTTTGTTAACTTTCTTTGTGGTTACCTTGAAATTTACCCTTATCTTCCTAAGTTTGAACCAGTGTTTTATTATTTGGTATAGCCTTGCCTTCCTCTCCATTAGAAAGATCTATTCCTACACCATGTATTCTCTCTTTTATTGTTCTAACATTGTTGTCATTTACAGCTTAACCTCTCTGGTTCCCTTTTGTAAATCTTTTACTTTTGGTTAATCTTTGAGAGTTCATTTCATTTGTTGGTATCTGGCTGGTGCTATCTTGTGTCCTAGGTTCAGGCTGTCGTCTGATGTTGTTTGTTCTGAAACCAAAGGACTCCCTTTAATAATTCCTGTAAATTCGGTTTGGTTTTTACATATTCCTTTAATTTCTGTTTATCTGGAAATGTCCTAATTTCACCATCATATTTGAATGAGCGTTTTGCAGGGTATATTATTCTTGGTTGGCAATTTTTTTTCCCTAAGTTTTATATACATAATCCCATTGCCTTCTTGCCTGCATGGTTTCTGCTAAGCAGTCAGAGCTTAGTCATATTGTTTCCCCTCTGTATCTGACTTTTCATTTTTAAGGAGCTGTTCTCAGGATTCTTTCTTTGTCTTTGGTTTTAGCGAGTGTACTTATGATATGTCTTGGTGACTTTCTTTTCGGGTCTTTTTGAGTCTTTGCTGTGGAGGGATGGCACAGTGCTTCTGTCTGTAATGCCACGTTGGCTCTGCCTCCTCTTCTTAGAAACTTTAAATGATAAAAAACATAAACGTGTTGGCCAGTGTCTGTAAAAATGCACCGCTAACAGCAATCGTGTGGCAAAAAAAGAAAAAATCATCAAATGATGACCGATCAAATGGCAAATTAAACAAATGAATCATTTAAAAAAATACTGGAGAACTTAGTTAGCATATTCAATATTGAACCATATTAATTTTGTTTCAACTGCCTGAATCTTTTTACTATTTTTTTTTAAATCACTAAATTATTAACAGTAATAGACTAACTGTTATAACTAACCTAAGTACATTATTATAAAAAATTTTCAAGGCTTCTGCTTCAAGTAAAATGGAGTAAATATACTTTTTACTATTCCTTGCACTGTTGTTGTTGTTAGGTGCCATCGAGTCAGTTCTGACTCATAGCGGCCCTGTGTACAGCAGAACAAAACACTGCCTGGTCCTGTGCCATCCTCACAATCATTGCTATGCTTGAGCCCGTCATTGCAGCCACTGTGTCAATCCAGCTCATTGAGGGTCCCCCTCTTTTTTTGTGACCCTCTTCTTTACCAAGCATGATGTTTTTCTCCAGGGACTGGTGTTTCCTGATAAAACTAAAAACTCATTGCCGATGAGTCGATTCTGACTCATTATGATCCTATAGGACAAAGTAGAACTGACCTGGAGGATTTCCAAGGAGTGGATAGTGGATTCAAACTGCTGACCTTTTGGTTAACAGCCAAATAATTAACCACTGCACCACCAGGGATACCTCCTGATAACATGTCCAAAGTATGTGAGACAAAGTCTCCCCATCCTCCCTTCTAAAGAGCATTCAAGATGTACTTCTTCCAAGACAGATTTGTTTGTTTTTCTGGCAGTCCATGGCATGTTCAATATTCTTCGCCAACACCATCATTCAAAGGCATCAGTTCTTCTTTGGCCTTCCTTATTCGTTGTCCAGCTTTCACATCATATGAGGTGATTAAAAACACCATGACTTGGGTCAGGTACACCTTAGTCCTCCAAGTGACATCATTGCCTTTTAACACTTTAAAGTGATCTTTTGGAGCAGATTTGTCCAATGCACTATGTAGTTTGATTTCTTAACTGCTGCTTCCATGGGTATTGATTGTGGAGCCAAGTAAAATGAAATCCTTGACAACTTCAATATTTTTTTTTTCCGTTTATCATGATGTTGCTTATTGGTCCAGTTGTGAGGGTTTTTGTTTTATATTGAGGTGTAATCCATACTGAAGGCTGTAGTCTTTCATCTTCATCAGTAAGTGCTTCAAGTCCTCTTCGCTTTCTGCAAGCACAATTGTGTCATCTGCATACTGCAGGCTGTTACTGAGTCTTCCTCCTATCCTGATGCTGGCATCAGAATTCCTCTCATTAAATCTAAAACCCTGGCTATTACGAACAAAACAAACAAAAGAAGACCTGAAAGGTAGAGACAAGAAGACAGAACAGCTAGGGACCTCAGGAACATCACAGAGGTGAGTTTTTTGTGGTTTCTTTGTGATTCAGATATCCCAGACTTGGAGCTGAGGAAGGCCGGTAACCTGGAAAGACCAAAACGCACAGAGAAAAAAAAAATCCCTGAGTAAAGCCTATTCTTTCTAGTCAAAGGAACAATAAAGGGGCAGCCAATAAGGCAGAAATATTTTGTTTTTAAATTTTTGAAATATCCAGCGAAACACTAGAAAAAAAATAATGGCCTCCACACCACCCATGCCATGAAAGGCTGGGTAGGAAACCTAGACTTTCACTCCTTGCAGACTGTAACAAGAAATCCTAACCGACTACTACGTGTATAGTGTCAGAGAGGCTGTGCAGGGAACAGGAACTTACATCCCCAGTGTGGTACATAGTGCCCTCTCCCACCCACACACAATGCAGACCATCTAAAGAGCCTAGACCTTCGCCGCTACCCAGCAGTAATTACGTGCAATTCCTTCTCCTTTTGGGATAGTGTCAGAGAAGACCTAGCCATGAATCCAGACTTTCACATCCACTCAGCAATTACCCTCCACGGTGTCAGTGGAGGCTACACAGAAGCAGTAACAAGGCAATTCTGCTTCTCCAAGCTTGAGAGCTATCAGTGGAGGCCCAGTGGGGAGTTTGAAATTCTACCTCTGCAGAGCAGTAACAGGGAGCTACTACTTCGGGTGCCAATGGAGGTTGAATGGAAACCCAGGAATTCTACCCTCAAACGATTGTAAGGATGTAATGTTTGCATATTGCTATTAGAGTTATTTTCCTGAATCACAGTTCTGACTGCACCGAGGATCATCTTTCTATTGCTTATTGAACTAAGTCCAAACTCAGTTTAATAGGACATTTAAGCTCATCCAAACCCAATCTCTAACTTAACTTTGCAATAAGGTACCTTATTATTCACTTTATACATCCTGCACACACCTTAAACTGTACTATTTCTATGCCTCATACCCACCCCTATGAGTCAGAATCAACAAGTTTTTGTTGTTGTTGTTGTTTTTGGTTAACGATACTTGTAACTTATTCTAGGAACTCTTTATCCATTTTCTAATTATTAAAATTATATTTATTCTTCAAAGACTGCCTCGGGATTATTTATTCCATTCACTCACTATAATCTTACACAAAGTGAAGAATATTTATTTTTTCTCAGCTTTGAATTTTACTTATTTATTCTACTTATATGGTACTGAACACATCATGCTGTCTACTGTAGTCATTGCTGTAAACTTTTCTCTTCCCTGATAGACTAAAATCTTATTAGGACCAAGGGCCTTTACTAATAAATTTTTCTATCCCAAACAGCACCTAAAATAATACTACCTATACTACAGGTGTCAGTAAATACTTGATGAATAAAAAAGTAAATAAATCATCCTTCTTATGAATCCCATTTTAATTAAAATAACACTTCATTAATAGTCATATGTCAAGAGAATAAGTAAAAAATATAAAACACTATGAAAATCATTTCTAAAAATTTTAGTGGAAACTTGGGGCTCAAACTAAATAATAAGTAAAAAATATAATAAGTTTCTTCTTGTCATCACTAGCTTGTGTTAGAGTAATTTTCAAATCAACAATTTTCAAGGGAGTAGAGAAGCCATAAAATTGACTTACCATAGGCATTTTGTCTTCAACAATTCTCCAAAGATTATAAAAAGTGTTCAAAATACCACATTAGAAATGCAGACTGTTATTATAAGGCTCAAGAGTGCGTTTTCCAGTGAAATGTTAATAAATAATTCCTAATGTATCTTTTTAAAATAACTAATCATAGTAAAATAAGAATTTGTGCATACACAACAGTTATAAAATTGGATCGAACAATTCTGATTTCCCTGTTTTTATCCCTATTTTCGAAACAACAGCCTTCATTGCCTCTGTATTAATATGATGAAAGTCTCAATTTTAGTAGTGTCCCAAATCTAATAGGACTTTAATGAAAGCAGATCTAGGAAAAATCCTAATTTTATTTATTCTGATACAATCTTATGACTATGCAAGTACAATAATTTATTTTCCAAAATTTTTCAAGGAAGGAGTTATATCTGATAAGGGTAAGCAAGGATAATCTATCTACCTTAAATATTGTCAAATTCTTCTACAGTTACATATGTATTAAAAGTGATAGGGAGTAGGAATATCAAAAACCAAATCCATTGCTGTTGAGTCAATTCTGACTCGTAGAGACCCTAAAGGAAAGAGTAGACCTCCCTCATACGGTTTCCAAGGTGCAGCTGGTGGACTCAAACCGCTGACCTTTAGGGTAGCAGACTGAGCTTTTAACCACTGTGCCACCAGGGGTCCATTTGAGAGTATTATGTATAGTATTCTATAGTCCAGGAAATGGGCCACCTGTATATTTAAATGAAATACGTTTTCACTCATACATGATAGGGTAACCATTTTCTCTTTATTCAGTTCTATTCCATTCAACAAGTATTTAATATTATCTTTAGAAAATTAACACAAATATTCAGCAACAAATGAATAAAAAGCTCTAAGGATTTCAGAAAGATATAAGACATGGTTCCTGTCTTTAGTGGATATATCATATACCTTAAGAGGCAACTTACACCCATAAAATCAGTTGCAGAAAGATTCATCTTTAATTCCAAATTGTTTGGTGTGAGAATGTGTATGATGGGAGTTAAGGTTTCATGAATGCCAGACTTCAGATTTTCTTGGAAGAGAATGGTTAGAATAACATCTTTTTACAAGAAAAATTAAGAACTGAATGAAGAAGTTCTGGGAAGGAGACTCTCAAAGCATAACAAGGTAGCTAATGAGAACTCAGGACTAGTTATCTCTAAGATGCTGCTGTTGTTCACAATGAGCCTGTTCCTCTTTCTCTTCCTGAACCCATTAATCAAACATGAATCTTGCCTTTTTTCCTTCATTCCCTTAAGCAGGCTGATCTATTTAAAAAGAACTTTATTAAAAACCAAAGGCTAGCAAAATAAGAAACAAGAAAATATGAGCAATATTTTTTAAGAATGTCATTTACAATGTAGAGTTTCTTTGGCCCAACATGGTTAAAAAATATAGTGAAAATGTAAATTTTTTAGCTTTTTAATATTTAAAGGCTAAAAAAGCTAATTCACTTTCATCTTATTTAATATGTTCAAATAACAGAAGATCATTAAAAAGCTGTGTAACTCTCTCAAATATAATATAAATCTTTAATAAACATTGTAAGGTCTTTTATTATTAGAGAAGTTCATAGAAAATTAATTACCCATTAGTGAGTAGCCTACACTTTGCAAGAACTTATAAAAAATTGACTTATGTTTTATCATTTAATTCTGCTTAATGATAGGAATTTTTGAGTAAGTTACTACTGACTTATTTAGGTCAAATAAATCTAATCATAGTAACAACATAATAGAATTTTAAAATTATATATTTATGTATATACCTATATACGTATATAATATTTACTTAAAGTCCTTTTGAATATTTCTGAACTACAAATTCTCTTATTTATATAATTAACATATTTTTTATACAAATAACCTGTGCCTTCTGCATTTGTTTGCCAACCAAGTCCTCCTTCTCTGAGGTATTTTAGTACACTCCATCATGCCATGTTTTTTTTTTTTTAAAATGATCATAGCAGGCTAACTAAAATACCTTGGGCATGGGGGGGAAGGTACCGTTAGCAAACAAATATAGAAGGCTTGCTTATTTGCATAAAAATACCTGTATCTCCCCAATCAAATGTCCTAGAAGTGCTAGTAGTCTTTCAACTACGTTTCTTTGTTCATGCATTTATTTATTCATTCAAATACATTGCTTAGCTTTGTTGATTTGTCAAGCACAATGATCGGTGTTGAGAATGAAAAAAATCTTAAGAGCTGGTATATGCCTTTAGTGCATTTAGAACACAAAAGGATCACTGTCAACTTGATTTACTTACCATACCACTTCTCCAAACCCAAGCAAGCACCCTTTGAAAATGTTTAATATTATTCTGGTTTAAAATCCATAATAGGATTTTCCGTTGCAGTCAAGAAGGAGCAACAGGGATCTTGCCACCAAAAACAATTTAAAAATCTGAACAAAACGTATGAAACCATAGTTTTCATGACATTAACATCAAGCAGTGAAGGAGAGTGATCCCAGAGAGATGGAAAATGAATGACCCCTATGATTGCCCCAGCTTACCATCTGGACAGTTTCCAGGTATTGGCAGCGGAACGGTAGATTCCAGTCTACTTTCTGAGATGAAGAGGTGGAGCTGAGAACCCAGGGAGGCCATGATGGTTAAATCTACAGTGGAGAGATAAATGGAGATTGAAAGACCTCCAGATCTGAGACTGTTTCCCTTGAGTCTTCAGCTGAGTACTGATGAAAACATGTCTGTGAGAAAACTACCAGAAACTGGTGAAAGGACAATTTAAAAGATTAGAAGGAATAATATCTGGGGCCCACAAAGGGCCAGGAGTAGTTCTGATGCCCATCAACCAAAGTGGAAAAGCTCATAATTCAAGGATACAGGGTAGAGTCCTTGGAATAAATTTGCCTCAGTTGTAAGATAGAAAATTGTCCCTAGACTAAATGCGTCTCTAAATCTACCTAACAAAGCTTAAAAGCAAGACCATAGATGAATAAACTCTTTCAAAGTAATTTAACTGCATCCCAGAACAAAGTTCATGCATATTAATAATAATAAAAATTATCCAGTACACAACAAAGTAAAATTTATGCCTGATATTCAATAAACATGATCAGGTATGCAAATAAGCAGGAAAATATGACCCATTATGGGCAGAACAATCAATCAAAACATACCCAGAAATAACACCAGTAAAAGAATTAATAGACGAGGATACTGAAACAGTAATTATAATGTTATTCCACATGTTCAAGAAGATATAGGAAAGAATGAGAACAGAAGATAAAAAAATAAAAGCCAAATAAAACTTCCGAGAGAAAAACTAAAACATCTGAGATGAGAAATGCTTGAGATAGAATAATTATCAGCTTAGACACTGAAGAAGAAAAGATTAGTTAACTTGAAAACTTAAGGCAGTCCTGGGTTAGGAGCATCCCGCTTATGGACAGCTCGTACTTGCCCTTCAACGTTATGTAAATTTGTCCTCACTTTCAAACGATTGAACCAGCCCCTGTTAGCAACAAATTCTTCATCAAAATTACCTTCACTTGCTGCTCATGTGGCTTTTAAATCATTGAAAAGGCTCTGAGCCTTTTCTTGCACTAAAGTCAGGCTAAATAAAAACCTTATGCATCTACGCTGATTTACCTACAAATTCTTAAAGACACATTCAGAAACAAATTTTGTTCCTAACTTGGGTATTGCCTGTAATAGAAGCTATTCATGATGAAGCACAGAGAAATGGCTGTGGGAAAAGGAGAAGAGGATTAGTGAGTTGTTAGACAATTTCAAGCAGCTTAATATATGTGTCGCTGGAGAGCTCGAAACAAGAGCAGAGAGAAAACAAAGTCAACTCAGAATTCTTTACATAGCAAAAATATCTTTTAGAAACAAAGGTAATAGAAGGACATCTCCAGACATAAAAAGCTGAAAGAATTTATTACCAGAAGGCTTGTAGTATAAGAAATAGTATTGAAATTTCTTCAGGCAGAAGGAAAATAATAATGGGAAAATGTAAATCTCCAAAAGGAATGAAGAGCACCAGAAATAGTAAATGTGTGGTAAAAAAAAAGAAAAAGGGAAACTTTTTTTTCATTTACTTACAACTCCTTAAAAGATAAATGACAGTTTAAATCACAATAACATATTGTGATGATTATAACACATGTAGAAGAAAAATATATGACAGTCTTGTACAAAGATCAAGAGTGGCAGAATGGAAGCATATGACTATAAGGTTTTATACTATACATGAAATAGTATAACATAATTTGTAGGTCAAATATAATGATTTAAAGATGTATACCAAAATCCTAAATTAACTATGAAAAAGCTTATCCCTTGACCACAATGGAATTAAATTGAAAGTTAATAACAGAAAGCTCTCTGGTAAATCCTCAGCATTTATAAACTAAATAAAATATTTCTGAATAATAGATGAATCAAAGAATAAAACAGAAGTTAGAAAGTATTTTGAAGTGAATAAAAATGAGAAAAAATCATGAAAATTTAACTGAAAACTGGTCTTTGAAAAATATCGTGAAATGAATGAAAAGATAAAACACTGTCAGGGAGAAAATATTTGAAAATTACCTACGTGATTAAAAACTTCTCCCTAGAATATAGGAAAACTCTCAAAACTCAAAAGAAATCCACTTCAGAAATGGGCAATTTAAAAAGGCACTTCATTAAATAAGAGATACAGGTGATGTATTAGCTTCCTAAGGCTGTCATAAACAAGTACACAAACAGTATAAGAAAACATAAATTTATTGCCTACAGTTCTGAAGGTGAGGAATCCAAAGTCAGAATGTTGTACATCTTAATTTCTTTTGAGGCCCTTGAAGAGATAATCTGTTCCATGCATCTCTCCTATCTTCTGGTGATGGCCAAAAATCCTTGGCGTTCACAGCATATAGATACATCGCTCTAATTCTATCTTCACATCTCCGCCTTCCTTCTGTGTGTCTCCCTATGTCTCTTCTCTTTTATAAGACTCATATTACATTAGGATCCACACTACTCCAGTGTGATCTTGTGTTAACTGATAACAGCTTTAAATATGTTATTTCCAAACAAGGTCACATTCACAGGTACCAGGGATTAAGACTTCAACATATCCTTTTGGAGGACACAACTCAACTCATAAGAGATGGCACATAACCCCTTGAAAAGGTGCTCAACATCATTATTCTTTAAGGAAATGCAAATTAAACCACAATGGAATAATACTATATACAAATTTGAACATCTAAAATTAAAATATTGACCATACCATGCATGTATTAACAAGGATGTGGCGCAACTGAAATTCTCATACATGTTCCATTTATTCCATAAAATGGAACAACCCACTTTGTAAAAAATTCAACAAATTCTTACCAAATGGCAAAGCCTTTTCACTCCTAGATATTTACCCAAGAAAATAAAAGCATATTCCTATATAAAGAATTATACACAAATGTTCACATTGCAGTTCCATATGTAATACTCTAAAACTCTAAACAATCCAATGCTTATTATTAAAAGATAAATGGACAGATTGTGGTATACCCATATAATGGAATAGTATTCAGCAGTAAAAAGAAATGAACTATTGATAGATGCAAAAACATGGACGAGTATCAAAATAATTATGCTGAATGTAAGAAGATAGACTAAAAAGAGTACATGCCATATGATTTAATGTTCATAAAACTCTATAAAATGCAAATAATTTATAGTGACAGAAGGCAACTGAATCGTTCCCAGCGGATGGGGCAAGGTAGGGAGACAGAGAGGTAGAGAGGAAGGTATTACAAAGGGGAAGGAGGGCACTTTCGTGGGTGATGAATACGCTTATTTTCTTGATTAAGATGATGGTTTTTTGGGTTTACATATATGTCAAAACTTATCAAATTGTATAATTTGCATGTGTGCAATTGTACGTCAGTTGTACCTCAAGAATTCATGGACTTAAGTGCATTTTCTCAAGACACATCCTTGAAAATAACCACAGAGGATGCGGCAAACTCCTTGCTAGTGTGGCTCCTAAAAGCTCAGCCAGTGCTGAGCAAACTGTAAATGCCTGAGTTTCTCCAACAGACAGTAGAGTGAGGAGTAAAGAGGTGAGAGAAGTGGACATGATAAATGAATATATTGTGTTAGGCCCGAGGATTATGTTCTGAGAGTCCTGTGAACTCACCATTCACCAAGATCATCAGAAGTGCACTTTTGAAAGGAGTACCCACTCACATCATTAAGAAATTCAGGGATAACTCTTCTCTGGAAGGAAGGACTGATGTAAGAGAGGCAGTCACACAGCTGAGTTTGTTAATACCCATAAGGATATTTGTTGCTGTTGTTAAGTGTTGTTGAGTCGACTCCGACTCATAGCAACATTATGTATAACAGAATATAACATTGCCTGGTCCTGCCCCATCTTCCTGATTGTTGGTATGTTTGGGTCGGTTGTTTTGGCTTTTATGTAGATCCATCTTACTGAGACTTTTACCTTTTCTCTGATCCTCTGCTTTAGCAAACATGATGTCCTTTTTGAGTTATTAGTCTTTCCTGATGATGTGTCCAAAGTAAGTAAAACGAAATCTTGCCCTTCTTGCTTCTAAGGAGCATTCTGGTTGTGTTTCTTTCAAGACTGATTTGTTCATACTTCTGACTGTCCACAACATATTCAATATTCCTTGCCAACACCCCAATTCGAATGCATCAATTCTTCTGTCTTCCTTTTTTTTCCCTTTGTCCAGCTTTCACATGCATATGAGGCAATTAAAAATATTATGGCTTGCATCAGCCATATCTTAGTCATCAGTGACATCTTTATAACACTTTAAAGAGGTCCTTTGCAGCAGATATTACCAATGCAATATGTTGTTTGATTTCTTGACTGCTGCTTTCACGAGCATTGACTACAGGACCCCAAAGTAATAGAATCCAGATCGTGGCATTTAAACTCCAGAAGCTATGAGGCCGCTTTTTTTTTTTAGGCTATTTAAATTTTTTTTTTTTTAATTGTACTTTAGGTGAAGGTTTACAGAACAGTTTCTCATTAAACAGTCAGTACACTATTGTTTTATGACATTGGTTAACAACCCCATGACATGTCAACACTCTCCCTTCTCGACCTTTTCTTTTTTTTTTTGGTGAAAATTAACATAGCCAAAGATACACCATTTCAAAAATTTCTACATGCACAATTCAGTGACATTGATTACGTTCTTCCAGTTGTGCTGCTATTCTCACTTCAGATGAAGGTTTACAGAACAAAATACTTTCTCATAAAACAGTACACATGTTGCCCTATGACAATGGTTAACAACCCCACTACATGTCAACGCTGTCCTTACTCAACCTTGTGTTCTCTATCACCAGCTTTTCTGTCCCCTTCTGCCTTCTAGTCCTCATCCCTGGACTGTTGTGAATAAAGCCACAATTATTTTAATGACCAGCAAAAGCAGATGGTTAACCAAAGGGACTTCATACTCAGGAATCAGTGGAGATTGTTAATATGGCATGAGCAGCCAACAAGGGTGATGCCTAAAATCTACCACTCCAAAACAAGTAAGAATACAGAAGCAGGAAGCTGATGGTCATTATCCCACACCATAATCTCTTACTTAGTCCTCATACCTGAGCTACTTATCAGATCTGGAACCCATTGGCTGAGAAAGTAGCTGAACACTAAATATATGTGGTGATGATTCTCCTAATCCTTCGCCAAGAAGACCTAAGCCTGTTTGCTTGGGGACTATACACTGTGAAAATTAGGATACTCAGATATTTCAAGAAACATTGGTCACAGAGTCAGAGTAAGCAGCAACCCAGACCCCCATATCACCCTCCACAGTGGCACCAGTACCTCTTTCTTAATTCACAGCTATCCCCATATGTAGGTTCCCTGATGACCAGCTGAAGGAGGAGAACAAAAAACTGATCTTGGTTTTGGATGTCTCAGCTTGCTGTGCGGGTACAAGCCAAAATAGACAGTGGCTGCATTATACTGAGACTTTGAAAGATAGTGAAGAGAGAATTTTTCCTTGTCTTAGTTTCCTGACTCTGCTATAACAAAAATACTACAAGTGAGTTGCTTTAAAGAACAGAAATTTATTTTCTCATGGTTTAGGAGGCTAGAAGTCTGAATTCAGGGAGCTGGCTATGGGAGAAGGCTCTCTCTCTCTGTTGGGTCTGGGGGAAGATCCTTGTCTCTTTCAGCTTCTGTAATTCCTGTGTTCCTTGGTTCCTTGGCAATCTTCATGTGGCATCCACCTTCTTCCCATTTATGCTTACATCTGGGTGTAATTTGCTCTTTTTGTAATTCAGAAGTGGTTAGGTTTAGGACACATCCTACGTTGAAGTTGTCTCACTAACATAACACAGAAAACCCTATTTCCAAATGGGATTACATACAAAGATACAGGGGTTAGGATTCCAACACATATTTTGGGAGGACACAATTCAATCCATAACATTCCCTTTGGGAAATCTTGTGAGCACGGCACCTATTCACAGACTGTGTGGAAGGAGATATAGTCCTAGGTGAGAATATCTGTAGGTTCCTGGGCTTGGGCCAATGGCCTGTTCATCTGGTTAGATCATTGAAAGAAAAGAACTAGATACGCGACAAGGAGCTTTGGTAGGGGCATGTGAATGGAAATATAGTAGTGGGCATGACATGTGAAGAGTTTTCTCTAACTTACTAATGCCTACCAAGAAACACTCACGACAGAAGAGACACTGAACAGCCAGCTAGATCAAACAAATTAGCCAGTTCATGTTAGCCAACTTTTGTCATTAGCCACCCCAGCACTTACAAAATGGGCAGATGAATAGAGATGGAGGTTACATATGAGTGCAGTATCAAGGACTTCCCTGCCAAGGCCAATCCAGTTACTCCTGCCTGTGAATGTCTAAACTGTTAGCAGTAGAAGCTGATGCAGAGCCCTCAACATGACGTGATGGAATCCTCAAGGATACCAACTGGCAACTTTGGGTTTTTCTATCATGAAAAAAACAGAAATTTATCCTCATGTGGACAATAGGGATAGATACTTATTGTAATTATAGGTTTGCCTTTCCTGCTTGCAACACCTCCTCTCCCACCACTATACAGGGCCTTACAAAATGCCTGATCTAAAGGTATGAAATTCCATGCCACATAAAATAAGACCAGAGGGCCCACTTAACAGTAAAGAAAGTTCAAAAACGGGCCCACTTTTCACCGGTAATATCACCTACCACACCATCCAGGAAGAGCTCACCTCATAGAGCGCTAGAGCAGCCTTCTAAAAGCACAGCTTAAGTGTCAACTCCGAGGCAGCCCTCTGGAAGGAAGGGATTCCATTCTTCAGGATGTACTATATGCATTAGACCAGAGACCTTTACATTTGCACTGTTTCCCCAATAGGAATACATGAATGTAGGCACCAAGGGATAGAAGAAAAAGTAGCCCCACTTTTCATTATTCTCAAACATTCAAGAGAAATTTTGCGATTCCCATACATCCAACTCTAGATCTGCTGGTTTGGAATTAATGTTTCCCAGAGTATACTTTTGCCAGGGGATACAGCAAGGTTCTCACTGAACTTTAAGATTCAACTGCTTCCAGGGCACTTTGAATTGCTTGTATCTTGGGACAAGCAGATGAAAAAGGAGTCACTACTGTGTCAGGGGTAATTGACCTGATCAATCAATGGCAGTAGGGAGATGTATGTGTGAAATTCAGGTTATTCAGCTGCAAACATCTTGATACTCATTTGCCATACTGTAAATGGGAATAGACAAGTGCAGCCATCTTGACCTGAAAAGGGTATGTTTACTAAGAGTTTAGGACCCTGAAGAATGAAGCTTTGGTTCATGCTACTGTGTAAGCCACCAAGGCTTGTCAAGGTGAGAGCTGAGATGAGGAGAATTTAGAATGAATAGTAGAGGAGGAAGAGGATGAAAACAAGAAGCAGTCCTGACACCAACTGTAGTAATGGATGCTGTAGTCTTTCCAGCTATCCTCATTAGTCAAAGTTGCACTTCAGGAAGAGAGGGCCCCTGGAACCTTAGAGTAACTGCAATATGAACTTAACATGGAGAAGTATATCAGTGCAGCGCAAGGAGTGTACTGTGGTATCCATAAAACTGTGCCCCTCATATCCCCTGCTGCAGGGAGAATAATTGTCTGACAACTCCCGCTACTGCCCTACTTGATACATCCGCACATGTGCAACAAAGCCACAGTTCCTCTAGGGCTGCTCCCAGCTAGTGGTGAGCAAGGCAAGGGTAGTAATGCAGGCATAATGCTGTGAGATACAGGACTCTTTCAACAAGCAACTTTAAAATAATTATCTAGCTAGCTAGCTACCTATCCATTCAGAGATTGCAAAGTGTGCATTGTGTTTGGGAATGGTTCCAAAAAGGACCAAACAGGAGGTTATATTTATACATTACGGGAAATAAAGCTTAGTACATTTTATGGAACTATTTTCTTTAATCCATTAAATATTAATTTTTAGCATAATTTAATTTTAAAAAACTTTGAAAACTAAGAAAATGTAGACAACTAGAGACAGCTAGTTGTCACAAGATCAATTTGACTGACTTACAGCCGGGCACATAGTGAAGCAGAATAAAGACAACACGCCCCAGTCTCTCTTGCAGCAACGTATGGCCGAGTCACCAAGTTCAGGCTAATGAGACGTGATTGAAAATGAAGTGTGCAGCTTTTAGATCATGTTCTGTCTTCTTTCATGTGCTGGAAGGTGTTAAGCTGTCTTAGATAGTAGAGATAAGGGATACTCTCCTGATGGTGCATCAACAAGAAATAGCTAGATCACTAATAACAGAGAGCTGCCACTTCAAACTTGGAATGTTAAAACCCTACGTAATATGAGAAAAACTTCTAGCTTGTCTCAAAAAATTAAGCCCTAACTCATATAGACATGAAGAGGTGATTGGAAGACAATATAGATTTTTTAACAAGATGGAGACCTGAGGAAAATTTGTTTGGGTATTGTAACTATGTGTGTATGTGTGTCTGTGTGTCTGTGTGTGTGTGTAGGAGGAGGCAGTAGCTATAAATAGAAAAGAATTAAAATAGATTATGAAGAAATAATTATATGTGTTTAATAACACATTTATAAAGAATCTAAAGAATTAGAATATAAAAATCTTTCAAATTACACAAATATGAGATTAGGAAAATAAATAGTGAATATGAAAATATCTATAGGATTAAGTGAAGCCTGTCTCTTGGACTGAAAAACTTGACTCATTATTACTGTTATGTTTGGAAATCTTTGTCTTCCTTTTTGTTAACTTTTTTAATTATTATTGTACTTTAGATGAAGGTTTACAGAACAACATAGCTTCTCATTAAACAGTTAGTACACATCTTTCTGTGACATTCATTACCAACCCCACAACATGTCAACACTTTCCCTTCTTGACCTTGGGTTCCCTATTACCAGCTTTCCTGTCCCCTTCTGCCTTCTAGCCCTTGCCCTTGGGTTGGTGTGCCCCTTTAGTTTCATTTTGTTCTTTGGGCCGGTCTAATCTTCGGCTGAAGGGTGAACCCAAGGAGTGACTTCATTACTGAGCTAAAAGGGTGTCCAGGGGCCTTACTTGAAGGGTTTCTCCAGTCTCTGTCAGGCCAGTAAGTTTGGTCTTTTTTTGTGAGTTAGAATTTTGTTCTACATCTTTCTCCAGCTCTGTTTCTGGGACCCTCCACTGTGATCCTTGTCAGAGCAGTCAGTGGTGGTAGCCGGGCACCATCTAGTTGTACTGGACTCAGTCTGATGGAGACTGTGGTAGTTGCGGTCCCTTAGTCCTTCAGACTAATCTTTTCCTTGTGTCTTTAGTTTTCTTCATTCTCCCTTGCTTCTGAAGGGGTGAGACCAATGGAGTATCCTTGATGGCTGCTCATAAGCTTTTAAAACCCCAGATGCCACTCAGCAAAGTAGAATGTAGAACATTTTCTTTATAAACTATGTTATCCCAATTGAGCAGGATGTTCCCAAGACCATGGTCCCCATAGCCCTCAACCCAGTAATTCTGTCCCTCAAGGAGTTGGGATGTGTCCATGGATCATACACAACCCTTCCTGGTATAAGATGTGCTGGCTTCCCCAGTATTGTGCACTGACTTACACTTTACCAAAGTTACCACTTATCTATTTTCTGTTTAGAGTTTTTCCATCCCCATTATTACTATTATTTTTGGAAATCTCTGTATTCCTTTTTAAACTAAACTCCATAATTTATTTAACTTCCATAATGTCTTTTTTCTATTCCAGGATCCCATTTCGTTACCACATTACACAGTTGTCATGTATTCTTAGCCTCCTCTGATTTATTTCTCAGGCCTTCCTTGTTTTGGATGGCCTTGACAGTTTTGAGGAATACTAGTCAGGTACCCTGTTGAATGTCTGTCAGTTTCTGTTTGTCTGTTTTTTAAATGGTTATACACAAGCTATAGAGTTTTGGGAAGGAAGACAATAGAGGTGAAGTGACATTGTCATTATATCCTATCAAAGGTACATGCTATCAATGTGACTTATCTTTGATAATCCTAACCTGGATCATGTCGATAAGATTATGTTTTCCCTGTTTATTTGTTGTAAAGTTACTCCCTCCCCCTTTTCATACTGTACTCTTTGGAAACAAAGTCATTAAGTACATCCTGCATTCAAGTGAGAGAAGATTTAACCTCCACTTCCTTGAGGAAAAAGTTCTACATAAATTATTTGGAATTCTTCTGTATGAGAGATTTCTCTCTTCTACATTTATTTTTTCTATCATTTATTTACATCAGTATGTGTTCATTCCAGCAAACGTAGCAGAGTTTCAGAATTTTAACCTAAACCCACATAAGCAACAACTTTATCCAGGAGAGTACAGTGTTTATATGCAACCCCTTTTGTTTTTAGTCTAGTTTACTGTGAAAACACAGTTTTCCAAAGTTACTTAAAGCAGCACCTTTTCCCACTCCATTTCTATATCACTGTTTTTGATTTCTAGTATTTCTTTTTGATTCTTTCCTAGAGTTTCCATCTCTCTGCTTACAATAATCATCTGTTTTTGCATATTGTCCATTTTTCTATTAGAATCCTTAGCATGTTAATCATAATCAGTTGCTGTGAAGCAGATTATGACTCATGGTGGCCCCACGTGTGTCATAGTAGAACTGTGCCCCATAGGGTTTTCAATGACTGATTTTTTGGAAGTGAATTGCCAGTCCTTTCTTCTGAGGCATCTCTGGGCAGACTCAAACCTCCAACGATTTGGTGAACAGCCAAGCACATTAACCGATTTTACCACCCAGGGATGCCAGTATTAATTATACCCAAACCCATACTCCTTACTGTCAAGTCAATTCTGACTCATACTGACCCTATAAGACAGGATAGAATTGCTCCATAGGGTTTCCAAGGAACGCCGGTGGATTCGAGCTGCTGATGTTTTGGTTAGCAGCCAAATTCTTTTTTTTTTTTTTTTATATTGTGCTTTAGGTAAAAGTTTACAGCTGCAGTTAGTTTCTCACACAAAAATTTATACACGCATTGTTATGTGACACTAGTTGCTCTCCCTATAATGTGAAAGCACACTCCTCCTTTCCACCCGGAATTTCCCATGTTCATTCACTCAGCTCCTATCCCTTTCTGCCTTCTGATCTCGCTTCTGGACAGGAGCTGCCCATTTGATCTCATGTACCTACTTGAACTAAGACGCACACTCTTCACAAGTATCATTTTATGTCTTATAGTCCAGTCTAATCTTTGTCTGAAGAGTTAGCTTTGGGAATGGTTTTAGTTCTGGGTTAAGAGAGAGTGCAGAGGCCATGTCTTCTGGGGTTCCTCCAGTCTCACTCAGACCATTAAGTCTGGTCTTTTTACTAGAATTTGAGTTCTGCACCCCACCTTTCTCCTGCTCCATCAGGGACTCCCTGTTGTGCTCCCTGTCAGGGCAGTCATTGGCGGTAGCCGAGCACCGTCTAGTTCTTCTGATCTCAGGCTGATGAAGTCTCTGATTTTTGTGGCCCTTTTTGTCTCTTGGGCTAATATTTCCCTTGTGTCTTTGGCGTTGTTCATTGTCCTTTGCTACAGATGAGTTGGGACCAATTGATGCATCTTAGATGACCGCTCGCTAGCTTTTAAGACCCCAGACCCCATTCACCAAAGTGGGATGCAGAACATACTCTTAATAAACTGTTATGCCAATTGACCTAGATGTCCCCTGTAACCATGGTCCCCAGGCCCCTACCCCTGCTACTCTGTCCCTCAAAGTGTTTGATTGTGTTTAGAAAACTTTTTAGCTTTACATTTAGTCCAGTTGAGTTGACTTCCCCTGTATTGTGTGTTGTCGTTCCCTTCACCTAAGATAATTCTTGTCTACTATCTAGTTAGTGAATACCCCTCTCCCTCCCTCCCGACCCTCGTAACAATCAAAGGATGTTTTCTTCTGTGTTTAAACCTCTTCTTGAGTTCTTATAATAGCGTTGTATATAATATTTGTCCTTTTGCAACTGACTAATTTCACTGAGCATAATGCCTTCCAGATTCATCCATAATATGAGATGTTTCTCAGATTCATCATAGTTCTTTATCATTGCGTAGTATTCCCTTGTGTGAATATACCATGATTTGTTCATTCGTTCATCCGTTGATGGGCCCCTAGGTTGTTTCCATCTTTTTGCTGTTGTAAAAAGTGCTGCAGTGAGATGATAAGGAACACAAATTGAATAAGGACACTGTCGATGTATTGTGAGATTGTTGACCACTGCTATAGGGCAACATTTGTAGTAACTATTAAATGGGAGGCTGTTTTGTCCTGTAAGCCTTCATCTTGGGCGAGAATGGCAGCACAATTGGAAGAGCATAGTCAATATCACTTAAATGTGTAAGTAAAAAGTTTTGAAATGGTGTTTAAATAAAATAAGAATAAATAAATAAATAAATAAATAAATAAATAAACAAATGAGACTAAAGAGGTACAATAGTCCACTGACAAGGTCCAGAAGACAGAAGGGGACAAGGAAGCCCCCTGGTGATAGGGAACACAAGGTGGAGTAAGGATATTCTTGATGTGCTGTGAGATTGTTAACCATTGTCATAGGGCAACATGTGTAGTAACTGTTAAATGAATAACTATTTTTTCTGTAAGCCTTCATCTTAAGTGAGAATAACAGCACAGTTGGAAGAGCGTAGTCAATGTCACTGAACTGTGAATGTAGAAATTTTTGAAACGGTGTATCTTTGGCCATCTGTAATTTTCATCAAAAAAAAAGGTTGAGAATTTAGAGGCTTAATACATTGTGGGGTTGTTAACCAATGTCAAAAAACAACATGTGTACTACTATTTCATGAGAAACTATTTGCTCTGTAAGCTTTCACCTGAAGTACAATAAAATATATATTTAAAAAAAAAAAAAAAAAAAAGTGCTGCAGTGAACATGGGTGTGCATATATCTGTTCATGTGATGGCTCTTATTTCTCTGTATATTCCAAGGAGCAGGATTTCTGGATCATATGGTACTTGTATTTCTAGCTTTTTCAGGAAGCTCCAAATTAATTTCCAAAGTGGTTTTACCATTATACATTCCCACCAACAGTGTATAAGTGTTCCAGTCTCTCCACAACCTCTCCAACATTTATTATATTGTGGTTTTGGATTAATGCTAGCCTTGTTGGGGTGAGATGGTATTTCATTGTAGTTTTGATTGGCATTTCTCTAACGGCTAATGATCATGAGTATTTCCTCATGTATCTGTTAGCCACCTGAATGTCTTCTTTGATGAAGTGTCTGTTCATATACTTTTCCCATTTTTTAAATTGGGTTATTTATCTTTTTGTGGTTAAAGTTTTGCAGTATCTTATAGATTTTAGAGATTAGATGCCGATTGGATATGTCATACCCAAAACTTTTTTCCCAGTCTGTAGATTGTCTTTTTACTCTTTTGGTGAAGTCTTTTGATGTGCGTAAGTGTTTGATTTTTAGGAGCCCCCCATTATCTAGTTTCTCTTCTGTTGTTTGTGCATTGTTACTTACGGTTTGTATTCTGTTTATGCCTTGTATTAGGGCTCCTAGCGTTGTCCCTATTTTTTCTTCCATGATCTTTATCACTTTATATTTTATATTTAGGTCTTTGTTTTTGTGTATGGTGTGAGCTATTGGTCTTGTTTCAGTTTTTTGCAGATGGGTATCCAGTTATGCCAGCACCATTTGTTAAACACACAGTCTTTTCCCCAATTAATGGACTTTGAGCCTTTGTCAAATATCAGCTGCTCATAGTTGGATGAATTTATGTCTGGATTCTCAATCCTGTTCCATTGGTCTATGTATCTGTTGTCGTACCAGTACCAGGCTGTTTTGACTGCCATAGTGGTATAATAGATTCTAAAATCAGGTAATGTGAGGTCTCCCACTTTGTTCTTCTTCTTCAGTGATTATCCGGGGCCTCTTCCCTTTCTATACGAAGTTGGTGATTTGTTTCTTCATCTCATTAAAACATGCCATTGGAATTGGATCAGGATTGCATTGTATCTGTAGATAGCTTAGGGTAGAATTGACATTTTCACAATGTTAAGTCTTCCTATCCTTGAGCAAGGTATGTTTTTCCACTTATGCAGGTCTCTTTTGGTTTCTTGCAATAGTGTCTTGCAGTTTTCTTTGTATGGGTCTTTCTTGTCACTGGTTAGATTTATTCCTAAGTATTTCATCTTGGTGATTTCCTCTTCAAAGTTATCTTTGTTGGTATAGAGGAATCCAACTGATTTTTGTATGTTTATCTTCTATCCTGATACTTTGCTGAAAACTATTATTTCCAGTAGTTTTCTTGTGGATACTTTGGGGGTTTCTGTGTATAAGATCATATCATCTGCAATAGGGATACTTTTACTTCTTCCTTACCAATCTTGATACCCTTTATTTCTTTTTCTAGCCTAATTTCTCTGGCTATGACCTCCAGAACAATGTTGAATAAGAGTGATGATAAAGGACAACCTTGTTGGTTTCCTGTTCTCAAGAGGAATGCTTTCAGACTGTCTCCATTTATGATGATGTTGGTTGTTGGCTTTGTATAAATGCCCTTTATTATGTTAAGGACTTTCCCTTACATTCCAATTTTGCTGAGAGTTTTTATCATGACTGTGTGTTGGACTTTCTCAAATGCCTTTTCTGCATCGATTGATAAGATCATGTGGTTCTTGTGTTTTGTTTTATTTGTGTGATGGATTACACTGATAGTTTTTCTAATGTTGAACCATCCCTGCATATCTGGTATGAATCCCAGTTGGTCATGGTGAATTATTTTTTGATATGCTCTTGGATTTTATTGGCTAGAATTTTGTTGAGGATTTTTGCATCTGTTTTCATGAGGGATATTCATCTGTAATTTTCTTTTTTTGTGGTGTCTTTACCTGGTTTTGGCATCAGAGTTATGCTGGCTTCATAGAATGAGTTTGGGATTATTCCATCCTTTTCTATGCTCTGAAATACCTTTAGTAGCAGCAACGTTAACTCTTTTCTGAAAGTTTGGTAGAATTCTCCAGTGAAGCTGTCCGGGCCAGGGCTTTTTTTTTGTTGGTAGTTTTTCAATTACCTTTTCTATCTCTTCTTTTGGTACAGGTTTATTTAGTTGTTCTACCTCTGTTTGTGTTAGTTTAGATCGGTAGTGAGTTTCCAGAAATTTGTCCATTTCCTCTGGGTTTTCAAATTTGTTAGAGTACAATTTTTCATAGTATTCTGTTATGATTCCTTTAATTTCAGGTGGGTCTGTTGTGAAATCACCCATCTCATTTCTTATACAGGTTATATGCTTCCTCTGCTGTTTTCCTTTGCCAGTTTGGCCAATGCTTTATCAGTTTTGTTAATCTCTTCAAAGAACCAGCTTTTTGTCTTGTTAACTCTTTCAATTGTTTTTTCTATTCTCTATTTCATTTAACTCTGCTCTAATTCTTATTATTTCCTTTCTTCTGGTGCCTGAGGGCTTCTTTTGCTGCTCTCTTTCTACTTTTTCCAGTTATAGGGTTAATGTTTTGATTTTGGTCCTTTCTTCTGTTGGGATGTACGCATTATTGCTATAAACTGACCTCTGAGCTCTACTTTTGCTGTGTCCCACATGTTCTGGTAGAATGTGTCTTCATTCTCATTTGATTCTATGAATTTCTTTATTTTGTCCTTAATTTCTTCTATAACCAAGTAGTTTTTGAGCAAGGTGTTGCTCAGTTTCATTGCATTTGATTTTTTTCCTTAGTTTTTATGTTTTTGATTTCTACTTTTATGGCTTTATGGTTAGAAAAGATACTTTGTAACATTTTGATGTTTTGGATTCTGTTAAGGCTTGCTTTGTGGCCGAATATGAGGTCTATTCTGGAGAATGTTCCGTGTGCGTTGGAAAATAAAGTATACTTGGCTGCTGTTGGATGGAGTGCTCAGTATACGTCTATGAGATCAAGTCAGTTATTGTGACATTTAGATCTTTCGTGTGTTTCTTGAACTTCTTTCTGGATGTTCTGTCCTTCACTGAAAGTGGTGTGTTGAAGTCTCCTACTTTTATTGTGGAGCTATTTCTCTTTTCAATGCTGTTAGAGTTTGTTTTATGTATTTTGGAGCCCTGTCATTGGGTGAGCAAATATTTATTATGGTTATGTCCTCCTGGTGTATTGACCCTTTAATAATTATATAGTGTCCTTCCTTATCCTTTGTGGTGGATTTTGCTTTAAAGTCTATTTTATCAGAGATTAATAATGCCACTCCTGCTCTTTTTTGATTGTTGTTTGCTTGGTGTATTTTTTTTCCATCCTTTGAGTTTTTGTTTGTTTGTGTCTTTAAGACTAATGTATGTCTCCTGTAGGTAGCATATAGACAGTTTGTGTTTTTTTAATCCATTCTGCCACCCTCTGTCTCTTTATTGTTGCATTTAGTCCATTTACATTCAGCTTAATTATTGATAGCTATGAGTTTACTGCTGGCATTTTGATTTTGTGTGTGTGTGTGTGTGTTGACAGTTTCTTTGTTCTACTTAATTTTCTGTGCTGAGTTCTTTTTTTAATGTTATTTTCTTTTCCTCTTTTTCATTTTTGTTGATTTTGCATTTGCTAAGTTTTTATATTTTTCTTGTTTTTTATTGTGATGTGTAGGATCGTTAGTTTCCTTTGTGGTTACCTTAATATTTACCCCGATTTTTCTAAGTTTAAACCAATCTTTTATTTCTTTGCATCACTTTGACTTCCTCTTCATATGAAAGATCTATGACCACAGTATTTAGTCTCTTTTTTGTTTTAATGTTATCATCTTTTACATATTTACGTCTTTGTTTCCCTATTTTCAAGATTTTAGCTTTGATTTATTTTTTTGACTTCCCTATCTGGGTTGATATCGGATTGTTCTGTGTTCTAGTCTTGGATTGTTATCTGATATTATTGATTTTATAACCAGAGGACTCCCTCTAGTATTTCTTGTAATTTTGGTTTATTTTTCACAAATTCCGTAAACTTCTGTTTATCTGGAAATGCTGTAATTTCACCATCATATTTAAGAGACAGTTTTGTTGGATATATAATTGTTGGCTGGAAATTTTTTTCCTTCAAGGCTTTATATATGTCATCCTATAGCCTTCCTGCCTGCGTGGTTTCTTCTGAGTAGTCCGAGCTTAGTCTTATTGACTCTCCTTTGTACATTACTTTTCGTTTATCCCTAAAACCAAAAACCAAACCTATTGCCATCAAGTCGATTCCAACTCATAGCGACCATATAGGACAGAGTAGAGCTCTGTAGCATTTCCAAGGAGAGCCTGGTGGATTCGAACCACCACCTTTATGGTTAGTAGCCCACCTCTTAACCACTACACCACCAGGGCTCCGTATTAATCATAGTTCTATGAAATTCTTGATCTGATAATCCTAAATTTCTGCTGTATCTGCATTTGGCTATGTACTTGCTTTGTCTCTTCACATTTTTTTTTTTTTTTTACCTCTTAGCATAACTTGTAATTTTTTGTCGAAAGTCAAATATGATGTATTGAGTAAAATTAACGGAGTTAAACAGTCCTTTAGTGTGAGGTTTTTATGAATATCTGGGTGGGAGTTAGTGTGTACTGTTTCCTGTAGCTGCGTGTGTCAGAAGAT
Organism: Dugong dugon; assembly: GCA_030035585.1. NCBI lineage: Eukaryota > Metazoa > Chordata > Mammalia > Sirenia > Dugongidae > Dugong > Dugong dugon. The sequence continues at coordinate 191,653,211 of CM057463.1, read as the reverse complement.
AAAATTTCCTCTTATGCCCTTGTTTTTGTCTCCCTTGTTGTTTTTGGATGTTCCTTGAGATTCCTTCTTTAATAGGATCTGAGCCTTGCAATTCTTTCTGTTATAATCCCATTATTATACAGGGGCTCTATTGATGTGGTGGTAAAATTTGGGGGAGGCAAGCATTCTACAGTCCTATGATAAGGTCTCAGTCTTTATGTGAGTCTGAGCCTATGGGCTGTGACCTTCACAAGTACTTTTCAGCTTCCCCTTCTCCCTTAGTTAAAATAGGAAGGCTAATGGGAGATGGAGTTAGTTCCCTTCTGCCAGGTTAGTAGGGTCTAATAAAACCTGTGTGGGTTGGGCTCTAACTGAAGAATTTTCCTTGAGTGTAGGCCTTTGTTAAGGACAACAGAATGCTTTGGGCATATTTCAAGGTAGTTGCTTTTATCCTTTCATGCTGGAAGTACTAGGGAGTTTTTCTCCAGCCTTCACAGTAAGAAACTGTGGGTGGCTCCTAGAAATAAAACTCAGAATTTACACCTCTCCCCAAAACTACATACTCAGGAATTTTTCTCTATCAAGCTAGTCTACCTAGTCTATGCTCAGTCTCCGTTATTAGCGAAACCAAAACCAAACTCATTGCCATCAAGTCGAGTCCTACTCGTAGCGACCATATAGGACAGAGTAGCCCTATAGGGTTCCCAAGGCTGTAAATCTTTATGGAAGCCGACTGCCACATCTTTCTCCTGCAGTGTCTGGTAAGTTCAAACCACTGACCTTCAGGTTAGCAGCCTAGCACTTAATCACTGCACCACCAGGAGTCCATTATTAGTCAATTACCCTTTAAATGAGCCCTGGTGGCTCTGTGGTTAAGAGGTTGGCTGCTAACCAAAAAAGTGGGCAGTTCCAATCCACCAGCGGCTTCTTGGAAACCTTAGGAAGCAGTTCTCCTCTGTCCAATACAGTCACTATGAGTTGGAATCGACTGGATGGCAACAGGTTTGTGTTTTTTTTTTTTAAACCAAGTACTGGCTCCAGCTGGTTTCTGTTCTCAGTAAACTGTGATTATCTGTATGCATCTATCTCTCTCTAGCTTTTTTTTTTTTTTTGGTGAGAGAGATGGTTGCCTTGTGACCTCAATTCTCTGATATAAGAGAGCTGTTGATTTTCAGTTTATTTGGCTTTTTCCTGTTGTGAAGATAGGAATGACAACTTCTAAGCTCTTTACATATTGGAACGTAAAACAGGAGGCCCTTCCCACATGCTTCAGTATTTTAGAGTTGTTGATTATCAGTTTATTTATCTTTTTCTTGTTGTGAGGACAGGAATGACGACTTCTAACCTCTTTACATGCTGGAACAAAAACCAAGAGTCCCTTCCCACTCACTTCAGCATTTTTTTCCATATGTTGTAATACTGTTAGTGTCTTTTCTCACAGTTTGCATTCTTTTTCATGATCCCTCAACATCTGGTCGATTTTTTTATTTGCATACATTATATAAATAAATTATTTTTCATCCCACAGATTAATTCTATGGCCCTAAAATATCCCCAGTACTTCCTTTGTCAACTACTTTCTCCTCCCCAAACCCTAGAAACCACTGATCTGTTTTCTGCCTTTTCTGGAACGCCATATGATGAAATCATAAAAGCACGTAACATTTTAGTCTCGTTACTTTCACTTAGCAAAATGCGTCTAAGATGTATCCACGTTGTTAATAACTCATTCCTTTTCCTTCCAAATAGTATTCAATTGTATAGATGTATCACAGCTTGCTTATCCAGTCACATACTGAAGGACATCTCGGTTGCTTCTAGTCTGGGGCAATAAAACTTCTACAAACTTCATTTGCAAGTATTTTGTGGACATTAATTTTTCAAATCAGATGAGTAATTGATGGATATTATGATAAATCAATGTTTAATTCTAAAAGAAACTGCCAAACTGACTTCCAAAGTGACTGTACCATTTTGCATTTCCATCGCAAATGAGACTTCCTATTACTCTGCCCCCTCACCAGCATTTGATATTGCCATTTTTTTTTTTTTTATTATTTTAGTCATTCTAACAGTTATGTAGTGGTGTCTGATTGTTCTTTGAATTTGCATTCCTCTAATGACAAATGAGGAACCCTAGGGGTGCAGTGGTTAAGCATGAGGCAGCTAACCGAAAGGCCTGAGGTTTGAACCCACCATCCACTCCTTGGGAGAAAGATATGGCAGTCTGCTTTCATAAGGATTATAGCCAAGAAAACCCTATGGTGCAGTTCTTCTGTCCTATAGTGTTGCTATGAGTTGGAATTGACTCAACAGCACACAAAAACAACAATAACAAATGATGTTGAGTATTTTTATATGCTTTTGATTTTCTTCATATTCGTTCATTTTTATCATCTGTACTTCTTCTTTGGTTAAGAGTCCATTCAGATCTTTTGCTCACTTTTTAACTGGAATATTTAGCTTCTTATTTTTGGGTTTTAAGAGTTCTTTTCATATTCTGGATACCAGTATTTTGTAATATATATGATTTGCAACTATTTTCTCCCACTATTGTTTCATTCCTTTAATACTGTATTTCATAGGGCAAAACTTTTAATCTTCATAAACTCCAATTCATCATTTATTGTTTTATATCATGTATTGGACGTTTGTGTTGTATCTAAGTATTCATTATGAAACCCAAATTCATACAGATTTCTTCTATTGTTTTTTCTAGAAGTTTTATAGTTTTGCACTGTACCTTTAGGTCTATGATCCATTTTGAGATAATTTTTGTGAAAGTTATTAAGCATATTTCTAGATTGCTTTTTCTTTTTTACATGTGGATGCCCAGTTGTTCCAGAACCATTTGTTGAAAGGCCTAACCTTTCTCCCTTGAGTTGCCTCTGTGCCATTGTCAAAGGAATGTTGACTATATTTGTGTAGGTCTGTTGCTGGGCTATCTGTTCTGCCTCGTTGACCTATTTGTCTACTGTTTCACCAATACCACACTGTCTTGATTAAAGTAGTTTATAGTGAGTCTTGAAATTGGATAGTGTCAGTTATCTAACAACTTAGATCTTCTTTTGCAGAACTATGTTGGCTGTTCTGGGTCTTTTGTCTTTCCATATAAAGCTTAGAATTATTTTGTCAATATCCGGAAAATAACATGTTGAGATTTTGATGGGGATTGTATTAAGTCTATAGATAAAATGGGGAAGACTTGCTGTCTTAAAAATGTTGACTCTTAATCAATTTGATTCCATCTAGGTAATTCTTTAAAAAAAGAATAATGCTTAAGGAAGAAGTTTTTTACTACCTAAGCTAAACTATTGTTTGGTTTTAGGACAGTGACTTTATATTAATGAGGGAAGAACAGCTCAGAAAACGAGGGTGAGAATGGTTGCAAAACTTGAAGAATGTAATCAATATCACTAAATTGTACATGTAGGAACTGTTGAATTTGTTTTGCTGTGTATATTCTCACTAACAACAAAACAAATAAAATTTAGAAAAAAAATTGACTTCCTATCAATGAACATGGAAACTCCGGTGGCGTAGTGGTTAAGAGGTACTGCTGCTAACCAAAAGGTCAGCAGTTCGAATCCACCAGACGCTCCGTGGAAACTCCATGGGGCAGTTCAACTCTGTCTTGTAGGGTTGCTATGAATCGGAATCAACTTGATGGCAACGGGTTTAGTTGTTGTTGTTTTTTTTTTTTTTTTTTCGGTTATCGATGAACATTGAGCCCTGGTGGCACAGAGGTTAAGCACTTGGCAGCTAAGTAAAAGATTGGCAGATCAACTCCACCAGCCACTCTTTGGAAACCCTATGGGGCAGTTCTACTCTGTCTTATAGGGTCACTATGAGTCGGAATCACTCCACGGCAATGAGTTTCTTTCTGTTTTTTTGGTATCAGTGAACATTAAAATATCTCTCCATTTGTTTAGGTCTACTTTGATTTTTTTTTTGTCACTGTTTTACAAGTATGCACTTATTGTGTTATATTTATACCTAAGTACTTTATTTTCAGTCATTGTAAATGATATTAACTTCAAGTCGGAATTTTTTTTCACTGCTTGTAAATAGGAAAACAATTGACTTTTGTATATTGACCTGTCTACACATAAGATTGGTTTAAGAACGTACTTAGCAGCTTTTTAAGTAATGGTTCCAAACTCAGAGCACCCCATGTAGCCATTAAGAGAAAATATATTGTAGTATACTATGCAGTGATAAAAAGGAAACAAACATGTTGTTGTTAGGTGCCATCGAGTCGGTTCTTACAGCAATGCTACGCACAACACAACAAAATACTGCCTGGCCCTGCATCATCCTCACACTCATTGCTATATTTGAGCTCACTGTTGCAACCACTGTGTCAGTCCATCTCTTTGAGGGTCCTTCTCTTTTTCACTGACCCTCTACCTTACCAAGCAAGATGTTCTTCTCCAGGGGACTGATCCCTCCTGATACTATCTCCAAAATATGTGAGAGGAAGTCTTGCCATCCTTGCTTCTAAGGAGCATTCTGGTTGTACTTCTTCCAAGACAGATTTGTTCCTTCTTTTGGCAGTCCATGGTATAGGCAATATTCTTTGCCAACACCATAATTCAAATGGGTCAATTCTTCTTCAGTCTTCCTTATTCAATATCCAGCTTTTGCATGTATATGAGGTGACTGAAAACAACATGGCTTGAGTCAGGTGCACCTTAGTCTTTAAAGTGCCATCTTTGCTTTTTAATACTTTAAAGAGGTCTTTTGCAACAGATTTGCCCAATGCAATGCATCATTTGATTTCTTGACTGCTGCTTCCTTGGGCTTTGATTGTTGATCCAAGTAAAATGAAATCCTTTACAATTTCAATCTTTTCTCCATTTATCGTAATGTTTCTTATTGGTCCAGTTGTGAGGATGTTTTCTTTATCCTGAGGTGCAAACTATACTGAAGGCTGTGGTCTTTGATCTTCATCAATAACTGCCTCAAGTCCTCTTCACTTTCAGCAAGCAAGATTATGTCATCTGCATAACACAGGTTGTTAATGAGTCTTCCTCCAATCCTGATGCCCCATTCTTCTTTATATAGTCCAGCTTCTTGGATTATTTGCTCAGTATGCAGTTTGAATAAGTATAGTGAAAGAATACAACCCTAACACACACCTTTCCTTATTTTAAACCACAGAGTATCCCCTTGTTCTATTTGAAACACTGGCCCTTGTTCTAGGTACAGGTTCCTCATGAGCACAATTAAGTGTTCTGCAATTCCCATTCTTCGTAATATTATCATAAGGTTGTCATAATTTGCTATTATCCACATAGTCAAATGCCTTTTCATAGTCAATATATCACAGATAAACATCTGTCTGGTATTCTCTGCTTTCAGCCAGGATCCATCTGACGTCAGCTACGATTTCCCTTGTTCCACATCCTCTTCTGAATCCAGCTTGAATTTCTGCCAGTTCCTTGTTGATGTACTGCTGCAACCACCTTTGAATGATCTTCAGCAGAATTTTACTTGCGTGTAATATTAACGATATTGTTTGATAATTTCCACATTCGCTTGGATCATCTTATTTTGGAATGGGCATAAATATGGATCTCTTCCAGTCAGTTGGTCAGGTAGTTGTCTTCTAAATTTCTTGGCATAGATGAGTGAGCACCTCCAGCACTACATCCATTTGTTGAAACATCTCAATTGGTAGCCCATCAATTCCTGGAGCTTTGTTTTTTGCCATTCCCTTCAGTGCAGTTTGCACTGTTTCCTTCAGTACCCTCAGTTCTTGATCATATGCTACCTCCTAAAATGACTGAATGTTGACCGCTTATTTTTGGTACAGTGACTCTGCTTATTCCTTCCATCTTCTTTTGATGCCTCCTGCATAGTTCAGTATTTTGCCCACAGAATCTTTCATTATTGCAACTTGAGGCTTGAATTTTTTCTTCAGTTCTTTCAGCTTGAGAAATGCCAAGGGTGTTCTTCTCTTTTGGTTTTCTAACTCCAGCTCTTTGCGCGTGTCGTTATAATACTTTACTTTGTCTTCTCGAGCCATCTTTTGAAATCTTCTGTTCATTTCTTTTACTTCATCATTTCTTCCTTTTGCTTTAGCTACTCGACGTTCAAGAGCAAGTTTCAGAATCTTTTCTACATCCATTTCGGTCTTTTCTTTCTTTTTAATGACTTCTTGCTTTCTTCATGTATGATGTCCTTGATGCCATTCCACAACTCGCCTGGTCTCCAGTCATTAGTGTTCAGTGCATCAAATCTATTCTTGAGACGGTGTCTAAATTCAGGTGGGATATACTCAAGGTCATACTTTGGCCCTTGTAGACTTATTCTAATTTTCTTCAGCTTCAATTTGAACTTGCCTACGAGCAATTGATGGTCTGTTCCACAGTCAGCCCTTGGCCTTGTTCTGACTGATGATGTTGAGCTTTCCCATCATCACTTTCCACAGATGCAGTCGATTTGATTCCTATGTATTCCATCACGTAAGGTCCGCACGTATAGTCACCATTTATGTCGCTGAAAAAAGTATTTGTAATGAAGACGTTGCTGGTCTTGCAAAATTCTATCATGAGTTGTTTCTATCACTTTTTTTTTTTTTTTTTTCCAAAACAGGCAAAACTAGTCTTTAAAAAAAATCAGAACAGTTGTTTTCTCTGGGATGTTGGCTTGGGATATGATTGCGAAGGACCATGAGAAAACTTTCTGGAGTGACCACAGAATTCTAAATCTTGGAAGAAGTTGTGTTATGCAAGTATATGCATTTGTCATCACCCGCCAAGTCATAGAATAAGAATCCTCTTCTCTCACAAACAAAAGACAAACAAACAAAGAAAATCCTCCAGTTAATGATTTGTGTGCTGAGATGTTAGGGGTGAAATGTACCAATGTCTGCAACATACATTAAATTCATTAAATAAATGAAAGTGATTGATGGATACAAGTATACATAGATGTATGGATATGTGATGAGCAAATACAGAAAAATATCCACTGTAGAATTTACATCATATTTTTATGTGTGTTCTGTGCACAATTCTTTCAGCTTTTTGGCATACTGGAAATTACTTTTATAATAAGGTGTTGGGAAAAATAATAATTTTAGAAAAAGCACCTCTTTTCCATATCCTTAGTGACTTGGAATTTGGTGATGTTTTCCATTAACTTGTTAACAGAATTCTGTATTTGGACTAACACACATAAAATATGATATAAAAACCTGGTTTCATTCTATAGCTGTTCACAGAAAAAGAAGGCAATAGGAAAGTGGATTTGAATGTTTTATGATACTTCAGTATTCTAAACGTTTTTATACTGGCAAGATAAATATCTTGGCCTACATCTTATTTAAAGCAATGCATCTTAACTCTTATAACAGTTAATTATCTTGATATGAAGCTTGAGAACAGATGGGTATCTAGGAACGTATCCAAAGACAAACTCAGAATATTTCCAACCATGAGATACTGAGTTCCATGGGAGACAAGCAAGGAATCTGACATCTCTGCTAATAAGACTTCTAGCTGGGCATCTAAATGACTTTTTATAGTGTAATTTGCATACATTGGAGAAGTATCTTTTGACATTCCAGGCATATTTTATCTTTCAATTTAATTACAGAACTATTATCTACGGTCAGTATATTAGTTTGAACAATACATATACTATAATCACTACTATCTTTCTCCACACCAAAAATGCACACATAAGCTATGCAATTCTTAAGCAGTTCTGCAGTTACTTTTTTTTTTTTTGGATCTTGTTCAATGCAGTCAAACACTAAGGTAACATCAAATGCTGGAGAGAATGTGGAGCAACGTGATCTCTCATTCATTGCCGGTGGGAATGCAAAATGGTACAGCCACTTTGGGAGTTTCTTAAAAAGCTAAGCATAAATTTACTATAGGATACAGCAGTCACATTCCTACATATTTATCCAAATGAGATGAAATTGTATGCCCACATGAAAACTCGCACCTGAATGTTTATAATGTTTTATTCATAATTGCCAAAAATAGGAAGCAAACAAGATACCCTTCAACAGGCACATGGGTAAAAAAAACAAAAAAAACAAAAAAAACCTCTAGTTCACTTAGACAGTTGAATGTTATTCAGTGATAAAAAGATCTATCAAGCTATAAAAACACATGGAAAAAACTTAAATGTGCATTGCTAAGGACAGATGCCGATCTGGAAAAGCTACACACCATATGCTTTCAACTCTCTATGACATTCTGGAAGACGCAAAATGCTGTAGAGACAGCGAAAATATCAGTGGTTGTCAGAGGTTTATTAACATAGGGGAAAGGGAGAGGGATGAACACGTTGGGCACAGGTCACTTAGGGCAGTGAAACTATTATGAATAATACTGTAATAGTTGATACATGACAGTATGCATTTGTCAAAACCCATAGAAGCGTACAGCAAAATTAGTCCTAATGTAAACTATGGTCTTCAGTAACATATCAGTAATGTAAGTAATAACATATTGTTATTGGCTCATCAATCGTAACGAATGAACAACAAGAATGCAAGATATTAATAGTAGGAGAAACAGTGTATAGGGAGCTGAAGGTGAATAGTAACTCTGCAATTTCTGCACAATATTTTTGAAAAACTAAAAGTGCTTTAAAAAACGCAAACTAGAACTACCATAAAATCTTTAATGAAGTATTTTGAAATAAGCCATATTTTTCATTTCAATAAGGTATTTTTCAGCAAAATAGGGACTTTCACTTGGTTTAAAATAATTACCAGCTGTAGGAATGGGAGTGAATTTTATTTTTTCCCTAATATAAGGAATAAGGAAAAGCTAAGATATCCATGTCTGTAAATTGTGGTTCACGCTAAAATCACACCTTTTTACACATTACAAATTTATACATTAGCTATTATGCATCTTTTAAAAATTAATCCATCCACAGCTATTTTTAATGTCTCTCTCTCTCTCTCTCTCTCTCTCTCTCTCTCTCTCTCTCTATATATATATATATATATATATATATATATGTGTGTGTGTGTGTGTGTGTGTGTGTATGTATAGAAGCCCTGGTGGCACACTGGTTAAGAGCACGGCTGCTAACCAAAAGATTGGCAGTTCGAATCCACCAGCCACTCTTTGGAAATCCCATAGGGCAGCTCTGCTCCGTTGTATAGGGTAGCTGTGACTCAGAATCTACTCAACAGCAATGGGTCTGGTTTGGTTTTATCTAATAAGAAATAAAATCATAGATAAGACACTTGACTAGTTGACATTTATGAATTTGTGAATTTCCCTTTCCTTAAGTATGCAGGAAATTTTGATCAGGATTCATCTCATTAAGAAATTCACTTCCAGTAAAATTTTACTTTTTATGTTTAATAATTGCTTATCAAATTTTCTAAAGTATTTAGGTTCTTCTATTACTTGTGTATTTATTGTAATTATAATATTTAAGTTCTAAAAACGATTTAATGCTTCCTATTATTATTGTCAAAAGAAATAAACTTATTTTAAATTGCAGCATTATACACTAATATATACACATTCATATACACACGTACATGCATATGAGTTCTATATGAGAATTAATTATACAGTGATTGATTAAAGACTTTCAATTCTACAAAAATATGACAAATTTAAAATGTAGGGTTAAAATAATGATATTCAGTAACATTTTAAAATTCATTATGTTTTGATATGTAAAGAAGTTACAAGCAGATAAAGTGACTGAAAATGATTTATATTATTAGGATAACAGAATTTAGATGCAGACAAAATCAAGTTCAAGGAGGAAAGGAAAACATCAGTTTATGTTAATAAAAAACTGTCATGTATTTTTTTTAACCTGAATGGGTATAGCTATCAAATCACTCTGGTATTTAGATTCATTTGGTTACATTTTAAAATGTGGTATAACAGTTTTATTTTTAAATGCCATCTTTTACAATATGACAAATTATATCCCTGAGAACAATTTAAACTTGTAACGGAAATTTCTAGATGAAAACTATCAAATGTGCGAGGGGGAGCACAGATTTTTGAATTTTATTTAAATGCAATATGAGCAGAACGATTAAAAACCTTAAAAGCCCTCTGACCACACACGTCTTTCTATTCAGGATTGTATCTATGTAATCTCACACCGTCTGCTAACTTCCAGTGAGAGTTTTCACAACCTCCCTCCGAAAATTATTCCCAATATATTTAAAAGGTGTCAGCAAATTTCTTTTATCTAATGACTTGTTAGAATTTAAATCAAGTTATTCTTCTATCTCCAATAAATATGTACTACTGTTGAAATTTTTCTATTGAATAACCCAACTTACACATAAAATAGTCCTTCCTTATGCTTACCTTTTCAACACTTTAATTCATTTATCTAGTTAAATCGAACTCTTCAAGCATCACTAGGAAATCCATGTAGCAAAATTGAAATTTCATTACTATCTACTTGAAAGTAGTGTATAGGATTTTGAGCTTTTGTAATGCCAGATAAAGCTTAATTGAGGTTTTAAAAGCAGATTACTTTCTGTAGATGAAATCCTGAGCCCCTTTAAACTAGAGTTTACTGTCCTTTCCAGCCACGTGAAAGTATATTGAATTCACAAAGGAGAACAGTGGATTTATTAATTAAAATGGTTTATAAACTCCATGTTAACAGTCAATTTGCAGAAGGAATAAGCTATTTGAGCACAAGTACTGCTGACCTTCTAACACCTAGCAAAGCGAAGTTAGGCGTGTTAATTTGCAGAGCTCAAACAATAATTGAAGAAACAAAGAACTGATATAACAGGAACATGAAACAAATTGAAACATCTTCTGAAAATAATTTCTTAGTGCACCTAAGGTCCAAATGATGATACTAAGTGACATTTTTAAACTTATTATGTTTTGACTTATAGCGAAATTTCATGCAGACAAATTGATTGAAAATCATATAAAATTTTCTGGAATAATCAGCCTGGCAGCATTACGGCAATTCAATGGGCTAAAAGCACATGCGCTCTTTCTATAAAAGTTTATCCTACGAAGTACTTGCTCTGGAAGAAAGAATTATTAAATATATGAACCGACTTTGCAACACGTAAGATGATAAATAAGTTCCCCTGATGTGGATTCCCAAAAATGGTCACCAACTATGTGAAAACCATGTTTATTAACCTCTCTAATTAGCAGAGATTCTGTCACTAAAGGGTTCTTGGTACAAAGCAGAATAATAGTCTTTAGAAGATAAAATGAACTGTCAGTAAATAGCAATTAGCATGTTTTTGTATTAAGGAATATTGAAATCAAGCTTAAATTATATCTGCTATCTAATGTTCTAGCTACTATTGCTGCATAACGAATCACCAAAAACTTTGTCGTTTCAAACAATAGTCACATTATTTCTCATGATTCTAATGGTTGAATGGGCTCAGCTAGGCTCTAAAATGTGCTGACTGACTGTAAAGGGTGGCTGAGCTAGTGTCACGGCAGAGGCTTCCTCCCTCATGTCTGGTGGTTCGTACTGTCAGCTGAAACCTCATCCGTGACCATCAACCAGAACGCCTGCATGTGCCCACTCCATGCGGCTGCTGTATAGTACAGGCACTGAGCTCCAAGAGGACCAGAAGCAAACCATATCTCATCTTTTATGACTAAGCCTTGAAAGTCATAATGTCCTCTTGTCGTAGTCAAAAGCTTACCAAGATGTAAGGGTAGAAAACAAAGATCCCCACATCTTGATAGGAGGATTGTCAAAGAATTTGGGGGCCATTTCATACATCAATCATAGCTTCCCACTCTCAACAAATTATTCACATTTCTCCTACATTACCAAAAAAGAAAAAAAAAATCAGGGATCTTGACTTGGTGCAAAATGCAAAAACTCATGTCATATATTTGATGATCCTTTTTTCTAAAACAGTATTTTCAAGGATAATGCCAATTAAATTTCTGTAATACTGCCAGACTGAACTACCTAGGAAAACTGTAAAAATTTTCAACTTTGTATCCCTTCCTATGCAGCAATTCTGAAACCTAGTTGAGCACGTGCTCTCAGATTCTTGTCTAGAGCTTAGTTCTGTTCTCCGGGAATGAGCTCTCGATTCAACCCTCTAAGTCATCCATCTCTTTTTCCCTAAGAAAACCAAAATTGCAGCTGAGTAGTCCTCTCAGCCTACTCCCTGTCTGATAATAGTGGGAGGTCCAAAGTCTTACCTGAAATTTTTACTACCTCTTTCCCTTTTGGAACCCTGGTGGAGAAGTGGTTAAGAGCTCAGGCTGCTAACCAAAAGGTCAGCATTTCGAATCCACCAGGCGCTCCTTAGAAACCCTACAGGGCAGTTCTACTCTGTCCATAGGGTCGCTAGGAGTCGGAATTGACTCAACAGCATACAACAACAACTTTCCTCTCTAGTCTAAGCTCAAAGTACCTCTATCAGAAACAATCTCTTAAAAAACCTTTTATGAGTTTTCTATAAACCTCATTGTGGTTCACTCCTTTAGGCAAAACACACAGCTATAAATATCTACATTAAACATCCAGATGGTGTTGAGCTGATTCTGACTCATAGAAACCCTTCTTTACCTTGAGGTCCCAACGAAGCTGCTGTAGGAGAATACCCTGGAGATTCTGAGAATCATGTTGTTCAATAAAGAGGATCAGCAAAACATGCCTTTAAGATCCTTAGAAGGCCTTTTATCTTTCAGAAAGTATTTGTGAAGTACTAACTTATATTTCTTTCAGGTCTGCCCAAAGGATTGCCTTGGACATGATCTTTACATGTAAGCTATTTTTTAATTTGAGAATTCTTTGCCATCTGGAGAGAAGTGGGAAACAGGGTTATTTTTTCTAAACCAGCATGCCCTATCTCTTTTACAGAGCCTTTCAATTTTACCTGAAAGGCAAATGGTTCGTTTCTTTTTCTTTTTTTTGCTCCTTTCTCTCTTCTCACATTATACTATAGGCACCAAAGGAAGCCAGGTGTTACCATTAACGCTCTGCTTGGAAATCAACAAATTAACTTAGTTAAGCTTTAGAGTTTATTACAGGCACTTCCTGTTTTCCATATACCACATGTGACAGTGTTGCTAAACTTTCCACCAGTGCCCAGTGAGAGTCCCCTTTCTTCTAGCCTCAAAAAACATTTCCTTTCTGTCCTTAAATATCTCACTTACAGCCTCCTGTTGCCTTTTAGACTCTGCTTACTTTTTTAACAATACCCTTTAACCTTTTACCATCACACTCCTTGACACCCGACCTGCTGTTATCTTGCCTTTTAACCAGTGGCACATATCGTAAATTTCTATTGCACTTCCAGGTACAAATATTGGTTCCAATTACTATTGCTGCATAAAACCACCACTCCAAAAAGTAGTGACATAAAGGAACAGCAACTATTTTATTGTAACCTCTTATGCTTCTAAGGACTGACTGGGCTTAGCTAGGTAATTCTCACCAAAGGTCTCACGTGTTTTTGCGGTCATATGGTAGTTGGGGCTGGCATCCCCACAAAGGCTTTCTCCTTCACAGATCTTGTAGTTGATGTTGGTTGCCACCTGGAGCTTCATCTGGAGCTGTTGGCTGGGAATACTACATATGGCCTCTTCATATAGCTGCTGGCCACCTCCGAACTTGGTGACTGGGTTCTATTGTGAGTCTCCCAAGACAATCAGGCAGTCCTTCTATCTGATGTTCACTTTAAAAGACATTTAGAATCCCTTCCTCCATAGTCAAAAGCTCATGCAAATTCAGCAGGGAAAACACAGATTCCACTTTTTGATGAGGGAGCATCAAAGGATTTGGGGGCATTTTTAAATAATAGTATGATGAAAAGTAGAATTTACTGGCAAATAGCATATCCCCTTATTATATCCCTCATCCCTATATTATCAAGAAATTCCTTGTATACTGGGAAAGTTAAACTCCAGAACATCTTATTTTAAATGATTTTTTAATGTACTTTACTGGTGGTGGTTAACAAGTGGGGTTCTAGTTACTGAGTTACTGGAGAGTCCATCAGTGGAGCTTCTGGGGTTCTATTAATGTTTGGTTTCCTGATTTGGGTATTAAACAAACAGGTGTGTTCACTTTATAACAATGCGACAAGCTTTACCTCTGGAATTCATGAATATTCACCTACAAACCAACAACAACCAGATGACTTCGAGCCGATTCTGACTAATGGTGACCCCATGTGTTGCAGAGTGGAGCTTTGCTCCACAGGGTTTTCAAGGCTGTTACCTTTTCAAAGCAGATAACCAGGCCTTTCTTCCAAGGCACCTCTGAGTCAGTTTGAGTAGCCAACTTTGAGTTAGTAGTTGAGTGTTTAAACATTTGTGCCTCCCAGGGACTCCTACATTTATGTATAAATGTTATATTTTAATCAAAGATTGCATTTAAACAGTATAAAAAAGATCTTACTTCCTTCTGGACATTCACTACAATATTAAACATGAATTGCTTGGATAAAAAAACCCCAAGCAAAATCATGATTTTGTTGAGTGAGAACTTAAATGCTGGCCCTAAGGTTAGCAATAGTTCTGTGCATTCCGAGAGCCATAGCCCATGCTCAATTAATTAACTAATTTTAAATATGCTATATATTAATTTTAGAAACTGCCTCTGATGATTGAGAATTTTCAGGCACACAAAGTTCATATATTAGTATTAGGCAAATGTATTTATAGTTGATTGGAATAGTTTAAAGTTATATCGCAAAATAAAATCATATTGTCATCTACCTTGCTTGGCTAAAGAGAAGCTTTTGGAAGGTGAAACTTAAACTGTTTTTGGATTCTTCCTGCCTGGATTTTCCCCCACTGGAATCAAAAATTGTAAAATGAGCCAGATTTCACTAAAGACGTATAGCTCAAATGTGTTTGGATAATCTGCTTTTCAATTTGCTCCTGCTATATATCTCATAGTGATTCTCACGCTAATATCCCACATGAACCCATGAGTTAGATGTAAGGTGGGTCCATAATAAATCTGGAAGGCAGATGGCGAATATTGCTGTCCTGACTTTGATCACTTCAGTTCTTCTTTTGTCTTTTCTTGTGGTCGCTTTATCTATGCTTCTAATCTCAAACAAGGAATAGATTTAAGGTAGTACTTTTACTTTTCGCTTCCTTTAAACCAGCCTTGGGCCTTACATACTTTTTAACTATATAGTATCTGATTAAATGTGCCCTCCTCCCACCACCACCCCCCAGAAAATTATGTGTTGGAATTCTAACCCCTGTAGCTTTGGATGTAATTCTGTCTGGAAATAGTGGTTTCTTTGTTACGTTAATTATATTATACCAAAGTAGGTGGATTCTAAATCTAATCACTTCTGAGTTATAGAAAGAACTGATCATATACAGAGACATGCATACCTGGGGAAAGATAGATGTCATGTGAGGATAGTCTATGAGCCAAGGAAACAAGGAACACCCAGGGCTACCTACAAGGAAGGAATTGGCACAGCCATGATCCTGATTTGGACTTTTAGCTTCCCGAACTGTGAGAAAATAAATTTCTTTTCTTTAAAGTCACCCACTTGTAGTATTTCTGTTACAACAGCATTAGGTAATGAAGGCAATGCTTACATTGCAAACTAAGACTTGGGCCATGAATGCCTTATAAGTAACAGGTTATCAACTGCTCTTCATAGAACGAGAACTGAAGAAAATTAAGAGAAGTATAAATCTTAACAATATCAACAAGCCATGTTGCCAGGTGTCTGCACACTAATTTGAGGTTTTCAAATTTTAAGGAAAATAAGAAATTATACTAGTATAATTATATGGTAGTATATAGGCTACTGATATCTATCTGGTGACATGATTTCATTGTAGGCAATGGATAGCTTGAATTGTAGCCAGGGTCTACTTGAATATGCTAAAGGAATCAGACCAGTAAATTAATTCAAAGGAAGAACACTGACAGAAATTCTCAAATTTCAGCAGTGTCAGGGAGTTATTAAATATCCTATCAGGCAGTAAAAAAGGTTGAAGAGGTTTTGCAGGTCTCAAATACTAAGGTAGGAGAGAATTCATGCCTAAAAATCAAGGCTTAGAGGGCATTGGCACCCATAGGCTCATAAGTGGAGCTAGAACACTAGGAGGTGATCAATAAATTCCCTGACACTTAAGAAACTTCAACCTACTCCAGCACTAATTTCTTAAAAAAACAAATCAGTCCTCGAGAAGGGAGAGTGGTGACATGTCGTGAGGTTGTTAACCAGTGTCATAAAACAATATGTGTACTGACTGTTTATTGACAAGCTAGTTTGTTCTGTAAACCTTCATCTAAGGTACTGTAAAAATATATACATCTTAAAAAAATAAAAAATAAACTTAAAAAAAAGAAATCAAACAAACAAACAAAAAAAGACATTCCTGATTTCATCAGTCAGCTATCACTGCAATAATGCTGCATGACAAAATACCCTAATACTCAATATTTTAAAGAAACAGAACAATTATGGGTATGTGACCTGTGATGGCTATATACTATACACTGCTTATTTTAAATTGTTTATTTTTTTAAAAATTTTTTATTATACTTTAGATGAAGGTTTACAGAACAGTTTCTCACTGAACAGTCAGTACACATATTGTTTTATGACATTGGTTAACAACCCCATGACATGTCAGCATTCTCCCTTCTTGACCTTGAGGACCTTTTTTTTGGTGAAAATATACATAGCCAAAGTTACACCATTTTGAAAGTTTCTACATGTACAGTTCAGTGACATTGATTACATTCTTCCAGTTGTGCTGCTATTCTCACTATCCTTTTCCAAATTATTCCAGCAACATTATCTTCAACTCACTGTCCCCTAGGCTTCCCATCAAACCTTTTGAGTTGCTGTTGTCAATTTGATCTCACATAGATAATTCTTTTTTTTTTGTACCTTAGATGAAGGTTTGCAGAACAAATAGTTTCTCATTAAACAGTTAGTACACATATTGCCCTATGACAATGGTTAACAACCCCATGACATATCAACACTGTCCCTTCTCAAACTTGGGTTCCCTATCACCAGCTTTCCTGTCCCCTCCTGCCTTCTAGTCCTTGTCCCTGGACTGCTGTGCCTCATTAGTCTTGTTTTGTTTTATGAGCTGTCTAATCCCCAGCTGAACGGTGAACTTCGGGAGAGGCTTCACCACTGAGCTAAAAGGGTGTCCAGGGGCCATACTCTCAGGGCTTCTCCAATCTGTCAGGCCAGTAAATCTTGTCTTTTTTTTTTTTTAAGTGTTAGAATTCTGTTCTACATCATTTTCCAGCTCTGTCCAAGACCCTATATTGTGCTCCCAGTCAGAGCAGTCAGTGGTGGTAGCCGGGCACCATCTAGCTGTACTGGACTCAGTCTGGTGGAGGCTGTAGTAGTTGTGGTCCATTAGTCCTTTGTACTAATCTTTTCCTTGTATCTTGTTCTCTTCATCCTCCGTTGCTCCCAAAGGGGTGAGACCAGTGGAGTATCTTAGATGGCTGCTCACAGGCTTTTAAGACCCCAGACGCTACTCACCAAGGTAGAATGTAGAACAGTCTTTATAAACTGTGTTATGCCAATTGAGCTAGATGTTCCCCGAGACCATGGTCCCCACAGCCCTCTGCCCAGCAAATCAGTCCCTCAGGGAGTCTGGATGTGTCTATGGAGCTTCCATAACCTTTCCTTGTACTAGCTGTGCTGGCTTCCCCAGTAATGTGTACTGTCTTACCCTTCACCAAAGTTACCACTTGTCTATTTAGTCCCCCCCACCCCTCCCATCCCTCGTAACCAACAAAGATTTTTCTTTTTGTGTGTAAACTTTTACAAGAGTTATACAGTAGAGGTCTCATACAATATTTATCCTTTTGTGATTGACTTATTTCACTCAGCATAATGTCCTTCCGTTTCATCCATGTTAGGAGATGCTTCAGAGGTTCATCATTGTTCTTTCTATAATACTCCCTTGTGTGTATGTGCCATAGTTTGTTTATCCATTCATCTGTTGATGGGCATCTAGGTTGTTTCCATCATTTTGCTACTGTGAACAGTGCTTCAGTGAATATGGATGTGCATATGTCTATTAGTGTGACGGCTCTTATTTCTGTAGGATATATTCCTAGGAGTGGGATTGCATTTTGTAGTGCTTTTTTTTTGTGGTGCTGACTTTTTCTTTGTTCCTCTTACTTTCTTGTGCTGAGTTCCTTTTGTTTGTGGATTTTTTTTTTTCATTTCTTTTGTTTTTGTAGGTTTTGTTTTTACTGAGATTCTATGTTTTTCTTCTTTATTTTGATGAGTAGGTTTGTTAACTTTCTTTGTGGTTACCTTGAAATTTACCCTTATCTTCCTAGGTTTGAACCAGTCTGTTATTACTTGGTATCGCTTGACTTCCTCTCCATTAGAAGGTTCTATATCTACACCATTTATTGCCTCTTTTATTGTTCTGATGCTGTTGTCATTTACAGATTAACCTCCTTGGTTCTCTTTTGTAATTCTTTTGGTTTTGCATAGCCCTTAAGAGTTTATTTCCTTGGTTGGTATCTGACGAGTACAATCCTGTGTCCTATATTCAGCCTGTGGTCTGATATTGTTTGTTCTCAGATCGAAGCATTTCCTTTAATAAGACTTGTAAATTTGGTTTGGTTTTTACATAGTCCCTTAATTTCTGTTTATCTGGAAATGACCTAATTTCACCATCATATTTGAATGAGAGTTTTGCAGGATATATTATTCTTGGCTGGCAATTCTTTTCTTTCAAGGTTTTATATATGGCATCCCATTGCCTTCTTGCCTGCATGGTTTCTGCCGAATAATCCAAGCTTAGTCTTATTGTTTCTCCTCTGTATGTGACCTTTTGTTTTTTTCAAGCTGCTCTCAGGATTCTTTGTTTGTCTTTGGTTTCAGCAAGTGTGATTATGATATGCCTTGGTGATTTTCTTTTGTGGTCTATCCTATGTGGGGTTTGTTGAGCTTCTTGGATGGATGGCTTTTCATCTTTCATGAGATTGGGGAAGTTTTCTGTCAGCAATTCTTCAGTGATCCTCTCTGTGTTTTCTGTTTTCTCCCCCTGTTCTGGAACTCTGATCACTCATAGATTTTTGCTTTTGATTGTATCCCACAAAATTCTCAGGGTTTATTCATTTTTCTTCATTCTTTTTTCTAATTTTTCCTCCAACAGAGTTGTAGCCAAGTGTTTGTCTTCAAGTTTGCTGATCCTATCTTCCGTCGTTTCAAACCTGCTTCTCAGCTCTTCTATGACACTGTCCTTTTCTGAAATCTTGCTGTTTAACTTTTAGATTTCTAACTGTTGTTTTTGTATGATTTCTAGTTGTGAATTTATTTTAGCATTTCATTCCTGTATTATTTTCTTCAATTCTTCCATTTTTTTGTCTGTATTTTCCATGAATTCATCTGCTTTTTCCATGAATTTGTCTATTTTTTCCTCATTTTTGTCTGTTTTTTGCTTCAACTCTTAGATAATTCTGAATATTAGAGATTTGAATTCCCTATCAGTTATGTCTACTGCCTTTTCTTCTA
This sequence comes from Dugong dugon, assembly GCA_030035585.1. Classification (NCBI taxonomy): domain Eukaryota; kingdom Metazoa; phylum Chordata; class Mammalia; order Sirenia; family Dugongidae; genus Dugong; species Dugong dugon. The sequence continues at coordinate 191,633,764 of CM057463.1, read as the reverse complement.
CTGGAAGGTCATATGGTGTTTTATTTTGGACACCTACGGGAACCATCCTGTCCTGTTTTTGTAAATGTTTTGATATTGTCTGCTATCTTCAGGGCATTCAGTGGTTATTTTCCTCATTTATTGATTGTAGATTTGTTTGTTTCATCCTGCTTTTTTGTTTTATTTGGTTATGCCTGAGCAGGCTGGCTGTGTGTTCTTTGTTGTTTTCTCAACTGTGGGCATGATACTTTTCACCTCCTTCTCCAGTGGGCAGGGTCAGTCACTCAGGTACTGTACAGCAGGGCAAGTCCAGCTGAAGGGGAGTTGCTGGGATAGGTTTTTTGTGGCATGTACCAGAGCTGACAGTGAGGATTGGGAATCAGTGCAGGGCAGGTTCCGGTAGGCTCTGCCTGTGCTGCTTGGGAGTGTGATGTTCAGCACACAGTGCAGGTAGGCAGGAAGAAGGGGATAGATTGTGATGTGTGGAGCTAAGATGGGTATGGGAAAGAGGAGAGAGGAACAGGAGCCAAAAACACACACAAACGAAAAAACAGTGCTAAGCAAGCTTGCTGTTGGAGGGGAGAGATGAGAGACTGAGAAGTGGGGAAAAACAAAAATAAAAAAAAAAAGGGGGGTAAAAGAAAAAATGAATAAACTGAGAAACTGGAAATAAAGACAGACAAAAAGGGAATAAGAGAGAGAAGAAAACTAAACAAAGAAATGAAAAAAAACAAACAAAAAAACAAACAAGAAAAAAGAAATGCCCGCAGGGATGTCCCTCTGCTTCTGCACGGAGTAAGGGACTAACTTCCAAGCTGCATGGTATTGCCTGGCTAGAAGGGGCTCCCAAGCACAGAAGAAGAAAACAAACAAACAAATCAAAACAGAACAAATCAGAGCAAACAAACAAACAAAAAAGCCCCAGGGGTCCCACCAGTGTGGCAGCGTGGGCCACGAAGCAGTTTCACAGTTGAGCGGTGTTTCCTAGCCTTTCAGGAAGAAGCAAAGATGGCGCACAGAGACAGGTATTTGAGAGAAAAGAGGGGGAGGTGGTGAGAGGTAAGGAAGAAATCTAAAGAAGGGGAAAAAAGCAACACTAGCAGCCAAAAAACGGCACTCGGGGAGCCAGCCAGTGCAGGTGGGTGGAATCCCTGTGGCACTCGGGGGGGAGCTTGTGCTTCCCTGCCAATAGACTGTGGCTGCAGGAAGCACAGGAGGCTAAGTGGGGGTGAAGAAGGGCGGGGGGGTGAAGAAGGGCGGGGGGGTGGGAAAGCCTATATCATGGGTTACTGGTTGTTCTGTCTCCTGCTGGTAGCTCCGTGAACCTGCTTTCTCATACCTCCTGTTTGCTGATCTCTGATATTAGTCCAAGATGGTGATTCCATGTTGCGTTAGCTGATAGGGGACCTCTGCATGTATCTCTCTTCTCGCTCTGTTCTTGGTCAGTTTCTTATTCCATTTGGTGCTTAACTGAGTTCTTTATCTCTTCATTTGATGCTTAGGGTTTCAAGATTGACATGTGATTCTGTTTGACTTAGTTTTTCTGATCTTTGCTGTGGAGGGACGGCGTGGTGCTTCTGACTATAGCGCCATGCTGCCTGGAAGTCTATACACTGCTTATTTTAGAGTCTTGATATTTCCTATATGACTCTCTTTTTCTCTGGGCCAATGGGCTAGCTAAAGCATGTGATTCTCCCAGTGACTGCATAAACATAAAAGGAAGAACTCAAATCATGAAATCGCATTTACAGTCCCTACTTGTGTCCCATTCACTAGCATCTCTTTGACAAAAGCAGGTCATATGGCAGAGTCCTAAATCAAGAGGTACAGAAATATAATCCTTTGTTTGTGGTGTGAGATGAAATTTATATAGAAAAGGAATGGATACAGAGAGAAGTGAAGAACTGAGGTCAATATTTCAATCTACAACAATGGTTCCATCTTAAAAATGAGCACGTTTTTAGTGGAAATACTCTAAAGCTAGTTTTAATTCCTTCTTGGATTTCATCAGCTCAACATGATGCCAAGATTAAGATTAAACTCTAGGACATGATTAAAAGGTAGAAGATTAACTTTGTAAAAGGCCCATGGCGAGATCCTATTTTGTGAAGAAAGAACCTCACAGGATTTTGTAAAATATTATTTTTACAAATGTCTCCCAATTTAGAGTATATCTCTAAACGTTATTAGCACCTCCAAAGTGTTCAAATGTTCGTTCATTCATCTATCTACCCATAACACACACTTAAAATAATACTGCAGAAATACACACAAATATACTCACAAATTAAATTCAAATATTCCCAAATCACCCTCTGTATCATTTTTAACTGCAGGGAGCACTGCCCTTTAATTATATTCTCTCTCCCTATTGAAAAATAAATTACCAAGAAAAAGTAAAGCTACCTGAGATGCCTGACATGCAAAGGACTCCGAAGTTATTCAAGGAACATATGTTCTTAGTGAACATACCACAAATATTTGCCAGTTATGTTGAGCTAGAGATCTCATAAAAGTCTTAAACAATTTTTAAAAAATCATTTCAGTTATTTAGTTTTTCTAACTTTATATTAGGTAGTCATCTTCTGACATTGCTCCCTATCAAAGAAAGCAGCTCTGTAATAGTGTAGGCTCCCCAATGCCAAGGCAAATTACAGCCAACTTCTTTTGGCCAAGAATACAATGTGCCAATTGTTTTCTGAGTCATCAATCTACTCCTTAATCATTGTTCTTTGTTTCTGAAAAATAATTGCTCGGTCTTCTATACATGTAAGAGCTTTTAAAACAAGAAGCTATATTTCAGTAGGTTTAAGTTATTTTAAGCAGACAGATAGAATGCTCCAAGAGCCAATGATTGATTCTTTAATCACTCTGCTAGCTCCACAGGCATTATTTGATTAGCCTGCAATACCTTCGTACAGTGTTGCTGATCTGTGACTATCATTACTAATAGCATTTTCCCCAGAATAAAGCAGATCCACTTCTGTCATTGACAGCTTTCCACAGATAGAAAAATCTTGTCAAATGCACTTAGCTAAAATTAAAAAGAATGAAGAGTGTGCACAGAGCAGGTGGTGTCTACCCAAGGAGAATTCTATTTTTATGCTTCTAATATGCATTTGTCCCTCTCCTAAATGTAACATTGTGGTTGCAGTAGAAGATGAAGTAAATCCTAAATGGGAATAAAAAAAATATTTCGTATGTTTTCATAGCATGTCTTCAATTTATAATAACAATTTCCCAGTTTGTAAGGTTGACTGTTTGCATCTGGATTTAAGTCAGTGATTTGATAATTTATAAATCTTTTTCATTTTGACTTTAGTATTCGCAAAGATCTGGCTCGTCCCTTAGCATCCTTAAGTACTTGAATTAGTCAGGAATGAATAGGCTTTTTCTTGGGTAGCAAACAAGCCCCTATCTCACATCCATACCTCAGTGGCTTAGCACAAACAAGGCGTATTTCTCACTCTCCAAATTCCAACAATGTTGCTGTGAAGCAGCAGGAATGCAAACTGCTTCAACCTTGTGATTCTGCCAACACAACAGGAGGGCTCTCCCAAGATACCTGCAGCAAAGGGAAAGAAAGATTGAATAATTGCACAACAGCTTTCCATTGCTTCAGGCTGGAAAGGACAAATGTCATTTCTGATCTCAGCTTATTGGTTAAAAATAGTCATACCAACTTGTACAAAGCAAGGTCATGGAAGCTCTATAGACACATCCAAACTCCCTGAGGGACCAAGTTGCTGGGCTGAGGGCTGTGGGGACCATGGTCTCGAGGAACACCCAGCTCAACTGGCATAAGTTTATAAAGAAAATGTTCTACTTTCTACTTTGGTGAGTAGCATCTGGGGTCTTACAAGTCTGTGAGCGTCCATCTAAGATACTCCACTGGTCTCACCCCTTCAGGAGCAAGGGAGAATGAAGAAAACTAAAGATACCAGGGAAAGATTAGTCCAAAGGACTAATGGACCCCAACTACCACAGCCTCCACCAGACTGAGTCCAGTACAGCTAGATGGTGCCCGACTACCACCGCTGACTGCTCTGACCAGGATCACAATAGAGGGTCCCAAACAGAGCTGGAGAAAAACGTAGAACAAAATTCTAACTCACAAAAAATATACCAGACTTACTGGCCTGATAGAGACTGGAGAAATCCCAAGAGTATGGCCTCTGGACACCCTTTTATCTCAGTAATAAAGTCACTCCAGAAGTTCGCCCTTCAGCCAAAGATTCGACAGGCCCATAAAACAAAATGAGACTAAAGGGGCACAACAGCCCAGGGGCAAGGACTAGAAGGCAAGAGGGGACAGGAAAGCTGGTAATAGAGAACCCAAGGCTGAGAAGGGAGAGTGTTGACATGTCGTGGGGTTGTTAACCATCATCATAAAACAGTATGCCTACTAACTCCTTAATGAGAAACTAGTTTGTTCCGTAAACCTTCATCTAAAGTACAATAAAAAAAAAAAATAGTCGTACCAAAAAAACCAAACCCGTTGCCCTCAAGTCAATTCCAACTCATAGAAACTCTATAGAGCAGAGTAGAACTGCCCCATAGGTTTTCCAAGGAGTTCCTGGTGGATTTAAACTGCCAACCTTTGGTTTAGCAGCCAAACTCTTAATCACTATGCCACCAGGGTTTCCAAAAACAAAAATAACCATATGATCTGCTAAATAGGTTGAAAGTGAGGTTTTCCGTGTACCCAAAAAGATACAAAATAGGAAATGATGAATATATTTCATTGTCCCTGGCCACTCAGACACTCCTCTTGAGATAAATGCAGTGGAATGTAGTACAAAAAAAGAGTCAGGATGCTTGGGTGTAATCGGTAGTTTAACTCTGTTTCATTTTCTTCATATGCTTAATTAAGTTGTCAGACTAAGTGATTTTTGGCTTTTCTACAATTAAACTTTTACAATTCCCTACCCCTAAGGAAGAAGTTCTCATATTTCATCTGGTATTTTAAAGCAATTGACTCATGCCATATACTATAAGAGCAGGATCATCAGCTTTTGAGGAATTATTATATCACCTTGAGCATAATAATGGTAATGTTAAGAAGATTGTTCAATCTATATTTTCCCATATGAATTGTGAAACAAACAGATGGAGCATAGACACATGAGCAGATGCTTAAAGAAAATCATCTTTTTAACGCTTGTGCTTTTTATAAGTGTGGGGCAGGAAGCTGATAACTTTTGCCTTAAATCACCACCTGAGCATATTTAGACCATTTTCTTCTCTCTCTCTTACCTTCCTTCTGGTCTGCATCTAGACGCGTGCTGCAGACACCATGAGGCAATAGAACATGAAGTCTGATCGAAGACAAATCTTAGTGTTCTGTTTACCAGTTGGATAATCTAGTACTACTTATGTGTTACTGAGATTGATGTGGGTAAAAACTCTAAACTTACGGAGTTCAATAAACAGGAAGTACATTTTAAATCGCAACATAGGACATATATTAGCAAGACTGTCCAAGGAAGGAAACATAATTTATTTCACATTCCAATCAGAAATTTATTTTTTAACCCAAAGAAGGTTAAAATTCCTGCCCTTGGCACTGACCAGCAGAATGCAGAAATAGATACAAAAAACTATGGTTAGACCATTGAACCACAATAGCAAGAAAGCAAGACATTACCAGTTAAAATACAAATCAGGCATCCAGTGTCTAGCAGAGCACACTGGAGGGAGAAAATCTCTGTAATCAATTAATAGAGACAATTTAATTTAACTGTAAATAAAGACATATGTTAAGTGAGAGGAAGAAGCCTTAAAGGAAAAAAAAGACACCACCCTCAGCACAGAAAAATATGAGAGTTTTCACCAGTTATTAACAACAAAAAACTGAATGTTGACGCCGAGCCCCACTGTAGTTTGCTAGAGAGAGAGAATTACTGAGGTCAACTAAATATAATGTATACAGTTTTCATGAAACAGTATAGATTCAATCATTCACAACAAATGCTTTTTGCTCTTATTTATAGTTGTAAGATCAATAACATAATAACTCAGTCAAGTATTGTTGCAAACAGATGCCTCATCTGAGTAAACAATCTTATTCAGGCAATGGGAGTAAGAAAATGAGATGCAGAACAGTCTTTTCAAAATGCCATCTTAGCAAGTCAATTTTTCCTATGTTTATTTTTTTTCCTAATGTTCCTGCAGCCTTTCTCATCTCCTTTCGATTTCTTCCCATACAACTTGCCTCTCAAATTTGGAGTGACCCACAGGCTAGCCCTTGGATTTTTTTTTTCCAAATGCTCATTCCCAACATGTACTCTCCTCTGTCTCATGACTTTGAAGGCAATCTATAACTTGTAAATTTATATCTCCTTCCTAGACATATGTCTTAATTTCAGACTCAAATATCTAACAGCTTACCAACTAATACCTCGGTACCAAACATCTCAAATTTAATGTGTTCAAAACTGTAATTCTGGTTTCCACCCTTCCCCAAAATTGTTCTTCCCTGAATCTTTCCAGCCTTCAGGAAAGGTAACACAATCCTCCCATTTTCTAACACAAAGCAAAACTTGGAGTCATACCAGATTCTCCTCTTTTTCTGATCATCCTGGTGCAAGCCAATTTCAACTTCAAAAATAGGAATCTGACCTTCCCATGATCACCAACGCTGCTAACCCCAGCCCAAGCCATTCATACCTTTATTCTACTCCAAAAGATTGCAACTGCCTCCTAATTCACACTCCAAACACCCCGCCTGGTATATAGTAAGGACACGTTTCCTACACTATGATTTATAACTTCCTTTTGGTTATTTCTATTTTCTCTATTGATTTCATTTTTTTGGGCTCTTGATTCTGTGGAATCACTCACATCCATATTCATAGACCACTGGTCCTTTTAACTAGAACTAAGACAATATGGTAGTTTTATACAACACCAATTTCATACTAACACACTGTCGTGGTTTGAATTATGTCCCCCCAAAAATGTGTGTATCTGTTTGGCTGGGCCATGATTCCTGGTACTGTGTGATTTTCCTGTATGTTATAAACCTGCCTCTATGATGTTAATGAGGGAGGATGGGTGGCAGTTGTGTTAGTAAGGCAGGACCTGATCTACAAGACTGGATTGTGTCCTGAGGCAATCTCTTGAGATATAAAAGACAGAAGTGAGCAGTGAGACAGGGGGACCTCATACCATCAAGAAAGCAGTGCCGGGAGCAGAGCACGTCCTTTGGACCAGGGTCCCTGCGCCGAGAAGCTCCTATTCGGGGGGAACACTGATGAGAAGGCCAAAAGATAGAGAAAGGCTTCCCCTGGAGCTGACACCCTGAATTTGGACTTTCAGCCTACTTTACTGTAAGGAAATAAACTTCTCTTTGTTAAAACCATCCACTTGTGGTATTTCTGTTATGGCAGCACTAGATGACTAAGACACACACCAATAATGAAAGAAGTGTGTCAACAATGCTAAATTTATGTTTTGGGCATCTGCCTCAGCTATAGTTCATATCATATTTGTTTCCTTACAAAAGGTAATGTTAGAAAACATCCAACTGTGATTTGCATAGATTATAAACAAACCTGCTGCTAAATCATAAGCAAACAACTTGTGCCTTCATGCATTAATATTACCATCTGTAAAATGAAAATTATTTTTTCAAATCTACCTGAAAATCAATTAAACCAACAGTAAAAATGGTTACTTTTCACTTTCCTACCTGGACAGCTTGGCAAACTGACATTTCTGATGTGCTCAGATACAAATTGTAAATCTCTCTCTGTCAGGGAAAAATTCTCTCATCAAAAAATTATCAAGAATTTTGAAGTTTACATCATGGGGAAACGTGGTTGAAGTAAATATGGATTATATTTAATTTTAAACTTTGTATTTCAGATTTTTTCATGTGAACATTGTATAACTCAACAGCATGAATAATGGAGTTAAAAATTAAATCCTTAATCTAGGTGGAATAGAGGATCTTCTAGAGGCAGATATGAAAAAGCTGAATTTCCCTTCATTAAGAGAACATAGGAAATAAATCTGAAGGTAAAGAACTTAGAGCAATTGGCAAAAAGTACTAACAATGACTTCACCGTTTATTGAACAACAGCGCTTCACCAGGGCTTAATGTTAGACAGTGACAATCAGTATGTCATCTGATCCTCACCGCAGGGTTTGAGCACATGCATGGAACTCCACAGACAGCGTTCTTAACAACCCCGCTATACTCACTCTCCAAATAATGGTAATAATTTAATTTATGATCATATATTTCATGGTAAGCTTTTCTCATACATTATTTCATTTAACCTTCTACTAACTCTGCAAGATATTTAACCGTTTTTGAAGATAAGGAAACTGAGGCTTAGAGAGAGTAAATGAGTACCCCAATTTCACACTTTAAGAGGCAGAGCTTACTGCAACAGCAGTGCTTGGATTCCATTATACCAAAATTTCAAAAAGAGAAGTTATCTGAGTTAATTCTGAAATTCAGGAGTGAAGGTCAGGATCTATTATATCTATCTAGGCCATAATGTACCCTTATTTCTTAGAAGATAGAATAAGAAAATATTAATAGTTATCTTCATTTGAGACAGAATGACCCATGGCACAGACAGTGAAGGAGTGAGAAAGAGAAAAAGAATTCCTAGGAAAGGAACTACAGATCATAGACAAAATTCTCTCTCACAAGTCACTCATTATACCAATGAGTAATTATGCCCTAAAGAAGTTAATTGGCACAGGATATCAGTCAATGTCCAATCAGGAAAATAAAAAATAAGTATTTCAGTATGAGTATTTCAAACAGAGGGAATACTTAAGTTAGGATTTTGTTACACAGAGATTAGAATGGTTGAAAGAGAGAGAGAAAAAAAAAAAGGCAAAGCTGAGATCATCCAGACATACTGATAATGGGACGTAGCAATTCCCACCTCTCAAGCTTGGAGATGAGCCCTCTAAATTGCTGGTTCTTAGCTTGGTGGTGAGAGGGAGGATGGGGATGGGAAGCTAGAGGCTGGAACCACTGAGAGGTTCAGCTGCAGGTGTGGGTCCCTCTGAGGGGGTGCAGTACAGCTGGTGCTGGAAATGCCCAATAAGATGGAGCCTGGAGCTGCAACTGACTTCTCTTGCTGAACTAACACTGATTAAACTTCCAAATTGAGAAGGGAGTCCCTATTCCCCTTCCACCTTCCCATTTCCCTCTAATGTCTCCCTTAAGCTCTTTTACGCTTTGCCGGCAAAAGAGTCTGAGAAATTTAGTATGCAGACTCCTTCCCCAGCAGCAAAGAGCAGAATAGTTGAGCATGAGCTTCAAGCTAATATTCAGTAGGTAAATTTCCATCATATAATCCACATAAAAACTACTAGTTTACAATAGAATTCCAACAACCTACACATTTTCTTACTTTTAGATCAATGGTCCCTCCACCATATCCTGATGGCTAAGTTGGTAAGAAAAATAATTGGGCAGGCAGGATGGTTTAAACCAATAAAGGACTACAATTTTCAGTTTTTTATGGGAAAGGACCTTTAGAATTAGAATCCCTTAATAAAAATAGAAATTTAGATAAGAAATTAAGATATCAACTTTCTCTATGATCTTAGTGAACTCACAATTACCCTGGTTTCAGTATCTTTGTCTGTAATACCAACAATAAGAACTATGAATTAATTCAAATTAAGATCTAAGGAAACTCCATTAGGGCTAGGAAACAAGTTGGTTTATCCAAACCCAACTTGCTAAACTGCTAATGCATTGAATTTACGTTCTTTTTAACTGTTTGGTTTGGGTTGACCAGTTTTCATTTTGCCTTAATAAGAACATTTTAAAGAAAATTCAATTAGTCTTTGCTCTGCAGGTGGAGACTAGAGGGCAGAGAGAGCAGCAAAGTACCACCTGCTCAGTGTAACTGATGGATGATTTCGTTTCCTTAAGATTAATGTCTTTAGGTGAAAAGACCATCTGTCATTCTAAGACTTCCACAGTTCGTCTATTTCATTCGGTGGCAATATATAACCGCTAGCACCAGATATTAAATGCACATATGTTTCCAAATTCCCCCCCTTAAAATATCTTCACAACATACTTGCATCTCTGTCAGCCCTTTGCTTGGGAAGAGATCATTTCACTTCTTAAGTTTGGATGGCCTATAACAACATCCGGAGAGAAATAAGCTTTGTCAAGATTTCGTTTTTTGATTTACCTTTCACAGTATGGAGTCAGACTCTCTGGGTGTGGACCTGGAATATGCAGTTATAATGAGCACTCTAGGTTGTTCATATTCACCCTTAAATTGGAGAATCATTGGTTGAAGGATTTACTTCCCGGTTTGCCCACTCAGGGGTATATTTTTCCAACTTGCATCATATTTTTTATATTTCTTCAATGGCATAATCACCTAGATGATTCCAAACATGCTTTATTTGCTTTCTATGCATAAGTCTGTAGATAATGAAGGCTTTAAAATTCAAACTTTATAAAAACAAAGTCTGCTGAAAATGATGGACTCACACTCTATAAAATACAACTTTATACAGTTAACTTCTCAATGAACTCTAAAGGTTAGAATTCAATGATTTCTAACACAAATTCCTAGTCCTTTCTTACTAAGGAATGAAGGGTACTTCTTTACACATGTGACTAAGAGAAAGTTCTCTGTTTTATTGCTAGGTTATTTGCTGTGGACCTCATGTTTATGTGTGTGTTTGGGAGATTGGAGTGGTTTGTTGTGTTAAATTATTCCTGAAGAAAAGAGTTACTACATGATTGCCTCCAAAGAGTAAATGGATTCCCCACCGCATGGGAAATTGATGCTAATTTGAGAGCAACATCAAGCACTCACGCCTCTCCTTCCCACCCCACTAGTGGCTTTGGGTCTCTTTGTTTAAATATAGCCTCATATTAACTAGGTAACATATGCAAAATTGATCCTGAGTCACTGATGACAAAGGGAATCGAATTGAAAAATATTGTCTATTTCTTTAAAGGAAGGTTGTAATCAACCATATATTTTATCTTTTAAGTGGTTCAAAATACTTTTCTTCCACTGAGCTTAAGTTCTTGTCAATACAGTATTTCCAAGATTTATTTAATATAAAAAAAAAATTGCCTTGATTATTTTAAGTAAAGTTCATAATGCATCTTATGTTTTTTAAAACTAAAGGATCATTTACAGGCTACTTTTGCGCATCACAACCATAATTGACTTTTACTTATCAAATTTTGGACTTTACATCAAAATATGTTAAAAATATTATACTCAGGGGACTTCCAGCAAAATGGCACTCTAGGCAGAAGCACCACGCCAACCTTCCACAGCAAAGATCCGAAAAACTAAGCTGAACAGAGAAAACAACAATCTTGAAACCCTAAAACATCAAATGAAGAGATAAAGAACTCAGCCAGGCACCAAATGGAGTGAGAAAACTGACAGAGAATGGAGAGCGAGGAGAGATTCATGCAGAGGTCCCCTATCGGCTAGCACAGCATGGATCCGACATCTTGAACTCCTATCAGAGACCAGCAAACAGGGGGTATGAGAAAGCAGCTTCATGGAGCTTCCAGCGGGAGACAAAACAACCAGTAATTTGCAACATACGCTCTCCCACCCCCCACCCTTCTTCACCCTCAGTCGGACTCCACTGCTTCCTGCAGCCACAATCTCTTGTCCAGGAAACACCGGCTGCTTGGATTCCACCCACCCAAACGGGCCGGGTCTCTGAGTGCCATTTGCTGGCTGCTGGTGTTGCTTTTTTCCACTTCTTTTGATTTCTTCCTTACCTCTCACCACCTCCCCCTCCTTTCGCTCAAATACCTGGCTCCGTGAGCCATCTTTGCTTCTTCCTGAGAGGTTGCGGAGCTCCGTTCGAGTGTGGAGCTGCTTCCCAGTCTGGGCTGCCACACTGGTGAGATCCCGGGGCTTTTGTTCGTTTGCTTGTTTTGAATTGTTTGTTTGTTTTCTTTTCCTTTTCTTGAGTTGGGAGCCCGTTCTGTCCAGGCAGTGCTGCGTGCCTAGGAAACTACCCCCTCGGCTTGCACAGACATGCGGAGGGATCCCTGAAGGCATTGTTTTTTTAATTTTATTTTTTTCTGTTTTTTGGGGGGCTTTTCATGTTCTTTATGTTTTTCTTAAATTTGTTTTGTTTTCTTTTCCCTCTTTTTCTCTTTTTGTCTTTCTTAATTACTCAGTTTCTCGTCTGTCTATATCTTCCTTCTGTTTCTGTTCCCTGAATACCTGGCATGTATACCTCTACACCTCCTAGCCAGGCTGTACTGCAACACCTGAGAACAGCTTCCACAGATCTCACAGCCGCACTGGTGGGATCCCTGGAAACTTTGCTGTTCTTTCACCTATCCAATTTTTAATTATTCATTCTTTTCTTTTCTTGCTCTTCCCTTTTTGTTTTTCTCCATTTCATAGTCTCTCATCTCTCCACTCCAACGGCAAGCTCCCCTAGCATTCTTTTTTGTTTGTTTGTATGTTTTTGGCTCCTGTTCCTCTCTCCTCTCTGCCGTATCCATCTTAGCTCCACACATAACAATCTCCCCACTACAACCTGCCTACCTGTATTGTGTGCTTAACATCACACCACCAATCAGCACAGGCACGGACTACTGAAACCTGTCCTGCACTGATTACTGACCTGCCATGGTGGTGGTAGTAAGTGCCACAAACAACCCGTCCCAGTAACTCCTCTTCAACTAGACCTGCCCTGCCATACCATATCTGAGAGACTGACCCTGCCAATTGCAGAACGAGGTGAAAATTATTGTGCCCACAGACGAGCAAACAACAAAGAACATGCAACCCGCCTGCTCAGACATAGCCAAATTAAAAAAAAAAAAAAAAAGGAAAGAAACAAATCTACAATCAATAAATGAGAAAATAAAACTACTGAATGCCCAGAAGACAGCAGACAATATCAAAACATTTACAAAAACAGGACAGGATGGTTCCAGTAGGCATCAAAAATAAAACATCAGATGACTTTCCAGTGGAAGAAAAAGCACTAGAACTACCTGATTGGGAATTAAATCTCTAATACTCAGAATTCTCCAAGAGCTGAAGCAAAAAGCAGACAAAAATGAGGAAAAAATAGACAAATTCATGGAAAACACAGACAAAAATTTGGAAGAATTCAGAAAAATAATGCAGGAACAAAATGCCAAAATAAATTCACAACTAGAAATTATACAAAGACAGCAATTAGAAATCCAAAAGACAAATAACAAGATTTCAAAAATGGACGGTGTCATAGAAGGGCTCAGAAGCAGATTTGAAACAGTGGAAGACAGGATCAGTGGAATTGAATACAAATGCTTGGATCCAACGCTGTTTGAGGAAGAATCAGAAAAAAGAACACAGAAAAATGAGGAGGCCCTTAGAGTTATGTGGGATACAATCAAAAGCAAAATTCTCGAGTGATTGGAGTTCCAGAATGGGGGAGAAAACAGAAAACACAGATAGGATCATTGAAGAACTGCTGACAGAAAACTTCCTCAATATCAAGAAAGATGAAAAGCTGGCCATCCAAGAACCTCAAAGCACCGCATATAGGAGAGACCCCAAAAGAAAATCACCAAGACATATCATAATCACGCTCGTCAAAACCAAAGACAAACAAAGAATCCCGAGAGCAGCTCATGAAAAAAAAGAAGTCACATACAGAGGAGAAACAATAAGACTAAGCTCATATTATTTGGCAGAAACCATGCAGGAAAGAAGGCAATGGGATGACATATAAAATCTTGAAAGAAAAAAATTGCCAGCCAAGAATAATATATCCTGCAAAACTCTCATTCAAATATGATGGTGAAATTAGGTCATATCCAGATAAACAGAAATTAAGGGGATATGTAAAAGCCAAACCAAACTTACAAGAATTATTAAAGGGAGTTCTTTGATCTGAGAACAAACAACTTCAGCTCACAGGCAGAATCTAGGATGCAGGATCATACCACCCAGATATCAGTCTAGGAAATGAACTCTCAAGGACTATCAAAAACCAAAACAAATACAACAGGGAATCAGAGCAGTTAATCAGTAAATGACAACAACATCAAAACAATAAAAGAGGGAATAAATGGCATAGGTATAGAACCTTTTAATGGAGAAGAAGGCAAGGTGATACCATGTAATGGTAGACTTCTTCAAACTTAGGAAGATAAGGGTAAAGTTCATAGTAACCACAAAGAAAGTGAACAAACATACTCATAAAAAAAAAAGAAGACAAACATAAATTCTCAAAAAAACAAAACCTACAAAAACAAAAGAAATGTAAAAAAATTCACAAACAAAAGTAACTCAGCACAAGAGAGTAAGAAGAACAAAGAAAACCTCAACACCACAAAAAAAAGCACTACAAAATGACAGCAACAAACTCACATCTATCAATAATTACACTGAACATAAACAGACTCAATGCACCCATAAAAAGACGGAGAGTGACAGAATGGATAAGAAAACAGAATCCATCAATATGCTGTCTACAAGAGACACACCTTAGAAACAAAGATGTGAATTTATTAAAAGTCAAAGGTTGGAAAAAAATATATCAAGCTAACAACTACCAAGAAAGAGCAGGAGTGGCAATACTAATCTCAGATAAAATAGACTTTAAAACAAAATCCACCATAAAAGACAAAGAAGGACACTATATAATGATTAAGGGGATGATCCATCATGAAGACATAACCATAATAAACATCTATGCACCAAATGACAGGTCGCCATAATACATAAAACAAACTCTAACAACACTGAAAAGAGAAATTGACAGTTCCACAATAATAGTAGGAGACTTCAACACACCACTCTCAGTAAAAGACAGAACAACTAAGAAGAAACTCAGCAAAGATACAGAAGACCAAAAAGGCGCAATAAGCCAACATGACCTCATAGACATATATATAACACTCCATCCAACCACTGCAAAGTACACATTCTTTTCCAATGCACATGGAACATTCTCCAGAATAGACCACATCTTAGGCCACAGAGAAATCATCAACAAGATCCAAGACTTTGAGATAATTCAAAGTAACTTCTCTGACCATAATGCCATCAAGGTAGAAATTAACAACAGAACGACAAAGGAAAAAAATCAATTACACGGAAACTGAATAATACCCTGCTTACACATCACTGGATAATAGAAGAAATCAGAGATGGAATCAAAAAATTCCTAGAATCAAATGAGAATGAAAACACATCATACCAAAACCTTTGGGACACAGCAAAGGCAGTCCTCAGAGGACAATTTATAGCAATAGATGCACACATCAAAAAATAAGAAAGGGAAAAAAATCAAAACATTAACTATAGAACTCAAACAAATACAAACAGAACAGCAAAAAAAGCCCACAGCCACCAGAAGAAAGGAAATAGTAAAGATCAGAGCAGATATAAATGAAACAGAGAACAGAAAAACAATAGAAAGAATCAACAAAACCAAAAGTTGGTTCTTTGAAAGAATCAACCAAATCGACAAACAACTGGCCAGACTGACAAAAGAAAAACAGGAGAGGATACAAATAACCCAAATAAGAAATGAAATGGGGGACATTACAACAGATCCAACTGAAATAAAAAGGATTATAACAGAATATTATGAAAAACTATACTCCAACAAATCTGAAAACCTAGAGGAAATGGATAAATTTCTAGAAACACACTACCTACCCAAACTACAACAAAGTGATGTTTAAAATCTGAACAGACCCATAACAAGAGAAGACATTGAAAAGGTAATAAAAAAAAAATCCCAACAACAACAAAAAAAATCCTGGCCCAGATGGCTTCACTGGAGAATTCTACAAAGCATTTACAGAAGAGTTTGTACCAGTACTACTCAAGTTATTTCAGAGCATAGAAAAGAAAGCAACACTTCCAAATTCATTCTATGAAACCAGCATAATGCTGATACCAAAACCAGGCAAAGACACCACAAAAAAAGAAACTTACAGGCCAATATCTCTCATGAATATAGATGCAAAAATTCTGAACAAAATTCTGGTGAATAGAATTCAGCTTCATGTCAAAAAAATAAAATACCACGACCAAGCAGGATTCATACCAGGTATGCAAGGATAGTTCAACATTAGAAAATCAATCAACGTAATACACCACATAAATAAAAGGAAAGAAAAGAATCACATGATCATCTCAATTGACACAGAAAAGGTATTTGACAAAGTCCAACACCCAATCCTGATAAAAACTCTCAAGAAAATATGTATAGAAGGGAAAGTTCTCAACATAATAAAGGGCATCTATGCAAAACCAATGGGCAACATCATTGTTAATGAAGAGAGGCTGAAAACATTCCCCTTGGAAACAGGAACAAGACAAGAATGCCCTTTATCACCACTCCTATTTAACATTGTGCTGGAAGTTCTAGCTAGAGCAATAAGGCAAGAAAAAGAAATCAAGGGCATCCAAATTGGTAATGAAGAAGTTAAACTGTCCCTGTTTGCAGATGATGTGATACTATACATAGAAAACCCTAAAGACTCCACGAGAAATCTACTGGAACTAATAGAAAGATTCAGCAGAATAGCAAGATAGAAGATAAACATACAAAAATCAGTTGGAGTCCTATACACCAATAAGGATAACGATGAAAAGGAAATCAGGAAAACAATACCATTTTCAATAGCCCCTAAAAAGATAAAATACTTAGGAATAAATCTGACCAGGGATGTAAAAGACCTATACAAAGAAAACTACAAAACACTACTGCATGAAACCCAAAGGGATCTACATAAATGGAAAAACATACCATGCTCACGGATAGGTAGACTCAACATTGTGAAAATGACAATTCTACCCAAAGCATTTTACAAATACAACGCAATCCCGATCCAAATACCAACAACATTCTTCAAAGTGATGGAAAAGCTAATCATTAACTTTATATGGAAAGGGAAGAAGCCCCGAATAAGTAAAGCACTACTGCAGAAGAAGAATAAAGTTGGAAGACTCACACTACCTGACCTCAGAACCAAGTATACAGCTATAGTAGTCAAAACAGCCTGGTACTGGTACAACGACAGATACATTGACCAATGGAACAGAATTGAGAACCCAGATGTAAATCCATCCACCTACGGTCACCTGATCTTCAACAAGGGCCCAAAGTCCATCAAATGGGGAAAAGACAGTCTTTAACAAAGGTTGCTGGCAAAACTGGACATCCATCTGCAAAAATTTGAAACAGGACCCATACCTCATGCCATATAGAAAAACTACTTCAAAATGGATCAATGACCTGAATATAAGCCTAAAACTATAAAGTTCATAGAAGAAAAAATAGGACCAACACTACGAGCCTTAATACACAGCATTAACAGGATACAAACCATAACCATCAACGCACAAACCCCATAAGATAAGCTAGATAACTGGGATCTTCTAAAAATCAAACACCTATGCTCTTCAAAAGACTTCACCAAAAGAGTCAAAAGAGAACCTACAGACTGGGAAAAAATTTTGGACAGTACAAGTCAGACAAAGTTCTAATCTCCATAATCTACAAGAAAATCCAACACCTCTACAACAAAAACACAAATAATCTTATTAAAAAATGGTCAAAGGAAATGAACAGACACTTCACCAAAGAAGATGTTCAAATGGCCAACAGACATATGAGGAAATGCTCGTGATCACTAGCCATTAGAGAAATGCATATTAAAACCACAATGAGATACCATCTCAGCCCGGCATTACTGGCACGAATCAAAAACACTGGAAATAACAAATGTTGGAGGGGCTGCAGGGAGATCGGAACTCTTACGCACTGCTGGTGGGAATGCAAAATGATACAACCATTTTGGAAAATAGTATGATGCTTCCTCAGAAAGCTAGAAATAGACATACCATTTGATCCAGCAATTCCACTCCTAGGAATATATCCTAGAGAAATAAAAGTCGTCACTCGAATAGACATACGCACACCTATGTTCATGGCAGCATTGTTCACAATAGCAAAACGATGGAAACAACCTAGATGCCCATCAACAGATGAATGGATAAACCAACTATGGTGCATACACACAACGGAGTACTATGCAACGAGAAAGAACAACGATGAATCTGTGAAGCATCTCACAACATGGATGAAACTGGAGGACATTATGCTGAGTGAAATAAGTCAATCACAAAAGGACAAATATTGTATGAGACCTCTATTATAAAAACCCATGAAAAAGTTCACACACAAAATGTAACAATCTTTGTTGGTTACCAGGGATGGGAGGGTTGGTGCAGGAATACTAAATAGGCAATAGATAATTGGTATCTTGGGTGAAGGGTGAGACAGTACACAATACCGGGAAAACCAGCACAACTTGTACAAGGAAAGGTCATGGAAGCTCCATAGACACATCCAAACTCCCTGAGGGACTGAATTCCTGGGTGGAGGGCTGTTGGGACCATGGTCTCAGGGAACATCTAGCTCAATTGGCATAGCACTGTTTATAAAGACAATGTTCTACATTCAACCTTGGTGAGTAGTGTCTGGGGTCTTAAAAGCCTGTGAGCGGCCATCTAGGATACTCCACTGGTCTCATCCCTTCAGGAGCAGGGGAGAATGAATAGAACAGGATACAAGGAAAATATTGGTCCGAAGGACTAATGGACCACAGCTGCCAAGGCCTTCACTGGACTGAGTCCAGTACAGCGAGATGGTGCCCGGCTACCACCACTCACTGCTCTGACTGGGATCACAACAAGAGTGTTCTTGACAGAGCTAGAGAACAATGTAGAACAACATTCTAATTCACAAAATAAAGACCAGATTTACTGGCCTGACAGAGACTGGAGAAACCCCGAGAGTATGGTTCCCAGACACCCTTTTGGCTCAGTGGTGAAGTTACTTCCGAGGTTCACCATTCAGCCCGGGAGTGGACAGCCCCATAAAACCAAAAGGGACTGATGGGGTACAGAAGTCCAGGGACAAGGGCCAGAAGGCAGAAGGGGACAGGAAAGCTGGTGCTAGGGAACCCAAGGTTGAGTAAGGATAGTGTTGATGTGTTGTGAGGTTGTTAACCATTGTCATAGGGCAACATGTGTACTAACTGTTAAATGAAAAACTATTTTGTTCTGTAAGCCTTCATCTAAAGTGAGAATAGCAGCACAATTGGAAGATCGTAGTCAATGTCACTGATCTGTGCATGTAGAAATTTTTGAAATGGTGTATCTTTGGCTATGTATATTTTCACCAAAAAAAATAAATAAAAGGTCGAGAAGGGAGAGAGTTGACACGTTGTGGGGTTGTTAACCAATGTCATAAAACAATATATGTACTACTGTTTCATGAGAAACTATTTGTTCTGTAAGCCTTCACTTGAAGTACAATAAAAAAAAGAAAAAAAAAACAAAGTTACTCATGTAGTGAATGTAAAGCATCTAGTTCAGTTTGATGAACTCATAACAGCCTGCACAAAAAAAAAAATAGATTTTCAATTCACTGATAGAAAATAAAACAAAAAAGAAGAAGAGGAAAAATTTCACATATGGTCAGAGGGGAACTGAAGCTAAAATGTCCATGAACAAGGAGGTCCAGGGCTATGTCTAACTCATCTTTGTATGTTGCATGCATAGCAGAGAACAGAGTAAATTCTCAACATGTGTCTGAATGAACGAATGAATGAGGATAAAGATTTCAAAATATTTTAAGCTATGTGCCAAAGACTTTCACATTTGCAGTTATATTTACATTTCTCATTTAAAGTAATCCTGGTACCAACCGTGCAAGGTAAGTATTACTATGCTCGTCTTCAAAAGAGAAAACTGCAGGTCAGGAAGATATATGGTGACCACAAGTCAGTGTAGCTCATAGATCTACCTAGATGGATCTGGATAGGAGCATATCCTTATTATCTAAATAGTCTCAAACTCCATCCTCTCACTGTTTTTCTTTCTTTTTTTATTATAAAGATTATTGCAGATTAACAAGAGATGTAAGAAAATGTTTAGAGCAAGTATTCACTAAATCTCTTAAGGAGGCCAGTTTCCTTGGTGACATCATTAGATCAAATAAAATCAGAGATAAATACTAAAAATGTGATCATAAGTAAACTTTTTTTTTAAATTGGATGTCAGAGAGCTATTAAGGAAGAGAAACCTTAACATTTTCATTGCATGTATTTCTTTCCACTCCATTCTACTCTATCCCCTAAAAAATTATATGTTCAAGTGGATTTCAATATTTAGTAAAAGGGCTGTGAAATATCACTCTATTTTACGGGAGGCCAGTGAGGAGAGGTGCCCATTGCATAAAAATAGGTAGTTATAAAGGATAGGCCAACTACTGAGACGAGAAGAGAAGAAGTGACTAGAGAACTGATCCATGTCAGAAGGGATCCAGTAGTCATATCAGCAGTAAATTCCAGTACTCTTAGATCCTTACCTTTGCTCTCTCCCAAATTTCTACACAACTTCAAGAGTTTACAACCTTGAACTCACAACTCTAACCTATGGATGCTGCTCTCTCAGGAGAGCTCTTGGGAGTCTAAACTATGCCTTCCACTATGATGTAGCAAGTGAATTGTCTCATTAAAAAAAATACTGTTAATCATAAGCATTCTATTCATTCTACAGAATGCGTTGATGGTTATGTGTCAGGCACTGTTCTGGGTGCTGCATATGGAACAAACAAAATAGCTAAAAACTCTTCCTCCATGGAGCATGCAGTCTAATTGGGGGAGACACACAATAAATCAAAGAAATGGGATAGGAAAGGATGGAAATAGGGTTGAGGATGGTTGCAGTGTAGACTAGCTTCCTGGGGAAGGCCTCAGGAAGAAGCTGGCTTTTGAGTAAAGATCTAACAGACAGAAGGGATAAGCCCTGTTGCTACCTAATGGAAAAGTGGTTTAGGCAGAAGGAAGAGTAAGTACAAATTTCCAGATGAAATTGTGTTTGCTGTGTTTCAGGAAGAGCAAGAGGGAGAGCAGGTCTGGGTAACATAATTAAGGACCTGGTAAGATGAGCTCAGACAGACAATAACACACTAGAACATGGAGTCCCTGGATGGTACAAACCGTTAAGCACTTAACTAGCCAAAGGTTGGCGGTTCAAACCCACCTAGAAGTGACTCAGAAGACAGCCCTCACAGTCTGGTTCAGAAAGGTCACAGCCACAAAACCCTATGGATCAGCTCTACGCTGCAAATGTGGGGCTTCCATCAGTCAGAATCTACTGGATGGCACCTAACAACAATAAAAACAACAGAACATGCATGAATTCATTGGCCATTACACAGATTTTGGGTAGCTATGAGTCAGAATCAACTCCAACGAGCTTGGGATATACAGATGCTGACTTTTACCCTCACTAACACAGGGAGTCGCTAGATTGATTTGAAGAGAGGAATGGTATGTGTCAACTTCAATTTTATAGAATCATCCTGCCTGCTGTGTGGAAATTTATCATTTCAAGGGCAAAGAGGAAATCAGATTGAGACGCTTGTGTGCTATTCTAGAGAAGAGATGGTGGTAATAACAGTGAGAGGGGAAGAAATGATAGTAACAGCAGTGGAATCTGTGAGAAAGGACAGGCTACCGGACACTTCTTAAATGTACAAAGGATTTGCTGAAAGAAAATAAGGAGTCAGTGTTGACTCCAAGTTTTGTGGTTCTCTGCTACTCATCAGTATGTAATCAGCTCTGAAACTGGTCCTTATTTTTGCTGCAGCTCTAGAGAGGTGGGCCACTCACTGTGCTGAGTGTGTCTTGCTCTGGTGGAATCCCGGACTGTGGTTAGTTGGTGTTTATTTTTCTGAAAAAAAAAAAAATTAACAACAAAAAAGTGACCATATCTGGATTATTATTAAATGAAAGGAAGAATCGTCAATAATTCTTGAGGAATATGAGAGTGATCAGAGTACAGGAGGAAACCAGTAAACTGAGTTTAGCAATTAGCTTAAGCAAGTAGTAGGAAAGACAGTTTATTTGGGGCTCAAACCATAATCTGGAGGTACACAGGAAGGAAGGAGTAAACCAGGCAAATGAGGGAGAAGATGAGATTGATCTGGTAGTGAATCACACTCAGTACAAAAGAAGAAAGAAAAAACACAAGAGCTTAAGAACTCATTAAAGGCTTTTAACTATGGAGTTCAGGAACCACCATCCATGGTCTTATTGTGCCCTCCACCTGTAGTAACATGATATAAGGCAAATAAAAATAACCCTGAAAACTATTGTAATTTTTAGTTTTGATAAAATTGTTTTGGAGGACTTTAAGGATCCATAACTTCTTTTTACTCTTTTCTTTACCATTCTTAAACTATTTTTACAATTATTCCAGAAATGTAACCAAAAGATGAAGTTAAAGAACTAAAAAACAAACAAAAAAAATCTATTTTGTTCCTTTCCAAAGGGAGGAAAAAACAATCACACCTTACACTACGATGAATAAAGGTCTTATTGTTGCAATCTGCCTTGTGTAGGGAAAGGCAAGTTACCCCACTGACTTAGCTAAGAGGGAACTGTAACCAAGAAACCTGCCATAAAATAACAGAGGGATCAATGAGGGAGTGTTCATTAAACCAAGACAAGAAGTATTGATCTGCAGGAGGGGAGAAGAGCCGCAGGGGATTTTTCAATGGTGTGGAGGCAGGACGGAGAAGCAGATATAAGTGAACTAAACTGTTTTTATTCTATTTCCTTTATCCAAAGTAGAGTTTGGAGTGTAACTACTAGAATGCATTAAAAAAGTAGTGGCGTACTAGAAAACAGTGAGACTCAAGCCTTCCGTAAAGTAGGGAGGAATGGGAGAAGTGCCCACTAAAAAACCAATGGACTTGAAGTAGTTGTGTCTGTGTGATTTGGCTCCACAATTGGAACATATTTCCACCAGTATTCTGTAAGATTTCATTCGGACAGCATGAATACTTGGGAGTGTATTCAATTAGGAAATACACAATTAAGACTTAAAATCTAGACCAACACGGTTTACAGCTTCCAGAAATTGGAGGAAAAAAAATTCAGCACAGCCAGTAAATGACAGCTGCCTTTTTAAAATGAGAAATAGTCCATGGACTAGGGCCTCTTTCCTACTAGCATTTATTAGCATTCACCTACTAGCAAAAGTTAATTTGTCACTCATCAACCACTCCCTAACCTTTACTACTAAGTTCTAATGCCTAATGAGAAACTACAATAATGGTTTCATTGATAGAGGAAAAATATAACACCCAGTCCAGTACCTTGGAGATAATATTCATTTGTTTAATCATTCATTCAATAAATACACATTGCCTACTTTATTTTAAGCATTCTGTTAAGTATGGTCTTGAACCTCACAAATAAGCATGGTCTTAGTCTACGTGGAGTTTATATACAAATTATATTAAAAAATTAATCAAATAATCTTACAAACAAAATATATAATTACAAAAAAAGTGCTATATAAAACAAAAGCAACCAACAACACAAAAAGATATAATTAAATTCTGTAACAGGGAGTGACATCTATTCTATTTTTCTTAGAATACGACTTTTGAATTAATATTGGAAAAATCTGTATGACTAAGCCAGATTACAGGGATTGGGATGGGGAAGAGGGAAAGGTGTCTTACACTGGGTTATCTAGAGAAGCAAAACCAGTAAAGCATATACATATATAAATCTGTTGCAGTCAAATGGATTCTGACTCATAGCAACCCTATAGGACAGAGTAGAACTGCCCTATAGACTTTCTGGATTCAAACTGCTGACCTTTTGTTTAGCAGCTGAGCTCTTCACTACTGTGCTACCAGGGTCCATATACATACACAAAGAGATTTATATTACAAGAATGGCTCACACAGTTGTAGAACCTGGAACACACATCAGGCTGGAGGCTTCTCCTGATTCACATAGCCACAGGGGCTGGCAAGTCAGACAGCAGGGCTCTGGCTCACAGGCTGCAAAGATCGATGAATCCAAAGATTAGCAGGCAAGACTGCAGGTAAGATGCTAGCTCAAGTCCCAGGAACAGAGGGCAGATGAACAGGAGCCAGCTGTAGGATCCAGTGCAAGCAAAAACCTGCAAGACTTGCCAAAGAGTCCACCTATATTGGATGCAGGCCACGCTTCCAAGGAAGCTCCCTTTCAATTGATCAACAGATTGGCTACTCATAGCAGATCCCAGCATGGAGATGATCACATTATATCAAATTTCATCATGGAAGTGATCACATCATCATACAACTGCCACACTACATCATAACTGCCAAACCACTGAGAATCATAGCCCAGTCAAGTTGACGCATGATCTTAATGGTCACAGAAGGGAAGAGCTTTCCAGAGTTAGGGAACAGTATGCACGATGATCCTGAGTGGTAAAGGAGCATGATACTTTAACCAACTGAAAGAAGGCATGCGTGGCTGAAGCTCAGAAAAGATAAAAATGGACGAGATGAGGTTGAAGAAGTAGTGGGGATCTGGTCAGACAGAATCATCAACATCATGTTACTATTTTATCCTAATTGTAATGGGGAACCTTTAAAAGGTTTTAAGGGATGTAAAGTGTTATCCCGGTGGCACAGTGGTTATGTGCTGGCTGCTAACTAAAAGGTCGGTGGTTCCAACTCATCAGCCACCCCACATGAGAAAGATGTGGCAGTCAGCTTCTGTAAAGATTACAGCCTTGGAAACCCTATGGGCAGTTCTACTCTGTCCTATAGGCTTGCTATAGGGTCACTGAGTTGAAATCGACTTTATGGCAATGGGTTTGGAAGTGTTACCATCAGATTTATATTGTTAAATGATGCTGCAACACATGGAACAGTCTGTAGAGGAGGCAAGAGTATAAAAAGGCCAATTTAAAATTTATCACAGTAGAACACGTGTGTGATAACAATGCGTCACAGCAGAGTGGCAGTGGAATCATTTAGAAGTGGCTGGGTCAGCAAGTCCAAGCTCGAAGCGATTTTAGGGATTGTCACTGTCTTCAAACCAGTTTTTAAAAACGGGTAATAAATAAATATTTGTTAAAAAAAAATAATAGATAAGAAAGGAAGGAGGCAGAGAGGAAAATGAGGACATGAAAATTTTTTATTAAATATTTATTGAGGAAGGAATGATGGAAAGAAGGGAGGGAAGAAGAAAGGGAGGAGAAAAGAAATATATTAACTACCTGGCAGAAAATTGATGGAATCAGGAGCATTAAATTTCAGATCAAATTTAAAATCTATAGGACTACTGTCTTCCAAATGGTTGTGAAACACACATATATAGATATACATAGTTTGTTGAAGATATCCCTTAGTCTCAGTGATGCAAAATTAAATTCATAAGATCAACATGCAAAGAGTATTCTATCAACATTAATAGACAAAATCATTCTACCAGGAGAGCATTATATGAAGCAGAATTGACAATAACATACCAAGTAGCTACTGGGTGACTTTTGGTAGATGGCAGTAACACATAGACCACCTTGGAATATTCCAATCAGAGCTAGATCTTTGAAATAATTAATTTTGAATAGTCACAAAACTGATACTTGCCATCAACCAAATAACGATCATAGTCCACTTTTAGGCAAGACCCCACCCCCACCCCCGCCCTTACACACATATACAAACTCTGTTGAAAAATCAAATTAATTTTGATTAACCATTAATATCAGATTCAAAATCAAAGACAAGAAGAAGCACGCATGACCCTTTCCCATCATCAGTTACATGTGACATATTAAGCAGAAATACGTGAGTAGTCAGGAATAAACAATTACCTGAAGAATTTCAACCATCTTTTCATTCTTGCAGGCATCACAGTAATTATATTCGGTGAAGTGACAGTGAGCTTCAACAACTTGAAGTAAGGACATAAAGAAATAAACATATTGAGAGTAAAAGAAGAATGACTGGAACAAGCTAACCATACTGATATCCCGCACAGATCTAGAATTCAACATTTGGCACTCGATTTTTATACCTAAAAAAATTCAACTTTGCCAGGGCTGTCAGCTTGGGGCAGATGGCCCATAAAAACGATAAAAACAGTGCATTGTTGATCTCATTTGTTTGAGGTCCATACAATGAAAACTTGGTACAAATGCTTTCTGGCACCTCCCCATTGCGGTAATCACACTTTATTAATAAGGAATTCCATTGATTCCCAATTAAAACAAGTAATCAGAAGACAGCAGAACTGAGATAAACCTGAAATTTTTATTCAATAAAACATTGTCTGTCACCAAAGGGCACTTACCGTTCAAGCAAATCTATTGCTATCTGTGGCCAGCCAGAGAAAGAAACGCGAAGTTTTTTAGATGATCCTAAAATCATGGATGTAAGACTAGAATGAAGGGAAATTAATATCCGTGACTTCTTTGCCAACTGCATCCAAAAGAATGGGATGATTAACCTTTTGATGTTGTTGTTTGTTTCCAAGTGTTGGATGCATTGCATTCACAAACAATGTGGAGGGAGTAGAAAGGATGGAACAGGAGATTTTAAATTATTCTAGATTATTTAGGACATCTGCAACTTATCTATTTACTTACAAGTTGGCCTCGCTCTTATAAAATGTAGCTAACTTTATTTTCAGGTAAATCTTCAATTGTGCTAATGACATAAGTGAGCGCATATTAGACTGAATAATATGAGTAAGGCCAACTCTGTATCTAGGTTATCAGATAAAACTCTTGCTTATCCATAAAAATAAAGATACTGTGATCCTCAAGGTTATATTAGTAATCTCTTCACAATTAAAAGACTTTCTGGGAGAACCCAGATGAAAAATTACAGTAGGAAATGTAAAGTTATCAAAATATTTAGAAACAAAGTAGGGAAGAACATTCGATAGCCATTTTTAAGTATTTACGATGTTCCACATTCTGCCAATATGTGTTAAGGATTTCCTCATTCATCTGACAAGTAGTTACTGTTCATCTACATTAAGGCAAGAACAGTTGTAGGTATGAAGGATATGGTAATGATTTAGAAATAATATTGGAATCATTTATTCCCTCTCCTTGAGCATAGTGAATGTGACCCAGCTGGAGCTGGGCTCACAAGGGCTCACAAGGACACATCAACTGGGCCCTGAGGTATAAAGATAATAGCTAAAATAATCTTGGAAAATATCTTTTAGGGAAGCTTTCACTTAAGCTTATCAAACAGAACACAAAAGACTTTCTAGTCTTACCTTTTTCTATTAGCATTTAGTGAATAGAAAATTGTTGGACCAATGAAGACCCTCCTGACTGTTACTGAAACCTGTACCAATGACTGTTAAGAAAGACGATTCAAAACGCAGAATCAGTTTCTAGCCGATCTGTGAAAAGGTGAAGATTTCAATGGTTTTGCCCATTTGTAATGTTAGTATATACTGATGGCTCTAACATTCTTTGGACTCAGGCAGAAATGGCCGTGGCAGCCTGCTTGTCCATTTTCCCACGCTTGCCTATTCTGTAATATTTCCTTGGACTCAGGCAGACATGGCTGTGGCAGCATGCTTGTCTGTTTTCCCACTCTTGTCTGTTCTGCGATATTTCCTTGGACTCGGGCAGACGTGGCTGTGGCAGCCTGTTGTCCTTTTTCCCATGCTTGCTTATTCTGTAATATTCTTTGGACTCGGGCAGACATGGCTGTGGCAGCATGTTGTCTGTTTTCCCATTCCTGCCTATTCTGTGATATTCTTTGGACTCGGGCAGACATGGCTGTGGCAGCATGTTGTCCGTTTTCCCATTCTTACCTATTCTGTAATATTCTTTGGACTCAGGCAGACGTGGCTGTGGCAGCCTGTTGTCCTTTTTCCCACGCTTGCTTATTCTGTAATATTCTTTGGACTCGGGCAGACATGGCTGTGGCAGCATGTTGTCTGTTTTCCCATTCCTGCCTATTCTGTGATATTCTTTGGACTCGGGCAGACATGGCTGTGGCAGCATGTTGTCCGTTTTCCCATTCTTACCTATTCTGTAATATTCTTTGGACTCGGGCAGACGTGGCTGTGGCAGCATGCTTGTCTGTTTCCCACTTTTGTCTGCTCTGTGATATTTCCTTAGACTCAGGCAGACATGGCTGTGGCAACATGCTTGTCCGTTTCCCACTTTTGCCTTTTTGAATATATTCTGAATAAAACTTTCTTTTGCTTTACTAAACTTTGTGATGTTTTTCCCCTACAACAGCAATCAACCAAAAATCCTGCCTCAATAGATGTAATGTTCTAAGGAGGAGAGGTAAACACAAGTAAGTGAGCTGGTAACTGCATATGGAAGAACTGAGAGAAACTTTACCCCAGAAGAAATTTTTGAGTGAGATCTACTGGACGATGCTTCTGTGTGTAAAAAGGGCAGAGTGGAAGCCTGAAAGAGCCCGGTGATTTTGGGAAGGAGTAAGTGGTGTGTGATGAGCGTAGGGTACAGCAAAGGAAGGAAAGTGTGCAAAAAGAGGCCAGGTTGGTTGGGCAAGATTCTGAAATCTAAAATGCATCCTAATGGCAGTATAGAAGCAGATCAATTGCATGTTTTAAAGCCAGAAAGAAGCATGATAATTATATGTTTTAGAATAACATGTGGATTGAATTTCAGAGCGTGAAAAAGGGAAGCAGTGAGCATTCTCAGGAGAAAAGTACAATAGTCCAGGTGAAAGATAAGGAGAGCTCAACGTAAGGTTCAGGAAATGAGGATAGAAAGAAAAGAATCATTTACAAACAGAATATAAGATGTACAACCTGGAGCAGATGTCATGGGCCTAGTCTGAGACAAAGGCAGCAGGATTCCTGCCAAAAGAGTCAGAAATAAAGCACGTGTGTGTCATACAGCAACACAAACAACAGGAGGAAAATATCTCCAGAAATGGTAGTTGAATGTTAACAGTTAAGATTTAGAAGGCTGTCAGTGTATAGAGTCACTTGGAATATTACTTAAATAAATACGGGTATTTTATAATATAAAACATCCTTTATATCTAATCCAGGAAACCATCACACTAAAAGTAATAATTCAGCGTCTGTCAAGCTAGCCTGAAACTATCTAAAAAGATGTCCTAAGTGTTCTGCCATGGAAGAAAAAGAAAAAAGGTACTGAATGAAGAGTACATGGAAATCCACAATGATTCCCAAACCTCACTGTCACACATTTACATCCTCTCTTACCTGTGGTACAGTTGTTTCTATTACATTCAACACCATCCTTGATCATTCATACACTTTGATGATCCATACACTCTCCAAGTATATTCATTTTCTTACTCACTACTCCTGAAACCTCCAACACACCTTCCCCCAGTTTTGCTTTCAGATGATAACTTTGTTTTATATTTCACTGAGAAAAATAGAGAAGTTAGAAGATTAGGGAAGATTAGAAAAATAAAATTAGATGGACATAGAAATATTCTGTTACGTTCCCATTTTAAAAAAGCTTTATCTTGATCCCATACCCTCCCCCAAATTTTCTGCTCATTATTGCAGAACCAGGAGTCTCTGGGTGGTGCAAATGGTTAATGCTATTAATCGAAAGACTGGAGGTTTGAGTCCACCCAGAGGCACCTGGGAAGAAGACCCTGGCAATCTACTTCTCAGCATAATGTTTTCAAGGTTCATCCATATTGTAACATGTATTAGGACTTCATTTCTCTTTATGGCTGAGTAATATTCCATTCCATTTTGGCTGTGTCTACCTTTTGGTTATTGTAGATAGTGCTTCAATGAACATTGATATGCAAGCTTCTGTTTGCATTCTTACTGTCTTAGGCTGGGTTCTCTAGAGAAGCAAAACCAGTGAAGCATATATATGTATATATATAGAGAGAGAGAGAAAGAGAGAGAGAGAGAGAAATTTATCTCAAGGAAATTGCTCACACAGCTGTAGAGGCTGGCAAGTCCCAAGTCCATGGGTCAGCATCAGGCTGGAGGCTTCTCCTGACTCATGTAGCTGTAGAGGCTGACAAATCCAAGACCAGCAGGTCATATGGCAGGCTGCTGGCTCACAGGCTGCTGAGGTTGATGAATCCAAGATCTGCAGGTGAGATGGCAAGCTGCCTGTTCACAGGCTGTGGAGACTAACAAATTCTAAGATCGGCAGGCAATACAGCAGACAGCAGGCTCAACTCCTAAGAACTGGAGGTCAGATAATGATGAGTTGGATGCAGGTTCCAGAGTAAGCAAAAGCCAGCGAGCTTTGCCGGAACAGCCATATATATTGGATGCATGCTACACCCCCAAGGAAACTTCCCCTACAACTAATTGGCTAATTACATCAGATGACATCATGGAGGTGATTACATTATATCACAAAATGAAGGATAACTACATAATTACATAACTGCCAATCCTCTGAGGATCATGGCCCAGCCAAGATGACACAAAACCTTAACCATCACACCTGCTTTTAATTCTTTCATGTATACACCTAGCAGTTGAATTGCTGGATCTTAATGTCACTGAACTGTGCATGTGAAGATTGCAGAAATGGCCAAAGTTTTGTTACCTATATGTATGCCACAAAAAATAAATACATAGATAAAAGTTTCAACTATTAAAAAAAAGAACAAACCAAAAAAATTATGGAGTACAGTTCTACTCTGACACACGTGGTATTGCCATTAGTCAGAATCATCTAGGTGGCAACTGGTTTTACAGAACCAAAACTTCCAAGTTGTCTGTATTCAGTGCCACCAATTCTTCTCCTTTTCTCCATCAAATCCACTTGAGTTAGGTTTTCTTCTCTACCACTCTACCATAACTGACTTTGTCAAGACACCAGTCACCCCTGCATTATTAAACCTAAAGGTCAGTTCTCAGTCTTCATCTTACCTGGCCTGTCACTAACTTCTGACACAATTAGTCACTCTCACCTCCTTGAAACACTTTCTTCACTTGACTTCTAGGACACTGCTGTCATGAATTTCCCTCTGCCTCACTGGCTAACACTTCTCAGACTCTTTACCTGGTTCCTCCTCCATCACTTAACCCCTTCCTGTTGAAGTGCTCCAAACCTCAAGCCTTTGTCCTATTTTCTTCTTTATCTATGCTTACTCCCTTGGTGATCTGATCCAATTTTTGGCTCTTAATAGCATCTATTTACCGATGTTTCCTAAATCTGTATCTCCAGACTATATCTTTCCATAGCTTCACATTAGGAATATACAATTGTCTACTTAACATTTTTATTCTATTGATCACATATTTTGCAAATCCAATATACCTAACACTAATTCTTTCTGTCCCCATAGTTTTTTTTACATCTCAGTTAATGTCAGCTTCATTCTTCCAGGTGCTCAGGCCAAAAACCTTAGAGACATTCTCTCTTCCACAACAAAGTTTCAATCTAACAGCTAGTTCTATTAGTTCTATAGGAAAAACAAATCCAGAATCTGACCATTGCTCAGGACCTTCAGGTTTATCACCTTAGTCAAAGCCACCATCATCTCTCTCATGGATTATTACAACAGTCTCCAAACTGGTCTTCCTACTTCCATCCTTGCTCCTCTATCATCTGTTCACAAACAAGCAAAGTAATAATTTTAAAATGTAATTAACACTACTTGCCATTCTCAGAGCCCTGGTGGCACAGTGGTTAAGAACTCAGCTGCTAACCAAAAGGTTGGCAGTTCGAATCCATCAGCCACTCCTTGGAAATCCTAAGGAGTAAGTTCTACTCTGTCCTATTGCGTCACTATGAGTTGGAATTGACTCGATGGGAATCAGTGGTTTTTATTTATTTATTTATTTTCTGTGCCATTCTCAGCTCAAAACACTCCAGTGGTTCCCCAACTCAGAGTAAATCCCAAAGCCCTTTCACCAGCCACCTCTATAACCATATCCCCTCCTCCCTGCCCCCACTCACCTTATCAAACCTGACCTCTGACCTCCTTGCTGTTCTGCAAACACTCCAGGTACACTCCCAGCGCAGGGGACGACTCTTGTTCCAACCTCTGCCTGGAATGCTCTTCCCCAAGATACCTCCACAATTCCTTATTTGCCTTCTTAGAGTCTTTACTCAAACATCACCGTACCTTCTTTGACACCTATGCTTAAAATTGCGACACATCCCATCAGCATTCCCCGTCCCCTCACTGCCTTATTTTTATCCATAACATTTTTCTTATAATATACCATATGATTTATTTGGCTTGTTTATGTTCTCTAATCACCCACTGGAATGTCACACTCCTGAGGGCACAGATTTTGTTATTTTTTGTCGTTCAATCTACTTCACAAAGATATGTTTCTAGTACTTGGAAGGCATTTGATAAACAGCTGTTGAGTAGATTAGTTACAAGCAATTTGGTCTGCTAAAATATCTTCAGGACGAATACTTAAGATAATAAGTAGTAGCAAGGAGGGGAAGGGGTGAGAAAGGAGTCTTACACTCTCAAAGCATTCATAGAGGTGAGGAAGCTCCAAGCTGTCTGGAAGTTGCAAGCAACAGAAGAGAATGTATGATGCCATCTCTAATGTTCTGCACTATAGCTCAGATAACCGAAATATTATTTCTAGTAAAGTGTTCATTTTGGAAGATTCCATTTGGATAACCTGACTTAATTTTAAATTCATTTTTTTCAGGTCAGTACAGGGTATGGTGTCTGCTTTGCATCTATTTTACTGCTGCATGAGCTGAAGCACAGAAAGGCCGAAAAATAAAGTATTGCTCCCACATTCCTAGATTCTATTTGAAATCACTAAGTGCCACTGTATAAGACACTAGATTAAAAAAAATATATACAGTAGTTGTCTTAGTCATCTAGTGCTGCTACAACAGAAATACCACAGGTGGATGGCTTTAACAAAGAGAACTTTATTTCCTCACAGTAAAGTAGGCTAGAAGTCCAAATTCAGGGCATCAGCTCCAGGGAAAGGCTTTCTCTCTCTGTTGGCCTTCTCATCAATGTTCCCCCAGACTAGGAACTTCTCGGCACAGGGACCCTGGGTCCAAAGGACAGGCTTTGCTCCTGGCACTGCTTTCTTGGTGGTATGAGGTCCCCCTGTCTCTCTGCTCACTTCTCTCTTTTATATCTCAAGAGATTGCCTCAGGACACAATCCAATCTTGTAGACTGAGTCCTGCCTTACTAACACAACTGCCACCCATCCTCCCTCATTAACATCACAGAGGCAGGATTTATAACATATAGGAAAATCACACAATACCAGGAATCATGGCCCAGACAAATTGATACATTTTTGGGGGGACATAATTCAATCCATGACATTTCACCCTTTGGCCCCCAAAAAATCACATCCTTGCAACTGCAAAACATATTTGCCCCATCATATCATAAGAAAAGTCTTAACTCCAAGTCCAAAACCCAAAAATTCCTCTTCTTCTGTGAAATCTAGAATACAAGTCATCTACTTCCAAAGGTACCATGGCAGAACAGGCACAAGCTAGACATTTCCATTACAAATGGGAGAAACTGGAGGAAAAGAAGGGATAACAGGTACTAAGCAAGTCATCAGAACACATTACATTAGCCCTCAAGGCTTTGAAAATAATCTTCTGTCC
Organism: Dugong dugon; assembly: GCA_030035585.1. Lineage (NCBI taxonomy): Eukaryota > Metazoa > Chordata > Mammalia > Sirenia > Dugongidae > Dugong > Dugong dugon. Next base: position 191,600,368 of record CM057463.1, on the reverse strand, counting down.
TCTGAGACCATTTACACAATGGCCTTTCCCTCCAGACTATAGGTATTGGCCACACTCCCCACAGTCTGAGTGGAAGCCCCTCAGCCCTGGGCTTCAGCTCCTCCTTCCAGGCCCACTGGGACAGCAACTCTGCTCCCTTGGCTTTAGGTGTACCATTCTCCCAGGCCATCTGAGTGGTGACTCCACCCTTAGAAACACCAGAGGCCATGGCTCCACCCTTTGAAACCCCTGAGGTCCTGTCCATACCTTCTGAGACTGAGGCAGCTCGGCTTCTTGTGTCCCTTGTCTCTTCAGCTTGTTTCCTGGTATCTTAGCCTCTCGGCTCCTCAGGTGTCATGCCTGCATCTGCCTTGCTGGGGCAAGTGTTCCAAAGCTCTGTAGCTCCACCAGTAAGTGCCTGGAGGTACCCTGCTCCACTAGGAAGCCTCCTGTACACAGGCACTCAGCTCCCTCACTCTGTGGGTTGGCTCCAGCACCGTCTGGCACTGGTTTCCTGGTTCTGCTGCTGCCGGTTCTCTGCTGTTGCCACTTCTCTACCGATGCAGGTTCTCTGCTGCTGCTGGTCCTCTGCTGCTGCTGCTCCTCTATCCATTCACAGTTTCAAAATCGCTTCCACATTTTAGGTATCTGTTAGAGCAGCACCACACTCTCTTGGTACCAAATGTCTTTTGCTGGGTTCTCTAGAGAAGCAAAAGCAGTAACGCATATAAGGATATATAGAGAGAGATTTATATCAAGGAAACAGCTCACGTGATTGTAGAGGCTAGAATGTCCCAAGTCCGTGGATCAGGGCAGAGGCCTCTCCCAATTCATGCAGCTGCAGAAGCTAGCAAACCCAAGGTCAGCAGGTCTGGGAACAGGACTCTTGCTTGCAGGCCGTGAAGATTGACAAATTCCAAGATTGACAGGTGAACTGCTAACTCACTTCCCAAGAACTGGAGGTGAGACAACAAGAGGCAGCTTCTGAATCTGGAACAAGCCAAAAACTCTGGCAAGGCGAGCAGGCAGAAAGTAACCAGCGAAAGGCAGAGAGATGACGCTGAGGGGGCGATGAGCTGCCACAGGCCCCGCCCGCACCAGTACCATTCAGCAGATTCCATCATGGGGGCGATCACATGTCAAATTTCAACAGGGAAGTGATCACAGTGTTATACCAACTGCTGAGACACTGAGAACTGTGGACCAGCCAAGTGGACGTACCGTCTTAACCATCTCGGTAGTTGAGATGGTATTTTCCTTAAAGAGTAATGGCATAAGGTTTTTGATATTATTACTTCTAGACTGTGACTCACAACCAGAAAGAAACAGATAGCTTGGCCAAAAAAGAGTCTGTTTTCTTGCCAAATGACAGCCATTCACAAGGACAGATTCACATGTAACAGATGGCCCAAGTCCTGTTGATTTTGCTTCTGACTATTAAGTTTCCAAAGTGTTACGTGTTTAAACATCTTCTTGTCTCCATTTGTGCATGCCTACTTATTCCCATTCTCATTAACAGGAGTTGTAGAATGCATTCAGAGAATACATCATATTTCAGAGAATTTTACGACCAATTATGTTACAGCCACCTACGGTATTTCCAGTTATGTTTACTAAGATGTTATATAATAAGCATATTTTCCCTCAGAAAAATTTCAGGTGATCCTCAATGGGCTGGGACATATATTAAATTGAATTAGCATTCACACGTGATTAACTTTTCACTCTTGAGGGTTAGAAGCATCATCAGTCATTTGTTTTGCACTTGGACCATCATTACATCACTTAAATGAAGGCTACGGAGCAGCACAGTAAGATGTAAGTATCCCTTCTTCTATGGCTCATGGTCTTCAACAGGTCCACCCAAGAGGGATGCCCAGTTTCTGCTCTCAAAATTAATTTATTCAGTAATTTTGGAGTTCGTCTTATAAGCTGGAGATAATAATTGCTCCTGGGTTTACCAGTTCGTTGTTAAGGTTTTTGTAAAGTGCATCTTTGTAGTCTTAAAATTATACCTTTAGTAGCAGAGATTTTTTTTGCACTTTCTGTGTACATAATGAACAAAAGCTATAGTCCTATGGTCACAGCAGTTAAGAAAACATTGTAAATATAAAATAACTGACCTAGAGGAAACCTCATCAGTTGCTTCTTTGTCTAACTTTCCTTCCAGCATTGTGAAAAGTGGGGCTTTCAGGTACACATAGATCATGAAAGTAATTTCCTCTCATTTCCTGGAAAGTCCAAATTATTTTCTAACCATCCTACCTTCTCTAGTGTCAAAAGTAGGAGAATGAAACCTCTACTTTCTCTCTAATTATTTTGGCTCTGACTCTCTACTTTTCGCTGGAATCATAATTGACTAAGAAAGTGAGTAGGCTACTTTTTTAAATCTTCCTTCTTTACTTGTTTCTTAGTATTTTCTCTTGTTTGCATGGAGGTTGAAAAGGAAGTGTCAATAAAACCCGCAACAAATAAGCCATAAAGAAGCAAGCTGTTCTATGTATTGCACTAGACTTAGTCTAACATGGCTTATCAACTGAATGTTAAAAATGTTAAATTGTCTGTGACAGAACAAAGTGACTTACTAACAAAGTCATTTATCCTGCAAAGAAAATTGAAAGCCTTATATGTAGGTGTATGCATGCCTATGTATATTCCCCATACATACATGTCCTATGTCTGCATATATGTTCTATGTGTCCTTACACATCCACATCCAGATGAATATACAGTGAAACCTGAGAGAGCTGGAACTCAACGGGACTGCCTTGTTTTCTAGGTCTCATTTATTTTCTGCCTTTGACAGGGTTCAGCCTTACCCCTTTTCTCTCGATCTCTATTACCTGCTGCCATCAAGTCGATTCTGACTCATAGCGACCCTATAGTAGAGAGTAGAAGTGCCCCACAGGGTTTCCAAGAAGCAGCTGGTGGATTCAAACTGCCAACCTTTTTAGTTAGCAGCCAAGCTCTTAACCACTGCACCATAGTTGAAAATATTTGAGTTTCCCTTCTCTGACAGGTTTCCTCCTTATACAAGTTATAGCTTTCACAGGTTTTATTGAATAACTTTATGTCTTATTTATACATATATATGTATACATGTCTATAAAGATCTGTGTATATATACACACGTATACATATATATACATACATATGTGGGCCATCAATGTGAAATAGTTTGGGTTTTTAAGCGTTGAACATTTTAACTAACATATAACAGTACCAGTCCTCTTATTCATTTTTTGAACCTGTATTCTGACAAAAGTTTATCAAACTGAGCAATAAACTAGAAAGAGTACAGTTTTCTATCTTTTCCCATTCTCCTGATTAAAAATCAGCTAGTATTGAATAAAATCGTTTAGCTTATTTAACGCCAGTCAAGCCATCTTTCTCCATGTTCTCTGAGCACAAGTTTCTGTTTCCACACTCTGCTAGTTTATATTTGAGTTTTCCTCCATTCTCAATCCCAAAGTGGGGCCAAAAAAGAAAAAAAAAAACTTTTTTCTGCAGTCTGTTGAAGGTTCTTATTTACCTTGAGACCTGAAATGAAATGTTCCCTACCTCATTCATTCATTTTATGTATTTATTATGTTGACATTTATTTATTTGACATTAAGATATTTGCCTCAAATTTATGATTTAGTGAGAAAAGGTGACACATAAAATGCATTCTGATAAATGCATGTATAAATAGGTATTATACGAACACAAAAGAATAAAATAATTTTGCCTGGAGGAATTAAGAAGAGCTAAAAAAAAAACCGTCACCATTGAGTCGACTCAGATTCATAGCAGCCCCATAGGATAGAGTAGAACTGCCCAATCGGGAGCAGCTGTTGTATTCAAATGCGAACGGCCAACCTTTCTGTTAGCAGTCCAACGCTTTAACCACTCTGACATCAATACTCCAAGAAAAGTCATAGATGTGGTAATGTAAGTCAAATTTTGGGATATAGAGATTTCATAACATGCTGTCCCTGCCTGAAATGTGGTTCTCCTATGCCTCTACATCCAGAAAATGTATGGAGACATTCAAGAACAAAACTCCTCGGAACATTGCAGATTAACCTATGTGGGTGGAAGACAAGGTAGAGAGAAGAATATGGCAATAAATAGGCTTGCTAAGAACAAAGGCAAAAAGTTATTTTAAAAAATTGTATGCCATATTAAAGTTTTTCAATTTTATAATCATAATAATAAGAAATTTGTGAATGAAGTGGTCTGATTAAGTTAGCATTGCTAAAAAATAATCTTGTGGTGTTATATCAGATAGACTGGTTAGGAGATCCCAGCTCAGGATGGCGGCAAAATTTAACTTTATGGTATAATTCTAATGACAGTATCATCTTATAGTTATTGGTTAGAAAGAGGCTCTCACTGTGATAAAAAATTCTGACTTATACTGGAGAATCCATAGAGGATTACGTTTAAGGAGAAATGAGCCTATTATTTATTTCCACTCTGTAATAAATCCCTAAGTGTTGTGTAATGACTTGTTGTTGTTAGGTGCCATCAAGTCGGTTTTAACTCAGAGCGACCCTATGTACAACCAAACAAAATGTTGCTAGGTCCTGCGTCATCCCCAGAATCATTGCCATGTTTGAGCCCACTGTTACAGCCACTGTGTCAATCCATCTCACTGAGGTCTTCCTCTTTGTAGCTGACCCTCTGCTTTACCAAGCATGATGTCCTTTTCCAGGGACTGGTCCCTCCTGCTAACATGACAAAAGTACATGAGAAGATGTCTTGACATCCTTCTTTCTACAGTGCATTCTGGCTGTACTCCTTCCAGGACAAATTTGTTCATTCTTCTGGCAGTCCATGATATACTCAATATTCTTCGAAAACACCATAATTCAAAAGCATCAGTTCTTCTTTGGTCATCCTTGTTCACTGTCCAGGTTTCCCATGTGTATCAGGTGGTTGAAAATACCATGGCTTGGGTCAGGAGAATCTCAGTCCTCAAAGTGACATCTTTGCTTTTTAACACTTTAAGAAGTTTTTTGCATCAGATTTGCCCAATGCAATATGTCATTTGATTTCTTGACTGTTGTTTCCATATGCATTGATTGTGGATCCAAGTAAAATGAAGTCCTTGACAACTTAAAGATTTTCTCCGTTTGTCATGATGTTGCTGTTTGGTTGAGTTGTGAGAGTTTTTGTTTCTTTATGTTGAAGTGTAATCCATACATAGAAAGAGTACAGTTTTCTATCTTTTCCCATTCTCCTGATTAAAAATCAGCTAGTATTGAATAAAATCGTTTAGCTTATTTAATGCCAGTCAAGCCATCTTTCTCCACGTTCTCTAGGTACAAGTTTCTGTTTAGGCTGTAGTCTTTGATCTTCATCGGTAAGTGCTTAAATCCCTCTTTGTTTTCAGGAAAAAAGATTGTGTCATCTGTATATGGCAGGTATTTTTAATGAGTCTTCCTCCAATCCTGGCGCCTCATTCTTCTTCTTCTTCATATAGTCCAGCTTTTCTAACTATTTGCTTAGCATACAGATTGAACAAGTAATATGAAAGGATACAACCCTGATGCACAACTTTCCTGATTTTAAAACATGCAGTATTCCTCTATTCTGTTTGATTATCTGCCTCTTGGTCTAGGTACAGGATCTACATGAGCACAATTAGGTATTCCAAAATTTTCATTCTTTGTAATTTTATCCATAATTTGTTATGATCCACACAGGGGAATGCCTTTGCATTATCAACACAGATGAACATCTTTCTGGTATTCTCTGCTCTCAGCCAAGAGCCATCTGACATCAACAATGATATCCCTCGTCCCATGTCCTCTTCTGAATCCAACTTGAATTTCTAGCAGTTCTTTGTCAATGTACTGCCACAACCACTTTTGAATGACCTTCAGCAAAATTTTACTTGCATGTGATATTAATGATATTCTTTGATAATTTCTGCATTCTGTTAGATCATCTTTCTTTGGAACAGGCACATGTATGGATCCCCTCCAGTCGGTTGGCCAGGTTTCCAAACTTGGCATAGACGAGTGAGCACATCCAGCTCTGCATTCATTTGTTGAAATATCTATTGGTATTCCGTCAATTCATGAAAAGCCTTGCTGTTCGCCAGTGTCTTCAATGCAGCTTGAACACTCCTTCACTCCCATCAGTTCTTTATCATATGCAAACTCATGAAATGTTTGAACATTGACCAATTCTTTTTGATATAATGACTGCATGTATTCTTTCATCTTCTTTTGATGCTTCTTGTGTCCTGCGTTCTGCCCACAGAATCCTTCAGTATCGTAAATCGAGGCTTGAATCTTTTCTTCAGTTTTTCACCTTGAGAAACGCAGAGCATGTTCTTCCGTTTTGGTTTTGTAACTCCAGGTCTCTGCACATTTCATTATAATACTTTGTCTTCTCAAGTTGCCCTTTGAAATCTTCTGTTCAGTTTTTTTACTTCATCATTTCTTCCTTTCCCTATAGCTACTCTATGTTCAAGAGCAAGTTTCTGAGTCTCTTCTGAAATCCATTTTGTATTTTTTTAAATAACCTTTTGCTTTCTCCGTGTATTACGTCCTTGATTTCACTACACAACTCATCTTATCTTAGGTCATTAGTGTTCCATGTGTCAAATCTATTCTTGAGATGGTCTTCAAATTCAGGTGGGATATACTTAAGGTTGTATTTTGGCTGTTGTGGATTTGTTTTAATTTTCTTCAGGGTCAACTTGCACTGGCATATGAGCGATTCATGATCTATTCTGCATTAGGCCCCTGGCCTTATGCTGCCTGATGATATGGAGTGTCTCCATCATGTCTTTCACAGATGTAGTCAGTTTGATTCCAGTGTATGCCATCTGGCAAGATCCACCTCTTTATGTTGTTGAAAAAAGCTTTTTTTAATGAATAAATCGTTGGTCTGGCAGAATTACATCATGCAATCTCCAGCATGACTTCTGTCACCAAGCCCATGTTTTCCAACTACAGATCCGTCTCTTTGTTTCCAGCTTTCACATTCCAGTCACCAGTAACTATCAGTGCCTCCTTGACTGCATGTTTGATCAATTGCAGACTGCAGAAGTTGGTCAAAATGTTCATTTTCTTCACATTAGTAGTTAGTAGTCAGTGCGCAAATTTGGATAATAGTCATAATAACTGGTCTTCCTCATAGGAATATTATCCTATCAGTGACAGTGTTGTATTTCAGGATAGATCTTGAAATGTTCTTTTTGAGGATGAATGCTATGCTGTTTCTCTTCAAGTTTTCATTCTCGACATAGTACACATATGATTGTCCAATTCCCAATGGCCAATACAAGTCCATTCCAGCTCACTAATACCTAGGATATTGATTTTTATGCATTCCATTTTATTTTTGACAACTTCCAATTTTCCTTGATTCATAATTCATACCTTCTACATTCTATTATTAATGTGCAGCTGTTTCTTCTCATTTTGAGTTATGCCACTTCAGCAAATGAAGATCCCAAAAACTTTACTCTATTCACGTCATTAAGGTCAACTCTACTTTAAAGAGGCAGTTCTCCCCCAGTTATATTTTAAGTTCTTTCCAACCTGAGGGGCCCATCTTCCAGCAATGCATCTGAAAATGTTCCATTGCTATTTATAAGGTTTTCACTGCTATTATTCAGAAGTAGATCTCAAGGTTCTTCTTCCCAGTCTGTCTTAGTCTGGAAGCTCAGCTGAAACCTGTCCACCATGTGTGACCCTGCTAGTATTTGAAATACCCAAGGCATAGCCTCCACCATCATAGCAATGTGCAAGCCACCACAGTAGGACAAACTGACAGACATGTGGTGGTGTAATTATTTGTAGAAATACATACACCTTAATGAGATGTTAAAATGTAAAGAAATCAAAATAAAGAGTAAAGAAAGGTTAATATATAGAGTAAAATCAGGGAGAATAAACTATGCATACCCAGGCACCATAAATAGGCATACCCTCAACACATTTTACTTAAACATTAATTAATTCACTTTTTTTTTTTGTTTAATATTTCAGGAAAAAAACACATTAATAATAAGAAATTTTTTGAACCCAATAGGCTTAAAAACAAACACATGAAGGATTGGGCAACAATATAAATAATTTCAAATAGAGGTTAAAGGTAGGTAATAATGAGGTAGAAGGAAAAGGGGAATTAAAGTATTTATTAAGTGCTGATAGACCAAGAGGCAGTCGCTGGAACAGAACAAGGGGATTCTGCATTGCTTAAAACCAGATAAGGTATGTGTCAGGGTTGTATCACTTTGCCATACTTATGCAATCTGTATGCTGAGCAAATAACTGGAGAAGCTGGGCTGTATAAAGAAGAATGAGGGATCAGGATTGGAGGAAAACTCATCACCAACCTGTGATATGCAGATGACATAACCTTGCTTCCTGAAAGCAAAGAACACTTGAAGCACTTACTGATGAAGATCAAAGACTACAGCCTTCAGTATGGATTATACCATAACATGAAGAGAATGAAAATCCCCACAACTGGACCAAAAAGCAACATCATGGTAAGCAGAGAAATGTTTGAAGTTTTCAATGATTTCTTTTTACTTGGATCAACAATCAGTGCATATGGAAGAAATCAAATGACATATTGCATTGGACAAATCTGCTGCAAAAGACCTCTTTAAAGTGTTTGAAGCAAAGATGTCACTTTGAGGACCAAAGCGCACCTTACCCAAGCCATGGTATTTTCAGTCACCTCATATGCATGGGAAAACTGGACAATGAATAAGGAAGGCCAAAGAAGAATTGATGCCTTTGAATTATGGTGTTGGCAAAGAATACTGAATATACCATAGACTCCCAGAGAATAAATAAATTTGTCTCGGAAGAAGTGCAGCTAGAGTGCTCCTTGGAAGCAAGAATTTGTGACTCCATCTCACGTACTTTAGATATGTTATCAGTAGGGACCAGTCCCTGGAGAGGGGCATCATGCTTGGTAAAGCAGAAGGTCAACAAACAAGAGGAAGACCCTTGATGAGATGGACTGACACAGTGGCTGCAACAATGGGCTCAAGCATAGCAAAGATTTCAAAGATGATACAGGACTGGTTAGTGTTTTGTTCTGTTGTCCACATGGTCACTATGAGTCGGAACCGATTTGACAGCACCTAACAACAATATAATGCAGGCACAGTTGTAGGAATATTCATACAATTCTTACCATCATTACATGTGTTTGCTATATCCTCTATATTTCTGTGCATGGAATACATTACAGTGGGGTAGGTGTATCAGATAATTTTATCTTCTAAATTTTCTATGTTTATATTAGATGTGCTAAATCTAAATTTAAATATTGATTATTTTCTATTCCTTATGGAATATTAAATCCTGAAATATTTAAATTTAGAAAAGATCATAATCATACTCTCACTTGCTCTTTTTACACTTGAGAAATCAGAACCCCAAAGATGAGAAGTGACACAGGCAGTCTTTCTACTTGTTACCCAACCAGAAATGTCAGTCTCTTATAAATGGATGGGCTTTGAATTCCTATGGCTTTGGGAAAAGGCATTATACAGCAATCTTCCCCAACCATGATTTTTTACCTGTTAATTCAAACATGAAATTTAAATGTACTACCATGTACCAGTTCATCAATATATACTTCGCCAATACTCATGTTAGGCGTCATTTGGAAAAACAGGCACACTGGTTGAGGAATATAAAGGTAGAATAAAAAAGACAACAAGAATAAAGTATTTTTCAACAAAACTTGGAAAAGCTAAGTGAAACTAAGGAAAAATAAATATCCTTAGACCTACTTTCCCATTTAAGTTAGGAAGAAGATAATTGGAATGCATGTAAGTCAGTTTGTCATTTGTTCTTTCACATGACTTATCATGGGCAAAACGAAGGCTGTCATCATTGTATATTAAGGAAAAATGCCAGTGCAACTATAAACAGTAGATTAAAGAAAATTTATTCAACATTTTTCCAACTAACAAAACCTACATTACTGCGAAACCACAGTTAGTATTGACCTAACATCAGGAAGGCATTGAATATTTACATACAGAAATAGTCACAATTTTCAAAAAGTCTCTTATTAAACATGTACAATAATCTTCAATGAAGGAAAACAAATATACAAACAACTTATTGAAGCTGAAATGTAGGTTTTGTAAAGCTTCTGTCAAGAGAGGATAATTAATAAGCTATAAAATATGGTTAAGTGCTCATCTACTAGCTGAAAGATTTGCTGTTCAAACCCACCCAGAGGCACCTTGCAAGACAGGCCTCGTTATCTGCTTCCCAATGGTCACATCCTCTACAACCATATGGAGCAGATTTACTCTGCACACCTGGGGTCGTCATGAGTGGGAATCAACTTGACGGCAACTAACAACAATAATAACCATTATAAGATACAAAGATATAACGGATATACTTTTATGGGCTGTGTTTATTGTTTGATTTTTTTTATGAAGGGCAAATAAAAATTGTCAGGATTTCATAGGTACCCGTGCTTTCCCTTTTCCCCATTCCACCCCACTCCACTTCCTAGGAAACTTGAACACTGTAAATGGTCCTCCTCCTGCACAATGAGAAGCATGAAATGACAATTCAAAACTAAACCCCTGTTATGAATTGAATTATACCATTCAAAAAGATATGCTGAAGTCCTAACCCCTGTGTCTGTGCATGGGATCTCGTTTGGTGAAATAGGCTTTTTCTTTGCAGATATTATCAGCTAAATTAAAGAAATCACACTAAAGTAGGTGGGTTCCGAGATAATCCCTTCTGAGTGGTGATTTATAAAAGAGAAGAACAGCCAGTGAAAGAAATCACACACACAGAGTGAAGACAGCATATGAGGAACAGTCTATGAACCAAGGAATGCCATGAAGTACCTGGGGCCACCAGAAACTGGAAACAAGGAAGGATCTTCCCCTAGAGCTGAGAAAAAGAGCACAGGCCTAGCAAGACGCTGAATTCTGACTTCTAACCTCCAGAACCAGGAGAAAACAAATTTCTGTTCTACCGGGTGACTCACTTTGTGGTATTCTATTATGGCAACCTTGGAAACTAAGATAAGGCCCTTTTTGGTCGCGATGTTAATAATATAGTGATCTTCACCTTTCAACCTCACTCGTTCCAGGTCTTGTTTCTCATTTAAAATTTGCATCTCTTAAATTCTTCTTATGCCTTTGGAATAAATGAATAAGTGATCAGAATGAACAAATGAATATCTTTCTCTCCTGTCCTGGTCATCAGAATTGGGTAAACTCTGGTCTCAGCAAGGTGAAGTCAGCATCCAGTGTTGATGTCTTTGGTTGAGTTTTGTTTTAGGTACAGAGTTCTGCATTTATGTTAAAAATATCTAGCAGAAAACCAACCAAGAAATCAGGCAGGATCATCAAGAACAAGTGTTGGGTTACAGTTCATAGACTCTAAAACAGTTCAGAATAGGTCTAAATAGTGTTGGAAACATGGTAATCAAAGTAACAAGGGAAATTATTCCTGCTTCAACCATGTCACTATTTTATTATAATAGTAAATTTGTTCTGTCTCCTTGAGATTCTGCTGATTCTCAAATCTTGAGCCACTAGAGAGTAATGGGAGGCAACAGTAAACTGACAAAGCAATCAGTAAACCCAAACTACCAAATCAGTCAGTAAGAGCAAACTACTAAAACATATTTCAACTTTGCAAAGGAGACAGCAACATAGCCCATGTCCCCATGGCTAGCAGAGTGAAAAGTTGCCTTTTATTTGTTCTGAGAATTGCCACCTTTATGATGGCTGTGGTAACCTTAATGAAGCTTGTGGCTATTTAAGTTTCTCTGTATACTTATTAAATTCTAAACTGGATGAGACTTGAAAAACCATCTGGTTACTAATCCATCTTCATTTTACAAATGACAGGATCAAGAGTTTGAATTTCTACATCTACACTTCTCTGAGTACAAAATTAAAGAAAATAGATCCTCTTACTGAGTGATACCTTGATTTCACTGACACTCCCTTAGCTTCAAAGGCAGGGCTAGATATCCATTTATTCACCCTAGCTTTAGAAAGGTTGCAACTCTTCAGCATTAAGGAGCACTTTGAATAAGACCAACAGCAGAGCAAATGAACAAGTAAATGACATCTATCCCTCTCCTCTTGTAGGAAACAGAATCAAAATAATTTTTTTAAAAAAGATATTTTGCTAATGACAAATTCTGTAAATCAGCAGTAAATAAACTTTCTCTCTCTTTTTTTTTTTTTTCCATAGAATAGAAGCAGAAAAAGACAGTCTGTTCATTTTTTGTTTGGGTGAAGTATTCCTTGTCCCAAACTTCTACCTTTTATATCCTCAGTTTACTTCTCTTTACCTTATTGCTAGTGTGAGTAATCAACCATACTGCCATGAAATCTCACACAAGAGTGTATTCTCTATCGTTGACAAGGGAAATTTTAGGAATCATGGAACATATAGCTGAATTTTTTTTTAATATAAGAGAAAATGTTGTGTGTCATAAAAACTTGTTTTCTCTGAAGGGTTTAAACTGCAGCAATTAGCATCTGCCAAGTACATTTATGGTGTAAGTGTTAATTTTCGAAGTAAAAAAGATTTTCATCCTACAAAAAAGATTGCTTAGTTTTGCAGTCTGCCCAAAATTCAAGTATAATACAGTTGATAGTAGAATTTTGGTCAAACTATGAAACTAATTGTTAGAAGTAATTTGTTTATTTATGGGTTTCTTTTTCATGGATGTTCTGAAATAGCATTTGATATAAAATGTGTCAACCCAGTGCCCTAATTTGATTTCTGATCCCATTCTCCAAAAAAAGGAACCAGGGATGCTTGGAGAAATGGCTGGTTCCAGGACTGGGGCAGAGACTATACAAGGTGAGTTTGGAACAACATGTAGTGTTAGAAAGTAGAGCAGTGCTCACAAAACAAAAGGATGGAAGTATGTCAAAGGGGCACAGGAGCCAACTGAAAGAACATCCAGTGGTCAACGATGGAATAATGTGAGCAACAAAATAAATAATGTATTATGTATGAAAACTCAAAGTAGAAATTTTAAAACTATACAAAAGTGTAAAATGAATATCCATATAGATAGAAAGACATGCCTGGGTAAATAAATAAACGAGGGAGAAGAGACAAATCTCCCACGTAGACGAATTCCACATAATTTATGTGGCTATCCCCCTTCAAGAAGATGAACCACGACTACCCATTTCTAAAATGTCAGCCACTGATATGCTTCAACATACTACCGGATGGAGACAGATGAGGGGAGATATAACCTGACAAATGTTACCTCACTAAGGTGGTTACATTTAAGATTGATGGTGATTATTTATATTGATAGTATGTTCCCCAGATATGACGTGACAAAAATGGCACTTTACATCTGTGGTCTTCCTCTCAAAAACTCGTAAACCCAGTCTAAGAGAAAAGCATCAGACAAACCCAAACTGAGGTACCTTCTACAAAATAGCTGACAGTGCTCCTTGAAACTATCATCAGAAACAGTGAAAGTCTGAGAAACCGTCATGACCCAGAGGCATCTTAAGAGTTATGATGACTAATGCAATGTGGTATCCTGGATGGGACCCTAGAACAGAAGAAGGTATTAAGGAAAAACTAATGAAATCTGAATAAAGCTTGAATTTTAGTTAATAATAATGTATCAGTGTATGTTCATTGGCTTTGACAAATGCACCCGAGTATTGTCAGATGTTAGCAATAAGGAAACAGGACGTGGGGTGTACGAGAACCCCGTAGTGTTGTTGCAGCTTTTTTGTACATCTAAAACTATAAAAATTTTATATTTTTAAAGTCGTGTGAAATGTTCCTAATGGGTAAAATCATTTTTTGTTTTTTTTAATGTGGAAACAGTTACTATAAAATGGTTTAGATGCCTTTTCCAGATCACCCGTACCTTCTGTCCCTTACGGATAATACTAGAGAATACTTCAGAACAGATTATAATGACGCCTTCATTCACCAAGCAGTCACTGAACACCTAATAGGGTATTCTTATCTATCCAATGCTGAGGATAATAATGACAGTAATAATAATAACTGGTATTTAGTGAGTAGTACAGTGCTAACCACTTTTTCTGCATCATCTTATTTAATCATAACAAGAAAATGTAAAGTTTTTACATACAGAAAGCACAAAAAAGTTACAAGAAGTGTGTGTGATTGCCAGTTTTATGAGAGGGATGGTAAGTAATTAGAAGGTCGGTAGAATCAGCAACCATGAGGGACTCAACTGAAATCACAATTCCGAGCATGTGGCTTAAGTCTAGATCTTTCTGCCTCTGCGATTTGAGCCACAGATGCTTTCATTTTAACTGCAGCAGAACACAAATGGATGAGACGGGATCAAGGCTCAAGGCAGGTGAATTGAAGCTTCTGTTTCCTGGTGGAAGCTACATGATTCACCTCATAGCAACAGCATATGGGTCGCTTTGTAAAGTTCCATAAGATAGGAGTATGTCCAGAATGTTTATGAAGTGCCTTATTAAAGTGAACATGTGTCAGCACATACGTATATACACAAAATAAAAACAGGTTGTTCAAATATGCTCTGTTCATTCATTTTAAGGCCCATAAAACTTCACTAAATTCAAAAATAGAAATAATGGAAAATAGCTCTAGCTTCAACACTGGGCTCCATAAAACATTGTCATATTGTCAGGGGAAACTGTGGAGAGCTCATACAAGCTTGAGCCAGCTGTATGTAAATTTTATTAGATTTTTTTCTATCAAAGATTTTTCTGTGATTTTAAGTCATATTATGGAGATAGCAGCTTCATAAACAAATGTTATATTTAGGCAGGTGTCATAGACTGACTAGAAACAAAGTCCTTTTTTTCCCCTAAAATAGGAATATTCTCTCTTTAGCCTAACAGAGGATATGGGTGAGGAGAAAATAAAATTATTTTTCTGAAGTCCTATTGGAAAATTCCATAAATGTATGTTGGTATTACAGCTTCTTGTTCTACATTTATACAAGTAAATGTTCTTCTACTTATCTCCATTGTTGACAAAGGCACATTTACTTCCAAATCTTAGGTTAAGTGAATTATGCCAATTCCTGTAAAATGGCCCCAATAAGTTTACCATAAATGGATAAACATGATTTTTTTCAGTTGTTTGACAGCACTTTTAAATGCTTTTATTTAATTATATATACAGAAAATAATCTATATCGTAAGTTACGAAGGTTGACCATTTTGTGAAACTGAGTACACCCGTATAAGAAGCCCTCATACTAAGCATCACTGTACTGCTAGCAATCAACTACCAAATTCCCTCTAATGCCCCCTCGAGACACTGCCACCCAAGGATAACCAGTATCTTTACTTCTAAAAGCATAAGTTAATTTTTCCTGTTTTGTACTTTATTTAACTGGTGTTTTAGGCTGGGTTCTCTAGAGAAGCAAAACCAGTGAAGCATATATGCATAAATATACAGATAGAGATTTATTTCCAGGGAATGGCTTATGCAATCGTGGAGGCTGGCAAGTCCCAAATCTGTGGCTGAAGGCTTCTACTGACTCACGTGGTTGCAGAGATGATGAACCCAAAATCTGCAGGTCAGGGGGCAGGCTGAAGGTTTCTCACATCCCAAGAACCAGAGGTCAGATGACAATGAGACTCATGCAGGACCAAGAGGGACGGAGAGAGAGACAGAGAATGCGAGCTTTGCCAGAACATCCGTATGCATTGGATGCAGGCCACACCCCAAGGAAACTCCCCTTCTAACTGATTGGCTGCTCACATCAGATCACAAAATGGAGAATTATTACATAGTGTCTGCCAGACCACCGAGAATCACAGCCTAACCAAGTTGACACACAACATTAGCCATCACAACTGGACGCATACAATATTCAGTCTTTTGTATTGAGCTTTTTCATTCAATATTTGTGCCTACGTGATTCACCCATACTGTTAGGTGGGGTGCAGGTGTTCATGCTGACTGCCGTGTAGTATTCCACCGCGTGATTATGCTGTACTTACGTATTCTTCTCGTGATGGGTATTTGAGTAGCTTCCAGTTTGGGGCTAAAACAATTACTGCTGTAATAAATATTCTACTACATGATTTTTAATGAATATATGCACACATTTATGTCTGGTCTGTAGTCTTGCATCATGCATATGTTTGCTTTAACAAATGTTGCTGGCAGCTTTTGACAAATAGAAATTCACTTAAAAGTCACTGAATACATTTGTTTAAAAATTAAATACAAAATAAAAACTACTCCAAAGGAAAGAAGGAAGGAAGGGAACAACAGAAAGAAAGAGAAAAGAGAAAAGAAAAAAAAAGTTAGCCTCTGAACGTGTGGTTGAGTACCAAGTACAAAATACATCACTGAAAAAAGTCCAAGTAAATAGAATAAAATATTTTCAGTTATTTTTATATCCAAAAAAAAAATCCCATTTGAGGCTACTCTTCAGAAGATTGAGTTTCGAGAAAGGTGTTTAATAATGTAGAAAATATATTCTAAATTTTGACTTTGTGAAGAAAGGAAAGAATGCGTATTGGGGCATGAAGCACCATTCAGAATGCCCTTTTACCATATCTCATGTCAGAATAACGGATGACATACTCTGTAAAGGAAATTAATTTAAAATAAGTCAGGTAAAAACCCACCTTTCTTGAGAGAAAATATACTTTGTATCAGAAGATCATGGGTAACACATTCAGGCTTTTCCAGTCCATTTCTCAGTGATAAGACAGCCTCCAAACACTCAGAATGAGTCCTACCGCTTCTCTAAGTTCCCTGCACTTGATGGGTTCTTCTATTGTTACTTCATTGTAGAATTCCGTATCTATTAATTGAGAAATGTGCTTTCTATCTGCTCAATATACCAACTGTGGTGATTTTTCCATTTTTAAGCAATGACATTCCAATGACAATTTTTCATTGTTTTTGGAAAATATTGTAACGTGATTTCTAAGATATTTAAAAAGGTATATGTTGCCCATATGCCGTGCTTCTCTGTTCTAACTACAGATTCACAAATAAAAAATATGTGCTTTCTAAACATTTTGTGGATTCAATTTTACATTGTCAGATCATTAATTATAGATACTTAAATATTTTCAGAGTGCTTCTGCAATGCTTCTCTTTACAGTGATACTCCTACAAGGAACAACAGTCATTCTACATCCTGATAGTAATCGTTGCGCATGTTAACGTCAGCATTCATTGACCCATTCATTATTCAAGACAATGAATAAAACTTTTTCATCAGAAACATTATATAAGAACATCTTCTTTGGTAATAGTATACATTTTTAAAGTAGGTTGAAAAATATTAACATTAAAATTTGTATCTAAATATGGATATGTATGGATCTGTATGTAGATGTGTGTATAAACACGAGTATCGCACATAAATTCCAGTGCAAATAGATCTCACATTTGTACAAAATTCTTCAATAAATATGAATGTTATTAGTCATTAACTGAAAAAATATCTTCAGTCTTTTTTTATGTTCAATGTACTGCACTAAACACTTAAAGGATTCCAAGGCTGAAAACAATAATGGCTGAGAAAGGGATGTGTAAGACATACACACAAGTGAACATTAGCTACAAAACGCTATGAGCTATGAGAAAGGTACAGAAAAATACTGGATGAAAGAAGCAATTACTGGTGCATGGTGGGGGGAGGTGCTATATTTTATGAAGAATAAGCAGAGTGGGAGTATAATAAAAAAACATATGATTGGAGTCTTGAAAATGATGGATAGAAAAACTGCGCTTGTGGACATGTGAGACAAGGCACTGTGGGCAGAGAGAACAACACAGGCCCTTACTTGACCAGCAGGGCAAGGGAGAGCAAGCAGACGAGCGTGAATTGGAGTAAAAGGTGTGCTGGGGGAGACTAGAATGTAAGAGTGTACCACGTCCGTTCTCTTCTGACCTGGACAAGTCGTTGCTGTTGTTGTCAGGTGCCTTGGACTCGCTGCCAACTCATACCCTGATTTCTACCTTTGCCACATTTCCACCCTCTGTGTTCCAAGTTAGGAGCAACAAAGGCAACACCTTGCATCAGCCCTTCAGGTAGCTCCCGAATAGGTCAGAATGGACAAACACAGTTCTTTGGGCACAAGCTCTGCTCTGCTGCCTCCAGAACCAAGGGCCCTGGTCTTCCTCTAGGGATGCGGGCTGAAGACTTGCTGACCTCCACTGAGCCGGGGAGGAAGCACGGCAAGGGCAAGTAAACGGCTGCAAAGCTCACCTGCTGTTTAGCTTGCCTTTTTCTTGATTCAGTGTTTATTTGGTTCCTGGAAACTTTTGACTCTTTTCTAGAATCCTGACAAAGTTGATTCTGATAGATTTTCCTTGTTTTTTAATAGTTTCTATGGAGGGACGGGCACTTGGATCTACCTACTTAAACAATTCTGCTAGTGTCAATAGAATTTCTTGATGGTAAAAATTTCAACCATAAAATTATATAATCTCTGTCAAGAGAATCATTGTGAATATTGTTTTTTTCTTAGTTCAGAAGTATGTTTCTTGGTATTAGAGAAGACAATGTTCTGCTATATTTTAATATTATTCATTATTATCTCTCACTAGAACTTATCTACCATAGGAAAATCACTCAGGGTCACTTTAAAATGTTGTACTAAAATACTTTTTAAAAAAATCTTCCTCCAAACATTAAAAAAACAAAAAAAAAACCTTTCCCCATAATTTTACCAATCAGTGTAGACATAAAATAAAATACAATATAAAATAGAATAGAATAAAAATAATCTATATGCTAGTAAAATTGTAAATTAAAAAACATTAAAAAAGGAAATAAAATGTTTCTCTTTCTTTCACAAAAGTTTTGTTTAAGCTACAGATTGTAACTCCTGTGGATTATCCTTGCACTTGTATCAAAGACCAAAGACTGAACCAGCAATAAGTGAGATGGGGATTAGCTTTATGTCTTTTCTAAGAATACCCGACGTCAGTAAATGAAACTGAAAAGCGCAAGCTGTGTATTTTAAGCAGCTTCGCCTTGGGAGGCAACAAGATAGTCTGTTTGCAGGGAAGCCCTCTGACAGAGAAAACCAGTTGCCTTGGAGTTCATTCTGACTCATGGCTACCCCATGTATGTCAGAGGAGAACTGTGCTCCATAGGGTTTTCAGTGGTCGATTTTTTCAGAAGTAGATCACCAGGCCTTTCTTCCGAGGTGCCTCTAGGTGGACTCAAACCTCCAACCTTTTGGGTAACAGCCAAGCAACTTATTTGCACCAGCTGGGGACATACTTACGCTGTCGTAGCCGTGGAAATCCTTTCCTACCTGAGTATGTGGGAACAACTCAGTCTGAATAGTCAGATGGCCTCAATTTTAAGGAAAACTTGCCTTCTTCGATTTCAGTTTAGATCATATCATTATAACACAGGAAATAATTAATTAATTTACTATAATTAACATTTCCTACCCATCAAACATGATTTTGTGATTTCCAAGGGAATATGGTCTAAGGATGGAAATTATTAAACAACCCTGAGGTTAATAGCATCTCTTAGGAATATTAAACATGTCTGTGCATTTGCCATTGTCTATTTTTTTTTAAAGTAGAACCATTTTTTAAAATTGTTCTATTGAGTGCTGTTATAGATCACTGAAAATGCAAGTTGAATGGGATCATCATAAACGTAATTTTGAGTAGCTGAGGAGCAATCTGACAATTACTCAATGAATAGCAATCAACACCTTGAAAGAAGTAGTAGAGTCAATATCCCATTAGCAAGTCCATTATAACCTCCAAATAGAGCACTTTTAAGGAACTGAAACAATCAGTAGCAAATTTTAACAAATGAATAAACGAATCTGCTAAATTATAGTAACAAAAGCTAAAACAGTCACTGCTTCTGTTCTACCAAAAAGAAACTTTGCGAGTCGTTATTAAGCATTTTAACTAATCGTTTACTAAAACCATATACAGTGGTATAAGATGTTGTATTAGGTTTTCTAACATAAGCCCCATTTCAAGAGAAACATAGATTCTAATTACAAAACATGTTTCATATCAATTTTTTAAAAGTATATATTTTCTCCTTGCTATTTTAGATAAATGCAAGAGCAATCTAATATTAAAGACTTTTGAATGATAGATTTTTGAAGCTGAGACAAATTGTACTTACATTTAGAATTTTAATAATAACCATGATTACTATTAGAACTCTGTATTCACTAGAGCTAATGTTTCAACTATAAAATGCAGAAAGAATGGAGAATTCCAAACAAAAAAAAAAAATCGTTGGGTTTGAGGCAAGTTCCACCAGCTACGTATCCTTGGGCAAATCATTGAACCTTGTGAGCGTCAGTGAAGTTATCATCAGTTTTTAAAAAGTTGCACCCTGAAAATGTAGCATGAAAGTCAAAGAAGGCATTTTGTATTGGAAAGGCTGTGCCTTGTCTTGGTGGTTAAGGGGGTCTGCTTATAGCGCCAGCCCGTCGTATATGCTCGAGGTCCGCGAAGAGGCCACAGTTCAGCAGCGTTACCATCTCTGTCTTCAATCAACTTTTAATCATAATCTTGTTTTACTGGTGCCTGTGACAAACACCCCTTCCTCCTTCTGGAAGAAAAATGTATGCAAAGCTGTTATTTGAGTAAAGCGATAAGAGAGAAGAAAGAATTTCAAAATTTCAAGAATATGTCTATATATAAACCCAGAAAAAGTAATGAACAATCCGAATACATGTCTGTCGAGATATAAACCTCTGTGAAATGAAGTCCTTCAAGCTGCTTCGCTAGAGCAAACAATTTACTTCAAGGATGAAATATATATGGTTTTCCAAACTTCAGAAAAGAGGATTAATTAAGTTTCGTATACTATGTTATTGGATCATGTTGTTGTTAGTTGCTGTCAAGTTGGCTCCAACTCATGGCAACCTTAGGTGTAAAAATATGAAGTGTTGCCTAGTCCTGTGCCACCTTCATGATCGTGGGTATTTTCAAGTTCATTGTTGTGGCTGCGTGTCTGTCCATCTCTTTGAGGGTTTTCCTCATTTTCACTGCTCCTCTACTTAAGGTAAGATAGGGCACACTGAAGAACCTTGGAAAGAATACCGTTACCGGTTCATAATATGAAACTCCAATATATTTAGATGGCAGCACACCTCAAATTAATGTAGACTTTCTTTTGGAAGAGTTAGAAATATCAATATGTTTAATATAAAATATCTAAATACATAGTTTTGTACTTCAGATGCCACAAGTTTCAAAATAGGTAAATCAGGAGCCAATTTTTAGGAAAAATTTACGAGTAAATAAACTTAAAATTGATAATATCCATTAACTTCGGTTTTTATCGTTTTTTTTTTTTCCATTTTTTTCTGATAATTATATAATATTGGCATCACTTGATTTGACATCTACTCACAGAACGCTGTGTTTTCTGGGACTGGAGACTGAAAATCATATCATTACACGGAGCTGGGGTTAGTGCCCAAAATGTTTGCCCTCCAGATAGTTTCCTTCCCAATGTTTTCTGATGCCATTTTCTTGAAAGAAAAAGCCACACAACTTGAGATCTGACGTATACATGTCATGGAATCGTTCTGGCTTAAACATACCAAATCCAGATGTGAGGCTCTGGGACATCTTCAGGGTTTATACATATGAGTTGATTAACTTGAGAGGGTGAGAGTTCATCAGAAGGACGACTTCTGAGATGAAGGTTGCAGACAAGATGAGGGAAAGTCAACAGAGAACAAGAGATGCAGAAAAACACAGCAGTCATCATGATGTCTGGTTCCCATCTCTGTCACAGACATCTGGAGAGACTGTGAGCTCAGAAGGTCTTCTGTGGTCTGTATGTGACAGACTTTGCCCAGGTTGGAGGTTGGTGAGCATTCTTCCCACGTTAGTGTAGAAACTAGCACTGTGCTAACATTTGGAGAACTCTTCTAGTGCGACAATAATAATTCGCAAAGGCATACTCGAAGAACCTCAGTGCAGACTGAGACTGGATGCTTGGATGAAGACAGAATGGAGAATGGGAATTCTAAAGATAAGTGAGATTCTTGGTGTGATATTTTTCCGATTTGAAGCCGGGGCAGGTGAACTTGGACAACTTCTGTGTGAGAATTTATATAAGAATCTCTTGAAGAAGATGTGATTTTACACTATAAATTTTATATGAATAATCAGTGTAACAAATCTGCCCATGGCTGGGATATTTTAACCTGTTTGCATTTCTGGACTTTAAATCAAGATGTCTTGTTTCTAGACCACTCTATTTTTGGGTACATGATAAACTGGTCTTCTAGTCTCACAATTACTCTGATTACAAATGGCTTTTTGGAAAAGTGATTGAATTACATTACACTATTTAGAACTCCATTCCAAATTTTAACATCTGTTTTTTAATTCAAGAAAAATTAATTTGAATTAACAAAGACTTTCTCAGTCTAAAAATACCCTTGACAAATTAAGCCCAGTGTACTAGACTGATTTATACCTTCACATGAATTATTCTAATCTCATCAGATTGTCTAAAATTGGTGTTCTGTAAGCATGCATGTTTCTCCCCCCAAGACCTTAAGCTCTTTGAAGGAAGAGTCTATGTCTTATTCATCTTTGTCTCCCTGGTGTCTAACAGAGCTCTTGGCACGTAACTATTTCATGAAGAATTATACAGAAAGAATGGGAATCTTACTGAGGGATGGAAATGAGTTTTGAGGAGATGTCATTCTTCCCTATGGGACAAGTTGGAAATATGATTATCTGTGTCAGGCACTGGATGCTTATCAAGACTAAGAAAAGAGACCTGGAACTAGAGTGTGGTGAGGGAGAGAGAAAAAAACCAAGGATACACTTTGCTAGTTGGCAATTATCTAAGAGCTCTGACACTGGCAGAGCCTCCAAGCTGTTGAAATCAGTTTCCTACTTCTTCTAAGTGTTGCTAATACCTCATAAGCTCTTATTAGCACATGAAAGAAGCACTGACTTTTCCAAGAATGGCCCCCAACAAGATGGCCATGTAGTGAGAAGTGCAAAATTCCATGGAGAACAGTTACAGTTAAGTGTTCGGACAATCAGTTTGGGTAGGATGCTGAGGTGGGGGATCTGCCCTGGGAACTTCTGGTCCAACCCACAACCAGGAACCTTGGACCTCGGCCCTTCACCGTTCCAGGGGAATGCAGCTCATAGACCCTTGTCAGAAAGATTTGTGTCCCTCCCCTGAAGTCTTGTGTATGAACCTTTTAGAACCCTGTGCACTGCCCAGGATGTGTTGGATAATGATGCAGAATCATGGAATAACTACTGCTCCTTTCTCCCTCAGTTTTCTCCGATAAACACTGTGCATACTGTTCTGGGCTTGAACTGTCCCCTGCTCTTGTTTGTTTGACAGAGCACAAAGCTCAATATTGTGAGAATTGAAATAGATGCTTTAAATATGCAGTGTGCCACCTAGATCACTCTGAGTTAAACTCATTTAATAGGGGTTGGGGATTATGGTATATTTTTCAGGAAAGTCTGTTAAAAATATGTTTTACATAAAATTTGCAATAACCATAAGCAAAATTAAGTAAAAATTAATATATTTCAAATCAACAAGTATTTAAGTGCTTCCTGTGTGTAATGGTTTTCTCCTCTCCTTTCTTTTTCCATAATAGCAAGGACTTCCAGTCAAATAACATAACTAAGAGGAGCTTATGGTGTTTGCACACTTTTTACATTTGACCTAAATTTTACATAATCCTTTATAGGAATCCTGATTCAAGAACTCAGATTATTGCTTTTTGACTTTTAGCTTCAGTCAGTTATTGAGCAGATTTAACAAGATGCTCCTGGCAGTGAGGGATATGAGCCGTGAACATACCCATTGAGAGTATCTTCTAGATTTAGTCAAAAAAATTAAAGATAATTGAAAAGAGCTGAGATTTTTGGAGAGAGTCGACGATTATCTGAAGCATTATGTATCAAGATACAGGCTTTACAAATGGGTCTGTTTTGTAAAAATCTCTGAAGCCTATTTTCTGCAAAAAAACAAAAAAGGAAAGGGGTAAAAGAAAACCTGGCATCCTTACTGCTCATTACAAGCCTGGTAATAAAATCCCGTAATTGTATGATTGCCATTCGGTAATACCAAAACATTAGCTACATCCAATACCGACCATATCTTTAAAGCTCAAAGCAGAAAATTACAAATGTTCAGTGTTGCCTTATGGGGCAGTAACAGAACATTAACATTAGTGAGTTTACTTGGTCTGCTCTGTGGCCAATCTTAGTTAGAAAAGATGCCTAATTTCAGTTATGATTGATATAGTTCAAACTAATTGCTTTTTTAATTCACAATCTGTTCAGTTTTATTTTAATAACAAGCTTTTTTTTGCAACTATAAAAATTTAAATATTGAAGAGGTGTATAAAGGTAAATAATTTCCCACATCATCTCACTTCTAGCCATTTGAAATAAGTAAACATAATATTTAAATGGAGTCCTGGTGGCGCAGTGGTTAAGAACTCAGCTGCGAACCAAAAGATCAGCAGTCTGAATCCACCAGCTGCTCTTTTGAAACTCTATGGGGCAGTTCTACTCTGAGCTATAGAGTCGCTATGAGTCAAAATTGACTCCACAGCAACGGGTTTGGTTTGTTTTGGTTTAATATTTAATATTTTACTTTTTTTTCATTTTAGTAAATATTATCAGATTTCTTAGTTTTGAAAATGGGGGGTGGTTCCTAGGAGTCTGCGATTCTGCAGAAGCAAGTGGAAGCACTAAAATCATTGGAATTTAAGTAGTCAAGTAAATAGGACTGTGGAAATACTGAAAGATGAGCATCAATTTTCCTGAAAATGCCATAGAACTAGAAAGCTGAGCGGGGACACCTTAACGCTCCCACAGCTGCGGTAACCAAACCGGATGTTTGGAAAAAAAGAATGTAAAATGGGAATTCAAAAGTTAAGCATGACTGTTCAGTTTGTTCAGGGGAAAGCTTGATCAAGGACCAGTTTATTCGGGCTTTGGCTCAGCAAGAAGCCCCACTCCCGCCGTTAGAATTTAAGAGTGCTGAGTTCACCAAGCACTTACCAGCACGGGATGTTCCCGAACGTCTGATGAGCAACAGTAACGAAAATGGTGGTCTTATGTTTTCATTGGCATATCCCTGATGTTTAGTAGGTTAAAACTTTGTTTTTCATTTTTGTATTTGTCATCTGAAGTTCCTCTTTCTGATATGCTTATTCACATCCTTTACCTATTTTTATTTTGGAATGTTTGCCTTTCTCTTATAAATGTCTGTAAGGAAACATAGATATATTTACCAGCCATATAGCCTCCAAATGTTTTCTTTTATAAAGGGTAAAGTTAACTTAGTTATGTATTCAAAAGCAAAAGCACAATTTAGGTGTATGAAATATATTTAATGGGACATTGCATCCCATTCAGAACCTGCTGTTTTCTTTCTAAACCGTGACAGAGTTCTTAATACCTCAGCACGTGCCTTTCTCATTCTTCACAGTTCTAGTTTGGGATGGGATGGGGTTTAAATTCTTTTTTAGAGATAATTCTGCATAAAACAGGTTCTTTTGGACAACATTCTGCTTAACATCATGCATGGAGGCCAGAAATAGCTATTTATAAAAGGATTCATTTTAATCTATCTGGAACACAGCAAATAAATGAATGCTTTGAGAAGCGCTTGAAGCCACTTATTCCCTTAGTCTGTCTTTCCCTCTCTTTCAATGTGTGTGTGTGTGTGTGTGTGTGTGTGTGTGTGTGTGTGTGTGTGTATGCACACTACTTTTCTTTTTATTGTTCAATCATTTCAGTAACATTTTAAAAAATCTAGCTTGAGACTTATAAGAAAATAATTTTAAAAGCAACAGTAGCAGTTACCTGACACTAGAAAATGTTCAGGGATTAATAAGGTAATTCATTTTTGTTTTATATGTTAGAGCCAGTATTCATGTAGTCAAAATGACAAAATAATGAGACATTTTAATGCAAATATGCAAAGACAAATATAAATTAGACACATCCCTCAGGGTGGTTATTTGAAATGCTTATACATTTAGATCAGTGGTACATCTATCATACCATTGAATAGTATGAAATTATTTTCAGGGACCAAGAATACCCATATTGTAGTTACACCTAATATATTGACTCTAATACATTAACACTAAAGCATATGTTAGAGCTTGTCATCTTCTTATTCAGTAGACAAGCATGAGTTACTTTTTTGGCTGTTGCCTAAATTTACTGTCCCATTGCAGATAGTTTTGGGAGTAAGTGGGTATTAGTCCTATTCCATGAACTTATTAAGGATAGGAACTACTTCTTAACCATATTTGAACATCCTGTGTACTATTTCAGTGTCAGGCGTGTGGAAAATGCTGAATAAATACACCCTAAATTCTAAATTGTTCAGGTGTGAAGGCAATTCCCATACATTAATTCCAAAACGTCTAAAGTAATGGCAGCATCGTTGAAATAAATGCATAGCTTCCAAACTGACTTTTTGGCATGGACAGTATTCATTTGGACGTATACATTCTGGCATATATGTTGGAACCAAAAAGAAGTTTTATTACTCTGATGTGGTTTGGGCAGAAATCAGCACAAAAGGAGCCCAGTCCAGGAAGTAAGTCATGGCAGTCAAAGGCAGGGATGCCACACGTTCCGATTTGTTGCATAAGTGTCATTGTGCATCAGGATCTTTGACTGTTAGGAATATGGAACAATTTAGAGTGACAGACTTGGAAGCGCTAGTGAGAATTTCTGACTGAGCACATGAGAATCAGGGAAGGGTTTCATTGCCATTAAGACTTTCATATTGGTCTACAAAACCAGGATAAACACTCAAGCATGCAGCATGGGATATAAAAAGTTCACTACTCTAAAGCAAAAGATTTATTGAGAATTCATTTTTGGCCCTCTAAACTGAGTCAATGCCAGGAACATTAATTCCAGGCTCTGCAACCACACAGTTAACAATGAGGTCAAGATTTGTTTAGAACTCAGCGCACTGCATGAAACCTGCCTAGTGATCCCAGCTAAGTAAGCCTGGACTAGAGTGCTGTCCAACAGAAAGTTCTGTGATGATGGAAATGTTCTAAATCTGTGCTCTCCCATATGGGAGTCACTAGCCTCATGTGACATATTGAAATGTGGTTAGTGTGACGGATGAACTAAATGTTTATTGTATTTAATTATATTTAATTTAAATATGAATAGCCTTGTGTTTAATAGCTATCTTATTAAACAGCACAGATCTACAGCAACCATCAGCACACCATAGCCTGTGGACTAAATCTGGGACACTTATATTTGTAAATAAAGTTTTATTTTTTAAAAACCACATTCATTTGTTTACAGTGACTGCTTTTCAGCTCCAGTGCCTGAGCTGAGTAGTGGTGACAGCTACCATGAGGCCCATATTGTCTAAAACATTTACTATTTGCCCTTTTAAGAAAAAGTTTGTGGATCTTGGTCTTAAATAAAGGGGGTGGTGGATTTATATACTTTCTTTGGTTCACCTTATTGATGAGCCACACATGGCCAAATCAAGCAAGAAAAAATAGTAAGTGAGCCCTTGGAAAACATCCAAACTGAATCTATCCTCATAATTTTGTGATGCTCCAATAATCGTAGGCTAGAAGAAGAGAGTGAAGGTGCTTGAAGCCAAGAATAATGTCTACCCATTTTTGCGTACTCAACAGCACTTGCTCAGTTGTTGGTTGCCATCCAGCTGGCTCTGTCTGATGCTGACCATATTTATAACAGAACGAAATGTTGCCCGGTCTCGTGCCATCGTCATGATAGTCGGTGTGTCTGAGCCCCTTGTTGTGGTTATTGTGTCAGTCCATCTCACTGAGGGCTTCCCTCGTTTTTGACGACCCTCGTTGTTCTTGTTAGTTCCCTTTGAGTTGATTCAGACACGTGGCGACACACGTGTGCAGAGTGGAACTTCTTCGCAGGGTCTTCACAGCTCTGACCTTTCGGAAGCAGTTCGCCAAGCTTGTCTTCCAAGGCACCTCTGGGTGGGCTTGAACCACTGACCTCTACTTCACCCAACATGATGTTCTTTTCTAGTGATTGTTCTTTCTTGATGACATGTCCAAAGTGAGCGAGTGGAAACTTCCCTTCTAAGGAGTGTTCTCACTGTATTTCTTCTAAGACTGATTTGTTCATTCTTCTGGCAGACAACACCATAATGCAAGTGCATCCATTTTTCTCTCTGATTTTTTCATTATTTAATACAGAGCTATAGAAATACGTATCAGTCGGTAACTTACTATTTTATTCAGTTGAATCAAATTGAAGAAGTATATGCTTGTCTCCAAAGCAGAATAGGCCCAAACTAAACAATAAATGTTTGTATTTTATAAAAAAATTATATTTTTTCTTAAGTGTATAAGGTATTATATACATCTCTTTCAAAATATAGCTTCTGTGATTAAAGATATCAGATCTCTAAGAATGTAGTTTAAATCAAAAGTGAGTTTGTCAGTTTGTCATACTGTTATATTTGTGAGTTGCAAGAGCTAATTATATTTATTAGCTGGTATTGTATCATAATTAATTTCAAGCAACAATTTGGGCTTTTTAGAAAAGGCCTCTCTTATCTTTAAAGAACTTGGAATTAATCTCTTCAGTTCTGAGTCCAGAATTGCCCCCACTGAAGCATAGAAATGGCCTGTATGGCTGTAACTTTTTTTGAAGAGCCATGTCCAAGAAAGGATAAAAAAGGAAAGGAAACTTCCTCAACAGCAACATCAGGATAGTCATTCCTGATGACATCTTGTGCAAGGGTCACGTCAAACTCTCACACACTCATTGTACACTCTATTCCTCTGTTAGACGCAGAAATATTTGAGTGGTCTTGGAGCTCAAGAAGCTGAATGAAGGAATTAGAAAAACTAAACCTTCTGTTTTGCAGAAAACAGACGTTAACAGACCGAGAGCTAGCAATCCAAGGAGGAAATTTGGCCTGAAGTTCTGGATTGTATTTATGCCAGAGAGAAGTTCTGGGATTTAAAAACAATATTAGGAATTAAATGAGTTGACAGAACTAATAATTAATTTTAAAAAGTCATGATTATAGGAGGAAAAACAGATATTAAATAGCATTTTATACTTTATTTAAAACATTTATTCTCTATGGATTCTGGTTGTTTAATGTTTAATAATATAAAATTAATATTTTAATACTCACATATGTATGTATACACATGTGTATATGTAAAACCTATATACGTATATGTATATGTGTACATATATATGTCTGTGGTATGTTGTAAAATATACAAATGTCTTTTATTCAAAGACAATAGTCCACAAAAGTCATTGAAACAGTTCTATTTAAATTTCTTTTAAAATATTTAGGAAAAATTACACCTAAAATAAGAAAATAAATATCTACAAAGATGGAATAACAACTAGCCATTCCTTTGTCAAAAAATTTAAAGTCCTCCTTATTAGTGAACAAAAAATAAAAACCTTCTACATATGGAAGTCAATAGTCAAGCCAATATTTTATGAAGTGAGTTTTGAATGAAATGAGTTTTTCTTTTACTCCATTGGTGTATTCATTCATTCATTTACTCATTTGACAAATATTAATTGAGCATCTACTATGTGCCATACACTGTGTGAGACACTGAGCAAAGCAATGAACAAAGCAGTGCCCCTGCCCTCATAGAGCTTACATTCTGTTTGGGAAGATGGAATCCTTAACATTTCTATAGAGATTTAGTAATAATGTATTTCTAAGATACCAGCATTGCTAGACAAGCCTACTTGTGTTATCATTAATGTTGTTCACTAAATATTTCTGTTTTCCTCCTTCGCATGCATATGAAAAGATTGCCTTGCCTTTCCTTTCTGATGTTAGGGGTAGCCATGTGATTTGCTTAGGCCAAATCAACTGTAAATGGAAGAGACCTCAACCTGAGTCCCCAAGTGAAGAGCTTCCAAGCTGACTTGTGATAGAACTGTAGTGTAAGGAAAATGAAACTTTGCTGCTTTAAGTCAGGTGTCTGCAAACCACAAGCCGTGAGCCAAATCTAGCCCACTACCTGCTTCTGTAAATAAAGCCACGCCCATTGGATTACATATTTTCTATGACTTCTTTTGCACTACAATGGCAGAAGTTCACAGCTGCAACAAAGACTATGTGGCCCACAAATTCTAAAATATTTACCATCTAGCCCTTACAGAAAAAGTTTGCCGGCTCAATTTTAAGTCATTGATATTTAGACATAACCAAACCTATCCTGACCTATGCGTAAATTGGTACCGAAAAGTGGGATGATGGTGTAACCAACAAGAAAATAGCTAAAATGTGTGGTCTTGCCTTAAGAGTTAAGCTTCAGCAATGAGGAAATGATATGAGAAACTAGAAAGACGGTGATTAATGGCAAAAAAAAAAAAATGATAATATCGTCCCCTGCAATATATTGAAAGACTAAAAATATACTTATTTCATCTGTGGATTTAGGTGTGGAAAGAGAAAATAGCAAGGCTGCGACTGGATTTGTTTGACAAACTTAAAGAGAACTGACCATTTTGCAAGCAAGAATGGAATAGAGAGAGTCTCAAAATTCAGGGTCTGGGTCTGATAGTTTTGGAATAGGCAACTGTTTCTCAATACCAAACCGTAAAATATACATACAAGAAATATTTTGGGCAACAAGCCCAATTATAATTGAGCCTTACAACAAAGATCAGATCAAGGGTATGGGATCATATCCATGGTAATAAACTCTGAATGAATTAGGTATCTCAGAGTAAAGTTTCAGCTAAGATGTGATGCCCAGTAAATTCTTTCAACTAAATAAAATAAGACTGAGTGAATAGCTCTCTCGCTTAAGCCCAAAAAGTTCAAACATCTGCAATTAAAGTGTGAGAGAAAGGCAGAGAGAGATGTAAATAAGAAAGCATAAATGTAAGAAATATCTAAGAAATAAGTCAACAAAAGAACAATGGATGCTTTTATTATTATCATATGGAAGTGACTGGAGTCAAAGAGATTAGTAGTTTCATGTCAGAAGAACAACCAGCCTGTCTAAAATAGTCGATGGTGACTTAAGAAACACAACATTTGATGCCTGAATCATCCATGGGCAGGAAGTGAATTGAGAAAGATGCTTAGCCCTTCCCTTCACCCCCGAGAAAGGCATAGAAGTAAATAGGAAAAAAGGAAAGGAACAATCTCTTACAAGGAGGAATTGGGGTTAACAGAGAAAAATGGACCAGTGGTCTACGCCCTAACAATGAAACAAAGGATTAAGAAACTGACATTATTAGTATCCATTATATTGCTCTCAAAATATCTCCCCACAAAGGTTGTTAACCAATGTCATAAAACAGTATGTGTACCAACTGTTTAAGGAGAAACTATTTGTTCTATAAACCTTCACCTAAAGTACAATAAAAAAAATCAAAAAAAAAAAAAAGAAACAAAATATTTCCCTGCAAAGATTTCAGAATTGTGATATACTAGTGTCTTCTGTCCACCACTCATCTGTCAGTTTGTTGTACTGTGGTGGCTTGTATGTTGTTTTGATGTCGAAATCTATGCCACTGGTATTTCAAATACCAGCAGGGTCACCCATGGAGACCAGGTTTCAACGGAGCTTCCAGACTAAAACAGACAAGGAAGAAAAAATTAGTAATCTACTTCTAAAAAAAAATTGGCCAATGAAAACCTTATGAACATCAGGGGAACATTTTCTGATAGAGTGCCAGAAGAAGAGCCCCTCAGGTTGTAAGGCACTTAGAATAAGACTGAGAAAGAGCTGCCTCCTCAAAGTAGAACTGATCTTAATAATGTGGATGGAGTAAGGCTTTGAGGACCTTCATTTGCTGATGTGGCATCACTCAAAATGGGAAGAAACAGCTGCAAACATCCATTAATAATTGAAATATGAACACATGAAGTATAAACACAGGAAACTTGGAAATTATCAAAAATGAAATGGAACACATAGATTCATATCCTCAATATTAGTGAACTGAAATGGACTAATATTGGCCATTTTCAATAGGACAATCATATGGCCTACTATGCCAGGAATGACAAGTTGAAGAGGAATGCATCACATTCATAATCAAAAATAACATTTCAAGATCCATCCAGAACTACAACACTGTCAGTGATAGGATAATATCCACACACCTACAAAGAAGAGCAGTTAATATGACTATTACTCAAATTTATGCACCAACTATTACAGCCAAAGATAAAGAAATTGAAGATTTTTACCAACTTTCGCCATCTAAAATTGATCAAATATGCAATCAAAATGCATTGCTAATTACTGGTGATTGGAATAGGTAAGTTGGAAACAAAGAAGAAGGATTGGTAGTTGGAAAATACAGCCTTGGTGGTAGAACTCATGACAGAGATCACATGATAGAATTTTGTAAGACCAATGACTTATCATTGCAAATATCTTTTTTTCAACAACATAAATGGTGACTATACACGTGGACCTCCCCAGATGGAAAACACAGGAATCAAATCGACTACATTCTGTGGAAAGATATGATGGAGAAGCTCAATATTATCAGTCAGAACAAGGCCAGGGGCCAACTGCAGAAAAGACCATTAATTGTTCATGTGCAAGTTCGAGTTGAAGCTGAAGAAAATTAAAACAAGTCCATGAGAGCTAAAAAATGAACTTGAGTATATTCCACCTGAATTTAGAGACCATCTCAAGAATAGATTTGGTGCATTGAATGACTAATGACCAAAGACCAGACAAGTTGTGGAATGATATCAAGGATATTATACACGAAGAAAGCAAAAGGTCATTAAAAAGACAGGAAATATGCTCCACCCAACAGTAGCAAGTGTGTATTTTTTTCCAAAGCACATCGGACATCCTCCAGAATAGATCATATGTTACACCACAAAGCTACCCTCAATACAATCCAAACCACCAAAATAACACAAAGCATTCTCTCTGATCACAACAAGATAAAAGTAGAAATCAATAGCAGGAAGAGCAAGAAAAAAAAAAAATACATGGAACTGAGTAACACCTTGCTTAAAACAACTAGGTAATAGAAAAAATCAAAGAGCGAATAAAAAAATTTCTGGAAGTCAATGAGGGTGAAAGCATATTATACCAAAATATTTGGGATACACTAAAGGCAGTGGGCAGAGGTCAATTTATAGCAGTAAACACACACAGCAAAAAAGAACAGGCAAAGATCAAATCATTAGCCCTAAAACTTAAACACACGTAAAGAGAACAGCAAAAGAAGCCCACAGGCACCAGAAGAAAGGAAATAACAAAGATTAGAGCAGAAATAAATGAAATAGAGAACAGAAAAACAATAGAAAAGTATCAACAAGACATAAAGTTGATTCTATGAAAAGAGCAACAAAATCAACAAACCATTGGCCAAACTGACAAAAGAAAAACAGGAGTGAAAGCAACTAACCCAAATGAGAAATGAGATGGGGGACATTACAACAGACCCAACCGAAAGAGAAAACATCATAACAGAATACTATGAAAAATTATACACCACAGAATCTGAGAACCTAGAGGAAATGGACATATTTCTAGAAATACACTGCCTACCTAAAATAACAAAAAACTGAGATAGAAAATCTGAACAGACCCATAACAACAGAAGTGACTGAAGAGGTACTAAGCAAAATTCCCCAGCAACAACAACAACAACAACAAAAGCCCTGGCCTGGATGGCTTTACTGGAGAATTCTACCAAACAGTCAGAAAAGATCTCACACCAGTATTACTCACACTACTACAGAGACTAGGAAAGGAAGGTATACTCCTGAATTCATTCTATGAAGCCAGCATAACCCTGATAGCAAAGTCAGGAAAAGACACCATAAAAAAAGAAACTTACAGACCAATAATTCTCATGAATATAGATGCAAAAATTCTCAACACCAGCACAACTAGATGGTGCCTGGCTACCACCACCGACTGTTCTGGATCACAATAAGGGGGCCTGGAGAGAGATGGAGATAAATGTAGAACAAAATTCTAACTCACAAAAAGACTAAACTTACTGGTCTGACAAGAGATTGGAGCAACCCCAAGAGTTTGGCCCCTGGACACCCTTTTAACTCAGTACCGAAGTCACTCCGAATAAAGGTGACCCTAATGCAGAAATTATAGAACAATATCATTAATATCACACACAAGTAAAATTTTTCTGAGATCATTAAAAAAATGATTGCAGCAGTACATTGACAAGGAACTGTCAGAAATTCAAGCCACATTCAGAAGAGGACTTGGAATAAGGAATATATTGCTGATATCAGATGGATCTTGGCTGAAAGCAGAAAATACTAGAAAGATGTTTATCTGTATTTTATTGACTGTGCAAAGGCATTTGACTGTGCGGATCATAACAAATTACGGATAACATTACGAAGAATGGAAATTCCAGAAAACTTAATTGAGCCCATGCAGAACCTGTACATAGAACAAGAGACAGTTATCTGAACAAACAGAACAACAGGATACTGGGAGGTTTAAGATTAGGAAAGGTATGCATTAGGGGTGTATCCTTTCACCACACTTATTCAATCTGTACGTTGAGCAAATAATCCAAGGAGCTGAACTATATGAAGAAGAACGTGGCATCAGGATTGGAGGAAGACTCATTAACAACTTGCGTTATGCGGATGGCACAATCTTGCTTGCTGAAAGTAAAGAGGACTTGAAGCATTTACTGATAAAGATCAAAGACCAAAGCCTTCAGTATGGATTAAACTTCAACAAAAAGAAAACAAAAATCGTCACAACTGGATCAATAAGCATCATGATAAATGGACAAAAGATTGAAGTTGTCAAGGATTTCATTCTACTTGGATTCATAATCAACTCCCATGGAAGCAGCAGTCAAGAAATCAAACGACATATTGCACTGGGCACATCTGCCACAAAAGACTTCTTTAAAGTGTTAAAAAGCAAAGATGTCACTTTGAAGGCTAAAGTGTGCCTGACCCAAGCCATGCTATTTTCAACTGCCTCATATGCATGGGAAACCTGGACCGTGAATAAGGAAGACCAAAGAAGAATTGATGCCTTTGAATTATAATGTTGGTGAAGAATATTGAATATACCATGGGCTGCCAGAACAAACAAATCTGTCCTGGAAGAAATACGACCATAAAACTCCTTAGAAGCTACCATGGTGAGACTTCATTTCATGTACTTTGAACATGTTATGAGAATGGACCAGTCCCTGGAGAAGGTCATCAGGCTTGGTAAAGTAAAGGATCAGCAAAAAAGAGGAAGACCCTCAAAGAAATGAATTGACATAGTGCCTGCAACAACGGGCTGAAACATAGCAAAGATTGTGATGATGGCACACAACTGGGCAGTATTTTGTTCTCTTGTTCATAAGATCACTATGAGTCAGAACTGACTTAATGGCACCTAACAACAACAACAAGAAGTGTCTTCCGCATTCCTGTTGATCATTTATTATTTCTGCATGACATAATTTTGTATGGCTATTCTATGTCTTTTCCTTCATTGTATATTGGATGTTTTGGGAAAGATAACTTGTCTTTTTAGTTTATAAGTCTCTTCGGAGATGTCACATGTAGAGATAATGCATTGTCTACTCTTTATGATTCTCTGTTAAAGAAAACCTGTTGCCCTTGATTTGATACCAACTCATAGCAACCCTACAGGACAGAGTAGAACTGCCCCATTGGGTTTCCAAGGCTATAATCTTTATGGAAGCAGACTGCCACATTTTTCTCCCATGGAAATGGCTGGTAGGTTGGAGCCACCAACCTTTTGGTTAACAGCCTAGCACATAACCACTGCACCTCAAGAGCTCTTTCCATTAAAGAAAGTAGCTCACAAAGCACAACTTAGAATTTGAGCTTGATGTTATGACTGCATGTGAGAGAGGTGACTGTATTTTGCATTGGAAATGTAAATTAACTATTTGTCAATCAGAAGGGTGGAGTTAAATATTCATTAGTATTCTACAGATATTTCTGTTTCTTCCTTCCAGATTCATGGTAAGGTCATACTTGCCAGCTTGAAGTTGGATATAGCTATGTGACTTTCACTGGCCAGGTAATGGGAGCAGAAGTGGTTTGCATCCCTTCTAGATAGAAGGTTTAAGATTCAGTGAACTATTTAACACATTCACATTCTCCTTCCTTACAATCATGAAAGCACCAAAATAGATACTTCTTGATCCTGGGTTCCTGAGAGAAAATGAGGCACAATAAATGTTTCTATCTAGCCCAAGTTAGATATGTAGCATAAGCAAAAAGTAAACATTTTTTTTTTCATTTTTACTTTCTGAGACTTGGTGATTGTTGGTTATCCTATCCTACCCAGCCTACCCTGAATGATACAATGTCCTTTTATAAGATAAAAACTGTTTGGTAACTATATTTAATTTGCTGAGTCACCTTATGCTACAGAATCTAAAAAAAAAAAAAAAAATTAGTTAATTTAAATTATTTAATTCAAAAATGTTTTCAAGATGCTATAAGAATGATGGTAATCATTACTAATAGAACTCTATTTCTATCACTATTTTATGTTTACTTACAGTTCCTAGTTTACCTCTAACCTATATAAATGACTTATATGAAATATAACTTTGCTTTATGTTGTTTTCTGTGCATATACATGATTTATTTCATGATTTTTAAAGTTAAAAATAATATAACCCTATTATATGATTATAACTGTTCCAAACAAAAAGAATATGTTTTCTTAAAAGCAAAATTAAGATAGAATATGGTTGTTTGATAACACTGCAAATAAATTATTGCAGGGAATGCCACTTAGTCCTCAGAGAAAAAAACTTGAAATTATTTTTCCTAGTTTTCCCAACCAAGGTAAAATATACAATACAACTGAATACATTTGAACTCTTAAATATTCTTTATGAAGGATTTGATCTACATTATTATGCTTATCTAGTAATAGACTTTTGTAAACTTTCCTAATATCTCTCAAGCACACTTTTCTTCAAGCATTCTATATTCAATACAGATGTGTTATTCTAGCTATATCCTTGAAGTGTTCTTAATCTCATAAGAAGTAAAACTGTCATCAAAACAAGTCAGAGGAGCGAGGCCAAGATAGCGAAGTAGTCAGACGCTTCCTGTGGTCCCTTTTAGAACAAAGACCCAAAAAAACAAGTGAATATGTTATATATGAAATCTAGGATCCCTGAACATGAAAGGCAAAGTTGAAAAATTGGACTGAGTGGCAGGGGGAGGAAGAGACGTTCGGAAGCAGCGAAGAGTTTCCAGACCTGACCCAGTGGGAGCTGGAGCCCTTCAGGCAAGATCAGCTTGTGTGCACGATGAGGTAAGCAGTGGTGCTTAGTAGGCATTTTCCACATTGGGAGAGACCCAGCAGCAGAGAGTATACTCGGCCATCCAAAACCAGTGAAAAGCAGCCCTCAGTTGGCAAAAGATAAGTACTTGTGTCTGGCCTACTGCGTGGATCAACAAAAAAAAAAACCCTTTGGGAAAAGCCCCTCTCCCATTTACACCCCTGCTCCCTGCTATGCACCAGGTCTGGGATGGCTTCAGTGACTGCCGAGACCACTGGGCTGGAAGTAGGACCCATCACATGCCCTGAGCCATTTTCCCGGCCTTGGAGAGGGAACAATTAACAAACAGGGAAAACATTATCTGCCGGCTCCCCTGAGCCAGAACTCAGGGTGGGTACAACTCCTTTGCCTAGGCATAGGCATAAGGGGTCCACAGACTCTGAGTGCCTTTCACCCATGCATAGACCTGTGTGAGCCCATTTCAACAGCATAGGCCCTCATTACCATTATGACAGGGTATATACCTGAAGTCTAACTTCAACTGTTTCAGCTGTGAAGTTGCAGGTTTGTGACATTAGACACTGCTTTGCCCATTAAGCAGTGTACTCACCTACCCACATCAGGGGCCTGAGGACTGGTGGCTCCACCCATGCCACCTAGTCACCTGCAACAGGGGTCCAAAAATAAGTGGTGCCCCCCAATTCTTACATCCAACGGCATTGGGTACTCATAGTCTGGCTGCAAAACCCACCCACCTATGCCCTCTAAGGAACAAGAACATGCTATCCTCCCAGACACCCACGGCCAGCCATCAGCCCCCTGCCGTGCTCAGCAAGTGACCCCCTACTGCAGCCAGATTCCTGCGCCTACACCAATGACTCATATCAGTCTAGGACTGTAGGTGAGAGCCTGCACCACACACTTGGTAACTGACTACCTGGACACCTGAGCTGACTCCATATAAGAAAAGTAAATGGACTCCTGGGCTCACACACTTATTAACAGATCTAACCACCTGGTGATAGGACATTAGAGCTTCCTAGGCATCAACAATCAAACTAGCTTACATGAGCAGCCTATCTGGGTATGTCAAAACAAGAAGCTAGGACACAGTAAGCAAACATAAAATAAATAAATATAATAACTTATTAATGGATTGGAGACAACAGTCAATATCAAATCACGTAAAGAGGCAGACCATGATGTCTTCGGCAAGCTCTCAAAATAAAGAATCAAGAAATTTTCCAGAGGAAGATAATTTCTTGGAAATACTCAAGGTGGAATACAAAAGATTAATATACAGAACTCTTTAAGAGATCAGGAAGGAGATCTTGTAAAATGCAGAAGATATGAACACACAGAGAAAGCAATAGAGGAACTTAAGAAGTTTATTCAAGAGCGAAGACTGCAATAATCCATAGACAGACAGCAATCAGAAATCCAGAAGATTAACAATAAAATTTCAGAAGTAGAAAACTCAATAGAAAGTCATAGGAGTAGAATTGAGGCAATAGAAGTCAGAATCAGTGAGACTGAAGATAAAGCACTTGACACTAACTTATTTGAGGAAAAATCAGATAAAAGAATTTTTAAAAATGAAGAAACTCTAAGAATTATGTGGGATTCTATCAAGAGGAATAACCTATGAGTAACTGGAGTATCAGAAGAGGGGGGGGGGGATAACAGAAAATACAAAGAGAATCATGAAAGATGAGAATATATCTATTCAAGATGCTCATAGAACCCTGCATAAGGTAGATCCCAAAAGAAAGTCACCAAGACATATTAGGATCAAATTTGTCAAAACCAAAGATAAAGAGAGAATTTTAAGAGTGGCTAGGGATAAACAGAATGTCATCTACAAAGGAAAGTTAATAAGACTAAGCTCTGACTACTCATCAGAAACCATACAGGCAAGAAAGTAATAGGAAGACATATATAAAGCCTTGAAGGAAAAAAATTTCCAGCCAAGATTATATATCCAGCAAAACTGTCTCTCAAATATGATGGTGAATTAGGGCATTTCCAGATAAACAGAAGTTTACGAAATTTGAAAACATGAAACCAAAATTATAAGAAATACTAAAGGGACTCCTTTGATTAGAAAGTCAATAATATCAGATAACAACCCAAGATTAGAACACAGAACAGAACAACTAGATATCAACCTAGATAGAGAAGTCACAAAAATAAATCAAAGCTAAAACACTGAAAATAGGGAAACAGAGACATCAATATGTAAAACATGACAACATTAAAACAAAAAAAAAGGGACTAAAAACTGTAGACACAGATTTTTCATATGGAGAGGGAGTCAAGGTAATATAAAGAAATAAAAGACTGGTTTAAACTTAGAAAAATAAGGGTAAATATTAAGGAAACTAACAATCCTACACATCAAAATAAAAAACAAGAAATATATAAAGACTCAGCAAATACAACATCAACAACAATGAAAAAGATGAAAGGAAAATACATAATGAAAAATGACTCAGCACTGAAAATTAAGTGGTACAAAGAAATTGTCAAAAACACCCAAAAAATACATCAAAATGACAGCACTAACCTTAGACTTAAAGACACAAACAAACTAAAACTCAAAGGATGGAAAAAAAAGACTTCAAGCAAACAACACTCAAAAAAGAGCAGGAGTGACAATATTAACCTCTAAAAAAATAGACTTCAAAGTAAAACCCACCACAAAGGATAAGGAAGGACAGTGTATAATGATTAAAGGATCAATACACCAGGAGGGCATGACATAATAAATATTTATGCACCCAATGACAGGGCTACAAAATACATAAAACAAACTCTAACAGCATTGAAAACAGAGATAGACAGCTCAACCCTAATAGTAGGAGACTTCAACACACCACTTTCGGTGAAGGACAGAGCATCTGGAAAGAAACTCAATAAAGGCACGGAACATCTAAATGCTACAATCAACCAACTTAATCTCATGGACATATACCAAACACTCCACCCAACAGCAGCCAAGTATACTTTCTTTTCCAACACACATGGAACATTCTCCAGAATAGACCACATATTAGGCCATAAAGTAACCCTTAACAGAATCCAAAGCATCAAAATATTACAAAGCATCTTTTCTGACCATAAAACCATGAAAGTAGAAATCAATCACAAGAAAAACAAGGAAAAAAAATAAAACACATGAAAACAGAAAAACACCTTGCTCAAAAACTACAGGGTTATAGAGGAAATTAAGGACAGAATAAAGAAATTCACAGAATTAAAGGACAATGAAATTACATCCTACCAGAACCTTTGGGACACAGCAAAAGCTGTGCTCAGAGGTCAGTTCATAACAAGAAAGAGCCAAAATCAAAACATTAATCCTACAACTCAAACATACAGAAAGAGAGCAGCAAAAGAAGTCCCTGGGGACCAGAAGAAAGGAAATAATAAAAATCAGAGCAGAATTAAAAGAAATAGAGAATAGAAAAACAATTGAAAGCATTAACAAGACCAAAAACTGCTTCTACAAAAAGATCAACAAAATCGATAAACCATTGACCAAACTGACAATAGGAAAACAGGAGAGGAAGCAAATAACCTGAATAAGAAATGAAAGGACAATATCACAACAGACCAAACTGAAATTAAAAGAATCATATCAGAATACTATGAAAAATTGTACTCTAACAAATTTGAAAACCTACAGGAAATGGACAAATTCCTGGAAACACACTATCTACCTAAACTACCACAAACAGAGGCAGAACAACTAAATAAACCTATAACAAAAGAAGAGATTCAAAAGTAATTAAAAAACTACAAACAAAAAAAAGCACTAGCCCTGACGGTTTCACTGGAGAATTCAACCAAACTTTCAGAGAAGAGTTAACACCACTACTATGAAATGTATTTCAGAGCATAGAAAAGGATGGAATACTCCAAAACTCATTCTATGAAGTCAGGATAACTCTGATACCAAAACCAGGTAAAGACACCACAAAAAAAAAGAATATTACAGACAAATAACCCTCATGAACATAGACTACAAAATCCTCGACAAAATTCTAGCCAATAGAAGTCAGCAACATATCAAAAAATAATTCACCATCAAGTGGGATTTATACTGGGTATGCAGGGATGGTTCAACATCAGAAAAACAATCAATATAATCCATCACATAAATTAAACAAAAGACAAGAACCACATGATCTTACCAATTGATGCAGAAAGGCATTTGACAAAGTCCAATACCCATTCATGATAAAAACTCTGAATAAAATAGGAATAGAAGGGAAATTCCTCAACATAATTAAAAGCATTTATACAAAGCCAACAGCCAACATCATCCTAAATAGAAAGAGTTTGAAAGCATTCCCCTTGAGAACGGGATCCAGATAAGGATGCCTTTTACCACCACTCTTATTCTACATTGTGGTGGATGTCCTAGCCTGAGCAATTAGTCTAGGAAAAAAAAAAAAAGGGCATCAAAATTGTTAAGGAAGAAGGAAACACATCTCTATTTGCAGATGATATGATCTTATGTACAGAAAACCCCAAAGAATCCACAAGAAAATGAGTGGAACTAATAGAAGACTTCAGCAACATATCAGGATATAAGACAAATATACAAAAATCAGTTGGATTCCCCTACAGCAACAAAGAGAACGTCCAAGAGGAAATCACTAAATCAATACCATTTACAATAGCCCCCAAGAAGATAACATACTTAGGAATAAATCTAACCAGAGACATAAAGTCCTACACAATGAAAACTACAAGACACTACTGCAAGAAACCAAAAGAGACCTGCGTAAGTGGAAAAATATACCTTGCTTATGGACAGAAAGACTCAACATTGTGAAAATGTAAATTCTACCCAAAGCGATCTACAGATACATTGCAATCACGATCCAAATCGCAATGGCATTTTTTAATGAGATAGAGAAACAAATCACTAACTTTACATGGAAAGGGAAGAGGCCCTGGATAAGTAAAGCACTACTGAAGAAGAAGAACAAAGTGGGGGGGCCTCACACTACCAGATTTTAGTACCTATTATACCGCCACAGTAGTCAAAACAGCCTGATACTGGTACAACAACAGATACATAGACCAATGGAACAGAATTGAGAATCCAGACATAAATTCATCCACCTATGAGAAGCCAATATTTTACTAAGGCCCAAAGTCCATTAACTGGGGAAAAGATGGTCTCTTTAACAAATGGTACTGGGGTAACTGGATGTCCATCTGCAGAAAAATGAAATGAGACCCATACATCTCACTATGCACAAATACTAACTCAAAATGCATCAAAGTCCTAAATATAAAATCTAAAACAGTAAAGATCATGGAAGAAAAAATAGGGACAATGCTAGGAGCCCTAATACATGGCATAAACAGAATAAAAACCATAAGTAACAATGTACAAACACCAGAAGAGAAACTAGATAACGGGGAGCTCCTAAAAATCAAACACTTATGCTCATCAACAGACTTCACCAAAAGAATAAAAAGACAACCTACAGACTGAGAAGAA
Source organism: Dugong dugon (assembly GCA_030035585.1). NCBI lineage: Eukaryota > Metazoa > Chordata > Mammalia > Sirenia > Dugongidae > Dugong > Dugong dugon. The sequence goes on along the minus strand of CM057463.1, from coordinate 191,557,630 downwards.
AAATTTAGCTATGACAAATCCAGTCAGCATCTAATCTCTAAAATCTACTAGATACTGCAAAACCTCAACAGCAAAAAGACAAATAACCCAATTAAAACATGGGCAAAGAATATGAACAGACATTTCGCCGAAGAAGACATTCAGGTAGCTAACAAACATGTGAGGAAATGCTCACGATTATTAGCCATTAGAGAAATGCAAATCAAAACTACAATGAGCGCACATCTCACCCCAACAAGGCTAGCATTAATCCAAAAAACACAAAATAATAAATGTTGGAGAGGTTGTGGAGAGGCTGGAACAGTTAACATGCTGTTGGTGGGAATGTGAAATGCTAAAACCACTTTGGAAATTGATTTTGAGCTTCCTTAAAAAGCTAGAAATACAAGTACCATACAATCCAGCTATCCCGCTCCTTGGAATATACAGAGAAATAAGAGCCCTCACACAAATAGATATATGTACACCCATGTTCATTGCAGCATTGTTCATGATAGCAAAAAGATGGAAACAACCTAGATGTCCATCAACAGGCGAACGGATAAACAAATTATGATCTATTCACACAATGGAATACTATGCAATGACAAAGAACAATGATGAATCTGTGAAACATCTTAGAACATGGAGAAATCTGGAAGGCATTATGATGAGTGAATTTAGTCAGTTGCAAAAGGACAAATATTGTATGACACCACTATTATGAGAACTCAAGAAAAGTTTTAAATACAGAAGAAAACATTCTTTGATAGTTACAAGGGTTGGGGTGGTGGGAGAGGGGTATTCACTAACTAGGTAGTAGACGAGAACTCTCTTAGGTGAAGGGAAGGACAGCACACATTACAGGGAAGTCAGCACAACTGAACGAAACCAAAGCTACAAAGTTTCCTGAATACAACCAAACACTTCAAGAGACAGAGTAGAAGGGGCAGGAGTCTGGGGACCATGGTTTCAAGGGACATCTAGGTCAATTGACATAACAAAGTTTATTAAGAAAATGTTCTACATCCTACTTTACTGAGTGGCATCTGGGGTCTTAAAAGCTAGCGAGTGGCCATCAAAGATGCGTCAATTGGTCCCAACCCATCTGGAGTAAAGGAGAATGAAGAACACCAAAGGTGCAAGGAAAGTATCAGCCCAAGAGACAGAAAGGGCCACATAAACCAGAGACTGCATCAGCCTGAGGCCAGAAGAACTAGATGGTGCCTGACTACCACCAATGACCACCCTGAACACAACAGACAGTCCCTGACGGACCAGGAGAAAAGTGGGGGGCAGAACTCAAATTCTAGTAAAAAGACTTAACGGTTTGATTGAGACTGGAGGGACCCCTGAAGACATGGCCCCTGGACTCTCTGTCAGCCCAAAACTAAAACCATTCCTGAGGCCAACTCTTCAGACACAGATTACACTGGACTATGGGATATAAAATGCTACTCTGGAAGAGTATGCTTCTGAGCTCAAGTAGATACATGAGAAAAATGGGCAACTCCTATCCACAGGTGAGATGAGAAGGCAGAGAGAGTCAGGAACTGGTTGAATGGACAGGGGAAATTGAGGGTGGAAAGGGGGAGTGTGCTGTCACAATGTAGGGAGAGCAACTAGGGTCACATAACAGTGTGTGTATAAATTTTTGTATGTGAGACTAATTTGAATTGTAAACTTTCACTTAAAGTACAATACAATAAAATTAAAAAACAGGTCAGGTTGTCTGTGGTGGTTTATTGGGTTGAGAACCCCCAGTTAGTCCTTTGCTGTGCCTTCTGCTATTTCTCTTTTCTGTAATATTTACAAGAATAAACAGGAAACTTTCTGAAAAAAAAAATGCATCTAAGAGTTTTCCTGTAATATATCTGCTTATTATGAAATTCAAACCAAAAATGGCTCAGAATAGTTAAATGCCCTAAACATCCATTAATTATGCTTCTCAATGTTAATTTGGTCATGCAAATTATTTGGAATTAAGAGATATATGGACTATTACTCCTTACAATTCCAATTATTATTTAAATTTTGACTTGAAATTTGGTAAAAACAATTCAGTAAATAAGCACTAAGCTGCTGGCAGAAAAGTGGGTGGTTCAAAATTACCCAGTGACACCGCATGAGAAAGACCTGGCAATCTGCTTACACAAGGATTGTGTTAATGTTGTTGGGTGCCTTTTATTTGATTTTCAAATCATACTGACTTCACATGACAGAGTAGAACTGCCCCCACAGGGTTTTCTAGGCTGTGATCTTTATGAAAGCAAAGTGTCAGATATTTCTCCTGCGGAGGCACTGGGTAGATTCAAACAGCCAGCCTTCGGTTAGCAGCTGAGCTCTTAACCATTGCACCACCAGGGCTCCTTCCATAAAGATAACAGCCAAAAAAAAAAAAAAAAAACCTATGGAGGAGTTCTATTCTGTCACATGGGGTCACTATGAGTATGAGTCGGAATCAAGTCAAAGGCACTTGTTCTTGTTGTTGTTGTTAGGTGCCACCATGTCGGTTACCACTCGTAGCAACCCTATGCACAACAGAACGAAACAGGGCCGGTGCTGCACCAAAATCACAATTACTGTTATGCTTGAACTCGTTGTTGCAGCCACTGTGTCAATTCATTTCATTGAGGGTCTTCCTCATTTTTGTTGACCCTCTACTTTACCAAGCATGATATCCTTCTATAGGGACTGGTCCCTCCTGATAACATGTCCAAAGTATGTGAGACACAGTCCTGTCATCCTTGCTTCTAAGGAGCATTCTGATTGTACTTCTTCCAAGACAGGTTTGTTCCTTACTTGACAGTTCATAGTATGTTCAACATTCTTTGCCAACACCACAATTCAATGGCATCAATTCTTCTTTGGTCTTCCTTATGCATCGTTCAGCTTTCGCATGCATATGAGGCAATTGAAAACACCATGGCTTGGATCAGGTGCACCTTATTCTTGAAGGTAACATCTTTGCTTTTCAACACGTTAAAGAGGGCTTTTGCAGCAAATTTGCCCAGTGAAATGCATCTTTTGATTTCTTGACTGCTGCTTCCTCAGATGTCAATTGTGGATCCAAATAAAATGAAATGCTTGACAACTTCAATATTTTCTCCATTTATCATGATGTTGCTTATTGATCCAGTTGTGACAATTTTTGTTTTCTTTATGTTGAGGTGTAATCTATACTGAAGGTTGTGGTCTTTGATCTTCTACAGTAAGTGCTTCAAGTTCTCTTCACTTTCAGCAAGCAAGATTGTGTCATCTGCATAACACAGGTTGTTAATGCATCTTCTTCCAATCTTGATGCCCCGTTCTTCTTCATGAAGTCCAGCTTCTTGGATTATTTGCTCAGCACACAGATTGAATAGGTATGGTGAAAGGATACAACCCTGACTCACACCTTTCCTGACTTTAAACCACTTAATATCTCCTTGTTCTGTTCAAAGAACTGCCTCTTGATCTGTATACAGGTTCCTCCTGAGCACAGTTAAGTGCTCTGGAATTTCCATTCTTCATGACATTATCCATGATTTGTTATGATCCACACAATCGAATACCTTAGCATAATCAATAAAACACAGGTAAACATCTTTCAGGTATTCTCTGCTTTCAGCCAGGATCCATCTGACATTAGCAATGATATCCCTGGTTCCACGTCCTCTTCTGAATCCAGCTTGAATTTCTGCCAGTTCCTTGTCGATATACTGCTGCAGCCACTTTTTAATGATTTTTAGCAAAATTTTACTTGCGTATGATATTAATTACATCATTCAATAATTTTCATATTCAGTTGGAACACCTTTCTTGGAAATAGGCATAAATATGGATCTCCTCCTGTCAGTTGACCAGGTAAGCTGTCTTCCAAATTTCTTGGCACAGACAAGTGAGCACTTCCAGGGCAGCATCCATTTGTTGAAACATCTCAGTTGATAGTCCATCAATTCCTGGAGGCTTCTTTTTCGCCAATACCTTTGGTGCAGCTTGGATTTCCTTCTTCAGTAATTACTACTGGTTCCTGAGCTTATGCTATCTCCTGAAATGGTTGAACCTTGACCAGTGCTTTTTGGTATAATGACTCTGTGTATTCCTTCCATCTTCTTTTGACGCTTCCTGCATCATTTAATATTTTCCCTGAAGAATCCTTCACTATAGCAACTCGAGGCTTCAGTTTTTTCTTCAGTTCTTTCAGCTTTAAGAAATGGTGAGCGTGTTCTTCCCTTTTGGTTTTCTATCTCCAGATCTTTATACAAGTCATTATAACGCTTTACTCTGTCTTCTTGAGCTGCCCTTTGAAATCTTCTGTTTAATTCTTTTACTTCATCATTTCTTCCTTTTGCTTTAGCTACTTGATGTTCAAGAGCAAGTTTCAGAATCTCTTCTGACATCCATTTTGGTTTTTTTCTTTCTTTCCTGTCTTTTTAATGACCTCTTGCTTTCTTCAAGTATGATGTAATTGATATCATCACACTACTTGTCTGGTCTTTGGCCATTAGTGTTCAGTGCTTCAAATCTATTCTTGAGATGGTCTCTAAATTCAGGCTGGCACTTGTGGACTTGTTCTAATTTTCTTCAGTTTCAACTTGAACTTGCATATGAGCAACTGATGGTCTATTCTGCAGTCAGCGCCTGGCCTTGTTTTGACTGGTGATATTGAGCTTTCCATCATCTCTTTCCACAGATACAGTCCATTTGATTCCTGAGCATTCCATCTGGTGAGGTCCTCTTGTATAGTCACCATTTATGCTGGTGAAAAAATGTATTTACAATGAAGAATTTGCTGGTCTTGAAAAATTCTATCATGTGATCTCCAGCATCATTTCTATCACCAAGGCCATATTTTCCAACTATGGATCCTTGTTCTTTGTTTCTGACTTTTGCATTCCAATCACCAGTAATTATCAATGCATCCTGATTGCGTGTTCGATCAGTTGCAGACTGCACAAGCTAGTAAAAATCTTCAATTTCTTCATCTTTGGCCTTAGTGGTTGATGCATAAATTTGAATAACTGGTCTTCCTTGTAGGCGTATGGATATTGTCCTATCTCTGACGGCATTGTACTTCAGGATAGATCTTGAAATGTTCTTTTTGATGACGAATGCAATGTCATTCCTCTTCAAGTTGTTATTCCTGGCATAGTAGACCATATGACTGGCCTATTCAAAATGGTCAATACCAGTCCATTTCAACACACTAATGCCTAGGTTATTGATGTTTATGTGTTCCATTTCATTTTTGAAGATAACTAATTTTCCTAGTTTCATACTTCGTATGTTCCACATTCTGATTAGTAATGGATGTCTGCAGCTGTTTCTTCTCATTTTAAGTCGTGCCACATCAGCAAATGAAGGTCCTGAAAGCTTAACTCCATCTACATCATTAAGGTTGACTCTGCTTTGAGGAGGCAGCTCTTCCCCAGACATCTTTTGAGTGCCTTCCAACCTGGGAGGGCTCATCTTCTGGCACTATATCAGACAATGTTCTATTGCTATTCATAAGGTTTTCGCTGGCTAATTCTTTTCAGAAGTAGACTTCCAGGTGCTTCTTCCCAGTCTGTCTTAGTCTGGAAACTCAACTAAAACCTGTCCACCATGGGTGACCCTGCTGGTATTTGAATACTGGTGGCATAGCTTCCAGCATCACAGCAATATGCAAACCCCCACAGTACGACGAACTGACAGACACGTGGAGGCAAAGGCACTTAGCAATAACAATATGTGTGTATCAAGAGAGAAGGATGTTGCAGTCTGCTTCTGCAAAGACTAAAAACCCAAAACCCAAGTTGATTCCAACTCATAGCAACCCTACAGGGCTGAGTAGAACTGCCCTATAGGGTTTCTGATGAGTGGCTGGTGGATTCAAACTGCTGACCTTTTGGTTAGCAGCCAATCTCCTAATCATTGTACTACCAGGGCTTACAGCTCTGGAAACTCTATGGGGCAATTCTCCCCTGTTCTATAGGGTCATTATGAGTCAGAATCAACTCTATGGCAGTGGGTTTGGGTTGGGGTATACATATATATATATATTTGTGTGTATATATACACACACACACACACACAAATATACATATATATATATATATATATATATATAAATTAAGCCAGTTGCCTTTGAGTAGATTCTGACTCATGGCAAGCCCATGTATGTCAGAATGGAACTGTGCTCCACTGGGTTTTCAACGGCTGTTTTTCCTGAAAGAAGATCACTAGGCCTTTCTTCTGAGGGACCTCTGGGTGGCACATATATTTACATATACACACACACACATATATATACAGTCATGTGCCGCTTAACATCAGTGCAGGCTACACAAAAGCAAATCCCTCTGAGGACATTGACAATCACTGCTAAGGCACAAAGTTTGTTCAAGATGCTTGAAGGAAAAGCAAGACAAGACAGACTACATTACTGAATTTAGTGCTAGTCTGGGTGGTTCAATCGCTTCAAACAAAAGTTTTTGGCTGCATAATGTAAAAGTGAGCGGCGAGTCTGTGAGTGCTAACACGAAAGCAGCAGAGGAATTTGTTGAAACCTTAGATAAACTAATTGTAGTGGGAGGTTATTTTCCCCAGCAAATTTTTAATGTGGACAAAATCTCCTTACTCTGGAAGTGAATGCCTGAAATGACTTTCATCTATAACATGGTGTTCGCACAACATCCAAATCACATAATATCCTATTTCACAGAAGGCATCGTGGGTGTTAAGTGACACATGACTGTATATATATTATATATAACTTGTAATCATCTTCTTTACCTATGTAAATAAATCAAACACAAAACACAGATATTGATGATTGTACAATTGAATCTCTAATTGTATTTTTAAATCTTTCTCTTATTTAATTTATAATCTATAAAACAGGAATGATGTAAGACTGACCTGTGTCAAAGTGATTATTCCTTACGTTCTAAGTAACTTAAAGAGGAACCTGGTTGCTAGTGGTTAAACACTTGGCAGCTAACTGAAAGGTCAGCAGTTCAAACCTACCAGTTGCTCCTGGAGAGAAAGATCTGGTAATCTGATTCCATAAAGATTACAGCCTTGGAAACCTTACAGGGCAGTTCTCCTCTGTCACATGGGATCCCTTTAAGTTGAAAATCAAATCAACAGCACCTAACAATAACAATAGCAGCAATCTTTATGGAAGAAGATCACCAGGTCTTTTTCTATCCTATAGTGTCACTCTGGGTCGGAATCAACTGGACGGCAATGTGTTTGAAGTAACTTAAAAACCTAAGTTATTTGGAATAGTTCTTGAGTAATTTTCATTGAATTATATACTTCCAAACATACAAACTATTCACATTAAAAGCAATTTGTCACGTTTTACTGTTTGACTTGAACCTTCAGTTCTGTACAATGAGAAATGTGGATAAAAGTCTAGTTTAGAATTTAAAAAGATTTTATAGTAAAGAGAAAATATTGGCTTCACATCTCCTTACAAACTGTTCTGTTAAAAATCCCATAGAAAAGTTTATCCTTGCAACAAAAAGATGGGTTATTTGTGTCTCATTAATTTCTATGCAAAATTATTCTTCCTTCTCTTAGTTGTTCCCTGCCTAAATTGGAAGAGAAATAATAAAAAAAAAAAATTTATGAGTTTAATTGTCTAGACTTACACATCTACTACTTGTGATTAAAAAATGGGCATTGTGTATATTTAATGTTTATATATGTTTAGTAACTATTCTTCTTATTGATCGTATTCATTGTAGAGCAACGACAGTGCCATTAAGATGAATAAAAGTAGAAGAAACAAAGCAGGAAAAGACAAAGAGATGGGAAAAGATCATTATTGTGGACTCTAGACTCACAATTAGCACTAAAATAATATAGTGAATTTCCAAAATAAACGTAGACTTTTCTAAATATTCAAGATTATGCTATAATAAGCATGACTTCTGAAAACTCTAAACATATTCAAGGACAGCTAGTGCTAAAATGAACCCAACTTTTATTTCACTTCTTTTATATACTTCAACACCTTATAAGAACAGGACTGCATTTCATCACAAATGCCCTAACAAATGAATAAACTGAAAAATAAGATGATTTATATACAAATAATCATTATAAGTACTGCTCTATTAAATAGTTTTAAGAACCTTAGTAGGAAAAATAAGAATGCTTCCCAGGTCTTTTTCTTTCCCTTGAGCCCTACTAGGGGCTGCTTTCACAAATAAATGTTACAAAATCAAACATATCTCTCTTAATATCATGCTAGTTTGATTGTTCAGAGGATCAAGATTATCTGGATGAGAAGGTTAGGACTCTGTGGAAGATATTAGTCATCCAGGAGAATAACCAGAGAAACCATATATGCACAAAGAACAAAGTCAAACAAAAAAGAAATGTAGGTTCAACAAGGATGTAGATTAGAGACTGAGACTGAGCTAGAGACTGAGCTATATAGATGAAAAAATAGATATAAAGATGTAGGTACACTGAGATTATGTGGCTTTGTTTGTCTCCAAAGTACTAGAAAAAAAAAATTGCTGTTGATTCTGACTCATAGCGACCCTATACACAGAGTAGAACTGCCCCATAGGGTTTCCAGAGAGTGGCTGGTGGATTTAAACTGCCAACCTTTTGGTTAGTAGCTGAGCTCTTAACCACTGTGCCACCAGGACTCCAAAATATAAAATCCCTATATTTTTCTTAATCCATTAAAATTCGTATGTGGTTACAGACAAAAGTATTCTTGGTTTAAAATACACAATTACTAAAAATCACTATTAATTCGTGAATTCAAAAACTTGAGTAGTACAATGACAAAAAGCATGGCTGTCAGAGTCATGAAAATGAGTCACCCTGCCTCACTAGCTTTGTGAACTCTCTGCCTTTTATTTTCTAATCCATATAACAAGGAAAAATTTAATATCCTCTTAAATTGCTGTGGAATAGTAATCAGGGATCGAATTCTATACTTACGGTATTTTTTAAATGATTTTGAAGATTAAAATTTTTTTCAAAAATCAAGTACAATACAATCGAAAAGTTTTCAACATTTCAGTAATATCAGTTCTCAAGTTTTCACTGATTAAAAAAAAAATTCCTGAGGAACTGCTCTATCCCACACGAGGTAGGGGAGAATGAAAGAGAGTTGGGATAGATATTCTATTTTCTTCTCTGACCCACTATCTTAAGTTTCAGAAAAAAGCTGGAGGGAAAATACCACAGAGGAAAGATGTAAAACAATAAATCAATACCAAATTTACAGTTGTTAAAAAAAGTTATCAAAAAAGATATATGTATAAGAAGTGTATAGTATTACTTGAAGGAAGACTGTGAAAAGTTAAAGAAGTATACTATAAACACTAAAGAAACCATTTTTTTAAAAAAGTTATAGTTGACAAACCAAAAAAGGAAATAAAATAGGCTCTTGAAAATAATCCGAAAGAAGGAGAAAAATGAGGAAATTGGAAACAATAAAAAACCGATGAGAGAATAGGATTAATTACAAAGGGCCATAACAGTAAATTCTGGAATGATGAAACAATTCTTTATCTTGACAAAGGTGGTGGTTACATGACTATACAGTATACATTTGTCAAAATTCAACAATTTTAAAACTGTACACCTGAAAAAGGTGAATTTTATTGAATGTAAACCATATGCTAATAAGCTTCACTTTAAAAAAAAGAAAAAAGCCAACCTGGCTATAGAATACATTTGTTCTCATCGTGGAAATATACTTTACAGTATATAAATAGGACTTTTTGACTGGGACTTACTGTTTTATTAGAAAAAAAATAGATCTTTTTTTCTAAATAATAAGATAAAAAAGCTTGAGAGGCTAAAAAAAATTTGGTAAAAAATTAGGAGGTAGGCGAGAGATCTTTAGTATCACTTACTGATAAGCAAGGTATCAAGGCACCCACCCTCCTGGAGCACAGACAGCAAGCCATAGAAACTCCCAATACTTCTCACTTGGGAGGAGAGCAGCCTCCACTTTCACTCCCTCATGCTCAGCAACATGGACAAAACCTGCCAGAGTGGGACTTTATGAATGCCCTGTAACAGCAGCCCATACCCAACCACAAGTCAACCTGTAGTAGAAAATGAGCCAAATGATGAGAGCGGAATTTGTGTCAGTGGAATTGGTGTCCCTAGGAGACTCCCGTTTTAGAACAGCAATGCTTCAGAGGCAGAAAGCAAAGGGGCGAGAGGGTCTGAAGGGAAGGAGCTTGCCAAAGAAGGAGGGCATATTTTCTAAGCTGATTTTCTACCTTCGGGAAATAATTTTGCTGATGTTTATGGGAATTCTTCCAAGGACTAAAGAGTCTTAGTAGATAGTCAAGGCTGAGGAGCCCCTGAGTCCTAAACAGCAACAAGGAAACATCCTGAGGAGCCAATTCACTGAGACTCCCAAAAGCTAAGTGGGTATCTGAGTAGTCTAGTATTCCAATGACCAAGAAACACACATTACCAACAAGAATGTTGTTGTCCAACTCACACACACACACAAAAAAAAAAAAAAAACACAAAAAAAATAAACAGACTTACTGGCCTGACAAAGACTGGGGAAACCCTGAGAGTATGGCCCCCGGACAGCCTTTTAGCTCAGTAATGAAGTCGCTCCGGAGGTTCACCCTTCAGCTAAAGATTAGACAGGCCCATAAAACAAAATGAGACTAAAGGAGCACAACAGCCCAGGGGCAAAGACTAGAAGGCAGAAGGGGACAGGAAAGCTGGTAATAGGGAAACCAAGATCTAGACGGGAGAGTGTCGATGTGTCATGGGGTTGGTAACCCATGTCACAGAACAGTATGTATACTAACTGTTTAATAAGACGCTAGTTTGTTCTGTAAACCTTCGTCTAAAGTAGAATAATTTTTAAAAAAGCATATTATTGCACAAGACCTGAATAACCATACCCTAAAGAGGAGCCTGCCAGTGAGCTAAAGCTCGAATTTGAGGAAGAACCACAGAAACCCTTAAGAGCTATCCCACTGAAGTCTCCTTAGTCTCAGTTAGCTTGTCTTTTAAGGTCTTGTAGTTCCATTCTCAGAGTGTACCCACCAGCGTGATGAACACAGGTGCTACATGTCAACGTGGAGGATAGACTGAACAGCCTAGGTGAACTACAGCCTGAAGTCTCTAAATTTCAGGCCAACAGAAAAACCAGAAAAAGAAGTTAGCCTCAGCTGATGTGGATCTTAGGAGACCCATCACAAGAATTGAGGAGGAGATGCAAGATTTGGGACCTCATAAGCCAGAGAGAAGAGCACTTTGCTCATATCATGGGATTACCAGCAACCCTGTGAAAAGCCCTGGTTTCTAGGACCAAAGGACAAGTTCTTACAAAAAGAAACTTGTAGAAAAGGATGAATCTCTTTTTAAAACGACTGTTTCCCAGGAACAAAGGAAAAGGGCAGAATATCTGCAAAATCCAAGTCAGCCTCTGACTTAGGGTTAGCCTCTGCACAGAGTTCAACTGTACTAAATAACATATTTAATAATATGGGACACCTATCATTTCAGCTGGTTGTCTTAGTTATTTAGTGCTGCTATCACAGAAATACCACAAGTCGATGGCTTCAACAAAGAGAAATTATTCTCTCACAGTCCAGTAGGCTACAAGTCCAAATACTGGGTGTCAGCTCCACAGGAAGGCTTTCTCTTTCTGTTGGCTCTGGAGAAAGGTCCTCGTTATCAATCTCCCCTTGGTCTAGGAGCCTCTCCTCCCAGGTCCAAAGGACGCACTCTCCTCCCAGCACTTCTTTCTTGGTGGTATGAGGTCCCCGTCTCTCCACTCACCTCTCTCTCTTATATCTCAAAAGAGATTGGCTTAAGACACAATCCGATCTTGTAGATCTCATCAACATAACTGCCACTCATCCATCTCATTAACATCATAGTGATACGATTTACAACACACAGGAAAATCACAAAATGGTGGACATTCACACAATACTGGGAATCATGGCCTAGCCAAACTGACAGATATTTTGGCGGGCACAGTTCAGTCCATGACACTGGTTCTCACAACTTTAAATTCAGAGTGGCTTGGTTATACAAAAGGTGGAAAAGCTAAGACAAAAATATTCAGGGGATATGACATCCAGTCCAGGAGGTTGCTCATGCACCCACGGCCCAAAGACTTCTCACCAAGGAAGAAGCAATGTCTCAAAAAGGCAGAGTGAGTGGCCTGGGGTTGCATAGCAAGTCATAGACACATAGGGAAGGAGGCAATTAGACAGAATTGCAAACACAGGGAGGCTACTAAGTGACCTGTACAAAATGAGGGAATCCCTGCTCTAGCTCTGCCTGTAACAACAAAGCTCATTAGCTTTTTCATTAGTTTTTCATTATGAAAGAGATGAGAAATTGCTTCTATAGAAAATGTATTCAAATGGTACTTCTCATTTTAAATGCCTAGGACTCACAGTGTGGTACTCCAGGGTACTCCAGGGTGGCATCCTTTACATTTGAAGAAGTTTGCTCCAGGAGGTTCCGTTGACATAGACTGCAATGGGAACTTGGTTCCTTGGAGCTACACAGCTTCCACCCTCCACCTTACACCTACAATTAGGACAGCCAAAATACATAAATAGGCTGACTTCTTGGGAATGAAGAAGGCACAAGTATCCCTGAGGCAATAATGGGTCAGAATCCTGGAGGCCGCATCCACGGCAAGATTTAAAACCTAGAAATTAACCAGAATCTGGGGGTTTGGAGAAGGGGCCAAGGTTAGGACAGGGAGATCCTTGAACCTCTCCTCTAGAATTTCTATTACCCCTGGAAAGTAGAGCCTAAATTAGCCTTCTATTTTTGTAGGGTCACAAGAATTTCTTTGAGTCTCATTAAGGAGCCCTGTGGCATAATGGGTAAGCTCTTGGTTGCTAACCTAAAGGTTGGTGGTTTGAACCCACCTGCCATTCCACGGGAGAAGAGACCTGGAGATCTGCTCCCAAAATATTACAGCTTATGAAACCCTATGGGGCAGTTGTACTGTGTCCTATGAGGTTGCTATGAGTTGGAATCAATGCGATGGCACACCACAACAATAGGAAGACAAGAGGCAACTGAGGGTTTTGTAGCAGCTACTTCCAAGTCCCTCCTCCTATACTCAGGGTCTGCTTCTTCCTTCTTTTCTGGGGCCCTAGAAGTCCCTGAAAGAATTATCATGAAATTTTGGAGGACATAGCAATGCTACAGTGTGGGAGAGAGGTTGGGCTGACTATAACGAATGAGGTATTTCCTGCTCTATTTACTTACTCTGTGCCAGGTAATTTACATTTGTGGCAGAGTAATTTATCAAGCTATTAATTGCTATGTCCTACTCCCTCCCAGAGTATACTCCTAGAAGGATAAAAGAGCAACTCTCCCCTCTTCTTTCTAGGAAGGTTTGGGATCTGGGACTCTGGGGTTGTTAAAGGCTTTTGTTTTTTTCTGGTCCATACTGAACTTGCTAGGTATCTGTTATACAACCGTATCAAGTATCTTATGTGTGAGGACTATTTAATTCAATATTTATGAGAGAGAGAAGATAAAGTGGGGGACAGGGTGCTAGGTTGAAAGAGGGAAACTTACTCGAGGGTAGTAGTGGCTTCAGGGACTTGAAAAATAGGATGTTGTGATGAGTTTCAGAGGTGAGAGTTTCCTGTGTGGAATCCACAGGACTTCTGATTTGGAAAGTGGGTGTGTTTCCTGAGAAGAGCTAAACATCAAGTACCAAAGTCTTGCAACAAAAAATGCCATTGCCCATGCTTTACAGAGAGTCTTTGGAGCCACTTTTCTTTGAATGTCCAAGCTAGGACAGTGAGCATCCTAAAGGCAGCCAAAATGGACTGATTAATGGAGGCTGTTTTGCCTAGGCACAGGCATAAGGGGTCCACAGACTTTGAATGTCTTCCACCCCCGCATAGACCTGTGTGGACTCATTTAAACAGCATAGGCCCTCATTATCACAGTACCACAGAGTATATACGTGAAGCCTATTTTCAACTGCAACAGCTAAGGGAGAGTGGCAAATTCATGACATTCAACACCACTCTGCCCATTAAGCAGGATCCTCATCTACTCACATCACGGGCCTGAGGACTGGTGGCTCCACCCATGCCAACTAGCCACCCATGACAGGGGTATGAGGATAAGTGATGCCTCCCAATCCTTGCATCCAACAGCAGTGGGTGTCCATAGTCCAGCTGCAAAACCCACCCAACTATTCACTCTAGAGAAAAGAGACACATCTTCCACCCAGACACTCAGGAGCAGCCCTCAGCTCCCTGCCTTGCTCAGCACTTGACCCTCTACTGCAGCCAGATACCTGTGCCTACTCCAATCACCCCTGCCCATCTGAGACTGTAGGTGAGAGCCTGCACCACACACTTAGTGACCTACAACCTGGACACCTGAGCTGAATTCACACAAGAAAGTAAATTGATTCCTGGGCTCATATACCTAGTAACAGCTCTAACCACCTGGTGACAGGACACGAGAGCTTCAAAGATACCAATAATCAAAGTAATTCACACGACCAGCCTATTTCGGCATATCAAAACAAAACAAAACAAGAAGCTAGAAAACAGTAAGCAAACATAAAATAAATAAATATAATAGCTTATTGATGGCTCAGAGACAACAGTCAATAGCAAATCACATAAAGAGGTAGACAATGATGGCTTCAGCAAGTGACTGAAACCAAGAACCAAGAAACCTCCCAGAGGAAGATAACTTCTTGGAATTACCAGAGGTAGAATTCAAAAGATTAATATACAGAGCTCTTCAAGATATCAGCAAGGAGATCAGGCAAAACTCAGACCAGCCAAAGAACACACAGACAAAGCAACAGAGGAACTTAAGAAGGTTATACAAGAGCATAATGACAAATTTAACAGGCTGCAAAAACCCATCGAGAGAGAGCAAACAGAAATCCAGAAGATTAACAATAAAATTTCAGAATCAGACAGCTCAGTAGAAAGTCATAGGAGCAGAACTGAAGCAATGGAAGACAGAATTAGTGTGAGATTGAAGATAAAGCACTTGACACCAACTTATCTGAGGAAAAATCAGATAAAAGAATTTTTAAAAATGAAGAAAACTTAAGAATTATGTGGGGCTCTATCAAGAGGAATAACCTACGAGTGATTGGAGTACTAGAACAGGGGGATAACAGAAAATACAGAGAGAATTGTTGAAGATTTGTTGGCAGAAAACTTCCCTGATGTCATGAAAAATGAGAAGACATCTACCCAAGATGCTCATCCAACCCTACACAGGGTAGATCCCAAAAGGAAGTCACCAAGACATATTATAAGCAAACTTTCCAAAACCAAAGATAAAGAGACAATTTTAAGAGCAGCTAGGGATAAACGAAAAGTCATGTACAAAGGAGAGTCAATAAGACTAAGCTCTGACTACTCAGCAGAAACCATGCAGACAAGAAGGCAACTGAATGACATATATAAAGTCTTGAAGGAAAAAAAAGCCATCCAAGAGTTACATATCCAGCAAAATTGTCTCTCAAATATGATGGTGAAATTAGGGCATTTCCAGATAAACAGAAGTTTAGGGAATTTGTAAAAACTAAACCAAAATTACAAGAAATACTAAAGGGAGTCCTCCAGTTAGAAAATCAATAACATCAGATAACAATCCAAGACTAAAGGACAGGGCAGAACAACCAGATATCAACCCAGGTAGGGAAGTCACAAAAATAACAAAGGCTCATTCTCTGATATTTTTTAAAAGTGTATATAATCCTAAATAGGGAAATGAGCTCCCGTGACAACTGAATGGTTTTCTTCCCACCTAAGGAAATGGTGACTGAGAGTCAGATTTAATTTAAATAAAAAATTAGATATAATTTTTCTTGCATCTCAGTACTGTGGAACAAATTTATGACTACATTGATTATCCCATTTAATAGTCACCATTAATTAAAACAGATATTGTTTATACCATTTTACAGAAAGGGAAACTGAGGCACAGAAAAGTCATATGTTTAGTGGGTTAGCACAGAAGATGGAGCCAGTGATAAAGAACATTCTTGCATTGTGAGCAGTCATGAAGTAAAGTACTGAATCATGTCATTGAAGTGTTTGGAAGCAGCAATGTTAATGCAGGGCCTCAGTGGATGTCGGCACAAGCTGGCAATCTTCTGGGCTGGCTTAATTCTCAGGCTTCAGGTGGGGGCTGAATGGCTGCCAGCAAGCTACATCCTCCCAGATTCAAGTGCACTAAAAATGTGGGGCTTTCAAAAAACAATCACCACAGGTGCCACCAATGGGACCATGTGCCCATCCCTGAAAAAGTCATTTTGGCCAGGAGAATGGAATTCTCTTTTTGCCCTGGCATGTGGCAGGGGGAGACATCTACATCTGCACGTGCATTTAAGCTGAAAAAATGATTAGTTTCCCCAAAAGACGACAGAGGGACAGCTTCCAGAAGTGAATGAAAGATGTGGCAAAATAAAACAAAAACAAAACAGATGTCTACTATAGCTTTCTCTCCTGGCTTTGGGCCCACAGCCACAATTGCCCCTGTAGGCTCTGAAGCTTTTCTTTGAAGCGTAAATGTAGAAACAATACTTGTAGAGAACTTGAGAGGTAGGGAAAGTAGCAGGAGGGGGCTCAGGCAAAAGATCTTGAAGAAAGAAAAATTATCTGGGAGATTTCTACCTCTGTGTGGACGTAATACCCAATGAACTGGCTTCTCAGTTCCTGTTGTGTTAGGTGCCATTAAGTTGGGTCCAACTCACAGTGACCCCATGTACAACAGAATGAAACACTACCCGGTCCTGCGCCATCCTCACAATCGTTGTTATGCTTGAGCCCATTGTTGCAGCCACTGTTGTCAATCCATCTCAGTTCCTAGTCCTTCACATTTCAGGTTCTTTTACCTTTATTCCTATATGGTATGGCCACAACCTAGATGCTACCACCGGGGATAGCTCTGTCTTCTGAAATAATACAATCTGGCATCCTATCCTTTGGCTTCAACCTGTAGTGCTTCTGGCTTGCACGTTCACAAGCTAACCCTCCAACCTTGCCAGGATCTCCAGTTCATTGAAACTTTTATCAGCAACTTCTCTTTTTCATCACCTCCCTCTACACAGTAGGCTTCATGATCCATCACTTAAGTGACATATTAAATACCCCCACCCTGTTTTCCTTTTATTGTTCCTGCCTGGAAAAATCCAAAGTCTCTGCCTTTTCCAGACATACCCTCTAGTTAAGTGGATAAAATCATACAAATATTAGCGCCGCCATAAATTTCTGATCTACAACTAATGATCAACTACAATACTGCTTGAAATATATTCTTTGTTGATTAGTTTATTCACCTTATACATATTTGTTGAAAGCCTACCATGTGCTAGTCACTGTAGAGCTTATATCCTTGTTTTCTTGGCCAATACTATCACACATCTTCCTCAAAGCTATTTTAAACCTTCTCTCTTTCCTCAAACCTCTGTCCCACCCCAACTGAGCAGATGTGCCGGACCCCCACTTGACAAGGGAACTAAAAGTCTCAGATGGGGACTTTCCTCTCTCTTTCTCTTTCTCTCTCTCTTTCTCTCTCAGTCTATCTTTCTCCAGTGATTTTCACACTGTGTTGTAACCTTTGGATTATTAATCTTCTTGATGCTGCAGTGACTAAGAGCTCAGCTGCTATCCAAAATGTTGGCAGTTCGAATCTATCAGCCACTCCTTGTTAAAAGCTATGAGGCAGTTCTACTCTGTCCTATGGTATCACTGTGGGTCTGAATCAACTTGAAGGCAACGTGTTGGTGTTTGGTTTAGGATAGGGATGGTATCTACTCTTTTACCACTCTACTTGTGGGATCTGTTGCTTAGTACCTAGTGGGCCCCCATAACCCTTTGGGGAAATGAATAAGTGATGGGAGGGACATTTGGGAGAGAACATCCCACCCCTGCCCAGTATGCTCTAGGGACTGAACCACATTTAGGGACGGGGCCACACTCATAGTGGAATGGCTGAGTGGAGTCCTCTTCATACTTCTAATTGCTGTTGGCTGGGCTTCAACTCTAAACTTAAATGTGATCTCCATTACTTAAGTTAAAGAAAAGTTCTTGATTTAGCCTACAGAAGAGATTCTGGAGGACCATTCTGAACATCTTGCAGGACCTTTTAGCCTTTTCTGCTGTCATTTCATCTGGGCTGTGGGGCTTGCACAAGGCCTGTCAGCCCCCAGCCCTGGTGCAGGCAGTGGACATGAAGCTCCTCAAAGGCTGAGCTCAGCTGCTGGTCCAGGGCCTGCAGGATGTGAGACCTGCCTTCCCTTGTCAGCTTTTGAAGGAGGTCACCATCATCACCAGCATCACAACTCCTGTTTATTGGAGCTACACCTGGTACTGGTGGCCTGGCCTTGGATTGGTCACTGTTCCTGAGTCCCCGGTCTCATCTATTATGGGATATGTTAATATTTACCTAATAGGGTTGTCAGTAGTTTCTGGGTGGCACAAACGGCTTGCACTGGGCTGCTAAACAAAAGGTTGGTGGTTGAAACCCTCCCAGCAGTATTGTGGAAGAAAGACCTGGCAGTCTACTTCCATAAAGACTACAGCCAAGAAAACCTGATGGAGCTCTGTTCTACTCTTAACACATGGGGTTGCCATGAGTCAGAATGGACTGGAGGGCAACCATTTTGGTTTTTAATAGGGCTGTCAGTAAGAATGACATGAACGAGAAAAGCCCTTTGTGCAGTGCCAGAGTTAAGAGCTTGGCTGGGGGCTCTGCTGCAGTTGTCACGTGGCCTCGTCCAGGGAGTCTTTCTGGGCCCAGCGTCCTGAGGACTGGACACAGGCTTTTGTGGTAGGCAGAGAATCTGAGGCAGCTGCCTTCACAAACTCAGGTATTGATACATGCATGATGTATTGAGAGCCATTAATGTGTCAGGTTACTGTGCTAGATAGGAATCCCAGTGACCTAGGATTCTGCCTTTCAGCCACTGCTCTTCCATCTCTACAGTCTTCCTAGGTAAGTTATCCAATCACGTGGTTAATTATTTTCATGTTGACTTTTATCTAAGCTTCAAACTCATCAATCCAACTACTTTCTAAACCTTTCCTAACCTTAATAACCCATACCTGGCATCTTCAAACCTTAACCCTCTGCCGCCAACCTGCCTCTCCTCTTACTTTCCTAGTATCAGTAGCAGCACTCAGTCAAGCAAGAAACATGAAAACCATCCTCACCTCCCCCCCTTTCATCCTTCCCATAACTATATAATCATAATATCCCATATTGGTAATCAAAATTTGCTACTTTATCTTTTAAATATTTCCCAAATATGTCTCTCCTGTCAATTCGTGTTACCACTTTGTGAGTTCGGGCCCTCATCTGCCCTTACCTACTGTGCAGTGATTGATCACTCTAAGTTTGCCCCTCTTAATTCTTTTCCTCTTGCTACTTCCAGAGGAGTCTTCCTAAATCAGAAATGACCATGCTACTCACCTGCGTAAAACGTTCGGTGACTCTACTGTTGACCAAATGAAGACTGCAAGGTCTTGTAGGTCCTCTCTCTTTACTTCTTCAGCTGTAACCTGGAAATGTTCTCTGCTCCAAAATGGAGACATTGTTTCTTCTCTTGAAGCCCACATTCTGCTGCTCATTGCACCCATGTCTTTGTTCATAATGTTCTCTCTCTGAAATCTCCTTTGCACTTTTCTTTACCTGGATATTTCTTAACTGTCCTTTTAGACCCTGCTCATTCATTAGCAGCTGCTTCAGGAAACCTACTCTGAAGTTCCAGGTTTCTTAGATCTTTCCCTACCAATGAACAAGAGTGTTAAGCCACTGACAGCGGGCAGTAAAATCCATCACCTCCAAAGCACAGATAGAGACACATTATGGTTAGGGGAAGAGGAAAAATACCTACCCCTGGCAGAGAGACAGGAAAAAACCCTGGGCCCAGAGGACTAGATGCATCTTACTGCTGGAGGAGAATAAAAGTCACTAGGAAAGCCCTGCCTTCAAGAAACAGGTGCACAAGGCCTGTGTGCACTAAGATTAGACCACGATGACAGAGAACTCCAGTTGCACACCATAACCAGGCTAGTAATTATAAAGAAGTAATAAACTTACTGCTGTTGAGTCTATTCTGCTTCACAGCAACCCTGCAGGCCAGAGTAGAAATGCCCCATAGGGTTTTCAAGGCTGTAACCTTTACACAAGCAGACGTCCACATGTTTCTCCCATGGTGTGGCTGGTGGGTTCAAACTGATGACCTTTTGATTAGCAGTTGCATGTTTAACCACTGTCCCATGAGGATTCCTCTCTAAGAAGCAACAGGAGTCTATTAATGAGGGAGGGGTAAGAGTGTGGAGAGAGATTTTCCACACTATTCCCTATGAGACGTAGCTGCACAGGGAATATCTAAAGCTAATGGTGGACTAGTAACAACCAAACAGCCCTTCTGTAACCTATCTTTTATCTAACTAAGAAGGTACTGCTAGAGAAATTTGAAGCCTGTGTTATAGTAGACAAGAGCTTGGCTGCTAACTGAAAGTTTGGTAGTTTGAACACACCAGCCATGGGAGAAAGATGTGGCAATCTGCTTCCATAAAGATTACAGCCTTGGAAACCCTATGGGGTGGTTCTACTCTGTCATATAGGTTTGCTATGAGTTGGAATAGATTTGACATCAGTGTTTTGTTTTTTTTTTTAGTTACAGGGAAATTAACTATAGAACCAAACCAACAAATAATAATAATAATAAACTCAAACCCAATATAACTCCTGAGTAGATTTATGAGAACTTCCCCACCACAGATACACAGAAACACACAACAACAATCTAATGGGAAAACAGGTGTGGCCATTATTAAAAGTAAATGTTACTTAATTCAATAAATTCTGTTCTGCACATAATGTCCAGCAATTAATAAAAAGATTATGAAATAGGCAAAAAATGTAAGGAAAAAAATATTGTCAAGATAAAAAATAATCAACTATACCAGATTCAGAAATACTTAGATATTGAAACTATCAAATAGTAAATTTTAAATAATCATGATAACCATATTAAAAAATCTAGTGGGAAAGGTGAACACCATGCATGAGTAGATGGGGAATTTCAGCAGAGAGATGGACGTTAAGAGACAGCCAAATGGAAATAATAGAAATTAAAACATGCGCACAATATTAGACACAAAGAATTCCTTTAATGAGCTCATTAGTCGATTTGACACAGCTAAGAAAAGAATCAGTAAACTTTATGATAAGTCAGTAGACGTTACTGAAACTAAATCATAAAACTATCTGAGCATCCAAAACCTATGGAACAATAACCAGATGGTTAAAAAAAAAACCTATAATTAGAAAACCTAAAGGAAAAGAGAAAGAAGAAATATTTGAAAAGATACCAAAAAATACCAACAGAAAATACAATTAAACATAGACACATTATACTGAAACTGCTTAAAACCAAAGATAAAGAAAAACATCTTGAAATAAGCTACAGGAAAAGACACATGACATACAGAGAAACAAAGATAATAATTATATCAGACTACTCATTGGAAACTATGTAATCTAGTAAACAATAGAGGAGATAGTTTTAAAGTACTGATAGAAAACACTTGCCATCCCAGGATTGTATACTTAGCAAAAATGTCTTCCAAAAATTAAGGTGAAATATGTATATATTTTTTCAGAAACATGAAGACTGAGATAATTCATTGTCAGTAGATTTCTGTTACAAAATAAATAAATGGATCAGAAATTCCTTCAGAGGAGGCAATGCCTAGATGGTGGAGTAGTCAGTTACTTCCTGTGGTCCCTCTTACAACAAAGACCAGAAAAAACAAGTGAATTAATTATATATGACAGTCTAGGAGCCTTGATCATCAAAGGCAGAGCTGAGGAACTGGACTGAGAGGCAGGCGGAGGGAGAGACAGTTCAGAAGCAGGAAGGAGTTGCCAGCTCTGACCCGGCGGGAACCAGCACTGTGCAAGCTTGATCGTCTGGCATACCCAGTGACGCTAGCAGAGGCTCTCAGGACGTGTTTTCCACATTGGCAAAGACCGAGCGGTGGAGAGTCTATTCAAGCCTCCAGAACCAGTGAAAAGTGGTGTTCAATAGGCAAAAGATAAGTACTTGCATCTGACCTACTTGAGGATCAAAAAACACCCCATTTGGGAAGAAACTCTCTCCCATTTACCTGCCCCATCCTAGCTCTGCACTGGGTCCCAGGCCAGCTACAGCAATTGCTGTATCCCCTGGGCCAGAAGTAGGACCAGTCACTTGCCCTGAGCCATTCTCGTCGCTTAGGAGAGGGAATAAATTAACAAACAGGGAAAAAATAATCTGCCAGCTACCCTAAGCTAAGAAATTAGAGTAGGCACAGCCTTTTTATGTAGGCACAGGCATAACAGGTCCTCAGAGTTTGAATGCCTTTCATCCCTTCATAGAGCTGTGTGGGACCATTTCAACAGCGTAAGCCCTCCTTAGCACAGTAAAACAGGGTATATACCTGAAGCCTATTTTCAACTGTATCAGCTATAAGGTGGAGTGGAAGATTCGTGACATTTGACACCATCCTTCCCATTAAGCAGGGTCCTCACCTACCCACATCAGGGACCTGAAGACTGGTGGTGCTCCTCCCATGCCACCTAGCCACCCACCACAGGGATTCAAGAATAAGTAGTGCCTCCCAGTGCTTATAGCCAACAGCATCGGGTGCCCATAGTCTGGCTGCAAAACCACCCATCTACATGCTCTAGGGAACAGAGACACGCTTTCCTCCCAGACACTCAGGGGCAGCCGTCAGCCCCCTTCCTTCCTCAGCACATGACCCCCTTACTGCAGCCAGATACCTGTGCCTACTTCAAACATCCCTGCCCATCTGGGACTGTAGGTGAGAGCCTGCACCACACACTTGATGACCAACTACCTGGACACATGAGTTGAATCCGTACAAGAAAAGTAAACAGACTCCTGGGCTCACATACCTAGTGATAGTTCTAACTACCTGGTCACAGAACATGAGAGCTTCAAAGGCACCAATAATCAAATTAGTTCACAAGTGTAGCCTATTCAGGCATACCAAAACAAAACCAAAAAAGAAGTTAGGACACAGTAAGTGAACATAAAATAAACAAATATAATAACTTATTAATGACTCAGAGACGATGGTCAATATCAAATCACATAAACAGGCAGACCATGATGGCTTCAGTAAGCCACCAAAACAACCAAGAAACCTTCTGGAGAAAGAGAACTTCTTGGAATTACCAGAGGTAGAACTCAAAAGATTAATAGACAAAGCTCTTCAAGATATCAGGAAGGAGATCATTCAAAACTCAGAACAATCCAAGGAACACACAGACAAAGCAATAGAGGAAGTTAAGAAGGTTATACAAGAGTATAATGACAAATTTAGCAGGCTGCAAGAATCCATACAGAGACAGCAAACAGACAAACGATTAACAGTAAAATTTCAGAATGAGACAACTCAGGAGAAAGTCATGGGAGCAGAACTGAGGCAATGGAAGTCAGAATTACTGAGATTGAAGATAAAGCACTTGACACCAACTTATAATCAGATAAAAGAATTCTAAAAAATGAAGAAACTCTAAGAATTATGTGGAACTCTATTAACAGGAATAACTTACAAGTTATTGGAGTACCAGAATTGGGGGGATAACAGAAAATTCAGAGAGAATTGTTGAAGATTTCTTGGCAGAAAATTTCCCTGATATCGTGAAAGATGAGAAGATATCTATCCAAGAAGCTCATTGAACCCCGCATAAGGTAGATCCCAGAAGAAATTCACCAAAACATATTATAATCAAACTTCCCAAAACCAAAGATGAAGAGAGAATTTTAACAGTGGCTACAGATAAACAAAAAGTCATTTATAAAGGAGAGCCAATAAGACTAAACTTGGACTACTCAGCAGAAACCATGCAGGCAAGAAGGCAATGGGATGACATACATAAAGTCTTGAAGGAAAAAAAAAATGCCAGCCAAGAATTATATATCCAGCAAAACTGCCTCTCAAATATGATGGTAAAATTAGGGCATTTCCAGACAAACATAGGTTTAGGGAATTTTTTCAAAAACCAAAATTATTAGAAATACTTAAGTGAGTTCTCCAGTTAGAAAAATTAATAACATCAGATAACAACCCAAGACTAGAACACAGGGCAAAACAACCAGATATCAACCCAGATAGGGAAGTCACAAAAAAAATCAAAGTTAAAACACTGAAAATAAGGAAACAGAGATGCCAATATGTAAAAGATGACAACATTAAAACAAAAAGTGGGACTAAATAATGTAGTCCTAGATCTTTCATATGGAGAGGAAGTCAAGGAGATACAAAGAAATAAAAGATAGGTTTAAACTTAGAGTAAGAGAAGTAAATATTAAGGTAACCACAAAGGAAACTAACAATCCTACACATTGAAATAAAAAACAAAAAAAAATAGACTTAGCAAATACAAAACCAACAAAGATGAAAAGAATATACTTAGTGAAAAACAACTCAGCACAGAAAATTAAGTGAAACAAAGAAACTATGAACAACACACAAAAAAAGACATCAAAATGACAACACTAAACTCATACTGTCAATAATCACGCTGAATGCAAATGGACTAAATGCACCAATAAAGAGACAGAGAGTGGCAGAATGGATAACAAAAGACAGTCTGTCTATATGCTGCCTACAAGAGATACACCTTAGACTTAAAGACACAAATAAACTAAAATTCAAAGGATAGAAAAAATTATATCAAGCAAACAACAATCAAAAAAGAGCAGGAGTGGCAATATTAATCTCTGACAAAATAGACTTTAAAGTAAAATCAACCACAAAGTATAAGGAAGGAAACTACATAATAATTAAAGGGTTAATACATGAGGAAGACATAACCGTAATAAGTATATACATATCCAACAACAGGGCTCCAAAACACATAAAAAAAACTCTAACAGCAATGAAGAGAGAGAGCTCCACAATAATAAGTAGGAGACTTCAACACACCACTTTCGGTGAAGGACAGAACATCCAGAAAGAAGCTCAAGAAAGACACAGAAGATCTAAATGCCACAATCAACCAACCTGATCTCATAGACATACAGAACACTCCACCCAACAGCAGCTAAGTATACTTTCTTTTACAATGCACATGGAACATTCTCCAGAATAGACCACATATTAGGCCATAAAGCAATTCTTAATGGACTCCAAAGCACTGAACTATTACAAAGCATCTTTTCTGACCATAAAGCCATAAAAGTAGAAATCAGTAACAGAAAAAGTAGAGAAAAATATTAAATACATGGAAATTGAACAATACCTTGCTCAAAAACTATTGGGTTATAGAAGATATTAACAATGGAATAAAGAAATTCACAGAATCAAATGAGAACGAAAACACATCCTACCAGAACCTTTGGGACACAACAAAAGCAGTGCTTGGAGATCAATTTATAGTAATAAATGCACACATCCACAGAGAAGAAAGGGCCAAAATCAAAACATTAACCCTACAACTCAAAAAAATAGAAAGAGAGCAGCAAAAGAAGCCCTCCGGCACAAGAAGACAGGAAATAATAAAAAATTAGAGCAGAATTAAAAGAAATAGAGAATAGAAAAACAACTGAAAGAGTTAGCAAGACCAAAAGCAGGCTCTTCGAAAAGATCAACAAAATCAATAAATCATTGGCCAAACTGACAAAAGAAAAAAAAGAAGCAAATAAATAAAATGAGATGGGCGATATCACAACAGACCCAGCTGAAATTAAAAGAATCATGACAGAATACTATGAAAAATTGCACTCTAACAAATTCGAAAACCTAGAGGAAATGGAAAAATTTCTGGAAACACGCTACCTACCTAAACTAACACAAACAGAGAGAGAACAAATAAGTAAACCTCTAACAAAAGAAGAGATTGAAAAAGTAATTTAAAAACTCCCAACAAAAAAAAAAAGACCTGGCCCTGACGATTTCACTGGAGAATTCTACCCAACTTTCAGAGAAGAGTTAACACCACTACTACTAAAGGTATTTCAGAGCAGAGAAAAGGATGGAACACTACCAAACTCATTCTATGAAGCCATAACCCTGATACCAAAACCAGGTAAAGACACCACAAAAAAAGAAAATTACAGACCAATATCCCTCATGAACATATATGTAAAAATTTTCATGGAATTTTAGCCAATAGAATTCAACAGCATATCAAAAAAATAATTCATCACGACAAAGTGGGATTCACACCAGCTATGCAGGGATGGTTCAACATGAGAAAAACAATCAATGTAATACATCACATAAATAAAAGAAAAGACAAGAACCACATGATCTTATAAATTGATGGAGAAAAGGCATTTGACAAAGTCCAACAGCCATTCATGATAATACCTCTCAGCAAAATAGGAATAGAAGGGAAATTTCTCAACATAGTAAAGGACATTTACGCAAAGCCAACAGCCAACAACATCCTAAATGCAGAGACTTTGAAAGCATTCGCCTTGAGAACAGGACCAGACAAGGATGCCCTTTATCACCACTTGTATTCAACATTGTACTGGAGGTCCTAGCAGAGCAATTAGGCTAGAAAAAGAAATAAAGGGCATCCAAATTGGTAAGGAAGAAGTAAATGTATCTCTATTTGCAGATGATATGATCTTATACACAAAAAAACTCCAGAATCCTCATGAAAACTACTGGAACTAACAGAAGATTTTAGCAAAGTTTCAGGATACAAGATAAACATACAAAAATCAGTTGGATTCCTCTACACCAACAGAGAATTTCAAAGAGGAAATCACCAAATCAATACCATTTACAACAGCCCCCAAGAAGATAAAATACTTAGGAATAAATCTAACCAGAGACCTAAAAGCCCTACACAAACAAAACTACAAGACACTACTGCAAGAAACAAAACAGACCTACTCAAATGGAAAAACATAAATTGTTCATATATAGAAAGACTCATCACTGTGAAAATGTCAATTCTATCCAAAGTGATCCATAGATACAATGCAATCCCAATCCAAATTCCAATGGCATTTTTTAATGAGATAGAGAAACAAATCACCAACTTCACGTGGAAAGTGAAGAGGCCCCGGAAAAGTAAAGCATTAATGAAGAAGAAGAACAAAGTGGGAGGCCTCACACTACCTCATTTTAGAACCCATTATACCACCACAGTAGTCAAAACAGCCTGGTACTGGTACCACAACAGACACATAGACCACTGGAACAGAACCTAGAATCCAAACACAAATTCGCCCACCTATAAGCAGCTATATTTGACAAAGGCCCAAAGTCCATTAATTGGGGAAAAGACGGTCTCTTTAACAAATGGTGCTGGCATAACTGGATATCCATCTGCAAAAAACTGAAACAAAACCCATACCTCACACCATGCACAAAAACTAACAGAAAATGGATCAAAGACTTAAAGATAAAATTTAAAACAAGAAAGACCTTGGAAGAAAAAACAGGGACAATGCTAGCAGCCCTAATACATGGCATAAACAGAATATAAAACATTGCTAACAATGTGCAAATACCAGAAGAGAAACTAGATAACTGGGAACTCCTAAAAATCAAACCCTTATGCACATCAAAAGACTTCACCAAAAGAGTAAAAAGACAACCTACAGACTGGGAAAAAAATTTTGGCTACGATATATCCGACCAGGGTCTAATATCTAAAATCTACAAGGTACTGCAACATCTCAACAATAAAAATACAAATAATCTGATTAAAAAATGGGCAAAGGATATAAACAGGCACTTCACCAAAGAAGACATTCAGGCAGCTAACAGATACATGAGGAAATGCTCATGATCATTGTCCATTAGAGAAATATAAATCATAACTACAATGAGATACCATCTCACCCCAACAAGGCTAGCATTAACTCATAAAACACAAAATAATAAATGTTGGAGAGGTTGTGGAGAGACTGGAACACTTCTACACTGCTGGTGGGAATGTAAAATGGTACCACCACTTTGGAAATTGATTTTGCACCTACTTAAAAAGCTAGAAATAGAAGTACCATACTATCCAGCAATCCCACTCCTTGGGATATATCCTAGAGAAGTAAGAGCCACCACATGAATAGATATATGCACACCCATGTTCAGTGCAGCACTGCTTACACTAGCAAAAAGATAGAAACAACCTACATGCCATCAACAGGCGAATGTATAAACAAATTATGGTATATTCACACAATGAAATACTATGCAACAATAAAGAATAATGATGAATCTGCAAAACATCTCATAACGTGGATGAATCTGGAAGGCATTATGCTGAGTAAACTAGTCAATCGGAAAAGGACAAGTATTGTATGAGACCACTATTATAAGAAGTCAAGGAAAGGTTTAAACACTGAAGAAAACATTCATTGATGGTTACGAGGATGGGGAAGGAGGGAAAGGGGTATTCACTAACTAGATAGTAGACAAGAATTATCTTAGGTGAAGGGAAGGACAACACACAATACAGGGGGTGTCAGCATAACTGGACTGAACCAAAAGCTAAAAAGTTTCCTGAATACAACCAAACACTTTGAGGGATAGAGTAGTAGGGGCAGTGGTCTGGGGACCATGGTTTCAAGGGACTTCAGGTCAATTGGCATAACAAAGTTTATTAAAAAAATATTCTGCATCCCCATTTGGTGAATGGCATCTGGGGTCTTAAAAGCTAGCAAGCTGCCGTCTAAGATGCATCAATTGGTCTCAAACCACCTGGAGCAAAGAACAATGAAGAACACCAAAGACACAAGCGAACTATTAGCCCAAGAGACAGAAAGGGTCACATAAACCAGAGACCCCATCAGTCTGAGACAGGAAGAACTAGATGGTGCCCGGCTACCACCAACGACTGCTCTGACGGGGAACACAGCAGACAGTCCCTGACAGAGCAGGAGAAAAGTGGCGTGCAGAACTCAAATTCTAGTAAAAAGACCAGACTTAATGGTTTGACTGAGACTGGAGGAAGCCTGGAAGACATGGCCTCTGGACTCTCTGTTAACCGAGAACTAAAACCATCCCCAAAGTCAACTCTTCAGATAAATATTAGACTGGACTATGAGACATAAAATGATACTGGTGAAGCATATGCTTTTTAGTTCAAGTAGCTACATGAGAATAAATGAGCAGCTCATGTCGGGAGGTGAGATGTGAAGGCAAAAATGGCAGGATCTCGTTGAATGGACACTGGAAATCCAGGATGGAAAGAAAGAGTGTGCTGTGACATTATAGAGAGCACAGCTAGGGTCACATAATGATGTATGTATAAATTTTTGTGTGAGAAATTAACTTGAGCCGTAAACTTTCACATAAAGCACAATTGAAAGAAAGAAATTCCTTCAGACAGGGGAACATGATATCAGAAAGAAACTTTGATCTACATAAAGAAATAAAGAATTCTGGAAATTACAAAATTAAAGGTTAGCATACAAGACATTTTTCTCTTATTTTTTATTGCTCTAAAATACAGTTGACTGATTACAGCAAAAAATTAACAATGTATTGCTATACATGACAGTAATATCACAGAAAAATAGAAAGGAGGTGTAATAGAAGTACAGTACTATAAAATTCCTACATTATACTGTATTATTATAATATTATTTGGAGGTAGGCTATGATAAAGAAATGATGTATATTTTAAGCCATAGAGAAAGCACGAAAACTTTTAAAAATTAAAAAGGTATAACTAACAAACCAATAATGCAGATAAAATGGAATCATAACAGATAATTCAAAAGAAAGCAGAAAAAACAGGAAAAAAGCAGAATACTAACTGGGAATTCAAAAACAATTAACAAGAATGTAAATTTAAGGCAGACTTCAATAATTCTATTAAATACATCGCTCAATTAAAAGGCAGTGATTGTAAGACTGGATGAAAAGCAAGATCTGACTCTCCCAGAGTCTATCTATAATGAACCCACTATAAATATAAGGATATAGGTTAAAAAGAAAAGAAAGAAAACAAATGCTATACTAACACTAAGCAAAAGAATTCAGGAATCGTTATACTAATATCAAACAAAATAGGCTTCAGAACAACGAATATTACCAGAGCTAAAGAGAGACATTTATATAACGATAAAGGGGTCATTAACTAACAAGAAGTGTTCATGGTCCTAAAGACAAACATTCAAGATACATTAAACAAAACTGATAGAACTGAAAAGAGAAATAGATAATCTATATTTATATATGGAGACTTCGGTACTACTCACAGTAACAGATTTTTTAAAAAGTAATTATATACCTGTAAAATATTGAATTGGCAAATGTTCTGTAATGTATATATTTACAACAATAACAAAAATAAAGAGCTGCTTCTGAAGCTGGTTATGCACAACCAAACACCTCATGGGATTTGGTTTCTTGGTTTGGTGGTTTAGTGTCACAGTTTTGTGGGACATCCCAGTTAATGGGCCTAGGGTTGTGTTTAGTGCTTCTCTTCTACCTCCCACTTTCTTGCGCAGTGCCTGGGGTCTTAAAAACTTTCAAGCAGCCACCCAAGCCACAACAATTGGTCTCTCTTTGCTTGGAGGAACAGAGAAAATGCAGAGTCAGGAATAGGAGGAGGAATGGATGTGTGGCTAATGGCCTCCATGAGCAACAGCCTTCTTTGCCCTAAGATCAGAAGAAATGGATGGTGCCGGCTATCATTACTGAACATTTTGATCAAAGATTCTATCGAAGAATCTTTGATCAAAATGGGGAAAATGCTGAAGAGAACTTCAAATTTTCATGGAATCCATACTTTCAGGAGTCATTGAGGTTGGATGAACTCCTGAAACTATTGTCATGAGATAATCACTAAACCTGAAACTTTAAATCAAAATATCCCTCAAAATCTTCTTTAAACCAAAAAATTGTTGTTGTTGTTGTTCGGTGCCGTTAGGTTGGTGCCGAATCATGGTAACCCTATGTACAAGAGAAGGGAACATCACCTGGTCTTGCGCCATCATCACAATATTTATGATGCTTGAGCCCATTGTTGCAGCCACTGTGTCAATCTTTCTCACTGAAAGTCTTCCTCTTTTTCACTGACCCTCTACTTTACCAAACATGATGTCTTTCTCCAGGGACTGGTCTCTCCTGATAATGTGTCCTAGAGTATGTGAGATGAAGTCTCGCCATCCTTGCCTCTAAGGAGCATTCTGTCTGTATTTCTTCTAAGACAGACTTATTCGTTCTTCCGGCAGTATATTCAATATTCTTCACTAACAGCGTAATTCAAGGCATCAATTGTTCTTCGGTCTTCCTTATTCGTTGTCCAGATTTTGCATGAAAATGAGGCGATTGAAAACACCATAGCTCGAGTCAGGCACACTTTAATCCTCTAAGTGTCATCTTGGCTTTCTAACACTTTAAAGTGGTCTTTTGCCAGCAGATTTGCCCAATACAATGTGCTGTTTGATTTCCTGATCGCTGCTTCATGGGTGTTGACTGTGGATCCAAGTAAAATGAAATCTTTGACAACTTCAGTCTTTTCTCTTTTTGTTATCATGTTGCTTATTGGCCCAGTTGTGAGGGTTTTTGTTTTCTTTATGTTGAGGTGTCATCCTTACTGAAGGCTGTGGTCTTTCATCTTCATCAGTAAGTGCTTCAAATCCTCTTCACTGTCAGCAAGGTTGTGTCATCTGCATTTTAAAGGTTGTTAATGAGTCTTCCTCCGATCCTGATGCCACATTCTTCTTCATACGGTCCAGCTTCTCAGATTATTTGCTCAGCATACAGGTTGAATAAGTATGGTGAAAAGATACAACTCTGACACACACCTTTTGTGATTTTAAACCATGCAGTATCCCCTTGTTCTGTTGGAACAACTGCCTCTTGGTCTATGTACAGGTTCTGCATGAGCACAATTAAGTGTTCTATAATTCCCATTCTTCATAATGTTACCCATAATTTGTTATGATCCACAGAGTCGAATGTCAATAAAACACAGGTAAACGTCTTTCTGGTATTCTCTGCTTTCAGCCAAGATCCATCTGACATCAGCAATGATAGTTCCCTTTCCATATCCTCTGCTGAAACCAGCTTGAATTTCTGGCAGTTCTTTGTCAGTGTACTGCCACAAGAACTTTTGAATGATATTCAGCAAAATTTTACTTGTTGTGATATTAATGATATTGTTTGATGATTTCTGCATTCTGTTGGATCACCTTTCTTTGGAATGGGCACAGATATGGCTCTCTCCCAGTCGGTTGGCCAGGTAGCTGTCTTCCAAATTTCTTGGCATAGACAAGTGAGTACTTTCAGCACTGCATCCGTTTGTTGAAACATCTCACTTAGTATTCCATCAATACCCGGAGCCTTGTTTTCACCGATGCCTTCAGTGCAGCTTGGGCTTCTTCTTTCAGTACCGTCAGTTCTCTATCGTATGCTACCTCCTGAAATGGTTGAATGTCGACCAATTCCTTTTGGCGCAGTGATTCTGTGTATTCCATCTATCTTCTTTTGATGCTTCCTGTATGGTTCAACATTTTCCCCATAGACTCCTTCAATACTGCAACTAGAGGTTTGAATTTTTTCTTCAGTGCTTTCAGCTTGAGAAATGTTGAGCATGTTCTTCCTTTTTGGTTTTCTAACTCCAGGTATTTGCACATTTCATTATAATACTTTGTTTTCTAGATCCGCCCTTTGAAATCTTTGATTTTTTTCTTCCTTTTGCTTTACCTATTCTAAATTCAAGAGCAAGTTTGAGAGTCTCTTTTGACATCCATTTTGCTCTTTTCTTTCGTTTAGCTTAATTAGTAATGAATGTTTGCCTTGATCATAGTGCTTTTTTACAGAACTATATATATGGAATCAAATTGACAACATCAACACGAAAGGCTAGTTAGGAAGCTTAGGGGGCTGTGAGTTTATGTTAATGGGGTGAGAGTAATTCTGTCAAAGAGAGTGAGAATGGTTGCACAGCTTGAAGAATGTAATTAATGTCACTGAATTGTACATGTATAAATTGTTGAATTAGTATATGTTTGGCTATGTATATTTTCAACAATAACAAAAATAAAATAAATTATTATTTTAAGTAGATACAGAAAATAGGTAAGGGCATCAGTCAGTCTGACTTAATTGACATTTATAGAGACCACAGTCAACAAGAGCAGAATACACATATCAGTGAAGCAGGAGACATCCTATAAACATTAAAAAGATAATATGGAATTAGTATGAGCAGCTTTATGGCAAAAAATTTAATAATGTAAGTGAAATGGAAAAAATCTTGAAAGATACAAAGTATCAAAAGTAATTAAAGTAGAAACAGATAAGGTAAACAGCTTTATATCTATTAAAGAAATTCAATTTGTACTTAACAGCTTTCAAGCAAATAAACAAAAATCCAGGCCCAGATGGCTTCACCAATGAATTTTACTAAACATCTGAAGAACAAGTAAACAACAATTATAGGAGATTCTTCTGGAAATTAGAAGAGAAGGAAACTTTTTGGGATCACTATGGGTCTGAATCGACTCAACAGCAATGGGGTTTTTTGGTTTGAATATGTCTTATATCTTAATTGTCATATAGTTACATATTTGTATATATTTGTCATAATTCGTATAATTATGCACTGAAAAAGAGTGAATTTTACTGTGTGTAAATTCTATCTCAATAAATCATTAATTTTTTTTTAAAGCCAACTTAACTGTATGGGAAATTAATCTTTATCACATATGAAGCTAATTGCATGGGAATATGTTTTATAATAAATCAGCTGGACTTTTCAATTGGGATTTATTGTTTTATTAGAAAAATTATAAAATATCCATAGAATATATAATCCTAAAAGAAAAAAAAAGTATTTAGAGACCCATAGAAATTTTGGTGAAAATTAGAAAGTGGATGGGAGATACAAGGAAACCCTTCATAAAGGGGAAGTATCAGTAGGTATGATTCAAAACAAACAAATATTGCTTTATATAATTGAAACTACTTCCCTTCTCTCCAGTCTCCTAAAATGTTTGATTATATTTTAAAAAGAGCTTCTTCCACTCACAGAATTAGGATAGGTATGCCGGATGGGGTAGAGATTCAGAAGAGCTGAATTTCTCTATAGAATAAAGGAGACTATTTCAAAATACTGCCAGGAGAGTAGTAACCTGGAAGAGAAAAGAGAGGGGGACAGCAGGGTGGGGCAGAGTTGAGATCTCTTATGGGCAAAGGAGCACAAAGGGGACTTCAGGATAAAAATAATTACTAAGAGGAAATGTTTAAGTTGTTTATCAGGGAATTGCCTATGCACCTCTTCATTCTTTGTCAGCCTTATTGTATGTGTGGTAAAGAGCCTTAATGTCTTATTCTATCTATCGATCTAACTCAGTTTCTTGGAGTTCTGATTCCAACTTCTGCCTCTAGTGTGGAGGAAGGATCTTTCTTCTTTTACTCTACTACCTACAGAAGAATCAAGTTTTACCAAGATATTGGAAAAACAGAGACAGTGATCAGGTAAGAAAATCCTAGGCTTAGCCCCCAGCAAAGATTGAATTTTTGATTTATCCATTTATTTTTACTCTTCCCACTTTTCTAATTCAATCAGGTTGGCACAAATTAACGCCTGAGATGGGAACTCTCAGGAGAGAATATAACATCATCTTTTGGGGAAACAACTTGGGGAATGCAGGGATTAGAGTAGGGACTGGGACTGGGGTTTCCATTTGAAACTTGCACAATATCTGTGTGTGATAGAGGTCTCCAGGGCAAAATCTCAAACATAGTGTTTGGTAGTTACGGATTGGACAATGCGTTAGTGGCCATGGATTAAGAGTTCAGCCAAAAGCAAGATAAGAAGGCAATCAGGGACAGGAAAATAGAAAAATGGACACAGGGAGCCAAGAGTGAAAAGGGGGAGAGTGCTGGTATCTTGCTTGAATTGCAACCAATGTCACAAAATAATTCGTGTATAAATTTTGGAATGAGGAACTAACTTGTGCTGTAAACTTTCACCTAAAGCACAATAAAATTATAAAAAAAGAGTTCAGGACACAGCAGGCAAACAAAGTCTCTTAGTACTCCGCTTCTGAGGGGTTTGTGGGCTGGGCCTTTCCTTTGTGTTAGGGCTGATCTGGAGAGCGATGTTAGGCTTCTGGAAGCCTCTGATCAGATGCTAGAGCCCAAGCTCTGGCCTCACAGAACAAAATCCTATCTAATGGAGCATACGTAGTATGTTCCCTTCTCCAGAAGAGGACAAGTGACTGAAAAACATCGGTTGAGAATCACATGCAGAAAACACTTGAGTTTTATAAACAAGGCAAAATAAATAATATTCTTATTCTCTTCAAAAATAACTAACAGGAAGGAGCACAGAGCTCCATTATTTTCGATGTAGAAGGGACACCCAAACTGGGGAGGAAAGAAAACAGATTTTTCAGCCCCTCTCATCTCGTACCATAGAAAATAATCTGAAAAAGTGGGACTTGATTGGATAGCTAATAGAGACAGCCCAGAGCTGACCACAAGTTGAGTAATGTCAGGAAGTGAGCAAAGGGATGAGAATGGAAGCATCCGAAAAGATCCAGCCATAAAATAGCTAAGTACAATTCAACTGGTTTAAACAATCAAAATAAAAAGGAAATGGTTAAAGGACAGTATGTTTTGAAAAGGTAAAATCATGACTCATACAAATAGAAATGACTAGGTGTCAAAGATTTTACAGTAAAATGTTAAGACTGTTCAAAGGAGAACCCAAACAGCAGACACATACTTAAGCAGTCAGGGACACTAAAATTAATTTGCTTAACAGATGTAAAACAGGCTTCCCCAAGAGGAAGGTAAACCGGTTGTAGTTTCTCCAGACAAAACTATATGCACGTCTTTGTACAAGAATGACGTGCTTTGCTATCAGTTATCTGCAATTTCCAGAGTTGTAAAATAATTCAAAGACAACGAAAGATGCAGAGATTCTAAAAACTGATAACCCAGAAGGATGTGCTAGTTTTCCACTGAAGACTCCACTAATCTGTCTTGTCCATTTTAAAGTGGTTCACAATTTTCCCCTACAAATGTATTGACTCACATAACTGAAAAGTTGGCTGCTTCGGGCAGCAGGGTGGATGCTGGGGCTTAGTTATTATCATTAGGATCAGCTTCTCTCCATCATTGACTCTAGTTTCTGTGCTTGACTCATTCTCAGGTTTCCTGCGGTGGCAGCATGGCTGCCAACAAACTCGGGGCTAACCCTCCAGCCACAGCAGCACACGTGGCACCTTTATCGCACCACTTGCCATGGAGTCTATCAGGAGTCACGGCAACCCCACGTGTTGCAGAGTAGAACTGCACTCCACAGGGCTTTCAAGACCGAGGCCTTTCTGAAGCAGATGGCCAGGCCGGTCTTCCGGGTTGGTTCGAACCACCAACCTTTGAGTTAGTGTTGAGCTCTTAACCATTCACAGCACACAGGGAATATTACCACCGTAATCCCTGCAAGAGGCTCGTTTTGCCTCAGCGCCTCAGATTCAGTCAACTGCCCATCCCTGAACCGATACTGTAGCCAGGAGAATGGAATTCTTGTCCTGAGTAAGAATCAGAGGAGAAGGCAAACTCGCCTGCATAGAGACTGAAAAATGGAGGTGTTTTCCCCAAGGACAAGAAAGGAACAGTTTTCAAAAAGGTGTATGAATGCTTGCTGTAAAAATAAAAGCACAATCAAAGCAGATGTCCTTGATAGCCCTTTCTCACTGCCCCATTCTTTATTTCACACCCAAACTCAAGCCATTGCCTTTCCAGGCTCTGAAGCTTTGATTGAAGGGTAAATACAGATTCTCCAGAGGCCTAGGTTAAAGGGGTGGCATAGAGTCCAGGATAGGGATCTTGAAGGAGGAGGGGTGGTATCTCAGGGAGACACCAACATTCGTGTGGATGGACCATCCATGAGCCTGTTCTCTAAATTCCTTGATGTGCACTGTCCAGTAGTCACTAATCATACATGGCTACTGAGCGCTTGAAATGTGGCTAGTGTGAATTGAGTTATGCTATAAACGGAAAGTTTCAAATGTAAAGATTCCAGTAATCTGTCTGGTCCATTTCAGGTCTGGTCCACATCAGATTTCAAAAAGTTAATGTGAAGAAAGTATAAAATGTCTCATTAATATTTTTTAAATAATATTTTATTCTGTTTTCAGTGAAGGTTTACACAGCAGTTTAGGTTCCCATTCAACAGTTTGGACACAGATTTTTCAGTGACATTGGTTACATTCTTTACAATGTGAGAACATTCTCATTATTTCTGTTCTGGTTGTTCCCTCTCCGTTAATCCAGTCTCCCTGCCCCCTTACATTCTCATCTTCGTTTTAAAGGAATTGTTGACCATTTGGTCTCATACAGATGATTTTTTTAAAGGAGAACAGTATGATATGCATGAATGATATTCTTTATTTTGGGAGCCAAAAGGTGGCCTCAGGGGCTAGTTTCAGTTCAAGGTATAAAGAGTATCTCAGGGCAATAGACTCGGGGAGACCTCCAGTATCAGTCAGTCCAGTAAATCTGTTCTGTTTTGTTATTTTTCCTTCAACTTGAGGTTATGTTCCATATTTTTCTCCTACTCTATCAGGATCCATCTATTGTGACCCTGATCAGGATGGCTAGTAATGGTAGCCAGGCACCATCTAGTTCTTCTAGTCTCAGGGTAGATGAGGCTATGGTTCATGTAGATTATTAGTCCTGTAGATTAGTTTCTTTGAGTCTTTGGCGTGCTTTCTCTTTTGCTCTGGGCAAGTGGAGACCAATAGTTGTATCTCATTAATATTTTATATTGATTACCTTTTGAAATAATATTTTAGATATATTCAATTAAGTAAAACACATTATTAAAATTCATTACTTCTGTTTATTCTTTTACTTTTTTAAATATGGCTTCTTAAAAATGAAAAATCACACACTGATCTCTTAGTTAACTCTCTTTTCCATGTTCAGAATTATTTC
Organism: Dugong dugon; assembly: GCA_030035585.1. Lineage (NCBI taxonomy): Eukaryota > Metazoa > Chordata > Mammalia > Sirenia > Dugongidae > Dugong > Dugong dugon. The sequence goes on along the minus strand of CM057463.1, from coordinate 191,519,741 downwards.
AAACCTTTACTTTCCTCAAATTTCTGCCCCCACCAACTTAGTAGATGTCCTAGATCCGTCACTCCACAGAGGAACTATAACAATCAGATGGGAACTATAAACAATCAGATAGGAACTTTCTGTCAACAAACATTTGCATCCCTCCCCTCCTTTCCTCCATTTTGACCCTGCCGAAAAAGGATAGGTACACTTACTTCCTCCATCACAGGATGTTTCACACCATGTTGTAACATTTAGTTTAGTTTACCACCTTCCGTTAGGGAAAGGACCATGCCTAGTTGGTATTAAAAAATCTTTGGGAATGAATGAACAACAGGAGGGATACCTGGGAAAGAACCCCCTCCTCTCTCCAGCCCAGTACGACCTGGGGGCATGGTCACCTCTACAGGTGGGAACTGAGGGCCGCCCTTTTCAGGCTTTTTAGTGGTGGCTCCACCAGGCTTCGCTCAAGCCTCTAAATTCTGTCTCCACTTCCAAGTTGTAGATTTAAACCTCACAGCAGAGATTCTGGCAGAGCTTTCTGAACATGTAAGGAAGGGATCTTGCAGATGTTTGAAAATTTCTAACTCCGGCAGGCAGGACCTGCATTTCTTGCATAACAGGGCCTCTGTGGGGTGCTCAGCCCTAGAAGTGACTTCAGAGTCTCCTAGCTCTTGGGTGTGGCCTGCAGCTTCTGAAGGCTCTCATGGGCCTCTCATGTAACCTTCCCTCTCTTCGGGAACTTAAGAAGTAATAATAATTACATTGTTGTTGTTGTTAGTTTCCGTGGAGTTGAGTCTGACTCATGGTGACCCCCTGTGTGCAGAGTAGAACTGATCCATAGGGTTTTCAAAACTATGACCTTTTGGAAGTAGATCATCAAGCCTGTCTTCCCATGTGCCTATTGGTGGCTTTGAATTCCCAACCTTTGAGCTAGTAGTCAAGCGCTGAACCATTTGCACCATCCAGGGACTTCGAATAATAATGTTAACTACTCTTTATTGAGGTTACACCATGGTCTCACTGCCTGGCCTGGGCAAGTCATTTGACCAAGTCCCAGATCTCATCTGTTACAATTAGGCCTACCTAATACTATTAGCCTGAGGAATGAAATGTTCTTCCTCTTGTATTCCCAATACCAATTACTAACACTAGACACTTATGTCATAAGATAGACATAGATCCATCCTATGTTCTTCTTTCATTCTTCCCATAACAAGTCACCAGTTTTGCTGATTTTTTTATTTTTTATTTTTAATTATTTGTTGAATCTGTTTCTTGCCTGATTGCTCAGGGCCTTAACTTTCACCTAAACTGCAGTGTCTTCTATGGAATTTCATCCCTTCAACTTTGTCTTTCTTTTCTCCTTTACCCTCATTACTACCAAAACAATCAATTTAAAACAAAGACAGCCATGACATTCCTGGGTTTGAAACATTTCAATGACTCTCGTCTACCAAATAAAGTCTGTACTTCTTATCATGACGTATTAGTTAGCTGTTGCTATGTAATAAATTACCCCTGCACCTAGTAGCTTATGAAAACAAATATTTATTTTATCGTCATTACTGTGAGTCGGGAATCTGGGTGTGGTTTATCTGAGTCCTCTGGCTCAGAGTTTCTCATAAGGCTGCAATCAAGATGTCCACAGGGGCTACAGTCAACTGACAGACTTGGGGAGGATCTGCTTCCAAGCTCACTCAAGAGGTTGTTGGCAGGATTCAGATTCTTGCTGAGTCTTTACATTTTTCTAGTTTTTTACTTTGACTTGTAGGATTGTTAGTTTCCTTTGTGCTTACCTTAATATTTACCCTTATTTTTCAAACTTTATACCAATCTTTTATTTCTATATATTGCCTTGACTTCCTCTCCATATGAAAAATCTATGTCTACATTTTTTAAGTCTCTCTTTTTTGTTTTTATGTTGTCATCTTTTACATATGGACATCTGTTTCCCTATTTTCAGTGTTTTAGATTTGATTTACTTTCGTGACTTCCCTATCTGGGTTGATATCTGGTTGCTCTGTCCTGCTCTAGTCTTGGATTGTTATCTGATATTATTGATTTTATAACCAGAGGACTCCCTTTAGTATTTCTTGTAATTTTGGTTTATTTTTCACAAATTCCATAAACTTCTGTTTATCTGGAAATGCTGTAATTTCTCCATCATATTTAAGAGACAGTTTTGTTGGATATATAATTGTTGGCTGGAAATTTTTTTCCTTCAAGGCTTTATATATGTCATCCCATTGCCTTCTTACCTGCATGGTTTCTGCTGAGTAGTCTGAGCTTATTCTTATTGACTCTCCTTTGTAGATGACTTTTCGTTTATCCCTAGCTGCTCTTAAAATTGTCTCTTTGTCTTCAGTTTTGGCAAGTTTGACTATAATATGTCTTGGTGACTTTCTTTTGGGATCTACCTTATGTGTGGTTGGATGAGCATCTAGAGTAGATATCTTCTCATCTTTCATGATATCAGGAAGTTTTCTGCCAATAAATCTTCAAAAATTCTCTCTGTATTTTCTGTTATCCCCCCCTGTTCTGGTACTCCAATCACTTGTAGGTTATTCCTTTTGATAGAGTCCCACATAATTCCTAGGGTTTCTTCATTTTTTTAAATCTTCTTATCTGATTTTTCCTCAAATAAGTTGGTGTCAAGTGCTTTATCTTCAGTCTCACTAATTCTGACTTCTATTGCCTCAATTCTGTTCCTAAGACTTTCTACTGAGTTGTCTAATTCTGAAATTTTATTATTAATCCTCTGGATTTCTGATTACTCTCTCTCTATGTATTCTTGCAGCCTGTTAAATTTGTCATTATGCTCTTCTCTAATTGCTAGGTCTACGTTTTGCCTAATCTCCTTCCTGATCTCTTGAAGATTTCTGTATATTAATCTTTTGTATTCTGCTCCTGGCAATTCCAAAAAATTTTCTTCCCTGAAAAATTTCTAGATTACTTTGGGAGCTTGCTGAAGCCATCATGGTATGCCTGTTTATGTGATTTGATATTGACTGTTGTCTCTGAACCATCATTAAGTTCTTATATTTGTTTATTTTATGTTTGCTTAGTGTCCTAGCTTCTTATTTTGTTTTGTTTTGATATTCCCAAATAGGCTGCTCATGTGAGCTAGCCCGATCACTGGTGCCAGTGAAGCACCAATGTCCTGCCACCAGGGGGCCAGAACTGCCACTAAGTATATGAGCCCAGGAGTCCCCCCACTCCTCCTGCATGGATTCAGCTCAGGTGTCCAGGTAGTTGGCCACCAAGTGTGTGGTGCAGGCTCTCACCTACAGTCTAGAGAGGCATGGGTGATTGCTGTAGGCACAGGCATCCATCTGCAGCAGGGAGTCACATGCTGAGCAAGGCAGGTGGCTGGCATCCACCCCCACATATCAGGAAGGAAAGCATGTTCCTGTCCCTAGAGTGTGTAGGTAGGTGGGTTTTGTAGCTGGACTATGAGCACCCAATGCTGTTGGCTGTAAGAACTGGGGGACACAACTTATTCTTGGCCCCTGTCACAGGTGGTTAGGTGGCATGGGTGGAGCCACTAGTCCTCAGGCCCCTCTAGTGTGGTAGGTGAAGACCTTGCTTAATGGGCAGAGCAGTGTCAAATATAAGAAACCTGCCACTTCACAGCTTAAGCAGTTGAAGTTAAACTTCAGATATATACCCTGTTGTACTGTGCTAATGAGGGCCTATGCTGTTGAAATGGGCCCACACAAGTCTCTGTAGGGGGAAAGGAACTCAAAGTCCATGGACCCCTTATGCCTGTGCCTCGGCAAAGAAGGTGTGCCTACCTTGATTTCCTGGCTTAGGGGAACCGGCAGACTATTTTTTCCCCTGTTTGTTAATTTGTTCTGTCTCCAAGGCTGAGAGAATGACTCAGGGCATGTGACAGGTGCTACTTTTGGCCCAGGAGATTTGGTGATTGCTGAGGCCATCCAAGACCCAGTGCAGAGCAGGGAGCGGGGAGGTAAATGGGAGAGAGGTTTTTCCCAAAGGGGGGTGTTTTTGATCTGTGTGGTAGGCCAGATGCAAATACTTATCTTTGGCCAATTGAGGACTGCTTCTCACTAGTTCTAGATGGCCAAGTAGACTCTCTACCGCTGGGTCTCTCCTGATGTGGAAAATGCCTCCCAAGCCCACTGCTTGCCTGCCTTACTGCACACCATGAGCTGATCCAACCTGAAGGGCCCAGGCTCTCGCTGGGTCAGGTCTGGCAACTCCTCGCTGTTTCTGAACCATCTCTCCCTCACCCTGCTACTTAGTCCAATTCCTCAACTTTGATTTTGATGTTCAGGGCTCCTAGATTGTCATATATGATCGATTCACTTGTTTTTTGGGGTCTTTGTTGTAAGAGGGACCACCAGAAGCTTCTGACTACTCTGCCATCTTGGCCCAGCCCTAATCTAGTAGAATAATTTAATGCTAAAATTTCTAAGCACTGTTTTAGCTGCATCCTTCATCTTTTAGTATGCCATTTTCATTTTTGTTCACTTCAAAATACTTTAATATCCTTTTTTATTTCTTGTGGGCCTGTGCTCTATTCAGTGGTGTATTGGTTGATTTCCAGATATTTTAAGATTTTGTAGATTTTTTTATTGATTTCCAGTTTAATTCCATGTTGGTAAGAAAATATACGTTGTATCATTTCAAGCCTTTGAAATGTATTAAGACATGCTTTATGGTCTAGATTAGGATATATTTTGGGTATATATTCTTGAAAAAAATGTGCAAGGGGAGGAGTCAAGATGGCAGTTTAGTCAGAAGCACCATACCATCCTCTATAGCAAAGACTCAAAAAACCAAGTGAAACAGATATAGATAGCAATCCTGGCACACTGAACATCAAAAAGGAAGGATAACTAATTGAACCGAATATCACCTGGAGGAAAAAAAATTGAACAAATGCAGCGTAGGAGTAACATGGAGCAGAGGATCTCTGCCAGCCATTCTGGATCAATGTGACTATCTTGAGACAAAGTCAGTAGTGACCCCAGGTGAGGATGGCAGGAAAACTACTTCACAACATACCAATAAGAGACAGAGAAACTGTGTAGACACATCCAGAGAAAAGCAAGGTGAGCAAATCATGATCATCCCAAGGAAGGAAAACACAGAAAGGGGGGCAAAAATTCTAGGGATCCTGATGTCCACAGAGTAGGGAGGGAGCCAGGATCCAGAGTCAGGTATACTCATGAGTAGCAATCCTGGACCTCTGGGGTGAGTGGCACACATGAGGTGATGGATCTACGGATTATCAGTGGGAGGTTCCCCACCTGACCAGACTCCAGGTGGCTCCCTACTTCACTTGATAGAGGGCAGGTCCCGACTGTTGATGCAGCAGATGGGAAGTTCCAGGACACTTACATCTGACAGCTGAAGGCGCAAACATCCCCCTTCTCCGTCATCCCAGTTAGGAGTGGTGGAAGGTCCTATACCCCGGCCCCCCACCTGAAAAGTGACCATAATATGAGACCCCTGCCCCAGCCCCATCCACCACCCCCCTTGGCCCACCCAGCTAGTGACAGTAAGTGTGCTCCCATGCGCTCATCAAACTGCCACTTAGCTGTCTGACCCAGCAAGCGGTGGTGACCTCAAATCTACACACACCTGCCCACCACCCACAACCCCTGACCCAGTGAGCCATAGTGACTGTGTGAGTATGTACAGGCCTGTCCGCTATCCACCCTCTCCCACCCCATCCCAGACAGTGGCAGCAAATGCACAAGCACCTGTCCACTGCTCACCCTCCAGACCCTGTGAGTGGTGGTACCTGCACACCCACAAGTGTACAGACCTGCAACCAGCCCCCCTTTCCCCCTGACCTGGTGAGGGGCAACAACCTTGCAGCCTGTGCTCACCCACCCTCCACCACCCCTTGAAATGGTGAGCAGCGATCACCATGCACCTGCACACTCGCTTGCCATCTACTCTCCCTGCCACCCACCCCTCCCAAACTATGAATGGTGGTGACCATCCACCTCGCTCTCCTGCCACTCCCATCACATACGCCACTCCACCCACTCAGCAAATGCCACCACCCTCCCCTGTGCTACTGGATTGACAGCAGATGCCAACAACGGCCCACCTGGCCCACCATCAGCTACCCCATATGACAAATGAAGAGAGACCCATGCTTACACTCCCACCCACTGCCCCACCCACCCTGAGACTTAGTGATCAGAGTACCACATCTGCCCACCCCCCAGATACATGAAAACAAACAAAACAGAAAATGAGGATGAAGTAAACAAACATACAATCAGTAAATAAATGTAATAACACCTTAATGACTCAGAGGCAACAGACAATATCAAATCTCATAAAGAAGTAGTGACAAGATTGCTCAAGGAAGTTACCAAAAGAAAGGACCAGAAAACATTCCTGAGGAAGACAGGGTAATGGAATTATTTGATAAGGAATTCAAAAGACTTATATTTAGGATCCTCCAAGAGATCAAGGAAAATGAACAAAACAAGGAAATATATACAGACAAAACTCCAGAAGAATTCAGGAAAATAATAAAAATACAAAATGATAAATAAGTACACAATCAGAAACCATACAAAAACAACAACTAGGAATCCAAAAGATTAATAATAAATTTTCAAAAATATATAACTCAATGAAAAGACATAGGAGTAGAACTGAATCAACGAAAGACAGCATAAGTGAAATAGAGGAAAAATTCCTTGAAACTAATTTATGTGAGGACCATTCAGAAAAATAATGAAGAAAACCTAAGATTTATGTGGGACATTGTCAAGAGGAATAACTTATGCATGGTAAGAATTTTAAAAGAGGAGGAAACAAAAAAAAAGCACAGAGAAAATCTTCAAAAATTTGCTATCAGAAAACTTCCCTAATATAAATGATGAAAAGACATCCATCCAAGAAGCTCAATGAACCCATACAGGATAGACCCCAAATGAAAGTCACCAAGACATATCATCAAAATCTGCAAAACCAAAAACAAAGAAAGAGTCCTTAGAGCAGCTTGGGAAAAACAATCTGTCATTACAAAGGAGAACCAATATAACTAAGCTCTGACTTCTTAGCAGAAACCATGTTGGCCAGAAGGCAGTGGGATGACACATATAAAACACTGAAAGAAAAGAATTGTCAACCAAGAATTATATATCCAGCAAAATTCTCTCTCAAATATAATGCTGAAACATTTCCAGATAAACAGAAATTATGGGAATTTGTAAAAACCAGCCCAATCTTACAAATATTAAAGAGAGTCCTTTGAACAGAGAAACAACAACCTAAGATTAAGACAGATGACAGCATCACCCAGCCACCAACCAAGATAAAGAAGTCTCAAAAATAAAGTAAAGCTACAAGAGTGAGAGAAGGGAATCAGAGACATCAACCTGAAAATGACAACAACTTCAAAATAAAGAGAGGAAATAAGAGGTGTAGTTATAGAACTTCCATATGAAGATGAAGTCAAGGCAATATCAAGTCTTGTAACAGACTGTTTTAAACTTAGGAAGATAAAGGTAAATGTCAGGGTAACGACAAAGAAAATTAATAAACCTACTCACAAAAATAAAAAAGAAGAAAACCACAAAGACTCAGTAAACACAAAATCACCAACATCAAAAGAAATGAAAAGAAAGTTGATAAACAATAAGAACCCACAACAAAAAAGTAAGCATAACAAAGAAATCATCACCACACCCAAAAAAAAGACAGCAGTTAATTCACATCTATCAATAATCACACTGAATGTAAATGGGTTAAATGCACCAGTCAAGAGACAGAGAGTAACGGAATGGATTGAAAAAACAAAACTCATCAATATATTATATACAAGAAACACACCTTAGGCAAAAAGATATAAATAAGCTAAAAACCAAAAGATGGGAAAAATATATCAAACAAACAGCAAACAAAAAAGAGCAGAAGTGACAATATTAATATAAATATAAAATAGACTTTTAGGCAAAATCCACCACAGAAGATCAGACCAAAAAAAAAAAAAAAACCAAACCTGATGGCATCAAGTCGATTTCTACTCATTGCAGCCCTATAGGACAGAGTAGAACTGCCCCATAGGGTTTCCAAGGAGTGGTTGGTGAATTTGAACTACCGACGTTTTGGTTAGCAGCCTCGCTCTTAACTGATACACCACCAAGGAGGCTCCAGGGAGGTCATTATATAATGATGAAAGGCTCAATTCACCAAGAGGACATAACCATAATAAATATTTACACACTCAATGACAGAACTCCAAAATACATAAAACAAACTCTAACAGCATTGAAAAGAGAAATAGATCCTTCCACAATAATAGTAGGAGATTTTAACACACACAGTCAATGAAGGACAGAACAACTAGAAAGAAACTCAACAAAGACAGAGAAGATTTAAACATCATAATCAACCAACTTCACTGCACAGATATATACAGAACACTCCACCCAATAGCAGCACAATATACATTGTTCTCCAGCACACATGGATCATTCTCCAGAATAGACTATATTTCAGGCCACAAAGCAAGCCTCAATAAATTCAAAAACATCAAAAGAATACAAAGCATCTTCTCTGATCACAACACTATAAAATTAGAAATCAATAACCGGAAGAACAAGGGGAAAAAAATCATATACATGGAAACTGAATAACAACTTGATAAACATCAGTGAGTAGTAGATGAAATTAAAAAATGAAATAAAAATTTTTTTAGACTCAAAGAGGAATGAAAGCACAACATACTGAAGCCTTTGGGACATAGCAAAAGCTGTACTCAGAGCTCAATTTATAGCAATAAAAGCACACATCAAAAAAAAAAAAGAAAGGGAAAAAATCAATACCTTAACCTTACAACTAGAACAAACAGAAAAAGAGCAGCAAAAGAATCCCACAGCCATCAGAAGAAGGGAAATAAAGATTAGAGCAGAAATAAATGAATCAGAAAACAGAAAAAAAATCAAATAAATCAGTAAGACTAGAAATTAGTTCTTCAAAAAGATCAGTAAAATCAACAAACCACTGGCCAGATAGACAAAATAAGAGCAGGAGAAGCAAATAACCTAAATGAGAAATGAGATGGGTTTCATTACAAGAGAGCCAATGGAAATAAAAAGGATCATAACAGAATACTGTGAAAAATTGCACTCCAAAAATTTTGAAAACCCAGAAAAAAGTGGATGAATTTCTAAAAACACACTACCTACTCACACTAACAAAAACTGAGGTAAAATCTGAACCGACTCATAATAAAAGAAGAAATTGAAGAGGTCATAAAAAAGCTCCCAAACAAAAAAAAAAAAACAAAAAAAAGCCCTGGCCTGAATGGCTTCACTGGAGAATTCTACAAACATTCAGAGGAGAGTTGACACCAATACTTCTCAAACTATTCCAAAACATAGACAAAGAAGGAATATTCCCAAATTGACTCTATGAAACCAGCATAACCCTGATACCAAACCAGGCAAAGACACCACACACAAAAAAAAAATTACAGACCCATATCCCTCATGAATATAGATGTGAAAATTCTCAATAAAAATTCGAGTCTATAGAATTCAACAGCATGTAAAAAAAAAAAAAAATACATAACGACCAAGTGGGATGCACATCACATATGCCAGGATGATTCAACATTAGAAAATTAATCAAAGTAATCCACCACATAAATAAAACAAAGGATAAGAATCACATGATCATGTAAGTTGATACAGAAAAGGCATTTGATAAAGTCCAACATCCATCCATGATAAAAACTCTCAGCAAAATAGGACTAGAAGGGAAATTTCTCAACACAATTAAGGGCATATATACAAAACAGCCAATATTATTGCCAACTGAGAGAGACCAAAAGCATTCCCCTTGAGAACAGGAACCAGGCAAGGATGCTCTTTATCACCACTCTTATTCAGCATTGTACTGGAAGCCCTAGCTAGAGCAATAAGGCAAGAAAGAGAAATAAAGGGCATACAAATTGGTAAGGAAGAAGTAAAATTATTGCTATTTGCAGTTGACATGATCATACACAAAGAAATTCCAAGAGATTCTACAAGAAAGCTACTAGAACTAATAGAAGGATTCAGCAAAGTGGCAAGGTCATCATACAAAAATCAGTTGGATTCCTCTACATTAAAAAAGAGAACTCTGAAAAGGAAATCAAGAAGACATTTACAATAGCCCTCAAAAAGATAAAATACTTAGGAATGAACCTATCTGACTAGGGATATTGTTACGGATTGAATTATGTTCCCCAAAATGTGTCTCAGCTTGGCTAGGCCATGATTCCTAGTATTGTGTGGTTGTCCTCCATTTTGTAATTTGATGTAATTATCCTATGTGTTGTAAATCCTAACTTCGATGATATTAATGAGGCAGGATTAGAGGCAGTTATGTTAATGAAGCAGGGCATATTCTACAGAATTAGGTTGTATCTTGAGTCAATCTCTTTTGAGATATAGAAGAGAGAAGCGAGCAGAGAGGAGGGGGACCTCCTATCACCAAGAAGGAAAAACCAGAAGTGGAATGCATCCTTTGGAACTGGGGTCCCTGTGCTGAGAACCTCTTAGAACTGGGAGAAGATTGATGACAAGGCCCCTCCCCCAGAGCCGACAGAGAAAGTCTTTCCCTAGAGCTGGCACCCTCAATTCAGACTTCTAGCTTCCTAAACTGGGAGAGAATAACTTTCTGTTAAAGCAATCCACTTTTGGTATTTCTGTACAGCAGCTTTAATAACTAAGACAGAATTAAAAGACTTATACAAAGAAAACTACAAAACACTTCCATTTTTAAATATTTTATTGTGTTTTTGGTGAGAGTTTACACAAGTTAGGTTCCTGTTTCATAATTTCCACATGAATTGATCAGTAGTAGTAGTTAGGTTTTTCACATCGTGTCAATGTTCTCTTTAACTGTGTTCTGGTTGTTCCATTTTCAGTACTCTAGTTTCCTGCTCCCTTATCTTCTCATCTTTGCTTTGGGTTAAATGTTAACATTTGGACTCAAGCCCATTGCCATCGAGTTGATTCCAACTCAGTGACCCTATAGGACAGAGCAGAACTGCCCCATAGGGTTTCCAAGGCTCTAATCTTTTTTTTTTTTTTAATTGTACTTTAGATGAAGGTTTACAGAACAAATAGTTTCTCATTAAACAGTTAGTACACATATTGTTTTATGACAATGGTTAACAACCCCACAACATGTCATCACTGTCCCTTCTAAACCTTGGGTTCCCTATTACCAGCTTTCCTGTCCCCTCCTGCCCTCTAGTCCTTGTCCCTGGATGTTGTTCCCCGTTAGTCTCATTTTGTTTTATGGGGCTGTCTGATCTTCGGCTGTATGGTGAAACTTGGGAGTGACTTCATTACTGAGCTCAAAGGATGTCCAGGGGTCATACTCTTGGTGTTTCTCCAGTCTCTGTCAGGCCAGTAAGTCTGGTCTTTTTTTGTGACTTAAATTTTGTTCTACATTTTTCTCCAGCTCTGTCTCTGTTGTGATCCCTGTCAGAGCAGTCAGTGTGGTGGTAGCCAGGCACCGTCTAGTTGTACTGGACTCAGTCTGATAGAGGCCATGGAAATTATGGTCCTTTAGTCCTTTGGACTAATCTTTTCCTTGTTTCTTGTTTTCTTCATTCTCCTTTGCTCCCAAAGTGGTGAGACCAGTGGAGTATCTTAGATGGCTGTTCATAGGCTTTTAAGACCCCAGACACTACTCACCAAGTTAGAAAGAACATTTTCTCTATAAACGGTATTATGCCAGTTGAGCTAGATGTTCCCAGAGACCATGGTCTGTTAGGGGCTCTTATACATGGCATAAATAAATTACGAACCACAATTAACAACATACAAGCACCAGAAGATAAACTAGATAACTTAGAGCTTCTGAAAATTAAACATTATGCTCATCAAAAGATTTCACCAAAATAGTAAAAAGAGAACCTACACACAGGTTAAAAAAAATTGGCTATGACATATCCAACAAGAGTCTAATCTCTAAAATCTATAAAATACTTCAACACTTAAACAACAAAAAGACAAATTACCCAATTAAAAAATGGGCAAAGGATTTGAACTTCACCGAAGAAGACATTCAGGCAGCTAACAGACACATGAGGAAATGCTCACGATCACTAGCCATTAGAGAAATGCAAATCAAAATCACAATGAGATACTATCTCATTTAACATTACTGGCACTAACCAAAGAAACAGAAAGTAACAAACGTTGGAGAGATTGTGGGGAGATTTGAACTCTTATGCACTGCTGGTGGGAATATAAAATGATACATTCACTGTGGAAAACGATACAGCACTTCCTTAAAAAGCTAGAAATAGAAATAACAAAAGATCCAGCAATCCCACTCATGGGAGTATATCCTAGAAAAAAAGAGCCATCACACGAATACACATATGCATACCCATATTCATTGCAGCAATGTTCACAATAGCAAAAAAATGGAAACAACCTAAATGCCCATTAACAGATGAATGGATAAACTAATCATGGTACATACACACAATGGAATACTACATAATAAAAATTAACAATGCTGAGTCCATGAAACATTTCACAACATGGATGAATCTGGAGGACACTGTGCTGAGTGAAATAACTCAATCACAAAAGGACAAATACTGTATGAGACACTATTATAAAGAAACAAGAATAGGTTTACACACAGAAAAAAACAATCATTGATGGTTACGAGGGAGGGGAGAGTTGGGGAGGAGAAATCACTAACTAGATAGTAGACAAGTGTTAACTTTGGTGAGGGGAAAAACAACACACTTTATAGGGGAAGTCAGCACAACTTGACCAAAGTAAAGCCATAGAAGCTTCCTAGATGCCTCCAAATACCTTGAAGGACTGAGTTATTGGGGCTGAGGGTTGGGCACTGTGGTCTCAGGGGACATCTAGGTCAATTGGCATAATGTAGTTCCTAAAGAAAATGTTCTACATCCTACTTTGGTGAGTAGCATCTAGTGTCTTAAAAGCTTATGAGTGGCTGTCTAAGACCTATCTATTGGTCCCAGCACATTCAGAGTAAAGAAGAATGAAGAAAACAAAAGACACAAGGAAAATACTCATCCAAAGGACTAATAGACCACATGAACCACAGTCTGCACCAGCCTGAGCCCAGAAGAACTAGACGGTGCCCAGTTACCACCACCAACTACTCTGACAGGGATCACAATAGAGGGTCCTGGGCAGAGCGGGAGAAAAATGCAATATAAAATTCAAATTCACAAAAAAAATTCTAGACTTACTAATATGACGGTGACTGGAGGAACCCCCGAGACTATGGCCCCTGGACACCCTGCTAACTCAAAACTGAAGCCACTCCCAAAGTCTACCTTTCAGCCAAAGATCAGACAGCCCTATAAAAATAAACACTAACACGCGGGAGGAAAGTGCTTCTTAGTTCAACCAGAAATACCACCCCAAATGGGCACCATCTGTCCAAAACAAGTAAAGGAAGCAGGAAGGGAGAGAAAACTGTACAGGCACAGCGAACCCATGGTGGGAAGAGCAAGGGGGAGAGTGCCGACACATTCCGGGGATTGCAACTAACGTCACAAAGCATGTTGTGCATAAAATTTGTTAATGAAAAACTAATTTGTGCTGTAAACTTTCACCTAAACATTAAAAAAAAAAAAAAAAACTGAACCAAAAAACTACAATGAGATGCCACCTCACCCTGGCAATAAGGGCACAGAAAAAAATAAAAATAAAAAAAATGATGGCAAGGTTGTGGGGAGATTGGAACGCTTACACAGTGACGATGAGAATGTAAAATGGTAAAACCGCTATGGAAAACAGTAGGGTGCTTTTCTAAATAGCTATAAATAGAAATACCGAATGAACCATGCAATCCCACTCCTAACTGTATAGCCTAGAGAAATAAGAACTGTCACACGAGCAGACATGTGCACACCCATGTTCATCACAGCGTTATTCACAATACCAAAAAGATGGAAACAACCTAAACGACCATCAACGGATGAACGGATAAACAAATTTTGGTACATACACACAATGGAGTACTAAGCAACAATAAAGAATAATGATGAATCCACAAAACACCTCACAACATGGATAAATCTGGAGGGCATTACGGTGAGTGAACTAAGTCAATCACAAAAGGACAAACGTTACATCAGACCACTATTATAAAAATTCAAGGATAGATTTAGACACAGAAGCATTATTTGATGATTACTAGCAATGACAGGGGAAAGGGTGGAGAATCACTAACTAGATAGTAGACAAATATTAATACTGGTTAAGGGAAGGGCAATACATAATATGGGGACGTCAGCACAACGCGACCAAGGCAAAGGAACACACTGAGAGGTATGCAAGAATAAAGGGCATCTACAGTAAATGCTATCACATGTACAATCCTGCAACAACAGTAATAGCAAGCAATAATTTGTGAGTAGATACACAGGCAAATATGCATGCTGTACAGGTGAGGGAAATCATACAGAGTACACTTGCATACATACATAGATACGATTGTGGATAATTCTACATGCATATTTGTAAATGTTGTATGTATACTCATACATAATAGAGCAACTGGGGGGCACAGTTATAGAAACTACTTAGACATCAGGACTGAACTACTGGACCTGAAGGCTAAGGACCATAGTCTCGAGGGACATCTAGGTCAATTGACAAAACACAGTTCATAAAGATGTTTTACATCCTAATCTGGAGAGTAGAGTCTGGGGTCTTAAAAGCTTGCATGCAGTCATCTAAGAAGCAACTATTGATCTTTTCCCACCTGGAGCAAAGGAGAATGAAGAAAACTGAAGACTCAAGGAAGCAATTAGTCCAAAGGACTAGTCTCCCACATGAACCACACCTTCCTCTAATCAGAGACCAGAGGAACTAGATGGTGTCCAGCTACCACTACTAACCACTCTGACTGGGATCACAATAGACTGTCCGGGTTAGAATGGGTAAAAATGTAGAACAAAACTGAAATTAAAAAAAAAAAAAAATCATACCTACTGGTCTGAAAGAGACTGGAGGAACCCCTGAGACTATTGCCTTCAGACAACCTTTTAACTTGAAACTGAAGACACTCTTGGAGGCCACCTTTCAGCCCAATAATAGGTGGGACTATAAAATAAACAATAATACACAGGAAGAATGTGCTTCTTAGAACCATCAACTATATAAGGCCAAAAGGGAAACATTTGCCCAAAACCAAAGATGAGAAGGGAGGGAGGGACAGGGAAACCAGATGAATGGAAACGGAGAATGCAAGGAGAAAATGGGGAGTGTGCGGACACATTGCAGGGATTGCAACCAATGTCATGGAACAATTTGTGCAAGAGTCATTGAATGGAAAACTAATTTGGTGTGTAAATTTTCACCCAAAGCACAATAAAATGTTCAAAAAAAGAAAAGAATGTGCATTCTGCTTTTTTGGGTGTTCTCTAAATGTAAACCAGGTCAAGTTGGTTGATGGCTGTACAAGTCTCTGAATACTTAGTGATTTTTCTTTCTATTTATTCTCTCATTTACAGAGAGAGGAGTGTTGAAATCACCAGGAATAATTGTGAGGCTATCTACTTCTTTCAGTTCAGTCTATATCTGCTTCTTGTGCTTTTTAGCTGTGCTGTAAGCGTACATATTTAGGATTGTTATGTCCTTTTGATAAACTGACTCCTTTATCATTATAAAATGTCCCTTGTTATCCCTGATAACATTCCTGATCTGAAATACATTTTATTTGATATTAATATAACCACTATAGCTTCCTTTTGATTAGTAATTCCATGGCTAGTATTTTTCCATCTTTTTACTTTTAAACTACCTGTGCCTTCATTTAAAGTGATGTTTGTTTAGACACCGTATGTTTGAGTCTTGCTTTTTTTTTATCCAATCTGAAAATTGATGCCTTTCAATTGAACTGCTTACACATTTTACGTTTGATGCCATTACTGACATATTTGGTTTTAAATTTCTCATGCTCTTCATTTGCTTTCAGTTCCATCTGTTCTTTGTTTCTTTTTTTCTAACTTTCCTGATTTATTTGGAATTAATTGTATTTTTCTGGTATCATTTTAATCTCACTATTGGCTTATTGGAAACCCTGGTGGTGTAGTGGTTAAGAGTTACGGCTGCTAACCAAAAGATCGGCAGTTCAAATCCACCAGGCGCTCCCTGGAAACAGTATGCGGCAGTTCTACTCTGTCCTATAGGGTTGCTATGAGTCGGAATTGACTTGATGGCAACTGGTTTGTTTTTTGTTTTTTGTTTTTATTGGCTTATTGGAGGCCTCGTAGTGCAGTGGTGAAGAGTTCGGCTGCTAACCGAAAGGTTGGTGGTTCAAACCCACTTGCCACTCTGTGGAAGAAAGATGTGGCAGTCTACTTCCATAAAGATATCAACCTTGGATACCCTATGGGACAATTCTACTCTGTCCCATAGGGTCGCTATGAATTGGAATTGACTGGATGGCGAGATTTTTTTTTTTTTTATTGGCTTATTAAGTTACAGTCCTGTAATTCATGTTTTAAAAAAATACTGTTATAGAATTTACAATATATATCTTTAACTTATCACAGTCTACCTTCAAATGATATTATAGCCCGTAGCCTTTCATGTATAAGGTAGGTACCTTACAACACTCCACTTCCATTTCCTTCCTGACTTGTGTTGTGGTGTTGTTGCTATACAGTTTACTTCTAATAATGTTATGAAGCCCAAAATATATATTATCATTGTTATTTACTTTGATTTAAATAGTCAATTATTCTTTGAAAGGATTTAAAAAAGCAACAATATTTACCCATGCATTTACCACTTCCCGCATTCTTCATTTCTTTACGTAGAGCTAATTTTTTTCTAGTGTGTTTTACCATCTGCCTGAAGATTTCCTTTAACATTTCTTATAGTTCAGGCCAGTTAATGATGAATACTCTCATCTCTTGTCTGAAATTGTTGGTATTCCACCTTCAGTTTTGATACATACTGTCTGTCAGTTGTTATAGAATTTAGGTTGTGATTTTTTTTTTTCTTGTTTGATTTTCTTTTAGTACTTTAAAGATGTCTATTGTCTTCTGGCTGCAATGATTCTGATAAGAAATGGGATGTCACTTATAGTTTCTGTAGCTTTATGGAACACTGATTCTATGTTGTTCCCTCCACTCCAGCCCACCAGCCCACAAAGTCTTGCTGCTTTGGTCTGAATTTTGATTTCCATCTCCTCAATTCCAGTGATATTACAGGGCTCTGTTAGCTTTCCTCTCCTAATGTTACAGATTGGAAACTACTTCCAGGCAATAAACTAGAAAAATTGCATAGTTCACCTTATTTGCTTTCCTTCCCTCAGGGCTTATAGTACTTTTCTCCTCGGTATACAATGTCTAAAACCTATCGTTTTACATATTTTGTCTGGTTTTCTGTTTGCAAATTCTGAGCACGTAAATCCAGGCCCTGTAACTCCATCATAACTGAAAGCTAAAATCCCAGAATGTTTTCTGATCCTCTTCTGTTACTCTGTGAAATTGTCAAAATGTGGGACTGTAATAATATTATTTTATAATCCCAAGACTAGATAGGTGGGAAACATAACTCAAGCCTGATTAATTAGAGTAAATTATTCCCTGATAACATTGATTAATCTGGGGATGGGACCACGATCTAAGATATTCCAATCAGATTAATCCTTTGGACACTTCTTTTAAATGAAATGGGAAGGCTTCGTCTGACTGGTTTTCTCAGCCGTCAGTATATAAGTCTAGTGTTGCCAGTGACCAATTTGGTATGAGAAAAATACAGCTGATTGGACAACACAGCTAAGAAGTTTTGAGAAAATTGAATACTAAAACTATTATTTTAGTTCAAGAATTTACTCATTAAAAAAAAAGCTGCTGCATCAATGACCTTGATATTTATACCAATTTCACATGCCATTATTTCATTAGAGCTGCTCTTTTCCCCCTATTGCACCTAAGTTAATTTTTTAAATGTAAATGAGCATGACGTTGGTCTCTCTCAGTGCTAAACAAAAGGTATAAGACTAATGTGACAACCCAATACATATAGAAAATGGAAAGAAAATAATTTTTAAAAACTTGAAAAAAATTATATAGCACACATAAAAAAAAGAACTGACAAAATCAAAACTTGATCATTCGGAATAAAACAGTAAAATAGATAAACTACTAGCAATGCCTACGAAGACAAAAACAAATAAACAAATACAAAATTTGTAAAGTGAAAGGGAAAAAAATCAGAAATACAGAAAATATAAATACATAAGGATAATTTTTACTACCATATGCTACTGAATTTTCAAAAATGAATGAAATATGGTGTGTCTTATAACAAAATATAAATGACCAATTTTGAGTAAGTGGGGCTCTATTTTAATGAGTAATGACTAAGAATTTCAGAGAAGTGATCTACTGATTCAAGAAGTCTCAAATACCCCAAGCAAGCTAAGCCAAAAGAAATTTACACTTAGACACACAGCGTGAAATGTCTGAAAGTAAAAGACAAAGAAATAAATCTTAAAATCATTTAAAAATAAAGAGAAAGAATATTCTCCACAGAACAGAAGTTAGATTCTGGCTAACTTCTCAATAACAACATTCAAAGTAGTAAGTCACAGGAAATATATGTTTAAATTGCTGTCTTAGTTATCTAGTGCTGCTGTAACAGAAATACCACAAGTGGATGGCTTTAACAAAGAGAAGTTTTTCTCACAATTTAGAAGTCTACAAGTTCAAATTTAGGGTGCCAGGTCTAGAAGAAAGTTTTCTGTCTGTGTCAGCTCTGGAAGAAGGTCCTTGTCATCAATCTTCTCCTGGTCTAGAAGCTTTCTGAGCAGGAACCCCAGGTCCAAAGGACGCGCTCTACTCCCGGCGCTGCTTTCTTGGTGGTATGAGGTCCCCATGTCTCTCTACTGGCTTATCTCTTTTATATCTCAAAAGAGATTGGCTTAAGACACAACCTAAACTTGTAAACTGAGTCCTGCCTCATTAACATAACTGCCGCTAATCCCACCTCATTAACATCATAGAGATAGGATTTACAACACATAGGAAAATCACCTCAGATGACAAAGTGGTGGACAATCACACAATACTGGGAATCATGGCCTAGCCAAGTTGACAGATATTTTGGGGGGCAGGGGGGACACAATTCAATCCACGACAATTGCTAAAAAAGAAAATTGCTGCTAACCTAAAAATAACAGAAGGCCCCAAACAGAAAATTTTCTGCCAGTGGACTTAATATAAAATAAATTCTTCAAAGTAAGGGTTTTCTTCTATTAGAAAGGAAATGACCCCAGATGAAACCTCAGAGATGCAACAAGGAGTGGGAAAAAATGAAGATGGCAAATTTATGGTTTAACTTAATTAAATCTTGACTGTATAAAACAAAAATAGTACTGTCTTATGCTCTTAAAATTGTATTGCATAATATTAAAATATTTAGAGAATGAAGCAACAATAAAATATCAGGACGTGAATGGGAATAAAAGTGTCATAAATTTTTTGCATTAACCACAAAGAGGGAAAAGGTAAATCAAGAATGTGGGATAGCTAAAATACAGAATAGAAAAACCAAAGATATAAATGGAATAATGAAGCAATCATTTCAATAAAAAAATAGAGAAAATACATAAAATGGTTAGGAAAATATGTTTTAACTTTCTGCAGCTTCAACTTGAACTTGCATGTGAGTGATTGATGGTCAGTTCTGCAGTTGGCCCCTGGCCTTGTTCTGACTGATAATATTGAGCTTTTGCATCATCTCTTTCCACAGATGTAGTCGATTTGATTCCTGTTTTTCCTATCCTGTGAGGCCCACGTGTAGAGTTGCAATTTATGTTGTTGGAAAAAGATATTTGCAATGAAGAAGCTGCTGGTCTTGCAAAATTCTATCATTAGATCCCTGGCATGGCTTCTATCCCCAAAGCCACATTTTGCAAGTACCTATCCTTCTTTGCTTCCAAATTTCACACTGCAACCACCAGTAAATTTCAATGCATGTTGATTGCATGTTTGATCAATATCAGACTGCAGAGGTTGGGGAAAATCTTCAATTTCCTCATCTTTGGCATTAATGGTGCGTAAATTTGAATAATGGTCATATTAACTGGTCTTCTTTGTCAGCATATGGATATTATCCTCTTATGACAGCATTAGTTAGTTGAAGTTAGTGTACTTATATTAATAAAAGCATAAGGGATTTCATTTAAAAAGCATTCTAAGAACATGAATGACAGTGAAAATATTACATATTGGGATTCAGAGGATGCAGCTAAGGTAGGGCTTAAATGAACATTTATCGATTTAAATGAATATGTTAGAATAAATTATTAAAAACTAATGAATTAAATATCTAAATAAATTAAAATGGCAGCAAAATAAACTCAAAGAAAGTAAAAAGAACAAAAATATAAAGATACATATAAAATCAGTAAAACCAAAAGTTGGTTTTTTGAAACAACTAAGAAACTTGATACATCTCTAGCAAGAACATGAAGGAAAAGATAAAGAAAATTTAGCTAATCTAATTTTTGAATTAAAAAAAGGACTGTCACTTAAGATGCTGCAGTCCTAAAAAGATAATAAAACCAAAAAAAAAAAACCCAAACCCACTGCTGTCAAGTTGATTCCAACTCATAGCAACCCTATAGGACAGAGTAAAACTGCCTCATAGGATTTCCAAAGAATGCCTGGTGGATTCGAACTGCTGACCTTTTGGTTAGCAGCTGTAGCGCTTAACCACTACGCCACCACCAGGGTTTAAAAAGATAATGTGGTATTATAAACAACTTTATATCAATACCTTTGAAAATTTGAGTGAAATAGACAAATGGTTAGAAAAGTGTAGTTTACAGTACCTGGAACAATAAAAATTAGAAAAGATGAATAGATCTAAAACATTTAAAGAGATACAGTAAGTTAAAAACTTTCCACACAACTCAAAAATCCAATTTAAAGAATTTAACAACAAAATCCAATTATACTGAAAAAATAACTGAAACAGAGAGAGATAAATAAATTACATAAGATCAAAGAGATATTGAGTGTCAGAGCCCAGATTTAACTGAGAATGCTTTTAATCGATACAGTCATTGGCTCTATATCATTTGATCTAGGCACAAAAATGATCAATCAACACTGATTGCAGTATCACCTAAGTTACTATAAAATACAAGGGAAGGAATATTGAAGATTAGGAAGTCTAAATTCTCCATTTTCAGATGATACAAATGAGTACCTCAGGTGTTAATTCCATATTACATGTAAAGTTACTCACAGAGATAGTACCAAAGATTGACTGGAATTTAGTGTTTGTGATTTCACTGGATTTCATTATAGGGTGTCTCTGAGTCAGAATCCACTCAATGGCAATGGTTTTTTGTTTGTTTGTTTTTTTAAATGTAAACTTGACTGAGACAATGGAGGCTGTGTAGTAATCAATGCCTCAAAATCTCCTCTCCCAACAATACGAAATAGCTTCACTATGACAAAAATTCTACAGAAAACCACACTCACAGCATTAATTGATGACAGATTTTATCTAACTACAAAATAACTGTGAGTAAAACAAACAAAAAACATTCACTAAATTCCTGCACTGTGATTCCTCATTATTCACTCCTCTCCTGCCACGCTGTAAGAATTTCCTTCTAGAAAAGGCAGAGTGAAAAAATTCACAGGAAAGTAAAAGCTTTACTAACAAAGGTTGAGTTGCAATGGCCACCAGAAAAATTAAAGCCACCTAAAATATTGTCTTAGTCATCTAATGTTACTATAACAGAGATACCACAAGTGGATGGCTTTAACAAAGAGAAATTTATTTCTTCACAGTAAAGTAAGCTAAAAGTCCAAATTCAGGGCATCAGCTCCAGGGAAAGGCGTTCTCTCTCTGTCAGCCTTCTCATCAATGTTCCCCTGGACTAGGAGCTTCTCTGTGCAGGGACTCCGTGTCCAAAGGATATGCTCTGCTCCCAGCACTGCTTTCTTGGTGGTATGAGTTCCCTCTGTCTCTCTGCTCACTTCTCTCTTTTATATCTCAAGAGATTGCCTCATGACACAATCCTATCTTGTAGATTGAATCCTGCCTTACTAACACAACTGCCACCCATCCTCCTTCATTAACATCATAGAGGCAGAATTTATAGGAAAATCACACAACACAGGGAATCATGGCCCAGCCAAACTGATACACACATTTCTAGGAGGACATAATTCAATCCATGACATTCCACCCTTTGGTCTCCCAAAAAATCACATCTTTGCAACATGCAAAACATATTCACCTCATCATAGCATAGCAAAAGTGTTAACTCCAAGTCCAAAATCCAAAAATTCCCCTTTATCTGTGAAATCTAGAATACAAGTTATCTGCTTCCAAAGGTACAACGGCAGAACAGGCACAAGCTAGACATTTCCATTACCGATGGGAGAAACTGGAGGAAAAGAAGGGATAACAGGCACCGAGCAAGTCAGCAGAATGCATTACATTAGCCCTCAAGTCTTTGAAAATAATCTTCTGTTCTCTCAGACCATTTATACAATGACCATGCCCTCCAGACTCTAGGTATTGGCCACTGTCTCCAGATTCTGAATGGAGGCCTCTCAGTCCTGGGCTTCAGCTCCTCATTCAAGG
The DNA here is from genome assembly GCA_030035585.1 of Dugong dugon. NCBI lineage: Eukaryota > Metazoa > Chordata > Mammalia > Sirenia > Dugongidae > Dugong > Dugong dugon. Next base: position 191,497,128 of record CM057463.1, on the reverse strand, counting down.
CCCACTGGGACAGCAACTCTGCTCCCTCGGCTTTAGGCATACCATTCATTCTCCTGGTCCATTTGAGTGGCAACTCCCCCCTTAGAAACACGAGAGGCCATGGCTCCACCCTTTGAAACTTCTGAGGTCATGGCCATACTTTTTGAGAATGAGGCAGCTTGGCTTCTTGTGTCCTTTGTCTCTTCAGCTTCTGTTTCCTGGTTCCTTGGCCTCTTGGACCCTCAGGCCTCATGCCTGCATCTGCCCTGCTGAAGTAAGTGTTCCAAAGCTCTGTAGCTCCACCAATAAGTGCCCAGAGGCACCCCAGTCCACCAGGAAGCCTCCTGCACACAGGCAGTCAGCTCTCTCGCTCCATGGGTCAGCTCCCGTGCTGTCTCACACTGGTCTCCCGGTTCTGCTGCTGCTGGTTCTCTTCTGCTGCCACGCCCTATCCATTCAGTTTCAAAACCACTTCCACATCTTAGGTATCTGTTAGAGCAGCACCCCACTGTCTCAGTACCAAATGTCTTAGGCCAGGTTCTCAAGTCCCAAGAACCAGAGATGAGATGACAAGAAGCAGCTGCTGGGTCTGGAACAAGCCAAAAACATTGGCAAGGTGAGCAGGAAGGAAGTAGCTGGTGGAGGGTGGAGAGATGAAGGCTGAGGGGTGTCTGAACTTGCTATACTAACAGAAAGCAGAACATTAAGCTAGAAATCCTATAAAACACACTAGTATCAAAAAAAATTAACAAAATTAAAGTTTTTAGAGAATTGTGGCAGAAAATCCAGAAGATAAATTTCACACAAATCAACTCAGGAATTACCACCTCTCCTCCCAAAAAAAACCATGAAGCAGAAGAAGAATATATCACAATGAAATATACACCAACAAGCACTTGAGGATATGAAAAACTACCTTGAATCAGATCCAGTGTATCATAAGATGTATCAAGTAACAAAAAAGACCTCTAAATAAATAATACAAATGAACAAGATCTAAATAAAAGATAGAAGATCTAAAAAACATACTTAAATAAGGTAGATATTATGGATAGATATTGAATGCTACACCTTGATAATAGAGAATAAATCTTCTTAAATGCCCACGACATATTTACAGTGGATTCTATATCAGGTTATAAAGAAAACATCAGTAGCTTTCATCAAGTAGGAATGTTGAAAATAATACTCTTTGATCACAATGCAATATAGACAGAATTTATTAGCAAAAACAAAACAAATAAAAAAATAGAAAAAAGAAAAGACCCTTCAATAGGAAATCTAAAAAAAAATCTCATATTAAATAAACTCCTGGGTGAATGGAGAAATATAAACTGAGCTTAAAGAATTAAAAATAAATAAATAAATAACAATGAAAACACAACAAATCGGAATCTATGTGATATACTTAAAGAAATAATCAGAAAAAAATTCATTGCCCTATATACTTTTAGGAGTACTGGATGGTGCAAATGACTAAGTGCAAAAGGTTGGTGGTGCAAACCAAGAGGCACCTCAGAAGTAAGGCCTGGCGATCTGTTTCCAAATGGTCACAGCATTGAAAACCCTATTAAGTGGTTCTAACCTGCACACACGGGGTTGCCGTAGTCAAAATTGACACAATAATAACTAACAACAACAACAACAAAGCACTTTTACCAATAAAAAAGAATATAAATGAAAATTTAAATTTCTAGCTCAATAAACTAGAAAATAACAACAAAGTAAACAAAACAACTAACAAATAGAGCGTTAGCTAACTTAAGAAAAAAAGGAAGAAAATGCAACTATGCAAAGTAAGAAATAAGGGAAAATAACCACTGAAACAAGGCATTTTAAAAGCTAACAAAAGACTACTTTGTAGACTTAAATGCAAATAAATGTAAAAACCTAAACATAATCAATAAAGCCCCAGAAAGAGGCAAAGCCAATGTGCTGCCCTAGACAGACACATCATGACATCCCTCTGCAGCAAAGACCGAAAAACTAAGTAAAACAGATACGGATGTCAATCCTGGAACCCTAAGCATCAAATGAAGGGATAAAGAACGAGATCAAATACCGCATGGAAGAAGAAACTGAAGGAAAACAGAGAACGAGGAGAGAAACAGAGTGGAAGTACCCTGCCATCTAACACAGCACAGCATTGCCATCTTGGAACACAACCAGCAACGGCCTTGGACAGGGAGTATGGGAAAGCAAGTTCATGGAGCTCCCAACATGAGACAGAGCACCTGATAACGAGACAAACATGCTTTCCCAACCCTCACTCTTCTGCCCCATACACCTCCTCCAACCCTTCCCAATGGACAATGCCATGCCACTCAACTAGAGAGTTACCAGCCAGCCATCACGCCAGGTCTGCCTCTCCCCGCCCGCCACCCCCTGCCACACCATTTTTTAAATTATTTTTTCCTTTTCTTTCTCCCTTACACCTAGCACAATATGCCACTCCAACCCCTCCCAACAGGCCAAGCCACGGCAGTCAGCTAGAGGGCTACTGGTCTGCTGCCACCCTAGGTCTGCTCTTCCCCCACCCATGGCTCACACTGTGCCATTTTTTCCCTTTCTTTTCTTTCTCCCTCCCACCTAGACCTGTACAACACCTACCCCCTTTACCAGCAGGCTATAATGCACACTTGCAGCTACAGATCCACAGGGCTGCAACTTTCTACCTCCCACCTAGCCCCATATGCCACCTTCCTCCCCTTCCTGCCAGCCCCTGGTCCGCCCTGTCCCCACCTTCCAGCTACACTTTTTTTCTTTCTCTCTTTTCTTTGTTCCCCCCACATAGCCCCATATGCCACCCCCTTCACTGGCCGCCATGGTTGGAGTGTCCCCAGCTCCACTACAAAGGGCTTGCTCTGCCCTTCCCATCCCACCACTCGACCAGCTACTTAATGGAAGAAAGTGAGCCTGTACCACTCCCCATTCAACACCCCCACCCCCACCTGGCAAGGAGCTATGAGTGCTCTCACACTGTTGAAAGAACATCAGGAGGCAGACAGCAACTACCCAGTCTACCGTCAGCCACCTTGACAAACCAATGTACAGTGAAGCAAGCTCACCCTGCCTGCTGCTGCCCTGCCCACCCAGACAAACTGGTGAGAGCTATTGTGCCCACAAATGAGCAGCAGCAAAGCATGCCTGGCCTGCCCACACTGACATATCAAATCAAAACAAGAAACAGGATGAAACAAACAAACATACTAACAATGAATAAAGAAAATAATACCTTAATGTCTCAAAGACAGCAAAAAATATCAAAACATAAAAAAGCAAGATGAGATTGCTCCAGCAAACAAACAAAATAAAGAAAAAGATAACCTTCTGGTAGCAGAAAAAAGCAGTGGAACTACCTTACATGGAATTCAAAAGACTAATATTTAGGGCTCTGCAAGAGAATAGGAAAGTGGTCAAAGAAAAACACTGATAAAAGCAAGGAAAAAATAGATGAAATCATGGAAAACACAGATAAAGCAATAGAAGAATTCAGGAAAATAATACAAAAACAAAACATCAAAATAAATAAACAATTAGAAATCATACCAACAACTAGAAATCCAAAAGATAAGCAACAAAATTTTTAAAACCGGCAACTCAATAGAAGGTCTTAGAAGCAAATTTGAAAAAAATGGAAGAAAGAATCAGTGAAGTTAAAGACAAATACATGGACACAATTTCTTTGACGAAATATCAGAGAAAAGAATGAAGAAAACCTAAGAATTATGTGGGACACAATCAAGAGCAAAAATTTGCATGTGATCAGAATTCCAGAACAGGGGGGAAAATGAAAAACACAGAGAAAACTGTTGAAGATTTTCCAGCAGAAAGATTCCCAAGTATCATTAAAGATGAAAAACTGATAATCCAAGAAGCTCAATGAACCCCATGTAGGATAGACCTCCAAAAAAGTCACCGAGACATGATACTACATTTGCCAATGCAAAGACAAAGAAAGTATCCTGACAGCAGCTCAAGAAAAATGAAAAGTCACTTACAAAGGGGAAAAAAATAAGACTAAGTTGTGATAACTTGGCAGAAACTATGCAGGTAAGCAGACAATAGGATGACAAAACGCTGAATGAAAGAAACTGCCAACCAAGAGTAATATACCCTGCAAAACTCTCACTCTAATATGATGGTGAAATCAGGAGATTTCCAGATAAACACAAATTAATAAAACTCATAAAAACCAAACCAAACTTGCAAGAAATATTAAAGGGAGTCTTTCAGCTAGAAAACCAACAACATCAGAAAACAACTGGAGTCTAGGACACAAGACAGCATCAGCCAGATACCAACTTAGATTAAGAACTCTCAATGATAAAATAAAGACAAAAGACTTAAAACAAGGAAACAGAGACAACAATCTGTAAATGATGACAACAACAAAACTGTAACAGAGGGAATAGAGGTGGGGCCAAGATGGCAGAGTAGCCAGATGCTTCCTGTCGTCCCTCTTACAACAAAGACCAAAAAAACAAGTGAATCGATCATATATGATAATCTAGGAGCCCTGAACATCAAAGGCAAAGTTGAGGAATCAGACTGAGTGGCAGTGGGACAGAGAGACGTTCAGAAGCAGCGCGGAGTTGCCAGACCTGACCCGGCGGGAGCGAGGGCCCTTCAGCCCGGATCAGCTCATGGGTGAGCAGTCAGGCAGGCAAGAAGCAGTGCTTGGGAGGTGTTTTCCACATTGGGAGAAACCCAGAGGCAGTCTATTTGGCCATCCATAAACAGTGAGAGGCACCTCGATTGGCGAAAGATAAGTATTTGCATCTGGCCAACTGCGTGGATCAAAAACAACCCCCTTATGGAAAAACTTCTCTCCCATTAACCTCCCCACTCCCTACTCTGCACTGGGTCCCGGACGAGCTTCAGCAGTTGCCAAGTCCCCTGGGCTGGGAGTAGGAGCTGTCACAGGCAATGAGCCATTCTCCTGGCCTTGGAGAGTGAACGAATTATCAAATAGGGGAAAAAATAATCTCCCAGCTCTCCTAAGCCAGGAATTCAGGGTAGGCACAGCTCCTTTGCCTACGCACGCACAGACATAAGGGATCCATGGACTTTCAGTGTCTTTCCCCCTGCATAGATTTGTATGGGCCCATTTCAACAGTGTAGGCCCTCATTACCGCAGTACTACAGGGTATATACCTGAAGGCTAACTTCAACTGTTTCAGCTGTGAAGTGGCAGGTTAGTGACATTTGACACTGCTCTGCCCATTAAGCAGGGTCTTCACCTACCCACATCAGGGCCTGAGGACTGGTGCCTCCACCATGCCACCTAGCCACCTGCAACAGACACCCAAGAATAAGAGATGCCCCCCAGTCCTTACAGCCAACAGCACTAGGTGCTCATAATCCGACTGCAAAACCTACCCATCTACATGCTCTAGGGAACAGGAACACTCTTTCCTCCTGGACACTCGGTGGTGGCTGTAGGCACACTGCGTTGCACAGTCTGTGTTCCCCTGCTGCAGCTGGATTCCTGTGCCTACACCAATCTCCTATGCCTGTCCAGAACAGTAGGTGAGAGCCTGCACCACACACACTTGATGGCCGACCACCTGGACACCTGAGGTGAATCTATACAAGAGGAGTGGGCAGACACCTCAGCTCACATAGTTAGTGGCAGGTCTGGCCAGCTGCTGGCAGGACATTGGAGCTTCAGGGGTGCTGGTGACTAGGCTAGCTCACATGAGCAGACTATTTGGGCATATTGAAACAAAACAAAAAAAGAAGCCAGGACACAATAAGCAAACATAAAATAAATGAATATAATAACTTACTGATGGCTCAGAGACAACAGTCAATATCAAATCACATAAAGAGGCAGACCATGATGGCTTCGGCAAGCTCCCACTATAAAGAATCTAGAAATTTTCCAGAGGAAGAAAATTTCTTGAATTCACCAGAGGCAGAATACAAAAGATTAATATACAGAACTCTTCAAGAGATTAGGAAGGAAATTAAGCAAACCACAGAAAATGCAATAGAGGAACTTAAGAATATTAAAGAAGAGCATAAGGACAAATTTAACAAGATGCAAGAATCCATAGACAGCAATCAGAAATCCAGAAGATTAACAATAAAATTTCAGAATAAGACAACTCAATAGAAAGTCATAGGAGCAGAACTGAGGCAATGGAACTCAGAATTAGTGAGATGGATGATAAAGCACTTGACACCAACTTATAATCCAGTAAAAGAATTTTAAAAAAATGAAGAAACCCTAAGAATTATGTGGGACTCTATCAAGAGGAATAACCTACGAGTTAATTGGAGTACCAGAACAAAGGGGGATAACAGAAAATACAGAGAGAATTGTTGAAGATTTATTGGCAGAAAACTTCCCTGATATCATGAAAGATGACAAGATATCTATCCAAGATGCTCAACGAACACCATATAAGGTAGATCCCAAAAGAAAGTCACCAGAACATATCAAACTTGCCAAAACCAAAGATAAAGAGAGAATTTTAAGAGTGGCTAGGGATAAATGAAAAGGCATCTACAAAGAAGAGTCAGTAAGAATAAGCTCGGACTATTCAGCAGAAACCATGCAAGCAAGAAGGCAATGGGATGACATATATAAAGCCTTGAAGAAAAAAAACTGTCACCCAAGAATTATATGTCCTTCAAAACTGTCAAATATGATGGTGAAATTAGAGTATTTTCATATAAAGACAAGTTCAAGGAATTTGCAAAAACCAAACCAAAATTATAAGAAATGCTAAAGGGAGTCCTCCAGTTAGAAAATCAGTAACATCAGATAACAACCCAAGACTAGAACACAGGACAGAGCAACCAGATATCAACACAGATAGGGAAGTCACAAATACAAACCAAAGCTAAAACACTGAAAATAAGGAAACAGATGTCAATGTGTAAAAGATGACAACATAAAAACAAAAAAGAGGGACTTAAAAATGTAGACATAGATTTTTCATATGGAGAGGAAATCAAGGCAATATAAAGAAATAGAAGACTGGTATAAACTTCAAAAATAGGGATAAATATTAAGCTAACCACAAAGGAAACTAACAATCCTACAAGTCAAAAGAAAAATATAAAGACTCAGCAAACACAAAATAAACAACAATGAAAAAGATGAAAAGAAAATACATAAAGAGAAATGACTCAGCACAAAAAATCAAGTGGAACAAAGAAACTGTGAACAACACACAAAAAAAGACTTCAAAATGACAGCACTAAACTCACACCTATCAAAATCACGCTGAATTTAAATGCACTAAATGCACCAATAAAGAGACACAGAGTGGCAGATTGGATTAAAAAACACGATCCATCTAAATGCTGCCTACAAGAGACACACCTTAGACTTAAAGACACAAACAAACTGAAACTCAAAGGACAGAAAAAAATATATCAAGCAAACAACACTCTAAAAAGAGCAGGAGTGGCAATATAAATCTCTGACAAAATAGACATTAATGAAAAATCCACCACAAAGAGTAGGGAAGGGCACTACATAATGAGTAAATGCTCAAAACACCAGGAGGACATAACTATAATAAATATTTACGTACACAATGACAGCTCTCCAAAATACATAAAACAAACTCTAACAGCATTGAAAAGAAAGATAGACAGCTCCACAATAGTAGTAGGAGACTTCAACACACCACTTTTGGTGAAGGACAGAACATCCAGAAAGAAGCTCAGTAAAGACACGGAAGATCTAAATGCTACAATCAACCAACCTGATCTCATAGACATATACCAAACACTCCACCCAACAGCAGCCAAGTATACTTTCTTTTCCAACCCACAAGGAACATTCTCCAGAATAGACCACATACTAGGACATAAAGAAACACTTAACAAAATTCAAAACATCGAAATATTACAAAGAATCTTTTCTGACCATAAAGCCATAAATGTAGAAATCAACAACAGAAAAAGCAAGGAAAAAAATCAAACACATGGAAACTGCACAAAACCTTGCTCAAAAACTACTGAGTTATAGAAGAAATTAAGGATGGAACAAAGAAATTCATAGAATCAGACGAGAATGAAAACACATCCTACCAGAACCTTTGGGACACAGCAAAAGCAGTGCTCAGAGGTCAGTTTATAGCAAGAAATGCACACATCAAAAAAGAAGAAAGGGTCAAAATCAAAACATTAACCCTACAACTGAAACAAGTAGAAAGAGAGCAGCAAATGAAGATTTGGGCATTGGTAGAAAGGAAATAATAAGAATTAAAGCAGAATTAAATGAAATAGAGAATAGAAAAACAATTAAAAGAGTTAAAAAGACCAAAAGCTAGTTCTTTGAAAAGATCAACAAAATGGATAAACCATTGTCCAAACTGACAAAAGAAAAACAGGAAAGAAAGCAAATAACCCATATAAGATATGACACGGGTGATATCACAACAGACCCAACTGAAATTAAAAGAATCACAAGAGAATAAAATGAAAAATTGTACTCTAACAAATTTGAAAACCTAGAAGAAATGGACAAATTTCTATAAACCCACTACCTTCCTAAACTAACACAAACAGAGGTAGAACAACTAAATAAACTCATAACAGAAGAGATTGAAAACCTAATTACAAAAACTCCCAACAAAAAAAAATCCCTGGCACGGACAGCTTCACTGGAGAATTCTACCAAACATTTGAAGAAGCATTAATACCACTACTACTAAAGGTATTTCAGAGCATAGAAAAGGTTGGAATACTCCCAAACTCATTCTATCAAGCCAGCATAACGCTGATACCAAAACCAGGTAAAGACTCCACAAAAAAAGAAAATTACGTACCAGTATCCTTCATGAACATTGATGTAAAAATGCTCAACAAAATTCTAGTCAATAGAATTCAATAACGTATCAAAAAAGTAACTCACCATGATCAAGTGGGATTTACACCAGGTATGCAGGGATGATCCAACATTAGAAAAACAAACGATGTAATCCATCACATTAATGAAACAAAACACAAGAACCACAGGATCTTATCAATCAATGCAGAAAAGGCATTTGACAAAGTCCAACACCAACTCATGATAAAAACTATCAACAAAATAGGAATAGAAGAGAAATTCCTCAATAAAATTAAGGGCATTTATAGAAAGCCAACAGCCAACATCATCCTAAATGGAGAGACTTTGAAAGCATTTCTCTTGAGAACGGGAACCAGACAAGGATGCCTTTTATCACCACTCTTATTCAACACTGTGCTGGAGGTCCTAGCCAAAGCAATTAGGCTAGAAAAAGAAATAAAGTGCATCCAGATTGGTAGGGAAAAAGTAAAAGAATCTGTATTTGCAGATGATATGATCTTATACACAGAAAACCCCAAAGAATCCAAAAGAAAACTACCAGAACTAATAGATTTCAGCAAATTTTCAGGATACAAGACAACATACAAAAATCAGTTGGATTCCTCTACTCCAACAAAAAGAACTTCGAAGAGGAAATCACCAAATCAATACCATTTACAATAGCCCCCATAAAGATAAAATACTTAGAAATAAATCTGACCAGAGACATTAAAGACCTATACAATGAAAACTACAAAAATACTACTGCAAGAAAACAAAAGAGACCCGTATTAGTGGAAAAACATACTTTGCTCATGGATAGGAAGAATCAACATTATGAAAATGCCAATTCTACCCAAAGCAATCTATAGATACAATGCAATCCCAATCCAAATTCCACCGGCATTTTTTAATGAGATGGAGAAACAAATCACCAACTTCATACGGAAAGGGAAGAGTAAACAAAGCACTACAAGAAAAAGAACAAAGTGGGAGCCCTCACACTACTTGGTTTTAGAACCTATTATACCGCTACAGTCGTCAAAACAGCCTGGTACTGGTACAACAACAGATACATAGACCAATGGAACAGAATTGAGAATTCAGACATAAATTCATCCACCTATGAGCAGCTGATATTTGACAAAGGCCTAAAGTCAGTTAATTGGGGAAAAGATATTCCCTTTAACAAATGGTGCTGGCATAACTGGATATCCATCTGCTAAAAAACAAAATAAGACCCATATCTCACACTATGCACAAAAACTAACTCAAATTCAACCAAAGACCTAAATACAAAATCAAAAACTATAATTATCACAGAAGAAAAAATAAGAACAATGCTAGGAGCCCTCATACATTGCATAAACAGAATATGAACCATAAGTAACAATGCACAAGCACCAGAAGAGAGACTAGATAACTGGGAGCTCCTAAAAATCAAACACCTATGCTCATCAAAAGACTTCATCAAAAGAGTAAAAGGACAACCTACAGACTGGGAAAAAAGTTTTGGCTATGACAAATCTGATCAGCATCTAATCTCTAAAATCTACAAGATACTGCTAAACCTCAACAACAAAAAGACATATAACCCAATTAAAAAATGGGCAAAGGATATGAACAGGTATTTTGCCAAAGAAGACATTCAGACTGTTAACAGACACATGAAAAAATGATCATTAGCCATTAGAGAAATGCAAATCAAAACTACAATGAGATACCATCTCACCCCAACAAGGCTAACATTAATCCAAAACACAAAATAATAAATGCTGGAGAGGTTGTGGAGAGACTGGAACACATATACACTGTTGGTAGGAATGTAAAATGGTACAACCACTTTGGAAATTGATTTGGTGCTTCCTTAGAAAGGTAGAAATAGAAGTACCATATGATCCAGCAATACCGCTCCTTGGAATATACCCTAGAGAAATAAGAGCCGTCACACGAACAGATATATGCACACCCATGTTCATTGCAGCACTGTTCACAATAGCAAAAAGATGGAAACAAGCTAGGTGCCCATCAACAGACAAATAGATAAACAAATTATGGTATATCCGCACAACAGACTACTACGCAACGATAAAGAACAATGATGAAGCCGTGAAACATCTTATAACATGGAGGAATCTGTAGGGCATTATGCTGAGTGAATTTAGTCAGTCACAGAAAGACAAATATTGTATAAGACCACTATTATAAGAACTCAAGAAATGGTTTAAACACAGAAGAAAACATTCTTTGATTGTTACAAGGGCAGGGGGAGTGAGGGTGAGGGTTATTCACTAAGGAGATAGTAGACAAGAATTATCTTAGGTGAAGGGAAGGACAGCACACACTACAGCGGAAGCCAGCACAGCAGGACTAAACCAAAGCTAAGAAGTTTCCTGAATACAATCAAACACTTCGAGAGACAGAGTAGCAGGGATGGGAGTCTGGGGACCATGCTTTCAGGGGACATCTAGGTCAATTGGCATAACAAAGTTTATTAAGAAAATGTTCTGCATCCTACTTTGGTGAGTGGCGTCTTGGGTCTTAAAAGCTTGCAAGTGGCCATCTAAGATGCATCAATTGGTCCCAACCACCTGGAGTAAAGGAGAATTAAGAATACCAAAGACACAAGGAAAGTATGAGCCCAAGAGACAGAAAGGGCCACATAAACCAGAGACTTCATCAGCCTGAGACCAGAAGAACTAGATGGTTCCCAGCTACCACCAATGACCACCCTGACAGGGAACACAACAGAGAGTCCTTGATGGAACAGGAGAAAGGTGGGTGCATAACTCAAATTCTAGTAAAAAGATCAGACTTAATGGTCTTAGACTGGAGGAACTCCAGAAAGCATGGTCCTCGGACTCTCAGTCAGCCCAGAATTAAACAATTTATGAAGCCAACTCTTCAAACAAAGATCGGACTGGACTATGGGACATAAAATGATACTCATGAAGAGTGTGCCTCTTAGCTCAAGTAGATACATGAGACTAAATGGACAGCTTCTGTCTGGAAGTGAGATGAGAAGGCAGACAGTGTTGGGAGCTGGTTGAATGGAGATGAAAAATCACAGGTGGAAAGGAGGAGTGTGCTGTCACAGTATAGGGAGGGCAATTAGGGTCACATAACAATGTATGTATAAATTTTTGTACAAGAGACTAACTTGAAATGTAAACTTTCACTTAAACTACAACAATAAACAAAAAAGGGGGGAATAAACGGTGTATGTATAGAACTTTGAAATGTACAGGAAGTCAAGACAGTATCAAGTAATAAAATACTGGTTCAAACTTAGGAAGATAAGGGTAAATTTCAAGGTAACCATGAAGGAAGCTAACAAACCTACTAATTAGACTAAAAACAGAGAAAAACATAGTGTCAGTGAACACAAAATCTATAATAATGAGAGCAAAGAAAAGAAAATCCACAAAAGAAAAAAAAAAAAAGAAACTCAGCACAGGAAAATAAAAGGAACAAAGAAAATGTCAGTAACTCCTCCCCCCCCCAAAAAAAAAAACACAACAATGAGATAGCAATAAACTCATACCTATTGATAACCACAGTGAATGTAGATGACTTAAATGCAACTGTAAATAGAGAGAGGCAGAATGAATGATGAAGCACGAACCATCATTATGCTATCTACAAGAGACATACCTTAGACACAAAGACATAAATATGTTAAAAATAAAGGATGGAAAAAATATATCAAACAAACATTAACAAAACAAAGTTAGGAGTGGCAACACTAATCTGAGATAAAATAAACTTTAAGACAAAATATACAAGGAAGGACATTATATTGATTAAAAGGACAAAAAGACATAAGCTTAATAAATATCTATGAACTCAATGACAGGGCTCCAAAAATACATAAAACAAACTCTAATAGCACTGAAAAGAGAAGCAGACAGTTCCACAACACTAGTAGGAGACTTTAGCACACCACTCTATGTAATGGCCAGAACATCTAGAAAGAAACTCAACAAGGATACAGAAGAGCATCAGGCTAAAATCAACCAACTTGACCTCATAGACATATACAGAACACTCCACCCAACAGCAGCAAAGTATACTGTCTTTTCCAAGAACACATGGAACATTCTAAAGAGTAGATCACATTTTTGGACACAAAGCAACCCTCAAGAAATCCAAAACATCAAAATAATAGAAAGCATTCTTTCTGATCACAACTTCATAAAAGTAGAAATCAATAACAGGAAGAGCAAGGCAAATAAATCAAATATATGGAAAGTGAATAACAGCTTGCTTAAAAACAACTGGGTAATAGAAGAAATCAAAGAAATAAAAATTAACAGAATCAAATAAGAATGAAAACACATCATACTGAACTTTGGAACACAACAAAAACAATGCTCAGAGGACAATTTGTGGCAGTAAATGCACACATCAAAAAAAAGAACAGGCAAAATCAAAACGTTAACCCTAAAATTCTAATGAATAGAAAGAGAACAGCAAAAGAATCCCACAGTCACCAAGAGAAAGGAAATAATAAAGATTAGAGCAGAAATAAATGAAATACAGAACAGAAAAATAATAGAAAGAATCAACAAGACAAAAAGTTGGTTCTTTGAAAAGATCAACAAAATCGACTAGCCTTTTGCCAAACTGACAAAAGAAAAACAAGAGAGAACAAATAATCCAAACAAGACACGAGATGGGGGACATTACAACAGACCCAGCTGAAATAAAAAGGTTCATAAGAATATGACGAAAAATTGTATTTCAACAAAGCTGAGAAATGGACAAATTTCTACCTAAACTAACACAAGCTGAGATAGAAAATATGAACAGAACAATAACAAAAGCAGAGATTTAAGAGGTATTTTCAAAAAATTCCCAATTTAAACAAAAAAAAAAAAAGCCCTGGCTCACATGGCTTCACTGGATAATTCTACCAAACATTCAGAGAAGAGCTCAGACAGAACTACTTAAACTGTTTCAGAGCATATATAATGAAGGAATACTCTGGAATTCATTTTCTGAAGCCAGCATAACCCTGATACCAAAGCCAGGCATAGACACTCCAAAAAAAGAAAATTGCAGATACATATTTCTCATGAATATAGATACAAAAATTCTCAACAAAATTCTAGCCAATAGAATTCAGCATTGTATCAAAAAAAAAAACACACAACATATAATACAAGTGGTGTGGGATCAAGTAGGATTCATACCAGGTATGCAAGCATGGTTCAACATTAAAAAGTCAATCAATGTAATCAACCACACAAATAGAACAAAAGAAAAGAATCACATGATCATCTCAATTGATGCAGAAAAAGCATGTGAGAAAATCTATCTTGGATTGAATTGTGTCCCCCAGAAATATGTGTATCAAATGGGCTAAGTCATGATTCCCAGTATTGTGTGACAGTCCACCATTTTGTCATCGGATGTGATTTTCCTACATGTTGTAAATCCTACCTCTATGATGTTAAAGAGATGGGATTAGTGGCAGTTATGTTAATGAGGTACAATTCAATTGACAAGATTAGATTGTGTTTTAAGCCAATCTCTTTTGAGATATAAATGGGAGAAGTGAGCAGAGAGACATGGGGATCTTATAACACCAAGAAAGATGCACTGGGAGTGTAGTGTGTTCTTTGGACCTCAGATCCCTGCACTGAGAAGCTCCTCGATGAGCGGAAGGTTGATAACAAGGATCTTCGTCCAGAGCCAACAGAGAAAGCCTTCCCCTGGAGCTGGCACCCTGAATTTGGACTTCTAGCGTCCTAGACTGTGAGAGAATAAATTTCTCTTTGTTAAAGCCATCCACTTGCAGTGTTTCTGTTATAGCAGCACTAGATAACTAAGACAAAGTCCAACACCCATTCCTGATAAAAACCCACAATAAAATAGGAATAGAAGGGAAATTCCTCAACATAATAAAGGGCATGTATGCAAAACCAACAGCCAACATCATTCTCAATGGAGAGAGGCTAAAAACATTCCCTCTGAGAATAGGAACAAAACAGGAATTCCCTTTATCACCATTCCTATTTAACATTGTGCTGGAAGACCTAGCTAGAGCAATAAGGCAAGAAAAAGAAATAAATAGCATCAAAACTGGAAAGGAAGAAATGAAACTATCCCTATTCCCAGATGATATGATCCTACACATAGAGAATACCAAAGATTTCAGTAGAAAACTGCTGGAACTAATAGAAAGATTCAGCAGAGTAGTAGGATACAAGATCAATGTACAAAAATCAGTTAGATTCCTATACACCAACAAAGAGAACTTCAAAAAGAAAATCAGGAAAACAACATCACTTATAATATCCCCTAAAAAGATAAAATACTTAGGAATAAATCTAACCAGGGAAGGAAAAGACTAATACAAAGAGAACTACAAAACACTGCTGAAAGAAACCAAGAGTCCTGCATAAGTGGAAAAACATACCATGCTCACAAGACTCAATATTGTGAAAATGTCAATCCTACCCAAAGCAATCTACAGATATAATACAATCCCAATCCAAATACCAACAGCATTCTTTAGAGAGATGGAAAAACTAATCACCAACTTTATATGGAAAAGAAAGAGGCTTTGGACAAGCAAAGCATTACTGAAGAAAAAGAACAAAGCAGGAGGCCTCCAAGTACCTGATCTCAGAACCTAGTATACAAGCATGGTAGTCAAAACAGCCAGTTACCGGTACAATGACAGATGCATTGACCAATGGAACATAATCAAGAACCCAGACGTAAATCCATCCACCGATGGTCAGCTAATCTTTGACAATGGACCATAGTTTGTTAAATGGGGAAAAGACAGTCTTTTCACAAATGGCAAAATTGGATGCATAGCTGTGAAAAAAAAGAAACAGGACCCATACCTCACACCAGACACAAAAACTAATTCAAACTGGATCAAAGACCTAAATATAAAACCTAAAATGATGAACATCATGGAAGAAAAAAACAGGGACAACACTATGGGCTCTAACACATGGTGTAAATACAATACAAACCATAACTAACAATGCACAAACATCAGAAGATAAACTAGATAACTGGGAGCTCTTAAAAATTAAACCTTACACTTATCAAAAGACTTCATCAAAAGAGTAAGAAAAGAACCTACAGACTGGGAAAAAATTTTGGCTATGACATATCCGACAAGAGTCTAATCTATAAAATCTATAAAATCTATAATATACTTCAACACCTGAACAACAAAAAGACAAATTACCCAATTAGAAAATGGGCAAAGGATATGAACAGACATACCACCAAAGAAGACACTCAGGTGGCTCACAGATACATAAGGAAATGCTGGCGATCATTAGCTACTAGAGAAATGCAAATCAAAACTACAATGAGATACCATCTCACCCCCAACATTATTGGCACTGATTTAAAAAAAAGAAAATAGCAAATGTTGGAAAAGTTTCAGGGAGATTGCAACTCTTATGCACTGTTGGTGGGAATGTAAAATGGTACAACCACTATGGAAAACATTATGGTACCTCCTTAAAAAGCTAGAAATAGAAATACCATATGATCCAGCAATCCCACTCCTAGGAATATATCCTACAGAAATAAGAGCCATCACATGAATAGACATATGCACACTGATGTTCCCTGCAGCACTGGTCACAATAGCAAAAAGATGGAAACAACCTAAGTGCCCATCAACAGATGAAACGCTAAACAAATTATGGTACATACTTACAATGGAATACTAGGCAATGATAAAGAACAATGCTGAATCTGTGAACTATCTCACAATGTGGATGAATCTGGAGGGATTATGCTCAGGGAAATAAGTCAATCACAAAAGAACAAACATTATACAAGACCACTGTTTTAAAAACCCAAGGAAAGGTTTACAACAGAAACCTTTTGATGGTTGGGGGCGGGGCAGAGAAATCACTAACTAGCTAGTAGACAAATAGTAACTTTGGTTTAGGGAGAGACGACTCAAAATATAGGGGAAATCAGCACAACTTGACCAAGGCAAAGCCATAGAAGCTTCCTAGACACCTCCAAACACCTTGAGAGACCAAGTTGCTAGGTACTGGGGACCATGGTCTCAGGGAAAATCTAGGTCAAGTGGCATGATACAGCTCATAAAGAAAATGTTTTACATCTTACTTTGGTAAGTAACGTCTGGGGTCTTAAAAGCTTGGGAGTGGCCATCTAAGATCCACCCATTGGCCCCAGAACTTTCAGAGCAAAGGAGAATGAAGAAAACCAAAGACATAAGGAAAATATTAGCCCAAAGGACTAAAGAATCACACGAAGAAGAGCCTCCACCAGCCTGAGCCCAGAAGAACTAGATGGTGCCTGGCTACCACCACTGACCGCTCTGACAAGGATCACAATAGAGGGTCCTGGACAAAGTGGGAGAAAAATATAGAACAAAATTCAAATTCACAAAAAAAGACCACACTTACTGGTCTGAAGCTACTGGAGAAACCACCAGACTATGGCCCCAGACATAGAACTGAAGCCACTCCCGAAGTTCACCTTTCAGCCAAAGATTAGACAGGCCTATAAAATGAACAATAACACACATAAGGAAAATGTTTCTTAGTTCAATCAAGTATACCAGACCACATGGGCAACACCTGCCCAAAAGCAAAGACAAGAAGGCAGGAAGGGACAGCAAAATTAGATGAATGGACAGAGAGAACCCAAGGTGAAAAGGGAAAGGGGGAGAATGCTGACACATTGTGGGGGTTGCAACCAACGTTACAAAACAATTTGTGTATAATATTTTTGAATGAAAAACTAATTTGCACTGTAAAATTAAAAAAAAAAAAAGTTTTAAGTTAAAAAAAAAAAACCCAGGTCAATACAGATTACCAAAATTGACACCATTGGAATTGGAAAGCACTAACAGATCAATTACCATAGAAGAAATAAAGTTATTAAAGAATCATCTCCAGGGAAAAACACCAGGCTTAAATTGTTTCTCAGAGGAATTCTATTAAACTTTCTAAGAACAGATAGTCCCAATGTTTTTCAAATTATTCCAGAGCCTTAGAAAAAAAGGAAAACTTCCTATTTTTTGTTATGAAACAAGCCAACCACTGACATCTAAGACAGATAAAGACAGTAAAAAGAAAGAAAATTAGAGACCAATATCTCATTAATATCAATGCAAATCATAAATAAAATAGTATCCGACAGAGAGTGTGTGGGGAAAGCATGGAAAGAAGGAAAGAATTGGATCAGGGTAGTAGGATGAGGAGAAAGTGACACATCTCTGAGTATATCTTTTTGTACAGCTTTAACTCTGAGGATGACAGCAATGTTTCACCAATCCAAAAAATTCACAAAATTCACAAAAATTCACAATTCACAAAACCAATCCGTAAAAACCAAACCCATTGCTGTCAAGTGGATTCTGAGTCATAGCAACCCAAAGTAAATAAATAATGAAAACCAACCAGGATGTGGGGAAACTCAAAATGGAATACAGACAGAATAGCTGTTTTATAAATGAATAGTTCACATTGAAGTTGGTGGGAAAAAAAGAACTAATCTAAATAATTTTGAGAAATAGTCTCTTGACTGGCTAAAGAAACTGATGCACATTAAATGCTTTAATCTTGTTAGTAAATGTGTTTGTCATGAGTGAAGGGTTAGCATTTCAGAAAGTGATTTTATATATATATAACAGAATTGATTAAATAAGTAAATATATTACAGATAATGAGGGCTGGGTTTCTCACTGCTGAAGGAAGAAGTTACTAATAAATGTGAGGCTAAAATGAACCCTGTGGTATTGGCTTGGAATCAGAGGTATCAGTATGAACTCATTATTTAATATATCTATATGCATAATTCACAGGATAAAAATGTGGAAGTCTGCTTTCATAAATATTTACAGCCTTGGAAATCCTACGGGACAGTTCTACTCTGTCGTATAGGGTCACTATGAGTCAGAGTCGACTCAACAGCAATGAGTATATATAATCAGATAGATAAGATTGATTGATAAATAGATACAGAAATATAGCTGTGTGTATATGGATGGGTTAGTAGGCATGTATATATACATAGTTTGGCCCACTGAGAAGATCAAGAAGCAATGACATCCCTGTAGCAAAGAGCACACCTACAACTCAGATCTTTGGCTGAAACATGTTTCTCTAGTAAAAAGAACCAGGGCTCCTTCGAGAAGTTGGTGATTCCAAGACTAAACACAAGATGTTTGTGGAACATCTTTTATTGCCAGAAAAGAAGTGCTCAAAAAACAGAAGAAGATGGGAGCCTTCGAAAAGAACGAAGGAACCAACCTGAAGGAGCTGCTACCAGCCAAAGCTGAAATAATTTGAGCAACAAATTAAATAATACAGGAAACCTGTGAGAGCAGGAACTCAACGGGACTACCTTGTTTTTCCAAGTCGCAAAGTTTCCTGCCTTTGACAGGGTACAGTCTAACCACTTTTCCATTGCTGATTTTAGTGGAAAATATTTGAGTTTTCCTTCTCTCAGAGGTGTCCGCCTTACACAGGTTCCAACTTTCGCAGGTTTTACTGTAATAGTATTAGATTTTAACCCACAGAATAAAATAAATACCCGTTTGTCTGTATTGATAGAAATTAATAAATAAACAAATAAATAATTGGGAGAGAAGGGACCACACTTCCCTATTGTACAATTCACATCAATAACTGTGGACTAGAAATCCACTGTTAAGCAAACATCATGGTCATGCGTGAAGATACCGTGATGGAAGAGAAAAGTAGTAGCGAAGGTTTGAGGAGAAACATGATTTGCATAGTCTCTCTTACAAAATATTTACTAACTACAAAGGGAAAGATAGTAACTTTACTTGGAGAAACCTTCCAGACAGCATCTTAAGGGAGGAATCAAGATTAACATCATCAGTAATGAGATATATCGGCATCATGAACCCCTTGACACAACGCATTTCTGTATTCATGCCAAGAATATGTAACCTTATTATGATCATAAGAAAACATCAGTGAAACTCAAATCGAGGGACCTTTTTTTTACAAAATTCTTAGAGGGCCAGTATTCTTCAAAAGTGCTAAGATCATAAAAGACAAGGCAAGACTTAAAACTGTAACAGACTGGACAAATTAAGGAGAAGTAACAAAATGCAATGTGGGATGCTGGATATGATCCTGGAACATAAATGGAAAAACTGGTGAAATTTAAATAAGGTCTGTAGTTCAGTTAATAGCATTGTGCCAATGTGAACTCCCTCTTTGAAAACTGTGCTGGGGTTATATAAGCTGGTAACATAAGGGGAACCTGGGTAAGGGCAATAAAAATCCTATGTACTATCTTTGTCACTTTTCTGAAATCTAAAATTAGTTCAAAATAAAATGTTATTTAAAAATAATATAAAGATAGTTTTAACTACTATTCTCAAAATTCAGAAGGTGAGTATTAAAATAAGTGCAGGTGGCGTGAAACTACTTCACTACATTGGACTGTAAAATACTGATAAATTGCTTCCTCTGATGAATGACAGAGATGTCAGTTGTATTATCTCTTGCTGCACTTGAAAACACGCACGCACTCTTGAAAGAGCCTGTTTGTAGAAAGCAGAGGCAGAGAACCGTGAAGAAAGCTGATGTATTCAGAAATTCACCTTCCCATCACAAGAATCTTTAGGCAGTGATTTAATAGGTCTCGGAATTGTTGTCCTGTACTGATTTTATTTTCTTTTTCTATTTCTGCATGTTTTTGAGTGCTAGCCATGTGTAAGATATTGTACTATGCTCCGATGGCTATAAAATCGGGGAAAAAACCCTTAGCCTAAGGAGGCACACATAGAGTAATGGTCAAATAGGAAATGCTTTCGGGGAAAAGTATTTACAAAAGTAATAAAGAATAACTAGAACTAGAATTATTGATTGCAGCGTTTCAATCCCTATTCTGTAGCTTTATAAATGTGTATTTTCAACGACATATAATTCTGTGACTATTATTTCGAAGGTAGTCAATAGTGTGAAATAGGCAAATATCCAAAACCAAAATATTTTTTGGCATCACATTTTAGTCAAAAATATCAACCACAAACAAGTATTATCTTTTGGCCGTATCCAGGAACAAAAGGAAATGCAAAGTTAACGGGCCTTTTCTGGCACGTTTTCTCTGATCTGTATTTGGGAGCAGCACCCGTAATTCCCTTGTGCTTTTAAGAAAAATTAAGACTAAAAATAGAAAGAAAACTTAACTACTGGTCTTTTCAACCACAAAATTATTAGCTTATAGCATGAGCATATCCCTCCCCAATAAAGAGTCAGAGTTGTAATTTTATCCCTGAAATGGAAATTTCTTTTTCCAACTGGCACGGAAGAGATATTACAGGAAAACAGTGAAGCCGGTTTCTGTTCTTGCTTCTGCTGTTTGACAGTAATGAGAATGAATATGAAATTGCAAATATGGTATAAATAGCAAATAGGAAAGAGTGATGTTATCCTCATTCAAATTATCTTTCATTATTTTCAGCTCACTAATTTTTTGGAGTCCATGCCTGACATAGCATTATGCAATCTACAATACACAGTAATTGAAACTGTCAGCAGTTAGCTTTCTATTAACTAGTCTAACTTTTTTAGGGGTTTGTATTCCGCAACCACAGTCCTTTTGTATCAATACTTTTCCTATGAGTTCTTCAATGGGTTTGCAACATACGGGTGAGTTCTGTTGTCCTTATTTTGGGAGGTCAGAGGGAAGGCAAAGGAGGAGGATTGCCTTTGCTCAATATATGTTTTCTGTTACTAATGTTTGACATCATTACACTAGTCTGCAGTGAGTTGACTCTAAGGATAAGAAGTTATTTTAATGCAATTTTAAAATTATTTCCTTTTCCTTTCTGCTAACAGACGATTACGTTTTGTGTTTCTGAATTTAGTAGAAATCCCAATATAGGGTTAGGCTCGTCTTGTTTTCTATAAAATGCTTTTCTTGCTTTCTCTTCTGTCATTGCTTGAAGAACGAAAATTATGGGTCTAAACTTGTTCAGTTTACCTCATACGGCATTTCATTAAGGCTATAATCAACAGACCACCACCTGTCATTCAGCTTGTTCTACTGCAGTGACTTGCATGTGGCTATGATGCTGAAAGCTATACCACCGGTGTTCCAAATAGCAGCAGGGTCACCCATGGTGGACAGGTATCAGCAGAGCTTCTAGATTAAGACAGCCTAGGAAGAAAGGTCTGATGATCTACTTCCAAAAATTAGCCAGTGAAAACCCTACGGATCACAACAGAATATTTTCCAATATAGTGCTGGAAGATGAGCCCCCTGAGTTGGAAGGTACTCAAAATACACAGTGGCTGCAACAGTGTATTCAAGCATACCAACAATTGTGGATATGGCACGGGACCCAGCAATGTTTTGTTCTAGTATATATGGGATCACCTTGAGTCGGAGCTGACTCATGGCAAATAATATCAACAGGACTCCTTCAACTTCAGATGAAACCAACCTGCAGTATTGAGTTCAACGGTGTCCCTCAGGGTCCTGAACCCAACAAGTGGAACAAATCCCATAAACCATCAGGGTCTACTTAGAAAGGCTTTCTCCTTAAGTTTCTGTGTTGGCATTTCTACCTTACCTGAGTTATTAATCTAAGAAGTATTAATATTGCACAAATTCTGCCTTGGCCCATAAAAAGGAATTGTACCTTGGCCCATAAAAAACAATTCTATCATTCAAAACAGCTCTGGCTAGTGAGTGGAAACAGACCAGAATGCCTTCCACAGTTGAGCTGTTGTCCTTCATAACTGCAGCTAAAATCAAGGATAAATTTCATGCCACTTTTTGAACTCCCATCTTGGGGAAAATTGCTCACAAGGCACACATGAACAACAAGTCAATAAACTGCATACAAGCACCCCTTGAATTATCAAGAGTAGTGTGGTGTAAGAACTGAAATCAATATTTTGTGTTGCCTTAGAATCAATCTGCAACCAGGAGGGCCTCAAATGTCCTACTCTCCAATTATTCACATTGTGTTCCCGTGGAAAATGTCCACTAGCCAAACAATCCTCCTTATGATGGGACCAGGCACAGTGCCTTCATATCCCTGAGTGGCAGCAGGCTTCACCTCTCTGCCAGCTCATATTATTGTGGTTAGGTGTGGTCGAGTCTGTTCCAGCTCATAGCAACCCCATGTACAACAGAATGAAACACTCTCCAGTCCTGCAACATTCTCAAAATCTTTGATATGCTTCAGCCCATTGTTGAAACCACTGTCAATTCATCTTGCGGAAGGTCTTCCTCTTTTTCACTGACCCTCTACTTTACCAAGCATGATGTTCTTCTCCAGGGACTGATACCTCCTGATAACGTGTCCAAAGTATGTGAGACGTAGTTTCTGTCAGACCAGCAAATCTAGTCTTTTTTGTGAATTTGATCTTTTAGTCTACATTTTTCTCTTGCTCTGTCCAGGAATCTCTGTTGTGATCCCTGTGAGAGTGGTCGGTGGTGGTAGCCGGGCACTATTTAGTTTTTCAGGGTTCAGGCTGGTGGAGGCTCTGGTTCATGTGGTTCTTTAGTCCTTTGGGCTAATATTTTCCTTGTGTCTTTGGTTTTCTTCATTCTCCTTTACTCTGGATGGGATAGGACCAATAGATGTGTTTTTGATGGCCACTCACAAGCGTTTAGGACCCCAGATGCTACTCACCAAGGTGGGACGTAGAACATTTTCTTTATAAACTGTGTTATGCCAATTGACCTAGATGTCCCCCGAGACTATGTTTGCCAGTTCCAAATCCCAGCAACTTGGTCCCTCGAGGTGTTTGGATGCTCTAGGAAACGTCTAAGTGTTTGCTTTGGTCTAGTTGTGCTGACTTCTCTATATTGTGTTTTCTTTCCCTTCATCAAAGTTGACACTTGTCTACTATCTAGTTAGAGATCTTCTCTCCACATCCCTCCCCACCCTAGTAACCATCAAAGAATATTTTTTTCTGTGTGTAAAGCTTTTCTTGGATTTTTATAATAATGGTCTCATACAATATTTATCCTTTTGTGATTGACTTACTTCACTCAGCATAATGCCCTCCAGATTTATCCATGTTGTGAGATGTTTCACAGATTCATCATTGCTCTTTATCATTGAGTCATATGCAATTGTGTGTATGTTCTGGTAAATATCTTGGTAAGGTTACCGGGAATAGTCAGAGCACTCTGCTAAGGAAATGGCAGACTCAGAAGTCAGTTAATTTTATGGTGTTTTCAATAGTTGGAAATAACTTTGCCAAGGTATTTTCCTTCATAAGTAAGGATCCAGGGGTGATTCTGAAGGACAGAAATAATTATAGTCCTTTCCTTCCCTTTACATCTCAGGGTCTGAGGTATTCCCTCCCCAGGTACTAAGGTTGTGGTTCTCAGTCCACTGTGACTAAATTAAGGTGCCCTATTCTAGTAGATATATATTCTCTTGTTTTTATAATCATCTCTTGCTCAAACCCAGATCTTTTTTTGGATGTCAGGTTCAAAATGTAAAAGGGCATTTTTAGGACACTTTACAGACCCCCATTATGTCTGTCACTTTAGCCCATGTGTCCTACTCTGAGGGAAATCAGCACAGTTTATTCAATCATCCATATGATCTTTGACCATGCCAATCTAACAAAAGAATCCAGGTGGCTGAACCAGAATTAAGTTTGTATAATCTAAGTCTGCTGGTGGCTAGGGTTCCACCCAGAGAGTGTGCCAACCAGGACAGAGTAGGGAAGCATCATGCCCAGAATAGACAGGGTAGATTTTCAAACTTTTAAAATAGGTCTGTATAAGCATGGATAACTCATTCATCCTGATCATTACCCAGGAAGCAAGTGAGTGGATATTATACCTTTCTGAGGATAGCCACAGTCGGTGACCAAACTGCTTTACTAAAAGAGGTAGAGTAAGAAATTTTTTTGAGTCAATTTTTAAAAAGGCTATTCCAATGATTAACAATATCAGATGCCTGTGGATGATAGAGAGTATCAAAAGTCCACTGAATACCTTGATTATCTATTGTCATACTGCAGAAATCAGAAAACATGACACGTTATGGATTGAATCCTATCCCTCCGAAATACGTGTTGTAAATCCTCACTTCTACGTCTGTGGCTATAATCCCATTATGAGCCCATTCTATGATGGCAGTAAATGTATTGCCATTTCCAGTTCAATGATGGATCCAAGAGCAATGACGGCCATCTTAGTGGTCCAGGCTCAATAAGCAGATTGATTCCAGTTATCAGAAAATAGGTCTTTCCCATTGACATTTATTAGCGATCCAGATAGATCATCGATCATTACTTTTTTCCACAGTTCGCAGCCCCCCAGAGGATGTCTTTTATCTGTTGGTCTACAGTTTTCCAAGTAGAAGATCAAACAGTTAATGCACTTATAGGACAGGGAAGTATAAGCATATAACACTTCATTTCCCACTATACATTCTAATGTACAAACAACAGTACCCCGAATCACCCCAAGCCCCACCCTCAAGGTCACATTAGTTTCACTTCACCACTGTGAACCTTGCCCAAATCAGATAGGTTGAATCTAGGTGACCCTTTCCCCATAGAACTCATTAGGACCACGAATTGTTTGCTAATAAGCTGTTTAACAGAGTCATGGAAGTTTGAAAACCCCATCCTCTCTGAAATGCCCCAGCATATTTGACTAGAAGTGTATAGCTGTTGTTACCCCTTGGGGATAAGGAGACTTCAGAACCACTCTTCAATCATTTTTCTCCTTAAAACTGCTGAGGTCAAGGTAGAGGAATGAGTTGGATGTGGGAAATGGAAACAGCTTGTTTGAGAACTCTTTCAAACTGTCTGACTATAAATGTAAGAGAGGTAGGGGTAGGCAACTGAGAGGATACGGTGCCAAAAAAGTGTTTGTTTTGTTTAAGACGGAAAGGACATTACTATGTTTAGAATCTGATAAAGAGAGATTTTTTAGAATTCAAAGTTTATCTCACTATTGTGTAATGGTATGGTGGAGATCCTGGCATAGTAGGTCTAGATTCAAAGATCAAATAAATAAACAACAAACAAATAAGAAAATCATCTCATGGGCATTATCTATTCATGTGACATCAAAATGTGTAGTCTCTGTGTAGAATTGGAGCCCTGGTGGAGCCGTGGTTAAGAACTCGGCTGTTAATCAAAAGGTTGGCCGTTCGAATCCACCAGCCGCTTCTTGGAAACCATTTGGGGCAATTCTGCTCTGTCTTATAGGGTCACTATGCGTTGGAATTTATTCAACAGCAACGAGTTTGGTTTTTATGTACAATTTGATTTAAATTTTTACTTCTTTTAAACAGGAATCTGCAGCACGACTTTAACTAGACAGCTTCTTTAAACCATTCAAATTGAAGCATAAATTTAGATCTAGATATTCCTTTGCTAGCACTGCTTGGAAAAATAAATAAATAAAAGACCTAGCCACCATTAAAACTACTTAAATGTTCTACAGATAGTTTACAAATGTTCCTAAACAAATCTCTCCCTCTGTCCCCCACCATCCAGCGAAAAAAGAAAAAAAGAAGGAAGGGAGGGAGGAAGGGAAGGAAGAATTAAGTTTAAGTTTTAAGCTAAGTTTACCAATATTTCCTTAACTTAAGACATTCACATTTGTAAGAATATCAATCCCTAAAGGTAAACAAACTAAATGAAGATAAAGATACAAAGAGAAAGGATGAAACATGGATGGATGGATGGATGGATGGATGGATGGATAGTACTTATAAGGTAGAAGAAAAAACATGAATGTAACATAAAGTCCTCTATTTATTTCTACCACTTTGACAAATCAGTTTTACAGAGAACAAAGGAAAGAATGTGTATATAGCATGAATTTTAGCTTTATGAAAAAAAGTCTTTATGGATGCTGTGTCAAAAATTGCTGTGTAGGTGTATTTAAGAGAACTAAGCTATATTCACCTAAAAAGAAATGGGGAATGGTGTTTTCCTAAATGTGAAACTATGCAGAACCCTGCTTTGCAATACCAGGAAACCTGCAAGGGGTGTGCTGGGATCAATGTCATTATCCATAAGGCATTACTGAAATAGATTTTAAATCCTTTGATGTAATTGCTTGCTGAGTTTGCCATTACAGCAGCTCTATCCTTTTGACTGATTGAGGGCCTTTCATGGCTCAAGTTTTATTGAGACTGCCAACATACTCGTGTTGGAATTCTAAAGTCGGACAGATGTTTGATGTTTAATTTAACTAATATGGCACACCACGCGTCAACAAAACACATTTTGTGTTGATGCCAAAAAGGAAAGCTAGGCTAGGGACAGGAATACATGCAGAGTTAATCTTCCTGTTCCAGCAGACCAGCCTTTGCTCTTAGAATAATTAACATGAATTCTGATTTGAAAATCCTATGGCGTTTTCCCCGCCCCTTGAGAAAAGCAGTCTTGATTCTGTTGGCCCATGTAGAACCAGAATTCAGGGAATAAATTAGCAGTGCAGGAAATGCTCAAGTGAAGTCTAAGGAGCAATGAGGTGATTTTTTTTCTTTTAGGCAGTCCCTAATTTCTGTGATGCCTTGAATACCTCTTGCCTTTTGTGCTACCTGTCTTTTTCTTTTTCCACAACTACCTAAGAGAAATAGCCAAGAACAATCACCTAATTACCTTTAGATTTAGGTTTTCCTTCTTTGCTAAAAAAAAAAAATTGGTTTGTCCAAAACATAATTTCATTCATGACATTTTCAGTATAGACTGTATCATATTTGTATATAACCAAAAATCCAAACCCGTTGCCGTTGAGTTGATTCCAACTCATAGTGACCTTATAGGACAGACTAGAACTGTCCCACAGGGTTTCTTAGGAGCACCTGGTGGATTCAAACTGCCGACCTTTTGGGGTGTGTGTGTGTGTGTGTGTGTGTGTGTGTGTGTGTGTGTATACTGATGTGTGTATATGTATATATATGTGTATATATATGTATATGAATATGCATGAAGGTGGTGCAGTGTTTAAGTGCTCGGCTGCTAATCGAAAGGTCAGTGGTTCTAACCTACCTGTGGCTCCACTGGAGAAAGATGTGGCAATCTTCTTCCATAAAAGATTACAGCCTCAGAAACTCTATGGGAAAGTTCTACTCTGTCCTGTAGGGTTGTTATGAGTCAGAATCAACTCGATGGCAAGAAGATATTTCTCTTTCTCAAAAAAAAAAGGGGGGGCTATACATTCTATTCAAGAAATACAGCTATGGCATTAGCTATTCCAATTAATGTAATGTATATAATATCATTTTGAGGTAAAAATCTGGAAATTATTGCTCTAATTTTTTTGTTTCTGGTTTGGTTTGTTTATGCTAAAATAAGACTATCTCAGTATCTTTGGTTCTTTTGTGCACATTTTACAGTTAATAACAGGGAGTTCTAGTGGTGGTAATAGCAGTTGTAGCTCTCCCAGAGTGGAAGAAAAAGAAGAAAAAGAAATCGTGCCAATGGTATTTTGTGCCAATGCTATTGACTAACACGCTATAGAGTCGTATTTCACCACTTTCAGTGCACTTTTACCAATATTACATTTTGGCTTCACAACAACTTTGTAAGTTGGGGAACAATCCTTATCCTCATTGTGCAGATAAGGAAACTGAGGCTCAGAAAATTTTGATGACTTTTTAAAATAACACATCTAGGTTATCTGACTCCAAATCTAGTCCATATTCCATTGCCCCATGCTAGAGTAATAAATTTTCACTGGGCAGAAATAATTAATCATTCCTAGCGATGGATGAATTAATTTTATCAAAACATTCCATACCAATATCAATAAACTAGTTGATTTAAATTTAAAATTAATTTGAGTGGAATTTCATCTCCGTTTCTTTATTTTTTTATTTTTATTTTTTACTTAATATACTATTTTCAAAATATTCAACATGTTTAAGCAGGATGATTTATATGCTCATTCATTCTTTCAAAACACATGGTATTTGACCTCCCCATTGAGAAATGAGACATTTTCATTCTCTACCTAGCTAACTCTGACTCATTCTTCATATCCCAACTTAATCTCATGTCTGGGGCATCCCTCACCCTACCTCCAAATTAGTTGGTACTCATTACATTTCTGATTACGTTTTAAAGATCTATCTTCCGTTCTAATTGTAGATAACATGACAGAAGAAATCATAAAAGTTTCTCTAGCTTTGTTGACTAAAGTACATAGTTTTTTTTTGTTATTATGTACATATTTTTTAATATTCTAAAAATATAGGTAACAAAGTATTTGCCAATCAACTTTTTTCACTTATACAATTCAGTGAAACTGATTATATCATTTTGTTCAACTATCACCAACATCCATTGCATATTTTTCACCACCATAAAAAGAAGTTCAAGGTACTAAAAAGTAGTGATTCAAAAAATGAATCATAAAAAATAATTTTAACAGCATAAGACAAAGAATGGGGTCTTTACTTATTTTGAGTGTCTTTTCATTGAGATCTGGGGGTAATGTTATGGATTTAGATGTCCCCCAAAAAAGGAATGTTGAAATCCTCATCCCTGGGACCTGTGAACATAACCTTGTTTGGAATTAGAATCTTTGAAGATGTTATCAATTAGGTTAACCTGAGGTCATACTGGAGCCCTGGTGGTGTAGGGGTTAAGAGTTGCGGCTGCTAACCAAAAGGTGAGCAGTTCGAATCCACCAGGAGCTCCTTGGATATCCTATGGGGCAGTTCTACTCTGTCCTATTGGGTCACTATGAGTTGGAATCAACTCGATGGTAATGTTTTTCTTTTTTTTTTTTGTTGAGGTCGTATCAGAATGGGGTGGATCCGAATCCACTCTGAGCAGTGTGCTTATAAAAGCAGAAGAGACACACAGGTGGGAGAAGGTTATGTGAAGAGGCATCTCTAAGCCAAGGGACACCAAAAAAACCTGGGGTTACCAGAAGCTGTAAGAGACAAGGAAAGATCTTCCTGTAGAGCAGATAGAGAGAGCATGGTCTTGCTGATGCCCTGAATTCAGACTCCTAGCCTCTAGATTGTGGGACAATATATTTTTATTATTTAAAGCCACCCACTTCATAGTATTTTGTTACAGCAGCCATGAGAAGCTAATCCAGATTTTTTTTTTTTGTACCAACTAAGTCCAAACTCCATTTTATTTTCTCTAAGTTCTACTTGAAACCTGAATAGTTCCTTTTTCACTCACCTGCCTAAAAAGGAACCATGTGACACTTTCAACATTCTGCCTAGAAAGCTCCTTAGCCAAATATAGCATTTTATTGTGTTTATTTTTTTTCTACATTACTGTAGTCAGCAGTTTTGCCAAGCTTGCCGCCATGGCATAATTTGGACCCCCTTTTCTCCAGCCTCTAGGTGCAATTTTCTCACTGCCTTTCCTAATGTCCCTAACAATCTCCTTGAAACGCTCTCAACTTCTGCTCACTTTCCGGTTCCAACACAATTCCTCACGTTATAGTTTTTGTTGTAGCAGCACCTCAACTTCTGCTACTAATTTCTCTTCAGATAATTTTTTGCTGTGTAACAACTCAGCCCAAGACATAGTGGCCTAAAACAGTGATTTACTATCTTGCATAGTTCTGTGGACTGAGTACAGTTGTTGTGTGGTTCTAACTTGGAATTTCTTATGAGATTTCAGTGAGAAGTTAGCAAGAACTATAGTCTGACTGGGATCGATGTCAAAGATGGCTCACTCATATGGCTGGCAGATAACGCTTGTTCTCAGGTGGCAGCACATTAAGGGTTGTCACCTAAAGCACCTACACAAGAACTCTCCATGTGGTTTGGACTTCTCACAGGATGGGAACATCCCAAGAGCAAGTGTTCCAACAGGCTCAGGAAGAAACTATTATATGACCTAGTCTCAGAAGTCCCATCACAGATTCATGAGAAGTGGGAATTAGACTCTACTTCTTGATGTAAGGAACAGCATGTGCATACAGAGAAGGAAGAAATTAATGGCAGTCATCTTGAAAATCATCTATCACCTTAGGCATGTCTGTCTTGAGAATCCATTTTTCTTTCTTTCCTGGTCTTGGGTGACCTAATTCAGAAAATTCTGGGAGCTTTGGGATCAGATAAAGGAGGTTAATGCAGTAGCGTCCTTGTGAGATCAGAAAATGGTGACTCCTATTTAAGGACACCACCACTTCTCTGTCAGTTTTTTGTACTGTGGTTGCTAGCTTGTGCTGTGATGATGG
Organism: Dugong dugon; assembly: GCA_030035585.1. Taxonomy (NCBI): domain Eukaryota; kingdom Metazoa; phylum Chordata; class Mammalia; order Sirenia; family Dugongidae; genus Dugong; species Dugong dugon. The sequence goes on along the minus strand of CM057463.1, from coordinate 191,466,191 downwards.
AAGCCATGCCACCAGCATTTCAAATACCTAGCAGGGTCACCCACGAAGGACAGGTTTCAGCTGAGCTTCCAGACTAAAATAGACTAGGAAGAAGGACCTGGCCATCTACTTCTGAAAAAAATTGGCCAGTGAAAACCTATGAATAGCAACAGAACATAGTCTGATATAGTGCCAGGAAATGAGCCCCTCAGATTAGAAGGCATTCAGACTATGATTGGAGAAGAGTTGCCTCCTCAAAGTAGAGTTGACCTTAATGACATAGTTAGAATAAAGCTTTCAGGACTTTCATTTGCTGTTGTGGCACAACTCAAAATGAGGAGAAACAGCTGCAAACATCTATTAATAATCAGAATGTGGAAAGTGCAAAGTATGAATCAAGGAAAATTGGAAGTTGTCAAAAATGAAATAGAATACTTGAAGATGAATATCCTAAGCATTAGTGAGCCGAAGTGGACTAATATCGGCCATTTTGAATTGGTCAATAATATAGTCTACTATGCCAGGAATGACAAATTGAAGAGGAACTGCATCATATTCATCGTCAAAAACAACATTTCAAGATCTGTCCTCAAATCTAACACTGTCAATGATAGAATAATATCATATGCCTACAAGGAAAATCAGTTAATACTACTATTACTCAAACTTACGCACCAACCATTAATGTCAAAGATGAAGAAACTGAAGATTTTTACCAACTTCTGCAGACTGAAATTGATCAAGCATGCAATCAAGATGCATTGATAATTACTGGTGATTAGAATGGGAAAGTTGGAAAAAAAGAAGAAGGATCGGTAGTTGGAAAATATGGCCTTGGTGAAAGAAATGACCCCAGAGATGGCATGATAGAATTTTGCAAGAAAAATGACTCATTCGTTGCAAAATTTTTTTTCAACAACATAAAGGGAAACTATGCACATGGACCTTGCTGGATGGAATACACAGGAATCAAATCAACTACCTCTGGGGAAAAAGATGATGGAGAGGCTCAATATCATCAGTCAGAACAAGACTGCAGGACAGACCATCAACTGCTCATATGCAAATTCAAGTTGAAGCTGAAGAAAATTAAAACAAGTCCCTGAGAGCCAAAGTATGACCTTGAGTATATCCCACCTGAATTTAGAGACTATCTCAAGAATAGATTTGACACATGGAACACTAATGACTGAAGACCAGAAGAGCTGTGGGATGATGTCAAGGATGTTATACGTGAAGAAAGCAAAAGGTCAATTAAAAGACAGGAAAGAAAAAAAAGACCAAAATGGATGTCAGAACAGACTCTGTAAGTTGCTTTTGAATGTAGAGTAGCTAAAGCAAATGGAAGAAATGATGAAGTAAGAGAGCTGAACAGAGAATTTCAAAGGGTGGCTCAAGAAGACAAAATAAAATATTATAATGCAAAAGCCAGGAGTTAGACAACTAAAAGGGAATAATATGCTCTGCATTTCTCAAGCTGAAAGAAGTGAAGAAAAAATTCAAGCCTTGTGTTGCAGTATTGAAGGATTCTATGGGCAAAAGATTGAATGACTCAGAAAACATCAAAAGAAGATGAAAGGAATACACAGGGTCACTGTACCAAAAAGAACTGGTCAGTGTTCAACCATCTCAGGAGGCAGCATATGAATGAATGATACTGAAGGAAGAAGTCCAAGCTGCACTGAAGGCATTGGCAAATAATAAGGCTCAAGGAATTGACGGAACTGAGATGTTTCAACACATGAATGCCATGCTAGAAGTTCTCACTCATCTATGCCAAGAAATCTGGAAGACAGCTACCTGGTCAACCAACTGGAAGAGAACCATATATGTGCCTATTCCAAAGAAAGACGATCCAACAGAACTCAGAAATTATTGAACAATATCATTAATATCACATGCACGTAAAATTATGCTGAAAGTAACTCAAAAACAGTTGCAGAAGTACGTCAGCAGGGAACTGCAAGAACTTCAAGCCAGATTCAGAAAAGGACATGGAATGAAGTATATCATTACTAATGTCAGATGGATCTTGGCTGAAAGCAGAGTATACCAGCAAGATGTTTATCTGTGTTTTATTGTCTATGCAAAGGCATTTGGCTGTGCAAATCATGACAAATTATGGATAACATAGCGAAGAACGGGAATTCCAGAACACTTAATTGTGCTCTTGCGGAACCTGTATACAGTCCAAGAGACAGTTGTTCCAACACCACAAGGGGATACTGCATAGTTTAAAATCAAGAAATGTGTGTGTCAAGGTTGTATCATTTCATCGTATTTATCCAATCTGTAGGCTGGGCAAATAATCCGAGAAGCTGTCGTATATGAAGAACATGGCATCAGGATTGAAGGAAGGCTCAGTGACAACCCGTGATATGCAGATGACACTACCTTGCTTGCTGAAAGTGAAAAAGACTTGAAGCACTTACTGATGAAGATCCAAGACTACAACCTTCATTATGGATTACAGCTGAACATGAAAAATCCTCCCAATAGGACCAATAAGCAACATCATGATAAATTGAGAAAATATTAAAGTTATCAAGGATTTCATTTTACTTGGATCCACAATTAATGCCCATGGAAGCATCAGTCAAGAAATCAAAAGATGCATTGCATTGGGAAAATCTGCTACAAAAGACCTCTTTAAAGTGTTAAAAAGCAAAGATGTCACCTTGAGGACTAGCGTGCCCCTGATCCAAGCCGTGGTATTTTCAATCACCTTATATGCATGCAAAAGCTGGACAATAAACAAGGAAGACCAAAGAAGAGTTGATGCCTTTGAATTATGGTGTTGGCAAAGAATATTGAGTATAGTATGGACTGCCAGAAGAATGAACAAATCTTTCTTGGAAGAAGTACAGCCAGCATGCTCCATAGAAGCGAAAATGGCAAGACTTGGTCTCACATACTTTGCACTTTATCAGAAGGGACAAGTCCTTGGAAAAGGATATCATGCTTGGTAGAGGGTCAGCAAAAAAGAAGACCCTCAATGAGATAAACTAATACAGTGACTGCAACAATGGACTCAAACATAGCAAAGATTGTGAGGTTGCAGCAGAACCGGGCAGTGTTTTTTTCTGTTGTACATAGGTTAGCTACGAGTTGGAATTGACTTGAAAGCATCTAGCAACAACTTTAAGGACAATGAGTCAGGATTATTAGGCGGTTCTTTTAGATAGTATGTCAAAGAACTTGTTATCATGAGTCATATTCATTGTGTTGATAAATTTTAAGGTATTTTGTGTTACAATGTTATCAATGGAAACTCTAATTTTGTTTTTAACCTCAAATTTTGGTCTAATTAGAATATTTTGGTGTAAATATTATCAGGAGAGTAAGAAGATGTGCTTTTTATACTATAATTTTTATTTTTAATCTTGAACTACTCGTCTCTAAACACAAATTGTCTTCTAGTCGGAGGGTCCTTATCTATGCAATGTCCATTTATCTAGATTTGTTTACAGTAAACAAACATAGAATCTATGGTAATGGGGAATGGTTCCCTGGAAAATGTTATATATGCAATTTACCTATCTGAGTAAAAAATGGAGATATTTCATGACTAAGACAGCTGTCTTCTATGTAAATAATGTAGCCATGTACATCACTTAGAGATCTCACACGTTAATATAAGCCAGAGCTTGTGCACTGAGGAGAGATAGGAACTGGAAATCCGCATGGACAGTCAAGGATCTGTCCCTTCTTCATCTGTGCCTTATGATTAGCGACGCTACAGAACAGAGTAAAACTGCCCCCCAGGGTTTCCAAGGAGCTGCTGGTGGATTCAAACTGCCGACCTTTTGGTTAGCAGCCAAGCTCTTAACTACTGCACCACCAGGGCTTCAGTAAAGCTAATACTGGGTAAGATATCTGATTTCAGTTGAATATGACTGGACAATCTGATCCTTTGTGTTATAATATTAACTATCATTAATTTACTGACAGGTTATTAATATATTCATTCAGTTCAATTTGTTAAAGGATGATGAAAACGTTACCCAATATGTGAAGCAAGAAGACAAAACTGAGGTTATTACTCAGCATATTTGTAGACTGGATGGGCACAGTCTTTGTGAGCATAGCAGACTGCTGATCTTATGCAGGGTTTTGGGGAAGCATGAGGCTTAGAGGTGGTTGGAATTTCAAAGGCTTAAGTGGGCTAACAACCTATGTGGAATCATGATTGCTGATTTGTGGTACTTGTTGATTGGTTACCACTCAGAGGCATGTTTACTGAAGTGAGCCTGTTCCTGATTGAGTGACTTTCCAAAGTAAGGGGTTATCAGTGATTCTTTGGCTTGCAAAGGTATGTTCACTGAGAAGAATTTTTACTGATCCATTGAATTAATTTAAAATTGTCTCTGATGACTCTTTGTTACCATAGCTACAGAATAGTCTTTCTCTAAGAGTTTTGGCCCATTTTTTATTCTCAAATATAAAAAAGAAAAGGAAATCCCAATTTTTAAGACTGTGTGCCTTATGTGTGTGAATTTGTAGTCTTCTTCCTGAGGCTTATGGGTTCACCCACCAATGCTATACCAGGGATTCAATGTCGTAGCTTAACCCCTTCCGAAATGTGCCTCCAAGTATTAAATAATATATAAAATGTATTTTTGTTACAACTAAGGATGCAAATTGTCAAAACAAAAAAAAATTGAGCTGAATACAGGAAACACTGAGGTATAGAAAAGGCTACAACTAACAGGAGAGTTGAGAGGCCTGATTTAAATTCAACCTGGCACCAAGGAAGCACTGGGTTTTACAAGCAACATGAGAGAACTTAAGGAAACTTTGTTAGGGAAATCAATAGTTCTATTCAAAGAATTTTTAGAGCAGAAGGTTTACTCAGTGATTAGTGTGGTAACTGTGGATGCAAGTTAATCTCTTCAGTTACACCATGGTAACTAGAAAAGAAGTCCCTCTGTACCACGCTGATCCTCTGAGGAAGCTCCTGAGTCCCTTAAATATGTAAATGACACAATAGGAAAATGTCTGCATTTTACGTTCTTCTTTAACCCACCATATATTAAACATTTATTTTAATAGTATATATGTAATTACATATACTATTAACTGAGTGGAGGTCTGGTGGCACAGTGGTTAAGCGTTCAGCCGAAAGGTGGGCAGTTGGAATCCGCCAGCCACTCCCTGGAAACCCTATGGGGCAGTTCTACTCTGTCTTATAGTGTCGCTATGAGTTGGAATCTACTCGACAGCAGCAGATTTGGGTTTTTGTTTGTTTGTTTGTTTATTAATTGAGTACTCGTGTTCTAAGCACTGTTTTAGGATATATCTATATCCATATCCCTGTCTGCATCTACGTCTATCTAGAGAGTTTTTCCTCACAATGACAAAATAATAGTATCTCCAATCTCACTTTAAAAATGTTGAAAAGGACTTAAATGTTATGTTCCTTAAGTCTCTTTCCACAATACTAGAAAGGCAGCAGAGACTGGATTCACATCCATCGCCTGTCTGACTGCACATCTCCTGTTCTTTCACCTACATTATTCTGCCCTGACTCTATTACCCTGTGTCAGTGGTGAAGAAGCCTTGATGGGCAGAAATTTCCTGTTAGCTTATTTTGGTTATGCAAACTTCTCTAGCTTAGTATTTTCTGAGCCATTGGTCCTAGAGTTGTTTTGGCCAATATTACATTTTCATTATTAAATTCTCCTAACCCCTTAAATGGTAGCCCTGGTGGTGTAGTGGTTAAAGCACTCAGCTGCTAACCTAAAGTTGGTGGTTCAAAACCACCAGCCGCTCCTCAAGGAGAAAGATGTGGCAGTCTACTTCAGTAAAGATTTACAGCCTTGGAAAACCTATGGGGCCGTTCTGTTCTGTCTTATCGGGTTGCCATAGTCAGAATTGACTCGGCGGCAGTGGGTTAAACCTCTTAAATAATTTCTCTCTCACCTAACTCATATAAAATCTAGCTTCTTATCTCCCTAGATATTGTCGGATATTCTAACCCTCCTTCCCCCCTCATTCCTGTCCATCAGGCAGCAATGAACTTCAGACAGTTATTCTCACTATTCTTTTCAGAGCTTCTTTTTCTTTCTCTCAGATGTCGGACTTCTGGCTTTAAGAATTTATAGAGCAGTCTTGTCTCTATAGGAGAAGCAGGTAACCAGCGAGGATGTACAAAGTTATGGGATCAGCAACTCTCCAAACTAAACAATTTCCTTTCATTATTTAGTGATGTTTTTATTGCTTTTTCTTTTTATTGTGGTGAAAATATACACACACAAAAACATACATTTCAACAAAATTTCTACCTGTATAAGTTAGTGATGACCACAGTTTTCAACTTGTGCAACCATTCTCAATACCTGTGATCTCTTTGAATGAAATTTATTTTGTTGTCATTGTTGAGACTATACAGAGTAAAAACATGCACCAACTCAAGTTTCTACATGTACGTTTCAGGACGTTGATTATATTCCTCAGTTGTACAAGTGTTCTCACCCTCCTCTTCTGAATTGTTCCGCCTCCATTCACACAAACTTACTGCCCCCTAAGGTTCCTATCTAATCTTTCTAGTTGCTGTTGTCAATCTGTTCCCATATAGACAGATCTTAAAAGAGCGTAATGCTTAAGGCAGACATTTTTTACTAGTTAAGCTAAACTATTATTTGGTTTTAAATTATTTAGTGATGATGAAATCTCACCCTAGGAGTGTCATCCATTTAGATAAGGAAGGGAGTCACGCTTTCTAAACCAGTTCCTAGGAAAGGAATATAATTGGAACAATCATAATTCATTTATACTATAAAGTAAATGAATTTGATCTTTTCTTACGTGAAAAAAAAATTGTTTCTATTATTAAACCCAGAAAGTCCAGGTTTACTACTGGGTGGTACATTGCACGAGCAGATTCAAATTAATTCCACAAACCTGACTTAATAAAGTCTCATGTTGAAGCTAGTAGACAGAAACTCTAGGTATGGTACATTACCAAGTTTTGTTGGTTTTGTTTTTGTTTTCTCCTCTAAACCTGAGCTACAGTTATTTATTTATTTTATTGTGCATTATATGAAAGTTTAAAGAGCAAATTAGATTCCCATTGGACGGTTTGCACATTAAATGTTTCACAGCCTTGGTTTCGTTCTCCGCAATGTGTCAACACCCCTTCCACTTCCGCCCTGAGCTCCCTGTTTCCTTTCGTCCTGATCTTCTACCCGTTCCTGCCTTCTCATCTTAGCTTTTGGAGAAATATTGCTCGTTAGATCTCGCATAATTGATTGTTCTAAGGAGCACAAGGAAATGTTGGTGGCGTACGGGTTAAGTGCTAGGCTGCTAACCAAAATCCACCAGGCACTCCTTGGAAACTCTATGAGGCAGTTCTCTGTCCTATAGGGTTGCTGTGGGTTGAACTCCACTCGACGGCAATGGGTTTGGTTTTGGGTTTTTTAGAAGCACGTTCCTCTCAGGTGTTATTGTTTATTTTATGGGCTTGTCTGTTGTTTGGCTGGAAGGTGGTCTCCGGGAATGGCTTCAGTTTCAGGTGAGAAGGGTGTCTTAGGGTCATAGTTTTGGGGGTTCCTCCAGTTTCTGTCAAACCAATAAGTCTGGTCTTTTTTGCAAATTTCATTTTTTATTCTACACTTTTCTCCCACCCTGCCTGGGACACTCTTGTGATCCCAGTCAGAGCAGTCAGTAGCGGTAGCCAGGCATCATCTAGTTCTTCTGGTCTCGGGGTCCTGTAGGCTGTGGTTCATGTGGTCCGCTAGTCCTTTGGATGAATTGCTCCCTTGAGTCTTTGGTTTTCTTCACTCTCATTTCCAGTTCTTTAAAAAGAGAAATCTTGCAGGCCACTTGAGGGGATGTGAGACAAAGAATTCAGTTTGGCCTTTATCTTTGGTTCCTGACAGATAACCCTTCGAATTTCCTGAGTAATCACGGAGCTTTTATTATCTAAAACCTCCACACAACACTTAAGGATTTGTGAAAATTAGTGGGGGCTGGCCTGGCCACAAAGACAACTTGGTCAGCTAACCTCAGCAAGGGAGGGGAGCATGATTTAATCAATCATGATTATGCAATGAGGCCCCAATCACGACTATGCAGTGAGGCCAAATAAAGGTCCTGGACATGGAACTTTTATGAGCTTCCTGGTTGGCGAGGACCATCTGCTCTCAGGAGGCTTGCACGTCCTTGCGGACATGAAAGCTCTGTGCTGGGACCCCTCCCAGACCTCATCCTATGCGTTTCTTCTTTTGTATCCTTTTTGATTGTAATAAATTTGTAGTCTTAAGTATAGTATATACTCTGTGAAGCTCTGTGAGTTGTTGCAGTGAATTATTGAACCCAAAGGAGTAGTGAGAGCCAGTAGAAGCTGGTGTCTATCTACTTGGCAGTCTGAAGGACTGTGTTCTTTGAACTGGTGAGCTCTATCCTAGCTCCAGGTGGCTAGGCTCAGAAAAGGACCACATGGACAGCTGGTCTAAAGGTCGGTGTCCGTCTAACTTCTGAGTTCTGACTCAGCACCAGTGGCTAGGGCCAGACAGAGAGAATGCTGCCAGGTGCCTGGTGACAAGGATAGAGAAGTGGAAAGGTGAGGACTGGATCAATCTTTACACCTTGGTGATTGGATTCATGTTGATCTTTACCATGCATTTGGCAACGAAGGTGGGATTTATCCACTTTGGCCCTTGTTTAGCACAGTTGCTTCCAGTCAAACTTTCTACGTCAGTGTTTCATTGCATAACATATCAATTTCCTTTCGAGACCAGTTCAAACTGTAGGCAGTATTTTGACAAGCATTTGATTTATTAGTGTGGTATTTCATCTGAGGCAGAAGCAGTGTTCTGGGTTTCTGAAGATAGATTGTAAAAGCTTTACAATTTCTGCCTGGACTTCATGGAACACACACTTTGGGCATGTTCCTCTGGGAACTCAACTTCTATGCTCCGAGAAATGCAAGTAACATGGAAGGGCCACATATAGTCCCAGGAGCTCCAGGCCACAGCTACAGCTGATCTTATAACCAATAGCCATCATCAGCTGCCAGCCATGGATGTCCAGCCCAGTCAGGCCTCCATTTGACTGTAGCTACAGGAGACTCCAGGTGAGAACAAGCCAGCTAAACCCCAACAGCCCACAGATTTGTTATTGTTCTAAGTCCTTATGTTTTAGAATGTTTTGTTACACAGCAATAAATAACAGAATAATGAAGTTGGCCCATTACCGATTCCATGCTTAGACATCATTTCTGTAAGCAGATTCCAGATATTTCCAAATATCTAAAAGCAAAGTATTTTTCACTGTATTCTTTATAAAATCCCCACCCCTCTGATTGGAGAAAGCATCTATCTGACTAACTTTGGAAACTAGTTAACTTTTGTTGTTGTTGTTGTTGTTGTTGTTAGGTGCCGGCAAGTCAGTTCTGACTCTTAGGGACCCTATAGGACTGAGTAAAACTGCCCCATAGGGTTTCCAAAGAGCGGCTGGTGGAATTGAACTGCCGACTTTTTGGTTAGCAGCTGAGCTCTTAACCACTATGCCACCAGGGGTCCTGTTAACTTTTAGAGGAAACATATTTTAAAAATTAGCAGTTAAGTATTATTTTATTTAAGCTGATAAATGTTTCATTGTTAACATCTATAGCTAATTAAACAAAGTGTAGTATCGTTTCAACAACAAATTATGGTCTTGTGCAGTGGGTAATAGCTACTCTATGGAATCAGAGTTTGAATCCTAGCCAGGGCACTTACAATTTGCATGACCTTGGGAAATTAACTTTTCACCTTATTTCCTCACTCTAAAATGAGAATTAGGATGGCACCTTATTCACAGCATTTTAGTGAATTTTAAATAAGAGTGTATACATATAGCGTATAACACGTTTTATTGCACACAATAACATTGACTAAATGTTAGATATTGTTAGTTTTTACTACTGTCTGTATTTTTAGAAGTATCAAGAACATTAAAACTAAGGAAATTTCATAAATATGCAGTCCAAAGACCTCCAATATATAAACGCAAGATCTAAGAACAGTGTTCATTATTGCATATCTATTAGAATATTTGGCAGTGATTTCTGAGGGTTGATAAATAACTGTTAGTTACTGAATGTGTGTGTGTATGTGTTCAGAGAAAGAAAGTGTGTGTCTCTGATGTACAGAGATTTACTGAAGCCCTTTTATCAAACTATAACTGTAGAACATTGAGGTTCTTCAACATTATTGACTCAGGGTAGAATTGATTGTTGGTTCTTACATTACAGTCATAGTGAAGCTTATGACTACAAGTAGTCTCTGACTTACGACATGTTTGCGTTACAATGAACTGTACTTACAACTGAGTGTTTTTGGGTTTTTTTTGTTAGTAATATGTACTACGTACAATGTTGCAGCACATGATTTACTGATGTGATCATTCTCAGATGTTCAAAGATCAGAGTTTAAAAGATACTGATAATAAAAGGCAATAATAATGAAAGCTAAAAAAAGAAAAAAAGTATTTGATTTCCATCAGAACCAACTTAACCACACAGTAAGTCAAGGACTACCTATACTTGCAACTTATTTCACTGAAATAGAAATTTAATATCAAAGTATTTGATAAAATTAGGGGTAAACAAAATTTCCAGTGTAGATCCTCTATGATTACATTATTTTTATTTTGAGGAAGAAATGTCTCGACTAAATATGAGTCCTATTTTAAATTTAACTGTCCAGAGAATATTTGTTTTGTATCAATATTAGAAAATAATATACTGTCATTCAAACATAATTGAAGAGATTTTATCTTAAATTCAAAAATACGTTTAAAAAGATGCTCATACCAGAAGCTTTTTGTATTAATTAAAGTATGCCATTCACATTTACATTCACTGAAATTTAAAAAAATTTAAATTAAGTATAATTAATATTAGACATAAATAGTTTGCTTTCATGTACATGACTGAAGCTAAATCAAATAATTTTCAGTGTCTTTCTCTGTCCACTTTAATTTGTTCATAATGGCACTTTATATTTGCTTTTATTTCTCCCTGCTCTGAGTTGAGCAGAAGAAACAGTCCTCCAGACAATAAGGAAGTTACACTTACAGAGACTGAACAACAGCAAATATTGGGAAGGCTGTTATTGCAATAACCTCCTAACTAATCTCTCTCCCTCCAGTCTTAGCTCTTCAATCAATTCTCAACACAACAGTCAGAGCGATTCTATAAAAACAAAAGTGAGGTCTTGCCACTAACACGACCCATTCAAATAGCCTTAAGTCTCACTCAAAGTAGGAGCCAAAGTGCTCACAATGGCCTAAGGGCCTTCCATGAGCTGTCCCAATTCCCTACTCCATTACCTTTCTACCTTCTTCTCCTGCCATTGCTTCCCTACTGGCTTCACTCTAGCTACCCTGGCCTCTTTGCTGTTCCTATATCAGTCTCAATTCAGGGCCTTTATATTTGCAGTTCCCTGTATCTGAAATGCTTTCCTTCAACCACTCATTCAATCACTCATTTAATACTGCTTATTTATCACTTCTTTATCAGCTAACCACTTTCTAGAGCTGGAATACAGCAATCAACAAAACATAATCACTTCCCTCATGGAGCTTATATTCTACTGGGATAAACAGTAAGTATGATCAGTAAAACAAACAAACAAACCATGTATACATACATACTAATCAAAGTAAATAAGGGATGAGGAGCAGGAAATGAGAAGGGCCTGGAGAAATGTTACTCAGAGAGCTCATTTTCAACAAATGACTTAAATGTCACAATTTCAATGAAGCCTTCCCTGACTACCCTGTTTAATATTGCAACACCATCCCTCACAAGTAACTGTTAATATCTTTTCCCTGAATTATTTTTCTCTACAGCAACTATTACTAATAGATTTTATATTTTAATATTCAATTTGTTCAGTTTCTGACTCTTGTTATGAGACTAAAACCCCTGTGAAAAGAGGAATTTTTGACTGTGATGTTCACTGCTGCACACCCACAGCTAGAACAATGCCTGGCACATGGTAGTAATTCAATAAATATCTGTTCAATTGATGAAAGATGAGAGCAAGGAAATATTGTGAGAACAATGGAGAAGCAGGAATGGCAGCATCAGACCAGCAGAGTAAGTAAGTGTAAGCCAGTCGATAAGGAAAGTTGACATAATGGACAGTGTAGCCAGAACTGACCAAGCTCAGGTCATCACAAGAAGATCTATGACTCTGTGCATTAGCTACTATCTTTCTTTTTTCCCATGGTGTTTAAAGTTCTTTATCCCCATGCAATTCCAGGAATAAAAGTCTCTGGGTGGCTCTAATGGTTTGTTCCAGACTGCTAACCTAAAAGTTAATGGTTCAAATCCATCCAGCATCACTGTGGAAAAAAGATCTAGCAATCTGTTTCCAGAAAGATTACACCTAAGGGAGGCAGAACCAACATGGCTCCATAGACAGAAACACTATGCCATCCCCCTGCAGCCAAGACCCAAAAAACTGAGTAAAACAGATACAAATGTAAATCCTGGAACCCTAAACATCAAACGAAGCGCTAAAGAAGTAGATCAAGTACCAAATGGAAAAAGAAACTGACAGAGAACAGAGAATGGGGAGAGCTATGGAGTGGAGGTCCCCTGCTACCTAACGCAATACAGTTTCATCATCTTGGAGCACAGCAAGCAACAACACTGCAGAGGGAGTACAGGAAGGCAACTTCACAGAGCTCCCAACAGGAGGCAGAGCACCCGGTAACCAGAGAAACACACTTTCCCACCTCTCACCTTTCTGCCCTGTACACTGTCTCTGCTGCTTTCCAAAAAGCCAGAGTTGCTAGGCTGGAGAGACGCTGGCTCACTGCCATGCCAGTCCCACCTCTCCCCCAGCAGTTGGCTCCTTCAGTGCCATATGTTTTTTCTCTTTTCTCCCATTTCCTTCTCCTGTCCACCTAGCCCCCTGAGCCGCCTCTGCCCCTTCCTGATGGGCTGTGCTGCGTCACCCAGCGAGAAAGACACCAACTCACTGCCACCTTGGTTCCGCCCTACCCCCAATGGCTGGTTCCTTCAACCCTATTTTTTTATCTTTCCCTTTCTCCCTTTTGCTTTTCTCTCCCATTTAGCCCCATGCGCGGTCTCCACCTATTCCTGATGGGCCATGCTGTGCTGCACAGCAAGGGAGACGCCAGCTCACCACCAGCCTAGTTCTGCCCCACTCTAATGACTGATTCCTTCAGGGCCATAATTTTTTGTTCGTTTGTTTTTTGTTTCTTCTCCCCCTTTCCCTTCCTTGCTTTCCTTTCTATGCCCAACTAGCCCTGTGCCCTACTTCCACCCACCAGCTCCCAGGACACCATCATTTTTTTCTTTTTTTCCTTTTGTTTCTCTTCTTTTTTTTTTTCCTTTCTCCTTCCCACATAGCTCCACACGTCACATCCTCACTCTTCCCTACTGCCTCTCTGTACTGCCTGCTGAGTTCTGTGCCCTCAAGCAGCACTGGGGCAGGCCTCCAGACCTCAAGACCCAGCCCCACACCACCCCATGACTGGACTCGCCAAGTGCCATGCCTCCTAATAACACTGGCTTCAGACCTACAGACCCTTGGACCCAGCCCCACCCCACAGAGTGCTGTGACCCTGAGTGGCACAGTTGCAGCCCCCCAGTCCCACCCGGCTTAGTGTCATGCCCCAAGTTGGGATTGGTACAGATCCCCAGCCCACCAGACCCCACCTTGTGCTGCCTCCTGGCCCTGACCAGCCAAGCATCATGCCCCCTTGGGGACAGGCAAGGACCTCTGGACCCCTAGCCCCACCCTGCCACATCATTTCCAGACCCTCCCCACCAACCCTGGTTCGTGCTGCAGACAAATGACCCATCCTTGCCCATTCTCATCCCAGCTGGACCTGCCCTGCTGCACCATAGCTGAGCAACTGACCCTGCCCATGTAGACAAGGTGGTGGGAAACTATCATGCCCAAAGATAAGCAAACAACAAAATACACACAGCCTGCCTGCCCAGACATAACCAAATAAAAGGAAAAAGCAGGACAAAACAAACAACCTACAGTCAATGGAGGAAGAAAATTCCTGACTGTCTCGGAGACAGCAGATAATATCAAAACACATAAAAAAGAACAACAGAATGGCTCTAGTAAGTGACAAAAGTAAAACACCAGATGACCTTCCAGTAGAAGAAAAGATACTGAAACTACTTGATAGGGAATTCAAAAGTCTAATATTCAGGCTCTCCAAGAGATTAGGAAAGAGATTAAGGAACACACAGACAAAATTAAGAAAACAAATAGACAAAACCATGGAAAAGACAGACAAAATCAGGAAAAACAGATAAAGCAGTGGAAGAATTCAGGAAAACAATACAAGAACAAAATGTTAAAATAGATAAACAATTATACATCATACTAAAACAGCAAATAGAAATCCAAAAGATAAACAACAAAATTTCAGAAACGGGCAAAACAACAGACGGGTTTAGGAACAAATTGGAAACAATGGAAAACAGGATCAGCGAAATTGTAAACAAATCCTTGGATATCACTTTGAGGAAAAATCAGAGAGAAAAATGAAGAAAATCTAAGAACTATGTGGGATACGATCAAGAGGAAAAATTTGCATGTGATCAGAGTTACAGAACAGGGGAAGAAAATGGAAAACACAGAGAGGATCTTTGAAGATTTGCTGACAGAGGACTTCCCGAATATTATGAAAAATGAAAATCTAGCCATCCAAGAAGCTCAACGAACCCCATATAGTATAGATCCCAAAAGAAGGTCAGCAAGACATGTCATAATCACACTCTCAAAAACCAAAGACAAAGAATCCTGAGAGGAGTGCAAGAAGAACGAAAAGTCACATACAAAGGGGAAACAATAAGACAGCTATGATTACTCAGCAGAAACCATGCAGGCAAGAAGGCAATGGGATGACATATATAAAACTTTAAAAGACAAAAAATTGTGAATCAAGAATAATTTATCCTGCAAAACTCTCACTCAAATATGATGGCAAAATTAGGACATTTCCAGATAAACAGAAATTAAGGAAATATTTAAAAAACAAACCAAACTTACAAAAATTTTTACAAAGAGCCCTTCAGTTAGAGAACTAACAACATCAGACAACAACCTGAATCTAGGACACAGGACAACATCAGCCAGATACAATCCTAGATAATGAAATCTCAAGGATAAAACAAAACTAAAAGGTTTACGACAGGGAACCAGAGATGTGAATCTGTAAATGATAACAACATCAGAACAATAATGGGGGGAATAAATGGTGTAGGTATAAAACTTTCAAATGGGGAGGAAGTGAAAGCAACATCAAGTAATAAAAGACTGATTAAACCTAGGAAGATACAGGTAAATTTCAAAGTAACCACCAAGAAAACTGACAAATCATTGGCAAAATTGACAAAAGAAAAACAGGAAAGGAAGCAAATAACCCAAATAAGAAATGAAATAGAACTTATTGAAATAAAAGGGACCATAACAAAATACTACAGAAAACTATACTCCAAAAAATTTGAAAACCTAGAGGAAATGGACAAATTTCTAGAAACACACTATGTACCTAAACTAACACAATCTGAAATAGAAAACCTGAACAGGCCCATAACAAGAAAAGAGACTGAACAAGTAATTTAAAAACACTCCCAACAAAAAAAAAAAGTCCTGTCCCAGATGACTTTACTGGAGAATTCTAACAAACATTCAGAGGAGAGATCACACCAGTACTACTCAAACTATTTCAGAGCATAGAAAAGGAAGAAATAGTCTTGAAATCATTCTATGAATCAAGAATAACCCTAATACCAAAACTAGGCAAAAGTTACCACACAAAAAAAGAAAATTACAGACCAATATCTCTCATGAATATAGATGCAAAAATTCTCAACAAAATTCTGGCCCATAGAATTAGCATTATATCAAAAAAATAATACACCACTACCAAGCGGGATTCACACCAGGTATGCAAGTGTGGTCCGACATTAGAAAATCAATCAACATCATCCACCACATAAATAAAAAGAAAGAATCACATGATCATCTCAATCGATAAAAGGCATTCAAAAAAGTCCAATATCCATTCCTGATAAAAACTCTCAATAAAATAGGAATAGAAGGGAAATTCTGCAACACAACAAAGGACATCTATACAAAACCAATGATTAACAGCATTCTTAATGGAGAGAGGCTGAAAATATTCCCCCTGAGTATGGGAACAAGACAAGGATGCCCTTTATCACCACTCCTATTTACCATTGTGCTGGAAGTCCTAGATAGAGCATAAGGACAAGAAAAAGAAATACAGGGTGTCCAAACTGGTAAGGAAGAAGAAAAACTATCCCTATTTGTGGATGACATGGTACTATACAGAGAGAACCCCAAATATTCCATAAGAAAACTACGGGAACTAATAGGAAGATGCAGCAGAGTAGCAGGATACAAGATCAGCATACAAAAATCAATTGGATTCCTATGCACCAGTAAAAAGAACTATGACAAGGAAATCAGGAAAACAATACATTTATAATACCAAATCAAACTCGTTCTGTTGAGTCAATCCTGACTCATGGCAACTGTTTATAATAGCCCCTAAAAAAATAAAATACTTAGGAATAAATCTAACCAGGAACATAAAAGACCTATGCAAAGAAAACTACAAAACCCTACTGCAAGAAACCAAAAGAGACCTACATAAAAGGAAAAATATGCCATGCTCATGGATAGGTAGACTCTACATTGTGAAAATGTCAATTCTAACCAAAGCAATCTAGAAATACAATGTAATTCCAATTCAAACATGAACAATATTTTTTAACAAAATGGAAAAATGTATCATTAACTTTATATGGCCCCCACATATCTATTAGTTTGTTGTACTGTGGGGCTTGTGTGTTGCTGTCATGCTGGAAGCTATGCCACAGGTATTCCAACGCGAGCAGGGTCTGCCATGGTGGATAGGTTTCAGCTGAGCTCTGGACTAAGACAGACTAGGAAGAAAGACCTTGAAGTCTGCTTCTGAAAAAAATTAGCCAGTGAAAACCTTATGAATACCAGCAGCACATTGTCTGATATAGTGCTGGAAGATAAGCCCCTCAGGTTGGAAACCACTCCAAAGATGAAGAGCTGCCTCCTCAAAGTAGAGTTGACCTTAATGACACAGATGGAGTCAAGCTTTCTGGACTTTCATTTGCTGATGTGGCACGACTCAAAATGAGAAGAAACAACAGCAAATATCCATTAATAATCTATTAGAAATCATCAAAAATGAAATGGAACACAAAAAGATACTGGCCATTTTGAATCAGACAATTATATGGTCTACTATTCTGGGAATGACAAACTGAAGAGGAAAGGCATTGTTTTCATTATCAAAAACAACTTTCAAGATCTATCCTGAAGTACAACACGGTCAGTGATAGGATAATATCCACACATCTACAAGGAAGATCAGTTAATACAACTTTTATTCAAATATATGCACCAACTACTAAGGCCAAAGATGAAGACATTGAAGATTTTTACCAATTTCTGTAGCCTGAAATTGATTAAACATGCAATCAAGATGCATTGATAATTACTGGTGATCCAAATGTGAAAGTTAGAAACAAAGAAGGATTAGTAGTTGGAAAATATTTCCTTGGTGACAGAAATGATGCTGGATTGCATTATAGAATTTTACAAGACCAATGACTTCTTCATTGTAAATAACTTTTTTCAACAACATGAATGGTAACTATACACATGGATCACACCAGATGGAATACACAGGAAACAAATCGACTACATCTGTGGAAATAGATGATGAAAACAGTCAATATCATCATTCGGAACAAGGCCAGGGGCCGACTGTGGAATAGATCATCAATTGCTCATATGCAAGTTCAAGTTGAAGTTAAAGAAAATTAATACAAGTCCACTAGAGTCAAAGTGCAAACTGGAATATATCCCACCTGAATTTAGAGACCATCTCAAGAATAGATTTGATGCGTTGAACACTAATGACCAAAGACCAGATGAGTTGTGGAATAATATCAAGGACATCATATATGAAGAAAGCAAGAGGTCATTAAAAATACAGGAAATAAAGAAAAGGCCAAAATGATATCAGAAGAGACTTTGAAAGTGCCCTTCAATGTACAGTAGCTAAAGTGAAAAGAAGGAATTATGAAGTAAAAGAGCTGAACAGAGGATTTCAAAGGTCGGCTTGAGAAGACAAAGTAAAGTATTATAATGAAATGTGCAAAGACCTGGAGTTGGAAAACCAAAAGGGAAGAACATGCTCGGCATTTCTAAAGTTGAAAGAACTGAAGTAAAAATTCAAGCCTCAAGTTACAATATTGAAGGATTCTGCAGGGAAAATATTAGGCAATGCAGGAAGCATCAAAAGAAGGATGGAAGGAATATAGAGTCACTATACCAAAAAGAATTGGTCAACATTCAACCATTTCAGGAGGTAGGATATGATCAAGAACCAACGGTGCTGAAGGAAGAAGTCCAGGCTGCACTGAAGACACTGGTGAAAAACAAGACTCCAGGAATTGACAGAAAACCGACTGAGATGTTTCTACAAATGGATGCAGCACCAGAAGGGCTCACTCATCTATGTCAAGAAACTTGTAAGAGAGCTACCTGGCTAACCAGCTGGAAGAGATCCATATCTGTACTCATTCCAAGAAAGGTGATCCAACAGAACGCAGAAATTATCAGACAATATCTTTCACATCACACACAAGTAAAATTTTGCTGAAGATCATTCAAAAGTGGTTGCAGCAGTACAACAGCAAACTGCCATAAATTCAAGCCAGATTCAGAAGAGGACATGGAACAGGGGATATCATTGCCGATGTTAGATGGATCGTGGCTGATAGAGTATACCAGAAAGATACTTACCTGTATTTATTCACTATGCAAAAGCATATGACTGGGTGGATCATAACAAATTATGGATAACATTCCGAAGAATGGGTATTCCAGAACACTTAATTGTGCTCACGAGCAACCCGTACTTAGACCAAGGTGCAGTCATTTGAATAGAAAAATGGGATATGGCATGGTTTAAAGTCAGGAAAGGTATGCTTGAGGGTTGCATCATTTTGTCATACTTATTCAATCTGTATGCTGAAAAATAATCCTAGAAACGGGACTATATGAAGAACAGTGTGGCATCAAGATTGGAGGAAGACTCATTAACAACTTGCAATACACAGATGACAATATTGCTTGCTGAAATTGAAGAGGACTTGAAGCACTTACTGATGAAGATCAAAGACCACAGCCTTCAATATGGATTACACCTCAACAAAAAGTAAACAAAAATCCATACAACTGGACCAATAACCAACATTATGATAAACGGGGAAAATATCGAAGTTGGAAAGGATTTCATTTTACTTGCATCCATAATAAACACCCATGAAAGCAGCAGTCAAGAATCAAACAATGCATTGCATTGGGCAAATCTTCTGCAAAAGATCTCTTCGAAGTGGTAAAAAGCAAACAAGTTACTTTAAGGACTAAGGTGGAAACCCTGGTGGTATAATGGTTAAGGTGAGCCTGATCCAAGCCATCGTGTTTTCAATCGCCTCATATGCTTGTGAAAGCTGAACAATAAATAAGGAAGACCAAAGAAGAATTGATGCCTTTGAATTATGTTGTTGGCAAAGAATATTGAGTATACAATGGACTGCCAGAAGAACCAACAAATCTGTCTTGGAAGAGGTATAGCCAGAATGCTCCTTAGAAGCAAAGATGGCGAGACTTCTTCTCACATACTTTGGACATGTTATCAGGAGGTACCAGTCCCTGGAGAAGAACATCATGCTTGGTAGAATAGATGCTTAGCAAAAAAGAGGAAGACCCTCAACAACATGGATTGACCCAGTGGCTGCAACAAAAGGCTCAAGCATAACAACTATTGTGGGGATGGCACAGGACCAGGCAGTTTTTTGTTCTGTTGTACATAGGGTCACTGTGAGTCAGAACCAGCTTGACGGCACCTAATTAATAACAGCAATAACTTTATATGGAAAGAAAAGAGACCTCGGATGAGTAAAGAACTACTGAAAAAGAACAAAGTAGGAGGCTTCGTTTTGCCTGACCTCAGAACCTACTCTGCAGCTACGGTGGTCAAAACAGCCTGGTACTGGTATAACGACAGACACATTGACCAATGGAACAGAATTGAGAACCCAGATGCAAATGCATCCACCTATAGTCACCTGATCTTTGACAAAGGCCTAAAGTCCATTAAATAGAGAAAATACAGTCTTTTTAATAAATGTTGGCAGCAAAACTGGATGTCCACCTATTAAAAAAATGAACACGACCCATTCCTCACACCATACACAAATACTAATTCAAAATGGGTCAAAGACCTAAATATGAAGCCAAAAACTGTAAAGATCATGGAAGAAAGAACAGGGTCAATGCTAGAGTCCCTAATACAGGGTGTAAAAAAAATACAAACCATAACTAACAATACAAAAGCATCAGAAGATAAGCTACATAACTGGGATCTTCTAAAAAATAAACACTTATGCTCTTCAAAAGACTTTACCAAAAGAGTAAAAAGAGAATCTACAGACTGGGAAAAAAATTTTGGTTATGACATATCCTACAAAGTTCTGATGTCTAAAATCAATAGGAAAATCCAATGCTTCTACAACAAAAAGACAAACAATCCAATTAAAAAATGGGCAAAGGAAATGAACAGACACTTCACCAAAGAAGACGTTCAGACAGCTAACAGACACGTGAGAAAATGCTCATGATCACTAGCCATTAGAGAAATTCAAATCAAAACAACAATGAGATACCTTCTCACCCTGACATTACTGGCACCCATACAAAAAACAGAAAATAAATGTTGGAGAGGCTGTGGGACGATTGGAACTCTTATGCATTGCCGGTGGGAATGCAAAATGGTACAACCATTTCGGAAAATGATATGGAGCTTCCTTAAAAAGCCAGAAACAGAAATACCATATGATCCAGTAATCCCACTCCTAGGAATATATCCTAGGGAAATAATATCCATCACATGAGTAGACATATGCATATCCATGCTTTTCTGCAGCATTATTCACAATCCAAAAAGATGGAAACAACCTAGATGCCCATCAACAGATAAACGGATAAACGATTATGGCACATACACACAATGGAGTATTATGCAACGAGAAAGAACAGTGATGACTCTGCGAAGCATTTCATAACATGGATGAATCTGGAGGGCATTATAAGTGAGTGAAATGAGTGAATCGCAAAAGGGCAAATAATGTATGAGACCACTGTTATAAAAACTCATGAAAAGATCTACACGCAGAAAGAAACAATCTTCGATGGTTACGAGGGAGGCGAGGGGTGGAAAGGGAAAAGCACTAACAAGACAACAGATAAGTGGTAACTTTGGTGAAGGGTAAGACGTACACAATGCTGGGGAAGTCAGCACAACTTGACCAAGACAAAGTCATAGAAGCTTCACAGACACATCCAAACTCCCTGAGGAACCAAATTACTGGGCTGAGGTCTGGGGACCACGGTCTTGGGAGACACCTAGCTCAATTGGTATAACATAGTTTATGAGAAAAAAAATTCTACATCCTTCTTTAATGAGTTGTGTCTGAGGTATTAAACGCTTGTGAGCGTCCGTCTAAGATACTCCACTGGTCCCACCCCCTCTGAAACAAGGGAAAATGAAGAAAACTGAGGACACCAGGCAAAGATTAGTCCAAAGGACTAATGGACCACAACTACCACAGCCTCCACCAGACTGAATCCAGCACAGCTAGATGGTGCCTGGCTACCACCACAGACTGCTCTAACAGGGATCACAGTAGAGGGAGAAAAATGTAGAACAAAATTCTAACTCACAAAAAAAGACCAGACTTACTGGTCCGACAGGGACTGGAGAAACCCTGAAAGTATGGCCCCTGGACACCCTTTTAGCTCAGTACTGAAGTCATTCCTGAGGTTCACCCTTCAACAAAAGATTAGACAGGCCCATAAAACAAAATGAGACTAAATGGGCACACCAGTCCAGAGGCAAGGACTAGAAGGCAGGAAGAGACAGGAAAGCTGGTAATGGGGAACCCAAGGTGGAGAAAGGGAGAGTGTTGACACGTCATGGGGTTGGCAACCAATGTCACAGAACATATGTGTATTAATTGTTTAATGAGAAACTAATTTGCTCCATAAACCTTCACCTAAAGCACAATAAAAAAAGAGACACTGTAGCAGAAAATATTTTTGATGTAATATGGTTGAGAATTTTACAGATTTGATGAAAGCCATCCACCTATAGATTCAAAAAGCTCAGAAAACTCCAAACAGAATAAATAAACTGACTTTCTTTCTAGCAATAAATACTTTGACCTATTTGTTGGAAATCAGTTCACTGTATATGTGTAGGTTTATTTCTGGGTTTTGACCTATTTGTCTGTCCTTATACCAATACTACATTGCCTTGAATATAGTAGCTTATAGTAAGTTGTGACGGTAGGCAATGAAAGTCTTCAACTTTGTGTTACCTTTTCAAGGTTACCTTGGATATTCTTTGTCCTTGTTACTTCCATATAAATTTTATAATCAATTTGTCAATTTCTAGAAAAAAGTCTGCTGGGACTCTGATTGGGATTTTGTTGAATTTACATAGCAATTTGAGAAGAACTAATTACCTAAGGAAATAAGAGCACTGCATTTTCTAATCTATGTATATTTTATATCCTTTGGTTTATTTAGGACTTCTTTATTTCTTCTCAGCGATGTTTGTAGTCTTGAGTGCGTATGTCTTCACAAATTTTATTAAATTGATTTCTATGTATTTTATGTTTTTTGATGTTATTGTAAGTGATATTTTTAAATTTTTATTTTCAGTGGTTAATTGCTAGTATAAAGTAATACATGTAGTTATAATACAGTCCCAATTTATCATGGATGAAAAATAGAATTGACCTGAAGAGATCAGTTGATGGTTTAAACAGCAGAATGGACATAGTCAAATAATTAATCAGTAAACTAGAACATCAGGTAAAAGCTCTCCTTGAGTATTTTAATCATCAATTTAAAAAATCAATCATATATTTTTAAATAACAAAGCGATATGAAATACGGAAGTAGACACGTCAATATTCATCTATAACTATATAATCAAGACAGAAAAATGAGCAGAAGACAAAAAATGCAAGGATAATTTTTTAAAAGATGAAAATTCTTAAATTGAAATAGTCTACAGAATACTAAGCACTTTTTTTTTCCCTTAACTAATACTGAAATAAAATGCAAAAATTTTAGGAAAATAAAGACCAAGAGAAATTTCTACAAGCTTCAAGAAGAACAAACCACTAAAAAAGGAAACAAAAAAATATTCAGGTTACTCCAAGCTTTTTAATAGCAATCTTGGGTATGAAAAAAAAATTATATTTTAAATAGTTAAAAGCCATTACATTAAAGTAAGGACTCCTTACATAAGAATAAAGCTCCACCAACAACATTTATTTTAATTAATGCAAAGAGGTGAATTAACTTTATCAGATATTTAAAATATACTAAAAATTATTATAATAAATATGGTATGGCCCTGAGGGGGAAAAAATTTAGTTCTCAGAAACAGCATAATATATAAGCAAACATGATGCATTTTACCAGTGGCACACACCTCAGTAGGGAAAGGATGAGCTAAGTGCTTTGAAGACCTAGCCAATCGACTGGAAGAGATCCATGTCTATGCCTATTTCAAAGAAAGGTGATCAAACAGAATGTGACAATTCTCTAACAAGATGATTAATATCACAGGCTGGTAAAATTCTGCTGAAGGCAATTCAGAAATGACTGCAGCAGTACATCAATGGAGATTCAGAAGGGGTGAATTCAGAAGCGGATGGAAATCAAGGGATATCATTGCCACAGTCAGACGGATCTCGGCCAAAAGTAGAGCATATCGGAAAGCTATTTACCTGTGTTTAATTGGCCACATGAAAGCATAGCTGATTAAACAATATGCTCTACACAGATGACACACCTTGCTTGATGAAAATGAAGATGACTTGAAGCACTTACTGATGAAGGTCAAAGACCTTCACTATGAATTCCATCTGAATGTGAGGAAAGCAAAAAAATACCATAACTGGATGGAAGAATTGATACATTCATACCGTGGAGTTAATGAAGCATATTGAATGTTCTGTGGATGGCAGAAAGAATGAACAAATCAGTCACAGAAGAAATGCAATCAGAATGCGCCTTAGAAGCAAGGATGGTGAGACTTTGACTAGCTTAAGTTGGGTATGTCATCAGGAAAGACCAATCGCTAGAAAAGGACATCTGTGTTTGGTAAAGTAGAGGGCCAGCAAAAATGAAGGAAAGCCCTGGCGGGATGGATTGACTCAATAACCACAACAATGGGCTCAGACGTACCCGTGATCATGAAGGCTGCACAGGATTGATCAGTGTTTCACTCCATTACACATAAAAGGTGTTGACGTGTCGCGGAGTTGGCAACCAATGTCACAAAACAATATGTGCATTAATGGTTTAATGAGAAACTAATTTGCTCTGTAAACCTTCATCGAAAGAAAAAAAAAAAAGTTGGCCATGAGCTGAAGCTAACTCAATGGTAACCAACAGCAATATTGCAAAAACAACTATTACGAAAAATATACAGTTGGATCCCTCACATCATAAACATAAGTGAATTCTAGATGGATTATAGACTTAAATATAGAATGTAAAATTACAAAGGTAAAAAAGGAAAGGTAGGAGAATTGTATATGTTTGTGACTTTAAGGGTGGATAATAAATTCATGAGCAAAAAGCAAGAAAAGCGTAAGCAAAAGTCTTTATTTTTTCCTGTCTATTAACTACAATAGAATGAAGGACAGATAGATGGCAGAGTGGGAACTGATATCTGTTACATCTGAAATCAACATGAGATAAACAGTAATCAAAGAAACTTAAATTAATACAAGAAAACCTTCTCTCTTTACATGAGTAGACAAAATTAAAATGCAGGTTGATACCAAACTTGTCTAACCTATACGGGAGAGGGGACTTTGATGTACTAATGGAAGTCAAAACCATTATAGCCATTTTGAAAATAAACTGGCAGTCAAAAATAACAAATAAATAAATCAATAAGCAAGCAAATAAATAATATTAACAGAATGAGAACCATGGCTGAATATCACTTGTGGCAATTAAAATACACTGAAACATTATAAACATTGTTATATATTTTATAACTTCACACACACACACACACACACACACACACACACACACACACACATTGGAGTAAATAAATCATAAATGTGGAAATCTATAGGCGAGAAAAGAATTGGGAGCAGGTTAAGGGGAATACAAAAATAAAATGAAATATAAAATAAACTAAAAAGATAAACTAACACATGCAATATTCAATGTATCACGGACTGAAGGGTATAATGTCCCTTATAAGTATGATGCCTCTGACATAAATAAGAAAATATTCAATTTATAAGCTATTCAAATACATAAACACTTTTCTCAGCTCTCAATTATCTGTTGGCTCTGAATAAGTCATTTTCAATATTTTTATCACTTTAAAAAATACAATCAATTTAGATACATAGAAGAGCAGTGGCTATATATTCTACAGTCTCTAGATAGCTTTATTATGATAATAGACCACCAGTTCTTTTTTCTCCTTGTAAAAGTAATTGTATAATCACTCACATGGTTATCAAATGGTTTATACCACCAAAAGTGCCATTTCAATTAATAAGAATTTTAAAATTTCTACTAAATAGCAGCCATTATACAGTGTTTTTAAAATATAGCACACACATCAGCTACAAGATTTATTATACACTCATTGGTAGTAATAGCATTTATGGTGCTTCCTTGACTTTGAACTGTCATTTGCAGAAATGTATAACACAAATTAGAGGCAATAGTCCATACAAAAAGAGCCTTCTGTTACTTAATAGAGCCTTCATTACATAGACCAAAGAATTCAACAATTTCAAATACAGTCACACCAGCAACTGGGATATATATCTTGTAAAAGCTAGAGTACTTGCTAGTGGCTTCCTGTCTGTCTGACGAATAACTATTATAAATGAACTACTTGATTACACTAAGTGGTAGTTTTCTTCTAAAAATACTAGATTTCTTAACGTAGCCTTTTTTATTTTGAGCAAATACATTTTTTCTTTACTCTTTGTCTTGAAAATTGTTTTATATAACATCATAAAGGTCTCAAGCTATTTAGAAAAACAGGTTTATGCAGCCACAAATGGGCTAGTGGTCCTCCCCCAACACCACAGCTATCTTTGAATTGCTCTTCACTTTTACTTTCTCTGAGTTGGGCGCTTAGTAAACATGTTATTGATAATAACAGTTAAATACTTTTTTAAAATTTCAGCTTTCTTCCTCTGCTGCACTGTGGACTTTATTTTCTTTCTGATGTTGACTCTTCCACTTTGGTGCTTAGTGTTTATAATACTATCATATTCATCATTCACCTATTGTTTTTCATTTTCTAGGTTTATGTTTTATTAAAGTAATTCTTCATGTTACAGAATGCAAAGCTCATCAATTTAACTTTCTATAATTAAATACATAATTGGAATGCCAAAGACTTGATTTATAAAGAACTCTTTACTGACAGAATAACATATAATTAGTTAATAATAGTACTATTTCAGAAAGCGATTATGAACATTTATTAAATTACAAAACACCTGGACTCAGCCTTTTACCAGTCAATACCCATGAAAGCAGTCGGAGATATAGTAGAAGTGATGAACTATAGAGTATGTCTCCAAGACAGCAGATGGAATATAGAAAACTGTACTACTTACACTCAGCAGTTGCAAGACCACTTACAGACAAGGTCTGCTTGACAAGGTCAAGCTATTGAAATGTGTATGTGGGAGGAGGTGGAGGCAAATGGGCAGGAAAGAGAATTTTTGATAAAAAACTAACCTTTCACTACTAGAACGTCTGCCCTTATAACAATCTAGCTAAAAAGAGAACTGACCCAAGAAGAATTAGCAGGTCAGAGCTTGGGTGTAGATGAGAAGCAAAATACAATCAGCTTTTCTATTAGTTGAATCTTTCCACATAAAGGACTTTTAGAATTTATTAAAATAATTAAAGAATAACAACTGCTGAGCATCAAGCAATAGGGAACAGTAAATAATAGGATTTGTTTTGCTGATACATGATAAGATGTTTCATGATTGAATACTCACTTAAAATATTTTTTAACGAATTTTTGCACCTAGCTTATCCTTAAAAGATCTTTTGTGAATTCATTTCTAAAACATCTAGTATCTATGCAAACTGTACTTACTAACAGTTAAAAAATAGCAATAACATGGGCTTTGCATTGTATAATGTATGTATTTCCCCACAGTTTGTGTTCTCCGATGAGATTTCCTTGACTTTCAGAACAAGGAGGAATCTGAATGGGTCTTGTATTTCAATTTCATGTAACATGCATCTCCTAGTCATATAGATATTTCTAAAAATATTTTTTACCTTTTTATTGATGCCTAATTAATATGTTTCATGTTTAAAAAAATAAATTACGCAAATGTAGTTGAAGTTTACACTTTCAAAAGGGCAATAAATATAAATAGGAAAAGAAGACATGAGGTTCCAAATAACATAATAGATTGAATGATTGTTTATTCCCACTCCATCTCAAAATGCCACCTGGGATAAAATGAAGGAATAAAAACGTATAAATCTATAAAAACAAAGAAAAGAGTCCCCATAAGAAAAGGGATATCAAGAATATCTGAAAGCTAGTAATTGCGTATATGAGTGGCAATTGACATAGCCAACTGATGAAAGCTAAACCCTAAATACCTCTGAAAGCAGGGTTCTAGGTGGCACTAAAAGCTGGAAGATTGTTTGAAAGTCTTTGTAGGTAGTAATTGGATTCCTGAGTGGTTAGATCCCAAGAAACCCTCATTAGTGCCTGTTTCCACCTTTCATCATGTAGCAGAAGACTAGAGATTTGCTCTCTAGAGAGCTTGAAGTAGACAGATCCTGGACTCTGAAACAAAAACCACAGCTGAAAGACATGGAGTTAAGTGGGATGCTGTAGTGAAAATAATGGAAGTAAGTATAAATTGACCCACCAAACACTGAAAAGCACAGCCTTCTTTTTAACAAATCGACTCTGAGAATGCTGGGATCGACACTGACAACTGCAGAGGGAGGAAATTAGAAGAATTCTCTAGGAATACTGATGAGCCTCAAACATCCACAGATACTGACATTTGGGAATACCCAAATCAACCTGGTAGATTCACTACTGCTAAACGCTACAATAAATTCCATGAAACCACAAATCACCTGCACAAATAGAGTTTCTAAACAACACTTTAACCAACCCGTTGCTGTCACGTCAATCCTGACTTACGACAACCCATGTATGTCAGAGTAGAACTGTGCTCCATAGATTGCCAATGGCTGATTTTTCAGAGGTAGATTGCCGGGCCTTTCTTCCAAGTTACCTCTGAGTGGACTTGAACTTCCAACTTTTTGGTTAGCAGCTGAGCACATAAACCATTTGCACCACACAGGAACTCCAAACAGCTCTCCAGTGCCTCAGTATTAGCTATAAACAACAACAAAAAAGAATCAACACAGATTTGAAAAAAGCTTTTCCCGTTATAGAAAGAAAACAAAGTAAATAAATAGGAGCATAGAAGTACCAGGTCACAACTCTGTAGCAGGCTTAAGAAAGAGGATTTGAGATCGGCGCATGAAGATGGAGAGTCTAAGAGAGTTTTCTCCACAAAATAAAATCAAAATCTTTTCCTGACTTTTGAACATATTTAAGTAATATTTGCACCTTAGTTGGAATGTTTTGTAATTAATTAGTGATAGTTACCTAAACAACTTTTAAAATGGAAAAAAAATATCAATCAGAGAAAAGTTCCATGGGATGAAAAAAGTTGTAAAAGTTGCATGTAAACTATGCAGATACCTGGTTTACTAATGGACTCAATTATGACTATTTATAATCACAATAATGTATATGCTAAATACTAATTCAACCCAAAAGATGCTGTAACTCTTTTGGACGATGAAGGCAAGGGAAATACATGAAAGGAGGGATGGATGTGGAAAGAGCTATATTCCCATCTTCTGTAGTAGGAAATTAGTAGAAAATATTTGCAATCAAATGTTAAAAATGGAAGTTGTTAATTTTTGGTTTGGACTGAGACCTTAAAATAGTCCAGAAATGTGGCTGAAAATATATTTACAATGTTTGGTTGAACAGCTAACTGCAACCTATAAATAAAATTGAAGGGGCAAAAAAATGAGTTGGAGAGGAGAGGCAGAGTTTTTGGACTGATTCGGTGATATTTTGTTTGTTGTGTCTCCTCCATCATGAGATAGGAGAAGTGGGGTTGCCCCTATCTCCAGCATAATGGAAGAAATCATCAACCTTTGTGCAAGAGACGTTGCGGAGCTGGGGGACTGTGACACCCTCAGAGTTTGTCAGGACATAGCTGTTTACTGCAGACCAGACATGGACCATACGCAGGGAGATGTGTTTCAGGCTGGGTTCTCTAGAGAACAAAAACCGGTGAAGTGTATATATAGAGAGAGAGAAAGAAGAGAAGAGAGAGATTTATATGAAGGAAATGACTCATGTGGTTGTAGAGGCTGGGAAGAACCAAGTCCGTGGGTCAGGTATCAGGCTGGAGACTTCTCCTGACTCATGTCCCTGCAAGGGATGTTGAACCCAAGATCTAAGGTAAGACAGCAGGCTGCTGGCTCACAGACTGTGAAGGGCAACAAATCTCAAGATCAGCAGGCAATGTGGTAAGCCTTTAGCTGAAGTCCCAAGAACTGGAGGTCAGAGGATGATAAGCTGGATGCAGGAGGCAGAGAGAGCAAGAAATTTGGAATACAGCTGTCTGGCCAACTGAATGGAAGAGATCCATATACATTCCTAATCCAAAGAAAGGTTTTTCAACAGAATGTGGAAATTATTGAACAATATCATTAATATCACATGCAAGTAAAACTATGCTGAAGACAATTCAAAAACAGTTGCCGCAATACATCAACAAGGAGCTGCAAGAAATTCAAGCTGATTCAGAAGAGGTTGTGGAATGAGGGATATCATTGCTGATGCCAGAAGGATCTTGGCTGAAAGCAGGCAATACCCGAAAGATGTTTACCTGTGTTTTATTGGCTATGCAAAGGCATTCAACTGTGTGGTTCATAACAAATTACAGATAACATTTTGAAGAATGGGAATTCCAGAACACTTAATTGTGCTCATGAGGAACCTGTACTTAGACCAAGAGGCAGTCATTGGAACAGAACAAGGGGATTCTGTGTGGTTTAAAATGTGCGTGTCAGGGTTGTATCCTTTCACCGTATTTATTCATTCTGGATATATGCAAGGAGATATAGCCTAGATCCTAGGTTCTGCCACCCCTATGCGTCTGTCAGATTGTAGTACTGTGTGAGCTTGTATGTTGTTGTGATATTGGAAATTATGTCACCGGTATTCAAATACCAGCAGGGTCACCCATGGTGGACAGGTTTTAGCTGAGCTTCCAGACTAAGACAGACTGGTGGTCTACTTCTGAAAAAAATTAGCCAGTGAAAATTTTATAAAAAGCAGTGGAACACTGTCTGATACAGTGCCTGAAGATGAGCCCCTCAGGTTGGAAGGCACTCAAAAAACGACTGGGGAAAAGCTACCTCTTCAAAGTAGAGTTGATCTTAATGACGTGGATGGAGTTCGGCTTTCAGGACCTTCATTTGCTGACGTGGCATGACTCTAAAGAAGAAGAAACAGCTGCAAACACCCATTAATAATAAGAACGTGGAATGTACAAATTATGAATCTAGGAAAACTGGAATTCGTCAAAAATGAAATGGAAAGCATAAACATTGATATCTTAAGCATTAGCGAGTTGAAATGCACTGGTATTGGCCGGTTTGATTCAAATAATCATGTGGCCTACTATCCTGGGAATGAGAAATTGAAGAGGAATGGCGTCACGTTCATCATCAAAAAGAACGTTTCAAGATCTATCATGAAGTACAATGCTGTTAGTGATAGGACAATATCCATACACCTACAAGGAAGACCAGTTAACACAACTATTATTCAAATTTATGCACCAATCACTAAGATCAAAGGTGAAGAAATTAAAGATTTTTACCAATTTCTAAAGTCTGAACAATCGATCAAATGTGCAATCAAGATGCATTGATTAATTACTGGCGATTGGAATGTGAAAGTTGGAAACAAAGAAGGACTGGTAGCTGGAAAATATGACCTTGGTGATAGAAACAACGCCAGAAATCTCATGACCCTAATCCTAACCCCAACTTCAGCCCCAACCCCAACCCTAACCCTAACCCAAACCCAAACCCCTAGATTCCAGGAACTGAACTGCAGGTGGGAAAACCTGAATCAGGAAAAATGTCAAAAGAATCCATGGAATGACCTCGCAAGAGAAAGGGTCAGTTTTATGCCAAATCCAGAGTGCAGATGGGTCATCTTAAATCACTAATAGTCTAGAAAGGCCCTCTTCTCTCATTCCCATTCCAAGATCTGTCCCTCGAGGGTTAGCAAATGATGGAG
The DNA here is from genome assembly GCA_030035585.1 of Dugong dugon. NCBI lineage: Eukaryota > Metazoa > Chordata > Mammalia > Sirenia > Dugongidae > Dugong > Dugong dugon. The sequence continues at coordinate 191,434,622 of CM057463.1, read as the reverse complement.
GACAAGCATAGAAGCCCAAAGTGGAGACTGGGGAAAAAAAATCAAAGAATCCAGTGAAGCTTCCCCGTGGGGAAATTGCACAAGCTGCCGGCGTCCAACAAACCCTGTCAGGAAGAAGAGGGATGTCTCAACAGCCAAGTTTCAGCGTCTCATTGTTTTTTACAACAGGACATACTCTAAGTTTTTTCAGTTCTAAAATGTAACATTTTATGATTATTCTGAAGTGGTTAGTGTTTCTAAATAGACTAGAACCTACCTTCACTCTCTGTCCTCCTAACCTCCTTTATGTCTGTCTATATATGAAACTTAGCATTATCTAGAGTATTTTATGTGTGCATAAGATGTAAAGTCTTTGAGGGCAAGGACTGTGTTATCTTATTTATCACTGTACCATCAGAACTAGAAGAGTGACTAATACATCGCAAACAACAAACAAACAAACACAAAAACCTTTGCCGTCGCGTTAATTCTGACCCACGGCAACACCGTGTGTTACAGAGTAGACCTCCATTGGGTTTTCTTGACTGTAGTCTTTACGGAAGCAGATCACCGTGCCTTTCTTTTGTGGCACTACTAGGTGGGTTTGAACCTCCAATCTTTAGGTTAGCAGCCAATTGCAAACTGCTTGTACCACCCGGCCTGTCCCTTACCACACAGTAGGCGTTCAAAAAAATATTTGTTAAATAAATGAATAAATCTGTCCGTTTCAAAACAGTGTACGAATGTCACTGTACAGCATTCATTCTTGTTTGCTGGAAATCTTGACACAAAGCAAAATGGTACAAGACCACTGTGACTAAAGCTTCATAAGTGAGCAGACTAAAGAAGAGAAAGATTGTGCATGCCATGCTGCCACTCAAGTAAACTTCTAATATGATGCCAATAATTCAATTTGACTGAAACATACTTTTCCTTTGACATAACTCAGTCCTATGTGCAATGTTCATGCAAAACATTTTACGCCATGTACACTACGGATTTTGTATTTCTGCTCCCTTTCTTTGCATTCAGCTTGTTTATGCCATTTAAAAATTTGGTAAGTAACTCTGCTAAATGGTAAAAAATTGGGCACTTTAGCTATTAGCTTTCTTTTCCATTTCATATTCATTAGGGGAAAAGGAAGACAACTTTAATTATATTATGTTCTTTCAACTGGGAATCAAATAAAAATGCTCTAGATATCTTTGATGTTCCGTACAAGAACCCCGTATTCCTGAGTGAATAAAACTCAAAAAATCAAAGTCTGTATCCTAGGTAGTTAACATAAATGCCTGAATATCATTTAAACAAAATTGACCACATCAAAATGAGTTAAGGATAAACTTAGGTATGCCAGCTATCTATCCCTGGAGTTTTATGCAGCTATGATCAGATCATGAAGGGAAAAAAATCATGACTTGGAGAAAAATTGCAGGCATTCTCAGATCATTTCACATGGCATTGGCCTTCATTATTAATCAAAGACCTGAATCTTGCCCTTTGGGAAGATTTTTTTTTTTCTTCAGATATTATATATCTAGTTTGATTAAATCAAAACTACTGAAGGAAAAGCTGAACAATATTTTTCAACCAATTTATTAATCGTTTTTTCCCTCCCTCCTTCTTTCCTTCCCTTCCTTTATCCCTTCTTTCCCTTTTGGAATAGTTTAGTCAAAAAGCCATTAGGAGTTCTTTCACTTCCATCCCTCTTTCCTCTGTCCTTCCCCTTCCACAACACTTGTTGGCGGCAACAGAAGCAGTTAAGCACTCAAGCAAAATGGCAGCCAAGCTGAGCAGCCCTGAGGGGATTTGGGGATCGATTAATTACAGAGGCATTCAGCAGATAAGTGAATGAAAGTCAGGTCTAACACTGTCAGAAAACAGTAGTTACAGATATGGAAAGGAGAAAAACTCAAATACTGTGAGTTTGGATTCAAATTAGAAGTATTGGTGTGAACTTAAGGTTTGAGGGAGAAAAAGAGAGAGAGAGAAATATATAGATGTAAGTGTGTATATTTATATGTGTGTGAATGACATACACGACCTGGAAGCAGTGTCACTTAAGTGGCAATAAACACACCTAGCGCCTTATCTTGGTTTCTAAATACTATTTTCCACTAAAAGAAACCAGAGCTCCTTAGAGAAATGGCTGAGCATGGACTGAGGCAAGGAAAATACAAATCAACCTAGAATATATTGGTGTGCTAGAAAATAAGAAAGTGCTCGAAGAATGATGGGGAAATATAAAAAAAATTACACAAAAAACAGCTTGGCTAGATCTGGGGCAAGTTGAGCATAAACATTAACAATTATATTATTAGTTAGCATTTTAATGCAAGGAATAATGGAGTTACAAAAAACACTATGTGGAAAATGTCATAATAACCGTTTCAGGCACGAGTCTTCAACGAATACTAAATTAGTGGATGAAATTTTGAAGAGGAAGGAAAATTTCACATAATCTCAAAGTGCCTCCTCACAAAATACAAAATAAAAGCCCAAACCAAACCTGTTGCTGTCGAATCAATTCTGACTCATAAGAACCCTACAGGACAGAGTAGAACTGCCCCATAGAGTTTCCAAGGAGTACCTGGTGGATTCGAACTTCCGACCTTTTGGTTAGCAGCTGTGGCTCTAAACCACTGTGCCACCAGGGTTTCCAAATATAAAATACTTACCATATTTTTGCCCAGAAAACAAGTGCCTTCTACATTTGTTTGCCAAGAGCATCTTCCCCTCTGGAGGTATTTTCATAAGCGTTGCTATGCCAATTTTTTTTTTACGTATTGCTGTAAAAAAAATTAGCATAGCGTGCTGACAAAAATACCTCGTAGGGGAAGGGCACAGTTGACAAACAAATGTAGAAGTCGCACCTTATTTGTGTAAAAATAGGGTACTAATTATGAAACTAAAAAATAATAACTTTATCTAGGTGACACCACCTTGATCAAGTGATTAGAGTGAACACCACCAGTAATGAGAGCGGGAATATTGATATCACACACGGTGCAAATGGTTAAGAGTGTTGGCTGTTCAAGTCCACCCAGAGGCAACTTGGAAGAAAGTCCTGGTGATCTACTTTTGAAAAATCAGCAATTGAAAACCCTACAAAGCACAGTTCTACTCCGATTGCTGTGAGTCAGAATTGACTTGATGGAAAACGTGACATCACCTACAGGATAAAATGTATTAAGAAGAACACAGCAATACTCGGGTAATATTCCCGCCAAATCATAGGTAGGTAGGTTGTTGTTGTTATGTGCCACTGGGTCAGTTCCAACCCTATAGGACAGAGTAGAACTGCCCCCATAGGGTTTCCAAGGAGCGCCTGGTGGATTCGAACTGATGATGTTTTTGCTTAGCAGCGTAGCTCTTAACCACTACGCTACCAGGATGGACATAATTTTTTTATATTCCTGCCAAAGATTTGAAAAACACAACTGAACAAAACCTCCACTCACCCCTACCCTTTCTCCATGCATTTTCAATAGACAAACTGGAGCGCTCTACAAGACTTTTTTTTTTTTTTTTTTTAACATCTTAAGAAAATAGTAATAAAGTCTGGAGATGGATACATAATATGTGATCATTACCCTGTGCACATATTTCCCCACGTAATATATATTTTATTTTCTCATGAAGTACCATTAGTTCTGATTGTCTCATATCATTCTCAAAGACTTTCCGTATTTATCTACTTGATCATTTTTAAAAGCCCTTCTCATAATTTCTTCTTCTATATTTATGTGTATCTCTATTGGCGTAACTGCACTCATTTCTGTGGTTCGTTACACCAGCAACGTGACGTTGTGTTCGTGTTGTGCACGTTCTGCCTAGCACAAGCTTCTGAGCATTGGACAAACGGATGAATGAATTAAACATTGGTAACTATCACAAATATAAAGTCCTTGCCTTTGTATGTATGTTAGAATTCAGTAAGTAAACCCATGTTTACTGTGTCAACTATTAGGTTAGTGAATTTAATCATAATTCAGCTTTTCAAACCATTCATTGGATTAAAACATCTTAATTTTTATAGTATACCATCACGTACTTTTACTTAACCTGATCATTTTAGGCATCCGGTTCTAGGACTTCTTCAGTTTCCTGTGGTATTCTTGAGGAGAAGTGCTTTAAGGAGATCCAAAAAGACTTCTGCAAAGAGCAGAATTGTCAGCAAAAAACTTCTTCTCATTTGGCAAAATTTCAAATGTGGATACTATTCCTCGAGGGATTTTTCTCAGGTCAGTTTTGCTTGTCAGACTATTGCTGTGGCCGTTATGCATTTCAGTAAAGGGGTACCGAGCCATACTTCTTTCAGCTCTAAACTGAAACATGTACAGCTTTCTCTTAAACACAGAGATACATTATCACTCTCTGAGAACATTTTTATAACACATTTAACAGAAAGTGTTACCATATTTGAAATAGAAAGCAGTCTTACAGAAAAATAAAGAATCATTATCACAGCACACAAAGTAATATGGTATTATCGATAATTAACAAAGGAAACAAAATGTCTAATGACCATATAAAGTTATATATTACCATCAGTAATCAAATAAATTTATATTTTAGACATTGATGTTTTGCCTATTGGCAGAGTTTTAAAAAAAGACAATCAATCTGCAGTGACAATACAATTTAGTGAAATAAGCTTTCTTGTACACTGCTGGTTAGAGGTAAATACATCTTTTTAGAGAGTACTTGGACCTTAAAAAAATTCATACCCTTAAAGGTATGAATTTAATTTAAAGTTCAGTAATTCATGTTTGAATTTAGCGATTCATGTTAAGAAAATGGTCTAACACACACACACACATACACACACACAACACTGGAGCATTGGTTACAATAGTTAACATTTAGGAATCATCTAAGGGTCCAAAGGAGACATCTGATCAAATTATTGTGGTACATCTATGCAGTGGAATTCTATGCTGTTGCTAAGATTGTATTTTAGTACAATAAACTAGTAACATTTAAAAAGGCTTTCAATTTATTCAAGAAAAAAACAAAAGCAATTATGATTCCAACTTATAGTGACAGAGTAGAACCGCCCTATAGGGTTTCCTAGGCAATTATCTTTATGGGAGCAGATTGCCAGATCTTTTCTTCCCCAGAGCTGCTGGTGGGTTCGAACTGCTGACCTTTATTTAGGTTAGCAGCCCAGCGCTTAACCATTGTGCCACCAGGGGTCTTAAAAGCAAACTAGACACCTAAAATCCATATGGTCCCATAACTACATAAATATATGTATATAATTCTAATAGCTGGTTTCTCTGCGTTATAAAATTATGAGTCATTCTTATTTTTTCACGTGTAATTATTTCTTTTTCTAAATTTTCTGTTGTGAATTTGTCTTGTCAAATTCAGGGGAGTATGCTAATATCATTTTGTAAATGAAACATTATATATTTTAATGTGCCTCCATTCTATTGGCCCAGGTATCCACATTTCTCTGAACCCTTCTACAGGCTGAAAAGAAATTGAGGTTATATTTACTCTCAGAAGTAAAATGGACTCATGTTAGTTCCAATATTTGTATCAGGTTGGCTTGAATGCCAGCAGAGATTAATGGGTGATTCTTTATCTATGGTTTCCCAGACCTGCCTCATTTTAGAAGCAGAGCTTCGGGAAGCATCCTTCCATTTTATGCTCCTTCAAAAATGTTTGACTTAAAAAAAAAAAAGGAGTGACATCAGTACTGAGTTAAAAGGGAGTCTGGGGGCAACTCTCGGAGCTTCTCCAGTCCCTATCAGGCCAGTTAGTCTGGTATTTTTTTGTGATTGTACTTTTCTCCACAAATATGTTCCACCAAAAATATTTGGCTAACAATTAGCTTTTTCTGCTCACTTACAAACTTCTGTTTGACTTTAGATTCAAAAAAAGGTACTTGATTGAAATGTCTCAACTCTATTAATATCTTACTTGAATACCTGAATCTATGAGGAACACAGCAATCTCTTGGATTTCAATTTATTATTTCAGCATCTGAAACTCTGGCTTAAACAAGGAATACCATATCTAAATGTTGAAAACATTATTCTTACTTGAAATTGTATGATAATTCAATAAGTTAAAATCTGGACAATAATAGTAGACACAAATGAAATTGCAGTTATTCTATAATATAAAATATAATCACGGTGTCATGAATGCTTCACTCAGCTAAATACGAATTTCGTAAATAGTAACTTTGCATGGCATTATAATCCTATGCTAGGGAGTACAATGAAATATTAGAAGAAACTGAACGTTTCCTTGGTTAAATTCAGGAAGAAAGCCAAAATAGCGAAATGATTGCTTCTAAATCAAAGTGAAGTAAGTCTATCTTTAAAAGGAGAAATAAACATGAAGTAGTGCGATAATGTAATCATATTCAGTTTTCACGTGCAGTGCTAACTACTGTTCAGGAATGATCTTCATTCCTCCCGAGTCACATTGACTTCAGATCACTGTAGCAGTTAATCTTGATGGGGAACTGATGAAATGAAAAGTTATCACTTTTACTTCTTATACTGTTAGTGGTTGTCATGGTTTGAATTAAGTTCCCCCAAAAACGTGTATATCAATTTGGCTAGGCCATGATTCCTGGTACTGTGTGATTTTCCTGTATGTTGTAAACCTGCCTCTATGATGTTAATGAGGGAGGATGGGTGGCAGTTGTGTTAGTAAGGCAGGACCTGATCTACAGGACTGGATTGTGTCCTGAGGCAATCTCTTGAGATATAAAAGACAGAAGTGAGCAGAGAGACAGGGGGACCTCATACCATCAAGAGAGCAGTGCCAGGAGCAGAGCGTGTCCTTTGGACCTCGGGTCCCTGTGCCGAGAAGCTCCTAGTCTGGGGGAACACTGATGAGAAGGCCAAGAGAGAAAGCCTTCCCCCGGAGCTGACACCTTGAATTTGGACTTTTAGCCTACTTTGCTGTAAGGAAATAAGCTTCTCTTCATTAAAACCGTCCACTTGTGGTATTTCTGTTATGGCAGCACTAGATGACTAAGACAGTGGTGTATATACCCACCCAAAATGTAATCACAGTTTCATAATCTCCTAAAGCCTAGAAGCAATTTGAGGTCTACAATCCAAACAGATGAAGTTAATGAGTTGCGTCTTGGGACAATGAAAAGAAAAAGAGAGAATGGAAGAATTGTCAACATGTCACCATAATGGGCCCATTACTATTAGTGGACAGCCTGAATTAATGGTGAGGTAACATTGGCACTATATCCATTTTCTTGCTAGAACATAATATAACGATTATCCTTCCTTGTCATTACCATAATTCGGTTTTGTAATTAAAGAGAGAATCTGGAGAATTCTTCAGTCATCAATAGGAGATGGGGTTAAAATGGGAGGGAAAGACTGACCTCAGAAATTTTCAAAAACAAAAATTCTTTTTTTCCCTTCAGGGAAAGCAAATGTTTGCAAAAGCTCTGATAATAATGCAAGAGATTTCGTAGCTCCATCTAGTGGTCAGAAATAATCCTACTACACTCATCACCAAGGTGAGCAGCTCTAGTTTTAAGATATGCATAATTACAGCAATTATAAAGTATCATGGTGCTCTTAGCCAGTATGATATAAGATAAGCATGTCATGTTAAGCATAAGTCGAATATTAAGCAAGTGCCTGCCTATTTAATAATTCTTAAAATAACATCCATTTCCAGAACTAAGTTCATTTAGGGTTTTATCTTTTTTTTAGGCTTTATTTTAGACTTAACCTCTTATTTAAGAATATACTAAAGTAAACCTCAAATGATACTTGGTAGAATGTTTGATAACAGAATCACATAAAGAGCTCTTCTTGATATTTCAGACAATATTATTATTACCTCCATCTTATAAGTGAAATAAAATTTCAAAGAATCTTTATAACAGATTCTATGTTTTGGCCAACTTGGAATATTTACTGTTATAAACTTCTAGAATTTTGAGATGCAATTAAAATGACTGAACAGGGGAGGCGGGGCGGGGCCAAGATGGCAGAGTAATCAGATGTTTCCAGTGAACCCTCTTACAACAAAGACCTGAAAAAAACAAGTGAATCGATTATATGTGGAAATCTGGGAGCCCTGAACATCAAAGGCAGAGTTGAGGAACTGGACTGAGTGGCAGGGGAAGGGAGAGACAGTTTGGAAGCAGCACGAAGTTAACAGACAAGACCCGGCGAGAGCCCGAACCCTTCAGACCCAATCAGCTCAGGGGTGAGCGCTGAGGCAGGCAAGCAGCGGTACTTGGGAGTCACGTTTTCCACACCAGGAGAGACCCAGTGCCAGAGAGTCTACATGGCCACCCAGAACCAGAGAGAAGCAGCCCTGGCTCAGTGAAAGATAAGTACTTGCATACCGCCTACCGAGGAGATCAAAAACACCCCCCTTAGGGAAAAATCTCTCTTCCATTTACCTCCCTGCTCCCTGCTCTGCACCAGGTCCCGGAACAGCTTCAGCAATTGCCGAGTCCCCTGGGCCGGAAGTAAGAACCATCACACACCGGGAGCCATTCTCCCTGCCTTGGAAAGTGAACAGATTAACAAACAGGAAAAAATAAACTGCCGGCTCCCCTAAGCCAGGAACCCAGGGTAGGCACAGCTCCTTTGCCTAGGCACAGTCATAAGGGAGCCACAGACTTTGAGTGCCCTTCCCCCTGCATAGACTTGTGTGGGCCCATCTCAACAGCGTAGGCCCTCATTACCACAGTACAACAGTGTATATACAGGAACTCTTAACTTCAACTGTTTCAGCTGTGAAGTGGCAGGTTCTTGACATTTGACACTGCTCTGCCTATTAAGCAGAGTCTTCACCTACCCACATCAGGGGCCTGAGGACTGGTGGCTCCACCCACACCACATAGCCACCTGCGATAGGGGCCCATGAATAAGAGGTGCCCCCCAGGCCTTAAAGCCAACAGCATTAGGTGCTCATAGTCCAGCCGCAAAAACCATGCACCTACGTGCTCTAGGGAATGGGGACATGCCTTCCTTCTGGACACTTGGGGGAGGTCATCATCCCCCTGCCTTGCTCAGTGTGTCCCCTTACTGCAGCCAGATGCCTGTGCCTACAGCAATCACCCATGCCTGTCTAGGACCATAAGAGAGCCTACACCACACACTTGGTAGCTATCTAATTGGGCACCTGAGCTGAATCCATACAGGAGGAGTGAGCGGACTCCTGAGCTCACATATCTAGTAACAGATCTAACCACCTGCTAACAGGACATTAGAGCTTCAAAACTGCCAATAATTAAACTAGCTCATACGAGCAGCTTATGTGGGCATATCAAAACAAAACAAGAAGCTAGGACACAGTAAGCAAACATAAAATAAATAAATACAATAACTTACTGTTGGCTTGGAGACAACAGTCAATATCACATCACATAAAGAGGAAATCCATGATGGCTTCCGCAAGCTCCCAAAATAAAGAATCTAGAAATTTTCCAGAGGAGGAAAATTTCTTGGAATTACTGGATGCAGAATACAAAAGATTAATATGTGGAACTCTTCAAGAAATTAAGAAGAAAATTAAGCAAAACACAGAACACGCAATAGAGGAAATTAAAAAGATTAGAGAAGAGCATAATGACAAATTTAACAGGCTGCAAGAACCCATAGAGAGATGCAATCAGAAATCCAGAAGATTAACAATAAAATTTCAGGATTAGACAACTCAACAGAAAGTCATAGGAGCAGAATTGAGGCAATGGAAGTCAGAATTAGTGAGATTGAAGATAAAACTTGACACCAATTTATTTGAGGAAAAATCAGATAAAAGGATTTAAAATAATGAAGAAACCCTAAGAATTATGTGGGACTATATTAAGAGGAATAACTTATGGGTGATTGGAGTACCAGAACAGGGGGGGATAACAGAAAATATAGAGAGAATTGTTGAAGATTTGTTGACAGAAAACTTCCCTGATATCATGAAAGTTGACAAGATATCTATCCAAGATGCTCATCAGACCCCACATAAGGCAGATCCCAAAAGACAGTCACCGAGACATATTATCATCAAACATGCCAAAACCAAAGAAAAGAGAGAATTTTAAGAGTGGCTAGGGATAAACTAAAAGTCGTCTACAAAGGCGTGTCAGTAAGAATAAGCTCAGACTACTCAGCAGAAACCACGCAGGCAAGAAGGCAATGGGATGACATATATAAAGCCTTGAAGGAAAAAAACTACCATCAAGAATTATATATCCAGCAAAACTGTCTCTCAAATAAATAGGACAAATAAATAAACCTATAACAAAAGAAGAGATTGAAAATGTAATTAAAAAACTCCAAACAAAAAAAGCCCTGTCCTTGATGGTTTCACTGGAGAATTCGACCAAACTTACAGAGAAGAGTTAACACCACTACTATTAAAGGTATTTCAGAGCATAGAACAGGATTGAATACTCCCAAACTTGTTCTATGAAGCTAGCATAACCCTGATACCAAAACCAAGTAAAGACACCACAAAAAAAGAAAATTACAGACCAATATCCCTCATGAACATTGACACAAAAATGCTCAACAAAATTTTAGCCAATAGAATTCAGCAACATATCAAAAAAAATAATTCACCATGATCAAGTGGGATTTACACCAGGTATGCAGGGATGGTTCAACATGAGAAAAACAATCAGTGTAATCCATCACATAAATAAAACAAAAGACAAGAACCACATGATCTTATCAATCGATGCAGAAAAGGCATTTGACAAAGTCCAACACCCATTCATGATAAAAAAACTCTCAACAAAAATGGACTAGAAGGGAAATTCCTCAGTATAATTAAGGGCATTTATACAAAGGCAACAGCCAACATCATCCTAAATGGAGAGACTTTGAAACCATTCTCCCTGAGAAGGGGAACCAGACAAGGATGCCCTTTAACACCACTCTTATTCAACATTGTGCCAGAGGTCCTAGCCAGAGCAATTAGGCTAGAAAAACAATAATAAAGGGCATCCAGATTGGTAGGGAAGAAGTCAAAGTATCTCTACTTGCAGATGATATGATCTTTACTCAGAAAACCTCAAAGAATCCACAAGAAAACTACTGGAACTAATAGAAGATTTCAGCAAAGTTTCAGGATACGACATAAACATACAAAAATCAGTTGGATTCCTTTACACCAACAAAGAGAATCTCAAAGAGGAAATCACCAAATCAGTACATTTACAATAGCCCCCAAGAAGATAAAATACTTAGAAATAAATCTAACCAGAGATGTAAAAGACCTATACACTGAAAAGTACAAGACACTACTGCAAGAAACTAAAACAGACCTGCATAAGTGGAAAAACATACTTTGCTCATGGATAGGTAGACTCAATATAGTGAAAACGTCATTTCTACCCAAAGTGATTTACAGATACAATGCAATCCAGACCCAGATTCCAACGGCATTTTTTAATGAGATGGAGAAACAAATCACCAACTTCATATGGAAAGGGAAGAGGCCCCGAATAAATAATTACTCAAGAAGAAGAACAAAGTGGGAGATTTCACACTACCTGATTTTAGAAACTATTATATTGCCATGGTAGTCAAAACAGCCTGGTGCTGGTACTGCAACAGACACCTAGACCAATGGAACAGAATTGAGAATCCAGACATAAATTCATCCACCTATGAGCAGCTGAGCAAAGGCCCAAAAGTCCATTAATTGGGGAAAAGACAGTCTCTTTAACAAATGGTGCTGGCATAACTGGATGTCCATCTGCAAAAAACTGAAAAAAGACCCATACCTCACACCATGTAAAAAAACTAACTCAAAATGGACCAAAGACTTAAATATAAAATTGAAAAACGATAAAGATCATGGAAGGAAAAATACGGACAACGTTAGGGGCCCTAATACATGGCCTAAACACAATCTGAACCATAAGTAATAATGCACAAGCACCAGAAGAGAGACTAGATAACTGGGAGCTCCTAAAAATCAAACACTTATGCTCATCAAAAGACTTCACCAAAAGAGTCAAAAGACAACCTACAGACTGGGAAAAAAGTTCTGGCTACAACAAATCCAATCAGCGTCTAATCTCTAAAATCTACTAGATACCGCAAAACCTCAACAACAAAAAGACAAATAACCCAATTAAAAAATGGGCAAAGGATATGAACAGACACTTTGCCAAAGAAGATATTCAGGCAGCTAACAGACACATGAGGAAATGCTCACAATCATTAGCCATTAGAGAAATGCAGATCAAAACTACAATGAGATATCATTTCACCCCAACAAAGCTAGCATTAATCCAAAAAACACAAAATAATAAATGCTGGAGAGGTTGTGGAGAGACTGGAACACTTATGCACTGTTGGCGGGAATGTAAAATGGTACAATCACTTTGGAAATTGATTTGGCACTTCCTTAAAAAGCTAGAAATAGAAGTACCATACGATCCAGCTATCCCACTCCTTGGAATATATCCTAGAGAAATAAGAGGCATCACATGAATAGATATATGCACAACCATGTTAACTGCAGCACTGTTCATGTTCACAATAGCAAAAAGATGGAAACAACCTAGGTGCCCATCAACAGATGAATGGATAAACACATTATGGCATATCCACACAATGGAATACTACGCAACTTTAAAGAACAACGATGAAGCCGTGAAACATAACATGGAGGAAGCTGGAGGTCATTATGCTGAGTGAATTTAATCAGTCTCAGAAGGACAAATATTGTATAAGACCACTATTATCAGAACTCAAGCAAAGGTTTAAATACAGAAGAAAACATTCTTTGATGGTTACGAGGGTCGGAGGGAGGGTGAGGGTTACTTACTAACTAGATAGTAGATAAGAATTATTTTAGATGAAGGGAAGGACAGCACACACTACAGGGGAAGTCAGCACAACTGGACTAAACCAAAACTAAGAAGTTTCCTAAATACAATCAAACACTTTGAGGAACAGAGTAGCAGGGGCAGGGGTCTGAGGACCATGCTTTCAGGGGACATCTAGGTCAATTGGCATAACAAAGCTTATTAAGAAAATATTCTGCATCGTACTTTGGTGAGTGGCGACGGGGGTCTTAAAAGCTTGCAAGGGGCCATCTAAGATGCATCAATTTGTCCCAGCCACCTGGAGTAGAGGAGAATGAAGAACACCAAAGACACAAGGAAAGTATTAGCCCAAGAGGCAGAAAGGGCCACATAAACCAGAGACTTCATCAGCCTGAGACCAGAAGAACTAGATGGTGCCCAGCTACCACCAATGAACGTCCTGACAGGGAACACAACAGAGAGTCCCTGATGGGGCAGGAGAAAGGTGGGCTGCAGAACTCAAATTCTAGTAAGAAGACCAGACTTAATGGTCTGACTGAGACTGGAGGAACCCCATAAAGCATGGCCCCTGGACTCTCTGTCAGCCCAGAACTAAAACAATTGCCGAGGCCAACTCTTCAGACAGGGATTGGACTGGACTTGGAACATAAAGTGATACTCGTGAGGAGTGTGCCTCTTTCCTCAAGTAGATGCAAGAGACTAGATGGGCAGCTCCTGTCATGAGGTGAGATGAGAAAGGCAGAGAGGGTCAGGAGCTGGTTGAATGGTCTCGGGGAATCGGGTGGAAAGGAGGAGTGTGCTGTCACAGTATGAGGAGAGCAATTAGGGTCACATAACAATGTATGTATAAATTTTTGTATGGGAGACTAACTTGAAATGTAAACTTCATTTAAACTACAATAATAAAAAAAAAAATTGAACATGTCTCTGAGTTTAATCAACACCCACATCTGCATCACAGCCAAAATATTCAAGAATTCCAATTTTTAAGGTACTGTGATAAAAACCTTCACCTTTGAAATAGTTCCTCAAAAACCTGTTTATATTCAGAAAGGATAAAAACAACTTTGCTATTGAAACAAAGTATACCAGTGTGGTAGCAGTTCATAAAGTTCCCTTAAGTCTTACTAGCAGAAGCATCTGGAGGCTGAAGAGTAAACCAGTCCTTCAGGAAGTTATCCGGTTCCGTGTCACTAATACAGCCTGGGGCAGTGCAGAAAGCAGGAGTGGTATGCGACACACTAACCAGCTGAGAGGCTTCAGCTGCTCAGAGATGTTCCATCTGGCCTCTTAGGCAGTTTCGTGGGCGTCGTCAATAAACCGTAATCAGCATGTAAGGGTCCGACAAGATCACCAACAAGAAGAGCCTGGAAGGCAGCCAGTCCATCAGCAGTGACATGAGTTCACTGCAACCTCATTCTCCTGAGCTGGACATGTTTAGAAAATGGATGACGACAAGGAGCACAAAGAACAACTGTCAGGCAGGCAAAAGTGGAGAGACCAGCAGGAGAGGGAGCAAATATGCCCGAACGATGAGCTAAGCCTCTTAAATAAGAGGGCACCAGTAGCCGCCAGATTGTAGGCGTGATTGTCGCTAATCCATGCAAAATGAATATATAACAGTACAGGCAGTTCCTGGTTTATGAACGCCCAATTTACGTAACCAACCCCCTGTAAAGCCTGTTATGTTAAATATCTGAGGTACAAACAATGGTTTGTAATAACAAACGAGCACTACTTTGCGACATGCATCGAAACATTACTATTATCGTTACTGTATTATTATGTTAAAGATATTTCAGCGTATCTGGAAGTATTTCTTTAATGCTTTTTTACGCATGAATAGGTACAGGGGAGAGCCTGGGTCCCTTCACGGTCTCCCCCTCTGGGCCCTTCTCCACCAGTAGAGGCACTGCTGTCTTCCCACCGGAGGGCTGGGAGGATGCTGGAGTCTGCAGCGCCCCTGCGCCTCGCTTCTCTTTCTTTCCTCGCTTTGGGATCTTGCTGCCAGAGTCGGGAGAGGTTCTGAGAAGAGAGACAATTGATGGACAGGAGCGTAGGCCCCCAAGGCGGCGCACAAACAGAGCTGGGAACACAACATCCCTAGTGTCCCCTCAAGGTACCCCCTGGCCGGGATGTGAGGAAGGAAAGCCCTCAGCACCTATTGCACCTGAAGCCAGCCCTCCAAGGTGCCCCAGAGACCACACTGGGAGCCGGAGGATGGAGCGCTTTATCCGAAGTGCCTCAGGACAGGCGCTGTGAGTCCCTGAGGTGCCGGCTCCCTTTCTTCTCACAAAGCGCTATGGGGACCACTGCCCTCCCAGGTCCCAGCACAACTCCGGGGCCAGCAGTGTGCAGCGGGACAGAGTGCTGCTACCTGCCCCCTCACTCAGAGTAAGGAGCAGCCCCTGCCTGCCTGCACCCTCTGGCACTTAAAAAAAGTTTCACGAACTGAAGTTAGATACAAACTGCTCCGATTTACGTACAAATTCGACTTAAAGACAGACTTAGAAAGGGAACTTGTTCATAATCCGTGGACTGCCTGTATGTAAAAAAGTCTTCTTATTCACACAACAAGAATCATAATCATTTGCAGACTGTAAGTATGTAACTAAAAATGACAGCTAAAATATTCCAACTCATGGTGACCTACGGGACAGTACAACAGCCCCATATGGTTTCCAAAGAGTGGCTGGTGGATTCCAACTACTGACCTTTTGGTTGGCAACCGTAGCTCTTAATCACTGCGCCATCAGGGCTCCAAAATATTCATAGGTTAGTGTATTTTGAATTCAAGGATGCAAAGCATTCCCTGAATTTTCACTATGATATTCAATATTAATTTTGACCATATGCATCTTCCCAGAACACTTCCATGAGTCTTATTCAACCATGGATTTAAGACTCTTGAATCTCTTGTTACCAAGGAACAGTGTGAATTTGTGAATATCAAAAAGTCTATGCTAAGTATGCTGAGAAGTGAAATTCCAAAGGTCAAAAGGAGAACAAACTAGATTCTGTGC
Organism: Dugong dugon; assembly: GCA_030035585.1. Lineage (NCBI taxonomy): Eukaryota > Metazoa > Chordata > Mammalia > Sirenia > Dugongidae > Dugong > Dugong dugon. The sequence goes on along the minus strand of CM057463.1, from coordinate 191,418,824 downwards.
CCCGCACTATCCCTCTGGAGACAGATGTCCATTTCCCTGAGTGAGACTAGGACTCATCCCATGATGTCTAGTCTCTCTTGGACAACAAAACTCTTTACTCACATTTAGTCACAAGAGAGTCATAATTCTCTAATTAAAATATCCAGTGCCCGTGGTAATCATAACTAAACTTTTTTATTGTGATAAGTTTATATAAAACTTGTGTATGATAATAATGATATTGTTTGACAATTTTCTCATTCTGTTGTATCATCTTTCTTTGGAATCGGCACAAATACAGATCTCTTCCACTCATCCGCCAGGCGGACGTCTTCCAAATTTCTTGGCATAGACCAGTGAGCACCTTTATCACTGCAGCTGTGTGTTGAATTATCTCAAACTGGTATTCTGTCACTTCCTGGAGCTTTGTTTTTCGCCAATGCCGTCAGTGCAGTTTGGACTTCTTCCTTCAGTCTATTGGTTCTTGATCATATGCTACATATGTTGGGGGTGTGGGATCATATGCTACCTCCTGAAATGGATGAACGTTGGCCAATCTGTGTATTCCTCCCGTCTTCTTTTGATGCTTCCTGAATTATTCAATTTTTTGCCCAAAGAATCCTTCACTATTCAGCGACATTATGTTCTTTGTGTTGTGAAGTCATCACCATTATCCATTTCCAAACTTTTCTATCATCTTTAATAGAAGCTCGGGGTCATAATCATAACTGAAAAGCTAAATAAGGCAAAACTTTGTTTCTTCACTCAGCTTAGACACAGACGCCTTCTGGCACAGGGAAGAACTGAGTCAGGAGGGGAACATGGCCAGCTTGACTCTGTTTTGGGCCCTTCCAGTTGGAGTAGGGTTGGGGGAGATGAATCCCAGACAAGCTCCCCCTGTCCCTCGGCATTGATGTCATCTACAACGCTTTCCATCGCTGTGCTGTATTGAAGTCTGACTCTTTTTCTTCTGGCCTGTTTAGATGGGTTCTTTGAAGATGACTCCCACACCCCCACGTATGTAGGCATCTGTCACCTGAAATTTCACTTAAAGCAAGAAAATGTCCTTTTTTGACAAGCACGTCATAAAGTCTTCCTTCACCTTTTTCTTCCATTGTATGTTCTGAAGCATCCTTAAACCTCCTGAAGTCACAGTGCTCCTCTCTGACAGAGTCTCTTGAGATTGCTGTAGATAGGGCTTTCTTCCAGGTGACCCTCTGGCCATGGAAACTCAACATCTTCCATCCCCAGAAACTCTGGGAGTGAATGCAGGCCAATTTCAAGGCAGACACATATCACTCTTCCATCAGAGCAGCGAATAGGCCACAGTTTAGTCTCCGTGCCCCACACACTCCATTGGAAACCTATGAAGCTTCTTAGATGTCTCTTTGAAACCCAAATTACTAGACCTGAGGCCAGGTGGAAGCCCAACCCATCCCTCCTCCATGATGAGTTTAGATTCAGCTTGCCTACAACCCTGTCTAAATAAAGGAGAGAATCTTTTTTCCTCAAGTCCATTTGTGGTCCTCTCATCCCTTTTTACAGTGTGGTAGCTGAGGCTCACAAACTCTTCTTGGCCACTTTCCTTGCCTGTCCTGCTTAAGTGGTCTAGCGCCTCATTAGGAACTAGGAACGTGCAGTCCTTGGCACCTGCTATCTGGGGGCTGTCCTAGTGGAGCTTTCCCTGAGGCGAGGACCTGACAGCCCATAGGGCGTGTTTCATTTGAGAGATGCTCCCAGAAATACCAGCGGGGAGCAGAGTAGTCAGAGTGAGAAGGAAAGGCAGCTAAGATAGCAAGCTTCTGCTGTGGGTACCGAGAGCCTAATCCTGCAGGGGAGCGCTGGGTGCTAGTGCAGAACATGTGCCTCGGGTATATCCCCACCAAGGAGCCAGGAAGCCAGGGTGTTCCCACAACAGGGTTCATCAGTCACTGGTTGAACACTTGTTCCCAGAGTGGTGGGAGTTGAGGTTAATTTCCCATCTATTTTGACAAAGAATGTCATATGTGAGGGCAGAACAGGTTCCAGTCACCAGAAAAGATGCTCAAACATAAACGGACAAGTGCTGGCATTTGGAATTTGGGCTGGTGCCGCCAGAACTGTAGGGACCAAAACAGCAGTTGCTACAGGGCCACGTGACTGAAAAAATAGTCTCATTTTAAAATACAATTACACCAACAATTAATAACAATAAAATAGAAATCAGTTTCTGTGAAGACTGTCAAACTCCACTTTGTTTATCTCTTGATGTTAAGTGAGCTTTAAACCATTTATGTCGAGTCAACTCCAACTACAGCGACCTTATTCCTATACGTAGAACTGCCTGTAGGGTTTCCAGGGTTGTGATCTTTACAGGAGCAAACTGCCACATCCTTCTCCCGCAAGCAGCTGGTGGGTTAGCACCTGAGCACTTAACCACTGCGTGACCTGTAAATAGTGATCAGTAACACCAACATTCTCTGGAACCGTGAGCAAAGTCCTCAGTCCGGAGTCCTTATGGACTTCTTATCAGGGTTTCTTTCTGCCTTAAGCTGAAATATCTTTCTTCAGATTTCCACTGGGAGCCTTAGGCCATAAAACCAAAATGAAAATCTTTCCATTCCCTCTCTCGAATGCCATTTTAATAACAACATCGAGGACAAATTCCTATGTTTTACAAATTCCGCTATTACATCACCAAACTTCTATCAGAATTCCCCTTCAACCAGTCACCATATCTAAAACCTGGCCCTTCCCCAGTGACCAGACTCCCTCTACTGCCCTTGTCCACGTTCTGCTCTTAGCTGCTGCATCCAGACCACTGCTAGCTCCTCTTCTTAAAAGTCCTTCTTCACCCTCTGCTACACATTGTTTCTCTCAATTTGATCCTCTTTCAAAATTCATTTGCAATGTTGGCACGTGGTTCATGGCTCCATCTAAGAGACATATACAGTGCTTATTTCTCACAGTTCTTTAATCTCTTCAACTCGGCTTTCAGTTCATTTCTCTTCTTCTTCACATCCACAGCTACCGGGCCAAGCTTGCCATCACCCAGACTCACTCCACCTCTCAAATCTTATTCTATATCTGTCTTTCTGATTCGACACGCCTGCTATCCTAATTCTTTTAGTTCCCTTATCCAATAATGTCTTTTTCTTCAAGGGTCCTTTAATGTGTCCTTTTCCTAGTCTACAAACTTTCTCCTGTCCTCACTTTCTTCCCATGTGGACTAACCATTTGATAATACCCTCAATCCTCTTGCCCTTACATCACACTGAGCAAGTAAATCCCTGACCCTGAACAGATCTGCTTTTTCTGCTCTCGTATCAAAGCTGCTTAAAATTTCTTTAAAAAGAAAGAAAAAGAGACAGAGAGAGGGAGAGAGGGAGGAAGAAAGGACAGAAGGAAGGAGGGAAGAGGGAAGGAAGGAAGAATTTGAGATTCATACAAATATATTTTCTTCATCATTTGGTCTTCCTTAATGTTCTCTTTTATTTTCTACAAAACTCTTTCAAACCTCAGCTGTTATCCTCCAGCTCCCTAAATCACCTCCTCCTCAGTCATTCTCAGCCAATGATCACGCCTTCCATGACACTGAAAAGTTAGAGAATTCTGGCAAGACCGTGCACAGATTCATGCAGAAAAACCATTGCCATCAAGTCAATTCCCGCTCATAGCGACCCTATAGGACAGAGTAGAACTGCCCCATAGGATTTCCAAGGAGCAGCTGGTGGATTCGAACTGCTGACCTTTTGGTTAGCAGCGGAGTGCTTAACCACTGTGCCACCAGGGCTCTCTGCACAGATTCATAGGATCCAGCTAACAATCAATTTTAACCATTCCCATTCTTAGATTTTTTCCTCCAGCTTTAAGGCACAATATTATAAATAATTTCACCAAAACTGCATTGATTAGTTTCTGTATCAGAGAGCTTTATATGCATCACTTCATTTAAGAATGATAACAGAATTGAAGGAGGTGTTATTATTAATGTAATAAGTTACTCGAGGTCTCACACTTTGTAAGTGGCACAGCTGAAATTCAAAGCAAGGTATAAGTAATTCCAGAGATCATGCCTGCAATTATTCCGACAGAATGCTTAGTAACTAAGTAACACAACCAATTTGTTTTCTCTCTCAACCAATTTGTTTTGTCTCTCAAAACATAAGGTAGTCAATCAAATCTCAATAAGATTCCAAGATCTCAAACAGATCTAAATTTTTTCTCTGAATTTTGATCTGTTTCTTATTCTTTAGTTTTCCTCCCTGCCAGCTTTTTAGTAATTTTTAAATTATGAATGATCATCATTCCCATTCACATCACTGAGGCTGAAATAGTAGCTTCCTGGGATTTGTTGGTTTATAACGTCGAGTCCCACAATGAAAGACAACCAGGAAAATACCTATTTTAACTAAAAGTTAGGTTTACTGAGCTTTCTATAGCAAGGGAGAACACGTGCCTAGGAGAACTGTGGAGTCTCAATGAGGAGACATTGGGAGAGACTTCTCAGAAGGTTTGAGTTTGTGTAGATCATTCCATGACTGAGGAAGCAAGGACCAATTCTAGAGTGGAGGCACTCAGGAACAATGGAAATTTGGTGACTGGTTACCGCACTAAATTTTATCAGGGATGCAGGAGGATTAAAGCCAGAATACAATTACTATTAATAAATTGTCTCTGTCTTGTTTCAGATGTCATCGTGGAGCAGCCTTGTCTATGTTTTAGTTTGATCATTGTTTATATCTCTTTGGGATCATTTTGGACTGGTTTTTTCCACAGACTTTTTTTTTTTTTTTTTTTACTTTTTCAGTAAAGATTCTGATTTGAAAATGTAATGGTATGACTTTTTTTTCTCATACTTCCAAAAAATATGTTTTTAAAATAATTCTGCTTTTTTATCTTCATCCTTCCAATGTTCTAGAATGATATTGGATTCATTTGACACACATCTTTCTTGAACTTTGTATGAGATACATGATGATTCATCCAACTCTTAATACTTTGGGCCTAATATTGTTGTTGTTAGGTGCCATAGAGTCAGTTCTGACTCACAGCAACCCTGTGGATAACAGAACGAAACACCGCCCAGTCCTGCACCGTCATCACAATCATTGCTGTGTTGGAGGCCATTGTTGCATCTCACTGAGGGTCTTCCTCTTTTTCAATGACCCTCTTCCTTACCAAGCAGGATGTCCTTTTCCGGGGACTGGTCCCTCCTGATAACATGTCCGAAGTACATGAGATGAAGTCTCACCATCCTCACTTTGAAGGAACAAACTGGCTGTACTTCCTCCAAGACAAATTTGTTCTTCTGGCAGTCCATGGTGTATTCAATATTCTTTGCCAATACTGTATTCAGAGGCATAGGTTCTTCTTTATTCTTCCTAATTGGCCTAATATTTCCATTTATTTGGTTCTTAATTATTTATTATCTTACACTGCTTTTGATGTGCAAGTCTTTTCTCAGGAATCAGATCGACAATAAGGAAGGCAGCTCATAGTGCCTAACGCAGTACAACCCCCCCACCCCCACTCTTAAATAGGTGTTTTTTTTTTCTTTCTACACACACTTTGCTTACAGATCTTAAAGAAAAATGCCTTGCCTTTAAAACTCTTTTTCCCTACTCCACATTCTGTTACAGTCGTGAGTCTCTTTGCATTTGAAATTATTGCAAAGTAATTTTCTTGCATAAATCAATATATTCAACCACAAAACGTTAAATTATTTTCACTATGATTCAGAATAGACTCGATGGCAACCAGTCTGGTCTTTTTTTTCCTTTGGTTTACCCTATTTTATTAATGATGGAAACACTATGCATCATAATTTACTTTCTGAAATTATCGGAATACACTACTTAAAAAAAAGATATCAAAATCATAGTGAATAGTTCAGATTCTATACGTCAGTCAAATTTCAAATAACCTTAAATTCTCAAAGTTTGGGCTCAGGCTCTTTTGTATTTTGTTTCTATTTACTATTGATTTACTGGTAGAGAAGGACATAGTAAATTTAAGAAGACTTTATATTTGGCATAGATCGTAAATGAAATTTTAGAGGCAGATATCAAGATCAAGAGTTGGAGGTAATAAAGGCCTAATCTATAGTGTGTATGGCATCAAAGTACAGATATAGTTGCACTAAATTCTTGTGGGAAATAATCAATAAGATTTTATAGTTGGGTAAATATAGAATGTGAAAGAAAAGGGCTCCAAAGTTAACTCTGTGAACTTTAAGCCAAGCAAGATGACGATATTATTATCATTGTATCATTAAGAGAAATAAAAGTGTTGTAAATCAGGATCTGTTCATGGGGAAAATATATCTGGTTTTAAATTCAGTAAGTTTGAAGTAATGGTTCAATGTCCTACCAGAGGTTTCTATGAAGAAATCAAAAAATGGGACCAGACCTTGCTTGACTAATCAAGACCAAAATTATAAGTGAATATCTACATCATAAAGGTGAAAGTTGAAATCACAGAACAGAAAAAGTGGGTTGAGAGAAAGGAGACTTGAATAAATCGTTGTAGAAAAATACCACCCTATTCTTATTTAGGCCAAGTACTCGCTGGGTGGGATAGGACAGATGACTCTACAGTCAGTATTAAGAGTAAGAAGAGCTCCAATTTGTCAGTAAAGTCATTAAAAACAATAAATAAATATACTCTAATCTAATCTGATGAGTTCAATATACTCTAATCTAATCTGATGAGTTCAGTGAATGTCATTCACAGGCATACTCAATAGCTTACATTAAAAAAAAAAAAAAAAGGTGTTTTCTTCTCCCTTGCGATTGTAATCTTTTTTGTCTTGGCCATTGCACTTTTTCAGCCTATGGATGCTCCATCCAGCTTCTTCACTTATTCTATACCCACCTAACAGATTCTGTTCTTCCCTGCTGGTCCTCAATGAGTTAAAAAATCTAACATGCACAGAATACCTGAGGTCCTAAGTAACAATAACGCGAAAAAGATGAGAAGGCTCGTTAATGCGCAAGCAGAGGAGGCAAAGTTTATCTAACAGCATCAGTGCCACACGGGAGCATATCAGACACGGAAGAAGAAACCAGTGTTTTTTTACTTGTCACACACTGTACTACACCCTCATTTCTCCCTACGCTGCTATTTACCTGACAGTCCACAGAGCTCCCTGGGAGCCACTGTGATTTCTCAAGTAAATACAGATTTCAGTTTGTGTGCTTATCTTGAGAACTCATTGTAATTACCCAGTAGACATTAACAATGTCTTCCCAGCTGTTACTTTCTATGATGTCCTGTAAATGAGCCTTTTGGCTCTTTCTAAAAACACACCTTTGACCTAAAGATGATGAGGGTTCTCAAGCAGTTGTGACAACAGGTGGTATAAATTCTCTCTCCTCAGCTGGGAAATGAAATAGGCAGCTTTCATTAAAATTACCCTGTTCCATGGCTTCCCCACTTAGACACACGTTGTGTTTAAGAGCTTTCACGAATTATATCCTTAAACTATGTGAAATAAAGCCCATGTAGCCTTGGTGATAATCCCCTGCATACCACTTGGAATCTGTATAGAAAAATGCTTATTACTTAACTAACCCCTCAGGTCACTCAGAGGAACAAGGATGAGAGATTTCATCATAAACATCTGTTCTGCTTGATGCTTCTCATGATGGTGACCTGGGTAGCACATTTTTACCGAGTGAAACAAATTTTATGCCTTTATGATTTTGAAGCTCTGACAATTTGGCTTATTAAATTAGAAAAGCTTTCAATATATGAGTAAATTACAAGTATATAAATTAAATTACATTGTCATATATATAACTAGATGTATAAACATATACAAGCATATATGTATAAATAAAGGGCTAACTTTTTTCAAATCTTGGTTCTTCAAAGCCTTAAAAGAAATCTGGGCTTGGTTAGTTCCTTTCTTCTAAGATATCTTGTCTTAATAAGCCTCAAAAAGAATTTTAAGGAAAACTCTAATTATTCCCTGTTAGAGTTCTTTCCCCTTGTATTTCTAAAACGCAGAAATCTGTCTGAGAACACTTTTTTTTTTCATTTTGTGTAGCAAATAGAAATGTATCCCGTAACTCCCGACAAGAACCTGAGAGAAAGTCAATGACCACTTTGACAAGAACAATGCCACTTTCTTGGGAACGGGTCACCTACTCCAAGTAACCTGTTCTCCCAGGATAGTTTATTTAGAAAATCCAACCAATCACCCAGGCACTTTTTCGATACTCTGGTTACCAATCACAGATAGTATATGAGAAGCCCTAAACTTCACAACTACTGGGAAGCTCTTTCACAGTGGGCCTACCTCATGAGTAAGAATGATTATATTCTTCTGGGACAGAGAGCAGCACCTGCTGTGACCATCACCCATTTAGGTTTGTCTGTTGAGTGTGAATCAGTAAATGGAGTGAGACATATTATCGTGTCTTAGGAGGTGAGTCACCATAGGATACTGTTTGAGAACATGGGTTTTTAAGGCAGAGGAATGGGGTTTTGAATCCTGATTCCACCACATCCTGACTTTGTATTCTTAACATATTACTGGCAGATTACTTAAATCTCCGAACTTCAGTGTCACCATTTGAAAAAGACAGATAATAAATACCAAAAGGAGTAGTCTATTAATTTACTTAAACGATGCTTGTAAAGCCTATAGTTTCGGCCTCTGGAACATAGTGCTCAGGAACAATGAATTCTTTTTATTGCTGTTGTTATCGCTATTGACCTCATTTAGAGAAAGAACCTTACACATTTACATTAAAAAATCTTCAAGGAGAGTGTTGAAACCTGAATGTAAGATGTCCATGATGCTACAATTATCTTCTAAATTTTAAAATATAGAAACTGAAACGAACAGAGTTAAAGTCTGAATCTATAGCTCTAAAAGATCTTTGAAGTTTTTAGTGACTTAGAAGGAAGAAAACTAAGGAGCCAATATTTGAGACCTTGGGATAAAAGAGCTGAGTATCAGGAGTGGGAAAAGCAGAGGTCAGGGCTACCCTTCTTCAGGTGTATTGGTGTTTGCGACTACTCATTACAGCACCGAAGTGGCCTCCTGAAGTACCCACAGCGTGTACTAAATCCTCAACGGTAACATTTCTGACAGTGGGAAAAAGTGTGCATGGATTTAGCCCACTCCCCGTGAAGTTCTTTATTATTTATCAAAGTTATTTCCAGTAATAACACAAAACTTGTGAGTTGACTGTTAGTAAATCTGTCGTTACAGCAATAGGTAAAAGGCGGGTGGTTACAGAGATGAAGAGGAAGTCGGTACTGTTCTAAGTGCTTTTCATGTAATCACTCACATAATCCTCACGCCATCCTTATGAGGTAGACACTATTGTTACCCCCGTTTTAGAGAGCGAGAACACAGGCACAGGGAATTTAAGTAACTTGCCCAGGGTGATGGCTTATAAATGCCCAATAAGCATGACTCCAAGGCATTAAACAGGACAGTACGCTGCCTCAGTGAGAAAGATAAAGATGACAACTAACTTGGTATAACACTGATTTTTAAAATTTACATTTTAATAACGTTGTTGTTGGTTGCTGTTGAGTCAACTCTGATTCACAGTGACCCCATGTACAACAGAACAAATCATTGCCTGGTCCTGCACCATCTTCACAATTGTTGGAAAGTTCAAGTCCATTGTTGCAACCACTGTGTATTTTGAGCGCCTTCCATCCTAAGGGCACATCTTCAGGACCCTATCGGAAAATATCCTCTTCTGATCCATAGGGCCTTCGTTGGCTATTTTTGGAAATAGTTCACTAGGCCTTTTTTCTAGTCTGTCTTATTCTGGAAGTTCTGCTGAAACCTGTCCACCATCTGTGGTCCTGCTGGTATTTGAAATAACAGTGGCATAGCTTCCAGCATCACAGTAACACACGAGCCATCACAGTATGACAAACTGACGTATGGGTGGTGGTTAATAGTACTAAACACAGTTAATAGATAAGAATCTTGAAAACCATAATAAATTTAAGGAATTATCCAAGACTCAGAGCTCTTTAGAGAAAGCTAGAATGAGACTCCAGGTTTTCTTCCTACAAACACCCTTCTTGATCCTCTGTACCAGAGCCCTGAAGTCACAGGACTAAAGAGTAATGAGCAGACATCTCAAATGGCTTTGGTAACTACATTTTACCCACAGTGAACAGATTTGTTTACATCTATAAATGAGGAAGAATTTTCCAAAGCTAGTGTTAAAAAACTGCCAAAAGATAGTCTGCATTTAAATAATAAACATAGATAATGTGGTTATTTAAGTAATATATTTAAACAAATTTATTGTATCTAGATGTAGAATATCAATATAAAAACAAATTAGGAATGTACTTTTTGAAATAGCTATTTACAAGGGCAACTTAATAAGAAGAAAGTCGTCTATTTTGTTCTAGTCTTAAACAAATACAGCTATTATAGCTGTAAACTACGCTATGAGATAGAGGAACATTTACAAGCATGTAGTTTGTGTAGAACAAGCTGATAATCTGAATTATAGATTATTATTGGTTAATTTCTGTTTCATAGATTCAAAATTGATAACACAATTTTACCACAAAACTTTGTTGGATAAAAGAAAAAGGAAAAAGGAAAAAAAAAAAACCTAGCAGTGTGTGGAATACTGTGCAGCATTTATTAAGAAATATAAATCTAGTTTCTCTGAAGGGGCTCAGAGGAGAGGAATGGTAAATATATAGAAGTCTGTACTTCCCTATGTACAGCAAAGCATCAACTGTAGCATAATGAAAATAACAATTGTAACAAGTCTGTCACCAATCAGCTGTGAGATATGAGTCAGATTACCTAATTTAGGGAATCAGAGTTTCCTCCTCACTAAAATTCCCTCCAGCTCTGTTAGTTTCTTGTCTATAGAAAGCATAGTTCTTGCTGATGCAGCTGTAGCATTACCAATTAATGATGAGCATTGAGAGACTCCAGCTATTGGACAATATTACTTACGCTGTGGTCTACTTTATGTGTTACATAGAGAAATGACCTCAGACTACACAGAACTTCATTATGTCTTCATTTATGTAGTCAGCAAATATCATTGAAAACCTACTGTTTACCAGCCTCTGTTCAAAAAGTCAGGGACACAATGATGAGAATCAGCAATGCCTCTCCTAAAGCAGCACATGCCCTACCAGGAGACATGTTTTATTTAAAATTCCCTGTTTCTCCTTCGAAATGTTGTAATAGTATTTTTGCTGCGGAAATAACAAAGCCATCAGAATTGATGTCCTAAGTGGGGAATGCAAGGAAGGCTTAACAATGAAGGTGATATTTGAGCTAGGTTTTGTAGGCTAAGTAGGAGTTTGCTAAGGGAGGAAGAGCACTGAAGATAGAAGGACGAACCTGTACACAGACACTAAATTTAAAAAATAGCTTAAAGTTGAGGGTCACAGGAAGAAGACCATAAAGGGGAGAAGGGAATACAGTATTCCTTAAGAAAGTAAATTATGTAGTAAATCATACAGTTACAAAGTTTTTATGACTTGCTAAGAACTTAAATCTTTATCCTATAGGCATTGGAAAACCGAAGAAGGTTTTGAGGATGAGATGTGGAATAGATTGCTTTAATTTTGTGGGATATTTGCTTGTTTGTTTTTTAAAATATAGAGTATAGGATTAAGTGGAGAAAAATTAGTAAAGAGAGAATTTTGCAATAATCCAAGCAAACTCAAGTCTAAGCCATGGTTGTGGAAGGAGGGTGAAGAGAAGTATTTAGGTAAGTATTGAGAGAGTGGAAAAGCAATCATTGCACAGTGTTCTGACTTCCACCTGGGAACACCTAATTAAAAGTCTTGGATCCAAAACATTTCCTGATAGTGGAGGCTGGGTACAGAACTCCTCCTCTGTTCCAGTTTCTTCTTCCTTATCAGGGACACTTCTTCCCTGGGTACACATCTGCTTACTGCTTATACATGTTCTTCACATGGTGCCTGGCCAATTCCACTTCTATATCTTTTCCCAGCAGAGAAGGAATGCTGTCCCTCAACTGCAGCACAAGAAGGGTGCATGCAGATCATCGTCCCTGCGTCCGCTGCTGCCAGGAGTTACTCACTGGCCTGCTACTGAAGCTGGCCTTGCTCTGTCTCTTTACATGAGTAAAGCGTTGTTCCACCCAATGTCTGTATGTATGTCATGTCTTTCCTGGCAACCTCGGACCTTGGCTCAACAGCAAGCAGGGTTAGCAGTAAACGATGCAGCAGTCAATTCAATAATATTTATTAAATTATTGGATATAAAACATAAAGAAAGTGAAGAAATAATCGGCTACAGCAAACTTTTAGCTTAGGAGATAGGGCAGTGAGTGTTTTTAGTAAAGATGCACAGTGTAGGAACAGAACACATTGAGGGAGAAGTTAATTGTTGGGTGAAGAGTGTAATGATTTGTAATTATTTTGAGAGCCTACAAAATATTCTGTAGCAGCTAGACATACAGCCTAGAGTTCAGAAGAGGACCTAGGAATTGACTTAGGAATCAGCATATAGATGTTCATGCTTATTATTACGCCAATTATCCACAAAATAAACATGGGGCACTCTTATCTGAATGTTTAGAAACAGCTGATTTAGAAAAATCAAATTTACCGCTTGAATTTTATAAATGATTACATAATTCCTCGTGGTTACTATGTTCACAAGTTTTAAAGATAATAGCTACCTAAATATGAAAGTGGCCCTAGAAAATAATTATGAATCATTCTGATGGCATGATAGCAAAGCCTTAAAAACAATAAGGTAGATTTCTTGTTTAGTCGGTAAAAGAATGCGTGTCTCTGTGTTTGTATACGGACATACATATCCTGTGTTGTTTAGAATGCACTGCACATCATCCCAGAAAAATACCCACCACAAAAAACTGATTCAAGAAGAAAATAAGCAGAAAGAATAATTGTTTCAATGATTTGCTTACACTTTAGATTACTTTTCCAATTCTAGAAAGGTAAAGTTAGCTAACATACAACTTTACCTTTCTAGAATTAGCCAGATCAGAGTTACTGCAGAGGATTTACTTGGGTGACCCCATTCTGGGTTCAAATACCTTTCCTACTAATTTCAAACTTATTTGACTCAGAATATCAGTTTTCTTTTTTAACAGTTTTAATTTTAAAAATTATTAAAACACTTGATTTTCATTTGTTAATTTTTCCTTTGTCTCAGTCATCTGTTTTTCTCTAAACTGTGCTTGCCTCTGGTGGCACTGTTAATCTCGTCTACTTTGACTTCTATTTACAACACATATCTTAAACTTGACTCTTTAGGTGGTACAAACAGTGTGCCTTCTAACCAAAAGGTTTGAAGTTTTAGTTCATCCAGAGGCACCGCAGGAAAGAGGCCTGGCCATCTACTTCTGAAAAATCAGCCGCTGAAAACCCTCTGGAGCTTGATCACATGGTGTCGCCACGAGTCAGAGTCGACCCAACAGCAGCTGGTTTTTTATCTCATGCTTAGTACTACAAACTATCTGAGAGCAGAGATCTTGCCTTATTTACCTTGTATTTCCAAAAGCTGGATCAATATTCATTTGTGAATAAATGATAACATATTGAAGATATACCAGGAGTTTTAGAAGCTTGGCTCTAGGCCCTCTTTGTTACCTTCAGAGAATTATCTTTGTTAAAATAAAATCCATGGATTCTCACCTTGTATTTGGCAACTTGGTCATAACTCTGGAAGATGAAATCCAAAAATTATCCTAAAATTCTGAAATTAAACTTGATAACCATATTTGAAGGGTCTCTGGGTGGCCCAAACAGTTAAGCGCTCTATTACTAGCCCGAAGGTTGGCAGTTCAAACTCACCCAGAGGCACTTCAGGAAACTGGCTGGGTGATCTGCATCAGAAAGGTCACATGTTGAAAACCCTATGGAGCCCTTCTACTCTGCACACTTGGGGTCACCGAGAGTCAGAATCAACTCAATGGCAACTAGCAACAACACCGTATTTGAATTATATGACGTCTGAAAAATGTTACGGAAACAGTAAAAATAAGAGACACTTCGACATATTTCTTTTTAGAAAGAAGGGCAATGAAAGATATGGCTATTATATTTTTAAGAGTGACTAGAATTGTGATAAACTAAGGAAAGCAAGGCAATCTATGACAGCCTGTTACTTCCCATTTCTGAAGTGAATTTCATTCTTAGATTCCCGGCATTAAAACTGTAACAAACCAAAATTGATTCTGCCTGAACAAAACAAAAAGGTATAAATAGTTCTCCTACCAAATATGTTTAAATTCTTCTTTCATTTACACATTTATTAATGTTCCTAAAAAATAGATTGCCAACCTTTGAGTATATTGATGTTTAATGTGCCTTAAAAACTGATGTATAAATATTCAAACAGTAAGAGAAAGAGAGGGCTCATGGGATTTGGAAGTGTGGTATTACAGGCTTCGCCTTACCATGGAAGAGAAAATGAAACTTTTCCTCCTACAGCATTTCATGGTAGTTAACCATAAAATAAAATTGACAGGTTGCCAACACTGTAAAAATCCTATACAAATATAGGTCATGCTATTCAGCCCTGAGTTATGTCTCTTGATAGCAATATTTCTGAGCATTCAATTGGATTAAGCTCTGTTTTGGAATGTCAGCCTGGTTTGTCAGACACTTAGAACAGCCTGACCAAGAGAGGCAAAGCTTAATAAGACTACTCAGAAAGCAACAAGTCACCGGGGGCTCATTACTGCACCAGATATGTAACTATCACTTCCTCACCAGAGGCCCTTACCAGATACGGTTTTGAACAATTTCCTGGGATAGATGAGGGCCATAAAAGACTCTGGGTGATATGTCCCTAATCAAAGTTTCCCATGTAATTGTACAATCACCCCATTTATCATTTGCTCTGCTTGTCACCCAGTTCGTATAAACTATGTCAGACATTCTTAGCCTACTACAAGAAACAGACTCTAAGCCCTATCATGATGAATGACTCACACTAGACCTCCCAAGATTTCCTTTCATGGATCAGAGTCACAGGCGCACTCGCTGCCAAATGGATTTCAATTAATTCATTGAGGGGGAAAAATTTAAAAAAAAAGAAAAGATCAATTAACCACAAAGTTTAAGCATCTGTTAGGTGTTTGGCTCTGTGCAAGAAATTCTGAAGAAGAAAAAAATGGTTTTACATGTAGTCTCTGACCTGCTTAAAACCTTGCTGAGGAGAAGCATAAAATCAAATAAAAAACAAGCCCTAAACTGTATGATGCACGAGTGAGAAGTAATCAAATGTGAGAATAATAATAGTCCAATAATTCCCAGGGCAACAGAATTCTCTATAATTCCACCTCCTTTAAAGCGTGCGAGGTTGTGTTATGCAGCATCGTAAGATGTCAGCTTTCGAGAGAGTTTGGGGGTTTCACATCTACTTGCTGCTATTATTTCTTATACCCAGAACTATGAGCATCATTGGACCACAAAGACTTATATTTTTTTAATTCCGTTTAGAGAGAATGTGGTTTTAGAATTTTAAAAAGTTTTAATTTTCTTGGTAACTTTTAATTCAGAAATTTTGAATAAGAGGCAGTTTTTATTTAACACACACTGAGAAACTTTTGAGTAAGTCACAGGAGAAAAATGAGGAAGGTAAGAGTGTGCCTTGGTTACTGTCCATGGACAAAGGCGTATCAAGTGACACCAGAAACTAATGAAAAATATCATCCAACCTGACACAGGCCAGAATGGATTCAAATTCATTGAAGACATATTACATTCATGCTAAAATGTTGGCAAGAAAATTCAGCCCACAAAGAGACAATGCCTGTCAGACCTTATAAGTCCTGTTTCTAGAGCTTAAAAGAAAGTGTGAATCAAATTTGGTTTATAATATAGGTATGTACATAGAACTCTTCACAGTAATATGTTTGTAAAGGAAGGCAAAGACATTGCTTCCAAGGACACTCTCAGCATGACACAGGCATAATTACATAATCACAAAAACCCAGGACCATGATTTCAACTAGGATTTGATATTTAACTGTGGGATTCAGAAATGCCAAGAGATATTCCTGAAAGTGAGTTGGATATAGCCAAAGGGATGGACTCCTCACAAATAATTCAGCTCATGGTTCTTTGTATGTGTATGAATGTATATATATGTATGAGTGTATGCATACACAGATGCGTGTATGTAAACTTTTAATCATTCTGAAATCCCACTTATAATAATTTAACGATGGAATTTGGTTTTAAACCATGATAGGTGTTCAAAGTTAATGGTTATCTTATAAAATATGTGAAATTACAAAAGACAATGAAGTATTCAGAATTATTACATTAACAAGATAGATTCTAGAAGAGCATTACAATCTGACTGACTGAAGATGAAGAAGGCATTCAAATATGTTAGCTATAATTATTATCATCGTCATTATTATATTATTTGGCTTCTGTAATAATGAAACTTGCTGGAACTCCTACAATAAATTTTTGCTCTCTTCCAAAGGGAAAGATGAAAGAAGCCTGCGCAAATATTAAGCGTAAGGATATTTTGAGAGGATCATAAGGCAAGATGCTATGGAATATAGTCAGATGAGTCAATTTCTTTTTTTTTAATTTTTTTTGTTGTTGTTGTTTTTCGTACTTTAGATGAAGGTTTACAGAACAAACAGTTTCTCGTTAAACAGTTAGTACACATATTGTTTTAACAACCCCACGACATGTCAACACTGTCCCTTCTCAACCTTGGGTTCCCTATTACCAGCTTTCCTGTCCCCTCTTGCCTTCTAGTCCTTGTCCTTGGTGCTGGTGTGCCCCTTTAGTCTCATTTTATGGGCCCGTCTAATCTTTGGCTGAAGGGTGAACCTCAGGAGTGACTTCATTACTGAGCTAAAAGGGTGTCCAAGGGCCATACACTCAGAGTTTCCCCAGTCTTTGTCAGGCCAGTAATAGACAAGCCAATTTCATTGAAGCCATGGATCTGGGAGCAAAACGCACCAAGTGTTCCTAGAAAGTTAAGATTTCCCAAGAGCCATAGAAGGGTCTCCTGATTTGTCTATATTAAATGAAGTTGTTTTGGAAGGAAGCTGAAGATAGGTAACATTTACTGCTTTAAGGAAATAAGACCAATATTGGGACTAAAAACAGAAGTACAAAATTGGAAATCTGGAATTGGTGGAGACCAGGACTTTTGAGGTCAAATTCTTGTTAAGCAAGACCTCAGAAACTGTGGTAAACAGGTAGGTCCCCCACCCCCTCTAAGAACTTCTGCTCCCCACTGCCTTATAATTTTGGTTCAAGTCCATTACTAGATGCATCACTCCTCTTTTTTTTTTTTTTAACTAGCATGGGATGGTCACAGCCTGAAGATCTGTGACCACATCAGAACCAAGCCCTGTCAGCAAAAATACTCTATTCTGTTTAGGGGAGCAAAAAACAAAGGAACTTAGTGAAGTAATAATCCTTCTGTTTTAGTCTGTGAAATTCTCTCATCATAAATCTCACTCTAGTTATCCAGAAGCTGAAGTTGGAAAAAAAAAAAAAATGGAGGACAGCAGACCTGTCTTGTTGCAGGAGAAATAGGTCCAGATGGAAGCGATGAATAGAGCTGGAATCTCCCAATATTCTGTCCTAGCTTTGGAAGAACAAGAACGTGGAACTAAACACTGTTTCTGAGAGTAGAGAACATATGCAGAAAACATAGGCTGTTGTTTCTGATTACTTTTAGGTCTTCCTTAAATCCTCTCAAAGAGAGCTACATCTCCCAGTCACCAAAGCGTATGAGAGACTTCTTATGAAACAACGGGACATCTAACTGGTTAGCCTAGAGTAAAGGAGGCTTGGTGGGATACAATCACTGGCTAGAGGGTGTTGGCAAGCAACTTTTCCCATGATTCAGCCTTGGGACTGAGCTAGGAAATTATAATCCATAACAGGACTCTCAAGGAGTCTCTCCACAGCCTTAAAAAACACTAAGTCAAAGGAGATCTGAGCTATCCTGGTTTGTGTGAGACCCACCAGTTTTAGCACTGAAAATCCCGTGCCCAGGAAACACCTCAGTCCCTGACAAACGGAGATGGTTCCAAGTTACAGAATTCAATGTTGTGCCTTGAGACACCTCATCTACAACTTAAGAGGTGTATTTCTGAAACAACTTTGAAAGCGGTTGCAAAGCATTTTCTTTTGCTAGGAAAGTGGAATCTAGTAGTGTCAGAAGCAGTCTAAATTCATGAGGTGGAAGGAGAATCGCCATCATCAGCCCAAAGCTGATTCCCATGAGATGAACGTCAGACACACGTCCACTCTCCAACTTTTTTTACGAATTCTGACACCAGCACTGTCTACTTCTCTGCTCCGTTTGATAATTCATTGCAATGGCCACGTGGAACTCACAGACCATACTGACAATTATGGGGTTTATCAGGGAAGTAACAGGTTACAATCCAGGATCAGGATCAACTCGGAGGTAACAGGATACAACAGGATACAGTTCTTCAATCAGGACAGCTTCCAGCCAAGACACCTCCTTCTCTGCCTGGCCTCTGCCCTGCTTGGGCAAGTGTTACAGCTCTTTAGCTCTGCTGACAAGTGACTGGAAACACCCCACTCCTGCCCCAAGGCGCTCAGCTCTCTTGCTCCATGAGCCAGCAAGCCCTCTGCAGCTGCCTTACTCCACGGACCAGGAAACCCACTACAGAATACTACCACTTATCCCCCCATCATCCTCTTACTTTGCTTTATCATATTCTTCATAGCACTTTTCTCCACCTATTATATAATGGAATTTGAGGGGGTTCAAAATATAATACTCTTTTCTTCTCCTTCCATGTTTAGATCCAATTGAGAAACAAAACATAGGACACAGACAAATGAATTTGAAATGTTAACTTTATTGCTGATAAAACCAATTATTGAATGTGATTTAGGGCTTTTACTCAAAGATCTCATTAACAGTATCCACCCCTACCATCTCCTCCAAATCTAAATATTGGGACCCTGCCACTGCTCCCCCACTGACCCCTGTGGGACGGTTTGATTAGGATCTGTGTTGTGCAAATATACCTACCCAACATGGCTGCTTCATAGTGCTCTGCTATAGAGGAGGAAGAAAAAAAGTAAATCGCAATTTCTTGCAACGTTTTGTAAATTAACTGTCACCATTAAAATAATGTGCCACACATTGAATTGCTAGTTGTCCTCTAAGACCCATTCTCCCCTTCTTCTTTCTATTATAAGAACCCCCTAAATTTCAAGCTGGGCACAGAATCGTCCTTTATAAGGATTACATTTCTCAGACTTTGGTACTATATGGCCATGTGACTGTTGTAGTCTGTGGAATATAACTAGAAGTGGTTTATTCGACTTCCAGACAATTTCCTTAAAGAAAGATGGAGGGAAGAGGGATGCCCTTCTGCTGTCTCTTCCTCTCCTCTGGCTGAAATATGGATTTGATAGTTGGACTGGATTAGCCATCTTAAACTTCAAGGTGGAAGCTAAGTATTGAGATTGGCAGAGCAGCGAAAAGAAGCTGGTCTCAGATGATTGTCACGCTGCCCTATGAGTCCTGAGCTGCCTGCATTTGCACTAATGAAATAAAGTTCTCTTTTTCTTAAGCCAATGTTATTTTGGGTTTCTTATCATTTGCAGTCATTACTCTTAATTAAAAATTCTGACAAACAGCTCCCTCCAGGTAAGTCATTCTTTAGGGAGGAGTAAGTGGTGGGTAGGGAGTCCCTGGGTGGGGTGGTATAAACAGTTAACACACTCAGCTGTGTTACCAAAAGATTGGCAGTTAAGTGCCTGAGAAGAAAGCTCTGATGATCTATTTCTGAAAAATCAGCCACTGAAAACCTTATGAACCAAGCTCTGCTCTGACATACGTTGAATCACCGAAAGTCAGGATTGCCGAGTCAGAGTCAACTCGACAGCAAGTGGTTTGGTTTTTGGAGAGGCCAGGAGAATCGTACTAGTTCAAGTCCATCCATGGAAATGTGCACCCAGGGGAAAGGAAGTCCTTACCTCCTGCAACATTATATATTTGCTTATTTGTTAAAAATATAAGTTCCACTAGGGCAGAGTCTATGCCTATTATATTAACTGATGAATCCCTAGTGCCTAGAACAGGCTTAGCACTTTTAGATCTTTGCTAAATACTAGTTGAATCAATAAATTAACTGGAGAGATTTAAATTAATTTCAACCACGGGGCAATTAGAGTCCTGGGTGACATCAGAATTATCTGAATTTGAGTTAACTCAAGAGGTTTGACCAACATGGAGACATGCCACCCAGATCTTCCTTCACAGAAAGACTTGCTGCCCAGCTGCAGGTAATGTGGTCAGCAGACAACCTTCAACCATCAGCTCCTTCGGTGTCTGCATAAACTGTACATCCAGTGATTGAGGGAAGTGGGACTCTAAGGACTTGCCATTTCAAGGCCATGCAGGACTCCTCTGATCTGCAATAATTGCTCTGGACCACCCCATAGGGCTGGCTGAGAATTTGTCAGGCATGCATCATGGTCTGACATTTCCGTCTGCCTAAGCCTTCTTCCTCCCCCTTCCTTTCATGGGTGTTAATGCTTAATAATTATATATGCTTCTGAAGAACTGGACCTGTGACCAGTGGAATGCCCAGAAGAGAATGAGGTATATGAATATAGAACTTGAGGAGAGGCCTTTTGGTGTGGAGATTCCAATTCGGGAGTGATCACCACAGAAGTGGACATGAAAGCTCGAGAGTCCACAACATCACCAGAGGGAAAAAATTGTGGAGGGAAGTAGCAGTAGGAAATAGCAGGAGGAAATCCTAGACAAGACCAACATTTAAGGGATGGAGGGAGAATCCATTATGTAGCAGAGAGACCCAGGAAGATAGAATGGAAAAATGTCCACCGTATTTGACAACTTAAATGACACTGGTATCCTTGAGGAAAGCAGTGATCAGGGCAGTGGGAAAGGGTAGACTTCAATGTCTGAAGAGTACATTCAGAGAAGAAGTGGAGACAGTCAGAATAACTTATACATTCAAGAGCTTTGGATGAAAGAAGAGATGGTTGTTACGCTGAAAAGAAGTCGGTAGCAAGCCGGGTGTAGAGAAGAGAAGAGAAGTACAATAACGACAAAAAGCAGACTTTGTCAAGAAGCAGAGATTAAAAACAGCAACAGGAGAGCAAGTGACAGTCACTGCCAGAAGTGATAGGAAACAGAAGAATAGAACGCCGGTTGTGAGGATTCAGAATAAAACCCATGGCACTTTTGCAGAGTCAGCATACTCACTGACACCCCAAGAGCCCTTTTAGGGAGCAGGCACTATTCTATCCTATGGGACCACACCTAAGAGACGCTTGGGTATACCGAATGGGAAATCAAATCCAAGGAGCGATGCGAGCAGGGTATCACCGAGCTATTAAAGTACACTCAATAGGCTAATCCACCACCCGTGCAGGCGCTAAATCTCACAGAAAGCTGATTTTGGGGGGCAGTCTCAAAGTGCACCAGAAAAGGCATCTATGCATCACCTAAGACTGGCATCTAGGCATCTGTTTCTTAATTTTTTTCTTTCTTTTTCTGTTCTTTTTATTTTATGTCCACAAAATTTGTTTTATTTTTACTCAGTTGTATCATACATAAAGTAACACACATTTTAAAATTTTGATGTTTGGAGACCATTTGACCCACCATTTTAGGCTGAACAAATCACATGATTAAGTGTGTAATATTTGAGAATACACAGCTTCTTTAATGTTTCATGGAAATGTTAACCAAGTAAAGTAAATTTTGTACACCAACTGACGTTGTAATTGATTTTAATATATGTGGGACATGGGAAAGAGGAGGAGGGACTTACTTTAGATTCTGGAAGTGATTTGGTTTTTTTTCTGTTCTCATAGTTTCCGAAGAATGTAAAAGTATGTTTTTCTCCCCAAATTGGATTATTTTCAAAGATTTCTTTGTACTTTATCCCTGTTGCCCTAAATTGCTGTTGTTGTAGGCAGAATTCCAAAATTATCTGCTCAAGATTCCTGTTTCTTGGTTATTCACTAATCTAGTACTGCTGTGAAGGGAATTTGCAGATGGAATTTATGTTACTAGTCAGCTAACTTTGAAATAGGAAAATCAGCCTGGATTATCTGAGTGGGCCCAATGTAATCATGCGAGCCCGTAAAGGCAAAAGAGAAAGGCAGAGAAGTCAGAGAAATGTGATGGAAAATAAAGGTAGTTGAGAGATGGGGCAGAAGCGGGGTCAGAGATTCAAAACACGAGAAGGATTTGATTCTTATTTGCTAGGTTTAAAGGTCAATGGCACCATGAAGATTACAGGAAACCTCTGACAATATCCCCACCCCAGCCCTGTCAACAGCCAGCAAGAAAATGGGAACCACAGCCCTACAACTGCAACCAACCGGATTTTGCGAATAATCTGAACGTAATCTGAATGAGCTTGGAATCATCTTCCCTACAGCATCCAGAAAAGAACGCAGCCTGGCTGACACATTGAATTTGACCTGTGAGACCAAGCTGAAAACCAACTGGACCACACTCCACCTGGACTTCTGACTCACAGAAGCCATGGGATAATAAATGGGTGTTGTTTTAAAATGCTCTATTTGTGGTAATTTCTGGGGAAGCAATAGAAAACCTATACATCTAACAACCGATTAGATAACATCGGAGATTTTACTCCCAATTAAGTCCTTCCTGCCCCTTGTAGGTGGAATTTCAATCTAGTAATTCTCCGTTCCAATCTCCAATTTGTCTAAATTTTGTTGTTTCATGCATAAAGTATTAATAGACATTGGTTTCTTCTCTTCATAAATAAGGAAAAGACTATCTGTGTTGTTAGGAATAAGGAGTTATTTACTGATATAACTGGAAGAAGAACATTATAAATTAAAAGCATTATCAAGTAGTAAATAATAAATACCAATTAAATGCACTCCACCATAATCTGCAGGGGATTAATCGCAAGTTTATCAAGTACACCTTGCATTATTTAAAATTTCTTGGAATCTACTAGAACAATTCAACTTAAATTGGTGGAACTTCATAATAAGAATATAAAGCTTATCATTTAAGACAAAACTATTAAGAGTCCTTCTCACCTGTTGGTAATAGAGGTGAAATATTGCATGAACATATTAGCACAGAAGCACTATGTCTTGCAATGATGCATAACACATTCTGAATGCACTGAAATTTTTGTAGCGTTCTTAGGCTCATTCCTGGATTTCCTATCATCCTTTAGTTTTTATTAATCTTCTGATTCCTGGTTCCAAATCCAGGGTGTTATTAAGCATGGTAATTTGGATAAAATATACAACTTCTCCTCAATGGGAGAAAAATGCCTATGTTATTTACTAGACATCTTGCAAGAAAAGAACAAATTATGTCAGACTCCATCTATTTGGAATTAATTGACTGTTCGGGCATCCTGTCTTTGAATATAGTTCATTTTACATTGATGGCCAAAGCATTAACATGACGTAGTCTGCATACGCCATTATTCTACATTTTCTCACGTGCTTATATTTTGTTCTAATTTAACCATTTACCTCCTCTACATCCTTTTGCTGCCAGAAAAGCTGTGCCCTGGTGTTATTTTCCCAGCACACCTAACTCTGGCTTTGAATGAACGTTAGTCATTCTAACAAGACAGACTAATGACTACGCTAAATGCAACTGCAAATCAACTGTATCTTCTCAGAGTTGTCACAAAAAAGGGGATTCTTTCATTTGATGCGGCAAGATAGACACTTGATTAAAACAGACATTCCTAACGAGCTTCCAGTGAGCTGCCAGTTGCAGCACAGGATCCTATTATAAGATATTATATCCTATTTCGATAGGATGTGAGTTTTCGTGAGTGAAGGGCAATAAGGGCATAATGAGAGCATTTCATCATTTTGCTGACATTGGCAAGGATTCAATTGTTATAGTACCTGATTTCTTAACTGTGTAATAGGATGCCATCTATACACTGAACCATAAAGTTAAAAAATATATACAAATATGTCTATCTCAGCCTGTAGGTTCTTTGCGCTTATCCAGGAATTAAAGGGCATTGAGGCAATATGGATAATGATTAAGAACCTGAGTTGGGAAGTCAGTTATGTTTGAGTTTGAATCTGTTTTTCACCACTCTTTTTAGCTGTGTGATATAGTCACTTTGAGCTTCAGTTTCTTGTATTTAAATTAGATTAACACCTACCTCTTAAGAGTGTAAGAGAACTAAACAAACTGTGGTATACAATGCACATAATACTGCATGGGGTACACAGTCAGTGCCTGAGAAATGGCGTCTGTCCACACCATTGTCATTCTTGCCATTATGATACCGTTGTGATAGAAAGAGAATGGGCTTAGGAGATGAGTCAGTCACCTCCGGTATGACGCTAAATGTTAGTTTCCTTCTTTTATCAAACTATGTCTTGTTTTCATCAGGGTCCATCACTCATACTTAAGTGGCAATTAGTTGATGATGCATTTTCTCTCCTTGGTGCTGTGTCATGGATTGAATTGTGTCCCCCAAAAATATGTGTATCAATTTGGCTGGGCCATGATTCCCAGCATTGTGTGATTTCCACCATTTGGTCATCTGATGTGATTTTCCCATGTGTTGTAAATCCTATCACTATGATGTTAATCAGATGGATTAGAGACAGTTAACTTGATGATATCTATAACATTAGATCGTGTCTTAAGGTAATCTCTTTTGAGATATGAGAGAAGCAAGTAGAGAGACAGGCGGACCTCATGCCGCCCAGAAAGCAGCACCAGGAACAGAGTGTGTCCTTTGCACCTGGGGTCCCTGTGCCTGAGAAGCTCCGTGACCAGGGGAAGATTGATGATAAGGACTTTCCTCCAGAGCCCACAGAGAGAGAAAGCCTTTCCCTGGAAATGATGCCCTGGATTTGGACTTGTAGGCTACTAGACTGTGAGAGAATAAATTTCTCTTTGATGAAGCCATCCACTTGTGGTATTTCTGTTACAGCAGCACTAGATGACTAAGACAGTAATGTAATTATATTTTTATAATAGAAATCCTGGGACCCAATTAGCAACCAAGCAATGATAATGCTAGAAACTTTTCATACTATGGCATATTTTGTGACAGATACATTTGGGGGTTATTCCTTTCAGTAATTCCTCCTTCTCACTTTCAGGGACTTAACTCCAGGTAATTTCCACATCTCTTCTCTACTTACACAATGTCTCCTACCTTACTAGCCAACAGTCATGTGAATGAGCCACTTAGGATCCTGGCCTTACAGTTGCTTAACCCCTTTTGTCCAACCACCTTCAGTCTTACACACACACACACACTAAACTCACTTGGTTTAAAACTGACCCAGTCTTTTTCTTCCAAAACCTACTCCTTCTGTTATATCTTCCTCCTCCATTAACTTTGCCATCTGGTCATCTAAGCCAGGAATCTAGGAGTTATCCTTCATCCCTTATTGGCATCCTTTCCATAGCAAATCAGTGACTAGACTTTGACAGGACTTCATAAAAAGTAACTCCCAAATCTATTACCTACTTTCTATCGCCTTTGCTCCTAGCTTAAATTCAGCCTTATTATTCGTTATTTTTAAAAAAAAAAAAAAAAAAAAAAACTTCAACAATATTCTGACTGGACTAACTACTTTTCAAGCTTCTAAGACCAATCCTTCACAAAATTAGAGGGTATAACTTTAGGACTTAAATTATTCAGCAAATGCCCATCATCTCTAGGATAAAGTCCAAATTTTGCACCGTATACAAACCCTTCATGTCTCTAACCCTTCAACCTTTTCTCTCACCATCTCTCATGATTATCCTCTGTACTGAGCCCGCTGAACTATTTGTATATCCCAAATATCATTGTACTTAAAGCCTCACATGACAATATGAATAATCTCTCCCTAGAATATTAGTCTTTTAAGACCAGAACTAGCGCTCTTTCTTTCTGTCTTCCTTTCTCTCCCTCTCTTACTTCCTGTCTCCCCTTCTCTCTCTCTTCCCCTCTCTCCCTCATCTGAGTATCCACAATGCCTTGAAACAATCCTAGAACAAAGAATTTGTAAACAAATACGTTACTAAATTAATGTATGACCGGTTGACTATTAGCAAGGTGGTGAGTAGGGCTTTATGGTGTATGTAGTAACAAAAAGAACAGCTCTCTTGCTCTTCAGGAGCTTACTATTTTAGGGATTAGCAAGAAATATACATAAATGATTATTAAAAAGATGGAACGTAGTAAGTTCCAAAGTATAGGTATAAATTGTCACAAGCATGAAGAGAAAAAAGAAATTACTTAATCTCTTTTCCTAGTCTATAGGAAAATAAGGTTTAGAATCGATATGATGTTTGAGTTGAGACTTGAATGATGCATGGTTTTGCTGTTTTGTGCCGTCAATTCTGATGCATAGCGACCCTTAGAAATACCAAACAGGGGTGAGTTTTTCTAGTATTGCCCCCCTCTTCCCCATCCCCTACCCCTGCTGAAGGGGTGTATTTGAGAACAGTGGGTACTCTGATGGATCACTGGATTATTGGAGTTTTAAACAAAGAAGTGGAAGGTAAGGCAATATGGATTCAGATTGTGGATTCCACTGAATTGTGAGCTAAGGAATTTGAATACTTGCAGGTAGACAGTTAAAATAGCTTTATGCCTCATTCTGACAAACTTGTCAGTTTCTTTGAAGGAATAAATTAAATGATGTGGTTAAAAAATGTCCAGTTTCACACTAATCTATGGTCTAGCATTCTCTAATAAACATTTTGTCACTTGAAATTCATCTTACTGCTTGTCTCTGACAGATAGGGGCTATTTCAGGGATCTCTTCCCTCACAGACTTACTGGGTACCTTTCTTCAAGTAAATGATACAGATGCTAGAGGATTCTACCCCAGTGAAGAGTGCTTTAAATCTCACAGACTAAAATTTTTATTCCAAATACATTAATATCAAAAACACCATCCAGCTTTGTTTGGGACTTTAAAAGTCTAAACAGTTGTGTTAGAAAGAAGAAAGATATTTGCGTTATTCATGCGCTAATTCTGACACAACCTTTCCACTAACTGCATGATTCTACCAGCTTCTTAAACAACGTTACCATCTCCCTGGTCTAAATATAATTCCTTTTCGTGTCTTAGATGAACCTGTAGTGATTAAAACTTAATGTGTACTCTATCATTTTATTCATGTCTTCTTTTAATCAGTCTGTTACATTTTCGCATTGAGTAGGTGGATAAGAAGCAGCAGTATTAATATTGCCTAGTTCATTACGCATTCTAAGTGCAAAATAAATTCCCAGCTTGCAAATCTATGAAGAAATATGAGAGGGGCTAACCGCTGGAATGGGGATTACAAAGAAGGCTTTTAATTCACCTGCTAGATCCAGGAAGTTTGGAAAAGATCTTTTCAGAAAGCTCAAAATATATTAATACTAATAACTAATATTTATTTATTAGTATATACCAGATATTGCCTAAGTGCTTTTAACTGATTGCCTTATTTAACCCTCACATTAATTCTACCAAAAAAGCCAAACCAGTTGCAGTGGAGTCAATTCCAACTCACAGCGACCCCGTAGGACAGAGTAGAACTTCCCCACAGGGTTTCCAAAGAGTGGGTGGTGGATTTAATCTCCTGACCTTTTGATTAGCAGCCAAGCTCTTAACCACAGTGCCACTAGGGATCCTTAATTCTACCAGGTGGGTAGTATTTTATAGATGAGCAACCCAGACTTAATAATTGTTGAGTGATTTTTCCCAAGGATGACTATGTTCCAAATTGAAAGCGCCCTTTCAATGGATAGAGTCAAAGCTCCTGAGAACTTAGAGAAACCAGTTTAGAATTTTCATGGCCCCTACTTCTTATTCCTATTGTCTTTCTATCCTTGACTTTGAACCAAGCTGCAGGAGGCAAAAAAAAAAGCATTTTCTGAAACCCAAAAACCAGTTGTCGTTGAGTCATTTCGGACTCATGGTGTTTCAATGTGCATCAGAGTAGAACTGTGCTCCATAGGGTTTTCAGTGGCTGATTTTTCAGAAACATATTGCCAGGCTTTTCTTCTGAGGCTCCTCTGGGTGGACTCAACCACTAATCCTTCAGGTAGCAGCAGAGCATTAAACACTGACACCACCCAGGAACTCATCATTTTCTGAAGAGGATGATTATTCAATAAAGACATCATGCAAAAACTACAAAGCAGATCCACCGAAATAATGAGCGTTCCAGACTGTAACTATAGCTATTATGCAGAATGAGTTTCAAATGCTAGCATCTTGGAAACAAGATTGCTCTTACCCTACGCATCTGTTGAATTACACACAAAAAACTTAATGGCAAAATCATATGTGATCTTGGAGGCACAGTAGGAGCCCTGATGGCACCATGGTTAAAGCCTCAGCTGCTAACCAAAAGGTCAGAGGTTTGAACCCACAAGTGGCTCCCCTAGAGAAAAGATCTAGTGATCTGCTCCCATAAAGACTGCAGCCTACGAAACCCTAAGGGGCAATCCTACTCTGTCATATAGGCTACTCTGAGTTGGAATCCACTTGATGGCACACCACGACAACAGTAGGCATGCATGTAAGAGGATCAGCAGCAGACAAAAAGAAGCCCTCCCAACTTTTACTATCACCACTTTACCACAACCAACGGAAAAGGACTTAATTCTCTACAGCTAGAAACTGGCATATCTTCCCCTCAGCACTACTTTCTTCAGTTCTGTTTCCCCTACATGGCACACTTGGCAGATACATACGAGTTTCAGCACTGTGAGGAACTGAACCAATTTCTGACGATTACACCATGTGGTAGGTCTGTGGATTATGAACACCACTCATTACTCAAGATTTGGGGGGTAAAATGCAATAAAAGATAGGGCTGAAAAGAGCTACAAAGAGGGTAAAACAGGGTGAGTCTAATGGTGGCTTTTGTTCTGTGATCCAAAGAAGGCTCTTCATTAAGTTCCAGTAGGCATGTGGATGATAGTTGTAGGATGTAGATCTAGGTTGATAGAAAATAGATATCTTGGTATTTATCTATCTGGAAACAAACATCACATATCTAGATATAAAACTAAAAAGTCCCGTGAATTAGGCTATAATTCAATGATGCCAGAGGTTTTAATTAAAGAAAGACATTTGTGTCTCACGTGGTTTCCTGGTACTTTTTGTCTGGCACCTTTAAGTACAGAGA
This sequence comes from Dugong dugon, assembly GCA_030035585.1. Taxonomy (NCBI): domain Eukaryota; kingdom Metazoa; phylum Chordata; class Mammalia; order Sirenia; family Dugongidae; genus Dugong; species Dugong dugon. The sequence goes on along the minus strand of CM057463.1, from coordinate 191,389,720 downwards.
TTGTAAAAATTACAATTACACCCTAAAAACGAAATAGGTGTAAATCAGAAATAGTCAAGAAAAGGGTCCAATGCAAGCTCTAAGCAATCTTCAGGCCACTTTTATATCTGTATTAAGCTCACTGCTTCTTCTTAGAGACACCATCATTCACACAGATTAGCTCTCTGACGAACCTGCAGTATCAGGAGCTCAGTATCACCAAGCGTTAGGAGAGTTCCCTGTGTGAAGTTTATCACTCAATGAATTATTTACATATTCCATGACCCGTGTGATGGGTTTAATTAGACCTTGATAAGCACTTAGAGTGTCTTATTTTTTACCTTTTCAGCAACACTGATTTAATGATTATTAAAATATATCATGCCCCAGAAATGTCCCATGAAGACTTTACATACATTCAAGTTCCAATGATCCTAATAACATGATTTGTTGGCTATATACATACACGTTCTAAAACTGCTTTCAAAAACACCAAAATTAAAGTTAAGCAGTTAGCTATAGGCCTCCTTAGTGCAGTTCCAGCCTGCATAAATTTAATTTTGCCTTGTCTCAAAGAAAAATGTTTTATTCAGTGAAAGTCACTTATGAAAAATGAGCAAAGCAAGAATATAATGTAATTACTTATCTCAATGTTTAACCCATGCATCTGATTTATTTTCTTCTAATAGATGTTATCGCTATACGACAAAAGTTTATCACACAATACTCAATCTTGTCTTATATTCTTTAGAAATCACTAAATGTATAAACGAATTGAAACGTTGAGCCTTGATGGAGAGCTGGAGGCAGCTTTTACTTACGTAGTCACTGAAGAAACCGTGTAAGGTCTTGTGCATTGCTTGGAACGTTCTTCTTTCCAGTGACAAGAAACAAAGGGAAGAAAAACAGTCAGGGTAATGGATAGTGGAAGATCTGAAGATTACAAAACTTAAAGTCCGTCTTTGCTGACACAAGTTTGAAACCCTTTGCCTCAATTGCTTTTTCAGAAACAATATAGTTACGCTGCAACTAATATTCTGTGAAAACTCAGGGAAAACATCCATAAAGTGATTCTTTCTGAAGACACTTTCATTTACTAGAACCAAAAACCTATTGGTGGATTGTTTTTATTGATGCCTCTATAGATGGCCTTATGATGAAGTTCTTGAAATCCCTGATTTTGGATTACATTATATGGGGATGACAGGAAATCCTTGTGGAACTCCCAATAACTTAACACAACATATATTTGGGCTGTTGTAGTTACATGCTGTCGAGTTGGTTCCGACTCACAGCGACCCTATGTACAACAGAATGAAACACTGCCCGGTCCTGCGCCATCCTCACAATTGTTCCTGTGCTTGAGCCCATTGTTGCAGCCACTTTGTCCGTCCATTTCGTTGAGGGTCTTCCTCTTTTGGGCTGACTCTCTACCTTACAGAGCATGATGTCCTTCTCTAGGGACTGGTCCCTCCTGACAACATACTCAAAGTACGTGAGACAAAGTCTCACCATCGTCACTTCCAAGGAGTACTCTGGCTGCACTTCTTCCAAGACAGACGTGTTCGTTTTGGCAGTCCATAGTATAGTTAATATTCTTTGCCAACACCATAATTCAAAGACGTCAATTCTTCTTCGGTGGTTCCATATTCATTGTCCATTGAAAATACCATGGCTTGGGTCAGGCACACATTAGTCTTCAAAGTGACATCTTTGCTTTTAAACACTGTACAGAGGTGTTTTGCAGTGGATTTTCCCAGTGCAATACATTCTTTGATTTCTTGACTGGTGCTTCCATGGACATTGATTGTTGATCCAAGTAAAATTAAATCCTTGACAACTTCAATATTTTCTTCTGTATATCATGATGTTGATTATTGGTCCAATTGTGAGGATTTTTGTTTTCTTTATGTTGAGGTGTAATCCACACTGAAGGCTGTGGTCTTTGATCTTCATCAATAAGTGCTTCAAGTCCTCTTCACTTTCAGCAAGCAAGGCTGTGTCATCTGTGTATCACAGGCTGTTAATGAATCTTCCACCAATCTGGATGGCACATTCTTCTTCTATAGTCCAGCTTCTCCAGTTATTTGCTCAGCATACAGATTGAATAAGTATGGTGAAAAGGCACAACCCTGAAGTACACTTTTCCTGATTTTAACCATGCAATATCCCCTTGTTCTGTTCCGACGACTGCCTTTTGGTCTATGTACAGTTTCTTCATAAGCATAATTAAGCATTCTGAAATTCCTGTTCTTCACAATGTCATCCATAATTTGTTATGATCCACACATCGAATGCCTTTGCACAGTCTGGTAATCTCTGCCTTCAGCCGAGTCTTGCTAACATCAACAATCATGGCCCTCTCTCTTTCCACATCCTCTTCTGAATCCGGCTTGAATTTCTGGCAGTTCACTGACTATGTCCTGTTGCAACCATTGCTGAATTATCTTCAGCAAAATTTTACTTGCATATGATATTGTTTGATAATTTCCACATTCCGTTGGATCACCTTTCTTTAGAATGGGCACAAATATGGATCTCTTCCAGTCACTTGGCCAGGTAGCTGTCTTCCAAATTTCTTGACTCGTGAACACCCCCAGCACTGCATCCGTTTGTTGGAACATCTCAACTGATATTCCATCAATTCCTGGAGCCTCGTTTTTCACCAATGCCTTCAGGACAGCTTGGACTTCTTCCTTCAATACCATGGGTTAATGATCATATACTGGTTCTTGAAATGGATGAATGTCGACCAATTCGTTTTGATATAGTGACTCTGTGTATTCCTTCCATCTTCTTTTGATGCTTCCTGAGTCATTCAATATTTTGCCCATAGAATCCTTCCATATTGCAAATCGAGGCTTCCATTTTTCCTTCAGTTCTTTCAGCTTGAGAAATGCCAAGCATGTTCTTCACTTTTGGTTTTCTAACTCCAGGTCTTTGAACATTTCATTATAATACTTTACTTTGTCTTCTTGAGTTACCCTTTGAAATCTTCTGTTCATATCTCTTACTTCATCATTTCTTCCATTCGCTTTAGCTACTCTACATTCACGAGCAATTTTCAGAGTCTCTTCTGACATCCATTTTGGTCTTTTCTTTCTTTCCTGGCTTTTTATTGGCCTTTTGCTTTCTTCATGCATGCTGTCTTTGATGCCATACCACATCTCCTATGGTCTTTGGTCAGTAGTGTTCAATGCATCAAATCTGTTCTTGAGATGGTCTCCAAATTCAGGTGGGATATACTAAAGATCATATTTTGGTTCTCGTGGACTTGTTTTAATTTTCTTCAGCTTCAACTTAAAATTGCATATGAGCAATTGATGGTCTGACATGAAGTCAACACCTGGCCTTGTTCTGACTGATGATATCGAGCTTTTCCACCATCTCTTCTCACAGATGTAGTTGATTTGATTCCTGTGTTTTCCATCTGGTGAGGTCCATGTGTATAGTCGCTGTTTACGTTCTTGAAAAAGGATATTTGCAATGAATAAGTCCTTGGTCTAGCAAAATTCTATCATGGGATCTACAGTGTCATTTCTATCACCAACGCCATATTTTCCAACTACAGATCCTTCTTTGTTTCCAACTTTCCCATGCCAATCACCAGTAATTATCAATGCATTTTGATTACATGTTTGATCAATTTCACACTGCAGAGGTTGGTAAAAATCTTCAGTTGACTCATCTTGGGCATTAGTGGTTGATGTGTAAATCTGAATAGTAGTCATAGTAACTGGCCTATCACCGACAGCATTGTACTTCAGGACAGATCTTGAAATGTTCTCTTTTGACAATGAATGCAACACTACTCCTCTTTAATTCGTCACCTCTGGCATAGTAGACCATACGATTATGTGATTCAAAATGGCCAATACCAGTCCATTTCAGTTCACTAATGCCTAGGATATTGATGTTTATGCATTCCATTTCATTTTTTTTTTTTTAATTGAAGGTTTGGAAAGACTAAGAAGGGCTTACATGACAGAAACTTAAAACATCTTAATAGAATAATTATATACCCCCTGACCTTACAAAACTTTTGTTCCCTCCACACGGTGTATCTTAGCAATCGCCCTTTTACCTTCTCTGGTTTCCCACACCTTCTCCCAAATTTCAATTCTTTTCTAATGCAGATCACATTAACCATCCCTTTTTCTTCATCTCCTGCTTACTCATCATGCTCTCACATTTCATTTTTGATAACTTCCAATTTTCCTTGGGTCATACTTCATACATTCCATGGTATGATTATTAACAGATGTTTGCAGCTTCTTTTCTTTTCATTTTGAGTCGTGTCACATCAGATAATTAAGGTCCCGGAAGCTTGACTCCATCTACATCATTAAGGTTGACTCTACTTTGAGGAGGCTGCTCTTCCCCAGTTGTGTTCTGAGTGCCTTCCAGCCTGAGGGACTCGTCTTCCAGCACTGTATCAGACAATGTTCTGCTGCTATTCATAAGATTTTCACTGACCAACCTTTTTGGACATAGAATGCCAGGTCCTGCTTCCTACTCTGTCTTAGTTTGGAAGTTCCACTGGTTGCTGCTAACTGAATGGTTGGCAGTTAGAACCCACCCAGCCACTCTTTGGGAGAAAGACCTGGAGATCTGCCTCTGTAAAGATTACATCCTAGAAGACCCTCTGGGGCAGTTCTGCTCTACCACATGAGGGTTGCTATGAGTCAAAATCAACCCCACCACACCCAGCAATGACAACGGTGCTCAGCAGAAAATCACTGCCACAATTTTCTCTCTTCTTAGTTTGCTCATGACTAAAGTACACTTCCAATCACTGTGCCCCCACTCTCCGCCTGACTAGAACTTACTTCTGTGGCTCATCTGTGAGACCAACACTCATCAACAAGAGTATGAAAGGTCATTGCCAAATTATCCTTGTCGTTAAGACATGACTGATTCTCCCTTGTGACTACACATGCCAGTTTTCCACCGCTCAGCCCAGCAGGAGTCTGGCCCTGCTGCCCACTGACAACCATGACATTTTATACAGCCTAAGTGATACCAAGGTGATATCCAAGGAAGTCTTGAAGGGCAGGACGACAACAGAGCAATCTGAGCCTGTGTGTGCAAGTGTTTCCAAAGCAGAGGGGTGACCCCACCAGCCTGTGCTTCAGCTTGGTCGTGGTGGGGGTTTATGTGGACTCGGATGTACATCGACTTCCAGCATTTGTAGGCATCACTTGTAAGGTTCCATCCTTCCCCACTGACTAGACTCCCATAATCCTTCAACGTCACCCTCTCCCCACCCTCCTGCCTCATCCCATTAACCAGCATTTTACACCTACATTACCTTGAGTGAGGCCATTGTCCTCTTTGTACTACAGTTTTTGGTTTGTTTTTCAGTGAAAAATGAGATATTTGAGCTAAATATTCCATATGTTCTGTTCATACCTGGAGTTCTATATAGAACAGGAAACAATGAACTACACTTTCTACATTCCAGTGTGATATTTCAAGATATTTATGCACAGGCAAAATCTGACAGAGCCTCAGTTGGGTGATTAGTAATATGTGCTTCTTACCAGAAGCCTTAATTGAATTTTCTAAATAACAGGATCACAGCTGGACAATTGGTTCAGTCCATCTCACCTGGGAAAGGTATCTCTCTTTTAAACATTGATAAATCGATTTGTTTAATTGAGGACCCTAGAAATGAAACATTTACCCAGGAAGAACATAAATACTTAGGTTAAAGCATACGAGATTACTACCATATATTTACACAAATACATCTGTTTGCCAGCTGAGCCCTTCCCCCATGATGCATTTCTGTAAGGCATTATGCTGATTTTTTTACAGCAACATGTAAAACAAACTTGGCATAGAGGTGTTTACAAAAATAAGGCATGCGTTATTTGTGTAAAAACAGTACTTTTGTAGATCAATATTCAAATTTTGGCAACTTCATACAAATCAAACTAACTAACCCTGTATTGCTTGTTTTTTAAAATAATTCATTTAGGCATGTATACCTATTTTGGGTCAAAAAGAATAAATCCCAGATAAAATGCAGTGAGAAAAAAATGTCAAATTACTATTTTAAATTTAAAAATATATGAAAATTGCTTTGTTTTGTTCATTTTACACAACTTATTTCTTCTTCCCAGATGTGAAGAAAAAGGGAAATGGTGATATCTATATAGTAGAAAAAAAAAATTGTTGTTAAGTTGACCCCCAACTCATGGCAACCCGTAGGGCTTCCTTGGCTGTAATCTTTATGGAAACAGACTGCCAGGCCTTTCTTTCACAGTGCCACTGGGTCCGTTTGAACCGCCAACCTCTAGGTTAGTAGTTGATTGTACACTGCGCCTCCCAGGGCTCAGACTCAAAATCTGGCTGTTTGTGGATCTGCTAGGACACTCCCTATGGAAACATTCTTTAATAATGGGAAGCATGATAGAGTTTGCATTTTCAATAAAGGCAAAAAGGAATTTCATGCCAAGTCACCGGAAGGTGAGACAATAAGAAGACTCGAGACCCTGCCCCCACTCCCACATAAGAAGTGTTTTCTAAACTCCAATAAAGGAAAGAATCTAAGGTAGGGACTGAGGGCTCTGTTCCCTATAGATAGCTCAGAGGCCAAGAGGAAAACAGTTACGTTTTGGAACCTTTGAAAGCATTTCAGCTTTGAGATAATTTCCACTTTGGGAAAGCCTGGGAGAGAGCATCCTGGTCAGGCCCCTACAGAAATGGGCAGGGCAAACGCCAGGGGACACGTCAGTGGTTCCCCAGCAGCGGCTTGCAGGCAGAGCACCCAAGTCAGGGCTGCATTTAACCCAAATAACAGGTTGCATGATGACTACCAGAAATACTGGGGTGAGGGCCTACTGTAGGGGTACTTCTGTAAAGACTGCATCCAAGGAGGGGATGGGGCGGTTCTTCTGTCACATGGATCATTATGATTCCGAATCTACTCCACAGCACCCAACAACAAACAGCAACAGTTCCTGAAAGAGCATGTAGAGGTATGATTCAGGAAAATTTGTGCTAGGTTGAAGCTTCATTTAAATCACAACACTTCTAGAAAAAAACAAAAATTAAATCTTTTGAGCATTTAAAAATCTTTTCATTTATTTTTGCGTGCTCCATGTTGATCTCAGCTACCCGTGTGATTGTTTTCAAACCTGTCATACTTCATCTCGAATGAGTTAGTTGTTAATAAATCCTCTAATAAAGATTTTTAACATGCCAATGTGATTTAGAATGAAGATCAATACAGAAAAGCCCACCTTTAACACCTGTGTCTTGAGGGAGTTCTGAGTGATTGATTTATCCCACCCTTGTGGAGAGGAGGGCTGCTCTGCCTCCATGTCCCATTTGCTTGTGGCCAAGATGAGGCACAGAGGAGTTATGTGATTAGCTCAAAGTCTCACAGCCAATAGATGTCAGGGCTGAGGTGGCCTATGTTTAGCCCATAGGCTCTACTCTCTGCTGTTGTTTCTCAGTATTTACTGCCATTTTCACGCCCAGCTAGCCATCGACACCAAAACGGCTGAGGTCTTGGTCAACAAGCAACCGCTGCTGCTGTAGATATTGCTGTATGAACCTGTTCTCTTCAATACTCGAGGGAGAAAGAGAAAGTTTTCATTACTATTGATCTGCTCCTTTGGTGGATGATGTGTGGTCGGTGAAGAGAAAAGCAGACTAAGAGTGAGGACTTGATCCTTCTCATACCAGTGCTGCCTGTGGCTTTAGGCAAGGGCCTTCATCTTACAACACCTCAGATATACAAGGAAACTCACAGCGGCCATTTCAGCAGAGTGTTAAAGAAACCCAGATACTTCGTAATATTAAATTGGAAAGAATCTTTGAAAGCTATATGATTTCCAATTGTCAATTTTATTATTAATATTATGATGCTTAAATACTATATTAGCTAGAAAATAATCGTTTGAATTCTTCAAGGAAATTTAAGTTATTGAAGGAGCAACTCCCTATAGATTTACCTAATCCTGTTCCTCTTTTCTTTAAGAAACAAATCATTTTTGTAACCACCAAATAAAGGCATTTGCTTCAGCTTATAAGAAAGAGCTTTGCTACTAATATGCCAAAAAAGAAAATAAGAAGTAGACAAAGATTTATTACCAAAAAGAAAGAGGTTTTGGGTTGGGTATTTTCATTTTCACATATGCGTCAAGGTGCTTTTCAGCTTTCTAAATCAGAAGTGCTAATAAAAGATGTAAAATCCTTGCTTTTATGACTGACACAGCACTTTTAACAAAACGCTTCTTGGTGCTTGCTGAGGTGAAAATTCTCACTTCAAATCTCTAAACACGGTTTTAGATCCCCTCTGATTATTTGCAGATGTGGTTTTGTGTTATTTATTTTTTTATATGTCATTTATTTTTTACAGTTCATAAAAAATGTATAAAAAACGCAAAACCCCTACGTTCAAGTCTTACGTCTAAATGGACTCCTTTGTTGCCTGCAGTTTGAAAATCTGCTCCCTTAGCCAGTGCCTGCAGTGAATATTCACAGAGCTGCAGTTGGCCAGATCAACATATATGGGCCCAGTGCAGGATTCTACTGCAAAGCAAGCCTCAACTCCCTGCCAACCTGACTGCCAGTGCAGAACAAATAAAATACCGAGCACTGACAGGAAAGCAAGAACAGAGAACAGTGAACCTCAGATGGTAGAAAGAGCAGTCTTGAAGACAACCGGGACAAGACAGTGATATATACTCCTAATGTGTATTTTAGATTCTTCTTCCGCCAAGAATACAGGTCACTGTGTCCTTCTGACTCCCTCAATGCCATTCTCCCACTTCTTTGTTCCGTTATCTGTACTTTTTGTGAATATGATTATAGAAGTCCAGTAAAGAAGATGAAGGCAGAAGTTTATTGCTTTATAAAAAAACTAAAACAAAAGTAAGTCCTGTTGTTCCTACTTCCTCTTCGTCTACTTTGTCCAATTGCAATACCCGTGATTTATTCGCTCTGGCGAGTGAATTTACAGCTACAGCAAATGTACTTTCCTTGTGCTCTTGTGGAGCAACTGTTATCAAATGAGCACAGTGCCATCAACAAGACAGATAAGTACCTTCCATTTCCCAATTACATGTGAGTAGGCAGAAAGCAGAGGGCAACTAGACTGGATGACAATCCTAAGGGGCAATTCAGAGTCAGGTCACGTTGCAGAGGACTCCAGAGTCATTTGTAATTTGACATGCTACTAGGTAGCCATAATGGTTTTTTATTTTCAGTCAGATATTTCAGAGAAGATTGCAAATGAAATGATATCTTTTCATGCCATATTTCTACCTGACGGAGTCTAACATAAGTGTTGAATATAGTAAGCACTGAGATTTTTTTAAATCAAATTATTAAAACTTCTCTCTTACCCAAATTTACAACTCTAATAATTTTCCTACCCCTAACCCTAACCAGGAAACCCTGGTGGCATATTGGTTAAGTTCTGCAGCTGCTAACCAAAAGGTTGGAGGTTCAAATCCACCAGGTGCTCCTTGGAAACCCTATAGGGTAGTTCTACTCTGTCCTATGAGTTACTATGAGTCGAAATCGACTGGACGGCAATGGGTATTAGCCCTAACCAACATAAATGTGTAAATAGATTTTAAAATTTTAGAACCAAGCTTCTTACAATTGGGTAGGGAGGTCTGGGTCTATGTCAAATTATTTAATGCACTGATGAGAACAAAGCTACATGGATGAACCTTGAAAATACTATGCTGAGTGAAATAAGTCAGTCATAAAAAGATAAATATTATATGATCCCACTTATTCGAAATATCTAGATAGGCAAATGTACAGTCGTCCCTCAGTATCCTCCAGAGATTGGTTCCAGGACGTCCCCCAAAAAAACCAAACCAGTTGCCATTGAGTGGATTCTAACTGGTGCTCAAGTACCTTTTCTAAAATGGCTTAGCATTTGCATATACCCTATGTACATACTCCCATATACTTTAAATCATCTCTAGAGTACTTCTAATACCTAATACAATGTAAATGCTTACATACATAGTTGTTTCATCACAACTGAAGACTTGCTCTGGAAGGTAGCCTTTCTCTTCTATGAGTTTCTTGAGGTCTTCTGGAAGGTTGCTGCTGTCTGACATCAGCCGAGGCGGATTCGCCCCTGACCTTGAAGTTCTTGCGGCCACAGCACTTCACAGAGCTAACCAGCCGTCCTTTCTTAGCCGGACACTTCCTCCTCTCGCTGTCCTCAACCCCTCACACTTGGCCTTTGAGGGATCGCTTTGACCACCTCAGTGCATTTTAAGAGCTATATGTTTTCACAGAAGCAAAAGGTGCGCACAACACAAGCAGCAAAAGCATGAGATGCAAATAGAATGACCCTCAAACACCAGTGCTGGGGAGAGACTGAGGATCTGAGAGATGGCGGGAGGCTACAGCAGGGGATGCCTGCACAGCACTTCTTTCCCAGGGATTCAGCGGAGTGCTCCGGGCATGGCAAATTCAAATGTTGCTTTTTGAAACTTCCTTCCCCCCGGCCCCGAATATTTTCTGTCTATGGTTGTCATACGCAGGGTCCACTGAATAGACACCAAAGTTTATTAATGGTTACCAGGGGCAGGAGAGAGGGAGAAAGAGAGTCATTGCTTAGGGGGAAACAATTGCCATCAAGTTGTCTCTGACTCCTGGTGAGTCCATGTGTGTCAGACTACAACTGTGCTTCACAGGATTTTCAATGGCTAATTTTTTGGAAATAGATCACCAGGCCTTTCTTATGAGGCACCTCCAAGTGGGCTCAGACCTCCAGCCATTCAGTTAGCAGCCTGCACTAGGTTTTTGTCAAAGGTGATAGAACAATTTGGTAATGGATAGCGGTGTGGTGATGGTTGCCCAATATGATGAATGTAATCAATGTCACTGAGCTGTACATGTAAAATGTTTTGAATTGGCAAATATTTTGTTATATATATATTTTTACCACAATCAAAAAAATAGTGAAATCAAACTGAGGAAGATAGCTGGACATATACATTACATATACATTGCATATATAACATACATTACATATCCTTCCCTGTTTACATATCCTTACCCCATTTATATATTCATAAACCTTCTTCTTCACAACAAAAGCAAGAAGCAATTCTAACACTTCACCATCCTATATAAAGTTTATACCCATTGCTTCCAATCTTTGAAAAGAGTGAGAGGTTCACTTTATTATCTTAATTTCACCTATCATGTTAATCATTCTTAACCATAGGACATGCTTACTCTGTTTCATTTTTTCACTTCCATACCTGGGATATTATTTTCTCTCCATTTTGTAAAAAGCAAGTTTTTGTTTGTTTTTTTCTCATATATTTTTCTGTTCAAGAAAGATTATAGCTTCTCATAAAAGCTCAAGGCCCACCAAGTCATCAATACAGAATTGGGAAAGGAGTGTGTGTCCCCGGTATTGTGTGGAGCTTTTTAATACAAAGGAATTTGAGCTTTCAGAAGTGCCCAGGGATCAACATTTCACTTACTCAAAACCAAATGTAGATGATATTAACAGCTACTATTTCAGCTTTGTTACCAGTCATTAAAATGGGTTGCATATGCAAAGTCAGAAAAATCTGTTCTCACAGAACAACAAGTCACCATTCATGGACGACGACGGTTTCATATGGATCAAGTGGAGAATATTCTTTGTAGCACTGTCTGTTGGGAAGAAGGAACATATAGCAAGCTAGAGGTAGTCTAGATTTCACTCCAATCAGTATATAAGTTGGATACATTTAAAAAAAAAAAAAAAAAGGCTGGCAGTCAAGTGGTCCATCATTCACACTCAGCATTTCAGAAAATCAATGAGAATGCATCTTCCTGTGGATAGGCCTTAGACAACAAATGGTTCAGGGGAAAGGGTCAATTAGGTCAAAACAAACTATACTGAGACAGAGTGAAGCTGCTTTCTTCTGTGAGTTCCCAGGCTACTATTTCAGAGTACTCATAGCTCCACTGACAACATTTACAATACATGAGATAGTTTGAGTTGTTCTTGAATATAAGAACTTGGGGGGGCGGGGCCAAGATGGTGGTGTAGTCAGACGCTTCCTATAGCCCTCTTACAACAAAGACCTGGAAAAACAAGTGATTTGATTATGTATGAATACCTAGGAGCCCTGAACAAGGCAACGTTGAGGAATCAGAATGAGTGGCGGGGGGAGAGGGAGATGGTTTGGAAGAAGCAAAGAGCGCCAGAGAGACTGCAGCTCTGCAGCCATGCCAGGTCCGCACTGAAGCAGGCAAACAGCTGTGCAATCGCTCAGGAAGCAGTTTCCACATCCAGAGAGATCCAGCAGCAGAGATTCTGCTTGGACACTCTGAACCAGTAAAAAGCAGCTCCCAGGTGGCTAAAGATAAATACATGCATGTGGCCTTTTGCGGGGATTTAAAAAAAAAAGAAAAAAGCCCATTTGGAAAAACCTCTCTCCCTTTTACCTCCTCCCTCTGCACTCTGCACTGGGAGTCCACTGGGCCAGAAGTAGATCCCAAAAGGCACCCTGACCAATTCTCCTGGCCTTGGAAAGGGAAAGAATAAGCTACTGGCTCCGCTAAGCCAGGAACACAGCGTCAGCACAGCTCCTTTGCTAGGCATAGGCATAAGGGGTCTGCAGACTTTTGAGTGCCTTACACCCCTGTATAGACTTGTGGGGACCCATCTCAACAGCGTTAGCCCTCACTACCACAGTACAACAGGGCAAACATCTGAAGTTTAACTTCAACTGTTTCAGCTGTGAAGGGGCAGATTTGTGACCCTCAAAACAGCCCTGCTCCTTAAGTAGGCACTTTTATTGATCTGCAACAGGGGCTGGAGGACTGGTGACATCACCTAAACTACCTAGTCACCTGCTACAGGAGTCCAAGAAAAAGTGGTACCCTCAAGTCTTTACAGCCAACAGAGTGGGGTGCTCATAGTCTGGCTGTAAAACTCACCTACCTACATGCCCTAGGGAATAGGGACATGCATTCCTTTCAGACTCTCAGGGGCAGCTGTCAGCCCCCTGCCTGGCTCAGCACGTGATCTGCTACCACAGCCAGAGTCCAGTGCCTGCACCAATCACCCATGCCTCTCTAGGACTGTAGGTGAGAGCCTTCACCACAAGCCTGGTGACCGACTGTCCGGACACCTGAGCTGAACCCATATAGGAAAATTTAACGGACTCCTGTGTGCACATACTTAGTTACAGAAATAACTACCCGGTGACAGGACGGTAGAGCTTCAAAGGTGCCAGTAATCAAACTAGCAAACACGAGCAGCCTATTGGGGCATATCAAAACAAAACAAGAAGCTATAACTCACTAAACAAATATAAAATAAAATTATAATATCGATGGCTCGGAGACAACAGTCAATATCAAATCACATAAAGAGGCAGTCCATGATGGCTTCAGCAAGTTCGCAAAATAAAGAATCAATAAATTCTCTGGAGAAAAAGAATTTCTTGGAATTACCAGAGGCAGAATACAAAAGATTAATATACAGAACTCTTCTAGAAATTAGAAAGGAAATTCAACAAAATGTAGACGCTTCCAGGGAACATACAGACAAAACAGTAGCAGAACTTAAAAAAGTTATTCAAGAACATAATGACAAATTTAATAGGCTGCAAGAATCCATAGAGACATAGCAATCAAAAATCCAGAAGAGTAACAATGAAATTTCAGAATTAGATAACTCAATAGAAAGTCATAGGAGCAGAATTGAGGCAGTAGAAGTTAGAATTAGTGACATTGAAGAGAAATCACTTGACGCCAACTTATTTGAGGAAAAAGTCAGATAAAAGAATTAAAAATAATGAGGACACTCTAAGAGTCATGTGGGACTCTATCAAGAGAAATAACCTACGAGTGATTGGAGTACCAGAACAGGCGGGGTAACAGAAAATACAGAGAAAATTGTTGAAGATTTGTTGACAGAAAACTTCCCTGATATCATGAAAGATGAGAAGATAACTATCCAAGATGCTCATCGAACCCCACATTAGGTAGATCCCAAAAGAAAGTCACCAAGACATATTATAATCAAACTTACCAGAACCAAAGATAAAGAGAGAATTTTAAGAGTAGCTAAGGATAAAAGAAAAGTCACCTACAGAGGAGAGTCAATAAGAATAAGCTCTGACTACTCAGCAGAAACCATGCAGGCAAGAAGGCAATGGGATGACATATATAAAGCCTTGAAGGAAAACGACTGCCATCCAAGAATTATATATCCAACAAAACAGTCTCTCAAATATGATGGTAAAATTAGGGCATTTCCAGATAAACAGAAGTTCAGGGAATTTGCAAAAACCAAACCAAAATTACAAGAAATACTAAAGGGAGTACTACGGTTAGAAAATCAATAACACCAGATAACAATGCAAGACTAGAACACATGACTGAGCAACCAGATATTGACTCATCTATGGAAGTCAAAAATACATCAAAGCTAAAACATTGAAAGTAGGGAAACAGAGATATCAATAGGTAAAAAAAGGACAACATTAAAACAAAAAAGAGGGACTTAAAAAATGCAGACACTGATTTTTCATATGGAGGGGAAGTCAAGGCGATATAAAGTAATAAAAAACTGGTATATACTTAGAAAAATAGGAGTAAACATTAAGGTAACCACAAAGGAATCTAACAATCCTACAAATCAAAATAAAAAAGTAGAAAAACATACAGACCCAGCAAACACAAAATCTACAATGAAAAAGATGAAAAAAATACATAAAGAAAAATGACTCAGCACAGAAAATTAAGGGGAACAAAGAAACTGTGAACAACACACAAAAAGAGATATAAGGATGACAGCACTAAACTCATACCTATCAATAATTACGCTGAATATAAACGGACTTAATGCACCAATAAAGAGGCGGAGAGTGGCAGATGGGATAAAAAAGCATGATCCATCTATATGCTGCCTACAAGAGACGCACCTTAGACTTAAAGACACAAACAGGCTAAAACTCAAAGGATGGAAAAAAATATATCAAGCAAACAACACTCAAAAAAGAGCAGGAGTGGCAATATTAATCTCTGACAAAATAGACTTTAAAGTAAAATCCACCACAAAGGATAATGATGGGCACTATATAACGATTAAAGGGTCAATACACTGGGAGGACATAACTATAATAAATATTTACACACCTAACAACAGGCTCCAAAATACATAAAACAAACTCTAACAGCTCTGAAAAAAGAGATAGACAGCTCCACAATGGTAGTAGAAGACTTCAACACACCACTTTCGGTGAAGGACAGACCATCCAGAAAGAAGCTCAACAAAGACACGGAAGAGCTAAATACTACAATCAACCAACTTGATCTCATAGACATATATGAACTCTGTATCCAACAGCAGCAAGTATACTTTCTTTTCCAATGCACACGGAACATTCTCCAGAATAGACCACATATTAGGCCATAAAGCAAGCCTTAACAAAATCCAAAACATCAAAATATTGCAAAGCATCTTTTCTGACCATAAAGCCATAAAAGTGGAAATTAACAACACAAAAAGCAAGGAAAAAAATCAAACACGTGGAAACTGAACAACACCTTGCTCAAAAACTACTGGGTTATAGAAGAAATTAAGGATGGAATAAAGAAATTCATAGAATCAAAAAAGAATGAAAACACATCCTACCACAACCTTTGGGACACAGCCAAAGCAGTGTTCAGAGGTCAGTTTATAGCAATAAATGCACACATCCAAAAAGAAGAAAGGGCCATAATCAAAACATTAACCCTAGAACTCAAACAAGTAGAAAGAGAGCAGCAAAAGAAGCCCACGGGCTCTAGAAGAAAGGAAATAATAAGAATTAGAGCAGAATTAAATGAAATAGAGAATAAAAAAAAAATTGAAAGAGTTAACAAGTCCAAAAGCTGGTTCCTTGAAAAGATCAACAAAATTGATAAACCATTAGATAAACTGACAAAAGGAAAACAGGAGAGGAAGCAGATAACCCGTATAAGAAATGAGATGTGTGACATCACAAAAGACACAACTGAAATTAAAAGAATCATAACAGATTACTATGAAAAATTGTACTCTGACAAATTCAAAAACCTAGAGGAAATGGACAAACTTCTAGAAACTCACTACCTACCTAAATTAACACAAACAGAGGTAGAACAACTAAATAAACCCTTAACAAAAGAAGAGATTGAAAAGGTTATTAAAACACTGCCAAAAAAACAAAGCCCTGGCCCGGATGGCTTCACTGGAGAATTCTACCAAACTTTCAGAGAAGAGATAACACCACTTCTACTAAAGGTATTTCAGAGCATAGAAAAGGATGGAATACTCCCAAACTCATTCTATGAAGCCAGCATAACCCTGATACCAAAACCAGGTAAAGACACCACAAAAAAAGAAAATTACAGACCGATATACCTCATGAACATTGACGCAAAAATCCTCAAAATTATTCTACCTAATAAAATTCAGCAACATATCAAAAAAATAAAATTCACCATGATCTAGTAGGATTTATACCAGGCAGGGATGGTTCAACATTAGAAAAACAATCAATGTAATCCATCACATAAACAAAACACACGATCTTATCAATTGATGCAGAAAAGGCATTCGACAAAGTCCAACACCCATTCATGATAAAAACGCTCAACAAAATAGGAATAGAAGGGAAATTCCTCAATATAATTAAGGGCGTTTATACAAAACCAACAGCCAACATCATCCTAAATGGAGAGACTTTGAAAGCATTCCCCCTGAGAACAGGAACCAGACAAGCATGCTCTCTATCACCACTATTATTCAACATTGTGCCAGAGTTCCTAGCCAGAGCAATTAGGTTAGAAAAAGAAATAAAGGGCAATCAGATTGGTAGGGAAGAAGTCAAAGTATCTCTATTTGCAGATGATATGATCTTATCCACAGAAAACCCCAAAAAATCCACAAGAAATCTACTGGAACTAATAGAAGATTTCAGCAAAGTTTCAGGATACAAGATAAGCATACAAAAATCAATTGGATTCCTTTACACCAACAAAGAGAACCTTAAAGAGGAAATCACCAAATCAATACCATTTATAATAGCCCCCAAGAAGATAAAGTACTTAGGAATAAATCTAACCAGAGACGTGAAAGATCTATACAGAGAAAACTACAAGACACTACTGCAAGAAACTAAAAAAGACCTGCATAAGTGGAAAAATATACCTTGCTCATGGATAGGTAGACTCAACACAGTGAAAATGTCAATTCTATCCAAAGCAATCTACAGATACAATGCAATCCCAATCCAAATTCCACCAGCATTTTGTAATGAAATGGAGAAACAAACCACCAACTTCATATGGAAAGGGAAGAGGCCCCGAATAAATAAAGCATTACTAAAGAAGAAGAACAAAGTGGGAGGCATTACACTACCTGATTTTAGGACCTATTATACTGCCACAGTAGTCAAAACAGCCTGGTACTGGTTCAACAACAGATACACAGACCAATGAAACAGAGTTGAGAATCCAGATATAAATGTATCCACCTATGAGCAGCTAATATTTGACAAATGCCCAAAGTCCATTAATTGGGGAAAAGACAATCTCTTTAACAACTGGTGCTGGCATAACTGGATATCCATATGCAAAGAACTGAAACAAGAGCCATACCTCACACCATGTACAAAAACTAACTCAAAATGGATCAAAGACTTAAATATAAAACAGAAAATGATAAAGATCATGGAAGAAAAAATAGGGACAACGCTAGGAGTCCTAATACATGGCCTAAACACAATATGAACCATAAGTAACAATGCACAAGCACCAGAAGAGAGACTAGATAAATGGAAGCCCCTAAAAATCAAACACTTATGCTTATCAAAAGACTTCATCAAAAGAGTAAAAAGACAACCTAGAGACTGGGAAAAAAATTTTGGCTACAACAAATCCAATCAGCGTCTAATCTCTAAAATCTACAAGATATTGCAAAAACTCAACAAAAAAAAGACAAATAACCCAATTAAAAAATGGGGAAGGGATGTGAACAGACACTTCACCAAAGAAGACATTCAGGTGGCTCACGATCATTAGCCATTAGAGAAATGCAGATCAAAACTACAATGAGATATCATCTCACCCTAACAAGGCTAGCATTAATCCAAAAAACACAAAATAATAAATGCTCGAGAGGCTGTGAAGAGACTGGAACATTTATACACTGTTGGTGGGAATGTAAAATGGTACAACCACTTTGGAAATCGATTTGGCACTTCCTTAAAAAGCTAGAAGTAGAAGCACCATACAATCCAGCTATCCCACTCCTTGGAATACATCCTAGAGAAACAAGAACCATCACACGAATGGATATATGCACACCGATGTTCATCGCAGCATGTTCACAATAGCAAAAAGATGGAAGCAACCTGGGTGCCCATCAACGGGCAAATGGATAAACAAATTATGGTATATCCACATAATGGAATATTACACAACAATAAAGAACAACAATGAAGCTGTGAAATATAGTATAACATGGTGGAAGCTGGAACTTATTACACTGAGTGAATTTAGTCAGTCACAGAAGGACAAATATTATAAGACCACTATTATAAGAACTTAAGAAAACGTTTAAACACAGAAGAAAACATTCTTTGGTGGTTACAGGGGTGGGGAGGGAGGGTGAGGGTTATTTACTAAGTAGATAGTAGATAAGAATCATCTTAGGTGAAGGGAAGGACAGCACACTGTAGGGGAAGTCAGCACAACTAGACTAAACTAAAGCTAAGAAGTTTCCTGAATACTATCAAATACTTTGAGAGACAGAGTAGCAGGGGTAGGGGGTCTAGGGACCATGCTTTCAGGGGACATCTAGGTCAATTGGCATAACAAAGCTTATTAAGAAAATGTTCTGCATCCTACTTTGGTGAGTGGCGTCTGGGGTCTTAAAAGCTTGCAAGTGGCCATCTAAAATGCATCAATTGGTTCCAACCACTTAGAGTAAAGGAGAACAAAGAACACCGAAGACACAAGGAAAGTATTAGCCCAAGAGACAGAATGGGCCACATAAACCAGAGACTTCATCAGCCTGAGACCAGAAGAACTAGATGGTGCCCAGCTACCACCAATGAACGTCCTGACAGGGAACACAACAGAGGGTCCCTGATGGAGCAGTAGAACGATGGGGTGCAGAACTCAAATTCTAGTAAGAAGACCAGACTTAATGGTCTGAGTGAGACTGGAGGCACCCCAGAAAGCATGCCCCCTGGAGCCTCTACCAGCCCAGAACTAAAACAATTTCTGAGGCCAACTCTTCAGACAGGGATTGGACTGGACTGTGGGACATAAAGTGATACTCGTGAGGAATATGCATCTTAGCTTAAGTAGAGACAAGAAACTAAATGGGCAGCTTCTGTTTGGAGGTGATATGGGAAGACAGAGAGAATTAGGAGCTGGTTGAATGGTCGTAGGGAATCGGGGCCGAAAGAATGAGCGTGCTGTCGCAGAATGGGGTGAGCAGTTAGGGTCTCGTAACAATGTATGTATAAAAATTTTGTATGGGAGACAAACTTGAAATGTAAACTTCATTTAATTACAACAATTAAAAAAAAAATAAGAACTTGGGAATACACAGTGGTTTATGGTTCCCATAAAGTCATTCAAAGTTTATCCACCAACTTCATATACCAAATCTCACCTCAGGTAGAAGACGCATCTGCATTTCTGACGCTAGCAACTCTGGAGATAAATCTGCAACTTAGAAGGAAAGTTAGCAAAATTGGTTAAGAGATTGAGTTTTGAAATAAAGTATTGATTTGAATACTAACTTTGTAGTTTCATAGCTTTTTGACTATAGTTGATTTTTTAGCTTTTTTTTTTGTAAAGAACATTGCAAAGTATGAGACAAAATAAATACCCAATAAATGTTAGCTCATATAATGATAATGCTTTAATGTGTCTATTTTAAATTCCCCTTTAAATATGTCTACAATACTTAGAAAATGCAAATCAGAACAGTGAGATTTTAAGACGTAATTAAAGACTGATGAACCTTAGGGGAAAAATGCATCTTATCAGGATTTCTTTATTCTGTCTTACAAGTAGGAATAACAAATTTTTTATATAAAGGAATCCATCTTCTTGTTGATCACCATCATCATCATCTTATCAATAACATTTATTGAATACTCATGTGTGCCAGATGCCGCACTAAGCACTAATAACATTATCTACTTTCATCCTCACAGCA
Organism: Dugong dugon; assembly: GCA_030035585.1. Taxonomy (NCBI): domain Eukaryota; kingdom Metazoa; phylum Chordata; class Mammalia; order Sirenia; family Dugongidae; genus Dugong; species Dugong dugon. Next base: position 191,369,535 of record CM057463.1, on the reverse strand, counting down.
AGCTTATCAAGGATATTTTTATTCTTTATTATATATAAGGAAGTTTAGAGAAGTTAACCAGTTTTCCCAAGAACACATATCTGTTAAAAGAGAAAATAAGCATTTAAAACCAGGTATTTCTCAATCCAAAGACCAAAATCTTAACTATATCATGTAGTTTCTCCTATGGCGTGTTATGTATCATGGGAGAGCAGAAAGGAACATAGTAAAGATAATTTTACATCTTTCTTGCTTCAAAGATGATTCTTTTTTTGCATTTCAAAGGGTTTTACTATTAATAATCTATTATTTCTTTAAATGATGTTCTATGGAATACGTTTATTAGAAGAAGATCTCTAAGACCAGTACTATTTTGCCCAGCAGAGTTGTCTTTCAGTAACTGGACAGTCAAGACAGGCTACCTATTCATAAGGAAGAGTGTTCTAAGATACTGGCATCTTGTGGTAGCCTGAAGCTACAACAGCTCTGAAAACAAGCATCACCTATGAGAAATCACTTGTTTTTATTTTTGTTTTCTCTTTCTCTGGCTTACTCAGAGTGGGAGACGAGGGGCTGCTGAGTTTCATTATATCAAGACTGATGAAACTGAAAACCTCATGGCCTGAAACTCTTCAGTTCTGGATTGTCTTTAATTGAGAAAGGGTAATGTGGCAGGGTAAAAATGTTCCCTCTCCCCCTTTTTTCCCAGTTTTCACTGCAACATCAAGCATAAGGCAAACAGTCCTAATTCGGTTCTTTGTCGTTTGTGTACCAATAGTTCTTCTTTATAGGTAACGGAAATGCTGTGCTTTCAGAACCAGGTTGCTTTGCTTTCTCTCAGAGACAGGAAATCTATACTACCTTATCGATTTACCCAACCAATTAATCCATTGATTGTTTTCCCATCTATAAAAACAGCAACAAAGAAGCATACATACTCAATAAAAAAATATGATAGAAATTAAAAGTCAACTATGAATAAAAATCATTAATAAAAATAATATCCATTCATATTTGCATTTTCTCAGTCGTTTTTCTTTCACATTTTCTTAGAGAATGTTTCAGAGTAAGTTGTCAAAGCATGACAAAATCCATGAAAATGATATAAGAAACTTCTTAGCAACGGATGAAACAACAGAAGAAATAAGAGAGGTTTTATTTTGTGAGTGTTTGGCTTCTAGTTCAACAGTTTATGGATTTCTTTTCAAATTCAGTTGACACACTACTATATCCCAGGCTGAAAGATCTGAACTACTACCACTCATGAATTGTGAAAGCCAGAACGTTTGAAACTTTCACTGGATTTATGGCCCAGAAAAGCAAAATAGAGCACTACAAGGAAATGAATGGAACTATAAAGCAGATTTGAATCTATCTTGTAGGAAAAAAGAAATGAGCCCAAAAAAGTCAGAAGATTCTAGAGGTTAAAATTTATCCCAGGCAATGTGACTGACCACGTAGGTTAGGTGAATGAACATGCTCTTTCATGTATGACCAACGGGCTATTATACACATTCTGCAGTTTTGCTCCAGGAAAATAGAAATGCCACTAGAATTTCAGAAAGGTTTTATTTAAATTTCAGTATGAGCTACACATGTAAATTATAAGACAAAGGTTAATTATAAGAGAAAATATATGTTCATTATTCTAGGAAGCTAAATCATCTTAATGGTGCTTAACTACTAGTTATCACATTACTGTTGTTAGGTGCTGTCAAGTTGGTTCCGACTAATAGGGACCCTATGTACAACAGAATGAAGTGCTGCCCACTCTTGCACCGTCCTCACAATTGTTGCTATGTTAAAGCCCATTGTTGTAGCCACTGTGTCAATCCATCTCATCCTCTTTTTCACTGACCTACCAAGCATGATGTCCGTCTCCAGGGACGTGTCCCTCTTAGTAACATGTCCAAAGTAAATGAGATGAAGTCTCACCGTTCTCACTTATAAAGAGAATTTTGGCTGTACTTCTTCCAAGACAGGTTTATTCAGTCTGTCACCACTTGTCTGTCAGTTTTTAGTACTGTGGTGGCTTATATGTTGCTGTAATACTGGAAGCTATGTCACCAGTATTTCAAATACCAGCAGGGTTACCCATGCTGGACAGGTTTTATGGGAGCGTGCAGACTAAGACAGACTAGAAAAAAGGACCTGGCAATCTACTTCTGAAAAAAAAATTAGCCAGTGAAAACCATATGGATAACCGTAGAACACTCTGTGATATAGTGCCAGAAGATGAACTCCTCAGTCTGGAAGGCAGTCAAAATATGACTGGCAAAGAGCTACCTCCAAAGTTGAGTCAACCTTAATGACGTGGATAGAGAAGAGCTTTCAGGACCTTCATTTGCTGATGTGGCATGACTCAAAATGAGAAGAAATAGCTGCAAACATCCGTTAGTAATCTCAGTGTGGAATGTACAAAGCGTGAATCTAGTAAAACTGGATGTTGTCAAAAATAAAATTTAAAGCTAGGCATTAATGAGCTGAAATGGACTGGTACTGGCCATTTTGAATCAGACAACCATATGGTCTATTATGCCAGGAATGACAAATTAAAGAGGAATGGTGTAGCGTTCATTGTCTAAAAGAACATTCCAAGATCTATCCTGAAATACAATTCTGCCAATGATAAGATATGTTCACATGCCTACAATGAAGACCAGTTAATACAACTGTTATTCAAATTCACGCACAAACACTAATGCCAAAGATAAAGACATTGAAGATTTTTATGAACTTCTGCAGTCTGAAATTGATCAAACATGCAACCAAGATGCATTGATAAATACAGATGATCAGAATGCAAAAGATGGAAATAAAGAAGGATCCGTACTTGGAAAATATGGCCTTGGTGATAGAAACAACACCAGAGATCGCATGACAGAATTTTGCAAGACCAATGGCTTATTCATCACAAATACCTTTTTCAACAGTGTAAACAACAACTATACATGTGAACCTCACCAGATGCAATACACAAGAATCAAATAGAACAAAATTGGCGCTCTAGGAAGAAGCACCATGCCGTCCCTCCACAGCAAAGATACGAAAAACTAAGCCGAACAGAGAAAACAACAATCCTCAAACCCTAAAACATCAAATGAAGAGATAAAGAACTCACCCAAGCACCAAATGGAGTGAGAAAACTGACAGAGAACAGAGAGTGAGGAGAGATTCATGCAGAGGTCCCCTACCAGCTAACGCAGCATGGATCTGCCATCTTGGACTCCTATCAGAGAACAGCAAACAGGGGGTACGAGAAAGCAGCCTCACAGAGCATCCAGTGGGAGACAAAACAACCGGTAATTTGCGATATACGCTTTCCCACCCCCCACCTTTCTTCACCCCGACTCGGCCTCCTCTGCTTCCCGTGGCCACAATCTCTTGACTGGGAAACACCAGCTGCTCAGATTCCACACACCCGAATGGGCCAGCTCTCTGAGTGCCATTTTTTGGCTGCTGGTGTGGCTTTTTCTGCTTCTTTTGATTTTTTCTTTACCACTCACCATCTCCCCCTCCTTTTGCTCAAATGCCTGGCTCCGTGCACCATCTTGGCTTCTTCCTAAGGGGCTGCAGAGCTACGGTAATTTGAGATATACGCTTTCCGACTCCCTACCCTTCTTCACCCACACTCGGCCCCCTCTGCTTCCTGTGGACACAGTCTCTTATCCAAGAAAAACCAGCCCACACTAGCTGGCTCTCTGAGTGCCATTTGTTGGCTGCTAGTGTTGCTTTTTTTTCTGCTTCTTTTGATTTCTTCCTTACCTCTCACCACCTACCCTCCTTTCACTCAAAGACCTGGCTCTCTGCACCATCTTTGCTTCTTCTGATGGGCTGTGGAGCTCCGTTCAAGTGTGGAGCTGCTGCCCAGCCTGGGCTGCTGTGCTGGTGGGATCCCGGGTCTTTTGTTCATTTGTTTGTTTTGAATTGCTTGTTTGTTTTCTCTTCGTTTTCATGAGTTGTGAGCCCTTTATGGCCAGGCAGTGCCACGTGGCAAGGAGACTTTCTACTCGGCTTGCACAGACGTGCAGAGGGATCCCTGAGAACATTTCTTTTTTCCTTGTTTTTTTTTTTTTCCATTTTTGGGGGGCCTTTCTTGTTTGTTTGTTTTTTAAATTTGTTTTGTTTTCTTTTCCCTCTTTTTCCCTTTTTGTCTTTTTTCATTGCTCAGTTTCTCATCTCTCTATAGCTTCCTTCTCTTTATGTTCCCTGAATACCAGGCATTGTATACCTCTATGCCTTCTAGCCAGGCTGTGCTGCGACTCCTGAGAGCGACATCCCCAGAATTCATACCTGCCTCGGTGGAATCCCTGGGAACTTTGCTGTTCTTTAACTTTCCGATTTTTATTTATCCATTCTTTTCTTTTCTTTTCTTCCTCTTCCCCTTTTGTTTTTCTCCATTTCATAATCTCTCATCTCTCCTTTCCAATGGCAATCTCCCCTTAGCATTCTTTTTTGTTTATATGTTTTTGGCTCCTGTTCCTCTCTCCTCTCTCCCATATCCATCTTAACTCCACACATAACAATCTCCCCACTGCATCCTGCCTACCTGCACTGTACGCTTGATATCACACCATCAAGCAGCACAGGCACAGCCTACTGGAACCTGCCCTGCACTGATTACCAACCCACTCTGGTGGCTGTAGTAAGTGCCACAAACAACCCGTCCCAGTAACTCTTCAGCTAGACCTGCCCTGCTGTACCATATATGTGTGATTGACCCTACCAATTGGAGAAGGAGGTGAAAAGTATTGTGCCCACAGACGAGCAAACAAAAAAGAACACACAGTCCGCCTGCTCAGACATAGTCAAATTTAAAAAAAAAAAAAAACGGGGGGGACAAAACAAACAAATATACAATCAATAAACAAGAAAAATAACTACTGAATGCTCCGAAGCAGCAGACAATATCAAAACATTTACAAAAACAGGACAGGATGGTTCCAGGAGGTGTCCAATATAAAATATCAGATGACTCACTCTCCAGTGGAAGAAAATGCACTAGAACTACCTGATAGGGAATTCAAATCTCTAATACTCAGAAATCTCCAAGAACTGAGGCAAAAAGCTGACAAACATGAGGAAAAAATAGACAAATTCATGGAAAATACAGACAAAAAATTGGAAGAATTCAGGAAAATAATGAAGGAACAAAATGCCAAAATAAATTCACAACTAGAAATTATACAAAGACAACAATTAGAAATCCAAAAGATAAACAACAAGATTTCAAAAATGGACAGTGTCATAGAAAGGCTGAGAAGGAGATTTGTAACGGTGGAAGACAGGATCAGTGGAATAGAAGACAAACACTTGGCTACAACCCTGTTTGAGGAAAACTCAGAAAAAAGAACAAATAAAAATGAAGATACCCTGAGAGTTACGTGGTATACAATAAAAAGAAAAAATTTTCGAGTGATTGGAGTTCAAGAACAGGGGGGAAAACAGAAAACAGAGATGATCATTGAAGAACTGCTGACATAAAACTTCCCTAATATCATGAAAGATGAAAAGCTGGCCATCCAAGAAGCTCAAAGAACCCCATATAGGAGAGACCCCAAAAGAAAATCACCAAGACATATCATATTCACACTCGCTAAAACTAAAGACAAACAAAGAATCCTGAGAGCAGCTCGTGAAAAACAAGAAGTCACATACAGAGGAGAAACAATAAGACTAAGCTCAGATTATTTGACAGAAACCATGCAGGCAAGAAGGCAATGGGATGACATATATAAAATCTTGAAAGAAAAATATTGCCACCCAAGAATAATATATCCTGCAAAACTCTCATTCAAATTTGATGGTGAAATAAGGTCATTTCCAGATAAACAGAAATTAAGGGAATATGTAAAAGTCAAACCAAACTTACAAGAATTATTAAAGGGAGTTCATGATCTGAGGACAAACAGCTTCAGCTCACAGGCAGAATCTAGGACTTAGGATCATACCAGCAAGATACCAATCTAGGAAATGAACTCTTGAGGACTATCCAAAACCAAAAGAAATACAACAGGGAATAAGAGCAATTAATCAGTAAATGACAACAACACCAAAACAATAAAAGAGGGAATAAATGGCATAGGTATAGAACCTTGTAATGGAGAGGAAGGCAAGACGATACGAAGTAATGGTAGACTGCTTCAAACTTAGAAAGTTAACAAACATACTCATAATAAAAAAGAGGAAAAACATAGCGTCTCAGCAAAAACAAAAGAAATGAAAAAAAATCCACAAACAAAAGTAACTCAGCACAAGAGAGTAAGAAGAACAAAGAAAACTTCAGCACCACAAAAAAAAAAAAAGCACTACAAAATGACAGCAACAAACTCACATCTATCAATAATTACATTGAATGTAAATGAACTCAATGCACCCATAAAGAGATGGAGAGTGACAGAATGGATAAGAAAACAGGATCCATCAATATGCTGTCTACCAGAGACACACCTTGGAAACAAAGATGTGAATTTATTAAAAGTCAAAGGTTGGAAAAAGTATGTCAGGCTAACAACTACCAAAAAAGAGCAGAAAAGGCAATACTAATCTCAGAGAAAATAGACTTGAAAATGAAATCTACCATAAAAGACAAAGAAGGACATTATATAATGATTAAGGGGACGATCCATCATGAAGACATAACCATAATAAACATCTATGCACCCAATGACAGGGCTCCAAAATACATAAAACAAACTCTAACAACACTGAAAAGAGAAATGGACAGTTCCACAATAATAGTAGGGGACTTCAACACACCACTCTCAGTACAGGACAGAACAACTAAGAAGAAACTCAGCAAAGATACAGAAGACATAAAGGGCACAATCAGCCAACCTGACCTCACAGACACATATAGATCACTCCATCCACTGCAAAGTACACATTCTTTTCCAATGCACGTGGAACGTTCTCCAGAATAGACCACATCTTAGGCCACAGAGAAATCCTCAACAAGATCCAAAACGTTGGGATAATTCAAAGTATCTTCTCTGACCACAATGCCATCAAGGTAGAAATTAACAACAGAAAGAGCAAGGGAAAAAAATCAACTACATGGAAAGTGAATAATACCCTGCTTACACATCACTGGGTAATAGAAGAAATCAGAGATGGAATCAAAAACTTCCTAGAATCAAATGAGAATGAAAACACATACCAAAACCTTTGGGACACAGCAAAGGCAGTCCTCAGAGGACAATTTATAGCAGTACATGCACACATCAAAAAAGAAGAAAGGGACAAAATCAAAACATTAACTACACAACTCAAACAAATAGAAAGAGAACAGCAAAAAAAGCCCACAACCACCAGAAGAAAGGAAAGAGTAAAGATCAGAGCAGAAATAAATGAAATAGAGAACAGAAAAACAATAGAAAGAATCAACAAAACCAAAAGTTGGTTCTTTGAAAGAATCAACAAAATCGACAAACCACTGGCCAGACTGACAAAAGAAAAACAGGAGAGGACACAAATAACCAAATAAGAAATGAAATGGGGGACATTACAAAAGACCCAACTGAAATACAAAGGATTATAACAGAATATTATCAAAAACTATACTCCAACAAATTTGAAAACCTAGAGGAAATGGATAAATTTCTAGAAACACATGGCCTACCCAAATTACAACAAAGTGATGTTGAAAATCTGAACAGACCCATAACAAGAGAAGAGATTGAAAAGGTAATAAAAAAAACTCCCAACCAAAAAAAGTCCTGGCCCAGATGGCTTCACTGGAGAATTCTACAAAGCATTTACAGAAGAGCTTGTACCAGTACTACTCAAGCTATTTCAGAGCATAGAAGAGGAAGCAACACTTCCAAATTCATTCTACGAAGCCAGCATAACACTGATACCCAAACCAGGCAAAGACATCACAAAAAAAGAAAATTACAGACCAATATCTCTCATGAATATAGATGCAAAAATTCTCAACAAATTCTAGCCAATAGAATTCAGCATTATATAAAAAAAATAATACACACGACCAAGTAGGATTCATACCAGGTATGCAAGGATGGTTCAACATTAGAAAATCAATCAACGTAATCCACCACATAAATAAAAGGAAAGAAAAGAATCACATGATCATCTCAATTGATGCAGAAAAGGCATTTGAAAAGTCCAACACCCATTCCTGATAAAAGCTCTCAATCAAATAGGTATAAAAGGGAAATTTCTCAGCATAATAAAGGGCATCTATGCACAACAAACGGCCAACATCATTCTTAATGGAGAGAGGCTGAAAACATTCCCCTTGAAAACAGGAGCAAGACAAGGATGCCCTTTATCACCACTCCTATTTAACATTGTGCTGGAAGTTCTAGCTAGAGCAATAAGGCAAGAAAAGGAAATAAAGGGCATCCAAGATGATAATGAAGAAGTTAAACTGTCCCTGTTTGCAGATGATATGATACTATACGTAGAAAACCCTAAAGACTCCATGAGAAATCTACTGGAACTAATAGAAAGATTCAGCAGAGTAGCAGGATACAAGATAAACATTCAAAAATCAGTTGGATTCCTATACACCAATAAGGAGAACAATGAAAAGGAAACCAGGAAAATAATACCATTTTCAATAGCCCCTAAAAAGATAAAATACTTCAGGAATAAATCTGACCAGGGATGTAAAAGACCTATACAAAGAAAACTACAAAACACTACTGCAAGAAACCCAAGTGATCTACATAAATGGAAAAACATACCATGCTCATGGATAGGCAGACTCAACATTGTGAAAATGACAATTCTACCCAAAGCAATTTACAAATACAATGCAATCTCGATCCAAATACCAGCAACATTCTTCAAAGAGATGGAAAAGCTAATCATTAACTTTATATGGAAAGGGAAGAAGCCCCGAATAAGTAAAGCACTACTGAAAAAGAAGAATAAAGTTGGAAGACTCACACTACCTGACTTCAGAACCTACTATACAGCTACAGTAGTCAAAACAGCCTGGTACTGGTACAACGACAGATACATTGACCAATGGAACAGAATTGAGAACCCAGATGTAAATCCATCCACCTATGGTCACCTGATCTTCGACAAGGACCCAAAGTCCATCATAAGGGGGAAAGACAGTCTTTTTAACAAATGGTGCTGGCAAAACCGGATATCCATCTGCAAAAAATTGAAACAGGACCCATACCTCACACTGTATACAAAAACTACTTCAAAATGGATCAAAGACCCAGGATTCCCACTCCTAGGAATATATCCTAGGGAAGCAAGAGTCATCACTCGAATAGACATATGCACACCTATGTTCATGGCAGCATTGTTCACAATAGCAAAACGATGGAAACAACTTGGATGCCCATCAACAGATGAATGGATAAACAAACTATGGCACATGCACACAATGGAGTACTATGCAATGAGAAAGAACAACAATGAACCTGTGAACCATCTCATAACATGGATGAAACTGGAGGACATTATGCTGAGTGAAATAAGTCAATCACAAAAGGACAAATATTGTATGAGACCTCTATTATAAAAACCCATGAAAAAGTTCACACACAAAATGTAACAATCTTTGTTGGTTACCAGGGATGGGAGGGGTGGGGGTTCGGAAATACTAAATAGGCAATAGATAAGTGGTATCTTGGGTGAAGAGTGAGACAGTACACAATACAGGGTAAACTAGCACAACTTGTACAAGGAAAGGTCATGGAAACCCCGTAGACACATCCAAACTCCCTGAGGGACTGAATTGCTGGGCAGAGGGCTGTGGGGACCATGGTCCCGGGGAACATCTTGCTCAATTGGCATGACACAGCTTATAAAGACAATGCTCTACATTCTACCTTGGTGAGTAGCGTCTGGGGTCTTAAAAGCCTGTGAGCGGACATCTAAGATACTCCACTGGTCTCATCCCTTCTGGAGCAAGGGAGAATGAAGAGAACAGGATACAAGGAAAAGATTAGTCCAAAGGACTAACTGTCCACAGCTACCAAGGCCTCCACCGGACTGAGTCCAGTACAGCTAGATGGTGCCTGGTTACCACCACTGACTGCTCTGACCAGGATCACAACAGAGGGTTCTGGACAGAGCTGGAGAAGGATGTAGAGCATAATTCTAACTCAGAAAAAAAAGACCAGATTTACTGGCCTAAAGGAGATTGGAGAAACCTCAGGAGTATGGCCCCCAGACACCCTTTTAGCTCAGTGGTGGAGTCATTTCCAAGGTTCACCGTTCAGTCTGGGAGTGGACAGCCCCATAAAATCAAATGGGACTAATGAGGTACAGCAGTCCAGGGAAAAGGGCTCAAAGGCAGAAGGGGACAAGGAAGCTGGTGATAAGGAACCCAAGGTTGAGTAAGGATAGTGTTGATGTGTTGTGAGGTTGTTAACCATTGTCATAGGGCAACATGTGTACTAACTATTAAATGAGAAACTATTTTGTTCTGTAAGCCTTCATCTAAAGTGAGAATAGCAGCACAATTGGAAGCGCGTAGTCGATATCACTGAACTGTGCATGTAGAAATTTTTGAAATGGTGTATGTTTGGCTATGTATATTTTCATCCAAAAAAAAAAGGTCAAGAAGGGAGAGGGTTGACATGTTGTGGGGTTGTTAACCAATGTCATAAAACAATATGTGTATTACTGTTTCATGAGAAACTATTTGTTCTGTAAGCCTTCACCTGAAGTACAATAAAAAAAAGAAAGAAAGAAAATACCAAAATGGATGTCAGAAGAGCAATCTTGAACATAGAGTAGCTAAATCGGAAGGAATAAATGGTGACGTAAAAGAGTTGAACAGAAGGTTTCAAAAGGCAGCTCAAGAAGACAAAATAAACAATTATAATAAATTGTGCAAAGGCCTGGAGTAAGAAAACCAAAAGGGAAGAACACGCTTGGCATTTCTCCATCTGAAAGAACTGAAGAATAAATTCAAGTCTTGAGTTGCTGTATTGAAGGAATTCTATGGGCAAAAAATTGAGTGATGTCCCTATGTATGCTGTATTCTAATTCCACTGGACTATTTGCCTTCCCCTGATTATGCCTTTGCTTTTATGCTATATTCTTTTTAACGTCATCTTGATTTGTTGCATGACAAAACCCTATTCATCTTTGAAGATCTCTCTCAAATGTCACCTCTTTTTGAAAGACTTCCCTATCCTTCCTAGCAAAAGAAATATTTCCCTCCCCTAAGCCACCTTAGCATTTTGTTGCCATGTCACAAACCACTTGTTAAATTCTGTTATAACTATCCCCCCTAGAACGTGAGTTCAGCTAAGGCAGCCAATATTTTATTCATCTTTTGTAAATTTTTCCCCTAGTATTGTTTCTGATCCATACCAGATGCTTATAAAATATAAGACAGTGAATAAATGAATAAATAAGAAAGAATGAGCATATTAATGACCCGCTATCCTTTGCATATTAAGTTCTTTCTCTAATATAGGTGTTATCATTAAACAGAGAAAATGCTCTTTCAAAATATTCGTATAAGATCAGTGCTCAACTGCTTTAGTTAATCACAATTTATCAAATACCTGCAGTGCAAAAACAAAACAAAAGAAACACTATGATAGGGGTGATAGAAAAATTGAAAAATTACAAACAAAACAAAATGGTCTGCATTATCTGTTAATCGAGAAGTAAATCAAATCGTACCCTGGTAAACAGCACAGGACCAAATTCTATTACAGTGATGTGTTGCATAACATCCATTCAGACACCGTCCCACTGCATACATGTCCATGGTGCTGTAAGGTTATAATAGAGTTTAGAAATTCTGATCAGAGAACTGGACATGGCCGATGTAACCTGATGCAGCCAACACCACAGCTTCCTGCACGCAGCACGTGTATCTCATGTTTCTTGTATACAAAGTGATTGCGCTGCCAGGTGTAGATTGGTACAGTACATACATAACCTATAACACACAGGTCTTGATAGTCATAGTAAATGCCTACGTTACTGGCTTATGTATGTACGGTACTATACTTTCTAACATTATTCTAATGTGAACTTTCCCTATTTACAAATAAAAAGTTTACTACATAATTGTGTATGCTTCCACTTGTAGGGAGCAGCATCCATTCTCATGTATCGCACATCTCTTGAGTGTTGGAGCATTATCTCGGTTTAATTTTCTTTCCAAAATATTATCGTGAAATGCATCACGGCTCCTAAATGCAGCAAAAGCAGCGCTAGTGATAGCAGCGCTAAGAGTCAAAGATGAAGTATTGATCTGGAAGTGAAACAATAAGGTATTAAAAAACACGAAGGCGGAAATCAGTGAATGTTATTGCTCCTGATTTTCGCATATTCGCACAATGTCCAAATCACAGAACATCCTATTTCACAGAATGTATTGTGGATGTTAACAATGCATGACTGTATTTTAGAACATACTTGTTACACTTGTAGTTTCTCCTGTTGTCCTGACAGTGAGGATTGAATTTTATGTAGGTTAGACACAAAGGATTTGCCTGGGATGATGCATGATTGGTCTCCTTGGGTTCTTCAGTCTAGACGCACAGTAATCGTTCATCATCAGTGCAGTTTATCAGGCACTAACCTTTGTTTATCTACTTTAAAAGAGTTATAAAACTTCAGATATCCATATACCACTCTGTTAATTAGCAATTGGCATTAACTTGTCCTTCCAGGAATTAATGTTTCCATATTGCTAAGGCAATAACTAAAAGATTTCACAGTAAATGAGATGTCCAAGGAAGAGTCAAAGAAGCTTGTCTCATACAGCCTCTGAATTGGGACTCGGGGGACTCCATTTTCTTAGGTCCCAACTCACTACCTGTCAGTAAATGTTCTGGAGATACATTAACTTTCTCCAGGCACAAGGGCACAATTACTTCTCACACTGCATGATTTTCAATCCAGCCCATTAGCTCTTATGTTACTGCCTCAGAACAACTGAGACAAGACTAAAATCGTTACTCATTTTCTGTAATAACCCTCTCTGCTTCCCCAATCATTTTAATGACAGAGCACTGAGGCTCAGGGCGTGGAATTTGTTAAAAACATCCTGGTATAGAATATCAGGACTTCCCCACCGTCATTTTTAGCACAGGCTCTATTCAAGTCATTCTGAACTGTAAATAAAATGCTGCATATCCGTGTCTTGTTTTTCCCAAAGCTGAGCAAATTTGTCAACGGTGATTCTCCTCACAGCTGCCGAAGTGATGATTTACAAACATAAATCAGACGATCCTCTCTCCTGTTCAAAACACTCTCACTATATTGAATTCAAATTCTACATGGTCTAGGAAGCACTACATGCTCTGTTCCCTGCCTACCTCTCCAATTATAGCTCCTACCAACTTTTGCCTCCCTTACTCTGCCTCTAAGATGCCATGTCAATTTTGTAGTGCTTTTCTTACTTAGGACTTTTGCATTTGCTATCCCCACAGCCTAGAGCTCTTTATTCCTCAAACTTTTGCAATGATTATTTATTCCCTTAAGTCTTTTATTTAAATATCACTTTCTCACATTAGTCTTTCTAAACATCCTGCCTAAAACACACACACACACACACACAAGTATACCACAATGATATGTAGACATACAATCCTATGTCAGGCTCAGTCATCTTATACAGCTGTAACTTTTTAGCACTAATCAACAAATACAATCCTATTTCACGTTTATCTACTTGTTTATCATTTGTCTCCTGGAACAGTGCCTATCTAGTATACAGTAGACAGTATTCGTTCAATAAATAAATGCATTCGTGAAACAATGATTTGTGCTTCAAGATTAAAAAAAAAAAAACTAAGTTTGTTTAGAGGTCAGACTCCTTCAAAAGAAACATCAGAGATTTGTACAATGAGCTTTGATGTTTAACATTTTCCAAAGTAGAGATTAGAAAATACTACTACACAGCAAAAGCTAGCATCCTCTATTGTGGCAGAGTAAAAGGCCAATATTAACAAAACCTTGGCAAAGATACCCTAGGAGACATCAAAACTGTTGTATTAACCAGGGTTTTTAAACAAAAACATGGCCTTGATTCAGCAGTAATGCCGCAATTCCTGCTGGAGAGTCCTCTTCTGCTCAGTTCAGATGGTTGGAATTAAGTCCTATGGCACACTAGGTAGACGGTGTCCAGTATCATGAGTATGGAGTCAGTGGCTTGAAATGCTGAATTCACCAGATAATTGGTCGACTTTGACCCCATCCTGGGCTTGTCAGATTAGCAACAACTGCTTGCAAATCACAAACAGAATCCATTCTCTTTCAGTGGGGCTAGAAATTGAATTTGCCTTTGAAAATATATTGTCCTCATATCTAATTATACAGATCTCCAATTTGTTCTCAGCCATCTATTCTCTTGACCCACGCTCACCCCCAGTATGATCAGTGTGGGCCCACACTGTAAGGTTATGCCATCAAAGACAGCTGACAACTGCTGCTTCTCCTCCCCTCCAAACCCAGCAGAGCCAGGGCCATTCCCGGCTGTGTTTCAGAATAATCTCACTGCACAACTCGCTTTATGAAACTTGATTTTGCACAAATCGTATTGACATCAATAACCTAAGTGTCCACCTTAGGAAACCGGAGAAAGAAAGACAAATTAAACCTTAAATAAGCAGAAGGAAGGAAATTGTGATTTTTTAAAAATCGAACAGAAATCAATGGAATTGAAAACAGGAAAAACAATCAAAGAAAACAAAAAGCTGATCCTTTGGAAAAAAAATCAATAAAACTGATAAATCTCTAGGCAGGCTAACCAAGAAAAAAAGGGAGAACACACAAATTACCAGTATCAACAAAGAAAGAGTGGATCATAGGCATTAAAAAGATAACTGAACAACTCTATGCTCACAAATTTGATGACTTTGATGAAATGGAGCAATTTCTTTAAAAAAAAAAATCAAAATTCACTCAAGGAGAAATAGACAAACTGAATATTCCTATACCTATTAAAGAAATTAAATTCATAGTTAAAACTCATTCAAAAAGAAATCACCAGGCCCAGATGGTTTCACTGATTAATTCTATGTAACATTTTAGGAAGAAATAATGCCAATTCCTCACAATCTCTTGCAGAAAATAGAAGAAGAAGGAACATCTCCCAACTCACTTTATGAGCTCAGGATTCTACAAACTACTTGACCAGGCCTCCTCAATGTCAAAGTCATTGAAAACAAGGATAGTATGAGGAAACCGTCACAGCAAAAAGTTTGGAGACATGACTACTAAATGCAATATGGTATCCTGGGTTTGATCCTAGGACAGTAAAAATACATTTGCAAAAACTAAAGAAATCCAAATAAATTATGGTCTTAGGTTAATAATAATGTATTTGTCCACTGCCCATTCCCGTGGAGTCAACTCTGACTCATAGTGACCCTATAGGACAGAGAAGAACTGCCCCACAGGCTTTTCTAGGCTGAAATCTTTATGGAAGTAGACTGATACATCGCTCTTGGATCCACAATCAACACTCATGGAAGCAGCAGTCAAGAAATCAAAAGATGTATTGCACTGGGCAAATCAGCTGCAAGAGATCTCCTTAAAGTGTTAAAAACCAAAGATGTCACCTTGAGGACTAAGATGCACCTGACCCAAGTCATGGTGTTCTCCATCATCTCATATGCATGTGAAAGCTGGACAATGAATGAGGAAGACCAAAGAAGAATTGAAGCCTTTGCACTGTGGTGTTTGAGAAGAATATTGCATATACCATGAATTTCCAGAAGAATGAGTAAAGCTGTCCTGGAAGAAGTACAACCAGAATGCTCCTCAGAAGCAAGGATGACAAGACTCAGTCTCACATACTTTGGACATATTATCAGGAGGGATCAGTCCCTGGAGAAGGACACCATGCTTGGTAAAGTAGGGGGTCAGAAAAAATGAGGAAGACCTCCAAGGAGATGGATTGACATAGTGGCTGCAACAATGTGCTCAAGCATAGCAACAATTGTGAGGATGGTGCAGGACAGGGCAGTGTTCCCTTCTGTTGTGCATAGGGTCCCTATGAGTCAGAACCAACTTGATGGCAACTAACAACAACAATTGTCCATAGTTTCATTTCCAAGCTAATTATTAAACACAACAACTAGTACAAGGTTTAAAAAGCTTTACCTTAGAAATCTAGGTAAGTTCATCATGAAAGTCCGATACGCATGCAGTGTTACAAATTAGGTATTGCCTTTCGAATTATTGTAGCAGGCATGTCCAAGAAGGAAAGGCCTGGAAGTCAACATCTAGTCATTTAATGTGAAGAAATGTCCTGATTTGAAGAGTTCTCTCAAATACATTGTTATGAGGATTTCCAGGATGGGCTATATACCAGGGTAAAAAGAATGTCTATGTCTTTCTCAGAGTTAATTCTTTGTGCTGTGTCTCTCTAGCAGCGGGAGCAGACATGTTAAAATGAACACTTTAATTCTTAAATCTACTACAGCTTTACATTGTCATTATCTTCTCTCCTCAGGTCTATCACTACCTCTTATCTCCAACTAGCAAATTGTGCTATTTGGATGAAGGCATTTCCATTTAATTAAAAATTCTTTTCATAAGTGAATTATTTTCTTTTCTAAGCCCAAGAGTCTAATTTCAGTTGTTTAACCTCATTATGTCCATGAGATCATTTTGGTGAAATACTAAAGCTTCTCTCATTTGCTTTCCTGACAAAAAGTAAAAATATATACCAGACAAGCATATTAAAGATCCTCCTCTAATTAAATCTTTTATCTAAAGTTAATACGGGTGAAATGAGGGAAGCTTTTTTTTTCCCTAGAGTATATAAAGGGTTTCCCTTTAGTCTCAGTCTTCATGACATGATCTTTTATTTCTCAAATCCATAACATGCTCTAGCTATTCCATAATATTCCACTGGAAAAAAGGTCAAGAATAACTTTACAGCCCTTAGAAAAGAAGGCCTTGGGAATAGCAGCACTTTTCCTCACACTCATTCCTATTCCCTGGCCTAAGGAACTATACCATATATTAAGATACATAGGAAAGAAATAAGTTTTTAACTGTGAGAAAAGGGAGAGACTTTTCAGCTAGTTATTTGAGTTCAGACAGTAGAAAAGTGATTTCACAGCTTTCATGAGGCAGAATCCCTGCAAAGTAAAAATCCTCTTTTTATTAACGATGGGGATGGGGTGGAGAACTTCATGCTAAGATAAGTGTGCAAAATCCAGGACAAGTTTTGATTGCCTGTGAAGCCAGAAACTGTGGAAGGTAATAACAAGGTGACGTTAAGATTCCCAGTAATGCAGGTCATTATTTTTACAGAAATCTAATTGCAATAACCTGCTTTTCATCTTCCTCCCAATATTGTTGAGAAAAAAATAAGATTGCACTGATAAGGCCTGACGAATAATACACTCAACAACTCCCAACTCTCTAGATAACAACCTACTTCGATAATCCAAAATTTTTCCATATTGTTTATATTCGTAATAATCCATAAAATAATTTCTTTTTAAAATGCTCCACAGGACAATATTAATTTGGTATTTCCATACAATAGAAAGCAAAGTAAACTGCAAGCGTTCAATAGTAGGGCACAAATAGGATATGCATCAGTAAACACTAACAATTATATGTAAACTAAGACTAAGCATCCCCAACGCATCGGTCAGTTTGTCATACTGTGGGAGCTTGCATGTTGCTGTAATGCTGGAAGCTATGCCACTGGTATTCAAATACCAGCATAGTCACCCATGGTGGGCAGGTTTTAGCTGAGCTTCCAGACTAAGACAGACTAGGAAGAAGGACCTGGAGATCTACTTCTAAAAAAAATTTAGTCAGTAAAAACCAAATGAATAGCAGTGGAACATTGTCTGATACAGTGCCAGAAGATGAGCCCCTCAGGCTGGAAGACATTCAAAAGACAGCTGAGGAAGAGCTGCCTCCTCAAAGTAGACCTTAATGACCTGATGGAGTCAAGCTTTCAGGACCTTCATTTGCTGATGAAGAAATGAGAAGAAATAACTCCAAAAGTCCATTAATAATCTGAACATGGAATGCATGAAGCATGAATCTAGGAAAATTGGAAATTGTCAAAAATGAAATGGAACACATAAACATCAGTATCCTAGGCATTAATGAACTGAAATGGACTGGTATTGGCCATTTTGAATCAGACAATCATATGGTCTACTATGCTGGGAATGAACGACAGCTTGAAGAGGAATGGTGCTTCATTCATCGTCAAAAAGAACATTTCAAGATCTATCCTGAAGTACCATGCTGACAGCGATAGGATAATCTCCATATGTCTACAAGGAACACCAGTTAATTTAACTATTATTGAAATTTATCCACAAACCACTAAGGCCAAAGATGAAGACTTTGAAGATTTTTACCAACTTCAGCAGTCTGAAATTCATCAGACGTGCAATCAAGATGCATTGATAATTACTGGCTATTGGCATACGAAAGCTGGAAACAAACAAGAAGGACTGGAAGATGGGAAATATGCCCTTGGTGATTGCATGATAGAATTTTGCAGGACCAATGACTTCTTCACTGCAAATACATTTTTCAACAACATAAATGGCTACTATACACATGGACCTCACCAGATGGAATACACAGGAATCAAATTCACTACATCTGTGGAAAGAGACAATGGAAAAGCTCAATATTATCAGTCAGAAGAAGGCCGGGGGCCGACTTCAGAACAGTCCATCAATTGCTCATATGCAAGTTCAGGCTGAAGCTGAAGAAAATTACAACAAGTCCATGAGAGCCAAAGTACAACCTTGAGTATATCCCATCTGAATTTAGAGATCATCTCAAGAATAGATTTGATGCATTGAACACTAATTACCAAAGACCAGATGAGTTGTGCAATGACATCAAAGACATTACACATGAAGAAAGCAAGAGGTCATTAAAAAGGCAGGAAGGAAAGAAAGAAAAGAACAAACTGGATGTCAGAAGAGACTCTACAACTTGCTCTTGAATGTCCAGTAGCTAAACAAACAGAAGAAGTGCAACTCGAGAAGACAAAGTAAAGTATTATAATGACATGTGCAAAGACCTAGATGTGGAAAACCAAAAGGGAAGAACAAGCTCAGCATTTCTCAAGCTAAAAGAACTGAAGAAAAAATTCAAGCCTCAAGTTGCAATACTGAAGGATTCTACGGGGAAAATATTAAATGATGCAGAAGGCATCAAAAGAGATGAAAGGAATACACAGAGTCACCATACTGAAAAGAATTGGTTCATATTCAACTATTTCAGGAACTAGCATATGATCAAGAACCAGTGGTACAGAAGGAAGAGGTTCACACTGCACTGAAGGCATTAGTGATGGAATACCAACTGAGATGTTTCAGCAAATGAATGCAACACTGGAAGGGCTCACTCATCTATGCCAAGAAATTTGGAAGACAGCTACCTGGCCAACTGACTGAAAGAGACTCATATTTATGCCTATACCAAAGAAAAGTGATCCAGTCGAAAGCAGCAATTATCAAACAATATCATTAATATCAACACAAGTAAAATTTTACTGAAGATCATTCCAAAGTGGTTGCAGCAGGGACTTCCGGCAAAATGGTGCTCTAGGCAGTAGCACCACGCCGTCCCTCCACAGCAAAGGTACGAAAAACTAAGCTGAACAGAGAAAACAAAAATCCTGAAACCATAAAATATCAAATGAAGAGATAAAGAAGTCAGCCAAGCACCAAATGGAGTGAAAAACTAACAAAGAATGGAGAGCGAGGAGAGATTCATGCAAAGGTCCCCTATCAGCTAACACAGCGTGGATCCGCCATCTTGGACTCCTATCAGAGACCAGCAAACAGGGTACGAGAAAACAGCTTCATGGAGTTTCCAGGGGCAGACAAAACTACCAGTAATCGATATATCCTTTCCCACCCCCCACCCTTCTTCACCCCCAGTCAGGTTCCTCTGCTTCCTGAGGCCACAATCTCTTGTCTGGGAAGCACCGGCTGCTTGGATTCCACCCAACTGAGCGGGCCAGCTCTCTGAGTACCATGTGTTGGCCACTGGTGTTGCTTTATTCCACTTCTTTAGATTTCTTCCTTACCTGTCACCACCTCGCCCTCATTTTGCTCAAATACCTGGCTCCATGCACCATCTTTGCTTCTCCTTGAGGGGCTATGGAGCTCCGTTCGAGTGTGGATCTGCTTCCCAGTCTGGGCTGCCACACTGGTGGGATCCCGGGGCTTTTGTTCGTTTGTTTGTTTTGAATTGTTTGTTTTCTTTTCCTTTTCTTGAGTTGGGAGCCCGTTCTGGCCAGGCGGTGCTGCGTGGCTTGGAACCTACCATCTCAGCTTGCACAGACATGCAGAGGGATCCCTGAGTGCATTTCTTTTTTTGTTAGTTTTTTTTGTTTGTTTGTTTGTTTTTTGGGGGCTTTTCTTGTTTTGTTTTGTTTTTTTTTTTGATTTGTTTTCTTTTCTTTTCCCTCTTTTTCCCTTTTGTCTTTCTTCATTAATCAGTTACTTGTCTCTCTATATCTTCCTTTTCCTTCTGTTCCCTGAATACCTGGCATTGTACACCTCTATGCCTTCTAGCCAGGCTGTACTGCAACACGTGAGAACAACTTTACCAGACCTCATAGCCACACCAGTGGGATACCTGGGAACTTTGCTGTTCTTTAACCTTACCAATTTTTATTTTTTCATTCTTTTATTTTCTTTTCTTCCGCTTCCCCTTTTTGTTTTTCTCCATTTCATAGTCTCTCACCTCTCCACTCCAACGGCAAGCTCCCCTAGCATTCTTTTTTGTTTGTATGTTTTTGGCTCCTGTTCCTCACTCCTCTCTCCCATATCCATCTTAGCTCCACACATAACAGTCTCCCCACTGCATCCAGCCTACCTGCACTGTGCGCTTAATATCACACCACCAAACAGCACAGGCACAGCCTACTGGAACCTGCCCTGCACTGATTACCGGCTAGCCCTGGTGGCTGTAGTAAGTGCCACAAACAACCCATCCCAGTAACTCTACTTCAGCTACACCTACCCTGCCATACCATATCTGAGTGACTTACCCTGCCAACTGGAGAAGGAGGCGAAATGCATTGTGCTCACAGATGACCAAACAACAAAGAACACACAGCCTGCCTGCTCAGACATAGCCAAATTAAAAGAAAAAGCAAAGAAACAAACAAATCTACAATCAATAAATGAGAAAAATAACTACTGAATGCCCCAAAGACAGCAGAAAATATCAAAACATTTACAAAAACAGGACAGGATGGTTCCAGTAGGCATCCAAAATCAAACACCAGATGACTCTCCAGTGGAAGAAAACGTACTAGAACTACCTGATAAGGAATTCAAATCTCCAATACTCAGAATTCTCCAAGAGCTGAAGGAAAAAGCAGACAAAAATGAGGAAAAAATAGACAAATTCATGGAAAATACAGACAAAAAATTGGAAGAATTCAGGAAAATAATGCAGGAACAAAATGCCAAAATAAATTAACAACTAGAAACTATACACAGACAGCAATTAGAAATCCAAAACATAAACAACAAGATTTCAAAAACAGATGATGTCATAGAAGGGCTGAGAAGCAGATTTGAAAGGGTGGAAGACTAGATCAGTGGAATTGAAGACAAACACTTGGATACAACCCTGTTTGATGAAAACTCAGAAAAAACAACAAAGAAAAATGAAGAGACCCTGAGAGTTATGTGGGATAAAATTAAAAGCAAAAATCTGCGAGTGATTGGCATTCCAGAACAAGGGGAGAAAACAGAAAACACAGAGAGGATCATTGAAGAACTGCTGACAGAAAACTTTCCCAATATCATGAAAGATGAAAAGCTGGCCATCCAAGAAGCTCAACGAACCCCATATAGAAGAGATCTCAAAAGAAAATCACCAAGGTATATCATATTCACACTCGCCAAAACCAAAGACAAACAAACAATCCTGCGAGCAGCTCGTGAAAAACAAGAAGTCACATACAGAGGAGAAACAATAAGACTAAGCTCAGATTATTCAGCGGAAACCATGCAGGCAAGAAGACAATGGGATGACATATATAAAATCTTGAAATAAAGGAATTCCCAGCCAAGAATAATATATCTTGCAAAACTCTCGTTCAAATTTGATGGTGAAATTAGGTCATTTCCAGATGAACAGAAATTAAGGGAATATGTAAAAGCTAAACAAAACTTACAAGAATTATTAAAGGGAGTTCTTCGATCTGAGAACAAACAACTTCAGCTCACAGGCAGAATCCAGGACACAGGATCATACCAGCCAGTTACCAGTCTAGGAAATGAACTCTCAAGGATGATCCAAAACCAAAAGAAATACAACAGGGAATCAGAGCAGTTAATCAGTAAATGACAATGAAATCAAAACAATAAAAGAAGGAATAAATGGCATAGGTATAGAACCTTCTAATCGAGAGGAAGGCAAGCTGATACCAAGTAATGGTAGACTGCTTCAAACTTAGAAAGATAAGGGTAAAATTCCTGGTAACCACAAAGAAAGTTAACAAACATACTCAAAAAAATAAAGAGGAAAAACATAAAGACTCAGCAAAAACAAAACCTACAAAAACAAAAGAAATGAAAACAAAACCACAAACAGAAGTAACTCAGCACAAGAGAGTAAGAAGAACAAAGAAAACTTCAGCACCACAAAAAAAAGCACTACAAAATGACAGCAACAAACTCACATCTATCAATAATTACACTGAATGTAAATGGACTCAATGCACCCATAAAGAGACAGAGAGTGACAGAATGGATAAGAAAACAGGATCCATCAATATGCTGTCTACAAGAGACACACCTTAGAAACAAAGATGTGAATTTATTAAAAATCAAAGGTTGGAAAAAAATATATCAAGCTAACAACTACCAAAAAAGAGCAGAAGTGGCAATTCTAATCTCAGAGAAAATAGACTTGAAAATGAAATCTACCATAAAAGACAAAGAAGGACACTATATAATGATTAAGGGGACGATCCATCATGAAGGCATAACCATAATAAACATCTATGCACCCAATGACAAGGCTCCAAAATACATAAAACAAACTCTAACAACACTGAAAAGAGAAATTGACAGTTCCACAATAATAGTAGGAGACTTCAACACACCACTCTCAGTAAAGGATAGAACAACGAAGAAGAAATTCAGCAAAGATACAGAAGACATAAAGCGAGCAATCAGCCAACCTGACCTCATGGACATATATAGAACACTCCATCCAACCGCTGCAAAGTACACATTCTTTTCCAATGCACGTGGAACGTTCTCTAGAAGAGACCACATCCTGGGCCACACAGCAATCCTCAACAAGATCCAAAATGTTGAGATAATTCAAAGTATCTTCTCTGACCACAATGCCATCAAGGTAGAAATTAACAACAGAAAGAGCAAGGAAAAAAAAAAAACAACTACATAGAAACTGAATAATACCCTGCTTACACATCACTGGGTAATAGAAGAAATCAGAGATGGAATCAAAAAATTCCTAGAATCAAATGAGAATGAAAACACATAATACCAAAACCTTTGGGACACAGCAAAGGCAGTCCTCAGAGGACTGCACACATCAAAAAAGAAGAAAGGGACAAAATCAAAACATTAACTACACAACTCAAACAAATAGAAAGAGAACAGCAAAAAAAGCCCACAACCACCAGAAGAAAGGAAAGAGTAAAGATCAGAGCAGAAATAAATGAAATAGAGAACAGAAAAACAATAGAAAGAATCAACAAAACCAAAAGTTGGTTCTTTGAAAGAATCAACAAAATCGACAAACCACTGGCCAGACTGACAAAAGAAAAACAGGAGAGGACACAAATAACGCAAATGAGAAATGAAATGGGGGACATGACAACAGACCCAACTGAAATAAAAAGGATTATAACAGAATATTATCAAAAACTATACTCCAACAAATTTGAAATCCTAGAGGAAATGGATAAATTTCTAGAAACACACGGCCTACCCAAATTACAACAAAGTGATGTTGAAAATCTGAACAGACCCATAACAAGAGAAGAGATTGAAAAGGTAATAAAAAAAACTCCCAACCAAAAAAAGCCCTGGCCCAGATGGCTTTACTGGAGAATTCTACAAAACATTTACAGAAGAGCTTGTACCAGTACTACTCAAGCTATTTCAGAGCATAGAAGAGGAAGCAACTTCCAAATTCATTCTACGAAGCCAGCATAACGCTGATACAGAAACCAGGCAAAGACATCACAAAAAAAGAAAATTAAAGACCAATATCTCTCATGAATATAGATGCAAAAATTCTCAACAAAATTCTAGCCAATAGAATTCAGCATCATATCAAAAAAACAATATACCACGACCAAGTAGGATTCATACCAGGTATGCAAGGATGGTTCAACATTAGAAAATCAATCAACGTAATCCACCACATAAATAAAAGGAAAGAAAAGAATCACATGATCATCTCAATTGATGCAGAAAAGGCATTTGAAAAGTCCAACACCCATTCCTGATAAAAGCTCTCAATCAAATAGGTATAGAAGGAAAATTTCTCAATATAATAAAGGGCATCTACGCAAAACCAACGGCCAACACCATGCTTAATGGAGAGAGACTGAAAACATTCTCCTTGGAAACAGGAACAAGACAAGGATGGCCTTTATCACCACTCCTATTTAACATTGTGCTGGAAGTTCTAGCTAGAGCAATAAGGCAAGAAAAAGAAATCAAGGGCATCCAAATTGGTAACGAAGAAGTTAAACTGTCCCTGTTTGCAGATGATATGATACTATACATAGAAAACCCTAAAGACTCCACGAACTCTACTGGAACTAATAGAAAGATTCAGCAGAGTAGCAGGATACAAGATAAACATAAAAAAATCAGTTGGCCACCTATACACCAATAAGGAGAACAATGAAAAGGAAATCAGGAAAACAATACCATTTATAATATCCCCCAAAAAGATAAAACATTTAGGAATAAATCTAACCAGGGATGTAAGAGACCTACACAAAGAAAACTACAAAACACTGCTGCAAGAAACCCAAAGGGATCTACATAAATGGAAAAACATACGATGCTCATGGCTGGGTAGACTCAACATTGTGTAAATGACAATTCTACCCAAAGCAATTTACTAATACAATGCAATCCCGATCCAAATACCAGCAACATTC
Organism: Dugong dugon; assembly: GCA_030035585.1. Lineage (NCBI taxonomy): Eukaryota > Metazoa > Chordata > Mammalia > Sirenia > Dugongidae > Dugong > Dugong dugon. The sequence goes on along the minus strand of CM057463.1, from coordinate 191,344,463 downwards.
TTCAAAGAGATGGAAAAACTAATCATTAACTTTATATGGAAAGGGAAGAAGCCCCGAATAAGTAAAGCACTACTGAAGAAGAAGAATAAAGTTGGAGGACTCACACTACCTGGCTTCAGAACCTACTATACAGCTACAGTAGTCAAAACAGCCTGATACTGGTACAACGACAGACACATTGACAAATGGAACAGAATTGAGAACCCAGATGTAAATCCATCCACCTATGGTCACCTGATCTTCGACAAGGGCCCAAAGTCCATCAAATGGGGAAAAGACAGTCTTTTTAACAAATGGTGCTGGCAAAACCAGATATCCATCTGCAAAAAATTGAAACAGGACCCATACCTCATGCCGTATACAAAAACTACTTCAAAATGGATCAAAGACCTGAATATAAAGCTTAAAACTATAAAGTTCATCGAAGGAAAAATAGGACCAACACTACAGGCCTTAATGTATGGCATTAACAGGATACAAACCATAACCATCAATGCACAAACCCCAAAAGATAAGCTAGATAACTGGGATCTTCTAAAAATCAAACACCTATGCTCTTCAAAAGACGTCACCAAAAGAGTAAAAAGAGAACCTACAGATTGGGAAAAAATTTTTGGACAGTACAAGTCAGACAAAGGTCTAATCTCCATAATCTGCAAGAAAATCCCACACCTCTACAACAAAAAAGACAAATAATCCTATCAAAAAATGGGCAAAGGAAATGAACAAACACTTCACCAAAGAAGACATTCAAATGGTCAACATACACATGAGGAAATGCTCGCAATCACTAGCCATTAGAGAAATGCAAATTAAAACCACAATGAGATACCATCTCACCCCGGAATTACTGGCACGAATCAAAAACACTGGAAATAACAAATGTTGGAGGGGCTGCGGGGAGATCTGAACACTTATGCACTGCTGGTGGGAATGCAAAATGATACAACCATTTTGGAAAATGATATGGCGCTTCCTCAGAAAGCTAGAAATAGACGTACCATTCGATCCAGCAATCCCACTCCTAGGAATATATCTTAGAGAAGTAAGAGTCGTCACTCGAATAGACATATGCACACCTATGTTCATGGCAGCATTGTTCACAATAGCAAAACGATAGAAACAACCTAGATGCCCATCAACAGATGAATGGATAAACAAACTATGGCACATACACACAATGGAGTACTATGCAACGAGAAAGAACAACAATGAATCGGTGAAGCAACTCATACCATGAATGAAACTGGAGGACATTATGCTGAGTGAAATAAGTCAGTCACAAAAGGACAAATATTGTATGAGACCTCTATTGTAAAAACCCATGAAAAAGTTCACACACAAAATGTAACAATCTTTGTCGGTTACCAGGAATGGGAGGGGTGGGGGGGAAATACTAAATAGGAAATAGATAAGTGGTATCTTGGGTGAAGGGTGAGACAGTACACAATACAGGGGAAACCAGCACAACTTGTACAAGGAAAGGTCATGGAAGCTCCATAGACACATCCAAACTCCCTGAAGCACTGAATTGCTGGGTGGAGGGCTGTGGGCACCGTGGTCTAGGGGAACATCTAGCTCAATTGGCATGACACTGTTTATAAAGACAATGTTCTACATTCTACCTTGGTGAGTAGCGTCTGGGGTCTTAAAAGCCTGTGAGCAGCCATCTAAGATACTCCACTGGTCTCATCCCTTCTGGAGCAAGGGAGAATGAAGAGAACAGGATGCAAGGAAAAGATTAGTCCGAAGGACTAATTCTCCACAGCTACCAAGGCCTCCACGGGACTGAGTCCAGTACAGCTAGATGGTGCCCGGCTACCACCATTGACTGCTCTGACGAGGATCACAACAGAGGGTTCTGGACAGAGCTGGAGAAGGATGTAGAACATAATTCTAACTCACAAAAAAAGACCAAATTTACCGGCCTAAAGGAGGCTGGAGATACCCCAAGAGTATGGCCCTCCGACACCCTTTTATCTCAGTGGTGAAGTTATCTCCGAGGTTCACCATTCAGCCTGGGAGTGGACAACCCTGTAAAACCAAATGGGATTAATGAGGTACAGTAGTTCAGTGACAAGGGCCAGAAGGCAGAAGGGGACAAGGAAGCTGGTGATAGGGAACCCGAGGTTGAGTAAGGATATTGTTGATGTGTTGTGAGATTGTTAACCATTGTCATAGGGCAACATGTGTAGTAACTGTTAAATAAGAAACTATTTTGTTTTGTAAGCCTTCATCTTAGGTGAGAATAGCAGCACAATTGGAAGAGCATAGTCAATGTCACTGAACTGCGCATGTAGAAATTTTTGAAATGGTGTATCTTTGGCTATGTGTATTTTCACCAGAAAAAAGTTGAGAAGTTAGAGGGTTGACATGTTGTGGGGTTGTTAACCAATGTCATAAAACAACATGTGTACTACTGTTTCGTGAGAAACTATTTGTTCTGTAAGCCTTCACCTGAAGTACAATAAAAAAATTTTAAAAAATGGAAAAAAAAAAAAGACCAGATTTACTGGCCTAAAGGAGACTGGATAAATCCTGAGAGTATGGCCCCCAGACACCCTTTTAGCTCATTGGTGAAGTCATTTCCGAGATTCACCGTTCAGCCTGGAAGTGGACAGCCCCATAAATCCAAATGGTACTATTGAGGTACAGCAGTCCAGGGACGAGGGCCAGAAGGCAGAAGGGGACAGGAAAGCTGGTGATAGGGAGCCCAAGTTTGAGTAAGGATAGTGCTGATGTGTTGTGAGGTTGTTAACCATTGTCATAGGGCAACATGTGTACTAACTGTTAAATGAGAAACTATTTTGTTCTGTAAGCCTTCATCTAAAGTGAGAATAGCAGCACAATTGGAAGAGCGTAGTCGATGTCACTGAACTGTGCATGTAGAAATTTTTGAAATGGTGTATGTTTGGCTATGTATATTTTCACCAAAAACAAAAAGTTCGAGAAGGGAGAGGGCTGACATGTTGTGGGGTTGTTAACCAATGTCATAAAACAATATGTGTACTACTGTTTCATGAGAAAGTATCTTTTCTGTAAGCGTTCACCTGAAGTACAATAAAAAAAATTTTTAAAAATTGATTGCAGCAGTACATCGACAGCAAACTGCCAGAAATTCAAGCCAGATTCAGAAGATTACATAGAACCAGGGATATCATTGCTGATGTCAGATGGATCATGGGTGAAAGCAGAAGATACCAGAAAGATGTTTACTTGTGTTTTATTGACTATGCAGAGGCATTTGACTGTGTGGATCATAACAAATTATGGATAACATTGGAAGAATAGGAATACCGGAACACTTAATTGTGCTCATGAGGAACCTGTTCATAGATTAAGAGACAGTCGTACAAAAAGCACAAGGGGATACTGCATAGTTTAAAGTCAGGAAAGGTGTGCATCAGGGTTGTATCCTTTCACCATACTTAATCTGTATGCTGAGAATATAATCCGAGAAGCTGGACTCTGTGAAGAAGAACTGGGCATCAGGATTGGTGGAAGACTCATTAACGACCTGGGTTATGAAGATGACACAACCTTGCTTGCTGAAAGTGAGGAGGATTTGAAATACTTACTGATGAAGATCAAAGACTACAGCCTTCAGTATCATTACACCTTATCACAAAGAAAACAATAATCCTCACAACTAGACCAATAAGCAACATTGTGATAAATGGAGAAAAGATTGAAGTTGTCAAGGATTTCAATTTACTTGGATTCACAATCAACACTCATGGAAGCAGCAGTCAAGAAATCAAACAATGCATTATATTGGGCAAATCAGCTACAAAAGACCTGTTTAAAGTTTTAAAAAGCAAATATGTTATCTTGAGGAGTAAGGTGCACCTGACCCAAGTCATGGAGTTTTCAATCACCTCATATGCGTTTGAAAGCTGGATAATAAATAAGGAAGCCCAAAGAAGAATTGACACCTTTGCATTATGGTGTTGGCAAAGAATATTATACCATTGACTGCCAAAAGAATGAACAAATCTGTCTTGTTAGAAATACATAGAGAATGCTCCTTAGAAGCAAGGATGGTGAGACTACATCTCACGTATTTCGGACATGTTATCAGGAGGGATCAGTCCCTGCAGAAGGACATCGTGCTTGGTAAAGTAGAGGGTCAGCGAAAAAGAGGAAGACCCTAAATGAGATGGATTGACACAGAGGCTGCAACAATGGGCTCAAGCACAACAATGATTGTGATTATGACGTGGAACCTGGCAGTTTTCTATTGTACATAGGGTCACTATGAGTTGGAACGAACTTGATGGCACCTAACAACAAGAGTAAGCATCAGAAATAATTGCAAGCATAATTGCAAGCATGTAGGGTTATGTATATTTACATGGAATACAAGTAAAAACTATTAACCACCTACTACACAGCTCTGGTGGTGCAGTGGTTAAGAGCTCAGCTGCTAACCAAAAGATCAGCATTTTGAATTCACCAGCTGCTCCTTGGAAACCCTATGGGGCAGGTCTCCTCTGTCCTGTAGGGTCACGATGAGTCAGGAACAATTTGATGGTAACGGGTTTATTTTTTGTTTTGGTTTGGTTTTGGTTTGGTACACTTGCCTTGATTTGGATGAGTCATTATTGCCACCTTTGTTAATATCCCATTCCTGTATTTGCTTCTGTTTATTTGGGGTTCCCAGAAAATAGGTTCTTAAAAGGAAATTTGTTTACAGAAGGTTTATCAGGGATGTTCTTGGACTGAAAAGAAAACACACGCATGCGTACATACACACACACACCTGTAAGGAAGTGAGGGAAGCGAGACTGGGCAAAGGGAGACACTGAGCTGCGCTGCAGTATCAACAGTAGCCTCAGCCAGTCTCACAAGGGTCTCTGAACCATGGCTGGCCCTTCAAAGATGTCCCAGCATGAGGTAAGGGGACATGACCTTTGTAATTCTGTATCGACAAACTACTTCTGAGAACAGGGTTTAACACTAGGTGATATAACTCTCTTTCAAGGGTACTTTCTGGAGAGGGACTGAGCTATGATCCATCAGCCGGCCACACTCCCAGCTGCTGAGGCTGAGGGCTTCAGTCCTGAGGGAGGGACAGGGCAGAGTATCCACCACAGCTTCCCATTTATTCCCAGATTTTGCATCCTTCTCTCTCCACTTACTTTTTTCCACCACCATATCCCATTCGTCTATCCTATAGCCATATGGCCCCTGACTCTCTCTCCCTTTTCTCCTAAATCTTCTCATCTTCCAGAAAGTCTTGCCCTGACTGTTCTAGGAATCCACTGGTAGTCTTATTTCTAACCCAGCTGAGTGTAGTCATTAAGGCAAATAAGCAACGGGTGCATACCTATTAGTCAGTGACAGAAGTGGTTCTTGACTGTAGTAGATGCTATTGGTGCCCCACACATAACCACTCATCCTTATCATTTCACTTCACATTAGCTGAATTCCAACTGCCAAACCTGTGTTTCTTTGCCTAGGGCTTTCTCAGGCTGCCAGAGCTCACTTTGTCCGTCTGCACGCAGGCCAGACTGGTCCGGGAGTGAACGTCCACCTCCTGGGAGAACCTAAACCAATGAAAGATGGAGTATAAAATGCCCCAGCTCCCATACTGTTCATCTGGAACCATGCTGATGTGTATGTTCTGTCCTGGCTCTCAGATTTCCCCAGTGAGATTAAGCTCCAGATACTTAAAGTGGTGATTTGCTTGATGATACACTTTTTAGCAGTAGCCTTCCCTTCCCTGTCTCTGTTCCGCACTCCCTGATGAAGTTTACTGCAATCATCTCCCAAATACTGTAAACTATTTGCAGGCAAATCCTTATGTAAGAATCTGCTTCTTGGATAGCCCAAACTAAGACAGGCGTCTCAGTCCAAATGCTGACATGGTGAGAAATTATAGACAGGGACAGCAAGTTGGGGGAGATTTACACAGAATACAGAAGTACAAGTAACCGTAATAAGTAGAAGTTGAATTTATAAATTAAAATAATCTAAAGAGGAAATTCAAAGAATGAAATTAAGATAGGAAAAATATATCAAAAAATAAAATTATCAATAGTTCAGAGGATTATTGACTGATGCAAATTTTGTATCAATTCACATGCATTGGTTTAGAGTCAGCATATGTCTCAAATAACTATATTAATAAAATTTACAGATATCATAGCCATCATCTTTATCACTAAAATAAAGCTTTTGCAATGCATATACAAATTGCAGCTATCTAAGGCACGAAATAATAATAGATCTGTGTAGTAAACATTCATTGTTTATTAATTGTTCAGCTTCAAACCCTCCCACCTTTGGAGAAATGCATTGTGAATCATCTTGAAAGGTAGCAGCCACCTCAGACTATGGAAGCCGAGAGGATAGAGTCTTCTCTCCCTGCTCTGGCAAATCACTGACAGGCCAATCAGATGTTCTCTTCCTGGGCTTGAATGAGCACAATGAGAGGTAGAGCCTGGAGGTCATCTTCCTCACAGTGCTACCATTTAGATCAAAATGTTTCCACAGTGTGTTCTTGACTGTGGATCCGGTGGTGTGAGCCTCTCAAACTTTCACAGCTCCGGCCTATTTTCCCAACAGAGCGTTCAGGCTCCAACCGATTCTGTGAATTCCTAATATCCTTTAAATAATTGTCATTTTTCTTTAGGAAGGTAGATTAATACAAATGTACTAGGATAATGTAGTAGCCAAGAGTCCCTTGGGGAAACACAGGAAATTTGTTCATGGTTTGGCACAAGTGGTTTGCACATGACTGTTAACCTAAATGTTGGTGGTTCAAACCCACACTCGGTGACACGGAGGAAGAAAGGTCTAGCAAACTGCTTCCATAAAGATTACAGCCAAGAAAATCCTATGAAGCAGGTCTACTCTGTAACATATGGGGTCACCATGGGTCAGAATCAACTCCAGGACAACAGGGTAAGCTTACCATGAGGGAGCAGTAGTCCGTGGAACTCAGTTAATATTTCTGTGAGACCATTTAGAGTTTCTTGGCACTTGTCATTCCCAAGCCTGGTTCTTCATATCTTTCCTATATATTACCTTTAGGTGATTATTCTATTGTTCCCAAAGAAAATAATATAATATATAATTGTTTAACTAATAAATCTTGGGAGCTTTATAATTTAACTAGAGCTAAGAATCCATATAAAACTGCTATTTTTATAATTCTAAAATTAAATATTATCTATGTAATGCTAACCTATACTCCAAATGTATGTTTTATAACTGCAAATTTTCTGAATCTGACCAACATCACATATTTTTCTCTTTAATGAGACACCTTTATTTTCATTAAATGAAGAGCATATACAATCCAAGGAAATTACTAAACTCACTAATGAAGTACTGAGAAGAAATATTGAGAAAGGTAATTTAAATTGCATATTTAAAGATCACACTGAGAAAATGATTCCTCTGTAAAAGTTTTCAAAATAATGATTTTCAAATATACTCTCAGTTTATTTTAATATTGCCTACTTTTTAGCATTTATGATACGAGACTCTTTCTATCTAGAATTACTTAAGAAAAAGTGAAGAGTAAGCCACAGAGGAACATCTGTGTAGTCACCAAATAAAGTGTATTCAGCTGTGCCATGTTAATTGATCCAAGACATCTTCAACTCTGTTTTGATTATCTGCATGGCTTCTCAGGAAATGGAGTGGGAAAGCAAAGATTATTCGTGGGGTTATATTTACCTTAATTTTCAAACTGTTTAGTTTAATTTCTCTGAAAGTAACACCTCTGAATTTCTTTAAGGCTTTGAGTAAACTGATTTAAATCCAAACATGAAGTCTTTCCAGGGTTAGAGAGATAGCAGTAGGGACGTGAGTGTACAGGACCGAGCTGGGGTCTAGGCCCATGCAATGATGAAACCTAAAGAATACAGCTATTTAGAGCAGATATGATTAATGTTCATGGAACCAAAAATGATAACATTCTTTAATTGTTGAGAAATGAGAACATTAATGTATTTTGTGTCTTAACCTGACAACATAGAGGAAACAACTACACACCACTTGGATCATAGTCTGTATTGATCTTAACAAGGGTAACTACCAAAAGGTAAAAGAGATCTAACATATTGCTTTCTAAATTAGATACTTAATTTAAAAGACCTCTTTTGAAAAGCTAGATCAAGAATAGAATTCTTAAACCCTACTTTCTCATAATCTACAGGAATAAAAAAACAAAAACAAAACTCATAATATGCCATAAAAGAACTTCCAAAATCTGAGTATTCTAAGCTTATTGTCATCCTCCACATAAACCACTGATTCTTGTAATGCTGAACTTTTTGAAGTAGTTAAGGTCATGAGGCTTTTTATGTGCTTCTACCTAAAATGCTCTTTGCCCATTTCCTCATTCAAGACTTATTTCAGATGTTATTTCTTGCAGTAAACTTTCCCAAATTCCCCCAATTTCTGTCTCTCTTATGTTATTGTATGCCACGTTTTTCATAATTATATGGGAACCCTGGTGGCCCATTCTAGGATCCTTCAAGCAGACTGTGATCACCTTAACGGCAGGTGTCATGCCTGACTCTGTATCTCAGACAACCAGAACACGACCTGACATGTACTGGGTCTTGATATATTTTGTTACGCAAATGAATGAATAAATGTTAGATTCTTCTATAAAACTGATGCCTTGAACTACACCACCCAATTATTAGAAGAGTTTCAGCGACAAGAGATTGAGAAAATATCTTGGGTATGAAAAATACAGATATTTGAAATAAGTATTTTTCTCATTAAATCATTCCCATCTATACAAAGTACCTATTTTTTCTTCTAAAATATATTATACGTATTTTGGAACTTGTTTCTAATGGCTAAAATGGTAGGTTTATTCGCTTATGGCACAAACTCACTATTTAAATGTGTGTTTCAGTGATTTGTAATAGTACACAGTCAGTTGGAACATAAACCACAACTAAAACAAGGCAAGAGATCCTATACTGTGGAAATAGCGGTAGGTGGTGAGAAGCTCATTATTGTACTTTGCTGTCTATGTCAGGTGCTAAAGCCTGAGTAGCTACATCATCTACGTTACCTAAAAAGGTAATGCCTTTTTGGCTGTTTAGCTCTATTTACACTTTCTCATTCATCTTTTACTTTTATCCCTTGTTTCTCTTTTTTGTTCCTTTGTCATCTGTTTTCTAACTCTGAGGATGTTCTAGTCTGCTTCCATACCTATCCAAATGATGCAACTATTTTATAAGCCCAGGAAAGGGCGCTGATGACTGTAATTAGATAGTGACAGTCCCTAAAACGTAACAGGCACAGAGCACTGCCTTGGAGGAAGGGCCTGGTGTTTACAGTCTGTTCTGATGTCCTTTCACCACTTCCCGGGTCCATTTCTATATAACTTAGGACAGAGCGAGGTTCGTACCAGGCAACCAAAAATGTGTCTAACTTCATTTATGGAAAAAAATTATCAAGGGTGTTCTTTTTTATGAATCATGGGAAAAGATCTGTCATCCATTGGAGTGCCTTCATTATCATCAACGAAAGCATTTAAATAACTATGGCTGCACGGCCCATAGGTTAGACATCTTTTCTAATCTCTATATCCTTTACAAAAAAGATACTGCTCAGGAACAAAGAATAAAAACTTATCTTGTCTGATAACCTAAATTAATAGCACGGTAGGCAAAAGGGCAAGTCCACGGGCAATAGTGAAATGAAATTTGAATCAGAAAGGAGCGTAGATTTTGCTGCTACTTAGGGACCGTGTCTTAAAGAATACAGAGAAACCTGTGAGAGCCGGAACTCAAAGGGACTACCTTATTTGTCTGGTTCTCAAAAGTTTTCGGCCCTTGACAGGGCACAGTTTTATCACTTTTCTATCCCTTACTTTGGTGGAAAATATGTGAATTTTCCTTCTCTGACAATTTTCCACCTATCACAGATTCTGGCTTTCACAGGTTTTACTGTATATAATTTTAATGGCTAAAAAAACCTCATTGCTGTAGAGTCAATTCAGACTCAGTGACCCCATAGGACAGAGTACTAGTGTTTCCAAGGATTGGCTGCTGGATTCGAACATTTGGTTAGCAGCTGTGGCTCTTCACTGCTTTAGCACCAGCTCCCCAGTGGCTAAACAGTGGGCAGGAATTTCCAAAACTTGCAGATAAAATGGAAGCCTCCCGGTGTGAATAAGGAACGGGTGACAGTAAAAGTAACTACGAAATCTGTGCTGTCCAATACAGCAGCCATATGTCTATTAAAATTTAAACTACAATTAAGTAAAATTAAGAATTCAGTTCCTCAGTTGCATTAGCGACATTTCAATTGTTCAGTGGCCACATGTACCTAGTGGTTACCATATAGGACAGCACAAGAGAACATTTCCATCATCAAGGAACGTTCCACTGGACAATATTGGACTAGACAGTAAACCATTACAATGGGGGGACTCTGAAGCTGTGTTACAATAATCGAGTGAATATTTGGAACATTCCACAGTTAGAAAAATCTTCTGCTGAAATGACTTACAGAGAGATGTCAGGTGAGAAGAAAGTAATAGATGGTGAGCCAGACCTCTTCAAACAACTAAGACTAATAGTTTTAATACATTTCTTAAGTATTTCTCTAGCATTTTTTTCAGTGAAATTACCAAATTTGATCTAATAATTTAAAGTGAGAAAACCATCTTCTCTGCTTATTGTGAATAATTATGTTTGCATAAAAAATAAATAACAACAGTGGGCAAACCCCAGATGTAAGGACTGGACTTTATTTTTCATTTGTTTCTTTGGTTAGCAGACATTTCAATACCTTCTTTGGTGGCTTGGGCTTTCTACTGTTTTCAAACAATACCAGCTTATCCAGGATATTAAACCATTCAAGGACAGTGTAAAAATTATTTGTTATTCCCTTTTTTAAATCTCTGATGACAGTGAAGAATCTAATGATGATTAGTTAAAACATATTGCTAAATACAGCTTACATCTTCATAAAATTTTATACTATTTTACCTGCATTCTGTGATGGTTAATGTTATGTGCCAACTTGGCTAGGCCATGATTCCTAGTATTTTGTAATTGTCCTCCCTTTTCTGATCTGATGTGATTGTCCTCCATTTTGTGGTATTGTGTAATTATCTTCCATTTTGTGTGCTATAAATCCCAAACTTCTGTATGTTAATGAGGCAGGATTAGTGTGGGGTGCATCTTGAGTCACATTCTTACTAAAGGGCATGACTCAAATCACAGCCTTACTCGATACATGCCCTTACTCAAGTCACAGCCTTACTCAAGCAGCTGATGTAAGGGGAGTTTCCTTGAGGGTGTGACCTACAGCCAGTATATATGGATGCTCTGGAAAAGTTCGCTCTTGCCCTGGATCCTGCATCCAGCTCTTCATCATCTGACCTCTGGTTCTTGGGTCTTGAGCTAGCAGCCTTTCATCTGACCTATTGATTCTGAGATTCACCAGTTTCTGCAGCCCTGTGAGACCAGTAGCCTGCCATCTGACCTGCCAATTTGGGATTCACCAGCTTCTGCAGCCCTATGAGGTAAACAGGCCTGCTGATTGTGGGTTTGTCAGCCCCAGCAACCATGTGAGTCAGGAGAAGCCTCCAGCCTAATGCCTGACTCATGGACTTAGGACTTGCCAGCTTCCATGACCCCATGAGCCATTTCCTTGAGATAAATCTCTCTATATATATATACATATATATATATGTGTGTGTGTGTATATATATATGTATGTGTGTGTGTGTCTCTATATATAGATACACATATACACTACACTGGTTTGGTTTCCCTAGAAAACCTAGCCTAAGACACATTCTCCAAGAAAATGATTATAAAAATTGTATTTATCTACCCTGAAAAATATCAGAAGTAACAATTTTGTTAGGAGAAAGTTCTTCGGTCTTGGGAAAAACAGACTTTATATTTATTCATTCTGTGACAAAATCACCTCACCTCTCTGTGCCTCGGTTTTTGTTTTTGTTTTTTCTTATGTGTTAAATGCTGCTTTGAACTAAATAAACAACCTCTTGGCAAGAAATACTGAACATATTGTGAACTTCCATAAGAACAAATAAATCAGTCTTAGAAGAAATAAAACTAGAATGCTGCTTAGAAGCAAGGATGATGAGATTCCAGCTCAGTGACTTTGGACACATCATCAGGAAAGACCAGTCGTTAGAGAAGGACATCAGGGTTGGTAAAGTAGAGGTTCAGTGAAAACAAAGGAAACTCTAAAAAGCCACAATGTACTCAAACATACCAATGGTCATGAAGAAGGCACAGGACCAGGCAACATTTTGTTCCGTTATATGTAAGATTCCCTTATGTATAACAACAGCAACTAACAACAACTCTGAAATGGCAATTTTAATGATATTCCCCACTTTCTGGCAGACATTACCAACTAATTATAATACTCTTTCCCATGGAGCTACGACATTACCTCAGAATTATTTTCAACATCTCCCTCTAAGAATCCACAGCCAATTAATTGGAATTTGCATAATCATTTTGCTAACTTCTTCTAAAATCCCTTATGTATATAATATTTTCTGAAATCTACAAAATGTGTTTTCTTTATCTAGTGAGAGGTAAGAACAAAAAGAAAAACCCTAGGTTCATTCTTAAAGAAATATCTCAAAGATATTTAATTTTGTGGACCTAAATGGATTTTGTCCCAAAAGATTAACCTTTTATGGATTATCTATGCTATCTACCAGGAGCCCTACTGGTGCAGTGGTTCAGTGCTCGGCTGCTAACCAAAAGGTCAGCAGTTAGAACCTACCAGCTGCTCCACAGGAGAAAGATGTGGCAGTCTGCTTCCACAAAGATTCACAGCCTTGGAAACCCTCTGGGACAGTTCGACTGTGTCCTATACGATTGTCATGAGTTGGCATCTACTCAACAGCAATGGGTTTGGGTTTGGGTTATGATGTCCAAAGAGCTGGTGTTTATCTAAGTCTTGGACAATGCATGTACTCAAAAAGTAGTGGGTGACATAATCACTTATTTGACGTACTTAGTCTTGCAAGATCTAGGTTGTTGGTCATAGATTGACTTCGCACTTCCATACTGAGTGTGGATCTCCTCTTCTGTACATTTACAGTCCTCATTTATTATTTACCACGATTCATATTTTATGGTATTGTAATTGTCCATTCATTCCTTTGTGTCTCAACATGCTCTGCTGGGAACAGATATAAAAGTGGGGTTGACCAGGTGCCATATTGTGCCTGTGCATGTGCAAAAGACAGAGAAAGTTACTGTGCGCCCAGAACAGGGAGGAATGTTTTTCTAATAAGGAGAAGAAACCGGGAGAGAGAGAATTCCCAGCCTCCTGTCAGAGAAATGTTCTGCGCCCAAGGCCTCTGGTTACATGGCCCAGTTGAGAAACATAGAGGCAGACTGTCCTCCTAACAGAGGTGTTCAGAGCTGTATTTCAAAGATCATTGTACAAACAGTCTACAAGTTGGAACGAGAGAGGCAGCAATCCCAGAAATGACCAGAGCATCACGTTAGAAAAGTGACACAAGGGAGATATTATTAAAACACCATAGGTTTAAATCACTGATTGACCATGAAAAAATGAGGAAATGTTGGGAAGAAGTCAAAGATTTACCATAAAGCAGAGTCTTCTTCACTCTAATTCATCACTTTATAGGACAAGTTTTCTGGGTTTTGGTTTTGAAATTGTCTTTCTATCTGATTTTCCAATATAGTTAAATTCTTATCCTTCTCCACCTACTCACATACAGAAAGAATTAACTCTCACTTTTTTGATTTCATTAACTCATTAGAACTATTATTAAAAGAATTAGCTCAGTAATGTTTAAAATGAGGCTTAGAGATGCACATAATTAAGAATAAAAACTGCAGATTTTTCCACTGTGAAGTGTTTCCTTTATCATAAATCAATTATTACTGAGGCCAAATTATTTAGTGATAAAATTAACACAAAATATCATCTGTTGGATTACCAAAAATTTAGGTGTTAGAGGGATTATTCAGAAAAATCTATGTGATTGATTTATAAATCAATTTATGGAAAGATACAGTATAGAAAACTTTAGAAAATTCTTTGAGCTCTATAATTCTGTATAACAGACCAGTATCAGCATTGACAAACTATGAATCAAGCCATGTATATGAACCCTCTTCTCCCACTCTTGCCTCAGTTGACCAGCCTGTCTAGGTGCCTGATGTTCTTTCACCTTGACTGCACTCATGGAGCATACAGAATCCCCAGTGACGTGGTCTTCCTCTCACAGCTTCTCGTTTCCTGCCCTCCACTTCCTTTCCTAGAGAATTAAGAAGTTACAGTCCGAATTCAGGGTGCTGGCTCTAGAGGAAGGCTTTCTCTCTCTGTCGGCTCTGGATGAAGGCCTTTGTCTCTTTGAGCTTCTGCTTCTGGGCAATCTTCATGTGGCTTGGCATCTTTCTTCCCCCATCTCCACTCATTTCTCTCTTCTTTTATTTCTTGTATGATGAAAAATGTGACTCAAGCAAGGGTGTGACTTAAGTAAGGTGGTAACACGAGTAAGGGCATGACTTGAAGACGTGGATCTAAATCTTAGCTCTACCTTAAGATGTATGATGTTTTCAAGGTGCTTAACAGTTTTAATCAGTTTGCTTATTTGAAGGTAGAGATAATAATACTTGCATGCCTTATGAGTTTGTTATGAAGTTTAAACTAAATTACATATATTTAACTTAAAGTTTGTCAGTTAAAATCCACCTAGTGGTGCCTTGGAAGAAAATCCTGGTGATCTACTTTTGAAAGGTCAAAACCAATAGAAACCCTATGGAGCACAGTTCTACTCTGATATAGACATGGATTGAATTGTGTCACCCAAAAAATACGTGTCAACTTGGCTAAGCCATGATGTAATTGTGATCTGATGTAATTGTCCTCCAGTTTGTGGTATTGTGTAATTATCCTCCATTTTATGTGTTATAAATCCTAAACCTTTATATGTTAATGAGGCAGGATTAGTGTGGGGTGTATCTTGAGTCACAGACTTCAGACTCAAGAGACAGCCTTCAAGTCATGCCCTTACTCATCGCCTTACTTAAGTCACACCCTTGCTTGAATCACACCTTTTATCTTACATGAGATAAAAAGAGAGAGAAGGAAGCAGAGGGGGAAGAGAGATGCCAAGCCACATGAAGATCACCCACTAGCAGAAACTCAAAGAGACAAGGACCTTCCTCCAGAACTAATAGAGAAAGCCTTCCCCTAGAGCTGGCGCCCCGAATTCAGACTTCTAGCCTCCTAAACTGCGAGAAAATAAATTTCTGTTTGTTAACGCCATCCACTTGTGCTATTTCTGCTACAGTAACACTAGATAACTAAGACAGACACACACTGGGTCGTCATGAGTTAGAACTGACTCAGTGGCCACTGGTCTTAATAGTAATAATAACGATTTAATAATATCAAAATAATAATATTTATACAAATATTAAAAATAGTAATTATTTGTATTATTATCCTCACTCCACTAGGATACTGACCTCTGGTAAATGACAGGCTTTATAATGTGAAAATTAATTCATAATAACATATTCTTGATTTTTAAGCCTGTATTATTGTAGTCCTACCAGGTAAATATTTGCATTGGAATAGTGCCTTTTTGTAGTCAATACTTAACCCAGGTTTTCCTATAATTGTCTTCTAAATTTTAGTAGGTATTATTACTCCAAAAAGTAAGGTTCCATAGCCAGACAAATTTTAAAAATGCTGGGTTAAGCAAAATTGAAAAGGATACTTTACTGTTGTAATTCTCCAAGTCTTTAAGATGATCATATATGCTGTATATGCTGTGAATATTTGAGAAGGCATCTGTGATGGTTAAAGGTGTATATCAACTAGGCTAGGCCATGATACTCAGTGGTCTGGCAAGTTATGATGTAGTTTGGCAGTTATGTAATGATGTAATTTGTCAGTTATGTAATGATGTAATCAACTCCATGTTGAGATCTGCTATGAGCAGCCAATCAGTTGAAAGTGAATTTCCTTAGGAATGTGGTCCGCCTCCAGTATATAAATGGATGTTCCAGCAAGGCTCTCACTCTGGATACTGCATCCAACTCATCATCATCTGAACTCTGGCTCTTGGGATTTGAGCTAGCAGCTTACCTGTCGATCTAGGGATGCACTGGTCTCTGCAGCCTCTGAACCAGAGGCCTGATGTCTGACCTGCCAATCTTGGGTTTGTCAGCCCTTGCAGCTGCATGAGTCAGGAGAAGCCTCCAGCCTGATGCCTGACCAATGACTTTGGACTTGCCAGCCTCTACAACAGGATGAGCCATTTCCTTGCAATAAATCTCTCTCTGTCTCTCCATATACATATAAAATCAAACCTGTTGCCATCAAGTTGATTCTGACTCATAGCCCTAAACGACAGAGTAGAACTTCCCCACGGGGTTTCCAGGAAGTGGCTGGTGCATTTAAACTGCTGAGCTTTTTGGTTAGCAGCCAAGCTCTTAACCACTGCACCACCAGTGCTCACATATATACATATACACATACACACATACACATATATACATATACACACACACACACGCACGTGTGTGTGTGTGTGTGTGTGTGTGTGTGCTTCACTGGTTTTGCATTTCTAGAGAACTCAGCCTAAGACAGCATCTTAAGAAACCAATTTGACCATAAGAGGGATTTCTAGACCTTGGGTGTGCTGATACATACTAGGAAAGTCCTACTACCTCAGGGTACCTTATTAGTAAGAATATGACACAATCAGCAGTAAGAGCTAGTCTTTCTGGCACACATTCTTTCACCCTTCTAGGTCAGTCCCCATATTGATTATCTGATGCATAGCCTGCAAACCACAAATATCCACATCAAGATTTCCTATAATATCTAAAGTCTGGATTTTATTAATATTGATTTGAGAAGGTATCTTGACTTTATTAATATTAGCATTTCCAAAATATCACTGAACCATATCCCCATTCCTTTTTTTCTCTGCAAAACTCCTTCAGATTTAGGATTTGCTTGGAAAGAATTTATACCTGTTCCTGTTTCTCTTCATCTCTTCACAAACTACCCCACTCTGTGCCTATATAAGATGCTAATTCTCATACAATTTCCCCTGCAATAAGCTTCTAATTATATCTAGATAATCAAGACCAATGCATGTGCACACTTCCTCAGCAGATGCATATAAAGAATTCAAATAACTAAAATCCTTAGATTGGAATTTACATGTTTTGCGTTAAACACTTTTCCAAAATAAAAGTGGTAGCCAGTAGCAACCTCAGTGCCAAGTAATGTACATGCTGCTCTCCAGCTGAGGACGAAAATGTGATTACCTACAATGAACAAAAATAGAAGAAGAGTGGGTGGAATTACAATTATGGACAATCACCACATGGCTGCTTTGCAATCTGGGAGCTTTGCAACGAGAGGTAATCACGTGACGGTAAAGAGTCGACCCTGGAAAGCCTGGGCTCACGTGGGAAAAACACTTTATATGGAGTCACAAGAACAAAACTAATGCAAACAAGAAAAAATGGGGATGGGGATTCAGTATCTAAGTCAGTTCATTATCTAAAAAAATCAATATTCTTTCACTATTATCCAGGTCAATTTAAAATAATCAAAGCTTAAAGGAAATATTTCCTAGTAACTGTGCTAATAACAAGTATGGTTAGTTTTCTCTCTCCTTTCATTGTAGCTATATTCTGGGGGTACAAATAGTTTGTACTGAAATAGAAAATAATTTTATATATAGCAAAAAGGTAACATTTTGGGGCTGTAAATATTCACATGCATTGTCTCGTTTACAAAAAGAATTTCTGTAATTTTATCGGCTGAAGCATAAACAGGATAGAACTTTTCTGGGGCCACAAAAACAATGCAAGGCTAGAGCCAGGATTCAAACCCAGATCTCTGTGATTTCAGGGCCTGAGCTCTTTACTGACTAAACCACTATGCTGTAGTCCTCTTCTGCATGAATCATGAGCAAGCAGACTTCATGATCTGCTGAATGTGCCTACAGCGATTCTACACTTGGGCTTATATGATCAATCTTCCCTCACGAGTATTCACAAACATTCCTTGAAGGCTAATTCTCGTATTTCCTGATAGGAGTAGAGTAGATATGGAAGTCTACTGTGATAGCTTCTCGGTCACAGCCACTCGCATAGGATCCACACTGTGTTTCTTACCAGTATTCCATTCCTGGTATGCAGAAGCATTGAACTGAAACGCTGAGAGATACTGCTTGTGTCTAGAAGTATGAATGTAGCCTGACCTGATTTGTGGAACTGTCAAAATCTGTAACAGAACTTTGCCTTCACTTAACATGTCTGCTAGAGGCTATTTTTAAAACTGAATGATATGAGATTGAGAAATAGGTCAGTCTGCTTTATCCATTTTATATTAAGGATTTCACAATTAGAGCATCTACCTCCCAATTCTAGAATCATTATAAAAGAATATTAGGGACTGAAATTACTTATAGAATATATAGTCAACCCCTTTCATACGTAGATAAGAAAGACACCACCATAGCAGATTGGTCTCCTCAGACAACCTTCCCCATAGAAAACACAACTCTATTTATTTATATCCACATTCAGAATTATTTTTGAACAATTGAATATTCTTTATTTGGATCTGCAGAGATTTTTAGTAAGCATGAATCTGATAGAATACTCTCTAGTCAACAAATAAGGCCTCAATCAGATTTTTCTTGAAAATAAGAATGTGCTTTTATTTCTCTTTATTATTAGATATTCTTCCCTTTGTCTGAAATAGGCAGATTCTCATTCCCTTTATCCAATTTCCAACTATTGAGCACGTCACTGAATGCAATGTTAGGTTTATAGATCTTGGTGTACTCTTTTACCCATGGAATCCCTGTGTGATACAAATGGTTAACAGGCTTGGCCACTAACCAAAAGGTTGGAGAGTCAGGTCCACCCAGAGGTGTCTTGGAAGAAAGACTTGGCAATCTACTTCCAAAAATCAGCCACTGAAAACCCTACTGAGCACAGTTCTACTCTGACACATACGGGGTCGCCATGAATGGGAGTTAACTTGATGCCAACTGTTTTGCTTTTTTTTTTTTTTTTACTCTTGTATCATTTTATAAACGCGTTTCTGAGTTCCCAAGTAAGTTACATTTGCATTATCTTCTTCCCCTGAAATTTTTTAAAATCCAATTAATAAACTAAACAGTTAGGAACAAGATTCATTCCCAGAATTTATTCAACTACATACAACTCTGTCATATGAATTTTTCCTATTAAAATCTATAAGCATAATTTTAAAATATACGTCATTTTCAAAGACTAATAAAGAGTTGTATTATACATTAAACCTTAAACCAAAAATATCCCCTGAAGTTTTCTCAAAACCAAACAGTAGTTTGACTTAACTAGTAAAGAATATCTGCCTGAGCATTGAGCTCCTTTAAAATCATCTATCCATATGGAATCAAACTGACAACTGTAGAGGAGAGATTAGATGGGAAACTGTGGGGGCAGTGAGCGTATGTTAATGCAGGAGGAACAACTCTAAAAAGGAGGGTGAAGAGGGTTTCACAATTCGCAGAATAGACTGAATTGTACATGTAGAAACTGTGGAACTGGTTTATGTTCTTCTGTGAACATTCTCAACAATAACAACAAAAATAAATTAAATTATAGGAAGAAAACAATTAAAATAATCATAGAGTACTTGAGGGAAAGTAATAAAAAAGAATAAATTCTATGGCTAATAATCAGAAATCCAAGACTTCAGTCATAGATTTATATAATTCTGGTCAAATGGTCATTTTCGGTGTGGCATGTTTATCTATAACCTAGAGCTAAGAACACCTGCCCCTCTTACCTCGAGTGGTTGATTTGAGATTAAACGCAACAATGAGTGTGAGATTGCTTTGTTAGCTGTTAGTCACTACCAATTAAGTTATTCATTTATTCATGCGTTCATTTATCCAACATTTGTGAGTTCCTACCTTGTGCCAGGCACTGCTAAATACAGGGACGCACAGAGGTGCTTAAAGAGATATGGACCCTGCCCCTGTGGATCTTAGGCCTAGTTGGGGAGAAAGCCATAAGCCAAAATACACAGAAACAAATATATAATTCAAATGACAGTAGGTTGAAGGGAAAGACCAGGATACTGTGAAAAAGAGTAAGAGTGGAGACCTATTTTAGATTGAGGAAAAGTCTCTTTTACGTAATAACATTTAAACGAGGATGATTAGGAGATACCCACACAAGGAGTGGAGGGGAAAGCACTAAGTATAAACCCAAAACCAAACCCATTGCCATCAGGTCGACTCCCACTGATAGAGGCTCTATAGAACAGAGGAGAATTGTCCTACAGAGTTTCCAAGGCTGTAAATCTTTACAGAAGCACACTGCCACATCTTTCTTCCGCAGAGCAGCTGGTAGGTTCGAACCACTGACCTTTTGGTTAGCAGCCAAGTGTTTAACCACTGTGCCACCAGCCCTCCTTTACCCCAAGTATAGGACATACTATATATAATGCCTTAAGAAAGAAAATAATTTTGAATTTTGAAGGAAGAAAAAGCCAGGATAAGAGAATGGTGTAAGCTGATGTTGGAAAGATAGGCAGGAGCCAGAGTGCCTAAGAAATTACCGTATTTTTACGCAAATGAAGTGCACCTTCTGCATTTGTTTGCCAATGGCACCCTCCTCCAATTTTCTGTAGAAAAATCAGCATAGCGCATTTACAGAAACAACCTTGCAGGGGAGGGCACCATTGGCAAACAAACTTAGAAGGCACATGTTATTTGCGTAAAAATACAGTATACTTCTTGTTAAAGATTTTGGTTCATATTCTAAGGGCAATAGAAAGCAATGAATTGATACAATATGAACAATGTCTGTAAAGACGCACTTCAGCTTCTGTGTGGAGTATATCTGAGATCTACTTCTGTGGTAAAACAGACAACAATGGATGATAAATTCAAAATTGTCACAGAGTGAGGGAGAAAAAGATGTCAATAAGAATGGCATTTTATTTCTTGATTGAGAAATAGCTAGATGGAGGCGCCATGTGCTGCAGTGGGAATGCTGAGGGGCAGTGGCAGGTTTGGGCAAATCAGGAATCAAGAGTTCATTTGGCAACTTGCTAAGATTGAAATTTATATTATTACAATGCACAAAGTTAAACAGATGAAACTAGAGCAAAAAAAATATGGTTAATCTATTGTGGGCCTATTAAAAAAAAAAAAAAAAAAAGACTCCCATTTTATGTGAGTTGAGTTGCTCCAAATAAGTTTGCACATATTTAATACAAGTCAACGTTTTCAATCAGTATTTTTATTTCAGTATAGCTTGGTTAGTATTATAAGATGCATCCCACTAAGCTTGACTATTTGCATATTTCGTCACAGAAATATAAACATATTTGATTACAGGGTACTGCCGCAGACGTTGCTGGCTATGTTATATACGATATGTACACCTTATTGCCTTTCTAAAATCTTAAAAATTTAAAATTCAGAAGCATATCTGCCCTCAAGGATTTCAGATAAGAGATTGTGGGCCTATAATAATATACACTTTCTTGACCATCAACTGATCGTTAGTTAACTGAATTATCCAACGTATTGACAATGACGTGAAAATTGTTGCATCTATTTGTATTGCATTTTTCAGATAAATTTTGGAGCAAGCAACTCAGGTAAACAATTAAGTAGTCAACTATCCTAATCTCAATGATAAAAACGAAATTTTGAAAAATTCTGAAGTTCTATTTGTTTTTGTTTGTTTATTTTTAAGATTAAAAGGATCCAAAACTCTACCAAGTGATGAAAAAAGGAAAAGTCTAATTGTTGGTCCTTCCTTGATTTATTTGATTTTGGTTTTGTTTACAGAGAGAAGCATATCCATAGGACTTGCAGCTTAACTGTGTCCCTGTAACCCATGTGTCCCCACTGTTAGAGAGACTGGAGCTTGGAGTGGAGGGAACTTAGTAATAATGTAGGCCTTCCTTCTGCTTGGAAAAGAGTAAGAACTACTACTGTGTTCCCTGAAGGAGAAAAAGCACAAAATTCTATCCATGTACTTGGAGTGAAGGAATCAAACTTTCATATCAGTTTGACTTAGGAATGATCTCAGGTCTCTGTCCAACAGGGAATGCTGCCAGTCCCTCAACAACAGGTAAAGGGACAATCAAGCATAAGCATGCTGCTATAATGCACATGTATACAGAGGCCAGAAGCCAGAAGAATAAGGACCCACCCTCCAATACCATGGTGAGACAAACGTCTGAATGCTTCAGCCAGCGGGATGCTGTGTCTGCCCTCTAGCTACCCAGAGAGGGCAGAATCTAGAAACTAGACACCATCACCAGGGGCCTGCTGTCAGTTCTAGCCCTAGAAAATTATAGACATGTTAGAAGGAAGGTAATAATGGCAGTAATTATTATTATTTTCATATTAATAACTAATTAGTATTAATTTTAGTACATACTAAATGTCAGGCCTTTAACTAGATACTTAACAGGAATAATCTTGCAAATGCTTTTAACAAGCTTGCAAAATAGACATTATTCTCAATTTACACATGCAGAATTACATGCACAGATTAAATAACTTGTCCAAGGACGCACAGCTAGTAAGAACTGAAAGGGGAATTCCAACCCTTCGGAGCCCACACGGTGGTCCAAGATTTAAAACCAAGTCTCTCCCCAAAATAACAGCAACTAACATTTGTGTGGCATTTGACAGTGTAAAATACATTCACTTTTCTAATTCTGAAAACAACGTTTTGAAATGGAAAAAGCATTTTTCCAGACGAGAAATGGATACCCAGAGAAGATGAATGTTTTCCCTTAAGCCATATGTGATGGTTAAGATTTGTGTCAACTTGGCTGGGCCATGATTCTCAGTGGTTTGGCACTTATGATGTAGTTTAGCAGTCATACGATGTTGTGATCACTTCCATGATGAGACTGCATACAATGTCATCATCTCCATGATGGGATCTGCTGTGAGTAGCTAATCAGTTGAAAGGGAGTTTCCTTGGGCATGTGGCCTGCATCGAACGTAAGTGTACATTCTGGCAAGGCTTGTGGGCTTTTGCTCCTGCTGGATCCTGCAGCTGGCTGCTGTTCATCTGACCTCTTAATTCTTGGGACTTGAGCTAGCAGCTTACCTGCAGCCTTACCTGCCAATCTTGGGATTCGTGGATCTTTTCGAAGCCTGTGAGCAAGAGCCCTGCTCTCTGACCTGCCAATCTTGGGTTTGCCAGCCCCTGCAGCTATGTGAATCAGGAGAAACCTCTATCCTGACCCACCGACTTGGGATGTTCCAACCTCTTCGACCACTTGAGCCATTTCTTTAATATAAATCTCTCTATATATTTATATGCTTTACTGGTTTTGCTTCTCTAGAGAACCCAGTCTAAGTCAGCATCCAGCTGGAGAGTGGTAGATCCAGGACAAAGAAGCAGAGCTTTGGCTCTAAACTGAGCCATCTTCTGCTACTCCATGTGGTTCCTCAGGTCCAAAGATTTAGAACTGAAAATCAGAACTCCATTGTCACCTTCTTTTGTTGCAAACCTGAGAGTTTGAGTCTTATAGAAGATGAGGACCAGAAACATGACCTGTGTGATAAAACAGTCTTTGTTTGTTTGTTTAAACCAGTCCAAACTTTATTCACTGTGAGTTCACATATCCCTTCTGGTTCTTTGCTGGCTTTTTTTGGTACCAGTTCAACAATTGCAAAATTTAAAGTCTCTCAATTATATGGGAATTATTGGTTAGCATCTGCCTTCACGAGACCCACATTATTTCTCTTTTACAGGAGATTTTATAGGTATGCAATATATAAAATAAATGCCTACAAATACATAGTCAATTTAGACCTCCAAATAAGTGGAAGCAATGCATAAAATCAAAATAAGAAAATATTGAAAGGAGAAATTACAATAGTTCACTTTGTGTCAGAAATGGTGAACTGCCTCTTCTCCACACACTCATCCCCAGCTCCCAAATCAAGACTTGAACGGGCAAAGGGGTAAGGGGAGAAGGAGATAGAGCCTTAATCCAGACAGTGTGGGAAGCATTCTCTTAGATTTCAAGTTCCTTTTAATTTTTTTCTCTCTAGTTTGGGCTAAGACTGCCCCCTGCCTTAAGAAATTTTCATTCCAAAAATTAGAAGGGCAGAGTGGAGGCCTGAGGAAAGGAAGAAAAGAGTAGAGAGCTGTGCTGTATGGAGGTTAAAAGGCACAGACAAGCTTCAAAGTTCCTTCCAGGTTCTCTGACCCAACTCAGTTCACCAACTCAGGAGCGTTCTCTAGAAAAATAGATCATGCATTGTATGTGCCGCTCCTTCTACACAGAACACATTTCTCCCACTCTATTCATTTTTCAAGATTCAACTTACGTTACACTCTCTGGGAAATCTTCTCTTACCCTTCTCTGTCATGGTGAACGTCCCTCCCAAATATGCCCATTGCACCCTATTTAAATATCAATCTTCTTTTAAATACACTGTATTACAGAGTTACCTGCTTGAGGGCAGGAACTACATCACATTGTTTCTCTATGATCTAGTATAATCATAAATCATGGGATATTTTTTACAATACTTTATTTTTATTTCCTATTTTCCCTTTTAACCTCAGTTAGAAAAGAATTTCTCTTCCCCTGGATGAAAACCCTGTCAAGGACTAGAACTTGTCTGCTTACTCTTAGACCATCACATAAGGACTATTTCAGTTTATGAATTAAAATGCCCTGTCCAGTGCAATAATCAAAACTTTGAACATGATTTGGAGTTAAATCGCCTGTCTTCTTGCAGTTAAACCTGAAATTAGGCAGAGTATCTGCCTTCTAGAAACGGAGTATAGACAGCTTTTTCTCTTTCTCTTTACTTCCACCCTCAATTTACTGTCTACAGTTTCTGGATCCTCTGGAATTTGAATGTGGAGAAGAAGAAATAGTCTGTCCAGAAAGTTTAACTTGACTGCTACCTTCATAAACAGGCTTTATATTCTCTCGGCATAGTGTTGTTAAAGCTATTTTTTCTCTCATAGGTGATTTCTTGGATTCTTGGACCCACTTCTGCTGGAGCTCCTCCAACTGCTTCTCCTCACCTGGCTGCACCCACTCCAGTTCTCCCCTTCTTCAGTTTCTGGTTATCTGGTGGTCACTGCATAGACATCCTCTTTGTTGGGGTCTCCCCTTCTCTGGTAGAAATATTTTTTGGCAGAATCCCTTTTAAATTGATACTGGGCTGGCATTTCTACCACATGTTCACCATTGGAAGAAAGTGGAGTTACTTCCAAATGCAGCACCAACTCCTTCCTTCTCTCTGCTCTGCCACCTTAGACTGCTAGTCTTGCCAGATTCCTCAGCTGTGCATGTCCGTTATCTGTCAGTTCCTCCCCCATAACACCTGGAGACACATGTCAAGCTCACCTTCAGATCACAGATTTTGAAATTAGCCATCCTCCACTACCACCTATACTAAAAAAAAAAAAAAAAAAACTTCAAAAGCTCTTTCATTCAATATCCACTCTTGATAATTGCATGTCCTTAAAATGGGTGACAAATCCCAAATGTCATGAAACTACATCTTGGTATTTTTTTATTTTTAATTCCCTTTGAAGCCTGGCTTCTAAATTTGGAATTTAAATATTGTATGGTTCAGTGGTAGAGTTCTCGCCTTCTATGTGGTAGATCTGGGTTCAATTCCTGGCCAGTGGACCTCATGAGCAACCACTGCTAGTCTGTCTGTGGAGGCTTGCCTGTTGCTATGACGCTCAGCAGGTTTCAGCTGAGCTTCCCGACTAAAGTGGACTAGGAAGAAAGGCCTGTCAATCTACTTCCACAGTATCAGCCAATGAAAACCATATGGTTCAAGAAGATGTCAAACAGATCATGCAGATGGCTGAGGACCAGGTAGAGCTGTGTTGGGCTGCACATGGAGTCACCATGAGTTGGTTGCTGACTCAATGGTGGCTAACAACAACACCATCAATAATCCCAGTGCCTCTGTCAAACCTCCAACTCATCCTGTCCACCAACAGAGTGCATGGCACGTGGTAGGCACTACACATTTTTAAATGAAAAGCAGACGATTTCATAACACTCTTTAGGGCATATTAACTGTCACTTCTATATTTTCTAGACAGGGTCTTCTAGATTTAGTACTTTTTACTGAGTTAATTAACAAGATCCATATCCTATTACAATAAACCTCTTGGCAAAGGCATCGAACAGTCACTATATTATTTTAATAACCACCATCTTTTCTTACAACTTATCTGCCAGCAGAGCCAATGCTACAAATCTTGCTTCCTTTTCTAAGTGCTGACTGTGCAGCTTCCTTACATAGAGCTTGCTCCTCCCTAAATCAGGGTCCAGAGACGGAATGTGTAAAGGATACGCAGTGGGGATTGGGGTTGAGAAGACTGATCAGATGACAACTTTTGGATTTAAATGTGCCCAGCTGTCTTAGGTTCCTAGGACTGCCATGACAAAAAACCACAATGTAGGTGACTTTTAAGAACAGAAATTTATTTTCTATCCGTTCTGGAGGCTAGAAGATCAAATTAGGAGTGTTGGCAAAACCATTCTCCCTCCCCCAGGAGAATATTCTTTTTTAATCTCCTCCAGCTTCTCATAACCCTGGGCATTTCCTGGAGTTCCTTGGCTTATAGGTGTATCTTCACATGGTGTCTTCTCACTGTGTGACTTTCTCTTTGTGTCTGGTCTCCCCTTTTAGAAGACGCTACTCAGAAGGGAGTAGGACTAGGACCCATCATACTCCAATGACTTAACTGACAATATCTTCAAAGAAAGAACCTATTTTTTTCCTGAGAATATGTGCTCAGAGCATTCTAATAATTATAATTGAACTGAATTGTCAACTTTTTTGTAATTAGTTGTAAAAAAGTTATGCGAATATGAAGCACACAGGAGATGCCTGAGCTGGAGATACAAGTTTATGCATCATCATGAAGATGAGACTAAAATCCACGAGAGCTGATGAGCACTCTAACGGAGAGCAATTAGTGAACAAAAGAAAAAAAGTCACCACAAATGCATATACAACACTTTGAGATAGGTACTGTCATATTATTCCCCTATTACAAGGTGCAGAGACTAAAACTTAGTAAAGGGTTTTAGGGGTACTTGCTCAAAGGTTATACAGTTACTAAGAAACCTAAGGCTCCCAGGCTCTAAATCAAAGTACGAACTCCAAGTTCCAGTTGAGCAAACATCAAACAAGCAAACAAATCAACAAACCAGGTCGAATTTCCATCCTTTGGCCTCCTGATTGCATTTTTCTCATATAGCTTTATTACAATTTACCTAAAATTTCTTGGGCATGACAGGTCATTTATTTAGTGTATTTTGTAAACTTAAAAATCAATACATTATAGAAGGTTGACTCATTTGGTTTCAAACAGTCATCCAAGGAAAAACCCTGTTTATTAATTCATTACAAAGTGAAGACACTGGCTTCCTGCAGTGCCAGCATATGTGGCCTTCTGGGCATCACTTTATACAGCTGCCACTGTGTTAACCATGAAATCAGAAGACTTCAATTGCCATTGCATACCTTTTACTATTATTTAACAAATACAGAGTGAGTACTGATTTGTGTGTGGTGAAAGCTGAATAACTCATCCTTAAAATTTCAAATCAATCTAATTTATGTTTAATACATGGCTGTGGGTACACATATTTTGTGCTTATTTCTCAAATAAAATTATCAGCAAAAATAATAAGTGTCAGTGGAATTTTTTGTTTTATTCATGAAAGTTAATAAGACTCAGAAAAGATTTTGAAAGATCAACCATGATTTTAATTTAAATATTTCATTCCCATCCAATTCCATAACTCAGCTTAATATAAATGTGGTTTTACAGGCAAAACTTTTTGAATCAGAATTTGAAGAAAGCTCTGCAAAAATATTCTTCACTTTTCTTGGGAGATGTGCCACAATCACAGTCCCGACAACTCTCCATAATGTAGAAACAGGCCACCTCATGGGTATAAGATGATGAAGATACATTACCTTATTGACAGTTCAGGGATTAAATAGAATTACATTAATGGGACTCTAGAATATACAATGCTTCCTAGAATAGGTTAGAAAAATCCATTTCCCATATTATCAAAACTATAAGACTTAAATATTTACAGTCAGAGTTTTACGTGGATTACAAAAGCTCCAGAAACTGAAAATCTGGTTTTTGATCCAGTAACTTTCAAAGGATGGCAACTACTACAGCAAAATATGAGCATTTTGGCCCCAAAAGAAGACTGGAATACATTACTAAGTATGAATAGATCATATGGGTATATCCAGTAACCTAGTCACAAAGTCGGCATATTTTCTAATGCAATCCAGGAGACTCAGTCTGAACTCTGTAAAATGCATACGCACAGGAACAAATGTATCACACTTGAAGCACAATGCATTATTCACAAACACACCCCAAGCATTTCTTACGGATTTATGGAGTAATTTTTATGGAAAAATATATACATCTCAACATTTCCATGCCACTCCAACTATGTAAGACTCATACTATTCTAACCAATACCCTCTAAAAGTAAACATAAAAAATAAAGTAAAATCTATGTAGCTTACAGTAAAATAAAATAAAGTGATTTTAAGAAAGTTGAATTCACACTTAATAGGTAATCAGGGCTTTTTGATATGACATGATTGCTAAGCTTATAAAATTATAGAAAGTCATTTGCAAATATTGAAAGACTTAATATTTATAATTTTCATTATCTCCCAAATAAGAAAAAAAGTATATCTACTTAAGAAATTTTGGTGGTAAACTTAAGTGGGCCAAAATAATGAACAAAGAGAATTAAGTTCCTCTGACTCAAGGTTATACAATGTGATTCAATGGCTAGTGAGTTGGGTTTAATTTTGTTTTTGCAGCAGGAATGATGGATTCTCAGGGAATTTCAACCTTGAACATAACAGTACACTCAACACAAAAGGAATATATTTATATCACCTCATCTGAAATTCCTGTACATATCATTTGCCCCACTAAATGAAACCATTTTTGTTTCATATTTTTAGAATCACTGTACATAGAAGTTAAACCTTAAACTTTTAAAAGATTTTTTCTCTTATCTTTAAAGAAGACAGCAAAAAAAAAAAAAAAAAGATGAGATGAGCTAAAGATGCATCTAGAGTGCCTATAACTCAGCTGAATGTTCATGGATTGTTGCTTCTTATTATTTAGGTAAAGAAACATCGCCTGATACTCAGTTCTTTGATATAAGAAGAATCTATAAAGGGAGGTAGTGGATTTCTTGCTCTGAAGCTTTCTGAATACAATATTTTTCTTTGCTTGTGACTGTGAACAAATGGCCTTGTCAATAGACAGGGAAATTACTGGATCCGGCTCTGAAGTAATGAGAAAATTCCATAGCCAATTGACAACAACTATGTTATTATTCTATCATCACAAGTGATTCCAGATGCTCTTTCATGGCTCTGTTAGAGCTAGCATCCCATTTTAAACAGGAAATAATTCAGTTATTATAGATGTTTTGGTTTAAAAAGCTATCTACTAATAGATGCTGAAACCACCAAGAGGAACCACTGTTTGGTGCAGGTTATGTTTGTTTTATTTCCCAGAATTATATCTATAGCATGAGATCAGCCCTGAAAATTGCTATCCCACCGCTAAAAGAAAAAAACACACACACATAATAGAATAGGTAACAGGTGTATCTACCTATTTGGTAACCATTTTTGTGGTTGATTTCATGTGAGCAATGCTACCGGGAATAAAAATGAAGCAAGTGGAAAAGCCAGATTACCTTGATTTTGAAACATAAATACCCAAATCCATATGTCATGTAGAGCCAACATACTGGGCTTTATGATCCCATTTGTTCAGAGTCCATTGCTTTGTGGAGGAAAAAAACATAATGATTAGTTTCATATATTTACAGCATCTTTTTGTCTACAAGATTTGAAAAAAAATAGGGGATTTGAGTGAAATTTGAGTCAAATAGGGGATAACGCAAGTGTCTCACCATTGTATGAGCAAGAAGGTAGCAAATCCAGGGATGGCTAATCCTACTATAGAGCTATAGGACACCAGGGATGGGGAAATAGTTTAGTCAACCCCAATATTTTGTTATCGCTAGTTGCTGTTGAGCCGATTTCAACTCATGGCAACCCGATGTGAGCAAAGTACAACTGCTCCATAGGGTTTCAAGGCTCTCGTCTATTGGAAGCTAGTAGTCGAGCAATTAACCACTTCCACCACCCGGGACTCTGCCCAATAATTCCTGATGGAACCTAAAAAAGAAATGTTTCAAAAGAGAGGCATTAACTTGATAGGAAGTAAAGAGTTTTGTTTTATATTTGCATAAAAGTTGATTCTGTGTTGAGGATGAAAAGGAAGAAATGAGTCGCTATATCTGAACTGTGCAGAAGAGAGATTTCTAGAGATTTTGAGTGGGATCTAGAGCTCCAGGAATCCAGGGTGCCCATAGTGTGTGTGCCGTGGGCATTGCCAACTCAAGAACTAAATCTGAGCATTATAACTTAGGAATTCCTGGGTGGTGCAAATAGTTAATGCACTAGGCTGCTAACCAAGAGGTTGAAGGCTTGAGTTCACCCAGAGTCACCTTGGAAGAAAGGTCTGGCAACCTGTTTCCAAAAAATCAGCCCTTGAAAACCCTCTGGAACACAGTTCTCTGACACACATGTGTAGTCACTGAGAGTCAGAATCAACTCCACGGCAACTGGAAATTGTAATATAAGTGGCACTGGAAAGGCCTTCCCCCAAATTATCCCACAGAAGCCTGACTCTAATATTTTAAGTTCCAGCAGTACAAATCCATTCTCTGCTACTCACTTGTTATGTGACCTTGGGCAAGAGATCTAACTTCTTCAACCCACCAATGCTAAGAAGATGGAATGAAATACTGCATTTGAAGCAGTCAAGAGTACCTGGCATATTGCTAAGTGTATTAATAAATGTATTAATGAAAGATGTAGTTAAGAGCTGCTTTCTGTAGAATGAGTCTCTGAAGCAATCAGTTTTGCTAGGGGCAAGGTTAGAGTGAGAGGGCAAACTCACAGACCAAGACAAGCAGGCTGACCCCAAGAGCCAGGTGAGGGGAACAACCAGAGTGGAGGAAGCTTGAACAGACAGAGCAGCAAGAGGAAATTAAGGGACTTAAGAGGGGCCAAAATAAATAAATAAGGATAAAACATCTTGGAAAAGCTAGGAGTATGAAAAAGAAAGGCTGAAAAAGGAAACTAATGTTATCCCAGTCATCTAGTGCTGCTATAACAAAAATACCACAAGTGGATGGCTTTAACAAAGAGAAGTTTATTCTCTCACCGTCTTGTAGGCTGCAAGTCCAAATTCAGGATGTCAGCTCCAGGGGAAGGTTTTCTCTCTCTGTCATCTCTGAAGGAAGGTCTTTTTTGTCAATCTTCCCCTGGACTAGGAGCTTTTCCATGCAGAAACCCGGGATCCAAAGGACGCACTCTGCTCCGGGTGCTTCTTTCTTGATGGTATGAGGTCCCCCACTCTCTGCTTGCTTCCCTTTCCTTTTATCTCTTAAGAGATAAAAGGTGGTGTAGGTCACACCCCAGGGAAACTCCCTTTACATTGGATCAGGGATGTGACCTGGGTAAGGGTGTTACAATCCCACCCTAATCCTCTTTAACATAAAATGACAATCACAAAATGGAGGACAACCACACAATACTGGGAATCATGGCCTAGCCAAATTAATACACACATTTTTTGGAGGAATTCAATCCATGACAAATGTTATATTTGATCTCATAGAAATTAATCTTCTCTATGAAAAATGTGTCATAAGTTAAAAGACAAGCAAAAGTGATTTAAAAAAAAAGGTTCTGTCTTCCTAATTTTATCACAGAGTTTAAAAATCAGTTAGGAAAAAACATATACC
Organism: Dugong dugon; assembly: GCA_030035585.1. NCBI lineage: Eukaryota > Metazoa > Chordata > Mammalia > Sirenia > Dugongidae > Dugong > Dugong dugon. The sequence goes on along the minus strand of CM057463.1, from coordinate 191,312,546 downwards.
TGAAAGAAAAATTGTTAAATCCATAATTCAGAGTTGTTGTTAGGTGCCGTCAAGTCGGTTCCGACTCATAGCGACCCTATGTACAACAGAACGAAACACTGCCCGGTCCTGTGCCATTCTCACAATCGTTATGCTTGAACCCATTGTTGCAGCCACTGTGTCAATCCGTCTCATTGAGGGTCTTCCTCTTTTTGGCTGACTCTCTATTTTACCAAGCATGATGCCTATCCTTCTTCAGGGACTGGTCCCTCCTGATAACATGTCCAAATTATGTGAGATGAAGTCTCGCCATCCTTGTTTCTAAGGATCATTCTGGCTGTACTTCTTCCAAGACAGATTTATTTGTTCCTCTGGAAGTCCACGGTTTATTCAATATTCTTCCCCAACAACATAATTCAAAGGTGTCGATTCTTTTTTGGTCTTCCTTATTCATTGTCCAGCTTTCCCATGCATATGGAGAATTGAAAATACCATGGCTGGGGTCAGGCACATTTTAGTCCTTAAAGTGACATCTTCGCGTTTAAATACTTTAAAGAGGTCTTTCGCAGCAGATTTATCCAATGCAATTCGTAGTTTGATTTCTTGACTGCTGCTTCCATGGACGTTGATTGTGGATCCAAGTAAAATGAAATAATTGACAACTTTAACATTTTCTCCAATAGTCATGATGTTGGTTATTGGTCCAGTTGTGTGGATTTTTGTTTTCTTTATGTTGAAGTGTAATCCATACTCAAGGCTTTGATGAACTCTTTGATCTTCATCAGTAAATGCTTCAAGTCCTCTTCACTTTCAGCAAGCAAGGCTGTGTCATCTGCATAAGGCAGGTTGTCAATGAGTCTTCCTCCAATCCTGATGCCTCATTCTTCTTCATATAGTCCAGCTTGTCAGATTATTTGCTCAGCATACAGTTTGAATAAATATTATGAAAGGATACAACCCTGACACACATCTTTCTTGACTTTAAACCCTGCAGTATTCCCTTGTTCTGCTCGAATGACTCCTCTTGGTCTATGTACAGGTGCCTCATGAGCACAATTAAACATTCTGGAATTCCCATTCTTCTCAATAGTATCCATACTTTGTTATGATCCACAAAGTGGAATGCCTTTGCGTAGTCAATAAAACACAGGTAAACATCTTTCTGGTATTCTCTGCTTTCAGCCAGGATCCATCTGACATCAGCAATGATATCCTGTGTTCCACATCCTCTTCTTAATCTGGCTTGAATTTCTGGCAGTTCCCTGTTGATGTACTGCTGCAACCACTTTTGGATGATCTTCAGCAAAATTTTACTTGTGTGTGATATTAATGATATTGTTTGATAATTTCCATATTCTGTTGGATCACTTTTCTTTGGAATGGGTAGAAATACAGAGCTCTTCCAGTTGTTGGTCAGATAGCTGTCTTCCAAATTTCTTGGCATAGACTAGTGAGCACTTCCAGTGTTGCATCCATTTGTTGAAACATCTCAATTGGTGTTCCATCCATTCCTAGAGCCTTGTTTTTCAACAGTGCCTTCAGCGCAGCTTGGACTTCTTCCTTCAGTGCCATTGGTTCCTGATCATATGCTGCCTCCTGAAATGGTTGAATGTACTTTTAGTTAAGTACAGTGACTCTGTGTATTCCTTCCATCTTCTTTTGATGCTTCCTGCTTTATTTAATATTTTCTCCATAGAATCTTTCAATATTGCAACTTGAGGCTTGATTTTTTTCTTCAGTTTTTTCAGCTTGAGAAATGCTGAACATGTTCTTCCCCTTTGCTTTTCTAACTCCGGTCTTTGCACATTTCATTATAATACTTTGTCTTCTCAAGCTGCCCTTTGAAATCTTCTGTTCAGCTCTTTTACTTCATCATTTCTTTCTTCCGCAACTCCTCTGGTCTTTGATCTTTAGTGTTCCATGTGTCAAATCTATTCTTGAGATGGTCCCTAAATTCAGCTGGGATATACTCAAGTTCGTACTTTGGCTGTCATGGACTTGTTCTAATTTTCTTCAACTTCATCTTGAACTTGCATATGAGCAATTGATGGTCTGTTCTACAGTAAGCCCCTGGCTTTGTTCTGACTGATGGTATCGAGCTTTTCCATTGTCTCTTTCCACAGATGTAGTCAATTAGATTCATCTGATAATTACAGAGAGAAAATTTTTAAAAATTGGCCAATATGTGAGTTAAAAATTTCAACTTCGCTAGTAATCAAAGAATTCCTATTTAAAGCAACAATGAGTTATCTTTTGTTTTTTACTTTATATCAGAAAACTTTTTTTAAAATATGCCCATTATTGGTGAGGTGAAGCAAGAATTTTTTTACACCATTGGTATGATTGCAAACTGGGTAAAATTTGTCTTAGGATAAGTGGCAAGATATTTAAAATTGTGAAGTCTGACCTTGAGGTGGAAACTACGTAGCTTGGCACAGCTAAACTACCTTCCCCAGCCTACCTAGCAATTTGGCGTGATTTGCCTGTGACTGAGTCCTAGCAAAGGAGTAATTGTGGAATTGGGGCCACCTCCAGCCTTTGCACAGATAAGCTTCCCATGCAATACCCCATTCTGCTTCTCTTCCCAAATCTGCTGGCTCAGTGTCATCTCCCAGGGTCACCACCGAAGTCACATGCTGATGAGGGTACAGCCTGCCACCATTCTCCTGGCACTCCGAATAATGACTTTCCTTCTGCACACATCCCCCCAAACCACCACTGTCCCTAACTAACCATTACGTGAGCCAAAAGTGTATCAAGCTAAACACTATGATCTTGGAGTTTATCTGTTACAGCACTAGTACAACTAAAATTGAACTCTTAATGTGACTTTTAGAAATTTATCCTAATTATATTTAAGGATTAAATGTTATTAATTAACATATTAACTATAATACTAGGAAAAATAGGGATTACCTAATTAACAAAATAAATTATAAAATAAACTACTGAACTTTCATTTAATGGAGTATTTGCAACAATTAAAATTCATATTCAATCATATGAGAAAATGTATACAGTACATTAGGTAAAAACAAAAAGCAGGTACAAAATGATATATGACATATGATCACAATTGACACATGCAGTGTAAACACAGTTATTTTGGGTGTTACAATTATGAATAATTTTATGCTATTATTTATATTTTCTATTAGCCATAAGTTGTAGAATATTCAGAAAAATATTCCAATGGATATTATATTAAAAGATGAGGAGAAAAAGATAGGGAGGGAGAAGAGACGAGACACTGGAGAAAGAAAAGGAAGTGAAAAAATCTCAAAGTTTGCCTTTAGAGGCATGTACCTCACAATTTTTTGCCAAGGTGGCCCTGAGATACTCGTTCTCTCTGCTCCAGGCAGCTGGGCAAGGCTCAGGACTACTTGAGCCCCCAGATGGTCACCTCAAGGCCACCAGCAGCCTTGTCTGTTGACCTTAGTGCTATATATGTATCGCCATTTTGTACATGTATCATGACAGGAATAATGTCGGGAATCATCAATACAATGACTTTTTTGAAGAAAAGGAATGGATTTCATACATGCCCATTGTCAAGGATTAAATTATGTCCCCAAAAATATCTGTCAAACTTGGCTGGGTCATGCTTCCCAGTATTGTATGATTGTATAATCTGATGTGATTTCCTTATGTGTTGTAAATTCTATCACTGTGATGAGGTTATACTGATGAGGTTTACAAGATTAGATAGTGTCTTAATCCAATCTCTTCTGAGATATAAAAGAGAGAAGCGATCAGAGACACATGGGAACCTCATACCACCAAGAAAGCAGTGCCGGGAGCTGAGCGTGGCCTTTGGACCTGAGGTTCCTGTGCAGAGAAGCTCCCAGACCAAGGGAAGACTGATAACGTGGACCTTCCTCCAGACCTGATGGAGAAAGTGCTCCCCTGGAGCTGAAGCCCTGAATTTGGACTTGTAGCCTACTGGACTGTGAAAGAATAAACTTCTCTTTGTTAAAGCCATCCACTTATGGTATTTCTGTTGGAGCAGCACTAGATGACTAAGACACCCATTCTCTCTTATTCATAGGGGATAATACGCTCAATAACTAGAGTGTTTACATCAGGGAAAATATATTGAATAATCTATAGTATCCATGGAATCACATAATCTAGAGCAAATCACTACTAATCAAAGAAAATTTCTACCGATAGTACAAATAATAAGCCCTGTGTTACCATTTTTAGTAAGAGTCAAAATGGTGATTCTATTTGATTCTGATTTTCACTGACAATCTTACCACTAAAAGCTTGGGAAATTTTATTGAATGTTTAGTTATTATACATTTTTCTCTTCATTCAAATTAAATATAACTGATGTGCTTTATATGTACACTCAATGAGAGGATTAATAAAACTTTTTAAAATAACGATTCTATATTTGGAAAAATGCTTCAATATGTAATAAGTCAGAAAATGACTAGAACATGAACCAATTTTTATTTGAGTATATTTTGATGAGCATGAATGAAGCCTCTGAAGATAAAATACTTTCTAAAGCTCTAGAACCTGTACTGAAACTTGACTGAACGTTAGCATATGAATGATACAGAGGGGAAAAAATACATTTAGAAGAGCTTTTTATCCTGGCCTACCTCTATGTGATATTAAATGAGTTCCAAAGAGTGCATTGATCCCACTGAAATTTACTTCATGAAAATAAAATTGTATACTAAATGCTTTTCCAGAAATAAAAGAAACCCATCAACTTTATCATGTACACCTGCCAATGATGATTAAACAAGCAAAAAAAAAAAATTGAAACATATTACTAAAAAGAATTGTGAGATACTCTTTCCTCTCACATTTTCAATCAAAACAAAGTAAGTTAGTGTTAGGTTTTCATCATATTTCACAGACAGTATGCTTAGTATGTTTTCCACTGTTTCTTCTCATTTTGAGTCATGCCACATCAGCAAGTGAAGGCCCTGAAAGCTTTACTCCATCCATGTCATTAAGGTCAGCTCTACTTTGAGGAGGCAGCTCTTCCCCAGCCATATTTTGAGTGTCTTCCAACCTGAGCGGCTCATCTTTCAGCACTATATCAGACAATATTCCACTGCTATTCATAAGGTTTTCACTGGTCAATTTTTTTAGAAGTAGATCGCCAGGTCCTTCTTCCGAGTCACTCTTAGTCTGGAAGCTCTGCTGACATCCGTCCACCAGAGGTGACCCTGATGGTATTTGAAATACTGGTGACATAGCTTCCAGTATCACACCACAGTACAACAAACTGACAGACGGGTGACAGCAACAGCAACATAAATGGTGACTATACATGTGGATCTCGTTGAATGGAATTCACAGGAATCAAATCAACTACATCTGTGGAAAGAACTGATGGAGAAGTTCATTATCATCAGTCAGAACAAGGCCAGGGACTGACTGCAGAACAGACCATCAATTGCTCATGTGCAAGTTCAAGTTAAGCTGAAGAAAATTATAAAAAGCCCATGAGAGTGAGAGTACGACCTTGAGTATATCCCACCTGAATTTGGAGATCATCTCAAGAATACATTTGATGTACTGAACACTAATGACTGAAGACCAGATGAGTTCTGGGATGAAATCAAGGGCATCATACATGAAGAAAGCAAAAGGCCATTAAAAAGACAGCAAAGAAAGAAAAGACCAAAATGGCCATGACAATAAGTTCTGAAACTTGGTCTTGAGTGTAGAAAGGAAGAAATGATGAAGTAAAAGAGCTGAACAGAAGATTTCAAGGGGCACCTTGAGAAGACAAAGTGAAGTATCATAATGAAATATGGAAAGACCTAGAGTTAGAAAACCAAAAGAGAATAACATGCTCAGCATTTCTTAAGCTGAAAGAACTGAAGAAAAAATTCAAGCCTCAAGTTGCATTATCGAACATTGTAGGAAGCATCAAAGGCAGATGGAAGGAATACACAGAGTCACTGTGCCAAAAATAATTCATCAATATTCAACCATTTTAGGATGTAGCATATGATCAAGAACTGATGGTACTGAAGGAAGAAGTCTAAGCTGCACTGAAGGCATCAGTGAAAAACAAGGCTCCAGGAATTGACGGAATATCAATTGAGATGTTTCAACAAACGGATGCAACACTGGAAGCACTCACTCGTTTACATCAAAAAATTTGAAAGACAGCTACCTAGCCATTCGACTGAAAGAGGTCCACTTTTGTGCCCATTCCTAAGAAAGATGACCCAACAGAATGCAGAAATTATCAAACAATATCATCAATATCACACACAAGTAAACTTTTGCTGAAGATAATTCAAAAGTGGTTGCAGCAGTACACTGACAGGGAACTGACAGAAATTCAAGCCAGATTCAGAAGAGGACGTGGAACAAGGGATATCACTGCTGATGTCAGATGCATCTTGGCCGAAAGCAGAGACTACCAGAAAGATATTTACCTGTGTTTTATTGACTATGCAAAGGCTTTGGACTGTGTGAACCATAACAAAGTATGGATAACATTGTGAAGAACAAAAATTTCAGAATACTTAATTGTGCTCATGCAGAACCTGTACATAGACCAAGAGGCAGTTAATCCAAGAGAACACAGGGATAGTGCATGGTTTAAAATCAAGAAAGATGTGCATCAGAGGTGTATCCTTTCACACTATTTATTTAACCTGTATGCTGAGCAAATAATCAGAGAAGTTGGACTATATGAAGAAGAATGAGGCATCAGGATTGGAGGAAGACTCATTAAAAACTTGCCATATGCAGATGACACAACCTTGTTTGCTGAAAATGAGGACTTGAAGCACTTACCAATGAAGATCAAAGACTGCAGCCTTCAGTGTAGATTACACTGAGCATAAAGAAAACAAAAATCCTCATAACTCAACCAAAGAGCAACATCATGATAAATGGAGAAAAGAGAGAAGTTGCCAAGGATTTCATTTTACTTGGATCCATAGTCAATGCCCATGGGAACATCAGTCAAGAAATCAAAAGGTGTGTTGCATTGGGTAAATCTGCTGTGAAAGACCTCTTTAAAGTGTTCAAAAGCAAAATGTCACTTTAAGGACTAAGATGCATCTGACCCAAGCCATGGTATTTTCAGTCTCCTTATATGCATGTGAAAGCTTGACCATGAACAAGGAAAACTGAAGAAGAACTGATGTCGTTGAATTATGGTGTTGGCAAAGAATATTGAATACACCATGACTACCAGAAGAATGAACAAATCTGTCATGGAAGAAGTGCAGCAAGAATGCTCCTCAGAAGTCAAGATGGTGAGACTTTGTCTCATGTACTTTGACATGTTATCAGGAGGGACCAGTCCCTGGAGAAGGACATCATGCTTGGTAAAGTAGAGAGTCAGCCAAAAAGAGGAAGACCCTCAATGAGATTGATCGACACAGTGGCTGCAACAATGGGCTCAAGCATAAGGATTGTGAGGATGGTGCAGGACTGGGCAGTGTTTCCTTCTGTTGTACATAGGGTCACTATGAGTCAGAAACAATTCAATGGTACCTAACAACAACATGCTTAGTATATTTTTAATGAAAAAAAAAAAGGAAAGATATCCTCCTCAGAAATTTTCTTGCAGTTAATTAGACATGGAAATGGATTGAAGAACTAATTTTCTGCTTTAAAAATATTAAGGTCTTTTTGAAGACCTCAAAACCCAGAAAGGACCTAGAATTTGTGGAGATGTTCAGTTCTCTTTTACAGAGAGCAGTGCAGTGTGCTAGGATGAGCATTTCTGGGCCCAGGGAAGTAAAGAAAACTTCTCTGTGGACCTCTTACAAAATACATCTAATAAGTACAACCAGCTATCTAAAGACCAGTGTAGCCTGGCTGGAATCTAAGCACCATAGCTGGATGCCTCTCTTGGCATCTGCAGCACCCTGCATTCTCACAGCATGTATCCCACTACACTGCACTACAATTGCCTATTCACTGTATTCTGCAGCAAACTGTTGGCAGGAACAATGTCTCCACGCCTATTATTCTATCCTCAGTTCCTAGCCCTGCACTGGTACACGTTAGACACTAAAGAAATAATTATGAATAAATGAACTCATTCATGCATTCGTCCACACAATTAACAGATAGTTACTGAACAGTTAGGAGTGCCAGATACTGTCCAAAGCACTGCAGATAAAGTAATGAACAAGATACACCACTTTATAGCATAATACATTAGCTAGGATGGAAACTTTGACTAAGACAGACTAGGGACAAAGTCCCAGTGATACCCTTCTGAAAATTAGCCAGTGACAGCCTATGGATCAGAACAGAGTATTATCCAATATAGTGTTGGAAGATGAGCCCCCAAGTTGGAAGGCACTCTAAATACACAGTGGCCTCAACAACGCACTTGAGCACACCGATGATGGTTGAGATTGTTCAGGACTGGACAACATTTCGTTCTGTTGTACACGGGATCATCAGGAGTCAGAACTGACTCAACGGCAATGATCAACAGGATAGAAGGCAGCAGCAGGAAACACAGTTTTCAGGGAGGGCAGCAGTGGGAAAAGCAAGCTGCGTGCTGCAGTGACTTTCTGAGGCCTGGGAACACATGTGAGAGGCCCCAGGACCCTTCAGTCCAGGGTTGGGAGATTTTGATTAGGAAGCTAAGAGGCTGCAGTTATTTGGTGGAGTCTACAAGCAAGTGAAATTTGGATACAAGTGGCAATATGACCTTATTAGTAACCACAGCATGTGTGACCTAAGAAAGTTCATGTTGTATAAGACTTTGATCACAAACTGAAGTTGTATGTGCTTAAGAAGCCTTTATCCTGGAATCTTTGGTAAGGAATAATTTTTAAAATATAAGATATGTCAGTTTTTGTTGTTCATAAGTACACATATCGGACTGAAAATAAATGTGGAGTGATTTTTTTCAGTTAGAATTTTAATGGTGTTTATAAGTAATTTAATGATATCAACTTTCAAAAGAAAATAAAATCTAGCCCAGAGCAAATGCTGCCTCTTACACATATTTATGCCATTAATATATCCTGTACTTTGTGGGGGGTTTTTTTAACAATAAAATAAACCAAAACAAAATAGAGAGTAGAGAGAGAGACAAATGAATACGAAGAAAGAGATGACTAAAGGCTAGACAAATGCCTATTAATATGATTTGCTAAAAAAATGAGCAACAGAAACTAATTGCTCTATCTGAAAAATGGATCATGCCTAGCTCTGAAGCACAAATGGGGCAATGGAAAGTCTTGTCTAAAGCAAGTGAAAGTAATCAATTTTTCAGCTTTTCTGGAATACAATCTGGTAGAATGTACTGACATTAAGGATTCCTGTGTCCTATCATGGGGCCCTGGTGGCACAGTGGTTAAGAGCACAGGCTGCTAACCAAAAGGTTGGCAGTTTGAACCCACCAGCTGTTCGCTGGAATCCCGTCGGGGCAATTCTACTCTGTCCTATAGGGTCGCTATGAGTCAGAACTGGCTCGACGGCAATGGGTTTTGTGTCCTATCCTAGCAGCCCTGGTGGCACAACGGTGAAACACGCAGTTGCTAACCAAAGGTCAGCAGTTTGAACCCACCCAGTGGCTTCCTGGGAGAAAAGACCTGGAAATCTGCTTCCGTAAAGATTACAGTCTAGAAAACCGTACGGGGCAGTTCTACTCTGTCCTATAGGGTCATTATGAGTTGGGATTGACTCAATGGTAACCAACAACGACCGCATGTCCTGTCATACAGCACTCTCACTCTTAGGTCTAAACTCAAGATAAAGCCTCACAAAGGCCCAAGGATAATGCTGCATTGTTTATGGTAGCCAGGACTATGAGGCAGTCTAAGTAAGCATTAGCAGAGAAATGGACATTAAAATCTAGTGGATAGATCTGATGGACTATTGTACAGAAATAATAAATCAGATGTTTACATCAGCGTATGATAAATCTTTAAAAAAATAGAGAAACAGAATATTTATAATACTGTAACATTTGTGTAAATTAAAATCTATATTCCCACAAACCAACACTACTTATTTGACAAGAATACATAAATATATGAGAACATATATCAAACATATTAGAGTGAATTGTGAGAATAAGGAATAAAAGGGAAAATATTAAGTGAATAAAATGGGAGAGGCCTGGAATGGACCAGTTCTGACAACTGCTATGATATTAGTAGCATAACAAAACTCTGTGCACGTGAGGGTATTTAGGCACATATATTACACCCACAGGAGTCTCTGGGTGGCACAAACGGTTAACCTGAAAGGTTGGCAGTTTTAATCTACCCAGAGGTGCCAGGAAAGAAAGACCTAGCGATCCGCTTTCAAAACAGCACAACCATGGAAAACCCTATGGAGCACAGGCTGAGTCAGAAGCTGGCTTTTTGCTATTACGGTATCTATACATACACGCATATAAGGCTCCTTTTTGTTTTCTCTCCCCTGACTAAATCACTGTTATACACATGCCATATATCTGGCATGTGAATACAGATACAGATTCATTTACAGATATAGGCATACATTAGATATAGTCTAACCCACTGTGATTTTGTTTATTGATGAAAAGGACTGAAGTGTTTTCTAGGATGCAGGACTTTGAGTGCTAAAAGCAGTAAAGTCCCAGCAGGTCAAGAAGAGTTGGTGAGTCTACCTGTCCACCCGGCTGAAGAAGGTGGATGGCTTGCCCTCACCTCTGCTGTGTGATCTGCCTCCCACAGGGCTCTATTACTGGCTTTTGCCCTGTTCCTTATAGCGAGCTATTTTTTGAAGGGTTTTAGAATCTTTGAAAGTTCAATTCTTGAAAATTCCATGCACCAAAAAGAAAATAATTTAAATATATCATATGTAAAACTTATTGTATATATACAAAATTTATACAACTAATCACAAGGTTCAAAAGAAACTATATATTTATTACCTAAATTATTGAGACTCTAAGACATTATAATAAAAGCAGGAAATATAAGATTTGATCCCCTTTAAAAGTTTTTAACAACACAAATTGTTGGTGGAACAAGTAAATATAAAAGTATGAGTAGAAAAGACCAATCCCGTAAACCACATATTAATAAAATTCTCATTTCACTATAGTCATAATTAGGTACACTTTTTATTGAAGCAAATACACAGACTTATGTTTACTTCTTCATAAAAATAGAAATTATATTCTATTAAGGCACAGTGGTTAAGAGCTCAGCTGCTAATCAAAAGGTCGGCAGTTAGAATCCACCAGCTGCTCCTTAGAAACTCTATGGGGCAGCTTTACTGTGTCCTATAGGGTAGCTATGAGTCAGAATCAACTCAACGGCAATGAGTTTGGTTTTTTTTGTTTTGGTTTTTGTTTTTTTAAAAAACTTTGTTTTCTACTACACAAAATCTCTTTTGAAAGGTGTGGAAATATTTCTCGTTCTTTTCTCCCCCGTTTCTTCTCAAAAGAAAAATCTCCACTGGCCTTTTTAAGACCATTACTCTTTTATATCTTATAAAATCTTATAGCTGATTTGCAAGACAAGAGCAAACTGTGCTTCTCAGTAACTAAACTATAATGTTTATTTTCCTTCAAAAGAGGTTTAGTGTCTGCATGAATGAATGTGGTTTCTTGCTTTTTGGATAAAATTTGAATCTAAAGCAAACAATTTCCTGTCATTTTCATCCTTATCAATGTTCACACAGGTGGGAGGGCACTCCAGAAATCATCGGATTCATCATCAGCCTATACATATTTGAGACATGAGTAGGTTTTTACTTTTGAAAACAATTCAAGGAGGAACGACATAACTTATGATGTAAGCAAGAGTTAAAAAAAAAAAAAAAGGAAGGAAGAAAGAAAAGATTTGAAGCATTGCTGTATATCTAATTAGAATTTTCATTTGGTCTAATATTGTTTCTTCTAGATTTTGTCCTTGACAGGGCTAAATGATAGCAAATTTTGAGCTTTATCTTCCTCAGAGAAAAAAACAAAACTGAAACACAAGCATTCATTCCTTTCTTATTCTCCTGTAGGATAGCAAACAAGTGTAGCCTCTCATAATATTCCTCAGCAGACCTGCAGACATAAGTCACCAGTGATGATGGTATCATGGCACACTGTAGCCAAACCCACTAGCCAACAAAATTCAGAGCTAAATTCTATCAAAAAATATAAATAATAATAATAAAACTTTAGAAAGTCAACCAAGGAGAAATAAATCAAAGGTCAATGAACACACTGAAAACCTGAAAAGATAACTAGCTATACGCATGCCTAAATTGCACCGTAACATTTTCATGATTCTTTAGTTCCGCTATAGTAGTTATGTCCCTACAGAAGTCAGATGCACTCCAATAAAAGGGTGTCTCCATGAGTGTCTTCAGAGAACCAGGACAAAGCTGGCAGTGAACTGGGCTTGCTGGAAAGAGGAGGAGGAAGCTCTTGTTTTTTGGTCTAGGATGGCAATATGTGCTTTGATAAGTCATGAAATTTCACAAGATAGTCAAGGAAAAACCCTCCAAGAATCAAAACAGACACTTCCTTCACTCCCTTGCTCCAAAATAAAAGACCCGATCAGAGAAGGCGTCTAAAACTAAAAATTTTCCTTGTGTACTATCTCCATAATTTCTCCAGAGTTTCTCTCACTCTCCGTAAACTCCTCTATGTGCCTGATCAAGAGAAAGAAAATTTTGACCTGCATTTTACTCTGATGACTTGTGTTGTTTTTAGCATTGCTGAAGAACTGTATTGTGTATTTTTGACAACTTTTCTGTTAAGCAGACATACTCCAACAATTTATTTTTTATTTTATTTAATGTATACTTCATGTTCTAATAGATTTATATGTACTTTAAACCAATGGAAATCATTTTTGTCTGAGATGATCAGTTAGAATTTATAAATCATTAGTAAATATTCTGTCCTACTTTTAAATCAGAGTTATCTTTCAAATTGTGGGTGTCTATACAATTAAATCCTTTGATAAAAGACTATTTTTATACAGCAAACTTGAAAAACCTAGATGGTCACTGATATATTATTATTTCAACCACATTATTGATAATCATGCTAGAGTCAATTATTCATTCATGAAGCAAATAATTATTGACTACCTAGAATGTTCCTGACCCTGGGGTATATTGATAAAGAAAAGTGTATAGTTTCTGTCCTCATAGAGCTAACAGTCTGTCAGCTTGAAAAAGCAATTGTCATTTAAAAAAGAAAAAAGAGTATAAAAATACATTTCCAGTATTACAGCATTATAATCCCTGAAAGCATTAACTGAAACATTTTTAACAAAATAAAGTTTATTGTCCACCACTCATCTGTCAGTTTGTTGTACTATAGTGGCTAGTATGTTGCTATAGTGTTGAAAGCTATGCCACGAGTATTTCAAGTACCACCAGGTCACTCATGTTGGACAAGTTTCAGGGAGCTTTCAGATTAAGACAGACTAGGCAAAAGGCCTGCAATCTACTTCTGAAGATTAACCAATTAAAACTTTATGAATCACAACAGAATATCATCCAATATAGTGCTGGAAGATGAGCCCCCTAGGTTGGGAGACACCATACTATAGCCACAAGGGACTCAAACATACCAATGATTATGAAGATAGTGCAGGACCAGGCAGTGCTTCATTCTGTTACACATAAGGTCACCAGGTGTCAGAATCAACTCAACAGCAACTAACAACAACAAGGCTAATTGTAGTCACAGAATTATCAAACGCTAATTATCAAAGGAGGACTTGCGTGTGTGACTCTGAGCTTCATTACTCTGTCATCTATTCAGGAACTTACCTTCTCCTCATTTTTGAAGATCCTGAAATGTAGGCTTGTATGGTACTTTCCAACAGGGGCACTTAGAAAACTGCACAATATATGGAAACATTAAATTTCTTGTGCATAAAATTGTACATATGTAGAGTGATACTTTAATGAAAAATTATATTTTAGAGTAAAAAAATTCTTAAATTAGAACATTGCAAACCTCATTATTATTATCATTTTCATTCAGTATCTTCCTGTAGACTGCTTACTTTTGAAAAAATAATACTCTAGGCATTTTATTTTCCCTTGCATGCTGATCACATGCCTCCTGAGTGTGTAAAGGAATAGAGGTGCCATTATTCATTCGCTGTAGCCTTTGCTCTATCCAAGTTCCTCCCAAGGTCAAGTATTGCTCTATCACCACTAGCCAACTACACACAGAGTACAAGTTTCAAACTCATCTACTATTATTAAAGGTAAAAAAATTCACTTAGTGACCACTATGTTTAAAAATTTTTCAGATGCTGCTACGAGACTTCAGAAAGAAGATATAAAGAAATAACAGGGCTAAGTAATAGATCAAGCTCATGGCAAAGAAAAGGGAAAGACTGAAGAACATGTTTTCTTAACTATGGCCCAAAACAGCACTTGGAATATAGTAGGTGTTCAGTGTATACTTGTTAACTGAGTGAACAGATAGCTGCATTAGGAATAATCTCAGAGAAGAAGGAAGGCTCTGTGAAATGGTCCAAGGGTCTAGGATAAATTATATCTAGAGTAAAGGCTGCTCCAGACTCACCTTAGCAAAGCTTAAAACAAGCCACAAAAGGATAAAACTGATCCAAAAGTAAATCAGCTGCATGTGCTTTCATTTTCTATTGCTGCATAAAAGTTGCCACAAACTTAGAAGCTTAAAACAACACATATTTATTATCTTGTAGTCTTCTTGGGTCAAAAGACTAGGTGTGGCTTAGCTGGGTCCTTGGCTCAGGGTCACAAGGCTGCAAACAAGATGTAGGAGAGGCTTCAGTCTAATCTCAAGGCTCCACTGGGAATGAGTCATTGTCTGAGCTCATTCGGATTATCAACAGAATCCATTTCCTTGATGTTGTAGGACTGAGGGCCCTCTCTCTACGCGAGCTGTCAGTTAGAGGTTGCACAAAGGGCACAGACACCTGCCATATGGTCTTCCTGCCACATGGGCCTTCCAACACTGCCACTTGCTGCAGCAAACCCACAAGGAGAGTCTCTACCTCCAGGCTGTAAAGATGGAATCTTATATAATACAACAGGAGTAACATCTTATTAGCTTTGCCACACTCTATTTGTTAAAAGCAAGTCACAGACCCCACCTGCACTCAAGGGGAAGGGACTTCACAAGGGCATAGACACCAGGTGTCAGGGATCATGGGGGCTACCCTAAAATCTTTCATCCATGTGTGCCAGAACAAAGTCTAAACTCTTTAAATGAATACAGGAAAATCTAATATTCAATAATGTAAAAGATACAGATCAATTAATCAGTCAAAATTACCAAGCAAGAAAAAAAGCAGGAAGCATTGATCAGTAGAAAAATCAATCAGTAGAAACATCTAGAAGTGACAGATATGATGAAATTACCAGATAAGGACTTTAAATTGTTATTATAAATCTTGTAAATACACTCAAGAATGTAACATAGAAGATGAGTATAAGGAGACAAAAGCATGGAAGATATAAAAAGGACCTGAATTGAACTCATAGGAATAAAAACTACATTATCTGAAATAAACAATGTGTTGGATAGAATTCATTGCAGATAAAACACTGCAAAAAAAAATAAGAAAACTCAAAAGCATAATACAATAAAAATTGCAAAGGATTAAGAAGAAAACAATAAAGCCTTAGAAAATTATGAGGGGGTGGGGCAAAGATGGCAGAGTAGTCAGATACTTCCTGTGGTTCCTTTCACAACAAAGACCAAAAAAAACAATTTACTATTTATGACAATCTAGAAGCCCTGAACATCAAAGGCAAAGTTGAGGAATCGGACTCAGTGGCTGGGGGAGGGAGAGACAGTTCGTAAGTAGTGAGAAGTTGCCAGAACCGACCTGGTGGAAGCTGGCGCCCCTCAGGCTGGATCAGCTCACGTGCATGGTGAGGCCAGCAGTGGTGCTCAGGAGGCATTTTCCACATTGGGAGAGACCCAGCTGCAGAGAGTCTACTGGGGCATCCAGAACCAGCGAAAAGCAGCGCTCAGTTGGCAAAAGCTAAGTACTTGCATCTGGCCTACTGCGCAGATCAAAAAAAAAACCATTTGCAAAAAACCTCTTTCCCATTTATCTTGCCCCTGCCCACTTTGCACCGGGTCTCAGGCTGGCTTCAGAGACTGTCAAGTCCCCTGGGCCAGAAGTAGGACCCGTCACATGCCCTGAGCCATTCTCCTGGCCTTGGAGAGAGAAAAAATTAACAAACGGGAAAAAATAATCATCTGTCAGCTCCCCTAAGCCAGCAACTCAGGGTAGACACAGCTCCTTTGCCTAGGCACAGGCATAAGGGGTCCACGGACTTTAAATGCCTTTCACCCCTGCGTAGACCTGGGTGGGCCTGTTTCAACAGCGTAGGCCCTCATTACCACAGTATAACAGGGAACATACCTGAAGCCTAACTTCAACTGTCAGTTATATGGTGAAGTGACAGATTCATGACATTTGACACTGCTTTACCCATTAAGCAGGGTCCTCATCTACCCAAATCAGGGGACTGAGCACTGGTGGCTCCACCCATGCCACCTAGCCACCTGCTACAGTGGTCCAAGAATAAGTGTTGCCTCCCAGTCCTTACAGCCAACAGCATTAGGTGCTTATACCTGGCTACAAAACCCACTCACCTATGCACTTTCAAAACCAGGACACGCTTTTCTCTCAGACACTCAGGGGCAGCCATTAGCCCCCTGCCTTGCTCAGCATGTGATCCCCTACTGCAGCCAGATACCGGTGCCTACACCAATCACCCATACCTGCCTAGCACTGTAGGTGACAGCCTGCACCACATGCTTGGTGACCAACTACCTGGACACCTGAGCTGAATTCATACAAGAAAAGTAAAAAGACTGCTGGGCTCACATACCTAGTAACAGCTCTAACCGCATGGAGACAGAACGTCAGCACTTCAAAGGTGCCAAAAATCAGACTAGCTCACACAAGCAGCTTACTTGGGCATATCAAAACAAAACAAAACAAGAAGCTAGGACACAGCAAACATCAAATAAATAACTTATTGATGGCTTGAAGACAACAGTCAATATCAAATCACATAAAGAGGGAGATCATGATGGCTTCAGCAAGCTCTCAAAATAAAGAATAAAGAAATTTTCTGGAGGAAAAGAATTTCTTAGAATTACTGGAGGTAGAATACAAAATATTAATGTACAGAACTCTTCAAGAGAACAGGAAGGAGATCAAGCAAACCTCAGAACAAGCTAAGGAACACACAGACAAAGCAATAGAGGATCTTAAGAACGTTATTCAAGAGTGTAATGACAAACTTAATAGGCTGCAAGAATCCATAGAGAGACAGCAATCAGAAACCCAAAAGATTAAAATAAAATTTCAGAATTAGACAACTCAATAGAAAGTCATACGAGCAGAAGTGAGGCAATAGAAGTCAGAATTAGTGAGACTGAAGATAAAGCAGTTGACACCAACTTATTCAGGAAAAATCAGATAAAAGAATTTAAGAACATGAAGAAACTCTAAGAATTATAAGAATTAGACTTAACACAAACAAACTAAAACTCAAAGGATGGAAAAAATATATCAAAAAAATATATCAAACAACACTCAAAACGAGGAGTGGCAATATTATCTTTGACAAAATAGACTAAAGTAAAATCCACCACAAAGGATGAAAAAGGACACTATATAACGATTAAAGGATCAATACACCAGGAGGACATAAGCATAACAAATATTCACGCACCCAATGACAGAGCTTCAAAATACATACAACAAACTCTAACAGTATTGAAAAGAGAGACAGACAGCTCCACAATAGTAGTAGGAGACTTCAACACACCACTTTAGGTGAAGGGCAGAACATCCAGAAAGAAGCTCAATAAAGACACAGAATATTTAAATGCCACAATCAGCCAACTTGATCTCATAAACACATACCAACCACTCCTCCCAACAGCAGCCAAGTATACTTTCTTTTCCGATGCACATGAAACATTCTCCAGAATAGACCACATATTAGGTCGTAAAGCAAGTCTTAATAGAATCCAAAGTGTTGAAATATTACAAAGCACCTTTTCTGAATAAAAAGCCATAAAACTAGAAATCAGTAACAGAAAAAGCAGGGGAAAAAAATAAAACACCTGGAAACTGACTAACACGTTGCTCAAAAACTACTGGGTCATAGAAGAAATTAAGGATGGAATAAAGAAATTTGTAGAATCAAAAAAGAATGAAAACATATCCTACCAGAACGTTTGGGACACAGCAAAAGCAGTGCTCAGAGGTCAGTTTATAACAATAAACACACACATCCAAAAAGAAGAAAAGGCCATGATCAAAACATTAACCCTACATCTCAAATAAGTAGAAAGAGAGCAGCAAAAGAAGCCTTCAGGTGCCAGAAGAAAGGAAATAATAAGAATTAGAGCAGAATTAAATGAAATAGAGAGTAGAAAAACAATTGAAACAGTTAACAAGACCAAAAACTTGTTCTCTGAAAACATCAACAAAATGGATAAACCATTGGCCAAACTGACAAAAGAGAAACAGGAGAGGAAGCAAATAACTTGTATAAGAAATGAGATGGGTGATATCACAACAGACCCAACTGAAATTAAAAGAATCATAATGGAATACTATGAAAAATTATACTCTAACAATTATGAAAACCTAGAGGAAATGGACAAATTTTGAGAAATTCACTACCTACCTAAACTAACTCAAACAGAGTTAATAAATAAACCCATAACAAAAGAAGAGATTGAAAAGGGAATTAAAAAACTCCCGAGAACAACAACAAAAAAACCTGGCCCGGACAGCTTCCCTGGAGAAGTCTACCAAATTTTCAGAGAAGAGTTAATACCACTACTACTAAAGGTATTTCAGAGCATACTCCCAAACTCATTCTATGAAGCCAGCATAACCCTGATACCAAAACCAGGTAAAGACACCACAAAAAAGAAAATTGTAGACCAATATCCCTCATCAACGTTGATGCAAAAATTCTCAACAAAATTCTAGCCAATAGAATTCAGAAACATATCAAAAAAATAATTCACCATGATCAAGTGGTATTTATACCAGGTATGCAGGGATGGTTCAAAATTAGAAAGACGATCACTGTATTCCATTACATAAATAAAACAAAAGACAAGAACCACATGATCTTCTTAATTGATACAGAAAAGGCACTTGACAAAGTCCAACACCCACTCATGATAAAAACTCTTAGCAAAATACAAATAGAAGGGAAATTTCTTAACATAATTAAGGGCATTTATACAAAGGCAACAGCCAACATCATCCTAAAGGGAGAGAGTTTGAAAGCATTCCTCTTGAGAACGGGAACCAGACAAGGATGCCCTTTAATCACCCCTTTTATTCAACATTGTGCTGGAGGTCCTAGCCAAAGCAATTAGGCTAGAAAAAGAAATAAAGGGCATCCAAATTTGTGTGGAAGAAGAAAAAGTATCTCTATTTGCAGATAATATGATCTTATACACTGAAAACCCCCAAAGAATCCATAAGAAAACTACTGGAACTAATAGAAGATTTCAGAAAAGTATCAGGATACAAGATAAACATATAAAAACCAGTTGGATTCCTCTATACCAACAAAGAGAACGTCGAAGAGAAAATCACCTAATCAATACCATTTACAATAGTCCCCAAGAAAATAAAATACTTAGAAATACAACCAGAGATGTAAAAGACCTATACAATGAAAACTACAAGACACTACTGCAAGAAACTAAAAGAGACCTGCGTAAGTGGAAAAACATACCTTGCTCATGGATAGGAAGACTCAATATTGTGAAAATGTCTATTCTACCCAAAGAGATCTACAGATACAATGCAATCCAGATCTGAATTCCAACGGCATTTTTTAATGAGATGGAGAAACAAATCAACAACTTCATATGGAAAGATAAGAAGCCTTGAATAAATAATTACTCAAGAAGAAGAACAAAGTGGGAGGCCTCACACTACCTGATTTTAGAACCTATTATACTGCCACAGTAGTCAAAACAGCCTGGTATTGGTACAACAACAGATACATAGACCAATGGTACAGAACCAAGAATCCAAACATAAATTCATCCACCTATGGGCAACTGATATTTGACAAAGGCCCAAAGTCCATTAATTGGGGAAAAGACAGTCTCTTTAACAAATGGTGCTGGTATAACTGGATATCTACCTGCAAAACATTGATACAAGATCCCTACCTCACACCATGCACAAAAACTAACTCAAAATGGATCGAAGACCTAAATATAAAATCTAAAACAACAAAGATCATGGAAGAAAAAATAGGGACAACACTAGAAGCCCTGATACATGTTGTAAACAGAATACAAACTGTAACAATGCACAAAGACCAGAAGAGAAACTAAATAACTGGGAGCTCCTAAAAATCAAACACTTTGCTCATCAAAGGACTTCACCAAAAGAGTGAAAAGACAATCTACAGACTGGGAAAGAAGTTTTGGCTACGACAAATCCGTTCAGCTTCTAATCTCTAAAATCTACAAGATACTGCAAAACCTTAACAACAAAAAGGCAAATAACCCAATTAAAAAATGGGGAAAGGATATGAACAGGCACTTTGCCAAAGAAGACATTCAGGTGGCTAACAGACACATGAGGAAATGCTCATGATCATTAGTCATTAAAGAAATGCAAATCAAAACTACAATGAAATACCATCTCACCTCAACCAAGGTAGCATTAATCGAAAAAATACAAAATAATAAATGTTGGAGAGGTTCTGGAGAGACTGGAATACTTATACACTGTTGGTTGGAATGTAAAATGGTACAACCACTTTGGAAATTGACTTTGTGCTTCCTTGAAAAGCTAGAAATAGAAGTACCATACAATCCAGCAATCCTGCTCCATGGAATATATCCTAGAGAAATAAGAGCCATCATACAAATAGATATATGTACACCCATGTTCATTGCAGCACTGTTCATGATAGCAAAAAGATGGGAACAACTTAGGTACCCACGAACAGATGAATGGATAAACAAATTGTGGTATATTCACACAATGGAATACTATACAGCAATAAAGAACAATGCTGAATCCATGAAATATCTCATAACATGGATGAATCTGGAATGCATTATGCTGAGTGAAATCAGTCAGTCACAAATATCGTATAAGACCACTATTATAAGAACACCAGAAAAGGTTTAAACATAGAAGAAAACATTCTTTGATGGTTACAAGGGTGGGGAGGGAGGGAGGGGGGATTCACTAACCAGAGAGTAGACAAGAATTATCTTAGGTGAAAGGAAGGACAACACACACTACCGGGGAAGTCAGCACAACTGGACTAAACCAAAAGCTAAGAAGTTTCCTGAATACAACCAAACACCTTGAGGGACAGAGTAGCAGGGGTGGGAGTCTGGGACCATGGTTTCAGAGGATTTCTAGGTCAATTGGTAAAACAATATTTACTAAGAAAATGTTCTGCATCCCACTTTGGTGAGTGGCATCTAGGGTCTTAAAAGCTAGTGAGTGGCTATCGAAGATGCATCATTTTGTCCCAACCCAGCTGGAGCACAGGAGAATGAGGAACACCAAAGACACAATGAAAATATGAGCCCAAGAGACAGAAGGGCCACCTAAACCAGAGACTCCATCAGCCTTGGACCAGAAGAACTAGACGGTGCCTGGCTACCGCCAATGACCGCCCTGATAAGGAACACAACAGAGAGCCCCTGACGGAGCAGGAGAGAAAAGTGGGGTGCAGAACTCAAATTCTAGTAAAAAGGCCGGACTTAATGGTCTGACTGATACTGGAGGGACCCCAGAATACATGGTCCCTGGATTCTCTGTTAGCCCAGAAATGAAACCATTCCTGAAGCCAACTCTTCAGACAAAGATTGGACTGGACTGTGGGACATAAAATGATACTCGTGAAGAGTGTGCTTCTTAGCTCAAGTAGATACATGAGACTAAATGGGCAGCTCCTGTCTGGAGATAAGATGAGAAGGCAAAAAGGGACAGAAGCTCGTTGAATAGACACAGGAAATCCGAGGTGGAAAGGAGGAGTGTGCTGTCACAGTATTGGGAGAGCAACTAGGGTCACATAACAGTGTGTGTATAAATTTTTGTATGAGAAACTAACTTGAACTGTAAACTTTAAAGCACAATAATAATCATAATAAAAGCATTCGTTTGAGCACTTTGGAGAGCCCATAGGCAGTGAAAAATTATAGGGGTGTATCTGGGAGTAGACCATAGTTCAAATGTTAGTCTGACATTTGGGACCCCTTTTCTCTTAGGGGCTTATATCTATTTAGGAAAAGTTTTGTAAGACATCAAGGACCTCGGCAGAGCTTTCAATAGACACAGAGAGCAGGGGTGGGGGACAAAAACTGGTGTTAAGGGACAGAGGTGGGTTAGGGGCAGCCTATGTATTGGGAAGGGGGTATTGGTTGTTCAGTGGTAGAATTCTCATCCTCCATGCAGGAGACCTGGGTTCAATCCCAAACCAATGCGCTTCATATGCAGTCAACACCTACCTGTCAGTGGAGGATTGCAAGTTACTGTGATGCTGAACAGTTTCCTATGGCACTTACACTGTAAGACTAGGAAGACTGAGAAGACTAGACAGACTAGGAAGAAAGGTCTGGCAATCTGCTTCTGAAAATAAGCCAGTGAAAACCATATGGATCACAATGGTCTGATCCTCAGCTGATCATGGGGATGGCTTAGGACCGGGCAGTGTTTTGTTCCATTGTGCGTGAGGTCGCTATAGGGTCGCTATGAGTCAGGATGAACTTGAGGGCAACAGGTTTTGCTCTGGTGCATGAGGTCACCATGAGTCAGGGTCTGACTCGAAGGCAGCTAACAACAACATGTATTTGGAAGAGGAAGAAGTACTAATTTTTATTAGACTTCGATATATAAAAGATTCACATTGTTATCTGTAGGGTAATCACCGAGAAAATAGTAAAAGGATTTGAAACTACCGAATTGATAGGAGAAAAATGGAATCATTAAAAAAAACAGCTAACTCAGATTGTCAAGAAAGGAGAGGTAAAGAAGCAAAACAGTCAGGATGAATAAAAAGCAAATAACAAGATGGTAATTAATATAATAATAATTATATGTAATAGAAACTAAATATAAATTGACTAAAGTCTCTAATAAAAGACAAAGATTGTCCGACTCAATTTTTATCATGCAAATGTATGAGTTATTTTTAAAATAGAAATATTCAAAGTAGAGGGAGGAAAAAATATGTTTGCTGGTGATTTATCTCTCATCTCTATGTCCTAAAAACACCTTACAATATTCTGCTCTGTGACTCTGGGACTGAGAATATAGAAACTATATTTCCTTGACTGCTTTGCCAGCTGGTTTCCTGTTAGTTTTTGGAGTAAGTATCACCGGAGACAATTTGGAAGGCCGGAGAAATGGAGAAGAGGTTTGTTTTCTTTGTTCCCGTTTCTGTCAGCAGTGACCCTTGCAGTGGCAGACCTAACCTGCCAGCCTCCTTTCATGCTCCCAGAACCAGCCTCACTATGGACTTTCAGTGGGACAAGGAGTGGCTATATGAAGCCGGCTTCTCAAAGATCTGGGCCACAGTTCCACAGGGCCATTCCTTTTTGCCTTGAATAGCAACTTCTTTTTCAAAGTCTTAGTGCCAACTCCACAAAAACCAAAACCCATTGCCGTTAAATCGATTCCATCTCATGGCGACCACCTATGTTACAGAGTAGAACTCCATAGAGTTTTCTTGGCTATAATCTTTATGGCAGCAGATCACTAGATCTTTCTTCTGTGGCACCACTGGCTGGGTTTGAACCTCCAACCATTATGTTAGTAGTTGAATGCAAACTGTTTGTGCCACCCAGGGACCCTTCATTTTACCTTACCTCTTTTGTTGTTGTTGTTCCCCCAGGCTAAATGTAGTAGCTGCTTCATACGGTTATCCTCTCTGAGTTACCTCAGTATTTTGTTTTTGCCCTTTTATCTGTCCAACCCTGTGTAATTAATTACCTTTATTAAATCCCCTGCTTAAATTATGCAATGTGGTTTTTCTTGTCCTGACTGGAAAATAAGGTCATCATACAAACATGAACTAAAAGAAAGCTGGTTTAGCTATATTAAAAGCAGATGAAGTATACTTAAATGAAAAAGACCCGCTGGAAATAGAGAGAGAGATTTCCATAGTGGTAAAAAATTCAATGCACTAGTAAGATATTACAACTCTAAATTTATATGCATCTAATAATATGGGCTTAAAATTTATAAAGTAAAAATTGACAGAACTAAGGAAAGAACTATGAAATCCATGATTGTATTGATAGTTTTTAATGAACCTGTCTCAAGAACTGATAGAATAATCAAAATAATAATAATAATAAAAGTAAAGACAGAGAGGAGTTGAGTACATGTGATTAGAATGGTAGGGTGGGGGAATCAATGGTGGAAGAAAGGAGATAGAATCCTTTACAATATCTAGGTAAGAGTTGGTGGAGGGGAGGATCAGATTTATAACTATGAAGGTGCTGAGATGTGTTTGGATTCTGGATATATTTTGAAGGTCAAGCCAAGAAGTATTATTGATATTGAATCTGGACTCAGAGAAAGAAAAAGGTCAAGAATGACACCTAGGCAAATGAAAGGAAGGAACTGCCATTAATAAGATTCAGAACACTGACGTGGAAGACCTTGTTAGCTGAGATGCTAAAGACTGTGAGATACCAGGATTAGGGGAAAGAATGGGGAGTTCAGTGTGAACATGTGAGTTTACGAGTGTGTTTGATTTCTATTTCTACCACATTTCCGGTCATCTACTCGTTCCACTTAAAAGTGGGCGTGACTGCTCTCAGGGCTCTTTAAGATAGTCTTCAGGGCTTTTCTGGGTTTGCTCCCTGCTTAACTCTCCACTCTCACGTCTCACCTCTCCTCTCCTTGATCCTTATATTGCTGCCATAGAGAACTAATTGCAGCTTCCCAGAGAGCCTTTCCTACAGCTAGGCATTTTACACACCATTCTTCCTACTTGGAATATTTTCTCTCTCTTTTACCTGTATTTATCATTTAGCCAAAATGACCATGTTCTATAGGAACCCTTTCCTGAACACCAAATCCAATTTGTGTGCCGTTTTATTATTATTATTATTATGGTTGATATATACGTAACACAACATTCGACATTTCAGTGCTCTTCACGTGTAATTTGTGACATTAATTGCATTTATCATACTGCTCTACTATCACCGCTGCCCATTTCCAAATTCTTTCACAATCGTTAACAGAAGTTCAGTGTTCTCTCAGTATTGAGTCTTCCTTTCCTCCTCCCTCCCACCCATCTCTGACAACCACAAATAAACTTTGGTCTCTATACACTTGCCTAATGTAGATATTTCATATAAGTACCACGTTTTTAAAAATATTGTATTGTGATTTTGGAGAAAAGCTACATAGCAGATTAGGTTCTCATTTAACAATTCCTATACGTATTACAGTGACATTGGTGCACTTCTCACAATGTGTCAGCATTCTTGCTATATCCATTAGTGTTGTTCCGTTTCCATTCATCTAGCTTCTTTATCTCCCCTTTTCCTTCTTATGTTCAATCTAGGGTAAATGTCAACCGTTAGTTCTCATTTAGATGATTGTTAGAGGAGCACAATATTCACGGGTGATATTACCGAGTTTTTACACAAACAATGTGCTCCTTCTGTATTTGTTTGCCAGCCACACCCTGCCCCCTGTGAGATATTTTCATAAGCACTGCTATGCCAATGTTTTTTTTTACATGATGTAAAAAATTAGCATAACGTGCTTATGAAAATACCTTACTAGGGGAGGGCGCAGCTGGCAAACAAACATAGAAGTTGCATGTTAATTGTGTAAAAACATGGTATTTATTTTATAAGCCACTCTGTCTTTTGGCTGATAGGTGATCTCCAGAAGTGGTTTGAGTTCCAAGTTTAAAGGGCATCCCAGGGTGATAGTCTTGGGGGTCCCTCTAGTCTCTACTGGTCCAGTAAGTCTGGCCTTTTTTAGGAATTTAAGCTTTGTTCTACATTTTTTTTCCATTCTATCCACGACCATCTATTATGTCTTTGGTCAGAACGATTGGTAGTGGTAGCCAGGCACCATCTAGTTCTGGTCTCAGGGTAGGTGAGGCTGTGGTTCCTGTAGACTCTCAGTCCTGTAGACTAGTTTCTTCTCTGAGTCTTTGGTTTCCTTTTTTCTCTTTTGCTCCACATGCATAGGGACCAATAGCTGTATCTCAGATGACAGCTCACAAGCTTTTAAGACCCCAGATGCTACTCACCAAACTAGAATGTAGAACACTATCTTTATGAACTATGTTATGCTAATTAACCAAGTTGCCCCCCCAAGACAATGGCCCTAAGCCCTCAACCCCAGTAAGTCAATCCTGCAAGGTGTTTGATTACATCTAGGAGGAATCCATAACTGTGCCCCAATGTGATTTATATATGAATATATATGCAGCGCACACAAACACGTATATACATTTGCCTTCAGAAGTGCTGCCTTTTCTACACTACCATCCATCATCCTTGTGTCAGCCACTGGTCTAGCACTTATCATATGATATTGTAATTGCTTATTTACTTTACTGTCTCTCCGGCTAAACCAAAAGACTCCACAGGGCGAAGAGCAGGAGCTATATATACACCTGATCCATCAGTGTCTGATACATTGTTTAGTGCTTATAAAAACCTGTTAAATGAACCAACTCTCAATTTAAGATACAAAAACAATAACTGTCAGGGCATACAGCTCCACAAAAGTCATAAAGTAAGGCTTTATAAATCTCTTTGTATGCATTCTGGAAATTTAATTTTTAAGGTATAAAGCTATTATGTAATAACTGATAAATAATTAAGAGGAAAATAAGGCTAAAGCTTTCTTAATATGATCCCACTGAAAGCCTAGTATACACATTAGCTTTGAACTGAATACACCTTGTACTAACGCTGACACACCACAGATGGATTCCTAGCGCTGCCTACAAAAAAAAAAAGAAGCATAACAAAATATTCTTTACTTCCCTCAGCTTTCCTGATGTGTAAATTTTCACTCTCAAACATATGAAAATAAGTAAGTTAATTATGAGTAACATCATTAGAGATTTTATCCTGCAAAAAAAAATAAAATATCTCATTGCTGATTAGAATTTGAAAAATAAAGCTTACTTTTCCGATACTGTTGGTCTTTAATGTTCCTTTAGGGTGCCACTTCAATAATGCATGCCGGTTTGACATTTTAAGTCACAGTTATCGTACCTTTCTGGCCACTTCCTCAAAATCTTCCCATCTGGAAATTAAACTCACTTCATCTAATCTTAGACAAGTGTTGCCAGCTAAATTCCATGTAGCCAGCCAATTTTTCTCAGCTTCAGAGAAACTGGAGCTACCTACTTTCCTTGAATGTGAAAAAAAAAAAAGATAAATCTAAAAAACAAACAAGTAAACTTGGGTAGACACGGAAGGAAGAATCTTCACATCCAAGAGCCCCAGATTTGAAAGAAACCTTGTAATTAAACTCTTTGGGAGCCCTGGGGAAACAGTGGTTAAGAGCTTGGCTGCTAACCAAAAGATCGGCTGTTCAAATCCACCAGCCACTCCTTGGAAACCCTATGGGGCAGTTCTACTCTGTCCTATATTTTTCCAGGAAAAAAAAAAGACTCAAAGCTGATGTGTTGATTTTTCCACGTAACTCATAACTCTAATGATAAATGTAGAGGGTAAAAAGCAACAAATTTTATCCAGAAATTAGATACAAACCTGCTGTTCTTGAAAGTGTATGTAGCTATCCATCATAATTAAAAAATACATACAATTTTGAAAACAAATAAATGGCCTGAATCATTCTAAACATTATGTGCTTTGTGTTTTATTAATCACTCCGGGTAATAATTACACACTAGCAGAAGTGTTCTTGTTTCTCTCCCTATGCCAAACATCTCCGAAATCCAACATGCCTATGATGTTGGTGTTTAACCTGGTGTTAGAAAGTTCCACGGGAGGGAGAGGAAGAGGCGAGACAAGTTCTAATTGAAGAAGCCCATCTCACAAGAATCTGTAACTAGAGGAAAAACAGGTGTGTTGCTAAGCAAAGTATTCTGCCTACTGCCCTATTCATGCCCTTTTCAAGCATCTCGTTTATGCGTCCAAAGCAGCTGTCACCGCACTATTTTGCAAGCCAGAGCTTAGCTATTTATTCTTCCCTGCTCTGTAGGTATCTTAGCACGCTGGAAGCACAGTACTGACATGTAACACCTATTAATTAGAACATAAAGAATTTTAATTTTATATACAGGTGATTGTAACCATATGCACTATTTGTTATGTAAAGAATAGATGGTTAGCAAAAGGCATAAGGTCACTGAAAGAGGGGGCAAAGGCAGGCTTTAGCCATAAAAATTGCACATGAGGCGGGCAGAACCGGAGTAGAAATGTATTAGTATTTGCCTTAATGAACCTTCAGAGGAGCCTGGAGGAGGGGACGTGGGGAAGTAACGACCAGGAAGTAAGGCTGGACACCACGCAGCACCGCTCTAGGTGGACCGGGAATCCTCTGTGCTCACGTTCACACAGATCGCATTCCCGATTCGTTTTCTAATTTTACCGTTCAAGATATTTTCAACAGATTGCCTATAATAAATCGTCTGGCTACTATCAATTTTCTGCATCAAGCTGGTCACATATATTAAGAAAAATAAATGGTAGAAATAAAATCCGAAATTCCATCTGGATGCTTTTGGATATGCTGTTTTTATCAACATTCATATTCCATTAAGAAAAGTTGTGGAGCATATTAAAACGTTTCTAAACCCAAGAGTTCCTGTCAATTCTAAACTCAAGAGTTCCTGTCAATTCCGGTGTTTCAAAGGCAATGCTTACTAGAATTACCAAGCAACTTTATGTGAAAATAACTTTAAACCCATGAAAAAAAAAAAAAAAAAAGACCTCAGTTACTGAACCCAAAATTGTCTTGCCTGTTTTCTTAACTAAACATTTCAGTCAAGTTGTACTAAGGCCTGTCAAAGCGATACATGATCAGACCTGTCATTTGATTATGCCACATACAGCCAAGATCTGTTGGTCAGGCATGGACTGTTTGCTTTATATTTTCTGGAGAGGTGAAAACTCTAACTGAATTCTACACTTAACCATTCCCAAATCCCTCGCTATACCTCCTGATCCCTGCTTCGATTTAAAATAAAATTCATTTTCTGGCATTCTGTGTGAGTTTGCTTCAGGCTTGACTCAGAGGTTTATGCAAAGCATTTACTGTTTGCTTGCTGACCACTTCAGAGGTTCTGATTCCCCTGGGCAATTTCCACATGGCTGCAGGCATGCCAGCTGATGCGGAGCGGGTGGATTGGAGGATGATTTCGTGCAGTAAACACAGCGCCCTCACTCTTGAAGCCAAAACAAATATTTTGAGGATGAAGTGACCTCCTGGATTCAAGTACAAATCCGAAATGAGAACACAAGGGTGTGTGAAACCTCCGCCGTTTCCGATATTCCTGCTACATTCGACTTCTGGAGAAAGTGTCCATGTACTTCAGAGACGAAATTTGATGGTGATGATGTAAATGGTGGGTCCTTTTATGTTATTATTTTACTCTATATTTATTTTCTTTATTTGGACAATGTTCAGTCCGCTTTTGTGCTAAAAGTAAACTGCTTCCTTGGTTGGAACTTGGTGCCCAGTCAAAGTCCTGGAGTGTTTACTGCGTAAAGGAATGGGAGGAAACAGGTGACTCTGGGAGAAAACGGGGCTGTGCCAGCAGTTTAGAAGGACGTACG
This sequence comes from Dugong dugon, assembly GCA_030035585.1. Taxonomy (NCBI): domain Eukaryota; kingdom Metazoa; phylum Chordata; class Mammalia; order Sirenia; family Dugongidae; genus Dugong; species Dugong dugon. The sequence goes on along the minus strand of CM057463.1, from coordinate 191,282,830 downwards.
TCGACCTGCAACACCCAGGAAGAGTAAGCTGACGCGCAGTCCCCGAAGGTGTCCCTGAGTGGCACAAAGGCTTAAGTGCTCAACTAAACCTATTGCCGTTGAGCCGATTCCGACTCATAGTGACCCTATGGGACATAGTTGAACTGCTCCGTAGGGTTTCCAAGGCTGTAAATCTTTACAGAAGCAGATGGCCACATCTTTCTCCCACGGAGCAGCTGGTGAGTTGGAACTTCCAACCTTTCAGTTAGCAGCTAAGCTCTTAACCACTGACCCATTGAACCCACCCTAAAGGGCCTTGGAAGAAAGACCTGGTGATTTACTTCTAAAAAATCACAACCTTGAAAATCCTATGGAGCACAATTCTACTCCACACACATAAGGTCACCATGAGTCAGAATCGACTTGATAGCAACTGGTTTGGTTTAGTCCCCTGAAGCTTAATGCTCTCTGAAATTTTCAGCATTGATGATAATTCCTGCCTTCTTGAAAGACTCTCCTCCCTTGACTTCTGGGATTGAACACTTCCCTGTTACTTTCCCTATCGTTTTCAGCACCTTCTTTCAAATTCCAGCTGTTCATCTCCTAAAGCAATGCTTCCCAAGTGTGTCCCACTTGCAGGAGAATCCACTGGATGCTAATGAGAACCCCTGGAAGTAGAATATAGATAGAAAGCTGTATTTTCCTGTGCTACCCAAGTGAGATTTTCACACACAGGAAGGAATCTCTGCTTTAAAAATTCTTGTCCTCCATTTTTCATCTCTCTCTACTCACTTCTTGTCAACTGCATGCCCGGTTTTCTTTCAACTACCACTTACATGTTGATGAATCACAGCTCTCTCTCCAGCTCAAAACTGTCTCCTGATCTAAAAGTCCATTTTATCAACACTTTACTACACAACAATAGACTACTATGTATCTCCATGTATATGTCTGACAGAAGTCACAACCCACCACACACACACACACAAACACACACACACTAAAACATTCGTTCATAATTCCCGAAGCTTATCGTAGGTACTAGCCGTGATATCTCCCCGTTTTCCCCAGTCGTAAACCTAGAAGCAACTCTAGACACTTGTTTCTTACATTCAATTACTTACCATGTCCAACTAATTCTTTTAACAATCCATACTTTTCACCTTACTTCCATATCTTAGATCAGGATTTCACGGCATCGCGTTCGGATTCCTCACGTATTCTCCTAACTCGTCTCCCAGGCTTCAGCAAGAGGCATCAGAATACAGTAAAAAAAAAGAAAAAAACAGGGTGTCACTTTCTCTTTGTGTGCCTTTGGGCAAGTGGTTAATTTTCCTCTTCCTGGAGTAAAGACTATTAAAGAAGCATAAATCCCACAAGGCTCCTTCCACAAGACTTAGAAGGAACAAACACACAGTACTTGCTACTGTGACCCTTTCGTTGTAGGCAAGCTTTCATACTGCTTTGAAAATGGTCGTTCTAAAATGCAAACCTTACCATGCACAATTCAAAGCTGGTCATAATCCTCCAGTGACTGTTCAGATAAAGCCGAAAATCATTAGTGTGGCATTCAAGGCCCTTCGTGTCTGCGCGCTCTCATCTCTCCTTGGGCACCCATGACCTATCTTTGGACCAGTTCTGTCTAGAACCCCATCACTAATTGAAGAATTAGTTCAAGCAAGCACAGTTTACTTGTGCACAGTAAAGGCTATCTTGGTTATTTGCTGCCCCCTGCCAGCCACTAAAGAGAAGAGCTGGGGCCCATTCATACTGGAAGGGACACATACCCACTTCTTTGTAATTAACCCCAAGTAATGCTCTGCTTTGTATAAAAAATATTTGAATATCCAGGGCTGATTTTACACCTAGTTTTCAGATTCTTTCAAAGTGGCGTGAGCCGACGAGCTGTGTGAATTCAGAGCCAGGCTTTTGGGGCCATCTGACATTTCTCTAATCACCAAGCCCCGTCACCTGCCTCAGCCCTCAGCGGAGTCGCATTCATTCACTTCGCTTGGATCAGGACTGAGGAATGAAATCTCACTTCTCTTCACCATGCACTCCCAGTGCTTATTTATTTACACGAAGAGCCCTTTATTTTAAAAGGTCTGCCTTTGTGGTTTTTTTTCTAGAGGAGCACCTGGAAGCCTTTGGCTATTCAAAGGGTAGCACCAAACGCCAGGTGTCCTGCAGACCTCTTATCCCCAAGGCTGTTGGGGTATGCCTGGCGACCCTTCTACCAGTTACAGGTAACCTCCCTTATCATACCAGGAAAGAAAAAGGGGGATTACAACCAAATACAATAATACAAAAACTAACCAGAACCATTTTTTCTTCCTATACCATTTTAGTTTGTCTTTTAAAAACACTCCTGTTCATTTATTTGAATTAAGGACAGGAACAGATGAGAAAATGCATACTTCCCATATAAGCAACATGTAATGTATTATATTTACAAGACTTCTAGATTTGCCTTCGAAAAGATTCTTAAATAAAAGTATGTTTTTGATTCTAACATTGTGATCGTAAATGCATATGTTCCATAGGGTCTATTGACCAAAAAATGTATTTAATTTTCCATTGTACACGGTGAAAAAAGACCATAGATTTTTCCTGTGATGTCAGTTTACCAAAATGCTCAGTTTCACTGCTCATGCAGCCATGTAATATTTCTGAAATATTAATCTATGCAATTTGCATTTCTCATCTTCCCATCTTCACCTCCACCCCCTATCAAAGCTGTCAGGCAATTTTCTGCTATTTCCTGCAGGGAAACATGTGACAGACAAGAAGTCAGGGAAAGGGGAAAGTATTAGTATTTTTCTGGGATTTTGTGTTTGGAATAAATTGCTGAGAGAAATGAAGAAGCATAGACAAAATATCTGGGGTAGGGGCATATGTTTTTTCAAAGTCTCTACAGGACGATGGGGTGGAGGCACACAGAAAGAGACACAGAGGAGAAAATAATGACATTTGGGCCCCAGATAAATAAGCTCTGAAATCCTCCTCCACAGGCCTGGGGAAACAGCAGCACTAGAGATCAGTGTGTGGGACCAAAAGCAAAGCAGCCTGGGTATCTTCCCCAGGAAGCATCCTCACAAGGCCCATGTTTGAATAATGATGGCCCAGTGGTTACAGGCATCAGCTGCTAACCGAAAGGTCGACAGCTCAAAACCACCAGTGGCTCCATAGGAGAAAGATGTGGCAGTCTGTTTCTGCGGAGATTTACAGCCTTGGAAACCCTATGGTGTCTCTATGAGTCAGGATCAACTCAACGGCAGTGGGATTTTTGGGACCCTGTGTAAGGACCCCTGGTGGACCAGTGATTAAGCACTTGGCTGCTAACCTAAAGGTCAACGGTTCAAACCCACCAACAGCTCTGCAGGAGAAAGATGTGCCAATCTGCCTCTGCACAGATTTATAGCCTTGGAAATTCTATGGGGAGTTCTATACTGTCCTATAGGATCGCTACGAGTTGGAATCAACTCAAGGGCAAAGGGTACGGGCCTTGTGTAGCTTTCCAATGATTCCCGTGTCCCCAGATAAGGCACAGAAGCAGCAAAATGGCATCAAAATACTATCAAGACTTAAGGGACAACTCTGCATGACAATCAGGAATCAAAGATCAAGGTCCAAATGGGACAACAAATACCTCATTAGATATCTTCATGGATGAGCAACATCTACTTCTTACTTTTCCAGTCTCAAAGAATTCTGTTAAATCACTATCATCTTTTATTCCCAGAATTTAGAAACCTAGGAAACCCTGGTGGAGCAATGGTTAAGAGCTCAGCGGCTAACCAAAAGGTCTGCAGTTTGAATCCACCAGGCGCTCCTTGGAAACTCTATGGGGCAGTTCTACTCTGTGCTGTAGGGTCATTGTGAGTCAGAATAGACTCGACGGCAATGGGTTTGGTTTGGTTTTTGGTATCCTGGGTAGAGGGCTCTGGAATTAACCAAAATTAAGTTTTTCCACTGCAGTGAAATATCTGTCTGATATAAAAATTAAGCTGAATGGGGGTGGGGGGAAATATATATATATATGAAGCTATTTTTTATAAACATGAGTTTGCAATATTCAAAGTTTATTATAGGAATTCCTGGGTGGTATAAATGGTTGATGTGCTCACAAACTGAAAAGTTGGAGGTTTAAGTCCACCCAGAGGCACCTCGGAAGAAAAGCCTGGTGATCTACCTCTGAAAGCTTAGCCATTGAAAACCCTGTGGAACACAGTTGTACCTTGACACACATGGGGTCGCCATGAGTCAGAATCGACTCGATGGCAGCTGGTTCTAGTAAATGGCTCATTAGGGACTATCCATGCATTGGGATGTATTCAACATTGTCATTCTTTGTTAGAACTCACCTATGTTCACACTTACATTATTTACCATTAATGGCACAAATATTTATTGATCATGTATTTTATGTAGGAAAATAAGGCTTTGTTGAATTCGATTTCATGCGTGGTAAATTTTCTATACTGAAATGTATTTCTAAGTTTTTAGGAGATTTAAGGAGGAGGAAGATAACGAACAGCATACAGATCAACACTTGGAGAAGTCTACCAGTCTGTCACGACACATTTCTGACGGACTATCAGGACAACGAAAATACAACCAGCCTGAATTGCTTCAGATGACCGAGGTGATGAGTCTTTAAAACAAACGTATAAACAGCATTGCTACAGCTCATGAAGATATAAAACAGGACTCACGGAATAATCAAATCAATTGATCCAATTCTCACATCTACATATACTTTGGATTTTAAAAAATGCTCCAAGTATTTCAAAATTTAAACTGACCAAAAAATAACTCTGCTAAGATTCCACTTCCGAACTGATCATTAGAATGATACTCTACCTTAGATCCCACTGCTACTTCCTGTCTTGACATTCTTAGATTCTGCAATATGTTCAACGTGTTAGAATGAACAAAAACTTAGGAAGGCTGGCACGTTTGCAGGGAAGACTCACAAAGGCTGCTTTCTCTTTTTAGCTTCAGACTTTTTTCCTCCACAAGGGGGAAAAAGATCTATTTGACACATTGCTCAAAGATTCTTTTATTCTGTCACTTTTCAAGCAGAGAGTAAAAAACACCTTTCCTGTTCTCCTACTCATATATTTTGTGATTTTCCAGAACTCTAGCAACTCTAAAAATCTACTCAAAGTTACTTTAGTGAACACACATAAGAAACCATATTTTTCTCCTAAAAAGAAAGAAACATTGTTTTTCACCTTGAAAAAATATACTTCATATACAGGCATCTGCTTTATACGTACACATCTTTAATGTACGGCATCTAGAAACATATGTTTTAATGTGTAAAGCAAAAAAAGCAACTCAAGGAGACTGGGATGTAAGAACCCAAAAGGAAAGACTATATTCCAAATTAAATGTTTTGCTAGGCCATTTGTACAACATCAAATAGCTTGAAAATCCAAACTTAGGGAAAATAAAAAAGAGCTAAATCATATATCCAAGCCATGAAAATATTTAAGGCTTGGAAATAGGAACAGTTTAGTTGACACTGTAGCAAAAAGACTTAAAAACTACACCAGCACAAAAAATCAAATGTGGTTCTCTAATCAAACAGGGGCTTAGAACACATGGGTCTCTTTCCGTACAAGGCAATCAGAGAGGAGCAGGGGAGGACGAGGGGCTTAGAAAAAAAATCAATAAAATTCTAAAGCTTCCTATGACGAAAAAATCTTTACTTATCACTAAAAGCACATCATAGATTTTAAAAGAATATAAAAGACACATCTTATATGTACATCTTTAAAAGCACGTATCTTAGACGAGCTTGGATTCCCTCGACTGTTTCAAAAAGTCCTGCTCTTTCCTTAGGAGACCTGTTGGCGGAGCGGTCAAGAGCTACAGCTGCTAACCAAAAAAACGCCAGCAGTTCAAGCCCACCAGCCACTCGTTGGAAACCCCATGGGGCAGTTCTACTCTGCCCTATAGGAGGATCACTGTGAGTTGGAATTGGCTTGATGGCAGTGGGTTTGGGTTTTATTTTTTTTTTTATTTTTATTTTTTTGCCCTTTTATTGTTGTTCTCACCAATATAAACAAAGTATCTTGCGCCAAGACTCAAATTTTGATTTGCTCTTTTCCATTTAACTGAATAATACTTAAGATCTCATTGATCCTAATAAATTTTCTAATAATGGCTGACCTACGGGGGAGTGTCTATTGCATAGATTTTTTAGAAACGGTGTGTATTTTATCAAACACAGAAACACTTGTTATTGGTTCAGCTGTTCTTAACCTTTGTTTCTCTTCAATATACAGACATGGCCTCTTTCTAATACACAGTTCTGAAAATACTATTTATAACTTGCACATCCTGATAGTATTAGAGGAAACCCCTTTAATCCCTTTTATTTTTTTAACGTGAATCATTCACAAGCTTCAATATGTTTAACTACTATCCTTACAAATTACTTTTCTACTGCATGAAACTGAGCAACGGACAAAAGCATAGCAGTGAGTCAAGAAGTAACACTGGTACAATTGTAGTCTACTCCATAAAAATAAGAAATGCTATTAATCCTCATTCCTCCAAAGCTATACAAATTGAATGTAAAAACCTTAAATCAAAATATGCCGTTTTTACCACACAATTGATCGTCCACCTAGTAATCTGTTAAGGTTTTGTAGTTTAGACCTATTATAAGGGAAATATACCCCTTTCAAAACTTCCCAAATTTAATAGCGCAATTACCTTTAAAGATAATGAAACACTAAAATATTCTCATTAACCAAATCATAAGAAAAGAGTTAAATGAGTTAAAAGTAAGAGTGAGATAAATTTAAAAAGAGTTAAATTAAAACAAAAAGTTAATCAGATTATACCATTGCTAACTCATGGCTACCACATGTATTACAGAGTAGAACTGCTCCAAAGGGTTTTCAAGGCTGTGTGACCTTTGAGAAGCAGATCACCAGGCCTTTCATCCAAGGCACTTCTGGGTGGGTTTGAACAACCTTTTAGTCAGTAGTCAAGTGCTTAACCATTTGTACCAGACAGGGATTCCATATGGGGCTGCCATGAGTTGGAATTGACTTCATGGCAACTTATTTGGTTTGTGGTTTTACCATTGATGAAAATGCATGAAAAAGTAGAAAATTCAAAATACCTTACTCACTCTCCCTTAGCCAACTAATCAGTGTAATCAGCAGTTGAATAGAGAAATAGCAGCCATCTATCCATTTATAGTAATCCCATCTCTAAGTACTATAAATGATACCTATGTATTTGGAAATAAGGAATATATCTACTCCTCATTTATTGACTATATCATTATCCAACATTTTGCATTTAGGACAATAGTAGAATATCTACTATTCGACTATTTTGTGCTTTAACAACATACATCTGGCAGTAATGAATACATCTCGCCAAGGTGTGAGACAAGAATAACGCTGGCTATGATGGTTAAGGCTTTGTATCAACTTGGCTGGGCCATGATTCTCAGTGATTTGGCAGTTACATAATGATGTAATTTGGCAGTTACATAATGATGTAGTCATCCTCCATCTTCGCATAACATCAGTTTTTGCATAATGACCTGGTGTTTGAAACTTAACCATGTTGATAAGTGAGGAATGGGTGTAGAAGAGAATTAAATCAATGCTTTCTACAACAGGACACACTTTAAAATCTGATTTTTCAGTATGATTTCCTGAATTTTAATCAATATGTAATCAATTCCAAATATCTAAGGATATATTAAAATGATGACCAAACTTTTTTACAGGTTTATTTTTAAGATATTTTTTCCAACAGCTTCCTGTTTGAGCCACTTGGTTATTTGCATAGAGTATAATATTGGTTATTATTCTTTCTCATTGGATGTGCATACAATTACATCTTCATAAAAATATAGCTGACTTGCAACTCTGAAGTGTTAAATTTTTTCGGCTTAACAAGTAAACATAAAAGTCTTCTTTTAGTGTTTATTTTTTCATAGCAAAGAAAACATAAAAATGATTACATATTTCCTCAGGCAATTCTGAATGAGTTCAGTGGTTCATCTAGACCTTAAAATCCTATATCCAGATGACAAACATGAGTATAAATGTCTAAAAAGAATCAGTCAGTTGTGAAATAACAACAAGCTATTGATATTGATCTAGGCCTCAGATTCTAAAAGTTGCAAATCAATTGCTGTAGTACTTCATTGTTACTCGTAGGTACCCTGAGAAATCTTTTTCAAATGGAAATCTTAAAATTAATCTCTCATAATGCATTACAGAAAACATCTCAAGACAAAAACCTACATTCAACTTAACATTTTATTTGCTAAGTAATGGAACTTATATTGATCATATAAAAATGCATATACCTAAGTGGGTACACTAAAGCTACAATAACTATGATTCACCCATTTTGTCAACCTGGATATCTAGAAGTTATCTCAAATTTGTCACTCTCCCTGACTCCTACATCCCTAATCCTCACATCCAAACTGTTCCCAAGTCCTATTGGTTCCACCATATTAAGAATCTCCAGTCCATCCGTTTTTTCTCGATTTCCACTGCTATTGCTTTATTTTAGTTTCACATCTCTTACTTGCACTTACGGCAATAGTCTGGTTTCCAGGCCTCCAATCTCTGTACTTCTTCATGCTGTTGTTCTAATTTTAGCCCCAGTGAGCATTCCAAAATCACCATTATATTCAAAATCATTTCTCCTTCAAGTGAAACCATTCAGTGTTTCTCTACTGCCTATAGTATCTACATCTTTAGAACAGAATACCACGCATCCATGATCTGGTATCTGGTGATCTTTTTAGCTGTATTCTTCCCAGTGCCCTCTTATTCTGTATTTCATACTGATAAAACTAGGGTCAGTTTCCTGAATATATTAAAATATTTAATGCCTCACAGCTTATGTTGCATCCTTTGCCTATAAAATTCCTATCTCTCTATTCCATCCCACTCATCAACATCTAATTGAAAAAATAATTTCATCCACAACTGTTCAAGCAATCTGCAGTAGAAGTGATTACCATTCCTTGGAATGCCCACGATCCATTCACCTGCCACAGGCCCGTTCTTTACTCTTTACTGCACAGTTCCAGGTTTCAGCTTGCTGTGTGTTCTCTGAGGTTGGAGATTGGGTCTTATTCATCTTTGCATCCTGTTTAGGATCCTGGTACCGTGCCTGGATCATGGCACTTAATCAATTGTTTATTGAATGAGCGACTGAATCAATAACAAAAAAGTTTGTTTTTTCTTTCTGAGGTGAGATTTATGTCAAATTACATATGGAAATATCTCTCAGAACTACAGATGAGCTTAATAAAGAATGGTATTGGCAGTCCATGAACTGCATCCAATTTAAAAAAGTTTTGGGTTTTGGGTAGGCATCCCCGCTTAGTGAAAGCACATAACAGAGTCACAAAATGAACAAATGCTTTACAAGTTTTTTTTGTTTTTGTTTTTTCTCCTTTGCTCTTTTGAGGGCCTGTGTGCACATTGCTCCAAGCAAAGCACTTTTTATTTTACCAATATTATTGATGATCTCAATTTTATACTAACTGAATTAAAATGTGCTCTGCCTTGTCTATCACTCTGTACTTTCAACTTAACTATACCTTCCTTTGTTGTTGGGTGTTGTTGTGTAAATTGTGACTCATAACGACCCCATATGACAGAGTAGAAGTGCCCCATGGGTTTTCTTGGCTGTAATCTTTATGGAAGCAGATCATCAGGTCCTTCTCATGGGAGTGGCTGCATAGGTTTGAACTGCCAGCCTTTCAGTTAGTAGCTAAGAGCTTAACAGCTGAGGCACAAGGGTTCTTTATAGTCTCATATAAAGGTGGTAACTCTTTAACTCAGGTCCCTAACCATTTCCAGTTAGAAATGCTAATGTGACGTGATACTAGAGTGGGCCAAACTTTCCATAAGTATCAGGAGAAACTCCACGAGGACGGCCCAGGAGTAAATCCAGAGGCGGGAAAGAATCTACTTGACAGAGTGAGTTTAACAGGGGGTGGTAAGAAAGACTGAAGGTATTTCCTACTGAAATGTAGCAAATTTATAGCTTTAATAGATCAGGTACTGTTGTCGTTGTTAGTTACCATTTAGTCAGCCCTGACTCATGGTAGCCCAATGCACAGTGTGATGAAAACACAGCTGACTTGCAACTCTTTACTTCAAGTGTTAATTTTTCTCAGCTTGGCAAGTAAACACAAAAGTCTTCTCTGACGGTCTAGTCCTTCATCATCTCGATTATCAGTTGCGGATTGGACGCTTGTGATCCATAGCGTTTTCAGTGACTGATTTTCAGAAGTAAACCACCAGGCCTTTCTTCCTAGTCTGTCTTAGTCTGGAGCTCTCCTGAAACCTGTTCAGCATCATAGCAACGCATGAGCCTCCAATGACAGGTGGGTAGTGGCTGCACGTGAGCTGCGTTGGCTGGGACTCAAACCTGGGTCTCCCAGATGGAAGGCAAGAATTTTGCCACCAAACAACAAATTAAAACCAGAAATAATACACATGACCACTATAAGGGATATAATTAAGGATTCAGGTCCATAACTGTAAAAGGGAGATTACTGACCACTCTGCCTCCAGACTCTTCTAATTCTCACGTTTCTTCATCCTTTCTTTCTTCATTATTTCAGCAATTAGTTTTCGAGTATATCCTCTATGCAGGCACTGTGGTGGGCCCTGGGAATACAGTGATGAACAACAGCATGCCCCTCTTGACCTCAGTCCATGACAATGGGAGGGCAATCACTGTTACCGTTACCACTGTAAAGTGATGACGTAGAGGATAGGCCTCCGAGACAGCAAAGAAGACACACAAGCCACCCTCAAATCCAAGATTGCCAAAACCAAATTCCGTATTATTTTTGTTATTGCACTTTGATGATTGGAAAAATTATGATGAGTTCGTGTTAGCAGAGCATCCCTATACAGTAGTATTGAACGGTTGAAGAAAAGTCTGTTTTATGTCATGAGTTAGGTGCATAACCCTAGGCATACAAACACATCTCAGGAATACAGTTTCTTCATCTAGGCAATATCTACACATGTAGTTTGAAAACCCTACAGAGCAGGTCAACTCTGCACACATGGGGTCTCCATGAGTTGGAACTGACTCAACAGCAACTAACAATGAGACTTTCACAAATTCTAATTTTTTTAATTCTAAACTAACAATTAAATTGTAAAATTCGATAAATCAATGCAAATATTAGCACAAAGAAACTTCAACTTTGAAGGCACTGCTGTTGGTCACAAATCTCATTAGAAGTAAGACAGTGAGACCTAACTAAATTTACTGCACATAACATTATATAATAAAGTAAGAGTGCAAATTTCATCAGGTTAAAATTGTGGAACCAATACTAAGATATGTTATTTCTCTGTAGCCCATTAAAAACATGAAATTACATTGGCTGCATTTTCCTAAGACTCTTAATATTAAGAACGTAGTTTGTCTTTAGCAAGAACTATTTTGCTGATTATTGCTGCCTTTGCAAATATTCTTTTCAAACTCTAAATTTATTTTATTATTATGACTGTAACCGTGATTATTATTATTATCAGTCCTTTACATAGGAGAATTGAAGATATTGGCTAACAAAGAGGAAACTTTTAAAATGTTTTATATAAACCATTGTTATTCTCTGGGGCCTATGAAAGTGATGGGTTAAGTGCTTATTGGAAGGCCTTACGTTTATAATGGGTAGTTATACTTTTGCTCCCTTCATAATTTAAAGATGTTATTTAAAAATAAAAACCAAAGTATTTGTGGAGCATTTTCCACTCTCTTTCAACTCAAACCAACCTCCCCCCGCCCCCACACACACATAGATTGAAGCTAACGGTACAATGTAACTGTTTGATAAATATTGGTTGAAATAACGAATAAATTAATAGCACAGAAAGGGAATACACTCCAGGGAACACTGGTCTATCCTCTAACTTAGTAGTGGTGATTTAGGGAAATTCATGTACCCTCCATATTTCTCATTCATTCGTCAAGTCTTTCAAGAATAGGTTTCAAGAGTAAAAGTTGCTAAAGCTGCTTCTGTGAGTGCAAGGACACTTAGGAAAGACACAGCAGGGAGTAACAAAGCTTCAACTAGGAGAGTTTCTTACTAAGGAAAGAGAAAGGAGAATTCTGGGCAGAGAAAAGATATGCGGCAATCAATGATCAGTAATGAGAATTTGAGCCTGATGGTTACTTAGAAACCGAGATGGGGAAAAACAGTAGATGCTGTAAGAGAAAACTAGGGCAAGACTGTAAAAGGTTTAGATTCCTTTTTTATTCAGCTTACTTGCCAATTAGATAGGTTTGGCATAGCTGAAAAGAAGGTTTAGAGGAGAGGAAAGCCCTTTCCAAGGCAGAGAGATGGGGTGGAGCAATGGACTTTAGGAGTATATTAGGGAGGCAGAACAAGGGGGATTACATCAATTGTCATGGTTTTTGAGAAAGAAAGCGAAATTAAGAATGATTCCCATGTTTCAAGTCTGGAAAATGGAGGGGTCAATGGTGGTGCTTATAAGTAGGGAAGCCAGATGGAAGCAGATTTGAGAGAGATACAGAGATGCTCAGTGAGTTTGGATAGAATGACTTTGAGGTATCCATGGAATTTAGCAGATCAGAATATCTTATATACAACTGAAAATGCTACTCTAGAAAGCCCAAGAGAACCAAAGATGGAGCCCTGGGCAACGTTTAGACTGTACTCAAAAAAGAAGTACCTGCTAAGGGAACAAATTTGGAGGTCCTGTAAGAAAACATCCAGAGAGGATGGTAGCATGAAGGTCAAGTGAGAACACTGTTTTAAGAATGTCATTGCCATCAAATGCCCTGGAGATGTCACATAAAACACAGAGGGAGAATTGGACATTAAATCCTCTAATCTGGAGACTATTGGTGACTTTTCCGGGGAGAAGTATCAGCAGAATGATGGAGGCAGATCTCCATCAGAATAGAGTCTGGGTGTACGTTACTCACCACTGTATCCCCTTTACCAAACACAATGCCTAACACGTGTATACTCAATAAGCATTTATGAGGATACAGTTAAATTAGAAACTAAGGAATTCTTTAGAAAAGAAAAGGAGGAGATGGTCAATGTCCTGAAGTTGGAGTGAAAAGAAACGGGGAGGATAGCTTCATACTTACAGAAGAGGAAAGAGAAAAAGATTTCTTTTTTTTTTTAATTTAATTTTAAAAAGGCACAGGAGAGTCTTAACCACATTTATAGAAGATGGAAAGAAACCACCGAAAATCGGGAAGAAGCAGAACTATGGTCTAAAATGGCTAAAAGGACCTTAATCTCTATTTGTTCTAATCAGAAGTCAAAGGTATTCATAGAAAAGTAGAAGTGATTTAGGAATTACTACTCTCTGGCAATCACTAGGACAACAACAGTAATAATAGCTAATACTTACTACATGCGTACTAGGTGAGGTTTTGTTTCTTGGTATTAAAAAACATATAAAATGTTGCTTATACATATCAACTTAAATTAAAGTACTATTACTATTTCCATTTTGCAGATAAAGAAACTAAAGCAAAGAGAAATCAGACAACTTGCCCCAGGAAGCATGGCAAATAAGTAGCAGAGCTGGGGTTTGAACCTAACGTTAAAGCTTCAACACCTGTGTGCAAATCTCTATGCCATTGCTGCCTTAGCACTAAGTCAAGCGCAGTCTATTATTTCACTCTCAAAGTACAACAGGCAGGTGCTGAGCACTTATAACTCCCACGGGAGAAGTCTTTGCAGGTAATAGAGTTTATTACATAGGAAACACAAAATGAATTTCTTTCAATTAAAAAAATCATTGCCATTGAGTTGATTCCAACTCATAGCGACCCTATAGGACCGAGTAGAACTGCCCCATAGGGTTTCCAAGAAGCAGCTGGTGGATCTGAACTGCTGATCTTTTGGTTAACATCTGTAGCATTTAACCACTGTGTCATTGAAACTGTTGACCTTTTGGTCAACAGCCGTAGCACTTAACCACTGTGCCACCAGGACTTCATTTTATTACTAATCATTATTATCACTGCTTCAAAGCTACAGTTTTAAAAGAAAATGTGTAAGTTATGACCTCTGAAAAATCTTACAGAAAATACATATTATGCTTTCATATCTCACAAATCAGTTAAGTTTTGTTCAGTTCAAGTTCTGGGCAGTTGAACTTGAGCTGATTTCAGAACGTAAGTTTATCAGGCAAAAATTGTATCCTTACAATAGAAAGAACGACAAGATCTGGAAAACGTCAGCATCCCTCGACTTATGACAAATGTATTTTTAATAGATAAAATTGGCCAATGAGGCAAATTGAAAGAGTTTGGTCTAACCCAAAGCAATCTATAAATACAATGCAATCCCTATGCAAATACCAACAGCATCTTTAACAAGATGAAAGAACTCATCATTAACTTTATATGGGAAGGAAAGAGTCCCCAGAGAAGTCAAACATTATTGAAGAAGAAAAACAAAGTAGGAGGACTCGCACTACCTGACCTCAGAACCTACTCTACAGCTACGGTAGTCAAAACAGCCTGGTACTGGTACAACGACAGACACATTGGCCAACAGAATAGAATCGAGAACCCAGATGTAAATCCACCCACCTGATCTTTGACAAAGGCCCAAAGTCCATTAAATGGGGGAAAGACAGCCTTTTGAACAAACGGTGCTGGCAAAACTGGATGTTCACTGTAAAAAAATGAAACCAGACCCATACCTCACAATATACACAAAAACTAATTCAAAATGGATCAAAGACCTAAATATAAAGCCCAAAACTATCAAGATCTTGGAAGAAAAAACAGGGTCAATGCTAAGGGCCCTAATACACGGCATAAATAGGATATGAACCATAACTAACACACACAAACACCAGAAGATAAACTAGATAAACAGGAACTTCTAAAAATTAAACACTTGTGCTCATCAAAAGACTTCACCAAAAGAGGAAAAAGATAATCTCAGACTGGAAAAAATTTTTTGGCTATGACATATCTGACAAAGGTCTAATCTCTAAAATCTGTAAGAAAATCCAACACCTCTACAGCAAAAAGACAAATAATCCAATTAAAAAATGGGCAAAGGAGATGAACAGACACTTCACCAAAAAAGACACTCAGGTGGCTAACAGACACATGAGGAAATGCTCGAGACTGATCACTAGCCATTAGAGAAATGCAAATTAAAACCGCAACGAGAAACCATGTCACCCCGACATTACTGGCATGAATCAAAAAAATAGAAAATAATAAATGCTGGAGAGGCCTTGGGGAAACTGGGATTCGTACACACTGTTGTGGGAATGTAAAATGGCACAACAATAAAATGATATGGTGCTTCCTTTAAAAGCTAGAAATAGAAATATCATAAGAGCCAGCAATCCCACTCCTAGGAATATAGCCTAGAGAAATAAGAGTCGTCACAGAATAGACATACGCACACCCATGTTCGTTGCAGCATTGTTCACAATAGCAAAAAGATGGAAACAAGCTAAGTGCCCATCAACAGATGAATGGATAAACTATGGTACATACACACAATGAAATACTATGCAATGATAAATAACAATGATGAATTTGTGAAATATCTCATAACATGGATGAATCTGGATGGTACTATGCTGAGTGAAATAAGTCAATCACAAAAGGACATATATTGTATTAGACCACTATTATAAAAACTCAAGAAAAGGTTTGCACACAGAAAGAAACAATCATTCACAGTTACAAGGGAGGGGAGGGGTGGGGAGGGAAAAACAACTAACTAGGTAGTAGATAAGTGGTAGCTTTGGTGAAGGATACGAGAGTACACAATACTGGGGAAGTCAGCACAACTCGACCAAGGCAAAGTCATAGAAACCTCATAGCACATCCAAACTCCCTGAGGGACCAAATTACTGGGCATCTAGCTCAGTTGGCATAACATAGTTTATAAAGAAAATGTTCTATTTTCAACTGTGGTGAGTAGCATCTTGGGTCTTAAAAGCCTGTGAGTGGTCATCTAAGATACATCTACTGGCCCCACCGTGTCTGGAGCAAAGAAGAATGAAGAAAACCAAAGACACAGGGAAAGATTTGTTCAAAGGACTAATGAACTACAATTACCACAGCCTCCTGAGACCAGGATAACTACATGGTGTCCAGCTACCACCCCTGACTTCTCTGACAGGGATCACAACAGAGGGTCCCAGACAGATGGGGAGAGAAATGTAGAACAAAATTCAAATTCACAAAAAAAGACTAGATTTACTGGTCTGACAGAGAGTGGAAAAATCCCGAGAGTATGGCCCGCAGACATCCTTTTAACTCAGTGCTGAAGTCACTCCTAAAGTTCACCCTTCAGCCAAAGATTAGACAGGTCTATAAAACAAACGAAGACTCTGGTGGTGTAGTGGTTAGGAGCTCGGCTGCTAACCAAAAGGTGGGCGGTTCAAATCCACCAGACGCTCCTTGGAAACCCTATGGGGCAGTCCTACTCTGTCGCTATGAGTCAAAATCAACTCGATGGCAATGGGTATAAAGCAAACAATAACACACGTGTGGGACATGCTTCATAGTTCCATCATGTATGTGAGACTAAATGGGCACACCAGCCCCAAAGCAAAGACAAGAAGACAGGAAGGGACAGGTAAACTGGACAAATGGACATGTGGAACCCAGGGTGGAGAAGGGGTGAGGGTTGACACATCACGGGGTTGGTAACCAATGTCACCAAACAATTTGTGTGTTAACTGTTAATGAAAAACCAATTTGCTCTGTAAACTTTCACCTAAAGCATAATAATTAAAAAAAAAGCGAGCTTGGTGTAAATGTTAGTAACAACAGACGACTCTGTTTTATTTGACGGTGGCTTTACGCTGCTGAAATGCTTTGTAGAAGTTCTCAATGGCTTTCCATGAAACAGAAAGAGTGAAAAATGTTGTTGTTGTTAGTTGCTGTTGAGTCAATTCCTACTCACGCGACCCCATGTGTGTGGAAGAGAACTGCTCCATAGGGTCTTCAAGGCTGTGACCTTTAGGAAGGAGATCACCAGGCCTTACTTCCAAGGTGCCTCTGGGTGAGTTTGAACTGCCAACCTTTCAGAACCTTTCAGTTAGTAGCCCAGCAGGCACTTAACCATTTGTGCCACCCAGGCACAAGGAGATGGTTAAAAAAAAAGAGGAAGTTACTAGTTCCTCGTCTTTTGTTCACTAAGAATCTTTACAAAGCTGTCAAATATAACTATCTGCCTCTTAATATAAAACTCCATAGTAAAGACCATTAATGTTAGGGTGGATGTGTATTCCCCATGCCTCATATTTCTAGGAGAAAAAGACTCTATTACAGTAACAGTCCTGGCCTTACTCACCCTTTTCCTTGGGAGGCAGAGTGACTTTGCTGGATGAATTTGGGAGAAAAAGTTGAGTAAACATGACCATACCCTTTCTCTCTTGAGACCTGTCTGCCTGCAGAGTACATATTTTGTTCTCCTCCTTGCTCCAAGTGGATGGCTCAGCTCCTTCAAAGAGAAGAGTCCAGCACTGCCTGTCAGTGGGTGGGAAAGTTTGTCTAATTTAAGGAGGAAGCATGGGCAAGCCCGATCTGGTTCTCACAAGAAGCTATGTTTTTCAGTATTGGCTTCATCAGCATTAAAGTTAATATATTAATCCTTGTTTGTCTGATTTATATATCTATCTCTCAAATGGTTACAAGCTTGGGTGAGAGAGAAAGGGGTGCTTTCACTGGGTCCTCTAAAAACTCCACATTTAAAGTTGAGAAAAATCAGATTTGTGGCAAGAGTGATGTTTCTACAGCAAACCTGAGCAAACCCAAAGGAATGTAGGAGACACTTACAAGAAGTTAATTAATAGGTGTACATATGGCAGCAAGAACACTTGGCAGAAGCCTTGTGTTTGAATACATTGCAGAGAAAATTCACAGTAAGCAATGCTGATTTAGCTTTTAGAAGATATTTGAAAGGAATTTAGTCTTATATAAACTTTCGCATTGATAGACCTAAAATAAACAGGCTCCTTTAAGAATTTACACAACCAAAAGTATTCAGATAGAAGCAGATAAGATAGGTGGGCCATTTTTAAAAGAAATGCCCTTCACACAACCTCTATTGTTCCTTAGCCTCTATCTTCAGTCCTACAAATGTCCTCACTTAGAATTCCAGACAATACTGTAACCAGCTTATGTCCCAAGTGAACAAGTTACGTGGGTTACGAAGTCCTGCAGACAACAACCACAAACCAGACAGCTCATTCAAGACAAAGATGTGCTGCTTGGAACCTTCTTTCTGAAACAGGTAGTTTGAGTATTGACTTCCAAATACTTAGCTGACAGTGTTAGTATGTTCTTTTTTCCCCCACAAAAAATTTAATCCATATATCTCTGTAAAAATAAATACTTCAACTTTTAAGGGAAAAAAAAAAAATCTCCCATATAAACTCACTATTCTTTTCTTTCACTTTTAGTACCTATTTTAATTTATTTCTTATCTTTTAAGAATCCTTAATGTCTTCACCTCTATGGTATGCCATCTCTCCTCTGTTTTAAATCATGTGCCAGATGTCTCCTTTAACAACTGTCCCGGGACTTTGCTGTTCCTCTAATTACTGCCTATTCTTTTATTGTTCCAAATTGATCCCAAATGAATTGTCAATACCCATAGCCAATTATAACTCTTCTGCATCTCATTTCTCCTTAGGCCTTCAATGTGTTACAGTTCTTTGTACAAGGTAGATGCATAATAACTATCTATTAATTATTAGGATTTTCTTTCTAATCCAGAAAAATGAGATAACCTAATATAATTTAGACTAATTTCATTTTTACGTGAATTCTCTCTGTTTTCACAGTTTTCACTCAATTCAATTTTCTTTTCCTCTGATTTGAGTAGAATTTCTATTTAATTCTCCTATTGTCTTAGTCTTGGTTTTCTAAAGGGGAAAATACATATACATAGAGAGAGAGATTTACTTCAAAGAAATGGCTCATGCATTGTAGAGGCTGGTAGGTCCCAAATCCATGGGTCAAGTGGCAGGCTGGAGACCTCTCTTGGCTCATGAGGTTGCAAAGGCTGATAAATCCAAAATATGCAGGTCAAGTGGCAGGCCGGGGTCTTCTACGGGCTTACATCCCAGGAACCAAAGGTCAGGTGACAAAGAGTGCAGGATGGAGAGAGAGATAGAGAGCAAGAGCGAGAGAGAGAGCTGTGCCAGAACATCCATTTATATACTAGAGGTAGGCCACACCCCTAAAGAAAACTCCTCTTTCAACTGATTGGCTTATCACATCAGATCACATCAAGGAAGATGATTATATTACATTACATTATGGAAGATCACCTAGTCCAGTATCTGCCAAACCACTGAGAATCATAGCCTAGCCAAGCTGACACATAACGTTAATCATTACACCTATCCCTTACCTTGCCTTACCAAACAAAACCGTCAACTCTTGTCTGCTGACATGGCAGTACAAAGGTTGAAAAGGCCATAAGAGATTCTTGAAGAAACAATTTAACACTGAAAATCACATCCATTACTGCTTCACAAAATGTTCTCAAGAAATTGTCCCATCCTCACATTTACACATCTATTTCATATTCCCTGTTGATGAAAAAGGCTCATACTTAAATCAAAAGCTAAAAAAGAGGGAAAAACTCAACTTACTCTTTTGTCTGTATGATACCAAAGATGAACAGGTATGTGACTCATTCAATACGATCTTCATTATTATTTTCCATAAAAAGTGGCCAGGAACCTGGGCATTTAATAAACTTGGGCAACCAGACTGACCACTAGGAAAGCTGGTATGTGGTTGCTCTCTACGTCCAGTGGAGTTGGGAGTTCATGAAACAGGAACAGTGCTAATTTTCAGGCCACGTCACCGTCTGATCACTGACATTAGAATGGGTTTTTTCAGACGAGACGACTTGTTGTATGCCAAAGAAAGAAGATCAGAAAACTGGACAACATCAGTGATTGAAATATTACACCAACAGAAGTGGAGAATTAACTGGCTTTGAATCTACTAGCTCGTCACCCTGAACAGGTCGCGTAAACTTTCTAAGCTTCACGTTTCTCATCTTTAAAAAGCAGATAATGGTGCGTATTTCCTGAGTTGTGGGTTGTGAAACCAAGGTGCTTATCCCAGTCTCTTTCTAGAATGGTATTCAATAAACAGCAACTCTCTTCCTACCCCTAACCAACTTAGATGGCAGTGTCAGGTAACCATATTTAGAAGAAAATATGAGGAAGTATTTTATTTCTGTACTCATCACCATGTCAGGTAAACATGCTAAAATGTCAATTAGAATGTGCATCTAAAAAGTTATACTGGTCTCACGCGTTACACATGTCACAGCACCAAGCCACTGCCAGAGCCTCTATGGTCTATTTATCAGCGAATGGCTAGTTGGGATCAATCTTGTGAGGAGTGGGCAACAAGAGTCCCAGCTAGGCTCCAGCACGGAGGAGGACCAGGTGAGGAGCATACCTACCTGCCACTTCAAGCTCCATTCTGGGATGAAGGCCGCAGAGTACTGCCTGCCACCCACCCACACATCCATTCTGCCAAAGTAGCACTGTTAAAGATTCATGCATTTTATTTAAGAGTTATGCATGTTAGCTTGTCAGTGTCAAACATACAACTCAAACAAGTTTTTTTTTTTAAAAAAAGGGGATGTATTGACTCATGTACTTGGAAGATTAAGAAGGTGATACTGACTTCAAAGACATCTGGGTCATACGTCCACCCACCAAACCAATCCCTATGGGTGGGGACAGGCAGTAATTTCATTGGCTACACCTGAGTCACATGTCTACTAGGGCAAAGAGTGGAGTCAGTCCTATCTAAACCAGATGGACAGAGAGAGGGTACAGGGAGGTTTGCCAAAACAGCAAGACTGGTTTCTGGACAGACAAATGCAATTGATGTAGATACACAGGACAGAAAACACTGTGGGAGTGTTAACATATTAATCCAGATTGTCAGATGGTATATCAAACAGGGTCCAATCAGGAGGCAAAAACCACAGCAGTTATTTTTCAAAAGAAAATTTAGAATCAAGAATTCATAATCAGGTGCAAAATTGTTGACTACTACTATGGATTGAATTGTGTTCTCCAAAAAGATATGCTGAAGTCCTAAACTCTGTACTTGTGAATGTGACCCTATTTGGAAATAGAGCCTTTGAAGATGTTATCAGTTAACACGAGGTCTTACCAAAGTGAAAAACCAAAACCAAACCCATTGCCGTCAAGGCGATTCCGACTCATAGAGACCCTAAAGGACAGAGTAGAACTGCCCCATAGGGTTTCCAAGGAGCTCCTGGTAGATTTGAACTGCTGACCTTTTGGTTAGCAGCTGTAGCTTTTAACCACTACACCACCAGGGGTTCCTTACCAGAGCTGTTGTTATTGTTAGGTGCCGTCACGTAGGTTCCAACTCATAGCAACTCTGTATGCACCACCAAACGAAACACTACTCGGTCCTGCGTCATGCTCACAATCGTTGTTATGCTTGAGCCCATTGTTGCAGCTACTGTATCAATCGTTACCAGAGTAGGGTGGGTCCTGACCCTAAATGACTGGTATCTTTCTAAAAGAGGAGAAGAGACACAGAGACTGAGAGACAGAGGAAGGACACCACATGATGCTGCAGCTTCAAGTCAAGGAATCCATGGAGCTACCAGGAGCTAGGAGAGGGGGGCATGGCACAGTTTCTCTCTCTGAGCCCTCGGAAGGAATCAACACAGCTGATACCGTGATTTGGACTTCTAGCCTCCAGAAGCATGAGATAATAAATTTCTGTTGTTTAAAATAAAAAAGAGAGAGAGAGAGGAGTTCAGAATTAAGGCCCTTATCTAAATAATCCAGAAAAAGCAAATATTTTTTACAAAAAGAAATTTATAATCTAAATGGCCAGCATTGGCTCTCTATAATAAGCACAAATATTCAACTTACAGGTCCTTCTGTAAAAAACACATCACACCAATTGCCATCAAGTCGATTCTGACTCATAACAACCCCACGTGTGTCAGAGTACAACTGCGCTCCGTAAGGTTTTCAAGGTTTGAATTCACCCAGAGATGTCTCAGAATCTATAAAAATACAACCTGAGTATCTATTTTCCAAATAAGGTTAGGTCATCCTGGTAAGATTTACCACCATTACAAAATTTACAATGATATTTATTAAAATAAAATATGTCTTCATCCTTAAGTACTCCTTCAACATGTCTTGAGTAGTTATAGTCAATGTTAGGAAGTATCTACCGATTTGAAACACATCGTGATTGCACTATCCATTCATTCAGTAAGCATTCACCAAGCATCACTTCTGTGCAAGATGCTGAGCTGGGGAGAAAGCACATAGTGAGGGTATACAAATGGATAAGACATGTCCTCTGCCTTTCAGACTAATAGTAGGAAGAAGACAAGCACACAAATTTGTTCCATAGGAGAGGAATATATTAAATATTCTAGATCAAAGGAGGAGATCCCACCCCCACCTTGGCAGTTGGAAAGGTCGAGGAGACACCACAGAGTAGTTACTCTTTCTACGGTATTTTTTAAAATTGGTAAGAATTGAATTTATGGAAAGGGACATTCTGAGCAAAGGACAGCATGAGCAAAGCAAAGATGGTAGAAAAAGTGAGTACGTGCTTACTCAATGGTGAGTTTTTATACCGAAAGAATCGCAGGGTCCAGGGGTGTGGTGGGAGAAAGGTGTACTGTGGAAGAAAAATCCAGAGAGGTAGGTCATCTCACTGCGGAGTACCTGAAATGGCAGCCTCATCATTTGGAAATTATTTATGAACAATCAGAAAAAGATTGAATGTTTTTAAGCAGAAAAAAACGACTAGATCAAAACTGTGCTCTACACTTTTTTTAAATAATCAAGGTTTCTCTTCCAAAGAGTGTTGTTAAATCTTATGATTCAAGGAAATAACAGTAAAGTGATAATAACTAACATTTGTTGTGTGTTATTATCCAGGCACTATGTGAAATGCATTGTATGCATTAACCCTTCCTAAAGCTGGGATTATTAATTGCCCCCATTTTTTGGATGAGGACACAGAAGCTATAGAGCTAAGTAATATATACTGATAAAGTAGCCAGGCTGTAATTTAGCACAAGATCTGCCACAGGCCAAAGCCTATACTATTAACCACTATGTGCTACTACTTCTCAGTGCTGTTTTAAGCAACATAAGTATAAACACTTAGGAAACTGATATCTTTTTCCTATATTTAATAGAAACAAGTGTTTCTGCTAGTCTCAAGCATTAATTTTTCACGTAACAATTTATGCAACAACACTGATATATATCTTTGAGATTGTCTTACAAATGTGTCTTAAAAATAATTTCCCTAAACATATATTTCCTAGACATTTATAATGTATTTGAAATTAAAATATTGATTTAATTCACGTACCTCGATGATCATCTTACTTCACGGAATTGCAATTTCAGAATGCATAGATTATTCTTCCTCCAGAGGGGTAAACCTAGTCAGACAGGCAAAGACCTCCAGCCACACACAAATTCTGTTTGATTATTTTTTATGATCTGAATAATAACAAGCATACATTCTGAAATGTTTACAGTATAAAAAAAAGTAATGATTTTTAAATTTTTCTTTTAGTTGTTATTTTTGTTTCTCAAGCATTTGCTAGAATCATTCAATCACAAAACCACAATGTCCCCTCTGCTTTATTTAAATTGGCTAAATAAGTTCTTCACTGTTTTATGGAGCCCTGGTGGTGCAGTGGTTAAAAGCTCGGCTCCTAACCAAAAGGTCAGCAGTTCAAATCCCCCAGCTGCTCCTTGAAAACCCTATGGGGCAGTTCTACTCTGTCCTATAGGGTTGCTATGAGTCAGAATCGGCTCCACCGCAATGGGTTTGGTGTTTTTGGTTTTACTGTTTTATGATGTGCGATTAGTTTACAAATCTAACCACATTGAAGAGTCTTACATAAAAGACTTAGAAGTAAAATACTTGAGACTGTTGATCAAATAACTCTAATCTAGTCATTTTTATATTCTATATTAGAAAAACAAAATCTTTCTTTAAGGAGAAGAAAAAAAGCCACTTTCCATTTCTAATTATTGTAGGTAAGATAATCACAGTCGATGGGACAAGGGTCAAGAGTTTTACTTATTTGGCACGCCATCTGCTGTTTTCCCTATCCCAAGCGTTTTCTCACTGTTTTGCCCCATTTCCTTGTGAAGCTCCCCAACTGTATGCCGCACTACGTACGCCCCAACCTCTGCCTTTGCGTTCTCAGCGCGCCTAGCGGGCACGGACATTGGTTGCAACAATCAGTCTTTATCTCTACGCGTCAGAGAAAGACAGCTCACAAAGTGCCGCTGCTGATCTGTGCCTGTGATCGACAATGGGCTTGTTTCCTGATAAGTTTCTTATTGGTCAGGGCCTTTGTCAGACATGTGGTATTTATAGCCTTTGGGGTGATCAATCCCAATACAGTGTTGCATGCTAAAAAATTTTGGATCAAGATCACTCCTGGCATTTGCTTAAACCCAACGCGGTCCAGCATGGAAGATCACTCCTCTGCGTTTTATAACAGAAGAGGGAGAAGAGTGAGAGCTTTATGTTTGTTTAGCAATACAAAGGGCTACCATTTAAAGTGATGAGCCACTCTGCATACAGATGCCATCTTTTTTATTTGTAATGGACCACAGTCTCAATTAAAGACTGAGTTCTTTATCCGAAAAAGGCAACACTTTTTAAATGTGCATTAAGAACCTCACATATTGATAAATTGATTCATAAGCTCATGATTTGCAAAAAAACAAAACAAAACAAAAACACCCAAGTTGATGTGTATAATGCATTCTTATGCCTGTGTAATCCTCACAGTCCCCATACCCTCACCACCCTGAGCTCATCTATTTCATATCGTAAAAGCAGTCTTTACCAGGTTGAATTTATCTGTATACGAGGCATAAAATAGACTCATAAAGTTCCCTGCCAAACCAGGATGTTGTAACATATTTCAAAGCAAGCAAAACGTTTCTTAAAATTCCACATTTTATTTACCCTTGCAGGCTTGATCAGTTTATTTAAATTTGACTTCATTTTGCCTCACTATAAAGAAATGTGGAAACATTAACTAAATCTAGGAACATATAATTATTACACTGATGTAGTTTGAGATAAGAAATCTGAACCCACAAGTAGAATTCACTGTTTCTGTTACAATCAATTCATCTTTTATAAAAATATATTTTTATGAATATACTGTATATATCATACACACGTATGAATGTGTGCATACATACACACATGTATATAATAAGCTCAGACAGAGTAATAAAAATGTATGAGAAACAATGTCTGACCATCCAGGTCCACACTAAGAGTTGAACTTTGAAGCCAGACTCACCGGAAGAGCACACCATATATGACTTAATTATAAAGACTGTCCTCTTAATTTTTTTTATATTTACTTGCATGGCATGTTAGTTTTTTGGTTATTTTTGAATTTTTTTATAAGCCTAAGCAATGAATCCCCTACCCTCTGTTATCTCTAAAATTACTTATAGTTTGAATCTAACAAAAATTATTGAGTTTAACTCTTAAACAGTATATACTAAATAATTATTTATTTGCACAATTGGTAGTCAAAAAAAAAAAAACTATTGAATGAATTTTTTCATTTCAGTCATTTGTTTTATATGGTTTCATTTATTCAACACTTTTTTACATTATATATGCCACACATTTTCTGGGTGCTACAATTTGAAGATAAATATCTCCTGCCTTAAGGAAATTCAATGCGCAGAAAAAAAATGTAAAAATTATGTACATAAAATTGGCATCAACTACCTGTGGTAAAATTCTAATCAATGTGCTTTTTACAAGGACACTATGGAATTAAGCAAACCACTTTTCAGCCCCAAGAAACCAAAAACCTAGTCATTCCTTGACTACAGTTAAAAGCATGAGAAAATAGAAATCGTTGAGTTAGAACCAACTTTTGACCTGAGGAGACATTCTTTGTACTCACAAAAATAAATTCCACAAAAATAAATTCTTAACTTTTCAAAATATATCCTGTTGAGTCGATTCTGACTCATAGTGACCCTATAGGGCAGAGTAGAACTGCCCCATAGGGTTTCCAATGAGCCGTTGGTAAATTCGAACTGCTGACATTTTGGTTAGCAGCCATAGTCCTTAACCACTACGCCACCAGGGTTTCCGAGAGGAGAAATGGAAGAGATACTCTAAGATGATATTTTTGAAGAAAGATTTTACTCTTCACATTTCTATGAGAAAAAAAAAAAAAATTTACATCTGTACTTAAAATATCATGTCTAGACATCCCGTTCTGCCTTGTGGACTGGCTAGACAAACTAGCCACCAGTTGAACTGAAATCCAAAGACAGGGCTGGCCTTGATCAGCAGTTACCTGCCGGGGCTGGAGTGCTTTTCTAAAACGCCTACCTCTGGACTCCACTTCATAATCTCGAAGTAAATGTCAGTATTTTTACTGGTTTTTTTTTTTTTAAATATAGCTCTCCAGGTGATTCTACTCAATTGAACACTCCCCAAATCCTCTTTTAAAAACAGACGGAACGTCTAGGATCGCAAAAAGAAATCCACAGACATCTTCCACAAAACCTGAACTATGAGCAAGAAGGGCCAAATCTCTATGAACTTAATAGCTTTGCAGAAACAGTGGAGGGAAGACTGGGAATTCTGATGATCTTAAGAGCCCTAAAACTTCATTTTATTTTTTCTCAACAAATACTCACCCCTCAAAAGAGTGTACCCTACTCTGGGTGGAATTTTTAGCAAACGCACCTGAACACAACCGTAAAAGACTACGTGAAGTCAAGAAAGGCCTCTGGAAAGAGCAGAAGATGCTGAGGCCATCTCAGCCCTTAAGAACCTCAGAAATACCCAGTAAATCTTGCTTCCAGAACGACAGAGGCCAACTCTAGGGAAAAAAAAAACTCTGCCCGGAAGAGAATCCAAATTGAGCAGGTCTGGAATACTGAGAGCACAGTTAATGGACGTGAAGGGGCCTGAGGAAGCGGATCTCTGACCTGAGGATACACCTGCAGAGACAGACCATATTTTAATATTCTGTGATAACAGTAAAAGGAAAAGCCTTTGTGCAATCAAGCTAAGACCGCTGCCTTGGCCACCCCACCCGCTGCACAGGAACCTCCTCCTGAGAAAACGGGAAAACTCATCTCACTTCATTAATCACGAAGAGTAGGAGAGGATGCTATCCAACCCATGGAATTATACTGTTGGAATAAAAGGAAAAAGAGCTGACTAAGGCGCTAACAGATAATGAAGGCATGGCAGTGAAATCTGACTGCAAAGTAGATCCAAAAAAACCTATAACCTAATATGAAAAATGGGCTAAAATAATTTCTGAAAGAGGTAGAAGTTATGAAATTAAAGTATAATAAAAACTAGAAAAACTAAGAAAAATGTAGCTAAACAATAGAAAGTAGTGAAAACAGAGCTGACAGAGCTCAGAAAATACTCAGAGAAGAAAAGAATAAAGTCATTTTTTAAATACTTTTCTGGATGGATTTAATGATGTGGAAGGTTGTTGTTCTTCTATTAACAAGAAACTTAAAGTGGTCAGTGACTAACCTGGATGAAGGTTAGGCTAGAAGTAAAACTTAGCAGAGTTTCCAACTAGTTTACAATAAAAAGCATTTTGTTTTTGTTTTGCCAAGTAGAGACTTCTAAAATGTCTGTATTAGGTAGCACTGAACACACCATAAGACAACATTAACGGAACTAAGTAACAATCATGACCAAGAGATTCCGGCAGCTCCCTTTATGGGGCTCTCATCCCATAACCTGGGCTGAGCAACATGCTTTTCTGGCATCTCACTTATTCCACACAGTAACTCCATGAAGCAGGATATTTACACGCATTGTACAGAAGGAAAATCTCCATAAATAAAATGAAGACTGTATGTATTGATCCTGCCTGTCAGTTTTCACATTACTCTAAAATAACTGGGTAGAATTTACAGAATTTACCAGGATATTGTAAGAACCATCTGACATAAATATGGGCTATGTTATACACACACAGTTTATTTTGGAGGGTCCTTCAAGGCAATGGGAATGAGGTAGAAACAAGACCTGCGTATCTGTTGACAGGAAAGATGCACTATTTGTATTAAGAGAGTGACACAAGAAAATAAATAGGAGTTTCAGATACGAGTCCTAAATCAAGTCACAAGGACAGATGCTCAAAACTGAAGGCAGTAACTTGTAATCGAGGTGCCCTCGGAGGACGAGCCCCATGCTGTGTGCTTCGGGCTGAGTAGCCACAGAGATTTATCCATCGAAAGATGGCTAACGCATTTCTGATGGACGGCAGTTAGGCCTGCTAGCACAAAACTCAAGTTGGAGGAGAAGTTGTAAATGAATGCAGCAGTCCATGGTTGAGATGCTCCAAGAGCTGCTACTCAAAGCCTCACTGGGAGCTTGTTAGAAATGCAGAACCTCAGACTCTGCCCATATTGACTGAAGTCGACTACATTTTAGCAAGAACCCCTGGTGATTCAGATACATATGTAAATTGAAAAGCGCTTTTCTAAAGAACACAGGTGATTATGGCTTTGTTTCAACAAAGTGAACAATTTTGCAATAATCAAAAATATCAGATGTTGACAGTGTGGTCAATCATTCAGTAATTATCCCATGACGTACTACCTCTGTGCCAGGAACTATGTGAGATTCTGGCAGTAAAGAGCTGAAAAAGACAGACCAGATTTTTGTACGTAGAGAGCTGACGATCTAGCAGGTAATAAAGGGGATTTTTTTAATTAAAAGGATGATGAATGCTATGAAAGGAAACACAGCGTTCAGTGAGCATACAACAGAAGGACCTGACTCAGTTTTGCTCACCCAAATTTGAGAAAATAAATGCAGCTTATGTAGTTTCTTTGAGGTTTTTGAGGCACTCTGTTGAAAACAAAACCTAACAGCACATATGCTAATAGTTTCTCGAGGTTTACCCTCTATCTGTTGACATCACCAAAACACAATCAGAGCAAAACCCCGCAGGAGACTGGCTACGCACATTCCAGGAAACCATTGTGTGAGCTCGTGGATCTAAGAAGGATGACTGGAGAACAATACAGGACCAAAGGATTAGCCAGCTCTGGTGATACAGAATGAAAAGAAAAATGACTCCCGACAGCTCTTACACACAGGTAGCTCAAGAGCCTTCAGTGACACTTTTGTATTGAAATTTCCTGTGGCAGGAAGCGTTTGCCAGCTGCCCTTTGAGTGGCAACCCACCTAATGCAACCGGCTGTGTGCACTATCGGCCTTCTCTGTGGATGCACAGTTCTAGAGAACCAAAGACTTGGCATGGAATGGAGACATTCTGGGCTCACTGACATTGTGTACAAGAGGACGTAACCCAACTACTGAGGAATCAGAGAATGAGCAGTTACATCAAAAAAGTATTTACATGAATTTCTTCCCTTATATTATTCAACATGATGTAGAAGGGCTTCAGAAACAGATGTGAGTTTAAACCTCCCTCCATTTTTTTACGAGCTGTGTGATACCGAGAAAGTTATTTAGCATCTCTGAACATCAGTTATTTATAATAACGATGAAGTGGCAACAATCCTTGCCTCACAAGACAGCTGAAGAAATTAAATATGAGTAAATCACTTTATTAAGTGCCTAGTACAAAGCAGTGCTCCCAAAATCAAGGTGGCTTTCCATTGCAAGTAGCCTAAATTTCTGAGCTTGGCATTCCCCGCCTCCAGGATCTAGCCACCTGGCCTTTCCAAAATGTTCCCAACTTTGAAGCTTCCTCTGACCACCTCGATTCAATTCAAGCATGTCTGATGTGTCTGCTAAGCACAAACAATACACTGATCAGAATTAAATATGACACAGTTCTTGCCCAGTTTATATTCTAGTGATATAACAGAAATGCAAGCAGATGTCAATGATACTCTATAAAACAAGCAAAGACAAATGGGCAAACAGGCTGCTTGAAAGCCCAGGGTCATCAGCCTCAGCATGAAAGGTTAAGGAAGGCGCTCCGTGACAGTTGATGCCTGAGTCACATTACCAAGGATGAGGAAAAATTAACCAAAAGGTTTAGGAGGACCTTTTTAGGTAAATAAAGAAAATTAACAAAATTCAGTGGCGTACCTAGGGTATCACACTAGCCCTGGGCGTGTGACGCCACTGAGCAGCTTCTATTAACCCAGTACAGCCCAACAGCCTTCCTCATACATGGTCATGTGTTAATTAAAAGAATAACGAGCTTGACTTGTATTTTTGAGCTGATATTATGGTCAAGTTATCTAAAAGATGAGTGTTAGATGTTTGGACAGAGGCACAACCCCGGGGCTTACTGTAGGCGCCATTTCCGTAGATGCGCTGCTGGCCTTACCAAGGTAATAGAAACTGCGCAATAGCACCACCGGCCCAGCGCTGTGCAATACTTGCCCTACCTGCCATGCCCTAGTCACGCCTCTGTGTGAAACAGCATACTACATGCAGCCAACCACTGCAGTATTTCTGGGGCCTACACAGCTGCTTTTAAATGGTCTTTAGCAAAATTTTACTTGTGTGTGATATTAATGATATTGTCTGATAATCTCCTCATTCTGTTGGATCACCTTTCTTTGGAATGGGCACAAATATGGATCTCTTGCAGTCAGTTGGCCAGGAAGCCATCTCCCAAATTTCTTAACATAGATGAGTAAGCACCTCCAGCACTGTATCCGTTTGTTGAAACTTCTCAATTAATATTCCATCAATTCCTACAGCCTTATTTTTTGCCATTCTCTTCGGTGCAGCTTGAAGTTCTTCAGTACCATCAGTTCTTGATCCTGAAGTGGTTGAACATTGACCAGTTATTTTGGGTACAGTTACTCTGTGTGTATTCTTTCCATCTTCTTTTGATGCTTCCTGTGTCGTTCAATATTTTCCACACAGTATCCTTCGACATTGCAATTTGACACTTGAATTTTTTCTTCAGTTCTTTTAGCATGAGAAATGCCAAGCATGTTCTTCCCTTTTGGTTTTCTAACTCCATGTCTTTGCACATTTCATTGCAAATCTTCATTTGAAATCTTCTGTTCAGCTCTTTTATGTGATCATTTCTTCCTTTCACTTTAGCCACTAGATGTTCAAGAGCAACTTTCACAGTCTCTTCTGACATCCATTTTGGTCTTTTCTTTCTTTCCAGTCTTTTTAATGACCCCTTGCTTTCTTCACGTATGATATCCTTGATGTCATTCCATAACTCGTCTGGTCTTTGGTCATTAGTGTTCGATGTGTCAAATCTATTCTGGAGATCATCTCTAAATTCAGGAGGGATATACTCAAGGTTGCACTTTGGCTCTCATGGATTTGCTCTAATTTTCTTCAGCTTCGATTTCAGCTTGCTCAGGAGCAACTGATGGTCTGTTCCACATTTGACCTCTGGCCTTGTTCGAACTGATGATATAAACTATCTTCTCTTTCCACAGATGTAGTTGATTTGACTTCTGTATATTCCATCTGGCAATGTCCAGGTGTGTAGTGACATACTGAACACTAACGACCGAAGACCAGACGAGTTATGTTGTTGAAAAAGGTGTTTGCAATGAAGAAGTAGTGGATCTTGCAAAATTCTTTCATGAGATCTCTGGTGTCATTTCTATCACCCAGGCCACATTTCCAACTACTGATCCTCCTGCTTTGTTCCCAGCTTTCGAATTCCAATCACTAGAAACTATCAATGCACCTTGATTGCATTTTGATCAATATCAGACTATAGAAGTTGAAAAAAATCTTAAATTTCCTCATCTTTGGCATTAGTGTTTGATGCGTAAATTTGAATAATAGTCATATTAACTGATCTTCTTTGTAGGCATATGGATGTTATCCTATCACTGACACCATTGTACTTCAGGATAGATCTTGAAATGTTCTTTTTGACAATGAGTGTGACACCATTCCTCTTTAATTTGTCATTGCTGGCATAATAGACCATAATGATTGCCTAATTCAAAATGGCCAATACCAGTCCACTTCAGCTCACTAATGCCTAGGGTATCGATTTTTACGCAGTCCATTTCATTTTTGACAGCTTCCAGTTTTC
The DNA here is from genome assembly GCA_030035585.1 of Dugong dugon. NCBI lineage: Eukaryota > Metazoa > Chordata > Mammalia > Sirenia > Dugongidae > Dugong > Dugong dugon. The sequence goes on along the minus strand of CM057463.1, from coordinate 191,250,717 downwards.
CTAAACTCATATTTCATACATTCCATGTTGTGATTATTAATTGATGTTTGCAGCTGTTGCTTCACATTTTCAGTCTTCCCACTTCAGCAAATGAAGGTCCTGAACGCTTGACTTCATCCACGTCATTAAGGTCAACTCTACTTTGAGGAGGCAGCTCTTTGCCAGTCATATTTTGAGTGTCTTGCAAGCTGAGGGGCCCATCTTCCGGCACTATATCAGACAATATTCCACTGCTATTCATAAGGTTTTCACTGGTCAGTTTTTTCAGAAGTAGACTGCCAGGTCCTTCTTCCTAGTCTGTCTTAGTGTGGAAGCTCTGCTGAGACACATCCACCACGGGTGACCCTTCTGGTATAGCTTCCAGCTGCACAGCAACACGCAAGTCACCACAGTAGGAAAAACTGACAGACGCGTGGGGAAAAATATATTTGAGAAAATTAAAAGTCCTATCAATTATTCATCAGTATATTCACTCTGTGATGTTTTCCAGTTCCAAATTAGAAGTCATTGCTAGTATTCATCATTATTATTCACTTGCTTCTTGATATTCTATTTCCAGACAAGAGAGAGAAGGGCAGAATCATACTTAACATGAATTTATGTAAGTCTCAGTAAACTCCTGAGAGTGTGTTATAAGAATGAGGGTCTTCCTGTGTCAAGGCATGTTCAAAAATTGAGAACCAATCGGTAATTGGTATGATGAATGAGTTGGCAGGGGCAGATTTAGAGACAGAAATTATTTTAAGAGGCTGTCAGTAAACCTCCTCACTGTTCGTCCATGTGCTCATCCCAAGTTTGCTTATACCTTCCTCCTTCCCTGCGTACACTTTGAAAGCCCTCCCATTCCTCTCACCACTCCAAATGTTATCTGTCTTTAAGGCTCAGTCAGTAAGCCTTCTTCCATTATTCCAAACATACCAATACTTTCTTCCTTGTAAAACAGGTCACAAATCAAGCAGATTATCGTTACACAGCATACTTGCTCTCGATGTGTTCTGTGTGCTTTAATCTTGTCTCCCCAGCGAGATTTTCAAGTACTGTCATGTAAGGAATACTATTTTTGCTTCTTTTCGTAAGTCTTCAAAGGACAAATATTGTCCAGAATCAATCGAAATTCCATTTGGCCCTTTATCCATTTCACCTTTCCTCCTAAAATCTTATCCTTTTGCTGTCTGTCAGAAGAATAGTGAGCATGGATATATCCGACATTCAGTGGTGCAAGAATCTTTTAACTGGGAATTCCCTAGAGAAGACAATTGCCTTCCTCGGGCATCTGCTTTGTTTAGCCTTTAGTTATCATTCATCTGAAGGGGAGGGGGTGCAAGTTTTTTAGTTCGTCTTGGATGTTGCTTGTTTCTTTCTTTGTTTTTGGCAACCAGGATTTATTCCTAACGCTTTCTGTCTTTCTATGTTCTCCCTTAAATGTCAGGGACTGGAAGCCAGGGAAATACCTGTCCCAGACTCCCTTGTTTCCAGGATCCAGATGTGATTTAGATTCTGCAAGTGAGGTGAATTTGTGTGAGATTTGCAAGTAGAAGACAAGCCGGATCCTTGATCTTTATCAGGATTCAGAAGCAGTGGTGAAGGGCACCTGGGTTTCAGCAGAGGTGAAGTTTTACAGTAGCCTCCATGTGTCACCTACCTTGAGATCCCAGCTGAGAGTACCCACCTGAGTACAGCTCGGAAATTATGATGATATGAGGGAGTTCCCCAAATATTCCTGTAGAGGGGACAGCATTAACTTGCTAATTTTCTGGACCCTACCTGGAAGTTCATGCCATTTTCACTAACATTCACCACCCTGGCCTTTCCAGTGGTTTTGTAAGACCCTCGATCATTGTATTAAATTCCCTTCCATTTGAAATACCTAAAGTGCATGAACACTCATACCATTAATGTAACGAAAACTCTCATCTTGGTAAATCCTATTTCAAGAAAATCATGAAAAACAGATACATAAATTTTACAAAGAAACTTTGTGAGATTTTTTAATTTCCATAATGCTCTTGTGTTTTTTATTTGGGTAACCCCCTATAGAATTCCTTGAGTAACTAATAGTATGATCCCTAAAATGAATAGGACCTACAGGCAGGTCTTTAGAGGAAAGAAAGAAGTAAGGAGCTACAACATTACCTTCCACACTGAAAGCAGACTTGGTAGAAACAGAAAACCATATATTGTGTGAATAATGGCACCACCGGAAAACAGAGCAGATTGAGTCCCTGGTATCTGCTCATGTGAAAAATGGAACTCATAGGTAGTTGACTTTGCTGGAGAAGGAATCACACTGATTAGTTATAGACATGTGTACAGCCATGAGTTTATTCTGAAAAGCCTTCAGTAACCAGGCCTCCTGGACTCAGCACCCAACCTAAACATGGATATCTCCATTACAGATGACTCCTTCACAAATATCATCATTTATTCATGGGGATTATTTCCACAGGACAGTTGTTTTTAGTGCCTTTGCTATTCTCCATTGGTTAGTTTCAATAACTGTTAATTGGTTCCTATTACACGCAAACACTGGTATAAGCACTGAGGATACTGTGGTGAATAGGACCGACAAGGTGATTGCCTTCATGAAGCTTGTATTATGATGTGGGGAACAGTGGTGAGAAAGAGGCATAAAACAGGTAAACAGGATAATTCAGAATTTAATAAATGATAGAAAGGAAATAAACTGGGTAATAAATAGATAATGGTGTAGGGATGGGGGTGGGAGTTATTTTAGGTACAGAGGTCTGGGACAGTCTCTCTGAAGAAGGAGATAATATGAGCTGACATCTGAAAGGTGAAGAGCTGGAGATGCAAACAGCTGAGGAAAGACTGTTCCACTCTTCTGGTCTGAATGGAGAGCAGGGTAATAGCAAGTGAAAAAGCCCTTGAAAGGGAACAAACTGTGTTTAAAAGACAACACAAAAAGGTAAAGTGGGTGAGAGGTAGAGTGTTGGGAGGAGCCAAATAAATAAGCTGGATCCATATCATGTGAGACTTTGAAGGTCATTGTGTCAGAAAGAACTGAGTTCATTCTCTTGCACAGCAATAGACATAAGTACAAAAAGAGTTGACGCTTGCATACACTTTGTCCAATTCCAACCAAACACACACACACACACACGCACACAGCAATGTTCCAGAGCCAGCTCTCTAGTAATACCTGCTTGTATCTCTGCAAGAAAAGCAAATAAATCCAAAACACAAGGTCTTCTGACACCACCTGTGGTGGAAACCTCCCCCTTGTGCGAGGCAGACAAAAATAATCTAAGCCAAGAGGAAACTGGGAGCACGTCCACTGTCACACTGGACACAAATGAGAATTACCAACCTTAGCAGTAGAAAAGCAGTAAATTTGTGAATTCCAATATTTCATTCACATTTAGCATTCACCATTTATTGGAAACCCTGGTGGCTTAGTGGTTAAGAGCTGCGGCTGCTAACCAAAAGGTCAGCAGTTCGAATCCACCAGGTGCTCCTTGGAAATGCTATGTGGCAGTTCTATTCTGTCCTGGGGGGCCGCTATGAGTTGACTGAGTCATTTACAGCACCATATTACTGAATGATTTTTCTCTGTACCATGTGTGTGTTAGAGGCTGTGAAAGGAAGTATACTTCACATTATTTACAATTATGTTATTGTTAAGATGGGACAGTGGTGGGTCAGTGGTAGAAACCTCACTTTCCGTTTGGGAAACCTGGGCTTGATATTTGGCCAATGCGCCACCCATCTGTCAATGGAGGCTTGCATGTTGTTACGGTGCAGGTTTCAGCAGAGCTTTCAGAACAAGACAGATTAGGAAGAAACACCTGGTGATCTACTTCCAAGAAATTAGCCAATGAAACCCTTATGGATCACAAGAGTCAATCTCATTGTGCATGGGTTTGCCATGATCCAGGGCCAACTCCACAGCCGCTAACAGTGACAATGGCTAAGATGGAAATGCTCACGATCACTAGTCATTAAAACCCAAAAACCCATTGCCATCGAGTCGATTCTGACTCATAGCAACCCTACAGGACCAACTAGAACCACCCCACAGGGTTTCCAAGGAGTGGCTGGTGGATTCAAACTGTCGACCTTTTGGTTAGCAGCTGAGCTCTTAGCCATTGAGCTACCAGGGCTCCTACCATTAGAGAAATGCAAACTAAAACTGCAATGAGACAACATCTCACCCCAGCATTACTGGCACAAATCAAAAAACCACAAAATAATAAATTGGAGAGGCTGTAGGGAGACTGGAACTCTTATGCACTGTTGGTGGGGATACAAAATGGTACAATCATTTTGGAAAATGATATGGCACTTCCCTAAAAAGCTAGAAATAGAGATATGATAGATCTAGCAATCCCACTCCTAGGACTACATCCAAGATAAATAAGAGCCGTCACATGAATAGATATATGCACACCCAAGTTCATTGCAGTATTGTTCACAATAGCAAAAAGATGGAAACAACCTAAGTGCCCATTAACAGATATGTGGATAAAATATAGTACATACACACAATGGAATACTACACAATGATAAAGAATAATGATGAATCTGCAAAGCATCTCACAATGTGGATGAATCTAGAGGGCATTATGCTGAGTGAAATAAGTCAATCACAAAAGGACAGATATTGTATGAGACCACTACTGTAAAAACTCGTGAAAAGGTTTACACACAAAAAGAAAAAGTCTTTGATGGTTACAAGGGAGGGGAGAGGTGGGAATGGAAAAACACTAAATAATGGGGTAAGACAATACACAATACCTGGGAAGCTAGCAAGGTCATGGAAACTCCATAGACACATCCAAACTCCCTGAGGGACCAAATTACTAGGCTGAGGGCTGTGGGGACCATGTTCTCAGGGAACATCTAGCTCAACTGGCATAACATATTTTATAAAGAAAATATCCTACATTCTACTTTGGTGAGTGGCTTCTGGGATCTTAAAAGCTTGTAAACAGCCATCTAAGATTCTCCACTTGTCTCACCCCATCTGGAGCAAGGGAGAATGAAGAAAACCAAAGACACTAGGGAAAGATTAATCCAAAGAACTAATGGACCACAACTAACATAGCCTCCATCAGACTGAGTCCAGCACAACTAGATGGTGCCTGGCTACCACCAGCAACTGTTCTGACAGAGATCACAATAGAGGGTCCAGGACAGAGCTGGAAAAAAAATATATACAATAAAATTCTAACTCACCAAAAAAAAAAAAAAAAAGGACAAACACCAGACCTACTGGTCTGACAGAGATTGGAGAAACCCCGAGCACGGCCCCCGGACACCCTTATAGCTCAGTAACAAAGTCACTCCTGAGGTTCACCCTTTAGCCAAAGATTAGACAGGCCCGTAGGACACAATGAGATTAAATTGGCACCCCAGACCAGGGGCAAGGATGAGAAGGCAGGAGGAGACAGGAAAGCTGGTAATGGGGAACCCAAGGTTGAGAAGGGAAGAGTGTTGACACGTCATGTGGTTGGCAACCAATGTCACAAAACAGTATGTATATTAATTGTTTAATGAGAAACTAGTTTGCTCTGTTAACTTCCACCTAAAGTACAAAAAAAAAAAAAAAAGAAATTTGTGGCCTAAGAGCATCTAGTGAGTAAGATAGCAGTTCAATAGGCAATGAGAAGTCATCAAAATGTTTTAAGCAGGGAAGTAACATGCTCTTATTTACGCTTTTAAATATCACTGCACTGGGTGAGTGGAGAATCTAGGGGAAAAAGACTGGAAGAATGGAGTCTAGAGAATTTTCCAATAGTCTCGTCAATGAATAATGGTGACCTGGTTTAAGATGGCACAATGGTTAAGAGCTCAGCTACTAACAAAAAGTCAGCAGTTCGAATCCACCAGCTGCTCCTTAGAAACCCTATGGGGAAGTTCTACTCTATCCTATAGGGTCACTACGAGTTGGAATCAACTTGACGGCAATGGGTTTGGTTTTAGGTTTGGGATTTAAGATGTTGGCAGTGAAAGTGGAGAGGAATTATATCTTAAGAATTTACATATTAAGTAGAGATGACAGGATTTGACTACTTGTACGTAGAAGAGAAGAAGGGGTAACCGAACATGATTACTTGGTTTTAGGGTTTCCAACTGTTGGGTAATTATGCCATTCACTGGGATGGAGAAGACTCAGGGAGCAACACGGTGATAATAAGGAGGGTTGTGATGAGAGAATAACAAGAGTTCTTTTTCAGATACGCTAAATATAATATAATTTATATATAAAATATAAATATGAGGTTATCAGGAGGGACCAGTCCCTGGAGAAGGACCTCATTCTTGGTGAAAAAGAAGAAGACCCTCAATGAGACAGATTAACACAGTGGTGTGACGATGGGCTCAAACATAGCAATAACTGTGAGGATGGTGCAGGGCCAGACAGTGAGTGTTTCATTCTGTTGTACATAGGGTCACTAGGAGTCGGAATCGACTCAATGACACCTAACAACAACAACAAATACAATATGTATATGTATTAGCAGGGGCATGTTAATAAATGTTTAACAACATTTGTTAAACTCTCTGGGAAAAAAAAAAGTATAAAAATATACCACAAAAATAACTTTATACAAATTTTATTGATATAAAGGAAATCGTGCACAATTTACAAGTCAAAAAAATATGAAATACTCTTTACTGTAAAGACCATATAGCTAATTGAGTCTCTGAGAATGTTTTCACGGTTTTTGCCAGCAGCACGTCCATAAGAAGTAACTGCTTTTTCAGCCTTGGTCCCTGTCTTAGTTATCTAGTGCTGCTATAACAGGAATACCACAGTGGTTGGCTTTACCAAAGAGAAATTTATTCTCTCACAGTCTACGAGGTAGAAGTTCAAATTCAGGGTACCAGCTCCAGGGGAAGTCTTTCTTTATGGGCTCCGGAGAAAAGTCCTTGTCATCAATCTTCCCCTGATCTAGGAGTTTCTCAGTGCAAGGGCCCCGGGTCGAAAGGACGCACTCACTCCCAGCTCTTCTTTTTTGGTGGTATGAGGTCCACCTGTTTTTCTGCTCATGTCTCTCTTTTATATCTCAAAAGAGATTGACTCAGACACAACCTAATCCTGTAGATTGAGTCCTGCCTCATTAACATAACTGCCTCTAATCCTGCCTTGTTAACATCATAGAGGAGGATTTACAACACAAAGGAAAATCACATCAGATTGCAAAATGTTGTACCAGCACGCATATCAGGAATCATGGCCTAGCCAAGTTGACACACATTTTTTACGGGACACAATTCAATCCATAACAGCACCTTAGTCACAGATGCTAAGCTATGCCTAGCAGCAGAGCCCACCAGAAGAACCCCAGCAGCCAACTGATAGACAACCCTATGAAACATGAGAAATGCATGTTTTTTAGACCACCGAGATATTAGAGTTATTGACAGCTGTGAGGTATAGAATATAAAGTATTCTATATTAAGGTTGCCTTTGTCCTTGGCTCTGGAGAAATAATCCTTGTAGCAGAGGTTTAACGAAGGTACGGCAGGTAGGGCGCTGATTGAGGAGGGGCGCTAACGAGCAGTTTCTATTAGCCATTGCAGTTTCCAACGCCAGCTGAGAGATCATTTAGCAATTTAAAACTAATTGCCATAGGTGCTATTTTCCATAGATAGGCCCCTCCTTGCCTTAGACTTATTGGGGTGCTTTGGCCTGGGAGCTCCTGAGGATTTGTGCTGGTGAGTGTGGGCTGGCCGTGCCTCAGTAAGCATGATTCAGCCTTTTATGCAGGACTGGCCAATAAAAGCCCAAAGATGAAGGCTCAGAGAGCCTACTGGTCAGCCAAGGGAGGGCGACACACCCTCTTTGAGATACAACAGCTGCACATGGGGGACCTCCCAGAGCTCGACTGTGTATCTCTTCGTTGTGATACTGATTTGTATCCTTTAGCTATAATAAATCTATAATTATAAACATAGTACTCTGTGAGTTCTGCGAGTTGTTCCAGAGAATTATAGACCCCAAAGGAGAATGGGGAGGGAGTTAGGAGGAGAAAATGGTGGTGTCGTATGGACTCCCAGACTTGCAGCTGGCATCTATCTATTTGGCGTTCTAAAGGACTGTGTCCTTTTAACCTGTGAAATCTCCCCTAGGTCCAGGTGGCTGTCTGTGGTCAGAAACAATTAAGAAGTGGGAAGGTAAAGACTGGATCAATCTCCACTTTTTTGGGATTGGATTCATGCTGATTCTTATCCACGAAGTTATCCATGAGCCAAGAAAGCTGGCTAGGTCATTGAAGGCAATGATAAGAACAGTTTCCATAAAGTGGGAACTAGGGTGGAGGTGGTATGTAGAAACCAGGTAAGCAGAAGGGTGAAGAGTTGAAGGAAGGAAGAAAAATAGACACGAGTGTAGACAATCCTCAAGACTCGGAAACATGTTTTTTATCTGGGGGTTGGGGAGGAAGGATGGCTTTTATTTAATAGTGGATATGAGAACATGTTTATATGCTTTGTAGAACAATCAGAGAGGGTGGGAGAAACAATGATAAGGTAGAGAGGGGATAACAGCATCAGAGAGGAATTTGAGGAGGTTGAGAGGAAATAAGACTCAAAGCACAAGTTGGAGATTGGCCTCTGATAGAAACAGACATTTCAACTATTGTGCAGAAAGGCAGAAACTATGAGAACAGATGAGATGTGTTTATAGATTTGTTAACAAGAAAATGGGTTTCTATCCGATTTCTCCTATTACTTCAGTGAAGTATGTGGTGAGTTCATCAACTGAAATGATGTGAGAAAATGACTAGGAAGAGAAATGGGACTACAATAGTTTTCAGACAGTGGAAAACTAAAATACTGGGAAAAGGTAGTAAAATTCCTTGGCAAGGTTAAGTGGTAATTGAATTTTGTGCTCATTAATTTGAAGGAAAAGGAGTCAACAGAGTTCTGTGGTTATTATTTTGTAAAAATTCAGTTTCTCCAGCACTGCCACAGAGAAGGAAAATAATTTGTTATAAATCAAGTTTTGGACTTTGCTAGTTGAGGAAACTAGAGGAAGAAAGAGGCAAATAAGTTGAGATCTTTACAAACGCCACTCGACGGAGCCGTGGAACGTCTGGTGCTTATGAAGGAAACAGTGACAGAAAGGTGATGGAGAGTAAAAATGGATACCAGGCTTTGATTAAATGAGAGGACTTTTGGAATTAGGGAGTACTAAAGTAAGTGAAAAGGAGCCCCAGTGGCACAGTGGTTAAAGCGTTTCACTGCTAACCAAAACATCTGTGGTTCGAATCCACCAGGAGCGCCACAAAAGAAAGATGTGGTAGTCTGCTTCCATAAAGACTTCAGCCTTAACACCACTTCTACTAAAGGTATTACAGAGCATAGAAACGGATGGAATACTCCCAAACTCATTCTATGAAGCCAGCATAACCCTGATACCAAAACCAGGTAAAGACACCACAAAAATAGAAAATTACAGACTGATATCCCTCATGAACATTGATGCAAAAATCCTCAACAAAATTTTACCAGTAGAATTCAGCAACATATCAAAAAAATAATTCACCATGACCAAATGGGATTTATACCAGGTGTGCAGGATGGTTCAACATTAGAAAAACAATCAACATAATCCATCACATAAATAAAACAGAAGACAAGAACCACATGATCTTACCAATCGATGCAGAAAAGGCATTCGACAAAGTCCAACACCCATTCATGATAAAAACTATCAACAAAATAGGAATAGAAGGGAAATTCCTCCATATAATTAAGGGCATTTATACAAAACCAATAGCCAACATCTTCCTGAACTGGAAAGACTTTGAAAGCATTCCCCCTGAGAACAGGGATCAGACAAGGATGCCCTTTATCACCACTATTATTCAACATTGTGCTCGAGGTCCTAGCCAGAGCAGTTAGGCTAGAAAAAGAAATAAAGGGCATCCAAATACGTAGGGAAGAAGTCAAAGTATCTCTGTTTGCAGATGATATGATTTTATACACGGAAAACCCCAAGGAATCCACAAGAAAATTACTGGAACTAATAGAAGATTTCAGCAAAGTTTCAGGATACAAGATAAACATACAAAAATCAACTGGATTCCTTTACACCAACAAAGAGAACCTTGAAGAGGAACCAAATCAATACTATTTACAATAGCCCCAGAAAAGATAAAATACTTAGTAATAAATCTAACCAGAGATGTAAAAGATCTTTACGAGAAAACTACAAGACACTACTGCAAGAAACTAAAAGAAACCTGCATAAGTGGAAAAATATACCTTGCTCATGGATAGATAGACTCAACGTAGTGAAAACGTCAATTCTACCCAAAGCAAGCTACGTATACAATGCAATCCTGATACAAATTCCAGCAACGTTTTTTAATGAGGTGGAGAAACAAATCACCAACTTCATATGGAAAGGGAAGAGGCCCCGGGTAAATAAAGCACTACTCAGGAAGAAGAACAAAGTGGGAGGCCTCACACTACCTGATTTTAGGACCTATTATACTGCCACGGTAGTCAAGACAGCCTGGTACTGGTACAATAACAGATACATAGACCAATGGAACAGAGTTGAGAATCCAGATATAAGCTCATCCACCTATGAGCAGCTAATATTTGACAAAGGCCCAAAGTCCATTAATTGGGGAAAAGACAGTCTCTTTAACAAATGGCACTGGCATAATTGGATATCTATATGCAAAAAACAGAAACAAGACCCATATCTCACACCATGTACAAAAACTAACTCAATATGGATCAAAGGCTTAAATATAAAATCGAAAACGTTGAAGATCATGGAAGAAAAAATAGGGACAATGCTAGGAGCCCTAATACATGGCATAAACACAATACGAACCATAAGTAACAATGCACAAGCACCAGAAGAGAGACTAGATAAATGGGAGCTCCTAAAAATCAAACACTTATGCTCATCCAAAGATTTCACCAAAAGAGTGAAAAGACAACCTACAGACTGGGAAAAAATTTTTGGCTACGACAAATCTGACCAGTGTTTAATCTCTAAAATCTACAAGATACTCCAAAACCTCAACAGCAAAAAGACATATAACCCAATTTAAAAATGGGCAAAGGAAATAGAGGGCTCTGAACAGAGTTGGAGAAGGATGTAGAACAAAATTCTAACTCACAAAAAAAAGACCAGATTTACTGGCCTAAAGGAGACTGGAGAAACCCCAGAGTATGGCCCCCAGACACCCTTTTAGCTCAGTGGTGAAGTCATTTCCAAGGTTCACCATTTAGCCAGGGAGTGGACAGCCCCATAAAACCAAATGGGACTAATGAGGCACAGCAAACCAGGGACAAGGGCCAGAAGGCAGAAGGGGACAGGGAAGCTGGTGATAGGGAACCCAAGGTTGAGTAAGGATAGTGTTGATGTGTTGTGAGGTTGTTAACCATTGTCATAGGGCAACATGTGTACTAACTGTTAAATGAGAAACTATTTTGTTCTGTAAGCCTTCATCTAAAGTGAGAACAGCAGCACAATTGGAAGAGCATAGCTGATGTCACTGAACTGTGCATGTAGAAATTTTTGAAATGGTGTATCTTTGGTTATGTATATTTTCACCAAAAAAAAGAAAAGGTCGAGAAGGGAGAGGGTTGACATGTTGTGGGGTTGTTAACCAATGTCATAAAACAATATGTGTACTACTGTTTCATGAGAAACTATTTGGTCTGTAAGCCTTCACCTGAAGTACAATTTAAAAAAATTAAAATTAAAAAAAAATGGGAAAAGGATATGAACAGGCACTTCACCAAACAAGATATTCAGGCAGCTAACAGACACATGAAGAAATGCTCATGATCATTAGCCATCAGAGAAATGCAGATCAAAACTACAATGAGCTATCATCTCACCCTAACAAGGCTAGCATTAATCCATAAAACACAAAATAACAAATGCTGGAGAGGTTGTGGAGAGACTGGAACAGTTAACATGCTGTTGGTGGGAATGTAAAATGGTACAACCACTTTGGAAATCGATTTGGCGCTTGCTTAAAAAGCTAGAAATAGAAGTACCATATGATCCAGCTATCCTGCTCCTTGGAATATATCCTAGAGAAACAAGAGCCGTCACATGAATAGATATAGGCACACCCATGTTCATTGCAGCACTGTTCACAATAGCCAAAAGATGAAAGCAACCTAAGTGCCCATCGACCGACGAATGGATAAACAAACTATGCTATATCCACACAATGGAATATTACACAATGATAAAGAACAATGATGAAGCTGTGAAACATCGTATAACTTGGTGGAAGCTAGAACTTATTATGCTGAGTGAATTTAGTCAGGCACAGAAGGACAAATACTGTATAAGACCACTATTATAATAACTCAAGAAAAGGTTTAAACACAGAAGAAAACATTCTTTGATGGTTACAGGGGTAGGGAGGGAGGGTGAGTGTTATTCACTAACTAGATAGTAGATAAGAATGATCTTAGGTGAATGGAAGGACAGCACACACTACAGGGGAAGTCAGCACAACTGGACTAAACCAAAGCTAAGAAGTTTCCTCAATACAATCAAATACTTTGAGAGACAGAGTAGCAGGGATGCGGGGTCTGGGGACCATGCTGTCAGGGGACATCTATGTCCATTGGCATAACAAACCTTATTAAGAAAATGTTCTGCATCCTCCTTTGGTGAGTGGTGTCTGGGGTCTTAAAGCTTGCAAGCGGCCATCTAAGATACATCAGTTGGTCCCAACCACTTGGAGTAAAGGAGAACAAAGAACACCAAAGACACAAGGAAAGTATTGGCCCAAGAGACAGAATGGGCCACATAAACCAGAGACTTAATCAGCCTGAGACCAGAAGAACTAGATGGTGCCCGGCTACCACCATAACATCCTGACAGGGAACACAACAGAGGGTCCCTGATGGAGCAGTAGAACGATGGGATGCAGAACTCAAATTCTAGTAAGAAGACCAGACTTAATGGTCTGACTAAGACTGGAGGTGCCCCAGAAAGCATGGCCCCTGGTCTCTCCATCACCCCAGAACTAAAACAATTTCCGAGGCCAACTCTTCAAACAGGGATTGGACTGGACTATGGGACATAAAGTGATACTTGTGAAGAATGTGCCTCTTAGACAAGTAGATATAAGAGACCAAAGGGGCGGCTTCTGTCCAGAGGTGAGAGGGGAAGGCAGAGAGAGTTAGGAGCTGGTTGAATGTTCATGGGGAATCAGGGGCAGAGAGGAAGAGTGTGCTGTCGCAGAATGGGGTGAGCGGTTGGGGTCTCATAACAATGTATGTTAAAAAAAAAAAAATTCTGTATGGGAGACTAACTTGAAATGTAAACCTCATTTAATTACAACAACAACAAAAAAAAAAAGACTTCATTCAGCCTTGAAAACAGTATGGGGCAGTTCTACCCTGTCCTATAGGGTCACTATGAGTCAGAATTGACTCAGTGGCGATGGGTTTCGCTTTTTTTTTTTTTTTTTTTTTAGAGTAAGTGAATCAGAAAAACAGGACCTGACATAGTTACTGATACGACAATATCTACAGAACATTTTTTTTAAGATTTATGATTTGGGAGGCCAGGGTGTTAGATGAGTCGTCCACGTACATGATGAATTCACTATGAATAACGCCAGTAACAGGAGTGAAGAGGAAGGCAAGTTTTCAGTGAATGACAGAAAATGATCAGGTTGGTAGAAGTTGTGGTCAGTGTGTGGCAAGTACTTCAAAGAACTAAGATTTTTTAATAAGACAAGAGAAAAATGAGATTGAAGTGGCACTGGGAAGCAAAAAGATATCTAGTCTAACTCTCGGCCCTGGGGGTCACAGGACCATTAAAAACCCATTGCTGTTGAGTCGATTCCAACTCACAGCAACTCTGCAGGACAGAGTAAAACTGCCCCCTAGGGTTTCCAGGGCTGTGATGAAGCAGATTGCCACATCTTTCTCCTGCGGAGCAGTTGGTGGGTTCGAACTGCTGACCTTTACGTTAGCAACCCAGTGCTTAACCACTGCACCACCACCAGGGCTCCTTAGGGAGTCACAGGATGTGAGAGCAGAATAAATATGTAGATAGACAGACAGGTAGGTAGGTAGGTAGAGGGGTAGGTAGATGAGAGAGAGAGAGACTAACAAAGAAAGGTATGTCTTTTGATGGTAACTTTATATTATTTGTACAACAAGTTAAGTGGTTTCCAATGACGGTGGTGTATTAATCTTGCGGGTTACAACTCACTGGCTGTGCTGAGAAAATTTATAGAGTGCTAAAAATATGTAAAAGCCTACAGAAAACCTTGTAAACTATAAAATTGAAGAAAACGGTGTTTGATTTTCAAAAGCAAAAGTCTTCTATAAAAAGATTATTTAAGACTGCTCTGACACAAAGGATAACACAAACTGAATTACAAGTGTCGTGTGTGGTTTATAAGATCAACCAGAGGCACTGTTATCGTCAAAGGTTAGGAACCAGTAGGATAAAAGACCAAAGAGGATGAAATAAGATTATAATTTGAAAGCATTTAGAAAGGCAAACATTTATATACATGCAAGGTTATAGTACTATTATGAAAAGCAAATTGAATACGAAATAAGAGATCAGCCTTCTGGTGCTTTCCTCCGTAGGTCTATTGTTCATTTCTCAGTTATGTCTGAGCTCAGGCCTGAGCACCACTCAGTCAAGTATGAGGGTACCCAGCACAGTGGGTTACCAAGTGTTTTTAAGATCAGATTCTACCCTTACGAAGTTGACTAATCCTGTATAAAAATTATTAGAGTAAAAACAGCACATAGCTGACTACTAAATGGTGTGGTGCAGACCACAAATATATAGGGACTCAGAAAAAGTAACAATCAGGGACAGTCAGAGTAAAAATTAGATTATCCTTGCAGTAAGCTGTGTCCCTCAATTTAATGATTTATTTAAGTGCCTGTAGTCATTAAGAGCTCTGAAAAAGAATTAATTAAAAGTACCTAGAGAAAGGAGCTAATCCTTGCCCAGTCCCGGGCCATCTTCACAGTCGTTGATACGCTCAAGTCCACTGTGTGGCCACTGTGTATTCTGAGTCCCCTCCAATGGACGGGCACTAATCCTCCTGTACTATGTCAAACAATATTCTGTTGTGATCCCTAGAATGCTTCATTCTATCGTACATGGGGTAGCCATGATTCGGATATGACTTAACAACAACTAAAACCAATGCCTAGATTTGTATACACAAAGGCAGACTTTATCACTCTCCTGACAAAAAGTCACTCTGAAGAGTTATCTGACCATAATAACCATGATAACTTTTTTTTAAAAAAGACAGTCCAACTATCAACGCAAAAAAGATGAAAATTTTTCACCTTTTCTGCTCTCTTACCACAAATGAGAAGATCCTCTATAATCAACCACTCATTCAATCAGTTAGGATTTACTGAGCACCTACTTCGTAGTCAGAAGAGTATTAAATGTTTCGGGGGATATTCCTTCAGTGTTAAGATACAGCTTCTGCATTTAAGGAATTTACAGTCTAATTGGAATAAGATGATTAAAACAGGTGGAACGTTGCGAGCCAATGACTAGTTAGGTGCTCTCCTTTTTCAAACCAAATGGTCAATAAATTTGTTTGGTGTAGCAGTCAGTGTTTTTAGAGGTGAAAACATAGGGGGACCTATAAACCTGAAGGAGCCCTGGTGGCGCAGTGGTTAAGAGCTTGGCTGCTAACCAAAAGTCAGCAGTTCAAATCCACCAGCAGCTCCTTGGAAACCCTCTGGGGCTGTTCTACTCTGTCCTATAGGGTTGCTATGAGTTGGAATCGACTTGACGGCAGTGGGTTATAAACCTGAAGGACCCAGGGAAGGCTTCAAAGAAGAAGTGGGATATGAACTGGCTGGGATTTGAATAAGCAGGAAGGCTGAAAGAATAACACACGAGAGGTGAATAATATAGAGACCAGCTTCTTAAACTAAGGACTGTGTACTGTATCAAGTATTCAATAGTATATCTGCGGTCCTCAAAAGTCCATGAAATGAACATGGTGCATCTTTCTAGAACTTCAATTTTATCCAATGGCACATGACTTGAAAGGTTACTTTTCAGTGAACCCAAACAAACATATCAGAGATTAGAATGCAAAACGTTTGTGAGTTTTTCAAAGGTAGATGGATTTTTCTTCTTTTAAGTCATTAAGGAATATGACATAATTTTCCACAATCACTAAGAATAGTTTGTTAGAAATGATTGCAGATCATTTATCAGAAAGGATAGAACTGGGTCTGGCAGTAGTAGAAGGATGTTTTTTCAACAAGAGACATATACTCATAGGTATGGAAAGGAGAAGAGATTGAAGAAGGAGGCCCTTGAAGCCAAATACACTGCAACATACTCCCTGAATTGCTTTAGATTTACTGCTGTAGAAAATATGCACATTTTTAAAGTTCCTAAAGAAGAAAAAAAATGAGCTGAATCTGCCACAAATGCACAGGATGGGATAAAAGTAGGAATGGGAGGTAGCAGTATGTCGGGAACATGACAGGTTGGATGATTATTGAGATAAAAGGTAGAAACAACCCAAACGCCCATCAACAGATGAATGGATAAAGAAAATGTGGCACACACACACGATGGTGTCCTACTCTACCGTAAAGAGCCATGAAGTCCTGGTGTGTGCTTCAACACCCTTGGAAACATGACGCTTAGTGAAGCAAGTCAATCACCAAAAAAAGCTCACTAACATGAAAGACCTAGAATAGGCAAATGGATAGTGATCCGAGTTGAATAGTAGTTGCCAGGGGCGGGAGGGAAGGGCGAAGAGGGAAGTGTTGTTTGGAAGCACCGAGTTTCTGTTTATGGTGATGACTGCACACCATTGGCGATGTAATTGGCATCCCGTGAAAAATGTTGAATTGCCAGATGCTGTGTCATCTATATTTTTACAACAATAAAAAAAGAAATTAAATGTAAAATAAAAGATTATTGAGGCAATCCCAAATTCAGCTGATGAAGACGTGTTTCAGATGACAGATGTATTTGCTTATAGTTAACAACAAGGATAACAAAGGCTGGGGAAGGCGGCTGGTAGCCCTGTGAGATAAACGTGAAGGTTAATTATAATAGAAATGTTGAGTTGTATGTCTCTCGGCCTTACTAATGGTAATGGCTTCAGGGAGTAGGGAATAACGCAGCTAATTAAATGTTTTGTTTATATTCTTTGTTTTAGGAATCCCAAGCAGGAAACACAGGGCTGCTAAGAGAGCCCTGTGTCCCGTCTGGCACTCCCACCAGACTGTACACGGGCACCTGTGTCCACAGCCTGGCGGTCAGAGGCGGCAGCAGAACGCAAGCGCTACTGGCGGGGGCTTGCTGTCGGGAGAGGAGGCTGCTCGGTGGAGTGACCGTGGGGATTCCCCAGGCCTTCATTAGCAGAGAGGGGGAGACGGATGGGCTAGCGGGTCAAACCTGCTGCGGAAGGTAATGTATTCCCAAGTGAAAAAGAGAGTAACAGTGGTCTACCAGTTAACACACATAATACCATTAATTCTGAAAGTGGGAGCTTAATTGGCTACGACTTACCACCTGTGATCGACGTTAGCGCCTCAGTAAAAGAAGAAAAAGACAATCTGAGGCTAGTGATCTTCAAGATGGTAGCAGCCTCCAGCTGGGCCTCTTGAAGAACGTGTTGACAATGTTTTTTTAAACCTCTCCTAAAGCGGCTTCTCACTTTCCTCTGTAATTTGTCATATCCTAGCATGGATGTGACTCATAATTCGCTGAAATGACTTTCACCGTATTTTTAAAACGGCGAAACCAAAAGTGGCTTTTTTAGAGCAGCTGAGGTCACGTGTTCCAGCTTTGCATGATTCTAATATAAAGGCCCTTGTGGAGAATAGGAAGGAGAAACAAGGATTTCAGCACCTCTCACCAGTTTCCAGGAGCCCGAGACTTCGACAGTGTGAAAGGGTATTTGTTTAAGAATTTGAGGACTCGGTATAGTAATTCCTACTTCCTTTGTCTCACTGAGTTGCACTCATACCTTCTCTTGCGTGACAGAGAGGGAATTATGACTTTCTCCCTTCAGCTGTAATGAACCAGGATCCCACACTATATATAGCAGCAGGTCCAAGAGAAAGAGGAAGGCTCCACCTAACATTAAAAAAACTCACTCTCTATGGAAAGTGATGACTCAAGCCACGTGAAGGTCAAAGGGGCAGTAGGTCCAGGGTAAAACTGAATTCCAAACATCTTTTACAAATTGTTTGATCATTGAAATAAGGTGAATAACCACCTCCATTCCTGAACAAACCATTCACTCTCATATCTCTATGCCTTTGCTCAGGATGTACCCTTTGCCTGAAAAGAGTCTCACACCCTACTCCCTTTTGGCTAACTGGCGCTCTCTTCCCCACCAAAAAAAAAGGAGGGGGAGAAAAACATACACGTTTTCCATCTAAAAGAGATGCATGCTTATAGACTTTTTGGGAGATTCCTGGAGATGTATATGTTTCTTCTCTCTTCCATCCCCTACCTCCCAGTAGCAGAATTTACTGCAGCCTCATCCGTGTTCCCGTAGTAATGCAGACATAATTTTAATTATTTTGCAATAGCTTCCTTAGCAAGGCTTAGGAAGAGGTTGTAGACATAGCGGAAAGTAGATGGAAATATCTGAGTTTGAATCCCAGCTAAGCCACTTAATACTAGGGACACATTTCTAAATCTCAGGTTCTTTATCATAAAAATGAGAATGATATCACTTATTGTTAGAGAAAGTCATTATAACATACTGGTTAAGAACTTGAATTCTAGAACCAAATTTTCTAGCCCTGTGACCTTGGATAAATCACTTAAATGCCCTATGCCTCAGTTTCTTTATCTTTTACACAGGAATAATAATATTATTTACCTCATAGAGTTGTTGTAAAGTTTAAATTAGTTAACTCTTGCAAGGCACTTCGAATAGTACCTAGAATATGGTTAGCATTATATAAATACTACCTAAAACAAACTCGTTGCCATTGAGTTGATTCCAACTCATAGCAACTCTATAGGATAGAACAGAACTGCCCCATAAGGTTTCCAAGGAGTGGCTAGCGGATTCAAACTGCCGACATTTTGGATAGCAGCCAAGCGCTTAACCACTTTGCCACCAGGGCTCCAAATGCTAGCTACTAATTTATAATTGTTATCTTTTTGGGTTATTTAAGGATTAAAACCAAAAACCAAACCCACTGGCATCCAATGGATTCTAACTCATAGCGACAATATAGGACAGAGAAGAACTGCCCCATAGGGTTTCCAAGGAGCAGCTGGTGGATTCAAACTGCCAGTCTTTTGGTTAGTAGCCAAGCTCTTAACCATTGTGCCATCAGGGATCCATTTAAAAAATCAGAAATAACAATAGATGTAAAACACCTAGCACAGTTTCCACCACAAAGAAAATACCCACTAAATGGTACTTTATTAGTAGTATTACTATTATTACAGTCATAAAATTAAGACATCTTTATATGTCTGTCTTCCCAGCTACACTGTTAGCTACTTGATATCTTCACTCATACACTGAACAAATATTTGCTAAATGTCCGCAATGTGCTAAGCTGGTGAGATGTATCAAGACAGAATGGAGGACAAGCTAGTAGCGGTTCCAAAACTTCCTAGACTGAACTACCTGCCTGACTTATCATGTACTGGTGCGAATGGTTTGCGCTCAGCTACTAACCTAAACGCTGGCAATCCAAACCCACCCAGCACTGCCACTAAAGCGAGGCTCAGCAATCTGCTTCTGTAAAACTACAGCCAAGAAAACCCAATGGAGCTCAGTTCTACTCTGTAACACATGGGGTTGCCATGAGTCAGAATCAATGGCAACGGGTTTTGTTTTATTTTGTTTTTATCACCTGTATTCCCTATTATTTAGCACTTTTCACACTGTATTTGTATAGCTTATTATTTTTCAGAAATCAAAGAGAAAGAGAAGAAGGCATATGAAGATATTTCTAGATTGAGATGTGAGATTTCCTTCAGTTCAAGATCTTATCAATCCTAAGATGGTAATAAGGTAAAATCATAAACTCTAAATAATCCTTAATTGGGTGAGTCTTCTCAGGGGTCTTAGATCATAAATTAGGTGGAACATTACTTCAAGTTTTCCTCATCAGTGTGGGTAACTCTTCATTTCTATCCCAGCACTCACACTGAACCTAATCAAGCAGGCTTCCAACTTCAAGAATAATTAACTGAAATACATCTATCCTACAAAATTCTCTGCAGAAGTTACAACTCCACTCTAATTGTAAACACAGGGAAACAAAAGGTGAACTTTTTAATATCTTGATTTTATTCCCAATCTTTATTTCAAAGGCCACTTTTCTAAACATGAGTGTCTTTCAGAGGAAAGAATTTATATCAGGTTCTTAGGCAGCCAAGATAGGCAGGCAGAAAAGACATGTTTATACATCATCAGAAATTCTGCACATAGAAAAAGATAGGTAGAAATTAACAAGCTTATTGTAATTAATTTCACCTTTTATTAACTGATACAATAATATCATTATACTCAATGTAATAATCTTCAACAATAGAACCTATTTTAAAGATTTTTAAGATGTAAGGATAGTTTTAGCTTTTAAATCCTTTTAGAGTTTTCTAAAACTCAGCTCTGTGTTCTGCTCACTCTTGATCTCCTTTAAGACAAATCCCAATTTCTTTGAGAACATCACATCATTTCCACTGACATACTAATGGATCCCAATGTGTGTTCCAAGTTTATGGCCATATGATTCATTTCTATGATAATCTCACTTTCATGAATATAACAGCTCCAACTGTCATACATCAGTTCTTGAGATATCCACATTCACATCCTAATGACTTTTTCAACCCTTAATGTTTTAAAAGAGAAGAGTCACTTTGTTCTGCAATTAAAAAAAAAAACCTTCATAGTAGATTTCAACCAAATATATTACTTAGTGTCCCCTCTGCAAAACAGTAATAATGATTCAAGAGTGTAGTAATCCAACACTTCACATTCATGCAGAACATCTGCTCTAAGAGATCAAAGAACATAACGAGAACACTGAAACTACAGAGAATAAAAAGAAAATTGTCAAAGTGACTCAGCACACATTGCTGCTCACTGTGGGTTATAGTAAGCGTACCACAAGGATGCTTAATCTGATATCCATGGGCCTGGGAGCTCATGGTAGTCTCCAGAGGGTAAGTAAATACCTTGATGCTGTAGAAAAATAAGTTCTATTTGTGTGCATTTAAGAAGATGACCCTCAGCTTACATCACATTCTGAAAGTGATCAGTATAACAACAACAACAACAAAAAGATTACGAGAACTCACTCTAGTTTATCCCTGTCACGCGGACAAGAGTGAAAAAGGGATTGGGAGATTAGACTACATGAAATGATTTACATAAAATAGAATTCAGGAGGAAGTGGAAATAGTACTGTAGTCCTAAACACCTACATCATGAATACCAAATGAGTTTCAAATTATAAAAAAGAGACATCGATACAAAGTTCAAAGTTGTACTGAAAAGGGCAGAAATGTGACTTAAAATTAGAAAAGAGCAGTACACGCTTATACCCTTTTCATATAAAACAGACTTGCTTGGATCAAGGACAGACGCTTTCATGGAAATAATTTGGAAAGTCTATGATCAATGATGACAGGGAATGGGGTAAAATCTATGTAATAAGGTGGGGAAATTAGTATCTTAAGAGTTTGCATAAGAATTACTTTTCTTGTGGGATCAACCCTTGAGAAAAACAGCCCACTTTGGGCAGAGATCACTAGAATATTCACTGGTGCCAAAACACTGGAATCCTTTGCCATTAAGTTTATTCCAACTCATAGTCGACCTTATCGGACAGAATAGAACTGCCCCATAGAGTTTTCCAGGAGCAGCTGGTGGATTCGAACTACCAACCTTTTGGTTAGCAGCCAATCTCTTAACCACTGTGCCATCAGGAAGAATGGGGCTAAATTCATCCAAATGAGACAAATGGACTATTTTGTTCTATGAGAAAAATAAAGTAGAAGGAAGAGAGAACTTAGAGATGAAGAGGATTGGAAAAACTGGAGACTAAAGAGCCCTGGTGGTGCAGTGGTTAAGAGCTTGGGCGCTAACTAAAAGTTCGGCAGTTCGAATCCACCAACTGCTCCTTGGAAACGCTATCGGGCAGCTCTACTCTGTCCTGTAGGGTTGCTATGAGTTGAAATTGACTCGATGGCAATGGTTTTTTGGTTTGAAGTACCTAGAAAATTCCATGGTGGAGGGAAAACTAAAAGAATTTAAACAATAATGATGTCCAGGAGCAGATTGTAGTTCTATGGGGATGAGCTTAGACAATTTTTGTGACCCTCATTAAGAAAAAAGAGCCCAGAATTTTGAGTTTAAAATTAGTTACAGAGATTGGGAAAAAACAGGAACAAGTAGGGGGCCCCAAAGCTTCAGCTTCGATAGTTTCACGGATGCTTCTGCCTAGTCATGTCTACCATTCCAGTTGAAGTTGTTTCCTCTGTGGCATGTAAGCACTGTCTCCAATTTTCACATATTCCATTAATCTCTTCAACTTGAAATGCTTTGAATGAATGCTGTTTTCGTGGGAAGTCAAAGAAGGGGCTGAATTTCTCATGGAGTAGGAGAAAGATAGCACAAACAGGCATTTTAGAGGCCACGGTGATCCTGAGAATGTATGCCCAGTGGAAATTCACAGAAATCATGAAGAAGAAGCCATGAAACTTGCAAGGGGGGCAGGAGGGCTCAAGCTAATTTTACTTAGCTGTGGACGGGTAACATAGCTAACACCTGGCTTCGACTACAGCTCGTCTGGTCTCGTGCAAAAAAAGGGCATATGTTGTCATACAAATTAAAACTTTCACAAAGGCACAGTCGTGACAGTGACTAACTAGAATTCTCATTTTCCTAAATGTAGAGCATCTTTTCTAAAATGAGTTATGTTCCTTACTAACAATTCTGTCTTCCTGAAGTAACCACTGGCAGGCTTTGAAGTATCACATTAGACAGGAGATGTGATGGCTGTGATTTTCATGAATGGCAGTATGACGTGATGGTTCAGGATGCCTGGGAGCAGCTGCAGCCTTTACTAGTTGTGGGATTTTAAGCAGGTTACCGAATGCTCTATGATTCCATTCCTCATACATAAAAGGAGGATAATACAAGACCCACTTCATTGAATACTGAGAATAAATGAAATAATCTATTTAAGCACTTAGTACTGAGTATGAAAGCTAGTAATTGATCAGTAAGTTTTAGCCATTACTATTACCCATATTGCAACTATTACTATTACTATGACAAGCCAGTGAATCTAAAGTATCACAAGAGGGAATCTAATTCCAGGGAATGTGCTGTGAGCTCCTAGAAGAGAAGAAGTACTACCTAGGATTATCCATCTCATAACGATACATTAAATTCATTTCCCTCTTTTTTTCAGATTTAGGTTTTTTATTTGCATTTAAAAAATACATTTTGGCAGCCTAAGAATTTACATGAATTGCAAACCAAAATGATTTTGCTTGAATATTCCCAAATTATTGTGGGTTGGCCCAAAGCCCATTTTGTTTTATGAGGTAATGGGAAGAAAATAAATTTTGCTTTTTTATATTGTGATTATTTTAATTCCTTATGAAATACAAAAATCCATCTAATAAAACTTTATGACTTTATGTAAGAACAAGATTTGTCATGAAGCATGGAATTGTACAGAAGCCGACGGTCACACTATAGCTTAACATGGAGTTGAGTCTATTATAACACCACCTACTGTAATATGTTTTTCAGCCTAACAGAAAATGTTGTAAGACTATTCTGTTCCTGAAAATTTCATATATATATATATATATATATATATATATATATATATACACATATACATATATATATGAATATAATAAATATATCTATATATGTAACTTCCAATAACAAGAGATACATATGTGTGTTGCAGCACGATGGATCCCTTTTGTGTGGCCTTTCTTACCATGGTCTTGTAACTCCCACCCAAGTGATTGGTGGGACTGTGCAAACAGGAAATTGTAGCCCACCAAGGGGACTGGTCAGTTTTGCCATCCTGCTTGGCTTGAAATGAGCCATCCCAGAGGCAGGAAAGGAGGGGATCCTACCACCACCAAGGAACAAAAGCCAGGAGCAGAGAGCACGTCCTTTGGACCCAGGATCCCTGCACTGAACACTGCTGGAACCAGGAGACAGAGAGAGACAGACAGAGACAGAGAGCCAGAGAGCCAGAGCTTTAACCCTGAAGACAGTGAGAAGCAGTGGCAGGAGAGACCAGGAGGAGACTACAAAGTGGGCTTCCTGGCCCACAGAAAGAGAAAGCTGAGTACCTAGGGTTCCTCTGGGGACTTACCAGCAGGGACTAAAAGAGCTTCGTAACACTTGCCTGAGCAGGCCAGGGACAGGGTGCCTGCTAGCACGGCTGAAAAGAGGCTGTGCTGAGGGAAGAACTGTATCCTGAGTGCTCCTGAACTGGAATGGTAACCTGTTCCCTGTTGCCGTTGCTGTTCAGTTGATTCTGACTCATAGCGACCCTATAGGACAGAGTAGAACGGCCCCATGGGGTTTCCAAGGAGCAGCTGGTGGACTGGAACTGCCTACCACCTTTTGGTTAGCAGCTGAACACTTAACTGCTGCACCACCAGGGCTCCTAGGTGGGTTCAAACCACCAACGTTTAGGTTAGCAGTCATGCGCAAATCATTTGTGCCACCTACAGACCTTAGATATCTGTACATTCACAGATTTATAGAAACAGGATCAATGGAATAATAAATAAGAAAGCAGATTTAGAATCATTAAAAGAAAGAACAAGTATTTAAAACAAGGAAATAGTTCAAAGTATGCTTTGAGAGACAGTGAGCTCTTCTCACCACTGAAGTGTCCAATCCTTGGGTTATTCATTAATTTACCAAGTAATTACTTAGTGTCCCCTGAAACTATATGATCTGTCTTTGTTTAATTCTTGTAGGTTTCCTCATGAATCATCCTTTCTATCACTAAACTCTTGAAACAGTGGCCTTTTCTTGGTCCCTTGAGAGGTCCGTTCTCTTTATTGTCTCTGATTTCCTTCCTAGAATGCTCTTTTCCTCTTTTTTTTGCCTAATTCTTATTCATGTTTTAGTTCTAAGCTTCAATGTTAATTCCTTGGAGACTTTCCCTCACACAAAACATTTATAAATTCCTTCTCTTTTCTATTTCTCTGTCTTTTCAGCTTATTCAAGTATAATTTATATACCATAAAATCTACCCATTAGAAGCGTACCAATGAGCTTCAGTAAATTTATACAGATTTACAAACAACACTCCTATTCAGTTTTAAACATTTCTTTACCCCCAGAAAGTTCCTTCATGCTCACTGGTAGTTAATTCCTACTCCAAGCAATAGGAAACCAATGATCTGCTTTCTGTGTCTATAGTTTGTCTTTTCCAGAAATTTCATGTTCTGTTCAATATATAATCTGAAATATCCAGCTTCTTTCACTTAGGGTGCTTTTCAGGTTCACAGGTGTTGTTTCATATATCAGTATTTTTTCTTCCTTGTTATTGCTGAATGATATCCCATTGTAAGGATATTACCACTGGTGGACATTTGGCTTGTTTTCAGTTTGGAGCGATAATGAACAATGCTACTATCAATATTTACATATAAGTCTTTGTGTGTTGTTGTTGGCTGCCACGGAGTCGAGTCCGACTCATAGCGACCTCATGTGACAGAGTAGAGCTGCCCCATGGGGTTTTCTAGGCTGTGATTATGGAAGCAGATCACCTGGGTCTTTCTCCTGAGGAGCCACTGGGTGGGCTCAAACCACCAACCTTCTGGTTAGCAGTCAGCACTTAACCATTGCACCACCAGGGCTCCTGAAGTCTTTGTGTAGACATCTGTTTTCATTTCTGTTGAGCATATAACTAGAAGTAGAATTGCTGGATGACATGGTAAGCATATGTTTAACTTTTAAAGATCTGCTCAAATTGTTTTCCAATTACATTCCCAAGAACAATGTAGGGCAGGTCTTGTTTTCCCACACCCTTGTCAACACTTGGTATTCTATGTCTTCTTAGTTTTTTTAGCCATTCTGAGGATGTGATATGGTGTCTTATTATAGTTTTAATTGGCCTTTCTCTGCTGTCTAATAATGTTGAGCATATTTTCATGTGCTTATTTGACATCCACGTGTTGTAATGTCTTTTCAAATCTTGCGTCCATTTTTTTCTCTGGGTTGTTTGTCTTATTATTGAGTTGTAACAGTCCATCCTATATTCTGGACACATGTCTGTGGTGCAATGGGCTTTCTTTTATGTGGCCTTTCTGGCTCTGGATTTGTAATTCTCCCAAAATGAAGGTCAGGCAGCAATCTGGTAAAGGATTGGTTCGTTTGCTATCCGCATAAGCAGGATGCAAGAGACTGGTCTGTTTGCTCTCTGCATAAGTGACTTGCAAAGGATTGGTCACTTTGTGATTCCCATAAGCAGCTTGCAAGAGATTGGTCGGTTTGCTATGCACCCTTACACAGATTGGCTGGGGTGGGGGGAGGGGGCAGTAGTTGACCTTTACCAGGATTGACTGCGGGACCCACCCAGTGACTGATAAAAACCCTAGAACAAGGACGTTCAGGTGGGGTTTCCCGACCAACGAGAGCCAGGAGGGGAGCATGTCCTTTGGACACTGGGCCCTGCACGGAGCACCTCCTAGAAGTGCTGTAATATAGGTAAAGGGTTGTAACGCTGAGCTGGTAACACTCACTGAGCTGACAGCACTGAAGACTGAGAGCCAAGTGGCAGAGAAGCAGCGGCACCGGTGAGTGGTGGGAACCACAAGACTGGCCAATGGCAGTGGTGGGTGAGTCAGCCCACCAGCAAAGCTGGGTGCTTCTGGGCAGGAGGTCACTAGTGGAGCAGAGGCTTGGACATACACTGTACAGGGAGTGCTTGTAAAGCAGTTTTTGCCTCGAGAGCTGTTGTAATGCCAGCCTAACCCTGGCACTGGCCCAGAGTTATCCCAAACCTGCTGGTTGGGAGTGGGACCAGCAAACACAGGGGACAGACCTGGCCACCAAGCCATGAAGGGAGAGAGAACAAACACAGCCACGTCACGCCTGACCTGACTTGATAACTGCTGAGAGAGAAAGAGATACCTGCTGTCACCTGGTCCACGGTATGCCTGCCCAGTGACACAGAAATGGGCATGACTAATCTGGGAAGGTTGAACAGGTCCCCTTTTAGATGGAGGTAGGTTTCTCCCCCATGATAGCTAAGTGGGGTACTCACGGGGGTGTGGGGAAATCTGTTCCTGCTGTATACTGTCCGCTCTCTATAAGGGCTGTTTACCTTCTGTAAATGATAAGAATGGTTTTCAGTTGCCAACACCAAGTATCAGATCGGACAGTAGAGTCCTCATACCAACAGTCTTAGTGCTGCTTGTAATTTGGAGGCAACTGCCCTGTGTTTACACATGCAGTTCAATGTCCTTCATCAGATATATATAATATGTAAATATTTTCTCAAAGTCTCTGGCTTGCCTTTTTCACTTTCTTATTCCTTTGTTTGAGAAATAAAATTTTAACTTTTAACTTAGTCAAGTATAAATTATCTTTTTTTTTTTTTTTTTTTCTTTTATGGCTCATGCTTTGGATGTCACATCTAAGATGTCTTTGGATAACCCAAGATCACAAAAATTTTGTCCTGTGTTTTCTTCTATGAGTTTTATACTTTTAGTGTTTTCATTTAGATATATAATCCATTCTGAGTTAATTTTTGTTAGTGATGAGGTAAGGGTCTTGAAAACACAAAAGTAAACCAGACATGGAGTCTGCTATCAAAAAGTTCATAGTCCAGAGTAGGAAGCGGCAGGCGTGTTAAGAGCTCAACATAAAATGGCATGGATATTTAAGCAGGAAGAGATTACCTTAACTGGACACAGCTTCATAGGCTTCATGGAGATGGAGGAGCTAGAAACAATTTGACAGATGGGTGGGATCTGGTTCTACAGAAATAAGTTGAAGATCATCCCAAACTAGGCGAGGCACGGAGGCAAGGCACTGGGGAGACCAGAATCGGAGGATCTGCAGGAGGGGTCCAACATGGACAAGATAGTAATACAGAAAAATAAAATTGGAAAGGTTAGTGTCAGGCTAAGAATTGGATTTTATTTTCTAAGCAATGGGAGTTACTACAGGTTTACGAGCAGAAGATTGTCATAACTGATGCTCATAGCTGTGCCAGTACCAGTAAAATGAAACTGTTAAAAAACATTTACTATCATTTCTAAAAGTCTTTAACTTCACTTAGGAGATGGTGTAATTCAGTTCCTGCTTTAAAAGTTTCTGTGCTTATTCTTAACCAGATTCCAATTAAATTAGAATAGACAAATTCTTTAGATTTGAGTATTCTTTTTTCTTGGAGTTCATTCATCCATTCCTTCAATGTATATGTATTAAGTGCTTTCTCTGTTCCAGGCTCTTGGATATACATTGATTAAATAAGAATAAAAGGCCTGTTTTCAGCCTTTATGAAGGAAATTCACACAGACACACATGCACAATTTGTAGTACACATACAGCTATGACATACATACACATTACATATGCAAATTTACATTTATGCAACTAAATTATAGTGAGGGCTGAAGAGCAACAGTGGCATATATTTAAGCAAATCTTTAGATTTTGAAAACGTATTTCACATGTATGTTAACTCATTTCGTCCTCCTGACAGCCTATGTCAGACTGTATTACAGGCCTCACTTTATACACGAGAAAGTTTAAAAACACAGAAGTAACTCACTCAAGATCATAAAGCTAGCACGTTAGAAAGGCAATACTCTAAACCAGATCTCCTGATACTAAACCAAATACTCGTAACAGGATTTAAGAGTTTAAAATTATAGTTTTTTTTAAATTAAAATGTAGACATTTCAGTGTCTAGCCTCACCGTTGATGTGAAATAGAACACTAAAAATATTTTCTTCACATGAGTGCATTTCTTGGTCATTTTATTCCTCCTACCCAGCCTCCCTACACACACACACACAGGAAGATACTTCACAATGCCACTCTGATCTCATTGAGACTGCTTAGCCCTGCAGGTCACAACAGGCACTGCCTCATACTCTGAGCAGTGTGGAGAAGATTTGGTCTCTTAACAGAGCAGATGTTTGTCAGAAAGTTTGAAAGTCTCAACCCAAAGCCTCTAAGGATGGAGAGAAAAGGGAGAGAGAAAGAATAAAATGAGAGCTGAGAAAATCTGGAGAGGTCTGTAAACAGGTCAATGCTTTTTAATTGCTTTCAAACTGGTAGCATTGACCCTGATATCCTTCCTTAATTCAGGAAGGCTAGCCTCAAAGGAGAGTCGTTCTAGAATCACACAAAGACCAAGAGGTTGAGGTTTAATGCTTCCTTAAAATGAATGATGTCTTACAGCTCCATTCTTGCTGTTGCCATGACAGTGGTTCAAAGCCAGGCTTAGAGAATCAAATGTTTTTTCAGGTAACCCATTTATACTTTTGTTAGAAACTTGTTTAGAAAATGTCTAATAATACCAATGGTATTGTTATATCAGAAATTTATTTTTGACACACAGTTAACCTTTTCACAAACGATGCATTAAAAATCCCATCAGAATCATAAAAGTTATCACCTGCTACATTTCTTCATTTTTTGATTCATACTATTTCCAGAAGTTCATACTCTCTCTTAGGAGCAGAAAAGAAAAAAATTACAGACTACATTTCATATATGACAAGGCAACAGAATTCTAAGCAAACCTTAAGTGAAAATAGTCAAGAACAGCTATGACATATGAAAAGGCTGAAGAGTAGCGCAGATTGCTGCTCAGCTAGATTCCTTTTGGCAATCAGGACGGGGAGGATAAAAAAGACAAGTTCATTTAAACAAAATGTTTTTGCATTTAAAGCTCCTGTATCTAATAACTGTACCTTTTTTAAGCTAATTTGATATAGGATTATTACAATAATAATCACAGCCTCAAAATGGTAATCAGTTGATACAATCTCTGGGGGGAAATAAGTACATCAATTCTTTAACTTTTTATTTTGAAATAATTGTATATTTGTTGAAAGTTGCAAAAAAATATGCAGAGAGGTCCCAGGCAGCCTTTATCCAACCTTCTTCAGTTCTGACATCTTGTGTAACTATAGCACACTATCACAACCAGGAAATTAACCTTGGTACAACCCACAGAGCTCATTTCACTGGTTGTGTATGCATCCATGTGTGTACGTGTTTCTGTGCAGTATCTGTAAATTCTGCAACAAACACCACACTCTAGGTACAGTTCTTCACCACGAGGTTTCCTAGTGCTACTCTTCTAAAGTCACATCTCCCCCTATTCCTAACCCAGTTACGGTAGTAACGCGCTTTCCCGCTCTGTAACTGTGTTATTTCTAGAATGTTATATAAATGGAATCATGCAATACGTAACCTCTTGGGATTTTACTCGGCATCATTCTCGAGTGATTCATCTAGGTTTTCCACGGGTCAATAGTTTGCTCCTCGAACGGCTGAGTAGTGTTTCCATGTCGTGGATGTACCGCGATTTGTTCACCATTTACCCACGGAAAGACTGTTACAGTTAAACTGCTATAAACACGCATGGACAGCTTTTTGTTTGAACCATAGATTTTCAGTTCTCTGGGATAAATGTCAAGAGTGTAATTGCTGGGTTGTATATAATTGTTGGGTTCTTATTTTCATAAGAAGCTGCCAAACCATTTTCTAGAGTAGCTGTACATTGGACACTCCCACCAGCCAAGTATGAGTGATCCAATGTCGTGTTTCCACTGTTGTTATTTTAGCCCTTCTAATAGGAGTATGGTAATATGGCACTGTTTTTATTTTCATTTCCTTAATGTTTAATGACATCTGTCAGTTTGTTGTAGTATGGTGATTTGTATGTTCGTATGATGCTGGCGTCTAGGCTACCAGTATTTAAATTACCAGCAGGGTCACCCGCAGGCTTCAGTGAAGCTCGCAGGCAAAGACAGACTAGGAAGAAAGGCCTGGTGATCTACTTCTGAAAATCAGCCAATGGAAATCCTATGAATCACAACAGAATATTGCCCAATACAATGCTAGAAGATGAGCCCACTAGGTTGGAAGGCAATGGAAATATCTAATAGCCACATCAATGGACTAGGTCATACCAAGACAGAACAGGACTACACAATGTTTCCTTCTGCTATGCAGAAGGTTGCCATGAGTCAGAGTGAACGGGACAGCAACTAACAAGCACAACAATGTTTAATGAGGTTGAATATTTTTTCATGTGCTTATTTACCATCTGCATATCCTCTTGAGTGAAACGTCTATTGCCCATTTTCTAACTGGACTGTGTGTATTTTAATTGTTGAGTTTTCAGAGTTCTTTATATATTATAGCTACAATTTGTTTGCCACATATGTGGTAAGCAAACATTTTCTCAAACACATAATTTTTATAAAATGGAAAATTGAGGGAATATTAGATATGATATGTAATTTAAAAATTTCTCCAGGGAATATCAGATTTAATCACTACTCAAGAATTTGGAGGGAAAATCATTTGGAAACTCTTAGAATTTTAGGGTTAGACGTTATGACAAAGAGCATTTGATGAGTGGGAAATTATCATCATTCCTAAGATTAATCTCTTTATAGAGATTTCTATGGCCAAGTGACTAAAAACCTCAAGCAGTTGTGAAAACTTGTTTCTCTATCCCATTTCTGTGACCGATACTCTGTATAACCTGAGGGGGTAGCTCTATTTCACTGAAAGGTATTTGCTAAATACAGTGATGATTAGCATTACTTCTTGGTACGTACAATACCCTACATCTAGAGAGAATAATATTTCCAAAAATTCTCTGTTGTATTCTGAAATTTTCTGTCAGCAAAAATCTTATTTCACAATGGTGTCCTTACGGGTTCACAAACAGAATTTACATTCTATACTGAAACTCTGTAATACGGTAAAAATAAAATTTCAAAATTAATGTTTCTTCCCTTCAAAAGTTTTTGGGAACAAAACTGACTTTAAAAAGGGTCTAAAAAACAAATATTAAATACCCTGTAGTCCAGTTGTAAGAAAGCTTTCACCTTTTCTTTTTTAAAGTAGAGATCCATGTATAAGGAGATTATTGGGCATACGTCTTAATGTTCTGTCATTGCTTAATTTCAAACATTAATATCCTCTTCACATAAATGATATGTTATAAATTATATGTGGCATAAAATGCAGTTTATATAGGAACAAAGTTAGTATTTTGCTTATACAGCACCATTCAGTTGAGAAATGGCATGAAATAAACTTGTTTTATATTTCTATCCTTACAGCTTATTTTTATGAGGAATGCTATTAGACAGATTCAGCGCATAAATGAATGGTTGTAGAGTGTGTGTATGTGTGTATACATGTATTATGGTGGCAGTCGTATGTTTGCAAGCAATTGACACAAAATGACTGAACATTGGGGCGAGTTACCTTAAAGGCGAGCCTAACAAAATAGCAGATGTCCAAGACAACCTCAGAAGGCATAAAAAAAGTATTTAAAGTTGTGGTGATGCTTGGAACTGGAAACAGGAGCCTGTGCTACTGGGTGACTATAAACTGGGGCTATAGAGTCGCTTCGAGTCGGAATCCACTCGATAGCGGCAGGTTTGGTTCCGGTTTTTGGTTTCCTAAAGCTAAGAAATAATAACGGTAGTGTGCCACCTAGAGGGCAATGAGGTTGTTTTTAACAAGTTGATACACTTTAATAGAACTAGTCTCTGATTCCAGATCCGGGGACGGAAAAGCCTTCCCTGCAATTTCAACTCATGCATTTAAACGGGGGCCATTTTTTCTTCTGAGAGAGGAAGGAAAGCTAATCCTTGATTAGCTGCCATGAAGTGAACTGTGCTCTAATACGTGGAAAGCATAGAAAGAAGACCATGGCCAACCAAAAGCCAAATGTGATGCGACAGCGTGCTGGGTCAAGCAGAATGTGGTGAAAATAAGACATCCAGAATCAGACGTTGACAGGAAAATGGAATTTTCAGGTGCGCTTGGTCTTCTTAAAACTGAACAAGAGTGGAGATGAAGCGAGCCTGGAGAGGAGCCACTGGGATGGCCAAGGATTGTTCTATAATTTCATTTCAAATGGGAAAGGGAAAATTCTTTCCTAGACATCTCTAAAGAAGCACACTCAAAATACTTTTAAAAGATAATTTGTCAAGATGAAACAGTTTTTCTGCTATTAAAATATTATTTTTTAATTCTATTTTTGGCTATAATTTTTCCCGTGTGTTTGTTTCTCATTGTTTCAATTATTCAGATCAAATAAAGTGAAGAGGTCGAGGTGGGAAAATGTGATGAAATTTAATTCAAGGAATATTTTAACCAATATTTAAAGTTTACTTCTTTCTCAGTCCACTACTTCTCACTTACCAGTAGTAGCATTCTAAAAAGCTAAGAGAAAATTTTTAGAACCTAGGGATAAACAGTGAGTTCTCAGACACAACAGCACAATCCACAAAAGGAAATGTAATAAATTGAACCACATCAAAATTAAAAACTTTTGCTCTGTGAAATGCCCCATTAAGAGGATGAAAAGACAAGCTCCAAAAATATTTGCAAATGTCTGACAAAGAACTGGTATCTAGAATATGTAAAGAACTCTCAGAACTCAACAATAAACAAAGCCCATTAGAAAATGGGCATCAGACATTTCACAGGAGATGTTAGCAGCCGAGCCACGGTGCCAGGAGGGCTCCTCTGCAGAGGATATACAGATGGCAAATAAGCACATTAAAAAATGTTCAACATTATTAAACCTTAACCCCAAAAAACACTTTGCTGTCAAGTCAATGCTGACTCATGGCACCATATGCTACAGGGTAGAACTGCTCCATATGGTTTCTTGGCCGTACTTTTTCTGTAATCCTCAGGTCTTTCTTTCACGGTGCCACTGAGCGGGTTCAAACCACCAACCTTTAGGTTAGTAGAAAAGTGCAAACTGTTTGTACCACCCAGAAACCTTTGGGAACCACAAATTAAAACCAACATGAAATAATATTACAAGTCTATCAGAAGAGCTAAAATGAAAACCAATGACTGCACTAAATGCTGGTAAGGCGTGAAGTCACTAGATCACTCATGCTTTGCTGGAGGGCATGTCGAATGGTACAGCTACTCGGAAAAATAGTTTGGCAGCTTCTTATAAAATTAACATGTAATTGCCATATGACCCAGCAATTGTATTCTTGGACGTTTATCCCAGAGAAATGAAAACCTATGTTCAAACAAAAACCTGTACATGGATATTTATAGTGGTTTAATTATAATAGCTAAGTGTCTTTCATTGGGTAAATAGTAAACAAACTATGGCAGTGTTTTACCAAAAATAAACATGCAATTCCCATACTGTCCAGCAATTGCACTCTTGGGCATTTATCCCCAAAAAATGGAAACTTATTTTTATACAGAAATTTGTAAATGTTCATAGCGGCTTTATTTGTAATAGCCAAAAGCTGGAGACTAACCAAATGCCTGTCGGTGGGTGAATAGTTAAACTGTACATGTATGCCATGAAATACTACTCAGCAATAAAAAGGAATGGACCATTGATGCATGTAAGAAGTTGGGTAGATCTCAAGAAAATTGTGCTGAGTGAAAAAAGCCAATCCCAAAATGATACTTACTGTATGATTCCATTTATACAACATTCCTGAAATGCCAAAATTAGAGAAATGGAGAACAGATTAATGTTCATCACTAATTAGTGATGGGATACAGGGACAAGGGAGATAGGTATCCTCATAAAGGGTGGCACAAGGAAACCTTGTGGTGAGGGAGCTGATCTGATCTTGATAGTTGTAGTTACAAAATCTCCATGGTGACAAAATTGCATAAAATTAAATACACACATACATGCACCCATGAAACTGGTGAAATCTGAATAAGACCTGAGGATCATACCAACATCAATTTCCTGGGTGTGTCATCATGCCAGATATAAGCAAGATGTTACCAGTGGGGCAAAGTGCAGCAGGGGCATGAGATCTCTGCAATATTTCTTAAAACTTTCTTTGAATCTATAATTACCTCCAAATAAAGTTTAATGAATAAAAAAAGAATTAATGAAAGTAACTGATAAATAAATCAATAAAGTAACAGGATATATAACGTGAAGACTCTCAATTTTCCTATGAAATGTACAGGACTTAGAAAAAATTGTAGTAAGGCTACATGTAACTTATAATAAATATATATGTGTATGTATTTCCAACATCATTCTCTATTAAATCTTAAAATTTCAAAAAATTTCATGATAGACCAATTTCTTTTACCCTTCCCTATTTGTTGCCTGAGGAGATAGAAACTTAGACCAGTTATGATAACCCACATGGTAGGGAGGAAGAGATCTGGTGTGCAGAAAAGGCTGAAGTAGAAAGACTGAGCTGGGACAGCTGTCTTTAGAAAGGCCTGTTTGCAAGGTTGGCCCTTGACTGGCATCTGTGAACTTAGATTTCAGGAATTTTCCCATTGTTTCTTAACTGAGAAGGGTGGTGTCAGGTGCCTAAGCCGTGTGTAGGAAAATGTGGTTTATGCTGAACACGTGTTTGCCTTCAGGGAGTCTGGAATTTTGGTACATGCTAGAGAGGACGCCTGCGTGACCACTTCCCAATAGAAACCATGGACACTGAGTTTCTACTGAGCTCTCCTGATGGATGACACTCCACACGTGTTTTCACAATTTGTTGCTGCACGAATTACTTACAGCCTGTGTGACCCAATGGGAGTGAACTCTTGGAAGCTCACGCCTAGCTTCCTCTGGATTTCACACCATGCCCTTTTCCCTTTGCTGATTTTGCTTTTGTAAACGGAAAAGTTTCAACCTGGAGGCAGTCGTGTGAGATGGAAGAATGATGGGGCCAACGTGCATTTCCAGGAAGCAAAAAAGATCAGGATGTAAACCATCCGTTTATGGGAAGAATGTGTCAAGATGTAAATAATTTGTTCCCAGGAAAATGTGTTCATGAATGCAATCATGTATAACCCGAACAGCCTGGCGCCACTCACCTAGGTGGTAACTCACTCCCTCCTAGCTAAGTGGCCTACATTTACATTTCAAAGGACTTCAAGCTGAAGCTGACCTTATCTATAGCCAATCATTAACTCACCACCTGTCCTTTGTTCTCTATGCATATAGACCCTTCTCTCCGCTTGAAAGGTAGACATCAAGTTTTTTTTAATTGCATTTGATATTGTGCACTTGGGAAGATCTGTATTTCTCTGTGTTGCCTATAGAGTCTTGAACAGAATTATACAAAGAGTAGACACCCACTAAATATTTGATGAATGGTTGACCAAACCCATTTTCTACTATATTATGTTAGAAGGATGAGAGAAAAATTGGTCTGTCTGGTAATTCTCCATATGCTTGAAAATTTACCTAATTCACTTCTCAAGCTTATCTTCTGAACCAACTAATCTTCATTCCTTTATATTCCTTTATTGATTCCAGTGGGAAAACTTAATTGTCTTCTAAGTATTTTTGTAGATTCTTTCCACCTTGATCAAATAAACACATCTGATGAACCCAAAAAGCAATTATACTATGATATAGATTACCAGATCCCATCAACTGTCTCCAACAGACTGAATATTCTATAGGCATTTTACAGCAATAAAGACCTGCAGATAGGGATTGTTTTATCATAATTTTAGAGTGCATATAAGTTCAACAGAGATTTTTGCTAAATTCTTTCTTAGAATTTATTTGCTTTCATTGTCATTAATATCCAAAACCAAAATATCCTTTTCTGATCAGAATTTTTAGTATTTTGTATGAATTCTCCGTCACAAGCTGGTAGGCACGTTTCAAACCCCGCATGCTTTCAGTTTCCTTCATTCTTTGACTGCACTTGACGGTAGAATTCCATCTTTCTGAGAACTCTTCTCCTTGCACTTGGCTAATAGTTTATTTACCAAAACCTAACTCTGCAAGGGAATTAAGCAATTGGGAAACCTATTTACCCCTTTGAACTCGCTGCAATCCTCAGCCACGAGGATTACGTTTTCTTGATAGAAGATTATTCTGCAGGGTGACAGGATAAAGCCCTGAAGGCCTTAACAGTTAGTCGTTTAAAATAAGTTAATTTTAAAGACAGTTCTCCTGATGATAAAATACAACTGTTAAAATTAAAAAGCGACTTTAGCCTGTCACCCTTGCATCTACTCATGCATTCATTCGTTTTTAGAATCTCTGCTGTGTGTCAGGCATTATTCTAGACCCTGGGGATACGGCACTGAGCCAGCAGTCCCATGGAAACTAGATGAAATTTCCAACCAATCTTAATCTATTTACTCTTTATAATATGCAGTAATGCTACTTAAAGAAAGGATATATGTTTTGGTGTGTAAACTTGGTTGCCTGAGTTTGAGTTCCCGTTCTGAATACAAATATGTATGCTGCCAATTAAAAAGGTTTTTTTCCTTTATTCTGTGCCTCTCATGACTTTAGCCAAAATAAT
Source organism: Dugong dugon (assembly GCA_030035585.1). Lineage (NCBI taxonomy): Eukaryota > Metazoa > Chordata > Mammalia > Sirenia > Dugongidae > Dugong > Dugong dugon. Next base: position 191,213,231 of record CM057463.1, on the reverse strand, counting down.
GCATATAAAGCAAAAAATATTAAACTTTCAATGGAAGCGTTAGTGAGGTCTTAATTTATCACTTATTTTTCTTATACTTGTAGAAATGACACTGAAATAGTCTAAATGAGTTCAGAAGCCTTTTACACACACGTGAGCACAACACATTGCCATATCTTTAGAATTCCACATTTTATTAAGTATTTATTAACCATGTCATGTTAAATACTTTGTTCAGACTAATTATTTATGCTCATTTGAAACAGTATATCATTTTTTGGCTCTAATAGAATGAATGCTTAAGGAGCCCTGATGGCACAATGGTTAGGCGGCAGTTAGGACCCACCCGGCCACTCTGCAGGAGAAAACCCTACGGGGCAGTTCTACTCTGTTGCATGGGCTCGCTAAGAGTCAGAATCTATTCGATGGCACCTACCAACAGCAACACCATTAGAATGCTTAAGGACATCCAGTGAAATCTCATTGGTCTGTGTGTTGAAATGCAGACAAGAACATATTGAATAAGAGAAGTTAGCATTTTAGTTTATTAAGTGAAATTATCCCCAAACAAATAAAAATGTAACTAAGGATACATATTAAAACCATCAATACCTAAAGGGTCGCTTGCAACGTGCTATCCTGTGTCTTTTGCATTTAAAAGAAAATATACCTGCTGTTATAAACTCTCATTTGCAAAGTAGCCTTTTGAACTGTGGTTACTTACTTTTCTTATTATTTATAAGAAACATGTATTCACATCTTTAAACTTTGAATTTTATTTACAATTCCACTAACAACAAGTTTACACTTGACTTCACCAAGTGATGTCTCTTATCCCATTTTCAAAACCGTGAAGTGTCAAATCTCCAGCGGTCAGATGGTATCAATTTAGGCTTATTGTTTTCAAATATGTGTCTCTGGTTTCTGCTCACCTATCTGCACCAGCAATTAGTTCTACCTGGTTACCTCTAGGCAGTGGTTTTTCTTCTCATCTAGTCTTCACGAAAACAATTCAATGTATCAAGATAATGGAAATTCCAAGATTTACAAAACAACAGTATTGTAACAAAGAAATGTTTTCATAATAGACAATCTGAAGCCAGACTGCCTGGGTTGAATCTCAGTTCCTCTCGGAGGAACTCGGAGGCCCTGGGTAGTGCAAATGGTTAATGTGCTTGGCTGCTAACCGAAAAATTGGATGTTGGAGTCCACCCAGACGTACCTCGGAAGAAAGGCCTCACGGTTTACTTCCAAGAGATCAGCTGTTGAAAAAAGCCCTACAAAGCACAGTTCTACTCTGACACACATGGGGTTGCCATGAGTCAGAGTCAACACGAAGGCAACTTTTTTTCTTTTTGTGCTTTCTATGCTTCTCCTCATTCTAAAAACTGGAATAATAATAGTCCTGCTTCATAGGGGAATTATATAAATGAGTTAACATTTTAAACACCCTTAGAATACCGCCTAACACATAATAAATGCTATGTAAGTGTTTGTTAAATTAATAAATAAAATCTGGGTAGCATTACCTTCATTTGTTTTACTTCCACTTTGCACACACAAAGTTACAGAAAAAAATCACAAGTACTTACAGTCTATATTACTAAAATATCACAAGCAAAAATCTATATTACTTAAATATCAGTTAAATAATAGTGTTTCTCAAAGTGCAGACCACAGACTAGCAGTGACCAACAGAATTCTACTAAGTTGCACACAAACTATTTGTTGACTACGAGAAAAAGAGTTTTATTCACATTTTATTGACAAGTTTTACTGACATTCATTCAACCGTTTTTAAGTGTAAGAATAATTTCATATCCCATTATGTCTAGGGTCGCTATGAGTCAGCGTTGACTTGATGCCAACGGGTTTTATTATGTTCTTGCAGGAGGAAGGTGTGGCAGGCTTCTCTGGTAAAGACCACAGCCTTGGAAACCCTATGGGGCAGTTCTACTGGGTCCTACAGAGTCGCTATGAGTCAGAATTGACTGGATGGCAATAGGTTACAGATATGTTCTTAATATCTATCTTAGTTGTATATGTCTTACTAATAATACAGTGGTCAGTTTATCTTTCTTAGTCAACACTGAGTCACCATCTTGCTGTTTGTCTTGATTAATACATTGTTATAGTACTTGCATGTTATTGAGTGTGTTTTTCAGAAGTACATTTTCCGTTGTCATTATTGGGTTGCAATGCATCTTCTGTTTGCAAAAATATATCACTGCCTCAAAAGCACTTCGCTGGAGCAAGAAAGCAGCTATGAAAGTGACCACGGAAATACTGTAATACAGAAAAATGACGTAAATGTAAATAGTAAACAGCACTCTAGTGAGAACATAAAGGGAATCTAAATGGACCAGGGCAAGTGAATATGTGCTTGTGATAACGTCTCACAAGCCAAGCGCAAAGGACAGGCCCCCTCATCCAGAACGGCTGTTGTTATTCCTAGTTGTCATCGAATCAATTCTGACTCATGATGACCACGTGTGCAGAGTAGAACTACCCCACAGGGTTTTCAAGGCTGTGTGACCTTTCAGAAGCAGATGGCCAGGCCTGTCCTCCAAGGCACCTCTGGGTGCGTTTGAACCACCAACCCTTCAGTTAGTAGTCCAGGCTTAACCATTTGCGCCACCTAGTGCAAAGGAATGCTTTCCATTACAAAATCGTTTTTTTTTTTTTTGTTGCTAAAGACAGAATAGTGACCCAAATTATGAAAGTAACATTCAAAGTTAAACATCTTAGACAAAACAGGCATGAATCACACAACGGCTGGGAGAGAGTATAAAAGCAGCCTCAAAATTAATGGCATATATTAAAGTCAGAGAGAAAACAAAGTGAGTTATTGGCAAAATTCTTTTATCAAATGACAGTATTAAATGCCACTAGAGGACAAGAGCATACAATTTGAAAAAGCAAGGGCTACTCCATGTGCATGCCAGAAGGGATTCCACTTTCAAGCTGGAGGAAGCTACTGTCGGACGGAACGTGCGCCAACTCTTCACATGTGCATTAGTCATTTATGAGAAAAAATGTTGGCTTTATGTTTTTTTTTCTTGCTGAAACCTCATGATACAGTATGAGAGATTTTTTTTTTAAACTTAGGTAACAATTAGTTTAAGAGTCAAAATGTAGACTAGAAAAAAATAAGATACATTGTGATCAGCACCGACAGAGCAGTGGCTATGAACGCAGATGTAAAGAGAGTAACTACTCAAACTGGAAAGCTTGTTTTTCAATGCCAATTCCCACATTCCTTTAATCGTAGAGAACAGTTGGCATTGCTTCCTAATTTGGATTCAATATCGAAGGAAATTGGGGAAATTGAAAATGCAATTACACTGTGCCCCCGAGCATAAATGTTTTGGGCCTGCTCAATTTAAAAAAATAAATAAAGTAGACAGTAATATGAGATCCTGCTTTTTCCCGCTAGAGTTCACTGGCCATTAAGAGAAAGGGTGTGCACACAAGTTTGGCGATGAGGGAATGAAGTGGTTCTTCACCACCCTGTTAATGCCAGGGTGGAAATATCAGGGATTAATTCAGCATTGGGAATAGCCTAAAGTTATCCCTTCAGACTAGAAAATAATAATAATATTGAGGCTAAGATATAAGAAAACTGGACTGTAAAGAAAGATAATTATTTACTCGTCAGACAAAGCAACCAAATGGCATGTTATTGAAGCATGTTTTAAATTAACTTCAAAACGCTTCTCAGAACACCAAGAAACGCTTTCCAAAGATAAATATACTAAATATTCAGTTAAGAATCACTTTATTATTACCTTCTAGGTTAAAACAACACGCAGAGCTCCAAGTTTGAGTGTGATATGCTTCATTGTCTCGTCATTTGCACAGAACTGAAAGTATCCATCTAGGGTATCAGCACTATTTAATTCAGCCCACTTCTGCCATGACTTTTAGTTTTTCTAATTCAGCAGCAATAAAGAATAAGGAAAAAAACATGCACAGTGAATTGATTTATTGGTCACAATACTTCACCCCTCTCTACGTCCAACACCCTTGCCATGGCCTCACGGAGGGAGAGCATGGATAATATATTCTTAGCCCTTACTTTGGGCCTAACCCTGTGACTTGTTTTGGTCAATGAGATGTCACCAGATATGACACAGTAGGAGCTTTTGCGTCTTTGCCATCTTCACAAGAGGAACAAGCCCCATTAACCGGCTAGTCCAAGAAGGATGAGGGACATATGGAAGAGAGCCACCCCAGCCTATCAGGGGAAGAAGTATGTGATGACAACCCAGAGACACAAATTTACGAACAAAAGAAACGTTCACTGAGATATTCTGATTGCTCTGCACCATTATTTTGGAAATAGTTCACTAACGAAAATTCAGAATAGGTGGAACAGCCTTCAAACGTGGTGTAAGCGGACTTGTCCAGGTCTGCTGGGTGCGGCTAGGAAGACGGGAAGCAGGTGAAAGGAAAAGAAGCAGCTTTATTTAGTTGGCCAAGTAAAGGAGCACACCAGGCCTCCTGTCACCAAGGTGGCTCCCTGAACAATGGCTCAGGGGGGTTATACGGGTAAAGTAAATTGAGTCCGGGGGTCTTGAGAGATGCGGTAAGGTGAGGTCAGCTTGCTGATTGGCTTGGCCTGGAAAGGCATTCCCAGGGCAGTCCAGTCTTTTGCACCTGCTCAGTCTGGAAGTGGGGGCCACAAACATGGCGTTTTGTTGACGTCTGGGGCAGAGACAGGGATGTGTCTTTGGCCTCTGACATCAATACATCATCTCAAGGACGTGATTGCTGGTACTGCGCATGTCAAGCTGGTTAGATCTGGTTCTTGCCGGTTTTAGCTAGCTCTGCAAGCCCAGTCTCTTGTTTTTCTCAACTGAGCCAGAAACAGGAAACATACCTAATAGGGAGATAGTTTAAAGACAGGGAGGTAGTTCCTATATGACTTGAGATGGGGGGCACAACTCCTTGCCTATTGAAGATGGTGGGCATGCAGCCGGTCTCACTTGCTATGGCTCATCAAGCAGAAATGGATATTTTCATTGAAGATTTAAAGCAGTATGATCCCTCTGACTGATATGAAACAATTATTAACAATATTTTTAATCTTGCCTTATTTTGTTGTTCTTAAATTGTGACAAAATTTTTTAGTTTCCCTTGTCGGTTCATGTATGTGCTAAAAACCCATTAAGTAGCACATAATTGTTCAAAGTATGAGAAACACTGAATTAGAAAAATTATGTCAGGTAAAATTTTTTTAAGTAAATGAAAGTAAAATTTATAAAAGTTACCTTGAATTGCTAAGTGGGCAATTTCTTTACACACACACACAGTTTTTAGGGTATTATCTTAAATTGTTAGGAGAAAAAATTCCCAGCAAATCTTCTCCTATGCATATGTTATCTCTATTTAATGCAGTATGTTAATCTTACTCATGTGAAGGTAACCTACTTTTACATAAAACAGGTCCTGAACAATTCAGAATTACTCCCTGGGTGTCATACAAACAGTCAGATTCCATTTCTGTAACTGCCACAAGGACAATTTTTTTCTTCTTCTTTTTCAGTATCTGCTCTAGTAGCTGAGAATATAATTAAATTTATTTTCTCTTCCACATGAGCCAAATTGGTTTTAATGGGTCAGATACTTTACTGAAGACTCTTGATATGACCATATAGGATATCAACAATAACTAGAGTAAAAGTAGGCATTTCAGACACTATATATTTTTCTGTATTTTCACATTATTCCTGATATATTTGGAATCATGACTCATTTTCAGAAAGTCAAATTATTTTAGGAGCCCTGGTGGTGCAATGGTTAAGTACTCAGCTGCTAACCAAAAGGTCAGCAATTCAAACCCACCAGCAGTTCTGCAGAAGAAAACACCTGGCGATCTGCTCCTGTAAAGATTAAGACACAGCCTAGAAAACCCTCTGGGGCAGTTCTACTGTGTCCTATAGGGTTGCCATGAGTCAGAATTGACTCAACAGCAAAGAACAGTAACAACAAATTGTCTTATAAAAATTTATGTAAAAGATTATTCTTCAGATTTTATTGTTTTCTTTAATATGAGGGAGGGAAAAGGGAGCAAAAACTGGGATTTAAAAACTCCAAAATCCCTACTGAGTGAAAATTCCAAAAATATATTTAATGCTATAATAAAAGTTAACATTTTTAATAGTATAACATCTAATACTTGTTCTGGAAAATAATCATTCATTCTAAGTTCAATTTTGCTCAATTAGACATATCTTTCATTAAAAGAGGATGAATTGTCCCCAGAATATATTCAGCTACATCCATTACCCTGACTACCTAATGTGATGGTTAAGGTTGTGTGTCAGCTTGGCTGGGCCGTGATTCTCAGTGGTTTAGCAGTTATGTAATGATGTAGTTTGTCAGTTATGTGATGATGTAATTTGGCAGTTATGTAATGATATAATCATCCTCCAGTTTGTGATGTGATGTAGTCATCCCCCATTTTATGATCTAATGTGAACATCCAATCAGTTGCAAAGAGAGTTTCCTTGGAGGTATGGACTGCATCCAGTATATATGGATGGTCTAGCAAAGTTCACTCACTCTGGATCCTGCATCTGACTCATCATTCTCTGATCTCTGGTTCCTGGGATGTAAGCCAGCAGCCTACCATCTGATCTGCAGATTTTAAGATTCACTAGCTCCTGCAGCCTCATGAGCCAGCATAGTACCATATGACTTGCCCATTTTGGGTTCGTCAGCCCCTGCAACCACGTGAGTCAGTAGAAGCCTCCAGCCTGATGCCTGACCCATGGATTTACGACTTGTCAGCCTCCACAACTGAGTGAGCCATTTCCTTGAATTAAATCTCTCTCTCTCTTCTTTCTGTATATATGTACATATATATACGGAGAGAGAAAGAAAGAGATAGAGAGAGAGCCCTGGTCGCCCAGCGGTTAAGTGCTACAGCTGCTAACATAAATGTCAACAGTTCAAATCCACTAACCACTCCTTGGAAACCCTATGGGATGGTTCTACTCAGTCCTACAGGGTTGCTATGAGTTGGAATTGACTCGACAGCAACAGGTTTGATTTTTTTGGTGAATATATATATTTGATGAGGAGCACTAAATTTTAGAAGCCTTTGACCAAAAGTAAAAAGCTGATTTAAAGTCAGAACCCAAACCCCATCTTTGACTCTAGTTTAACCACAGAAGCAGTTGACCTTTGTAACAGAAACTAGACCTGCTTACTAAGCTGTTTTACTCTTACTAAGTTGTTTTACACTGACCATCCACAGGAAGATATGTTCATATGTGGAATGTGTTCCTGTGAATAATCACATCCAAAAGTCTTATGACCAGGACTCATCATCAATATTACAATATTAATCATATCCTGCAATTGTTTCTTTCTTGTCAACCAATCCCATCTTACAAAATGTGACTTTGTAACCAATGACATCCAGAGTGCCCCTTCTCAATTCCCACCTTTGATTCTCTTTCCTCCCTGTCCACCAATCAGATTATTGTAGATTGTACTTTCAATTTTGCCCTATAACTAGGGGCTCTGTAAGAGTTCAACCTTGGATTCATTGGTTTCACTTCAGTGGAGCCCATGTTTCCCATTTGAGTGATTTCCATACTTTCAATAAACCTCTTTATTTTACTTTAAGCAAGCTTGGAGTTTTCCTCTGTGACATTTTGCCATAGTCAGGCAGGATCAAGGTTATCTTCCCTTCGGTGGATCCTGGGGAAATTGGGGATCGATGCTTGGCACCAGAAACAAGCCCTTTGTTGTTTTTTTGGCCCCTGAGCCCCTCGGGACCTGCTTGGAGGAAAAGCCTTCTTGATCAAGCCATCTGTAGATTTGCAAAGAGGCTCTCAGAGGTTTTATTGCAAAGGCTTCCTTTCTTTTAACTTTTTTTTTTTTTTTGGTTCACTCTTTGAACCACTTGTAAGTTCCTTTCTTCTCAGTGGACTTTACTGGCACTAAGGGTTTTTTTAATACATGATTGCCATCTACAAGTAATTTTTTATAAATTTTATAAATTTTTAACCTGATCTTTCATTTTCCTACAGGGTACATTAAGGTTCTCAGTACTCTGTTTGCACATGCATGTTACTTGGTGAGATGAGGAATGTTATGTCCAAGGATTAGACAGGAGGAATAAATTCCTGAGTATGATAAACTCCTGATAATTTTGAATTCTCATTAAAAAAACACAAAAGACTTGTTTCCGTTTTAAAAGAAAAAAATGCTAAAAAATTTGTTTGAAATATTGGGAATCGTATAAAACATGTTGTCAAATCCATAGAATTCCCAAATTTTCTTTTAATTAAAATTTATATGTCAGTAACATTTACCTGATGCTGGACAACAAGCACATGATATTATGTCATAATTTTATTATTTCAATTGCTAGCTTGGTCACAACTTTGTTTCCTTTAAATCTAGTATCATCAAAGCCTTGCGATGCAATATTGAAGGATTCTATGGACAAAATATTGAACAATGCAGGAAGCGTCAAAAGAAGATGGAAGGAATACACAGAGTCACTACCAAAAAGAACTGGCCAATATTCAATCATATCAGGAGGTACCATATGATCAAGAACCAATGGTATTGAAGAAGAAGTCAAAGCAGCACTGAAGGCATTGGTGAAAAACAAGCCTCCAGGAATTGACAGAATACCAGTTGAGATGTTTCAACAAACAGATGCAGTGCTGAAAGTGTTTACTTGCTTATGCCAAGAAATTTGGAAGACAGCTACCTGGCCATTTGACTGGAAAAGATCCATTTTTGTGCCCTTTCCAAAGAAAGGTGATCCAACAGAATGCAGAAATTATTGAACAATATCATTAATATCACACAATCAGCCATAGCATGGTGAAAAATATACAAATCATCTATGGCAAATGTTCAAACACAGCATAGCAAAGACTATATAAAATAATAGGTGGTGGCAAGCTACAACAGAAGGTAGTGTCCAGGGTCTTAAAAGTTTACCTAAGTAAACAGCCACGCAAGGAATTTCCTCAACAAATAGTCCACGCAGAAGAAAACATTCAAACACCTAGAGATCAAAGGATGTTATTCAAATCCTTGATCAAAAGGAGGAAATGATGAGGAGCACTAAGTGGAGCCCTGGTGGCATAGTGGTTAAGAGCTTGTCTGCTAATCAAAGGTTAGGCAGCTCAAATCCACCAGCTGCTCCTTGGAAACCCTATAGGGCAGTCCTATAGGGTCACTATGAGTTGGAATCAACTCGATGGCAATGGGTAATGTACTTTTATGTAATGTTTCTCAAATATGTATATTACCAACCTAAAATTTAAATTCACTCAATGACTAGCACGCATTCCACTACTGAAAACACCTGGTATCAACAAAAAACAAAAGCAGAAAATAATTGGGTCTTGAAAGGTTTAAAGTGAGGACAATGACTGGGAAGAAACGGGATCCTGAAACTTGCTATGAGGACATACGATCAGCCATCTTTGTATTCTAAGCCACTCTCCCCAGTAAAACCATTATCCTTTCCACCTCTAACTGATGAGGCTTAACCCAGCTGTGTCCGAAGAGCCTTTGTCTGAGATATCACCATGAGCTGTGTCTGCAGTGTTATCTGGGGCATTGCCTGAGGCAGATGCCTTACAAGACATTGATGAACGTTCCTAGGACCCACCCCCACCACCCATTTTTGCTTCTAGACCTATAATTAGACTTAAGTCCCAGTGAGCCCCAAAAGGTGAGGTACAAAGTGTGACCTATAAAGAGGTACACTACACTCCAAAAGAACTGCTTGAATGTATAATGTATACAAAGAGAAACCAGGGGAATATGTGTGGGATTGGCTATTAAGGGTGTGGGACAATGGTGCAAGGAACATAAAGGTAGATCAGTCTGAGTTTATCAATATGGGCCACTAAACACAGATCCTTTATCCAGTGTTTCAGCTCAAGAGGTTAGAAAAGGATCTAATAGTTTATTTCGTTGGTTAACTAAAGCATGGATTACACTAAATTAAGTTGAAATGCCAGACCTTCTTTTGTATACTGTAGAAGATTTACAAAGGCTTAGGGAAATTGGCATGTTAGAGAGGATTTATCAGGTTGGAACCACAGACCCACAAATAGAATTCTCAGAGGATACACCTTTCATCACAACAGTAAGGGACAAATTTGTGAAGGTAGCCCCAGCATACATGACAACTGCTGTGGGTGCTATTTTATATAAGTCAGATGTGACAGTGGAAACTGTCCTTAGTTAAGACACCTGCTATGGATTGAATTGTGTCCCCAAAAATGTGTCAACTTGGCTAGGCCATGATTTCCAGTATTGTGTGGTAGTCCTCTAATTTGCGATCTGTTGTAATTTTCCTATGTGTTATAAATCCTAATCTCTGCCTGGGATTAATGAGATAATATTAGGTTATGTTAAAGAGGATTAAGGTGGGATGCAACATCCTTACTCAGCTCACATCCCTGATCCAGTGTAAGGGGAGTATCCCTGGGGTGTAGCCTGCATCACCTTTTATCTTACAAGAGATAAAAGGAGAGAGAAGTGAGCAGAGAGAGAGGGACCACCTACCACCAAGAAAGAAGCACCAGAAGTGGAGCATGTCCTTTGGATCTGGGGTCCCTGCTCTGAGAAACTCCTAGACCAGGGGAAGATTGATGACAAGTACCTTCTCCCAGAGCCAACTGAAAGAGAAAGACTTTTTCTGGAGCTCACACCCTGAATTCAGACTTCTAGCTTCCTAGACTGTGAGAGAAAAATTTCTCTTTGTTAATGCCATCCACTTGTGGTATTTCTCTTATAGCAGCACTAGATAACTAAGACAACGCCTAACTACAATCAGGCTGATTGGATCCTAGGTAGGTAGAGGCCAAGTGGCAACACTTTATTGCCAAAGACGAAGTAGGTGTGCTTACTGTAATAAAAAGCAGAGTCAAAGCAATAATTAGAATAGTCTGGCGCATATGGATTTATGGCATTGCTACTTAGTCATGGTGTCCCTAGGAGTGAAATAGATGGGAAATCTGCAAAATATTTACTTGATCTGTAAAAGCGGAAAAATTCTAGGTCAAGTGAATGGCAGTCTAACTCGAATCTCCAGAATACAGAGTCACTTCCCTCAATCAATTCCCTGACTTGAGCCAGTTTATAAACCCACAACCTCCTGGATGAAAGTGAGGCTGGGTCCCCTTGAAGAAGGACCCCACTACATTGCCAAAAATTTACACTATTAATCTTTCTCCTATCCTTCCCCAAAGGGACCTACAGACTTTTAAGAGAGTAACTATTCATGGAGTAAAAGGAAACAATCAGACTTTTGGGGGATTATTGGATACTGGCTCTGAACTGACACTAATTCCAGGAGACCAAAACATCATTGTGGCCCACCAGTCAGAGTAGGGGCATATGGAGGTCAGGTTATTAATGGAGTCTTAGTTCATGTTTATCTCACAGTGGGTCTAGTGTGTCCCTGGACCAATTCTGTAGTGATTTTCCTAGTTCCAGAAGGCATATTTGGAGTAGACATACTCAGCAACAGTAGAACCCCCACAGTGGATCCCTGACAAGTAGAGTAAGGGCTATTATGGAAGGAAAGGCCAAGTGGAAGCCATTAGAACTGCCCCTACCTAGGAAAATAGTAAACCAAAAGCAATACCACATTCCTGGAGGGATTGCAGAGCTTACTGTCACTATAAAGGACTTGAAAGATGCAGGGGTGATAACTGCCACCACATTCCCAGTCAACTTGCCTATCTGGCCTGTGCAAAAAACAGATAAATCTTGGAAAATGACAACAGATTATTGTAAACTTAACCATGGGGTGACTCTAATTGCAGCTGCTGTTCCAGATGTGGTTTAATTGCTTGAGCAAATTAATACATCTCCTGGTAACTGGTATGCAGCTACTGATCTGGCCAATACATTTTTCTTGATTCTGGTTTCCAAGGATCACCAGATGCAGTTTGACTTCAGCTGGCAAGGCTAGCAATACACTTTCACTGTCCTACCTCGAAAGTATATCAACTCTCCAACCCTATGTCATCATTTAGTCCACAGAGAACTTGATCACCTTTCCCCTCAACAAGACTTCACACTGGTCAATTGCATTGATGACATTATGCTGATTGGACCTAGTAAGGAAGAAGTGTCAATGAATCTAGACCTGTTGGTAAGACATTTGCATGCTAGCAAGTGGGAAATTAATCCAACAAAAATTTAGGCACCTTCCACCTCAGTGAAATTTCTAGGGGTCCAGTAGTGTGGGGCATGTTGAGATTATCCTTCTAAAGTGAAGGATAAGTTATTTCATCTGGCCCCTCCTACAACTAAAAAGGAAGCACAACACTTGATGGGCCTCTTGGGATTTTGGAGGCAACATATTCCTCATTTGGGTGTGCTTCTCCAGCCTATTTACCAAGTGACTTGAAATGCTGCTACTTTTGAATGGGACTTACAAGAGAAGGTTCTGTAATAGGTTCAGGCTACCACGTAAGCCACTTTCCCACCCAGCCATATAATCCAACTGATCCAATGGTTCTTAAAGTGTCAGTGGCAGATAGGGATGCTGATTGGAGTCTCTGGCAGGCCCCTACTGATGAATCAGAGCACAGACCCTTAGGATTTCAGAGCAAAGTACTACTATTCCCTGCAGATTACTACTTTTCTTTTGAGAAACAGCTTTTGGCTTGTTAACGGGCCTTAGTAGAGACTGAGTGCTTAACCATGGGCCATCCAGTTACCATGCTGCCTGAGCTGCCCATCATGAATTGGGTGTTGTCTGATCCACAGAGTCATAAATTCAGACGTGCATAGCAGCACTCCATCATTAAATGGAAGTGATGTATAAAAGAATGGGCTCAAGCAGAAACTGAAGGCACAGATAAGTTACAATACAAAGTGCACACACAAACATCTACATCCATATGCACACATACATATTTATCTGCACACACATACAACAGAATGTGGAAATTATCAAACAAAGCCATTACTATCACACGCAAGTACAATTTTGCTGAGGATCATTCAAAAGTGGTTGCAGCAGTACATCGACAGGGAACCACTAGAAATTAAGCCAGATTCAGAAGAGGATGTGGAATGAGGGATATCATTGCTGATTTCAGATGGATCTTGGCTGAACACAGAGAATATCAGAAAGATGTTTACCTGTGTTTTATTGACAATGCAAAGGCATTCTACTGTGTGGATCATGTCAAATTATGCATAACATTGCAAAGAATGGGATTTCCAGAACACTTAACTGTGCTCATGAGGAACCTGTACATAGACCAGGAGGCAGTCATTTGAACAGAACAAGGGGATACTGCATGGTTTAAAATCAGGAAAGTCCCAAGTCCACGGATCAGAGTAGAGGCCTCTCCCAAGTCACGCATCAGGGTTGTATATTTTCACCATACTTATTAAGTCTGTATGCTGAGCAAATAATCCGAGAAGCTGGACTATATGAAGAACTTGGAAGCAGGACTGGAGGAAGACTCATTAACAACCTGCGATATGCAGATGACACAACCTTGATTGCTGAAGGTGAAGAGGACTTGAAGCACTTAAAGATTAAGATCAAAGACTACAGCTTTCAGCATGGACTACACCTCAACATTTAAGAAAACAAAACTCCTAAGCAACATCATGATAAATGGAGAAAAGAATGAAGTTATCAAGAATTTCATTTGTCAAGGATTCCACAATCAATATCCATGGAAGCAGCAGTCAAGAAGTCAAACAACATATTGCATTGGGCAAACCTGCTGTAAAAGACCTCTTAAAATGTCGAAAAGCAAAGATGTCACTTTGAGGACGAAGGTGTGCCTGGCCGAAACCATGGTGTTTTCAATCGCCTGATACGCATGTGAAAGCTGGAGAGTGAATAAGGAAGACCGAAAAAGAATTGACACCTTTGCATTATGGTGTTAGAGAACAATATTGGTTATACCATACACTGCCAAAAGAATGAGAAATCTGTCTTGGAAGAAATACAGCCAGAATGCTCCTTAAAAGCAAGTATGGCAAGACTTCGTCTCACGTATTTTGGACATGTTATCAGGAGGGATCATTCCCTGGAAAAGGACATCATGCTTGGTAAGGTAGAGTGTCAGAGAAAAAGAAGACCCTCAAGGATATGGATTGATAGTGGCTGTAACAATGGGCTCAAGCATAATGATTGTGAGGGTGGCACAAGACTGGGCAGTGTTTTGTTCTATTGTACATAGGGTCACTGTGAATCAGAACCAACTAAATGGCATCTAACAATAACAACAACATATATATATATATGTATATATATATACACATATGTCTTAGGCTGGGTTCTCTAGAGAAGCAAAACCAGTAAAGCGTATAAATATATATATAGAAAGAGACATTTATATCAAGGAAACAGCTCACGCAATTGCAGAGGCTAGAAAGTCCCAAGTCCGTGGATCAGAGTAGAGGCCTTTTCCAAGTCATGCAGCCAGCTGCAGAAGCTGGCAAGCCCAAGATCGGCAAGTCAGAGAGCAGGGCTCCCACTCACAGGCTGCGAAGGTTGACGAATTCCAAGATTGGCAGGCAAGACTACAAGGTTTTTTCTGATTCATGTAGATCCAGGGGCTGGCGAACCCAAGATCAGCAGGTCCAAGAGTGGGGCTCTGCTCACAGGCTGTGAAGATTAACAAATCCCAAGTTCAGCCAATAAGCTGACAGCTCAAGTCCCAAGAACCGGAGATGAGATGACAGGAGGCAGCCGCAAGATCCAGAGTAAGCAAAAAGCCAGAACGTTAGCTTACATTCAGATGCAGGCCACACCTGCAAGGAAACGCCCTTTCATCTGATTGGCTTCTCACAGTATATTCAATCATGGGAGTGATCACATTTAAACACTGAGAATCATGGCCCAGCCAACTTGACACACAATCTTAACCATCACAACATATATATACACACACACATATATGCTTCACTTGTATTGCTCCTCTAGAGAACCCAGCCTAAGACACCTCCTCCTTAGATTTGTTTTTGTTGTTGGAGGTGGTGGTGTTTTAATCTATATAACAAGACAAATGTTTAGGAAAATCAAAGTTATTTTATCTTTGCTACCATGACACATGCTATCAAGTTCAGAAAGCATTTAAAAAAAATTGATTCATTATGTTTTATCAAGTATGTATAATATAAAAATTGTTTTAATGATATCCCATGATACAAGGCCAGTATATATATTCTAATAATCTCCTGATGTTATGAAAATTTTCTGATCTTACATAGTAAACAAGAATCATAGGTGAAGGGAAGGACAACACACAATACAGAGGAAGTCAGCACAACTGGACCAAAGCAAAAGCTAAGAAGTTTCCTGAACACAACTAAACACTTTGAGGGACAGAGTAGCTGGGTCTGGGGCCTGGGAACTATAGTTTCAGGGGACATCTAGGTCAACTGGCATAACAAAGTTTATTAAGAACATGTTCTGCATTCCACTTTGGTGTGTGGTGTCTGGGGTCTTAAAAGCTTGCAAGCAGCCATCTGAAATGCCTCAATGGTCCCAATCCACTTAGAACAAAGAAGAATGAAGAACACCAAAGACACATGGAAAATATTAGCCCAAGAGACAAAAGGTCCACATAAACCAGAGATTCCACCAGCCTGAGACCAGGGAACACAACAGAGAGTCCCAGACAGAGTGGGAGAAAAGTGCTGAGCAGAAATAACATTCACATAAAAAGACCAGATTTAATGGTCTGACAGAGACTGGAGGAACCCCCAAAACTATGCCCCCTGGACGCTCTGTTAACCCAGAACTAAAACCATTCCTGAAATCTACTCTTCAGACAAAGATGAGACTGGTCTATAAAACAAAAAATAATACTCGTGAGGAGTGTTCTTCTTAGTTCAATCAGAAACATGAGACCAAATGGGCACCTCCTGCCCGGAGGCCGGATGAGAAGACAGGAAGGGACAGGAACTGGTTGAATGGACACAAGAAACCTGGGGTAGAAAGGGGGAGTGTGCTCTCACATTGTAGGGACTGCAACTAGTGTCACATAACAACGTGTATATAAATTTTTGTATGAGAGATTGACTTGAGCTGTAAGCTTTCACTGAAAGCACAATAATAAAAAATAGAGGAAAAAAAATTTTTTTCTAATCTAACAAAAAGGATTTGGCTTACCAGGATTGCTCTCCCTTGTTTTCCTCTGCTGTGTCTTTATTTGCTAAGGTAATTTTCTACTTCTATTTTCCACATTAGCCACCAGTGTTTACAGCATTCAGTAACCTCTGTATGCAGAATATTATTTTACTAAGGTTGTAAAAGGTTCAAATAGGGATAAAACATGGAGCTTGCATATTTCTAATCAAAAGATTGATTTCCATGAGAAATTTAAAAATATTGCAGTGACAAAAAACATCACAAAATTGCCCAAAGCTGAATCTTCACAAGGTAACAGTAAAGGGCTGGTTTGAGAAGTACCACACATGCTTAAAATTATCAGTACTAGTGCAGCAGGACAATAAAAGTTAATAGCATTTATTAAGCTCTTCCTATGCACATGGTACTGTCCCAAGCACTTTACAAGTAGTCACTCCTTTAAAACTCCTAAAAATCTATGGGATAGTAATTTGTTATTCCTATTACACTGATAAGGAAGTGAGACACAGAGAAGTAAAGTAACTTTCCCAAATTCATCCAGCTACCATTGGTAGCTCAGGGATACAGATTCAGACAGTCAGGTTTAAGATGCTCTGCTATTCTGCACTATGCTATACTGTCTTGGAAATAATAATAAGTATATTAATAATAATTACATGATGTGTCAATCACTGTTGTTAGTGTGTCACATCCATTAATTCTCATAGTGGATAAATTTATTAGCCCTATTTTGTAGATGAGGAAATCAAAGTAGAGGTCTTAAGTAACTTGCCCAAACTCACACAGTTAGGAAAATGATTCTTTGAAGTATTAATTTGTGTAATTTCTCATACCTTTTTTTCCCTCCTTGTTATAAGAAAGCAGTCCAGCCTTTACATGCCCTTACCTACTGGCTTATCTGTGTTGAAAAGCAGAACTGCCATAGGTGCGAAGGGGAACTTCTTAGCTTTTTTTCAAGAGGTAACCCAATGAAGATATTACACTAAGTAGTTCCTGAAGTGATAAGGAAAAGACAAGTACAGATAAGAACAAGGGAACTTTCTCAAAATTGGAAAAGTGATGAGGATTGCATGTTCCCTGAGAAGAGTAAACCATCATCTCATTTCCATTTGGGATCCTCAAGCAGTGATAAGTCCTCAGAGGGAGAACAAATGGCTGTGTGGTCCACTGAGGGTCCACAGTGGGGGGAAACTATCTTAGGGTGGGTTATCTAGAAAAGCAAAACCAGTGAAATATATATATATATATATATACTTCACTATATATATACACATATATATCTATATCTATATATATATACGTGTGTATGTGTGTGTGTGTGTGTGTGTGTGTATGTAGGAGCCCTGATGGCAAAGTGGTTAAAGAGCTTGACTGCTAACCAAAAGGTCAGCAGTTTGAATCCACCAGCTGCTCCTTGGAAACCCTATGGGACAGTTCTACTCTGTCCTGTAGGGTAGCTATGAGTTGGAATTGACTCAACAGCAATGGGTTTTTGGTTTATATATATATATATATATATATATATATACATATATACAGAGAGAGAAAGAGAAGGAAAGAAAGAGATTTATATCAAGGAAATGGCTCACATGGTTGTAGAAGCAAGAAAGTCCCAAGTCCGTGGGTCGGGTATCAGGCTTCTCCTGACTCACATAGTGTCAGGGGCTGACAAACACAAGATCAGCAGGTCAGATAGCAGGCTGCTGGCTCACAGGCTACAGAGCCAGCAACCTACTATCTAACCTGACAAATCCAAGATCAGCTGCTGGCTTAAGTCCCAAGAACTGGAGGTCAGATGATAATAAGCCAAACTGCAGGATCCAGAGCAGAGCAAAAGCCAGTGAGTTTTGCCAGAAAGTTCATATATATTTGATACAAGACACAGCCCAAGGAAACTCCCTTTCAACTGATTGGCAGCTCATGACAGATCTCATCATGGAAGTGATTACATGGTTACATAACTTCCAAACTACATCATAACTGCCAAACCACTGAGAATTATGGCCCAGCCAAGTTGACACACAATCTTAACCATCACAGTTCAACCTTTGTCAACTTATCACCTGTACACATCTCCTTAAACCATACATAATCTATAAAGATAATTATAAAGTCATACTTGAGCCTAACATGATACAACTAATACGCATACAACTGAAAATGCACTAGCCCTGTTTACATCTTATATTTTATAAGTCAAGAACACAAAAATATTGATGCATACATACAAGGAAAGAAATACTCTTAACAATTATAGTCATTTCTACAAGAGGTCATGTGGTCACAGCTAGTATTTAGAACTGTCTTCTTCCACCACATATTCTGTACTGCCTTTGCCCTCAGCCAGCCTAATGGGGTGACTCAAACTTTCATTCCTGAAGGGCCTGGGACATTAGTAGTCATGCTGGAATTGGGTTGCTGTAGTTTTCCATTGACTTTAATCACAAGGCATGGTAGTACTGAGAGACGCCCTAAGGGATCTCTTACATTCCAGACATACTCTTCTTTACCTCCTGTCTTACTTATCTAGTGCTGCTGTAACAGAAATACCACACGTTGATGGCTTTAACAAAGCGAAATTTATTTTCTCAGGGTCTAGTAGGCTAGAAGTCCAAATCCAGAGTGTCAGCAGCTCCATAGGAAGGCGTTCTCTCTCTGTTCAGCTCTGGAGGAAGGTCCTTGGCATCAGTCTTCCACTGGACTAGGAGCTTCTCTGTGCAGGAACCCCAGGGCCAAAGGACGTGCTCTGCTCTCGGTGCTGCTTTCTTGGTGATATGAGGTCCCCCTGTCTCTCTGCTCGCTTCTCTCTTTTATATCTCAAAAGAGATTAGCTTAAGACACTATCTAATCTTGTAGATCTCATCAATATAACTGCCACTAATCCATCTCATTAACATCATAGTGATGGGATTGACAACACATAGGGAAATCATATTAGATGACAAAATGGCAGACAATCATACAATATTGGGAATCATAACCTAGACAAGGTAACAGATATTTTGGGGGGACACAATTCAATCCATGACGCCTCCATTATGTAATATCAATCCAATTTCCTCTGGGTAATCAGGATCAATCAGACCAGTCAATATGGTAACTTCCTTCTTTGCCTGCTGATCCAGAGGCACATCTGACTTAATGGCTCTGTGGCCCAGACAACACCCAGTTCATAATGGGCAACTCAGGCCACATGGTGACTTGGTGGCCCGTGGTTAAGTGTTCAGTCTCTACTAAGGCCCAGTAATAAGCCAAAAGCTGATTCTCAAAAGGAGAGTAGTTATCTGTAGAGGATGGCAAGGCTTTCCTCCAAAATTCTAAGAGTCTGAACTGTGATCCAACAATAGGGGCCTGCCAAAGACTCCAAACAGCATCCCTATCTGCCACTGACACTTCAAGCACCACTGGATCAGCCGGATCACATGGTCCAAGTGGCAGAGTGGCTTGCACGACAGCCTGAACCTGTTGCAGAGCCTTCTCTTTTTCTGGGCCCCACTCAAAACTAGCAGCTTTTTGAGTCACTTGATGAGCGGCCCAGAGTAGCACACACAATTTGGGATATGTTGCCTCCAAAATCCAAAGAGGCCCACCAGGAGCTGTTCCTCCCCGTTGTGGTAAAAGGTGTGTCCTCTGGGCACTCTATATGTGAATCTGTGGCTCCAACCTGATAAATCCACTCTAACATTCCACTTTCCTTAATCCTTTGGATACTTTCTTCTAAAATACACCAAGGCAGGTTTGGTACTTCAACTTGATTTAATGTAGGCCACCACGTAATCCATGCTTCAGCGACCCAACCAAAAAACTATTCGAATCTTTCCTAACTTCTCAAGCTGAAACATTGAATGAAGAATTTGTGCTTAGTGGGCCCATATCAATAAATTCAGACTAATCCAACTTTATGTTCCTTGCTCCATTATCCCACACCCTTAAGAGCCATTCCCACACGTGTTCCCCAGGTTTTTGTACATATTAGAAAAGTCAAGCAGTTCTTCTGTAGTGTAGCGTACCTCCTCCTGGGTCACACTTTGTACTTTACTTTTGGGGGCTTGCTGGGACTTAAGCCTAGTTATAGGTCTAGAAGCAAAAATGAGTGGTGGGAATGTGTTTTGAGAACATTCAGCAATATCTTACAAGGCATCTGCCTCAGGCAATGCCTCAGGCAGTGACTCAGATGCTGCCCCAGATGATATCTCAGGCAAAGGCTCTCAGATACCACTGGGTTAATCTCATCAGATGGGGCTGGAGGGGTTAATGGTTTTGTTGGCAGGAATGATTCAATGGGATTTAGGGGCTCAGTGTGCCCAAATTCCTGATTATCTTTCCATACACCCCAATTCAAGTTTCAGGATCCCATTTCTTCCCAATCAGTGTTCTCACTTTAACTTCAGACACCATTCATGTTTAGGAATTCAGTTGGTGTTGTAATTCAGCCCTTCTTGCAATAAGACTCTGGGTTTGGTTTGGGTCAATATCAGCTCTGTTACTACAAGAAATAATGCTTTATTTCAGGGCACAAGTGGTAACTTTTAAGTCATTTATATGGCACTTTAGCTTTGACTCTGAAGCCCTGAGTTCATCTCTTCCTTTCACCACTTTGTCTAGAGAAAGTAGGACCAACCAGCCAGCTTCCTAATACTTCTCATTATGATAAAATTGTATAAAAGTATCAAACACATGATCACCCAGAGCCTCACCTCTCATCAGTACTTGATCTATTGGTGGTGATATTTTGCATATTTCTATTGCCACCTCACTCCATGGAGTGAGTGCTCTGTAAACAGTGCTCTGTTTACAACTGGAAGCCGAGTCATCAACATCTTTTAGACTAACCAGACTTGAGAACCAATTTAGAAAACTCATCCTTACAATTTCCTTTCTCTAGAACCACTCTCAGTACCAAATGCCTTAAGCTGGGTATTCTAGAGAAGAAAAACCAGTGAAGTGCATATATATAGACAGACGAGAGAGAGAGCACTTGATATCAAGGAAATGGTTCATGCAGTTGTAGAGACTGGAAAGTGCCAAGTCCATGGGTCAGGCATCCGGATGGAGGTTTCTCCTGATCCACTTAGCTGTAGGAGCTGATGAACCCAAGATCAGCAAGTCAGATGGCAAGCTGCTGGCTCAAGTCCCAAGCACCAAAGGTCAGATGATCACAAGCTGAACGCAGGATCCAGAGCAGAGCAAAATTCAGTGAACTTTGCCAGAAAGTTCATATATTGGATGCAGGCCACTACCCCAAGGAAACTCCCTTTCAAGCTGCTCATAGCAGATCTCACCATGGAAGTGATTATATCATTACATAACTGCCAAACTACATCATAACTGCCAAACCACTGACAATCATGGCCCACCCAAGTTGTCACACACCCTTAACTACCACAGGTCCCTTTGTCCCCAACACATCAGAAGGATCATGGTAGCTTGGACAGCAGTAGTGACAACTATGGATGAAAGCATAGAGGGCCCTCCTCCAATATAGTACTTTGAGTAAGAACCTTGGGGACTGCCCCATGATTAGGATGGAGACAAAGAAAGAGCCAATAATAACAGAGCTTGCATTTCCTGCCATTTGGAGTTAGATTTAATTTAGTTTTAGAAAAAGAACATAAAGTATTATGACTGACATGTGTGAGCTCTGGAGGAGAATGCATCCCCAACGCACTTAAATGTATCCACTTTAGGAAATGTGGTAAGTGCTCTAGCACATAGGTGCAGGGAGAGTGCCTATCTCTTGCCTAGACTTATTAATGTACATTCTGATTTCTACCCACAATTCAAAAAATCTGTATAAATTAATGTCATGAATTGAATTGTGTCCCTCAGAAATATGTGTCAACTTGGCTAGGCCATGATTCCCAGTACTGTGTGGTTGTCCACCATTTTGTCATCTGATGTGATTATCCTAAGTGTTGTAAATCCTAACCTTTATAATGTTAATGACACAGGATTAGAGGCAGTTTTGTTAATGAGGCAGGACTCAATCTACAAGATTAGGTTGTGTCTTAAGCCATTCTCTTTTGAAATATAAAAGAGAGAAGTGAGCAGAGAGACAGGGGGACCTCACACCACCAAGAAAGCAGTGCCTGGAGCAGAGTGCAAGCTTTGGACCTGGGGTTTCTGCACTGAGAAGCTCCTAGTCCAGTGGAAGACTGATGACAAGGACCTTCCTCCAGAGCCAACAGAGAGAGACAGAAAGCCTTCCCATGGAGCTGACACCCTGAATTTGGACTTCTACCTACTAGGCTGTGAGAGAATAAACTTCTGTTTGTTGAAGCCATCCACTTGTGGTATTTCTGTTATAGCAGCACTAGATAATGAAGACAACTAACTTTCTAGATTCAATAATCCAATAATATCTAATTTTCCAAATTATGTATTTTTACTCCCCTATATACTATATTAAGAGAGTTCGAATTGTGGTCAGTCTTTTCAGGAAGCCATTTTGTCAAAATACAAAATTCTTGCTTTTAAATACAAGTTGTGGACACTTGTACAAGGAATTCTGGACCACAGTCTAAAGCTCTGATAGCCTAACAGAATAGTTTTTATTTGAACTGACGACAGAAACGATGAAAATGCCTAAATTCCAGCTGCGGGGACTACAGGAATAAGCTTCTGCAAAAACCGAAAGAAGTGCTCCTTATAACTCGGCCCCTGACGGGAGGGAAACGGATCTGACTATAATTATCTTCTCTTTTCTCTTAAGCAAAAACATTTGCATGATTTAAAGAAAAAAAAAAAGCCAAAATAAGAAGAAGAATAAAAATACCTCTGATACTGTTGTTTCTTGAGAGGGCTGTTTAAAATTATGTACCCAGTTTTGAAAAATGATGGACAGATAACGCATACTACTTGAGCATAATATATGATAGGGATAAACGCGCCTTTGTTTTCTTCTTGGAGATTTTTCTTCATGACAAGGCACAGCTGTCAAAGCTTCAGCAGAACTCTGCTGTTTTGGCAGGGAAAACAATTACAGTCTGAGGTTTGCTGACTCCTTTCCAAATATAGCTCCCTTTTCCACAAAGGTAGCTGACAGACTAGGAACCCTAACCAAAATGAAAACTAAGAAGGTACCTCTCATATCTGGACAGGGTATGTCAAGTCTGTCAAATTCTCCAGGTAGAAGCTCACAATCTCACAGTTATTTAAAGAGACGCTTTGAAACCCATAATGTATTTGTTTGTTTGTTTTTTAAAGCTTAAGAGTAACAAAAATAAATGTTTTATTAATTGCTTCTGAGCAAAAATATACAATTCTAACACAAAATGGAAAATATCAATCTGAGGGACCAGTTACAAAATATGTGTGGTACATCTGTTGTCACAAATCCATCAGAAGAGTGATAATTATTATGCTTATGTGTGTTAAGTCTTTCTAACCATATTTAAATCAATAATTCCATTAAGCTATGAATTTCTTAGGTACTGAATATACTTTTAAAATAAAGGTTTAATTGTCACTTAGATGGCAACTCTCTCTATTCTTCTAAACCAAAATCACGAATGCCTGGTGGGGAGGTAGTTTAGTGTTCTGAAGATTCCGAGTTTGTCATTGTTGTTTAGTTCCTATGGTAACATACTGCAGTGATTTAGGTAGGTAAATGGGGAGAGGTGGTTGGAATAGCTGCAGCAATTAATGAATTCTAGGCCTGTTTATTACTACTACCAACCATAATAAGGTCACAATGAGAACTATGAGATACTGATGTTATATATGTTGTTTGCTTCCTTGATTTTGGTTTTGTTGGGTTTTTTTAAGTTTATTTGTTTCCTCCTTTCTCCCCCCCTCCCTCTCTCCTTTTGTTCCTCCTTCCTCTTCTCTCACTCTCTCTCTCTGTATTTCTTTGTTAGGGGTAAGATGGAATAAAGAGAGACTTTCAAGCTTTGCTACAGATCCATAAGAAGAAAGATGAAGTTATAATCCTCTCAGAAAGGCTGAACGGCTTTGACACCTATTGAAATTTATGTTAGCTAATTGAATTTCTTTTTTGCTGAAGATCATGTAAAAGTGGTTGCAGCAGTATATCGACAGGGAAATGCCAGAAATTCAAACTGGATTCAGAAGAGGACATGGAACAAGGGATATCATTGCTGATGTCAGATGGATCCTGGCTGAAAACAGAGAAGACCAGAAAGATGTTTACCTGTGTTTTATTGACTATACAAAGGCATTCGACTGTGTGGATCATAACAAATCATGGATAACATTGTGAAGAATGGGAATTCCAGAACACTATATTGTGCTCATGAGGAACCTGTACTTAGACCAAGAGGCAGCTGTTCAAACAGAACAAGGGGATACTGCGTGGTTTAAAGTTAAGAAAGGTGTGTTTCAGGGTTGTATCATTTCACCATACTCATTCAATCTGTATGCTGAGCAAATAATCCAAGAAGCTGGAGTATATAAAGTAGAATGCAGTCTAAAGATTGGAGGAAGACTCATTAACAACCTGCATTATGCAGATGATACAACCTTGCTTGCTGATAGTGAAGAGGACTTGAAACACTTACTGATGAAGACCAAAGACTACAGCCTTCAGTATGGATTACATCTCAACATAAAGAAAACAAAAATCCTCACAACTGGATCAATTAGCAACATCATGATAAACGGAGAAAAGATTGAAGTTGTCAAGGATTTCATTTTACTTGGATCCACAATCAATGCCCATGGAAGCAGCAGTTAAGAAATCAAACAACACATTACACTGGACAAATTCTGCTGCAAAAGATCTCTTTTAAGTGTTAAAAATCAAAGATGTCACTTTAAGGACTAAGGTGCACCTGACCCACGCCATGGCATTTTCAATTGCTTCATACGCATGTGAAAGCTGAACAATGAATAAGGAAGACTGAAGAAGAATTGATGCTTTTGAATTGTGATGTTGGTGAAGAATATTGAATATACCATGGACTGCCAGAATAATGAACAAATCTGTCTTGGAAGAAGTAGACAGAATGTTCATTAGCAGCGAGGATGGCAAGACTTCGTCTCACATACCTTGGACATGTTATCAGGATGGACCGGTCTCTGGAGAAGGACACCATGCTTGGTAAAGTCGTGGGTCAGCAAAAAAGAAGAAGATCCTCAAGGAGATGGACTGACACAGTGGCTGCAACAATGGGCTCAAGCATAACAACTATTGTGAGGATGGTGCAACACCGGGCAGTGTTTCATTCTGTTGTACATAGGGTGGTTACAAGGCAGAACAGACTTGATGGAACCTAACAACAACAATTGAATTTCTAAGGCACACATCCTGAGAGATTCCATTCTATTTTAAAGCAACCAAAATAAAAAAGGCTGGTCTTTAGTAGTCTAGAAAATTCCAACACTTAGAGGAATGATGTATCTTATAATTCTTAATTTTCATCATTTTTCCTGGTTATCAAAATGGAATGAGTTGACTTATAAGGAAAGATATATTTACTATAAGTCTGCTTAAAAATATACATATAAAACTCCCAGCCATTAAATAGAGCTGGTACACGGTAACCAAGAAGTCTGGTACAGTAACTATGACTTAGCATTACAATTTAGCTCTGAACTTTCCCTGAAATCAGAGCAAAAATGGTAATACAGTCTATTCTGTGTGCAGATTTTTTTCTCTTTAGATTAACTTCTAAAATTAATTTCATAGTGTTCTCGCCTTTTAGGATTCCAGGAATTGCATCCTATTTTAGCGATCCTTATCATGGAATCAATAGGCAGTTGACTTATAAAAAGGTTTAACAGATTCTTAAATCAGTTCAATATGTCAGGTATTTGCATTGAAAGAGACAGGGATATCAAAAATGAATTGTATCATCTTCTTAGAATACCATATTATAGAGGCTTATATTCACCTACACCAAGGATGTTTAAGTTATGCAACTTATGAAGTGATGTACCTATTCCAGAAGCAAAGTGAAAGCTATGCCTAAGATTATCATGTTTCTGACATGCTTTTCTTCCATAAAGAGTAACCACTGTTGAACCATTTCATTTCTATAAGGGGAAAAAGATCATTTTTGTAGTGTTGGACTGAACAATGATTTAAAAAGTAATGAGTCATTGACATTCCAGTCTGTTCTGGTGCATTAAGAAAACCATAAACCAATGTTGATTATCATGGACACCTTATACTACAATAGTAGGTAAGATGGGGAGAAATGGCAATGAAAATCAATTGTTTATTTAAATGACAATTCTTCACCTACCAGAAAGAATGAGACACAAATTGGCAAAAAAAAAAATCCACAACGATTTCTAAGAAGACGATTTTATAATTAGACTCCTCACAAACTTCTTAGCTAACACTTATCTAAGAAGACCCTTACACCCTTAATTATGTCACCAATGGACAGTCTTGGTATGTTTGCTTACATATAATGAAGCAAAATGTCAATTCCTATATCCCTACTTCCTGGACAAGTTATTTAATCTCTGTTTCCTCGTCCATAAAATTAGGATAATAAGTAGCTCACTTAAAAAAAAAAAAAAAAAACCTGTTGTGTTGAGTCAGTTTCCAAAGAGTGGCTGGTGAATTCAAACTGCTGATCTTTTGGTTAGCAGCCAAGCTCTTAACCACTGTGCCACCAGGGCTCTAAGCAGCCCATAAAGTTGCTATAAATATTAAGTGAGATAATACGTTTAAATTATACAGTAGGTGTGTTTTATTCATCTCCTCTTCACTCCATTGGTGAGGGAGGAATTTCCACCCTCGGGTTATGGGAATGGTCAAAAACATGACACTCAACACTGGACAGGTGAGATCGACGGCAGTTTATTAGTCACATATACTCACAGCTGGAGGACACCTTTCACCACACCGGGACACACGGAGTTTCACTCAGGAACAGAGTGAACAAGCAGGGGCTGTGACAGGTAGGCCATGTAGTAAAAAGAGGATGGGGTGACCACCAGCTCCCACAAATGAACGTGACTGACTTGCTTGAATAATTCTGCAGCTGTCAGGGAACCAAAGCCCACTACTCGGGGATAAACAGGCACTGTATTTTGTCCTCGTGAGGAGACTTGTTTGGATAGGGGACCTTATCCGTGGGAGCACAATGAGAAGGGAAATTTGCAGTTAGGCCATTTGAGGCCCTCCAAGTATTCCCCAG
The DNA here is from genome assembly GCA_030035585.1 of Dugong dugon. NCBI lineage: Eukaryota > Metazoa > Chordata > Mammalia > Sirenia > Dugongidae > Dugong > Dugong dugon. The sequence continues at coordinate 191,186,009 of CM057463.1, read as the reverse complement.
ATGCCAAAACACACATAATTGTGGTTGTTGTTGTTATTAGGTGTCATCAAGTCAATTTCCACTCAAAGTGACCCCATGTAACATAGTAGAACTGCCCCAAAGAGTTTCCTAGGCTATAATCTTTATGGAAGCAGATTGCCATGTCTTTCTCCCTCAGAGCCTCTGGGTGTGTTTAAACAGTTAACCTTTCAGTTAGCAGCCAAATGCTTAACCATTGCGCCACCAGGGCTCCTCAAGGCACACGTAATACCGACCTTAATTTCAGAACTTACACCACAAGGTACTTGATATATTTTAGTTTCTTGTCTTTTATTCCCATATATTATTATTTTTTAAAAAGCTCAGAAAATTAGCATGAAACACCAATATTCTGAGCTATCTGTTATGACAGATCACAAGCTATTGCCTGGCATCCTGTGTGAGAGCACTCTAAAACTGAGGTGCTTGGCATGATTAAAATGACAGACCCAAACCTGAATCAAAACTCCATATTTGAATTAAAGTTTAGCTTGTTCTAAGTCCTCCTTTCTACCTTTCTAAGAATAGAACCTATGATTTAGAAATTTTATGATATGCAAAGTTTCTTGTGAAACTTTAATCACCCTCAACAAACAATGAAGGGAGCCAGAATGTGGTTTGTGAAGAAATGTTCGTCAGGAAATGTTTATCAAGATGGTCTCAGGAAATGCTTGCGCAGCATGCCCCAGGAAGAATGTATATGCAGATATTTCAGAAAATCACTTGCTAGGTTGGCTCCAGGAAGCCTGTGTTAGAAAAAAGATTAGCTAATCTTGTAAAATCTTAACTTGCTATTGTCTTGTAACTATATGTAATCCCAAGCCCCATGATTGTGATTACCTACTCCCTTCCTACTTTTTTCCATATAAAAAGCTTACCTTTCCCTCAGAATGTTGGAACACTTTGTGACTCCACACCCGTGTTGCCCAGCTACAGCTATTTCTATTCCTCAATAAAACTCCTTTTCTTTCACTCCTAAAAAGTATGAGATTTTCTACTTTGACAATCCTCACAGGATGTAAAATTTTTTAAATACCTCCCTGGTATCATTTTTAAAAATCACTGGGAAAAGGAAGGATTGCTTAAGAGATGAAAGTAGATAACTGGTTAATAATTTGGAAAATAAAATAAACGGTAGCCCCACCATATACCATACACCAAAATTAATTACAGATGGATTAATTAATCAAATATAATCCTTTATGAGAACTACCCATGAAGAAAATATCTATTAATGAAAATGAGCTTTTAAAAACTAATACACAAAATTTTAATTACTAGATCTGATTATCTAAAAATGCCAATTTTTTGGATAAAAAATTAAATTAAGGAAAATCATTGAATATATATTGCAATTAAATTTCTACCCATAATGTATAAAGAGCTCATAAAAAAAATAAAAGAATTAAAACCCATACAAAACTATGTGAACGGCATAAACTGAAAAAAAAAAAAGAAAAGAAAACCCTCAGAATTCCTCTCTGCTTAGTCCAAGCAAGCCAGAGACTAGCACTGGCTCTTAGAGTCTGCTTGGTCTGGGAAGGTCACATTACCATAACTGGTCCAATCAGACTGGAAAAAAGGACTTATATTTCATGGTTACAAGAGAAATTTTCACAATCTATCATGCTGGACATGAGCAAGAAAGCATCCAGCTCTGATTCAAAAAAAGAACCAGTCTCAGGATGAAGCTAACACTAAGATGGAAGGACGTCAAGAAAGAATTTGTGTTCTTACTGATATAAAGTAAGTGATTATGCTACTTCACAGGACATTCTACCCATCAACGTTCAGTTATGTGAACTAAAAAAATATTTTGAGACCAACAAGAAGTAAAAACTAAAATAATAAATTATTTTAGTATGAGCCATGATTAGAATAAACATGTCAATAATTTTGACACATAGTCAAAAGTTGACTTATAAGAAAACCCATAGCTTACATACTTTCATATTAAATCAAAGTTGAAAATAAATAAACATTCAACTTGAGAAGGTAGAAGGACTCATTTAAAAAACAAAGATACAACAGATATTATTCTAGGATAATTCAATATTGGCTCAAAATGTAAAAAAAGATGCAAATAAACCAATAATACTAAAATATAAATGGTCATCAAAGACATACTCTTTGGATAATAATACATTCTACAACACAGAAAACACCAAAAATAAATTCCAGTGTTTAAAATCCAAAGGTTAAAAAAAAGAAAAGTATTAGAATAAATATTGAACAATAAATGTATGATCCTAATGCATCTAAAAAAAGCCCCAGTTGCAAAACGGTCAAGCACTCAACTGCTAAACAAAAAATCGACAGTTCAAGTCCCCAGCAGCTCCTGCAGGAGGAAAAGAGCTGATGATCATCTTCCGCAAAGATTACAGCCAAGGGAACCCTCTGGGACAGTTCTACTCTATCACATAGAGTTGCTGGGTCAGAAATGACTTGATAGCACCCAACAATAAAAACAATGTACCTGAAGTAGGGAATGTTTTTCATTCAAGACAATGGGCTATTACAATAAAATTTTTAAATTCTGCACAGAAAAATTCGAAACAAAATTAAAAGAAAAATGATGGAACGAAAGAAAACAATTGCAACATATACAACATATAAAGGATTAGTATCTAGATTAAATAAGGAACATTTACAAAAATATAACTAAAAATGTCTTTTAAAATAAAAGAAATATGGATATGCAATTGATAAAACAGAAATGCAAATAGTCTACAAATGTATGAAAAGGGACATTAAATCACTAGTAACTGGAAAAATGCAAATTTAAATAATAATAATTTACCATTTTCCTCTGTCACAATGACAAAAATTTTAGTCTGTAAATGCCCAGCTGCTAGTCTAATGACCGAGGATAGAAGTACTGATTGCTACAGGCGCTTTAGCTGGCATTTTGGCACTGTCTGTTAAAATTAAGAATGGATGTACTTTGAGATCCAGAAATTTAATTTCCATAATTATGCACTGGACAAAATATTGCATGTGTGGTCAAGAAAAAAAGCATAACAAGTCTTTTTTATTAATGACAAAAAAAGAGTATAAGTAAGAATGGCAAAATAACATGTAATATTTCCAAATTATAAAGTGTCATATAGCTGTTAAAAGGGGTAAGTTAAATCTGTATGTCACAGAAAAATACGCTACTGTGTGAAAAAGGCAAGTTAGGGTATAGTAAATACAATGATACAATTTTTTGTGTATGAACACTGAACTATAAAATAATGAGTTTTTACACTAACACATATATAGCTGAAATTAAGAAGAGGCTTTGGAAAATTCAACAACAAATTTTAATAGTGGTTAACACTCTTAAACAAGGGACAGAGGTAGTAGTGGACAACATTCAAAGTAAATTAACCTTATCTACAATGTTTAATAGGGGCATTGGTGGTTCAGTGGCAGAATTCTTGCCTTCTGTGTGGGAAATCTGGGTTCAATTCCCAACCAACGCACCTCGTATGCAGCCACCACCCATTTGTCAGTGGAGGCTTGTGTGTTGCTATGATGCTGAACAAGTTTCAGTGGACCTTCCAGACTAAGATGGACTAGGAAGAAGGGTCTGGCAATCTACCTTTTAAACTCAGCCAGTGAAAACTCATTCCACAACAGATCATAAGGATGACACAGGACAGGGCAGCATTTCACTCTGCTGTCCAATTTGACGACAGCTAACAATAACAACAATAATGTGTAATATATTTTTAAGAGAATGCATGTGCATATTATTAGTATAACAAAGTATAGTTTTAAAAGAGTAATAGGAAAGAAGAGAGAAAAAATTTTAAAAAATCAAAAACAGGCAATTACCCCACATTCAATTATGTAACAGAAGCCACATTTCAGCTGAAGGAAAGGAATACAGCAAATGGTATCAGAACAACTGGCTAAGCCCAAGAAAAAATTTAAATCCTATCACAACACAGGGAAAATAATTTTCAAATAAAGTAAATGTTTAAATTTTAAAAAGTTTATGGTAGGCAGGATGACCCTCAGAGATGTCCACTCCCTAATCTCTGGAACCTGTGAATTTGCTCCATTACAAGGCAATGAAGACATGCCATAGGAGTGTTCAGGGAGGTTTCAAGCATGAGCCCTGGCTGGAAGGAGGTCACACAGAGAACATGAGATTGAATGCAGACGGTCGGTAGGACAAAGACCAGCCCCCAGTTAACCATCAGCAAGAATAAAGACCTCTGTTTTACAAACACAAGGAACTTACTTCAGCCAACAATCTGAATAAGTTTGGAAACAGATTCATTCCCAGAGTCTCCAGAAAGGAATGCAGCTTTGCCACACCTTGATTTCAGCCTTGTGAGGACCCAGCTGAACCATACTGTACCCAGCCTTCTGACCTGGAGTAATGAACGGGTGTAAAGAATAGCATTAAATTTGGGGTGACTTGTTATGGCAGCAAAGAACACTGATGCTGAGTTCTAAAAGAAAGTTTAGGGAACTACTTTTATAATGTTAGAATAGGAAAGGCATTTTTAATTATAAGACCACAGTCAGAATCTATAAAAGGAAAACTTGATAGTTTTCATTTTCAAATATTCACATTTCTGCATAGAAAATATAAAACAGTACAAGCAAATTAAATTAAACGGCAGACTCTGAAAAGTATTTGCATGGCACATAATAAGCAAGAACTTTGTTCTTTTAATATATAAAGACCTTTTACCAGCAAATAAAAAAGTAAACACTTCATTAGAAAAATGGACAAAAGATATGAAAAATGTATAGAAGATCAAATTTAAAGAAGAAATTATTAAAAGTATCCTTACTCATAATAGAAGTAGAAATTAAATGAAGATATTATTCATGTGCCAGACTAGAAAAATCCTAAAGTTTTTAAATATCTAATGTTGGCCTAAACCAAAAAATCCAAACCTGTTCCATCGTATCGATTCGAACTCATAGCAACCCTACAGGACAGAACAGAAGTGCCCCGTAGGCTTTCCAAGAACAGCTGGTGAATTCCAACATGCCAACCTTTTGGTTAGTGGTTGAACACTGCCACCAGGGCTCCAGTGTCAGCCTAGATATAGGAAAATAGTCATCCTCATGTATTCTTGGTAGAAATTATCTGCAGAGCCATAAAATTAAATACATCAAATTTTCAAATGAGTGTATTTATTGACTTATGTTCAATTATTTTAAATTGTTTTCATCTTAAAAAACTAAATGAATATAAGCAGGTATACAATTATTTTCAAACCACTGTCTAACTCATTTGCTTTGGATGTGTCATCAGGAGATCAGCACCATGTTTGTTGAAGTAGAGGGGCCAATGAGGCTGTGCGAGACCCTCAGTAAAACGGATTGACACCCTAGCTGCAACAATGGACCGAGATGCTGGTGATCATGAGGATGGCACGGGACTGGGCAACATGTCATCCTGCTGTACGTAAGGTCACTATGAATCACATCACTTGAAGGCACCTGACAACGACAGTTACATTAATTGCAGTGTTGTTGATAATAATGAAAAAATAGGAAAAAACCTTAAATAATAACAAACAATAAATTATGATGCACCCTACTGATATATTATGAATAATTAAAATGAAAACAGGGATGTATATATTACAGAGATATTTAGGTATCGAGGAGTGATTAAGTATCTGAGAGTTGTGAGTTTAATCCTTGCTCCACCATTTACTATCTCCATGACCTCGAGTGGCCTAACTAAGTCCTAGGCTTCAGCTTCTTATTCGCAGTGCTGATAATAATACCTACCCAGGTTGTTATGAAACTTCAATGACATAAATACGTAAAATGCTTCATTCAGTCTCTGGTACATAATAAATACACCAGAATAATAATAGTGAATGATGGTTACTATTATATCTGTCTAAAATTGTGAACCTGTGTTCTAAAAAAAGGTATACAGAGTTTTAATACACTAATCAGCCCGTCATGGTCCAGTCCATTCCGACTCATAGCGACCCTATAGGACAGAGTAGAACTGCCCCGTAGGGTTTCCAAGGAGCACCTAGTGGATTCGAACTGCTGACCTTTTTGGGTTAGCACCAAAGCTCTTAACCACTGCCACCAGGGTTTCCGTCAATACAGTAATTACAAGGTGCAAAAAATATCTAATTTTAGCAATGAAACAATTGTTAAATTAACAGAGCTCAGAGATATTATGTGGTTGTACAAGGATAGCAGTAAACTCATGTAGGGATTACTATGCTCTTAGCAGCCAACTCAGGAATAAAATGAGACAGCTGAAATGACATAAAAGAAATCACTGTATAATCATATGTTAAGCATCATAGTCGGAGTAATATTTCTGAGAGATTTTTTTAACAAAAGAAGGGAGTCTGGAGCTTGCATGCTCTTGCTCTGCCTCTCAGAGGTCTCTGAGCTGTGAAAGGTTGCTGAGACAATTCTTTCAATTACGTCTGACAGAACAGTGAAAGCTGACCCAATGTACCATTAAAGCACCTTGATTTCTGCATCACTCTGGTGGCTCCAGGGATGTCATGACTACATGAAAAGAGGATCTCTGTCAGTACCAACACAGAATCTTCCTTAACTACCTATGAAGCTTTATTTTTGCTTGTTCTCATGAGCAACTGCCTAGCACTGTGAAATGCTGGCACTTAAGTAGGTGAAATTGTCCTCCAACGCACCGTCTGTCCCTGCAGTTGCCCATCACCATCCAGAGATACAGTTTCTTCTCTCTGCGGGATGCCCTGTGGTTAGACAAAGTTACAGATACAGCTCTGGCTTTTGGCAAGAAGATAAATTTCAGGCTGTGATTTGCCTACAAAGTGCCTCTTATTATGGAGGTATCCTGGGCTGTTCATGTCTCCTATAGACATCCTTCCAGGTTTGAACTTGGGTATCTGATGCTTGGGCATTTCAACCCATTTATTATGGGAGAAATATAACTGCTTGAATTTCCCATTTCTTCGATTCTCAAGACATCCAGTTTATCTGTGAAAAAATATTATTTAACTTACTTTTGAAAAACTTGAAAAAGAAGTTGTTTAAAATATATACACTTAGAAATAAAGAATGTCAGTGCTAGAAGAGATCATCTTCTTAAAGGTCACTACTTTTACAGACGGGAACCAAAAGAGACCCAGTATTTTCCCAAGTTCACAGCAAAGCTAGGTCAAGAACCCCGGTCTCTCACATCTCTGATAAGCAATCCTCCTGTTGGATCATGCTGTTTTCTTAGTAGGACTTTTTTAAGAGAAGGAAAGAACTGTGGAGGATCATACCCTAGCTTTACCTAATTTGGCATTCTAAGAGGCAAGCTTTAAGAAGATAAACTTGTTTGCCCCAATGCCAATCTTAAAGCTTAGATTTCTAATAAAGTTAAAGAAAAAAATAGCTAACTTTCCTACTTCAGTATAGAATTAAATTATAAAATTTCTAGAGCCCCAACAAAGTTGAACTGCCTTCTCAGTCTGACTTAAGAAAAACCCCATGCCAGCTTCTCTGCCCTGGTCCTGCTAGATGCCTTTGGTCTATGCCATATTTTACATTGCACATGATCCTTAGGGGCTGCAGCTACAGACACACGGGTCTCGGTGATTCTAATATTTCTGTCCATCCCTTCAGCAATTTTTTTTCCCAACAAATCTAGTCAGAGTTCAAGATTAGGTTTATACAAAAACACGTCTTTCTTCTTGAGGTGTTGTCTAGAAGAGATAAATCCAGATCATGCATTTCCTTGAGAACATCAAGCCATTTATCATAAGGGTTAGAGCCAATATGAAAGAAAATTCTGCTTGAATTGTTACAGGAAGGCCTGTATTCCAATTTGAAACTGCATAATGACACCTGATACCTTCAGGTAAATGTTTAACAGGCTCTCCAAAAAAAAAAAAAAAAAAAAGCATGCATATATACATAGTACATACGTTTATTATAAATCTTACTGATATAAGGATGTATATTGCACAACTTAAAAACAATAAAATAAACTATCTTTTATAAATTCCACATAGTTCATTGATTCTCGGAGGATATTTTCATTGATTTTTTTACAAATTCTAGTATCAGTAGCCAAACTTCGGTTGCAATTGACAAATGAGTGTAGCTCTGATATGAGTGTTTGTTAATATTTTTATTTACATTAATATAGGGTTTTCTTGGCTGTAATCTTAATGGAAGCAGATCGCCAGGGCTATCTTCCACAGTACCGCTACATGGGGTTTGAACCGCCAACCTTTAGGAAAGCCATATAGTAGAAATCTATGCTGAAATCACACTTCATTTCCAAAGACACATATGCCAAAAATATATTACTTTTTGACATTATATTTCCTTTAGGAGACAATTTAAATAAAAGGGGGTTATATAAATGGTTATATCATAATTTTCACTCATGACGCCCTTTCATACTGGCTGCTGTTGTTGTTAGGTGCCATCGAGTCAGTTCCAACTCATAGCGATCCTATCTGTGTACAACAGAACAAAACACTGCCCAGTCCTGCGCCATCCTCACAATCAGTGCTATGTGTTTGAGCTCATTGTTGCAGCCACTGTGACAATCCATTTAATTAAGGGTCTTCCTCTTCTTCGCTAACCCTCTGCAACCCTCTGCTCTACCAAGCATCCTGTCCCTCTCCATCAACTAGTCCCTCCTGACAACATTGCTCAAAATACGTCCTTCTATATTATTTTATGTTTCAGTTGAATAACATTTCTTCAAAGAAGCATTTTCTGATAACACAGATTAAATCAATTTCTCCTCTTTTGAACACTTACAGTATTTTACACTATATAGAAAACCAAAACTAACCCATTGCCGTTGAGTCAATTCCGATTTACAGCGACCCAATAGGACAGAGTAGAACTGCCCCATAGAGTTTCCAAGGAGCAGCTAGTGGATTCGAACTCCCGACCTTTTGGTCAGCAGATGTAGCTCTGAACCACTACGCCACCAGGGTTTCCATGCTATATAATCGATTAATTGTGAAATTATTCATTTAATGCCCATTGTCTTTCTCTGTGTTCTGATACCTTCATAAAACTATCAATTATGTCTGTTTTGTTTACTGAGCACATAGTAGGCGTTCAGTAAGTATTTGGTAAATACATGAGCTTAGTTAACTAGTTACTTAATCAACTTGACTTCAGTTCGGCTCTCAGAAGGGAAGTCCTAGCCAAACAAGCAGTAAGAATAAATTAATTGGCCCTACACATCTTTTTTTTTTTACTCTTGCATACCAAATGGTGCAAAAATTTCTTTGTAAATGCCATAGCAATGATTTAATGTATAAGTTTCCTCTTGTTGCTGTAACAAATTCCCACAAACTTAGTGGCTTAAAACAAAACAAAACAAAAAATTATTCTCTTTCGGTTCTAGGACTCAAAAGTCTGCAATGAGTCTTCTGGGATTAAAATCAACATGTCGGCAGGGCTGGATCTTTCTGGAGGTTCCAGGTGAGAATTTACTTCTTTGCCTTCTCCAGCAGCTGGAAGCCACTGCCAGTCCGTGGCTCATGATCCCTTCCTCACATCACTTCAACCTTGTGCTTTCTTTGGCACATCTGCTAAACATCTGCTATTACTGACCCTAATCCTCTGGTCTCCCTCTTTTATAAGGATAATATTCCCCCTCAAGATCCATGACTTAATCACATCTGCAAAGTGCCTTTTACCATGGAAGATAACATATTCACAGGTTTTAGGAATTACAATGTAGACATGTTTGTTCAGCCTACCACACTCAGATACATTTTTGACAACCTACAGACAGAAAAATCTGTTGAATTTTCTGTCTCTTTGAGAGGAAGAAAAATGTTATTTATTCTAAATCATGTCCCTTCTGCACTGAGTTTTAAATGACTGAAAAAAATGAGTCTGACTGCTTGAACGGTTTTTTTTATTATAATAATTTATAAATCTCATCAAGCTTTGTTATTGTTTCTTGAATCCTGAATGCACAGCTGTCACCAGAATGGCATGCTTGAGTTAGAGGGTGTAAAAAACCACTTGTGGGAAGACTTCCTGATCCTTTTCTTGGTATTTATGACAGGACTTTTTTTTTTTTCTTGACTGAATCTTATACAGTGATTAGGTGCCAAAAATTACTGCCTAGCTAATAAAAAGAAAATCTATGAAGTTCAGCTTTATTTCTCTGAATCACAAAGGGAGCTTTCCTAGACCACACTAGGATAATTATTGTTCATCTAGATGCACAAACATACACATATACTCACACACACACAGGAACTACAATTAATTTTCAAATTCAAAATGCGAATTTAAATCCTAACCACGTTACAAATTGGCCCTTTGCCATTGAGTCATTTGGTCACTTAATGGCCATTGTAAAATTAAATTTAGCTGTAAGAGTTACCATCAGTGCAACCATCTTTAACAAGTAAAGCATCCAACTAAAATTATGACAATTTTCTATGTGAAAATCATCATCGACAGTTGCTATAAATTTCACAATCTATCACAAATTCCACCACAGCTTTAAGTACAAGACTCTTAGTATCGGGCCTTCCTCAGAGAAATGACAGGAAGAAGCACAAATGAAAATTGTGACGCACAACGACAAAGTCATATATGTATATATCACTCGGACATCTGCCTCTTTATCTTACAGACACATTCGGTATACTCTGAAAGATCAGAAAGAACCATTCTATCACATAGCCAAACTGTTCTATGAACCAAAGCGGGTATACGATTTGTTTACAAAAGTATTAAATAGTTTTTGTAAATTCACTTGAAGGAATTGCATTCTGTGTGCACATACTGATTGATGACAGGGGAGGGTGACCTAAAATTGTGCTATGTGGCAAGTACAAAGTCCCAAATTTGTGAGTATTTAAAATAAAATAGCAACAATAATACCCAAACGCACTGAATGTAATGATTTCATTATAGACACATTATGAAGTTAATTTCTGATGAAATCCAGCAGCTCTTTTTATTCACCATATGATATCTACATAATTTAAATGTGTGGATATATAATGCATATATTAATGTATTAAATGGAAAATATAGGTTATTTCATATTCAGTTCTGAGTCTTGAGATATAAGGATAAATTACTAAGTTACAGAAGTTCTAACACCTTACTCTATTTCTGATTTAATACACACTCCTCATATTTATATGACAACAAAAACAATCAGAGATGGAAGTATTATTAGAATAAGGTTATATAAAAAGTGAAATACTTTCTGGTCTCTACAGTGCTATTCAATTCCCTATAGTTAATTTATCTAGGTTTTCTTTGCATAGTAAAACTTGTTGCCAACTCATAGTGACCCCATAGGACAGATTAGAACTGCCCCATAGGGTTTCCAAGGAGGAGCTAGCAGATTCGAACATAGCTCTTAACTACTGGGCCACCAGGGCTCTGTTTGCACAGTAGGCCTCTCTTTTTCAGGAAAAACATCATGATTCTTTTAGGTATAGTTCTCCCTCTCAAGCTTGAGACTGCTAACCCCAACCCCACGCCCCTAACTGCAAGGCTTGGCAAACAACCAAAGTGAGTGCGACTGGAGTCCTTTGCATGCTGTTTTACACAGGAATCAAGAAAAGAGAGCCCCTTTTTCTCTGGTGGCAAGATATAAGGCAAGGTTCTTCTGGTAGCCAGGAATTCTTCCTCATGGAGAGAACTGGTTTGTAAGAATTAACACTACTTGCAAAGAGACATTAATAAAAGATACACAGCCAAACTTTTGGCAGCATTTAAATCCTGAGCTGCCCGACAGTTCAGGTGATTATGCATGAATACCTGAATATCAGACTTGTTAATGACACCGTCAACATTTACCCATATATCATCTGTATTGGAAGCCTCTTCTTCCTCTCTTTAGAGTTCATTTTCTAATAATACCTATGTCATTCCAAGAAGAAAACACCAGGCCTAATTCACTAAAGTACTTAAAATGAAACCAAGGGAAGAAACTTAGGGCTGCTTCAGTGAGGAGTTTGGACATGCCTGTCTGACGCTGATCTAGTCTCACCCCTAGGGTGTGTGCCTTTTTTTGCTGACTCAGTTGTGTGTGAGTGTTTACAGTCGTCATAGAGGGATGTGTTAGCTGCACGGTGTCTCTTATGACAGAAGTTACTTGATTATATAATTTTCTTCAAGGTGATATTCGAAGTTAAGCTATAGTTTGAATTATTTACCAATAACAAAAACCACAGAGGCAAAATATCATAATATCATGGCATATACGGATGTATTAGATGCACACAATCTGAGAGGTGGGATGGGGTGAGGGATTGGTTCTTTCTGGAGGAAACCCTGTTATTAAGGAGAGAAATATGCTTGTGTTCATGTAGAGGCTCAGCTGTGTTCTAGAAGGAAGGGTTTCTGGTGAGCCATCTGCCCTGGGGGTCGATTACTGGCCAGATCTCTTAAGTCACATGTCTGGTGATGCTGCTTCTTCATTTCTGATGACAATTGCATATTATGCTTGGAATAGCCTGGCTCTATATAATACCAGAAAGATATTTACCTGTGTTTTATTGACTACACAAAGGCATTCGATGGTTTGGATCTTAACAAAATATGGATAACATTGTAAAGAATGGGAATTCCAGAACACTTAATTGTGCTCACAAGGAAACTGTACATAGATCAAGAGGTGATTGTTCAAACAGAACAAGGGGAAACTGCATGGTTTAAAATCAGAAAACGTGTGCATCAGCATTGTATCCTTCCACCATACTTGTTCAATCTGTCTGCTTAGCAAATAATCTAAGAAGTTGGACTATATGAAGAAGAACACAGCATCAGGATTAAAGGAAGACTCAATAACAACCTGCAATATTTAGATGACACAAACTTGCTTGCTGAAACTGAAGAGGACTTGAAGCACTTACTGATGAAGATCAAAGACCACAGCCTTCAGTATGGATTACACTTCAACATAAAGAAAAAAATCCTTACAACTGGACCAATAAGCAACATCATGATACACGGAGAAAAGTTGTCAAGGATTTCATTTTACTTGGATCCATAATCAATGCCCACGGACGTAGCAGTCAAGAAATCAAAATGACATATTGCGTTGGGCAAATCTGCTGCAAAAGTCCTCTTTAAAGTATTAAAAAGTAAAGATGTCACTTTAAGGACTAAGGTGCACCTGACCCAAGCCATGATATTTTCAATAGCCTCATATGCATGTGAAAGATGGACAATGAATAAGGAAGACCGAAGGAGATTTGATGCATTTGAATTATGGTGCTGGGAAAGAATATTGAATATACGATGGACTTCCAGAAGAACCAACAAATCTGTCTTGGAGGAAGTACAGCCAGAATGCTCCTTAGAAGCAAGGATGGCGAGACTTAGTCTAACTTACTTTGGACATGTGATAAAGAGGGATCTATCCCTGGAGGACATCATGCTGGGTAAAGTAGGGGTCAGTGAAAAGGAAGAAGACCATCAACCAGGTGGGTTGACACAGTGGCTGCAACAACGGGCTCCAGCAAACAACAATTGTGAGGATGGTGCAGGACCGGGTAGTGTTTCCTTCTGTTGTACATAGGGTTGCTATGAGTCAGAACCAACTCGACAGCACCTAACAACGTATAATCTGCGCGGCACTGAAAGGAAGATACAAACTTCACAACATCCATTTCTATTACATTGCAGAACAAAATGGAAATAGATAAAAACAAATTATTTTATGTGAGCTTATATGCTTAACACTATATCCCTAACATCAACAAAGATTAGCACAGCAATCCATTCTTATCTCCAATCTTTTTTTTTTTTTTAACTAATATAGCTGAAGTGGAAAGTAGCGTGAAGCCCTGGTGGCACAGTGGTTAAGAACTTGCCTGCTAACCAAAAGGTTGGCAGTTTGAATCCACCAACCCCTCCTTGCAAACCCTATGGGGCAATTCTACTCTGTCCTATAGGGTCACTATGAGTTGGAATTGACTGGATGGCAACAGGTTTGGGTTTTTCGATTTTTTGGAAAGTAGCATAAATCTTTAACAATAAATTCACTTTCTAAAATCCGTGTTTTTTTGGAAATTCTGATAGAAGACTTGAAAGATCAGTGTAAGTTCAGTAAGTACTTTTTAGGGCCCACTAGAGGACAGTGGTGGTTCAGGGGTAGACATCTTACCTCCCACACAGAAGTCAGTTCAATTCACCTCAAGCACTGACACCACCCATCTGTCAGAGAAGGACTGCATGTTTCTGTGATCTTGAACAGGTTTTGGCACAGCTTCCAGACTAAGATTAGGTTAGGAAGAAAGGCCTGGTGATCCACTTCTGAAAATCATCCAATGAAAACCCTAGAGATCACAACAGTCTGATCCCATTGTGCATAGGGTCGCCATGAGTCGGGGCCAACTTGACAGCAACTAACAACAAAATGTTCCAAGTTCTGTACTTGACACTGGACTTGTTTAGCCCTGCTGTTGAAGAGTTCCTGTTTAGAATTCCATCTAGGAAAATTTGAGAAGAGAAATCTCAGTCACTAGAAGAAAAGTTTCAGGGTCCCCTAGTGGGTCTGTGAGGATAGTTCCTGAAGTGACACCACCAGGTGAAGCAGGCCAATTTAAACTGCATTGCTGACCTAGAAATGATCGGTTTCCACCAGCTGCTGTGAGCAAAAGCTTTATTGATGCTGTCCTGCTGGAGCATTTCAATCATCGGGTAAACCAGCAGGGAGGTCCTCTGCCTTGGATCTGTGCAATGCACAGGCTTAAATAAACGACTTTCCATTTCACAAGGTCACACGTCACATCACATGAATGAGTGAAGCATTTTTGCAATATAGATCATTTTTTTCTGATTAAGAAGAATTTTTCTGGCTGATTAGTTCATTCGCTCATCAACAAGTAGCTTTTTCACACAACTTGTCTGTTTGCCAGTCAGCAACTAGTCACATGCATTTCATAAGAGGTTTTTATTGTGCTTCAGGTGAAAGTTTACAGCTCAAGTACATTTCTCATACAAAAATTTATACACATATTGTTATGACATTAGTTGCAATCCCTACAACGTGAAAGCACACTCCCTCTTTCCACCCCAGGTTTCTTGTGTCCATTCAGCCAGTTCCTGTCCCTTACTGTCTTCTCATCTTGCCTCCGGGCAAAAGCCACCCATTTGGTCTCATGTATTTGACTGAACTAAGAAGCACACTCCACACATGTATTATTTTTTGTTTTATAGTCCTGTCTAATCTTTGTCTGAAGAGTGGGCTTTGGGAATGGTTTCAGTTCTGGGTTAACAGAGCATCTAGAAGCCAGTTTCAAGGATTCCTAAGTTCCTAAAGTCTCTGTCAGACCATTAAGTCTGGACTTTTGACATGAATTTGAGATCTGCTCCATACTTTTATCCCGCTCCTTCCTGAATTCTCTGTTGTGTTCCCTGTCAGGTGGTCATTGGTAGTAGCTGGGCAAAATCTAGTTCTTCTGGTCAGGCTGGTAGACTCTCTGGTTTATGTGGTCCTTTAGTCTCTTGGGCTAATACTTTTCTTGGGTCTTTGGTTTTCTTCATTCTCCTTTGCTCCAAGTGGGTTGGGACTTGATACATCTTAGATGGCCGCTTGCAAGCTTTTAAGACCCCAGATGCCACTCACCAAAGTGGGATGCAGAACATTTTCTTAATAAACTTTATTATGCTAATTGACCTAGATGCCCCCCAAAACTATGGTCCCCAGGCCCCAGCACCAGCTACCCTATCCCTCAAAATGTTTGGGTGTGTTCAGGAAACTTCTTAGCTTTTGCTCTGGTCCAGTCGGGCTGACTTCCTCTGTGTTGTGTGTTGTCCGTCTCTTCACCTAAGATGATTCTTGTCTACTATCTAGTTAGAGAATTCCCCTCCCCACCTCCCCACCCTCATAATCATCAAAGACTGTTTATTTCTGTATGTAAACCTTTTCTAGAATTCTTGCAATAGTGGTCTCATACAATATTTGTCCTTTCGTGACTGACTAATTTCACTCAGCATAATGCCATCCAGATTCATCCATGTTACGTTTCCAGGATTCATCATTGTTCTTTATCATTGCGCAGTATTCCATTGTGTGTATGCACCATAGTTTGTCTATCCATTCATCTGTTGATGGGAACTTACCTTGTTTCCATCTTTTTGCTATTGTTAACAGTGCTGCATTGAACATGGGTGTGCATATATCTATTCATGTGATGGCTCTTATTTCTCTATGATATATTCCAAGGAGCAGAATTTCTGGATCCTATAGAACTTCTATTTCTAGCTTTTTACGGAAGTGCCAAATCATTTTCCAAAGTGGTTGCACCATTTTACATTCCCACCAGACGTGCATAAGCATTCCAGTCTCTCCACAACCTCTCGAACATTTATTTTTTTGTGTTTTCTGGATTAGTGCCAGCTTTGTTGGGGTGAGATAGTATCTCACTGTAGTTTTGATATGCATTTCTCTAATGGCTAATGATGGTGAGCATTTCCTCATGTATCTGTTAGCCACCTGAATGTCTTCTCTGGTGAAGTGTCCAATGATATCCTTTGCCCATTTTTCAATTGGGTTGTCTTATTGTTGTTGAGGTGTTGCAGTATCTTGTAGACTTTAGAGATTAGACCCTTATTGGTTATGTCATAGACAAAAATTTTTTCCCAGTCTGTAGGTTGTCTCTTTAGTTTTTTGGTGAAGTCTTTTGATGAGTATAAGTGTTTGATTGATCTAGTTTCTCTTCTGGGGTTTGTGCATTCTTAGTTATTGTTTGTATACCATTTATGCCATGTATTAGGACTCCTAGTGTTTTCCCTATTTTTTCTTCCATGATCTTTATTGTTTTAGAGTTTATATTTAGATCTTTGATCCATTTTGAGTTAGTTTTTGTGCATGGTGTGAGGTATGCATCTTGTTTCATTTTTTTGCAGATGGATATCCAGTTATGCCAGCATCTTTTGTTAAAAACACTGTCTTTTCCCCATTTAACAGACTTTGGCCTTTGTCAAATATCAGCTGCTCATATATGGATGGATTTACATCTGGGTTCTCAATTTTGTTCCATTGGTCTATGTATCTGTTGTTGTACCAGTACTAGGCTGTTTTGACTACTGTGGTGGTATAACAGGTTCTAAAATTAGGTAGTGTGAGGCCTTCTACTTCATTCTTCTTCTTCAGAAATGCTTTACTTATCAGGGGGCCTCTTCCCTTTCCATATGAAGTTGGTGAAATTTTTCTCCATCTCATTAAAGAATGCCATTGGAATTTGGATCAGGATTGGATTGTATCTGTAAATGACTTTGGGTAGAATTGATATTTTCACAATGTTGAGTCTTTCTATCCATGAGCATGGTATATTCTTCCACTTATGTAGGTCTCTTTCGGTTTCTTGCAGTAGTGTCTTGTAGTTTTCTTTGTATAGGTCTTCTATATCTCGGGTAGGTTTATTCCTATCTTCTTGGGGGCTATTGTAAATGGTGTTGATTTTGTGATTTCCTTTCAAAGTTCCCTTTGTTGGTGTACAGGAATCCAACTGATTTTTGTCTGCTTATCTTGTATACTGAAACTTTGCTGAAATCTTCTATTAGTTCCAGTAGTTTTCTTGTGGATTCTTTGAGGTTTTCTGTGTATAAGATCATATTATCTGCAAGTAGGGATACTTTGACTTCTTCCTTACCAATTTGGATGCCCTTTATTTCTTTTTCTTGCCTCATTGCTCTGACTAGGGCCTGCAGCACAATGTTGAATAAGAATGGTGATAAAGGGCATCCTTGTCTGGTTCCTGTTCTCAAGTGGAATGCTTCCAGACACTCTCCATTTAGAATAATGTTGGCTGTTGGCTTTGTATAATTGCCCTTTATTATGCTGAAGAATTTCCCTTCTATTCTTACTTTCCTGATCATTTTTATCAGGAATGGATGTTGAACTTTGTCAAATGCCTTTTCTGCATCAACTGATAAGATCACGTGGTTCTTATCCTTTGTTTTATTTATGTGATGGATTACACTGATTGTTTTTCTAATGTTGAACCATCCCTGCATACCTGGTATGACTCTTACTTGGTCATGATGAATTATTTTTTTGATATGTTGTTGAATTCTATTGGCTTGAATTTTGTTGAGGATTTTGGCATCTATGTTCATGAGGGACATTGGTCTGTAATTTTCTTTTTTTGTGGTGTCTTTACCTGGTTTTGGTAACAGGGTTATGCTGGCTTCATAGAATGAGTTCTGGAGTATTCCTTCCTTTTCTGTCTATGCTCTGAAATACCTTTATAGTAGTGGTGTTAACTCTTCTCTGAAAGTTTAGTAGAATTCTCCAGTGAAACTGTCAGGGCCAGGGCTTTTTTGTTGTTGTTGTTGTGAGTTTTTTTATTACCTCTTTATTCTTTTATTTTGTTATAGGTTTATTTAGTTTTTCTATCTCAGTTTGTGTTAGTTTAGGTAGGTAGTGTGTTTCTAGAAATTTGTGTATTTCCTCTAGGTTTTCAAATTTGTTGGAGTACAGTTTTTCATAGTATTCTGTTATAATCCTTTTTATTTCAGTTGAGTCTGTTGTGATATTGCCCGACTCATTTCTTATTTGGATTATTTGCTTCTTCTCCTGTTTTTCTTTCATCAGTTTGGACAATGGTTTATTGATTTTGTTGATCTTTTCAAGGAACCAGCTTTTGGTTTTATTGACTCTTTCAATTGTTTTTCAATTCTGTTTCCTTTATTTCTGCTCTAATCTTTATTATTTCCTTTCTTCTGTCCTGATGGCTTCTTTTACTGCTCTCTTTCTATTTGTTTGAGTTGTAGGGTTAATGTTTTGATTTTGGTCTTTTCTTCTGTTTGGATATGTGCATTTATTACTATAAATTGAACACTGAGCACTGCTTTTGCTGTGTCCCAAAGGTTCTGGTAAGATGGGTTTTCATTCTCATTTGTATTTCTTTATTCCGTCCTTGATTTCCTCTATAACCCAGTACTTTTTGAGCAAGGCCCTATTCAATTTCCATGTATTTGAATATTTTTTTCCTTGCTTTTTCTGTAGTTGATTTCTACTTTTATGGCTTTATGGTCAGAAAAGATGCTTTGTAATATTTTGATGTTTTGGATTCTGTTAAATCTTGCTTTGTGGCCTAACATGTGGTCTATTCTGGAGAATGTTCCATGCGCATTGAAAAAGAAAGTATACTTGGCTTCTGTTGGGTGGAGTGTTCTATATATGTCTATGAGGTCAAGTTGACTGATCATGGCATTTAGATCCTCCGTGTCTTTATTGAGTTTCTTTCTAGATGTTCTGTCCTTCACCTAAAGTGGTGTGTTGAAGTCTCCTACTACTATTGTGGAGCTGTCTATTTCTCTTTTCAATGCTGTTAGTTTGTTTTATGTATTTTGGAGTCCTTTTGATGGGTGCCTAAATCTTTGTTATGCCCTCCTGGTGTATGGATCCTTTAATCATCGTATAGTGTCCTTCTTCATCCTTTGTGGTAGATTTTGCTTTAAAGTCTACTTTATCAGAGATTAATATTGCTACTCCTACTCTTTTTGAGTTTTTGTTTGATTGATATATTTTCTTCCATACTTCGAGATTTAGTTTGTTTATGTCTTTGAGTCTAAGGTGTGTCTCTTGTAGGTAGCATATAGATGGATCATGTTTATATTCTGCCACTCTCCGTCTCTTTGTTTTTGCATTTAGTTCATTTACATTCAGTGTGATTACTGACAGGTATGAGTGGACTGCTGTCAATTTGATGTATTTTTTGTTGTGGTGTTGACATTTTCTTTGTTCCACTTAAATTTCTGTGCTGAGTTGTTTTTCTTTACATATCTTCATCTTTTTCATTATTGTTGATTTTGTGTTTGCTGAGTTAATTATGTTTTTCTTCTTTTTTATTTTGGTGGATAAATTTGTTGGTTTCCTTTGTGGTTACTTTAAAATTTACCTCTATTTTTCTAAGTTTAAAACAATCTTTTATTTCTTGATATCACCTTACTTTCTTCTCCATGTGAAATTTCTGTGACTAGGCTATTTAGTCCCTCTTTTTTGTTTTATTATTGTTATCATTTACACATTGACATCTCTGTTTCCCTATTTTCAGTCTTCTAGCTTTCATTTATTTTTGAGACTTTCCTACCTGGGTTGATATCTGGTTGTTCTATCCTGTGTTCTAGTCTTGGGTTGTTGTCTGATATGGTTAGTTCTCTAGCCAGAGGACTTCTTTTAATATTTCTTATAATTTTTTTTGGTTATTACAAATTACCTGAACTTCTGTTTATCTGAGAATGCCCTAATTTCACCATCATATTTGGGAGACAGTTTTGCTGGATATATAATTCTTGGCTGGCAATTTTTTTCCTTCAAGGCTTTATATATGTCATCCCATTGCCTTCTTGCCTGCATGGTTTCTGCTGAGTAGTCAGAGTTTAGTCTTATTGACTCTCCTTTGTAGGTGGTTTTTCGTTTATCCCTAGCTGCTCTTAAAATTCTCTCTTTATCCTTGGTTTTGGCAAGTTTGATTATAATGTCTTGGCGACTTTCTTTTGGGATCTACCCCGTGTGGGGTTCAATGAGCTTCTTGGATAGATATCCTCTCATCTTTCATGATATCAGGGAAGTTTTCTGCCAGCAAATCTTGAACAGTTCTCTCTGTATTTTCTGTTATCTCCCCCTGTTCTGGTACTCCAATCACTCATAGGGTTTTCCTCTTGATAACGTCCCACATAATTCTTAGAGTTTCTTCAGTTTTTAAAATTCTTTTATCTGATTTTTCATCAAATAAATTAGTGTCAAGGGATTTATCTTCAATCTCACTAATTCTGACTTCCATTACCTCAGTTTTGCTCCTTCAACCCTCTATTGTGTTGTCTAATTCTGAAATTTTGTTGTTAATCTTTTGGATTTCTAGTTGCTGTCCCTCCATGGTTTGTAGCAGCCTGTCAGATTTGTCATTCTTTCTTGTATTGTTTTCCTGAATTCCTCTATTGCTTTTTCTGTGTGTTCCTTGGCTTCATCTGAGTTTTTCTGATCTCCTTCCCGATATCTTGAAGAGCTCTGTGTATTAATCTTTTGAATTCTAACTCCGGTAATTCCAAGACCTTCTCTTCCTCCAGGTTACCTGGTTCTTTGTCTTGGTTGCTTGCTGAAGCCATCTTGACCTGCTTCTTTATGTCTCTGAGCCATCAATAAAATACTGTATTTATTTATTGTATGTTTGTTTACTGTTTCCAACTTTTTGTTTTGTTTTGATATACCCAAGTAGGCTGGGTGGGTGAGCTACTTTCGTTATTGGTGTCTTTGAAGCTCTCATGTCCTGTCACCAGGTGGATAGGGCTGCTACTAGGTATGCGAGCCCGGGAGTTTGTTCACTTTTCTTGTGCAGATTCAGCTCAGGTGTCCAGGTCGTCAGTCACTGAGTGTGTTTTGCAGACTCTCACCTACAGTCCAAGACGGGCAGGGCTATGCAGGGGTGATAGGAGCAGGCACAGGTATCTGGCTGCAGTAGGGGGTTATGTGCTGAGCAAGGTAGGGAGCTGATGGCTGCTCCTGAGTACCTGGGTGGAAGGCATGTCCCTGTCCCCTAAAGCACATAGCTAGGTGGGTTTTCCAGCTGGACTTTGGGAACCCAACACTACTGCCTGTAATGACTGGGAGGCATCACTTATTCTTGGACCTGTGTCGTGGGTGAAACTGCCAGCCCTCAGGCCCCTGAAGTGGGTAGGTGAGGACCCTGCTTAATGGGTAGGGCAGTGTCAAATGTCACCAGTCTGCAAGTCCCCCTTGACTGCTGCAGTTGAAAAGATGCTTCAGGTATATACCCTGTTGTTCTGTGCTAATGAGGGCCTACAATGTTGAACTGGCCCACACAGGTCTAGGCAGGGGTGAAGGGTATTAGAAGTCCATGGACCCCTTATGCCAGTGCCTAGGCAATGGGGCAGTGCCTGCCCTAAGTTCCCAGCTTAGGGGGCTTGGTGATTTTTTGAAGCTGTGAGACTGGTTGGGTGCAGATAGTCCTGAGTTCCCAGCTTAGGGGACTTGGTTGTTTGTTTTGTTTTGTTTTGTTTTGTTTTTCCCCTAAAGCCTGGAGACTGGTTTGAGTGTAATAGCCCTTAGTTCCAGCTTAGGGGGTGTGGTAATTGTTGAATACTGCCGGACTGGTGTCGGAGAGGAGTGGGGGGCAGGGTGGGTGAGGGGAAAATGGCACTTCTCTGTGAAAGTCCCGGGGCAGGGGGCTATTTTGATCACACATGGTAAGTTATATGCTTATACTTAACTTTCACAGATCCAGGGGGCCACCTGAGGCTTATGCAGACTCTCCACCGCCCAGTCTCTCTCGACGTGGTGAAACACTTCCCAGCGCTACTGCTTGCTTCAGCCCATGTGCTCTGGCCGACCCAGCCCACAGGGTGCTGGCTACCTCACAAGTGGCACTTCTTTGCTGCTTCTGAACTGTCTCTCCCTCCCCCTGCTGCTCAGTCTGACTCCTCAACTTTGTCTTCGATGATCAGGGTGCCTAGATTGTCATATATATTCAATTCACCTGTTTTTTGGGGTCTTGTTGTAAGAGGGACCACAGGAAGCATCTGACCATTCTGCCTTCTTGGCCCCACCTCCAGTTTGTTTGTTTTTTTAAATTGTGCCTTATATGAAAGTTTACAGGGCAGATTAGTTTCTCATTAAACAATTAATACACATATTGTTTTGTGACACTGTTTGCCAACCCGATGATGTGTCAACACTCTCCCCTTCTCGACCTTGGGGGTCCCCATTTTCATTTGTCCAGCTTTCCTGTCCTCTCCTGCCTTCCTGTTCTTGCCCCTGGGCTGGTGTGCCCTTTTAGTCTTGTATATATGTGTGAGATATGTATATTATTGTTTGTTTTATGGGCCCGTCTAATCTTAGGCTGAAGGGTAAACCTCAGGAGTGACTTCAGTACTGAGTTAAAAGGGTGTCCAGTGGCCGTACTTTTGGGTTTTCTCCACTCTCTGTCTGGTCTTTTTTTGTGAGTTTGGATTTTGTTCTACATTTTTCTCCAGCTCTGTCCACGGCCCTCTATTCTGATCCCTGTCAGAGCATGGACGGTAGCCGGGCACCATCTACTCGTGCTGGACTCAGTCTGGTGGAGGCTGTGATAGTTGTGGTCCATTAGTTCTTTGGACCTTTGGACTAATCTTTCCCTTGTGTCTTTGGTTCTTCATTCTTTCTTGCTCCAGATTGGGTGGGAACAATGGAGTATCTAAGATGACCTCTCACACGCTTTTAAGACCCCAGACGCTGTTCACCAAAGTAGGATGTAGAATATTTTCTTTATAAACTATGTTATGCCAGTTGAGTTAGATATCCCCTGAGACCATTGTCCCCAGCCCTCAGCCCAGTAATTAGGTCAAGGATCACTTTTGACCCTTAAACACTTTTGAGTAATGAGTCATCATTCCAAATCTTTCCTCATCAACTGAACAAGATATATCATAGCCAACCAATTTGTTTCCATGGCACAGTCTACAGACTGTTCTTCAGAGAACTAAAAAAAATACTGGTACAAAATAGCCCAAAGTCTGACTCCATATAAAGGAAGGTCTTAAAAGGGATTCTTGTAGTGAACATGTAGTAAATATGGTTAGTTAAGGGAAAGCCACATGGGCAATATATACTTGGGTAAAATGAATGTTTCAGAAGTGGAATCTCAAAACAGACTGTGAGCAGTTGAAATTTTAGCTTTAATTTTAGAAAAACTTAAATAACTTAAAATAATATAAAATAAGAAAATCCAAGCAGTTACTCAAAAATAAATAAATAAATAAAACAATGACCAAAAACCAAAATGTTAAAGAAAATTTGGGTGGTCCAATATAAAGTAAAGGCATATCCACCTCCTAGAATATTATACATAAACTAAAAAAAAAAAAAAACCTGTTGCCGTCGAGTCGATTCTGACTCATAGTGATCCTACAGGACAGAGTAGAACTGCCCCATAGGGTTTCCAAGAAGCACCTGGTGGATTCAAACTGCCGACCTTTTGGTTAGCAGCCATAACGCTTAACCACTGCACCACCAGATAATGTAGAGATAAATGATAGAGATACAGATATGTAGGTATACAATGTTTGAAATATTGAAAATACTATGAAAAAATTTTGACACAATGTTATTAAGAACAGTCATGATAAAAATATCCATCTGTAGGATGATTTCAACCATGTTAAAAAAAAAGTTTTCTGGCATGAAATATACCAAATTATCACCATTACTACCAGCCAGACATTAACTCTGGGCTAGAAATATGAATAGGTCAACATTGTTTACCCTTTTTTCCTGATATTCTATCTTGAGCATATTATTTTGATAATGGTGGGGAGAAACGGAGATCTTTGAAAGGATGAAAGCAAAAACGTTAATAAGCAAAAGCAGAAAATGACACAACTAATGTTTTTAATTGTTCCTTGGTACTGCAAACAGTTAATGCACTTGGCTATTAACCAAAAGGTTGGAGGCTTAAGTCCACCCAGAGGCACCTCAGAAGAAAGGCCTGGCAATCTACTTCTGAAAACCCAACCTCTGAAAATCCCACGGAACACCATTCTACTCTGACACACATGGAGTCACCATGAGTCTGAATCAATTCACTGACATCTGGAAACCAGTAAATGTTTGTAATGGGTTAATAAAAACTAAATGGACTATACATTTTTACCTTTGAACTAAGGTTCCAGTAGCTTTCCAGTAACTTTTCTCTGTCCCTGTATCATTCTCCTTAGTCTTAGGAGACTGTCAGGGAGTTGTTGTTGTTGTTGTTTTTTTTTTTTTTTTTCTGAGTATCTTCTGATATTTAAAAAACAAAAACAAAAAACCACTAATGATTTAGACTTCTAATTCCTTATCCTAGTCAGCAAATTTGCTTTAACAGCCTTCAAACTGACTTAGCTGGACTTCCCCATGGTAGAGTTTAAGTAACACAGAACTGACTTCCCTTAGCTCTTCCTCAACTGGAAAAAAAAAATCATCACTCTGCTGAAAAAATTTTCATCTTTTAACTACAGAAGAACACATTAATATATCTGAATCTAAACTTATCCTCTATCATTTAAATTTATCCTCTGCTTTATAGTATATTCCTAAACGTAACTTTGTAATCCTGGTCCCGAAAGGGTTTCTAATATATGCTTAGCAATATCCCCACATCCTCTGGAACGTTATTTCTTATATTTAGATTAACTAGTATAAAGTCAATTCATGTAAATTCAATATATATTTAAATTGAAAGGCAATATGAATCATATTAGTAAAACAGGTCTTACATTAATGCTCTGATACTGGTATAAGTTAGACCTTGGCTAATGTTTGATGTGTTAATAATAATAAAATCCATATTAACAAACACTATCTACGTGTACCAAATGTTCAATTAAAAGCTATCTCAGTGTGCTGCGAGAATCTTATGATCCTCAATATCAATCATTATGGCAAAATTGTGATTATAGGAAAAGAGAGAAGGAGTGATTCTGTCCCGGAGACGCTGAGCACATACCCATCATCCCTTCTTAGTCGGAGGTGTGTGCTCTCTGGTGCTTAGCTTTGCTGACTCCACTTGGAGTCAGACTTCCTGTGGGCGATAATCCACACAGCTGCTACCCATCTAAGTACTGAAAAGCATTTACATGCAGGGCGGTGACTTCTCCCCGTTGGACTGTAGGATGACTGCAAACAGACAAGGAAAGTGCTAGCTACCCTAAAGTAGCAATGTCTATAAAGAAATCAAAATCCAAGGTAGTTTAGAGTAAAAATGTCCACCTATAATTTACCTCAAGAAAGCAAAATCTAAATATTTACAAGAAATATTACCAATGAGGATTATGGATTTCTGGGAGAAGCAAAATGAAAGCAATTTTATGAAAAGCAATCGTATGACAGAAAGTGTTACCCAAGTCCAGATTTAGTGTAGTTTGTTTATTTAAACAAGTAACGATGTCAAATTTGTTATTTCCAAGAGTTCTAATAACCTTAAAACAAAATAGGAGTTTTATTAGCAGATACAAATATATTTCATTTTTGCAACTACATAATATGTAAGGTTAACAGTTTTAACCTTAAAAACTAGTATAAGTAATTATAATAAAAATTTTACTGAGTAAAATGTAACACGTGAAATCAATTATATCATAAATGCAAATTGGTATTAATAAAATTTACTAAGTTATATGTTTTAAAGGTAATTAGTTCCATTTACACATAATAGTAATCTAATCTACTCTTCATAAACTGTAAAGAAAAGAGTCACGTAGTGAAGTGGCTACTTAATCATTTCAACACTTTGCCTTCTGAGAACATTTCATAATCCTCTGTCCATTAGCTGTTTTCCCTCTGTCAAAAATTATTTGTTGTATATTTGGCACTTTATCAGATGCTATGGAAAATTCAAAAGAAGTTATAATTTCCCAACCTACTGACTTTAAAATGTAATATTTTAATTTAAAAATGTTAGTCAACTTATTAATTTTTTAAGGCCTAAAATCTAGCCAAACCACATGCTGTCTTATTTCATATTACTCTTCCCACGCAAATTCTTATCTTTTTCTTCCTCACAGTCTCTTCTTTTCCCTATTTTTCTGAGCGCTATTTTTTTCTTGCTACACACACACACACACACACCAACCTCATCCTCTTTTTCAAGCATCTGGCCACTGACCTCCTAAGTTTGAAGAACTTAGCTTACCTCTTTGACTCAACATACAGATACCACTCAAAATTAAAATGAATAGGCATCTCTGGAAGGTGACAGTCTTGACATAGATACTTCATCATCTGACTTATTTAAATGATTAATATAATTAAGCAACACTACAAAATTCTTGTCAATTTTTTTGCAGCTTCTCAACAAATTGTCATTGGCCTTAATTCTTTCCCTTTTCTGTGTCCATGTAACCATGCACAGCCCTCCCACTGTACCTGAAGTGTTCTGTCCTTGACTCAAGTCTCACCCGTGTGACTTGTTTGGCCAATGGGATATCTAGAAGTTATGTAAATGGAGACTTGAAATGTGCTGGCACAATTAGCTTGCTCCTTCTCCTATACCTCTGTCATTACCATGAGAACATGCCCAACCTAGCCTGCTGAACGAAGAGAAGGCCATATTGCTTCAGTCACCCCATCTAAGCCCAGCCGAGATCAGACCATAGTAAGCGAACTCCTGAACATGTGACAGATCCCAGTAAAAACCAGAAAAGTCACCTATGCTATCTTATCAGATCTCAGATGCATGAATAATAAACTTTGCTTGCTGTACGACTCCGAGTATTTATTGAGCAACAGCTGAGTCAAAACCACTAAGGAAAACAGACTAACAATATAGTGGACTGATGCTCCAGAGACTTAATATTAAATATAAAGAAGCCTTATATTCCCATAAACTGTAAGGAACCAGGAAAAAGACTTCCTGCTTTTGTGTGTCCAAAGCAAGAATCTTGGCATTATTTCCTAAAGACCGGATAGCCTTAAAGTAACCTGATATCTGAAAAATTACTTTCCTGTTCCTTTCCAGCTAATATACATATGTGTGTGTGTGTGTGTGTGTGTGTGTGTGTATAATTTTATTGTTTATCATTCTTTATATTAGTTAGATCATAGCTCCCTGTGAGGAAAAGGAGACATATATATACATACATACACACACACACACACACACACACACACACACATAGGGGATCATAAAGAATATAAGTTCCTATGTCTGGAATATAAGATCTCTGTGATTTCAGGATTTATGGTAAATGGCCTGCGGTCACCAAGAAGTCTAGTCATAGCCTAACTGTTGGGTTTATAAACTGCAGACCTTAAATGGAAAAGGTGAGGCTCCTAAATAAAGCAAATGTCAGAATCTTCCCCTAGCCCTTTCGTTATTAGGGTGTCATAGGAGTAGAAGAGGTAAGAGTTGCGGGGGGTGGGGGAGCGGGGGTGGAAAGGATTAAGCTAAAACCAAGCCAGACCAAACCAGCTCTCACCAAGTTGATTCAGGGTGTGGGAGGGGAGGTAGAGATTTATAAATGTTTGAGTTTGGGGCTTATATAAAAAAAATTTCTTCAAGTTTCTTCTCTGATTTGGGTGTGGTCTGAGACACTGCCTGTCTCCCACAGTCCACGCAAAGGTCTGTTTCTGTAAGTCAAGCACGTTCAGCTCCTTTAGGTAAGCCCAGGGTCAGAAAAGAGCCATGGCCCCTGAGGGGATGAGCAC
Organism: Dugong dugon; assembly: GCA_030035585.1. Taxonomy (NCBI): domain Eukaryota; kingdom Metazoa; phylum Chordata; class Mammalia; order Sirenia; family Dugongidae; genus Dugong; species Dugong dugon. The sequence continues at coordinate 191,157,874 of CM057463.1, read as the reverse complement.
GGGAACGAGGTACAGGGAGCACAAGGTGTAAGACTGAATGAAATACTGCACTTCACAAAACAGATTGATTCACACTCTCTTTATTTTAACCTGAAATAAGTAGGTATCTATGAAAATATATAGCATAAAGTAATATTTACTGGGAGACGACTTTTGTACTTTGTTTTAAGAAATAAATTAGTTATGCCTAACTAAACAAATCCAGAATCAGAAGTTGGCCTAAAGTCTGGCCAGAAATTTTACCTTCAGTAAGATTTCTTACACTTTCCATTCTAATCCAAGAATTATTCTTGGGGGAATAAAAAGTGTTGTTTTATTAGAATTCTAAACATTCTTTACAGAAAGCCACTGACTCGTTGAGATTATACCAAATAAGTTATATAGAACAAACCTATCTCTTTATTTTAATGACTTGGTTGTTCACAATTTTTGTCTCAATTAGTTGTTCAGACAAGAGTCCATTCCTCTTAGGCCACTGACTTTCTAGAGGTATCACAGGGATCTAGCAGGACTGTTCATGGAGCTAATATTTTTTTAAAACACAACATATCAAACTTATGCAACATAGTTTAGAAACTGTTTCAATTAAGTACTTTTGACAGTTGAGGTATACATATATATACATATACACACACACATATATATACATATATATACACACACATATATATACATATATACACACACATATATACATATATACACACACATATATACATATATACACACACATACATACATATATATACACACACATATATATACATATATACACACACATATATACATATATACACACACATATATACATATATACACACATATACATATATACACACACATATATACATATATATACACACATATATATATATACATATATACACACACATATATACATATATACACACACACATATATACATATATACACACACATATATATACATATACACACACACACACATATACATATATACACTCATATACACACACACACACGTACATACATACACACACACACACACACACACACACACATACACATACACATCCCGTGAGTTTTCTCTCCCAGCACCTCTCCTATTTATCTCCTCCTCTAGTGTATCAAGTCAGCCTCTAATCACTTCTTATGTCAATCCCCCCAGTAGCTGTTTCCATATTTGAATTTCCTTGCCTCTGATTTCCCCATGTTTCCCAATCTAGCCCCCGCCCTAAATCATAAACATGATCACACTTTGTATCGTCATATTTTGGAAATCCTTGTAGAGTTCTCTGCTGCCCTTGCACAGAAATTTTTTATGACATTATCTTCTACCACTCACCCTTCCCTCCACTCTAAAAAAAAAAAAAAAAAAAAACCATTGCCATCTTATCGATTCTGACTCACAGCGACCCTATAGGACAGAGTAGAACTACCCTATAGGGTTTCCAAGGAGAAGCTGGTGGATTCGAACTGCCGAACTTTTGGTTTGCACCTGAGCTGTTACCCACTGTGCCAGCGGGGCTCCAACTCTAGCCCTGGAAATTATTTATCAATTCCACTCTATAATTCTAGCCATTCATTCCCTGTCTATCTGACTCAAACTGTCTTTCCCACTTCATCTAACTTCCTCCAACTCCTACTGGTCTATCAGTACTCTGCTGAAACATTACCCTGCCACAGAAGCTTCCCTACTCACTCTTGTCTAGAGCCCATCTCCTGCACGCATCCCGCAGCATCGCAAGAACAACGGTCACCCAAACAATACTTTTGAATGAATGAATGCTCTGAAGAACAAAATGTTATACATAAGGCTTTCTTCAGCATAGATATGAAATTGCACCATTATTTAAATTGTCATTTATCACCACAAAAATGCTAAAGCTAACATAAAACATATATGGTAAAGATGGCAAACCAATAAGGACAACGAACACGTACTATTTGTCAGGCACTGGGTAAAGAGCTTTACGTGGCTGAGTAAATTCTCACAGTACTCCATGAGGTTTTACAATTGTTGTCCCCACTTTACAGATGAGCAAATAAAGGCTCAGAGAAGTAAATCTGATATTAAGTCCAGATATGGAATACTGTTGATCATTTCCCCAGTAAAATAGTCATTAGTATTCCATCTCACACTTACCAAAGGACAAAGATGTTGGCAGATGGATAAGCCCGATACATCAAGCTTTATAAGAACATGTTCATCATATTTTAGAAGTTCCATCAGTACTGAAGAACCGTAAGCTCTCCTCTCTCTTTGGTGCTCAAGTTCCAGCTATGTTTTACATCAAGGATAGAACATTCTTAGCTCAAATATTAGACACATCTGACACTGAAGAATTTGTAATGTTTGTATTATTGGTTATCGAAAAGGAACTGGGGGCCTGAGCTGAGCTGGTGAAAATGTAAATGGTACTTTAGTGACTTGTTTGTATAAATATTTTTGCAAAATATTAAAAGTAATGGATGAATTATGGCATATAGGTCACTGTCAGGATTTCAAAAAGCTCTCAGTGATATGCGGCTTTGCGCGCTTGATTTTTCCAGGTGTGAATATAACCAGAAGTTATCTAGGATTCTGAAAACTAGGTTTCCCTTGAGAAATATGTTTCAATTATCTAACACACACACACACACACACACACACACACACACACACAAATCCTTAAAATCTTTAACCTTACGCCTTACAAAGGAAGCTCTCAGCAGGCTGCTTCATGGCACAAAGCCAGGTACTTGACCTCTGGGGGCTCAAGAAGAACAAGATGTATGAGGTCTAAAAACTTGCTTCATCTGTGCACCTCTGTCCTCAAAACTATGGATGTGTCCCATCAGAAACTTCCAATGGCCTGCTGTTCAGTGAAAATAAATTATGAGTGAGATTGTCAGTGGCTCCCAGAGAAACGGAAATCTCTGAACTTAATGCAATGATTCTGTATTTGTCATATTTCCAATTAATGTTTAAAAAAAGGGGGAACTGGACTCCAGGATTAGTTGCTGCTGCATTCAATCAGCTGCATTTTGTTAAGCCAAATTTATTTTTTATTTATTTTCATAATAGTCTCTTCCCACCTCACTGCGAACAAATGTAATCAGGGGACCAAAACTTTGTCTATCTTCTGAGTTTTACCCAGTTTGGCTGAAGCTTTTCCATCTGTTTGGAGTTTAAAAGACTCCAAGTATATTCTTTTCAAGGTCAGAACACAGGGCAGAATGATGTACCTCAGCCATTCAATTAAAAAGAGGGAAACTGCATACCATGTCTCTGTTGTCAGGTGCTTTCAATGTGTTGAAAACATATTGTACACCAGTGAGTTTCCAAAGGTCACCGAGCAGAAAGAAGCTTTCCTCTCCCTTCTTGCCTGTTTAATATGACATTGCAAACTCACCACATTAAGGCTCCATCAAGGGTATTATATTCTTGTATTCTTCCACTCATCTGTCCTTTCTTGCTCGTTCCTTCATTCACTCAAAAACTCCCAAACCAGTGGAAGATAATCATCAAACGAGTTTAGTCATTAGAAGCAGAAAGACAACCATTCGAAATAATTTTAAAGTGTCACTCCTCATGTGTAAGTTTCAGGAATTTAACAAGAGCTTCCACTCTACAAAAGATCATCCGAACTTCATCATTACCTGTTTCTCTCTCTGCACTCTCAGGCCCCAGGTTAATGAACGTCAAGAAATAGGAGGGCATTTCGTGGGGAAGCCAGTTCTCAGTTTTGCTTTACATATGAAAGCTTATCCAAGAAGGCTGATAAGCATTTGAGGCTGGAGGTGGACAGAATAGCTCACACCACATGTCTGAAGAGTTCCAAAAGCTAAGCCATCCTCAGACATTCTTTGATCTGACTTGGCTCAGAAATCCCTCGTTCCCTTTTTCTGTAACAGCTGCATGTTTTCTAGGCTGCCCTGTGAGCTGCTCATCCAGCTCTTCTCAAAGCTGGAAATGAAACAATTGACTTTTCCACAAGTCAAACTCCCATCTGTTAAGGCAGCTGGCTCCTCCCACCTTTAAATCTCTTTGAAAGTCAGCTTCCTGCCGCCTAACGTCTTCTTCTCCAGCCTCAAATGGAAGCATTAACTAAACCATGAGGCTTAATAACTTCAATTTTATAGGCTTCCAGGACAGAGCTGAGAGAGAATAAGAAAGTGAACAACTGCTTTCCCACACAGTAGGGAAGTGGACAGAGTCCAAGGCTGAAAAACCCTCCCCACTTGGCCCGACCATTCACATCCAGCAAGAAGAGTTCATAATCATCCTAAGAGCAATCACCACTGTCGTGTTCCAAACCATGCATGACAGCACTACCCTTCTGTCATGAGCTCTTATTTGGCCATACTGTACCTGGGAAACCCTCCTCTCTAAGTTCCCTCCCTCTCTGCAGGCAGGCTTTGCAAAAAAGAGGGGCCCAGCTGTCTCCCGCTGGGAAGACAACAGGACCCCCTTAGGAAGGGAGAGATCATCAAACACGCAAGCGCTCTCGGAGGTCTCTTTGGCTTCTTTTATACACTGTAAAATCTTCTAACCACAACATCGTATTTTCCTTCTTTCTTTTTTTTTTTTTTTTTTTCATTTTCTGAAACACTAAAGGAGGGGGAAGGATTGGAATTGAGACTTCTAAAGGGCATACATACTTCACTGCAATAAGGGAGGTCACAATTCAACTGCCTCACTTCATTCATTATACCTATGAATGGCAATGCACCTTTTTTTTTTTTTATTTTCGAAACAGAGAATTCAGCCTGTAAAATGGCTAAAGCATGGCAATGACCTCCAAATAGATAAAAAGAATGCCTGTGGCAGCAGTTCTATGGGTAGCCTATATATTTCGACTTTTCAACAAAACTGCATTAATATGACCTGAGAAAAGACCATTCTGAATTAGTAAAATCTCTAATTCTGAGAGACTTTCTATAAAAATGCCAGATCTTCCACATTCATGTAATAATGTGACTAGAACTAAACTAACAAGAGATTGTCTAACGAAATTCTTTGTTTTATTGGATAGATATGATTTCCCACCAGCACATCACTTGTCTAAAATGTAAATATTTACTTCTGATGTGCTTAAGGGAGCTTACAAAGTTTATTTACACTACTTAGTCAACAAATACACAGCTAAAGATATTATAAACTCCAAGATGGCCTCCATCCAATAATAAAATATCTGACTTACAGTCAGTGCCGACAAACTCTTTTCAGCTCATATTTATTGCAAGGAACTGTGCTAAAAACTAGAGATGCAACTGGATTATATGATCTAAGCCTTGACTTAAAAGAGTTTAGAATCTAACTGGGGGCACAAGACTTATACAAAACTACACCATCCATAGTACTAGAAAATACATGAGTGATATAAACAATAAGTACAATATAATTTTAGAAAAGAGATCAGTAAATAAAAATAAGCAGAACAGGTGATCCAGATAAGTAAACAAAGGTGGAAGTGAGTATGTACCTGGTCTATTCAGGGAGTACAATATATACAGTTTGGTTGAAATGGAGGTTCTGAGAGGAATATTAGCCAGAAGGTAAGTTAAGGACATGTATGCGTTTCCAAGGGCTGCCATAACGAAGTACCACAAACCGTTGTGGTTAGGTGCCGTCGAATTGGTTCTGACTCAAAGTGACCCTGTGTAAAATGAAACACTGCCCAGTCATGCGCCATCCTCACAATTGTTGTTATGCTTGAGCCCACTGTTGCAGCCACTGTGTCAATCCATCGCACTGAGGGTCTTCCTCTTTTTCGCTGACTCTCTACCAAGCATGATGTCCTTCTCTAGGGACCCATCCCTCCTGATAAAATGTCCAAAATTTTCTTTATGTTGAGGTGTAAACCATACTGAAGGCTGTGGTCTTTGATCTTCATCAGTAAGTGTTTCAAGTCCTCTTCACTTTCAGAAAGCAAGGTTGTGTCAAATGCATATTGCAGGTTGTTAATCTTCCTCCAATCTCAATGATGTGTTCTTCTGCACATAGTCCAGCTTCTCAGATAATTTGCTCAGCATACAGATTGAATAAGTATGATGAAAGGATACAACCCTGACACACACCTTTCCTGACTTTAAACCACGAAGTATCCCCTTGTTCTGTTCAAATGACTGCCTCTTTATCTAGGTACAGGTTATTCATGAGCACAATTAAGTGTTCTGAAATTCCCAGTCTTTCGCAATGCTATCCATAATTTGCTGGGTGGCTTAAAAGAACACAAGGTTATTGTCTCACAGTTCCAGAGGCCAGAAGTCCAAATTAAGGTGTCCGCAGGGCCATGTTCTCTTCAAAGGCAGTAGGAAAAGGTCTTTCCTTATCTCTGCCAGCTTCTGGAAGTCCCAAGTGCTCCTTGGACTGCAGCTGCAGCATAACTTTGTTGCCACATGTTCGTCTTCCCTCTGTCTCTCTGTGTCTCTTTTTTTCTTTCATAAGGGCCCACTCACATTGGATTAGGACCCAACCTACTCTGCTATAACCCCATGTTAACTTATCACATCTTCCAAGATCCTATTTCCAAACAAGGTCACATTCATAGTTAAGTTAGGATTTCATATCTTTTGGGGGGAACACATTTTAATCCATAGCAGAGGGCTTGAACTCAAAGATAAAAAATATTCCAACTTCATCCTAAGTGACAAAAAAATTCAAAGAATGGTAAATAATGGGAGGGGTAAAATGTTGAAAACAGTGTTTTCTAAAAATTTATTCTAATAATGATGTGTAAAATGGATGATAGAGGAAGGAAAGGGACTTGAGGTGAAAATTAACCAGTTTAAATCAGGGGCATTTTGTGGTATACAAATATATTCTACATTTTAGTTTGTAGGTGTATAGGTACCTAATTTACGTGAATTTATGCATAGTTTTTAGATCAAAATAGCTAAGAACAAAGTCTCCAAATTTAATTTTAAAATTAAAAATTAACGACAGGTATCAATAATTTTGCATCAATTTCCAATCATTTTTAGCTATTCACTTTTTCTGATGCTAGTCAAACTGAAATTAATTCAAGAATTGTTAATAAACTCAAGAGAAATTATTAGAAATTCAGAATCTTTCAAGTAAGCAGAGTAGTAAATTTCGAGCACAGAAATTGTCAAAAATAAATAAATAAATACTGTCAGAAAGAGTATCCAATCTTTATCTATTCTAGTATGCAAAGAGAAAAAATTTACCTACCTGTGCACTTAGCACTTTGATGCCTTCCAAAAACTGGATGACCGACACAAATATCAGAAAAGTTGGGAGTATTCAGTCAGTCAAAAGGTTACTTTTTTTTTTTTTTTTTTTACACATAAGCAGGTAGCAATGTAGGGGAAAGAACCAAAAGGTGTCTCCACATGAGATAGTCACCATTCTAAAGTAAAGTGCCAACATTCCTCTAGAAGTTTGCATGGTTGTCATCTTCATATCCAGAAATATACCCATCCACACACATCTCTTATAAAGAAGACACTCATGGGAAAGTTATTCATAAGCTTACAAGTCTTACAGTAAGGAAGTAACTTACTGATTTTACCCTTAAGGATGTAATTTATTTTACCCTTCAGGTAGAAGGATAGAACCAAAAAGCAAAACATAATTTAGGAATTGTTCAGAAATGAAACATAGCACATAGCCAGGGTGAGGACCAGGTGATAGCCTAGCCCAGATGTGCCCATAGGCTGATACCAAGGCATTGCGCTAGCCCCTCACACAAATCATTTAATGCTCAAGACAAACCACCTTTGAGGTAAGTATTACTAGTCCCATTTTATAGATTCAGAAAAGTTAAATAACTTAGGATCACACAACTGGCAAATGATAGTTTTAAACTCATTGCTATCAGATTTTTGAATTCATGATCTGTACCAAGTTTACAGATTTTGAGTATCCGGAAGTGTGTGACGGCCAGACTATATACAGTCCAATGGCTTGTTCAAAGTCACAGGGCAGGATTATCAGCAAAGTAAGACTAAAGCCAGAAAAGGTCAGTAGAAATTTCATGCCAACATTCATTCCAAACACCTGTCAAAAATATCTAATGGCTTTTAAAGCTCCATCACGTAGAGCTGATAAAAACTAAGTTGGACTTTTATTAGACTGTCATTTATAAGCATGATCAAATTATGTTTTAAAACTAAATCAATAACTAAATAGAAATATTTTCACTTAGAGAGCTAGAAAAAAATATTAATTTGCCCTCCAGTGCTTCTTTTGAGTTCAGTTCATTTGAACAATAGTCTGAAAAGACTTCATGGTGTGGAAAATAATTTTCTCCAATGAATTTGGGTCAGTAATTTCTCTTGAAACTGGATAAACCAGCATGACATTCAGGACTCAGATTGAGACCAGCCTGTTCAAACTCAGTTTTCTCCAACCAAATATGATAGAGTATCAATCTCTTTCTCATCTGTATTATGTATGTGAATGTAAAATTACCAATTACACCAAATTCATTTTGATTTCACAGGCTACTTATTTGTTTAGCTGGACTGTGATAAACTAGCCCTTGCTCCAGCAGTATAAGGTTACTCAACCTTGAACTGCTACCTCCAGAACAGAGCTTTTCCTAGTAGGTATCCTTTGCCTGACTCCCACGAGAATTACCCACAGCCTTTTATTATCAGATTAGATGCCACAGGAAACTCATCCTTCAGCTTAAACAGCCAGGAGCTATCCATTGTTATTCCTTTCCTAGCAAGAAAAATCTGACCTCATATCCACAAGTATCATATCCCACAGTGAAGCAGGCTTATCATTTAATTTACAATTAGATGACTGTAATGTTTTAAGTGGTGGAGAGTACGACAAATTCTTTTATCAGTTGCCTTAGTGCAAAATCCAGAAAGAGGGTTTCGGATGATGATGGGAGATGGGTGAGCAACTTTTCTCCATGTTTGGTCTGGAACTTATGATCTGGCACCATCTTGGGGCTGGAGGGAGAAGAAGTGGTTGTTAAGTTACCCACCTACCACATATTTATAGACATTATATTGTTTAGTGCCGTCAAAACCCAGCAAGGTGGGTATTATAAGTCTTATTTTATAGACAAGTAAACTGAGCCTCAAAGAGATTAAATAACTTGCCCAAGGCTATTCAGTAAGCGACAGGGCAAGGATTCCAATCCTTGACTGACGCCAATATCCATGCTATTTCCACTACTTCATGTCACATCTCTAAATATACCTGCCTGTCACCCCCACCCTCCCCAGTTCCTCAAGATAAGCACCAGCACTGATAAGGTTCTATGTCCTTGTAACTGTGCACAGGTAAAAATAAAATATAATAATATGTGATGCTACCAATGCACAAAACTTAACTCCAGAGATGATGAAATGAACTAACATCTTTTATACAAGTTAAATTCTAAAGTGCACAAACAGTAACAGTTATAAACAATTCTAATAGGGTCTTTTGACATTAGCTTCAAAATGCAGTCCAGTTTCAGAAATATTAATGTGGAAACACCTCTCTTAATTGAGAAAATATAATCAGTTTTACCTTAGGTGCCAACTCAAGTTATTGATGATAATACCTGAAACACTAATTTAAAGGGATAGTGAGGCTGACCATGTGTTTGGCCTGAAACAGTGTTGTGATGTCTTCTCCAGGCATGGGAATGAATGGAAGGGCAGAAGTTCCAAATAGTTGCCAGCCTTATGATATTGCCTATGGTTTTTGTTCCATGTAGTGGAAGGCTATATAAATTTTATGTAGAAACCCTATATAGTAGGTTCTGTAGAGAATTTGCTGAACTGTGTCTTCCAACTGCGAAAATAACTTAGAAACCAGAATACCACAAATAACAAAACAATACACATAGTGCATACACATGAGAACTAATGCTTACGCCATCAGAAAAATATTTATCTGTGGTCTTGGATCAAGCCTGAAATAACTGATTTATAATACAATAAGTATTGAGTAGCTAAAACATATTCTTTAGAGACTGTGTTGATGTAAACTTAGAAATATATAAACACACACACACACACACACACACACACACACACACTTCTGCTTCTCAAGATTCCTCCCAAAATGAGGGTTTTAAAAAAAGCATAAACACACAAGCACAGAAGGTGCAGGAGAAATGATGGCAACAAATTTTTGAATCAGGAAAGCAGGAGGATGAGTCATCACTGACTTAGCCAACCTGAGAAAGCTGAATCTTCAACTGTTTAAGTCAGAAAGCAGGTGCAATCCCGATGTGTTCCACAGAACTCACAAAGCGTTCAGAAAGTGCTGCCACCAGTTACCTCTGGAACGCAGGGCTCCAAAGAGGAAAATTGGTTGAAAGGCTATTTAAACAGTAGGTAGACTCCTAGATCACCTCATCTATTCTGAAAAGCCAAGCCTTTCTCCCACCCCAAAAGAATAACAGAAATTTACTCACTAGAGAGTATAAAATCGAGCTTTTCTGGATTGGGGAACACTAGGCATAATTTAGGGCTTGGTTATATTCCAGAATAAGATGGACTAGGAAGAAGGGTCTGGAAATCTACTTCCAAAGGTCAGCCAATGAAAACCTTATAAATCAGACAGAATGATTCGATCTGCAACTGATCTTGGGCATGGCACAGGACTGGGCAGTGATCGATTCAATTGTGCGCTGGGTCACCATGATTAGGGGCAGACTCTATGGCAGCTAACGATAACTGTACTGAAAACAGGAGTTAAGTGAAAGTTTAGCTACCCAATATCTATGCCTCCAGCTCTCCTCACCCATTTGCTTTCCAGAACACAAGCTTATACACATCAAGGAAAAGACTGAAAGATTCTTCTTAGAAAATCCAACCAGAGGAGAAAACACCTAAAGATATTAACTTTTGTGGTGCCCCAATGAAATCACCAGATGCCCCAAATCAACAGCACCACCAAACACCCAGGAAATATTTTTAAAATAATCTTCTCTAAAAAATATTAATTTCTACAGCCACTGTAGAGTCCCATCATATGAATAATTAACTTAGGTGAATTCAACTATATGTTGTTAAAACAAACTATTTTAAATAGGGTAAGCCCCCAAATGAGCATATATCTAGAAGCGAGCATGACATGAGATATATATTTTCTGTTCCTTTAGCTAGTCTTAGTAAGCACTTCACAGTTTGATTCTAATGGTGAAAAACATGCATTTTTGTTCCAAATGGCCGTATAATACGTACTATATAATCCTGTATTAATACATAAGTACAAATTACTGTGTAAGATTAAATACATAAAATCACATATATTAATGTACTTTACAGGTTATTTAAATAATTTGCAAGGGTAATTAGCACTTTTTGTTTTGTTTTGTTTGTTTGCTTTTAGTGTGTTTTTCAAAAACCACTGCTTCCATGAGAGACAACTCTACTGTACTTACACTTTGAAATCCTGGACCAAAACTTGTAATACATTTCTCCAATATCCCTGCTCTTACATATGTTACTCATGTTATAATTCAAGTTTCTATCATCAAAGTTATAAAAGGCTGTAATTTTTTTAAGTAGAAGATCACTCCAAGCTCCCGTCTCTTTCCTGGAAATGAGTAGCATTCTAAGTAAGGAATTTGCAGCAAGATAACAGCACATTTGTGGGTTATATATCTACTGTTTGATTCATAATTAGGGTTACTAACAAGTTAAAAGGTAATCTCTAGTAGCTCTTTTAGGATTCTCAATGTGTGTTAACCACAGTTAGTAACTGTCTTTCTTAGTGCAAAAAAGTCCGTTACTCTATTTCTCAAGAGTGATAGATCCAGTACTAGACATATGGTACATGCTCAGTAAAACCTTTCTGCTTATCCTATGCTATAAGAATGGAAAATGAGATAGCCAGTTACATTATATTTTCTTCTAATGCATGTTTTAATAAACATATTAAAAAATATTCATGAATTTCAAAAGTATAATATGCTACTATACTGTCAAAATACTTTGTATAATACAATACAAATCTGCAAAAATATTTTTTATCTTATACTTTTGATTGCATTATGTGATGTAGTATAATTTTTTCATGATCTACGTAATATTTATTTAAAAATATTTTCTTCCCATGCAAATAGACTCCAGAATTTGATGTTGGTTAAAGATTAAACCTTACGTAGAAACTACTTCAGAGATTTCAAGCTGAGATTTCAGACTAAGTTGTAAAAATCTCATAACTGACATCTTCTTTCTGGTATTAACCAAAAACAAGGAGAGAAAGCAAGTAAAATGCAAATTCAATTATCATGGATACTAGAAATTATCCATGAAACCCAACTTTAAAATGAATGAAGAAGGGTTCCCAAAGTGGAGAAAAAAAAAAATGAAGAGAAGCTGCTTGCTACTGAAAATCTCATGTAGAGATTGGAAGATCAAAACCAACAACCTCTAGATTGGAACATCTATGACAGAGGGTGTGGAACCAGTTGAAAGGACTATCTGCTACCTTGTTTGAACATACAACGTTGCAAAGTAGACAAAAATAACAAGAAATACACAAACACTCTTTCAAGTTATTATGTCAAGGTAGAGGACAAACCATGAGCAAGTAAGTAGGCCTATAGCCCCAACTGTGGTCAGTGAAAAATAAGGCGAGACTAAACTACCAAATACACACATACATAGTCACACACACACACACACACACACACACGTTTATCTGTAGAACTCTACTGAGAGCCAGGGAGATATTGTGCTAGCCCAGGTCACACTCTGGCCCCTCTTGTACACTATTTATTCTGTAACAGTGAAGTGTAGACTACCCTAACACAACTCTAGTCATTAGAAAATGAGTAATAATTAAATAATAATAGTAAACAGCACTAGATATAAATATCAACAGTGCAAGCAAAATGACCACTGTCATTTTACTGCTTTTGAGAAGAATAAGATCAGAGGAACTACAAGATCTATTATACTATGATTTATTTTAAAGCTACAGTAAATAAAATGGTACGGCAATTACTAAGAGAAAGGCAAATAGACTGAACCCAAAATTGAATCAGACCCATGAATACATGGAAACTTAATTTGTGACGGAGATGGCATTGTCAATATGCAAGGGGTAAGAGAAATTATTCAATAAATTATGTGGAAACAACTGGTCATCCATGGGGGAAAAATTAAATCAGAATCTTACATCACCTCTTACACAAAAATCAACTCCAGGAGAACTACAGATTTCAACGTGAAAATCAAAGCTATAAAAACTTCTAGGAAAAAAAAAATAGACTACTTCTTTTTCAAACCAGACCAAAAAAATAAAGCCATAAAGTAAAAGATAGATAAATAGGATTTATTAAAATTAAAATCTTCTGTTCATCGAAAGACCCATAAAGAGAGTAAACAGATAACTCATGAGCTATGAGAAGCTAACTATAACTCAGAAACTAACAAGAGATTAGTGAATACATAAAAATGCCTCTGAATCAATATAAAAAATTCAATTAACCCGGTAGTAATTGTGTAATCCAGTAGAAAATTACAGGGAAGGGGGAATGGATTTAAGTATGGCAATGAAAATAAAATAAATATGAAAATAAACAAAAGATGCTCAGCCTAGTCAAAAATCAGAAAAAAAATGTAAATTAAAACTATAATGATACAACAGTTTGTCCCCACCTGAGAAGCAAAAATTTAAAAATCTGATAATATCAGTGATAGCAAGGATCGAACTGGGAACTGTCATGCACTACCAATGGGAGACAATGGGAGTATAAACTGACATCACCACTTTGGAAAATGATTTCACATTCTCTAAAGCTATTCATATAGAGAATCAAGCAATCTCAAATCCAGGCACATACCCCAGAGGAAAGGACATAGACTATTTTTTGCTCACATTTTCCCTGAATTCCTTCTGAAAACCCTATCCTCCTTGTCCATTTATAAACTGACTACCATTGTCGATCAGAAATTTTTCTACTTCCAAGGGATATGATTTCCCGTTCACTGTAAGTATAGTTTAAAATAAAACCTGCTAAATTTTTCTTTTTAAATATATCTAATACAAATATAATAAATTTTACCAACCATCACTTATTTTAGATATTTCAAACTTTCAAACTTAGATATAATCAAACTTTCCTTCAACATTCAGAAATTTAACATCTTTTTCCTCTTGAACTTATTCTCTTCTGTTTCCCTCACATAATTCTAGCCTAATGCAATATATTTTATGTTTCAAAGTTGTCATAGATTGAATTATGTCCCCCAAAAAATGTGCATATCAATTTGGCTGGGCCATGATTCCTGGTATTGTGTGTTTTTCCTATAAGTTGTAAATCCTGGCTCTATGATGTTAATGAGGGAGGATGGGCGGCAGTTGTGTTAGTAAGGCAGGACTCAAGTCTACAAGATTGGATTGTATCCTGAGGCAATGTCTTGAGATATACAAGACAGACGTGAGCAGAGAGACAGGGGGACCTCATACCATCAAGAAAGCAGTGCCAGGAGCACAGCGTATCCTTTGGACCCGCGGTCCCTGTGCAGAGAAACTCCGAGTCCAGGGGAACAATGATGAGAAGGCTGACAGAGACAGAAAGCCTTCCCCTGGAGCTGACACCCTGATTTTGGACTTTCAGCCTACTTTACTGTAAGGAAATAAACTTCTCTTTGTTAAAACCATCCACTTGTGGTATTTCTGTTATAGCAGCACTAGATAACTAAGACAAAAGTCTATCAGTAAAAATGTTACACCAAATTTAGAAAGTAAGAAAATAGTGAAAACAAAAAAATAATAAGACTTCTGCTTCCAGGAAGATGGAGTAGACGTGTTTTCCTATTCCTCCCACTAAATACAAGTAAAATCCTTGAATATTACATATAAAACAAACATAAGAAGAGTCTGAAGAGTGGAGAGAAGAAATACAATCATTTAGAGACCTCAGGATACAAGGAACTAGACAGTGGTGAGTTCCTTGGATTTTCTTTTTGCCTTATATATGCCAGACTTGGAGCTGAAGAAGCCAGCAACTTGGAAATACCAAGAGACACAGATTTAAAAGAAAATAAATAAATAAAGGCAACAAATCTCTACTTTTTCTAGCCAAAGGACCAGGAAAAGGGAAGCCTGGAAAAATATAAAAATTTTCCACAATAACTGCTCTACTCCAGTCAAGCACCACAGGGGGAAAAAATGTGGCCCCACACAGCTCACATCAGCAAAGGCTGAATGAGAACCCTAACTTCCACACTCCCATGGTGTAATAAGTTTCCCTGACCCCGCTCCCCACCAGAGTACTTTCAGAGAAAGCTGATTAGAAAGCTTACTTTTAAATCCACTACTATGATAACAGTGGAAACCACTAGGAGAGCCTAGACTTCAACCTCCACTCAGCAGTAATGAGGCCTCCCACTAATCCTTCACTGCGTTAGTGTCGGAGGAGGCCTAGTGGAGAGTCAGAACTTTCACCATCAACCAATGATAATGAGGCCACCCCCTCCACAGTGTCAGTGAAAACCATATAGAGAACTGGAATTCCCACCTTCACCAAGAGTAATGAGGACCCTCCTCCCATATATCAACAGAAGAAAAGTGAGAACTGGGACTTCTCCTTCCACCTGGAAGTTACAAAGAAGAGTCCTCACCCTTCACCTGCCAGAGCAGTGTCACAAAAACCCAGCTAAAATAAGTTTAAATATGATACAGAATCTAATAACATAGTACAAAAAAGTTCCAATGATCAATCAAAAATCACTTTTCATACAAAGAACCAGGAAGATTTCAAACTGAATGAATAAAGACAATAGATGCCAACAATGAGATTACAGAGACATTAGAATGATCTGAATAAGACTTTAAAGCAGCCATGCTAAAATGTTTCAATGGCAATTGTGAATACAATTGAAACAAATAAAAAGACAGAAAGCCCGAGCAAAGAAATATAAAGTCACAGCAGCAAAGAAATAAAATATATAAAGAAGAACCTAGTAGAAATTTTGGAACTGAAAAATAACAACCAAAATAAAATTAAAAGTACATTATATGGGATCAACAGAATAAGTAAAGTGGAAAACAGAACGCTAAAAAGTACCCCCTTCCAAAAAAAAAAAAAACCCAGAGCTTTAAGGATCTGATAGAATATAAGAATATAATGTGCACATCTTCAGAGTCTCAGAAGTAGAGGAGAAAGAGGGCAAAGCTAAAAAGCTACTGAAAGAAATAATGGCTGAAAATTTTCCAAATTTGTCAAGACATATAAAGCTACAAACTCAAGGAGCTTAATGAAATTCAACCAGGATAAACTCAAATAAATCAATGCCAAAACATATCATAATTAAATGTCTGAAAACTGTAGACAAAGAAAATATATTGAAAGCAGCTAGAGAAAAATGGCACCTTACCTATATGGAATAAACAACTTGAATGACAGCAGATTTCTTATCAGAAACCACGGAGGCCAGAAGAAAGTGGAACAATATTTTTTAAGTGCTGAAAGAAAAAAATGTCAACCCAGAATCCTATGCCCTGTGAAAATATCCTTCAGGAATGAAGCAGAAATCAAGATATTCCCACATGCAAGAAAATTAAGAGACTTTTTTGCAAACAAACCTACCCTAAAATGGCTAAAGGAAGTTCTCTAAACAGAAAGGAAACAATAAAAGAGTGAACCTTGGAATATCAGAAAGACAGAAAGAACACAGTAAGCAAAAATACAGGTAAATACAATTGGCTTTTCTTTCTCCTCTGAGTATTCTAATTATGTTTGACAGTTGTGAGGGTTAATTTTATGTGTCCAGATACTGCTAAGGAGACCTGGTGGTCCAGTGCTTAAGAGCTCGGCTGCTAACCAAAAGATTGGCAGTTCAAATCTACCAGCTGCTCCTTGGAAACCTCTGGGGCAGTTTACTCTGTCCTATAGGGTCGCTATGAGTTGGCATTGACTCGATGGCAACTGGTTTGGTTTAGGGGGTCGTTTTAAATCAAGTATTTACTTACTAGCAGTTGAATTCATTCTCATTAATGTAACATATGAAAATACGCTGAGCTACATTCATAATGCAACTAATTCAAACAGAGGACATGAGATCATTTAAATCTATCAGAATGGCAAAGAAAACTTTGATAAGACACTGTAAGGGAAAGTGTAAGGGGAAACAAGCACTTGCAAAAATTAGGTTAAAAATTCACATTAGGCAAAAACTAAGGAAATCTGAATCAACTATGGACTTGGGTTGATAATAATTAAGGCGCCCTGGAGGTGCAGTGGTCAATCACTCGGCTGCTAACAGAAAAGTCAGCAGTTGGAACCCACCCAGTGACTCCTCGGTAGAAAAGACCTGGCAATCTGCTCCCATAAAGACTGCAGCCTAGGAAACCCTATGGGGTACTTCTACTCTGACATATAGTGTTGCTATGAGTCATAATCAACTCAACAGCACACAACAACAACATTGATTCATTAATGGCAACAAATGCCCCATACTAATGTAAGATGTTAATTATAAGGAAACTGGGTTGGGGTGTTTGACAACTCTCTGTACTGTCTTCTCTGTACTATCTTTTCTGTTAAATCTAAAACTTCTAAAAAATAAAGTATATTTTAAAAAACTGTCAGTCAGTGTGTACACTGTCACATATTTTGTGGAGTCAGTTTAGTTAGATCTATGAAAATTTCAAATGCACATACTCTTCAACCTAGGAATTCCAGTTTTAATAACGAATTTCACGGACAGATTCCAACAGAGGCACAGACTTAGCTACAAGCACATTCCTTGCAGCTCTATTGTCAACTTAGTAAAAATCAATTCTTCAACTGATCAATTTGTAAAACCCAAATTAAACAGTGATTCATTTTATAAATGACCAATTCACAAATTTATCAAATTTCCTTAATTATCCATAATGGACTAAACAGATTTAATAGGAATGTTTAATGTCATTTATTAATGATAAAATACACTTCTTGGAAAACATTTCATGTAGTTTTCTGAAATTTTAACAACTCAAAAGAGAGCTTTTCTTTATAGGGATAGTTGTTCTTTTACTTTTTTGTCATCTGTTTTTCTCAATTTTGGTATTTATCTTTTACTATTTCTTGCACTTTTAATCAATTTGTATCTTAACAGTTCCTTCGGACTTTTAGATGTTTTTAAGTAAAGATTATTGAGAAATAATTTATAAACAATAAAATTCATTCTTTTTTGCATATAGTTCTGAGTTTTGATCCATGTGTGCACTTGTGTACAACAACCATCAAGATGTAGCATATTTCCATCACCCCAAAATTTCTCTCATGTGCCTCTGTAGTGAACTCCTCACCCAAATCAAGTCCCTGGCAACCATTAATTTGTTTTGTGTCTTTTCAGAAATCATATAAATGGAATCAAAAAGTACGTAGCATTTTACATACTTTCACGTAGCACAGTATATTAGAGATTCATCCACGTTGTTATGTGTATTAGCAGTTCGTTTTATTGCTCAGTCATACACCATTGTATGTACACACCACTGTTTGGTTACCCATTCTTCATTTAAAGAACATTCAGGTTCTTTCCATTTGGGGGCAATTACAATGAAAGCTGCCATAAACATTCTTGTATGGATTTCTGTGTAAACATACATTTAATATCTCTTGGGTAAATACGTAGGAGTGGCATTGCTGAGTCATATGGTAAGTGTGTTTCTCACTTTATAAGAAACTGCCAAACTGTTTTCCAGAATGATTATCATTTTTCATTCCCACCAGCAATGTATAAGAGTTCCAGTTGTTCCACATCCTTGCCAGAACCTGACATTTTCAGTTCTCTTAATTATAAAAATAATTTTTAAACTATGAGATTGTATAGTACCTTGTACTTTTAATTTTCATTTCCTGATAACTAATGATGTTGAGCATTTTCTGTGTGTGTATGGGGATATATGCCATTTAAACATGGCTGCACTATTGACAACTGCAGCCCCCACAGGCCTCTATGCTGCACAGTATGTTGAGACTTGCCCCCAACATGTTGAGACTTGTCCCCAACGTGTTGAGACTTGTCACAACTTGTTTTCCCAAAACTATTGTCCCTTTATGGATTGACTTGTTGACCTGAATTCCTTCTCCCTTGCCCGCACCCAAAGCCCATTGTTCTGTGATTTGCTTCACTGCTTGTTGTATTGACTATAAATAAACTCCGGGGACTGAAGCCAGGGTTGACTCCTCAGAGTGACCCTCCTGGCCCCACTTCTCTGTAAGAGTTGTGTTTGGTTACTGTCTCTGCTGTGCCGACATTCGCCACCGCTGCGACAGATGGTGCCCCGTGTGAGGAGCTGCGACAGATGGTGCCCCATGTGAGGGTGCTGTAGACATCCTCGCACTCAATCCCTGAAGGTGGTAGGTACAGGACGCGTCCATTTCAGACTGCTCTTACAGCCCTGGGAGCAGCGGGGTTTTTCCGCGGGCGGAACTTTCCCGGACGTTCTCATCTCAGGCTGCTATAGTCCCGGGAGCGGCGGGGCTTTCTCGTATGCTCCCTCAAGGAATTTCAGGCTTCGGGCCAGGAGCTTTCCTATCATGCTTTCCTTCATTTTCCTATTCCTCCTCGCTATGGGGAATTCTCCTTCTCCTGAACAACATCAACACAAAACCCAGTTGTTGGGATTGTTAAAGGCCTCTAAGCTTAAGGTGTCAGAAGAAGCCCTTACCCAACTTCTGCTTTTAGTTGAATCTGTCATTTCCCGACAGGTAGACAAACAACAAGCAGCTGAAGTTCTTTGTCTCAAGCTTCCTTGTGAAAATGCTAATGTGGACTGTCAGGCTGTTGTAGCTCTCTTAAAGGCACAATGTCCCCGCTGTGGTAAAGGCAGTGATTGGGCTAAGCAGTGCAGATCTCAATTTAAGAATCAAGGCAACCCTATGTCGGGAAACGGGAAGAGGGCCGAGAGCTCTCACGCCCCAAAAAATCCAGAGGGCCCCCGAATGTGGAGTGTGGAAAGCACAGCATAGATTCCAAACAACAATGCTTGCAGGTTAATGATTTAAAAGCAGCTACTGAAGGGAGTGCAGGATTAGATTTACCCTTGGCAGAAGGTGTCATAATAGATGAGGCAAGAAAAGTTTTTCTTATAGTAACACAGGTTTGGGGACCCCTGCCTCGAGGATATTTAGGACTCCTAATGGGTCACTCTAGTATTACATCTCAAGGTCTAACTGTTCATCCTGATGTAATAGATTCCGATTATGAAGGTCAAATTAAAATCATGGTTTCCAGTCTCTCTTACTGGAACATTACTCCCTCTGATAAGATAGCACAGCTAATTTTACTTCCCTTTGTAGTCCCCTCTGCTTGAACTACCCCAAGACGGGCTGGGGGTTTTGGCAGTACTGACTTTTTAGGTTACTAAGTTACAATCTTCCCGACCATATCTTACTGTTCAGGTCAATGATCGCATGTTTAAAGGGCTCGTGGATTCTGGGGCAGATGTAACTATCTTCTCCTCTGATTCCTGGCCCTCTTCTTGGCCCAAGAAGCAAACCTCTGAAACCCTCACAGGAGTTGGAGGAGCACAGTGTCCTTTTCAAAGTACACTTCCCATTGTTTGCTATAGCCCTGATGGACAGCCCACTTCTATCTGTCCCTTTATCCTTCCTTTACCTACTATATTATGGGGATGAGATTTACTCTCCCAGTGGAATGTTCAAATTGGCACCCCTCAGGATTTTTCATAGGGGCCACTGCTCAAACAGACCCTCTGCTAAAATTAACCTGGATACCTGGCCCTCCTGTTTTGGTTGAGCAGTGGCCCATTAAAGAAGAAAAATTAAAACACCTTAAAAAACTTGTCCAGGAACAGTTAGAGGCCGGACACATCCGGCCTTCCTGCAGCCCTTGGAATACACCTATTTTCTGTGTCCCGAAAAAAATCCAAAAAATGGAGGCTCCTTCATGACTTACGGGCTGTTAATCAACGTCTTGTCCCTATGGGATCTCTCCAACCAGGAATTCCCAATCCGGCCTGTATTCCTCAAACATATAATATTATTATTATTGATCTTAAAGATTGCTTTTTTACCATCCCATTCCATCCCGATGATTGTGCTAAATTTGCCTTCTCAGTTCCTTCTATGAATAATTGTCATCCTATGCAGCGTTATGAGTGGACTGTTCTCCCACAGGACATGGTCAATAGTCCAACTATCTGTCAATATTATGTTGATAAGGCTCTTAAGCCAGTTCGGAGGGCCTTTCCCTCATGTCTTATATATCACTATATGGACGACATTCTCCTAACCCATCCCAAACCAGAACAACTTGATTTGCTTCTTGTCTCTGTTCAACACGTGTTACAAGGTTTTGACTTACAGGTAGCCCCTGAAAAGATTCAGTCTTTCACCCAGTGGCAGTATCTGGGATACTATCTTGACACCCATATCGTTCGCCCTAAAACACCGGAAATTATAATTCCCAAGGCTTTAACTCTAAATGACCTCCAAAAGATCCTTGGTCATATTAATTGGCTGCGACCTTCACTCGGCATAACAACCTCTCAACTAGCCCACTTATTTGAGACCCTTAAGGGTGACCCTGCTCTAACCTCTATGAGGACACTCTCTCCCCAGGCACGCCATGAATTAACACTTGTTAACCAAGCCATTAAAGAAAAATTTTTGACTCGTTTACAGATAAATCATCCTGTTTACCTTCTCCTATTAAATACTCCTCATAGTCTTACAGGCATGCTCTGTCAATTTACTCCTGACTTCGGAGCACTTGAGTGGCTTTTTCTTCTTTATTGCCCTCTGCAACAGTTATTTACATGCTTCTCTCAGCGCATTAACTTATTAATGCAAGGATGCACCCGCACTCAACAGCTTTTGGGTTCTGACCCTCATTTTATATACTTTGGGGTAATGAAAACAGCTTTTGATCATGCTCTTCTTAATTCTGAAGAGCTCCAGATCACTTTGGCTGATTGTACTGGGCAAGTAATTTATTCTTATCCCACTTCAAAGCCACTCTCTACCCTACAGCTTCTTCCTTTACAGTTTTCTACTACGCTCTCTCCTTCACCTCTTGCTAACGCTCCTACCGCCTTTACAGACAGATCAGGAAAAACTGGAAAAGGAACGGTCACTTGGCAAACAAATGGTGCCTGGCAACATTTCATCACACAAAAGGCTTCCACTATACAGCATGCTGAGCTGTCGGCAACTGTTGCTGCCTTTGAAATTTTTAAATCAATGCCGTTCAATTTAATTGCCGATTCTGCTTACGTTGTTCACACTATTCAACATATTAGTGATGTAACTCTTCGACTTAGTCCCGATTATGAGTTATTTACTTTATTCAAAAGGCTTCAAACCTTGCTTAATAGCTGTAACTCTCCCTTTTTTGTGGTACATGTGCGCGACCATATACCCTTGCCGGGGCCGCTTTCTGATGGCAATTCTCTCGCCGATTTACTTGCTGGCTCTGCCTTTTCTAATGCACGAACTTCTCATAATTTTTTTCATCAAAATGCACGTGCACTTCAAAAACAATTTTCTATCTCCCTTACCGAAGCACAACATATTGTTCGCACCTGTCCTGACTGCCAACGCTTTTCTCCCACGTCCTTTGCTGCTAGCGTCAACCCACATGGTTTAATAGCCAATCAATTGTGGCAAATGGATGTAACACACTATCCTCCCTTTGGGAAACTTAAATATCTTCATGTATCCATAGATACATGTTCTGGGTTTCTTTATGCCACAGCCCTTTCTGGAGAACGTTCTACTCATGCCTGTCGTCATTTCACCCAAGCCATTGCGACTATGGGATGTCCCCAAGCTCTTAAAAATGATAATGGGCCTGCATATACTTCGGCTAAATTTCAACAATTCTGTGCCATTTGGAATATTCTTCATTCCACTGGCATTCCTTATAACCCTCAAGGGCAAGCCATAATTGAACGTGCCCATCATACTCTCAAACAGCTCTTAAATAAACAAAAGCGGGGAGATGATGCGTCTAGAGTATGTGACCAGAATGAAAGACTTGCCAAAGCTCCCTTTACTTTTAACTTTTTATCGGTTGCCAAAGATGGTCGTACCGCTGCAGAACGACATTTTACCCCTCCCCCGACACCCAACCTCACCCACAGGTCCTGTATAAAGATCCTCAAAATCCCTCTGTCTGGCAAGGACCTGTAGAATTATTAATCTGGGGGCGAGGGTATGCAGCTGTTTTGTCTCCCACAGGTCTACTTTGAATTCCCGCCCCATTAGTAAAACCATATCATGACCCAGTGACAGCCACCACCCTTCTGCTGGGAACCGCCGCCACTGCCCCTGCTGCAGCTGCCAGAGCCACCATCTGATCTGACTCCAGAGCCACTACTGACATCATCACCCCCTCCCCCGGGGAAGGAGAATGAACAACAGAGCTCTGCAATACCGTCATCCGATGTCTCTACTCCCTGAAGATTTCCCATCACCAACAGAAGTCGGCCTCCTATGCCTGGACCATTCGCTACCAGTTACCTAAACAGGAGACAGGAAAAATAAAGACCTCCTCTTAAGAAGCCCCTTCCTATGTTATTATTTTGATAATCAGTAATTATCTGTATTTGGTTAATCAGTAAGTTCCCAATGAAAATTTGTTATGTGTAAATTCCTCTATATTTTCTGCTTCTCCTAGTTAGATGCTTCTGTATAGATAGATTTCTAAGTTAGATGATTCCTTTCCAATTGATAATAAATTTGTGTAAATAAGTGTTTGTTTGATTGTTAAATCTGTTATGATGTGTAAATTGCCCTTCCTAGTGATTCCCTTCCAAGTAATAGCGAAGCTGTGTAAATCACTGCTTGTTTGATTGTTAATGAATCTTTGAGCCTTTATAAATCTTTAAGCCTTTAAGAATAATAATTTCAGTGGATGTTAAAAGTTAGTGTTTACCTGACAAAATGAGAGTCAGAGGAAACCCATTGGTCCAACAATCAGGATATTACTAGTGCAGAGGATTATATTACCCTCATAAGATGATCCTCTATTGTCTTACACACCTAAAAGGCACATTGAGTCTGCTCACTCCAGCTATGCAATTGATAAGAGCATCGTTCTTAGTAATCTGGTGAAGAACCAGATGGTATCCGGTGGAAAACCAGCACCGTGATTTTAAAGAGCCTGCTATGGCCGCCATCTAGGCGATTAAGTCCAGGTGTTACTCATAGCTATGCTACTTCTCCTCCTTAAACATACGGAGTGTGCCCCAGCTGTAGCTGGGCTCACAAGGACTCACTAAGTCGCCAGGCCCTGAGGTGTGGAGACGGTAGCCGAGATAATCTTAGACTTTATCTCATAGAGAAAATTTTACTTTATCCTACTGGACACTTGTTGGACCAGTGGAAACCCTCTTGATTCTTATTTCATTAACTAAACAAAAGTGGGGAAATGTGGGGATATATGCCATTTAAACATGGCTTCACTATTGACAACTGCAGCCCCCACAGGCCTCTATGCTGCACAGTATGTTGAGACTTGTCCCCAACATGTTGAGACTTGTCCCCAATATGTTGAGACTTGTCACGACTTGTTTTCCCAAGTTGTTGTCCCTTTACTGATTGACTTGTTGACCTGAATTCCTTCTCCCTTGCCCACACCCAAAGCCCATTGTTCTGTGATTTGCTTCACTGCTTGTTGTATTGACTATAAACTCCTGGGATTGAAGCCAGTGTCAACTCCTCAGAGTGACCCTCCTGGCCCCACTTCTCTGTAAGAGTTGTGTTTGGTTACTGTCTCCGCCGTCCCGACATTCGCCGCCACTGCGACATGTGTGTATTTGTCATTCCTATATCTCTTTTGGTGAAATGTCCACATCATTTTCTCAGTTTTAAAATGGATTATTTGTTTTCTTATTGATGAACTTTGAGAGGTTTTATATAATCTGAATGCAAGTGCTTTATCAGATAGTTGATCCCCCAAATTTTTCTTCCAAATCTGTGACTTGCCTTCCCATTTACTTAACAGTACCTTTTAAAGAACAGAAGGTTTAAATTTTGATGAAGTCTAATCTATTACTGTGTCTTTTATATATTGTGTTTTTTTGATGTATCTAACAAAGCTCTGCCTAATTGAAGGTCACAAAGATTTTCTTTTAAACGTTTACTGTTTGAAGTTATACAATTAGGTCTATTATACACTTAAAGTTAACTTTTTTTTTAATATGGTGCAAAGCCATGGGATATTTTCGCATATGGATATCAAACTATTCCATCACCATTTGTAGAGAAGAGTGTGCTCTCTTCATTAACTGTCATTGTTTCTCTCTCAAAAAGCCAGTGACTATAAATGTGTACATCTATTTATGGACCTTCTATTCTTTTCCACTGATCAATATGTTTACCTTTTTGCCAATATCATACTGTTTTGATTGCTTTGTCTTTAAATCAGGTAGTGTGAGTCTCTAAATTTGCTCCTTTTTCAAAATTGTTTTGGCTCTTCTAGCTCCTTTGATTTTCCATATAAATGTTGAAATAAGCTTGTCAATATCTACACAAGTCTTCCAGGAATTTTGATTGGAATTGTGTTGAATTATATATCAATATTGGGAGAATCGACATATTAGCAATATTGAATCTTCCCATTCATGAACATGTTATTTTGCTCAATGTATTTGGCTCTTCTTTATTTCATCAATGCTTTGTAGCTTTTAGTCAGATCTTTACACATAATTTTTTGGATTTATACCTAAGAATTTTATGGTGTTTTTGCTGTAGTAAATTTTTAAACTTCGACATCCGATTGTTTATTGCTTATACCAATAAAATTGATTTTTACATATTGGTTTTGTATCCTGCAATCCTCTCAAACTTTTTATTAGTTGTAATAGCTCTTTGAAGATTTTCGCAAGTAGACAACCATTTTTACTTCCCAGCCAAGCCTTCAATGAGACCACAGACTCTGGACCAACTTTCTTGAGTGTAGTCTTGTGGCAGACCGTGAAGTGGAGAGCCCAGATAAATCATGCCAGGACTCCTGACCCACAGAGACCCACAGAGATAATAATGTGTATTGTTTTAAGCCATTATATGTGGGGAGAATTGTTATATAAATGAGTCAAAAATGGTCTCTGTGTACTGGCACCAAGTTGTTTCTTGTAGTAGCTGGACCCATTAGCCCAAAAATTCCATCAACTCCAAATTCAAATTTTTACACATCAAATTGTTTTTAAAATAGCTCAGATAAGCAGATTTTCTTAGCTACTTGGAGACTGCCTGCTTGTCTTGCCCTGTAAAACTGTCCAACATCTGCTAGCAATAAATAAGAAAAACCTTATAGGTACAAAGCCTCCAAGCTTTTGCTGCTGTTTTGGAGTTCTCTGACCCAGAGACTCTTCACCTTGCTATAGAGGAACCTAGCCCAGGCACACGTAAGCCCTTCCCTTTTCTCCCTCAGAAGTGCCCTTTATAACTTCTCCTGTTGGTGGCTCCCTGCCTACTTGCCTCTAGAGCGCCTCCTGCTGTGGAGGACTTGCTCCCTCACGCAAGCTGCTATGTGTAGGCACCAATATATAGCTTAGTGTGCAACACTGCTATCTCACAGTCATATCTTGTTCCTCCATCAGCCTCAACCTCCTCAAACTAATTACAGCGATTTGTTACACAGCAGGAGCTAACTCATACAATATATTTCATTGTTTTTGGAAAACTCTCGGCCATTATCACTTCAAATATTTCTTCTGCCCTATCTTTCCTTCAATTGCATACATGTTAGACTATCTTCTATGGTCCCACATACCTTAGAGAATCCTGATATGTTTGGCTCACTTTTACTTGTGTGTGTGTATTTCATTTCAGGTTGTTTCTTTTGACCTATCGTCAAGCTCACTAATTCATCCTCAGCTGTGTCAAGTGTACTGAAAAGCCCATCAAAGGCATTCTTCATGTCCACTATCATGGTTTTTAAAATTATTTATAGTATTTACATTGGTATATTTCTTATCACTTCCATCTCTCTTCTGAAATTCCCCATCTACCCATGCCTGTTACCCACATTTTTCACTAGAGACTTTAACATATTAATCAATATTATTTTAAACTATGGCTGATAATTTCCATCTGGGTCCTCTGTGAGTCTGGTTCTATTGATTGTCTCCGGACAGTAAGTTGTTGTGTCTTGCTTTTTATGTATCTCATAATTTTTCATTTTATGAATATCATGCATCTTGTGTAGACTAGTAGAAACTGACATAAACAGTGTTTATGCCTAAAAATACGCATGCCCCTTCTTCTGTTAGGCTATTAATGTGAGGGGAGAGGGAGTTAAGTCAATCTAGACAAAAGTCGATTGAACCAGGTTCATGTTTTATCGTTGCTAGGGTAACTTCCACAGCACCACTTGCTTCCAATTCCTCTAGTGTCACCTTGTGTTGTGGGTGCCGTGAACCAGTATTGCCAGTGGGTTTGGTGTGTGTTTGTTTTTGTTTTTAATGCTTATGGTGTTTCGGTAACTTTCAGTCTTCCCTGTGCACCTGCACCACAGAAAGGCTCCTTCTCTTCTCTCTTTTCCCAATTCCAGAGGTAGTGTTTGCTATCCATAGGCAGGGAAGCAGGAGGCTCCTATGAGGTCTGGCCCATCCTCACTGTTAGGCAATCCCTCTGTGCCAGGTGTCTGGGATGGATCTTCCATAATGATCACACTCACCTTTCCCACAGCAGCAAAACTCTTTCTGGTATGTTTAGTGAATCTTGTTCTCACAAGTTCCCTGCCTCTCTCCCAGTGATAGAGAAAATATGATAGCATTGTTGTAGGATCCTAGCACCCGGATTTTTCCTGCCCTTTCCCCAGAGGTAAAGTTTTTCCTTTTACTCTTCCCTCATCTGCAGGGGGTCTTCATCTGTTCCTTGGGAGTGACAGCATGTGCTCTCCGGTCCCCATCATGTTAAATCCTTCACTCATTCAAAAGAAGGATCTGGAAAGAGCTTCATGCCTTTCCCAGAGAAGCTGTCACTCCCCTCCTCCAAACCCGCACTGATGGGGGAGTCTCTCTCAACTCACTCCTCGCCCCCAGTTTTTCTCACAAGCACACACTGGAGGACTGAGAAGAAAACGCGGCAAGTGGATGTGAGCTCCACTTGGTTCTGTGACTCCCAAGACTTCAATACTCTCACTGGGTCTTCAGCAATTCATCAAAACTTTAAGCTGAATTCTTTCTAAGAGCTTGTAGAGTGTCCAGCATCTTTTCCTACCATGCTCTACACACTGAACTAGCGCCTGCACCCTGTCCCCCCTGGAGAAGTCTGCCTTTCATTGGATTTCAAGTTACTCGGATGCCCCATAACATCAGCTTTCTGATGGGTTCAACAAAAGGTGTTTTTGTGGTTTATCTGACTTTTCATTCTTATTAGGGTGGGACCATTCTTTCTAGCATTCTACATTCTTTGCAGAAGTAAAACTCCAATAGTCTTTGATTTATGATTAATATATATCAAATTTAAGTTATTAACTCCACAATTTCTTCCATAAAATCTGGCCTTTTCCTTGCATTTTGCATGATTTTGTCCTTTCAGATATAATCTTTCTGAAAACTGCTACTAAGTCCACATATTTCATTTGCTAATTTCAACATTTTATGTGTGATAAGATTATTTTAATCATATCTATTTCTTTTGGTTGCTTTGAAATTTAAATTTAAATTATTAATTTAACTTAAATAATTAATAAAAATTTAATAGCACTCTTATTTAACTTTGAAACTTTATTTTCTAGACGTATAAAATTAAAGCTGCAGTATCATTTGAGAAATTTCAAAGGAATAATCAATATGTTCAAGTTTAAAAAGCTATAAAATTATATTCAAACACATAGGAATAAAATCACAGGCAATTTAAATAATCTGGTCATGTACAAAATGGCAGAATTTTGGTTAGAAAAAATGGCATTAATAAAAGGGAGATTTTTTAATTTGTACTGATTGCTCTCATTAATCTATAAGCAGTTTTATGAGTCTTTAGCCAATCTCATCAGTAACATAACAACCTTACTTTAGTTAGCATTAGTAACCAAAATTGAACATTCCTATAAAGCTATAATTGACAAATTCATCAAATTAGACATTCTACAAATTGAACAATTCCCTTTTTTTGAATTGATTTATGAACGGCATTTAGGCAAATTGTCCATTTTCACAAACTGAATTATCAGCCAATTTGCCTGCTTCCATGAAAGGTGCAATGCTAGAAACTACCTAAGCATCCACATTAGGTATGTGGATAGGGACATGTTAACAACATTATGGATCTATCCATATAATTCAAGTCTCTGGAAAGGAACGAAGCAGGGTCAAATGAATTGCCACGAACAGATAAGGAACAAAGCAAGTTACTGCCCTTTGCATAATTCAGTGATTCTAAAAGTGTGATCCCCACACCAGCAGCATCAGCATCAAATGGGAGCTTGTTAGAAAAGCAAATTCTCAAGTCTCAAACCGGATCCACAGTCAGAAACTCTGGGGAATGGTGCCTAGCAATCTGGGCTTTAACAAGCCCTCTAGATGGTTGTGAAGCAGGCTGAAGTTGAGAATCACTGATATTATTCAAAGGGAAGGACAGCACATATGCACACACACACAAATGTATATGCTTTCACAAAGATACAGACATACCCATCTAGATACAGTCTATCCTGGAAAAGTACATAGTAAACTGTAAGAGTTATTCCTTCTGGGCAAGAGAACAGAGGCACCAGGGGCCAGGGATGAAAAAGAGGCTTTCTTTCAAAATAACCTCATGTACTATTTGCATTGGTTTTCTGTGAACATCTTTGATAAAAGAGTAAATTAAAAAAAAAAAATCCTCAGGTTGAAGGCTGAAGATATGTTAAAAGCTATTGGGTATGTAGATATTTTTTTCATTAAATTACCATACTGAAATGAAAGAAAATTAAAGTAAGGTAAATGGAAGGGAAAGCGTTTTTAAATATTTTCTGCCACTTTCTTAGCGTAAAAATATTAGGTTTCCAAAAAGATAGCAGGTTACGGTCAAAATATATATTTCACCGTTAGAAACCCGAAACAACTAAAGAAACAAACGATCACTTGAATTATCGTACGATCGCCTTCCAAAGAGCACGCCACGAGACATTTTTGGAACTGACTACCCAGGGTAGAAAATAGTCTGTCAAATGTGACAGAGTTGGTGTCTACAGGCCAGAACTGTAAATGGGATACAAGGCAACACATGCGTAATTCATCTTCTTCACATTGTAGTGATCCTGGCAGGAACTTCATCTGAAGTTTACAGAGACGTGCTATTAAATCTCAGAAGGCAAAAGGATGCCATTATTTTTGCATTCAATGAGGTTTTCTGAGTTTTCATGAAATATTTAATGTGTCTGAAATATATTCTAACAGCATATCTTTAGACTTCTTTCCATTCTTAAAGCATTCCAAAAAAATCAACTAATTATTATCACCTTTACAAAAAAAAAAAAAAAATACCATTAGGAGTGTTTCTGAATTTCAGTATAAGTTTTTTTCTGACATAGTGACATAACAAAGCCTCAGTTTTCCAGATCACAAATCAGGTAAATTTGTGTGTGAAAAGAGAACTGAAAAAATTCCAAGTCCTTGTGATTATTGTAAGTTATAGGTTTCACTTATAAACATCCTGTTGTGGTTTTTAAAATACATTCAAATTCTTTGATACTCCTCCTTCAAGAGATAGAACATAATTTTCTTCTCCTTGAATGTGGATTGGACCTAGTGACTTGCTCCTAATGAATAAAACATGGCAGTAGTGATGGTATATCATTTCTGATATTAGGTTATAAAAAAGCTGTGACTTCCATCTTAGATGCACAAAATCTCTTAGATGGTTTACTCTTGGGGATGCTATTGCTGCATCATGAAGACACTCAGGCAGCCCATGGAGAGCCTGTGTGGTGAGGAACTGAGGTTCCTAAACAATAGTCAGCAAAGAACTGAAGCTTGCTGACAACCATGTGAGTGAGCTTGGAAGTGGACCCCACCTCACCCCACGTGCACACGCGCACACGCACACACACACACACACACACACACACACACACACACAGTTGTTCTTCAGATGGCTGCAGACCTGGTCAAGGCTTGACTGTAACCTCATGTGAGACTCTGAATCAAAGCTTCCCAATTAAGGCACTTCCAAAATGCTTGACACACAGCAACTCTGAGACAATAAATGTTTGTTGTTTTAATCTACTAAATTTTAGATCATTTGTTTTGCAAATTCAAGTCCTAATAATATCATCACTTAAATATAGTGGACGTACACCTGGTGGTCCCCAACATGCCTTGCTTTGTTGAATCACTTCTTCCCCACTCTATAATCATCCTGCTAAATCCATGAGATTTCAGGTATTGCTGATTGTTACACCCTTCTTGGTGAGGAGAACTTGATCTAGTCCAGCAAATCAAAGTATGCCATATCCTCATTGGAGTGACTGCTTCAGAGATGTACATTAACTGGCCAATCAGAATCCTCCCAGAAAATTTTACCAGAGCTATCAGGAAAGATGTTTACCCTTCCTTGAAGATAAGCATCTGGAGCTGATAAGCCTGGAGCTGCCAGGTCATCTTTTCACCCTATAAAGACAGGTTTACTGAAAATAAAACCAAGCAGAAACCAGAAAGTAAGCAAATATGAAGTAGAAGGAGAGGGTGTAGTTTTTGTTACATTGTTTAAACCTCTAGATCCCTGGATTTATTATCTACCTTGGACTCATCACTTACATGAAACTAGAGTGTGCTCCTTCATACTCAAGTAAAGGTGAGTTAGTGCTCTGCTTCTTGCAACTGAATGAGTTCTAATATATTTGACAAATTTTACGGACTCAAAATACACCTAAGACTTTTGCTTCTGACCATGGTGGAGTAACAGGTACCAGATTTAACCTCTCACCATGAACAACTGAAAAATGAGCAAATATTAAACAATGGTTTTCAGACGCTGAACAAAGGCAGCATAGAACAGTGATATCTGAGAGAAGGAAAACAATAAGATGAGGCCTAATATTGTCCCAACTCAACCTGCCTGTGGCGTTTCCTCAGCCAAGAATGATGGAAACCAGACAGAACCCGAAAGTTTCCCTGAGTTGAACACACAAAGCTGACAATTTGGGGAGCCCAAAGCAGCTAGAATTCAGATAGCAGAGTACCAGACAGGGCAGAGCTACAGAAAGCTCTGGAGAGATGCAAGGGCTTTCCCTGAGCCATCAGCAGAGACTTTTTAGCACACACATGTGAGGAAACTATCCAAAACCAGGGAAAGAACCACTGAAAAGGTAAAGAATTCCAGAGATAACACAGGGCTGGGATAATTCATGTACCCAACAGCTAGAGTGTAGAAATCTCTGAATGCATGAAGCATCAGGTCATGTACTAAGGAAGGGAATACCTCAATACTGGAGCCAAATTAGCTCCAGACTAAAGGCTACTCTGGTGCTTCCAAGGAACTAAGAAGAATCACAGAACAAACCTCAAAAATATGTCAGAGTACAAAAATTTCAGTCAAACAACATAAAATTCACAAAATTACCCAGCCATTTCCAGTCAACAGTGTACCGGCAGTCTTAGCCAACACAACAGGAAACTAAAAAAGCTCAGATAAGGAAAAAAAATTATATTTACTCACAGATGACATGATCTTCTATGCAGAAAATTCTAAGGAATTCGCAAAAAAAAAAAAAAAGTCCACTAGAACTAATAGCAGAGTTCAGCAACATTTTCAAGGTCAGTAAACAATGATCAATTATATTTATATAAACTAGCAGTAAGCAATCAGAAATTAACATTTTAAAACTATACCATTTAAAATAGCATCAAAAATTTTAAACACTTAGGGATAAATTTCTGAATGGACTCGATGGCACCCAGCAACAGAGATAAATTAAGGAGCCTGGGTGGCACAACAGTTGGGGGTTAGCAGTTCGAACCCACTAAGCGGCTTCATGGGAAAAATACCTGAAGATCTGCTCTCGCAAAGATTTCAGTCTAGAAAACCCTATGGGGCAGATCTGCTCTGCCACATGGTGTTGCCATGAGTCAGAATTGACTCAATGCATCCAACAACAACAACAGGGATAAATCTGGCAAAATATGCGTAAGGCCGATACACTTAAAATACGAAATATTGCTGAGAGAAATCTTAAAAGGTACTTGTAAAAGAGAGAAAGAGACACCATGTTCATGAAGGAGAAGAGTCAATTATTATTAAGATTTCATTCTTCCCAAATTGCTTATAGATTCAATGATATCTCAGTCAAAATTCTATCAGACTTCTGATAGAAATTGACCAATTGACTCTAAAATTTATATGTAAATGCTAAGGACCTAAAAAACAAAAATGAATTTGAAAGAAAAGAACAAAATCAGAGGACTTAAACTACCTGATTTCCAGATAGAAAGCTACTCTAATCAAGAAAGTGTGATATAGTCATAAAGGTAGACATGTAATTCAGTACAATCAAGTAGAGAGATCAGAAATAGACCTATTATCTATGATTAATTAATTTTAGCGAAAGTGCCAAAGCAGTTGAATGGAGAAAATAATAACTTTTCAACACATTGGGTTATAACATTCAGTAGACTTTTAAAAAAAAAAGAAAACTCAATTACTACACCTCACATCAAATTAAAAAAAAAAAAAACTAAAAGTGGATCATTTAGACTAAAA
Organism: Dugong dugon; assembly: GCA_030035585.1. NCBI lineage: Eukaryota > Metazoa > Chordata > Mammalia > Sirenia > Dugongidae > Dugong > Dugong dugon. The sequence goes on along the minus strand of CM057463.1, from coordinate 191,124,320 downwards.
TGTAGGAGCTAAAACTATGAAACTTCTAGAAGAAAAGAGAAGAAAAATCTTAGTAACTTTGTTTGACAATAATTATTTTTAAATAAGATACAAAAAGACTATTAAAGAAAAAATCAGTAAATTAGACATAATTAAAATGTAAATCTTTTGCTTTTCAAAAGATACTGTTAAACAAATAAAAAGGCAAGTTAAAGACTGATAGATAATACTTGCAAAATATATATCCAATAAAGGACTTGTATGTTAAATATATAAACTCATATGACTCGATAATAAGAAGAAAACCATAAAAAAAAATTAAAAGATTCAAATAAATATTTGGCCAAAGAAGAGGTACAGATGTTTATTTACATATGAAAAAAATGTTGCACATCATTATTTATTAGGGAAAACAAAATAAAACACAATGAGATATCAACTACTTATGCATGAGAAGGGCTAAAATTAAATACTGTCCATAGCAAGCACTGGCAAGGATGCAGAGCAACTGGACTCTCTTAATTGTTGTGAAAACGTAAAATGATGTGGTCATTTTGGAAAATCACTGGCAGTTTCTTAAAAAGTTAAACATACCCCTATCATTTGATGCGATCATTCTACTCTTAAATGTTTACACACGTTAATGAAAACACGTCCACACAAAGACTGGTATTAGCCAAAACATGGTAACATTCCAAAAGTCCATAAACAGGTAAATGGATAAACAGATTGCATATATTCATACAACAAAAGACTACTCAGTAATGAAATGAACTATTGATATAAACAACAGATATGAATTTCAAAATAAGTATGCTATGCGGAATCCAGACAAAACAGAGTGTATGTCATGTAAGTCCATTTATATAAAACCAAAAAACTGCAAATAAATCTATACCGACAAAAAGTAGACCAGCGCGGTTACCTTGGGGATAAGAGGGGCACCAGAGGAGGAAGGAATTTAAACAGTACACAAGGAAACTTTGAAGGAATGACAGGTATATGCATTATCTTGGTTGTGGTCATGGTTTCCCAAGTTCAAAACTCATCAAATTTTGTACTTTTTATATGTACAGCTTATTGTATATCAATTATACCTCAATAAATTTATTAAAATGCCTTTTTATTCCTGACTGGGAATGAAATTTTATATCTATAGGAATACACAAAATAATTTTGCCGAAGACAAGTACAGGTAGTGGGTGGCAGAATCTTAATGATTAAAATAGTTCTTCCCGCACATTTCAATGTACAGGATATTTTTTACCCACGTGAAGACTGCAGACTGTAATAATTAATGATCACCTTTAGAGCTAAAATGGCCTGTCAGTTCATTCCATATTTTGTCCTAACTTTTACGTATTTCCATTGATCTTTGATCATTTAGGACAAGCAATGTTATTGGTAACTGCTTTTGTTATTTGCAAAAGTAAGAAATAAAGAATTAAAACTAAGAACACTTTCCTTAACCCTCGGACTTGATCATTTTGACTCAGCATATAGTTAGGAGATGTATGGTTCCTCTATCTAGATCTTCAGTAATGGTTCCTCACTTCTGAACAAAAGATTAAAATAGATGACTAGATTAAATCTTCTCCCTCACCATGAAGCCAAAACAATCTGAAAAATCAAATATCTCAAATGAGAAAGTAAACAAGACTTTCTCATTGACTGCAGTGTTCACTGGCTAAAGGCAGTGACAAATTTCCAGCTTATACCCCACACACAAGCACACATACACACACACACGCACACACAAAAAACTATAGCTTGGAATTAGATAAAATGGTGGAGGGATTCGGTACATTGTGAAGCGAAGTGAGCTATAAAACGAGAAAGTGCCATCTGCTTGAAATTAGGAAAAGAAGGGACTGAATTAAAGGACAATGAGACAGGTCAAAAGGATAAAATAGAATATGTGGCATGGATAAAGTTCAAATAAATAAGAGTATAGAATTGAGAAGTGTAAGAATTCATAATATGTCTTATCTCCAATACTTTCATCTTCATTGACATTTTGGCATTATGGCTTCTAGAACATGAAGAAATCTACAGGAGCCATAGAAAATTAAGTTAAAAATATCCAAATATTTTAGATCACCTTATGTAATTTTATGCAAAAAATAAAAACCCTCGGTTATAATATATCTATGTCTTGAAGACAGGGTTGATGATTGTGTTTAGAAAACACCTGGAAGCCCACAATATTAGTGATATGTTGTTGTCAGGTGCCGTTGAGTCAGGTTCGACTCATAGCGACTCTGTGCACAACAGAACGAAACACTGCCCGGTCCTGCACCGTCCTCACAATCATTGTTATGCTTTAGCCCCTTGTTGCTGCCACCGTGTCAATCCAACTTGTTGAGGGTCTTCTCTTTTTTTCTGACCCTCCTCTTTACCAAGCACGATGTCCTTTTCCAGGGAGTGGTCCCTCCTGATAACACGTTCAAAGTATATGAGATGAAGTCTCTCTATCCTTGCTTCTGATGAGCATTCTGGCTGTACTTCTTCCGAGACAGATTGGTTCATTTGTTTGGGGGTCCACGGTACGTATTCAATATTCTTCATCAACACTATAGTTCAAAAGCATCAATTCTTCAGTCTTCCTTATTCATTGTACAGCTTTCATATGCATATGAGGTCATTGAAAACATCTTGGGTCAGGTGCACCTAAGTCCTTAAAGTGACATCTTTGCTCTTTAACATTTTAAAGAGGATTTTGCAGCAGATTTGCCCAATGCAATGTGTCATTTGATTTCTTGACTGCTGCTTCCATGGGAGTTGACTGTGGAGCCAAGTATAATGAAATCCTTTACAACTTTAATATGTTCGCCGTTTATCGTGATGTTGTTACTTGGTCCAGTTGTGAGGACTTTTGTTTTCTTTATGTTGAGGTGTAATCCATACTGAAGGCCGTGGTCTTGGATCTTCATCAGTAAGTGCTTCAATACCTATTCACTTTCAGCAAGCAAGGTTGTGTCATGAGTTGTTAATGAGTCTTCCTCCAATCCTGATGCCCTGTTCTTCTTCATATAGTCCATCTTCTCAGATCATTTGCCCAGCATACCATAAGTATGGTGAAAGGTACAACCCTGATGCACATCCTTCGTAACTTTAACCCACACAGTATCCCATTGTTCTGTTTGAACAACTGCCTGTTGGTCTAACTACAGGTTCCTCAGGAGCACAATTAAGCGTTTTGGAATTCCCATTCTTCACAGTGTTATCCATAATTTGTTATGATCCACACAGTGGAATGCCTTTGCATAGTCAATAAAGCACAGGTAAACGTCTTTCTGGTATTCTTAACTTTCAGACAAGATCCATGTGACATCAGCAATGATATCCCTCGTTCCACGTCCTCTTCTGAATCTGGCTTGAATTTCTGGCAGTTCCCTGTCGATGTACTGCTACAACAGCTTTTGAGTGATCTTCAGCAGAATTTTAATTGTATGTGATATTAACGATATTTTTCAATAATTTCCACATTCTGGTGGATCACCTTTCTTTGAAATTGGTACAAATATGGATCTCTTCCAATCAGTTGGCCAGGTAGTCATCTTCCAAATTTCTTGGCATAGATTTGGCATAGATAAGTGAGCACTTCCAGCACTGCATCCATTTATTGAAACATCTCAGTTGGTATTCCATCAATTCCTGTAGCCTTGTTTTTCGCCAATGCCTTCAGTGCAGCTTGGACCTCTTCCTTCAGTACCATGAGTTCTTGATCCTATGCTACCTCCTGAAATGGGTGAACGTCGACCAATTCTTTTTGCTACAGTGACTCTGTGTATTCCTTCCGTCTTCTTTTGATGGTTCCTGTGTCATTTAATATTTTCCCAGTAGAACCCTCCAATATTGCAACTCAAGCCTTGAATTTTCTCTTGAGTTCTTTCAGCTTGAGAAATGTCGAGCGTGTTCTTTCCTTTCAGTTTTCTATCTCAAGGTCTTTACACACATCATTATAATACTTTAGTTTGTCTTCTCGAGTCACCCTTTGAAATCCTCTGTTCTGTTCTTTGATTTCATCATTTCTTCTTTTTGCTTTAGCTACTCTATGCTCAAGAGAAACTTTCAGAGTCTCTTCTGACATCCATTTCGGTCTTTTCTTTCTTTCCTGTCTTTTTAATGACCTCTTGCTTTCTTCATGTATGATGTCCTTGATGTCATTCCACAACTCATCTGGTCCTCAGTCAATAGTGATAAATGCATCAAATCTATTCTTGAAATGGTCTCTAAATTCAGGTGGAATATACTCTAGGTAGTACTTTGGCTCTCATGGACTTGTTCTAATTTTCTTCAACTTCAGCTTCAACTTGCATATGAGCAATTGATAGTCTGTTCCACAGTCAGCCCCTGGCCTTGTTCTAACTGATGATATCATCTACATCGTCTCTTTCCACAGACATAGTCGATTTGATTCCTGTGTATTCCATCCGGCAAGGTCCACGTGTATAGTCGCAGTTCATGTTGTTGAAAAAAGGTATTTGCAGTGAAAAAGTTGCTGGTCTTGCAAAATTCTATCATGCAATCTCCAGCATCATTTCTATCACCAAGGCCATATTTTCCAACTACCGATCCTTCTTGGTTTCCAACTTTCGCATTCCAAGCACCAATAGCTATCAATGCATGCTGACTGCATGCTCAATCAATTTCAGACTGCAGCAGTTCATAAAAATCTTCAATTTCTTCATCTTTTGCCTTAGTGGTTAGTGCATAAATTTGAATAATAGTCATATTAATTAGTCTTCCTTGTAGGCATATGGATATTATCCTATCACTAACAGCATCGTACTTCAGGATAGATCTGGAAATGTTCTTTTTGACAATGAACTCGATGCCATTCCTCTTCAATTTGTCGTTCCCAGCATAGTAGACCACATGATTGTCTGAATCAAAATGGCCAACACCACTCCATTTCAGCTCACTAATGCCTAGGATATTGATGTTTACGTGTTCCATCTCATTTTCGAAGACTTCCAATTTTCCTAGATTCATACTTCTTACATTCCACATTCCTATTATTAATGGATGTTTGCAGCTGTTTCAGCTGTTTCTTCTCATTTTTAGTTGTGCCACAACAGCAAATGAAGGTCCCGAAAGCTTGACTCCATCTATGTTAAGGTCGACTCTACTCTGAGGAGGCAGCTCTTCCCCAGTCGTCTTTTGAGGGGCTCATCTTCTGGCACTGTATCAGACGAAGTTCCGCTGCTATTTATAAGGTTTTCACTGGCCAATTTTTTCAGAAGTAAACTGCCAGGTCCTTCTTCCTAGTCTGTCTTAGTCTGGAAGCTCTGCTGAAACCTGTACACCAAGGGTGACGGTGCTGGTGGCAAAGCTTCCAGTATCACAACAGCACGCAAGCCACCACGGTAGGACAAACTGACAGACACATGGTGGGACAGTAATATATAACCACCTACTGTGGGCCATCATAAGACTGTTCTACTCTTCCAACACTATCCTAAAGTGAAAGTAGGCAGATTCGATAACAAGAAAAGTACACTGACTAACAAGAGCAATGCTTCCAAATCTGAAGGAAAAATAACCTTGTGTAACTGTTCCTATTTCCCCTAAGTTCATTTCTGATTCATTACAAGAGCATTTAGGAGATCACTTTTAAGCCTACTGATGACTACTCCCTAGCCATTCCTGCGTAGCTGAAACATAATTTGGAGCATAAGGAACAAGTCCTTGGCTTGGTAGATCTAATTTCTCTTGAGAAAAGGGGAAGAGTTGTTAGTGAGTACCCCTGCCCTGAACCCCAAGGTCCTTCCACAAAAGTTCTTAGTCTCCTCTGGTATCCCGGGTTAGCAACTGATCACCCTAATAAGCTATATTGTGACTGCCTTCATGTGTTCCTCTCTCTGTATCATCCTAATGAGGAATTGGGTCAAACAAACTATCTTCTTAGATAACCTTCTTGTTGTTGCTGTGTGTCGAGTCAATTCCGACTCCTAGCAACCCTATAGGACTGAGTAGAATTGCCCCTTAGGGTTTCCTAGGCTGTAATCTTTATGGTAGAAGATTGCCAAGTCTTTTCTCCCACAGAATGGCTGGTGGGTTCGAACTGCCAACCTTTTAGCTAGCAGCCAATCATTTAGCCATTGCCCCACCAGGGCTCCTTCAGATAACCTTACCAAAAAAAAAAAAACCCTTTGCTGTCGAGTCGATTCCGATTCATAGCGACCCTATAGGACAGAGTAGAACTGCCCCATAGGGTATCCAAGGAGCAGCTGGTGGATTTGAACTGCCAACGTTTTGGTTAGCAGCCAAGCTCTTAACCACTGTACCACCAGGGCTCCTTAGATAACCTTAGACGGACATAAATCGAGCACAAAAATGTGAACCTTTCCAAAACGTTGCCTCATCTTCCTCTTGCAATGGAATGTAATAGAGGATAACTCCAACTCTAGAATTACTACTTACCAAAGGTAAAACAAATTTTCTAAAGGAAACTTGTATTCTGTAGCCATGGTTTTAATACTTCCCTATCCTTACTGCCATGGAGAAAACCAGACACTGCCTGGGTTTACATATCATTTACCCATTCCCAGCATCCAACACATGCACACATGTACACACACTCTCATATTTTAAGGTTTCTAAAACTTATGAATTAAACATTTTTAGAAGTGAAGTTCTTCATTTAAATGTGAATAATTCAAATTTGTTGCTCATTTAAGAAAATATTAACTAACGTTTACTGAGCACTGTTTATATGCTGAGCACAGTTCCAAATGCATCATCTGCCTTCTCTCATTTAAACCTCATGACAACCTTCTGAAGGAGACACTAATATCATCCTCTACAGAGGTGAAAATGAGGCACATGAGTTAAACAGCCTGCTCAGAATCAGACAAGCTGAAAAATGCTACAGTCTATGTTAAAACCCTGGCAATCTGATTCCAGAACCTAATTCTAATCACTAGAGAACAACACCTCTAAAGAAATAAGTCAGACTGACTAATGTATCCAAGAACCGTAAACACCTTAAGTATTCTTGATCCCTGTCAGATACTTTGACTTTCAAAACTCAAGGATAAAATCAAATGCCTCGAGATTGTTTTATCAAGCCAAGCTTGAATCCATGAGAGAGTGAATGAACCTCACAGTAGTGAGCATTGGCACTTCCCTGAGGAATGTGACCCACCTGGGATCCGGGGAGATCAGGCTTTACAAGGATTGTGGCAGCCCATCTCTCCAAGCTTCTGAGCTGTCTGGAGGCTTCTGCTTATGACCATGGCAACCCTCACCTTCCAGCTGTGCCACACCTGCTTTTGATCATGACAAGAACATTTTCAACCAGCCAGAACTGTATATTTCTGTAAATAGTGATTTCAGCAAAATGGTTCACCTCCAGGTTGTAGCCTAGCTTTTGAGGAGGGCAAATTTAAGCCATTCTTCAGAAATTAAAGAAGAGAGGAAGAAAAGAAGAGAGAAACACTTCCAAAATAATATAAATGGGATTTGATCTTATTTCTCTAAGGCTTTTTCAAATAAAGTTTAATCTGGACATACATGTTTTCATTCCACCGTTTGTCCAATCTGTGTTTATCAGTTCAAGACATTTACATTAAATCAGTGGCAAATTAAAGTGTGTTATTATTAAAGTAGGAGTCCCCGCGTGGGTCAGACAGCCAACATGCTCGGCTGGTAACCAAAAGGTTGGAGGTTCAAGTCTACCCAGAGGTACCTCAGAAGAAAGGCCTGGAGATCTACTTCTGAAAAATCAGTTATTGAAAACTCTATGGAACACAGTTCTACCATGAGTTGGAATCAACTTGAGGGCAACTGATACTGGTGTTAGTAAAGTTAAAAAAATAAAAAATAGTTCTTTTACATCTACCAAGGAAATGATTTGCAGATTTCAGTGAGCATGAGAATGGCTCAGGTGGCTGTTTATAAAGCAGATTCCAGGGTCTCTCCCCTTTCAAGATTACGATTCCTTATGCACCAAATGGAGCATACATAGTAACCAGTTTGGAATTTAGGATATCTTTCTTATGGTGATCTAAATTATAATAACTTTGTTCTCTTTTTAAGTTAACAGTTTTTCAGTATTATGAATTTCTCTCAATGTTTTCCTGTTATTGAATGCAATGTAGGATACACATACATGGGCACACACAGTAACAGACAATTTCTCAAAAGCCAGGGATGCCATTATGATGCCTCCCTCTGTTCCCACTTCAAGGAGATGCTTTCTGCACACCATCATGAATTCCTGTGGAACACTTAATAGCATTGTGAAGGGGTTCAAAGTAGCAGAAACTTGGGCCATGTGGCTGTGAAAGGCCTGCCCAGCAGCATTAGCACTGCCCCCGTATTGCGTACAAAAGAGGACACTGTGGGAGAAAATCAAAACCATACCCATTGCTGGCGAGTTGATTCCAACTCAAAGTGACCCTATAGAACACAGTAGAACTGTCACATAGGGTTTCTTGGATGTAATCTTTACGGAAGCAGACTGCCACATCTTTGTCTGCCACTGAGTGGCTGGCGGGCTCCAATCACCAACCTTCCTTCATTTAGCAGCCGAGCTCTTAACCACTGTGCCGTCAGGGTTCCTTAGCATGGGAGAACAGATTCTGAAATGTGGGTGTCTTCTCCATAAGGAGGAGCCCTGCTGGCACAGTGGTTAAGAGCTCAGGCTGCTAACCAAAAGATCAGAGGTTTGAATCCACCAGCTGCTCCTTGGAAACCCTATGGGGCAGTTCTACCCTGTCCTATAAGGTTGCTACGAGTCAGAATCGGTTCTACAGCAATGGGGTTTGGTCTTCCATAAGGAAGAGAGAGAGGAGAGTTAAGAGAGAACTAGAGGAGAAACATCCCACCTTTGCTTGAGTGAAACATTGAAGATAGGACAGGACAGCTTAGCAGTGAAGAGTATGGCCTACCAGATTATAAACTCTCTGACAGGAAGAAAAACATTAACATTTTTGCATATTTAAGCATTGAATACAGTACCTTGTGGGCGCTGAGTAAATATTAGTTGAATACATTAAATGATTTCTTTTTCAAAATCCATACACCACATATAACCCAGATGTCAGTTGTTCTTCTCAGCTACACAAACACAGAAGTTTTGGTATTCTGCCAACCTAGATCAAACAGCTTCATTGACTTCCTCAAGAAATCCTACCACACCAAGCACATAACAATTGTACTGTTTTACTGAAGACTGGGAAAATGAAGGTGGCCAAAGAGGAATCACACAGTAAACACTTCACTACAGGAAAAGTCTCCACTAGCCTATCTGTTTTTCCCAATTTCCACCTCCCTGTCTTAATCACTTGATCTTTCTCTGGTTCTTTCTTCACCAGCTCCTCTCCATTTCTTTCTGTCACACATATCCTCTATTGTATTGAAGAAAATTACTCAAACTTTAGTTTATAAAAAATCTGGGATGGGAAAGATCTTGTTTAAAATGCAAATTCTTGAATCCCATGCCCCCAGATTCTAATTTAGTAGCTCAGAAATGGAGATTAGAAATTTTCGTTAATAGTAAGTGCCCCTATGCATTGATTCTGAACGCACTTAGACCTGGGACTACATTTTGAGACACAGCAGTATTCTCCAGAAGGTATGTACGCAGGTCATCCTGCAGTTAACAGAACATCTGCTCCTGAGAAGGAAGTTTAAATCCATCTATTTTTTTTTTTTTTTTTTTTTTTTTGGAGCATGCCTTTTGACGTCTCTCCATGCACCCTATGCAGTTTATCAATGTAAAATATATCTGCAAAATTTTTCCCCAAATAATCACTTAGAAAAGAGAATTCAATTTACAATCAACTATGAAGGAGTCTCTAATATTTTTTTTATTTCAAATCACATAGTACTGTTTGAGGAAGACTCTTTAGCCTGAAACAACCTCAATCAATGTGAGTTTGTGATACTTACTGAGTCATCTGACATACAAAGAAAAGAAAGAGAAGAAGAAATTCTTCCTCTTCATAAAAAGAAGAGAAATTTCACAGATTTGATAATTATTCCTTGGATATGAACTCACGATAAGAAATAGCAAATGTTATTGTACACGAACCTTTTAAAGAGCACTTTAGAATGCAATAAATAAAACAGTTACATTGTAGACATCACCTACACTCAATGGATTGGGAAAAAAAAAACTTCCGTAACACTATGTGAGGAGCCCTGGTGGCGTAGTGGTTAAAAGCTCAGCTATTAACCGAAAGGCTGGCAGTTCCAATCCACCAGCTGCTCCTTGGAAACCCTATGGAGCAGTTCTACTCTGTCCTATAGGGTCACTATCAGCAGGAATCAACTCAACAGCAATGGGTTAATACTATGTAAGGTACACTTGTGACATGGGATGAATTTTTCTATGACAAAATCAAATACAAAAAAAAACAAAAAAACCTCAACTTGGGATTAAGATACCAAGATCTGGAAAATTGTTTTCAACAATTCAGAAGTGGGTCTAGTGATAATAAAGACAGAGATACTAACATAGAAAAGTGCATTTTTCTAATCAGTTCATGCAGAAAGGGCACGTTCTCTAATTCCCACAATGGTGCTACAAGACGCTCAGTCCTGAGAGCATATGGGATACATAAACACACATGCATACACATATATCTGTAATTAACAATAAATTCAATATTATAGATATGATTATACTCAATGTTGCCACATCCTTAAAAGGTTATTTGTTCCTATCAATAAAATTAATTGTTTTTGGAGCTTCTCATCAGGAAAATGAAAGAAAGGAGACCGTATATTGTATCTTCTCCATGAAGCCAATCTTGCTCATTGAAAGTACTCTTGTATCAGCTGCTAAGAAGATACACTTTATCCATATTCTTATAAGAACAATATAGGACAAACGAAATATACAAAGCATATGTAGAGCATTGTTGTTGTTATTAGCTGTCGTCGAGTTGGTTCCAACTCATAAAAAAACAAAACAAAACCCATCGCCATCAAGTCGATTCTGACTCATAGTGACCCTATAGGACAGAGTAGAACTGCCCCATAGGGTTTCCAAAGAGTGCCTGGTGGATTTGAACTGCCGACCTTTTGGTTAGCAGCCATAGCACTTAACCACTATGCCACTAGGGTTTCCTTCTGACTCACAGTGACCATATATACAACAGAACAAAACACTGCCCAGTCTTGCACCATCCTCATGATTGTTGTTATGCTTGAGTCCATTGTTGCAGCCACTGTGTCAATCCATCTCATTGAGGGTCTTCCTCTTTTTTACTTCCTTTTTTTTTTTTACTGACTGTCATGGATTGAATTATGTCCCCCAAAAAACGTGTGTATCAATTTGGCTGGGCCATGATTCCTGGTATTGCATGATTTTCCTGCTTCTATGATGTTAATGAGGGAGGATGGGTGGCAGTTGTGTTAGTAAAACAGGACTCAATCTACAAGATTGGACTGTGTCCTGAGGCAATCTCTTGAGATATAAAAGAGAGAAGTGAGCAGAGAGATGGGGTTGGGGGAGCACCTCAAACCATCATGAAAGCAGTGCCAGGAGCAGAGCGTGTCCTTTGGACCCAGGGTCCCTGCACGGAGAAGCTCCTAGTCTGGAACATTGATGAGAAAAGGCCAACAGAGAGAGAAAGCCTTCCCCTGGAGCTGATGCCCTGAATTTGGACTTTTAGCCTACTTTACTGTGAGGAAATAAACTTCTCTTTGTTAAAGCCATCCACCTGTGGTATTTCTGTTATAGCAGCACTAGATGACTAAGACACTGACCTTCTACTTTACCAAGCATAATGCCCTTCTCCAGGGACTCATGCTCCCTGATAACATGTCTAGAGTATGTGAGAGCAAGTCTCACACCATCCTTGCTTCTAAGGAGCATTCTGGCTGTACTTCTTCCAGAACAGATTTAGTCATTCTTTTGGCAGTCCATGGTATATGCAATATTGTTCGCCAACATCATAATTCAAACAAATCAATTCTTCTTTTGGTCTTCCTTATTCACTGCGCAGCTTTCACATGCATATGAGGCTATCAAAAACACAATGGTTTGGGTTAGGCTCATCTTAGTCCTTAAAGTGACATCTTCGCTTTTCAACACTTAAAGGGGTCTTTTGCAGCAGACTTGCCCAGTGCAATGCATTGTTTGATTTCTTGACTGCTGCTTCCACGAGTGTTGATTGTGGATCCAAGTAAAATAAACTCTTAGACAACTTCAATATTTTCTCTGCTTATCATGATGTTCCTTATTAGTCCAGTTGTGAGGATTTTTGTTTTGTTTTGTTTTATGTTGAGGTGTAATCCATACTGAAGGCTGTAGTCTTTATCTTCATCAGTAAGTGCTTCAAGTCCTCTTCACTTTCAGCAAGCAAAGTTGTGTCATCTGCCTATCACAGGTTGTTAATGAATCTTCCTCCAGATTCTGATGCCCCGTTTTTCTTCAGATAGTCCAGTTTCTCGGATTATTTGCTCAGCATACAGATTGAATAAGTATGATGAAAGGATACAACCTTGAAATACACCTTTTCTAAATTTAAACCACACAGTATCCCCTTCTTCTGTTTGAACAACTGCCTCTTGATCTATGTACAGGTTCTTCATGAGCACAATTAAGTGTTCTGGAATTCCCATTCTTCCCAACGTTATCCATAATTTGCTATGATCCACACAGTCAAATGTCTTTACATAGTCAATAAAACACTGGTATTCTGGTATTCTCTGCTTTCAGCCAAGACCCATCTGACATCAGCAATGATGTGCCTCGTTCCATGTCCTCTTCTGAATCTGGCTTAAGTTTCTGGCAGTTCCCCGTCAATGTACTGCTGCAACTGCTTTTGAATGATCTTCAGCAAAATTTTACTTGCCTGTGATATCAATGATTTTGTTGGATAATTTTCACATTCTGTTGGATCACCTTTCTTGGGAATAGGCATAAATATGGATCTCTTCCAGTCAGTTGGTCAGGTAGCTCTCTTCCAAATTTCTTGGCATAGATGAGTAAGCATTTCCAGCACTGCATCCCTTTGTTGAAATATCTCAGTTGGTATTCCATCAATTCCTGGAGCCTCGTTTTTCACCAATGCCTTCAGTGCAGCTTGGACCTCTTCTTCAGTACCATTGCTTCTTGATCATATGCTACCTCCTGAAATGACTGAACATCGACCAATTCTTTTTAGTACAGTGGCTCTGTGTATTCCTTCCATCTTCTTTTGATGCTTCCTGCGTCTTTCAGTATTTTGCCCATAAAAATCCTTCACTATTGCACCTCGAGGCTTGAATTTTTTCTTCAGTTCTTTCAGCTTGAGAAATGCTAAGCGTATCTTCCCTTTTGGTTGGTCTTTGCAAATGTCACTATAATAACTTTACTTTGTCTTTTTGAGCTACCCTTTGAAATTTTCTGCTCAGCTCTTTGACTTCATCTTTTCTTCCTTTTGCTTTAGCTACTTGGCATTCAAGAGCAACTCTCAGAGTCTCTTCTGACATCCATTTTGCTCCTCTTTTTCCTGTCTTTTTAATGACCTCTTGCTTTCTTCATGTGTGATGTCCTTGATGTCATTTCACAACTCCTCTGGTCTTCGGTCATTAGTGTTCAATGTGCCAAATCTATTCTTGAGATGCTCTCCAAATTCAGGTGGTATATACTCAAGGTTGTACTTTGGCTCTCATGGACTTGTTCTAATTTTCTTCAATTTCAACTTGACTTGCATATGAGCAATTGATAGTCTGTTCCACAGTTCGCCCCTGGTCTTGTTCTGACTGATGATACTGACTTTTCCATCATCTCTTTCCACAGATGTAGTCGATTTGATTCCTGTGTATTCCATCCAACGAGGAGTCCCTCGGGTCGGAAGGCATTCAGAAGATGACTGGGGAAGAGCCGCCTTCTCAAAGTAGAGTTGACCTTAATGACATGGATGGAGTCAAGCTTTCAAGACCTCCATTTGCCAATATGGCATGACTCAAAATGAGAAGAAACAGCTGCAAGCATCCATTAATAATAGGAACATCAAAAAGAACATTTCAAGATCTATCCTGAAGTACAACGCTGTCAGTGATAGGATAATATCCATACACCTACAAGGAAGACCAGTTAATACGACTATTATTCAAATTTACACACCAACCACTGAGGCCAAAGATGAAGAAATTGAAGATATTTTACCAACTACTGCAATCTAAAATTGATTGAACATGCAATCAGGATGCATTGATAATTACTGGTGATTGGAATGCGAAAATTGGAAACAAAGGATTAGTAGTTGGAAAATATGGCCTTGGTGATAGAAATGATGCCGGACATTGCATGATAGAATTTTGCAAGACCAACGACTTCTTCACTGCAAATACCTTTTTTCAACAACATAAACGGTGACTACATACATGGACCTCACCGGATGGAATACACAGGAATCAAATCAACTACATCTGTGGAAAGAGACAATGGAAAATGCAGAACATTGGTTTCTAATAATTGTTAATATTTAATTTGACCCAGTTTTTCTCAAATGCTTTGTGCATAGATAAATTATGAAGAGCGAAATTCCACTTAGGAATTTAGCTAATTTAATCTAATTTCTGTCTACACTACAAGAGGCAGTAGGGTGTAGTGTGTACTAACTTTTGCGCTAGATTACCTGTATTCAAATCTTGCCTCTGCTTTGTCTTAGCTGAGTAACTCTGTGCAAGTTACTTAACCTGTTAATTTCTTCATCAGTAAAAATGAGGATAGTTATAGTACTTCTTTCACAGAGTTTTCATTAGTATTAGATGAATTAAAAAGTGTCTGGCACTGGGGGGGGGCACTATATGAGTGTACATTAATATGCTTGCTTATATAGCACCATTAAAAATTGCTTTCAAATAGTCCACAGTAATATTATCTTTATTTCTACTACTGTCATACAAGTCAAAAATTCAGAGAAAATACTGTTGACTTTCTTTCACTCCTTTTCTGGAACTACAGGAAGAATTTCCTTTTTAAATCAAAAACTTCCTCCATTAGTTTTCTCTAACTAGAATTTGCCTCTGAAATGTCTTCAGATGCACTGACTTGGAAGAAATCTTCCCCTTCAGCATGAGTAATTCTTCCTTTAAAAAAAATACTTTGGGAATGATATATCTGCTAAGGGTCTAATCTCTAAAACATACAGAAAACTTCAACAACTCAACAACAAGAAGACAAACAACCCAATTAAAAAATGGGCAAAGGACATGAACAAACACTTCACCAAAGAGGACATTCAAGTGGTCAACAAACACATGAAAGATGCTCGTGATGATCTGCCATCAGATAGACACTAATCAAAACTACAATGAGATATCATCTCACCCTTGCAAAAATGGCACTGATCAAAAAAACAGAAAACAACAAATGCCGGTGAGGTTGCAGGGAGACTGGGACCCTGCTCCACTGCTGGTAGGATTATAAATTGGTTCAACCACTATAGAAAACTGTATGGTGCTTCCTCAAACAGCTAGAAATAGAAATGCCCTATGGTCCAACAATCCCACTCCTACGTATATATCCTAGAGAACTAAAACGACTGACATGAACAGATACAGAAGCCTTGGTAGCAGAGTGATTAAGAGCTCAGCTACTAACCAAAAGGTCAGCAGTTCAAATCTACCAGCCGCTCCTTGGAAACCCTATCTACTCTATCCCGTAGGGTCATTACGAGTCAAAATCAACTCGACAGCAATGAGTTATATTCACTGAAGCATTATTCACAATAGCAAAAAGACGGAAGCAACCTAAATGCCCATCAACAGATTGGATAAACAAACTGTGGTACATACACACAATGGAATACTATGCAGCTATAAAGAATAATGATGAGTTCTCAGAATATACTAAAATGTGGATGAATCTGGAGGACATTATGCTGAGTGAAATAAGTCAATCACAAAAGGACACATACTGTATGATCTCACTATTATAAAAAGATAAGAATAGCTATACATACAGAGAGCAACAATCTTTGGTGGCTACCAGGGTTGTAAGGGAGAGGGAGGGGGAATCACTTTCTGGATAGTAGACACTTGTCAGCTTGGGTGATGGGTGAGGCAATGCCAAATGAAGGTGAAGTCAGCACAATTTGACCAAGGTAAAAGATGACAATAAAAAGTACACAATAATAAGAGATGATTTTGGTAAAAGCCACAACATATACAATTTTGCAACAACAGAAATAACAACCAAAAAATATGTGTGTGGCTACATAGGTAGATACGTATGCTTTCATATATACAGATAAGCACATATGAATATCTGGGTGTGCATGTATAGGTGTTTCTGTAGGCAAATGTATATATGTTTGTGTGTGCTGTGGATATATGCATATATAAAATAAAGCACATAGGAGGCATAGTTATGGATACTTCCAAGACATAACCAAATACCTCATGAAATTGAGTCACTGGGTTTGACGGTTTAGGACCAGAGTCTTCTGGAGCAACTCGGTCAGTTGGCATAACATAGCTCATAAAGATAATGTTCTACATCCTAGCTTGGTGAGTAGTTTCTGGGACCTTAAAAGCATGCAAGTGGCCATCTAAGATACAACTATTGGTCTCTATACATCTGGAGCAAAAGAGAAAGAAGGAAATCAAAGACTCAAAGAGGAAACTAGTCTACAGGACTAATAGTCTACAATAACCATGGCCTCGCCTACACTGAGACCAGAAGAACAAGATGGTGCCCAGCTACTACTACCGACCACAGATGGTTCAGGATAGAATGGGAGAAAAATGTAGAACAAAACTCAAATTCCTGAAAAAAGACCAGACTTGCGGGACTGGTAGAGACTAGAGGAACCTCCAAGACTATCACACCAGTACACCCTTTAAACTTGGAACTCAAAGTCTATTTCCGGAGGTCACCTCTCAGCCAAAATACAGAGTGGCTCATAAAATAAATGTGCTCCTCTAAACAATCATCTAAATAAGACCTAACAGTAAATACCCTAGACCAAAGATGAGAAGGTAAGTGGAGACAAGGAAGCTAGATTAATGGAAACAGAGCAACCAGAATGAATATGAGAATGCGGACACATTGTGAAAAGTGTAGCCAATGTCACTGAATAATATATATAGAAATTGTTAAATGAGAACCTAATTTACTATGTAAATTTTCTCCAAAATCACAATATTTTTTAAAAAATAGAAGTTTTAAAAATTTACTGCAGCTTGCTTTATCAATTTATCATTTAAAAGGAAATAAGTAACTCCACCATATATCTTTTCAAGGTCCAAATTTTATTTTTGTATACAGAAAATAATACTAATAAAGTTACCCACTAAACACACATATCCAAATTTTTCACTTAAAAGATCACATTCCTATCTCCCAAAAATAACTCATTGTCTAGTATCTTGAATACCAACCTCTTCTGTTTTTGGTGGGTTTTTTTTTTTAATTTGTTTGTCTTTTCAAGTCTGCCTTTAATAAATACTTCAGTCTTCTCCATTTTAGGAAAATTAATTTTATTCTCATCTTCTACGTCTCTCTTTTTTTGCCCGAATTCTCAAATTATTTAAATACAATTTCTGAGCCACATATTACCTCTTTTAGAACCCCTCTATCACCCTCCTACCGATATAATGTTTTTTTTAGAAGTTTTCCAATGGCCTTTTAGCTAAAACCCACGCTCTGTTCTCCATTTTGGTTTCTATTGTTTATTAGTGACTCCTCCACCTTCTCCCTTGACAGGTACTAATCCTCCTCCTCCGCCCTTGGCAAGGACTACCAAAGCTTCATTCTAGCCCCTCCGCTCATCCCTCTATGCCTGCACCCTCACAGGATGATACATCATCCCAGCTTCAAACACCACCTCTATGCTCACTGACTCTCAAGTCTATGTACTATGAAAGCTCCAGGACCATCTCTTCACTTGAAAGTCAATCATCATCTCAAATCCCAAATGTTCACACTCCTTTCCAGTGAGTAAAAAAGTGTCACATTTACAGCAATATTTAAATTCCCTCATCAAAAGAATATCCTTTTGCTCTCCTGCTTCCATTGATACCACCATTCTCTTAGTCTCCTAGTCTCCAGACCTGGGAAAACCATCATCATCATCCACCAACAATTACGGAGAGGTTGGCATTGTTGACATGGCCCTGGGCCGAGATTTTTTGATACATTATCTCTATACTTTCCTTGCGTTGCCTATATCACATTGGTTGTCACCACATACTATTTTATCAGTTCTAGAGCTGGAAGAGAACTTGGGTAAGCCATTATGCCTCCATAACTAGAAGCATCTTGTGAATGAAGTTTTGGAGTTCTATTTATTTGGCAATAGTTTAATTATTTGGAAGAATCACCTATGAATTTTGAGCCATAGAGATCCATAGCATGTAAAGTGAAATCTCTAAATAAACATTTTTCCTCAGTGTAACTTATCTTGACTGAACCAGAGACAAAAAGGCTTGGAATTTAAGCAAAACTGCCCCTAAAGCTCCTTTGTACGCTTGTGCAGACAAAGCATCCAAATATCATTTTTGTGGGGAATTAACTATCCCGGAATGTGAAGGAACCTTGAAAACGTATCTTAATTACATCCCTAACTATATGGGGGTAAAGGGTAGAAGACAGAAGGCAGGAATTAAGTGGGTAGGAATTCAGATACACGCTGATGTGTTTTATAGACGGGGCCCTCTCTACTTCACAGCCTGAAAAGATGCCTTTTTCCTCTGAACTCCTGGAGAGTTTTGTGCTAGTAATTCTGTGAAAGCGCCTTTCTATTGTCTTGAATTACTGTTTAAATACAGTTGGATATAACCCTCTAGTGTTTTTTAACATGTCTAATAAAATAGAGCTTCTGCCATTAAAGAGTTTACAATATCAAGCTCCCTAGGGACAGAAGTCATGTTTTGCATCTTTGTTCTCCTATTAGCGTTAGGCTTCTGATGCATTGAGAATAAATCAGATGACCCACCACTTTCTGGGAGTGGCAAATGTTAATGATAAATCCAAGTAATCAATCCATTCATCCCTGAATCTCAACTCCTAATTTATTTTAGTCAGATAAAGAACAATCAGATTTTTAAAGATTCCTTAAAGGTGAAGGTTCAAAGCCTCTTCTGATCTTTACTATTCATTTGAAAGTTACCTCCACACTTGGCCTCACTTCACCCCACAACTCCCAGCACATCTAGGCCAAGTTTTCCCAAATTCCCCTAGGTCGGTGGTTCTCAGTTGAGGGTAATGCTGCCCCCCAGGGGACATTTGGCAGTGTCTGGAAACATTTTTGGTTTTCAAAAGTAGGGAGTGGGATCATTACAGGCTTCTTGTAGACAGAGACAGGGATGCTGCTAAACATCCTATATGCACAGGACAGCCCCCACAACAAAGAACTGTTCAGCTCAAAATGTCCTTAGTTGAGATTGAGAACCCCTGAAGTTACAACCCCCGGCCTAGCTGAATGTACTATCCTCCTCTTCTAAATGCTTAAACTACTTTATCTCCCCCTTCCTTACGAAAATCACTACCCTTTACCTCGCCATTTGATGGGCAGGAGCCATACCTTCATCACCTTTGGATCCCCCTACCCTCAGTACCATTCCTTATACTTCCTCCTGGACCCAAAGATTGCCAGCAGACCCCAGGACGGGAAAAACAGAAAGTGCAAACGGTTAAGCACTCAACTACTAGCCAAAAGGTTGGTGGTTCAAACCTACCCAGAGGCGTCTCGGAAGTAAGACTTGGTGAACTGCTTCTGAAAGGTCGTAGCCTTAAAAACTCTATGAAGCACAACTCCACTTTGCACAATATGGGGTCACCATGAGTCAGAAGTGATTAGACAGCAACTAACAACAACATTTCTTAAGTGCTTGTTATCTTCCAGATACCCTAAGTGCTTAAAAATGATTATCCCAATTAATCCTTCCACAACCCATCTGGTTATATTACAGACAGGAAGACTGAGGCCTAGAGAGGTTAAGTTAACTGCCCAAAGTCACACAGATAATAAATTTTAGACCCAGGATTCAGACACATACACTCTAAGTCCGACGCTCACCTTCTTTACCAATGAACTGCACCATTGGCACTCGACCGATGACTGGACCATAATCCTCAAGTATAGATCCCAGAATCTGAGCTAATAAGGTTAGGGCAAGGACACTTTCAAATAGAAGCAAACCAATGCTGGAAAGCAGGTTATCTTCCCAATATTTTAACCAAATTAACTGTCAAAACATAAAATTAGTTTCTGATTAGCTACACCTATCATATGCCTTCCATGTTCCAGAAATTAAGTGAACTTCTACATATACAAGGATGAATGAGACACAATCTTTGACCTTAAAGAACTCACAGTCTATTAGGAGAGATAGAGAAGAGATCCAACAATTACAATACAGTGAGGTTATTACTCTACTAGACATGTGAGCAAGTTGTTACAGGGAAATGAGTAGAAATAGAAAAGAAAAACCTACCTCTGCCTGGAGGGCTCTGGTGGTCCAGTGGTAGAATTCATGCCTCATGTGTGAGAGAAAACCAAAACCCATTGCCAACTCACAGCAACCCTATATGACAGAATACAACTGCCCCACAGGGTTTCCAAGGCTATAATCTTTATGGAAACAGACTGGCATATCTTTCTCCCACTGAGCTGGTGAGTTTTCACTGACCTTTCATTTAGTGGCCGAGACCTTAACCACTGCACCCACTGGGGCTCCTTCACATATGGAGACCCAGGTTCAGTTCCCTGACAATGCACCTCATGAGCAGCCATCCCTAACCACCTGCCCTGGTCTGTCAGTGGAGGTTTGTGTGTTGCTGTGATACAGAACAGGCTTCAGCAGAGCTTCCAGATTAAGATAAACTAGGAAGAAAGGCCTGGCAATCAACTTCCAAAAATCAGCCAAAGGAATCCCTATGGATCACAACAGTCTGATCCACAACAATCATGCCAATCATGGAGATGTGCAGGACCGGCCATCATTCTGTTCCATGGTGCATGGAGTCACCAAGAGTCAGCAGCTGACAACAACCTCTGCCTGAGAGGTAACCCTGCAACTAACCCAGTAGACCACATACAGGCAAAGGAAGTGGGAAGGCTATGCTAGCAATAGGAAAAACAAGAAACAGGCCTCTGGACACTCTTCAGGGAGCAACAAGTAACTCATCTGGCTAAATGAAAACCTGACTATAAGGCAGAAGCAAAGATCAACTTTAAAAGGAGCAACTTGTTTGTGAAGCTGATTGTAACCCTCAAAGCAATGATACGTCACAAAAGGGTTTTTAAGCAGGAGCGCTACAAGGTTAAATTTTCCCTTTTAAAAGGTCTCTGGAGCAGCAGAGCAGAATACATATTCAAAAAGGACAAGATTAAAACTAGGAAGCTGATTAGGAATTAACTGTAGCAATCCGGGCAAGAAATGATGACTGTCTGAACAAAGACGGTGGCAGCGGAGGTGGAGAGAAAGTTCCGTGCCAAAAAACGGGTACTCCTTACCCGAGTTATTTCCTCAAATTTACAACCCACTACACCTCACCATCAAAACAAAGTAGTTATATACCCTCATAAATATCTTGCTATTCAGTCAAACATTCAGCACTTCTGTAATTGTCCTTGGACTTTGTGACATATAAAGTCTAGACCTTACCTTCTAAAAATCCCAGGAAAGGCAGACTTTCACAAGAAGGGTTGAAGAATTTAACAGTGGGTAAGATTTAAAGTTTTCCAAAGAATAACGAGAAATCAGCAACAAACCCTAAATCCCCACATACACCTGACGTATGGTAGGCCTTCAATAACACTGGCTGAACGATCGATTGATTTAAGAACTTCTTCCTGGAAGGTCTCAATAATGTTCGACCTAAATCCTTCAGACTGTAGTGAGAATTTACTTGGTCTTGTTCTTCATACATTAAAAGTCACACAAATATTTATCTACCTTGATTTTAGCTTTTTCTAAGAAATTATTTTTTAACCCCAAATTAAGAATTTTCACTTCCAAAAGCTTATGCCTTAAGAAGAAAGTTGAATTTACTTCCAAGTCTAATGAAGCTAAATGCTTTCAAACATATCTGACAGAAATAAGTGCAGAAACACAGGAACTCTAAACTAGATATGACTGCATGGCACTCTTTCTGCCTCCAGTGGGTAAAACATATGAAAGAATCTGTTGAAACTGGTGAAACCCTTGCCTTCCTTCCCCAGGTCTAAGCATACATGTCACTTCCTTAGGGAGTCCTTTTGTGACAGTATTAGTTAGCCAGTGCTGCTGTAAGAGAAATTCCACCAGTGGGTGGCTTTGAAGAATAGAAATGTGTTTTCCCACAGTTCAGGGTGCAAGAAGTCTGAATTCAGGGTACTGGCTCTAGGGGAAGGTTCTCCTTCTGTCATTCCTAGGGGAAGGTCCTTGTCTTTTTTGGCTTCTGGAGCCCCAGCATTTCTCGGTTACTTGGTGATCTTCCAGTTGGTGCCTCCTCGTCTCTGTGTCTATGCTACTCCTTATAACTCAAAAGTGATTTAGTTCAGAACACACCCTACACTGATATGGCCTCATTAACGTAACGGAGAAAACCCCTCTCCCAATCGGGTTACATAGGGATCAGGACTCCACGTATTTTCGGGGGACACAATTCAATCCATAACGGTTAGGTACCCCTGCTGACTGCTCACCAGCACCCTGTACTTCTCTACCCTAAAACTTCTCATCTTTAGGAAAATGCCTATTTAACGACTACCCCTCTTTGCCCATTCAACCCATGTGATGGGTAAGATTGTGTGTCAATTTGGCTGGGCCATGATTCTCAGTGTTTTGGCAGTCATATAATGTTGTGTCACTTCCCTATTGGGATCTGATGTGTGATTGCCCCCATGACGGGATCTGCTGTTGAGTACCCAATCGGTTGAGGGGGAGTTTCCTAGGGCGTGCGGCCTGCATTGAGCGTAGACAGGCATTCTGGCAGGGCTCGGGGAGTTTCGCTCGTTCTGGACCCTGCAGCTTGCTGCTGTTCATCTGACCTCCAGTTCTTGGGACTTGAGCTAACAGCTTACCTGCTATTTTACCCGCCAGTCTTGGGATTCGTCAATCTTCACAGCCTGTGAGCAACAGCCCTGCTCTCTGACCTGCCGATCTTGGGTTTACCAGTCCCTTCAGCTACGTGAATCAGGAAAAACCTCTGTCGTGTCCCACAGACTTGGGATGTTACAGCCTCTACAACCGAGTGAGCCATTTCCTTGATATAAATCTATCTATATATATATATATATTTACACACTTTACTGGTTTTGCTTCTCTAGAGAACTCAGCCTAAGACAACCCATAAACTCCTGGAGGGTGGACTCATTAGTGGCCTTTTTCGTGACTACATTCCCAGTGCCAAGCACAGTGCCTGACATACAGGAACTGCTCAATAAATATTTGTCAGTATATGATGTGATCAGCTCATTCATCCAACCAGGCTATCCATTAGGGATTTGAAGAGGAAAAATAAACACGAATCTTTTCAACTGGGGAGGGAAGCTATGTTCTAAGGTGGGAGAAAGTCTCTCTCTTTCTGTACAGAGTTTTTCCACGGTTTGCATTTTGGTATTGTTTGTAATTGTTTCTTTCATAATATGAAGCTTTTTAATTAAAAATAAGAAGATTTTTAAATTGAATAATAAATAGGTTTCTTCTTCTATTGTACAGACCTCTGAGAGAGAAGGCACAGTTGGAAAACAGAAAGAACATTTGTTGATTCATAAATACCAAGAACTCTTTATTTCCTAACTATAATTAGACAATTGTTAAAAATATTTCTTTCTTGAAGTTATTTCTGTTTAAGAACTATCATGGAAGTTATTTCAATTCTCTAGTGTTCTTGAATTAGGTATTCATTTTGCATTACTAAGTAGAATAAGTGGAGGAAAAAATATTATATTAAACTGCATTGCCTCAATAAAAACCCACCCTAATACAGCTTGTCTGTAATAGTGATCAGAATTTCTCCACACCCCATCAGCATAGCATCAAGGGATATTTTTCTCCATTGAATCAAAAGTAGTTAAATATTTTATTAATATCTGATAACTAGGGTTTTATTTAACTGCTGTCTTTTCCTAACTAAATGTAAATTTATAATTCTATTACTATACACGTGGCACCCCCCTATCATGTGCTTTATTAAGATACTATTCTGTAAGAGTAGCAGTTTGGGCTGCAAGTAACAGAAGATCTGCTAAAAGTTCCTTGAAAAATAAATAAATTTTATTATTTCACTTAGCAAGATTCAAGGCTGAATAGTACTGTGATTCTTTTTATTCTTCCCCTCTTCTACCCTCATCAAGGTGCCTCTATTCACAGCCCCAAAATGACTCCAGGCACTACAGACCTCACGTCTTGAGTCATCAATGTCCAAAGTCCAAAAAACAGTAATTCCCTTCTGTGGGTCCCTTTTCTTGAGAGAGGAAGCCTTCTCAGAGTGCCCCAGCAGCCCCTCTCCACTCGTGCCCATTTCTAAGTCACTGGCAAAGGGAATGGAGTTGCTGGGCTGGCCTTTGACTTACCAGGATGACGTGCCCGCCTCCTCCCCTCAACAAACATCTGCCCAGGATTTGAACATCTTTAAGGCTCTGTTTGGGAGGAAGATGGGAGAGAATGGGAATTTAATAGTCAACCAGATGTATGTGCCCCCACATGTATTTCTTTTATGGATTTTCCCCTTTTAAGACACAGAATCACAATCATAATTACGGGTAGAGGGCCACCCTGCTTAGATGCTTATCTTCAGTGAGGCCTGGCAGCAAAATGGTTAAGCGATTAGCCACTAACTGAACAGTTGTCTCTTCAAACTCACCAACAGCTCCAAGGGAGAAAAGACCTGGAGATCTGGTCCCATAAAGATTACAGCCTAGGAAACCCTATGGGGCAGCTCTACTCTGTCCTATGAAGTTGCTGTGAGTCTGAGTCGACTTGTTGGCACACAACGACAACCAAGTCCAAAGATGACTTTTATTCATTAATTATTCAATGCATATAAAAAAGATTGTGGTTCTAGAATACCTGGTAAATACATGTACAGTCTCTGCCCTCATGGAGTTTACACTGTGGTAGGGGAGTCAGATAAAATGTTAGCTAATGAATAACACACACTCACACTGTGGGATAAGTGCTGTGAAAGACGCACAGCAAGTGTAGTCAAAGGATAACATGGGGAGGAAGCACGCAGATACAGTAGTTCATACTTCTCCAGGAGCAGACATTAAGCTGGTGGATGAATGCAGGTAAATGGAGAACAGGTACTCTGGACAGGAGGAAAATCACAAGCAAGTTTTGGGACAGGACAGAAACCATCACGTTTGAGAAAGGACTCTTCCTCCTGCACATCAGGAGACAAGAAAGCAAGGATGGTCCCAGATGCAGGTAAGTTACAGCAAGCTGAAAGATTCTCTTTGAATGGATTCTATTTCATTACTGAAACAAAAAAAAAAATAAGAGTGCTTTGCCTTAGTGTATTGCAGCTGACAGAGGCCCCAGACAAACCCATTACATTGAAAAGAGGGAGCTATCACAAAGCTCCCATGGTGGCCCCAGAACAAGAAGCACTGCAGGAAACCAGGGCAGCCCTGAGGACCTATGGGACCGGAAGGAGGAACTTAGCTGACATCAGGACTCCCACAGTCTAGCCTTCCCCCTGGGCATCAGCTTCTTTCTCTCAGCCTTTCTCCTTGTGAAGTGTGACTACTGCAGGCAGCTCTACAGGCAAAGCTTACAATCCCACAAAGGAGAGGAAACTGATAAATCCCCACTACTTCCAACAACAACAACAAATCCCAGCTTGGCACATGCATGAGTCATGCATGGCCAAGAGAATGGCGCACTGAACTGACAGAAGGGGCTGAGCAAAGACGAGGGTCACCACACTCGAGCTCTTCAAAAAACAACTCAAGTGTGGCTCAAAATAACTAAATGCACATACAGAAAAAAATCATTTACAACCAATTTATTCAAACAAACTACAAAAATCCTCCACAGATCCAGTACTGAAGTCCCAACGCTTCTCACAAGGAGGAATCCATAGAGCCTTAAGCCAGCTGCAGCTTGAAGAAAAGGTTTCCCATACCTACTTGGGACCTGTTTGTTCACTGTCCTGGTTCCATGGTACTAACTTACCTTAGGTTTCAGCTAATTCTATATTGCACACCAGGCCTTATTAGAGTTTTATCTCCTCTGTCGATCTGCAAATGCTCAAAAGTTCACACTTTGGTTTGTTTGTTTTTTAACTCTAGCTATTATTCCTCCTAACTGGCCATTCCACAAATCTGTGTAAAGGTGAAATAGGACAAAAAATACGTAAAATCATTGCAACGGTCAGCCCTGATCTTTGTTACAAATCATATAATCCACATGCAATTCTCTTAGGTTTGATTTAAAATGTTAACAGTTCTTCTAACAGAAAAAGACCATATGACTATAAAATTCCATTTCAATTCATCCAGCACCACCTGCAGAGTAATTATGAGATGTTGCAATTCAAAAACCAAGCAAGCATACCATCTCCTTTGAAGGGCAGGGGACAGAAGAGGTCAGATTCTTACCTGTTATGTTTTTCTCTTGCCCTGCCCCTGCTCATTGTATTATGCTTTTCGACAAGCATAGTTTTCAGAAAATTACAGTGTCTGGGGCTTCAATATTTCAACTGTATCCACAAATCTTGAAATCTAAAGGCTTAGTTTAATATACTTGTTGTTGTTGTTAGGTGCCATCGAGTTGGTTCTGACTCATAGCAACCCTACAGGACAGAGTAGAACTGCCCCATAGGAGCAACTGGTGGATTTGAACTGCTGACCTTTTGGTTAGCAGCTGAGCTCTTAACCACTGCACTACCAGGGCTCCATAATATATATATATATATATATATATATATATATGCAGTAAAATATTTTAATACCTTGATATATATATATTATATATGCATTAGGATCCAAAGCATTGTTTGGATGATTATTTTGTGCCTATTATCCCCCAAAATGATGTTAAAGTGAATTCATTAATTTTTAATCTGAAAACACTGCAATTAATTCAGAATGCGAAAGGTTAGTTTGGAAATAAGGTATGATACAAAGGAAATGGCAGGCACCCTGCTGTGCAGCAGACTGGCTCTGATGTATATACATATACATAGATACATGTATATATATCAAGGTATTAAAATATTTTATTATTTATCCTACTATGCTGCATGACTTTCTTTAAAAGTTAACAGAATTATTTACACAGGTGAAGAACTGTCAAACAAAACTTGAGCAATATAGGAAGCATGTAATTACATACCAGAATGCAGAAATAAGATTTCTCTCTAATTATTGCAATTTCACTATGTAACTCCTTCCACTCTCCATGAATGGTTACACTTTTGATTAAAAGAAGTACTTATTGTTTGTTCTCTATAGTACATTAAAAATGGGTCCCTACACCTTTAACTGTTAATTAGCTCGGTGTCTGGTTCAGAAACCACAGCCCTGTTCAGTGTGACCTCACTGGTGTGGCATCTGGGCAATTATCTTTGAGATAATGAGCCTTTTCATCCATAACAGAACAACCTCTCACTTGGACTGCAAAAGATCAGAGCCAATCTGCTGCACAGCAGGGTGTCTGCCATTCCCTTCGTATCATACCTTATTTCCAAACTAACCTTTCACATTCTGAATTAATTACAGTGTTTTCAGATTAAAAATTAATGAATTCACTTTAACATCATTTTGGGGGATAATAGGCACAAAAGATCATCCAAACAATGCTTTGGATCCTAAATGGGAAGGAAAACTCTATCCCTGACAGAATTTTTTGACACACGTCATAGCCTAGCCAGGGGACTTCACTGATCACGGCAAATAGCCACTCTATTCAACCGTGGGAAATAAAAACCATGAGGTCTGGGCAACTAGAAAAAAAAAAAAAATCAACTTATACATTCACTTCAAACCCAAATCCTGTTTTTAGTGAGTTGGGGGAAAAAAGCCTCAGAAAAGATTCAGTGGTGCAGTTTGGTAAATTCTCAGTTGGTATTTTAATATATTCTAATTTAAGTCAAAAATTAATTGGGAGGTCACCAAGTTTTCTACCAGGCTGTATATATAATTCCTAGCCTTTATCAACAACTCCTACCCTTTATTCATTTCCTGCCTTAAAATCTTGCCCCATCTTCAAACCCGTAATTTGAGTCTTCTCATGCAACATGAGATGAATAGGGAACCTCTTCCTCAAAGAATCAGGTACCCCTCAGAGATCTACTAGGACGACACTTCTTTATAAGGCTCTCTTCATGAGAGAGTTTAATACAGATAAATTTCATCTTCTTGTATTAAAACTCCTTCCTGCAATCTTGAAACGCTGCACCTATCAGTCCTACCCTCTCGCTCTTTTATGCGTGACTTAACTAACCAGATGGGAATTATGCCAAGAAATGTGATGTCAACCACTTGGTCACTGTTCCCTTTGTCTCCATGAAGTTTCTTTTGGTAGTGAGGAAACAGAAATCCACTCAAATTAGCTCAGTCACAAAGCAGGGATCTTTTAGAAGAGGGCTTAAGTGTTACCCAGTCACATAAAGGACTAGAACCGAGACCTGGAGAGTTATCAGGACACAAAGCATTTGCTTCCCCCTCACTCTCTTGCTCTCCCTCCTTTTTTTCTTTTTCTATCGACTAGTTTTTTTTTTTTTTTTCTTCAAGAGTGAATCTCACTGGACCACTTTGGACTGCTGTGGGCTACTAATCTAAGTTCCTTTTGCAAAGGAAAGAGAGTAACAGGTAATATCAACATAATCTTTGTGACCCATCACCAAGGAAAGGTTAAAAAAAAAAACCCACCACCATCGAGTCGATTCCGACTCACTGAGACCCTATAGGACAGAGTAGAACTGTCCCATGGGGTTTCCAAGGAGTGGCTGTTGGATTTGAACTGCCGACCTTTTGGTTGGTTGGCAGCATAGCCCTTAACCATTGTGGTACTAGGGCTCCAAAGTGGGGATTAATTCTTTGAGAATGGAGTTCCGGGTCTAGGCAATCAGACCAAGACACTGCACCTGGCTATGCATGTCACACGGCCCAGGACTGAAGTAAATCTCGGTTCCTGCACAACACTGGTGCACGGCCTAGCAGGTTCTGCATAAATTAGGAAAATTCAGGAGTGCCAGAAATCAAACAAGTGAAAAACAAAACCAGTTGCCACGGGGTCCAGACCAACTCATGGCAACCCCATTTGTTACAAAGTAGAACTTCTCCACAGGGTTTTCTTGACTGTAATCTTTATGGAAGCAGATCTCCAGGGCTTTCTTCCACGGTACCACTGGGTGGGTTTGAACCACACATACTTTAAATTAGTAGTCAAGCACAAACTGTGCCACTCAGGGACCTAACCAGTGGTGACAAATGACCATATATTTGGCCTCAACTAATACATCTTTCTATCACCTTTAAGGCTTTATGTCTCTTTTCTTCCACTATGCTAGAAAATATCTAGCACTGATGTTACCATTGGTGAGCTTTAAATCTCCTAAGGAAGGAACACATAAGAACAGAAAGAACATTTCTCGCTCCACATTGAAACAGGCATGTTGCTGTTAGTCTCCTAGACACTTGCACGGCATTAGGAAATACATTCAGCCGGAAGAACGATAATGCATCTTAAAAATCATATCTGGAAATCTGGTTGATTGCGTATCATAAAACTCATATAATTCCTCTGCCCTTTTAAGAAAACTTGTTCCTGTCATTAGCTAATCTAATCAGAGGATTCTGCTCACATTATAAGTTATTTATATGCTTATTTCATCATTGTAAAACATGTGCAGTAAAGTACACATTTAACATATAATAACTAGAAAATGTTAAGAGCTGATTAACCATTAAATGTAAAACAAGAGCTATGGACGATAAATTCTATTTTAATGCAGTAGATTTACAGACTTCATTCCGTTTCATTTCTTCTTTTCTAACAACAAACTCTTGCTCTCCTGCTATTTTTAAAGCCCACTGAGATGAATCTTGCAGGGGTTATAACCTGATATTTTATGGGACTTCTCTTTTGAGGGGGTCCAAGTGCAGGAATTAAATGCTTCGCTCACTTCCACGAAGCTACGCAGGGAAGGAAAATACACACTGAAGTCTACGAAATTCAAGGGATGCAGGGAATAGGACTGTTCTGTTTACAGGTGAAACCGGCCTCCTTCCACAAGTGATTTTAGATTTTGCAGAGCACCATTGAATCTATGCAATATCAAGCCAGATCAACCCTTGTTTTGTGATATTTCCACAGTGGGGAATCTGCCCATTCCCCCTCCTCTGCTCCCCTACCTTCTACACCTCCCTAAACTCTTCTACAACTTCCGAGTGAACACCAGGCTTTGAAATCACTACACTCATGAATAACTGCAGCGTGTAGGCCCCACGGCTATGGTGAAAGTCGGAGCGTGCAGACTTCACACTATGACGTTAATGCCTAGGTGAATAAATAATAAATACTGCGCTTAGATTTCCTGGCCTAGGCGCTCACTGGGAGTTCATAACTCATAAGTTCATAAGTGATGATTTATCCATTACTAGGCACTGAGGTGATGTTAGAATGCTGAATAAGCCATATTGACACCTTCCAGTCCTCTCCACCTCTAACTTGTGAAACCACAGCCTTCCGCCTAAGAGGTGTCTCTTGGCTCTGCCCCTCCTCAGGCCCCTCGGCCATCACTACCGTCCAGCCACCCTCATTCCCCACCAGAGCCACTGCAGCAGCTTCCCCGCTGATCTCCTTGTTTTCCACGGTTTGCTCTTTTCTCACGCCTACTTCATCCTCCAAACCACAACCGGAGTGAATTAAATCAAAACGGAATCAAATTTATGCTTTTGGTTTAATGTACTTGCAGGAGTAATCTCCTTGTTTAACATTCTTCAATGGCCTCCTGTTAAACTTAGGATAAAACCGGAAGTCCTTAAAATGGCGCACAGAGCCCAGCGAAGTGGGCCCTCACCTGCCTCAGCAGCGTCCTCAGCCTCCTCAGAAGCTCGTCCTCTGCTCACTGTGGTCCAGTCATGCGGGACCTCTTCTCACTCCCCAGGTTTCCCTTCTCCCCCCACTTTGAGGTCTTTGCACATGCTGCCTGCCGTGCTGAGAGCACACGGTCTACACCCTTCGTCCGCCTCAGACCTACTCGTCCTTCAGAGGCCAGCGTAAACGTCATTTCTCAGGTGACCACCCTCCCCTAACGCACCAACCCAACCACCCCGGGCTCTCGGACCATCTCAGGGCTGCCAACCTTACAGTCGTTTACTCTACAGAATTCATCCCAATAATTCAATTAATTGTGTAATTAATTGTTTCCTGTTTTCTAGAATAAAAACTCTCAGATTACAGGGACTGTCTATCTCTAGTGAAGACCCCAGTGCCCAGCATACTACATTACATATATATGCAATTAATGAAAATGTGCTAGACGAATACCTCTTGATTTCTTATTCAATGTGATTTCCTTATCCTTACCATAACTGATTAATAAGTGCACTTACTGTGCTCTAAAAAAATTCAAAGCAATTTTCATATATTATCGAATAGTTGACAGTGTGGGGTTTAGACAATGAGCTATACAGCCAAACTTCTTGAGTTCAAATCTTGTCTCTTTCATTTATTAACTGGATTAGTTTGGACAAGTTACCTTACTTCTTAGCTCCTAAATTTCTTCTTCTGAAAAATGGGTAGATGTTTAAAATATTTTAAATTACATATAAAAAAAGAAAGTATTCAGAGAGGTGTCGAACGTGTAGGAAATACTCATTATTTCAGTCAACATCATCCAGCTGTTGTCATTCTAATAACACAGAAGGAAAAACTGAATCTCCGAGCAGTTACATTACTTGCTTAATGTCACATGCAGAGCCCTCATGGTGTACAATTAAGCGCTCGCTGCTAAATGAAAGGTTGGCTATTTGAACCCACCCAACGGCCCTGGGGGAGAAAGATCTGACGATGGGCTCCAGTAAAGATCACAGCCTAGAAAACCCTCTGGGGGCAGTTCTACTCTGTCCCATAGGGTTGCTATGAGTCAAAATCGACTCCACAGCAACTAAAAACAACAACCGAGGTCACGTAGTTGGCAGACCAGGATCTGAATGTGAACCGAGGCAGTGGGATTACCACGTCAGTAAAGTGAACTATTACCCTAAATACTGTCTAACCTGAAAGCTGAACCTACTGGCCTATTAGACAGCTTGGGTCACTTTACCCAGTGGGTCACTCTGTGCTAAGTGATGACTAGCTGACGTCACCATATCCTCCTTCTTAAAACATGGAATGGGAAAAACTTATATAGTAGGTGGGGACAGAAGCCAAGAAAGACGAAGAAAGAACGCAGTATGCTTAACCCGAAAAGCAGCAGAAGCCGTGAGAAGGCAGAAGGCATAACAGAAATGAAAGGAGGGTGGAGCAAAGCTAGCTGAATAGTCAGAGATGCTGTAGAAGTTCTTGGAAGAAACAGATACTGCTGCTGGTCATCTGGATGCTGGGATGGCGCCATATCCTCATCTGTCGAGTCAATTACGACTCACAGTGACCCTATAGGACAGAGTAGAACTGCCCCATAGAGTTTTCAAGGAGCACCTGGTGGATTCGAACTGCCAACTTTTGGTTAACAGCCCTAGCTCTTAACCAATATGCCACCAGGGTTTCCACTGATCTGCTAATCCCTGGAAAATAATCCAATCCCTTTGAAGCTGCAGACACCATTTTCTGTTTCCTTACTTTTCTGAATACCTCTAAGAAAATAATCACTAATTAAAAACAATGCAGATCTCCGTTCCTTGTTATCTAGAAGAGCCAGCTGGTGCTCCGCAGTTGAGAACGCTCCCTTTTCCGACGTACCACCTAAAGTGCCATCACTGTATACACATTCAGGGAGCCCTGGTGGTGCAGTGGTTAAGTGCTTGGCTGCTAACCAAAAGTCAGTGGTTCAAACCCACCAGCCGCTCTGCAAGAGAAAGATGTGGCACTCTGCTTCTGTAAAGATTACAGACTAGGAAACCCTATGGGGCAGTTCTACTCTGTCCTATAGGGTCGCTATGAGTTGGAACCAACTCAGTGGCAGTGGGCATACACACGTTCTCGTCACTACACTGGCATTTCACTTGGGCAGACACACAGGTGGGCTGAGCTGCCGGGCTGTGATGACATTTTTTTTTTCCTCACTGAGCCAGAAAATCTTTGCCAGGAGGGTATCTCTGCATTTCCCTGAGTGTGATGTTAACAATGTGCAACACCGCTATAATAAAAACAGCAACCCTGAGCTACACTGTAACATACATTTAATAATGGGATGCAGTCTTAAAGAACGTAAATATTTGACACTGATTAAAATGAAAATATTCCCAGTTCTGAAAATTTCTTTACTTTTTGAGGGAAAAAAAAAAACTTATTTTACTCTTTTTGGTATTCTCTAGGCAATCACTATTTTAGGATTTCCTCTATCTACTATGTTACTTTCATAGTTATGAAGAAGGGTTGTTATTTTTTGTGTGTTTTAAACTAATCAAATAAGTAGTTAATTTATATTACTTGCCACCTGCAGGCATTTCATTACCACTTTGAAAAGGTGAGAAAATCAGTCATTAATATGCATAGATGCTTTCTGTAAGCAATTTAGAAGGGTATATAAAACAGGAACTCTTTCCAAATCTGCACCACTGCAAGGCTAAAAAATTATGTCGAAATTCAGCTATTTAACCTTCATAAATGAAGTGACCGGCATAGCTCACATTAAATGTTTGATTTAATTTACTTGCATAGGTAGCTCACTGAGAAGGCATTGAACTTTAATGTTAATGGTATCAGATCTATTCTACAGTGTATGTGCCTCCAACTGCTTCAGACAGCACTGCACGGACTAGTATGAAGTTCTCGTTTTAGTAAGATTCTTGGGCAGGAGGGAGACATTACCCTCAATTACTCCTGTGTAACAGCTTTATCAACTTCAGCTGCCTCCCACTTCAAGAACAGCGGGTCGGGAAGGCAGGGGGCAGGGCCCAGATCACAGCAGCTAACCTCTGAAAGCAGATCCAAGGAGAAACAAAAAACCTCTCAGAGCCAAGCATGAGTGTGGGTTTTTAATTGTTCCCAGGCCAGATACGCCTCATTTTTCCTCTTGATATTTGTACCTTCATCGTTTCACTGATCAGTAGCAACACCTTTAGTATGATCAGATTTTTTTGGTTTGTTCTTTGGGTTTATTTTTTAAAGGAAAGTAGTGATTACAAAAATACTAGAAGAAATCTCAGAGAGAGAAGACCTTTTTAATTACGATTTAAAAACACAGCTCATGAGTCACTTTAAAAATGCGTAAGTGCACCTACATACATAGCAAACATTTCTGCATGGCAACACTCACCAAGCAAAGTCAAACACGTGAAAAACTGGAGGCAAAATACGACCATGTCATAAAGAGTTTTGTTCTTAGCGCCATCCGTCAAGTCACTCCCCGACTCATGGCCACTTCATGCATGATGGGATCGGACCACCATAATCCATAGGTTTTCACTGGCTGATTTTCAAAATCAGATCACCAGGCCTTTCTTCCTAGTCTTAGTTTCAAAGCTCTGCCAAAACCAGTTCAGCATCACAGCCACACACAAACCACCACTGACAGACAAGTGGTGGTTGTGCTTGAGCTGCGCCGGCTGAGAATCTAGCCCAGGCCTCCTCCACGGAAGTTAAGAATTCTACCACTCAACCACCACTTCCCTCCAGAAAGAGCTTATCTCCCATTTCATATATAAAGAGCTTCTACAAATCAGTTTCAAAATTCTAATAACAAATAATGGCGAAGAATACAGATAGTTCACATTAAAGAAGTAAATATAAAATATGGCTCTAAATGTACAAAATAATGCCCAAGCTCACCATAACAGGAGAAATACAATGGCATCAAGTCACCAGTATTGATTTATCAGACTGAGAAAGATCCAAAGGTTTCATGAGATACTGTAGCTGATACAGTGACAGATACTCTCAGACAGTGCTGACGGGAGTAGAACTGGCAAAACTTCTATAGAAGAGATTTTGTTAATATCCAGCAAAATTACAAATACAGATGGTCCCCAACTTACAATGTATTCAAGTTACAACGAATTGCACTTAACGACAGTCCATTTTTGGGTTTTTTTGTACATCTTATCGTTAGTAATACATACTACATAAAATGTTGCAGCATGTAATTTGCTGATGTTATTATTCTCAGATGTTCCATTTTATGATTTACTGTTCAAAACACTGCTGTATAGCGTGTGTGTATGACCTGGTCTACTATGAAGTTGGTGTCAGTGTTGGGAGTTGTAATGGATAGAAAATTGGGCAATATTCAACTCCAACAACATCCAACAACTGAACCACACACGTACCCGACAGCCATTAGTTCTGCAACTTCATTGTTTCCACACTGATGCTGACTTCATTGTAAACCAGGTCTATACTCATTAACCCATTGCCGTGGAGTAGATTCTGACTCATAGCGACCCTACAGGACAGAGAAGAACTGCCCCATATGGTTTCCAAGGAGCTCCTGGTGGATTCGAACTGCAGACCTTTTGGATAACAGCCGTAGCTCTTACCCACTACACCACAGGGTTTCCAACCAGGTCTACAGTGTGATCTTATTCAGTGTTTCATACCATCAGAAGCATCAGCTGTTAATTTGAAGCTGAGTTGTTCAATTTCCCTAATCGTAACTCCTGCATTACTTATACTCCCAACAGTATGCCTAGCAAAAGAAGTCATGTCACTGAAAAGTCCTAATCAAAAAACAAAAACGGTGAGGAAGGCTGTAGACACGGGTATAAAGATGGAGATCATTAAGGCCTAGGATAATGGAAAGAAAGTCGGCAAAACAGCACGTGAGGAAGAACTCTCTCATTCAACAATCATTAAGGATAAGAATAGGATTTTGGAGGCAGTTACAGGTGCCACTGGTATAAAATCAATAATTTTATCAAAGAAGAGGCAAGGCACAATCTACAAGATGGAGAAGTTGTTGATGATTTGGATGGAAGACCATATCCAGGAGAGGATTCCTATGAGTTTACTGACGATTCAAACGAAAGCACGCAGGCTTTTTGCAAACCTGGAACAGCAAGGAGAAGATTACCACAATACGTAACGCCAGCAGGGGCTGGTTTCATTGCTTCAAATGCAGCGTTGGTTCACATAACGTGTGTGCAGCTGGAGAAGCGGGCTGCACTGGTGCTGAAGTTGCCAAAAAATTCATCAATGAGCCTGACAAGATAGTGCAAGATGAAGAATATCTGCCAAAAAAGAAAAAGAAAAAGACCATACAGACAACTTGCACTAATTTTCTGACAAAAAACACCATCCTCATTCCCAGGGATAATCCAGATGATCCAGAACCTTCCATAAATGGAGTTATTACCACAACTGACAAAATGCCAACGTCTTCCTACTCTTCTTCATCATCGGAGGAAATCTTTATGATTTGTGAATTTTTTATGCATGTATGTGTCAAAATATATCTGTAAGTTTATATGTAATGTTTCCAACCCCAAAAAACAAAGATCAGATTTATAAAGATACTGATAATAAAAGGCAATAGTAATGAAAACTAAAAAAAAATGAGGTCTTCAACTTATGTCAGAATGGACTTTGGAACCTAACTCCATTGTAATTCGGGGACTGTCTGTATCCATACCCAGAAATTTCACTTTTAGAAATCTATCCTATAGACGTACTCATACACTTAGGAAAAAACATACAGTGCAACATTTTTATAAGAGCAAAAGTGAGCAAACAACCTAAATATTCATGTATCAGGGACTGACTGAATAAGGAATATACATAAAAGGGAATACTATGCAGTCATTTAAAAAAGAATGAAGAACTTCTTTACATACTAAAATAGACTGAGCTTCAAGATACACTGTTAGGTTAACTAAAAAACAGTGTGTATAGTAATAGCATGTAAATATTTGTGTAAAATTAGAATAAAAAAGAATATTTGATAACAAAAAAGATACACAAAAATAAATAAAGGATATGCAAGAAACTAATAACATTGATTTCCTGCACTGTGGAGAATTATGTGACTAAGGCACAGAGGAAGAGGGAGAACCTCTGATGAATACCCATTGTAGTTTTGAGTTTCAAACCATATAATGTACCATCTGTTCAGAAAATAGTTTTAAACTTAAAAGAAAGAAGCAAGTCAATGAAGTTATTAGCTAAAATAAGGAATTTAGATTCTCTATGAATTTCACTTATAAAAGATCCCTTTAACTCCTATAACAATGGAACAAAGTTAATCAAAATTATTTTTTGGATAAAAACATTAGGAATGCCCTTCTGAAAAGCTAGAGTTGCTCATAAAAAAGACCCTTTCTGTGAAATTCTACATGCTTTCTCAGTTCTTCCCCCACGCCACGCCTCTTCTCCCCATATGGAATTAGATATCATTGGATATTTTTCTCTAAAAAAATATAGATAAGGACTTGCAGTCCTTGCCCAAAGTCTACATGGAATTAGCCAGGGCTACTCAACATCAAGGTGTTGGCCTTCTCAGTATGTAATTATTATTATTTCTCAAATAGAGGGGCTTTGTCTGACATATGTTCTGATACCAGGGTAGAATATTTTAAATGGGGCCTCTCAGAAAATTGGGAACATAAAACAAGAGAATTTTTTTAATAGGTAAGAGGCTTGATATGAAATTAACTCTTCTTAGCTTTTTCCTATTATCTCTAGGTGACTTTCATGGGATCTTTTTTTTTTTTTTTTCCTTTAATGGAAGCTCTTTGGCATTGGCTGTAGAAAAATATTCAGTTTTAACAGAAAGAAAGAGTCATGGATAGCTGAGAAAGGCTAAGCCATGGGGTAAATGGGATGAGCAGAAAGAGGCAGGAGCTGGCAGCAAAATCAAGTGTCAGTGAAGCAGGTGAATGACCATTTAATGACCTCTGAGCATGGTCCAGAGGCGCAGGGCATCTGGGATGGTGGGAAATGAGACATGAGCCTAATGATTACTAAAAAATTATCACTAAAACTGCTTACCTGGTTTAGAAACATGAAATTATCTCCAGCCCAACAGGACTGCAAGGAATATATATCATAATTGAAAATAGGTAGTTTTTAAAATACCACCTGTATAGCAATTGCAGGACAATCTGGGAGTCCATTCAGTAGAACATTAACACATTTAGCCTACACAAGAAAGGTGATTCCGATAAAAATAAAAACTCAGCCAGAAAGATAATTCTGTACATTTATATTTTTGTGGTCACAAAATATCCTCCCTCCGGCACAAAATCTCTTTCCTCGTAAACTCAAGCTGGGCACAATACGTTCCTTCTCCCTCTTTCTCCCCCTGTGGAAAAAACAGCACACTGCTTGACATTGCTTTGTTGTTGTGAACATCCCCTTCAACAAATCATTTTCTTCACTTGTCCAGTTACAGACAACATAAAAATGTCTGTCCTCCATGTTTCTTATTTCAACACTGGACTTGTCATGACTCTATCCTAAGTCACGGAAGCTGCTTGTCAGTTCCCATGACTTGAAGTTAATTTTCACTCAGCTTTCTCTTCTTTTTATTTCACATTTCTTATGGGTAATGGCCAGAGTGAAAATGATGGTAAAGGAGCTTTTCTCCTTCAGACCCCTGCCTACCCCACCGAAGATTTATAACACATTTTTCCTCCAGGAAATTTTATTATATCTCTCCTCCACTCAGCAATAAAAAAGACCATCATAAACCCGTATAGATATCCTCTTGTACCGTTTAGGGATAAGGTCCTTCTCTCATGGCACTATGTAGAACCGCTATGAGAATCAATGAAAAAATGAGGCATTTAGGTCCTAAGAAGGAACTCAGGAGCTTGCCGTCTGCATTTCACTCCACGGCCTCCAGAACAGGCTGAGAGATGCACGTACAGAGTCAGCGGCCTCTGCCACTCTGATTCCACCATGCCAACATGACAGAACACCGAGAAACCGCAGAACACTCGCTCTTCTTTCAGTGGGAAGAAAAAACATTTTACTAACCAGGAGACAAACTACGTCACTTTAAAATCACTGAATTAAAGGTATGAGTTTTTAATTGTTGTTTTCTGCAGAAGAGAAGCAGCAATGGAAATTTTAGGTAACTACCTCAAGCAGAAAATAAGTGAATGGAAAAGTTCTTGTTTCTGTTTCAGTGTATGTTATTTTGACCTCTCTTGAGGTCACCGTTTTTTTGTTTGGAACTTTCATTTTTGTTTTCCCTTTTTTTTGTAATCCTGTTTTTAAGGCTTTAAAATGGCTGGCTTGCAGTATTACTTGTAGATTTCCACAGGAACCAGGACTCACCTTGAAGTATAAGCTAACATCTTAACTGGCACACTGAAACACTGCAGGGGCCGCTATGTAGCACTGCCCAAGCCATTACTGGTGGGCTTTACAGGTGAATTTCAGAGCTCCCTGGATTAGTTGGAAATGTGTGTCTTGACGATGAAACCTCTTTCACTGCCAATGTCTCCTGCCTGTGTATACTTTATTTCTTAGGTCCTATGTGTTTCCGTCACTTTCTTTAAGAAAAAAGAAAAAAAGTCATCACAATTTAGACTCTAGGAAGTTACTTCCAATTCAGTTTATGCTACCCTTAAATCTAAACTCCAACCCTTTCGTAAAATCCAGAATAAAAATATCAGGCAGAGGTAATCTCTAAGACTAGCTCAACTATTAACAGCTTTTATAACTTCCTAATTAATTATAACATCCTCACCAAAGATCATTGATTTAAAAAATTTCTCTTTCATACTAATTGCTTTTTTAGGAATATCAGCATGTATTGATTTAGAGGAAAATATCTGTCTTGGTCATCTAGTGCTGCTATAACAGAAATACCACAAGTGGATGGCTTTAACAAAGAAAAGTTTATTCTCTCACAATCCAGGAGGCTGCAAGTCCAAATTCAGGGTGTCAGCTCCAGGAGAAGGCTTTCTCTCTCTGTCGGGTCTGGAGGAAGATCTTGTGATGCATCAGTCTTCCCTTGGTCTGGGAGCATCTCTGCACAAGAACCTCAGGTCCAAAGGGTGCGCTCTGCTCTTGGCACTGCTTTCTTGGTGGTATGAGGTCCCCCTGTCTCTCTGCTCGCTTCTCTCTTTTATATCTCAAAAGAGATTGGCTCAAGACACAATTCAATCTTGTAGATTGAGTCCTGCCTTATTAACATAACTGCCGCCTATCCTACCTCATTAACATCATAGAGGTAGGATTCACAACACATAGGGAAATCACATCAGATGACAAAATGGTGGACAATCACACAATACTGGAAATCATGGCCTACCCAAATTGATACACATATATTTGGGGGACACAATTCAACCCATGACAATATCCAAGGCCATTTTATTGAGGGAAGAGGGAAGCATGCTCCTTATATTGCTCTGATGCTATTTAAACCCACATTGTGCTATAGCATTTGACATGAGCCTCTTATCTCAATGGATCCTGTGCTGTTCGTATGGTAGCCACACGTGTCTATTGAGCAATGAAATGTGGCTAGTCCATAGATGTAGCAGATGTGCTTCAAATGTAAGGTTCCCATCAGATTTTAAAGACTTAGTCTGTGTTATGGATTGAATTCCACCCTGCCCTCCCCCCATCAAAAAAAAAAGAAGTGGAAGTCTTAAGTCCTATACCTGTAAATATAACCTTGTTTGAAACAGGGGTTTGTTTTTGTATGTTAATGAGAGCATACCAGAGTAGGGTGGGTCCTAAACCTAATCCCTTCTGAGTTGTGTCTTATAAAAAAAGCAGAATAGATACAGACAATAAAGGGGAAAAGACCATGTGAGAAACCATCTACAAGCCAAGGAACACCCTGGGCTACTGACAAGAAGGACTTTCCCCTGGAGTCAGTGACCTAATTCAGACTTCTAGACTCCAAAGCTGTAAGACAATAAACTTCTGTTCTTGAAAGCCACTCAGTTGTGCTATTTTTTCCTCTACAGAACTAGGTAACTAAGATAGTATGCATAATAGAATATAGAATGCAATCTATGTTGTCAATAATTTAAAATAAATTATATGTTGAAATGTTAATATTTTGGACATACTGGATTAAATAAAATATATTATTAAAATTATTTACACTGTTTTTTTTACTTTTTTAATATGGCTAAAAGAAAAATTTTAATTACATATTTGACTCACATTATACTTCTACTGAAGAGCACTGACAGAGACATTTTAATGGTATCATGGCAGGAGCTGGGGCTGTGTTCTTTACTACTATATCCAAAGGCCTGCTATATATTCTTAATACCCTCAGTCCCTCACATAATGTAAGTGCTCAATAAATATTTATTAAGTAAAGGAACTAATGAAAAGGATAAACAATTTCTTAGCTATCAAGTACATTTTCCCCAAGGAAATCAAAATGTTACATAAATGCACAGAAACAGGTAATTTGCACGTTTGAGGCTTAAAGGAAGAAGTACTAAGACAGACAAATTTGAAAAGTAAAGAAATTGTATGTAAGACAAAGAGTAAATATTGCCTGAAGTTGCAATACCAAAGGCAAAGAAGGGAGAGATATTTATAGGTGGCACAAAGGTTAAGCACTGCTCAGCTGCTAACCAAAAGGTTGGCAGTTTGAACCCACCCAGAAAGGCCACAGGAGAAAGACCTAGCAATCTGTTCCCATGAAGATTACAGCCTAGAAAACCTTACGGTGAAGTTCTACTCTGTCACATGGGGTTGCTATGAGTTGAAAATCAACTCGACGGCACCTAACAACAACAACAACGTATGTGATTAAAAAACATATTACATAGATGGTTTCAAAGGAAGGTAATAATGTAATTGAAAGACTGGCATAATTTGTATGAAACTTGAGTCCTTTATTTTGAGAACAATTTATGCAAAGACATGAGTTAAACCTGTTGCCATCAAGTCAATTCTGACCCATAGCGACCCTATAGGACAGAGTAGAACTGTCCCATAGGGTTTCCAAGGAACGACTGGTAGATTCAAACTGCTGACCTTTTGGTTAGCAGCCCAATGCTTAGCCACTGTACCACCAGGGCCCCAGGACTCTAATAAGTCTAATGAAATTTCTGAATTCTGAAAAATATGGTTTGAAAGGTACAATAATTTATTAGTGGCATCATAACAAAGCTGGCTATAAATACTACTAGGCAAAGTTTGCCTTTGTTTAGAACATTAACTAGACCCAAATATCTATCAGTGTTACCAGATATTAGAAATAAGTTGAAAACGAAATATTACACCAGGAAAATTCTAAATGTTGGAAAACAACCTAGGCAATTTGGAATATCTGTAAAACATTTAATAAGGGAGAAATCTCTGGAACTAGATTTGATTGTGAAGCAATAAAGACACTAAATATCAAGAGGGAATAATAATCTTATTCGCTAACATCAACATTGTGCTTAATATATGCCAGGCACTATCATAGTGTTTTACATGAATTAACTCACTTAATGTTCACAAGAGCGTCATGAAGTAAGGACTGTGATTATTCCATTTTACAGATAAGAAAAGTGAAATAAAAGATCAATTAACTTGGCCAAGATCACACAGCTAATAAGTGGCAGAGCTCAAATTCAAACTCAGGCAGTCTGGCCCCACGTGTTTGCTTCTAACCATCCTGCTATACATTTATGAGAACCTGTCATTTGATAGGTGGTTTAATAAATTACTTATTTAATCTTCACACAATCCTAAGAGGAGGACATATAATCATTATCAGTGTAATAAATTAGAAGACCAGGACTCCTAATTAAGTGACATTAGTCACTTGCCTAAAACAACCCATTGGTATCAGAATCAAAATTTGAATCCATGCTCATCTGACTCCAGACCTCCTTCCACGGTATGACACTATCACCTACAAGAACGAAGCGTCAGGATTGGAGGACGGCTTACTGACAACCTACGAAATGCAGATGACACAACTTTGCTTCCTGAAAGCGAAGAGGACTTGAAGCACTTAATTGATGAAGGTCAAAGACTACTTACATCCTTCATTACAGACTACACCTCAACATAAACAAAACAAAAATACAACTGGAGGAATAAGCAACATCATGATAAATGGAGAAAGTATTGAAGTTGTCAAGGACTTCATTTTACTTGGATCCACAATCAACACCCATGCAAGCAGCCAGTCAAGAAATCAAATGATGGACTGTATTGGGCAAATCTGCTCCAAAAGGCCTCTTTAAAGTGTTCAAAAGAAAATATGTTACCTTGAGGCCTAAGGTGTGCCTGACATGGTATTTTCAATCACCTCCTATGCATGTGCAAGCTGGACAATGAGTAAGGAAGACCAAAAAAGAATTGATGACTTTGAATTATGGCGTTGGTGAAGAATGCTGAATATACCATGGACTGCCAGAATAACAAACAAATCTGTCTTGGAAGAAGTACAATCTGAATGCTCCTTAGAAAGGAGGATGGCGAGACTTCATCTCACATACTTTGGACATGTTATCAGAAGGGATCAGTCCCTGGAGAAGGACATCAGGCTTAGTAAAGTACAGGGGCAGCGAAAAAGAGGAAGACCCTCAATGAGATGGACTGACACAGTGGCTGCAGCAATGGGCTCAAGCATAACAACGATTGTGAAGATGGCACAGGACTGGGCAGTTTTGTTCTGCCGTACACTGAGTTGCTATGAGTCGGAACTGACTCAACAGCACCTAACAACAACAACAAACATCACGCTAAATAAATATAGCCTGTAAATGACCTTGAAAAAACCTGTTGTCTCAAAACTCATATCAATTACCCAGTTTGATTAAGGCTGATTACTTAGATGATCTATACCAAGGATTCTGAAGCATATTCTCATGTGAAATAAAACAATGTCCAACCTAACAAAACTAGTATTTTCTTTTAAATTTATCATTCTTGTGAAATGGCACAGACCTGTGCTACAATATCCTGTACTCTGTTATTTACTGTTCTCATTTTCAAATCTTACAGTTCCTGCTGGAATAAGTAGAAAACAGCATACCCAAAGCAATGAACAGTACCAGGATAGGACGTCAGGACCGTGGAGAGATCCACCAAGTGCTGTCAGCCTCTTCCACAAAGGACTGCTGGATTATGCAGAAAGCATTTACAAGCTGCAAAGCTCTTCTCCCAACAAAGGAAATTTGCTATGTCCCTTGTAGTCTGATCCACAAATACATAATTAGTCCCAAAGGTCAGTGGACAGTTACAACAAGTAAATGCATGGCCACCTCGTTTTCTTTTCTTTAAGAAATCAAAGGAGGGGAAGCCCAGGAAGGCTTCCAGTTAAACCACCATGTTCATGTCAACTATGCTGAAGAATTAGAATGCAGGAAAGTTAAAACTGAAAAGTTATGCTTCCCCTAGTAACTATAACTTGGCATATTCTATATAAAGACATAAATATAACCGCAAATACAGCACAGAAAATACTATCATGTGTGCAAGCAACAAATAACGGTAGCTGGGAGGATCATAACTTTGACTTTCCTGACTATTATGGGTTTAAATTCTCAGCCACAATGTTGCATTAATATATTCAAGCTTTTTAACCAATCTTGACTTAATTTTTGCCTACTTCAATGCTATCATCCTGTGGGTTTTCTTGGCACTTTTTAGGCTAATACAGTGACCTTGGAACACTGACCTTCCAAATCTGACTCTGGTTCAAGATAACTTTGAAGAAAAAAAGAGAGAGAGAGGAGTGAGTTATTTTTTCTTG
Organism: Dugong dugon; assembly: GCA_030035585.1. Classification (NCBI taxonomy): domain Eukaryota; kingdom Metazoa; phylum Chordata; class Mammalia; order Sirenia; family Dugongidae; genus Dugong; species Dugong dugon. The sequence continues at coordinate 191,079,661 of CM057463.1, read as the reverse complement.
GCCCTTTTTAAACAAAGGAAGGAAAGGAAGGGCAAAGCTTTCAGCTGTGCATGATGGTTAAACAGTGGGGGAATGCAGAAACTGCTACATAAAACAAGTCACGCTTTGGGCCAGAAAAAAAAGGTGAAGCAATCGTTTAAACCTGCACACTGCTGTTTTTTATTTAATGCTGAGGGGTGTTTACAATGCTGTGGTTCCTGGAGAAAGGTTAATCCAGAGGAGTAAAAAGAGTTGCACTATATGAGACTATTTCACACCAGCTCTCTGCAGTGAATATTTTAGGAACCACTGTGAATCCATGTCAGCAGTGCAACCATCAAATGAAACAGGAAAGAAAGCAAATATTACCCTAAAGAATGAATTTTGATTTAAAGTAAAGGCAGGGGCATTTTCATTGCCCTTGGCTGTAGTGGTGACAGGGTAGAAAACAGTTTTCATCAGAGTAAAGTGCTCGTTTTGAGCTCCTGACCTCCCCATCCTGTTTGCCAACTTGTGAGGTGAGGAGGAGTAAAAAATCCCACCCGTTCTCCTTCCAGCTTTCATTTCATTTCTTTCCCCCCCGTGAGTTGCCAAACTACAGTAGCAGTTCTCTCTTACCTTGCCTCTGCATCAAGCTATGTCAAAAACTATTCAGTACTCTAAGCAGCTCCACCAGGGCACATGTTCCTGTCTTATTTCCTTCCCTGCAAAGTATCTGTATTGATCTTTCCAAAGCCTTGGGGTCAAATGAAAATAGCAGGAGAGGCATTCTGTAGGGGAAAAATGCAGATTTGTACTGTCTCTTCCATTTTTTCATTGCTTTCCAGAATATCAGTGCAGACAGTACAATATCAGAGACTCAACCTTAGTTTCTTTCTTCCTTTTTCCCCAAGGCTATGTTAATAGCAACTATTCGTGTTCTTGCCTCTAGAACTTCAGAACCAATCAGCGTCATTGTTTTAACTTTTCCTTTGAAAGAACCACTGCCCAACCCATAAACAAAATACAAATTTCCTCTACCTTGTTTCTGGGAATAATTACTTCAGCAATTCATATTTGTTTGGGCCTAATTTTTTGTGCCCAATTAACATTCTTCATAATTTTAAACTCAGTTTTAAAAATTAACTGAATATTTTTAGAGATGACAAAAAAAATGTAATAAGACATGTTCAATATAACATATTACCCCTGATGGTGATGTACAGTGTAAGAAGCATATTTTTCTAAACTATGAATTTATATTCATGATTATTTTCAAGACCAATTTTATTATAAAAAGATTCTGAATATCTCTATCATACCCCAATGCCCAAAACTCAGAGGAAAAAAAAAAAAGCCTCTAAACATATTTAATAATTGACAAATTACCTGAATGACAAATTTATAAAATCTTTCACTTACGAAGTTTTATATTGTAGGATATTTTCAAATAATATTACCAATAATTTACCAAGCCTTACTATGTGCCAATAAGGAGCCCTCCCTGATGGCACGGTGGTTAAGCATTCGGCTGCTAATCAAAAAGTGTGGTTCAGACCAACCAGCCACTCTGCAGGAGAAAGATGTAGCTACCAGTCTGCTTCCATAAAGATTCAGCCTTGGAAATCCTATGAGGCAGTTCTACTCTGTCATATAGGGTTGCTATGAGTCAGAATCAACTCAACAGCAATGGGTAATACGTGCCAAACCCTCTAGTGAACACTACCCTATTTTTATGTGTTATGGATTGAATTGTGAGCCTCCATAAATGGGTGTCAACTTTGCTAGGCCATGATTCCCAGTATTGTGTGGTTGTTCTCCATTTTGTGAGCTGATGTAATTATCCATGTGTTGTAAATCCTAACCTCTATGATGTTAATGAGGCAGGATTAGAGGCAATTATGTTAATGAGGCAGGACTCAATCTACAGGATTAGGTTGTATCTTGAGTCAATCTCTTTTGAGATATAAAAGAGAGAAGCCAGTAGAGAGATATGGGGACTTCATATCACCAAGAAAGAGGAGCCAGGAGCAGAGCCTGTCCTTTGGAGCCGGGGTCCCTGAACTGAGAAACTCCTAGACCAGGGTAAGATTAATGACAAGGACCCTCCCCCAGAGCCAATAGAAAGAGAAAGCTTTTCCCTGGAGCTGGTGCCCTGAATTCAGACTTCTAGCCTCCTAAGCTGTGAGAGAATAAAGTTCTGTTTGTTAAAGCCATCCTTTTGTGGTATTTCTGTTATAGCAGCATTAGACAACTAGGACACTACATAAATAATGCACACCATCTACATCTGTTTGCCAACCATGCCCTCCCACAAGAGGTATTTTTGTTAACACACTATGCTAATTTTTTTTTACAGCAACATTTAAAAAAATTGGCATAGTGGTATTTATGAAAATACTTAGCCGGGGGGAGGGCACAGTTGGCAAACAAAGTTAGAAGGCATGCATTATTTGCACAAAAATATTGTGTTTATATATATATATTATTTCATTTAATTCTTAGAACAACATTTTTAGATAGACTTTATCATTACACCAATTTTAAATATGAGAATACTGAAGCAAAGAGCATTACAAGTAAGTGTGAGTTAGTATTCAAATCCAGATGTCTGCAGTGAGCCACTGTGGCATAACATGCATCTGTACTTTAATCTCATCTTCCCTACATTCTTATAAAACAGTTAGGAGAGCATTCTTGACAGATGTGCAAACTATAGAAAGAGAGGGAGTGGCTTATAAAAGGTCATCCACATAGTGTGGATGAGGACTAATATCCAGGTACATGATTCTTATAAGTGTACTGGACTTTTAAACATTCTATATGTTTTAGCTATGCATAGTAAAAAAATGTTCTTTCAATTAAGACTATGAATTGATATTTGATATTCAACTTTGTAAGTTAACAACAACAAAAAGGCAAATTAAAATAAGCTACCAGTCATTTTCAAATAATAGTAATCAATGTTTAGGGAATATGGTGAAATTGGCATTCCCTTATACTGCCAACTTTCTTGGAAGGTGGCTGTAATCTGCAGTAGTATCTTTAAAATTTTGACATTATTTAACCAATAAACCAATTTCTAGAAATCTTTCCAAATAAAATAATCTGAGATGCAGACCAAGATTTATTCATAAAGTTGTTCATATCAGAATGATTTAAAATAACAACAAAAATCAGGCATATACTAAATGTTCAATATTAGGAAACTAAATAAATTATTGTGAATTCATACTGTGAAATATTATGCAACCAATAAAAATGATGTTTTTTTAATCACTCATATTAGTGCTTATATTCAAAACTGCATAAACAATATGATTCCAATTCTGTAATATATAAAATATGTTTATATGTGTGTATATATATATAAATTACAAATGTAAATACATGCAGCAAAAAAAACCCTGAAATGCAATATATCCTAGTACTAACAGTGTTTCTCAATAGGCTGATAGGTGATAATCTTTTCTCCATACTTTTCTTAATATTCCAAATGTCTCCCAATAAACATATACTATTTTTTTAGTTTTTAAAAAAAAAAAAAAAAAGTTTACTATTTAAAACAAAGAAAACTCTAACTCAGAAAACAGGGTTGTTCATGAATTATCAATATTTTGAATTATTTGTGTTTCTGAAAAATGTAATTTTTGTTTTTCAAAAATTAGACTAAGCCTCTCTCATAAGTCACATTAAAGATCAAAAAATGATTTCAACCAGCATTTCAAAGCATGATCTGTCCAACTTTGCATGCCTTGTTGTTGTTTGTAAATCAGTATTTCTAAAGTAGTTAAAAGGAGTCCCTGGGTGGCACAAATGTTTAGACTACTGTGGTTCCAACCCACCCAGAGGCACCACAATAGACAGGCCTGGGGATCTGCTTCCGAAAACCCTATGGAGCTATTCTAGCCTGCACACGTGCAGTCATCATGAGTCAGAATCAACTCAACAACAAAGTAGTTGAAAAGAGTTTATATTTTTCCCAAAAAAGATAAAGATTTCCTTGTATTGTTATTTTTTGTATTTATTTATTTTCTTTCCTTTCCACATACTCCATATCCTACATCCCTTGTAATATAAAGGTAAACTTCAGACTAATTTATGTTCTTATCATAAATCTAAATTAATAGAATCTAAACAAATTATCTAATACTTATTTTTATAACATATTCCTAATTACCTTAAAAAATTCACCTTTACAGATGTAATATATTTTCTACCTATTCAAATAAATTTTAGTGAAAATAATGTTTTGAAGGTTGATATTTAGAAATAATTTAACAATCTGCAATGAAGAGATTCAAAAATTAAGATTTTTGGTATTCTATACAGAATAGTCTGTGTATATTTTAAGGATGTACAGTATGATCAGAATATCAAAATTAACTTTAATTTTCTTCAGAAACTTTTCTCTTTTTTCACTTTAATGAGACATGATGAATTTTGAATATTAACAACAGATGTTATCATTATAGTTTTTTTTCCCATATGGCAAATACATTGAAAAATATACCAATCAAGAATCCCCAACACCAACAGAAAAAAAAACCCACAGCCACCAGAAGAAAGGAAATAATACAGATCAGAGCAGAAATAAACGAAATAGAGAATAGAAAAACAATAGAAAGAATCAACAAAACCAAAAGTTGGTTCTTTGAAAGAATCAACAAAATCAACAAACCACTGGCTGGACTGACAAAAGAAAAACAGGAGAGGATGCAAATAACCCAAATAAGAAATGAAATGGGCAACATTACAACAGACCCAACTGAAATAAAAAGGATCATAACAATATTATGAAAAACGATACTCCAACAAATTTGAAAACCTAGAGGAAATGGATAAATTTCTAGAAACACACGGCCTACCCAAATTACAACAAAGTGATGTTGAAAATCTGAACAGACCCATAACAAGAGAAGAGATTGAAAAGGTAATAAAAAAAACTCCCAACCAAAAAAAGCCCTGGCCCAGATCGCTTCACTGGAGAATTCTACAAAACATTCACAGAAGAGCTTGTACCAGTACTACTAAAACTATTTCAGAACACAGAAAAGTAAGCAACACTTCTGAATTCATTCTATGAAGCCAGCATAACCCTGATACCAAAACAAGGCAAAGATGCCACAAAAAAAGAAAATTACAGACCAAGATCTCTCATGAATATAGATGCAAAAATTCTCATCAAAATTCTAGCAAAAAGAATTCAGCATCATATCAAAAAAATAATACACCACAACCAAGTAGGACTCATACCAGCTATGCAAGGATGGTTCAACATTAGAAAATCAATCAATGTAATCCACCACATAAATAAGAGGAAAGAAAAGAATCACGTGATCATCTCAATTGATGCAGAAAAGGCATTCAACAAAGTCCAACACCCATTCCTGATAAAAACTCTCAATAAAATAGGTATAAAAGAGAAATTTGTCAACATAATAAAGGGCATCTATGCAAAACCAAAAGCCAACATCATTCTTAATGGAGAGAGGCTGAAAACATTTCCCTTGAGAACAGGAAGAAGACGAGGATGCCCTTTATCACCACTCCTATTTAACATTGTGCTGGAAGTTCTAGCTAGAGTAATAAGGCAAGAAAAAGAAACAAAGGGCATCCAAATTGGTAATGAAGAAGATAAACTGTCCCTGTTTGCAGATGATATGATACTATATGTAGAAAACCCTAAAGACTCCACGAGAAATCTACTGGAACTAAGAAAAAGAGTCAACAGAGCAGCAGGATACAAGATAAACATTCAAAAATCAGTTGGATTCCTATGCACCAATAAGCACAACGATGAAAAGGAAATCAGGAAAACAATACCATTTATAATAGCCTCTAAAAAAATAAAATACTTAGGAATAAATCTAACCAGGGATGTAAAATACCTATACAAAGAAAACTAAAAAACATTATTGCAAGAAACCCAAAGGGATCTACATAAATGGAAAAACATCCCATGCTCATGGATAGGTAGACTCAACATTGTGAAAATGACGATTCTACCCAAAGCAATTTACAAACACAATGCAATCCTGATCCAGATACCAACAACATTCTTTAAAGAGATGGAAAAACTAATCATTAACTTTATATGGAAAGGGAAGAAGCCCCAAATAAGTAAAGCACTACTGAAGAAGAAGAATAAAGTAGGAGGACTCACACTACCTGGCCTCAGAACCTACTACACAGCTATGGTAGTCAGAACAGCCTGGTACTGGTAGAATGACAGATACATTGATGGTACAGGATTGAGAACCCAGATGCAAATCCATCCACCCACGGTCACCTGATCTTCGACAAGGGCCCAAAGTCCATCAGATGGGGAAAAGACAGTCTTTAACAAATGGTGCTGGCAAAACTGGATATCCATCTGCAAAAAAATGAAACAGGACCCATACCTCCCACCATATACAAAAACTAATTCAAAATGGATCAAAGACCTAAATATAAAGCCAAAAACTATAACGTTCATAGAAGAAAAAATAGGACCAATGCTACAGGCCCTAATACACGGCATTAACAGGATACAAACCATAACCATCAACACACAAACCCCAGAAGATAAGCTAGATAACTGGGATCTTCTAAAAATCAAACACCTATGCTCTTCAGAAGACTTCACCAAAAGAGTAAAAAGAGAACCTACAGACTGGGAAAAAATTTTTGGACAGTACAAGTCAGACAAAGGTCTAATCTCCATATCTACAAGAAAATCCAACACCTCTACAACAAAAAGACAAATAATCCTATTAAAAAATAGGCAAAGGAAATGAATAGACACTTCACCAAAGAAGACATTCAAGTGGCCAGCAGACACATGAGGAAATGCTCGCATTCACTAGCCATTAGAGAAATGCAAATTAAAACCACAATGAGATACCATCTCACCCCCGGTGTTACTGGCACAAATCAAAAACACTGGAAATAACAAATGTTGGAGGGGCTGCTGGGAGATGGGAACTCTCATGCACTGCTGGTGGGAATGCAAAATGATACAACCATTTTGGAAAATGATATGGTGCTTCCTTAGAAAGACAGAAATAGAAATGCCATACGATCCAGCAATCCCACTCCTAGGAATATATCCTAGAGAGATAAGAGTCGTCACTCGAATAGACATATGCACGCCTATGTTCATGGCAGCACTGTTTACAATAGCAAAAAAATGGAAACATCCTAGATGCCCATCCACAGATGAATGGATAAACAAACTATGGTACATACACACAGTGGAGTACTACACAACGAGAAAGAACAATGATGAATCTGTGAAGCGTCTCATAACATGGATGAAACTGGAGGACATTATTCTGAGTGAAATAAGTCAATCACAAAAGGACAAATATTGTATGAGACCTCTATTGTAAAAACTCATGAAAAAGTTTACACACAAAAAGTAACAATCTTTGTTGGTTATCAGGGATGGGAGGGGTGGGGAGGAAATACTAAATAGACAATAGATAAGTGGTATCTTTGGTGAAGGGTGAGACAGTACACAATACTGGGGAAGCCAGCACAACTTGTACAAGGAAAGGTCATGGTAGCTCCATAGACACATCCAAACTCCCTGGGGGACTGAATTGCTGGGCGGAGGGCTGTGGGGACCATGGTCTCGAGGAACATCTGGCTCAACTGGCATAGCACAGTTTATAAAGACAATGTTCTACATTCTACCTTGGTGAGTAGCGTCTGGGTTCTTAAAAGCCTGTAAGCAGCCATCTAAGATACTCCACTGGTCTCACCCCTTTGGGAGCACACCTGTCTCACCCCTTTGGGAGCAAGGGAGAATGAAGAGAACAGGATACAAAGAAAAGATTAGTCCAAAGGACTAATGGACCACAGCTACCAAGGCCTCCACCAGACTGAGGCCGGTACAGCTAGATGGTGCCCGGCTACCACCACTGACTGCTGTGACCGGGATCACAACAGAGGGTTCTGGACAGAGCTGGAGAAGGATGTAGAACAAAATTCTAACTCACAAAAAAGAGACCAGATTTACTGTCCTGAAAGAGACTGGAGAAACCCCAAGAGTATGGCACCCAGGCTCCCTTTCAGCCCAGTGGTGTAGTCACTTCCGAGGTTCACCATTCAGCCAGGGATTGGACAGCCCCATAAAACAAAATGGGACTAATGAGGCACAGCAGTCCAGGGACAAGGACTAGAAGGCAGAAGGGGGCAGGAAAGCTGGTGATAGTGAACCCAAGGTTGAGTAAGGACAGTGTTGACATGTAATGAGGTTGTTAACCATTGTCATAGGACAACATGCGTACTAACTGTTTAATGAGAAACTATTTTGTTCTGTAAACCTTCATCTAAAGTGAGAACAGCAGCACAACTGGAAGAACGTAATCGATGTCACTGAATTGTGCATGTAGATATTTTTGAAATGGTGTGTCTTTGGCTATGTATATTTTCACCAAAAAAAAAAAAAGGTCAAGAAGGGAGAATGTTGACATGTCATGGAGTTGTTAACCAATGTCATAAAACAATATGTGTAATGACTGTTTAATGAGAAACTATTTGTTCTGTAAGCCTTCACCTGAAGTACAATGAAAAAAAAAAAGAATCCTCAATAGCAAATCATCTACTTCACATATTTTACACAGTGAAGGCAAATATATTATTATATTTCATGTTTTTTTAACTCAATTATTTTTTATATTAAATTATGCACACATATGTATCCCAAATATATGTGTAAGAGGCAGAAAACAATGTCAAATAATTCTGAATTACTGAGAAAACTCTAGAAGTTGCCTTCAAACACATTTCAATCTCAGAATATTTTATAGAGGTAAGTTTTAGATAAGATGCCTTAGCTTTATATATATATATAAATAATAGTTGTTTAGGTAAGTTTTATACTAGCTGTTTAAAGAGAAAAGAGGAAGAGAGGCTTTGAACAAGATTACACTCTTATTTCTCTCGTGAATTCTCGGCTACCCTCTGGGCCTTAAAAGGTAGAAGTTAGACGCTGGCAGTAATTAGTTTGGATTGCACTGCATGAAGGCAGCCGAGTGTAATTCTATATTTCAAAGAAGTGCAGCTATGTATCACTTTAAACACCATCGTGAATATAACTTGAGGTATTCGGGGATGCTTTAGAGACGGATCTGTGTAGGTAAGTGGTTTTCTTTTGGTGTTTAACGTAGCCACATGTATGTACACACAGAGGTTTTTAAAAAAAGATTAAGTAGAAAAATTGTAACTATGAATCAAATTGTCTTTTGAAAATGTTGAATCAAAATGAGATTTTAAGTGCACCATTAAATAGAGTGTAAAAAAAAATTTGAAGAAATATCGAAATATTTGTTGAACTTTCTAAAACCAATAATATATTGGTAAGATGGCTTTCTTTTCACTCCTTACAAAGGCAACCCTGCTGAAACCCAACTCTGGATAACTGAGGGGAAAAGTCTTTTCATTTCCCAGAACTCATGAACTTGACTTTTGTCTTCAACCTCCAGGAAGATCTGAGTGTGGAGCTAACCTGTTTCCAGTGAGAACTGTCAACCTGAGAGCAACATGCTCTAATTCCCTTAAACATACAAACACATACTCTCTTGGTCATTCTAGTAAGACTAAACCATTCAAAGATCTAGCATTCATTCATAAAACATTTGTAAGTAATTGTTACAGCAGGCACTGGACTGGAGACTGGGGATTTCAGGATGATCAGGATCAAAACGGTCCTGCCCTAGAGAAGCATAGTCTAGTGATTGAGACAGACCTGTGATCAAAAGCTTTAATCCTTAGCAAACCCCAAGGTTACTATACTGAAAAGCACAGGTATTGACAACACTTCTGGATGGATCAATATCTCAGGGAAAATGGGACACTAGGGGAAAAACAACAAATTTTATTATGGGTATTTTTTTTTTAACCCCACATAATTGCAAGTTACAGAAGTCACCTTTTTCCAAAACAAACAGAAGAACAGGTGTTAAAAACCTACTTAATTTGGTAACACACTCTTGGGTCACTCTCCTCTATTTCTCAGGAAATACTGATGTATCATCATGACAAAATTCTTCCGTACGTTTTATATTATATATATAAAAGTTTTGAAACTAGACCTTACCTTAATGTCTTCTGTTCCTGTGTAGTGGGATAATGTTTTGAGGTATTTACTAAAATCACTTTCCTTCAAACTTTCTTATCTCTTTGTTCTTTGCTCAGGAGAGAGCTGGTTTAGCTAGGAAGAGTCAAATTTTTAGTTTTGACTCCCAAAATATGATCTTGAATCCCATAAGAGCAACAATTGTCTTCAATGCCAAGGCTTTCAAAGGCTAAAGCCAGGTTTCTAGAGAAGGAAACTGCCTCTCAGGGGGAAGAGTAGCAAAGAATTGTAATCATCTTTAATCTGCCAAATGTGATCACTTTACTTTAGTCAACTAGCACACCTTCATTACTAAGCATATGTGTGGTATGGGAGAAATGTAAGTGAACTGGGAGGCGGACTGGTTATTCTCTGGAACCAAGTCTGCCACTAATGAGCTGCCTTGGTCAAGCCACTTAATTTTTCTGAACCTCATTTTCCTCATGCACAAATGAAACAGTTGAAGAAGAGCTATCTAAAGCCACTTCCAGTTCTAAAACTCTATTATGTGAAAGACAGTTGCTATACTAAATCCTGTGGAAGGCATATAAATATATATGATCAGGCACTGGACAAACTCCATCAGGGAGTTTAAAACACAGTTGTAAAAGCAGGACAAAATATAGAAATATGATTAAAAATTGGCTTCTAAATACTTTTCCCCACTAAAAGAAAACAGCTTCTTAGAAAAATGACCAATTCCAGGGCTAAGGCAAGGAAACCTCAGGATAATCCTGGAACATCTTATTGAGCTAGAAAGTAAGTAAATGCTCCCAAAATTATGGAAACATTATCAAAAGGACATAAGGTCAGTTTGAAGTAGCTCCCACTAGCCAGAACTGGCAAAATTTGAACGTTAAAATAAATAATAACAGTGTCATGGATTGAATTATGTCCCCCCAAAAATGTGTGTATCAGTTTGGCTGGGCCATGATTCCTGGTACTGTGTGATTTTCCTGTATGTTGTAAATCCTCCCTCTATGATGTTAATGAGGGAGGATGGGTGGCAGTGTGTTAGTAAGGCAGGACCGGATCTACAAGACTGGATTGTATCCTGAGGCAATCTCTTGAGATATAAAAGACAGAAGTGAGCAGAGAGACAGGGGGACCTCATACCACCAAGGAAGCAGTGCCAGGAGCAGAGCACGTCCTTTGGACCGGGGTCCCTGCGCTGAGAAGCTCCTAGTCCAGGGGAACACTGATGAGAAGGCCTACAGAGAGAGACAAAGCTTTCCCCTGGAGCTGACACCCTGAATTTGGACTTTGGGCGTACTTTACTGTGAGGAAATAAACTTCTCTTTGTTAAAGCCATCGACTTGAGGTATTTCTGTTGTAGCAGCACTAGATGACTAAGACAGAATTTGGTACCGAGAGAGTAGGGTGCTGCTCTAACAGATACCTAAATTGTGGAAGCGGTTTTAAAACTGTGAATGGATAGATGCGCGGTGGTGACAGAGGACCGGCAGCAGTAGAGTAGCAGCAGTGGCAGAGAACCAACAGCAGCAGAACCAGGAGAACAGTGCGAGACGGCGCTGGAGCCGACCCACGGAGCAAGAGAGCTGAGCACCTGTGCGCAGGAGGCTTCCTGGCGGAGTGGGGTGCCTCCGACACTTACCGGTGTAGCTACAGAGCTTTAGAACACTTGCCGCAGCAGGGCAGATGCAGGCGTGAGGCCCGAGGGCCGAAAGGCCACAGGGAGCAGAAGCTGAAGAGACAAGGGACACAAGAAGCCGAGCTGCCTCAGTCTCAAAAGGTATGTGGCCATAACCTCAGGGGTTTCAAAGGGTGGAGCCATATAGCCTCTGGTGTTTCTAAGAGGGAGCTGAAGCCCAGGGTCGAAGGGCCTCCACTCAAAATCCAGAGACTGTGGCCAATACCTACAGTCTGGAGGGCAGGGCCATTGTGTAAACTCTCTCAGAGAACAGAAGATTATTTTCAAAGCCTTGAGGGCTAATGTAATGTGTTCTGCTGACTTGCTTGGTGCCTGTTATCCCTTCTTTCCCTCCAGTTTCTCCCGTTTGTAATGGAAATGTCTAGCTTGTGCCTGTTCTGCCATTGTACCTTTGGAAGCAAATAATTTGTATTCTAGATTTCACAGATGAAGAGGAAGTTTTGGATTTTGGACTTTGAGTTAAGACTTTTGCTACGATATGATGGGGTGAATATGTTTTGCATGTTGCAAGGATGTGATTTTTGGGGGGCCAAAGGGTGGAATGTCATGGATTGAATTATGTCCCCCAAAAAATGTGTATATCAGTTTGGCTGGGCCATGATTCCTGGTACTGTGGGATTTTCCTGTATGTTGTAAACCTGCCTCTATGATGTTAATGAGGGAGGATGGGTGGCAGTTGTGTTAGTAAGGCAGGACCGGATCTACAAGACTGGATTGTATCCTGAGGCAATCTCTTGAAATATAAAAGACAGAAGTGAGCAGAGAGACAGGGGGACTTCATACCATCAAGAAAGCAGTGCCAGGAGCAGAGCACGTCCTTTGGACTGGGTTCCCTGCGCCGAGAAGCTCGTAGTCCAGGGGAACACTGATGAGAAGGCCGACAGAGAGAGACAAAGCTTTCCCCTGGAGCTGACACCCTGAATGTGGACTTTGGGCGTACTTTACTGTGAGGAAATAAATTTCTCTTTGTTAAAGCCATCAACTTGTGGTATTTCTGTTGTAGCAGCACTAGATGACTAAAACAAACAGTAAGAGAAATACTGGATTATAAGAATCTGCATCCTTACTAAGAAAGAGAGAGAGAGAAAGTAAGCAAGCACAAATATTAAATAGGCAAGCTTTTCCTTACAGCAGAATGTCAAGCAGTAAGTGTGAATGAAAGATAATCCAGTTGCCATAGAGGCGATTCTGACTGATGGTGACCCCAGGTGTGTCAGAGTAGAACTGTGCTCCACAAGGTTTTCAAAGGCTGATTTTTTGGAAGTAGATTTCCAGGCCTTTTGAGGCACCTCTGGATGGACTCCAACCTCCAACCTTTCAGTTAGTAGCCAAGCATGGTAACTGCTCCCCCCAGGGACTAATCACTATTTTGAAATCATCATAATAATTGATGTAATAATTGATTCAAGCAAAAATAATTTTAAAAAATGCTAAAACCATTGGGTAGATGTTTAACGAGAAACAGGATATTTACATAAGCACAAAGTATCTCCACACAGAAAAGCAAAAGTAATATTACAGTGGAGAAAACTGGTGGGCACTGCCTTATGTAATTAATCAAAGTTACCATCGCTAATCATGGGACAGATGAGCATCACATGCCTCGTGTCATAATGCATGGAGAAAGACACAGCATCACTGAAGTAGTATTTCTGCCAGAAAAGAATACTCTGAATTTTATCAGCAGGAAACATCAGGCTAACTCAAATTAAGAAACATTCTACAAAACAACAGGCCTCAACTCTTCAAAATGTCAGTGCAATGTAAGGCAAAAACAAAAGAAAACAAAAACAACAATTGCAGAGGAACTGTTCCAGACAGAAAGAGAGCGGAGACTCCTGACAATTGAATGCAATGTATGATATTCTACAGGATCCTGGATGTAGAAAAAACTTTTTCTATAAAAAAATTGCCAAAAAAATATTAGAACAACTTGGGAAATTTGGATGTGAATTAATACTAGCTTCATATCAAGGTTAAATTTCCTAAGTATGCTAATTGAACTGTGATTACATAAGAAGATGTCTATCTTAGAAAAGACTTGCTGAAATACTACAGGGAGAGCAACTATTGTCTACACCTTGATCTCGAATGGTTCAGAACATTTTAGAATTGTGTGTGTGCACACACATGCACACACACTGGAGGGGAAGCAAGTATTGCAAAATGTTAACAGTTGGTGAATCTGGGTCAATAATATACAAGAGTTCATACAATTCTCGTAATTCTTCTGAATGTTTGAAATTATTTCAGAAGAAAAAGTATCCATGTGGTACAGAGATTCCTTTAGATATCAGAAAGCTGAGGAGAGGAAGATGGGGTAGGGTAATGTAGGATCCAGAACTTGAGGGGAAGTGTACAGTTGGGGGAATTTTCAGGGAAGCAAAGAGGAGCAGAAGACAAACATGAAGAAAATGGCCTTCACAGAAGCAGGAGTCAGAAACATGCAGGTATATTCAAAAGATATGAGGACAGCAGTGTGGCTCAGAAATGAATATGGAGAATGAATGAAACTGCTTAACTATGCATGCAAAATAATAATCAAATAATCACTCTATGGAGCAACAAAACTACCAGTACTAGAAAAAGCACTGCCTAATGATACTCATTTTCCCCGTAAGTACATATTTACTGACTTCCTACCAAATGCTTAGATACTTGCTTGTATTCAAATAGCTTTTTGTCACACTGTTCTCTGCTCTTTGACCTGGACCCGTGGCTAGAACTCAGGGTTTCCCTGGGAGATTGAAGTGATATATTTTGGCTAAATTTCGATGACTCTTGATTGCCATGATAAACAATTTGTTCTTCAATGGACAGCACAGTATCATGGGCAAAACTGTGATCAAAGTGACAAAGAAAGAGGTTTAGATGCTGTCTGACCTGGGTGTGAATCCAGACACAGACACACACAGGCCCCGTGACCTCGTGCAATTTACACTCATTTTAGTTTCAGTTTCTTTTCTAGGAAATGATTAAAATAGTACAGCTTCCCTCACTACTTCTATCTGAAGATTGACTAAGAAAAGGACTATCACGTAGAAAAAACTCAACATATATTAGCTATTATTATTATTGGAGCCTGGTGGCACAGTGGTTAAGAGCTATGGTGAGCTATCACTGCTAAACAAAAAGGTCGACAGTTCGTATCCACCAGTCGCTCCTTGGAAACCTTGTGAGGCAGTTCTACCCATCCTACAGAGTCACTGTGAGTCAGAACCGACTCGATGGCAGCTAACAACAACATTATTATTAGATAGATAGATCCTTTATTATTCAAAGAGCATCCAACAAATCTTTCTCTAGGGCAGAAATAAGCAAATGATCATTGTTAGACTCTGGACCCACACTGCTATGACCACATAGTTTTTGTTTTGTTTTTAAAAGGAGGGCGCATAAAAATATCTGCTTACCTAATTTGCTCAATCATTTGCCAAAAAACAGAATTTTGAATAGGAAATTCATTCTAAGGTGAGGTCAACAAACTATCTGCTGATCTTTATACCACCTTAGCTGTCTTCAGAGTCAGCACGAATCAGGAAAAAAAAGCAATTGTGATTGATAACTGATGTAACAATATATCTCAAAAACTCTGATCCCATAGTTTTAGTGAAGAGTCTTAATTTTGTCCTCCTCATGGGAGACATTATCAGTTATCATTCCCACTCTGGAATCTTCTCCCAAAATATCCCAAGCAATAGGATTCCTAAGAAAAGAAGTAATAAAAGATTTCTCCAAGCAAGATGTCCCTGAATTAGAATAAGATAGAAAGGGAAAAGATGCAGGTGTGGGTTATATTTTAAGAGTTAAGAGACAGTATTGAACACATTTTTAGTTCAGAATTGAGATTCTGTCCAGGAAACTTTGTCCTTTTTTTTTTTCCTGTAGAGATGATATTCTACAGCTGATTTATCATAAGGGAGCGAGAAAGGTTGAAAAGCATCCAAATAGAAATTGCTTACAAATGCTTGAAATACTGCATGAAATCCCTATTTAATCTTCCAAACGGATTTTAAAAATCAGTGTCTTAGCCATTTTCCACAGCTGTTCAAAAAGCCCCACAGCTTACAGTGCTCTGCCAGGCAGAACTGCATTAGTTGTCACCTCTGAAGAGAAGTGGAGAGTTTGGGTGACGTAGGTCAGAAAACAACTCAGGTATGAACTACTCAGTCTTATTCGCCAGATTCTGTGGATGTTCTTCAATTAGACTTGGTAGATTTGTGTTTGTTTGATTAACTACTGAAGGTTTATTTTGAAGAAAAAAAAAAAGTGTTGAATTAGTGAAAAGTCTCACAAGAATAGCCTTGTGGCATACTGTTCATTATTTTCCACAAGAAGACGGTGCCCATAGCAAGAAAGACCTTTGGATTC
This sequence comes from Dugong dugon, assembly GCA_030035585.1. Lineage (NCBI taxonomy): Eukaryota > Metazoa > Chordata > Mammalia > Sirenia > Dugongidae > Dugong > Dugong dugon. Next base: position 191,063,555 of record CM057463.1, on the reverse strand, counting down.
TGGAATGTCCTTGAAGGTAGGGGAATGAATAAGAAACCATCCATCTCTACTGTCATACGAAGAAGAAACTAGTCTCTTGGGAACCACATTATCATTGCAAGGGTCCCTATCCTCACCAAAGCTCCTTCCTAAGGACTATCAAGTTTAAACTCTTTTACTCCAAGTTCTTGAAATTCACACTCCCACTCAATTATTTTGTTTTTGCTCATACATTCTCCTTACACCCCCCAGGATTCTTTTCCTCTGTAAGGATTCTTCTCATTAAAAATTGCCCCTCTTACTTATTTAAAGGACAGCCTGCTAGAAGCTAGAATTGTTTTCAACTCATAAATTGACCAATAAACGTATCTCTTAAAATAATTTATTTATGCTCTAGTCTGTGCAAGATGCAATTGGGAGATACCCAGAAGAATAAGATAGTGCTCCTGTCTGAAGGAGACAACCAAGTAGAACACACAATGTGATAAGTGCTATTTTGAGGCATTAACATAATGCTATGGGATCACAATATGTATGTGCTGAAATAATTGTATGATGTCAGAGTACGTTTATTCCAAAATGTGAATTCCAACATATGAAGAGATAAAAATAAGGTGTCAATATTGTGCCATAACTGAGGAACAAGAAAGCATTCCAATGAAGGGAGGAAGAGCCACTTACAACCAACATGTCCTCAGGGATCTGTCATATGTCACAGATGGCTTATGATCTTTAAAGACTGGCATAGCTCTTCAATTGAGTGTTGGCACTTGTGTGTCATCAAATGACATGCCTACAGGTACTTTTAGAGCATTTTCATATCTTCCCTGTGTTTGTCTGATGGCCAGAATTGAGATACTCCTTTAAATGAGTAGACTTTTCCATAATTTGAACATGCCAATCCCTTAGAAGGGTAGCTGGAGGCTCGGACAACTCATAGCACACGAGAGATAAGGACAAGAGCTTTTTCATCCGCTGACTTTCCTTTTCTTTTTCATTTTATCTCTGCACTATCTTTTTACAAACTGGAGATTTGAGCATAAATTTGTGATTCACATTCCATTCTCACAGAGCCATGGCACATTCTCAGAAAATGAAGTCTTAAGATAAGCACAGTAGCAGACAAAATAAATGCATCTTACATAGCATGTCTAGAAGGAATAACTGAGCCCTCAAGTTTTCCTAAAGTCTTCAGTAAAGTTCTTGAAAGGTAACGCACTGAGACAATATTTTACTTAACCTAAAATGTTAAAATGAGCCACAATACCTTTATGGAAGTCAGGTTCATAAGTTGTCTGGTATTGGGACCTTTTGCCTATTACAGGTATAGAATAAATATTTACTGAGAAATTCAGCCATTGTATTAGAAACGTTTTCAAGACAGATATTTTTGTCAGTGGTCTGGAACTTGGAAAATATTTCTGCATGGACATAAAGCTGCAAAGGAAGGGGAAACTTTCTACAGGAAGACTAATCAATTGTATTATTTTGTCCAGTATGTGGCTCTTTGATTCACACACTATCTAATTCCAATAAGGATTTAGGGCAGCTTACAAAGATAAATATACCAAGCAATTTGAAAAAAAACCAAAAACACTAATGCAGTTCTGGCAAAAGTTTTGGGATATCTCATGCATTTGGATAAGAATGTAAAATGCTCAAAATTTCTAGAGGGCTATTTGCCCCAATGTTGAAAAAAGTGCCTACCACTTCATCCTGCATTCTCTTTTTTCATTATCTTAAGAAAATAAGAATGTAAGTGTACAAATATCACATATAAAGATGTGCATTGCAACGTTACATAGTAGTGAAAACTGAAAATAAAGTGTCCAATGATAGGACACTGAGTAAATAATAATATATACAGATAATGGAATACTATTTAGCTTTTTATAAGGTTTCTTTTTACATACTGACATGGAAAGATGTGCACAGTATTTTGTTGAGTTTAAAGAGCATGTTATGAATTAGAATGTGTAATGTAACTTAATTTATATAAAATGTATGCATTATAGGTTTATACTTGCAGAAACACCTTGAAAAGATATAAAAGGAAATTCTTAAAAAGAGTGGTTATTTTTGAGGAGTGAGATGAGGGACTGTAGGTCACACATTATTTTAAAATAACTATGTCTCCATTTTCAGAAATACAGTAGGGCAACTCACTTTAAATTATATGGAAGGAATATTTCATGACATTGGAGTATGTTCGTAATTTTTAAATGAAAAGAAGCAGATTCCTAATCAGTACAGACGGTATGATTGTGATATTCTAAGTTGATTCATACATAGAAAAGGTCTGAAAAGCTATACATCAGAATGTTAACAATGCCATTTTCATGGGAAAAAATTGATCTAAGCTATAGTGCAAGAGACTAGATTAGGAACTCACCTGCCTCCGTGAAACCCTGGAGATTAGTACAGGGATTCCCTCACCTCCGCCTGCCCACTGAGCCACAGCAGCAGGAGCGAAATGCCCACTGCTGCAAAGGGCAGCCCAGAGAGAAGAGCATACTGGACAAGCTCGGCATGTCTAGCGTCCACGAGGGACAGCATCTGCTGCGTCCACAGTAGTGAGGTGAGTCCAAGATGAGGCTGAAAAGAAAGGCACACGTATATGCCAGGCACTCTACTAACAGCTTTAGAGACAAATCATCTGTTTTTATCCTCAAAACAACCGTGGGAATAAGATACTATTATTATCTCCTTTTGAGATGAAGGAGCCAATACTCAAGAAGCTAATGTTGGTAAGTAGCTAGTAAGTGACACAGTTCAGACCAGTACATAGACCTGCCCAACTCCCGACAACATAACTTTGAACCACTTGATACATGTGCTGGGGTGAATACTGTGGGCACTGCCTCTGCTCCTTTTTCTCTTCACTTTGAGGTCTTAGCAAATCAATGCAGTCTGCTGCTTTATGTTGGCTCAGGCCAATTTCACCTGGGTGCCGTACGGATACCCACCAGTGTGCCATGGAAAAGTACTGTGTCTGGCGTGAAACTCAAGGCACCTCCCTGAAGTGTGCAGTACAGTTTTCAATCCAGGAATCAGAGAGAGAAAATGACTGTCCCCAAGACTGCTATTCCAAAAGAGGTAACTGCTATTGATCTCACTCTGCTCACAAAGTGTTTTGCTACGGGGACACTTAACACCCTGGGAGGTCAGCCCACACATCATTGACAGATACCAGTTCAGCTGTGTCCATTGCACCTGAATCTGTTTGCTTGCAGGGACTCCAGTGCACACAGCTTATTGTTTTTTACCTATGCCCAGAGAGCTCTCCAAAAAATGCATTTTAATCAGCCTAGAATAGGTAACTAAATAAATATCTCCTAGGTAATATGTAATTTAGTAGAGAAAAAACGGCCATGACTTGCTGCTCTCACAGTCCATAGTCTGATGGCCTTTAATGATTACTTGCAGAATTCTGTGTTGCAGAAAAGCTGAATTTCATTTTTCAGCTTATTCCTTAAAACTGTTAGTTGACGGATCTCTCCTTAGCGTGCCTTAAATGTCCTTTCACGTCTCCACTCTAGGGGAAGCATATTGCGCTGAGCACCTGCACCTATGCATAGATAACAATGCATTCGATATTCTCAACACGCCTAGACTGTCTATATTGGGGAATCCATTCATGTTCATCACCACTAAAAAATCTTTTCCTCCTTTCACTACTCAAAAAATGAATAAATGTACAGATTTAATTATCATTTCAGGTAACAAGGTCAATCGATTTCATAACTTTCAGCAGTTGGTAGGTGCTGTGGAGTCAGTTTTGACTCCTAGCAACTGAGCCTACGTATAACAGAACAAAACACAGGATGTGTGATGTTCTAATTTTGTTAACATTTCCTGCAAAATTGGATGAAATGTTTCAGGAGAAAAGGCATATGAACGCACCTAAGTTGGTTGATGGCAAAAACACTAAACAGTTTGCAATCTGGGTCCCATGGACCCGCTTCCTTCAGAATATCTATGAACTCTTTAAATTGTATGTGGATGTTCATTTTCTACCATTTATTAGATTTTCAACGTGTCTGTAAATCAAAACAGCTTAAGAATCATTGAGTTATTCAGAAAGTCCTTTAAAGGAATCTGTAAAACTAGTGTGTTCTCCAACATGTTTATTGCAAGGAAATGCATTCATACTTATTACGGTTTGTTCACTCCCATCAGGCCAGTCTCTGTCCCATTTGCTCTATTTGTACTTTTAATTGCTTTCACTGACCCCTCTCCCTGTTGCATATTCTGCACTTCCTTGAAAGTCAGCTGGAAAGCACTGCCCTGGTAAAGCTCTCAGTGGCTAACTTTCACCCAGACGGATTTGTTCCTTATTTCTGAATTTTTATTGTACACAGAGCCAGGGAAAATCACTTTGTGTGTGTGTATGTGTGTGTGTGTGTTTGTGTGTGTGTGTCCCATAGATGTTTTTTATGTGTAAATATTCTCCCCAGATACATTATGGCATACTCCATGTCATGGATTGAATTATGTCCCCCAAAAAATGTGTCATCAATTTGGCTGGGCCATGATTCCTGGTATTGTGTGATTTTCCTATATGTTGTAAATCCTGCCTCTATGATGTTAACGAGCGAGGATGGGTTGCAGTTGCGTTAGTAAAATAGGACTCGGTCTACAAGTTTGTATTGTGTCCTGAGGCAATCTCTTGAGATATAAAAGAGAGAAGTGAGCAGAGAGACAGGGGGACCTCATACCACCAAGAAAGCAGTGCCAGGAGCAGGGCATGTCCTTTGGACCTGGGGTCCTTGCGTGGAGAAGCTCCTAGTCTGGGGGAACACTGATGAGAAGGCTGACAGAGAAAGAAAGCCTTCCCCTGGAGCTGACGTCCTGAATTTGGACTTTTAGACTACTTTACTGTGAAGAAATAAAATTTCTCTTCGTTAAGGCCATCCACTTGTGGTATTTCTGTTGTAGCAGCTCTAGATGACTAAGATACTCCACATATCTTAACTTTATATATTCATCACTGTCAGGGATCAAATAGCTCTTCAAAGGCAGGGATAAGCTGTCTACATTTTTGTATAGCTCTCACTATGAGTAAAAGTATGCTTACTTGATGAATCTGTTACTGTGGGCCATCAGTAATGGAGAGAAATGCCTGTAGCTTTAGTATTTTTTCATTGTAATTGAATTACCTGAAAAGAAGTTTTTCTTTCCTGAAGTTAGAAACTATGATACAACATTAGAGGAAATACCAGTTAGAGGTGAATTTAGAAAAATCTGAAATGTTTCTACTAGTCAAATTACAAATTCCTCTCTTTCTTTTAACCCTCATATATAATTCATACAATTCATCAACAAATCCAATTAGCAATTCTGGCCAAAAAAACAAACGGCAACAACAACAAAACACATTTTTTTTCTTTCAGAATCTGACCTGTTTTCATTATTCCATTGCTGGCACCCTGGTTTAAACCATAATCATTTCTGTGATTATTGCAACAGCCTCTTGACTGGTCTCTGTATTACTGCCTCTGCTCTCTAGCCTAGAAACGCTTCCTCTCAAAGCTGTAAGACTGGTTCTTTCAAAATGTGAGTCTGGTCATGACACTCCTCTCCTTCAACTTTTCCCATGAACTCCCATCTCCAAATAAAAACAAAGTCCTCAAATTTGCCCCAAGACCTGGTTATCCTGCTGTGCACACTCTGCTTTGGTTACCATTGCTGTATCTCAGCCTTCCTCCCGACTCGCTCCATTGCAACCAACACTTCCATTCCTACCCCAGATTCCTAGCTGCTCCTTGAACACATCACGCACGTTCCAGTCTTGACACCTCTGTACATGCTATTGCCTCTGCAAAGTACAGTCTTCCTCAGCATTTCCCTCAGGTCTCTTCTCAACTGTCTCCTGATCAAGAAGGCTTTCCTGCCCACTCTCCATAAAATAACACACACATATGCCCAAAGGACTCCCTATTCCCTGCAGATCTTTCTTTCTCCATAGCACTTATCTCCATTTAACAGATTATGTATTTGTTTGATGTCCTCCCCAACTGTTGTTGTTGTTAAGTGCCGTCGAGTGGGCTCCAACTCACAGCAATCTTATGTACAACAAAATGAAATGTTGCCCAGTCCTGCAATATTCTCACCATTGTTGCTCTGTTTGAGTCCACTGTTGCAGCCACTCTGTCAATTAATCTTATTGGAGGCCTCTCTCTTTTTTAACTGACCTTCTACTTTACCACATGATGTGTTTCTCCAGCAACGGGTCCCTCCTGATGACATGTCCAAAGTAAGCTAGGCAAAGTCTCACCATCCTTGCTTCTACAGAGCATTCTGGGGTACTTCCTCCAAGACAGGTTTGTTTATTCTTCTGTAAGTCCATAGTATATTCAATATCCTTAGCCAATTTCAAATGTGTCAATTCTTCTTCAGTCTTACTTTTTCATTGTCTAGCTTTTGCATGCATATGAGGTGATTAAAAAGACTAGGGCTTGGATCAGGTGCACCTTAGTCATTAAAGTGACTTCTTTGCTTCTGAAAACTTGAAAGAGGTCTTTTGCAGCAGATTTTTCCATTGCAATACATTATTTGATTTCTTGACTGCTGCTTCCATGGGCATTGACGTTGATCCAAGAAGAATGAAATCCTTGATAACTTCAATTTCTTCACCATTCATCATGTGGATGTTTATTGGTCCAGTTGCTCCCCCCACTAGAGGACAAATGTCTTTGCCTGTTTTGTGCATTGCTGTAACCTCAGTAGCTAGAACACTGACAAGCATATATAAAATTGTTTAATAATTTCTTATTGAATGATTGATCCATAATAGTAAATTTTCATTGCAACAAAGCCATTTGAAAATAATTTAAAGAGTAAGATTGCCTAAAATTTATACACAGAAAAATTAGGAGGAGAAACACAAAGAAAATGTCCACAGTATGTCAATAATTAGTTGTTTCCTAAATTTCTTTAATGAATATGTTTCTTAAAAAAGGAGGAGGATATATGCACACCCATCTTCATTGCAGCACTGTTCACAATAGCAAAAAGATGGAAACAACCTAGATGCCCATCAACAGACTAATGGATAAACAAATTATGGTATATTCACACAATGGAATACTACGCAACAATAAAGAACAACAATGAAGCCATGAAACATAACATGGAAGAATCTGGAGGGCATTGTGCTGAGTGAATTCAGTCAGTCACAGAAGGACAAATATTGTATAAGACCACTATTATAAGAACTTAATAAAAGTTTTAAACACGGAAGAAAACATTCTTTGATAATTATGAGGGTGGGGAGGGAGGCTGAGTGTTATTCACTAACTAGATAGTAGACAAGAATTATCTTAGGTGAAGGGAAGGACAGCACGCACTACAGGGGAAGTCAACACAACAGGACTAAACCAAAGCTAAGAAGTTTCCTGAATACAACCAAACACTTTGAGGAACAGAGTAGCAGGGGTGGGGCTCTGGGGACCATGTTTTCAGGGGACATCTAGGTCAACTGGCATAACAAAGTTTATTAAGAGAATGTTCTGCATCCTACTTTGGTGAGTGGTATCTGGGGTCTTAAAAGCTAGCAAGCGGCCATCTAAGATGCATCAACTGGTCCCAACCACATGGAGTAAAGGAGAAGGAAGAACACCAAAGACACAAGGAAAGTATGAGCCCAAGAGACAGAAAGGGCCACACAGACCAGAGACTTCATCAGCCTGAGACCAGAAGAACTAGACGGTGCCCGGCTACCACCAATGACTGCCCTGAAAGGGAACAAAACAGAGAGTCCCTGATGGAGCAGCGGAAGGGTGGGATGCAGAATTCAAATTCTAGTACAAAGAACAGACTTTAATTGTCTGACTGAGGCTGGAGGAATCCCAGAAAGGATGGCCCCCGGACTCTTTGTCAACCCATAACTAAAACAATTCCCGAGGCCAACTCTTCAGACAAAGATTGGACTGGACTGTGGGACATAAAATGATACTCAAGAAGAGTGTGCTTCTTAGCTCAAGTAAATACATGAGACTAAATGGGCAGCTTCTGTCCAGAGGTGAGATGAGAAGTCAGAGAGGGTTCGGAGCTGGTTGAATGGACATGGGAAATGAAAGGTGGAAAGGAGGAGTGTGCTGTCACAGTACAGTGAGAGCAGCTAGGGTCACATAACAATGTATGTATAAATTTTTGTATGAGAGACTAACCTGAATTGTTAACTCTCACTTAAACTACTATAATTTAAAAAAAAAAAAAAACAAAGGAGGAGGAGTTTAAGTAGCTATCTATCTAATATAAACTGAACGTAAGAAAAACTATCTGGAAAGTTTGAGGGCTAAAAATCTACCCTGGAGACTAATTTCTAGAGGTCGTAGTGATGAGGTGCTGTCTATGCTGACCACTATCCTCAATCTGCCTACGAAATCCCCTTGGCTCTCTACCATTTTCACGCATACTAGGTGCGGTTGGTCACAGACGTGTTTTCACTCCTAACATCCAGTAACTGCATCCCTTCGTCAGAAGACTGCCTTCAGGATCCCAGAACCCTTTGCCTGTGCACACAGAGAACCATGAGTGCCTGGAAATTTATTTCCCAGTGCTGGCAATCACCATACCAATGACCCATGGATGCGGAGGTACAAACAGTCCTCTGCCCCTGGTCATGACAGCTCTGAGGTGTGACTACACCGTCTCTTGATCTTCCCTGCAGTAATGAGTCAAAGTTTCTTGTCTTGGGATCTGACTTACTACCTCACCCTTGCTGGGCCTCCTGCCCATCCTGGCCCCAATTTTGCACTCCCCTATCAGTTTTTCCTGGGAACATTTTCTAAAAAAAAACTTTCACAAAAATCCTTATCTAAAGTCTGCTACTGAGGAACCCCACCTGAAGACAGCTTGTACCAGAAATGAACCTAGGAATCAGACTCTCAGGGCAGGATCCTGGAGTTCCGTGAAATGCTGGCTAGGTGGCAACAAGAACTGCATTGTTGGCGGTAGGTAGTGATGAAAACCTGGGGTCTCCCAGGTGGTGAACTGGGATACAGTATAAGAGAAAGGGGCATGTACAGGAGTGCACCGTATCTCTAGCATTTAAGATATATGCTGGTGAAGGTAATTACAAGAACTGTAAGGTTCATGGTTATTATTGTGCCACTGATATACTGAAAAAAGAAAATTATAAGTTTAGGCTAGTCAGTTATCAATTCAGAGCACAGTGTGAAAGCCACAAATTCTCACGGCTGTATTTAAAGAGAACACCGTCATCTGTAGCTGAAGGTCAGACTGTGATGAACCAGGCCCAGGACTTCACAGTGAGCATAGCAGAGCTGCAAAGAAAGCTGATTTGCACGTTGGCAAGTTTCTTATGCTAAAGGCAGGATCATGATAGAGAAGGAGTGAAACCCTGAGACCTCAAATTGAGACATGTGGGATGCACACAAAATCACCAAACCTCCAATTACCCTATAACCCTGGGCCTGAAAAATTGTACCATTTCTCCAGATAGAGAATAGCAGAGGAGACATGCATCAGGTTTAGGCTGTAGTCTACGTGGCTTTGCCACTTGGACCACATGAACAACAGATCCCATCATGGTACAGATACCCATAGCAAAGATGTTGTTTGGATTCTCAGGCAAGTCCCCAGTGGAGAGTCTCAGCACAGACCCCAGAACCTAAAACATGGCTACAATATCCGCAGCAGAGAACTATATACCCCATATGAATAAAAGTCCCTGGTAGACCAAGGGACATTAACTGACATGCAACCAGAGATTCCCACAAGGAGCTAGATGTTGATGCACCCACCAAATCATGAAGCCTGGCAAGAAAGCAGCAATTCATCATACATTCAGGACTGAGCATGAGCATATGCAGAGGGCGCAAGAAATACAGTTGTTCCAGACCCCCATATCATCCACCTCTATCGCACAAACACCTCTTCCTCAGTCTCATGAGGGATTCCTGACATCCATTAAAAAGGAAAAACTCAGCTAGATGGTCCCACTGACTGCTCTGACCAGGATCACAACAGAGGGTTCTGGACAGAGCTGGAGAAGGATGTAGAACAAAATTCTAACTCACAAAAAAAAAAAAGACCAGATTTACTGGCCTAAAGGAGACTGGAGAAACCCCTAGAGTATGGCCCCCAGACACCCTTTTAGCTCAGTGGTGAAGTCATTTCCGAGGTTCACGGTTCAATCAGGGAGTGGACAGTCCCTAAATGGGACTAATGAGGCACAGCAGTCCAGGGACAAGGGCCAGAAGGCAGAAGGGGACAGGAAAGCTGGTGATGGGGAACCCAAGGTTGAGTAAGGATAGTGTTGATGTGTTGTGAGGTTGTTAACCATTGTCATAGGGCAACATGTGTACTAACTGTTCAATGAGAAACTATTTCGTTCTGTAAGCCTTCATCTAAAGTGAGAATAGCAGCACAATTGGAAGATCGTAGTCAATGTCACTGAACTGTGCATGCAGAAATTTTTGAAATGGTGTATCTTTGGCTATGTATATTTTCACCAAAAAAAAAAAAAAGGTCAAGAAGGGGGAGAGTTGACATGTTGTGGGGTTGTTAACCAATGTCATAAAACAATACGTGTACTACTGTTTCATGAGAAACTATTTGTTCTGTAAGCCTTCACCTGAAGTACAATAAAAAAAAAAAAAAAGGAAAAACTCAGCCCTAGTTCATGGATAAAGTGGCTTAATATGTTGATTCAAGATGAAATGTATTGCTATCACTCTACATTCCTACTCAGTAATACCCCTAAGAGATAGTGCTGCTGCAAGCAAGTCTTCCCAATGGGCAGAGCTTCTGATGATGTCCTTGCTCATTCACACTGGTGGCAAGAGAAGTGGATTGGGGAAGGACATATATGGACTCACGTGCAGTATCAAAATAAGCTGATTAGTTGGTCGGAGACCTGGAAGTAGCAAGATTGGAAGATTAGTGACAAGGAAGTCTAGGGAAAAGGCATATGGGCACACAAAGTGTATGAATATTTGTACTGCATCCTGATTACCACCAGACACATCCACTGAAGAATATGTGATGAACAACTTGTGAATAAGATGTTTCATTCTACAGATGTCAGACAGCCTCTGTCCCTTACTACCCCAATACTAGCACAGTAGACCCACAAATGGAATTGCCATTGCAGCAGGAATGGAGGTGACTCATGGGCCCAACAGCACAGGCTTCCTCTCACCAAGGGTGATCTAACTACTGTAGCTACTGAACATCAAACCAGTCAGCAGCATAGACAGATACTGAGTCCTCAATACAGTACCATCCTTCATAAAGATCAACCAGCTACTTGGTGCAAGTTGATTAGATTGGACTCTTTTCCAAGATGGGAAGGGCAATGATTCATTCTGAAAGGGCCTGACACATAGTCTACACATGGGTCTGCCTTTCCAGCCCATCGTGCCACAGCATGTGGGATAAACTTAATGATAGGTATGAATGGATTTGAGCGACACAGTGAGTGGTCTCTAGCAGACACAGTCCGTACTCTACTCATACGCCCTTGAATCTCCTCACCATCTCATGCTCACAGGCTTCCAGGTGTCTCTCACTCCCAACATCAAGCTCCTGCACCTTTTCCAGGCAGCTAGAACTCACTTTGCCTGCCATAATGGGAGAGCTGGAAGTGCCTTAGAATTTATATTTCTCCAAGACAACCCATTAATGTGAATACTCCAGCTCCCCTGCTCCAAAGTCAGGACAACTCTGAGGTATGACTTACTGCCTTCAGAGCTCCCCTGGGGGACTGATCCAAAGTTACCTTCTGTAGGACTTTGACTGGTACTGCACACTTGCTGGGCCTCTTCTCTTCCTCACCCCACCTACCCATACCCTTCCTAGACTTTTTTTTTTTTTTTAAGGAATACTTCCCAGTAAATTGCTTCATATGAATCCTTGCCTTGCCTGTCTCATAACTGTGTCTTCACACTCAGCTCAAGGCCTGGAGCATGGTTACCATTTATCAGCATGTGTTGATAAATTAAGGGTCATTTGGATTTATCAACTGTGCTCAACAGAACCATGCATCTCACTTGCAATAATGGTTGCACAAAAGGTGTGATTTTGGGGGGTACCAGGCAGGGATATCTGCCAAAAACAAACAAACAAAAACCGCTACTATGTGGCCATCAATCATAAAATACCAGTTCTGGACTTCTTTCCAGGGCAAATAAGATTCTGGTCTCTAAAGTACCCTATTAACACAGTAAGTTATGAGTAAACACTTTATGCTAGAAATTGGAATTTATTGGCAGCTAGATAGGGTCAAGATAAATGTGAATGCGATACAGTGTACACTTGACAGAGGCATCCAGAGAGAGGAGAAATTCCTGAATGTGGAGGTCGACTAAAGGCAATCCTCACTTCTTTTAAACTTTACACAGAATCAGACTTGATTTGCAAATGATTGTACTTTAATGGCTTGCAAAAGATTATAAGAATTTGAACTCCTTAGCCCCAGTGGCCCCCGTGCATCTGTCAGTTTGTTGTACCGTGGGGGTTTGCATGTTGCTGTGATGCTGGAAGCTATGCCACCGGTATTCAAGTAACAGCAGGGTCACCCACGGTGGATAGGTTTCAGCTGAGCTTCCAGACCAAGACATATTAGGAAGAAGGACCCAGCAGTCTACTTCTGAAAAGAATTAGCCAGCGAAAACCTTATGAATAGCAGCAGACATTGTCTGATATAGTGCTGGAAGATGAGCCCCTCAGGTTGCAAGGCACTCAAAATATGACGGGGAAAGAGCTGCTTCCTCAAAGTAGAGTTGACCATAATGACGTGGATGGAGGAAAGCTTTCGGGACGTTCATTTGCTGATGTGGCACAACTCAAAATGAGAAGAAACAGCTGCAAACATCCGTTAATAACCAGAACATGGAATATACAAAGTATTAATCTAGGAAAATCGGAAATTGTCAAAAATGAAATGGAACGCATAAACATCAATATTCTAGGCATTAGTGAGCTGAAATGGACTGGTATTGGCCATTTTAAATTGGACAATCATATCATCTACTATGCTGAACATGACAACTTGAAGAAGAATGGCGTTTCATTCATCATCAAAAAGAACATTTCAAGATCTATCCTAAAGTACAACACTGTCAGTGATACAATAATATCCATATGCCTACCAGGAAGATGAGATAATACAACTTATTATTCACTTTCACTCACCAACCACTACAGCCAAAGACGAAGAAATTGAAGATTTTTACCATCTCCTGCAGTCGGAAATTGATCAAACATGCAATCAGGATGCACTGATAATTACTGGTGATTGGAATGCAAAAGTTGGAAACAAAGAAGGATCAGTAGTTGGATAATATGACCTTGGTGACAGAAATGATGCCAAAGACTGTATGATAGAATTTTGCAAGACCAACGACTTCTTCATTGCAAACAGTCTTTTTCAACAACATAAACGCCAACAATACATGTAGACCTCGCCAGATGGAATACACAGGAATCAAATCGACTACATCTGTGGTAAGAGATGATGCAAAAGCTCAGTATCATCAGTCAGAACAAGGCCAGGGGCTGACTGTGGAACAGACCATCAACTGCTCATACGCAAGTTCAAGTTGAAGCTGAAGAAAATTAGAACAAATCCACAAGAGCCAAAGTATGACCTTGACTGTATCCCACCTGAATTTAGAGACCATCTCAAGAATATATTTGTCACAGAACACTAATGACCAAAGACGAGACGAGTTGTGAATGACAACGAGGACATCATATATGAAGAAAGCAAGGGGTCATTAAAAAGACAGGAAAGAAAGAAAAGAACAAAACGGATGTCAGAAGAGACTCTGAAAGTTGCTCTTGAATGTTGAGTAGCTAAAGCAAAAGGAAGAAATGACGAAGTCAAAGACCTGAACAGAAAATTTCAGAAGGACAGCTCAAAAAGACAAAGTGAAGTATTACACACTGACATGTGCAAAGACCTGGAGATAGAAAACCAAAAGGGAAGAACACACTCAGCATTTCTCAAGCTGAAAGAACTGAAGAAAGAATTCAAGCCTCAAGCTGCAATATTGAAGGATTCTATGGGGAAAATATTGTTAGATGGAAGGAATGCACAGAATCACTTCACCAAAAAGAATTGGTTGACATTCAACCATTTCAGGAGGTAGCATACAATCAAGAACCAATGGTACTGAAGAAAGAGGTCCAAGGAGCACTGAAGGCATTAGGGAAAAACAAGGCTCCAGGAACTGATGGAATACCAACTGAGGTGTTTCAACAAACAGATGCAGCACTTCTAGTGCACTTCTAGTGCTTACTCGTCTATAACAAGAAATCTGGAAGAGAGCTGCCTCGCCAACTGACTGGAAGAGATCCATATTTATGCATATTCCCAAGAAAGGTGATCCAACCGAATATGGAAATTACTGAACAATATCATTAATATCACACACAAGTAAAATGTTGCTGAAGATCATTCAAAAGCAGCTTCAGCAGTATATTGACAGAGAACTGCCAGGAATTCAAGCCAGATTCAGAAGAGGACGTGGAATCAGGGATATCACTACTGATGTCAGATGGATCCTGGCTGAAAGCAGAGAATACCAGAAAAATGTTTATCTGTGTTTTACTGACTATGTAAAGGCATTTGACTGTGTGGATTATAACAAATTATGGATAACACTGGGAAGAATGAGAATTCCAGAACACTTAATGGTGCTTGAGGAACCTGTACGTAGATCAAGAGGCAGTCGTTCGAAGAGAACAAGGGTATACCATGTGGTTTGAAGTCAGGAAAGGTGTGTATCAGGGTTGTGTCCTTTCACTATACCTATTCGATCTGTATGCTGAGCAAATAATCCAAGAAGCTGGACTATATGAAGAAGAACCGGGCATCAGGATTGGAGGAAGACTCATTAACAACCTGCGATATGCAGCTGACATAAATTTGCTTGCTGAAAGTGAAGAGGACTTGAAGCACTTACTGACGAAGATCAAAGACCACAGTCTTCAGTATGGATCACACCTCAACATAAAGAAAACAAAAATTCTCACAACTGGACCAATAAGCAACGTCATGATGAACGGAGAAAAGATTGATCTTGTCAAGGATTTCATTTTACTTGGATCCACAATCAACACCCATGGCAGAAGCAGTCAAGAAATCAAAAGAAGCATTGCACTGGGCAAATCTGCTACAAAAGACCTCTTTAAAGTGTTAAACAGCAAAGATGTCACCTTGAAGACTAAGGTGTGCCTGACCCAAGCCATGGTGTTTTCATTCGCCTCATATGCATGTGACAATGAACAAGGAAGACCAAAGAAGAACTGATGCCCTAGAATTGTGGTGTTGGTGAAGAATATTGAATATACAATTGACTGCCAGAAGAACGAACAAACCTGTCTAGGAAGAAGTACAATCAGAATGCTCCTTAGAAGCAAGGATGGCAAGACTATGTCTCACATACTTTGGACATGTTATCAGGAGGGATCAGTCCCTAGAGAAGGACATCATGCTTGGTAAAGTAGAGGGTCAGTGAAAAAGAGGAAGACCCTCAACGCAGTGGACAGACACACTGACTGCCACAATGAGCTTAAGCATAACAACAATTGTGAGGATAGCACAGGACCGGGCAGTGTTTCATTCTGTTGTAAGTAGGGTCACTAGGAGTCAGAATTGACTCTATGGCACCTAACAACAACAACAAGCCACACTGGAACTAGAGGAAAACATTAGCTTGCACATACCCAATGCTGACTCTTGATTTTAACAGGTGGCTCTTTAGAACTGCTTATGTCTCCTCAAGATCCCCTGGTATACTGGACTCCACAGGCTAGAGTGTAATCACATAGGCACCTGTTACTATGTAGTTTACAAGTGGCTCCAGCATCACTCCAGAAACACAGATTCCCAAGTGTTGGCTAGAGAATATTCACAACTGCTTTCACTGCCCAGGGCCAGCCCTCACCCCACCCCCTCCACAGGCACACACTTCCACCCTCAAGGAAGAAGAGCACTGATACATGTAGTTGTTGTTGTGTGCCTTGGAGTCAATTCTGACTCACAGTGATGCTCTAAAGAACAATGAGTCCAGCAGTTCTACCGTCAAATAAAGACCCAGAATCTGACTGCTAATCATTTCCTCTACCAATATGTTGCTAATCAAGACTACCATCATTTCTCTCCTGGAATTCTGTAATATGTTCTAACTTAGCTCTGCCCTTAGTTTCTGCCCTTGATCCTGTAGAGTCTAATCTCAACACAGCACCCAGCGTATCCTTTTAAAATATTTAGGCAATGTCATTCCTCATCTCAAAACCCTCCAATGAATTACCGACTAACTCAGAGTAAATTCCAAAGTATTTACCATGGCTTCAAGACCTTTCATGAATTGCTTCCCGCTTCCTTCCTCTCTAACTTCCTCTCCCACATTCCTCTCTTAGCTCACTTGCCTAAAGTCTCACTGACTTGCTTACTATTCCTTGAATACATACACCAAGTATTGTTCTGCCTCTGAACCACTGAACTTGGGGTTCCCATCCTGGAATGCTTTACCCACTCCCCACCCAGAGCTCCAGGGCTTGATTCTTCACTTCCCTAAACAAAGGAAAATCTCCCTCACCCATTACTACCCATCACTACTCACCTAACCCTCCCTAACTCCCTTACCAACAAACCAACCCCTTCCACTGAGTCCATTCTGACTCACAGTGACCGTATAGCACAGGGTAGAAATGCCCCATAGGGTTTCCAGGGCTATAGATCTTTACAGAAGCAGACTGCCACGTCTTTCTCCCGTGGAGCAGCTGGTAGGTTCGATCCGCCAACCTTTTGGTTAGCAGCCAAGCACTTTAACCAGTACACCACCAGGGCTCCCCCTAGCTCCCTTACCTACCTTTAATTTTCTCTATATCAGTTATCACTATTTACTATTATACGTTGAGTTATTTATGTTTGCCGTAGTTTCCCAGGCTGCTGTAACAAAATTCTACAAATTGAGTGGTTTATAAACACAAAGTTTTGTTCACTTGTGCATTCCTAAGTCCTTGATGACGGACATATTGTAGGCACTCAATAACTATTGGTTGCATGAATTAAAAGTGAATAAACTCTAGAAAAATACCTTTGCCTCCATTTCAGCATTATTTACACACACTCTCCTTTCCCAAATTATGCCCACTGCTGTGTAAGTGGATCTTGATATATTTTTGCCCTGAAATTTGCCATTTTTCCCCCAAGTTTCAGACTTTTTCCTGCCTCTATAGCCATCAAATATTAACACAGGGCCCCTCATTTGACTAGACTGCCTTACACATACATGAAAGGGACTTAATTACTAGTTGTTAAATCACTGCAGGTGGCAGCCAGCCAGCCTATGCTAATGAAACAGCCCTCCTGTACCTCCCAGGCAGTGTGCACATTTTGACAGGGGCCTCCAGGAGACCTTGCACCAATGCCTTAAAACAAAAATCACTGTTAAAGATGATGCCGAGAAAAAGCAACACAATCTGAGAAGCAGGGCAGGTGGCTTGGAGGGAGGACCTTGTAGTACCTCTAAGGTCATTTGTGAATACAACTGCCTGCATCACTTATTCAACAAAGAATATGCTATTTGGCTTTTCATTTGTCATGTTAATGGAGATCCTATTTGTAAGAAACAGTCAGTAATGAATAAATTCTGCAAAATAGCAGAAACCTAAAACCATATGCCCTCTTGTCCTCTCATGTACAAGAGCTCTCCCTGACCTAGAGAAGTAACTCCAAGAACAGAGGTATACAAGCATTTGCATGGAAAGAAATCATCCATGTTTGGCTAACTTTTAGAAAAGCACACACTTCTGCTTACAAACTTGATATCTGATGTGTGCAAAAGTATTATCTCAAGATAAAGAATATGTCATAATAAAGAGGATCCTGGAGAAATCCTCAAAAATATCCTTCAATGAAAAAGTACCCACAACCAGAAGTACTAGATGGTGCCCGGCTACCACCAATGACTGCCCTGACAGGGAACACAACAGAGAGTCCCTGATGGAGCAGGAGAAAAGTGGGGCACAGAACTCAAATTCTAGTAAAAAGACCAGACTTAATGGTCTGACTTAGACTGGAGGGACCCCAGAAGACATGGCCCCCAGACTCTCTGTTAGCCCAAAACTAAAACCATTTCCAAAACCAACTCTTCAGGCATCGACTAGACTGGACTATAGGACATAAAATGATACTCGTGAAGACTGTGCTTCTTAGCTGCAGTAGATACATGAGACTAAATGGGCAGCTTCTGTCCAGAGGCGCGATGAGAAGGCAGAGAGGGATGACAGGAGCTGGTTGAATGGACACAGACAATCCGGGGTGGAAAGGAGAAGTGTGTTGTCACAGTATACGGAGAGCAGCTAGGGGCACATAACAATGTCTGTATAAATTTTTATATGAGAAACTAACCTGAAGCGTAAACTTTCACTTAAAACACAATGAAAAAAAAAAAAGTACCCACAATTGTTGGTCCATAAATGCATGTGATTGTGTAGATAATGGTGATTTATGTTGCTTAGAAACTGTTTAAAGCAAAATAAAACAGTAGGTACCTTTGTTGTAGCTAAAAGCAACTTTCCCAGGAAATGAAAAGTAGATTCTCAACGAACTCTGTATTGGAAACTGCACTGGGAACTATAAATTCCAGACTGAAAAAAGTATCTACTACACAGAAAGTGGGAAGAATAGGGCGAGAATGGCAAGTAACTGCTGGAGAGGGATCTTAAAACTGCTTTGACCTGAAAAACATTTCAGAAACAAAACTAGCGACTTATCAACTGAAAAACAGATATAAAAATACATTTGGGTCATCTATTCCCCTAGATCTTTCTGACAACAGCACCATCTGGAGACCTTGTTTGACCAGGAACACAAGATCTGAAGGAAAGTGAGCAACCCACTGAGAAGGCTCACGGGTTGTCTGCATCTCTCACGGCACTCCTGCTCTTTGTCATTGGAGCAAGGAGACAGCTGAAAACTTGAAAACTGAAAGTCAAATAGATATATACAAATCTATATTTAATTTTAGACACATACAAAGTTGCAAAACAGAGAATCAAAAATAAACTCTATAATATTTAATGGGAAATACAAAATAGCATGCTGTTTGTTGATTCAGAGGATGCTTTAAGGAGAATTAAAAAAACAGTCCGGCACCTATCTGTCAGCTGGTCCTACTGTGGTCACTTGCATGTCATTGTGATGCTGGAAGCTATGTCACCAGTATTTCAAATAATAGCAGGGTCACCTGTGGTAGACAGGTTTCAACAGTGCTTTCAGACTAAGACAGGCTAGGAAGAAAGGCCTGCTGATCTACTTCTGAAAAATCCTATGAATAGTTACAGAATATCATTTGCTAGAGTACTGGAAGATGAGGGGCTTAGAGGCGAAGGCACTACAGCAGAGCCCCGGCAATGGCCGCGCCAATGACCGTGAAGATGGGGCGGAACCAGCCAGCATTTTCTTATGTTGTACATGGGGTCACCGTGGGTCGGAGTCACCTCCACAGCAACTAACAACAAGAAAAAAATAACAACAATTTGATATCATTAACAAGAATCCCAGTATTCAGGAGGGTCCCTTAATTTGTCATTTGAAATTACAAGCAAGCAGATATGCTTCAAACCCTCAAAACAGGCAATTCACATAAGATCAAAAGATGTGAGACATAGAAAGCCAAGGTAACTGACGTTCGCTTCCCCAGGCTTTACCAGCTTATGGGTAAAATGGGGTCACACTGATAACTCAGATTTTACTGCCACTTTCCCCTTACTCACATGGAGCCTCAGAACCGTTTGAATTCTCTCTCCAGGTATCCCTGTGAGGCCTCACACGAGAGCTCACGAGTGTCTGCAGAGTGCCCCCACCCCACTGCGTGGCAGGCTGCTTCCACCCCCTCCTTTGCTAGTAGGGCCAGCATTTCCCACTCTGTGTGCCAAGCACAGCTCCCACCTCCCAGCACGCAATACCAGGTATCACCACCCTGAGACTGTGCCATCCTCAAAATGCAAACCTGAGCCGTGCTCGCGGTAAAGAGGAGGGGACGACTTTGTCCTCCTTTTCTACATTCCTCGAGACAGGTGACAGAGCGGGATTGTTTGGGCCCCAAACCCTACAGAAAGTCCTTTTCCCCAAAGTTCTTCAGTTCTCTTGTTCAGAAAAACTCTGTACGCTTCAAGCTTAGTCTCTAATCTTCCTCATACAAGGACTTGGACAAAAGTTTGGGGGCTGATCCCGGGGAAAAGTCAAGCAATAGATCACACTGGTGTGTGAACGCTGGATCATCTGAAGCCTCAATAGGTTTAAGCAAAGCTGAACTCTGTGCTGAGACTAAAAGACAGACCTGCTGGTGCATCCATGCCCCCTTGTGATATAGGGTCGCTCTGAGCTGGAGTCAGCTCCACCGCAACACATTTGGTTTTTTGGGTGTGATATAGGGCACAGTGGTTAAGAGCTCGGCTCCTAACCAAAAGGTCAGCAGTTCAAATCCACCAGCTGCTCCTTGGAAATCCTATGGGGCAGTTCGACTCTGTCCTATAGGGTCGCTAGGAGTCAGAATCGACTCAACAGCAACAGGTTTGTGACACAGGTAACAAAAAAGTGCTGTTTTGTGCACCAGACGTCTAATATAGATTAGGGTTAAAAAACCTTTTTCTGAATTGATTTTTTACTTCACTTTTTCTAGTCCCTCACTCACTTGGATTTATTCACTGGCTCCTGAGGCACTGCTAGAGGACAGATGTCAGTATTAGCAAACCCAGACTGCTCCCATCTCTGTCAGCATCGCGCCCCAGCCCCTCTGAGACACTCTTTACCAGGCCAGCTTCTGTACTCTACTGCTTCTTCCTCCAGCAGCAGAGGTTCTTTTACTTCCAAAAAGCTCCTTAGTTTCTTGTTTAAATCTCCCCTTATCCGAACTCAAGGCATCCCCAGGAGCTGTACGCAGCCACACACAAGCTGGGCCCTCATTGAAACATGGCTGAGATGTTATGGGAGTCACAGAAAGATGAGACAGAAAGACGCAACTGGACAAAATTCAAAGAAATATTTGAAGACTGCAGATTCTGAGCACGTTTGGACTTTCTGATGATGGTAAAGCTTTAGGATTACGTTGCTCTCTAATAGCCAATCAGATCTATCAAGAGTTTTATCATACCAAATCTGACTGAATTTATATAGCCTATTCAAAAAGATATGAAAAGGACTTCATCATTGGTAAAACAGAAAGTCAGCGAAACGAGGGGAACCCTCAACGATGGGGAAACGAAGGGAACCCTCAACCCTCAGCAATGGGCTAAAACATACCAACATTCATGAGGATGGCACAGGACCAGGCAATGTTTCTTTCTGTTATATATAAACTCACCATGAGTTGGAGCAGACTGGACAGCTTCTAACAAAAACAAAAACAACATTCAAAGAGATGTTGCAAATGATTAATGTGCTTGGCTGCTAACCAAACGTTGGAGGTTCAAGTCTACCCAGGGACACTTTGAAAGAAAGGCCTAACGAGCTACTTCCAAAATATCATCCATTGAAAGCCCTGTGGAGCACAACTCTACTCTGACACACATTAGGTCACCATGAGTCGTAATCAACTTGATGGCAACTGGTTTTTATTTAGAGAGGAATTGAAAGGCAGAGCTAGAAGGAAGCTGAGTGTTGGGAAACGGGCCCCATCTCGACCACCGCCACCAGCAATTGGTGAACTTTGGAAAGTCACTGATCTCCCTAGTCTTCTTTATCACATGAAAGGGCTGGGCTGAGTGATTGCCAAGGACACTTTCGGTTGTAACAGTTTATTTCGATAATAATGTATGGTTCTTGGTCTCCGGGAACATCTAGCTCAATCGGCACAGTCAGTTTATAAAGAAAATGTTCTACACCCTACTTTGGTGAGTTGCACTGGTCTCACCCCGTCGGGACCAAGGGAGAATGAAGAAAACCAAAGACCCAAGGGACAGATTAGTCCAAAGACCACAACTACCACAGCCTCCACCAGACTGAGTCCAGCACAACTAGATGGTGCCCGGCTACCACCACTGACTGCTCTGACCGGGATCACAATAGAGGGTCCTGGATAGAGCTGGAGAAAAATGTAGAACAAAAATCTAACTCACAAAAAAAGACCAGACTTACTGGTCTGACAGAGACTAGAGAAACCTTGAGAGTATGGCCCCCAGACAACCTTTTAATTCAGTACTGAAGTTATTCCTGAGATTCACCCTTCAGCTAAAGATTAGACAGGCCCATAAAACAAACAGTAATAAATGTAGTTCAACCATGTAGACAAGACTAAATGGGCACACCAGCCCAGGGGCAAGGACAAGAAAGCAGGAAGGGACAGAAATGCTGGACGAATGGAAATGGGAGGTCAAGATCGAGAAGGGGAGAGTGTTGACATGTCGCGGTGTTGGCAACCAATGTCACAAAACAGTATGTGTATTAATTGTTTAATGAGAAACTAATTTGCTCTGTAAACCTTCACCTAAAGCACAATTAAAAAGACAAGGAAAATATATATATATATGGTTCTTTAAGGCTCTGGAAGGAGCCCTGGTGGCCCCGTTGTTAAGCGCTTGGCTGCTAACTGAAAAGTCAGTGGTTCGAATGCAGTAGCTGCTCTGTGGGAGAAAGATGTGGCAGTCTGCTTCCATAAAGATGACAGCCTGGGAAACCCTATGAGGCAGCTCTACTCTGTCCTATCGGGTCACTATGAGTCAGAACTGACTCAACGGCAATGGGTTTGGTTTTTTGGTTTCTAAGCAACGTGGAAAAGAGGGATAATCATACATAAAAGATAGAAAAGAGCTATGCCTCGCTTGGTGAGTAGATTCCCCCCAGCAGGGGATTTGGGCAAAAGGAAAGTGGTTTTCAGAGCTGATAGTAAGAGGATGCCAGCCTGCAGGAAGGCACAGGAGCTGCAATGTCAGCGCTCAAAAGTGGCATTGACAATATAAAAACTGGCACACTGCCCAACAGTATTTCACAAAATTACATATAATTATATGTATATTATATATATAGATTATATATATATACAATAGCATCACAGATGATATTGCAAATGTGTTCTTTGAGATTAAAGTGCAGTCTACATAGATTCCAGCTAGTTTTAAGAAAATGAATCTGATTTCATGTAGTTTTATTTGGTTTAGGACATCCTTTTTTAAAATGTCATCTTTTAGACAATGAATTTTTCACTTAATCCCAATAAATGTCAACCATATCAGCAACTGCCAAAGACAACTCTACCTGGCCTTTTATGTGAAGGAAACCAGCAATTTAAGCACAGGAGAATCAATACTTAGGAAGTGGTAATACTTTGGGAGTTTTACAGGAATAAAAAATCCTTGGGATTTTGTGGAAGGAAAAGACACACACACACACACACACACACACACACACACACACACACACAAACACACACACACCCTATATTCTCAGTCTTCCTGACCGATGTTTTCCTATTCTTCAAGGAATCTGAAGAGATTTCTAGGGCCTAAGCAAGGAGTATTTGAACCAAAAGAAAACAAAATTAGTCAAAGAGAGACAGGGCTGATAATCCACTGTTTATTGTGATTGTAAAACTTAAAAAGGTTCCAAATGAAAGGTGTTTGGATTTATAGTAACACTTATATAACCATCAAAATTGAGAAGTCCAGACACTATAATAATTGATGCGGTTAGGTTTGTCTTTGCTATTCAGCGCTCTTCATGGCCTAAGAAAGAAAGTTGGGATTCAAATGTGAATTCCATGTTTTTGGTACCTTTTTAAAATTATAATGAAAAATTCAATTCCTCTGCTTGGAACTTCAGCATATAATGAATTGCATAAAAGGACAGAAAAGTACGGGGGAGAAAAAGTGCAGTTCAGCTTGATAAAGTAGAAAGAATACCAGGCTGGAGTCAGAAGATCTCAATTCAATTTCCCAGCTCTGCCACTTACTTGTCTGATTTGGGGCAAATCCTTTCACTTCACCGAGTGTTCTCGTTTGTAAATTCTGGCAACTGGTTCAGATGAATACAATCCTACCATCACCAATGTTAAACCTTACAGCACTTTCTGTGCCAACAGAGCCACTAAACAAATTACCAAATACTCTCGCACAATAGAAAACAACATTTCATTAAATCCATCACCTTCCATGGGGTCTGAGGTAGACAGAGGAGCCCAAACGCTTGATATATTATGCATCCAGTTGATGACAATTTATCTGCAGAATATCCCTCTTCTGACATTTAAGAAAGGTCAAAATTCTCCAGAGCTTAATAGGAATGTTAATATCCTTTAAAACGGAATGGCCACTTGGTTATGTTGAATCATTCAAAGGTCCCCAGGACGGTGTGAAATGAATGACAGTGGCCTTGAATGTCTGCTCTCCTCTTGTGCAGGAAGTAAGCTTGGGAAAGGCAACAATACTGTCAATCTTTCAAGATACTACACCGTCACTGCTAGTAATATACCTAATGCTCCGTTCACATCTTCTCTACCTTTATACGTATGTCCCGAGATGCAATTTTGTTATGTCGAAAGATTTATGTGTAATGCTTCAGTGGCTTTCTACTCAGGTGGTAAGATGCAGCGTAATTATGATAAACATCGGCTAGCATGCCACCTGCCTGAGATGATGCAAATGGAAAAGGCAAAGACAGGCAATTAGACATCTGACTGCATAAAGTGTGTACTGGAATAATGTACATTTTTACTTTCAGAGTGTGGGGGGTTTTATTCTTACTTTAGAGAAGAATAATTGTTTAGCCACTTTATCCAATTCACATTCCTTTCACACAGATAGGTAATAATCCACTTCCGCTTTAGTAGTACAGAGAATCAGACATCATGCATTCTACTAACTCCTAACCAGCAAAATAAATTAAGCAAAAAATTCTTTTAATTAATGTGTATTTCAGTTTTTATCTTTTGCTGAGTATTATACTTTAAAACAAAAGAGAATTTTAGAATAACATTTTATATTTTCCATATTCCAAATGTAATAGAAGGCCCTTGCTATTTGTTGTTGTTGTTGTTGTTGTTGTTGTTAGGGGCCGTTGAGTCGGTTCCGACGCATACCAACCCTATGCACAACAGAAGAAACACTGCCCAGTCTTGCACCATCTTCATAATCGCTGTTATGCTTAAGCCCATTGTTGCAGCCACTGTGTCAATCCATCTCGTTGAGGGTCTTCTTTTTCACTGACCTTCTACTGTAAAAAGCATGATGTCCTTCTCCAGGGACTGGTCCCTCCTGATAACGTGTCCAAAGTATGTGAGAGGAAGCTTCGTCATCCTTGCTTCTAACGAGCATTCTGGCTGTACTTCTTCCAAAACAGATTGGTTCGTTCTTCCGGAATTCCATGATATATTTAATATTCTTCACCAACACCATAATTCAAAGGCATCAGTTCTTCTTCAGTCTTCCTTATTCATTGTGCAGCTTTTGCATGCATATGAGGTGCCTTAAAATACCGTGGCTTCAGGCACACCTTAGTCCTCAAAATCACATCTTTGCTTTTGAACACTTTAAAGAGGTTTTTTGCAGCAGATTTGCCCAATGCAATACATCATTTGATTTCTTGACTGCTGCTTCCATGAGTGTTGACTGTGGATCCAAGTAAAATGAAACCCTCGAAAACTTCAATGTTTTCTCCATTCATCACGATGTTGCTTATTAGTCTAGATTTGAGGATTTGTGTTTTCTTTATGTTGAGGTATAATCCATAATGAAGGCTGTGGTCTTTGATCTTTGTCAGTAAGCACTTCAAATACTCTTCACTTTCAGCAAGCAAGGTTGTGTCATCTGCACATCACAGGTTTTCAGTGAGTCTTCCTCCGATCCTGATGTCACATTCTTCTTCATACAGTCCAGCTTCTCGAGTTGTTTGCTCAGCATACAGATTGAATACGTATGGTGAAAGGATACAACACTGATGCACACCTTTCCTGATTTTAAACCATGTTCTTTTTGATGATGAATGTGACACCATTCCTCTTCATATTGTCATTCCCAGCAAAGCAGACTATATGATTATCTGATTCAAAATGGCCAATACCAGCCTCTTTCAGCCCACTGATGCCTAGGATATATATCTTTATGAATTCCATTTTATTTCTGATGACTTCTAATTTTCCTAGATTCATACTTCATACATTCTAAATTCTGATTATTAATGGATGTTTGCAGCTGTTTCTTCTTATTTTGAGTCATGACACATCAGTAAATGAAGGTCCCGAAAGCTTTACTCCATCCACATCATTAAGATTGACTCTACTTTGAGGAGGCAGCTCCTCCCCAGTCACGTGAGTGCCTTCCAACCTGAGGGACTCATCTTCTGGCACTATATCAGACTGGTCAACATTTTTAGAAGAAATCTCCAGGTCCTTCTTCCTTCTATGTCTTAGTCTGGAAGCTCTGCTGAAACCTGTCCACCATGGATGACCCTGCTGGTATGTAAAATACTGATGACGTAGCTTCCAGGATCACCCCAATACGCAAGCTACCACAGTATGACAAATTGACAGACAAGTCAAATCCTACTTTCTTACTCCTGACCCCCATATCTCCAGACTCACTATCATAAAAAGTAAATCAAAACCACTTTATACTATATTCCTATCTAGTCTCTGAGAAGAAATCACTGAAGCAACAGATCAGTTACTTGATGCAGATAAATATAAATGAACTTCAACTTAATCATTATTTAAAAGTTAAGAACTAAAGCTGTTTGAATTTGATTCCACAAATCTCCTACAAATCATCAAAGAAAAATGCTTAAGATAGCAAAACTTTTTTAAAGGAAGTAGACTTGAGGAGGGGGAAGCTGACTGAAAGATGAGATTTTCATTTCAGTGCGTTAAAGCTCTGGATTAAAGCTCTGTTGCATTCATGTAATAGTACTCTCTCTCTCTCTCTCTCTCCATGGTAGGGAGGGAGGGAGAGGGGTATTCACTATCTAGATAATAGATAAGAATTATCTCAGGTGAAGGAAAGGACAGTACACACTACAGGCGAAGTCACCACAACTGGACGAAACCAAAGCTAAGAAGTTTCCTGAATACAACCAAACACTTCGAGGGACAGAGGAGCAGGGGTGGGGGTCTAGGGACTATGGTTTCAGGGGACATCCAGGTCAACTGGCATAACAAAATTTATTAAGAAAACGTTCTGCAACCCACTTTGGTGAGTGGCATCTGGGGTCTTAAAAGCTAGCAAACTGTCCCTATTTGCAGATGATATGATACTATATACAGAAAATCCAAAAGACTCCACAAGAAAACCACTGGAACTAGTCGAAAGATTCAGCAGAGTAGTAGGATACCAGATAAACATACGAAAATCAGTTAGATTCTTATACATCAATAAAGAGAACGACAAAAAGGAAATCAGGACAAGAATACCATTTATAATAGCCCCTAAGGAAATAAAATACCTAGGAATAAATCTAACCAGGGATGTAAAATACCTATAAAAAGAAAACTACAAAACACTACTGCAAGAAACCAAAAGAGATGTACATAAGTGGAAAAACATACCATGCTCATGGATAGGTAGACACAACATTGTGAAAATGACAATTCTACCCAAAGCAATCAATCGATAAATACAATGCAATCCCAATCCAAATACCAATAACATTCTTTAAAGAGATGGAAAAAACAATCAATAACTTTATATGGAAAGGGAAGAAGCCCCGGACAAGTAAAGCACTATTGAAGAAGAAGAATAAAGCAGGAGGACTCACACTACCTGACCTCAGAACTTACTATACAGCTACAGTAGTCAAAACAGCCTGGTACTGGTAGAATGACAGATACATTGACCAGTGCAACAGAACTGTAACCCAGATGTCAGTCCATCCACCTATGGTCACCTGATCTTCGACAAGGGCCCAAAGTCCATCAAATGGGGAAAAGACAGTCTTTAACAAATGGTGCCGGCAAAATTGGATGTCTATCTGCCAAAATATGAAACAGTACCCATATCCCACACCATATACAAAAACTAATTCAAAATGGATCAAAGACCTAAATATAAAAACAAAAACTATAAAGTTCATAGAAGAAAAAATAGGACCAACGCTAGAGGCCCTAATACACGGCATTAACAGGATACAAACCATAACCAACAACACACAAACTCTGGAAGATAAGCTAGATAACTGGGATCTTCTAAAAATTAAACATTTGTGCTCATCAAAAGGCTTCACCAAAAGAGTAAAAAGACAACCTACAGACTGGAAAAAAATGTTTGGACATTACAAGTCAGACAAAGTTCTAATCTCAAAAATCTACAAGAAAATCCAACACCTCTACAACAAAAAGACAAATAATCCAATTAAAAAATGGGCAAAGGAAATGAACAGACATTTCACCAAAGAAGACATGCAAGAAGCCAAAAGACACATGAGGAAATGCTCGTGATCACTAGCCATTAGAGAAATGCATATCAAAACCACAATGAGATACCATCTTACCCAGGCATTACTGGCACAAATCAAAAAAACTGTAAATAACAAATGTTGGAGGGGCTACCAGGAGATCGGAACTCTTATGCCCTGCTGGTGGGAATGCAAAATGATACAACCATTTTGGAAAATGATATGGCACTTCCTTAGAAAGTTAGAAATAGAAATACCATACGACCTACAATCCCACTCCTAGGAATATATCCTAGAGAAATAAGAGTCGTCACTCAAATAGACATAGGCACACCCATGTTCACTGCAGCATTGTTCACAATAACAAAAAGATGGAAACAACCTAGATGCCCATCAACAGATGAATGGATAAACAAACTATGGTACATACACACAATGGAGTATTATACAACGATAAAGAACAATGATGAATCTGCAAAGCATCTCATAACATGGATGAAACTGGAAGACACTATGCTGAGTGAAATAAGTCAATCACAAAAGGATAAATATTGTATGAGACCAGTACTGTAAAAACTCATGAGAAAGGTTTACACACAAAAAGAAACAATCTTTGATGGTTACGAGGGATCAGAGGGGTGGGGGAGGAAACTAAATAGACAACAGATAAGTGGTAACTTTGGTGAAGGGTAAGACAGTACAAAATACTGGGGAAGCCAGCACAACTTGTACAAGGAAAGGTCATGGAATCTTTATAGTCACATCTAAACTCCCTGAGGGACCAAATTGCTGGGCAGAGCGCTGTGGGGACCATGGTCTTGGGGAACATCTAGCTCAACTGGCATAACAGTTTATAAAGAAAATGTTCTACATTCTACCTTGGTAAATAGCGTCTGGGGTCTTAAAAGCCTGTGAGCAGCCATCTAAGATACTCCACTGGTCTCACCCCTTTCGGAGCAAGGGAGAATGAAGAAAACAAAATACAAGGGAAAGATTAGTCCAAAGAACTAATGGACCACAACTACCAAGGCCTCCACCAGACTGAGTCCAGTACAACTAGATGGTGCCCGGCTACCACCACTGACTGCTCTGACCGGGATTACAATAGAGGGTCCTGGACAGAGCTGGAGAAATACATAGAACAAAATTCTAACTCACAAAAAAAGACTAGACTTACTGGCCTGACAGAGACTGGAGAAAACTTGAGAGTATGGACCCCGGGTACCCTTTCAGCTCAGTCATGAAGTCACTCCCATAGTTCACCGTTCAGCCAAAGATTAGACAGCCCCATAAAACAAAACAAGACTAATAGGGCACAACAGTCCAGGGACAAGAACTAGAAGGCAGAAGGGGACAGGAAAGCTGGTAATAGGGAACCCAAGGTTAAGAAGGAACAGTGTTGACATGTCGTGGGGTTGTTAACCAATGTCATAAAACAATATGTGTACTAACTGTTTAATGAGAAACTATTTGTTCTGTAAGCCTTCATATAAAGTACAAAAAAAAAACCTCATGAAAAGGTTTACACACAAAAAGAAAGAATCTTTGATGGTTATGAGGGATGGGAGGGGTGGGGGGAATATTAAATAGACAATAGGTAAGTGGTAACTTTGGTGAAGGGTAGGACAGTACACAGTACTGGGGAAGCCAGCATGACTTGTACAAGGAAGGGTCACGGAAGCTCTGTAGACACATCCAAACTCCCTGAGGGACCGAATTGCTAAGCGGAGGGCTGTGGCGACCATTGTCTCGGGGAATATCTAGCTCAACTGGCATAACATAGTTTATAAAGAAACTTTTCTACATTCTACCTTTGTGAGTAGCGTCTGGGGTCTTAAAAGCCTGTGAGCAGTGATCTAAGATACTCCATTGGTCTCACCCGTTGGGAGCAAGGGAGAATGAAGAAAACAAGATACAAGGGAAAGATTAGTCCAACGGCCTAATGGACCACAACTACCAAGGCCTCCACCAGTCTGAGTCCAGTACAACTATATGGTGCCTGGCTACCACCACTGACTGCTTTGACAGGGATCACATTAGAGGGTCCCAGACAGAGCTGGAGAAAAATGTAGAACAAAAATCTAACTCACAAAAAAAGACCAGACCTACTGGTCTGACAGAAGACTGGAGAAACCTCAAGAGGATGGGCCCCAGACACCCTTTTAGCTCAGTCATGAAGTCACTCCCACAGTTCACCGGTCAGCCAAAGATTAGACAGCCCCATAAAACAAAAGGAGACTAATGGGGCACAACAGTCCAGGGACAAGGACTAGAAGGCAAGAGGGGACAGGAAAGCTGGTAATAGGGAGCCCACGGTCGAGAAGGAAGAGTGTTGACATGTTGTGGAGCTGTTAATCAATGTTATAAAACAATATGTGTACTGTTTAATGAGAAACTATTTGTTCTGTAAACCTTCATCTAAAGTACAATTAAAAAAAAAAAAAAAGAGTGTGCTTCTTAGCTCAAGTAGATACATGAGACTAAATGGGCAGCTCCTGTCCGGAGATGACATGAGAAGGCAGAGAGGGTCAGGAGCTGGCTGAATGGACATGGGAAATCAGGAGTGGAAAGGAGGAGTGTGCTGTCACAGTACAGGGAGAGAAATTAGGGTCACATAACAATGTACGTATAAATTTTTGTATGACAGACTAACTTGAATTGTAAACTTTCACTTAAAGCACAACAATAAAAAAAGTAAAAGAAATACGTGCTTATAAAAGTTGGCTAGTATTATTAATTACTGAAACAACATTGGAAAAGTTAAGGATTCGACAATTTCAATCCATTATAGCCTGCAGCCAGTCCATGTGGGTCTGAAAATGTCAAGAAAGATGGAAACACAACCTGCATGAGATCTGTTGACTCAAATCGCTGATTAATCTTACTGCTACCACCATATTAAGCTAAGTTTTAGGCAAGTAGCCCTGTATCTGCCACTGGCCTACAGCATGGAAATTATTTTCTAATCCAAGTCTGCACAGTGATTATGTCTGGATGAAAAAAATTTTTTTTTAAGTGTAAGCCATCAATTTTGGAGCCCTGGTAATGCAGTGGTTAAGAGCTCAGCTGCTAACCAAAAGGTTGGCAGTTCGAATTCACCAGCCACTCCTTGGAAACCCTATGGGGCAGTTCTACTCCGGCCTATAGGGTCGCTATGAGTCAGAATCAACTCGACGGCAACGGGTTTGGTGTGGGTTTTTTGGTTAAACCATCAATCTTAAAACCTCTAAGCGTAATTTTTTTAATGAAAAATATCGATGAATTTTTTATTCACCTTAATGCCTATTGTCATGTAGTTTTTCCAGTGTAAAATATCCATATTTATTATTATAAAAGGGGCTATATATGGATGTATACTTAACTATCAGGGATAAAGCTGCATCCCACAAAATATTCTGAATTCCTAGGATACAAAATATTGTGGAATGATACGTGTCAAAAGGAATTACTGGCCAAAAAGTTACATTTCCTTATGAACTGCCTTTCACCTTAACATTAACCAGTTGCCATTGAGTTGATTCTTACTCATGGAAATCCCATATGTGTCAGAAGAAAACTGTGCTCCATAACATTTTTAATGGCTGATGTTTTGGAAGTAAATCACCAGGACTTTCTTCCAAGGTGTCTCTCAGTTGACTCGAAGTTTCAACATTTTAGTTATTTTTACATCAAACATTGAAATTATTTGACAACAGCCAACCATTTTATTTGTAATATGTACTCACTCTCAAAAACTATGAGGCTTAAAAAGGAGAAAGGCATTTAAAGGAAAGTGATCCACAGTGATGGAGTTTGTAATGAAAAAAAAAAAAAAAAAATTGAACCCAGATGCATTCATTTACTTATTGACTAAAAGTCTCTTTGCTAGGTTTCCTGTATTTTTACTTTCTCACCAAACATATTAAACTGACTTAAAAGGCGTAGAATAATGATTCCCATGTCTTCTGCAAACTTTACGATTATCCACTTTCATTAACCCACATTCTTTACTTGAGCCTTTGGGGGAAAAGCAACTCAAAAATGTTCGTGAATGACCTCTGAGTTCACAACTATCGCCAGAAAACAAGTCCTGCTCCTTATCTCTGAAAGTCTGACCTCTACAACTTCCACAGCAGTATATGTCCCCAGAGGGGGGCCGTTGACAATCCCAGAGGCCCTTCCCATCCCACCAACCAATACCAACAAGAAATGTTGACCTTTTCAGCACAGTATTATTCAACTTCTCTCCACAGCTGTCAACAACCCTGTACTGCAATTCTGACAGTTTTTAAGTAATCTATTTTTCTCATCTTGCCAAATCAAATTGTGAGTGAAATGGTACTGAAGTTTGCTATGTTCTTGTTACCCGCATGCCATTTAAACTCTATGAATGCCATATATTGTTCATGAAAGTTCGCTGACAACATTTGGAGGAAGAAAACATTTTCCATTTTTCGGACTATGGAACTGTTCTATTTTTAATGAAGCAATGCACCTTAAGAGTATCTCTCTTCTTTCAGAAGTCTGTCCAATAGTCCAAGAAATAAAGATAAACAAGTAGAAACTAGCTGTTTACTTCTTTAAGACTATTAAGTAAACCAAATTTCTCAGTGCATAAGGCATTCTGCAGTGTATTTCTCAGATACTATAGCTGAGTATATGAGAAAGCTAAATTAATTTATGTTACCAAGTGTAATTTCCTGCACTGAGATAGTAATTGCATAAGTAGTATCCTAATAATATCAGGAACGTCCAGTCTCTGGAGAAGGACATCATGCTGGGTAGAGCAGAGGGTCAGCAAAAAAGGGGAAGACCCTCTATGAGATGGATTGACACAGTAGCTGCAACAAAGGGCTCAAGCAGAGCAATGATTGTGAGGATGGCACAGGACCAGGACGTGTTTCGTTCTGTTGTCCATAGGGTTGCTATGAGTTGGAGCCCATTCAACAGTACCTAGCAATAACCCAATCCTACTGATCTGAAAGAGCTAATACTGACATCTAAAACTCAAAGGGAATAAAATACCTGCGTGTTCCTATTCTAGTAAGTCCAAGAATCACAATATTCGACATGAAGATTTGCAGTAACAGGGAACTTACACTTTTGTGGGGAAGATAGTGTGTAAACAAAAATTATATTATAATAAATGCTACGTAGGGGGTAAAATGATAGCGAGTATTGATTTAATCTTGTGTCAAACACTTTTATAAGTGCTTTACATGTATTAACTCATTTAATTTTCACAACCTAATGAAGTAGTCCAGTCATAACCACCATTTCACAGATGAGAGACTGAGAAAAAAGAAAGATTAGACAACTTGCCAAAAATTATAGCCAAGAAAGATCAAAGACAGAATTTGAACCAAATCACTGGATAAAGACCTGCTCTTTACCAATGGGATATCTGGTAGTCAGTAGTGCTATTCAACATATATTTACAATTTTCTGCCTTCCAGACATATGTTCAGATTGTTTTCCTACCACCCAGAGTTAGGCAGAGGTAGCATGTGACTTGCTTTTGGCCAATGATACGTGAGTGGCAGCGTGACATGTGTAGTTTCCATTGGAGACTTTAGGAACCAAGATACAATTTACCACTGAGGGGACCATGGAAGTGCATATCAAGTAAAGCTACCAGAGCCAGGGTCCCTGAGCAGCTACAACGAGCAGAAACCTCCTGAGACCAGCATTGGATATGTAGTATGAGGAGAAATAAAGACTTTCCAGCTAAGCCACTGAGAATTGGGGGTTATTTATTACTCTTATGTGAACAAGCCTATCCTAACAGATATACCGCCTATGGGCAATGGGCATTCATTCAGTCATTAATCCAGTTTTGGAGGGGATTAAGGATAAGTATGATTTATATAAGTGAGGGTAGGAAACAAAGAGAGGAAAAAGTATAAACAAAGGCCCTGAAGTAAGAAAACTATGGAGCTGTTGAGAATTTCAAGTAGTTCAAAGGACCAAAGAAGTTCACATTCAGATAAATCCATAAAATGCACAATTATTCACATAAAATTTGCCTTGTCTCAGGATTGATTTTTTTCCCTACAATCTATTTTGAAAAGTCATGGTAAATAAAGAGTTTTTAATTACTTATTCATTTTCTAAGCTTAGGGGCATTAAAGAAAGATTAACTTCATCAAGACAAGGGTCGGTGGCTTAATTTCAATTCTATTGTCACAGAATTACATAAGTTTCTAGAGTCAGAATAGTTCTAAGCAGTCACATGGGCTATTAGTGGCAGAGGGTCAACTATCAAGGTCTAGTGATTTCCACGTTTCTTGCTTCTTTCTCATTCCAGTTTTTATTTTTATTTTGAATTTGTGAGCAGGAGTAGTGTGACAGCACCTTAGTTGAAGGACAGATTCACATGTTGTTAAAATGTTCACGTAGCATAAAATTACAGATGACCTCAGTTTTCAATACCCTATCACTAGCAGGCTTAGAGTTCCAAGCTATAGAACAATTTCCACCAAAAAAAGCCTTTTGTCATCTCCTTTATGTGACAGGTAATGGTCTTATAAAAACTTGCACTAATTGATTGTCAATTTTTGATTACATATTTATACTCTCAATTGATGCACTTTTCTCTAATTAAAGACTATTCATTTTTGTAAACAGTGAGACCAACATTTCATTCTCAGTCACTAGAAATTATCTATGAATTATTTAGAAAACTTTGCCAAGGTAAACTACCTTTGCTAAACAAACATTGGCTTTGAAATGGGGTCACCCATGGCAAACTGTATTGGGGAGATGTGACAGACATGAGTATTTACATTAAAAGGGCAGATATTGTGGGTGTGCTGTGAAAGGCAGCAAGATCTACTTAGACAGCACTGAAATTAGAGTCAGAGAGTTTGGCTGGAATCTAAATTTGGGTCAGAATCTCAATCTATCTCTATCTTATGTGCAAATCTAGCACTGTAAATGCCTGTACTCTATTATTGCCTTCCTGGAGAACTGGAGAATTGATAAAATATTGATGGAGGTTCTGCAAGATGAAAAAAAATGTCAAAAGAAAAATACAGTGAAAATTTCTATTAATATAGAAATCCTCTCACCATGGG
This sequence comes from Dugong dugon, assembly GCA_030035585.1. Taxonomy (NCBI): domain Eukaryota; kingdom Metazoa; phylum Chordata; class Mammalia; order Sirenia; family Dugongidae; genus Dugong; species Dugong dugon. Next base: position 191,028,158 of record CM057463.1, on the reverse strand, counting down.
TTTCTTGAGAATATCACTTACTCTCCCGGATAATAGAAAACTGTTAGGTATTCTTGCACGCTCTGTTTTCTGCCTACAGTATGATAAATCTCACGTCTTTTTACATCCCTCATGCAGGCACACATACAAACACACACACACACACACACACACACACACACACACACACACAAAACTTTTTGCATTTTTGTATGTTACAAAATAATTTTGTTCAATCATCTCTTTTTGATGGAAGTTTCTTCAATAAATCCCCAATTTTACACATCCATGTGTCTAAAACCCTCTACCGTTCATTTTTCATCACTTTGACAGATTCTCTTTGGTTTCAGCTAACCTTCTTCTCTTCAATCAGCATTTCCTCTCACCAGTGAATGAACCATCCAGGGACAGAAGAAGGGATTACACTCTATACAGAGCAGCCTTCAATTCTTTCTTAGGAGTGGGCTTCGTATAAATAAACTAAAAACGTTCATGTCTTTTAGTACACAGTGTGAAATGATCCATTTCTGGCCACCATACTTTCTGATGCAGTTTCTGAAGGCATATTACTATGAAAGAAGAAAAAAAGTTCATAAATAATGTATGCCTCATTTCCTTGCATTTCAGCAGACAGAAAAAAAGAATGAATACGATGTCTTCAGTTGTAAGAGAGGAGTAAGCCAAGTACCCGTACTTACAAATTGTAAGATTTGAAAATAATTGTCTAAGTGAGAACCCCTCATCATCTATTCTTTGTTCTCTGCTCTGTCTCCGTCACATAAGACTGGCCAATAGAGACTGCATCACCCTGGATAACTTGCTAGTTGACTTCCAATTGGGTGGAACCAATGGGATTTATTGGCAGAGGACCAGAGGGTATACAGAAAAAGACGTCAAGGTATTTCTTTCCCTCTCCTGCCCTTTTATAGCACTGGCTACCTCCTTTGATGGATTCTTCTATTGTCCTTGGCCCCTTCTCCTTGCTCCAGCTCTCACTGGGCTCTGTGAACACTATGACCTCCCCTAGCCCATTGAGGACTAACAGTGCTAGCTGCTGCCTTCTGTTGTTAATGTCTCTGGGTATCTCAGAGCTCCTGATTAGTTCCCTTAAGCACCCCCACCCAAATGCATACATCTCTGAAAGTATTCTCTTCACTAAAAGATCTTGCAGCATCTCAGCTGAATTTGGTTTTCTGCTGAGACCCTAGTTGATGTATTCGGCTTATTTGATTACTACGCAAATTACAAGCTTTGCTCCAGTGGAAGCTACCGCCAAACAATCAGCCTAAAGACCTAAAGACGTAAAGCAAAAGCCACCTGTGATGTTGCAGGGAAGATGATTTCCTGCCCTTACAGCCAATAAAATGGGTTAGGATCACAGGAAAGTCACGTCAGCATATCCCCAAGAGTATAGTAAAATCCAATAAACTTAAAAACCTAAGGACTTTAATACGTAATCTGGAAACTGTATTTTCCCACCAAAGTTTGGAAATATGACACTGAATGGAAATTTTCACATTGCTCTTATCTGACCCATAAAGACTCAAAAGTCTTTTTTTTTCAAATTTGTTTTAGGTGAAAGTTTACACCACAAATCAGTTTCTCACTGAAAAATTTATATACAAATTGTTTTGTGACACTGGTTGCAATCCCTGCAATGTGTCAGCACTCTCTCCCTTTCCCATTCCACCCGTCCATTTGTCCAGGTTTCCTGTCCCTTCCTGCCTTCTCGTCTTTGCTTTTGGGCAGGTGTTGCCCATTTGGTATCGTGTATTTGATGGAACTAAGAAGCATGTTCCTCACATGTGTTACTGTTTGTTTTATAAGACTGTCTAATCTTTGGCTGAAAGGTGGACTTTGGGAGTGGCTTCATTTCTGAGTTAGCAGGGTGTCCGGGGGCCATAGTCTCGGGGGTTCCTCCAGGCTCTGTCAGACCAGTAAGTCTGGACCTTTTTTGTAAATGTGAATTTTGTTGTACGTTTTTCTCCCTCTCTGTCCCTCTCAGAGCGGTCAGTGGTGGTAGCTGCATACCATCTAGTTCTTCTGGGCTCAAGCTGCTAGAGGCCGTGGTTCATGGGGTCCATGAGTCCTCTGCACTGATATTTTCCTTGTGTCTTTGGTTTTCTTCGTTATTCTTTGCTCTGAAGGTGATGAGACCAATAGATGTATTTTAGATGGCTGCTCACAAGCTTTAAAACTCCAGATGCTACTTACCAAAGTAGGATGTAGAACATTTTCTTTATGAACTATGTTACACCAAATAATCTAGATGTCCCCCAAGACCATGGTCCCCAGCTCTCAGCCCCAGTAACTCGGTCCCTCAAGATATTTGGATGTGCCTCAGGAGTTTCTATGGCTTTGCCTTGGTCAAGTTGTGCTGACTTCCCCTGTACTGTGTGTTATCTTTCCTTTGACCAACGTTAACACTTGTCTATTATCTAGTCAGTGATTTCCCCTCCGAAAGTCTTTTTGTAAAGGAAACTCCTCAGAAACTTGAGCTATCGATTTCCCGGTAATACATGATTGAGAAACAGGTTATATCTGCAATTTTATACTTAGGCCCTGGTGGCACAGTGGTTAAAGTGATCGACTGCTAACCAAAAGTTTGGCAGTTCAAAACTACCAGTGGCTCCGTGGGAGAAAGATGTGACAGCCTGCTTTCATAGAGATTTACAGCCTTGGAAACCCTGTGGGGTCACCATGAGTTGGAAGTGATGCAACGGCGGTGGGTTTATGACACAAATACATAATTTTCCAATTTAAATATTTGGTTTTTACTTTACTACGGTGCTTTTGTTCTGAGTTTCATCTCTGCAAGTTTAAGCTAAAATAAAAATATTTTCTGCAAAGTATCAATGTAAAGATTGTTGTTTTTAGTTGTGGTCCAGTCACCTCCAACTCATGGCAACCTTACAGATAACAGAATGAAACACTGCCCAGTCTTGTGCTATCCTCACAATTGGTATATTTGAGCCCATTGTTGTAGCCACTGTATCAACCCACTTCATGGCTGATTTCTCGTTTTCACTGATGTAAAGATCAGTACACTTCAAAGAATTTATGTAAGCAAACATATATTTTAAGGAAAAAAGATCCCTGTAAAGAACATTTGTCATTCTTTTGACTGACCAACATCTAAACTCCTCTCCTTTGTTAGGGGAATCCTCAATCTCTGAGTCTTGGAACACTCAGCATCCCCAACTTCGTTTATAAGTAGGTCAGTGTGGTCTGGGCTTTAGCAACCAGACTCATTAGCCTACAATTTGAATATGGAGCTGGTGACACAAGGAATAAGGAGATAAGGGAAGAATCTAAAACATAGACAGTAGCTGTAACAGGTCAAAATCTTAGTGCTGGCAGCTGTGCTGGTGGCACCAGCCAATGCCCAGTGCTCATGTCTTTGTAACACCAGCTGCAGTATCTGATGCTTGCCTGACACAGAAGTGAAGCCTTCACTGGGTTTTTTCTATGATGTGGGGTTGGACATTGCTTCTAGCTGCCTAACCTTAAGTCTGATTCTACTGCCCTCCTAGCGAATTGTGAGCTATACAATACAGTCATGCGTCCACCATACTTTCTGTGAAATAGGATGTTACATGACTTGGACGTTGTGTGAACAATGGCACTCGTGGGCTGCAGCTCCTCCTCTGGCGCTGAAGCTTGGACGCCTGTGCCTCCAGCAATGCCATGGTCATGTACAGCTAATGGCAGACACCCCTCCACTCCGGGAAGCCCCCATCTGAGCACTCTGGGGTGGGTGAAAGGGGTGAGCAGGGGCTCAGGGGTGGCAATTCAGGGTGGTGGGAACTAGGGTTAGTTGACCCGTAGCCTGGCCACCCTTGAGTCCTTACGAATCAAATCTACACCAGAGATCCCGCTGACCTGAGGTGAGCAAGCCTTCAGTCACGCAGGAGCTTTGGTTCTGACTTTGGAGCCTTAAAGGATGTCAGTGATCATGGAGCCCAACCCCTTCCTTGTACAGATGAAAGCTGCCCAAGGAGGTACTTTGTCAAGCAACACACTCATGACAGAACAAAGATTAGAATCCCAGACCTCTTATTAGTCATTGCTCTGTAAGGAATAAAGTAAAGAGTATAACCTTGTGGGACTGCAGACATACATACCGTTGAACGTTGCCCAAATGGACTTTACAGGGCGTGTGACTTTATACCTTTATTAAATTGTTTTTCTTTTTGCTTGTTGGTGTATTTTTTTTCCAAAAAAAAAAAAGTTTCCTGATATAAGAATCTATCCAAAATTGGAAATAATCTATGTCTATCATTAAAGAAATGGCTACATGAATTGTTATACAACCATACTATGGAATTTTGTACAGCCCCTAAAAAAATATGCTAGATCTATATGCACAGACATGGAAAGGGCAAAAAGGTATATTATTAAGTAAAAATCTCACGTAATATTATGTGTGAATGTTAAGCATGATTCTCATTAGAACTTTTTATTTATCAATATTGATAAAAATTGCTTAGAGAGAAAAACACTTCCACTCAAACATATATATTAGGAAATGCATAGTCTAGAATGTCACATGTCAAACTGATAAGAATGGTTATCTATGGGGAAGGGAATGTTACTGGGAATTTGTGTGAAGAATGATGTTAATATTTCTCAATGTAATTATGTATTATTTGATGCTTTTAACCCATGAGCTCCTGGACTGAGTTTACAGAAGTTATTTTTGTAATAGTTTAAATAATAACAAAACCAAACAGGTTGACATAAATAGTATCAGTCGAATAAAAGTTGGGAGTATTCTTACAGAGCAGACTTGCACTACAAGAAATTTTATAAGAAGCTGTTTGGGTTGAAAGAAAATAATACCAGATGGAAACTTGGATCAACACAAAGAAATGAAGGGTGACAGAAACGGTAAATATGTGAATAAATGTCAAAAACATTTTTCTCATTTTTCAGTTTCTTTGAAATAGAATTTACTGTTCAAAGAAAAAAAGAGGATAACAATATATTATGGGGTTTTATAGCATATGGGAAAGTAAAACGTATAACAGCAATAGCTCAAAGGATGGGAGAATAAAAATGGAAGAATACAGTTTAAGGTTCTGACATTATATATAAAGTGTTATAACATTACCTGATAATAAATTAAAGATGAAAAGAGTAAATCCTACAGCAAACACTAGAAATATAAAGCAAAGAGGTGTTAATAATAATTTGTAAGTGGGGATAAATGTAATATTAAAAGTGCTCAGTTAAGACAGAAGGAGAAAGTAAAAGACTAACAAACAACACTGTGTCATCAACCACGTGAGTAGGTTTGGAATCAGATTCTTCACTAGCTGAGCCTTGAGATGACTGCAGCCCCATCCGATACCTTGACTGCAGCTTTATGGGAGACCCTGAGCCAGAGGCATCCTAATCAGACACATCCAGATTCCTAATGTGCAAAAAATATGAGATATTAAATGTTTATTGTTTTAAGATGCCAAATCTGGGGATAAATTTTTGGTGAGTGGAAGTAGGTGCTATTATAACAAAAACTCTAAAATGTGGAAGTGGTTTTGAAATCAGACAGTGGACAAAAGCTTGAAAAGTTGTAAGGACTTGAAGAGAGTCTTAGTGAAAGCTTAAAGTGCACTGATGACACTGTTCATAGACTTTTGGACTTTGAGGAGCTGCAGGTGAAAGCTCACAGGAAAGTGAGGAAAATGTTACTGGAAACTAAAGGAAGGGAGAGCTTGTTATGCAGTGACTGAATGTTTAGCAACACAATCACCTATAGTTATACGGAAAGCAGAAAATCTAATGAACTGAGTGGTCTAGCTAAGGAGAGTTCCAACTAAAGTGTTAAAAGTACTACCTGGTTTCTTCCTGCTGCTATAATAAAATACAAGCAGAGAGACATAAACTAAGGGAAAGACTGTTAAACATTGAACAGCCAGGACTCAATAGTTTTATAAAACTATCAGCCTCGATAGTGAGAATGGCAGCACAACTAGAAAAATGTAATCGATGTCACTGAATTGTACATGTAGAAATTTTTGAAATGGTGTAGCTTTGGCTACATATATTTTCACCAAAAAAGAAAAAAGTTCCTCCAAGGTCTAGGAGGGAGAGTGTTGACATGTTGTGGGGTTGTTAACCAATGTCAGAAAATAATAGGCGTACTGACCGTGTAATGAGCAACTATTTGTTCTGTAAATCTTTACCTAAAGCACAATTTAAAAAATTTAAAAAAAACAAACAAACAAACTATCAGCCTCTCCAGTTGGCAAACAATGATAAAATTTAAAAAATGACTCTAGAGCAAAGAACAAATTCAGAACACTTCCAGGAAAACATGGTTCAAAGATGAAGCGGAAGTTGTGACAATGAAATTCTTATTGAACCACAGAAAGATCAAAGGTGGTACTGCAGAGTACCTTTCAGTCAAATGACAGTTCTTCCAAAAAGTTTGTGTGTCTCATATCTCCTCTCAGTAAAACAGTAGGATTTTCAGTAAGCTAAAGGGCTTATCTTGAAGAGACATGTGGGTATGACTTTTCTCTAATGCAGTGAACACCAATGAGATTCACAAGAAATCCACCCAGTTTTTGAGAGAATTATCTCAGAAGAAATACAACCAGCTCAGATTGAAAGGTTCAGACACTGTAAAAATGTAAAAAAGCTATCAAACCTAAATTCTACTGGAAAGAAGCAGGCTGAGAAAACTAGTCAGATGCAAGCACATGCTGCTTTTCCTTAAAAATTAAGGATGAATAAGAGAGTGGAAGGAAAAGCCCAGAGAGCAGAGCTGAAAGCCATTGGTAATTATTGCAGGCCTTGAGATCTATTCAAGAAACTTCAAACGTTTTCCTGGTTGTATTTCAGAATTTCTGTGGATCAATAACTCCTGTATACCTCCCACTTCTCCCTTCTTTGAACAGAAATGTTTATAACAGATAGTCTATGCTTGCCCCACCATTGTAGATTAGGTATATAACATCTCTCTTTAGTTTTGCAGATCTACAGATTGAGGAGATGTGTGGCTGACAAGCTATATCTGAGTAATCCCATACACACCTACATCTGATTTAATAATATCCTGGATACTGAGCCAATGTTACAATAAGATGACACTTTGGGAGATATTGGTAAAACGTGAACGTATTTACATGTGGGATGGGCATGAATTATCAGGAACCAGAAGATGAACTTTGGAACACAGCCTCTAAAATGGCTGCCAATAATCCCTGGGTTGGACTTGATGAGTCTGAATGAATGAAGTGATGAGATGCTACTGTTGAGATTAGGTTATAAAAAGACTGAGAATGGGTGGTCTCCCTTGTCCTCTCCCTTGTTCACGCTGAGGGAAGCCAGCTGCCATATTGTGAGATGCCTTATGGAGAGACTTATTTGGCAAGAAATTGAAGAAGGTCTCCAACCAACAGTCAGCAAGGAAACTAGAGCCTCAGTCCAACAATCTGTAAGGAACTGAATTTTGCCAAGAGCCACCTGAGTAAGCTTGGAATTCGATCGTCTTTTAGATGAATCTTCAGAGAAAACTGCAGCCTCAGAAAACAGCTTGACTACACCTTCTTGAGAGACACCTTGAGCTAGAGGTACCTAGCAAAGTTCAGTTAACATTCTTGACCCACCAAAACAGTGAGAAAACAAATCATTGTGGTTTTCAGCCTCTAAGTCTTGGGATCCCTACATATACTTCAAATATCAGTGGGGTCACCCATGGTGGACAGGTTTCAGCGGAGTTTCCAGACTAAGACACACTAGGAAGAAGGGCCTGGTGATTTGCTCCTAAAAAAACTGGCCAGTGAAAACCTTATGAATAGCAGCAGAACACTGTCTGTTCCAGCGCTAGAATATGAGCCCTTCAGGTTGGAAGGCACTCAAAATACGACTGCGGAAGAGTTACCTCCTCAAAGTAAAACTGACCTTAATGACGTGGATAGAGTATATCTTTGGAATTTTCATTTGCTGATGTGGCACGACTCATAATGAGAAGAAAAAGCTGCAAACATCCATTAATAATCAGAACGTAGAATGTATGAAGTATGAATCTAGGAAACTGGAAGTCATCAAAAATGAAACGGAACACATAAGCATCAATTTTCTAGGCATTAGTGAACTGAAATAGACTGGTGTTGGCCATTTTGAATCGGACAATCATACGGTCTACTATGCTGGGAATGACAAACTAAGAGGAATGGCATCACCGTCATCATCAAAAAGAACATTTCAAGATCTATCCTGAAGTACAATGCTGTCAGTGATAGGATAATATCCATATGCCTAAAAGAAGACCAGTTAATATGACTATTATTCAAATTTATACACCGACTAATGCCAAAGATAAGGAAATCGAAGATTTTTACCAACTTCTGCAGTCTGAAATTGATCAAACATGCAATCAGGACGCATTGATAATTACTGGTGATTGGAATGCAAAAGTTGGAAGCACAGAAGAAAGATCCGTAGTTGGAAAATACGGCCTTGTGATAGAAATGACGCTGGAGACTGCATGATAGAATTTTGCAAGACCAACAACTTCTTCACTGCAAATACCTTTCTTCAACAACATAAGCAGTGACTATACACATGGACCTCACCAGACAGAAAACACCGAAATCAAACTGACTACATGTGTGGAAAGAGATGATGGAAAATCTCAATATTGCCAGTCAGAACAAGGCCAGAGGCTGACTGCAGAACAGACCATCAATCACTCATATGCAAGCTCAAGTTGAAGCTGAAGAAAATTAAAATAAGTCCATGAGAACTAAAACACGACCTTAAGTATATCCTGCCTGAATCTGAAGACCATCTCAAGAATAGATGTGACGCATCAAACACTAAATACTGAAGACCAGACGAGTTCTGGTATGACATCAAGGACATCATACATGAAGAAAGCAAAAGGTCATTAAAAAGACAGGAAATAAAGAAAAGACCAAAGGATGTCAGAAAAGACTCTGAAACTTGCTCTTGAACATTGAGTACGTAAAGTGAATGGAAGAAATGATGAAGTAAAAGAGCTGAACAGAAGATTCCAAAGGGCGGCTCAAGAAGACCAAGTAAAGTATTATAACGAAAGGTGAAAAGATCTAGCATTAGAAAATCAAAGGGGAAGAACATGCTCAGCATTTCTCAAGCTGAAAGAACTGAAGAAAAAATTCAAGCCTCAAGTTGCAATTCTGAAGGATTTTATGAGCAAAATATTGAATGATACAGGAATCATCAAAAGAAGATGGAAGGAATATACTGAGTTACTATACCAAAAAGAATTGGTTGACTTTCAACCATGTCAAGAGGTAACATGTGATCAAGAACCAATGGTATTGAAGGAAGAAGTTCAAGCTGCATTGAGGGCACTGGTGAAAAACAAGGCTCCAGGAATTGACAGAATACCAACTGAGATGTTTCAACAAACAGATGCAACACTGGAGGTGCTCAATCATCTATGCCAAGAAATTTGGAAGACAGTTACCTGGCCAACTGACTGAAAGAGTTCCATATTTTTGCCATTCCAAACAAAGGTGATCCAACCGAATTCAGAAATTATCAAACAATATCATTAATATCACATGCCAGTAAAAGTTTGCCGAAGATCATTCAAAAACAGTTGCAGCAGTACATCAACAGGGAACTGCCAGAAATTCAAGCCGGATTCAGAAGAGGATGTGAAACAAGAGATATCATTGCTTATGTCAGATAGATCATGGCTGAAAGCAGAGAATACCAGAAAAACGTTAACCTGTGTTTTATTGACAATGCAAAGGCATTCGATTGTGTGGATCATAACGAAATATGAATAACATTACGAAGAATAGGAATTCCAGAACGCTTAATTGTGCTCATGAGGAATCCATACATGGACCAAAAGACAGTCACTGGAACAGAAAAAGGGTGTACCGTGTGGCTTAAAATCAAGAAAGGTGTCCATTGGGGTTGTATCCTTTCACTATACTTACTCAATCTGCATGCTGAGCAAAACATTCAAGAAGCTGGACCATATGAAGAAGAATGAGGCATTAGGACTGGTGGAAGTCTCATTTAACAGCCTATGATATAAAGATGACAGGACCTTGCTTGCTGAAAGTGAAGGTGACTTGAAGCACTTACTGATGAAGATCACAGACTACAGCCTTCAGTGTGGATTGTGCTTCAATATAAAGAAAACAAAAATCTTCACAAGTCAGCAGCATCACGATAGAGAAAATACTGAAGCTGTCAAGGATTTCATTTTACTTGGATCTACAATCAATGCCCACGAAGCAGCAGTCGAGAAATCAAACAACATGTTGCATTGGGCAAACCTGCTGCGAAAGACCACTTCAAAGTGTTAAAAAGCAAAGATGTCACTTTCAGGACTAAGGTGCACCTGACCCAAGCCACAGTATTTTCAATCGCCTCGTATGCATGTGAAAGCAGGACAATGAATGAGGAAGACCGAAGAAGAATTGATGTCTTTGAATTATGGTGTTGGTGAAGAGTATTGAATATACCATGGACTGCCAGAAGAACAAACAAGTCTGTCTTGGAAGAAGTACAGCCAGAGTGCTCCTCGCAAGGGATGACAGCAAGACTTCATCTCACGTACTTTGGACATGTTATCAGGAGGGACCAGTCCCTGGAGAAGGACATCATGCTTGGTAAAGCGGAGGTTCAGTGAAAAAAGAGGAAGACCCTCAAAGAGATGGATTGACACAGTGGCTGCAACAATGGGCTCAAACATGCAACAATCGTGAGGACGGGGCAGGACCGGGCAGTGTTTCATTCTGTTGTACATAGGGTCACTATAGTCAGAACCGACTCCAGGGCACCTAACAACAACAACAAGCCTTGAGATAATTTTCTACACAATAAAGGTAACTAATGTGCATCTCTAAAACGTTAATAAAGTTCACTTAATTAGATAATGCCTAAAATTGGAAATAATCAAGAAGAAACAATATGTACGCATTAGAAATATGGAGGTCAAAGTGGTGAAAGGGGCTGCCTCTGGATCTCAGGAGAGGAAATGGAAAGAGTTGGGGCGAAGGCTTCTGCCTTTTCATCAAATTCCTTGACTTTTTAAAAGTTTGCCTCCTACCTCTAAAAACTGCTTACAGAAAATCCCTTGTCCTGGTCTTCTGAAGAGCCACGGCTTCATTTTAAGATCTTAAAATTGCACAGCATTATATAGTGTTAGAAGCATTTCCAAATGCATTATTTCTCTAATTCTCTCATTTTCTTTAATAGAAGCTGAGAACAGTGTATTTTGACATTGTCCTGAAAGCATAAGATAAGGGCTTGCCAAAAAAAAAAAAAGAAGTGTTTCATAACCTTTTGGTGAATAGTCAATTTATAAGAAGTCAAATATTAAAAATTAAAATTACTTGAGTGGTCTGACAATGACTTTACAAAGGAAAAATATGGAACATGCGAGAAAAACTCAAGAAAGTAACATCCATAAACTAAAACTAAAAAAATAATGTAATTTAATGCTTAGCTTATGGGGTCTTGCTTGATTTAACTTCTTTCATTAAAATGTCATATGGCTTCCTTTGCTTTTTCCTTTGGAACAGTAGCTTACATCTATAAGCATGTCAAAAACACAGTAATCTAGAGAAACAGCAGGGCCCAGAAGAACAGGTGAAATTCTGGGGTTTGAAGGAACTGAATTTAAGCACCAGCCTAACCTTCTTGAGGCTGCATGGACTCACGTAAGCTAATTAAAAACAATCTACTGAGTAAAAATAAAAATGATCATGTACCTCATAGGCTATGTTGGGACTATCAAATAAAATGGATCATAAATCACTTACCCAAATAGAACCAAAAGGCTTGGAACTATTTACTATGCTAACAAGATTTTGGCATCCTCGTTTAACTCCTAGAAATTGAAAAACATAGACTATGGACCTAAGAGCATAGAGATGGAAAGTAACTGACTGACAGCTTCCAAGGCAAATTTCTCTCCTTGCAAGAAGTGTCAAAAGTTTACCACTCAAATATAATTAAAATGAAAAAAAAAAAAATCTCCCAGACTAAAGGACGGCAAGAAATACAAATAGAAACTACAATAGTCCACCACCCTTATGATTTGTTGAGGGCTTACTATACGCCAAGCATTGTGCTGGGTGCTTTCCTTCCATTATTTATTTACTCATCACAACACCTGCATTAGTTAGATATTTACATACCTACTTTATAAACAGAAGTACATCATGCTGGGTAAAGTAGAGGGTCAGCGAAAAAGAGGAAGACTCTTAATGAAAGGGACTGACAAAATGACTACAACAATCGGCTCAAGCATAACAACGATTGTGAGGATGGCGCAGGACCAGGCAATGTTTCATTCTGTTGTACATGGGTCGCTATGAGTCAAAACTGACTCAACAGCACCTAACAACAATAACATTTCATAAAGAAGAACAGAATAATAGATAATACAGCAAATAGTGAATATGATATCCAAATAAGGGTCTACTTAAATCCAAAATCTGGTAAGCAAGAAAGCACAACAATGGGAATATAAACGTCCTGGGGGAAAATGTTTGTTTTCTTTAATGAATAAAAAAAAGATTTCAAGTTATTTGTTGAGAAACAAACCGGACATCCTTCACAGTGCCTCCCATTCCTGGGCTCTCCGAAGGGAAATGTAGGCATACATTTCATGCCTGATGATGGCACTCAATCCTGCCCACACTGAAGGGACCAAAAGCAATCACATATCCTGAAAGCAGCACCCATTAACTGGCATTGCTCAGTTAGGAAAAGTAGAAGGAGCAGTCTATACAGAAAGGTTAGTTACTAGCTGAGCCAATCAGATTTCTCTTTATACCATTTGACCGAGGAGTTTATAAAGAATTTAGCAGATGGACAGCCTGAGACCAGAAGTAGATGGTGCCCAGCTACCACCAATGACCGCCCTGACAGGAAACACAACAGAGTCCCTGATGGAAAACGAGAAAAGTGGGGTGCAGAACTCAAATTCTAGCAAAAAGACCAGACTTAATGGTCTGACTGAGACTGAAAGGACCCTAGAAGACATGGCCCCCAGACTCTCCATTAACTCAGAACTAAAACCATCCCCAAAGCCAACTCTTCAGACAAAGACTAGACTGGATTATAAGACATAAAATGATACTCATGAAGACTATGCTTAGTTTCAGTAGATACGTGAGACTACGTGGGCAGCCCCTGTCCACTGGCAAGATGAGAAGGCAGAAAGGGACAGGAACTGGTTGAATGGACATAGGAAATATGGGGTGGAAAGGAGGAGTGTGTGGTCACATTATAGGGACAGCAACTAGGGTAGCATAACAATATGTGTATAAATTTTTATATGAGAAACTAACTTGAGCTGAAAACTTTCACCTAAAGCACAATTAAAAAAAAAAAAAGAAGAAGAAAAATCTAGCAGATGGAAGCAAACAGATGCAGAGAAGAGCAGACCCAACTAGCTAAGTCACATAGTTAAGTTACATAAGTTAAGTCCCTGAAATGAAGATCAAATCCTCTACTTTCAAGGGCCATGGCTCCACTCTACTATGATTCCTCGACTTCCTGGATATAGAGAGTTCAGTTTTTCCTGGGTTTGGGCTGTGTGCACCCTTGAAATCACCTTAGGTCAGGGTCAGGTTCCTAGAGAAATATGTGATGTAGTGGAATCTGTATGCAAGAGGTTTATTGGAGAGTGCTCTCAGAAATGGCACCTCTGAAGAAATGGAAGCAGCAGGACTGGGCAGAGTAAGAAGTTGAATGGCAACGCAGTTGTGTTAGAAGCCTCATCCAATTTCATGAGGAGCTCTGGTGCTGGGCTGGTCCTTCAGAATCAAAGGGGCCTGGGCCTTTATAACGCCTACATGGACCGGTCATCTGGTGAAGGCTTTCCTGGGGAGGGGGAGTAACTTGGGCAAGGCAGTCCCCTTTTGCAAGGAAAAGTCCCAGAGAGGGGTTCAGCTGTGACTCATCATCAGCCAATACTCCCAGCAGTTAGCGAATGAGTGTCTCAGTTCTGAAACAGTATCGGGGCAGCATACAACAGCATCCACTATAGATCTACCTGCATCATATAATAAGTTCACCACATCTGGGAAGAACTCCTTCACTTTAGGTGACCTTTTTTGCTAGGGAAAGTTAAAAGGAAGGTTAGAAGAACAAATTACAGCCACCAAGGCAGCTGGTCTTAATGTCCAAACTGATACTCAGCATCTTCCTTATCTCACAATTCTGTGTTCTAAATACCTTACCTCTTGAAGTGACCCACACCCTCATCCCTGAGGGATCTGCACTTGCCTATCCGTCATTAAAACTGAACGGGGGAGTATCAAGAGATAACTTCGTGGAGCATCTGAGTATTAAATATCTTCTTCCCTGTCACCACCCTGTAACAGCAGCTCTACCTCCTCTTGATAAACAAAGGCAATTACTCTGCCAATATGATGATTCCTCTCCTTGTCTTCTGGTCTCTTAACTCAAGAAGCCCACAGTGACCAGAAGCCAGGTGTAGCTGAAAGTTTAATGGAGCTCTTCTTGTGTCCCCTGATGGAAGTATTCAGTGCCTAAAACTGCAAAAACAGGAAGCACAAGTTATCTACGTGGATCACTGAGAGTTATAGTAAACAGGGCCGTGACTACTTTCCAGACCAGTCATTGATTTGTGGTATATAACACAGCCTGGAGAATACTGCTTTATCTTCCAAGGGTTTCATCCTCAAGCTGGCACCTCTGCTGAGCCTTCCGACTTCCATTCCATCAACCTATCAGGCCAAGATACTCTGGGTGGTAAGGTTATGTATGTTAAAGGACAATGTGCCCACTATCCATCTCCTTCACTATAAAGTGGATCCTTTGATCTGAGATGATGTGATATGGGCTACCATGTTGGTGGATCGAACATTATATAAACCCTCATATAATGAGGCCCTAAGGACAAGAAAAGCAAATTTGTACTTAAAATATGTGTCATCTCCGGTCACGCTACCCTTTCCATGGTGGAAAAAGTTCAATGTAATGAACCTGCCACCACGTGGCTTACCGGTCTACTGGAGAGACAGTGCTATACTGGGGGCTCAGTGTTGATCTCTATGACTGGCATATTGGACATTTGGCGGAAGTTGTAGCTCCATCAACCTCTGTGAGTGGCAGCACATGCTTTGGGGACCATGAACAGCCGTCACTCCTGTTACAATGGCTACTCCGTTGTGCCAGCACAGGGTAGCAGATGACAGAGCCTGACTGACACGGGCTAGTCAGCTATTCTGTCTACTTGGTTGTTAGCGTCTCTTCTTTGGTGCATGTTGTATAGTAGGCATTAGCATAGAATACAAGGATCTTTACACTCTGTGCCTCCTCCCACATGCCCAGATCTCCTTGACCCTGATTTTCCAAGCTTTCTCCTTCACAGCACCTGCTTCAGCAGCAAGCCATTCACCATGACTCGGAAGTCTATGCATACCCCTACCAGAGACCATTTCTCTCGTCACACAAGCTCTGACCACTGAAGGGATGTCCCTTCACTGCTCTCTCGGGGCCACACCTGAGTGCTGCTGTCATAAAGCAGCAGTCGATTTTCAGCTGACATCCAGGTACTAAGCCACTTTCTCTATAAAACAAGCTAGCCTTTCTCTTTCTCAATTAGCCGGTCATGAAAGATCCTCCACATGGCCATAGGAGTGAGGTGAAAGATGGGGGCCAGGGGTGGGTGACACGGGCTTCTAGGCCACCTGCTCATGCAGCTGACTTGTGCCCCACGGCCCTACTCATGCCTCATCTTGGATGTATCACTTTCATCTTCTGAAAGATTGTTGCTGATCCTGTCCAGCAATGATTTCGCGGGTCTGACCACACCCAGCTCCTGATGTCAGGTTCGGACACTCCGTCTCTACCAGGGCCCAGCAGCATGCCAGGAGATATTTTTTGAATGGTATTTTGTTCTTTGCCACAGGTAGCCCTTCAGAGTTGTTGCAAATTGAGGTAAACTAGCTGGACAATTTGACATCCACCTCAACCAGTGAAGAGATACAGGGAAGAGGTGATGCAGCTCTCTTCCGCTGAGGGAAACTCCTAGGAAGGGACTCAGCTACGAGCCCTAGGTAGCCAACACTCCCAGTGGCTGGGGAAATCTGACTCTTGGTCCTATGGGGGCGCGGTATGTGGCACACCACAGCATCCACTAGAAACGACATGAGTCAGATTATTTTACTGCTACTAAAATAGCCTAACTAAAATGACAATACAGAATTTAGTTATTATTTTCATTTGAGATCTGAACCAGAAAACAAACAGACTTGTTACTATCCCAAAGAGAAGTTTGCCGTTTCAGAAACAAAGTGGGTAGACTTTTAAAACCAGTGTTCAATGCATTACTCAATAATGTCTGTCTTCCAACATAAGATACACACAAGGAATAAAGGTAACGAGTAATAAGATGAGAAGCCCTGGTGGCTCATTGGTTAAGTGCTCAGCTATTAACCGAAAGGTCAGCAGTTGGAACCCACTAGCTGCTCCACAGGAGAAAGATGCGGAAGTCTTCTTCCATGAAGACTACAGCCTTGGAAACCCTATGGGGAGGTTCCACTCTGCCCGATAGGGTCGCTGTGAGTCGGGATCAATGTCACGGCAATGGCTTTGGCTTGGTTTTTGGTTAGTAATAGTTGGAGCCCTGGTTATGCAATGATTAAGCACTCAGCTGCTAGCCAAAAGGTTGGCAGTTCCAACCCACCAGAGGCTCTGCGGGAGAAAAGACCTGAGGATCTGCTCCCGTAAAGATTACAGTCTTGGAAACTCTATGGGCAGTTCTACCCTGTCATATAGGGTGGCACTGAATTGAATCCACTCAATGGCACACAATAACAGTAATAAGATAGTCGGAATGTGGTATTTTGGGCTTTTCAAGTTAAGGGTAAAAACCTTTTTTTTTTCCTAGCTACAGTTATACTTCTATTGGTTATCTTTGAAATTTATCCAAACGACCAGGAATTCATATTTAAAATGTTATCACCCATGCAGAAAATCCCAACATAAAAGAGATTGTGTTTCAAAGGTTCATCTGAAACTCAAAAAACCATTTTCTGTTGATGCAATGCTGTACCTAGTTGTCAGAAGCCTAAGGCCTAATGCTGGGGGGAAAATTACAAAACAAATAATAAACCACAAACCGAATGTAACAAGTTCCAGTAATAAAAACAATTTCTTGAAAGGAATGACATAGGGGCCTGGAAGCAGTAAGAAATAAGGATCCATTTTCGCTAGCTGGTAAGAAAGAAGTGGAGGCAACGCAGGGCTGAAATTCCCTCGTCTTCCACCATCTAGTCCTGTGCCCACCTGGTTGTTAGCTGCTAGAGAATCGGCAGCATGACCCCGAGCGCACGCGAACGATACGCTGCGCGGTCCTCTGTGTTCTCTGTGTTCCTGCTGGTGCTCCTATCTCAGCACAGGCAGTTCACGGTTTAGAGGCAACTCTGACTTGCCCTCTAATGTTATATAAATTTGCCCTCACTTTGAAAAGATTGAACCAACTCTTAGCCGCAACAAATTCTTCTTCACAATCACTTTCACTTGCTTAAAGTGCAGCTTTTAAATCTTTGAAAAGTCTTCAAGCCTTTTCTTACACTAATACCAAACCCACTGCCATCATGTTAATTTCGACCCCTAGCGACTCTATAGGACAGAGTAGAACTGCCCCATAGGGTTTCCAAGGAGCAGCTGGTGGATTTGAACTCCTGACTTTTTAGTTAGCAGGCAAGCTCTGAACCACTATGCCACCAGGGCTCCTTCTTGCCCTAAAGTAAGGTTAAATAATTACCACATGCATCTGTTCTAACTTTACCTACAAATTCTTTAAAGATGCAGTTAGGAACAGATCTCGTTCGTACCCCGGTATTACAGGCAGTCCCCAACTTAGTACCGGGTTCTGTTCCAATGACTACTCCATATAAGCCGGTTCTGACGTAAGTCAAATACCTCATTTTTTTTTTTTTTTTTTTTTTTTTTAGTTTTCATTATTATTATCAGTATCTTTATAAATCCAATCTTTATTTGTCTTTAGGGGTTGGAAACATTATATCTGAGAATGATGACATCAGCAAATTACACACTGCCACATTATATATAATACATATTACTAATGAAAAGATATTCCAAAAAAAAACTGATGGTCATAAGTGCCGTTTGTTGTAACTTGCATACGTCATAAGTCGAGGACTACCTGTACCTTCTTTGCATGTCCACCTTTTCATATACTCAGTACCCAGCATCTTCCTATAACATTCTACGCATTAAATACATGCTTGATAAAAGAATGAATGAATAAATGAAGACTTCAATCAAAGGAGCTCATCATCTTGGAGAAACTAGCCTAGTTCTCTAGGCACTTTAAAAATGGCACCTAGAATTTTATCAATGTCTTCCATAGAATGAAAAATTGAAAACTGATGAAGCAAAGCATTTTTTCAGAACCACTTTCTAACGGGAATGTCCTATAGGCCTATTTTACTCCTGCTCTGAGTTTATGTCAGACAGAAGGACAAAGCCAGGTAACTAGCAGAAACCCCTGTTTCTCCTCCTTCTGGGAAGGCAGTGACAGTGTTAAAACAGAGCAATGTCAGAAACAGACAGGGAAGGTTCTTCACAGTGAACCATTTGCCCGGCAGAAGTACACATTTTGAAGCTTCACCAACCCTTCACTCCCACTATGATAATACACAGAACATGCACGCCATGTTCCCTTGGGGAAAAACCAGTTTTAGGTTTAAGGTGAAACCTATAAAGGACAACCTAAAAATTCCATATATGTCCACATTCACATTGTTTCAACATATTTGTTGTTACTCTTCTGTCCCAATACTCAGAGTTGGCCTGTCTTTTGAAATTCAAATGAGTGCAGTTTACACGTCTACCCCACCCAGGAAGGACCATTTCTCGAGGTGAGCAGAGAAGCAGAGGGGAGCATTTCTATTTCCCCTCTTTGGCTCTGGCTTTGGAGCTCCTTGTGAATGCCATCTGGTGGGCTGAACAGATCATTTCGCTATAGCCTGTGTCATAGTTACCTAGTGCTGCTCTAACACAAATACCACAAGTAGGTGGCTTTAAAAAACAGAAATTTATTTCTTCACGGTTCTGGAGGCTAGAAGTCCAAATCAGGATCTCAGCTATGTGCCTCCAGGCATTCCCTGGCATTCCTTGGCTTGTAGACAATCCTCACAAGGCATCTGTCTTCCCCCATGTGTGCATATACATCTCTGTGTCTATTCTGGTCTTTCTGTAACTCAAACGTGGTTAGAGTTAGGAGCCACCCTACACTAGTATGGCCTCATTAACAGAACAGAAAGACTATTTCCGAACAGGTTTACATCCACAGGTACAAGGGCCAGGAATTCAACACACCTCTGGGGGCACAATGCAATTCAGAATGCCTTTTATACTACAGTGAAAACTGTGAGAGCTGGAACTCGGTGGGACAGCCTTGCTTTTCCCCGTCTTTCGAGTTTTCAGCCTTTGACAGGGTGCAGTCTTACCAGTTTTCTGTCATTCTCTATTAGTGGGAAATACTTGGGTTGTCTTTCTCTGGCAGGCTTCCCCCTTACACAGGTTCTGGCTTTTGCAGGTACTTCAACCATCAACTCCTTCCCTGCCTGAAATACTAACTAACTGAACTAGGCACAGCTCAGACTTCCACCGAGTTTTGGGGAAGGACAGGAAGGCTACTTTGCAGCACTATACAGCAAGCTAGATTCAAAACTGGACATAAGGCAAAACCAAACCAAACCCACTGCTGTCGGCTCGATTCCAGTTCATAGTGACCCTGTAGGACACAGTAGCACTGCCCCTTAGGGTTCGCAAGGCTGTAATCTTTACAGTAGCAGAGCCACATCTTTCTCCTGCGGAGCAGCTGGTGGGTTCCAACTACTGACCTTTCAGTTAGCAGCCAAGCGCTTAACCACTGTGCCACCAGGGTTCCATGCAAAACCAGATAGAAGATACCCGTGTTGTAAATACCCCTTAGCCATGCTCACGGTCCGTGATGCCATGTAAATTCTTCGCTTCCCTGTTGTAACTGAGCTCCTCTTCCCTTTTCCAGTCCCTGCAACCTCAAATTCTCATTTTCTTCATAAAGACACTTCAGCTCTTTCTCTCATTGTTATGCTTTCCAAACAATTTCGTGAAGCTTATCTTTGTTTCACAGCTAAACGGCTCATCTATTCCAGAGAAATTCAGCCACTTCCTTAGGATTCAAAAGTGGCTACAGTCTGCTGGGATTTTAAATCACAAATTGCTTCTCCTACACACAAAGACTAGTCAGATATAGCAGACAACTCTTAAGGGGTTTCCCATCTCAGAGGCTTCCACCTTCTCTAGACATTTCCACGTGGGAGCAGTGGCCAGTCAACTTGTCTGTGCTACATGACTCTCCCTGCCCCACAAAGTAGCTGATAGATCCTGAAGGAACACACCTGATGGAAGGTGGAGGAACCAAATTCACCCCCCTAGGAATTGGTATTAGGAATTAGGCTCAGGGTCTAAGGTTAGAGACAGTCACGTTAATGCTAGCACTCAGAAGGAAGGGCCAAGTACTCCTGCTACAGAGGACCCTCCAGGGGTCCTGGCACCTGTCCAAGGGGCTATGCTGGTGTGCTCATTTCTGTACTCAGTGAATGCTCCAAAGTCCCCTTAAATTAGGCAGTTTTGTTGCTTAAAATAGGCTGTACTGATGTTTACTGGAGCCCTGGTGGCGCAGTGGTTAAGAGCTAGGCTGCTAAATCAAAAGGTCAGCAGTTTGAATCCATCAGCTGCTCCTTGGAAACCCTATGGTGTGGTTCTATTCTGTCCTATAGGGTCTCTATGAGTCATAATCGACTCAACGGCAACGGGTTTAATGTTTATTACTTTTACCTAAAAGACCTTTAACAAACAGAGACTTCTAGATAACCCCACAAATATTTAAGGCAGGACATTCAGAAAATGTTTTTATAATTTTCAGGTTAGCCTGTGTTCCTTGATCAAGAAGGTAGTCAGCCATTACTGCCAGAAAACGAAATGACCGCGAATCCGCTTCCATCTAGGTGCGTTCATTTTGCAGAACCTCCCAAGACACCTTGTTATATGTGATACTGAAATCACCAGTATCAGAGTCTTCCAGATACTTCTAAAGGAGGCGGTAACTCATTCATTCCAGGGAAGGCGACGGATTAAAACTGTCACAACAGCACAGCAAAACAAGACCTTCTAGGAATCCCTAACCCCGATCACAACATGAGTTAAATCCAAAGATATCGGAGGAAAATATGTCTAAAAGTTGTTTCCTTTCTTTAAGCCTTACTGGGTCCCCAGAATCTGTCCTTTCCAGGAAGAGACTAAGAAATGCTGCTTTTCCGACACTGACCTATTACAGAGATGAAACCAGCTGTGTACATAGGCTGATGCCTTTGTTAATCGAGTTAGTGTTCCTTCCCTGCCCTTGAATTTCAAAGCGAAATTTGTAAATAATCTGGTGTTAACATTTAAAGTACACACTCTCCGGCCCGCCAGAAGGTAATGAGCGGTCTAAAGTCACTCAGCCTTTCTCTAATTGCCCCAAAAATTAAATTAAAAGCTTTCGACAGCCCTTCTGCCGCTTAGTGAATATGAGGTAAAATACAGCAAATTCTAATAAGCCAGCCCGTGAAGTTTTCGTCCTCGCTCCATAACAGCCTATTTAAATTCCCTTTCAAACAGCAGTCACTTCTCCGCCTCTTTCTCGCTGTAGAAATCAAATAGCTATAGCTCAAATTCATGTTGCAGAGAGAATTTTCTTCTATTAGAAAAAAATTGTCTTCCATTTTGCAGTGGGGAGTTTTTTGTTTTATTTCTTTAACGCAAGATTGGGGCGGGGGAGAGGAGCAGCTTGAATTACAGGACTATTTAAGCCATAATATTTAATTTCAAACTTTGTCCTTTACAGCCTATTACCTCAGCTGCCATCTCTCTCCCTTCCCCTCATTTTCTCCTGAAAATTGATCTCGTTGTTCTTGTCTGAATAAAAAGGCCCAGGCTCAGGGTATTTCAATTGGCTTCAGCTCTAGAATAAAAGATCCCTCTTAAAGTGAGAATCACGGTTTTTGCCGATTGATATCACATTACTCATTTTCCTCCCAGACCAGGTGAAAAAGCACCCTTGGGATCCGGACAAACCGCTCAGGTCTGACAGCCTGCTACTCAAGGACCCACTGGTGACTGCGTGGCCTGTGGGCTGACTGGGAGACCCCAGAAACCTGCACACGGGGGTCTTGAAAGGCAGCATCAGGCCAGGCACTACACGTGCCCATGTTATAGAATAACTTCTATGCTCGACTTTATTTTCTGCATCACAGTGAGCCACTTAGATAGAAATACTGTTATTCGTCACCAAATTATAATGGAAATGGACATTTGAGGCTATTTGGAAAGTGACACATTCTGAGCACCTCAGAAAAAATGAGTGTCACTGGTGCATCTTTCAGGAGCCCTGCCGAGGGACCATCGCGCGTCTGGGAGGGTGTTATTGCAAAGCCCCCGTTTCCTCTAATGATCCCCTCCTTTCATCCACATTCACAGACTCACCACGCTTTGATTTCTACGCTCTGAGCAGGCAGTGGAGCTGGTAAGAGTTCAGAAATTTAAAAACAGTCATTTCACATTAGCACCGTGTAAAGCAAATGTGGTAAAATGGGCAATCTGAGCAGAGAATACAGGAGTTCCTTCTTCTATTCTGGCAACTTGTCTGTAAAACGTGCAATTATTTCAAAATAAAATATGATAAAAATAGCATCATATTCATATGCATTTGCTAAAACTTTGAACTCATGAAAAACCTAACAAAGTTGATAGGTGTAGAGATCAACAGAACAACAGAACACCACAGGGAGAGAAAAATGGCCAGGATTGAGGGAAGGAAAACAAATCAACCATGTGCTTGAGTTAAATCATATAAGCAGAGTAAAGGTTTTACTATCGACATTTATTCCCTCCTTTAGTTTATGAGTCTAGTGTCAAAGCAGCGGCCACAGGGAGGTTGCTCCCGAGCAGAGGTGTGTTTGCAAGTCTCGAGGCTTACCCTTCAGGGCCATCCACGCTTCTCCAAACTCTCTTTGTCAGCCACAAAATGCCCGGGGAGAGTCCTCAATCTTTACATCAGCACCAGGTAAACACAATCTGGGGACAAATTAAAACACAGTAAACCTAAAACATGGCCTTGAGGCACATTAAAATGAGCAAGGTATGCACCGACATCAAACTGAGAAGGTAAAGGTTAATCAATGATGAAAAATGAGTCCCTTATCAACAAAGAATTATTCACAAAGATGGAGGGGCAGGGACGCAGTCCAAGAGTGAAAGGAAGCAAAACTGTATTCCTGGGGGATGTTACGTTGCAGATCATTTACGTGAGGTATATAATGTGCTGCCTTTGGGAGACAAAGGGACTACGAGGTTAGCATCACAACTGTTAAATGAAATGGCAAACAGGCGTGTTGTTTCTATGTATTCCACAGTGTGAGTGAAACCTCCTCTTTTCAGTATTCAAAATTCTTTCCCTTTTTTCAAGGCTCAGTTCAAATCACCTATCCTTTTTGACATTTTCCCTGACTAAAAAAATCTACTAAGCACAGCAAATGTGCAAGAAAGAGAGACCGACTATTTTTTAAATTGCAAGCAGCCCTTTTGGGACATGATAGGATTTGCTGTTCAAGTAGTAGCTTTCAGGGCAGAGCCTTGTGGGGAAATGTTACCAAATAAGAAAATATTTGAGGCAATTTGGGTGGTCATTTTTAGCCTGCCCCTTGGGTAAATAGCACCTAAAACTTAAAAATATTGGCCCAACATCTAGTTCAACTGGCACGATATAGTTCATAAAGAAAACGTTCTGCCTTCTACTTTGGTGAGTAGCATCTGGGATCTTGAAAGCCTGTGAGCAGCCATCTAAGATACTCCACTGGTCTCACCCATTCAGGAACAAGGGAGAATGAAGAAAACTAAAGACACACGGGAAAGATTAGTCCAAAGGACTAACAGACCACAACTACCACGGTCTCCACCAGTCTCAATCCAGAACAACTAGCTACCACCACTGACTGCTCTGACAGGGATCACAATAGAGGGTCCAAGACAGAGCTGAAGAAAATGAAGAACAAAATTCTAACTCACAAAAAAAGACCAGGCTTAACTGGCCTGACAGAGACTGGAGAAACCCCGAGAGTATGACCCCTGGATACCCTTTTATCTCAGTACTGAAGTCACTCCTGAGGTTTGCCCTTCAGCCAAAGATTAGACAGGTCCATAAAACAAAACAAGACTGAATGGGCACACCAGCCCAGGGGCAAGGACTAGAAGACAGGAGGGGACAGGAAAGCCAGTAATAGGGAACCCAAGGTCGAGCAGGGAGAGTGTTGACAAGTCAGGGGTTGTTAACCAGTGTCAGAAACAGTATGTGTACTAGCTGTTCAATAAGAAGCTAGTTTGTTCTATAAACCTTCATCTAATGTATATATATATATTGGCCCAAAACAGCATACATATAGAAGAAATCTAAAAGCTACTACAATTCTCCCCTAGCTGTACCTGGGATATGATTGGTAAAGTAACAGATAATTTTTGTTATCATAGTAAAGTCATTTAATGGATACAATAACCAATGACCAAAAACAAAAATAAGAGCCCCCAAACAGACTATTGGATCATGCTGAATAAAACTCACGGCCTCTATAAATAACACACACCTGAGACAAGGAGGAATCAGTGTGACACAGTGATTAAAAGCACAACTGCCTGGGTTTGAATCCTGCCTCTGCTGCCTACTAGTTATAACCTTGGGCAAGTCACTTAATCTTTCTTTGCCTCATTTTCCTCATCTTTAAAAAGCAACAATAATAGTATTAGCTCATTCGATTGCTGTAAGATTCCAAAACCCATTGCCGTCGAGTCGATTCATAGCTACCCTATAGGACAAAGTAGAACTGCCCCCTAGGGTTTCCAAAGAGTGGCTGGTGGATTCAGACTGCCAATCTTCTGGTTAGCAGCCGAGCTCTTAATGAGTCTAATATATGTAAAGCCCTTGGAACAATATCCAGCACGTAGCAAGCATTATATAAATATTAGCCAATATTACCCAGTTGCCGTCAAGTCAATTCCAACCCATAACAATCCTACAGGACAGAGCAGAACTGTCCCATAGTGTTTCCAAGGAGCGGCTGGTGGATTTGAACTGCCAACCTTTTGGTTAGCAGCCGTAGCTCTTAACTACTGTGCCACCAGGGCTCCATTTATTAGCAGTCTTAAACTGAACTCTTTCTAATTTAAATGGCTAGGTAATAGGGGGAAAATCATTCAGTGGTTAACTTTCTAGGACTATGGAGCACTGGATTCAAGTCCTTCTCCCATCAATACACCTGCATGCTCTGAAACAAGTCTCCCACTTCTTTGAAGTCTCTTCGTCTGTAAAACATAAAGAATAAACATAAATAATAAATTCTACCTAGTGCTATGCAGAGAGTAAACTGTAGAGGACATAGTGGTACAGGGATATCATCCGGGAGGCTATTACAATATAGTCCCGACAAGAGATCATCATGGTTTGAATCACACTGGAGGCAGCTCAGATTGAGGTGTTGGGCTTCATAATATATATCTGAGGACTTGTCAATGTGCTGGGTAAGGGGCATAAAGGAAAGGGGGAAATCAGGGATACGCTCTAAGTGCCAGAGATGAACAACCCAATGAATGGTGCTGTCATGAACGAAGACAGCAAAGACTGGGAGAGAAGCTAGTTTGGCAAAGCAGAAATCCAAAGTTCTGTGCTGGACACGTTAACTGGGAAATGCCAATTTGGTATTCAAGCACATAATCAAGTAGTAGTTGGATTTATGAATCTAAAACTCAAGGGAGAGGCCAGGGGTCAAGATACAAAGGTAGGAGTTTTCGGTATTTAGTGACCTCCTAGGCAGAGGGTTCAAAAGAGAAAAGGGCCAAGGAGCAGGCACCAGGTTAACCCAAAATGTAGAGGTCCAGCACAGGAATCAGCAAAGGGAAACTGACAAGAAACAGTCATGGAAGCAGACAAAAGACCAGGAGAGTGGGTGTCATGGAAACCAGCACAAGGAAGTTTTCAGAAAATTTTAAAACAGTTAACTACACATCTTACAGTTAACTGAAATAGCTGATCATATCTTAAAAGTTAACTATACATGTTGCCAAAATGAATGAATGGACACATATTTTGGCTGAAACTACCTCACCATGCATGTTTGGAAACTGATATAACAAAATTCCACCGGAGAAGACATTTTTCACTATTAACACAAAACGTGAAAAATCAGAAGTGCATGTCTCGCTGCCCAAAAACCATAGTGAGGTGTGACTGGTGGAGGAAGAGCTTGAACCCCAAATTCCCCTGCAGCAAACACGGCTGTTCACCTTCTGCTGCCTATTTCAACGGTTTCCAGCAGCTTTCAAAACCATTTAAGAACCCAGGGTAGCCAGCAGCTTCACAGATCACTGCCAACAGCTGAGCAATTCTGCCTGAACCAGGCACAGAGGAAGACTGGGCACCAAAAAAACAAAAGAAACAAAACAAAAACATCCATATCTTTCTTCTGTATTTCTAGCACAATTTTTCTTAGGGAAATATGCAAAACTTACTAAGTTCAGAATCAAGTTTTGTTTAGAAAGATAAAGGCAAGTAAGGATTTGCAATTTGAGGAAGTGACTTTTAAAATAGAAAGGCACTGAAGCACCCAGTAGTATGTGCTACAGACTCCAGAGCCCAATAGAGTTAATGATGGCTTCTCAGCCTTCTCTCTTCCCATCTGTCTGCCCTTCGTGGGGCAAGAACCCTAACGTGGTCTGTTTTGTGGTCTGTACTGTGTTTCTGCAAGAACATCCTCTCCTAAAGCCCTGGGTTCATGTCACTGACTGTGTAGGTACACACTGTCCACGGCAGGATGAATGGCATTACTTAGCATTTATGTAGCACTTATATTCATGTTTATTGGCCATTCCTCACAGGATCCCTGGGAGGGAGGTGATCACTGTTATCTTCAGAGTTCAGTGAGGTGGACCGATTTGCTTGGGGTTACACGACAAGAAAAGAGGCCAAATTGGAGCTTCTGTGCTGTCTAGCCCGGGAGACATAGACATTCATTACAAGCAATTCATCAGCAGGAGCCCAGGCAGACTAGCAGGAGCCAGGAGTTCTAATTCAAACCACAAGCAAAAATCCTACCACCCCCAACTTCCAATGTAGTTCCCAAAATAATCCCTTCCCAAATATGAGGCCAGGGAGAGATGTTCAATGACGGTGCCCACAGAGTGGCAGGAGATGAACAGGATGGTCATTCTCCCCATTCCCACTGCCCACCCTCAGCCCTGTGCCCATAAACATCAGAGAGGAAGCTGGTCTGATCCACAGTCTTTGCCCTTTCCTCTTACCAGACAAGGGTCCACAGAACTGCTCTTTTAAATTTCCTTCCTCACCCAAACACCCAGGCATACATTTTCACTCCATGACCAGCACCCATCACATCTCTAATTTAGAAATCATTTGTCACTTCGTCTTTGGAAGTGCTCATTAATTTGGTTTCTTCTCACTTAATTTCTTCTCCTCTGCACATATGGCAAGCTGTGCTTTTTGAAGCATGCTTTTCTCTAGGACAGTTTGTATTCCCTCAGCTCTTGAAGAGTGTCAATAGAATTTATTATCAAGCAAGTGCATCTTGGACTCATTCAAGTAGGATTAGCACTAACATCACTTACAGGAAGGCAGTCTCACAAGGCAGCTCTATTTTACTAGTAAGCATGGATTCAAGAGTTGAAGAGACATGAGTTCAATCAAGTCTTAGCTCTGGCATTTACCAGCTGTATGATTTGAATGAATTACTGAGTCTCTCTGAGCCACAGTTGCCTCATCTATAGATATGGTTAATAATATACATCTTACAGAGTGTCCATGAGGAAATAATAATACATGGTATGTAGAGAGCTTGACACATACAAAGTGCCCAATACATGGAAGTAATTTCTATTTTTAACAAGTTATTCAGGTTATCGGAATCGGAATCTCTTAATGAAACCGAATCCAGCAGTGAGTTGTGAGGATTACATAACTTAAGGTATCTGAAGTACCCCCTATCCTAGCACATAGTAACTAGGTGGGAAATGTTATTTTCCTTTACTGAGGTAAGTATTCTAGGGGTTTTATGTACCACCATAATTTTATTTTATAGGAAGGAAACTCAGGCTTATTTTCATTTATCCAGAGTAACATAGTTGCCATAACCAGTTCTCAAGTCAGTTTCTTTTCCTGGCTAATGAAAAACCCATGGATCTTTAAGTTAATTAAAGAAGTACCTCTAAATTACAAGAAAGTAAGGCCAAGGGTCTAATCTCTAGAATTTATAGAAAGCTTCAACATCTCAACAACAAAAAGACAAACAAGCCAATTAAAAAATGGGCAAAGGACATGAACAGACACTTCACGAAAGAAAACACTTCAGGTGGCTAACAAACACATGAAGAGATGCTCGCAATCACTAGCCATACTAATCACTAGCCAAACTAAACCCATTGCCAACGAGTCAATTCCAACTATAGCAACCCTATAGGACAGAGTAAAACTGCCCCATAGGGTTTCCAAGGAGTGGCTGGCAGATTTGAACTGCTGACCTCTTGGTTTGCAGACATAGCTCTTAACCACTGCACCACCAGGGCTCCCATTAGCCATTAGACAGATGCAAATCAAAACTTCAACGAGATACCACCTCACCTCTGCAATAATGGCACCGATCAAAAAAACAGAAAACTACAAATGCTGCCGAGGTTGTGGGGAGACTGGAACTTTTATACACTGCTGCTGGGAATGCAAAATGGTACAACCACTATGGAAAACGGTATGGCGCTTCCTTAAAAAGCTAGAAATAGAAATACCATATGATCCCACTCCTAGGAATAAATCCTAGAGAAATAAGAGCCATCACAAGAATAGACATACGCATACCCATGTTCACTGGCGCATTATTCACAACAGCAAAAAGATGGAAATAACCTAAGTGCCCATCAACAGGTGAATGGATAAACAAATTATGGTACATACACACAATGGAATACTACGCAATGATAAAGAATAAAGATGAATCCATAAAACATCTCACAACATGGATGAACCTAGAGGACGCTATGCTGAGTGAAATAAATCAATCACAAAAGGACAAATATTGTATGAGACCACTATTGTAAAACGTCGAGAATTGGTTCACACACAGAAAGAAGCATTCTTTGATGATTACCAGAGATGGGAGGGGAAGGAAGGAGAATCACTAACTAGACAGCAGACAAGAGTTACTTTTGAAGGGACGGGCAATACACAATATGGGGGAAGCCAGCACAACCTAATCAAGGCAAAGGAAGACACTGAGAGGTATACGTGAATAAAGGGCAACTATGGTAAATGCTAAGGAGTCCTGGTGGTGCGGTGGTTAAAGCATTCAACTGCTAACCTAAAGGCCAGCAGTTCAAACCCACCAGCCGCTCCGAGGGAGAAAGATGTGACAGTCTGCTTCCATAAAGATTTCAGCCTTGAAAGCCCTATGGGGAAGTTCTACTCTGTCCTATAGGGTTGCCATGAGTCAGAATCGACTCAACAGCAGTGGGTTTTCTTTGTTTTGTTTTGTTTTTTGGTACAGTAATGCTATAACATATTCAATCCTACAACAACAGTAATAACAATCAATAATTTGGGAGTAGATAGATAGGCTAATAGGTATGCTAAAAAGGTGAGGAGGGTCATACAGGAGTACACCCATGTACATATATAGGTATGGTTGTACATATTTTTTGTAAATGCTGCATGTATACTCACATATGTAACAGAGCATATAGGGGGCACAGTTACAGAAACTACTTAGACGTTGGAACTGAGCTACTGGACATGAAGCCTAAGGACCATAGTCTTGGTGGACATCTAGGTCAACTGGCAAAACACATTTTATAAAGACAATGTTCTACATCTTAGCCTGGTGAGTAGTGTCTGGGGTCTTAAAAGTTTGCGAGTAGCCATCTAAGAAGCAATTGGTCTCTTCCTGCCTGGAGAAAAGGAGAATGAAAAAAACTGAAGACTTAAAGAAGCAATTAGTCCAAAGGACTAATGGCCCACATGAACCACAGCCTTCTCTAACCTGAGACCAGAAGAACTAGATGGCACCCAGCTACCATCACCAACCACTCTGACCGAAATCACAATAGAAGGTCCCTGTTAGAAGGGGTAAAAAATGTAGAACAAAATTCAAATTAAAAAAAAAAAACCATACTTACTGGTCTGAAAGAGGCTGGAGGAACCCCCAAAACCATTTATTGCTCTAAGACAACCTTCTAACTTGAAACTATAGACACTCCTGGAGGCTACCTTTCAGCCAAGCAACAGACAGGGCTACAAAATAAACAGTAACACCCATGAAGAATGTGCTTCTTAGGATAACCTACTATACAAGACCAAAAGGGCAACATTTGCCCAAAACCAAAGATGAGAAGACAGGGAGGGACGGCGAAACCAGACTAACAGAAACAGGTAAACCAGGGAGGAAATGGGGAGAGAGCTGACACACTGTGGGGACTGCAACCAAGGTCACAAAACAATTTGTGTAAGAATCATTGTCTGGAAAATTAATTTGCTAGGTAAATGTTCACCTAAAGCACAATAAAGTTCTTTTTTTTTAAAAAAAAAAAAAAGAACAGTAAGGCCTACAGCTAAGATGTTAAATGAATGAGAATAATGAAATGATAATAATAGCTAGCATATAATTCTGTGCTAGAATTCTTGCCTTCCATGCGGGAGACCCAGGTTTGATTCCCAGCCATTGCACCTCATGCACAGCTACCACTGGTCTGTCAGCGGAGGCTTGCATGTTGCTGTGATGTTAAACAGGTTTCAGTGGAGCTTCTAGACTAAGATAGACTAGGAAGAAAGGCATGGTGATCTACTTTCTAAAACTAGCCTGTGAAAACCCTGCGGATCACAACGGTCCGATCCCCAACCAGTCATGGGGAGGGCTCAGGACCGGGCTGCAGCATTTCATTCTGTCATGCATGGGGCCAACTCCACAGCAGCTAACACTGACAGCAACATGTAATTAGCACATATCATGTGCCAGGCACTGGTAATTAGTACATATCGTGTGCCAGGCACTGTTGTAAAGATTTACACATACCAAATCCTTTAATTAAAAGAATGGATCCTTCTAATGTTTTTAACCCAGAGTAGATACGGTATTGGCCTTGGGCCCTGTCCTTGCCCTCTGCCTCGTGGCATTACAGCAGGTGTGTGGGTTCGTGTTGGTAAACCAAAGTCCTCAGACAAGGTGATTGTACCGTTGCTGCAGCACAAAGTACAATATGTGTTTTTTGCTAGTGATGGAGTTCTGAACAAATGCCCTGGCATAAGTCAGCAGCAGAGATGTCCCCTGCTCTGTTTGATCTGCCTCAAGCACCTTATCCAAAAAGCATCATACACTCCTGGGAATTATGGTTTATTTAACACCAAAGGAAAGGGGATTTTTCTATAGCGGTACAGTTGAGATGGAGCAGGCCTGCCCGGGGCCAGACCCACGGCAGGAAAAGGCTCTGTTTTGCTATGATTTCTTTCTCGTGTGCCCCTATCTCGGCCTGCCGCACTTTCATTCCTGTAACCTCAAGCCCTCTTCAGCCAAAATTTAATCATGCATGCACACTCGCGCGCAAACACAGAGGGAGAGAGAGAAAAAGAAAGAGACATGGTTCTGACTCCGCTGAGCATAAATTCGGGATCAGCTTCATTAGGTTAACCATCTGGATCATTTCAATTCTGTTTCCAGTTCCGAAATAATTACAGCTTCTGAATCAGTCATTTCTCCACTCCACCTCTCCCTGTCCCCCATCAGCTACACAAGTGTAAAATTCTTTAAGGAGAATATAATTAATACTGCTGAAACACTGGATAATTTTTAAGTCCACGCAGAATCAGATGGTCAGAGGTCCAGGGCTAGTTTCTACCATGGTCAGAGCACAAAAAAAGCTCATCCTGCCATGGAATAATTACTGAGAACTGTGGAGGCCCTCCCTACCCTACTGCTGAGCTCTCTAAACTCTCTGACGTGACTAAGCTCATAATTGGGACAGCATCCAACAGATACAATGTGACTCAGTAATTTCATCTGCATCCAACCAAACTCCACGGAACTGGGTGCCGGGGCCTTTGCCCTCTTACTAACTGCTTGAATTTATTTATGCCAAAGGAGGTGATTATAGCTTTGGGTTAATATAATCATTCATGGGCCCTGAAATTCTCCAAGCTTGCAAAGGGTAAGTGCCTAATGTATATAAAAATACAGTTATTAGGAGACACTGTCTATTAAGTCCTTCTCTTACTAAGTTTTTAAGCTGTGGGGTTTGAAAAGTTGCAGAAAATAAAGGGAGGGAATTCATATGAATTAGACTGGTCGTGACAAATTCATCAACCAATTCCTTCAACTCACCATGGCCATGGAAAAGCAGTTTTTAAAGATGTACAAATGCAGCTACCTTTAAAATAAAGAATATCATAACTAAAGAAGGTTTGTTTTGTTGTTTTTGTCTGCTTGGTTGCTTTTTTTCTTTTTTTAAGTATTTCTGCTTCTTCTTGCTGCCTAATTTATTCATGCATCTAGCCATCACTTACTAACTTATTACCACATGCTAAAAGCTAAGGATAAAATTGTGAACAAGCTAGACACCCTCCCTGGCCTCCCAGTTTATGGTCAAGCAGAAGATACAGAAAAGTAAATAAGATTCGATGATACAGCATAATAACCACATGAAAAGTGAGGTACAAAGCGTTATGGAGACACCTAGGAATAACAACCAACCCAGACTTGGGGAAGTCACGGAAAACATCTCAGGGCCTGTCTTAGTCATCTAGTGCTGCTATAACAGAAATACCACCACTGGATGGCTTTAACAAACAGAAGTTTATTCTCTCACAGTGTAGTAGGCTACAAGTTGATTCAGGGCACCAGCTCCAGGGAAGGCTTTCTCTCTGTGTCAGCTCTTGGGGAAGGTCCTTGTCATCAACCTTCCCTTGGTCAAAGGGCTTCTCAGCACAGGGACACCAGTCCAAAGGATGTGCTCTGTTCCTGGCACTACTTTCTTGGTGGTATGAGGTCCCCCTGTCTCTCTGCTCGAGTCTCTGTTTTATATCTCAAAAGAGACGGACTTAAGACACAACCTAATCTTATAGATTGAGTCCTGCCTCATTAACATAACTGCCACTAATCCCACCTCATCAACATCATAGAGACAGGATTTACAGCACACAGGAAAATCACACCAGATGACAAAATGGTGGACAATCACACAATACTGGGAATCATGGCCTAGCCAAGTTGACAGACATTTTGGGGGGACACAATTCAATCCATGACAGGCACAATATTGCCAGATCTTCTGAATTTTTTCAAGAGGATTTGGACAGACAGAGTTTTTTGTAGGTAATTATCCAATTTCAAAATTTTGGCAATGCAACTAATTTAATATTTTAATATTTGTGAGCCAGAACTCTATGAGCCAAACAAAACATATCTGCTAGCATAAATTTGGCCTTGAAGCTACAAACTAGCACCCTGTGGATTAGGTAATTTCTGAGGCTTGTTCTGGCTCTTTCCCTCTTAGAAAAGTCTATGATAGCTTCATCGTTAGGAATTAATCTCTAAAATTGTGGAATTCTAGGCTCCAGGGAAGACTAGAGGTAAACATAATTTTGCAACGATAGAGCATTCAGAGTATCCCTTAAATTACAAATGGCCTCCTACTTCATTAGGATATATGATTAATCTCATTCTTGTTGGCCTTATAACACTATAAAGTTTGAGGCTGTCTAATAACGGTGAAAGATTAAAGTGGTAATTTCTCAGAATAAGCTAATCATTGCTTTTATCTTGGCCCAAATTCAAATGGAGTTGAACAATATAAAAAAGTAATGTCATCTGGGTAGTACAATATTAAAACTATGCAATTTTTTTCCACATAGGAAATTTGAATATAATAATATAAGATTATTTTTTAAGAAACAACAATTTACATTTCTCACCATTCTCTGGGACAGCTTGGGTGGTTCTGCTTGTCTGGACCAGCTTGGCTCATCTCGGTGGTCAGCTGGTGGCTTGGCTGAAGGAGATGGTCCAGGATAGCCTCACACTCCAGCCTGTTTGCTGTAGAGAGCGTGAGCTGGAGGACTGGCCTCTGCTCCATGTGCTCTATCCTCCTCCGGTAGGTTAGCGCAGGCTTCTTCACATGATAGTCTCAGGGTTCCAAAACAGAGCCTGAAAGGGCAAGCTCCAATTGGCAAGTACTTTCCAAGTCTCTGCTTGTGTCACGTTGATAATGCCTTATTGTCCTGGACTTCAGACCACTCCTTATTTACTCACACCCGCCTAGGCTTGCAAATAGCAAGAGCGGCCTCCCTGTGCCACCCTAAACTAAAACCAAACCCACTGCCGTGGAGTCGATTCCAACTCATAGTGACCCTAAAGAACAGAGTAGAACTGCCCCCTAGGGTTTCCAAGGAGCGGCTGGTGGATTCGAACTGCTGGCCTTATGGTCAGCAGCCGTAGCTCTTCACCACTGTGCCGCCACCCTAGGGAGTGCACAATTTTGTGAAGCCATGACTGCGTAAGAACAGCGTACCTTCATTTCCTTCTCTTCTGAAGCCGTCTGTGTTGGTAGGAGGCATTTGGTAAGGGTGCCTCTTCTCCAGATTTCAGGTGGGCACAGTTCTCTATTTTGTTTTGATGTCCCTCCAGTTTACCTGAGGCTTTGACCGTCTCATAGCCAGCCTTGTCTGAGGCCCAAAGACCTGTGGCACTGGAGCCCTTTTCAGAGATCCATGAACCTCCTGATGCCAATTTCATCTCTTCTATCTTTGTCTTTGACCTTCTCGTGCCTCCTTTCTCTTTATCATCAGGAAAATGTTTTTTAAATCATATCCTTCCATCTTCTTCTGCTCTGTGGCTTAAATGCTATCATCACTCTTCCTGAAGTGATGGAGCTTTGGCTCAGTATCTTCCATGCCAAATCCTGAAGAAAGTCTAATTTGCCTTGGGTCAGCCAAAGGCCTGAAGGTCAAGCTCAGATCTTCTATTTTATGACTGTTCAAGAGGTCCAAGAGGAACTCTTCATGAAGGCCCTCTCTTCAATACAGGCTGTCCAATAATGGTAAAAGATTAAAGCAGTAATTTTTGAAATCAGCTAATCATTGTTTCTATCTTGGCATATATTCAAATAAAGCTTAACCACATTAAAAATTAATGTCAGCTGGGCGCACCAATATGCAAATAGATTTTTTCCACTTATGAAATTTGAGAATGATAATGCAAGGTGTTTTTTAATGCCTATAAAATGACTTTAATAACTTTGAATTGACATCTTATGCAACCTTAGTTCAAATTGTTTGCATATAATACTCTAAGGGTCCCTTAGAAAGAAAACAAGAAACATTAACTCAGTTACCATGTCCCATGTTTAATTCCATTTCCCAACTTGTTCAAAACACTCCCTTGGGATTGTGAAGCAGTTTTAAAAACTGTACTTGTTAGCTGTTCCTAACGAGGCAATGGTTCTAGCATGTTTACTTTTCATAATCTATACATCTAAAGTTATTTCAATCTGAGTTTTTATGAAAGCGTGGCAGTAAGTGGCCAGGAATGTAATGCTAACTTCTGAAGCTCGGGATGAATATAACAACATGATCACTTCAACCCAGCCTGGTGTGTTCACCATAATCTGTAAAGCACCATCAGGACATGACATTATGAGAAAAGTCAATTACTGTCTTGGGAAATTGCATCCTGCCGTCTTCTATGACTCAGCTTAATGTTTTCTAAAGCATTTTTGCCTTTTGTTGCATACCATCGCTAAGTTATTTTTTATCACGTAGTTGTATATAGCTTATTGGATTATAAAGACCCACTGGAAGCAGGCATAAAAATAATAATTCGAATGCTCCTTGGAAAACAGACATCAACAGAAATACGTTGTTGTTAGTTGCCGTTGAATCGGCTCTGACTCTTGGCAACCTTATGTTTAACAGAAGGAAACACTGCCCAGTCCTGTGCCATCTTCACGGTCATTGCTATGTTTGAGTCCATTGTTGTAAGCATTGTGTAGTGTCTTCCAAACTAAGGGAACTCATCTTTTAGCACTATCTCAGTCAATATTCTGCTGTCATCCATAAGGTTTTCGTTGGTTAATTTTCGGAAGTAGATCATGAGGTCTTTCTTCCTATCTTAGCCTGGAAGCTCCGCTGAAATCTGTCCACCATGGGTGACCTGCGGGTATCTGAAATACCGGTGGCATAGCTTCCAGCATCACAGCCACACGCAAGCCATCACAGTACAACAAACTGACAGGTGGGTCATGGAAAATAGAAATAGAGTATCTAAGAAAACAGGGATGATAGACATGCTGCGTACAGTCTGATGTAACCACTCCTGATGTACTGCATTCAGCTCTTGTCACATGTGTTAGGAAAGACGTGGGCCAACGCAGTTCATGCAGATGATGGAAGGACTGAAAACGATATCATAGTTAAAAATAAAATAAAGCAAGCTAAGTGCGTTTAACAAAGAGAAGACTCAGGGACTTCAGAATAGCTCCCTGTGATGTACTGTCACAGAAAGAGAAATCAGGCTTGTTGTGTTGGCTCCAGGATCAGAACAGGCACTAGTAAGTGAAGTGACTTGGTATGAGATTTTTTTTCCAGCTGATCATAAATCAGAGCCATCCAAAGATGGGAGGCAGGAGGTTGTGAGTTCCTATCCTGGCAAATGGATAAAATCAGCAATGGGACCAGCTGATGGAGATGCCAAAGGAGAGGTTGAGTATCAGACAGGTGGCTGAACAATTGAATTTCAATGTTCCTTTGTCCTCTCGGGCCTGAGATTTATAGTTAAATGGCATGGGTGCTGAGAATATGCATCAGGCTGACCCGGGCTCTGCTTTTGCTCTCTGTGAAACTCAGTTTCACCACCTGCAAGATGGTGTCTACTTCTTAGAACTCTTTTAAGGGTTATCTAATATAACAAATGTTCAGTTAGAGCTCAGGGCAGGGAAGGATGCAGTATTCACTCAGTAATGTCGTCTGTTACCGTTACTATCAACAAACCCTCTTAAATGTCCTTTCAGAGAATGACTGGGGAATCCAAAGGCAAAGAATTGATGGGGACACACATTTTCATGGCAATCACTGAAGAGAGAAGGAAGCATAGTGGAGCTAGAAGAAGAGTCATTGTGAGAAAACTGATGACCTAAACTTTAATGTTTTAAAAAATGCATTTTACAAAAACCTTTGAAACATACGGGATCAGGAACTGTTTTTAATGTTCTGTGCTTAACCACGGCAAAGGCAGCCTGCCTCCAGGCTGGGCTCTCCGTTCTGGGTCTCTGAAGTCAGATCAATAGCATGAACCCACTAGGGAGTTTCTCCCCTTCAGTACCTTCCTCTCTGGTTCCTCCCACCCCCAACTGGCTCCATTATTCCTCTTCCCTCCCCTACTCCTAGCAGAGCCCCAGAGTTAGCCTTGAGGTTTTCCCCCTTTTCACCCAGAAAAAAGCATCGTTACTGGGAAGAGAATTGCTGTTTTATGGTTCTGAGGTAGGGCTGTGAGCCAATTGCGTGTGTCTCTGGAGCAGCCTGCTCTCCCAGGTGGGAGCATTTTAGTTTCTGTCAGCACACCTCAGCCTCATGTTTTCTGGTTATCGGGTGACCCCTGCTGGCCAGGAAGAGATGTTCTGCCTTTTTAAATTCCGTCTTGACCTTCTGCGTTTAATTCGATATCAAACCGTAACTGCCACTTTCCAAGATTCAATTCACCTCTACGTAGTTGTGATAGCTTCTATTAGTACCTGTTGTGCATTAAATGTCATTTTTCTTGTATTAAACCCACAGTTTTTGAAAACTGCTCCCCATAAAATGTTTAAATCCATAGCAAAGGAAAACATCTTTTTGTTATAGTCTACACGGGTGAGTCTTAATGATTCAATGGTCTCGTGCTGACAGAGAAGATGACAATTTTTATGCTTTCTTGAAAAATACTAGTTGGCAACAAACACAGCAACTGTCACATTTTGAAGCCCGGCTTGCAGCACAAAACAACATTTGCTTAACTCCTCGGCCCAGCGCCCTGGCTGATCGAACGTACATAGCTACCCAACCATAGCACAAGGTAATCTATTGCTTACACAGCCAGCAAGGATTTTACATAAGGTTAAAAGCATCCCCCCAGCTCACAAGTCAACAGTCTATCTCCTCGGACCACTCTATCTGTAAAACCATCAGCATTTATCTATGGGATATGTTTTTAGTTAGTACACCTACGACGTAAAAAGGCATTGAAATAGGGTAGGGAGGAGAATGGCTGGGCAATAAATGTGAAACAGGAGAAGACAGTCATATCTCAGAGGCAACACATTAAATCTATGTATTTTGAGCCTCTTACTGTCTAAATGTGCTGATTATTTTAGTGGGTCTCAGTTTCTTCTGCTGCATTTCTCATCTGTCTCACAGTGACAGGAAAATGGTAACGTATACCTAATTCTCTTAGTATTGTAAAAACCAGAAATACTCCCCCATCTGTAATTCACTGTGAGCAAAACTGCACCTTTAGAAAGATTGTTTTGGATGCCCTTATGGAGGTTTGCAGGTTCCTGGGTGGTGCAAACGTTTTGCGCTTGACTATTAACCAAAAGGTTGGCAGTTTGGG
The DNA here is from genome assembly GCA_030035585.1 of Dugong dugon. Classification (NCBI taxonomy): domain Eukaryota; kingdom Metazoa; phylum Chordata; class Mammalia; order Sirenia; family Dugongidae; genus Dugong; species Dugong dugon. The sequence continues at coordinate 190,989,447 of CM057463.1, read as the reverse complement.
CCCACCTAGCAGCACTGCAGAAGAAAAGCCTGGAGATCTCCTTCAGTAAAGATTAAAGCCAAAAAAATCCTGTGGAGCTCCTTCCTACTCTGGAACACATACAGTCAGAATCAGCTTGATGGCAGTGGGTTTTATGGAGGCTTCCATGTTGTTCCAGTGCTTGCAGGTTGGCATGAACAGGCTACAGTGAAGCTTCCAGACTAGGACAGACTAAGAAGAAAGGCCTGGGTATCTCCTTCCGAAAACCAGCCAACGAAAACCCTAGGAATCACAATGGTCTGATCCAAAACTGGTCATGGGGGTAGGACAGGACTGGGTAGTGTTTTGTTCTGCTGTGCATGAAGTTGCCACGCGTCAGGGGCAGCCAGTATCAACAATGGGCAATAACAACTCACTGTGCCCAAAGCTGAGATGGGCAACTTTCAGCGCAGTCAGTCAAGTGTGGTTCCTTAAATCTCCTTAGAGAAAATATAAGAAGCTTGATTTTCAGTAATCTTAGAGGTCAGCAACTCAAGAAGAAACACAAGAGAAGGGAAAGGAAGGTTGGGCGCTTGGTGTCTACATGGGCTGGTGTGTATGCGTGTGTACGCACGTGTGTCCATGTCTACAGATGTTCAATATGTACCAATATTCACAAATATAGATGTCCACCGTTCAACCCCTACCTTATGGGAATGGTAGAATCACACTGATCGCTAAATAAGTTAATGGCATGTAAACCAGACCCTGCTTGTTACCACGTGATTTCGCTATGTTTAATTTAAGGCACATACATTATATCACCTCGTTCTCTTTAGTCTCTGCAAACTGAGCTATTGTTTACTCTATTTATTCCTTCTTTCTCTTGAAAAGTCAGTCCTCCACAGACCCTGAATTGCTTTTGCTATTCGGTGTGGTTTCTTTTCCCCCTCTGAATTCCCTTCTGTTTGCCTTCATCCTCCTGGCGGTGAAATGCCTCAAACTGAATACAATATTCCGGGCCTTTTAAAAAGGTCTTCATGACTTTCTCATTGTAAAGATCTTGCCTAGGTTTTGAAAATCAGCCTGTTTAGAGAACAGTAAATTCACAGACTCATCCATTTTAAAGTCTTCTCACAACTCTCTTTTTATTTATTGGTGTGACTTTTCATCTCTCAAAGGTCTGTCTACTCAATGTGGTTCTTGAACATCAGGACTCCTTCAGCAGACATTAATTTAATTAATTTCTTCTGCTTCTCTGTACATTCTCTCTTGAAGTTTTTGTATGCTCTTTCTTGTAAGTATTGCTTTTTTTCCCACTGCCAATACTTCAGTGATCCTTAGACCTTGAAGAAAGTATTTGCAAACCTACACTGACTTCTCATTTATTCATGCCTCTTCTGCAATATTCTTTTCTTTGCAGAAAGCTCAAAGCCGCTAACAGAAGCTAAGGTTCTACTCAAAATACACTTCTGATTACAAGCGAAGAATAAAGGAAGAATGAAAAATGGGAAAATTATTTTAAGAAGCCTCAGACCCTCAGAACCGATTTAAGTTGTACGTTAGGGTACATCATTCTTTCCCAATGAAATAGTTTGGCCCTTTGGGTACGCGTCGTTTTCCTCTTGAGAATTTAAACTTTCTCCAATTTCACATGAAGTGAATTCTCCAAGTATCATGGATTTATCTTAATAAAAACCTTTTTAAAAAGAATCTGCTTAGAGACCTTATTTCACAGATCTATCCCTGAGGGCACCCGTGAAAATCTGCTTCACAACGTGTCCTTTCCTTACACATTCCACCTGTCTGGATAGTCACTAAGCTTCTCTGCTATTTTTAAATCTTGACTTTTCTTTTTCTGAAGAAGTATAGGTATTTCCTAATCTTAGCTTTGGCCAGGCGCTACACCTAAAGTTTTCATTTCTGATGAAAATAATCTCATGGTTGATGTAAGCTTGTCTGTTCCTGTTTATCTGGCCGATGGCTGTGTAGAAAAGCTCCTAAATCCATCATTACCCACCTGCCATCCCATGCTTTCAAATACCAGGAGAATGGAAAGATATCCAAATCATCTCTACCCTCTTCTATAGATGACTTGTCATGAGCTCTGATTATTATTTCCATTGTCCGCTTCATGCTTTTACCCTCAACTCCAAACACTATGACAGAAGATCACAGACTTGTACAACTCAAATGGAGCGTAGTCTGTCCTCTTCAAGGCCTGCCCAAGGTTACAAAAGTTGACTGATGACAGAAGTAAATAATATCAAATCTTTGTGTGTTTGTATAATAAATGCTTACATACCAGTTATCATGGAGTCAACTCCAACCCATGGCAACCCCATGAGTGTCAGAGTAGAACGGTGTACCATGGGGTTTTTAGTGGCTGATTTTTCAAAAGTAGATCTCCAGGCCTTTCTTCTGAGGTGTGACTGGATGGACTAGAACCCCCAACCTTTTGGTTAGCAGCCAAGCACATTAACTGTTTGCACCCTCAGGGAATTCGACGCTTATAAAGAGCTTACTAACGACCAGAAACAGTCTGAAACCTTTAATATCCTGATTCTTTTAATCTTTATAGCAACCCTAAGAGGTTGTTTTTGCTGTTGTTAGCTGACGCTGAGTTAGTCCCCATCTCATGGAGACTTCATGTACGATAGGACCGCCTCGCTGTGATCCATAGGGTTTTCACTGCCTGGTTTTCCTAAAGTAGATTGCCAGGCCTTTCTTCCTAGTCCATCTTAGCCTAGAACTCTGCTAAAACCTATTCAGCGTCATAGAAACATGCAAGCCTCCACTGACAGACAGGTGGTGGCTGTACATGAGGAGCACTGGCCGGGAACTGAACCTGGGTCTTATGCATGGAAGGCAAGAATTCTACCAGTGAACCACCACGGCCTCAACCCTATGAGGTAGACACTATTATTATCCCACTTCACATATAAGAAAACCGAGGCAAGAGAGGTTAAATAGCTTGCCCAAGGTCATATGGCTTGTAGGTGGCAGGGCAGGGAATGAAAGCCAGGCGATCTGGCTCCCAAGTCTGTGTTGTTAACTGCTATCTGCTCTCTTTCACAAATGTCAAACAATCAGTTACATGTCATCAAAAGTAAAGCTGTTCTCAATATGTGTACTAACTGTGTAATGAGAAACTATTTGTTCTGTAAACATTCATCTAAGGTACAAAAAAAAAAAGAGAATTATCTATGTGAGATCAAATTGACAACAGCAACTCAAAAGGTTTGATGGGAAGCCTAGGCGGCAGTGGGTTGAATAACGGTGATGGAATAATTTGGAAAAGGATAGTAAGAATAGCAGCACAACTGGAAGAACGTAATCGATGTCACTGAATTGTACATGTAGAAACTTTCGAAATGGTGTAACTTCGGCTATATATATTTTCACCAAAAAAAAGTCCTCCAAGGTCAAGAAGGGAGAGTGTTGACACGTGGTGGGGTTGTTAACCAATGTCATAAAACAATATGTGTACTGACTGTTTAATGAGAAACTATTTGTTCTATAAACCTTCATCTAAAGTGTAATAAAAAAAATTTACATTAAAGTTTTAAAAAAAAGTAGAGGTGTTCTAGCACACTGACTGTTTAATGAGAAACTATTTGTTCTATAAACCTTCATCTAAAGTACAATAAAAAAAAAGTAGAGCTGTTCTAGCACATCTTGGCTAAGCTCTCCATCACCCACCAACACACTGTGGTTTCCAAAGGTATCCTGACAGTTGGTACAACATAGCTGCTCCAGATACTGACCCACAGAGCCAAGGTAAGTTTTATCTGGATGTGAACTCCTACATAAGGAAAAACACCAATTTTCACTCCCCTACCCTCAGGGAAACAAAAACCGAACCAGAAGGTTATAGCAGATTTTCTGAAAATCACTCCACTCAGTCCACTCCACTCCTGGTATGTTTCTATAAGCTCCCTTCTGTCCCCCTAATGGGACTTGAGCACTTCTAAGGCTAGGATGCAGAGTCAACACCTTCGCATTTAACAGATCTGTTCTGTTTCCCGTTTGCCTGTGGCTGCCTTCTGCTTCTCAAAAACCTCTGGGACTGAGCCATGACACCAGGCACCTGAGGCAAGACTCACAGTCATTGTAAACTGCAGCGCTCTGTCATTCAGGGCCTGCCCTGGTCTCTGTCTTCTGCAACCTGCCACACAGTGGCTTCCCACAAAAGCTCTCACTGTACGTGGGAGGCATTACCCTATTATCAGCCGACAGGTACAAAAGAAAGCTCAATGAGGCCACAGGCCAGGAGAGGTGCTAAGAAGCCCTTAGCACCTGGAATATAAACACCATTATCTGCTTAGATTTTTATTATACCAGCAATGACAGTATCAGAGAGATTTATTTCCGGTAACACGACAACCAAAACACACCAGAGAAATATGTTTTGATGACTTACCTGTAGCTTTAATGAATTTTTGCTTGTAAGGTGTGAGGAAGAAACATTGTCTTCCCCTGAGACACAGTCCAACCAATTTGACAGGAACAGCTGCATATGCGGTGGGACCATTTACTGGCCCTGAAAAGCCTGAAGTGGTTTCAAGTGATTTTGAAGGAGTTTTGAGAGCTACAGGACACAGATGCTGAAGGGTATTAAAGGAAGCAGATGTCAGGTGTGGAACTGTCTGCCTCTGCACGCCCATCCAGGGAGTCAGAAAAGGCTGCTGATGTTTTCTCTCTCAGGAGCTGTGGGTATCCCCATTTGTTTTCAAGAGAAGCGGACACGTTTAAAAGTTGAAAAATCACCAGCACATATGGTGTAGGATTTAGAGGACTGGGGAAAATCTGAAGCAAGTTAAAGACATACTTATAAAATAACATAGGCATCTCCAGGAGAAGTAATAAGGGTAAAAAAAAAAAAATTTCAGATACTTATATCAAATGCTTTCCTTTGCAGTGTATTACAGGTTTGGATCTTTGTGTTAAATGTTGTTTCGGTGTTGTTCTTTTCTTTTTCTTTCAAATTTTCATTGATATTTAAATTGGACATTTTAGTCATGGTGCCATCTACATCCTTTCTACGTCCTTCTCCCTGAAATGCCCTACCCATGGCTCCTTGCTCACTCCGGGAAGCTGGGCCTGGCTGTTTGCACAGGGATGACATGCAGAAATGATGAGGACATGGGAGGACCCAGCTGGCCAAGCCATTAGGACTTCCTGTGCAGTTGGAATGGTGACAGTTAGCAAAGCCAGTCAGACTTCCTCCCTTCAGGATTTAGACTAGGGAACCTGGGTGATCCGGCCTGTGGGTCAGAGAGACGCCCACAGAAGCGTTGCAAGGCAGGAGAGAGGATGACTGACGACTGGAGGGGCGTTGGTCTCTCGGCTTTCCTGTCTTGATTCTGATACGTGTGTATCCTTCAAATAAGCTCTGTTTTTAAAATCTGTTCCACATATTAGCTCTCTGCACCCAGAAGACCTAAACGAACACAACATTAAACAATATCGATGACGTATCGATTAATTAGGACAGCCCTGGATGTAATGTCTGACTGTTGGGATAACATCTCCACCCCGTCCCTCATTTACACATCTCATCCTGCACTACTTTCCACTCACTGACTTCATTTCTTTCCCCATTTACCCCGCTCTCTCTCTCTCACATTCTCTCTGTTTGTCTCCTTCTGCTCTATCTCTTCCTGCACTGCTTTCCACTCACTGACTTTATTTCTTTCCCCATTTACCCCGCTCTCTCTCTCTCACATTCTCTCTGTTTGTCTTCTTCTGCTCTTTCATATCACTTATAATTTCACCTCCTATGTCATATCTAGACCTCTTCCTCCCTTCTGGTTTGCCTTCTTCCTCCAGTTCCAGCCAGGGCTCCAATTTTCTAACAAGGCCTCCCAAATTCAGCACTCGACCCTCACCTCATGCACACTGGAGAAGAGTATTTCCATTAAGGCCCGAGATTCAATAAATTTATAGCTTAAGCAAACATTGGATATTTCTAAAATCTAGTTCTTTAAACAAAGCCACGTTGGCTCAGTGCTATTCAACAAAGTGCTAAATTTGGTTTTCCATATTCAACACAATTCCACAAATATTTATTGGATACCAATCTAACATGAAACACAGAAATGGGTAAGACAGGGCCCCCATTGCTGGTCTGTTTACAATCTGGGAAGAAGAAAGCATCTATGGAGAAATGATTATCACACGAGGCAGAACAGGACAGCACAGCCATGATGAGGGAGTCATAGAAGACAGCAAGGCTGAGCCAGCACCTTAGCTGTACCAGTGAGGCACAACCCCACCAATGCACGTACACACACTTTACATAATGTGGCCCCTGTAGCTCAGCTGAAGTGCACCCTTCTTCATATGCATATGGTAAGGGAGGCATTGAACGTGACCCTTTTGAGAATTTGCCAAAGAGGGCACAAAAAAGACCTTCGGTAGCATTTTGAAAATAACCATGACAGGGCCCAAGGGCAAATTTCAGAAGAGATGATGATCTCTGGCCCCAACCGTTTTCTATCTGTTCTCTTCTTCTAGTCCCTCTGTATATGTCTTTTCAAATTAAAGTGCCTCAGTTCTCTGTTCCCTTTACCTTCAGCTAGCTTCCCGAAGTCTGACTTCCCAAAATCCACTGCAAGGCCCTTCCCAGGTCTGCCCACAATATCACACCCGTGCTGGAAGTCTATCTTCCACAGTTCCCTTATTTCAGGTTATTCCAACCACATGGTGGGAAGTTTAATTATCTATTCCAATCATCTACAGTGAAGTGCAAACAATTGGCAGATGTTAGCCCCCAAAGTGCATTTGCTCTTTAAGGCAGCTTACTTAAGTCAAAAATTTCAAATTGATAGAATGTCCTTGTATAAGATATGAACCTCCAAAAGTATACCCTATTTCTGCCTCACTTTCGTTCCCCCAGTTTGCCACCACTCCCAAAAACATCATGTGTCAGAGAGATATCAGTAAGGATCTCCACTCTCATTTGAGGAAACTGGCTTCCAACTCTAAAAAGACTTTGAAGAAAATCTAATTAAACATAGCTAGTGTTAGGTAAACTCCCATGCCATTTTTAAGTAAAAATTAAACATAACTAGACTTCCGTGTGCAGCCACTACCCATCTGGCAATGGTGGTCTGCAAGTTGCTATGGTGCTGAACAGATTTCAGCAGAGCTTCCAGACTAAGATGGGCTAGGAAGAAAGGCCTGTCATCTACTTCCAAAAGTTGGCCAATGAAAACCCTATAGATTACAGTGGTTGATCGACAACCGATCATGAGGATGATGCAGGATGGGGCAGTGTTTCCCTTGGTTGTGCACGGAGGCACCATGAATTGAAGACTGACCTGTCACAAACAAAAACAGACTTCTGTCCTCTCCTGTATTAGTGACCTATTGCTGCATAACAAATTACCTCAAAATTTTGCTGTTTAAAACAACAATAAACATGGATTATCCCACAATTAACGGAGCCCTGATGGCACGGTGACTAAAGTGCTTGGCTGCTAACCGAAAGGTCGGCAGTTCGAATCCACCAGCTGCCCTGCAGGAGAAAGATGTGGCAGTCTGCTTTCGTAAAGATTTACAGCCCTGGAAACCCAATAGGACAGTTCTACTCTGTCCTATAGGATCGCTATGAATCGGAATCGACTTGACAGCAACAGGTTTTCGGTTTGGATCTCACAATCTTTGTGAGTCAGGAATTCAAGAGCAGCTTAGATGGGTAGCTGTGGTTCATGGTCTCTCAAGAGATTTTAGCCAAGTTGTTAGCCACAGCTACAGTCATCTGAACTTATCTGAAAGCTTGACTAAAGCTAGGTTTGACAGAGGCTGTTATGAATTGAATTGTGTCCCCCAAAAATGTATGTCAACCTGGCTAGGCCATGATTCCCCGTGTTGTGTGACTGCCCACCATTTTATCATCTGATGTGATTTTCCTATGTGTTGTAAATCCTACCTCTATGATGTTAATGAGGCAGGATCAGAGGCAGTTATGTTAATGATGCAGGACTCAATCTACTAGATTGGGCTGTATCTTGAGTCAATCTCTTTTGAGATATAAAACAGAGAAGTGAGCAGAGAGACAGAGGGACCTCATACCACCAAGAAAGCAGCACCAGGAGCAAAGCACATCCTTTGGACCTGCAGTCCCTGTGCTGAGAGGCTCCTACTCCAGGGGAAGATTGATGACAAGGACCTTCCCCCAGAACCAACAGAGAGAGAAAGACTTCCCCTGGAGCTGGTACCCTGAACTTAGACTTCTAGCCTCCTAGACTGTAAGAAAATAAATTTCTGTTTGTTAAAGCCATCCACTTGTGGTACTTCTGTTACAGCAGCACTAGATGACTAAGAGAGAGGCTCACTCATGTGGATAGTAAATTGGTGCTAGCTGTTGGCAGGAGCGCTCCACTCCTCACCCACACACCTCTCCATGGGGTCACTTGAGTGTCCTGATGACATGGTGACTGGCTTCCCTTGAGTGAGCGATTCAAGCGAGAACAGGGCAGAAGAGGTACTGTCTTTTATGACCTGGCCTCTGAAGTCACTCATCGTAATTCCCGCCACACTTTCTTTTTTAGAAGTGAATCACTAAGTCCATTCACATTCAGGGAGGAGAATTTGATATAGAGAATTTGTGGACATACTTTAAACCACCACAGCTTCCATACCCCTTCTTCAGTCTCTCCTAATCCCTATCTATTTATAAGTAAAGATTTTTAAAAATATTATTAAGGTACCTAGATTTTAAATATTCCCTTAATATATAATGTTTAAATCTTTGTTGCTGATCACTTTCTCCAATTTTCTGTAAACTTTCTCCATTCCAAGTCACACAGTATTGTTCAAAAATAAATCTTCTGAGTAATTTGGGGTTCAATTATATAGCTTTACTGCTCTTGAATTGGTATCCATAAAATCAATTTTAATTCATTTATATTTGGCTAAGTGAAATATTTTACAAGCATCAAATCAAACATCTGTTCTAGTTCTCTTGACTACTATCAGGAATTCAATTTTTTGGAAAAAGCAATCAAATTAGTTTCTCATAATTACAGACTATTTATTGTTCATATTTCATGTTCTCTACAACACTTAAGTGAGAGTGGTTTTTTGTACAAAGCATTTGTTCCATTATTTTACTGGAAGCTAAAGCAATTTTATTTACCCAAGTGACCTGTTTCAAAATTGAAGTCTGTTTCTTAGGGACAATGACAAACAAACAGTGTTTATCTTATTGTTCCAAAACCGAAGGTATATTTCCCTTCTAGCTGACTGGTTTATGCTGCTGGAAAACAATAGCAGGTATTCTCAGAAAATGTTAGTTTAACTAAAGCAAAAGTCCACCAAGAAAATACTATTCAAATAATCATAAAAAATCACTACTTCCTCTCTCTAAATCCATAAATTGGGTTAACAGAATAACAGTAGTCAAATATCCTTTTATTTCAGTGAAAAAGTAATCAGACCAGTTGTTTAATTCATTTATTCACTTAAAAAATGTTGTATACCAACAATATACCTACAGTGAAGGACCTTAAATGCCCTAAACTCTAAATGGAATATGGTTGCCACACTCTTTTCAAAATAAAACCTGTATCAACTTCCAAATTACCTAAGTAAGCTCCTAATGGACCTGTCTTCTTCCAGATACCAACTATCAATGATGGGTAAAATAAAATAAAGCAAAACAAAACAAAAATTACCTGAAAGCACTGGAGAGTGAAAAAAAGCACGTAGATTCTGGAGAGAAGTCAAAAATTGTAAGAAGAGACCAGCACAAGTCATGTTTACAAATTTTATCACTTTTAACTTGAGAGCAAGCTAAAGTTGGCACCAGGTGAAGTGACTAAAATTCTCAAATAAAAACCCACATACTTCTGGCCTGAAGAAAGAAGTCAGAGTTCACAACAACCATAAATAGTAGAAAGTGAGGAGAAAAACCTCAGAAAGACAGAGCCAGAGAAGAAAAGCCTCAAATTCTGTACATAATCTCTGTCAAAGTCTCTGGCTGACCTATTAATGCATGAGTGAAGCAGAACCATTTATATTGCTAAGTTAAAAAGAACTGAAATATGATTGGAACTACCACTAAAAAGATAGTTTTTAAGTTTGAGTTTAAGCAAGTAAATTGTCTGACAAATAGAAATACAGCAGAATCTAGAGTTTTCATAAAATAATATTCACAACGCCCAGGATAAAAACAGGAAAATATGACCCATTTTTAAGAGAAAAGACAGCCAACTGAGATCAATGGTGACATGACCTAGATATTGAAATTAGCAGAATAAATTTTAAAACAAATATTATAGCTATGCTCAAAAGAGCAAAGGAAAATAGGCTTGCAATGAATGAAAAGACAGTAAATCTCAAAGGAGAAATACAAACAATAAAGAAGAACCAAATGGAAATTTTTGATCTGAAAAATATACTGTCTGAAGATAAAAGTTTATGGTATTGGCTTAACAACAGAATGGAAATAGTGGAGAAAAGAGTGAGTTTGAAAACAGATCAACGTAGATATGTAAAACAGAAAGAAAAAAATGAATAGACTTCAAGCACGTGAGGACAATATTAAATGTCTAATAGATATAAATAAAATGCAAGAAGGAAGGGTGAGATGTTGTGGGCCTAAAACTTATTTGAAGAAACACTGTCCCAAAACTTCTCAAATTTGGTGAAAGACATAAATTTCCACATTCTGGAGGCTCAGAAAAACCTAAGCAGATATATACAAAGAAAATCATGCCTAGGCATGTCATAGTTAAACTGCTGATTGCCAGAGTTAAAGGGAAATATTCAAAAAAGCAATCAAATTAGCTTCTCATAATTATAGACAGTTTATTGTTCATATTTCATATTTCACTGAAAGCAGCTGAGGAAAACAACATATTACATACAAAAAAATAAGATTTAAAATTCCCTATTATCAGAAATTATGGCGAACAGAAGACAGCGGAACATTGTTTTTAAACTACTGAAGGAAAAGCACTCTCAACTAAGAATTCTATATCTTGTGAAAATATTCTTCAAGACTGATGTTACAGATTTAACTGTGCCTCCCAAAAATGTGTGTCAACTTGGCTAGGCCATGATTCCCAGTACTAGGTGATTGTCCACCATTTTTTCATCTAATGTGATTTTCCTATGTGTTATAAATCCTACCTTTGTGATGTTAATGAGGTGGGATTAGTCACAGTTATGTTAATGAGGGAAGACTCAATCTACAAGATTAGGTTGTGTCTTAAGTCAATCTCTTTTGAGATATAAAAGAGAGAAGTGAACAGAGAGACATACCACCAAGAAACAAGAGCCAGGAGAATAGTGCATCCTTTGGACCTGGGGTTCCTGCGCTGAGAAGTTCCTCAACCACGAAGATTGATGACAAGGACCTTCCCCCAGGGCCAAAAGAGAGAGAAAGCCTTCCCCTGGAGCTAGTACCCTGAATTCGGTCTTCTAGCCTCCTAGACTGAGAGAATAAATTTCTCTTTGTTAAAGCCATCTACTTGTGATATTTGTTATAGCAACACTAAATAATTAAGACAACTGACAATAAAATAAGGACATTTTCATATAAATATATATACATACATACACTTACTAAAAGAGTCACTGACAGAAGAACAAAGAACTCCTCTACAAAAAAAATTCTTTAAAATTTTATTCAGGCCCACCTAAAATAATACTAGATTAAAACTTGGATCGTCAAGAAGGAATAAAAAGCGTTAGATATAGTAACTATCTGGATAAACACTAAAGACAAATTGGATACACCAATGAAACCCAATCCTCTATTAAGATACAGAATGTTATCATTACTCCAGAAAGTTCAATTGTGCCCCTTCTGTGTCAACCCCCTCCCAGGTGGAAACCAGTATTCTGGGTTTTTCCCATTATAGATTAGTTCTGCTGATTAGTACTTCCTATCTTAGAATTCTATATAAATTCAGGATACAATCCTAAATCCTAGGAAATGGTGTGAAAACCTTTTGATTTGCAAGACTGGGACACATCCAGTCTACACTGTGTAGTCAATTTCTGGTTCAGTTGCTTAAAACTCTCCTTAAATCTCAACCACTAAATAGAGTTAAAGGCTTTTCATGCCAATAGCACTCCGGTAAACATAGTGAACATTCCTAAAACCTGCTGGATTTTTCTAAGAAGCATGGCAAGCACCAACCCCACAAACGGACACAGTATAAGAAGGGCAAAGATTCTCTACATGCCCAGGGAAAGCGGCATTATGACAGGAAGCAGATGGATATGGCAGGCAGACTAAGCTGATTTTCCAGAAGAAAGCTAGACCTGCTAAGAAGATTGTGTTGAGGCTTAAATCTGTTGAGCCCAGCTGCAGATCTAAGAGAAGGCCAGCTATTGAGATACTAGCATTCTGAACTGAAAGGAGATAGGAGAAAGCACCAAGTGATCCAATTCTAAGCTTCATCTTGTTTTATTTATCAAGACAATAAAATCATGAGGCTATGTTCACTTCATTTGATCATTTGGGGGGGAAATAAACTACGTGTCATCTATTAAATGCCCCTTGTGGAGGAATAAATGTATACTTTATGGTTAAATAAAAATAGAGTTAAAGTTCCGGGTACCCCAAAAAGGCACAGTTGGTGTGGAAAAGAAAGCCAATCTGCTCTTCAGCTTAAGTTAAAATGTAAAATCTAACTCAAATTTTCCCTTTGAGAAAGCAGTGAAACCCAATTCCACTACTAAGTTTATGGCCTTGAAAGAAAAGATTCATTAGATGGGATAAAGTTGAAAATACAGAAGAAAGAAAAAAGACTAGTGGAGCAAGTTCCTCGAGAAGGTGAGAGAAGATGATGTCAAAGGAAGAACAGACTGGCCTTGCACGTTAGAAAGGACATCTTATCTCCCGAGACTGGAATAAAGAGGGTAAGATTGATGGGGGAATTAAAACCTCCATAAGTAGGGGGTTCAGGGAGTTAAGAAAGCTCTACCTTGATTGAACTGACAATTACTTCAATCAAAACAGCTGCATCAGGAGCCCCAGTGGACCCACACATTAACAACTGTATGAGTTGTGATTGAAGGCAACAGCAATTAAACCCTACAGAACTGAATAAAGCAAACTGGTACAAGCACAGCAAAGTAACTGCCATAAAATAATGCTAGATCCCTACTTTACTCTTTAAAGCAAAATTTCAGTTAGATCTAGAAACAAATACAGAGAATAATACCACAGAAGTACTTGAATGAAATAACTACTGTGATTTTGCACATTTTCAAGACTAAAAAATGGTAATATAATGCCCCACCACACTATTTTTAAGAAATATTCTGCTTCCTGGGATACTCCCTCTGCTGCCTCAGCTATGTTTTTACAAGTCTGTAGATTTTGTTTGCTGAGGTGGTAGGGACAGACTCTAAACTGCAGAGATTAAAACCTGGCCTATGAATTGGAGTTGCAAATACACAGCCAAAGTCGGGCCCAGTAGATAATTATGGAGTGCTTCAACCCTCACAGTCCTCACCAGGAAGCTGCTACATATTTCAGCTACTGGAGTACTTGGAGCTGCAGTGTATTGTCATTCAATTAAAATATTCCAAAGTTCATTTCCTTTCATTCAAGTCATAATGTTGATGAGGCCTCACTGAGGAAAGAAGCTATATTAGAGATAAAAGCAAAGAGTGGAGTCATATTTTACTCTGAAGAAGCTTATTGTCTGAGGGCTACTTTTGCTTCTCAGGAACCCTCATTTCTAAACCTCACCACCCATCTCCTCAATGGAGGTTCTGGTCTTCCTTTCCACATTTCTCATTCTGGAATGTTGGAATAATCTGACGGAATCAGGAGAGAATATTAGATGGGCATCTGGCCTTTCTTCTCCAGACTAAACTAAGTATCATGCCATTCCTTTTATTTCTCCTTCCAATTTGTACAGTTATTAAAGACAATAAAATCAAAGTTCTGTTTCAGTAACTCACAAAACAGCTGACCCAGCTCTATGCTGGATTTTTTTCTGTAAAACTGTTTTTGAAATTACTTAAAATTTGAGGGGAGGGGAGTATGGAACATGTGTATCTTACGTAGACTGCTTTTTAGTTAAAAAATAATAATAAGCTACCACATATATGACTGGCGACAGGGAGAAAGGAATAACAATGTAGTATCCCAGCGCCCATTGGAATTCATCTTACCATTTTCTAAAACACAGTAAGGCATTGCCTCTGACCTGCACCCCCTGAAGTTCCTAGAACAGTATGACCGCAGCGGGGCGTGGAGAAGGTTAACCACTGAGTCTGCCCAGGTGAGTCTGCCCAGGTGTCACCAGTTTTGTTTTTTTTTTTTTTTTTTTTTTTTGTTGTTTTTGTTTTTTCTCTGCTCCCCTGCAGGATCCCATCTGGGAAAGTGTGTGGGGCAGCTTCTCTTGTAGACACTCTCAGAGCAAGAGGATACTCACCATTCACTACTCATAGCATCCTGATTGTTTCTCCCTCTTGCCTTGACCTTTGGCATCTCTAAGGTGCTTTGTTAAGACCCTGAGTGGCTGAAAAGGTTTGTGCTCAGCTACTAATCAACACCATGGAAGAAAGACCTGGAAATCTACTTCCATAAGGATTACAGCCAAGAAAATCCTTTAAAGCAGTTCTACTCTGCAACATATGGGGTTGTCATGAGTCTGACTTGGTTCAAAGGAAAGAGTAGACAAAGGCGCTTTGGTAGAGAAAAGACATAAAGCCTAAGAATAACTTGCTTTAAATTTTGAGACAAGGCTCCTTGTCAAGCTGTGTTGACTCACACAGCACGTTGTGCTCTGCCCTCAGGACAGCAGCCCAGAGGCACACCCAGGTCAAAGACTGCATTTGTAATGGTCGGTTCTTCACTTCTGGTCTTGACTTTCTCAGACCATGTCTCTTGACTTGAACTCAGTTCAACACTGAACTTAAAACCCTTTGACATTCTTTAGGTAGTTCAACACTGAACTTAAAACCCTTTGACATTCTTTAGGTAGAATGAGCAGACCTTTGCCTCAGGACTTTTCTTTATTACTTTCTGAGGAGCTGTTTCCAGCTGACAGTGTTGAGTCTGGAGGTTACAGATGAATATTCTGCCCTAAAGGCCCTTTAAAACTGTTCTTTCACGGCAGTGGTCAAAGCAGCATGGAGCCTTCATAGTTTACCAAGGTCAAGGCAAGTAAGCCGGGATGGCACAAAGGTCTGGCTCCACGGCACATATGAACTAGAAAAGGGAAGTTTACGTGACTTCTTTGGCACATATGGTCACAGCGTATGACTGTCACCTAGGGCTGACCTCAGAGACACGCAGCCTGCGAGTCATACAGGCTCCAAGCAGGCAGAAGTGCTCCATGCTTGGTTTAGTGCTCTGCCATTTTGAAATTCTTAGTAATTTTTTACTAAGGGCCCTGCATTTCCCTTTTGCACTGGGCCCTGAAAATTATGTAGCCAATCCTGTCGTCACTTCTTTCTCTTCATATACATTGTGAAACAGAAAACAGGAAAAGGAAGAGCCAGCTGAAGCCCAAGTAGCTGATGATGAATTACGGCTGTGGGGGCTCCATAAGTTTCTACTCTCCATCCCCAAACCCTTGACCACACTGAACCATTCAGTACATGGTACAATTATGTCCTCTGACTCAATTACCATCTGTTCTGATTTCATGCTCACCGGAAAGATCTATTATGTGTAATAAACTATAGGGCAGGAATATGTTACAGCATGCGGTTCCTGGAGGGTGGTCAGGGAAGGTCTCTAAAAGGAGTGAAGGTGACTCTCTGGGTAAAAAATAAAAAGGCATCTTTGACACTCAGGAAGAAGTAAAAGCAAAAACAGGAGGATGCCCCAGAGAAAGATCCAGTCCCCTTAGCCTGGCCTAATGGGCTTGGAGATCCGTGGTAGGGAGTCATGCCAAGGGGATACAGGATTCCAAGGCCCACAGGGAGGCTCAGATGATAGTCAAGATTGCAGCCTAAACAATTAAGAGATATGTCTTTCATCAACAGGGAGATAAGACAGCAATTTAGCACGTGCATTTCTAGTGTTTTCCAAGGCCCAGTGCTTGCCACAGGCAAGGGTAAGCCTCAGAGAAGGGAAGGAAAGAGCCGGTGATGATGGGAAGAGGGTTCGGTGTGTGTGTTGGGTGGGTGTGAGGCGGGTGGGGATGGAGGAGATGGAAGTCAGGCCCTACGGCAGAGTCTTGAGAAAGTTGGGAGGATAAATACAGAAGCAAGGAGGTCCCAATGTCTCAGATGACAGCCTGGGAAAGGGCTAGCTCCAAGAGCTGCAGGTGATGTGAGTGGGCTCCACAGTCTCGGGGCATTCCAGAGTTTTCATGACTTCATTAAAGTTTGATACATGCTATATAGTGTTTTCTCTTAATTAAACTTTATGGCAAAAATGCTTGTCTGTTATTTCAGATATCCCCAGGAGTGCTGGAAAAGGGAAATGTACCACCAGAGTTAGTCTATAAAAGTAATTACCTGGAGGAATTCATGAAACAAGTGTAATGACTCAGGTGTTACACCTGCTATTAGTCACAGTCGAAAAATCCTAGTACAAACAGAATATTTTTATCCTCTGCTGTTAGTAAGAGCCCAGAAGAGCAAATCATTTTGGTGCTGAAGTGACAACTGTAGGCCTTCAGTAGTGGGGAAAGCAGCCCATATTAAGTATGGATCTAATTCTAGCTTGACTACAACCTAACTACACGACCTTTGCCAGTCATTACCTGTGTGAACCTCAACTGAGAGAGGAAATTATCAGTCAGTGGTTCTTAAAGTTTAATACCAAAACCAGCAACGTCAGCATCAGCTGAGGACTTATGAGAAATGCAAATTCTCAGGCCTCATTCAAGACCCACTGAATCAGAAACTCTAGGGGTGGGGCCAGCAATCTGTAGTTTAACAAGCCCTCCAGGTGATTCTGATGCTGCTGAGGTTGGAGAACCACTGAATGAGATGATTTCCTACTTTCTTTACAGCTCAAAAGTTTGATAGAATTGTCATCATCATCAGTAATATATACATAGAGAGAGAGAGAGAGAGGGCTTACTCTTTGTCTAGAACTATTCTAAGCACTTTATATATAGTAATCCATTTAATCATCACAACTGCCCTGAGAGGTAAATTCTATTATTATCACCACTTGGCAAATGAGAAAACTGAGGCATGGGAGGGTCAAGCAACAATGACAGAAACGCACCACCCAGGTCCTTCTTTAAGAAAGGACTTGTTCCCCTAGCAGTCAGCTCCTTCAGAGTTTACTTCAGCTGCAGATGGCCGTCTCACCCAAGAGCACGTCCTTTACAGAGCAGCCCACATCAAGTAATCAATCTTGAAAGGGCCATGGGACAACTCTGACAGGCATATATACCCCAAATACCAACTGCGGGGTTGGCCAAGGATTTGTCAGGCCTGCATCACAATTCAGTTTCTCCCTCTGCCTGGTATGACTTCCTCCACCTTCCTTTCACATGTGTTGATCCCTAAACAGCCTGCACAACAACTTCTTCTCAGAGTCTGCTCGTGGAGAACCTACTCTGCAGCAGTGGCTGACTCAAGGTCCAAGGCCAGTATGTGGTGGAGCCAGGGTTCAAACCCAGGCAGATGGACTCTAAGGCTTGGACTCTTCACTATATATTTTGCTGCCCTAGATCCTAGAAGGTGTCCAAAGAACACTTCGGGGTATTCACTTAGACTTGAATATTAGTGACTCTTGTATCTGAAGATAAGATCTTAGAAATAATTTAAGCCAAAACCTTTATTTTACAAACGAGGCAACAAATGCTGGAGATTGCCCTAGATTGCCCCTGGTTGTCAGCGAGCAAACACTGACTTGATCAGAGATGTTCAGAATCCTAGTGTTTCACTGTACTATGTTACTTCCCATCTTAAAGAAAGTATTCACATACTTTAGTACCAGTGAGATAACATCTTCAAGGTAAATTGTAATTATATTGGGGAAAGTTTAGCATAAAGCCCAGTTTCAAATAATGTATTTCTAAATCCAGAAGAATCAACTGACAGTATGTTACACAGAGAGTCTATAGAGAAGACCAAAAAGGAAAGAAAAAATAATCATACTAAAAAACTAAACAAACAATTCCCAAAGAACATAAGGGTCTTTTCAAATCCTTGCAATATTTTTATTGTTGAATCAAATAAGGTTAAGAATTACAGAAATTCACAGAATTCCCTGAGAGGTGGTAGAACTGGATCCCATTTCCCTGATATGATTAGGAAGACCGTGTTCCCATCCCTTCCAGGAAAACTTCAGATTGGCTAGAAGCACAGGGTTCTGTCCTAATCCTCGTTCTGCTCATATAAGTTGTATTATCTTAGGAAAGTTCATTTCTCTGAGTCTCAGATTCCTCACCTGAAAACTGAGGACACTGATAGTGCCTATTTCATAAGTGCCTTTGAAGATTGAAAGCAATATAGCTCAGGGCCTGACACATAGTCAATAATAAATATTAGCAGCTTCCCTTGTCCCTTGTCATTACAGTTATTGTTAATAAGCATGGTACTTTGCGCGAACCAGGTGGTACACAAGGAAACATTAACAAACATCAGTGGTTCTTCAGACTAACTAAGGTGCCTAGGTAATCTTCTGGCTAAGAGGTCATACGAAAAACCAAAACCGTTGCGTTGAGTCGATTCCTACTCGTAGCAACACTACAGGACAGCGTAGAACTGCCCCACAGGGTTTCCAAGGAGCGGCTGGTAGATTCAAACTACCATCCTTTTTGTTAGCAGCTGAGCTCTTAATCATTGAGCCACTAGGGCTCCCTTAAGAGGACATCAAAAACCAAATCAAACCCATTGCCATCGAGTCGATTCCTACTCAGAGCAACCCTACAGGACAGAGTAGAACTGTCGCATAGGGTTTCCAACGAGCACCTGGTGGATTTAAACTGCTCACCATTTGGTTAGCAGCCGTAGCTCTTAACCACCATACCAGGGTTTCCTAAGAGGACATAGTGGTGGTAAATTCATTATAAACAATGAGGTTCCAGAGATTTTTGTTGACACAGATCCATCAGAGTGACAGAAGGCAGTGAACAACCTACAAAGAAATTTCAGCAAGTCAGATAATAGTTCACTTCACAACAATCTCTTCACTGCCAAAAACTGGTTTCCAGCTGAGCACTAGGACTTTTAGCTCTACACCCAAAATTCACCAGAGTCCCATAGCAAGTCCAAACCATCCTCACCTCTCCTCAGGAAAAACCACTATGTGATTCACTTTCCCAAGGTCTCAAACAAGATCAAAATCAAGGTTGGGAATTATGAGGTTTCACATGTGCTGCGCTAGAGCAAAACCTTCTAAGATCAAATGAATCACCTCTTGGCCCAACTGATTGCTCTTCCTCCTCCTTCCTGCTGTGATATGTAATAAAATAAATTTTGCTGTGAAAAAGGTGGATAATACAATTATTTCTAGATGTATAATAATAATAGCTATCATTTATAGAGCACTTACTATATGACAGACCTGCGTCAAGCACCTTACAGTCACCATCTCATTCAATCTTCATAATAATCTTAGGAGGAGAGTTTTATTGTCTCTATGTTAGATGGAGCTCTGGGAGCACAATGGTTAAGTGCTTGGCTGCTAACCAGAATGTCAGTAATTTAAACCCACTCTGTCTCTGCAGGATAAAGAACTGGTGATTTGTTCCCATAAAGATTAAATCAAAAAACCAAACCCATTGCCATCGATTTGATTCCTACTCATAGTGACCCTATAGGACAGAGTAGAACTGCTACATAGAGTTTCCAAGGAGGGGCTGATGGATTCAAACTGCCTACCTTTTGGTTAGCAACCAAGCTCTTAACCACTGTACCACCAGGGCCCCCCATAAAGATTACAGCCTAGAAAACTGTATGGGGCAATTCTACTCTGCCACATGGGTTCGCTGTGAGTCAAAATCAACTCGATAACACCTAGCAACAACAACATGTTAGATAAAGAAATGAGTTTCCAACATCACTGTCTTAGTCATCTAGTGCTGCTCTAACAGAAATACCAAGAGTGGATGGCTTTAACAAACAGAAGTTTATTTTCTCACAGTCCAGTAGGCTACAAGTCCAAATTCAGGGCATCAGCTCCAGGAGAAGGCTTTCTCTCTCTGTCAGCTCTGGAGGAAGGTCCTTGTGATGCATCAGTCTTCCCTTGGTCTGGGAGCATCTCAGTGCAGGAACCTCAGGTCAAAAGGATGCCCTCTGCTCCCGGCACTGCTTTCTTGGTGGTGTGAAGTTCCCCTGTGTCTCTGCTTGATTCTCTCTTTTATGTCTCAAAAGAGATCGACTTAAGACACTATCTAATCTTGTAGACCTCATCAGTATAACTGCCGCTAATCCATCTTATTACATCCTAGTGATAGAGTTTACAACACATAAGGAAATCACATCAGAGTACAAAATGGTACACAATCATACAATACTGAGAATCATGACCCAGCCAAGTTGACGGATATTTTTCAATCCATGACAATCATTCATCTTAGTAAATGCTAGAATCAGGACCCAAATCCAATCTCTCTCACAATAAGTGCATGCTTTTATCCTTCCTGACAGCTTGTCTACATAATGATGTATCTAACACCTTCTATAAATAGGTTAAAGATGAGTGGTTTTGATGCTTCCTGTTAGCCCTCTTCCAGATAGTGTAGAAGAATAATTTAATGAGGTTGCCCAGTCCTCCCTGCTAATTCTGGCAGTTAAAAAAAAAAAAAAAAAAAAAAAAGATTCTCAATGGAGATTCTCAGGGGAGAATGAGGAAAAATGATATCTCCCATCCCCTAATCCTCCACCCCTACGCCCTGGCCTCTAGAGGGCTGCATCAGAATCTGCATCTGATCCAGTTCTGATCTTGAGTTGCAGGCAACAGAAACTGACACTGGCTAACTGAAGGCAGAAAAAGTGATCAAAAGGATATTGGGCAATTCAGAGAATTAACAAGAAGACTAATAACTGGACGCAGGTTTGGTAGGAACCAAGGTGTCCCCAGAATGAAGGAAGCAGGCATAAGATGATTGGTATCATAGCGTGGCAGCACCAAGATTGGGATAGATAAACTGCAAATATTTTCACTATCTTTTATCTTCTAAATCTTTTCACAAATGTTTTCACAATCTTTTATCGTCTGTCCAAGATTCAACTTCAGGAGCATCTAACGCGCCCACCTTGGGTCATGTGCCTGCCCCTTGGCTGGGGAGGACATATTTAATCTCTCTTAGAGTGATGTCAGAAAGAGAAAGGGATGCTGGGGGCTTAAAAAAAAACTATGTCAATTACTGCCTAAAAACACCTGCAGTTTATATATGTAATATGGATCCCCCCAGGAAATCAGAAACTATCTAGAAAGGAGAAAGACATGGCATTTCAACACTCAGAAAACAATGACATCTTAACTGGGGCTGAGCCCCATGGAGACCTTGGGTGGAATCCATTTCAGAATATTCTGGAAATTCTGGTGGTGGATAAATATCTAATCATGATGGTTGTGGCAGTTTAGAGACTTGAATGAAGATGCAATTTCCAGAAGACAGGGAAGTGGTGGTGATCCCGGTGAAAAATAAGACTCATGTGCTTCAGAGAAAAGATCTTATTCTCAGGACTTTGCTCTCAAGAGGAAAGTTATGGGCAAGGGAAATGGCCAATGGGAGCCGGTGCGTTGGAAGAACATGGGCTTGGATTTCACCTGGGAGTAAAAGCCACTGAACACTGTTTAGAGAAAACAAAATAAACACAAGATGCTGGAAAAATAAAACAACCTTATCTCACTCAGGCAGCCAATTTCTAAAAAGGAATGATCTTGTAGTTAGTTAAAGGAAGGAGAAAAAAAACAAAACAAAACTGTTGCCACAGAGTCTATTCTGAATCATACTAACCCTATAGGACAGAGTTTAACTGCCCCTATAGGGTTTCCAAGAGCTCTTGTGGCACAGTGGTTAAGAGTTGGCTGCTGACCAAAAGGTCAGCACTTTGAATCCACCAGCCGCTCCTTGGCAACCCCACAGGGCAGTTCTACTCTGTCCTATAGAGTTGCTATGAGTCGGAATCCACTTAACTGCAGCAGGTTTTTTTGGTTATAGGGTTTCCAAGGCTGTAATCTTTATGAAAGCCGACTGCCACACCTTTCTCCCAAGGGGCGCCGACCTTTCGGTTTGCAGCCCAGCACTTAAACCACTGTGCCACCAGGGCTCCTAAAGGAAGAAGAGCAATGCAAAACTGAAAGAAAAATGTCAAGGAAAGCATCAGCGCAAACACTGAACCGAAGTGTCATCTTCAAAATAGGACATTTCTGAAGAAGAACTACCAAGAGATCAGTCTTGGAAAAGCTTTGGACAGTATGATTCCTGGGACAAAATGCTGGGTAAAACCTTGGAGTATGATTTCTGGTTACACATGAAACAAAGAACTCAGAATCTATTTTTATAAACAAGTAACCATCAGCAAAGAGAAACCCTTCCCCGGAAAGAGCAAAAATGTAATGAGCAGGACAAGCCTTTCAGTGCAGTGATTCCCAATGCTGGCTGTCTCCTGGAATTACTGGAGAGTCGAGTTTAGCTGTCTGGGTTGCGGTCTGGCCGTCAGAAGTTTTTCACAGCTCCCAGGTGACTCTAATGTTTAGTGAAGACCGAGACTGCTGCTTCAGGGTAAACTCAGCTCTCACTGCAGAACAAACAGTTCTTTATAGGAGAAAGCACGCGTGTGTGACAAATCTGGAGAGACATTTAACTATTTGATTTCATAGGGTGAGTTAGCTGATAAATTTAATAGCATACAAAGTATTTGTCCCAGTAGTGATGATACCCAAAAGTAAAAGTGCATGTCTATTGCATAGTGGGGTGGAGATACAAGCTCCCCCTACTTCTCTCCTTCTCCCACCCATCTCAAAACCAGCCTTGTTTGGATCAGTGTCCCCAAAGTTACCACTGGCCAGCCTGAGAATGACACAAATATTCTAGGCTATTGACCCCATCCTAAAAATAAAAATGGATAGCTATACAGTACTTTGGAAATCTTGGTGGCATAGTGGTTAAGAACTACGGCTGCTATCCAAAAGGTCGGCAGTTCAAATCCACCAGGTGCTCCTTGGAAACTCTATGGGGCAGTTCTACCCTGTCCTACAGGGTCACTATGAGTTGGAAACGACTCAATAGCAACGGGTGTGGGTTTTTTTGTTTTTGTTTTTTAAATATATAGTACTTTATACTTCACACAGGATTTCAAAGACGTTATCTCATTTAATGTCCATGGCTGAAACTCTGTGAGGTTACTTTAGGCAGGCATTACTTTATTTTACAGAACTGGAAAGGTTTAGTAACTTGCCCAGTATCACTCCTCTCTCCCCTCCCCCTGAAAATCTTTAGAAAACCACTCTGGTAGCCATCAAGGATTGCAGTAAAAAACACTAAAGATTCAGCATACAAATGAAATTTTTGTAACGTGTGAACAGAACACAATTGGGTAGACGTAGAACATCCATAACTCCACTACAGAAAAGAAAGTGATAGATAGTGAGGCTATGTTTCTCAGTCCTACAGAAGCAAAGATCCTGAGATCCAAGCCTAGTTAGACACCCAGTCTCATGATAGGCAAGATACAATCAAACAGTTCTTGCCTCACTGCATTCTCTTCCTAAACAAAGACACGAGTTCTACTCTTCCACCACATGCCAAGGTAAGCAGCTAATTCAAATATTTGAGCACCTGTGATTCATTCAGGAGTCCCTGGGTGGCACAAAAGGTTGAGTGCTTAGCTACTAACCTGAAGGTTGGCAGTTCGAATCCATCCAGAGTCACCTTGGAAGAAAGGCCTGGTCATCTATTTCTGAAGATCACAGTCATTGAAATCTACTCTAAAACATATGAGGTTACCATGAGTCAGAATCAACTTGACAGCAATTGGTTGGTTGACTGGTTGGGATTCATTCATCAGCTTTCATTCAGGAAGTATTTATTGTATCTCTACTATGCACACAGTACTAGAGGGGACTCAGTGGGGAGAAATATGAACATGAATTAAATACTTGTGAGGAGCAATCCTCTGGACAAGCCAGGGGGCCATGGTTTTCTCCGTTCCTCTCCCTGCTGGCACTCTAGTCCTCACAGCAAACCACCACCCCTACTGAGGCCTGATGTTAATTAGCAAGGTTAAAAAGATACAATTCTGGGCTAGTCACCCCAGCCTCAGGAAGTGGGGGGGGGGGGGGAGCGTGATGCAGTAGGATGGTTGTTAGCAGGGTTAAAAAAATACAATCATCACTTAGGCTGGGGGAGGAAGTCTTGTGAGTCTCCTCAGCTACGGTGCAGGTGGGGCACACAGAGCACAGGCTCTTAGTCCACCTAAGTGCACCTACCTGGCAGCGAGAGACCGGCAGCAGGTAGGGGCCCATTTAAGCCCCTCACCAAGGCACAAAGTCGGGTGTTCAAGAAGAGTCAGCATCTCTGCCCGGACAGCTTCTGAGCCCAGGTATTGCTTACGATGGAACTTTTCCTGTTGTACGCTGTCTGATTGTTGTAAGTAACTGAAGCCACTTTCCATGTGCTAACGTGTTCAGCCTCTGATGGGAAGGACGTGATGTCTGTGAAGCAATCCATGTTGGTTAGTGGTGCCCTTTTTCTAATGCCCTCCTGGCTCTCTAGAAATTGGGCACAACCTGTGAGCACCACGCTGATGTGGAGTGGTGCTCACAGGACGGCTTATGGTATGCTCGAGCAGGATGTGTTGTCCTACAGTACTGATCCTTAAAGAATCTTACATTCTCATAGAGAACATGAGACAACCATGTAACTAGGATCCAAGACAGGAAGCAAATACTGACAGAAGAGAAACAAGTACAGAGAAAATGCATTGAGAATTCAAATGAGAGAACTACTTCTAGCTGTACAAATAAGTTCAGGCCTGGTGGAGGATGTGAGGAAATAGACCAATTCACCAAAAAGCCAATCTGCTAAAGAATCCATTCTCCAAAACTCCCATATTAGCTGACACTGGAAAAAAGCAGGATTTGGGCATGGAAAGGGCACGAAAGGGGAGAGACGGTGGGGGTGACAAGAAATTCCTGACAAAGGAGACAAAGGAGAAAGGGCAACCACGTTCAAAAACAGATGGCACATGGCACACATGAGAAATAGAGAATCACTTCTGTTTGGCTAGGCTAGGGGGAGGAGTGTTTAAAAGGGGATAAGAGGAAATACAGAGGAAAGCAGTAACACCAGCTCATGGATGTGCCTGGCTAAGGCATTAGACCATGTCCATGTTTTCCAGCAAGCAAGTGCCATGGCCAGAGTGCTGCTTCCAAAAGTGTATAATGGCCGCAAGGGAGCCCAGAGCAAAGGTAACCACAGAGATGGCAAAGGGCTGAAGCATGATTAGCAACCCGCGTGTGGAAGTACATATTTCCGTGAAGAAACCGGACTGGTCTGTGCATTCAGGCAGGTTGACGGTTAGGCAGAGGCGCGGGATCAAAGCATGGACAACCCGAGAAGCCGAGCAAAGGAGGCGAGGTTTCCCTCCGCCCTCGGCTCTGTGGCTTTAAGTACATCATCTCTGTGGACCTCCACGTCCGCACCTACTGAAAGAAAGAAGTGAGGCAGCTGCGAAGTCTACCCAGTCTCCCACTTTCCAATCTTATGATGGTATGTGATTGCCCAGAGGAAGCCGTTGTGAGAAGGGAAACAACAGGGTGAACGCGATGGTTGAAAAAGATGAGGCTGTCAGCACCTACCTAGCACAGGATTGCTGTGCTGGTAACACTCTCAGCTCAATGCCTTCTATTCTGACATCATAGTTTAGATTCTTTGATATACATGGACCATGAAGTGTATATCTCTGACTGAAGATAGGCAGTAGTTTCTCCTTCAGAAAGCATAACGATGTAATTGTAAAATGGTTTCAGATGCACGTTTCCAAAGAGGCACTTGGAATGGTGAAGTACTAACCACAGTCATGAGCTGTTCAACATTCTCATGGATACCCACCACTCTTCACCTGGTCCACGTATTACTGAACACTGCTACGGGCCGGGCGTAGTGCCAGGCTAGGAATACAGCCTTTGTGGAGTTTACAATCCAGTAGAGGAAACAAAGAAACCTACCTATTCAAACTGCCAGCAGCATCATGAAGAAAAGTACTGGGGATCATGAGCAATTTTATCCTACAGACCTGATTTAGATTGAAGGGTAGGGACGGGGCGGATTAACCAGTAAGCACAGGCTTACAGTAAGCAAGGTAAGCACGGGCTTAATTGTGTTTATTTACTAATCTGGGTGCACAATTTCACATGGGTTTCACCACATCTTTGCTATGATGAAAAACAGGTGAAATTGTGCACTACAAATTTGTAAGTACAAGTAAGCCGTGCGTACCTTGCTTATTGGGTAATCTATCCCTCTACTGCAGGGAGAATTGATGAGTCGACACTCTGAGAGAGTGATATTTAAGGAGACCTGAAGGACGAGTACAAGTTACTGTTAGCTGCCATCAAGTCGGCCCCCAATTCATGACAACCCCACAAAAGAACAAAATGTTGCCCATTGTCTTAGTCATCTAGAGCTGCTAGAACAGAAATACCACAAGTGGATGGCTTTAACAAAGAGAAATTTACTTCCTTACAGTAAAGTAGGCTAAAAGTCCAAATTCAGGGCATCAGCTCCAGGGGAAGGCTTTCTCTCTCTGTCAGCCTTCTCATCAATGTTCCCCCAGACTAGGAGGTTCTCCGCACAGGGACCCTGGGTCCAAAGGACATGCTCTGCTCCCGGCACTGCTTTCTTGGTGGTATGAGGTCCCCCTGTCTCTCTGCTCACTTCTCTCTTTTATATCTCCAGAGATTGCCTCAGGACACAATCCCATCTTGTAGATTGAGTCCTGCCTCACTAACACAACTGCTGCCCATCCTCCCTCATTAACATCATAGAGGCAGGATTTACAACCTATGGGAAAATCATACAATACTGGGAATCATGGCCCAAATTGATACACACATTTTTGGGGGGACATAATTCAATCCATGATACCCATTAATCAGTTGCGAATAGGACCATTGTGATCCATAGGGTTTTCATTGGCTGATTTTCAGAAGTAGATTACCAGGTCTTCCCAGTCCATCTTAGCCTGGAAGCTCTGCTGAGGCCAGTTCAGCATCGGAGCTACAGGCAAGCCTCCAATGACAGACGGGTGGTAGCTGCGCATGAGGTACATTGGCTGGGAATCGCATGGAAGGTGAGAATTCTACCACTGAACCACCAATACCTCGTGAGTACAAGTTAGCTGGGTCAAAAGTATGGAGAATACCTAGAGGAAGGGGATGTCGCATTTCCTTTTCCTTGCTGTGAGAGTGTAGTGAAGACTGAATGGAAGTTTAGAAGGCAAAGGTTGGTAGCAGATGGTCACGGTTGAGTGGGAAAGGTGACACATTGTCCAGTTGCCCCCATCCTTGTAGACTGCCAGCCGTCCCTGAAGAAGAGTCAGTAGACAGAACATAGTCCCTGACTTCTCAACATCACCAACATACCTGATTGCAGGCACTCATATTGCACCTCATCTCTTTCTAGATCTGATGGTCCTAGTATAGGCCTTCCCTTCCTTTACCTCTTTCTTCCAGTACTATCAGGGAAGGAACCCGAACCTTGGAATACTGTTTTTATTCATTTCTATTCTAAAACATAACTTTGAAAATGATTAAAAAGTAAAAATTGCCAAAGTAAAAGTTACCCAAAATATTTTTAACTCAACTCTTTAAAAATTACATAATGTAGATATTGAAAGTATCCCTCTTCTACAACCCTCTCCCCCATTCAGTTCTGTTTTCCAGGACCTTCTTACTCCTGTTAACACATTGGGCATTTCCTTCCCGATTTTTTCATATTTTTTCATATTTTTCCCCATTGACCTTTCACATTACATTTCAAAGGTCAAAACTTCCAGTGTATGATATGGAACGTAAAACACCACAGAGGTTACAAACTCAAATGCTCCCATGGGCCGGGCAGGTAATGTCAATGGACAAGGTAAGAAGTCGTCGTTTTTGTGGTGAACTAGAGTATGCAGGTCCAATTAAAAGAATTCAGTTTTATCATTTTTTTAAACATAACAATTTTTTAAATCCACTGGATGAATCTGGCCCACAGACCCCCAGTTTATGACCTGAGACGCACTTCATTGAGGAGTATTACATTCATTCAAAAGGAGTCCCCAGTGCTTTTGAATAAAGGGCTACAGCCCACTGCAGATCTGACTCTTCTAAATTCTATTCTCCACCACTTGTTTAATTCCTCAAGGAACGCATTAATGCACAGACATTATTCATCTTGGTGGGTCACTGGATAGCAACTTAAAGCTCACAGTTATTTAATTGGAAGTAAGAGACACTTGAATAAGATGCATATAAAATACTTCCAGAAACGTTTTCAGAAAGAGAAAAGCCATAACAATCAAGAAAAAAAAAGTTTTATTATCAGTCCAATATTTTCCTCACCAGGGCTTTAAACAGGAAAACTCTCAACAGGTCCCGAGCTGATAAAAGAAGACGTGCTTAGACTAACAGCAAGGTTACTGGTGATCAGCAAGGGAGGCCAGCAGTCAAACAACTGGAATACATCTGTTCCTTCTGGGATAGACTGTCCTTGTGTCTAGTGTACGATATCTACATCTCAAACTGTATTCAGAAGAGTTTAAGTTTGGGGGCACCTAAGTTTTACAACAAAACATGTTTTTAAGAATTTTGTCTTTTTGTCCATATATATATCATTTTTTAAAGAAATAGAAAATACATATGCTTCATATGCATGTCTGTAGATATGTATATATATATAAACGTGTTGCCATCAAGTCAGTTGACTCCTAACAACCCTATAGGACAGAGTGGAACTGCCCAATAGGGTTTCTAAGGCTGTTAATCTTTACGAAGCAGACTGCCACATCTTTCTCACTCAAAGCAACTGGTGGATTTGAACCACTGACCTTCCGGAATATTTTGGTTATTCATTTGGAAAAGAAAGAAATTAAGAATATATTAGTAAAATAAATGGTTGAATATATGGTCTGTACTTCTCAAAAAAAAACTACACACCTAGAAAAGCTGAGGCAGGTATAAGGAATGAGATACAAGTGTTGGAGGTAGATCCTATAATGAACTCAGTAAGAGCTATTCAGTTCAGAAAAGTAAGAAATAGGGAAAATAAGCAATATCAAGCATATAGAAGAACAATATTCAACTCATGATGGGCATTTGTTCTCTGTTCTCACTGAGGAAGAATGAAACAGAAGAACAGATTTAAATGTCATCAGGAAAAAATAGGCTAAGGACTCAAGCAAAGTCAATTGGTTACTGTCAAATTAATTTAAATGCAAATAAGCATATACAGGCACAATGTTTTACATGTTCTTCAAACGCTTCTCCAGATTAATCGCTTCTTAAGTTCCCACTGTCCAAACTAAAGTTAAACTACACTGCAGTATCCCCACCCAACATCTTCACCCATTGTTACTGTAACCAAGCAAAGCCACTTTACGATTATTCCATGTATCAGGAAGATGGAACCGATATATGATAAAGGTTTATTTATCATATATTTATTGCCTTACTTTGAGAATAGCTGGAAAGTTTACATCACAACGAGCCAAGAGTACAGCTATAAACGCAGCATTTCTGTTCACAACTTCAGTAAAGACATCGCTAGAAAATAATCTGCAGTTGCCGTGAATTGCCACCAGAGGGAGATTGTGGGCCACAATGAAGGAATAGCGCCAGAAAAAGACCCACAGTTATTAAAAGAGCAATTGGAAAGAGAAATAATGGGATATATATGTTTTATTTATAATTGACTACTGAAGGTAAACAAAGAATATATGAAGAATAAAAGCACACACCTATGTACCTCCCCTCAGCATGACCAATACAGCATCGCTTTATTCAGCCTTAGCCGGGAACGTGCACATCCGGGAACTCAAATTTTTCGCCACTCTGCTCACGTCCACGAATGAGCACGAAAGTGTAGGGAGTAGTGAGTGATTTGGGGTTACTGATAAATTTTAGTGAGTAGGCAAATTCTAAAATAAGGAATCCACAAGCAGTGAGGATTAACTGTAAATCTCTCCATTTAGTTAGATCTTCAGTTAATTTCTCTCATTGATGATTTGTTGTTTTAAGAATATTAATCTACATATATTGCGTTAAATTTATCCCTAAGTAGTTCATGCTTTTTGTTCTATCATAAACAGTACTATTTTTTTTAAGATTCTAACACTTAAATAAAAAAGTCTTTTAAGTTTATTGCTAGCATATAAAAATACAGCCATGGTTACCTATGGATCTTGTGTCCTTCCAGGAGCCTGTGTCTCTAGTCAAGACTACCAGCGAGGGTTAAGTAGACCAGGTACTTTAGGCCACCCTCTCCACTCCCTGTTCTCATTCTTTGGAAATATGTTTCTTCAATTTAGTCAGAAAATGTTTCTCCATCTCCTCCTAAGAAAATTTATCTCATTCAAAAATTTCAATCCAGGTATAGAACAAGGGAATACTTTGTGGTTTAAAGTCAGGAAAGGTGTGTGTCAGGTGGTATCTTTTCACTATACTTATTCAATCTGTATGCTGAGCAAATAATATGAACAAATAATATGAAGAAGAAGGCAGCATCAGGATTAGAGGAAGACTAACAACCTGCGATATGCAGATGACACAACCTTGCTTGCTGAAAGTGAAGAGGACTTGAAGCACTTACTGATGAAGATCAAAGACCACAGCCTTCAGTATGGATTCCAACTCAAAATCTTAAAAAATTAAAAAAAATCCTCATAGCTGCACCAATAAGAAACATGATAAACGAAGAAAATATTGAAGTTGACAAGGATTTCATTTTACTTGGATCCACAACCAACGCCCATGGAAGCAGCAATCAAGATATTAAATGATATATATTGCACCAGGTAAACCTGCAGCAAAACACTTCATTAAAGTGTTAAAAACCACAGATGTCACTTTGAGGACTAAGGTGTGCCTGAGCCAAACCATGATGTTTTCAATCACCTCATATGCACGTGAAAGCTGGACAATGAATTAGGAAGACAGAAGAAGTGACGCCTTTGAATTATGGTGCTGGAGAAGAATATTGAATACACCATGGACTGCCAGAGGAACCAACAAATCTGTTTGGAAGAATTAGAGCCAGAACGCTCCTTAGAAGCAAGGAGGGTGAGACTCCGTCTGGAATACTGTGGACATGTTGTCAGGAGGGACCAGTCCCTGAAGAACGACATCATGCTTGGTAAAGTAGAAGGTCAGCGAGAAAGAGGAAGATCCTCAAAGACATGGACAATGCGCTCAAGCATAACAATGATTGTGAGGATGGCACAGGACCGGGCAGTTTCCTTCTGTTGTACACGGGGTCGCTAGGAGTCAAAGCCGACGCAATGGTACCTAACAACAATAACAGTATGGCACTCACACCATGTGTTTCCTCAGCCAACCCTCTCGTATCTTA
Source organism: Dugong dugon (assembly GCA_030035585.1). Classification (NCBI taxonomy): domain Eukaryota; kingdom Metazoa; phylum Chordata; class Mammalia; order Sirenia; family Dugongidae; genus Dugong; species Dugong dugon. The sequence goes on along the minus strand of CM057463.1, from coordinate 190,958,029 downwards.
CTCAAAACTTGTTCCAACTTTTCTCCGCTCTCCTCAAACTTCTGCTTCACACCACCTCAGCACATGTGCTGTGCCCCCACTTCACAGGGGAACTACAAACCCTTAAGTGGGCACTATTTTTCTTTTCTTTTCCCTTCTTTTATTTCCTTTTCTTATTTTTTTTAAAGTGCCCTCTTTACTCTCCTAAGCTGGGAAACATGTCCTTACTTTCCTCCTCACAGTAGTTTTCACATTGTGCTGTAAACTTTGACTTACGCTCTTCCCTGAGCATAGAATATTGTTCCACTCCCAGCACCTCTTCCTTAGTGTCTAGAGGATGCTCCATATCCTTCAGAGAAATGAATGACAGATGGGAGAGACTTTCCAATCCACACAACCCAGCACACTCTGAAAGCCCGGCCGCGGGGCCGCGTCCGGGGGCGGGGCCGCGTCCGGGGGCGGGGCCGCGTCCGGGGGCGGGGCCGCGTCCGGGGGCGGGGCCGCGTCCGGGGGCGGGGCCGCGTCCGGGGGCGGGGCCGCGTCCGGGGGCGGGGCCGCGTCCGGGGGCGGGGCCGCGTCCGGGGGCGGGGCCGCGTCCGGGGGCGGGGCCGCGTCCGGGGGCGGGGCCGCGTCCGGGGGCGGGGCCGCGTCCGGGGGCGGGGCCGCGTCCGGGGGCGGGGCCGCGTCCGGGGGCGGGGCCGCGTCCGGGGGCGGGGCCGCGTCCGGGGGCGGGGCCGCGTCCGGGGGCGGGGCCGCGTCCGGGGGCGGGGCCGCGTCCGGGGGCGGGGCCGCGTCCGGGGGCGGGGCCTGGGTGGAGCCGCCTTCAGGCTTCCAACGACCTGCTGTTACCTGGACTCCACCTCCGAACCGTGAATGTGATCTCCATTAACCCCGTGAAATGAAAGTTCTTGATGTAACCTCACAGAGGAGGTTCTGGGGGACCTTTCCGGATGCCTTACAGGACCTTTCGGTGAGGCCATTTCTTCTGGGCTGCCGGGTTAGAAGCCTGTCAGCCCCCAGCTCCGGGGCCTGTGGGAGGTGAGACCTGCTTTCTCTGTCAGCGTTTGAAGGAGACCCCTCATCAGCAGCATTCCAACTCCTGTTCCCTGGGACTACACCTGGGACTGGCGGCGTGGCCCTGGGTTAGTCACTGATCCCGAGTCCCCGACCCCGTGTCTAAGGGCTTACATTCATCCTTACTTAAAGGGAATGGTGTTATCTACAGTGGCAGAGGTAAGGGGCCCTGGTGAGTGGCCTTGTCCAGGGAGCGCCCCTGGGCCCAGTGTCCTGGGGACTGGACGCAGGCTTTTGTGGTGGGGCAGAGAATCTGAGGCAGCTGCCTTCACAGACTCAGGTATTGATACATTCATCATTTACTGAGAGCCATTATGTGTCAGGTTACTCTGCTAGACAGGAACTCTCGCCCTTTTTCTTCATTAGAGGTAGAAGGATTTTTTGTTTTGTTTTGAACAGTTTTTTCTCCCTTTTTAAAGTAGTATGTACTAAAGATTTGGAAAAGTAAAGGAAGAACTCTTTCAACTCCTAACCTCCCAACATCAAAGCAATGACTATTAACATGCTGGTGTATTTCTTTCCAGGCTTTATTATATTGCTCAATAGTTTAAATGATACCGATTTTTAAAGATTAGGAAAACACTTAAGATTGTGTCATGAACATTGTCATCATTATTGTGTACTCTTCTTATGCATTTTTAATGACTATGTTATTTCGCCAAGTGACTATACCATGTCAATGTAGCTATTCTTTCTGTTTGACATTTATGTGGTTTCCAATTTTTTGATATTATAAAATCATCCTTGCTTTACATCTTTGTGCATAATTGTACATATTTATGAAGTATTGTATTCCAAAAGGCACAAAGCTTTTCCTGACATTCATATTATATCCTTACCCAGAATTCTGCTGTTAAGCCATTGCTCTTCTGCCTCTAGCGTCTTCTTAAGTGAATAATCTACTTGTGTGATTTGTTATATCAGTGCCCTCTACCCTGAGCTTCAGACTCATCAAAATCCAGTTGCTTGCTAAATATCCTCAACTTTGATTTGCCACAGGGACCTCAAACCTAACATCTTCAAAATTTAGCCTATAATCTTCCTCTACCACCAACCTGCTCTTCCTCTTTTAGAAATTTCAATTAGGAGCACCCATTCATCCAAGCGAGAGACATAGGTATTATTCCTCTCCGTTCTTCCGTAACTAGTCAGTCATCAAGATTTTCTGATTTTATCTTCTACTACTTGAATCTTTCTCTTTTTTCATTTCTTATTACCACTGTGGTAGTTCAGGCCCGCGTCAGCTCTCACTTAAACTGTGCAATAGCTGCCTAACTAGTTTCATTACAAATTTGTCCCACTTAAATCCTTTCTCTTTACTACCCCCGGAGCAATCTACCTAAAACAAAATAGTTATGGACTATTCATGTTATCTATTTCATCTTGGCTAAGTTTTGAAGGCCTGTTTTTGGTGCATACATATTTAGGATTGTTATATTTTCTTGGTGAAGTGATCCTTTTATCATGATGGAATGTCCCTCTTTATCCCTCACCTGAGTGAGTTTGGGAGCTGATCCCCAATAGGGCCTCAGATGTGACAGCAGCCTTGACCGATGCCTTGATGTAGTCTTGTGAGATCTTAAGCAGAGGACCCAAATAAGCTATGCATGGATTCGTGACACACAGCAACTGTAATATAATAAACAAATGTTGTTTTAAGGATACTAAGTTTGTGGTAATTTGTTATGCCACAATAGAAAACTAATATTCTACCCTGAGAAACAGGCACACAGGGCCTGTATGACTGAGGCTAGACCAGAAAAACAGAGAACATCAACTGCACACCAAAACCAGGCTAGCAAGCAACAAGAGCAGCAAATGTCTGTGTGTGAGGGCAACAACATGAGAGAGGCCCTCTTTAAGTTGCAAGGGTACGTGGAAGGCCTAAAGCTGCGAGTGAACCAGGAACATTGTGAAAAATTTTCCTGCAAACCAGCCCTTACGCTAAGTACAAGTAACACTAGAAGAATTTGAAAGTAACCATAGCAGCAACAATAACCAAAAAACCCTCAAACCCAGTTCACCTCCTGACTAGATTGACTCACACACCCCACCCCGCAACACACACACTAACAGCCTGACAGAAGAGGCATGCCCATTACAAGTAAATTTAGTTCAGTAAACCCTACGCTACATACAAAATCCAAAAAAGAAACAAAAATTATGAAACACAAAAAGTAATAAAAACAAACAATTGTCAAGAGATAAAGCAATCATCAGGGATAACCTATATATTGGAACAGTCATAGAGTCAATTTTAAGTAACTATGATAAATACAAGATCCTCTGGAAAAGGTGAACAACATACATGCTTTAGATGGGGAATTTAAGCAGAGATATGGAAACCAGTCAATTGGCAATGCTAGAAATAAAAAAACATAATAGTAGAGACAAAGAATTCCTCAATCAGCTCAGTTATAGATTCAACACAGCTGAGGAAAAATTCAGAAATCTTCATAACAGAGAATGGAAAGCTAATAAACAATAGAGTGACAAAGTACTGGGAGAAAAAAATACCTGTGGACCCAGAATTCTATACCTGGCAAAAATATTGTTCAAAAATTAAGGTAAAATAAAGATTTTTCAGGGAAAAAAAAAAACTGAGAGAAGTCGTGCCAGCAAACCTATGATACAAGAAATAGAAAAGGAATTTTTTCATATAGGAGGAATATGATACAGAAAGAAACTTGAATCTATACAAAGAAAGCAAGACTTCTGGGCATGATAAAATTGAAGGTCAGTAGAAAAGGCATTGTGTTATTTTAATTATTCTAAAACATAATTGACTGAAACAAAAAGAATAGCTCTATTTTTAAGTATGACAACAAGAGTGCAAAAATGCAACTGAAGTGCTGGCAGTATAATGCTTGAAGTTTCTTACATTGTAGTGAGTTATGTTTGAATGTAGACACTGATAAATAAAAGATATATTTTAAGCCATAGGACAACCACTAAAACATTTTTTACGGTATAATAAGTTAATAGTGTTTTTAGTTGCCGTTGAGTCAATCCCAAGTCATGGAAACCCCATGTGTTACAGAGTAGAGCTACTCCATAGGGGCTTTTCTTGGCAGTAACCTTAACAGAAACAGATCGCCTGGCCTTTTCTTCCAAGGTACCTCTGGCGGGGTTTGAGCCACCAACATTTAGGTTAGCAGTCAAATGCAAACAGTTTGCATTACCTAGGGACCTTTAATAAGCTAATGTTGTTGTGTGCCATCAAGTCAGTTCTGACTTACAGCAACCTTCTATGAAAGAGTGGAGCCTGGTGGCACAGTGGTTAAGTGATATGGTTGCTACTCAGAAGGTCGGCATTTCAAATCTATCAGCCACTCCTTGGAAACGCTACAGGGCAGTTCTACTCTGTCCTCTAGGATCGCTATGGATCGGAATCGACTCAATGGCAATGGGTTTGTTTTTATATAAAAGAGTAGAACTGCCCCAAAAGGTTTCCTAGGCTGTCATCTTTATGAGAGCAGACTGCCTGGTCTTTTCTCTCTCAGAGTCACCGGCTGGGTTCAAACCACCGCAGCTGAGTGCTTACCCATTGTGCCACCAGGGCTCCTTAATAAACTAATTGTGGAGATAAAAGCTGATCGCAACAGATACTCAATTATTTTACAAGCAGGTAGAAAATAGGAAAAAGAACAGAGCACAGGTAAGGCAAATAGAAACCAACTAGCAAAACGATAGATTTAAACCCAAACTTATCAATAACTACATTAAATATAAATGCCTTAACAACCAATTAAAAGGCAACAATGAAAAAAAAAAAGATTCAACTATACTGTATACTGTCTGCAAGAAAGCCACTTTAAATGTAAACCTACAATTAATATGGAAATATAAAGACCTAGAACAGTCAAAACAACTCTGACAAAGAGCAAAGAGAAATATTTGTGATCTTGGGCTAGGCAAAGATTTCTCACATGGATTTAAAAAAAAAAAAAGTAAAAGAAAAATTGACAACTGTGATTTCATCAAAAGGAAAAGCTGCATTTCAGGAGGGGATTTTTGAGTGGTTGTCTGATAACGGGCATGCATTTCTCTTGCTCTTTGTCACCCTTACAGTATGTTTCATAAAGACTATTATTCACTAATACATTTTTATATAAGTAGATTTTTTGCAGGGGGAGTGAAAAGAGAGGGGCTGATTTCTATGTGTGGGTTGATGCAAGAAAAAACAGATTATAGGAGGTAGCTGGGAATTAGCAAAATTATCTGGGAGACGTAAAACCAAATGGGAATAATGAGGTACAGTAGTCAGTGACAAGGGCCAGAAGGGGACAAGGAAGCTGGTGATAGGGAACCCAAGGTTGAATAAGGATATTGTTGATGTGTTGTGAGATTATTAACCATTGTCATAGGGCAACATGTGTAGTAACTGTTAAATGAGAAACTATTTTGTTCTGTAATCCTTCATCTTAAGTGAGAATAGCAGCACAATTGGAAGAGCATAGTCAGTGTCACTGAACTGTCTATGTAGAAATTTTTGAAATGGTGTATCTTTGGCTATGTGTATTTTCACCAAAAAAAGAAGGTTGAGAAGTTAGAGGCTTGACATGTTGTGGGGTTGTTAACCAATGTCATAAAACAATATGTGTACTACTGTTTCATGAGAAACTATTTGTTCTGTAAGCCTTCACCTGAAGTACAATGAAAAAAAAAGGACAAATACTGCATGATCCCACTTATATAAAATATCTAGAACAGGTAAATGCATAGAGACAAAAGTGTGTTAATGGTGACCAGGGGCTAGGGAAAGGGGAAAATGGGGAGTCATTGCTTCAGGGATACTGAGTTTCTGTTTGGGGTGGTAGAAGACTTTTGGAAGTGGATAGTGGCGATGGTTGCACTACATGGTGACGGTAATAAATGTCGCTTAATTGTTTACTTAAAATACTTAAAATTGGACTTTTTTTTAATATATTTTACCCAATAAAATCTTTTTTTAAGTGGTTAAAAAAAAAAATTATTTGGGAGAACATAAGACTTTCAAGCCTGTGGAATTGGTGGGATCCAAGTTGAAATTGCCAGCAGGTAAAGGGAGGCCCAGCTAGCAATAGGGTTGCAGGTGGGGAAAAATTGCATAAAGTCAATGTATGTTATAATGAAAAGATGCAGTTGGAAAAAAGGAAGGCCCAGGAAAGGCAGAGGAATTGAGAAGGCACTGAAGGGATAAGGAGGGATCAGCTAGGCTGGATGGGAGGGTGAGGGACAGTGGGTTAACCCTCCCCTTTCTATCTTCTCCCTGACCTTCAAGACACCCTTTGTGACTGTTCTGTAACTCTGTGATGCAGGCCTGGAACTCTAGTCGAGAACTCACATTCTTAGTGCTCAGCTGTCTGAGGCGGTAGTGTGCTTCAGATAGTGAAGCATTATCTCTTGTCTTCTGAGGAGCCTTAATACACTATGGCTGAACTCAAGCTTGATTTCACGGAGTACTGATTCCGTCTTCTCTTTCTGTGGTACAGGAATCCTCCTTCTTTTACTCCGCACCTACAGAAGAATCAAATGTTTACTGATATTTGCGAAAAAAGAGCAATAAGGTAAGAGAACCCTAGGCCCAGCTCCCAGCCATAACTGACTCTTTTCTGTTGTTGTTCTTACTTTTCTGATTCAATCACACTGACACAGAGAAACACCTGAGATAGGAACTTTCAAGAGAAAATGGAACATCATCCTTTCGAGGAGCAGCTTGAGTAGGGCAGGGCCTATATTAGGGATTGAGATTCTATCTCAAGCTCAGAGACTATTTGGGTATGTTAGAGGATTCCAAAGTAATATCCCAAACACGGTGTATCAATGGCCATGGATTAGATTATTAAGAGTTTGGGACGCTGTGGGATATCAAGAGTCCCTCAATGCTTCTTCATCAGTCCCCTTCCCTTCTGAGGTGTTTGTGGGCTGGGCCTCTCCTGTGCTGGGCTGATCTGGAGAGCAGCAGTGAGCTTCTGAAAGCCTCTGATTAGCTATGAGAGCCCAAGTTCCCTCCTCACAGAACAGAAGCCCATCTAATGGAGCATATGTACTTACAGGAATGAGATTCTGTGTCCTTCTCCAGAGGAAACGTGACTAAAAAATCATTTGAGGGATCACATTCAGAAAACTCTTCTCTGAGTTTTTGAAAGATGTCAAAATAGAAGATATTTTTATCCACTTTAGAAATGATTAACAGAACCAGCAGCAAACTCTATTATTTTCAATGTAGAAAATCATGTATTATTCATGAATAATCGATGTCTGTAGCTAATTTAGAGAAAGGAGAGTGAAAATTGGGTCCTAGCCTTCATTCTTTTTTTTTTTTTTTTTTTTTTTTTTTGCCTCTCAGTGCCATTGCAAAGTCCGTAAGAGGGCTAACCACAAAGCACTGAAAGGAAAGGTCCTGTCCGTTTAACCCTACACTCCCCACAGGTCAACTATGACCTCTTCTTTCAGGGAGGTCCCCAGTCTCTGAGGATGGGAGATTCTAGAGCACATTCCTCTCAGGAAACAAAGCCCTTAGAGGGTAGGGTCATAGTAAGGGAATGAGAACCTAGCGTGCTTCTCAGCTTCCCTGTCAAGCACATCCACCTAGTCAGAGAATGATGGAACTGAATAGTCGGGTGGGTTATAGGGGACTGTGAATGGTTAGTTTGGGAGGCAAAGCACACGTTCTGACATTGGGCCTTTGTTTAACTTACCGGGGACTCAGGATCCTCACAGGATTGTTGTATGGAACACCTGGCAATACTGTATGTAAAAGCACCGTGTAAATGATTAAAAAAAAAAAAAAAAGACACATATGTGAGCCTTACTTTTATTGTCATTACCCATTTAAATACTAATTCACGGGGCTGTCAGAGTCTAATCTCCCAACAATCTCCTCCAAAAGGCTATTGTACTCAGCCTCCTGTAAGATCCCTTTGCTTCTACCTTCACCACATACAACCCAGTCTCTTGGTTTCCTAGTTTGGAGAACTAGCCAGAAAGAAGCTGAGGTTGGCTTGGACCTGATTTGTCTTCAAAAAAGGTGATTAATCTCTTCCCCTTCTTTCCTAATCCTTCTTTATGACATGACCCATGCATTTCCAGGGCCTCATAGGGGGAACCCATAGGGAAGAGAATATTAAAGAAAGCCTCAGAGTAAAGGATAAAGTGAGTACTATAAGCATGGCATGTGGGGGAATCTGGCCCCTTCCTGGCAGGCCTTTCTGTTCCCATTCTGATCCTGGCTGCACCTTGTACCTCCTGTATCCTGCAGCTGCCTGCACAAGCTTTCTGATCATGAAAGCTTCTCAAACAGGTTCAGCAAGCTCCCTGATGTGAGGTGTTCAGTATAGCGTCTACAGAAGGTGACCTGCTCTTTAGGGAGCTGGAAAGATGCCTCTCCCTTTGTGTCATGTCCTTTGGTTTCCTTAGCTCCTCTGACTGAGTTGTCTCTAATTCTAGCCTCTGTCTTCTCACTAAACCCTTCAGATCACCAATTACCAGGATCTCTGCTTTTTCCCAGAAACCTCTTACCAAATTCTGCAGGGGCCTAATTGCCACCCTTTTCTGTGATTCCTCCTAGTAACCTCCAGAGGCGCTCCCTACACGACCCCATCTCGTCTCTGATCCTCATGGCCTCCATTTTTCTATTATATTCTGCTGTGGCAGTGAGTCCATTCCCTTATCATTCCTTTAGCCTCCAACACCTCTCTACCACCAAAGGACACTCTGCCATTGTCCCCACATTTTCACTGCCTTTACTTCCACTCGTGCTGATGGCTAGCCATATTACCTTTGTTCTCAGAGCCCTCCTTGCCACTGGGCCCTTCTGATCTTTCATTTATCCTTCTTTCACCCTTACCATGGGTTTCCTCATCTGTGGTCCCAGGATCTTCCCCCAGACTTCTCCCTTTCACCCTCGGCACTGGGCTTCTCTCCGTCACCACAGCACTTTCTGCCACTGTATTCCACACCCTAATGAACTGTCTTTCACACCCACCACTTGCCTTCTCCTCTCTTCCCCAGAGCACACTCATATACTGGACCATGTTATTCAGCCAGAGCTCGTTTTGTTTCTGGACACTAGCTGCTCCCCTGACCCCACTCTACCTCAGAACATCAGCCTCTTACAAACTCGACCTACCACGTAAGTCCCCACTGACTGATTTGCCAGTCATCTCACCACCAATCCTTCCTGCTCTACCACCACCAAACCCCAGTTTAACTGACTCAATCTGACTTGATTCCAATCTTACTGAACACTGTACCACAGAGTTCATGTCCAGGAACCCATGTTGATTGACCGCCTCTGTCTCAATAGTCTCAGACATTGACTGCGCAAGTCTGTGCATGGCAACCTTCTCCTGGTGGCAGGTGTCTGCCAAGGATGTGTTCCTCCTCACCTTCTCATAGTGTGATTTCCAACAAGAGCTTTGTACTCTCCGCCCACCAGAGGCCTTTGTCTAGGGAGACACTGCAACCAGGCATGTGGAGGCAGAGCTTCTCTTTCCTCAGCCTTGATGCCCAGGTACTCCTGGAGATATAATCCCAAAGAGAGTGGATTTCCAGATTTGGAAGAGAAAGAAAAGAAGGAGGGATCACTTCCAAAACAACTGAGTTCACACTATCAAGTGAATTCCTCCGGAAAACCTGAACATTACTTGCTGATGAGCGGGACACCTCTCAGAGAATTATTTAGGGAATGACTTATCGAGGAGCTCAAGGGAAACTAGACCAGAAACAACTGAAAAATGCAGTAAAGATACACTTGGGCAGGAAGTTGGAGAACATCTGTCAGGATTAGATGCCTGTAGATGTGTCTTGTTCATAGATTTCTCCCAACAATTCATTGCCTTGTCATGGGAGATACTATGTACATTGGGACACAAATAATTTACCATCCTTGTTGGTTTGGGAATATCATCCAAATACCTCTCCAGAACTGTTCTTCCCTGATCCAGACCCTTGTCCCATTTAGAAACGCATATCCAATTTTGGGTGAAACACAGATAGGGCCTAACCCTCAAGATCCTTAAATCCATAAAACAGTTTCCAAAACCCATTGCTGTCGAGTCGATTCTGCCTCATAGTAACCCTATAGGACAGAGTAGAACTGCCCCATAGGTCTTCCAAAGCTGTAAATCTTTATGGAAGCAGACTGCCCCATCTTTCTCCCACAGAGCGACTAGTGGGTTCAAACCACTGACCTTTTGGTGAGCAACTGAGTGCTTAACCACTGTACCACCAGGGTCCCTATAACACTGTTTAAGGTGAGTAAATTATGGCTTCTGCCCAAGACTGCCTTTTTCTCCTCAGCCACCCACGTTTCAGGGTCTGCTGCCATAATGAGGTTGCCAAGCTCCTTGGGGAAAACCCTCACCCAGATAGGAGACAAGATGATTACATAAAATTCAGTCCCCACCAGAGTTCTGAGAAGTGTCCCTGTCAAATATTGGATCATGGACTTGCAAACTTCCCTTTCCCCCAAATGGGGAGAAAATCAACCCCTCTCATTCAGCATCATAGAACTTAATGGAGGGTTAATAGAGGCAGCCCACAGCTGACTACAAGGAAGTGATGAATGGACAAGAAAGGGAGTGTCCTAAGAGATTCCAGCCTTAAAATAGCAATGCCCCAGAATCAGAGAACAGAGGGGCAACGGAGTCCAGAGTGAAGGCACTCACCAAAGAAGGGGGTGCATTTCTCTTAGTTACCACTTCAGGAAAAGGATTTTGGAGATGAATTCAGAAATTCCTTCTAGGACCAAAGATTCCAGAGAGATGATTAATACCGAGGAGTCTTATTTCCTAAACCACAATTGGGAGATGTCATGAGAGCCAGAGTAGTGAGACCTTCCCAAGAGTTCAATGGAGATCTCAGGAGTCCAGGGGCTCAGTGACCAAGGAGTGTCTCCCACAACCAAGAGAGTCCATTTCCCTAATTCCAGGCCAGCCGTGTCCTAAGGAGCACCTTGCTGGTATGTCAAGCTCAAATTTGAGGTAGGGCTGCAGAGCCAGCCTCAGGGCTGTTCCTCAGAAGTGTCCCTTGCCTCATCTTCACTTCTGAGGTGTCATACTTTCATCCCCAGAGTGTTTCTCATGGGGCCATGGCGGCTTCCCAAGGGCTGTGTCCTTATGAAGCCAAAGGGAGGTGCCATGGGTCATGAAACTTCAGCCCAAAGGGAAGAGCCAGGACAATAATTTAGCCCCAGCTTACAAGAGCAGTCATACTAGAGACCCAGATCAGGAGAGCATCAGGGAGGGCATGCAGCACCAGGGAGAGGATGCAGCACCAGGGAGGGCATGCAGCATCAGGGAGGGCATGCAGCACCAGGGAGGGCATGCAGCATCAGGGATGGGATGCAGCACCAGCGAGGGCATTCAGCACCAGGGAGGGCATGCAGCACCAGGGAGAGGATGCAGCACCAGGGAGGGGATGCAGCATCAGGGAGAGGATGCAGCACCAGGGAGGGGATGCAGCACCAGGGAGGGCATGCAGCATCAGGGAGGGCATGCAGCACCAGGGAGAGGATGCAGCACCAGGGAGGGCATGCAGCACCAGGGAACTGGAAAGCTGTAGGGACGAGTTCCCCTGCACAGGCCAAGGGATTAGCAGAGACCCTTGTGAACAAGACCTCTAGGTTCCTGCCACAGAATGGACAGACTCTTCTGAAAATTAACTTGCCGAAAAGGATGAATTCCTTTTGACAGTGGCTTTTTCTCAGGATCAAAGGTAAAGGGCAGGAAAAGTCAGTATCAGACTCTGCACAGAGCCCAGGTCCCACTGAAACCAGAGCTCTCTTTGTGGGCACTTGGGATGGATACTAAAGCTTAGGAGTTAATGATTATCACTGGCCCAATCCTAGAGAAAAACCTGGATCTTAGGCATGGACTTCTTGCATGGAACATAAGTCAGCACAAGAAAGAACTCCAGGCCAGGCAGACCACCTGAGCAAAGCAAAGTTACAAGTGACACATCCTACTGACATCAGTCAGGTTCTGGGAGCCAGAGTTGTCTGACCAGGGATAGGTTGCCAGAGACCAGAATATTCGGGCAGAAACTCTTCACCTAAGAGGACACATTATCTGAAAGAAGTGTTCATTCCTTGGAGAGAAAAATCTCTAGTTCCCCTGCTAGCATAAACTCTGAACAAGATGGTCTCTGTTTCTCATAACCAAGGAACTGTTTTCCAAATATATCAGTTTCTTCTAACTGGAAAGTCGTGTCTTCTGTTCATGTCATGTTTGGGGTATAGGTTGAAGTTGTCTCAGGAGCTCCAGCTTAAAGGAAGGGATTGGCTTCACCTCTTGCTGAAGATCTGCTTTGGCTTCTAAGAAGTGACAGGTTCATAGAGGGAGGATGTCAGTCACACTGAGTAATCACCTCAGTTCCTTGATTTACACATGCCCAGGTGATGTGTTTTTGTTTTTTTCTTTTTTTTCAGTAACACTGTCATTATAAAAAAAGTATTATAAAAACATTTAAGGGATTGTTTTCAAGTGAGAGAAGCCAGTAAGGACCCTACCTTGGGACTGGTCACAGCCAGTCTTTTTCCCTGTTCCCTCTCTCACTTGAACTATACAGAGCCGTGTATATGTGTTGGGGAGGGAAGTGGTAGTTCAGTGGTCAAATTCTTGCCTTTCATGCAGGAGACCTAGGTTTGATTCTTGGCCAGTGCTACTCAAGCACAGCCACCATCTGTCTGTCAGTGGAGACTTGCATGTTGTTACGAAGCTGAACAGGTCTCAGCAGAGCCTCCAGACTAAGACAGACTAGGAAGAAAGGCCTGGATGTTTACTTCCAAAAGTCAGCCAATGAAAAGCCTATGGATCATAACATTTTGTTCAGTTGTGCATGTGGTTGTCATGAGTAGGGGTCTGAGTCAGCAGCAGCTAACAACATGGCGCATGAGAAGTAGTGGAGAGGGAAGAGTGGTTACACAGGAATGCTATGACCAGAAATTCCCCTCAACCACTATGAAGAGGAAGAAACAAGTGGCTTCGCAGATCACAAAAGTAGGAACTACAAGTTTGGGTTTTGCTAGGCCAAGTTCAGATGGGTGGGGAGAATTCTGTGACTCTAAATCTCTTGGTAGAAGATAGGTGCTACCTGTCCCCAAGTTCCCCTGCCCTGCCCTGCCCTTCCTCTTCTGTCTCTACAAATACTCTGGAGTAGTAGGGAGATCATGACTTCCCGCTCTGAGTGCATAGTCAGGGGAGTTGTTGAGGAGGTGCTGTGTGTTCCCCTGCTTGCCCCAAATGGCCCTGCTCATGGATTACTACCTGCCTTTCCTGTTTTGTCCCAGAGAGAATGCATGCGGCTCTGTGTGATGGTACATGTGTGTGAATATGTAGGTAGTAACCTTGGATAGCTAAGAATTAGAGTAACTCAGATCACTCTCCAGGCACTAGAGTGGGAAATGGATTCTAAGCTGCAGACATGAAAATTGACCTCTACCCTGTTCAGTCCATTCAACTTTCCCCACTTCACCCCACCCCAAGACAGGCCAGCTCTGAAGGGTGTCAGGAACAGTGACTTTTTTGAATTTGAGAAACCGTTTCTAGTGTTCATTGGACCTGAACATGAGGTAAGTGATCATAGGGGCAGGAGGAGGAGTTACGGTGGCACATTATGACACTTACAGACTCTCAGCTGAACAGGGCAAGACCTATGAATAAGATAGGTGTTGCTTAAGGAACTGTGGTGTTGGTGCTGTTAGTATGTCTAGGAAGCCAACTTTCGACTCAACAATGAGATTACCCTGCTAGATGAGCATGCTGGGGAAGTTCCTTCCTGTGGAGCTTCTTCATATCACCTGCCTTGGAGGGTGAGGGGATCAACCAGCCTTCAACAGTGAGAATGTTCACTGTGCAGCTACACAACATTTGGGAGGAAAAATGATGCAGACAGTGAGGAAATGGGGATAGAATTAATAGGAAAGGAGGGAAAAGTGAAGAGAGGAAACGTGACTGGGAGAGCTGCTGGGAAGGAATAGTAGACCACAAATTATCCCTAAGCATGAACTCCTCTCCTACACACAAACACAACTTGACCAAGGCCCTATCTCCTACAGGCAGATTGGGGCAATTTGAATACATTAATACCATCTCCACAGAAGTGCACATTGACCTTGTGCTTGAGAGTAAAGACAGAATCTATAGGGATATTATCAAGCTTGTTATCACCCTCTATAGGGAAGGTGAATCGGTGCCGTCTTTCCAGCCATACTTGTTGGCCAAGTGCAGCATCTTGTTTTTGGTATACACAGTTCACGCATCAGATTGAAACACTACTTTATGATCTTCATGGACTTGGTAGGCTGTGGGAGATCTTCATGGCCTTCCACAGCTCATACACCACAGGTGAGTCTGGCATCTTTTGCTTAGGGAACAGTGATTCTGGGAGTACCTCAAACCTTTACTCAGCCCACTGAAGGCAAAACCACCAAAGATATCATCTGGATCCTCATCCTCATCCACATCCATGTTGTCTGGAACAAAGCTACTGAAGGGGTGAGTGAAGCAGATGCTATCAAGAACATATTGAAAGGGTTGAAACTACTAAAGAAGGAGATAAAGGTGATGTAAGGATCCCCATGAAAGGAGACACTGGGGCCACCTGCTATACCACTGCTTCACTTCAGGCCTAAGTAGAAGATAGGGAAATGTGGCTCATCCTGGCTGTCTCCGCTGTCTCTACACCCTGCCCTAACTCTTGGATCATGGCCCTACTGAACAACTCTAGCTGCTACAGAAAGGGAGCGGAAGAAAGGCCTATAGTCTGAGTTTCATAATATTGCATACCCATCATTCTCTTTGGTTCTCTAAACTAGAATTTCAGAGAGGTTGAATTACCTAAAATCTAGACTAGAATTCAGGGGACATGACTCATACTCTGGTGATCTTTTCCAAGTACCCAACCCAGTTATGTTGTTGGCTAAGAATATTGAATATACCACAGACTGCCACAAGAACAAACAAATCTGTCTTGGAAGAAGTACAGCATAATGCTCCTTAGAAGCGAGAATAGTAAGACTTTTCTCTCATGTACTTTGGACATGTTATCAGGAGGGACCAGTCCCTGGAGAAGGACATCATGCTTGGTAGAGTAGAGGGTCAGCGAAAAAAGAGGAAAACCCCCCTAAAAAGATAAAATACTTAGGAATAAATCTAACCAGGGTTGTAAAAGACCTATACAAAGAAAACTACAAAACATTACCGCAAGAAACCCAAAGGGATCTACATAAATGGAAAACATACCATGCTCATGGATAGGTAAACTCAACATTGTGAAAATGACAATTCTACCCAAAGCAATTTACAATACAATGCAATCCCGATCCAAATACCAACAACATTCTTCGAAGAGATGGAAAAACTAATCATTGGCTTTGTATGGAGGAGGAGGAAGCCCCGAATAAGTAAAGCACTACTGAAGAAGAAGAATAAAGTTGGAGGACTCACACTAGCTGACTTCAGAACCTACTATACAGCTACAGTAGTCAAAACAGCCTGGTACTGGTACAATGACAGATACATTGACCAATGGAACAGAATTGAGAACCCAGATGTAAATCCATCCACCTACAGTCACCTGATCTTCGACAAGGGCCCAAAGTCCATCAGACGGGGAAAAGACAGTCTTTTTAACAAATGGTGCTGGCAAAACTGGATATCCATCTGCAAAAAAATGAAATAGGACCCATACCTCACACCATATACAAAAACTACTTCAAAATGGATCAAAGACCTGAATATAAAGCCTAAAACTATAAAGTTCATAGAAGAAAAAATAAGACCAACACTACAGGCCTTAATGCATGGCATTAACAGGATATAAACCATAACAATCAATGCACAAACCCCAAAAGATAAGCTAGATAACTGGTATCTTCTAAAAATCAAACTCCTATGCTCTTCAAAAGACTTCACCAAAAGAGTAAAAAGAGAACCTGCAGACTGGGAAAAAAAGTTTTGGACAGTACAAGTCAGACAAAGATCTAATCTCCATAATCTACAAGAAAATCCAACACCTCTACAACAAAAAGACAAATAATCCTATTAAAAAATGGGCAAAGGAGATGAACAGACACTTCACCAAAGAAGACATTCAAATGGCCAACAGACACATGAGAAAATGCTCACGATCACTAGCCATTAGAGAAATGCAAATTAAAACCACAATGAGATACCATCTCACCCCGGCATTACTAGCACGAATCAAAAGCACTGGAAATAACAAATGTTGGAGGGGCAGCAGAGAGATCGGAACTCTTACGCACTGCTGGTGGGAATGCAAAATGATACAACCATTTTGGAAAATGATATGGTGTGTCCTCAGAAAGCTAGAAATAGACATACCATTTGATCCAGCAATCCCACTCCTAGGAATATATCCTAGAGAAATAAGAGTTGTCACTCGAATAGACATATGCACACCTGTGTCATGGCAGCATTGTTCACAATTGCAAAACAATGGAAACAACCTAGATGCCCGTCAACAGATGAATGGATAAACAAACTATGGTACATACACACAGTGGAGTACTATGCAACGAGAAAGAACAATGATGAATCTGTGAAGCATCTCATAACATGGATGAAACTGGAGGACATTATGCTGAGTGAAATAAGTCAATCACAAAAGGACAAATATTGTATGAGACCTCTATTGTAAAAATCCATGAAAAAGTTAATACACAAAATGTAACAATCTTTGTTGGTTACCAGGGATGGGAAGGGTGGGGGGGAAATACTAAATAGGCAATTGATAAGTGGTATCTTGGGTGAAGGGTGAGACAGTACACAATACAGGGAAAACCAGCACAACTTGTACAGGGAAAGGTCATGGAAGCTCCATAGACATATCCAAACTCCCTGAGGGACTGATTGCTGGGTAGAGGGCTGTTGGGACCATGGTCTCAGGGAACATCTAGCTCAGTTGGCATAACACAGTTTATAAAGACAATGTTCTACATTCTATCTTGGTGAATAGTGTCTGGGGTCTTAATAGCCTGTGAGCAGCCATGTAAGATACTCCACTGGTCTCATCCCTTCGGGAGCAAGGGAGAATGAAGAGAACAGGATACAAGGAAAAGATTAGTCCAAGGACTAATGGACCACAGCTACCAAGGCCTCCAGCAGACTGAGTCCAGTACAGCTAGATGGTGCCCGGCTACCACCACTGACTGCTCTGACCAGGATCACAACAGAGGGTTCTGGACAGAGCTGGAGAAGGATGTAGAACAAAATTCTAACTCACAAAAAAAAGACCAGATTTACTGGCCTAAAGGAGACTGGAGAAACCCTGAGAGTATGGCCCCCAGACACCCTTTTAGCTCAGTGGTGAAGTCATCTCCGAGGTTCACCGTTCAGCCTGGGAGTGGACAGTCCCATAAAACCAAATGGGACTAATGAGGTACAGCAGTCCAGGGACAGGGGCCAGAAGGTAGAAGGGGACAGGAAAGCTGGTGATAGGGAACCCAAGGTTGAGTAAGGATAGTATTGATGTGTTGTGAGGTTGTTAACCATTGTCATAGGGCAACATGTGTACCAACTGTTAAATGAGAAACTATTTTGTTCTGTAAGGCTTCATCTAAAGTGAGAATAGCAGCACAATTGGAAGAGCGTAGTCAGTGTCACTGAACTGTGCATGGAGAAATTTTTGAAATGGTGTATCTTTGGCTATGTATATTTTCACCAACAAAAAAAAGGTTGAGAAGGGAGAGGATTGACATGTTGTGGGTTGTTAACCAATGTCATAAAACAATATGTGTACTATTGTTTCATGATAAACTATTTGTTCTGTAAGCCTTCACCTGAAATACAATTTAAAAAAAAATTGTTAACAGAAAAAAAAAAAAAAAAAGAGGAAGACCCTCAACAAGATGGATTGACACAAGTGGCTGCAACAATGGGCTCAAGCATAACGATTGTGAGGATGGTGAAGGACCAAGCAGTGTTTTGTTCTGTTATACATAGGATTGTTATGAGTTAGAACCAACTCGACAGCACCTAACACAACATAGCTCAATGACTTATCAACAAGGAAGAGATGGTAGCTTAAAAGGACTAAGTGACTTGCTTGGGATCACATAGCAAGTCATACCTGCTTCCCAAACCTTTATCTCCAAAGAAACAAGGAGGGAGGTGTTATGCATTGAATTGTGTCCCGCCAAAATATGTGTCAACTTGGCTAGGTTATGATTCCCAGTATTGTGTGGTTGTCCTCCATTTTGTGATCTAACATATTTATCCTATGTGTTGTAAATCCTAACATCTGTGATATTAATGAGGTATGATTAAAGGTAGTTATGTTAATGATCCAGGATACTATCTACAGGCTTAGGTTGTATATTGAGTCAATCTCTTTTGAGATATAAAAGAGAGAAGCAAGCAGAGAGGAGGAGAGACCACATACCACCAAGAAAGTAGTGCCAGGAGCAGAGCACATCCTTTAGAACCCAGGGTCCCTGCTCTGAGAAACTCCTAGACCAGGGGAAGATTGATGACAAGGACCTTCCCCGAGAACAAACAGAGAAAGAAAGCCTTCCCCTGGAGCTGGCACCCTGAATTTGGACTTCTAGCCTTCTAGACTGTGAGAGAATAAGTGTCTGTTTGTTAAAGCCATCCACTTGTGGTATTTCTGTTAGCAGCACTAGATAACGAAGACAGGAGGCAATCATATAGGATTTGCACACTCAAAACCAAACCCATTGCCATCAAGTCGAATCTGACTCATAGCATCCCTATAGAACAGAGTGGAACTGCCCCATAGGGTTTCCAAGGAGTACCTGGTGGATTTGAACTGCTGACCTTCTGGTTAGCAGCTGAACTCTTAACCACTACGCCACAAGGATTTCCTTGCACACTTAAGGGGCTACTAAATGGTCTGTCAAAAATTGAGATGAGAGTACAGCCCAGAAGGCAACCCCCACTTTCTACTTCTAGGACTCAGCTTCTAGAATTTTGTTTCCCCTTTAGCCAGCTCATGCCCACATGGGAGATGAGAAGACCCAAAAAATCAAGGCAGCTCATTAGCTATGTAATGGGGGAGACGAGATATTTCTCTAGAAACCTTTTCAAATATGTTGTGCCCCATATCGAGGGCTCTCAGTATTGCACATCTCCAGTAGTCATCATCAGCATCTAGAGGAGGAGATTGCACTGACAGAATGTGATGGGAGTGGGGCTCCCTGGAGTTACACCACACCACGTCCTCCACTTTATACCTGATGTGACGACAACCAAAAGGTGTGAATGTCCTGGCACCTTGGAAATGAACTGGATAAAGAATCCCAGAGCCCAGCTGCTGTAACTGCAAATTTCTTTCTGGAGCAAAGAAAACATTCCTGGAGGCAGCCTCCATGGCAAGTTTTAACACTGAGTACTGAACCAGATCCAGAACCTTCAGTTTCAGAGTAGGGCCCCAGGGCAGGGGAGGGGACGCTTCTCTTTGAGCTCTTTCATGTAGAAATTCCTGGCTCTGGAATGTTGTTAGCTGCCGTGGAGTCAGCCTCCAGTTCATCACAGCGCTATGTCCAACAGAACAAACTTTTCCAGGTCCTGAACCATGCCCAGACCATTGTGATCCATAGGGTTTTCACTGGCTGATTTTTGTAAGTAGATCACCAGGACTTTCTTCCTAGTTTGTCCAGTGAAGCCTGTTCAGCATCATAGCAATATGCAAGCCTTCACTGACAGATGAAATCAGATGAAGTCAATGCTCATGAGGTGCATTGGCCAGGAGTTAAAACCAGTGCCTAAATACCCTGCTACAAGTACAGCTTTGTGTTTCATTAGGACCATAGGAAGGGACTAATTATCATGCAAGTTTAGGGTGCATGACAATCTCAATGCTTAAATGTAGGAAAGTGGTTGAGCTGACAATAACTCTGTGCCAGGTAATTTACACTTTTGGCAGGATCATGTATCAAAATATTAATTGCTATTTTCTATTGCCTGCCAGAGGATACTCACAGAGAATGAAAAGGTAACCTTGTCCTCCTCTCTTTTAGGGAGTTTAACGTATCAGGTCACAGGGGTTGCTAATAGCTTTTGCGTTTTCAGACCCAAAACTGATCTGTACAAGTCTATTCAAGCTTTTGTGGGGGAGAGGAGTTTAGTTGGGCATTCCTAAGAGGGAGAAACAGCACTTTACTAGATCGTTTTATCTCAAAGTCCTGTATCTCCATTCCAGTACAGCTATGGCCACAACCTAGATCTTATTCACCAGGAATAGTTCCACCTTTTGAGATAATAGTCTGACATCCCATGCTCTGACCTCAACTTCCAGTCTTTCCAGGCTACATCCTCAGTATGCTAGTTCTTCGACTTTGTCAGAACTGGACACTGACGCTTCCCTTTCTCCCTGTCCATCAGTAACTTCTTGTCATATACTACTATATGTTATAACAAAAACCAATAATCTCTTGTGGCGTGGTGGTTAAGTGTTTGGCTGCTAACCAAAAAGTCAGCAGTTCGAATCCAGCAGCCACTCCTTGGAAATCCTATGAGGCTGTTCTACTCTGTCCTATAGGGTCACTATGAGTCAGAATTGACTCGATGGCAATGGGTTTGAGTTTTTTATCTTCTATTACCTCAACTTCTGCCTCACAAAGGCAACCATTTTTAAATCTTTTAGTTATTGCTTATGTTATTTACCTCCATATTTTAAGATATATTTTATCACTATCCCTTGGTTCATTAATTTTACACACTATATATTGACCACTTACAAGGGAAGATGAGGTTTATTTCCTGCATCTTCCTAATACAGCTGGATCCCTGGTGGCACAGTGGGTAAGCGCTCAGCTGCTAACTGAAAGGTTGGCTGTTCAAACCCACCAGCTGCTCAAAGAGAGAAAGACATGACAATGAGCTTTTGTAAAGATATACAGCCTTGGAAACCCTAGGGGGCAGTTCTACTCTGTCCTATATGGTCTCTATGAGTCAGACTCGACTCAGCAGCAATGAGTGATGGATCCTAACACAGCTATATCATATTTATTTTTTAAATCAATGTTTAGTCCCTACGTTACTTAACTCTTTAAATATTGTTCACTGTTGTCTGAGGTAGTGTGCTCCAGTTATTATGATTACTTTGTGTACAGCATTTTTTTTTCCTGGAGTCAAAAATTTCCTCATTTTTTTGTTTACTTTGTTTCCTATAGCTATATTCTCTCAAGCCTGCTTATGACATGGTCCAAATCATCCAATTATCATTGCACTTTTTTGTCCTGAAGACCTTTCTTCTTGGATCGTCAGTCTTTATATTCCAATTTGGATTGGTTGTTTTCTAGACTTGCTGCACAGCAGTCGTTCAGGGTCTTTCTTAGGCTGCTCTCCAGTTTTGGAACCCCATTTCCTGGATTCCATATTCTTTTTCCTATTATTTTTATTTTCCATATAGATATAATGGGACTACATCCTCCAGTAGTATACTGAGAAAGAGGTTCTCAGCTTAAAGACCCTGAGTCCAAAGGACATGCTCTGCTCCCACCTTTCCTTTTTTGGTGGTAGTGAGGTTCCTCCCCTCTCTGCTCACTTCTCTCTCTTTTTATCTCTTCTAAAATAACAGGTGTGACCCAAGCAAGGGTGGGACTTGAGTAAGGGTGTGACTTAGGTAAAGGTGTGACTTGAGTCACACCCTCTTGTAAGGTGGTGACTCTAGATATACCCCACACTGATCCAGCCTCATTAACATATAGAGGTTAAGATAATTACATCAGATCACAAAATGGAGAACAACCACACAATACTGTAGCCAAGTTGACACATATTTTTGGTGGATACAATTCTGTGACATTTCACCCTTTGGCCCCCCAAAATTCATATCCTTGCCACATATAAAACACATTCACCCATCGTATCATCCCAAAAGTCTTAAGTCAACTCCAACTCCAGTCTCATCTTCTGAATCATCTAAATCAAATATGGCTGAGACTTTAGGCATAGTCCATCCTGGGGTAAAATTCCTCTTCATATGTGAACGTGTGAAATCTAGACTACAAGTTATCTGTTTCCAAAGTACAATGGTGGAACAGGCACAAGGCAGATATTTCCATTACAAGTGGAAGAAGTTGGAGGGAAGGAAGGGATAATGGAACCAAGCTAACTCAGCAGAACAATTTACATTAGTTCTCGAGGCTTAAAAATAATCCTCTGTTCTCTGAGACTATCAAGGCAATGACCCTGCCTACTAGACTCTGGGTGTTGGCCATGCTCTCTGGATTCTGGGTGAAGTCCCTCAGCCCTGGGCTTCAGCTCTGCTTTTCAGGCCCACTGGGACAGCAACTCTGCTCCCTCGGCCCTGGCAGGCCCTACTCTTCTGCCCTTTGGGCATGGCAGCCCTGCCCCCTTGGCCTCACCCCTTCATCTTTGGGCAGTAGCCTCATCACCCTGGCACACCTTAAAGACAGCCCCACAATCTGGAACTGAGTTAGCAAAGATCCAACTTGTGGAAACTTAGGAGGCTGTGGCCCCACCCTTTGAGATCCAGGTGGCCGGGGCCCCACCCTTTGAGATCCAGGTGGCCGTGGCCCCACCCTTTGAAACTGAGAACGTCCTACTTCCTGTGCTCCTTCAACAGTTCTGCTGCTCTCTGAACTGTTCCTGGGATGGTCCTTTTCTTTTCTTGTAGGACAACAGATGTAGCTCCTTTGGCCTGTTTTCTGTCAGTAGAATTCCAAGAGGCTGATGGCATTCTTTCCTTTCATTTTTTCTCTGTCCCCTTCAGTCTAAGATGATGGATTTTCTGCTGTGGTAGTTGTTTTGATCCATCAGTCACAGGCTTAATATCTTTAACAAAAGATCATGTAGCCACATCCACAGTGAACATTCTAGGACACGTGTCCTTAGTTTGTACAACAGAATTTTCCAAATCTTTAAGTTCAGTTTTCATTTTGCACAGTTCATTTTTAAGCCCATCTCTTTCCTCTTGCATTTTACTATAAGTGGCAAGGGGAAACCACACAGCCTCTTTAATATCTGGCTTAGAAATCTCATCAGCCAGATATCCAAGTTCATCATTTACACGTTCTACCTTCCACCAAACATTCGAACATAATTTAGACAAGTTCTTTGCCACTGCATAAAAAGCATCATCCTTCTTCCATTGTCCAGTCACATGGTCATCATTTTCTTTTTAAAGCCTCTTTTAAAGCACACTTAACATTCACATTTCTAGCAACATTCTGTTGCTGGCACCATATGTATTCTCTAAGACGATAGAGACTTTCTCTATACCTCTCCTGACTTCTAGAATTGCCTTTGACATCTATAAGTCCACCAACAGTCTCTTCAAGGCAATCTAAGCCTTTACTATTTGGCACCTTAAAACTCTTACAGCCTCTACCCATTACCCAGTTCCAAAACTGCTTCTACATTTTAGGTGTCTGTTAAAGCAGCATCCCACTCTTCTGATGCCAAATTCTGTTTTAGTTATCTAATATTGCTATAACAAAACTACCACAAGTGGATGGCTTTAACAAACAGAAATTTATTCTTTCACAGTTTAGTAGACTAGAAGGGCAAATTCTGGGCACCAGTTCTAGGGGAAGGCTCTCTGTTAGCTCTAGAGGGAAGGTCCTTGTCTCCTTTCAATATCTGTGGGCTAGACATTCCTTGGAGATCTCCATGTTTCTTGGCATCAGTCTTCCCCTAGGTCTAGGTGGTTCTCAGCACAGGGATCCTGGGTCCAAAGGATGTGCTCCACTCCTGGCTCTTCTTTCTTGGTGGTAGTGAGGTCTGTCCTCTCTCTGCTCACTTATCTCTCCTTTTGTCTCTTGTAAGATGAAAAGTGTGACTCAAGCAAGTGTGAGACTTGAGTAAGGCTGTGGCTCAAGATACACCCCACAATGATCCTGCCTCATTAACATAGAGAGGTCAGGATTTAAAACACATCACAAAATGGAGAATAATTACATCAGATCACAAAATAGAGGACAACCACACAATACTGGGAATCAGGGCCTAGTCAAGTTGACATATATTTTAGGGGGCACAACTCAATCCATGACAGTCTTCTTTGGAGAAATATCTATTCAGATGCTTTGCCAATTTCTAATTGAATTATTGGTCTTTTTATTTTTGAGTTATAAGAGTTCTTTATACAATATATTTTAGATATAAGTCCCTTAACAGATATATAGTTTGTAAATATTTCCTCCCATTCTGTGAATTTTATATTCATTTTCTTTTTTCTTTTCATGGTGTCTTTTAAAAAACAAAAGTTTTAAATTTTGATGAAGTCTAATTTATCATTTCTTTATACAGATGCTTTTGATGACTACCTAAGAAACCATTGCCTAATCCAAGATCACAAAGATTTGCCCATATGTTTCCTAAAAGTTGTATAGTATTAGCTCTTACATTTAGGTCTATGATCCATTTTGAGTTAATTTCTATATGTGGTGGAGGTAGAAGTCCAGCTTCATTCTTCTGCATGTGGATACCTAGTTGTTCCAGAAACATTTTTTGAAGATTATATTTCTCCACTGAATCATTTGACACCCTTGTAGAAAACCCATTGACTGAAAATGTGAAGGCTTTTTCCAGAATCTCAATTCTATTTCATTGATTTATATTTCTATCCTTAGGCCAGTACGACACTGTCTTGATTGTTGTAGCTTTGTAGTAATTTTTGAAACCCAGAGTGGAGTGTGAGTCTTCCAATTCTGTTGGTTTTTCAAAATTGTTTCTGCTCCTCTAGGTTCCTTGGATTTCCATATTAATTTAAGGATTAGCTTGTCAATGTCTGTCAAGAAGCTGTCTAGGATTTTAATAGAGATCACGTTAAATCTGTAATTCAGTTTGGGGAATATTGCCTTCTTAACTATGTTAAGTCTTCTGATCCATGAGCATGGGATGTCTGTCCGTTTATTTAGCTTTATTTAATTTCTTTCCACAATGTTTTGTAGCAGTGTAAGTTTTATACCTTTTTTTTTTTTTTTGCTGAACTTGTATATTAAGTCTAAGGGTTTTTTTAGTGGACTCCTTATATTTTTTATATATAAAATCATGTTATCTGCAAATAGATATAGTTTCACTTCTTCCTTTTCTACCTGAATGTCTTTTATTTCATTTTCTTCCTCAAGGACAATTTCGAATAGAAAGGGCAATGGTGGACATCCTTGTGTTGTATGTGGCCTTAGGACGAAAGCATTCTGTCTTTATCATTAAATATGATGTTACCTCTGAGTTTTTTGTAGATGCCATTTATCAGGTTGAGGAAGCTTCTTTTAATTCCTAGTTTGTTGAGTGTTTTTATCATGAAAGAGTGTTAAATTTTTCAAATATTTTTCTGCATCTATTGAGATGATCATGTGATTGCTTTTTAATATATTGACAGGATGTTTTACATTAATTGATTTTCAGATGTTTAACTGTCTTAGTCATGTAGTGCTGTTATAACAGAAATACCAAAAGTAGATGGCTTTAACAAAGAGAAATTTATTTCTTCACGGTAAAGTAGGCTAAAAGTCCAAATTCAGGGCGTCGGCTCCAGGGGAAGGCTTTCGCTCTCTTTCAGCCTTCTCATCAATGTCCTCCTGGCCTAGGAGCTTCTCCATGCAGGGACCTGGGGTCCAAAGGACACACTCTGCTCCTGGTGCTGCTTTCTTGGTGGTATGAGGTCCTCCTGTCTCTCTGTTCACTTCTCTCTTTTGTATCTCAAGAGATTGCCTCAGGACATAATCCAATCTTGTAGACTGAGTCCTGCCTTACTACCACAACTGCCACTGATCCTACCTCATTAACATCATAGAGGCAGGATTTACAACATACAGGAAAACCACACAAAACCAGCAATCATGGCCCAGCCAAATTGATACAAACATTTTTGGGGGGACATAATTCAATCCATGACATTTCACTTTTGGCCCCAAAAAAATCACATCCTTGCAACATGGAAAACATATTCACCCCCATATCATAGCAAAAGTCTTAACTCCTAGTCCAAAATCCAAAAATTCCTCTTCATCTGTGAAATCTAGAATACAAGTTGTCTGCTTCCAAAGGTACAATGGCAGAACAGGCACAAGCTAGACATTTCCATTACAAATGGGAGAAACTAGAGGAAGAGAAGGGATAACAGGCACCAAGCAAATCAGCAGAACACATTACATTAGCCCTCAAGGCTTTGAAAATAATCTTCTGTTCTCTGAGACAATTTACACAATGGCCCTGCCCTCCAGATTCTGATTGGAGGCCCCCCAGCCCTGGGCTTCAGCTCTGCCTTCCAGGACCACTGGGACAGCAACTCTGTTCCCTCAGCTTTAGGCGCACCATTCTTCTAGTCCATCTGAGTGGTGACTCCACCCTTTGAAACCCCAGAGGTCACTGCCATACCTTTTGAGACTCAGGCAGCTCAGCTTCTTGTGTCCTTTGTCTCTTCAGCTTCTGCTTCCTGGTTTCTTGACCTCTTGGCTCCTCAGGCCTCACGCCCGCATCTGCCCTGCTGGGGCAAGTGTTCCAAAGCTCTGTAGTTCCACAGGTAAGTGCCCAGAGGCACCCCACTCTGCTAGGAAGCCTCCTGCGCACAAGCACTCCTCTGTCTCGCTCCGTGGGTCAGATCCAGCGCCATCTCACACTGGTCTCCTGGTTCCGCTGCTGTTGGTTCTCTGCCACTGTCGCTTCTCTGCTGCTGCAGGTTCTCTGCTGCTGCCACTGCTCTATCCATCACAGTTTCAAAACCACTTCCACATTTTAGGCACCTGTTAGAGCAGCACCCCACTCCTGGTGCCAAATTCTTTGTTAGTCATCTAGAGCTGCTACAACAGAAATACCACAAGTGGATGGCTTTAACAAAGAGAAATTTATTTCTTCACAGTAAAGTAGGCTAAAAGTCCAAATTCAGGGCGTCAGCTCCAGGGGAAGTCTCTCTCTCTCTGTTGGCCTTCTCATCAATGTTGCCCCAGACTAGGAGCTTCTCTGCACAGGGACCCCGGGTCCAAAGGATATGCTCTGCTCCTGGCACTGCTTTCTTGGTGGTACGAGGTCCCCCTGTCTCTCTGCTCACTTCTCTCTTTTATATCGCAAGAGATTGCCTCAGGACACAATCCAATCTTGTAGATTGAGTCCTGTCTTACTCATACAACTGCCACCCATCCTCATTAACATCATAGAGGCAGGATTTACAATGTATAGGAAAATCACACAATACCAGGAATCATGGCCCAGCCAAACTGATACACACATTTCTGGGGTGACATAATTCAATCCATGACACTAACCTTGCATTCCTGAGATAAATTCCGCTTAGTCGTGATTTATATTCCTTTTGATATGTTGCTTGATTCAGTTTGTTAGTATTTTTCAGGGCTTTGGACCAGTTCAAACTGTTGACACATGGCTGACAAAGCAAAACAGGAACAGACCCAAAGTTTTACAATTTGGCAGATTTGGCACGATACCTGGAACAGGAAAAATTACAGGCTGAAGCCTGGAATGGGAGACTCGGAAGTGGCATAGTGAGCCCTTTCAGGAGCCTGATGTGTGAGACTGAATTATTGGCATGTCTATAGAAAAGAGACACACATTCAAAACACGTGATTGGCCACCATCTTTGAGCAGGACGCTGCCATCTTTGAGTGGGGGTAGAGGGGCTTCAGCTTGTGCTCCGACTCAGAGGGCAAAAGATTTGGTTCCTGTGTTCTCTAAGAGGGAGATTAAGTTTCTAGCAGGGCTTCGACTCATAATTTTTCTCATTCTGGCTATCTTTCCAGTGCACCATAACTTTAAAAATTTGGGTCTGTTCTGGTGACACTTCCTCATTTGTGACTGAACCAGGCAGAACTGGTTCAAAGCTCTAGTATTTTGCTGAGAATTTTTGTGTCTATCTTTATAAGAGATACTGGCTCATAGTTTTTCATGTAATTTTTTTTGTTGTTGTTCTGGTGTTGGTATTGGTTTAATACTGCTTCATAGGATGAGAAGTGTCCTTGCAGGGTGCAGAGGTATGCTATAATCTCTTTCACCATCTCCCTAGCTACTAATGGACATAATCACTACTAATGGACACAAAGTAAGGTATGTGCCTTAGAGGGAGAGACTGCCCTTGAAGAAACCCAGAACTCTGTTAAAGCTATCTTAGTGCGGTAAAGAGGGTGGAGGACTGCTCCTGATGTAAGTCAGTCTAGAAGAGCCATCAGGAGATGGTCACCCGCACTAAACAGGGGCGATGAATAATGCCCACTGCCCACAGGGGGCCTTCCATTTTTACTACCCCTTTTACCTTTTATTACCCCTTCTATTACCCGTTTCCCCTACCTGTTCTCTATATCTGCTAATTGGCACATAGACGTGGCTGTCCTATTAATGTTTAACCCTGGGTGAGAGGGACTTCGGCGTTGTTCTCCCAAGATTCGAAGTGGGGAGTGCTTGGATGCAGTTAGACACACTCTAGGATGAGAGCTTAACTTTGGGGAACCTTGGCTGATGAGGATGTTAGCTATTCTGCTCATCCCTGTCCTGTTTATTCTATAATAAATGCCAGCTGGCCACGCCATTAGAACAGTGTCTGGTCTTTGCTCTACTCCAAACAGTCTTCACTAAGAACTTGCAAATATGGCACATTGCAGTCTCCTTCTCTTCTACTTTTTGGAAGAGTTTATGAAGAATTGGTATTAATTCTTCTTTAAATGTTTGGTAGAATTCACCAGTGAATCCGTCTAGGCCCAGGCTTTTCTTTGTAGGTGGTTTTTTTTTGATTACTGATTCAATCTCTTTGTTATAGGTCTATTCAGATTTTTTATTTCTTTAATCAGTTTGGTACAGGTATGCGTTGCTTAAACTATAGGACGTTATGTGATTTGGAGGTTGTGCGGAACACCATATTATATACAGGAGAGAGGCAAGTAGGGCGGTTACCAGGCAGGCCCTGGGACCCACACTGCTTCCGCTGTGCAGAGGGACTGCATGAAAACTTTGGCTCCACCACCGCTGCCACAGGCATGGTGGCCTGGGCCCCGTCTCTGAGAGCTGCACCTAGCCCCCGTCATGGCACACACTCACAGTCCAGCAGGCCACCGGCCACTGGTTCCCTTCCCTTCCTTCCTCTCGGCCTGCCTTCCCCACCCCACCATGGGCTTTAAACACTTCCAGCCCAGCCTGCCCCTTTTCTGCCTCCTCCCCAAGCCGCCTTTCCTACTCCTCCTTCCCACCGCCACCTCCACCGCAATCCAGGGCACTCTGCAGCCACCACCTCCAGAGGAGCCGCAATCTTGACCCGGCATGACCCGCAGAACACCCTAGCCGAGTGGGGCAGTGGCTTCTCGGGGCATCCACCTCTGCGGCTTTGCGGCGTCTGTGTGGTCCCTGCCTGAGGTGGGTGCAGTAGAACAGGCAGCCTCGGTGGGCGCCAGGACCCCCCCACCTCCTGCAGCCACCCGAGGGCCTGGCCTGAGGCAAGACCTGAGAGCTAGTGAGAGACAGGTATTATCTACAGCACATGTCCATTCACTGCATCCCATTCTCAGATTGAGATTTCTGAATGCTGTTATAATCTTATGCCCCCATATCTGTCAGTTTGTCCTACTGTGGGGGCCTGTGTGTTGCTGTGATGCTGGAAGCCATGTCACAGGTATTCAGATACCAGCAGGGTCGCCCCTGGCAGACAGGTTTCAGCTGAGCTTCCAGACTAAAACAGACTAGGAAAAAGGACTCGGCAGTCTACATCTGAAAAGATTTGTGAATAGCAGTAGGACATTGTCTGATATAGTGCCAGAAGATGAGCCCCGCAGTTAGGAAGGCCCTCAAAAGACAACTGGGGAAGAGATGCCTTCTCAAAATAAAGTCGACCTTAAAGACGTGGATGAAGTCAAGCTTTTGGGACCTTCATTTGCTGATATGGCATGATTCAAAATGAGAATAAACAGCTGCAAATATCCATTAATAATCAGAACGTGGAGTATACAAAATATGAATCTAGGATAATTGGAAATCGTCAAAATGAAATGGAATGCATAAACGTCAATATTCTAGGCATTAGTGAGCTGAAATGGACTGATACTGGCCATTTTGAATAGGACAATCGTATGTTCTACTATGCCAAGAATGACAACTTGAATAGGAATGGCATTGCGTTCATCGTCAAAAAGAACATTTCAAGATCTATCCTGAAGTACAACGCTGTTAGTGATGGATAATACCCCTAGGCCTACAAGGAAGACCAGTTAATATAATTATTATTCAAATTTACGCAACAACCACTAAGGCCAAAGATAAAGAAATTGAAGATTTTTACCAGCTTCTGCAGTCAGAAATTGATTGAACATGCAATCAGGATGCGTTGATAATTACTGGTGATTGGAATGCAAAAGTTGTAAACAAAGAAGGATTGGTACTTGGAAAATATGGCCTTGGTGATAGAAAAGATGCTGGAGATCGCATGATAGAAGTTTGCAAGACCAGCGACGTCTTAATTGCAAATACCTTTTTTCACCAACATAAGCAGCGACTATACACATGGACCTCGCCAGATGGAATACACAGGAATCAGATCGACTACATCTGTGGAAAGAGATGATGCAAAAGCTCAATGTCATCAGTCAGAATAAGGCCAGGGGCCGACCACAGAACAGACCATCAATTGCTAGTATGCAAGTTCCAGTTGAAACTGAAGAAAATTAGAACAAGTCCACAAGGGCCAAAGTACGACCTTTAGTATATCCCACCTGAATTTAGAGACCATCTCAAGAATAGATTTGATGCGTTGAACACTAATGACCGAAGACCAGATGAGTTGTGGAATGACATCAAGGACATCATACATGAAGAAAGCAAGAGGTCATTAAGAAGACAAGAAAGAAAAGAGCAAAATGGATATCAGAAGAGACTCTGAAACTTACTCTTGAACACTGAGTAGCTAAAGCAAAAGGAAGAAATGATGAATTAAAAGAGCTGAACAGAAGATTTCAAAGCCTGGCTCGAGAAGACAAAGTAAAGTATTATAATGACACATGCAACGACCGGAGATAGAAAACCAAAAGGGAAGAACACACTCAGCATTTCTCAAGCTGAAAGAACTGAAGGAAAAATTCAAGCCTCGAGTTGGCAACAGTGAAGGATTCTATGGGGAAAATATTAAACGACGCAAGAAGCATCAAAAGATAGAAGGAATACACAGAGTCATTATACCTAAAGGAATTGGTCAACGTTCAGCCATTTCAAGAGGTAGCATATGATCAGGAAACGATGGTACTGAAGGAAGAAGTCCAAACTTCACTGAAGGCATCGGCGAAAACAAGGCTCCAGGAATTGATGGAATGTCAATTGAGATGTTTCAACAAATGGATGCAGGCCTGGAAGTGCTCACTCATCTATGCCCAGAAATTTGGAAGACAGCTACCTGGCCAACCAACTGGAAGAGATCCATATTTATGCCTATTCCCAAGAAAGGTAACCCAACATTATCGAACAATATCATTAATATCAAACACAAGTAAAATTTTGCTGAAAATCATTCAAAAGCAGCTGCAGCAGTATATCAACAGGGAACTGCCAGAAATTCAGACCAGATTCAGAAGAGGACATGGAACCAAGGATATCATTGCTGATGCCAGATGGATCTTGAAAGCACAGAATACCAGAAAGAGGTTTACCTGTGTTTTATTGACTATGCAAAGGCATTTGACTATGTGGATCATAACAAATTATGGATAATATTGCAAAGAATGGGAATTCCAGAGCACTTAATTGTGCTTGTGAGGAACCTGTACATAGATCAAGAGGCAATTGGTCGGACAGAACAAGGGGATACTGTGTGGTTTAAAGTCAGGAAAGGTGTGCGTCAGGGTTGCATCTTTTCACCATACCTATTCATCCTGTATGCTGAGCAAATAATTGGAGAAGCTAGACTATATGAAGAAGAACGGGGCATCAGGATTGGAGGAAGACTCATTAACAACCTGCATTATGCAGATGACACAACTTTGCTTGCTGAAAGTGAAGAGGACTTGAAGCACTTACTGATGAAGATCAAAGACCACAGCCTTCAGTATGTATTACATCTCACATCTCAACATAAAACAAAAATCCTCACAACTGGACCAATAAGCAACATCATGATAAATGGAGAAAAGATTGAAGTTGTCAAGGATTTTACTTGGATCCACAGTCAACACCCATGGAAGCAGCAGTCAATAAATCAAAAGACACATTGCACTGGGCAAATCTGCTGCAAAAAACCTGTTTAAGTGTTGAAAAGCAAAGATGTTACCTTAAAGACTAAGGTGCACCTGACCCAAGCCATGGTATTTTCAATCATGTCAATCATGCATGGGAAAGCTAGACAATGAATAAGGAAGACTGAAGAATTATGCCTTTGAATTGTGGTGTTGGTGAAGAATATTAAATATGCCATGGGCCGCCAAAAGAACAAACAGATCCGTCTTGGAATGAATACAACCAGAATGCTCCTTAGAAGCAAGGATGGTGAGACTGCCTTACATACTTAGGACATGTTGTCAGGAGGGATCAGTCCCTGGAGAAGGACATCATGCTTGGTAAAGTAGAGGGCCAGCGAAAAAGAGGAAGACCTCGATGAGATGGATTGACACAGTGGCTACAACAATGGGCTCAAGAATAACAAAGATTGTGGGCGTAGCTCACCAGGCATTGTTTTGTTCTGTTGTACATAGGGTCGCTATGAGTCAGAACCAACTCAACAGCACCTAACAACAACATTATAACCTTATGGGACCACAGACATATATGTAGTTAGCCATCGGACTAAGGACATTATATGGTGCATACCTGCAGGTTGTTTTTCTAAGAATTTGTCTTTCTAGGATTGTTTTTCATTTCAGCTAGTTTATACATTAGCATATAATTGTTCATGGAATTCCCTTATGATCCTTTTCCGTTTCTATTAAGGTCAGTAATAATGTCCCCTCTTTCATTTCCTATTTTAGTATTTTGAGTCTTTTCTCTTTCTTCTTGGTTAGTGAGCTAAAGGTTTGTCAAATTTGCCGATCTTTTCAAAGTACCAACTTTGGGATCATTGATTTTCTCAACTGTTTTTTCTATTTCATTACTTTCTGCTGTAATGTTTATTATTTTCTTTCATCTACATGCTTCAGGCTCGGTTTGCTCCTCTTTTTCCAGTATCTTAAGGTGGAGGTTTAGGTTATTGATTTGAGATCTTTCTTTTAAAAAAAAAAAATGCTTTTACATCTATAAATTTTCTCTAAGTACTGCCTTCACTGCACCCCATAAGTTTTAGAAAGTTATGTCTTCATTTTCATTCATCTCAAAGTATTTTCTAATTCCTATTGTGATTTCTTCTTTGACTCATTGGTTATTTAGGAGTGTGCTGATTTCCACATATTTGTGAACTTCCCAAGTTTCTTGTTACTGACTTCTAATTTTACCCATTGTAGTTGGAAAACATACTTTATATGATTTCAGTCCTTTTAAATATGCTTTGGCTTGTTTTATGACCTAGCATATACTCTATTCTGGAGAGTATTCCATGTGCACTTGAGGAGAATGTATATTCTGCTGCTGTTGGGTGAATCGTCCTATAGATGTCTGTTAGGTCTAGTTGGTTTGTAATGTTATTCAAGTCTTCTGTTTCCTTCTGCCTAGTAGTTGTTTTATCTGCTACTGAAAGTGGGATATTGCAGTCTGCAATTATTATTGAATTGTCTGTTTCTCCTTTCAGTTCTGTCAGTTATTGCTTCATGTATTTTGGGGCTCTGTTGTTAGCGTATATATATTTAAAATTGTTATATATTCCAGATGGATTGCCCCAATGGACGTTATAAAATGTCCCTATTTATCTCTAAAAATATTTTGTATTTTATTTGAGTGTTGCTCTTTTTTATATAACCTTTATTAAAAACTGTTAAAAATGCTTCAGTTTTGCTAAGAGGATCTCAGAGTTGTTTTCTTGGGACAGAACCTGGAAAAAAGACAACTGTTTAAAAGATGGAAGTGAGGATTGGATGTGATGGTGGCAACTGTGGAAATAACAGTCAGAGAAACTCAAATGAAATATTAAACTCAGGGGAATACAGTTGATGGACTGTTTTTAAGCAGTTTTATTGAAGCATAATTGACATATAATAAGCTGCACTTGTTTAAAATTTGCATGTTGGGAGACAGTTCTCCACTGGTCTCACACTTCTGCATGTTTTGTGATGATCTACCTTCATTGCCCTTTTTTTCAGACTACCTATTCAAGGATGTTTATAAAGCAAACAGCCTTGGAAAACAGAAATAGTGTCTGTCTCCAGAGCAAAGGGTAGGACTGCTTACAACCTTGGAAGATGGAGATAATGTCTCCCTCTAGAGCAAAGGGCAGGCACACTTACTGCCCATTATGAAAGATTCACAATCTGTAGACTCATGTCTCCTCTCCAGTAACATAACCCACTCAGTGGCCAGGCATCTGTCTGGGCCCATTCGTGTTGCCCCTCCGTGGGACTTGGAGGCAAAGGAACCTGACACAAATATGCTGGTGCTCATACTGTTTGCTGTGCCCTGAGCAATAATGTCCTTTGTCACTGTCAAGGATTGAATTGTGTTCCCAAAAAATATGTGTATCGATTTGGCTAGGCCATGATTCCCAGTACTGTGTGAGTGTCCACCATTTTGTCATCCGATGTGATTTTCGTATGTGTTATACAGCCTACTTGTGTGATGTTAATGAGATGGGATAGGTGGCAATTACATTAACGTGGCAGGACACAATCTACGAGATTGGATTGTGTCTTAAGCTAATTTATTTTGAGATATAAAAGAGAGAAGCTAGCAGCAAGACAGAAAGCAGCACTGGGAGCAGAGCATGTCCTTTGGACTTGGGGTTCCTGCATGGAGAAGCTTCTAGTCCAGGGGAAGATTGATGAGAAGGACCTTCCTCCAGAGCCAACAGAGAGAGAAAGCCCTCCCCTGGAGCTAGCGCCCTGAATTTGGACTTCTAGCCCACTAGACTATGAGCAAATAAATTTCTCTTTGTTAAAGACATCCACTTGTGGTATTTCTGTTATAGCAGCAGTAGATACCTAAGACAGTCACCGGCCCACGAATCTTGTGTCTTTTACCAGTATCCATGAAACCATGACAAACCAACTTATTAGCCTGTAAGTTGGATAAAATCTCAGACTCTTAACAACTCTTGACAGAACAATTTGATAAGTTTGACATAGGTATACACCAGTAAAACCATCACCACAATTAAGATACAAACATCCATCACTCAAAAAATATCCTCATGCCCATTTGAATCTTTCCCTCTTGCTCCTCCTCAGATTTTGTAGAATTTTGTATAAATGCAACCAGACAGTATATATTTTTCTTGTCTTCCTTCTTTCATTCAGTATTATTATTTTAAGGTTCTTCCATGCTGATGCATGTATCAATAGTTCATTATTTTTATAGCTGAATAGTATTCCATGTTATGAATATAACACAGTTTATCCACTAACTTATTGATTGATATTTGGCCTGTTTCCAGTTGTTTTTTTTTTTTTTTTGTTGTTGTTGTTGTTGTTGTTTGTTTTATAACTATTACAAATAAAGATACTGGTAATGTTCTCGTAGACGTCTTGGTATGGACATTTGCTTTCTTTTCTCTGCAGCAAATATCTAGTAGTGGAAAGTCTGTGTCATATGGTGGTGGTGGTGTTGTGTGCAGCCCAGTTGATTCCAACTCATAGCAACTCTATAGGACAGAGTAGAACTGTCCAACAGGGTTTCATAAACGTAATCTTTACAGGAACAGATCACCAGGTCTTTCTCCCACAGAGCTGCTGGTGGGTTTGAACCACCTACCTTTCAGTTAGCAGCCGAGCGCTTAACTACTGTGCCACCAGGGCTCCTAGTCATATGGTAGGTCTCCCCAAACTCTCAGTTCCATCTCCTTAATTCAGGGAGTCAGCCTGTTTCCCTCTGGGTTCTCCTTGCCTGCTCCATATCCTGAAAACTCTCTTAAAACTGTAAGCTAGGGCTTTCCTCATTTTTTCCCCATTTCTTGGGGATCACTGTCCTTCATTGCCTGATATACAATGTCTTGAAAACCATCAGTTACAACTGATTTTTTTCTCATTATAGAGAAAATGGGTCATATTTTCCTGCTTCTATGTGTGCATGATAATTTTTTATTGATTGCCATACATTATAAATATTACTTAGTGCTGGATATATTTGTATTCCTACAAACATTGTTGAGCTTTCTCCTGGGATGTGGTTGAGTTGCTTGGAAACAGTTTGATCCTTTTGGCTCTTGCTTTTAAGATTTATTGGGTTGGGTGAGCAGCATTTAATCTAGGGTTACTTTTTCCCACTACTGACGCACAAACCTTCTTAGTGCTCTAACTGTTACACCGTGAGTTAAGAAGTTTTCCTGTCTGCTGCTGGGAACAGGCGTTATTTACAGCCCTGCTTTAATTCTGGGCATCATTCTCATTCACCATTTTGGGTGAATCTTCCCCAGGCCTTGGGTGGTTTTGTTACATACATGTGCTAATCAGTTCTCTGCTGAACACACAAGGCGGATCCTCAGGGAATTTCTGGAGTTCTATCTCTGGGCAGCCCTGTCCTCTCTGGTACTTTGTTTTGTGCACTCCAGCCATCTTGGCTTCCTCAGACTCCCAGCTCTAGCTTCTCAATTCAGAAAAACTATCAGGCTCTGCCTTGGTTTCCCCTCCCTGCACTGCAGCCTAGAAACTTTCTTCAGGCAGTAGGCTGGCACACGTTTAGGTATCATCTCATTTGTTTACTCTCAGGGATTATTGTCATCGTTGCCTGATGTCCACTGTCTTAAGAGTCATTGTTTCATATGATTTTTCCAGTTGTTTCAGGTGGGAGGGCAAATTCAGTCCCTGTTATTCTGTCTTCGCTAGAAGCAAAAGGCTGGGCCATTTTTTTCCAACTCTTCATTTGGAAATAATTCCAAATGTACAGGAACTTACAAGAATAGTAAAAGATACTTGTATGTCATTATCCAGATTTAATTATTGTTAACATTTTATTCCATTTGATCTCTCACGTCATCTACACATAACATTTTTTTCCTGAACATTTGAGTGTAGATTGCATATGCATGGCCTTTACCCTTAAATAATTCAGTGTTTATTCCTGAAGAAAAAGTATATCTGTTTCATTTTGTCAGAACAGTTATCAACTTAAGACAATTGAACACTGATACAAAACTTTTGGTCTATTGTCACTATGAGTTGGAATCGACTCAATGGCAATTGGTTTTTTGTTGTCTATATTTCAGTTTTTCCATTTTAATTAGTAGTAGCCTTTATAAAATTTACTCCCTCCCTCAGTCTTTTTTAATCTGGAATAGTTGCTCAGTCTTTCTCTGTCTTTTACGACGCTGACATTTTTGGAGAATAGAGTCAATGGACCATTTTCATAGCCCCATCTCCTCTCTGGAAAATCTCTTTCTGGAGCTTATCTTTGCTCAAACGTTGGAGGATGTTCATCTGAGAGTCCTGAAGACATGTAAGGCCAGTCAGGGCCAGAATCAAATCATAAACAACTATGCTAGCTGTGTTGGGATGTGTAGAGAGATTTTTTCTGAATAGAGAGACTTTCTCTAGTCAAGGAACAGTAGATAAGAGGTGATGCTCTGAAGTATAAGCCTTCTGAGGGACAGAGAATTGTTGATGTAGAAGAAAACAGGGAAAGAAAAGAGTCGTCCATTTTCATAAAGCCTTCTAAAGTGGTTGGGAAAAGATTGGGTACTTAGGGCCAAAGCTGATTCAGTAGACGCAGCAGGGGAATGGAGCACAATAAAATTGAGGAAATAATAGTAGACATCTGTAAGCTGTTTATAAAGTTTATATGAGAAAACAAAGATACTAGAATAGGATTTAGAAAAGACAAAATAATTTTGTAAGAAGGCAAAGTTGAAGGACTCATGGTACCTGATTTCAAGACGTATTATAAAGCTACGATAATCAGGACAGTGTGGTTTTGGAGAAAGAATGAACACACAGAATAAATAAACAAAATAGAGGGTCTAGAAATAAGCCCACACATATGTGGTTAAGTGGTTTTCAACAAAAGTGCCAGGGTAATTCAGTTGGAAAAGATAGCTTTATCAACAAATGGTGGGAGAACATTTTAACATCCATATGCGAAAAAATTAAGAAAGAATCTCTATACATATCTCATACCAAATACAAAAAGTAACTCAACATGCATTAGAGACTTAAATGAAAATCTAAAAACTATAAAGTTCTAGGATAAATAGGAGAAAATCTTTGTGACCTTGGGTTAGGCGAAGATTTTTTAGCTACAACACCAAAAGCACAATCCATAAAAGTCAATCAGTTGGACTTCATCAAAATTTAAAACTTTTTTCTTTCAAATTAGACCATTAGGGAAACAAAAAGTTGAGCCACAAACTGGGGAAAAATATTCGCAACACATATAGCAGACATGTATACAGAATATTTAAAAAAAAAAAAAAACTCTTACAACAAAAAAGGATGAAAAACCAATTTAAAAATGGGCAAAAGATTTGAGTAGACACTTCACAAAAGATACATGATTGCCTTTGAGTTGATTCTGACCCATGACAATGCCACGTGTGCATAGTTGAATAGTTGAACTACTTCATAGGGTTTTCATGGCTGTGACCTTTCAGAAACAGATCACCAGGCCTTTCTTCTGAGGCATCTCTGGGTGGGTTCAAACAGCCAACCTTTCAGTTAGTAGCCGAGTGTTTAACTATTTGCACCACCCAGGGACTCCTGCATAGCAAATAAGCACATGAAAAGATATTCAATGTCAAATGTCATTTTCATCAGTGAAATGAAAATTAAAACCACATCAAGCCACCACTACATAGCCACTGACCATAACAAGGATTGGTGAGGATGAGAAAGGAACAGCACAACTCTTAAAAAGTACTGGTGGGAGTATAAAATGTTACAACCAGTTTGGAAACAGTTTGGCAGTTTCTTAAAATTTAAACATATACCAACCATATGATCCAGCCATTCCACTCTTAGGAATTTACCCAAGAGAAACAAAAACATATGTCCCAAAGACTCATACACAAATATTCATAATAGTTAATTTGTACTAGCCCAAATCTGGAAACAACCAAAATGTCCATCAACAGGTGAGTAGATAAATTCTGGTTGCTGTTGTTACTAGGTGCCACCGAGTTGGTTTCCACCTATAGCAACCCCATGTATAACAGAATGAAACACTGCCAGGTCCTGCGCCATCCTCACAATCGTAACGCTTGAGCCCTTTGTTGCAGCCACTGTGTCAATCCATCTCGTTGAGGGTCTTCCTCTTTTTCACTGACCCTCTTCTTTACCAAGCATGATGTCCTTCTCCAGGGACCGATCCCTCCTGATAACATGTCCAAAGTACGTGAGACAGAGTTTTGCCATCCTTGCTTCTAAGGAGCATTCTAGCTGTACTTCTTCCTAGACAGATTTGTTTGTTCTGTTGGCAGTCCATGGTATACTCAATATTCTTCATCAACACCATAGTTCAAAGGCATCATTTCTTCTGCAATGCTCCTGATTAATTGTCCAGCTTTCACATGCATATGCGGTGATTGAAAACACCATGGTTTGGGTCAGTCGCACCTTAGTCCTTAAAGTGAAATCTTTACTTTTTAACACTTTAAATAGGTTTTTTGCAGCAGATTTGCCCAATGCAATGCATCTTTTGATTTCTTGACTGCTGTTTCCATGGGCGTTGATTGTGGATCCAAGTAAAATGAAATCCTTGACAACTTCAGTCTTGCCTCTGTTTATCATGATGTTGCTTATTGGTCCAGTTGTGAGGATTTTTGTTTTCTTAGGTTGAGATGTAATCCATACTGAAGACTGTGGTCTTTGATCTTCATCAGTAAGTGCTTCAAGTCCTCTTCACTTTCAGCAAGCAAGGTTGTGTCATCTGCATAATGCAGGTTGTTAATGAGTCTTCCTCCAGTCCTGATGCCCTGTTCTTCATATAGTCCAGCTTCTTGGATTATTTGCTCAGCATACAGATTGAATAGGTATGGTGAAAAGATACAACCCTGACACACACCTTTCCTGATTTTAAACTACACAGTATCCTCTTGTTCTGTTTGAATGACTGCCTCTTGATCTATGTACAATTCCTTATGAGCACAATTAAGTGTTCTGGAATTCCCATTCTTCACAATGTTATGTAATGACATTCTGGTATGTCCATGCAATGGAATACTGCTCAGCGATAAAAAGAATGAATAATCAATAATATAGATTAATTCAAAATAATCATGCTGAGTAAAAGAAACCAAGCAAAATCGAGTACAGACATATAATTCCATCTACATCAAAGTCTAGAAAATGCAAACTAATCTATAGTGACCAAAAACAGATCAGTAGTTGCCTGGAGACAGCGATAGAGAGAAGGAGGGATTATAGAGGGGCATGAGGAAACTTTTGGAGATAATGAAAATGTTATCTTGATTGTGGTGATGGTTTTATGGGTGTAACCTGTGCCAAAGTGTTCAAACTGTATACTTTAAAGATGTGTACAGTATCATACTTTAGTTTTGCTTCAATAAAGTTGTAAAAAATTAGAGGGGTGGGCAAAGATTTGAACAGAAACTTCACCAAAGAAGAGATAACAGATGGCATACCTAATAGAATGACTAAAATTTTTTTAATTGAAAATTAGAAATTAAAAAAAAAAAAAACTGGCAATACCAAGTACTGGCAAGGATGCAGAGCAATTCATTGCTAGTAGGAATGGAAAATAGCACAGTCACTTTGAGTGGGGTTTGGTAGGTTCTTATAAAGTTATACACACATCATCTGACCAAGCAGTCCTAAGTCCCAAGAGCAGGATACTTATCCAAGAATAATGAAAGCAGAGGACCACACAAAACCCCATACATTAATGTTTATAGTAACTTTATTGTGTTGCTCAAAACTCAAACAATCTAAATGCCCATCAACTAGTGAATGGACAAACAAATTGTGAAGCATCAATACAATGGAGTACTACTTAGCAGTATAAAGGAAAAAATTACTGCTACATGCAACATGTCTTAGTTATCTACTGCTGCTATAACAGAAATACCACAAGTGGATGATTTTAACAAATAGAAATTTATTCTCTCACAATCTAGGAGGATAGAAGTCCAATTTCAGGGCACCAGCTCCAGGGGAAGTCTTTCTCACTCTTGTCAACTCTGGGAGAAGGTCCTTGTCATCAATCTTCCTCTGATCTAGGAGCTTCTCGGCACAGGGACCCCAGGTCCAAAGGATGCCTCCTGTCATTTCTTTCTTGGTGGTATAAGGTCTTCTCTGCTCCCTTCTGCCTTTTCTATCTCAAAAGAGATTGACTCAAAATACAAACTAATCCTGTAGATTATGTCCTGCCTCATTAACATAACTGCCTCTAATTCTGCCTCATTAACATCATAGAGGTTAGGATGTATAACACATGGGATAATTACATCAGATCACAAAATTGTGGACAACCACACAGTACTGGGAATCATGGCCTAGCCACGTTGACACATGTTTTTGGAAGACATTATTCAATCCATGACACAACATCATGGACAAATCTCAAAAGCAGTATTCTAAGTGGAAAAAGCCAGGCTCAAAAGGCCATATACTATATTATTCCATTTATGACATTCTTGAGAAAGCAAAACTATAAGAGCAGAAAACTGATCAGTGGTTGTTGAGGATGGGGGGAGGGGATAGACTACAAAGTAGGTGTAACAAAATTTTGGGGGTTTATGGAAGTATTCTATATCTTGATTGTAGTATTCATTAGACAACTGTATACATTTGTTAGAATTCATACAATTTTATACAAGTTGTTCAAATTTATCTGAAAAGAATGAATTTTACTGTATGTAAATTATACCTTAATATGCCTGACTTAAAAAAGTATTTATGACTTTAACCTCCCTTGACTGCCCAGTCTACCTATGGCAGCAGGTCTTTTAACATTTTTTCTTAAGGCATCAGTAATTTTCTACCATTTATCTTATGTCAAATTGCTAGCAAGTGCCCTACCTCTAGTTTTTAATGTTCTCTTCCATAAAATGGGAGTTTGGGCTACGGAATGCCCTGTAACCATTCGTTGTTTTTAGATGCTGTCAAGTTAATTTTGGCTCAAAGTGACCCCATGTGACAGAGTAGAACTGCCCCATAGGGTTTTCTAGGCTGTAATCTTTACAGGAGCAGATCATCAGGTCTTTCTCTGTAGAGCCGCTGGGTGGATTTGAACTGTCTACCTTTGGCTTAGCAGCCAAGTACTTAACTGTTCCACCACCAGACTTCCTTGTGTGATGATTAAGAATAGTGTTTTGAATTTGCATGGTTTAGATTCAAAATCTGACTCCACTACCTCTCCACTGTGTGACTTTTGGTAAATTATTTAGCTTTACTAGGCCTTGGTTTTCTTGTCTTTGAAATGGATATAATAATAACACTTACCTCAGAGTTGTTTACAGGGTCGTATGAAGCAGTGGATCAGTAAGCAGCATCATAATAAACAGAGAAAAGATTGAAGAGGTCAAGGGTTTCATATTACTTGAAGCCACAGCCAACACCCATGGAAACAGCAGTGGAGAAATCAAATGGCATAGTGCATTGAGCAAATCTGCTGCAAAAGACCATTTTAAAGTGTTAAAAAGCAAAGATGTCACTTTGAGGACTAAGATGCGCCTGACCCAAGCCATGATATTTTCAATTGCCTCATATGCGTGTGAAAGCTGAACAATGAATAAGAAAGACCGAAGGAGAATTGATGCTTTTGAATTATAGTGTTGGTGAAGAATATTGAATATACCATTGACTGCCAAAAGAATGAACAAGTCTGTCTTGGAAGAAATACAGCCAGAGTGCTCCTTGAAAGCAAGGATGGTGAGACTTCATCTCATGTACTTTGGACGTTATCAGGAGCCCAGCATGAGTGCACACAAACACATACTCATGAACCCAGATGGACACATGTCCACAAAAGCCACACGGACACAAATGAACATATATATACAAACACAAAAGATACACTCAGATACACACATACAGACACACCCAAATCCATTTATACATATACACAGCCAAAGACACACAGGCAGAAACAATCTACAGACACTTCCACACTCATGGTATCACACTGGATTGGGGTTATCATTTACATTTTATAGATGGGGAACTGAGGCTCAGACAGTCCAAATATTTTACCTAAAGTACAGTGACAGATGGTAAAGTTAAGATTAAACTCCAAGTAAATTCTCCAATAAGGAGAAGCATTATTCTAAAAAAAGATAAGCTGCTGCTCATATTTACTTTTGCAATTACTCCAGTTTCAGGGCCAATTCAGCTATTGTTGCCTGGGTAGAACAAATGTTCCACCTTCAGATTCACTGGTTATTTAACTGATAGTCTTTCTCCATTTGAATATCTCCTTGTTTATTTTATTCTAACCAGAGATATGGAGAGGAAACATTCAGACCACTCTGCCATTGCAACTGGCCCTCAACCCCCAAGATAATGACGTACAGTCCTGGGAGCACTGTTAAACAGCCTTGCTCACCCCTAGGAACAGCCAAGAAGAGGGAGGAGGATGGTCACCAGCTCGCTTATGCCTTGCAGATCTCACACAAGCATGTCTAACTGGTGAAGCCTAATTCACATTCAAAACACTTACTCAAGGTTACACAGCCAGTATGTGGTAGAGCCAGGATTCCAGCCCACACAGTGCAGACTCTGAGGCACTCTTACTCACTAATCTTATATAGTCTCAAACAAATGATATCATGAGATGATTGGATTAATGATGAGGTTTTTGATAGGTACAGCACCTGAGGCAGGAGCGTCCTTGTGTGCTGTCTTAGTTACCTAGTGCGGCCTTAATAAAAATTACTACAAGTGGGTGGCGTTGAATAGAGTTTCTTTGAAATTCATGGTCTCACAGTTTTGGAGGCTTGAAGTCCAAATTCAGGTTGTCGGCTCTAGAGGAAGGTACTTCTTTGTTTCCTTCAGCTTCTAGTAACTGCCAGCAATCGTTGGCATTCCTGGGCTTGTAGATACTTCTGCCTTCTAGCCACATGGTGTCTTCTCTCCATGTGTTTGGGTCTGCCCTTTTTATAAGACACCACTCAGAATGGATTAGATTTAAGACCCACCCTGCTCTGATATGATCTCGTTAACGTAACAAAAGAAAACCCTATTTCCAAGCAGGATCACATTCACAGGTATGGGAGTTAGGACTTCAACATATGTTTTGGGGGAACACAATTCAGTCCATAACATGGGCTATTTATTACTTTATTAGCCGAAGTGAGGGACAAGAGAGAGAGACAGGAAAGAAGGAGAGCTAGAACAAGAATTCTTCCCCCCTTCCCATTTTTTTTTATTTTGAACTTTTTATTTTTGAATAATTTATATTTACAGAAAAATTTCAAAGATAGTACAGAGTTCCTGCATATCCTCCATTTGGCTTCCCTAATGTTAACACCTTACATAACTCATACATTTGTCAAAATAAGAAATTAACATTGGTACAATATTACGAACTAAACTACATATTTTATTTGGATTTCACCAGTTTTTCTGCGAATGTCATTAACCCTGGTACATTTTGTCAAAACAGAGATAAAATTTGTAAGATACTTAGACTGGGTTCTCTAGAGAAGCAAAACCAGTAAAGCATATAAATATATATAGAAAGAGATTTATATCAAGGAAATAGCTCACACAGTTGTAGAGGCTGGAACACCAAGTCAGTGGGTCAGGATAGAGGCTTTTCCTGATTCACACAGTCACAAGGGTTACAAACGCAAGATCAGCAGGTCAGAGAGCAGCACTTTTGCTCAAAGGCTTCAAAGATCGATGAATCCCAAGATCGGCAGGCAAGATCGCAGGTAAGTTG
This sequence comes from Dugong dugon, assembly GCA_030035585.1. NCBI lineage: Eukaryota > Metazoa > Chordata > Mammalia > Sirenia > Dugongidae > Dugong > Dugong dugon. The sequence continues at coordinate 190,913,156 of CM057463.1, read as the reverse complement.
CTAGCTCAAGTCCCAAGAACCGGAGGTGGACAAACAGGAGCCAGCTGCAGGATCCAGAGCCAGCAAAAAGCCTACGAGCCTTGCCAGAATGTACACTTATATTCGATGCAGGCCACACACCTAATGAAACTCCCTTTCAACTGATTGGCTGCTCACAGCAGATAACATCATGGAGGTGATCACATCACAAAACTGCCAAACCACTGAGAATCATGGCCTAGCCAAATTGACACACAACATTAACCATCAGAAATACTATTAATTAAACTACAGATTTTGTTCAGACTTCACCAGTTTTTTTCCATTAATGCCCTCTTTCTATTCCAGGATTTAATCCAGAATACCACATTTAATTGTCATGTCTCTTTAGTCCACTCTGATCTGTGACAGTTTCTCATCTTTCCATGTTTTTCATCACCTTGACAGCTTTTTTATATTGAGATGACATGAAGAAGTAAAAGAGCTGAAAAGAAGATTTCAAAGGGTGGTTCCAGAAGACAAAGTAAAGTATTATAATGACATGTACAAAGACCTGGAGTTAGAAAACCTAAAGGCACGAACACCCTCGGCATTTCTCAAGCTGAAAGACCTGAAGAAAAAATTCAAACCTCGAGTTGCAGTATTGAAGGATTCTAAGGGGAAAATATTAAATGATGCAGGAAGCATCAAAACAAGATGGAAGGAACACACAGAGTCATTGTACCTAAAAGAATTGGTCAGTGTTCAGCTGTTTCAGGAAGTTGCATATGATCAAAAACTGATGATACTGAAGGAAGAAATCCAAGCTGCATTGAAGCATTGGTGAAAAATAAGGCTCCATAAATTGATGGAATATCAATTGAGATGTTTCAACAAATAGACGCAGTGCTGAAAGTGCTCATTCCTCTATGCCAACAAATTTGGAAGACAGCTACCTGGCCAACCGACTGGAAGAGATCCATATTTATGCCTATTCCCAAGAAAGGTGATCCAACCGAATGTGGAAATTATTGAACAATATCATTAATATCACATGCAAGTAGAATTTTGCTGAAGACCATTTAAAAGCGGCTACAGCAGTACATTGGCATTGAACTGCCAGAAATTCAAGCTGGATTCAGAAGAGGATGTGGAACCAGGGATATCATTGCTGATGTCAGATGGATCCTAGCTGAAAGCAGAGAATGCCAGAAAGATGATTACCTGTGTTTTATTGACTATGAAAAGACATTCGACTGTGTGGATCATAACAAATTATGATTAACATTGTGAATAATGGGAATTCCAGAACATTTAATTGTGCTCATGAGGAAACTGTACATGCATCAAGAGGCAGTCATTAGAACAGAACAAGGGGATACTGGGTGGATTAAAGCCAAGAAAGGTGTGTGTAAGGGTTGTATTTATTCAGTCTGTATGCTGAGAAATAATTCGAGAAGCTGGACTACATGAAGAAGAACAGGGCATTGGGATTGGAGGAGGACTCATTAACAACCTGCATTATGCAGATGACATGAGCTTGCTTGCTGAAAGTTAAGAGGGCTTGAAGCACGTACTGATGAAAATCAAAGACCACAGCCTTCAGTATTGATTACACCTAATCATAAAACAAAAATCCTCACAACTGAACCAATAAGCAACATCATGATAAATGGAGAAAATATTGAAGTTATAAAGGATTTATATAAAACCAAACCTGTTGCTGTCAAGTGGATTCTGACTCATAGTGACCCTACAGGACAGAGTAGAACTGCCCCATAGGGCTTCCAAGGAGCGGCTGGTGGATTCAAACTGCTGACCCTTCATCATTTCTACCTTTCACTTTAGCTACTGACTCATGGTGACCCCATGTGTTACAGAGTAGAACTGCTCCATAAATAATGAAAATGGGAGAAGAAGAATTGATAAACTTGAACTGTGGGGCTGGTGAAGAAATTGAACATAGCATGAACAAATAGTCTTAAAAGAAATATTAGAGTATTTTCAGAAGGTAGGATGGTGAGACTTCAACTCACTTACTTTGGACATGTCATCAGGAAAGACCCCTCACTAGAAAAGGACATCATGTTTGGTAAAGTAGGGAGCCAATGAAATTGAGGAAAACATTCGGTGAGATGGATTATCATAATAGACTCAACAGTGGACTCAAACATACCAAGAATCATGAAGATGGTGCAGGACCAGGCAACGTTTCATTCTGTCATACATAAAAGTCTCATTAGCTGGAGCCGACTCCATGGCAATTAACAACAACATATACATATGTAGAGAGAGAGATTTATTTTAAGAGATTGGCTCACGCTGTTGTGGGAGCTAGCAAGTCTAAAGCCTGTAGGTCAGGTGAAGGCTGGCAAATCTGGCGGTCTTGAATTCAAAATCCAAATTCAAAATCCAGCAAGTATGCTGGAAACTCCAACAGGATATCTATGTTAGAGTCTTGAGGCAGAATCCGTCTCCCTAGTGAAACTTTGTTGTTGCTGTTGTTGTTAGGTGTCGTCGAGTCGCTTCTGACTCATAGCAACCCTATGTACAACAGAACGAAACACTGCCTGGTCTTGAGCCATCCTTACAACCATTGCTGCCGCCACTGTGTCAGTTCATCTTACTGAGGGTTTTCCTCTTTTTTGCTGACCCTCTGCTTTACCAAGTATGATGTCCTTCTCCAGGGACTGGTCTCTCCTGATAACATGTCCAAAGTATGTGAGATGTAATCTCGCCTTCCTTGCTTCTAACGAGCATTCTGGTTGTACTTCTTCCAAGACAGATTTGTTCGTTCTTTTGGAAGTCCATGGTATATTCAATATTCTTCATCAACACAATTCAAATGCGTCAAGTCTTCTTTGGTCTTCCTTATTCATCGTTCAGCTTTCCCATGCATATGAAGCGACTGAAAACATCATGGCTTGCATCAGGTGTACCTTAGTCTTAAGGTGACATCTTTCCTTTTAACACTTTAAAGAGATCTTTTGCAGCAGATTTGTCCAATGCAATGTGTCTTTTGATTTCTTGATTGCTGCTTCCATGAGTGTTGATTGTGGAGCCAAGTAAAATGAAAGTTTTGACAACTTCAATCTTTTTTCCATTTATCATGAAGTTACTTATTGGTCCAGTTGTGAAGATTTTTGTTTTCTTTATGTTGAGGTGTAATCCATACTGAAGGCTGTGGTCTTTGCTTTTCATCAGTACGTGCTTCACGACCTCTTCACTTTCAGCAGGCAAGGTTGTGTAATCTGCATAATGCATGTTGTTAATGATTCCTCCTCCAATCCCAATGTGCCATTCTTCTTCATATAGTCCAGCTTCTCGAATTATTTCTCAGTATACAGACTGAATAAATACAACATTTACACACACCTTTCTTGGCTTTAATCCACCCAGTATCCCCTTGTTCTGTTCTAATGACTGCCTCTTGATGCATGTACGGTTTCCTCATGAGCACAATTAAATGTTCTGGAATTCCCATTATTCACAATGTTAATCATAATTTGTTATGATCCACACAGTCGAATGTCTTTGCATAGTCAATAAAATACAGGTAAACATCTTTTTGACATTCTCTGCTTTCAGCCAGGATCCATCTGACATCAGCAATGATATCCCTGGTTCCACATCCTCTTCTGAATCCAGCTTGAATTTCTGGCAGTTCAGTGTCACTGTACTGCTGCAGCTGCTTTTGAATGATCTTCAGCAAAATTTTACTTGCATGTGAAATTAATGGTATTGTTTGATAATTTCCACATTCGGTTGGATCACCTTTCTTGGGAATAGGCATAAATATGGATCTCTTCCAGTTGGTTGGCCGATTCAGAATGGCCAGTAGCAGTCCATTTCAGCTCACTAATGCCTAGGATATCGAAGTTTTATGTATTTCATTTCGTTTTTGAAGATTTCCAATTTTCCTAGATTCGTACTTTGTGCATTCCACATTCTGATTATTATTTTCAGTCATGCCACATCAGCAAATGAAGGTCCCAAAAGCCTGACTCCATTCACATCATTAACGTCAACTCTACTTTGAGGAGGCAGCTCTTCCCCAGTAGTCTTGTGCCTTCCAACCTGAGGGGCTCATGGTCCAGCACTATATCAGACAATGCCTTGCTGGTATTCGTAATTCTTTTCAGAAGTAGACTGCCAGGTCCTTCTTCCTAGTCTTAGTCTGAAAGCTCAGCTGAAACCTGTCCACCGTGGATGACCCTGCTGGTATTTGAATATCAGTGGAAGCAACACACAAGCCCCCACAGTACAACAAACTGACAGACACATGAGGGAGTTATATATTGCTGATGTTTAAAAACACAACTAATTTTTGTGTGTTGATCTTGTACCCTGCAACTCTGATGAATCTATTTATTACCTCTAATAGTTTTTTATGGGTTTTATAGGATTTTACATATATAGAATCATGTCATCTTCAAATATAAATAATTTTACTTTTTTCTTTCTGGTTTGTATGCATTTTGTTTCTTTTTCTTAATTGCTCTGGCTAGGACTTCCACTTCCACTTGAACAGAAGTGCAGAAAGTGGACATCTTTATCTTGTTCCTGATGTTAGAGGAAAAGCTCTCAATTATTCTCCATTAATTTGTTAGCTGTGGATTTTTCATAAATGCTCTCCATCATGTTGTGGAAGTTCCCCATCTTGTGCCATCCTCACAGTTTTGAACCCATTGTTGCAGCCACTGTGTCAATCCATCTCATAAAATGTTTCCCTCTTTTTCTCCATCACGTTAATGAAGGTTCTTCTATTCCAGTTTTCTGAGTGTTTTTTATCATTATAAGGTATTGAATTTTCTATAGAAGAATCCTGATCAAAAGGTGGGAAATGCAGAAACCATGCGGGCAAGAATGCAATGGAATGACATATATAAAGCCTTGAAGGAAAAAAACTGCCAGCCAAGAATTATTATATCCAGCAAAACTGTTTTTTAGCTTCAATGGTGAAATTAGGACATTTCCAGATAAATAGAAATTAAGGGAATATGTGCAAACCAGACCAAAGTTACAAGAAAGTCCTCCAGTTAGAGAACCAACAGCATCAGACAATAATCCAAGACTAGGACACAGGACAGATCAACCAAATACCAACCCAGATAGGGGATTCTCAAAAAATAAAACAAAGCTAAAAGACTGAAATAGGGAACCAGAGATGTCAATATGTAAGTGATGACAACGTCAGAACAAAAAAGATGGAATAAACAGTGTAGTCATAGAATTTCCATATGGAGAAGAAGTCAAGGTGATAGCAAGAAATAAAAGACTTTTAAACTTAGGAAGGTAAAGGTAAATTTCAAGGTAATTAGAAAGGAAGCTAACAAATCTACCCATCAAAATAAAAAAGAAAAACATAAAGACTCAGTAAACACAAAAACCAACAATAATGAAAGAAATGAAAAGAAAATCTGTAACCAAAAAGAACTCAGTACAGAAATTAAGTGGAACAAATAAATGGCCTACACCACCAAAAAAGAAATGCGACAAAATGACAGTAGTAAACTCATACCTATCGATAATTACACTGAATGTAAATAGCTTAAATGCACCAGTAAAGAGACAGAGAGTGGCAGAATGAATCAAAAATACCATCCATCTATATGCTGTCTACAAGAGACACACCTTAGATACAAAGACATAAACAAATTAAAACTCAAAGGATGGAAAATATATATCAAGCAAACAATAACCAAAAAAGAGAAGTGACAATATTAATCTCTGATAAATAGACTCAAAAGCAAAATCCACCATAAAGGATAAGGAAGGACAGTATATAATGATTAAATGGTCAATACACCAGGAGGACATAACCATAATGAAACCAATGACAGGGCTCCAAAATACATAAAACAAACTCTAACAGTACTGAAAAGAGAAATAGGCAGTTCCACAATAGTAATAGGAGACTTCAACACACCACTTTTGGTGAAGGACAGAACATCTAGAAATAACCTCAATAAAGATACAGAAGATCTAAATGCCACAATCAACCAACTCGACCTCAGAGACATACACAGAACACTTCACCCAACAGCAGCAAAGTATATATTCTTCTCCAATGCACATGGAACATTCTCTAGAATAGACCACATTTTAGGCCAGAAAGCAAGCCTCAAAAAAGTCCAAAACATTGAAATAATATAAAGCAACTTTTCTGAAGATAATGTCATAAAAGTAGAAATCAATAACAGACATAGCAAGGAAAAAAATCAAACACATGGAAACTGAACAGCCCTTGCTTAAAAAATATTGGGTAATAAAAGGAATCAAGGATCAAATTTAAAAAATACATAGAATCAAATGAGGATGAAAACACATCTTACCAAAATCTTTGGGACACAGCAAAAGCAGTACTTAGAGATCAATTTATAGCAACAAAGGCACACATCCAAAAAGAAGAAAGGACCAAAATCAAAACATTAACCCTACAACTCAAACAAATAGAAAGAGAGGAGCAAAAGAAGCCCACAGGCATCAGAAGAAAGGACATAATAAAGATTAGAGCAGAAATAAATGAAATTGAAAATAGAAAAACAAAAGAATCAACAAAAACAAAAGTTGGTTCTTTGAAAAGATCAATAAACTACTGGCCAAACTGTCAAAAAAGGAGAGGAAGCAAATAACTCAAGTAAGAAATGAGATGGATGATATCCCAGCAGACCCAACTGAAATGAAAATGATTATAAAAGAATACTATAAAAAATTATACTCCTACCTAATTTGAAAACCTAGAGGAAATGGACAAATCTCTAGAAACACACTACCTACATAAACTAACACACACCGAGATAGAAAAACTAAATAAACCCATAGCAAAAGAAGAGACTGAAAAGGTAATTTAAAAAAAAACTCCCAACAAAAAAAAGCCCTGGCCCAGACAGCTTCACTGGAGAATTCTACCAAACTTTCAGAGAAGAGTTAACACCAGTACTGCTAAAGGTGTTTCAGAACATAGAAAAGGAAGGAATACTCCCAAAATAATTCCATGAAGCCAGCATAGCCCTGATACCAAAGCCAGGCAAAGATACCAAAAAAAAAGAAATCTACAGACCAATATTCCTCATATAGACACAAAAATTCTCTACAAAATTCTAGCCAATAGAATTCAACAGCAAATCAAAAAACTAATACATCATGACCAAGTGGAACTAATACCAGGTGTGCAAGGATGGTTCACCATTAGAAAATCGGTCAACGTAATCCACTGCATAAATAAAAGAAAAGAATCACATGATCATCTCAACTGATGCAGAAAAGACATTTTACAAAGTCCAACACCCACTCCTGATAAAAAAAAAAAAAAAAACTCTCATCAAAATAGGAATAGAAGGGAAATTCCTTGACATAATAAAGGACATTTATACAAAAACAACAGCCAACATCATTCTCAACGGAGAGAGACTGAAGGCATTCCCCTTAAGAACAGGAAACAGACAAGGATGCTTTTTATCACCAGTCTTATTCAACATTGTGCTTGAAGTCCTAGCTAGAGCAATAAGGCAAGAAGAAATAAAGGGCATCTGAATTGGTAAGGAAGAGGTAAAACTATCCCTATTCACAGATGATATGATCTTACACAAAAGAAAACCCAAAGAATCCACAAGAAAGCTACTGGAACTAATAGAAGATTTCAGCAAAGTAGCAGGATAAAAGATTAATGTAAAAAAATTAGTTGGATTTCTCTACACCAACAAAGAGAACTTCAGAAAGGAAATCAGGAAAACAATATGATTTTCAATAGTCCCAAGAAGATACAATATTTACTATTAAATCTAACCAGGGACATAAAAGACCTGTACAATGAAAACTACAAAACACTCCTGCAAGGAACCAAAAGAGACCTACTTAAATGGAAAAACATACGATATTCATGGATAGGAAGACTCAACATTGTGAAAATGTCAATACTTCCCAAAGCAATCTACAAATATAATACAATCCCAATCCAAATTCCAATAAGTTTCTTTAACAAGATGGAGAAACAAATCACCAAATTTATATGGAAAGGGAAGAGGCCCCGGATAAGTAAAGCATTACTGAAAAAGAAGAACAAAGTGGGAGGCCTCACACTACCTGAACATAGAACCTATTATACAGCCATGGTAGCGTTGGTACAACAACAGACACATAGATCAATGGAACAGAATTGAGAACTCAGACATAAATCTATCCATCTATGAGCAGCTGATATTTGACATAGGGCCAAAGTCTGTTAAATGAGGAAAAGACAATCTCTTCAACAAATGGAGCTTTCATAACTGGATGTCCATCTGTAAAAAAATGACACAAAATCCGTACCTCACACCATACACAAACACTAACTCAAAACGGATCAAAGACCTAAATACAAAATCTAAAACGATAAAGATCATGGAAGAAAAGATAGAGACAACACTAGGGGCTCTAATATATGGCATAAACAATGCAAACCATAACTAACAATTCACAAACACTAGAATATAAACTAAATAACTGGGAGCTCCTAAAGATTACACACTTATACTCATCAAAAGACTTCACCAAAAGAATAAAAGGACCGTGAAAAAAATTTTGGCTACAATATATCCAATAAGGGTCTAGTCTCTAAAACCTACAAGATACTGCAATACCTCAACAACAAAAAGACAAATAACCCAATTAAAAAACGGGCAAAGGATATGAACAGACACTTCACCAATGAAGACATTCAGGCAGCTAACAGCCACATGAAGAAATGCTCAAGATCATTAGCCATTAGAGAAATGCAAATCAAAACTACAATGAAATACCATCTCACCCCAACAATACTGGAACTAATCCAAAAATAAGAAAATAACAAATGTTTGATAGGCTGCAGGGAGATTGGAACTCATATAAAACACAAATCATTAGGGACTATTTTTCTGTACAATGAATTTGAGTCAGATACTGTGGGTCAAGTGATGCCTCTAAGTAAATAGTAATGTGTAGTTCTTGAAATGAGTAAGGAGACCTTTCATTTTCTGACATAAGCCAATATGACCAACCACTGTTGTGGTTGTTTGGTGCTGGTGCTGGTGAGTCAGTTCCTGCTCATAGTGACCCTGTGTACAACAGAATGAAACACTGCCCAGTCCTGCATCATCCTCACAATCATTGTAGTGCTTGAGTCCATTGTTGCAGCCACTGTGTCAATCCATCTCCTTGAGGGTCTTCCTCTTTTTCACTGACTCTACTTTACCAAGTATGATGTCCTTCTCCAGGGACTGGTCCCTGCTGTTAACATGTCCAAAGTATATGAGACGTTGTCTCACGTTTCTGCTTCTAAGGAGCATTCTGGTTGTACCTCTGCCAAGACAGATTTGTTCATTCTTTTGGCAGTCTATGGTATATTAAATATTCTTCACCAACACCACAGTTCAAAGGCATCAATTCTTCTTCGGTCTTCTTTATTCATTGTCCAGCTTTCGCATGTATATGAGGCAATTGAAAACACCATGGCTTGGGTCAGGCATACCTTAATCTTCAAGGTGACATCTTTGCTTTTTAACACTTGAAAGAGATCTTTTGCAGCTGATTTGCCCAATGCAATTAGTCGTTTGATTTCTTTACTGCTGCTTCCATGGGTGCTAATTGTGGATCCAAGTACAATGAAATCCTTGACAACTTCAGTCTTTTCTCTGTTTATCATGGTATTGTTTATTGGTCCAGTTGTGAGGGCTTTTGTTTTCTTTATGTTGAGGTGTAATCCATAATGAAGGCTATGGTCTTTGATCTTCATTGGTAAGTGCTTCAAGTCCTCTTCGCTTTCAGCAAGCAACTTGAAGACAACCTGAAGAGGAATGGCGTTGCATTCATCGTCAAAAAGAGCATTTCAAGATCTATCCTGAAATACAATGCTATCAGTGATAGGATGATATCCATAGGCCTTCATGGAAGACCAGTTAATACGACTATTATTCAAATTTATGCACCAACCACTAAGGCCAAAGATGAAGAAATTGGAGACTTTTACCACTTCTGCAGTCTGGAATTGATTGAATGTGCAATCAGGATGCACTGATAATTATTAGTGATTGAAATACAAAAGTTAGAAACAGAGAAGAAGGAGCGGTAGTTGGAAAATATGGCCTTGGTGATAGAAATGAAGCCAGAGATCACATGACAAAATTTTGCAAAACCAATGACTTCCTCATTGCAAATACCTTTTTTCAACAACATAAACGGCAACTATACATATGGACCTCACCAGATGGTATACACAGGAATCAAATTGACTACGTCTGTGGAAAGAGATGGTGGAAAAGCTCAATATCATCAGTCAAAACAAGGCCAGGGGCCGAACAGACCATCAATTGCTCGTATGCAAGTTCAAGTTGAAGCTGAAGAAAATTAGAACAATTCCATGAGAGCCAAAGTACAACTTTGAGTATATCCCACCTGAATTTAGAGACCATCTCAAGAATAGATTTGACACATTGAACACTAATGACATCAAGTGTTGTGGAATGATATCAAGGAAATCATACGTGAAGAAAGCAAGAGGTCATTAAAAAGACAGGAAAGGAAGAAAAAACCAAAATGGATGTCAGAAGAGACTCTGAAACTTTCCCTTGAACATCAAGTAGCTAAAACAAACGTAAGAAATAATGAAATAAAAGAGCTGAACAGAAGATTTCAAAGGGCAGCTCCAGAAGACAAAGTAAAATATTATAATGACATGTGAAAAGACCTGGCGATAGAAAACCAAAAGGGAAGAGCACACTCAGCATTTCTCAAGCTGAAAGAACTAAAGAAAAAATTCAATCCTCGAGTTGCAGTAGTGAAGGATTCTAAGAGGAAAATATTAAATGACACAGAAGTATCAAAAGAAGATGGAAGTAATACAGAGAGTCACTATACCAAAAAGAATTGGTCAATGTTCAACCATTTCGGGAGGTAGCATATGACCAGTAACCGATGGTACTGAAGGAAGAAGTCCAAGCTGCACTGAAGGCATTGGCGAAAAGCAAGTCTCCAGGAATGGACAGAATACCAATTGAGATGTTTCAACAAATGGTCGCAGTGCTGAAAGTGCTAACTCATCTATGCCAAGAAATTTGGAAGACAGCCACTTGGCCAACCGACTGGAAGAGATCCATATTTATGCCTATTCCCAAGAAAGGTAAACCAACAGAATGTGGAAATTATGGTACAATATCATTAATGCCACACACAAGTAAAATTTTGCTGAAGATTATTCAAAAGCAGCTGCAGCAGTACATCAACATTGAACTGCCAGAAATTCAAGCCAGATTCAGAAGAGGACATGGAACCAGGGATATCATTGCTGATGTTAGATGGATCCTGGCTGAAAGCGGAGAATACCAGAAAGATGTTTACCTGTTTTTTATTGACTATGCAAAGACATTCAATTGTGTGGATCATAATAAATTATGGATAACATTGCAAAGACTGGAAATTCCAGAACACTTAATTGTGCTCATGAGTAGCCTGTACATAGATCAAGAGCAGTATTAGAATAGAACAAGGGGATACTTTGTGGTTTAAAGTCAGGAAAGGTGTGTGTCAGGGTTGTATCCTTTCACCATACTTATTCAGTCTGTATACTGAGCAAATACTCCGAGAAGCTGGACTGTATGAAGAAGAATAAGGCACCAGGATTGGGGGAAGACTCATTAAGAACATGCATTATGCAGGTGATTCTGAATGTCTAACCATTGACAAAGATAATCCTGGGTGCTACTCATATTTAATACTCCAGAAAGTATGACACTTTCAAGGATCCTCAAACCTCTTTGGCTTCAAGGCTCTAAAATTGATTCAACTCTTTAATGTACAAAGAAAAAGATTCTGAAATAATGAAGTGTCAGTGCTCAAGGTACAAAAATTCCAGAAACAGCTCAGTAAAGCATATTTTATAGCTGTCATGGGAATGATCTAAACATTATTTGCTCTAAACACATTTGACAGTCTGCTGTGAGTAAGGAATTATTCCAGATGCTATGGAGAGTGAAAAGATAAGAGGACAAATGCTTACAATCTGGTGAGGGATGCAGACATGCACATATAATTAGGATATGCATGTAAAAATGGCATGGCGGGGGCATCTGACCTCCTAGTCTAACTTCATAAGGGGGTAGGAGAACCAGAATCAACAGTCCAAGGCTGATTGCTGTGAGGCAGAGGTCAGACATGCCTCCATCCTCCAAACTTTTTACCAATTCTCACACCAACTGTCCCTCCCACGTCACTTTACTTCTCTGTTGAGTTCGATAATTCATTGCAGTGGCCACACAGAACTCACAGACAATACTCACAATTCTGGGGATTATTAGTGAAGTTAACAGGTTATAATTCAAGTCAAGGCACGCTCAGGATACAATTCTTCCAGCAGGATAGCCTCTTCTCCGCTGTGCCTACAGGTACACCTCTCTTTGGCCCTCGGCCTCTGCCCTGTGGGATGGTAAGTGTCACAAAGCTCTTTTAGCTCGGCCAGTAAGTGACCCGAGGCACCCCACTCCGCCAGTAAGCCTTGGCAGAAAGTGCTCAGCTCTACCTCCGTGGGTCAGCAAACCTAACTCCACCAAGTGTCCAGAGGCGCCCTACTCCACCAATAAGCCTCCTGCCCGAAGGCACTCAGCTTTCTCGCTCAGTGAGCTGGGAAGCCCACCTCACCATCTCCTGCAGGTCTCCTGCCTCTGCTACCATCATTTCTCTGCCACCACTTCTCACCGTCTTTGATGTTACAGCTCTCTCCTCCTTCCCCCTTCTCTCTCTTGGTCTCCTGGTTCCAGCAGCTTCTCCGTGCAGGGATCCTGGGTCCAAAGGAAGTGCTCCACTCCTGGTGAGATCCTCTCTTCCCACCTTTGGGATGCCTCATTTTAAGATTAACAGGATGGTAAAACTGGCCAATCCCCTCGTTAGGGTTCCAGATCCATACATCTTATTTGCATGGTCTCACCCCCACAAGGTGCCATGCAAATTATTATTAGCAAGCTATCCAATACCCTTGGTGGGCCACAAGCACCTCATTCGTATAGTCTCACCCAGTCATTTGGTGGGAGTTACAAAGACTATGGCTAGAAGGGACATATTAAGCAATTCATTGCACCACAATGCAATACCCAGAAATAGTTTGCATTACACCGGAAGAACAATGGAATTGGAAATTGGAATAGACACAGCCATAGCTGTGTCTTAACCAGTTGTACAACAGTGAGTATAATTCAGAGATTTTCTGTGACATAGTTCCCTAACACGTAAAATGGAGTGTTGTATGGGCCGGTCCAGTGGGCTCCAAATACTTTTTATCACATACATCTATCAAAAAAAATTGTTGTATCACACCCTCAATATTTATTTATAATTATATGCATGAACCATGTTACTAACATGTATTACATATAATATAAAATAATAATTAGCTTTGGGGTGAGTTTTGAAAAACACCAATGCCAGAATATTCTCCTAAGTAAATCAAAATCTTTAGACATGGAGCTTGACATGAATTTTTTTTTTTAAAGATCCTAAGGCTAGAGGAAGATACAGATAAACAAGTAGAAAATTAATATAAACTTTCAAATTTGTCTCAAGTGTTGTGAAGAAATTTGATACAATTATGGAAAATAAAATGGAGGTACTTACTCAGGTAACCAAGATCAGAGAAGCCTTCTCCAAAAGATGACATTTAAACTGACTCTGAGGACTGAATAAGAGCTTCCATTAGGAGCTCGGTTGTGGGTGTTGGGGGGAAGTGGGAACAAGTAAGAATACTCTAAACAGATGGAAGAGCAGAAACTCTTCATCCAGAAAAATAGCTGAATCGAGGAAGACATGGCTGAATCAAAAGACAGAGTGGCTGGAGAATTAGGCATGAGTTGGTCCTACTGGGTCTTCGAGTTTGGAATATAGTTTATTCAAACTGTAAAAGAAAGCCAGTAAGGATTTTAGCAGGGGAGTCACATGGTCTGGTGTTAATTTAAAGAAAATATATATTCATATATATTCTTAACCTGAACATAAGCATAATTTATGACCCATCAAGTTTACTCCTAGGTGTATACCCAAAGTAATGCATATACTTGATCATCAGAAGGCATCTACTAGAATGTTCATAACAGCATTCAAAATAGCCAAAGCTGAAAACTACTCAAATGCCCACCAAAAGTAGAATGGATAAACAAATTGTGGTATATTCATACAATGCAACTCTACACAGCAATGTGATTGGATAATCTACAATGCAACAACGTTGGTAAATTTTACAAACATTATGTTGAATGAAAGAAGCTGGGCATAAAAGAATATATGCTGTATGGTCCCTGCCATATAAAGTAGAAAAATAGCTCTTCTCCTTAAAAAAAAAAAAAAAAAGTTTAATAAAAAAAAGATATATCCGAAAATAGTCGAGGTTGAGAATTCTTTTTTTTTCCCCCAAGTACCTGTTATGTGGGAGGAGGGTATAGAAAATTATAAATTATATGCCTCATATCATAGTTTTGATCACTTTCTCTTTACTTTCCTGTATCTCACATCCTGGGAGTCATCTCTCACCCTTAATTTCTTTCAGAAGGTTGAGAATCTCTGTGTAATATAACGGATATCATAAAGAGATAGACTATCTCTCAAGCTTATAATTCTAAAATTCTAAGTGTGGCTAGAGTAAAAATATATATTTAAGTCTGTTGCATCTTTCAAATTTCTTCTTAAGAGAGAATGCTTTAAAAGGATTACCACCTAAAGGGAGAATATTCTACCCAGAGATTTTAAAACTTTCCTTTTTTTTTTTTTTTTAACACTAGCTGCCTAGATTCTCAAGAAAAATTAAATAGAGTGATGTGGGGGAGGCTCATCAAAAAGGGACAGTGGAAGTGCCTGCAAAGGAAAATGCTTTAAAAAGGAAATCACAAGGGTCAATGAATTATGGGCCTGTTGGCAAGGAGATGGACCCTTCAAGCTACCTGGAGACCTAGCAAGCAGTCTTTGGGTTACCATGTGGCTTCCAAGTAAGAATAAACTATACCAGAAAGACTAGGATGGTCATGCTACATGAACATTCCTCCCTTTGTGCTTGCTATGTACCCCTTCCAAAGGACAGTTGGATTTGTCCTTCAGTCTTTGTAAGCTGAATAAATATTAGACTCTTTGATAGAATATGCTGTTTTTTGTGCTCCTGAATCAGGATTGTGAGCTCTCAATACTGAGGAGTAAACCCTAGATTGCATTGAATTTACCTTGGTAAAAAAGTTGTTCCTTGAAATCTAGTCACCATTCATGTTGTACTTTGGGTTGACTGGAGGCTGGAAGTATAAATGAGGGAGAGAGGAAACATCACCACCACGTCAAGTGAACATAGCAATGGTAAGCTATGTCTTTACACCTGCAATATTGAAATATGAAAAACAAAATGTGCATTCTAGAATCAGGACCACAAATTCTTTCTAAGACTGCCTGTTTCTTTGTCTGGTAACCTCTCATTGTTTCTGCTTCCCTTTCGCTTCACATTGCATGTTAATATCTCATTCATGTTGTTTCAAGTTGCTACTTCCCAGCAGTGATTTTTTCCCACTTGAAATGTTTACTCTGGTGCCCCCTCCCTCAGGGTCCCCACCAGGACAGCTGCCTGTTCCTATCAGCATCCGATGTTATTGGTGCTGTTTAGAAACACTGAACGCTAATTAAACGCAGCCTGGTAGAGGAAGTGCAGTGTGGGTCATCTGTAGTTGGAGGGGAGAAGAAATACTACAAAGACTTGCTAACAAAACGTTAGTGTGGATATGGCCTCCAGGGAAGCCAGTGAAACCAGCGGGCTAATCTGGGTGGAGTCACAGGAAAATGGTACAGCTATTTTTAGCACAAGTGCCTGGCATTTAAAGAGCTACAAACAAAGACCTAAAATGGGGATTTGTGGCTATAACTGTCAGCCATATTAGACAGGTATGCAGTGAGAAAACAACTTTTCACATGTAACACACACACATACTTAGCAACATAATCAACTAACTACTTCCCTATTAAATCCACTATTTTTAACCACTGCATTGAGTTAATAATCCAATTGTTTGATAATTAGCCGTGGCTGTAACGGAAAAAGTTGTTCAATTCTATATCACGGTCTAGGGTTCACCACTTGTTCATGTGGACAGTTTTTCATTTGGGGGTTTGTTTATTTGTTTGTTTTAAATAATATTTTATTGAGCTTTTGATGAGAGTTTACACAGCAAATTACGTTCCCATTTGACAATTTCCACATCAATTTTTCAGTGACATTAGATAAATTTATCACAATGTGCCAGCATTTTCTTTGTGATCATTTTGTTGCCTTTCTAGTAATCTAGTTTCCCTGCCCCCTTATCTTCTTATCTTTGCTTTTGAGTACTTGATGACCTTTTGGTCTCATACTGATGGTTTTTAAGTAGAGCACCAATCTTACAGGTAATGTCCTTTACTTTGTGTGCCATTCGGCCTGTTTCGCGAAAAGGTAACCTCGGGATAGGCTCGGTTCTAGGTTTAAAGAATGTCTCAGGTGAATAGTCTCAGGGAATCCTCTGTTCGCTACTGTTCCAGTCTGTCTGGATTTTTCTTTATTTTTTTAAGTTAAGAATTTGAGTTCTGTTCCATATTTTTCTCCCATTCTATCCAGGACCAACTATCGTGAACCCAGTCAGAATGATCAATGGTGGTAGCTGGGCACCATCTAGTTCTTCTGGTCTCAGGGTAGATGAGGTGGTGGCTCATGTAGACTTGTTCTCTGAGCTTTTGATTACCTTCTTACTCTTTTTCTCCCGGCCAGTAGAGACCAGTAGTTGTGTCTTAGATGGTTGCTAGCAAGCTTTTAAGACCCCAGATGCTACTCACTTCACTGGGATGCAGATCATGATTTTTATGAACTGTGTTATGCCAATTGACTGAATTGTCCCATGAGACTATTGTCCTAACATGTGGCTAGTTTTAAGCAGCTTCCACAAAGCAGACTGAACAAAGTCTCAGGGGACCAGATGCTTAGACAGACTTCCTGAGGTTGCAAGACTAAGAATTCCCATTTATTCCCATGATCTGGATCAGTCTCACCCTGAAGATAGTCAAAAATATCGCCTATTTAACATTTTTAAAATATCAAATTTCTTTGGTTCCCTGCTTATGTAAAAGAATTCACACAAATTCAAGCAAAAGGCCAACTTATTTCATAGTTTTATTAACTTGAATATATATCCCATCTACACAGGATTATTTGTGTTGTTGTTTCTGATAAGTCATACCCCAAATGGCTAGGTACAAAGAAAAAAGAACTTCATCAGGTGGCATTTGATAGGAATCCAAGAGAAGGAACAGCATATAAGGAAATCTCTAGAAACCAATAATACCAAGTAAAGACAGAGACATAGCAAAATATGTTCAATATCTCTCGTGTGCCTGGCACTGTGCTAAGCACTATGGAAGATGTGAAATAAAATGGTTTCTGGCCTTCATGACTGAAGATATAATTGATCTAAGGACATGAATGCATATGTCTATCTATCAACTAATAATTAAATATTTGTTGCCCACAGCCATTGAGTTACCACAGCTTTCATGTCTTTCTGGTTGGAAAATCAAACATCATGGAATAGAGACAAACTATCTGCGCTGTGCCCTGCCCAAATTTCTAACTCATGGAGTCTGTGTGCACAATAAAATTATTACACCATTAAATTTTAAGGTAGTTTGTTATGTAGCCATAAATATCTGGAATGTTTCCTTTTACTTCCCTAGCCTCTTGAATCCTCCTACTTACACTCCTCTCCTCAAACACACACACCACATTCACAGAACTTCTTTTCTCACTCTCAGGAAATAGATTTATTTCCTACTTCACTTAAAAAAAAAAGCATCAAATTAGAATTCTCTCAGCCTACTTCTATCAAACCTATCACTTTATCTACAGCTATAACCGTACTTCTATTGTAGCAGAAAAACTCCTTTCTAATGTAATCTGAAAGGCCTGTGGGGGAGGGGAGGTTGATTCAAAGCATAGTCCCCTCAGAAAACTTGCTTTATCGTAAATTAAACCTCTCCCTCTTAACTTCTTGTTGTTGTCGTTAGGTGCCATCAAGTCAGTTCTGACTCATAGCGACCCTATGTACAACAGAACGAAACACTGCCCAGTCCTGCACCATGCCCACAGTCATTGTTATGCTTGAGCCTATTGTTGCAGCCAATGTGTCAACCCATCTCGTTGAGGGTCTTCCTCTTTTTCACTGACCCTCTACTTTACCAAGCATGATGTCCTTCTCCAGGGACTGAACCCTCCTGATAACATGACCAAAGTATGTGAGACATAGTCTAGCCATCCTTGCTTCTAAGGAGCATTCTGGTTGTACTTCTTCCAAGACAGATTTTTTTGTTCTTTTGACAGTCCATGGTATATTCAATATTCTTCACCAACACCACAATTCAAAGGCATCAGTTCTTCTTTGGTCTTCCTTATTCATCATCCAGCTCTCGAATGCATATGAGGCAATTGAAAACAGCATGGCTGGGGTCGGTTGCACCTTAGTCTTCAAGGTAACATCTTTGCTTTTTTTTCCCTCCTAACTAGATCCTTCCAATTCCCATTTAAACCTGTTCAACTAGCCCCCATTAAAACAAATAAACGTTCATGGCCTCACATCTCTATTTTAGCTTCTGCCCTACCTCTTCACCCTTCTCAGAACTATGTATGCTCAACATCTCCATTCTATCATCTCTCACTCTCTCTTCAGGCAACTCTAATCTGGCTTCTATCCTCTTCATTCCATTGAAATGACTCTCATTAATATTACAAGAGGCCTCTACTTCACTAACTACAATAAATATTTCAGACCTTATCTAACTTGATATCTTGTTATCTTTCCTCTTTCTTAAAGCGTTATCTTCTGCTCCTGGTTTTCCTCCAACTATTCTGGCCTTTCCATCTCAGTTTTAATTGCTGGTTCATCCTCCTCTCTTGGACACTCCCTCTCACTGCAGACTCTTTTCCTAGAAAATCTCTTCCACATCCTTGATTTTAATTACCATATAAAAATCACAAATTCACATCTCCAGCCCAGTCCTCTACCTATCTTCCCTCCTAAAAGTGGTCCTCCTCTAGCATGTCCTGTCTTGGTGAATGGTACCGCCATCCATCCAATTTTCCAAGCCCAGAAATGTGGCAGTTATCAATAATACCTACCTCTCTCTCCCCCCATATTCAATTCCTCACCAAATCTTGCCTGTTTTACCTACTGAATACCTCCATAGTCATTCTCTCTTTTTTGTCCACTATTGCTTCTCTCCAAATATCTGATTCATTCCCCACAACCAGAGTGACCTTTCCAGTGCAAATATTATCAAATCTGTTTTTAAACTGTCAAATGGCATTCAATAACTCTTAGCACAAAGAGCAAAATCTTAACAAGCTTTGCAAGCCCTGCGTGGTCGAGTCTAGTGGAGGCTTAAATTTTACACTACTTTTCCGTTTCTGCTAGAAGCACCCAGATTTTTAGTTCCTTGAATGTTTTGTCCTTTCTACCACAGGGCCTTTATGCAGGCTGTATTAGACCCTCTACCCATAAAAGTCTCCAGCTCCCTCTCCATGCACACGCTGTCTAGCTAACACCTACTCAATAGAGCATCAGCTCCAACAGCCAGAGATCTTACACATTTTACTCATCACTGTACTCCCAACACCTGGCCCAATGCCAAGTGTTTAATAAATGCCTAAAAAATATCTGTCAAATGAATAGATATGAATGTTTGATTTGCTGGCAATACATCTTTATGGTGATGTATTCCAGGCAGTTAAAAATGTGAGATAGTGCTCAAGAAAGATGTCAGAATTAGAGAAATAGATTTGGGAGCCATCCTCATAGAAATGATATTGGAGAAAGGGAAAATGAACACGATGCCTTAGGGAAAGTGTGAAGTGCAAACAGAAGTGAGTCAAGAACTGACCCCTGAGAAATGCTGACAGAGGCCAGCAAAGAAGACTGCTGCATACTCACAAGAGCAAGGTAACCCAAGAGGAGCAGAGTTTCAGGAAGAAAAAGGTAGCTAGGAGTGTCAAACACTATGAAGAAGTGCAGAAGGTGGGTGCTGGGTATTGGATTTGGAGATTAGGAGATTATTGTTTATTGTAAGAGGCTGCTATCTAAGTAAAGAAAGCCAATCAGAAGGTCGCTATGAGAGACTTGGGCAAGGGACATTAGCAAAAGAAACATCTAACATTCTATTTGAAGCCATATGCTATGCTAACTTTTAGCTACAAAACAAAACTCTGCCATCATGGCCATATCTTCAGCAAAATTCTAATCAACCCTAGTTCCTCATATGAGTGGCATATGGGGAAATCAAAGAAGGCGGCTTTATTACTTAGGGTGAGGCCTACACTGCTGTAACAAAGTGTTCAATAGCATGCTGGCTTAAAGAACTACTAAATTTATTTTGTTCTCATGTAATAGTCCCAATGTGAGCAGTCTGTGCTGGGAGGATCATTCAGAGACTTGTTTCCCTCAATCTTGTTGCTCCATCATCCTCTAGGCCATTGTCATCATCTGCACATTGTCATCAAAGCCGAATTAACCCTCAGACCACCTTCCAGCCAGTGGGAAGGGGAAACAGAACATGGAGGAGGCCTTGGCCAAAAACGGCTCACATTTCATTGGTTAGAACATAGTTATGTGGTGTCATGGATTTAATTGTGCCCCCAAAAAATATGTGTCAGCTTGGTTAGGCCATGATTCCCAGTATTGTGTGGTTGTCCTCCATTTTGTGATTGATGTAATTTTCCTATATGTTATAAATCCTACTCTCTGCCTGTGGTTAATGAGACAAGATTAGATTATGGTAAAGATGATTAGGGTGGGATGTAATACCCTTACTCAGGTCACATCCCTGATCCAATGTAAAGGGAGTTTCCCAGGGGTGTGGCCCGCATCACCTTTTATCTTACAAGAGATAAAAGGAAAGGGAAATGAGCAGAGATTTGGGGACCTCATACCACCAAGAAAGCGACTCTAAGAGTAGAGCATGTCCTTTGGATCCAGGGTTCCTGTGCAGAGAAACTCCTAGTCCAGGGGAAAATTGATGACAAGGACCTTCCTCCAGAGCCAACAGAGAGAGAAAGCCTTCCCTCTGGAGCTGACGCCCTGAATTTGCACTTGTAGCTTACTAGACTATGAGAGAATAAATTTTTCTTTGTTAAAGCCATCCACTTGTGGTATTTCTGTTATAGCAGCACTAGATGACAAAGACACATGGTCACTGCTAACTGCAAGAAGGCTGGAAAATGTGATAGGCCAGTAATGTGCCCAAATCACAACTGTATTACAATGGAAGTAACTGATAATGGATGTTGACAGATAACTGACAGCTCTTTGGACATCCAAATATCCATGTGCATCTTTCTTCACAGAAATAGAACACACTCACTCTTTCCTCAAAGGAGAAATCCAAAGCCCCACCCAATTTCTAAGTCCGGAACAAAGCCCAGGAACTATGGATAATTTTCCTTTGGGACGTTTGTATTTGAGGTACTTAAAAACTAAAAGATTTTTCATTTGCCCAAATCCTCCTGTCTTCTTCCTTCCCCCAACTGCCACACCCGCACTCAATATATGAGGATGGAGCGGGAACATGATAACCATAATAAAACTCCCACTTGGAAAAGGGAAGAATAGGAAACACACAGAGGTCACTAAAGCCCTTTGCCGTCGAGTCAATTCCAACTCATAACGACCCTATAGGACAGAGTGGAATTGCCCCATAGGGTTTCCAAGGCTGTAATCTTTACAGAAGCACACTGCCACATCTTTCTCCCTGGAGCAGCTGGTGGGTTCAAACTGCCAACCTTCCAGTTAGCAGCCAAGCACTCAACCACTTCATCACCAGGGCTCCTTCAGAGGTCACTAATCCCTGAGAGTTATCAAATCCAGTCAGGCAGAAAATCAGAGAATTTTGTCATGGCAGTGAAGCAAGTGCCTGGTTTGCTCAACTGGCAACCCCTGGTTTTGCTCTCTGAGAATAACTACCGTGTCCTCTGAGGACCTGTTTTGCATCATAGGATGTTCTTTCTTGCCCATTATCTACCATGGCAAAACCTAAAGCAGGTGTTAGAAAATTTGTCCTACTTTGGAACCGAATTGGGGTTGAGCAATAACAAGCTTGTAAGCTAGACGTGTGGTTTCTTCAGTAACACAATTCCCTCAAAATCTTCGTAGGTTTCTGGTGCATTTTTTACAGTCTGTTCCAGGTGCCTATATCCACACCCAAAGTTCTTTTCCAGCTGTGTTTCCTTAATCTGCTTTAGTTCTTAATCTGCTGAGTTCAATCCTAACCTCTCTCCATTTTAATGAAGGTTAGCTTGAGGCCATAGGAAACAATAGGTTTGGGTAAGAAAGTCACATCCTTAATCCAGTTTTTGCCACAGGCCTTAAACTCCTTTTGTTTTTCAGAAAACTCTTCATGGAATTTTGAGAAAAATTTTGAAAGGTTCAGAAAAGTTGGCATTTCTAATTCTGTTGTTGTTGATAGTTGCCGTCAAGTCAATTCCGACTTATGGCGACCTCATGTGTGCAGAGTAGAACTGCTCCGCAGGGTCTTCAAGGCTGTGACCTTTCAGAAACAGATCTCTAGACCTCTCTTCCGAGGCACCTCTGGGTGGGTTCAAACCTCCAAACTTTTGGCTAGTAGTACCGAGCTTACCCATTTGTGCCACTCAGATCTCTGAACTCTTTCCATTCCCTTCCATCTTTGCTTGCAAAGTGACTAATTCTTGCCTGAGCTCATCTCTTCATTGAATTCCTTGAGAAAAGTTGCAAAGAGAACCCAAGACACGCAGCCACCTCCCCTAGACCAAAAGTGTGTTTTCCAGGTAAAACTTTTAGCAAATCTTTTTCCATGGTGTAAACAAATATCCCCGGTTTCTCACCTTCACTATCTGGTTTCTCGCTGCTTCACTGTTGTCAAAAAATTTTGTTTTTTATTATAATTATTTAGCATAAAAGCTAAATTGCTCTAACCAAAAAACCATGAGTCTGTTTGACTCATAGCGACCCTATAGGACAAAGTAGGACTGCCCCATAGGATTTTCTAGGCTGTAATGTTTACGGAAGCAGACTGCCACCTTTCTACCATGGAGCGACTGGTGGGTTCAAACTGCCGACTTTCCGGTTAGCGGCCGAACACTTTAACCAGTGTACCACCAGATCAGATTGCTGTAACAGAGACCCCAAAATACACTGGATTAAAGAACAACAAAGATTATTTCTGTCATATAATAATTCCGTTGAGCAGGCATCACTTCTCTACGTGGCTACTCATGGACCCATGTTCCGTTTATGTTCTCCACCTGGAACATTGTTGTCACCTAACTGATCAAAGCTGAGTCACAGCTATAGCCTGGTTCCATAACCTGGTGAGAAGGGGAAAGAGCCAACCCCCATGTCCTAAGACCCATACCTGCAGATGTTAAACTTCACTTCCACTCATATTCCACCTTAGTCACATTGCAAGGGAGGCTGAAAGTGTAGTCTAATTGGGAAATATGTGCCTGGATAACAATTGACTACTATGACCATGCTCCATGTGGGACAGAGGGAGGGAGCAGCCTCCAGAGATAAGGCACAAGATGGACAATTTAACAGAAAAAGGAAATCAGAGTAAGAATTGCCTAAGAATTTTCTGAGATATTGCAAGTTATGCTGAGTTTTCTGTCATCTGTGGATGGAGCAAGAACACCAAAACCAAATCCATTGCTGTCGAGTGGAATCCAACTCATAGCGGCCCTATTAAGACAGAGTAGAACTGCCCCATAGGGTTTCCAAGTAGCAGCTGTGGATTCAAACTGCTGACCTTGTGATTAGCAGCTATAGCTCTTAATCACTGTGCCACCAGAGCTGCAGAAGTACTGAAGAAATGGAAATGTTCTGTTCACCACTACATGTAAGGCAAGGGTTGTACAAATTGATTACTACAGCTGGTCTCCTGGAGAAGAAGTTGGCTTTCTGCAAAATTCCATGGAATCCAGCTATAACCAGTGCTTAAGGCAATCAATTCTGATCAATGATTGGCTTGAACCCCAGCCCCCCAATCATGCCAGCAGAGGGGCAGGTGTTTTCTGAACCATAATAGCCTATATGACAAATTCTGCTGCTCTCTTGCTACTTTTATATACCGTGATCACATAGCTTGAACACCAAGCCCCAGAGGAAAGGCTAATACTTCCTCAGGCATCAACACTGAGCTCTCAGGATAGGTCTGGACCCAAGAGTGAGCCTCATCATAATGCTATTGTTATGCTTGCTATAATCACAACAGGGGAGGGGGTGGTGCTTCCTTAATTATGCAGTTTAACAAGCCTATGTCCAAAGGTTAAGGTCCTTCTGCCAGGTCTGACATCCTGTCTTGCTCTGTCTTAGTACCATCCTAGAATACATTGTGCACACATATTACTGCTCATGTTTCCTTGAATTCTAGCCAATATGGGAATCCTGGTAGCACCGTGGGTAAGCGTTTGGCTGCTAACCAAAAGGTCGGCAGTTCCAAGCCACCAGCTGCTCCTTGGAAACCTATGGGGCAGTTCTACTCTGTCCTATAGGGTCACTGTGAATCAGAATCAACTCGACAGCAACGGGTTTGGGTTGTTTTGGTTAGCCAATGTGTACTGCTCCAGTAGCTGAAGCAGGTGTACTTCTTGCTATTTGTCCCTTATAAAGCCCAGATATGCACTTTATCTCTAAAGGAATACTGAAGGCATTTTTATTTCGGTACTACCAAAAAACCAAAAAAACCTGTTGACGTTGAGTTGATTCCAACTCATAGTAACCCTACAGGGAAAGGCAATTCGCAGAAGGCTGGAGGACATGAGACACAAACAGGTGGCACTGGGTTATACTACATATGAGGCACAACTAGATGATTTTTCCCCAAAGCCTAAGGATGGAAGAATTAAGTCTTCCACAATAACAAAAAACTAAACTCTTTGCCGACGAGTCAATTCAGACTCAAAGCAACTCTGTAAGACGAGTAGAACTGCCCTATGGGGTTTTCAAGGAGTGGCTGGTGGATGCGAACTGCTGACCTTTTGGTTAGTAGCCTGAGCTCTTAACCAGTGTGCCACTAGGGCTCCAACAAGACATTACAAAGTTGAAATCTCAGAACAGTGATACATCATTAGAGTTTTGCAGGAAAGTAAAAACACTCCTTTCAAATAAGCTTTTTGAAATCTGCTAACTTATGTTTACAAGTTCTCTTGTGCCTGCCAGGCTTAGTATCGCAGGTTTCTTCTCTTCCACCTAGGCACTAAGGAGCACCGGTGGCATAATAAGTACACGCTTGGCTGCTACCCCAAAGGTTGGCAGTTCAAACCCACCAAGCAGCTCTGAGGGAGAAAGACCTGGCAATCTGCTTCCATAAAGATTACAGCCTAGACAGCCTCCTGGGGCAGTTTTACTCTGTCACATGGGTATCACATTAGGTCACTATGAGTCAGAGTTGACTTGATAGCACCCAACAACAATTTAGGCATTAGGGGTCCTTTCTCCTCTGCGGGTGGCAAGGCAATTCTCAGAACGGGTTTTAGGTTCTGCCACTCCCTCAGGAAGGCCTGTCACTTGATGAGTTACGGATCTGGGATGTGATGTTTGTCTAGCTGCTGGCTAGTGAGCAGTCTTTTCTTTCCTCCTGGCAGTGCAGGTCTTAGGAGACGACAGATTAAATTCTGAATCTGCTTTCTTAATTTCCACCAATCTAGTGATTACTAATTATGTCTTCTGCAAAGCTTTCTGGCCAACACAGACAGCAGCACCATAATTCCCTTAGCAGTGCATTTTAAAAGCCACCCATCTGCACACATTCAGTACTGGCATCCGAGTAAATGAAAGGAAACCAAGCATAGCTTATGAAATGGGACATGGCTATGCAATTGGTACAGCAGGTACAAAACTGTTGTATACAATAAGTGAGACAGAAATCGAATTAGAAATCTAGGGAATCAGCAGACTAGAAAGTAAGACAAATGGAACAGAAGGGGTAGATGAATTCATTTTGTTCTTCTTTATTAATTTGTAACCCACCTCATTTTAAAAAAGAATTTGAGCCAAAAATGAATTTTCTGCAGAGAAATTAAACATTATAAGCTTCATTTTAACCGAGGATAATTAATAAATTACATTAATAGCTATATACCCCATTGCAATATTTCACTAAAATTATGCATTTTTTTAATCAGCATCTGTAGTCTCCTACCCCATTAGAAATCCCAGGAAATTAGTGAATTAGTTAGCAATTGTTTGCAAATTAAAAATTTATATCCAAATTTCAACAATAGACTAGATGAAATTAAGATTTTAAAATGCAGCTAGCAGGCAGTCCACGACTGTGATCTCTAAATTTGTTCAAATTATACTCGAAAGACAGTAATAATAGTAAGGGAGCAAGAATATCTCCGTTGATTGCTTGGGTCCTGGCATCAACAGAAGATTTATTACTTCCTAAGCAATATGAGAGCAGCTACATTGTCTGCTTGTTTCCCCCATCTAGAACAGTGCCCTGGTGGACACTCAGTGAATGTTTGTGGATTTGTTGCATTAAATCACATCTTAAAATATCAGCCTTTGTATCTGCAGAGCTTTTCCCATCATTCTAATGAAGCAGCAGAAAGACCAAGTTCTTGCCTTTGTGGTTTAGAAATGCGATGTATCTGTTTGCATGGTGCTCAGTTTTCATCCGTCATGATCACGGGGACCAGATGGCTACCTCGCTACAACACTCATGTCCCAAGGAGGACAATATGGTGGAGTGTGAAGCTGGCAGCATTTGTTGTGAGGGCTGGCATAATTCTGCAGTGAATTATGGCCTTCCGTTCATTTCCTATGCTTTGGAGAGTGTCCGCTCTAAACATGGCCTGTAAGATGAACATTTACATACTCTGGGGACCTTTAGACAAAGAACACCCGCCAAGGTTTCCAGTGGTATTTTCAGATACGCCCAGAGAGGAGTCGGTGTGCTGACGCAGTTAAGGATCCTTTCCCTATCCTGGGACACCCACATGCCACCAAGGAAAGGGAGCCTCGGGCCTGCCTCAGTTAGAGGCCAGAGTAACAGAGGTTTGCTGTGTGTTACCACTCTATAAACAGAATGCCTACCTCCAGCCTGGCTGAAAAGGAGAGTGAGTAAAAGGAAGGCAAGGGTCTCAAGTGCAGGCCAGCGTCTGGCTCAGCTTTCAGGGTGGCATATCTCAGCGCTAAAGTGCTGAAGCTGTTCGGAAGAGGCAGATCAAACTCTATTACTGGGCAGTCCAGAATCCCCACGTTCTTGGAAAGGATCCCATCATCTTTCAGATCAAGTTCAAGATGGAGATAAAATGTGATTTCAGTATCTCACCGTGTCTGTCTGCAAATTGCTTTGAAATGACTATTGATTTGCATCCCCGCTCAGGCCCTGTTCTGCCTCTCTGTGTGGTTGGCGTGCAGGCTACATACAGCCCTCAGCAGCCCTGGTGGTTTGTGTGACTCTCTGTCCTGTGATTGTCCGCCTTCAGCTCCTTGATATTTTTATTCCTTTCTGTGATGCTGGAAACTGCTGTGACTTGCAAGTAAAATTTACAAGCAGTTTACATCTGCTTGAGAGAATCACAAAGGACTACGATTTAGTGTTTTGGGTTCCCAGCTATTCTGAACCAAATGCATTTCTGAGATTTTTTTGAAAACTGTGTGTTTGTGTGTGTGTGTGGTGTCTATTTGAGGAATTTCAGGGGGAAAGGATTGACATTTGTCAAAATAACTTGAGTAGATGTTTGACAAACAGTGGCTTATGTTCTCTGTCAGAGTGATAGACAACAGCAAGCTTGCAAAACAGCAGCGAAGCAGAGACCACAGCCATGAAATACAGAATGCAGATGGAGGAAAGGCAGCCCCTCACTGACAGCAAAAGTTGACCACATAGAGAAGATGTAGTCCGTTTCCTCGGCCCAGCAGTGAGATAGAAATCCCAACACACTAAGACGTGCCCATCTTGGCCAGTTTAGTTTCTTGGGTTTTTGTCTGTTTGCTTGTTTTAGTTATTTTTTCTGTTAATCTACCAAGGATTTAAGATAGATGATAGATGGATAGAGATAAACATATATATTTTAAATGGATGAAAATTGAGCAATTTGCAAATAACTGTGTTTGTGTGTTTGTGTGTGTAATCTCATTTTGCCCTGCCCGTGTCACCGTGAGAATTCACAGCTCTTCTGCAAAATAGATACTTCCCCTCCTCTAAGGTTTGTCCCTGGATAACTTTAAATGGCACCGTGGGATCAACAGCAGTGAGAACTGACAAAACAAACCAGTCCACTATCTCTTCTGGGCTAATCCCACCTTAAGTCAGCACAGCCATCATCTGCAAGTCCTCAAAGGGAATAAAAACAATATGACTTCATTCATTCATCATTAAAAATATTTTGAGCACCTATATCCTAGACACATATTAGTAACAGTTAACATTTGTATACTGTTCAAGCTTTCTAAAACAATTTTTTATACATGTGATCTCAGGCAATCATTCTAACACCCTGGTAAAGAAGATATCATCGCCATTCTTATTCCACTTTTAGAGATAAGGAACTGGATCTTAGAGATGTTAGTAACTGGCTAAGGTCATGTGGCATTTGAGTGACAGATCCAGGATCCAGGTCAGATCCAGGATCCAGGTCCATGGTCATTAATGACAGAGCCCATGGGCCTTACCACAGTACAAAGTGGTTGATCCAAAATTCAAAGTGAAGATAAATGAATAAAATGTCATGAGAAAAACATTGGAAAGTCTCCTTTCACCACACTTAGGTTAGATAGGGTCAAGGGAATAAGTGCCGCAAATTGATGCAATATCTAACAGTCTTCAATTAGCTTTTTTTTTTTTTTTTAATGTGCTACCAAAAACGAAAACACCAGTTGCCATCTTGTCGATTCCGACTCATGGTGATCCCATGTATTGCAGAGTAAAACTGTGCTCCATAGGGTTTTCAAGGCTAAGACCTTTCAGGAGAAAATCACCAGGCCTTTCTTCCAAGGCATCTCTGGGTAGGTTCAAATCACCATCCTTTTGGTTAATAGTCAAGTGCTTAACCATATGCGCCACCTGGGGACTCCTAAAATGTGTGCTAGGAGGTAATGATGGTGTTTGAAACTCTTGGATTGGATGTAAAAGTTATCATTTGAATAAGTAAAAGTGATTTGTTCCTTCTGTAACCTCTAAAGCAACATCTGTTGCCCAGAAGAAATAAGGAGTGGACAAATAGCTCAACGGGAGTTCCTGGGTAGCACAAACGGTTAAGCACTCAACTGCTAACTGAGCCTTGGTGGCACAGAGGTTAAAGAGCTTGGCTGCTAACCAAAAGATCAGCAGTTCAAATCCACCAGCCGCTCCTTGGAAACCCTATGGGCAGTTCTACTCTGTCCTGTAGGGTCGCTCTGAGTTGGAGTCGATTCAATGGCAGCGGGTTTGGTTTTGGTTTACTAACCTAAAGGTTGGTGATTCAAACCCACCCAGAAGCACCTTGGGAGAAAGGTCTGACCATCTGCGTCTGAAAAGTCAGACTTGAAAACCCTGTGGAGCAGTTTTACTCTGCAACACGTGGGGTCACCATGAGTCCTAATCGACAAGATGGCAACTGGTTTGGTTTCGGTTTTTAAATAGCTCAGAGCTCCCCTAAAGAAAGTTACTTTGGCCAATCAAAACAGGGAGACCAAGTCTTTCTTTCTGGGACTTATATGCTAGTGGAAAATAAACCAGTGAATAAATATGTAAGGGACATGTAAATAATCATGTAGGGAGTGATAAGTGCTAAGAAAAAAACAGAGAGTGAGGTAATAGAATGCTTTTTGGATATGATGGTTAGGACATGCTTGTGGGAAAGATCCTAAAAAAAAAACAAAACACTAAAAAGATATGCAGGAAAGGCATTCTAGGCTGAGAGGAGAGAAAGTACAAAGGCCCTATTTTACGGTTCTCTAATACAATGCAATCCCGATCCAAATACCAAGAACATTCTTCAAAGAGATGGAAAAACTAATCATTAACTTTATATGGAAAGGGAAGACGCCCCGAATAAGTAAAGCACTACTGAAGAAGAAGAGTAAAGTTGGAGGACTCACACTAGCTGACTTCAGAACCTACTATACAGCTACAGTAGTCAAAACAGCCTGGTACTGGTACAACGACAGATACGTTGACCAATGGAACAGAATTGGGAACCCAGATGTAAATCCATCCACCTACGGTCACCAGATCTTCGACAAGGGCCCAAAGTCCATCAAATGGGGAAAAGACAGTCTTTAACAAATGGTGCTGGCAAAACTGGATATCCATCTGCAAAAAAATGAAACAGGACCCATACCTCACACCGTATACAAAAACTACTTCAAAATGGATTAAAGACCTGAATATAAAGCCTAAAACTATAAAGTTCATAGAAAAAAAATTAGGACCAACACTTCAGGCCTTAATACATGGCATTAACAGGATACAAACCATAACCATCAATGCACAAAACCCAATAGATAAGCTAGATAACTGGGATCTTCTAAAAATCAAACACCTATGCTCTTCAAAAGACTTCACCAAAAGAGTAAAAAGAGAACCTACAGACTGGGAAAAAAATTTTGGACAGTACAAATCAGATAAAGGTCTAATCTCCATAATCTACAAGAAAATCCAACACCTCTACAACAAAAAGACAAATAATCCTATTAAAAAACGGGCAAATGAAATGAATAGACACTTCACCAAAGAAGACATTCAAATGGCCAACAGACACATGAGGAAATGCTTGAGACCACTAGCCATTAGAGAAATGCAAATTAAAACCACAATGAGATACCATCTCATCCCGGCATTACTGGCACGAATCAAAAACACTGGAAATAACAAATGTTGGAGGGGCTGCGGGGAGATTGGAACTCTTATGCACTGCTGGTGGGAGTGCAAAATGATACAACCATTTTGGAAAATGATATGGCGCTTCTTCAGAAAGCTAGAAATAGACATACCATTCTATCCAGCAATCCCACCCACTCCTAGGAATATATCCTAGAGAAATAAGAGTTGTCACTCAAATAGACATATGCACACCTATGTTCATGGCAGCATTGTTCACAACAGCAAAATGATGGAAACAACCTAGATGCCCATCAACAGATGAATGGATAAACAAACTATGGTACATACACACAATGGAGTACTATGCAACAAGAAAGAACAACAATGAATCTGTGAAGCATCTCATAACATGGATGAAACTGGAGGACATTATGCTGAGTGAAATAAGTCAATCACAAAAGGACAAATATTGTATGAGACCTCTATTGTAAAAACCCATGAAAAAGCTCACACACAAAATGTAACAATCTTTGTTCATTACCAGGGATGGGAGGGGTGGGGGTCGGGAAATACTAAATAGATAATAGATAAGTGGTATCTTGGGTGAAGGGTGAGACAGTACACAATACAGGAGAAACTAGCACAACTTATACTAGGAAAGGTCATAGAAGCCCCACAGACACATCCAAACTCCCTGAGGGACTGAATTGCTGGGCGGAGGGCTCTGGGGACCATGGTCTCGGGGAACATCTAGCTCAATTGGCATGACACAGCTTATAAAGACAATGCTCTACATCCTACCTTGGTGAATAGTGTCTGGGGTCTTAAAAGCCTCTGAGCAGCCATCTAAGATGCTCCACTGGTCTCTTCCCTTCAGGAGCAAGGGAGAATGAAGAAAACAAGATACAAGGAAAAGATTAGTCCAAAGGACTAATGGACCACAGCTACCAAGGCCCCCACCAGACTGAGTCCAGTACAGCTAGATGGTGCCCGGCTACCACCACTGACTGCTCTGACCGGGATCACAACAGAGGGTTCTGGACAGAGCTGGAGAAGGATGTAGAGCATAATTCTAACTCACAGAAAAAAAAGACCAGATTTACTGGCCTAAAGGAGACTGGAGAAACCCCGAGAGTGTGGCCCCCAGACGCCCTTTTAGCTCAGTCGTGAAGTTACCTCTGAGGTTCACTGTTCAGCCTGGGAGTGGACAGCCCCATAAAACCAAATGAGACTAACAAGGTACAGGAGCCCAGTGACAAGGGCCAGAAAGCAGAAGGGGACAAGGAAGCTGGTGATAGGGAACCCAAGGTTGAGTAAGGATCTTGTTGATGTGAGATTGTTAACCATTGTCATAGGGCAACATTTGTAGTAACTATTAAATGAGAAACTATTTTGTTCTGTATGCCTTCATCTAAAGTGAGAATAGCAGCACAATTGGAAGAGCGTAGTCAATGTCACAGAACTGTGCATGTAGAAATTTTTGAAATGGTGTATCTTTGGCTATGTGTATTTTCACCAAACAAAAAAAGAGGTTGAGAAGTTAGAGGGTTAATACGTTGTGGGGTTGTTAACCAATGTTATAAAACAACGTGTATACTTCTGTTTCATGAGAAACTATTTGTTCTGTAAGCCTTCACCTGAAGTACAATTAAAAAAATAAATAAATAAAAAGATATGCAGGAAAGGCATTCTAGGCTGAGGGAAGAGAAAGTACAAAGGCCCTGTTTTACGGTTCTCTGGAGAAACAGAACGAATTATATATACGTATATACATACACAGGGAGCCCTAGTGGTGCAGTGGTTAAGAGCTTGGCTGCTAATCAAAAGGTTGGCAGTTCAAATCCACCAGCTGCTCCTTGAAAACCCTATGGGGCAGTTCTACTGTGTTCTTTAGGGTCACCCCTGAGGTGCCTTAGAAGAAAGGCCTGGCAATCTACGTCTGAAAATTCAACTGTTGAAAACTCTATGAACACAGTTCTACTTTGACACACATGGAATTCCCATGAGTCAGAATTGACTCAAAGGCAACTGGTTGAGGACACTGGTGGTTCAGTGGTAGAATTCTTGCCTTTCACATGGAAGACCTGGGTTCAATTCCCCACCAATGCATCTCATGTGGACTTACGTGTTATTATGATGCTGAACAGGTTTCAGTAGAGCTTCCAGACTAAAATGGACTAGGAAGAAAGGCCTGGCAATCTACTTCTGAAAATCAGCTAACAAAAACCCTATGGATCACAACAGTCCAGTCCACAACTGAGCATGGAGATGGCGCGAACAAGCCAGCATTTCATTCCATTGTGCATGGGGTTGCCAGCTAACAACAATAACTACTTTTTAACTACTTTTTACTTTTTGACTAGTGTTTTACCAAACAACTGGGCACCATGGCCTAACCAAGTTGGCACATAAGATTATCCATCACAGGCCCTAGGAAAGTCCTTAGCATGTTCCAAGAAGTAAGAAAGCCAGTGTGACAGGGGCAGAGAAAGCAAAGAAAAGGAGGTAGAAATTGGAGGAGTCTGCAGGAACATGATCGTGAAGAGCACTTTAACCCATGTGGTGGACTTTTATTTCATTATAAGCCAGATGAGAAATCACTGTTTTCTGAGCAGGTCATGACGTGATCTGGTTACATTCAATAGGATCATTCTGGCAGCTGTGTAGAGAATAGACTAGGGAAGAGTAAGGGTAAATTCAAGGAGACCTTTGCAGGAAAGAGGAGCCCTCATGGGAAAAAGGGTAAGTGCTTGGCTGCTAATCGAAAGGTTGGCAGTTCGAACCCACCCAGCAGCTCCATGGGCGAAAGACCTGGAGATTGGCTTCCATAAAGATTATATCCAAGAAAACCCTATGGGACAGTTCTACTCTGTCACATGGGGTCACTATTAGAATCGACTCCACTGCATCCAACAGAAACAATTGCAGGAAAGAGATGATGGTCGTTCAGACTAGGTGGTATGGGGAGATGGAGAGCGTGTGTTTTGAAGGTAGAGTCTACAAGAAATGGTGATGAGTTTGGATGTAAGTCATGAGAGAAATAGAGGAGTGGAGAACAATTCTAAGTTTTGGAAATCGTGGAACCAATTAAGTGAATGCTGATACCACTTACTAACGCATGGACCACTGCGGAGAGGAGGGGACTTGGGAAGGAAAATGAAGAGTTTGGTGTTGGATACACAATAATGAAGACTTCCATCAGAAATCAAGGGGAGATATTGAATGGTTGGTTGGATTTATGAGTTTGGAGCTTTAGAGAGATGTCTAGGCTGGAGAGAGAAATTGGGGAGTCATCAGCATAATATGGGTATTTTAAACCATGGAACTGGATGAGATCTTTTAGCAGGGAATAAATGTGGAAAAGAAAATAAGAGTCTAAGGAATGAACCTGTGGACACTCCAAATTTTGGAGGAGAGAAAGAAGAGGAGGAGTGAGCAGAGGAGATGGAGAAGGAACCCGTGAGTAAATAGAGAACCAGGGAAAGGTAGCTCTGCAAGCCAGGTGAATATAACCAATATGTCCAAGAGGAAGTGAGCAAGTGTATCAAATGCTGCTAGAATTTCAACCAAAATGACTGAGAAGTGAACATCAGAGGTAGCTATGTGGACACTGTTGCTGACATTAACAACAGCTATGGACTGGTGGGCCTGAAAATCTGATAGAAGTGGTTCAAGAGAAAATACGCAGTGCAGACGTGGAGGCAAAGATATAGCATCTCTTTCCAGGAGTTCTGCCATAAAGGGGAGCAGAAAGTTCAAGCAGTAATGAGAAGGCAGTGTAAAGTCAAGAAAGTTTTGTTGTGCTGGTGGTTGCTACTGTTGTTTATGTTAAGATTAGCGATCTTATAGCATGTTTTGTGCTGAAGAAAATAGTCCAGCACAAAGGAAAAAAGTGATTTTGCCAGAGAAAGGCGAATTGGAGGAATTTAGTCCTTCGGTAGTTGACAGATGGTGGAATATGGTGCCACAGGAGAGAAACTGACTTTTAGATAAGAGCAGAGGCAATTCACCCATCATAAGTGGAAGGAAAGCAGAGAACACATACGTGGCATATAGGATGATAGATTCAGTGAGGGGAAGAAGCAGACATTTTTTTCTGATTGCTTTTATATGTTCGGGACACTAGGAGGCAACGTCTAAGCTGAAATAAATATCATTTTGAGGAGGGGACAGTGAGGGGATTTGAGGAGCATGAGAGAGTGAATTGACAATATGTTACAAGACTGATAGGCAGTGCTGGGATTCCCTTGAAGTTTATTGTCACAAATTTAGAGTGAGACTAGTCTAATTGTGTTTTTCTCCAGCCATGGCCAGCTGCTCTGCTGTAGACACTGTGGGAGAGCTGGTTCAACCAACTTCAAAGGTTTGCAGGGAGCAAGTACAAGAAAGATGGAGAGATACAAGGGACTATAGGTATAAGCAAGGGAGTGATTGCAATGATGAGCCATAGACTGTAAAAACACCAAAAAAATCAAACCTGATGCCATCGAGCCGATTCCAACTCATAGCAAGTCTATAGGACAGAGTAGACTGCCCCATAAGGTTTCCAAGGGGTGGCTGGTGGATTCGAACTGCCAGCCTTTTCATTAGCAGCCATGTATCTCTTAACCACTAAGCCACCGGGGTTTCCATAGGCTGTAAACTGGGTAAGAAGTGAAAAGGTGGTAGAATCCGTTAATTGGAAACGCCAATGGAGTCAAGGAATGATTGAAATGGAGAGACATGTTAGTTTCCTAGGGCAGCTGCAACAAAGTACCACAAATTGGGAGGCCTAAAACAACAAATTTATTGTCTCAAAGTTTTAAAGACCAGAAGTATGAATTCAAGGGGTCATCAGGCCCATGCTCTCTGAAGGCTCAAGCTTGTGGTGGTTCCTAGCAGTCCTTGGCATTCCTTGCATTGCTCCAATCTCTGCCTCTGTCTTCACATGGCTGCCTTCTCTGGGTCTCTCTATCTGCATCTCTCCTCTTTTTATAAGGAAACTACTCAGATTGAATTAGGACCCACCCTACTCCAATATGACCTTGCCCGACAACATCTTTAAAGATCTTATTTCCAAACAAGGTCACATTCACAGGTACCATGGTTAGGACTTCAACATATCTTTTGGGGGGACAAAATACAGCCTAGATGAACACAACAGGAGCCTAGATGAAATTAGCTATAAATATAAGAGATAGCATTCAAATAGTGGAATGCTTGAAATTAAGATTTTTAGAGTTGTGAAATTATGGGCAATGACAAGAATAAGACCATTAATTAAAGTAGGTGGCTGAGGTGGAATAGAGGACAAATCATTATAATGGAGGAGGTCAAGGAACTGACAGGCCAGGATTTTGGATGGGTTATTTGTGGGGATTATCTACGGGGCTAGAAGTTTTGATGGGGAGAATGACAGTGAACCAGACACTAAGATCTTCAATAAGGGAAGAAGGGTAACCAGAAGGATGGTAGATAATTGCAACATGAGAGATAGAAGTAGGTCTAATCCAATGGAATATACTTCAAAACATCTGGAATGTTTTAGAAAGAGAAGTGAACAATGGTTTGGAAAGAACAATGAGATCCAGGAACTACCTGCACCACCTCTGTTGTTGTTGCTAGGTGCCGTCGAGTCGGTTCTCACTCATGGTGAGCCTAGGTACAACAGAACGTAACACTGCCTAGTCCTGCGCCATCCTCACAATCGTTGTTATGCTTGAGCTCATTGTTGCAACCACCGTGTCAATCCATCTCGTTGAGGGTCTTCCTCTTTTTTGCTGACCCTCTACTTTACCAAGCATGATGTCCTTCTCCATGGACTGATCCCTCCTGATAACATGTCCAAAGTACATGAGACGAAGTTTTGCCATCCTTGCTTGTAAGGAGCTTTCTGGCTGTACTTCTTCCGAGACAGATTTGTTTGTTCTTCTGGCAGTCCATGGTATATTCACTATTCTTCACCAACACCATATTTCAAAGGCACCAATTCTTCTTCGAGCTTACTCACAGCCCAGCTTTCACATGCATATGAGGCAATTGAAAATAATGTGGGTTGGGTCGAGCGTACCTTAGTCCTCAAAGTGACATCTTTGCTTTTCAACACTGTAAAGAGGTCTTTTGCAACAGATTTGCCCAATTCAGCATGTCATTTGATTTCTTAACCACTGCTCCCATGGGCATTGATTGTAGATCCAAGTAAAATGAAATCTTTGACAACTTCAGTCTTTTCTCCATTTATCATGATGTTGCTTATTGGTACAGTTCTGAGAACTTTTGTTTTCTTATGCTGAGGTGTAATCCATACTGAAGGCTGTGGTCTTTGATCTTCTTCAGTAAGTGCTTCAAGTCCTCTTCACTTTCAGCAAGCAAGGTTGTGTCATCTGCATATTGCAGGTTGTTAACGAGTCTTCCTCCAATCCTGATGCCCCCTTCTTCTTCATAGAGTCCAGCTGCTCCGATTATTTGCTCAGCATACAGATTGAATAAGTATGGTGAAAGGATACAACCCTGATGCAGACCTTTCCTGACTTTAAACCACGCAGTATTCTCTCGTTCTGTTCAAACAACTGCCTCTCGTTCTATGTACGGGTTTCTCATGAGCACGATTAAGTGTTCTGGATTTCCCGTTCTTGGCGATGTTCTCCATAATTTGTTAGGATGCACACATTGAATGTCTTTGCACAGTCAATAAATCGCAGGTAAACATCTTCTGGTATTCTCTGCTTTCAGCCAGGATCCATCTGACATTAGCAACGATATCCTTTGTTTCATGTCCTCTTCTGAATCCAGCATGAAGCTCTGACAGTTCCCTGTCAATGTACTGCTCAGTTGCTTTTGAATGATCCTCAGCAAAATTTTACTTGTGTGTGATATTAATGATATTGTTCAATAATTTCCTCATTCTGTTGGATCACCTTTCTTTGGAATGGGCACAAACATGAATCTCTTCCAGTCAGTTAGCCAGGAAGCTGTCTTCCAAATGTCTTGACATAGACAAGTGAGCACCTGCAGGACTTCGTCTGTGTGTTGAAATATCTCAATTGGTATTCTGTCAATTCTTTCAGCGCAGCTTGGACTTCTTCCTTCAGTACCATCAGTTCTTGATCATATGCTACCTCCTGAAATGGTTCAGTGTCAACCACCTCTAAGCCTAGATTAAGCAGAAATTAGGAGAAATAAACCAGCTGCCATTTGAGAGAGCTTCCAAAGAAGCAGGTCTTCAGGGGCAGCCAAATCTCAGTCCAAGTAGCACTGTCCAATAGAAATACAACATAGACCATATATGTAATTTAACATTTTCTAACAGCCACATTTTAGAAAGGTAAAATTAATTTTAATAATATATTTTATTTAACCCAATGTAGTCAAAATATTATCATTTCAATATGTCACCAATATAAAAAGTGCTTGCAAGCTATTTTATGTTCTCTTTTTCATATTAAGTCTTTGAAATCTGTTATGCATTTTACAATGATGGCATATCTCACTTTGAACTAGTCACACTTCAAGTGCTCAATAGCCACATGTGGCTAATGGGTATTGTATTAGACGGCTCAGTCTTAGAGCAAGAAGGTGAAGGAAATGTTCAGAGATGAGATGGAAGATACAGGAAATTTCACTGATGACAGAATCTGAGTTCCAGAGGCCCAGTGGAATGCTGGGGGTCAGCGTGGGATGGGAGTGTGAGTCAAATTAGAGAACGTTCTGAGCCTTATGGGAATAAGTAATGAAGGGTGACCTTAAAGACTTGGATTTCTGGTGGTGACTGAGGTGAACATAAATGCTGAAGGGATCTGTCCCCATCATTTCCTGTGGGGATGTAGAAAATCAGCTCTAATTATAGTTTCCTTTTGGGAACTGGTCTCTTAGGCAATTTGTAGTGAACACAAAGACAGGGTGGAGGGGTGGGGAGCAGTGTTCCAAGAGCTGTTGGAACTTTGTAGGGCTGACCAGTCTTGCTGAGGGTGGGGTTCAGCTGGGAGGAGATTCAAGTCTTCTCTGTATTCCTGCCCTAGCTTTGTTACCAGTTGTGAAGAGTAAAAATACAGGAAACGCGGGGGGTAGCAGGGGACTGGGCAGGATTTGTTACTTTGAACAAAACAGTATTTTACTTGAGAAAAACGACACGGCATTGTGAAATAGATGCCCCTCAGCAAAAGTATACTGACAGGATAAAAAGGGAAACAAAACCAACAGAAAACGAGCAGACAGAAAGGGTAGGGAGAAGGCGGGAGAAGGGAGAAGGCTAGGACAGGAAGGAGAGGGTGGAGCAGGGAAGAAAGAGGAAGTCAGAGGGGCCGAGTGAGGGATGGGAAGGCCCCTGACTTTACCCCCAACTCCTGGTTTTCAGAGACACTACAAAGACCGGCTCCCTGTGAACTGGGAGGCCGTTTGTAGTGACTGGTCAATGCCTAGACACCGACATCTCCCAAGTGGGTGCCTAGCTTCCCCAAAGCTAGCACCCTGCTATCACACACACCCATCTAGACCGAATGATGCTAACACCCCAGGCCGCCTGTCTCTCATGTGGGTCCCCCTTGCTTACCAGGCAGAATCATGTGTGTAAATGACTTACCTCCTATGTCCTTGAAATAGACCCCTCCTTAGCATCTTTCCAAGCAGTAAGGCTGCTCCCCAACCCCCAGCCAGAGCTTTTCCACTAAGTTGTCTTCTACGTGGTGACTTGCCTGCCTTTGTAGATTCACATCCAAGGATCACATCAATACTTGTGGCATCTCTGAAGGCTTAATCTGCTTCTCGAAAATTTGTAAGTGTGAAAGTACCCAGCAGCTGTTGTCATGCTCAAAGGAAGGTGGAGCCAGCGTCCACCACCAGTTGGTGAGGGTGTGAGGCAGAGAGAGCGAGCAGTCAGATGGCAGCCCCTGTGGGAAACTCCTCCTGGGCCCCACCGGGGGTCCCCACACTGTGGGAGAGGCAGCGAAATCCTCAGGGGAAACTTCACTGTGATTAACATGGGCCACCTCATCCGGCTGCAGCATTATCTCAGTCTTTACAAAACAATCTGTGAGAGGGTTTCACCACGTGGTCTACTTTTAGAATAGCATTTGACACAGTCCAGAGGGAAAAGACTGACAACTTGCTAAATTACTTCAAATTGGTTTGCCTACAACCAGAATCACAGTCTCCCAGGGAGGCAGACAATCCCATCTGAAGCAGAAGGAGATGTTACAGAGTCTGTCCTGGGCTTAAGTCTCAGGGACTTGCCCTGTCTTCATTCTCCCCCACCTCAGGATTCCCTCCCCGCTACACCTGCACCACACCCCACCTGGGCAGGAGAGACCCCGTTCAGCTTCCAGAGATGAGTCACCCTCCCTGCCTCCACCTGCCATTCCAGAAAGGACATGTCCTTAGAAGTAAAAATGTTTCACAAGCCCGCTCCCTTTTGCTTGGAACCTTCACTGTTTTTTAGTTGACCTGAAACCCGTTGCCACTGAGTCAATTCAGACTCATAGTGACCCTATAGGACAGAGTAGAACGGCTCCATAGGGTTTCCAAGGAGTGGCTGGTGGATTCGAAATGCCACCCTTTGGGTTAGCAGCCGTAGCTCTTAACCACTGCACCACAGGGCCCATATTTTTGAGTGGTGCCTTTTGCTCCTCTCCCATGTTTCTCCTGTAGTTCTAGAAGTAGACTGCCTGAGCGTAATCAGTGCAATCCTGGCTCCTCAGCTTCCTAGCCGGGTATGCTTACACTGCTTGTACCTCCGCTTTCTCATCTGTACAATGGGAATAATAATGGCACTTTCATCACAGGCTTTCTGTGTGGGTTAAAGTGTGTAAAGCACATAAGAGACTGTTTCTCATTCAGAGTACCAAACCCACTGCCATCGAGTCGATTCCGACTTGTAGTGATCCTATAGGATAGAGTAGAACTGCTTCCAAGGAGCAGCTGCTGGATTCGAACGGCTGATCTTTTGGTTAGCAGCCGAGCACTTAACCACAACGCCACAGGGCTCCCATTCAGAGTAAGCACCTGGTAAACTTTAGCTATTTTTATGGTGAAATTGTTACCGTTTGCTCTTCTTGGAGCACCTAAGTCTAGACTCTGTTGTTGTTAGGTCCCAAGACAGAGTAGAACTGTTCCATAGGATTTTCTAGGCTGTAATCTTTATGGGAGCAGATCGCCAGGTCTTTCTTCTGTGGAGCCTCTGGGTGGGTTCGAACTGCCAACCTTTAGGTTAGCAGCCGAGCACATAACCATTGCTCCCCCCTACCCCCAAGACTCCTTGGACTCAGCCTACTCCGGGTCAGTTCCCTGCAGCCTGCTAATTTTACGTCTAAGTTCACCTTCAGTGTGAGGTAGCCCTTCCTGTACGTGCACACAAACACAGTCCTCCAGGCCCACCCACCCACCATCACCACCACTTACCCTGAAGAATCTAAATCAGAAAGAAAGAAAAAAGTCCAGTGCCTAAAACAGTTATCCCTTCCCTCTAATGTATAGTCCATGGACAACGATCGTTTACTTCCACAGCATGATCCTTCAGGGTGAGTGTCTGTCCCAGCCTGCCCATAGCTTGGGAGTTTAAGGAGAGACTCTTGTCCCCAGCTTTGTCCAAGAATTATTGTGCAGAGGCTAAGTCTAACTCAGTGCTTGTCTCTCTAGAAAAGCCTAAAGCAAATAGAAGAGCCTAGAGCCTAGGCTCTAGAAGATCCTCAAACAAATAACAAAAGGCCTAAATTCTCATGGTGGGCCACTTTTGGGTCCCTGGCTACATATGGTCAGAATATGTTGCTTTAAACAAAATGGCACTTCAACAAGATAGGATGCGGCATCTAAGTTAAAGGTGAACTGAAAGATCATATTTGGCCCTCTGCAGAAAGATTTCAGATGGACTCACAAGCTTCGCAGAGGTGAGAGACAGAAACGCAGCTGGTCTTTGTTGGAACACAGGCCTGAGGCGCTCATCAGTCTCCTGACTTGCTATCACTTCTCTGTAGCATCTCTCACGTGCAGCGATGGGCAGTATGAGGTCTTTGCAGAGTCAATTTGGGACATGCCTCCAGTTGTTCTTAGAGCTGTTTTCCCCAGAGTCAAACGTCTGCTCAAGCCCAAGAACATTTCAAACAGCCAAAGTAAATAACAAAGAACCTTTCTCCATGGCTCACCAGTTGATTTTCCCAAGTTTTTTCCCAGTTATAAAAAGAATTTTCAACTGACAGGAAATAGTGACTGACACACTGTCTTCTGAGGGGAAGTTTAACTTATTGTCTATCAACGTTTCAAGTCTGCTGGAGAACCATCTTCTTTGAAGACCTCCTAATATGCTCTCTCTTGAGTAATTAGGGTTTCAAGTCAGGAGCACCATGATATAATCTGAACCTGATGATCCTTTTAAATAATCCAGTTTACTGGGAAATCCCTATCTCTACCCCTAATTAGAAATGTTCTTTTAATTAACTAAGGGAATAAGGTCCAGGCGTATTTGGAAATCTTTTCCCTCTTTATAGCTGCTAGAGTTTAAGAGTTGCTTTTTGTAGTGGGCAAAATATTAGGTAGTCCATTTCAAAAAGATCCATTTAACTTAAAAGGGTGTGTAAGTTTTCTATTGCTACTGTGCTAAAATACCACAAATTTATACCTCTGCAGTTCTAGAGGACAGAAGTCTGAAATTCTTCTTAGAGATAGATGATAGATACATGGATAGCTAGACAGACAGATAGGTAGGTAAGTGGCATCAGGTTAGGGGATTGCAGACACTGGCCAACAATGTCTGTCAAATGGTAAATTCAATAAAATATTCACACTGGGTATTTATGGACACAACATCTATGTACATCAGCCTTTCTCTTTGGAGAGGAGGTCATTTGCTTACAGGAGACTGTGCAGTTAACTAAGATTTTTGTTAACCCAGAACTGCATAGCACCATATGTATTTGCATCCTACAGAAATTTTTCTACACCATGAATATACTAAAGGTACTTTAGTAGACAATGTCCTAATATCCCAAACCTATGTATCTATGTAGCCTACATGAGAGTGAACACGAATGTTAATTACTAATATATATTGAGCTTTTTTTGTGAGCCAAGCACTGTCCTAGGCATGTGACAGGTGAATTTCTCAATCTCCTATAAGGTTGCTGTTGTTAGGTGCCATCGAGTCACTTCCGGCTCATGGTGACCTTACGTACAATAGAATGAAACATTCAGTTCGAAGGATCAATTCTTCTTCAGTCTTCCTTATTCGTTGTCCAGCTTTCACATGCGTATGAAGTGATTGAAAATACCATGGCTTTGGTCAGGCACGTCTTAGTCCTTAAAGTGACATCTTTACTTTTCAATGCTTTAAAGAAGTCTTTTGCAACAGATTTGCCAAAAGTAATCTGTTGTTTGATTTCTTGATGGCTGCTTCCAATGATATTGATTGTAAATCCAAGTAAAATAATTAAACTTGCATTACAAAATGAGAATTATATGCATTATTAAAAATAATTCAACCTCATATGATAAGATAGAGAGATAGGTAGGTAGAGAGATAATTGATAGAGAGATAGATAGTTGATAGATGATAGTTGCCCTTGAGTTGACTCTGACTCATGACGACCTCACATACAACAAAGAAACGTGTGTCTTTGTCATGATCGTCAGCATGTTCTAGTCTACCACAGCAGCTACTATACCAATCCATCTCACCCAGGGTCTCCCTCGCCCTAGCTGGCCCTCTACTTCACCAAACATGATGGCCTCCTGTAGTAATTGATTCCTCCTGAGGATGTGTCCAAAGTAAGCAAGTTGAATAGTGTTCTCTTGTGATCCATAAGCTTTTCATTGTCTAATTTTTGGAAGTAAATTGCCAGGCCTTTCTTCCTAGTCTTTCTGAGTCTGGAAGCTCTGCTGGAACTTGTCCACTGCAGGTGACCCTGCTGGTATTTGAAATACCGGTGGCATACTTTTTAGCTTAATAGCAATACACAAGCCCCCACAGTACAGCAAACTGATAGACAGGTGGTAGAAGATCCTTCTTATGGGACTAAAATCAAGGAGTTGGCTAGACTACTTCCTCCTGGTGGGTCCAAGGGAGATCCTTGCCTTTTTCAGCTTCCAGAGGTTGTTTTGGCACTCTTTGGCTCACAGCCACATCACTCCCATCTCTGCTTCTGTTTTCACATGGTCTTCTTCCTCCTTTGACTTTCTCGCTTCCCTCTTGTAAGGACCATTTGATTACATTTAGAGCCCACCAGGGTAATCTAGGATAATCTCCCCATCTCAAGATCCGTAACTTAATCACGTATGCAAACTCCCTTTTTTAATAACATTCACAGGTTCCGGGAACTAGTTTGTAAATATCTTTGGGAGGCCATTAATCAGCCTACCTCACATGACTTTTAGTTCATTTTGAGTAATGTGGGCAAGCCTGCAGTATTTCAATTGCTAAGAATAATTTAAACTTTGTCCTTTTCTCTGATTCTCCTCTGTCCCTCTCACCTGAGACACAAGACCTCCTAACAACATT
The DNA here is from genome assembly GCA_030035585.1 of Dugong dugon. Classification (NCBI taxonomy): domain Eukaryota; kingdom Metazoa; phylum Chordata; class Mammalia; order Sirenia; family Dugongidae; genus Dugong; species Dugong dugon. The sequence continues at coordinate 190,868,911 of CM057463.1, read as the reverse complement.
TCATTCCTTACCTTGGCCAATCATTCTGATTCACAGAAGACTAACAGGATTTTATCAGGACTCTTTTTTATTGCCAGTGACAGAAACCTAAACTGAAACCGGTTTAATTTTTTTTAAAAAAGGAAGAGAATGTATTGGTTTATAAAACTGAGACATGCAAGGGTAAAAAGTGCCAGGTGCTCAGGCAGAAGCGGAAGCAAGTGCTCAATTACAATTTCAGGAATTTGCCACTTGCATCATTGCTTCCACTTGCTTTCTTTTGTGTCAGCTTTTTCTCCAGCAAAGGCCAACGCTCTCAAGTATTTGCAAAAATGGGCACAAGAAGCACTGGGTTTCCCACTTACCTACTTGATGACTCTAGCAGGAGAAAATGCTTTTTCCCAAAAATTCCTGCAAAAGTCCCGGGGAGGATTTGCATACACCCAGCTGAGGTTATCAGTATACCTGAACCAATCACTGTAGCTAATGAGATATGGTGATCTGGTTGGCCAAGCCTGGGTCCTACACTCTGCTTAAAACTTAGAGCGAGCACATAACCCAAACCATATGGTAAGGAGAGGTAGTCTCCCTCCCCAAAATAAAGGTGCAATTAGCAGAGGAAAAGGAGAAATGGATGATGGCCAAACAAAATTAACAGGTCCACTTGCTGTTGTCAGACCCAAGTGGAGCCTTTTACATGGAACATCTAATAATACATAGAGACGTGGTCTCTGAAGGCAAAATTACCATTGTTTTTGCAAAGCCAAATCCGTACTTCTATCCTTCAGCTCTACAGTGCTAATCGGTTGTTTACAGATTCTCAAATGACACTGGAGTCAGGGAAAAAGTTTTTCTCATGCCTAACGCTCAATCATAAAAGAAATATTTTCTTACTAAAATTACCAAATACTCTAGGATTACCAAACCACATCGCAAAAATCTCAACCCATAGTCAGGTCTGCTAACCCTGGGAAAATTTAAAATAAGTAATTCAATTGTCCAAAAGATAGAATGACAGCATGATGCTTGGAGTACCATATTCTCATTTCCAGTAAGACATAAATCGATAAGAGTAACTGAACCAACAGTTCTTGATTCTTATCAATCTCCTGGCTAAATGAAGTAAAATGGGACCAATAAAGCTTTCAGTTTCATGGCTTCTAAAGTTTATTTTCACAAAACAGTCCTTTGTTTCTTGAAGTCAAAATCTATTTCTATGTGGCCTATTCTCTCTTCAGCTAAGAATAGATATGTATCCTTTGTCTGACTTCAATTTTTCTTACTTGGAAAAGATGGCCTAGAGAAATGGGGAAAATGATTACATGGATAAAGGAGTCTGCAAAATCACAGGCTACATATTTTCCTCTGGCTAGTTGTCATTTGTATTATAAAATTGAAATCTTAGTTTGTCACAGTTTCTTTGCAAAATGTAACATTGGCATAATCAGACAAAGACATACTGCGTGAAGTCACCAGGCTGCAGGTGATCCTGGTCATCTGATTCCTCTGATTTGAATGACAGAACTTTATTGCTATTTTTAGTAGGGACCCACTTTGCTCATATAACTGTGGCAATGTGAAGAACGTTATATAAGGAACGGAAAGTTAACAAAAATAATTAAACTTGCATTACAAAATGAGAATTATATGCATTATTAAAAATAATTCAACCTCATATGATAAACAATAAATAATAAACTCAGAGAATGTGACATTTCAGTTTGCAATGGCTAATTTTATGTGTCAACTTGGCTAGGCTGTGGTGCACAGTTATTTGGTCAAATAGATGCTGTTATGAAGTGGTGACATATTATTAAATCCATTGGCCTTAAGTAGATTACCTTCCACAATGAGGGTGGGTCTCAACCAATCAGTTGAAGGCCTTAAGAGCAAAAGGGGAGTTTCTCTAGGGTGTGTTCTGCCTCCAGACTATAAATAGACATTTTGTCAGAACTTTCTCACTCTTTACTCTTCCCATTGCCTATCCTGTGAATTTTGGGACACGAGCTTGCAAGAGTGTCCAGCTTGTCACCTAACTGATTTTGGACTTGCCAATCAAAAAAAAAATACAAACCCACTGCCATCGAGTCAATTCCAACTCATAGCGACCCTATAGAACAGAGTAGAACTGCCCCATAGGGTTTCCAAGGAGCAGCTGGTGGATTCGAACTGCAGGCCTTTTGGTTAGCAGCCTGAGCTCTTAACCACTGCACCACCATCACCTGATAAGCCATGGTGTTTTCAGTCGCCTCATATGCATGCAAAAGCTGGACAATGAATAAGGAAGACCAAAGAAGAATTGGTGCCTTTGAATTATGGTGTTGGCAAAGAATATTGAATTTACCATGGACTGCCAGAAGAATGAATAAACCTGTCTTGGAAGAAATACAGCCAGAATGCTCCTTAGAAGCAAGAATGGCAAGATGACGTCTCACATACTTTGGACATGTTATCAGGAGGGTTCAGTCCCTGGAGAAGGACATCATGCTTGGTAAAGTAGTGGGTCAGCCAAAAAAGGAAAACCCTTAATGAGATGGATTGACACAGTGGCTGCAACAAGGAGTTCAAGCATAACAATGATTGTGAGGATGGCACAGGACTGGGCAGTGTTTCAATCTGTTGTACATAGGGTCACTATGAGTTGGAACCGACTCAACGACCTCTAACAACAACAATATGTTATAGGATTTCATTTTACTTGGATTTACAATCAATATCATTGGAAGCAGCCATCAAGAAATCAAACGACAGATTACTTTTGGCAAATCTGTTGCAAAAGACTTCTTTAAAGCATTGAAAAGTAAAGATGTCACTTTAAGGACTAAGACGCGCCTGACCAAAGCCATGGTATTTTCAATCACTTCATATGCATGTGAAAGCTGGACAATGAATAAGGAAGACTGAAGAAGAATTGATCCTTCGAACTGAATGTTTCATTCTATTGTACGTAAGGTCACCATGAGCCGGAAGTGACTCGATGGCACCTAACAACAGCAACCTTATAGGAGATTGAGAAATTCACCTGTCACATGCCTAGGACAGTGCTTGGCTCACAAAAAAAGCTCAATATATATTAGTAATTAACATTCGTGTTCACTCTCATGTAGGCTACATAGATACATAGGTTTGGGATATTAGGACATTGTCTACTAAAGTACCTTTAGTATATTCATGGTGTAGAAAAATTTCTGTAGGATGCAAATACATATGGTGCTATGCAGTTCTGGGTTAACAAAAATCTTAGTTAACTGCACAGTCTCCTGTAAGCAAATGACCTCCTCTCCAAAGAGAAAGGCTGATGTACATAGATGTTGTGTCCATAAATACCCAGTGTGAATATTTTATTGAATTTACCATTTGATAGACATTGTTGGCCAGTGTTCTGTAATCCCCTAACCTGATGCCATTTTTCTGGGTTCTAGGCAACTGGAATTTGGTCCTTGCATTCTAGCCTGGTCTGGCTCACTCCAAAGATATATTGGATCAAGAACCATAGGCTCCATGGTAATGCTAGCCCAGGGTGCCTCCCTAGACTGCTTGACATTATGAATCTTACAGTCTCATTCAATTTTTGTAACCAGCTCCAGATGCTTTTGGTTAACTTCACATTTTCTGGATCTGTGTTGTCTACAATTTCTACATGGCCATATAGAGCTGTATAGGTCCCAGTTGTATCACTAATCAATTATGGGTAGGTCATTCCACATTTTGAAACCATAGTTTTCTCATGTAATGTTCACCAGCACCACAGTTTGAATACATCAGTTCTTCTTTTGTCTTCCTTTTTCATTGTCCAGCTTTCACATGCATATATGAAAACCTTATTTCATCCAAAAATTTTGTGGATAGAAACCTTCCCTCCTTTTACGTCCTTTTACTTGGCTTAAATATTTCACCTACATACATTAAGAACCACACCAAGTAGCTGCTGAGGCTGCTTATGTACCGCCAAATACCCCATGGGGTTTTGTTCCTTGGTTTGGAGGTTTAGGGTCATAGGTTCATGGAACATCCCAGTTAATTGGCCTAATATCATGTTTAGTGCTTCTTTTCTACCTCTTAATTCATTGTGCAGTGCCTGGGGTCTTAAAAGCTTGCAAGTGGCCATCCAAGATACAGCAATTGGTATCTATTTGCCTGGAGTAAGTGAAGAAGGAGAGTTAGGAATAGGAGTAGGAAATGGAATGTGAGGCTAATTGCCTCCGTAAGCAACTACCCCTTTGCCATGAGACGGGAACTAGATTGTGCCCAGCTACCATTACTGAACATTTTGATCAAAGATTCTATGGAAGAATTCTGAGCCAAAGGGGTAATATGCAGAACAGAATTTCAAATTGTCCTAGAATCAGATTTTCTGGAGCCATTGGGGGTGGATGAACCCCTGAAACTATTGCCCTTAGATAATCTTTAAATCTTAAACCAAAAGTATCCCCTGAAGTCTTCTTAAAACCAATGATGCGGGCAAAACTAAATGTCTCATCTGGAAAAAAAAGAAACAGGACCCATATCTCACACCATATACAAAATCTAACTCAAAATGGATCAAAGACCTAAATATAAAACCTACAATGATACAGAAGGTGGAAGAAAAAATAGGGACAACACTAGGGGTCCTAATGCATGACATAAATAAAAAATAAATAAATAAATAAAACCGTAACTAACAAAGCACAAATACAAGAAGATAAACTAGATAACTGAGAGCTCCTAAAAATTAAACACTTATGCTCAATAAAAGATCTCACAAACAGGGTGAAAAGAGAATCTACAGACTGGGGAAAAAAATTTGTCTACAACATATCCAACAAGGGTCTAATCTCTAAAATCTATAGAATACTTTGACACCTCAATGAAAAAAACACAAATAATCCAATTAAAAAATGAGCAAAGGCTATGAACTGACACTTCACCAAAGAAAACATTCAGAAGGTGTTTTAGTCATCTAGTGCCACTATAACAGAAATACCACAAGTGGAAGGCTTTAACAAAGAGAAATGTATTCTCTGACAGTCTAGTAGGCTAGAAGTCCAAATTCAGGGCACCAGCTCCAGGGGAAGGCTTTCTCTCTCTGTCGGCTCTGGAGGAAACTCCTTGTCATCAATCTTCCTTTGTTCTAGGAGCTTCTTCGCATAGGAACCTCAGGTCCAAAGGGCTTACTCTGCTCCTGGCACTGCTTTCTTGATAGTATGAGGTCCCCATGTCTCTCTGGTCGCTTCTCTCTTTTATATCTCAAAAGAGATTGGCTTCGGACACAATCTAATATTGTAGATTGAGTCCTACCTCATTAACATAACTGCCGCTAATCCCATCTCATCACATTGTAGAGATAGGATTTACAACACATCAGATGACAAAACGGTGGACAATTCACACGATACTGGGAATCATGGCCTAGCCAAATTGACAGATATTTTAGGGGGACACAATTCAATCCATGACAGGAGGCTAACAGACACACGAGGAAATACTCTCCATCATTAGCCATTTTTGTTAGGTATCGTCAAGCCGGTTCCAACTCATAGCGACCCCGTGTACAACAGAAGGAAACACTGCCCGGTCCTGTGCCATCCTCACAATCATTGTTATGCTTGAGGTATCGTCAAGCCGGTTCCGACTCATAGCGACCCCGTGTACAACAGAAGGAAACACTGCCGGGTCCTGTGCCATCCTCACAATCATTGTTATGCTTGAGGTATTGTCAAGCCGGTTCCGACTCATAGCGACCCCGTGTACAACAGAAGGAAACCCTGCCTGGTCCTGTGCCATCCTCACAATCATTGTTATGCTTGAGGTATCGTCAAGCCGGTTCCGACTCATAGCGACCCCGTGTACAACAGAAGGAAACCCTGCCTGGTCCTGTGCCGTCCTCACAATCATTGTTATGCTTGAGGTATCGTCAAGCCGGTTCCGACTCATAGCGACCCCGTGTACAACAGAAGGAAACACTGCCCGGTCCTGCGCCGTCCTCACAATCATTGTTATGCTTGAGGTATCGTCCAGCCGGTTCCAACTCCTAGCGACCCCGTGTACAGCAGAAGGAAACCCTGCCCGGTCCTGTGCCGTCCTCACCATCATTGTTATGCTTGAGGTATCGTCCAGCCGGTTCCAACTCATAGCGACCCCGTGTACAACAGAAGGAAACTGCCTGGTCCTGCGCCGTCCTCACAATCGTTGTTATGCTTGAGGTATCGTCCAGCCGGTTCCAACTCCTAGCGATCCCGTGTACAACAGAAGGAAACTGCCGGGTCCTGCGCCGTCCTCACAATCGTTGTTATGCTTGAGGTATCGTCCAGCCGGTTCCAACTCCTAGCGATCCCGTGTACAACAGAAGGAAACTGCCGGGTCCTGCGCCGTCCTCACAATCGTTGTTATGCTTGAGGTATCGTCCAGCCGGTTCCAACTCCTAGCGATCCCGTGTACAACAGAAGGAAACTGCCGGGTCCTGCGCCGTCCTCACAATCGTTGTTATGCTTGAGCGCATTGATGCAGCCACAGTGTCCATCTATCTTTTTGAGGGTCTCCCTCTTTTTCACTGACCCTCTTTACCAAGCATGATGCCCTTCTCCAGGATAACATGTCCAAAGTATGTAAGACAAAACCTCACCATCTTCGCTTCTAAGGAGCATTCTGGCTGTCCTTCTTCCCAGACAGATTTGTTCATTCTTCTGGCAGTCCATGGTATATTCAACATTCTTAATCAACACCGTAATTCAAAGGCATCAATTCTTCTTTGGTGGTCCTTATTTATTGCTCAGCTTTTGCATGCATATGAGGTGACTGAAAACACTATGGCTTGGGTAAGGTGCACTTTAGTCTTCAAGGTAACATGTCATTTCAACATTGTGCTGGAGGTCCTAGCCAGAGCAATTAGGCTAGAAAAAGAAATAAAGGGCATCCAAATTGGTAAGGAACAAGTAAAAGTATCTCTTTTTGCAGATGATACAATCTTATACACAGAAAACCCCAAAGAATTCACAAGAAAACTACTGGAACTAATAGATTTCAACGAATTATCAGGATACAAGATAAACATACAAAAATCAGGTGCATTCCTCTACACTAACAGAGACAACCTCCAAGAGGAAATCACTAAATCAACACCATTTACAATAGCCCCAAGAAGATAAAATACTTAGGAATAAATCTAACCAGAGACGTCAAAGACCTATGCAATGTAAACTACAAGTCACTACTGCAGGAAATCAAAAGAGACCTGCATAAGTGGAAAAACATACCTGGCTCATGGATAGGAAGACTCAACATTGTGAAAATGTCAATTCTACCCAAAGCGATCTGCAGATACAATGTAATCACTATCCAAATTCCAACAGCATTTTTTTTTTTTTTTATTGTACTTCAGGTGAAGGCTTACAGAACAAATAGCTTCTCATGAAACAGTAGTACACATATTGTTTTATGACGTTGGTTAACAACCCCACAACATGTCAACCCTCTCCCTTCTTGACCTTTTTTTTTTTTTTGGTGAAAATACACATAGCCAAAGAGACACCATTTCAAAAACTTCTCCATGCACAGTTCAGTGACATTGACTACGCTCTTCCAATTGTGCTGCTATTCTCACTTTAGATGAAGCCTTACAGAATAGTTTCTCATTGAACAGTTAGTACACATGTTGCCCTATGACAGTGGTTAACAACCTCACAACACATCAACACTATCTTTACTCAACCTTGGGTTCCCTCTCACCAGCTTTCCTGTCCCCTTCTGCCTTCTGGCCCTTGTCCCTGGACTGCTGTGCCTCATTAGTCCCATTTGGTTTTGTGGGGCTGTCCACTCCCCGGCTGAACGGTGAACCTTGGAAATGACTTTACCACTGAGATAAAAGGGTGCCTGGGGGCCGTACTCTTGGAGTTTCTCCAGTCTCCTTTAGGCCAGTAAATCTGGTCTTTTTTTTTGTGAGTTAGAATTTCGTTCTACATCCTTCTCCAGCTCTGTCCAGAGCCCTCTGTTGTGATCCTGTTCAGAGCAGTGAGTGGTGGTAGCCGGGCACCATCTAGCTGTACTGGACTCAGTCTGGTGGAGGCCTTGGTAGCTGTGGCCCATTAGTCCTTTGGACTAATCTTTTCCTTGTATCCTGTTCTCTTCATTCTCCCTTGCTCCTGAAAGGGTGAGACCAGTGGAGTATCTCAGATGGCTGCTCACAGGCTTTTAAGACCCCAGACGCTACTCACCACCAACAGCATTTTTTAATGAGATGGAGAAACAAATCAACAACTTCATATGGAAAGGGAAGAGGCCCTGGATAAGTAAAGCATTACTCAAGAAGAAGAACAAAGTGGGAGGCCTCACACTACCTGATTTTAGAACATATTATACTGCCACAGTAGTCAAAAGAGCCTGGAACTGGTACAACAACAGATGCATAAACCAATGGAACAGAATCAAGAATCCAGACATAAATTCATCCACCTATGAGCAGCTGATATTTGACAAATGCCCAAAGTCCATTGATGGGGGAAAAGACAGTTTCTTTAACAAATGGTGCTGGCATAACTGGATATCCATCTGCAAAAAACTGAAACAAGGCCCATACCTCACACCATGCACAAAAACAAACTCAAAATGGATCAAAGACCTAAATATAAAATCAAAAACAGTAAGGATCATGGAAGAAAAAATAGGGACAATGCTAGGAGCCCTAATACATGGCATAAACAGAATAGGCACCATAAGCAACAATGCACAAACACCAGAAGAGAAACTAGATAACTGGGAGCTCCTAAAAATCAAACACTTACGCTCATCAAAAGACTTCACCAAAAGAGTAAAAAGACAACCTACAGACTGGGAAAAAATTTTTGACTACAACAAATCCGATCAGTGTCTAATCTCTAAAATCTACAAGATACTGCAAAACCTCAACAACAAAAGGAAAACAACCCAATTAAAAAATGGGCAAAGGATATAAACAGGCACTTCGCCAAAGAAGACATTCAGATGGCTAACAGACACACAAGGAAATGCTCATGATCATTAGCCATTAGAGAAATGCAAATCAAAACTGCAATGAGATACCATCTCACCCCAACAAGGCTAGCATTAATCCAAAACACAAAATAATAAATGTTGGAGAGGTTGTGGAAAGACTGGAACACTTATACACTGTTGGTAGGAATGTAAAATGGTACAACCACTATGGAAATTGACTTGGCGCTTCCTTAAAAAGCTAGAAATAGAAGTACCATATGATCCAGCAATCCCACTCCTTGGAATATATCCTAGAGAATTAAGAGCCATCACACGAATAGATATATGCACACCAGTGTTCATTGCAGCATTGTTCACGATAGCTAAGAGATAGAAACAACCTAGGTGCCCATCAACGGACAAATGGATAAACAAATTATGGTATATTCACACAATGGAATGCTATGCAATGATAAAGAACAATGATGGATCCATGAAACATAACCTGGAGGAATCTGGAAGGTATTATGCTGAATGAACTTAGTCGTAAAAGGACAAATATTATATAAGACCACTATTATAAAAACCCAAGAAAAAGTTTAAACACAGAAGACAACATTCTTTGATGGTTACGAGGGTGGGGAGGGAGGGAGAGCAGTTTTGACTAATTAGAAAGTAGACAATAATTATCTTAGGTGAAGGGAAGGACAACACACACTACAGGGGAAGTCAGCACAACTGGACTAAACCAAAGCTAAGAAATTTCCTGAATACAACGAAACACATCAAGAGACAGAGTAGTGGGGCAGGGATCTGTGGACCGTGCTTTCAGGGGACATCTAGGTCAATTGGCATAACAAAGTTTATTAAGAGAATGTTCTGCATCCCACTTTGGTGAGTGGCGTCTAGGGTCTTAAAAGCTAGCGAGCGGCCATCCAAGATGCATCAATTGGTCTCAACCCACCTGGAGTAAAGGAGAATGAAGAACACCATGGACACAAGGAAAAAGTATCAGCCCAAGAGACGGAAAGGGCCACATAAACCAGAGACTTCATCAGCCTGAGACCAGATGAACTACATGGTGCCTGGGTACCATCAATGACCGCCCTGACAGGAAGCACAACAGACAGTCCCTGATGGAACAGGAGAAAAGTGGGGTGCGGAACTCAAATTCTAGTAAAAAGACCAGACTTAATGGTTTAATTGAGACTGGAGGAACCCTGGAAGACGTGGTCACTGGGCTCTCTGTTAGCCCAAAACTAAAACCCGAGGCCAGCTCTTCAGACAAAGATTAAACTGGTCTATGGAACATAAAGTGATACTTGTGAAGAGTGTGCTTCTTAGCTTAAGTAGATACACGAGAAATTGAATGAGCAGCTCTCGTCCGGAGGTGAGATGAGAAGGGAGAGAGAGTCAGGAGCTGGTTGAATGGACATGGGAAATCCGGGGTGGAAAGGAGGAGTGTGCTGTCACAGTATAGGAAGAGCAAGTAGGGTCACACAACAATGTATGTATAAATTTTTGTATGAGAGACTAAATTGAATTGTAAACTTTCAGTTAAAGCACAAAAATTTAAAAAAAAAAAAAAAAGCCAGAAATAGAAATACCATACTATCCAGCAGTCCCACTCCTAGGAATATATCCTTGAGAAATAAGAGCCGTCGCATGAATAGACATCTGCACACCCATGTTCATTGCAGTATTATTCACAATAGCAGAAAGATGGAAACAACCTAAGTGCCCATCAACAGATGAATGGATAAACAAATTATGGTACATACACACAGGGGAATACTGTGCAATGATGAAGATCAATGATGGATCTGTGAAACATCTCACAACATGGATGAATCTGGAGGACATTATGCTGAGTGAAATAAGTCAATCACAAAGGGGCAAATGTTGGATGAGACCGCTATTATAAAAACTCAAGAAAAGGTTTACACACAGGCAAAAAACAATCTTAGATAGTTATGAGGAAACGGAGAGGAGGGGAGGGGACGAGGGACTGAGTTACTGGGGCTGAGGGCTAGAGACCATGATCTCGGGGGGTATCTAGGTCAACTGGCATAACATAGTTCATAAAGAAAATGTTCTACCTCCTACTTTGGTGAGTAGTGCCTGAGATCTTAAAAGCTTTCAAGGGGCCATTTAAAATACATCTGTTGGTCTCATCACGTTCGGAGCAAAGGAGAATGAAGAAACCAAAGACACAAGGGAAATACCAGTCCAAAGGACTAATGGACCACATGAATCACAGCCTCCACCAGCCTGAGCCCAGATGAAATAGACGGTGCCCGGCTACCACCACTGACCGCTCTGACAGGGGTTACAACAGAGGGTTCCAGACAGAGTGGGAAAAAAATGTAGGTCAAAATTCAAATTCACAAAAAAAGACCAGACTTACTGGTATGACAGAGACTGGTGGAACCCCCAAGACTATGGGCTCTGGACACCCTGCTAACTCAGAACTGAAGCCGCTCCCAAAGTCGACGTTTCAGCCAAAGATTAGACAGGCCTATAAAACAAACAATAGCACAGGTTAGGAATGTGCTTCTTAGTTTCAATCGAGAATTCAAGACCAAATGGACAACACCTGCCCAAAAGCAAAGAGGAGAAGGCAGGAAGGGACAGGAGACCTGAATGAATGGACATAGGTGTAAAGGAAAGGGGGAGAGAGCTGACGCATTGTGGCAATTGCAACCAATGTCAAAAAACAATTTGTGTATAAATTTTTGAATGAGAAACTAATTTGTGCCGTAAACTTTCACCTAAAGCACAATAAAAGTACATTAATCCAGCTTCCCAGAGATAGATTTTTAAGAATGAAACTGCAGTAAGTTACTATGAACACAAGAGGTCTCTTCCAGCATACTTTTACCTTTTTTTCCCCTAAAGAAAGACTAATGGATTAAGTTGCTGTTTTATTTCCACTTCCTAAAATATCTGAATTTTCTTACATTTCATCTTTAAAAAAAATTAGCTTCATCTAATTATTTTCTCAAGATTATATTACTCAGTAAGAGAGGCTATAGGCCTGAGTAAACTGTAGCATTATTATTATTCGTCCACATGAGTCAGTTTATATTTGACATATTGCATTCATTACAGTCTTGGAAGGAAACACATCACTGCCTTCAAAGAGATTGCAATCTGCAAATAAACAAAGTAAAACTTAAAATAAGTTTTCAGAATTTTGAAATTAATTTTATTATTTATGTCTTGCAGTGGTTAAGAGCTCGGCTGCTAACCAAAAGGTCGGCAGTTCAAATCCACCAGCTGCTCCTTGGAAACCATGTGGGGCAGTTCTACTCTGTCCTGCAGGGTCACTATAAGTCGGAATTGACTTAACAGCAATGGGTTTGGGTTTCTTGTTTTTTTTTTTTTTTTTTGGTTTTGATCCAAAAAGATTCATTCAAAACTTAAATTGTTCTCACAACCTAAAGAAAAGCAATTTACAATACAACCTTTTCCATTGTAACCAATCATGACAGCTGAAACCGGACAGCAGAGATTCAACGCCTTCAATCTCTAAACTTCAATGTAGCAAGTCGAAATACAAAAACGAGCTAATTATTGCATCAGAAAAAATCGGGAAATTTTCAGACAATTCTAGTTGACTGTCAGCTCCCACTGGCAGTGTTTCCTGCTCCTAACGTCTCACTCGAATTCTTTCATTTTCTTTCAGGATAAAGGGATCATCTTTCCATTCAAACTGACACTCTTAGGGCCTTTGGAAATGTAGATTACCATTCTAGTTCAAGTGCAGCTGAAGCCCGTAAACTGCTCTCTGACGCCTTTCTCTAGTTCAAAATGAGCCCTCATTCTTTATAGGTGATTAGTAAACCTTTGGCCATCTAGTAACTTTAAAACCGTTCCTTTCCATTTATCTAGAGGCATTCTCATGACCTTTAACTGCAAGCAGGATTTTACTGCTAAATCAGCCTTGTATTTAAAAATCAGCATTTACCATAACAAAGCATGAATGTCATTTTCAAACCAATCTCTTTTAAACTTTTGACCCGGGTGCATTTGTAAGAGAAGAGGGTGAAAAAAAAAATTGCTTTCTTCCAAAAAAAAAAGCTTTTAGTTGCCTATTATTCAGCATTTGTGGTCTTGATGGCGAGAACTAAGGAGGGAGAAAAGGTCAAAAATCTGCATAATGAAAGGCATCCCTGCTGTGAAGTCTGCCTGTGAGATGTAGGACACAGAGGCAAGTTTGCATATTGCTGCACTCCAGGGCATCCTTCTTACAGCATACGACGTGAACTGTGCCTGCTGAAGTTTTCCAATGCCATCTCCTACTTCTATCACCTACTGACTTCTGCCTGTACTCAGTTTACTCAGCCAGGAAACCAATACCTACCTTACAGACTCACAGAGTTTTTTTGAGGAATGAATGAGATGAGAGATGTGAGCAGGACATTGAAAGTCCAAAATAATATTTAAAGTTTTCTTTGTGAACAAAATTTAAGCATTTTAATTTATAAACTCTTATGGTTTAAATTGTATTCCCTCAAAATATGTGTTGGAATCCTACCCCGATACCTGTGGATGTAATCCTGTTTGGAAATAGGGTTTTCTATGCTATGTTCATTAGATCATATCCGAGTAGGGTGGGTTCTAAATCAAATCACTTCTGAGGTATATAAAAGCAGATTAGACAAAGAGATACGCAAGCAAGGGGAGAAGACAGACGACACGTGAGGACCCGTCTATAAGCAAGGGAACACCAAAATCGCAGCAGACACCAGTAACTAGGAGAGAGGCTCGTGGAAGGAATCAACACAGCAGAGACTCTGATTTGGACTTTTAACCTCCAAAACTGTGGGAAAATAAATTTCTGTTCTTTAAAGTCACCCACTTATGATATTTCTGTTATGGCAGCCCTAGGGAGCTAAGGCATAAGTTTTCAAAGCTGGAGTCTATAAATCTTTGTGGAGAAAAAAAAAACTTTATTATATCTGAATTCTTCCCTTTGTTTCCAGGTGGAAACCCCAGGTTTTGTTTGGCACGACTCATCAAAGTCAATAAACAAGGGGCCGAGATGGGAGATTAGAAAGGCGTTTTATTTCATTGAGCAAGGAAAGGAACAGTCAGGCTGCTGCCTCCAAGGCTGCTCAGCGAGGACCAGGAGGGAAGGTTATTTTTAAGGGGTTTACAAGCAGGAACTTCATACAAGTTACATCAGCAACATTCAACATTCTTAATCATACTACGCAGGCGCAATGGGGTTTACGTACAACTTCATTCATCACGTGTTCAGAAAATGGTGGTAAACTCCACCCAGAGGCAGGGAGGTTACTATGTATGAGGTACTTAAGGAGCTAAAAGTTATCCAGAATGTCAACATGACGCCTAAACCCGTTTCCGCTGATTTTCCTCTAGTTCTGGGCAGCAGTTAAGGAGAGGGGAACCAGGATGTCAGTAAAAACCTATGGGGCGTGCCAGGCAAGCTGCTTGAGGGAGTGGATTTTCTGCAGCCTGGGGACCTCTGTCTTACGTTGACATTCAGCACACATTTTTCAAGTCCCTACTTTGTGACAGGTTACTTTGCCAAACACCAGGAAGAGAAGAACTAAAAATAAATAAAAACTTGTTTTCATGGCATTCACAGCTTAGTAGGGACACTTGGCTTTAAAACACATAGTGTGTGCAGTGAGTAGGAATTATAATAAAGTTGTGTTGAAGTGCAATAAATAAATGCACAGATGTGTGATCAGCTGGGTTTGGGGTTGAGGTCTTCCTAGGGAGGAGACATTACTGAGGCTTGACAGTAAGTCAGAGTTTGCTGGAGGCATGAGGAAAGGGTTTTGGGGAAAAAGAGAATGATATATAAGAAAGCACATTACTCTATAATAATTTAGAGCATTCAGGGAAACAACAAGTAATTTGGAAACACGAGGGCATGTGGTATTTGTATAGAGATTATATAGAGACTGTATAGAGATTGAAAAAGTAAACAATATCCAGTTCGTGATCAGCCTTCTTCAAAGGATTTTTTTTTTTTCTTTTTCCTTAAGGAGGTCACTAAAAACCAAGCCTGTTGCTGTCGAGTCAATTCCAACTCATAGCGACTACAGGACAGAGTAGAACTGCCCCACAGGGTTTCCAAGGAGCGGCTGGTGGATTCAAGCTGGCAACCTTTTGGTTGGCAGCCTGGCTATTAACCACTGCACCACCAGGGCTTCATGAGGTCACTAAGTGCTTCTAAACAGAAGAGTCAAATGAATAGATTTAGAATTAAGACTGATGTTACTGGCAGTGCTTAGGCTGAGACTAGAGATCAAGAGACCAGTTAGAAGCCTGTTGCCAGAGTCCATGAAAGAAACAATAAAGTCCCGAACTAAGGCCGTGACAGGAGGAATGGAGATACTGAAGATGTTGAATAGATAGAATTTTGGGTTGATGGTCATGATTGGGGCAGAGAAAATGGGAATTAAGCATGACTTTCAGATTTTTATGACATAGGAAACTGTATAGACGGATTTTAAATGTTGATTTTTAAAGAGTATTCTCTTTTCATAAATCTCTTAGACTTCTTCCTAATTTTGATTTCTGGGGTCCATCCATAGACACAGTTTTCCTAAGATGTCTGAAACCAAGACATCATTATGCACTTGTAACTTATGTGAAGTTGTGAACCATTTCAGTCTGATGACATGTGTGTGTATATATATATACATACGTATATAATTTTGAGTGCTGAATTATATATATAATTGAAGTAATTGAAAAACGGAAGCATTTATGCTGAAATGACATGAAGTTTTGAATTTTATTCAAAATAATCCAATAGAGGGTGGGGGACAGGAACATATAGGGCTAAAAATGAATTAAGATTGGACGTATGTTAATAATTGTTGAAGATGGGCACATGGATGGGGAAGTAGTATATTATCCTGTCTACCTTTGTTCATGTTTTAAAATTTACTTATTATAATTTTATTTTATTATTAAAACTAATTAAAAAGCAAATTAAATAGTTGCTCAAATTTCTAAAAAGAAATTTCCAAGGGGATTTTGTTCAAAAGAAAAGCAAGAGAATAGCATTCTGAGAATTAGGTATTAGTGGCACTGTGCTTTTTAAATCTCTCTGAACTCCCTTGTAAAAACAACCAGAGCAAACAGGAGAGCAAAAACAAAGAGCGATAACCCCTAAATTAATACCAGTTACTAACTGGAAAGCATGGTGGACTATTCCGAGAACAGCTGCAGAAAGTAGGGGAGCACTTTGAAGGCTTCATTGTACAGATGAGTGTCATGTGGTTGTGGGAGGATCTGAGGGTGCTGGATCCATCCTGGGGTTTGTGTTTATGAATTCTTGAAAGTAACAAACCAAAGCAGCCTTCTAGGACAAAACCTTGCACTGTGGAGAAAATGCTGAGAGTAGACTCCGAATTGAATTAAACAGGGAGACTAGGAGCAAAGCAAAGAGAAGGTCGAGAAGAAATTAGGGGAGAGGAACAGAGGAGGAAAACCTCAGAAAGTTTACTGTCACATTTCTTTATTATATTGTGAAAATATTAGAGAGAGAGCTCTAGCGTCATGAAGTTAGAGAAACTATCCTGCCTCACTCATCTGTCTTAAAAATACAAAAATACTCATTTCAATTTAAAATGAGACGCAGAAAAAGATGGTATCAAATCCCAAACAAAGTTGTTATTACTAGAAGAAAAGATAATTAGGAGCAGATTAAATTCCTACATATAATGAAGTAATGCCAGAAACAGATGAAAATTGTAACCTAATATTTCAAAATAAGCTAAAAGAACCAAAGAAAAAAATATTGTAAGCTTTCATAAAACAATAAAAATCATAATTAAAAATTTCATAAATAAAGTGAATAGAGAAAAATCTTTAAAAGAGTGGTGAAAGAACTCAGAAAAATTTAGAAAAAAAAATAATTTGAGATATGAAGACTAAACCGAAAGAAACACACAGCAGATAAACACAACACAAAATGCTTTAAGGGAAATAGAGGATGGCAAAGAAAAAACTTTAAACCTAAAAAGGAAATACAGAAATAAAAAAAAATTTGATAGAAAGTGGTAGATATACCAAAAAAAAAAAAAAAAAAACCAAACCCATTGCCATCGAGTCAATTCTGACTAGGCTGTGAGTCAGAATCCATTGACGGCAACAAGCTATGAGTGGTAGATATAGAAGACAATAAAAGAAAATCCAATATGTGTATTATAAGGATCTCTGAAAAAGAAAACAAAAATAATTGAAAATAGCAAATACTGAAATATAAATTTCAATAAAACTTTCCTTAAGAAGGATTTGAAGGCGGGACCAAGATGGCAGAATAAACAGACGCTTCCTGTCATCCCACTTACAACAAAGACCTAAAAAAACAAGTGAATCTATTATATATGACAATCTAGGAACCCTAACCATCAAAGGCAAAGCTGAGAAATTGGACTGAGCGACAGGTGGACAGAGAGAACTGCAGTGGAGAAGGATAGCTCATGAGATTGCCAGCACCCTGCTAGCTAAGCCTGTGCCATGAACGTGGGCTGAGGCAAGTGCAACAACCAAAGATGAGCCCCTTCACATCAGGTGCAGCCAAGCAGCAGCGAATCTGCACACACCTACAGAACCAAGTAGGAGTGACATCAGACGTGAGGAAGTTAAGCGCAGGCTTCTAACCTACCATGCGGGGGCAAAATAACCCCTCCCCCTCCAGGAGTGTCACAGCAGAGAAGTGTTTCCTTCCCCTCACCTACCCCCCACCAGGCTCCACTCCAACACCAGTCCAGAAGTATTCAACAACTGCCACGTCCCCTAATCCAGGAACTCAGAGTTCTCTGTGCCCACACCAGTCTTACGGCTTTAAAAACACCACGACCCCTAAGCTGGGAACTCAGGGCAGGTTGGGAGGCCCCACCCCTTCTCCCAGCCACTGGTATAAGGGGTCGATGGACTTGCAATGCCCTTCACCCCTGCCTATACCTATGTGGACTGATTTGCATGCCCTCATTAGCATAAAACAGCAGGGCATACACCTGAAACTCATTTTCAACTCAGCAGCCAAGGGGGAGATGCAGATTCGTGACATTTGACACTGTCCTGCCCCTTAAGCAGGGGCCTCGCCCACCCACACCAGGGGCCTGAGGGCTGGCAGTACCACCCACTCCACCTAGCTACCCATGAAGGGGTCTGAGAATAAGTAGTGCTTCTCAGTCCCTCCAGCCAACAGCACCAGGTGCCCAAGGACCAGCTGCAATACGCCCCCACTACACACTCAAGAGGACAGGGACGTGCCCTCCACCCAGGCACCCAGAGGCAGCCATCCATCAGCCCCCTGCCTTGCTCCACACATATCCCCCAACTGCAGCCAGATATCTGTGCCTGCTCCAAACACCCCTACACAGCCCTGCCCATCTAGGACTGTAGTTGAAAGTCTGCACCGCACACTCGGTGACCAATGACCTGGGCAACTGTGCCACACCCACACAAGAAAAGTGAACAGATTTCTGGGCTCACACACCTAGTAGCTGCTCTGACCACCTGGAGACAGGACAGGAGAGCTTCAAAGACACCAATAACCAAAGTAGCTCACATGACCAGCCTACCTGGGCACATCAAAACAAAACAAAACAAAACTTTACAACACAGTAAAAAAAAGTGCAATAAATATAGTAACTTATCGATGCCTTAGAGACAACAGTCAATATCAAATCATATAAAGAAGCAGGTCAAGATGGCTCCAGCAAGCAATCAAAATAAAGAAACAGGAAACCTTCCAGAGGAAGATAAGGTAATGGAACTACTTGAGACAGAATTCAAAAGATTAATATGCAGAGCACTCCAAGATATCAGGAAGGCAATCCTTCAAAACTTAGACCAAGCCAAGGAACATATAGACAAAGCACTAGAGAAATTCAGGAAAACAATATAAGAACAAAATGACAAAATTAACAGGCTGATAGAATCCACACAAAAACAGTAACTAGAAATTCAAAAGATTAACAATAAAATTTCAGAATAAGACAACCCAATAGAAGGTCATAGGAGCAGAATTGAGGCAATGGAAGTCAGAATTAGTGAGACTGAAGATAAATCCCTTGACACCAATTTATTTGAGGAAAAATTAGAAAAAAGAATTAAAAAAAAAAGAAGAAGAAAACCTAAGAATTTTGTGGGACAATATCCAGAGGAAAAACCTACAAGTGATCAGAGTACCAGAATGGGAAGGATAACAGAAAACACAGAGAGAATTGTTAAAGATTTGCTGGCAGAAAACTTCCCTGATACCATGAAAGATGAGAAGATATCTATCCAAGAAGCTCAACGAACCCCACACAGGGTAGATCTCAAAAGAAACTCACCAAGACATATCATAATCAAACTTGCCAAAACCAAGGACAAAGAATCTTGAGAGCGGCTAGAGAGAAACAAAAAATCACCTACAAAGGAGACTCAATAAGACTAAGCACTGACTACTCAGCAGAAACCATGCAGGCAAGAAGGCAATGGGATGACATACATAAAGCCTTGACTGAAAAAAATTGCAAGCCAAGAATTATATATCCAGCAAAACCCTCTCTCAAATATGATGGTGAAATTAGGTTATGTCCAGATAAACAGAAGTTAAGAAAATTTGTAAAAACCAAACCATAATTACAAGAAATATTAAAGGGAATCTTCCAGGTAGAGAACCCACAATTTCAGACAACAATCCAATCCAAGACTAGAACACAGGACAGATCGACTAGTTATCAACCCAGAGAGGGAATTCACAAAAACAGGTCAAAGCTAAAAGACTGCAAATAGGGAACCACAGACATCAATATGTAAATGATGACAACATCAAAACAAAAAAAGAGGGACTAAAGAGTGTACTCATGGAACTTCCATATGGAGAGGAAGTTAAGGTAATATCAAGAAATAAAAGATTGGTTTAAACTTAGAAAAAAGGTAAATTTCAAGGTAACCACAAAGGAAGCTAACAAACCTACTCATCAAAATAAAAAAGAAGAAAAACATAAAGACTTAGCAAACACAAAACCAACAATAATGAAAATACGTAAAGAAAAACAACTCAGCACAGAAAATTAGGTGGAATGAAGAAACTGTCAACACCGCACACACATACACACACAAAATACATCAAAATGACAGCAGTAAACTCATACCTATCAATAATGACACTGAATGTAAATGGGCTAAATGCACCAATAAAGAGACAGAGAGTGGCAGCATGGATTGAAAAAAAAAAAAAAAAAGATTCGTCTATATGCTGTCTACAAGAGACACACCTTAGACACAAAGACACAAACAAACTAAAATTCAAAGGCTGGAAAAAGTATATCAAGCAAACAACAATAAAAAAAAGAGCAGGAGTGGCAATAATAATCTCTGACAAAATAGACTACTTTAAAGCAAAATCCACCACAAAGGATAAGGAAGGACACTGTATAATGATTAAAGGGTCAATACACCAGGAGGACATAACCATAATAAATTCGTATGCACCCAATGACAGGGCTCCAAAATACATAAAACAAACTCCAACAGCATTGAAAAGAGAAACAAACAGCTCCACAATAAGAGTAGGAGACTTCAACACACCACTTTTGGTGAAGGATAGAACATCTAGAAAGAAACTCAATAAAGATACGGAAGATCTAAATGCCACCATCAATCAACTTGATCTCATAGACATATACAGAACACCCCACCCAACAGCAGACAAGTATACATTCTTTTCCAATGCACATGGAACATTCTCCAGAATACACCACATTTTAGGCCACAAAGCAAGCCTTAACAGAATCCCAAAGATCGAAATATTACACAGCATCTTCTCTGAACATAATGCCATAAAAGTAGAAATCAATAATAGAAACAGCAAGGAAAAAAAATCAAATAATGGAAACTGAACAACACCTTGCTCAAAAACTCCAGGCTGTAGAAGAAGTCAAAGATGCAATAAAGAAATTCATAGAACCAAGTGAGAATGAAAACATATCTTACCAAAACCTTTGAGATACAGCAAAAGCAGTGCTCAAAGGTCAATTTATAGCAATAAATGCACACATCCAAAAAGAAGAAATGGCCCAAACCAAACATTAACACTACATCTCAAACAAATAGAAATAGAGCAGCCAAAGAAGCCCTCAGTCACCAGAAGAAAGGAAATATTAAAGATTAGAGCAGAAATAAACAAAAAAGAGAATAGAAAAACAATTGCAAGAGACAACAAGACCAAAAGTTGGTTCTTAGAAAAGATAAAAAAGATTGGCAAACCACTGGCCAACATGACAAAAGAAAAACATGAGAGGAAGCAAATAACCCAAATAAGAAATGAGATGGGTGATATCACAATAGATCCAACTGAAATAAAAAGGATCATAGAAGAATACTTTGAAAAATTGTACTCCAATAAATTTGAAAACCTAGAGGAAATGGAAAAATTTTCTAGAAACACACTACCTACGCAAACTAACACAAACTGAGGTAGAAAAACTAAATAAACCCACAACAAAAGAAGAGATTGAAGAGGTAATAAAATTTCAAACCAAAAAAAAGCCTCATACGGCTTCACTGGAGAACTCTACCAAACATCCAGAGAAGAGTTAACATCAACACTACTAAAGGTATTTCAGAGAATAGAAAAGGAATGAATATCCCAAACTCATTCTGTGAAGCCAGAGTAACCCTGATGCCAAAGCGAGGCAAAGACACCCTCAAAAAAGAAAATTACAGATCAGTATCCCTCATGAACATAGATGCAAAAATGCTGAACAAATTTCTAGCCAACAGAATTGAACAGCGTATCAAAAAAATAATTCATCATGACCAAGCTGAATTCATACCAGGTATGCAGGGTTGGTTCAACATTAGAAAATCAATCAACGTAATTCATCACAAAAATCAAACAAAAGAACCACATGCTTTTATCAATCAATGCAGAAAAGGCATTTGACAAAGTCCAACACTCATTCATGATAAAAACTCTCAGCAAAATAAGAATAGAAAGGAAATTCCTCAGCATAATCAGGGCATTTATAGAAAGCCAACAGCCAGCATCAAGAGAGACAGAAAGCATTCCCCTTGAGAATGGGAACCAGACAAGGATGCCCTTTATCACCACTCTTATTCAACATTGTGCTGAAGGCCCTAGGCAGAGCAATAAGGCAAGAAAAAGAAATAAAGGGCATCCAAATTCGTAAGGAAGAAGTAAAACTATCCCTATTCGAAGATGATATGATCTTAATCACAGAAAACCCCAAAGGACCCACAAGAAAACTACTGGAAATAATAGATTATTTCAGCAAAGTATCAGGATACAAGATTAACATAAAAATACCAGTTGGATTCCTCTTCACCAATAAAGAGAACTTCAAAAAGGAAATCACCAAATCATTTACAACACCCCCCCAAGAAGATAAAGAAGATAACGTACTCAGGAATGCATCTAACCAGAGATGTAAAGACCTGTACAATGAAAACTACAAAACACTACTGCAAGAAACCAAAAGAGACCTACATAAGTGGAAAAATATACCTTGCTCATGGATAGGAAGACTCAACATTGTGAAAATGTCAATTCTACCCAAAGCGATCTACAAATACAATGCAATCCCGATCCAAATTCCAGTGACATGTTTTAATGAGATGGAGAAGCAAATCACCAACTTCATATGGAAAGAAAAGAGGCCCCAGATAAGTAAAGCATTACTGAAGAAGAACAACAAAGTGGGAGGCCTCACACTACCTGATTTTAGAACCTATTATACTACCATGGTAGTCAAAACAGCCTGGTTCTGGTACAACAACAGATACATAGACCAATGGAACAGAATGGAGAATCCAGACATAAATTCATCCACCTATGAGCAGCTGATATTTGTCAAAAGACCAAAGTCCATTAAATGGGGAAAAGACAGTCTCTTTAACCAATGGTGCTGGCATAACTGGATATCCATCTGTGAAAAAAAGAAACAGGACCGTTACCTCACACCATACACAAAAACTAGTTCAAAACGGATCAAAGACCTAAATATAAAATCTAAAACAATAAAGATCATGGAAAAAAACAGAGACAATGCTAGGGGCCCTAATACATGGCATAAATAGAATGCAAACCATAAGCAACAATGCACAAACACCAGAAGATAAACAAGATAACTGGGAGCTCCTAAAAATCAAACACTTACACTCGTCAAAAGATTTCACCAAAAGAGTAAAAAGAGACCCTACAGACTGGGAAAAACTTTTGGGCTACGACATATCTGCTAAGGGCCTAATCTCTGAAATCTATAAGATACTGCAACATCTCAACAACAAAAAGACAAATAACCCAATTAAAAAATGGGCAAAGGATATGAACAGACACTTCACCAAAGAAGACACTCAGGTGGCTAACAGATACATGAGGAAAGGCTCACAATCATTAACCATTAGAGAAATGCAAATCAAAACTACAATAAGATACCACCTCACCCCAACGATACTGGAATTAAGCCAAAAACCAGAAAATAACAAATGTTGGAGAGGTTGTGTGGAGATTGGAACTCTTGTGCACTGCTGGTATGAATACAAAATGATTCAACCACTTTGGAAAACAATATGGCACTTCCTTGAAAAGCTAGAAATAAAAATACCATAAGATCCAGCAGTCTCATTCCTAGGAATATACCTGAGAGAAATAAGAGACGTCACATGAATAGACATATGCATACCCATGTTCATTGCAGCACTATTCACAATAGCAAAAAGATGGAAACAACCTAAATACCCATCAACAGATGAATGGATAAACAAATTAGGGTACATACATTCAGTGGGATACTATGTAATGATAAAGAACAATGATGAATCTGAGAAACATCACAACATGGATAATCTGGAGGGCATTATGTTGAGTGAAATAAGTCAATCACAAAAGGACAAATATTGTATGAGACCATTACTATAAGAACTCAAGAAAAGGTTTAAACACAGAAAAAAGCATTCTTTGATGGTTACAAGGGTGGGAGAGAGTGGAGGGGAAATCACTAACTAGATAGTAGACAAGGATCAACTTCGGTGAAGGGAAGGACAACACACAATAGAGAGGAAGTCAGGACAACTGGACCAAAGCAAAAGCAAAGAAGTTTCCTAGACACATCCAAATACTTTGAGGGACAGAGTAGCTGGGGCTACTGTTGGCAGGCCTCCGTTCTTCACCACATGGGCCTCTCCACAGGCTGCTGAGTGACCTGGTGGCATGACAGCTGCTTTCCCCCAGAGCTGTGATCCAAAAGAGTGAGAGCTCAAGACAGAAGTTGTAGTCATCTATAACCTAATCTTGGAAGTGACATCCCATCACTCCCGCCGTATTATATTGGTCAAACAGACCAACATCCATCATAGGAGAGGGCCACCCAAAGTTGTAGAATACCACGGAGCAGGGAGCATCGAGGGCCATCTTGGAGGCCCAGAGATGTAAATTTCTGAAAGTCACACAAGTTACACTTGAGCCATAAAATATCCTACTCAACTTTCCAAAAATAAACAATACTAAATACACATTGCATTTGCTGCACATAAGTGTTATCAGTTTGATTTAGAGTGGGGCATATGGGTCCCATGGCTATGACGTGCATCACAAAAGGTTTTCACCCAAAAAATAACTCATTTACTTGAATATTTCTGAAGGCCGGTAATTGTACCTTTCCAATAACACAAAGGAAATAGTAAACATACTTGCAAGACTTACCTTGATGTACAGAAGCCAAAAGACACAAACGGTTCACACAATCACTCCTCCGGGAAGCATCCCCTCATACGAATGGCTCTCAACATTCAAATGTGGTGCAGACCAGCTTCCTTGTTTCTTAGGCAGTTGTACCAGTATCCGCCAGGACGCTAGAATGTACTAAAGTGGCTCAAATGTCTCCCAGTTCACCTCCAGGGCCAGAAAATGTAGATGGAACATATATGTGTCATCACCTGTTAAAGAGTTAACTATAGGGAAGCTGTCAAGCATACAGTGGCAGATAGAAGTTTTCCAAAATTCTAATTTTTGCCTGAAAGCTTGAATTTTATCACTGGCAACAAGTACTATTTTAGTTTTTTTCCTTGAAGTGGTGGGCTCACTTTTTTTTAATTCTTGGAAAAAAAAAATTTGTCAAATGTCGAAGTCTGAATAACTATAGTGATTCTTCTAAAAAAAAAATTACGTTCCGTGAAAAAAGCAGCTAGTCTGGAACTTAAACAGTCACAAATGTGCTTTTTATTGAGACAATCTTTGTACTTTGGTATGCAGCTGAAGTGCTTTATTTATGTTTTCCATTTCTTCGCCCAGAATATTAAAAAGACAAGTAGTCAACAGATGAGTTTAATGAAATTAAAATATTTTACTTTCCGTCTAAGACTGTTGTGTTTTTGTTTTTGTGTGTTTATTTTACTGCAAGTACATAATGAAGAAAAACACAATACTAGATCAGTTTGGTGCCGCTGCTTTTGTTCGGGTTAAGATACCAGCAGCTTTACTATTGCTTTTGTACCATCAACACAAATGTCAACACAGAAAAAAAGACATACGATGTCTTAGTGTTATTATGGGAATAATACTAATAATGAAGTTTTTAAAGAAGTTTTGACCATGAAGACACTCTGAAAACCCCTTGAAAACTACTGTTCTAAATTGTTACAATCACTGGATTCTGATCATCTTAAAACTTCCACTTGAATTTTTGAGGACTTCTGAGACATTTTCCTTAATTCTGTTGTCTGAGCCCCCGCCCAGGGCTCACTTCACCACCCCCTCCCCTGATGCCCCAACTATGTCCAATGCAGGTGCCCAGCAGACTGTGCCAGTTCACCACATGGCCAGTCCGTGGGTCAGGGAGCTGCCTGAAGCAGCCCGTTTTCTAGTCCCCCCTTGACCTTCATGAAGGTCTGCTCTGTACCATGCATGTGAGCACTTCCCCAGGAGAGGTCATGGTGTTCAACTGTTGCGTGGATGCAGCAGCCATGTCTCCAGTGCTGGGCCACGATATGATCCATTGCCTAATAAATTAGAATCCATCCTGCTTAGCTCACACTTGAAGATTTACACTGTTACACTGTGTTGGTGAACACATATGCCTCTCTCCACTTCTTGTTGTTGCTAGGTGGTGTCGAGTTGGTTCCGACTCATAGCGACCCTATATACAACAAAAGGAACATTGCCCGGTCCTGTGCCATCTTCACAATTGTTGTTATGCTTGAGCCCACTGTTGCAGCCACTGTGTCATCTATCTTGTTGAGGGCCTTCCTCTTTTTTCATTGACCTTCTACTTTCCCAAGAATGATGTCCTTCTCCAGGTAATGATCCCTCCCGATAACATGTCCAAGTATGTGAGACCAAGTCTTGCCATCCTTGCTTCTAAGGACCATTCTGGCTGTACTTCTTCCAAGACAGATTTATTTGTTCTTTTGGCAGTCCATGGTATATTCAATATTCTTTGCCAACACCATAATTCAAAGGCATCAATTCTTCTTCGGTCTTCTTTATTCAGCCGTCACATGAATATGAAGCGATCGAAAACATCATGGCCTGGGTCAGGTGCACCTTAGTCCTTAAAGTGACATTTTTGCTTTTTAACACTATAAATAGGTCTTTTGCAGCAGATTTGCCCAATGCAATGTGTTGTTTGATTTCTTGACTGATGCTTCCATGGGTGCCCATCGCCTTCAAGTTGATTTCAACTCATAACAAACCCTATAGGACAGGGTAGAACTGCCCCATAGAGTTTCCAAGGCTGTAATCTTCACGGAAGTAAGACTGCCACATCTTTGTCCCACGGAGATGCTGGTGGAACCAAACTGCGGGCCTTTTGGTTAGCAGCTGAGCACTTAACCACTGTGCCACCAGGGAACTATTTCCCAAGAGCAGGATGGGCGGTGGAGGTGAGGGAGGTGAGAGACTAGGGAAGGAGGGAGAGAGAGGATGGAAAGAAAAAAATATGATAGAAATAAATTAATACTATATTCAAAAAAGAAAAAAGAACCACAATGGGAAACATGTATGATATGTTTATATCCCACTTTATTCCAAAAACACATTTGCGGTGCTTGTTTGAAAATCCTGTAAAGTTCATGGAAGCCCATATCCCACAATGTGGCTGCCACAGCAGGGTGGAGTCTTCTGTCTGGTTGGACAAAGCTTCACTGAGAGACACAGTGAGGCGTCCCTAACATTTAAAGGTAGAAGGGCTGTGGCCATTCCACACTCACAAGAAGTAGTTGTCACAGAATCTGCTGCTGTAACGTGACCTCCACTGGGGACTTGTCTCCTTGATCAGTGTTGGGAGTGCAAAGAAACACTTCCAGAAAAGCCACAAATAAGGAAGGAAAACCTCACTGAGAGTTGTTTGTGAAAGATTAACTCAGGAATTTAAGGCTTACAAAGCACAGAACAGATAAATACTGGATTTCTTTCTGGGTCTGGTGAAGGGCAAAAATATTTAAAGCATTTCGAAATATTTTGTCCCTTAATAGTGATATGTAAATTCACTGATGAGTTGCTTCCTTCTGAGCTGACCAGATACGGTTTCAAATGAAGTGAGCATATTTAGCCCACTATATCCTCCCAAAGTAGATTCTCTTGTTCTTGGGAACTCTAAGGATCACACTCTATGGACGTATTTAGGGAAACACAGCTATTTAAATGTGTTAGGCACAATCATACTAGACTGACCTTAAAAGACACTTAAAATGAGAGAGAGAAACCACTATGGCTAAAACCAAGTAAACTCTGGGTTCAGCTATCATTTGCGAAATTATGTACTTTAATCTTGAAGCAATTAAATAAGTTTATTTGGTTAACTACAAAAATCTGAGGATTGAAGATATAATCTTTTGCTTTTATCAGAAGTGTATATGAGCTACATAAACTATTATGAATGGGAAAATCTCACTTTCAAAGGAGTTGGGTGTTTCTGCTTCACAGTCTGCTCTGAACCATGTATGTCAGTATATTTCATTTTGAAAAAAAAGTTTGCCAAATACCCAAGTCTAAATAATCATAGTTATTTTTTAAGCAAAGAAAATCAAATATAAGAGTCTTTTTCATTCTTTCTGTTAGATGCCAGGAAAGACAAATCTAAAACTGAAAAAAAAATTTTTTTTTAATTTTTTCTCTTTATTATGGTGATAATTATTATATTATCAATAAGGTGGTAATATGTCTCATATATTATGGGTATTATATGAATATATATTGAATGAATATTGAATATACAAGAGTTAGGCTTCTCTAGCTAGCAGGCTGGGTAAGTTTTCATCTTGCTGGACCTCTGGGGAGTAGCTTTTTGAGATGAATTAGTTTGCATTCTGTTTGGCTTGATGTTTTCTTCTACACTTTTGGTCTTTTAAAGTGCTATAAGAAACACTATAATCAGTTGATTCAAAATATCTACAAATTCCAGCATTTAAGAGTAACCATAGAGTACATCGTGCTAGAAAAAGCTTTGGTTAGATGTAGCGCCTGCCCTTAATGATCTGCAACCTAGACAACGATATGAAAGAATGAGTCAAACGGTTTTAGAAAATGCACAGACTACGTTGTGTGGAATCACACTCACTGTGGATGCAGGTGGCATATGGGCAGAGTGTGGAGCTCTGAATCCTGTGAAGAAGAGTTTTCTTTTTACTTAGTGTTAACAAATCATAAGTTTCCCCAACTTTCCTATTTTTTTCAATGCTACTTTCTTTATCTTAAGCACACAGCTCATTTTTTTTGCATAATGTTTTCTTTAATTTGTCATATCCATTAAATTCTATTGATTTTTTCCTTCGAACTACCTTTATTCTTGTCTACTCCCCTGACACCACATTTTTCAAGGCCTTTCCAACACCAGGCCTGGATGACGGCAGCACTTCCCGAGCTAACTACCTTCCCTGACTCTACCCTTAAATCCTGCATCGTACTGCCAAAGCAGATCTTCCTTTCAGGCCGTTGTCTCATCAAAAAGTCTATATTTCCTCCTCTCTCTTCTCCCCCTCTCCTACCTTGCTTCCTTCTGTCCTCCCTCCCTCCCTCCCTCTCTCCCCCCCTTCCTTCCTTTTTCTTCTTCTAAGCATTTATTGATCCCTTAGTGGGAGGGCATTGGTGGTTCAGTGGTATAATCCTCACCTTCCATGTGAGATACCCAGGCTCAATTCCCGGCCAATGCACCTCACGCACAGCCACCATCCATCAGTGGAGGCTTGCATTTTGCTATGATGCTGAACAGGTTTCAGTGGAGCTTCCAGACTAAGATGGACTAGGGAGAAAAGCCTAGTGACCTACTTCCAAAAAACAGCTCATGAAAACCCAATTTCTGACGACGGTCTGATCTGCAGCTGATCACGGGGATGGTACAGGATCAGGCAGTGTCTCATTCCATTGTACGTGGGGTTGACAAGAGTTGGGTGTGATTCAGCGGCAGCTAACAACATTGATCCCGTAAGATGAACAAATACAACCTCTGTAAAAACAGTTTTGTCCTGCATCATCTCATATTCCCTGACTTCTGCTACATTTCTCAGGATCTCCTAATCCTGATGTCCCTCACTTTCCCACAGGCATGCCAATCCCACTGCCTCATGGCCTTTGTTCATCCCATCTCCCAGTGATACTTTAAAGCAGAGCTGAAGTCTCTTCTTATGAATACTTCAGTCTGGATGGATCACTCACTCCTCTGAACGTCCATAGTCACACAAAATTCAACTCTTCAACAGAGGTTTTGCTCCTTTAGACTAATCTTCAAGTCTTGTTAGGCTTATTAGGGATGTTGTTGCTTGCTGTTAGGTGTCGTGGAGTCCATTCCGACTCACAGTGACCCTACGTGCAATAGAACAAAACACCCCCTGGTCCTGCATTGTGCTCAAAACTGTTATGCTTGAGCTTCTTGTTGCAGCCACTGTGTCAGTCCATCTCGTAGAAGGTCTTCCTCTTTTTTGATGACCCTCTACTTTACCTACTAAGCATGATGTCCTTTTCCAGGAGCTGGTCCCTCCTGATCACATGTCCAAAGTATGTGAGATGAAGTCTTGCCATCCTTGCTTTCAAGGAGCATTCTGGCTGTACTTCTTCCGAGACAGTTTTATTCATTTTTCTGGTAGTCCGTGGTATATTCAATATTCTTCGCCAACACCATAATGCAAAGCCATCAATTCTTCAGTCTTCTTTATTCACTGTTCAGCTTTTGCACACGTATGAAGCAACTGAAAACACCATGGCTCGGGTCAGGCACACCTTATTCCTAAAAGTAACATCTTTGCTTTTAAACACTTTAAAGAGGTCTTTTGCAGCAGATTCGCCCAATGCGTCATTTGATTTCTTGACTGCTGCTTCCATGGGTGTTGACTGTGAATCCAAGTAAAGTGAAATCCTTGACAACTTCAATGTTTTCTCCGTTTATCATGATGTTGCTTATTGGTACAGTTGTGAGGATGTTTGTTTTCTTTAGTTAAAGTGTAATCCATACTAAAGGCTGTGGTCTTTGATTTTCATCAGTAAGTGCTTCAAGTCCTCTTCCCTTTCAGCAAGCAAGGTTGTGTCATCTGCATATTGAAGGTTGTTAATGAGTCTTCCTCCAATCCTGATGCCATGTTTTTCTTCATGTAGTCCAGCTTCTCGGATTATTTGCTCAGCATACAGATTGAATACGTAGGGTGAAAAGATGCAACCCTGATGCACACCTTTCCTGACTTTAAACCATGCAGTATCCTCTTTTTCTGTTTGAACCACTTCCTCTTGGTCTATGTACAGGTTCCTCATGAGCACAATGAAGTGTTCTGGAATTCCCATTCTTCATAATGTTATCCATAATTAGTCATGATCCACACAGTCGAATACCTTTGCATAGTCAACAGAATAGGTAAACATCTTTCTGGCATTCTGTGCTTTCAGCAAGATCCATCTGACATCAACAATATCTTCATTCCACGTCCTCTTCTGAATCTGGCTTGAATTTCTGTCAATGTACTGCTGTGACCGCTTTTGAATGATCTTTAGCAAAATTTTACTTGTGTGTGACATTAATTGTATTGTTTGATAATTTTCACATTCGGTTGGATCATCTCTCTTTAGAATGGGTACAAATATAGATCTCTTCCAGTCGGTTGGCCAGGTAGCTGTCTTCCAAATTTCTTGGCATAGACAAGTGAGCACTTCCAGCACTGCATCTGTTTGTTGAACCATCTCAATTGCTAGTCCGTCAATTCCTGGAGCCTTGTTTTTCGTCCATGCCTTCAGTGCAGCTTGGAGTTCTTCCTTCAGTACCTTCGGTTCCTGATCATATGCTGCCTCCTGATATGGTTGAACGTCAACCAATTCTGTTTGGTATAGTGACACTGTGTGTTCCTTCTATTTTCTTTTGATGCTTCTTGCATCATTTAATATTTTGCCCGTAGAATCCTTCAATATTGCAACTCAAGGCTTGAATCCTTGTTAAGGATGTAAGTCATTTATTTCATTTCTGAATATTCACCATACTGGGCACGGTCATACTAGACCCACTGCCGTCAAGTTGATGCCGACTCATAGTAACACTGTAGGATAGAGTAGAACTGTCCCATAGGGTTTCCAAGGATGTAAATCTTTATGGAAACAGATTGCTACGTCTTTCTTCCACAGAGTGGTTGGTGAGTTCGAACCACCAACCTTTCAGTTAGCAGCCAAGTGCTTTAACCACGGAGCCACCAGGGCTCGTAGAGTTATAGATGTCCCTCAAAAAATACATGTTGACTGATTTTGAGTGTCCAATTTATCTGTGTAATTTGGGCTCTTTAGAGTGCAAGAACAGATACATTCAAGGTACCTTAAATGGTAGAAACTTAATATATGACATTCAGATATTAAAAACCTTTACAGTATCTCAGGAACTGTGCTAGGTCCTGAGAAAAAAGTGGTTAACCAGAGAGGGCATACAAAGAACAGGAACAGCTGGACTGAGCCAAATCGCAGGCAGTTGTTCTGAGGCTGGAGGCTTACTCAGTACAATGGTGACAGATCACCTTGTTGCTCCCTAAGAAACCAGTGTCTGTGACAGCTCTAAGCTTTTAACACTACTGCTTTTGATTAATCACTTCCTTGGCCTCATCTCTTTTCTTGCCTTTGAGTCAATTCTGACTCATGATGACCTCATCTGTTATAGAACTGAACTCCATACGATTTTTTTTTTGCTGTAGTCTTTATGGAAGCAGATTGCCAGGCCTTTCTTCCATGGCACCGTGTGGGTTCGACCTGCCCATGTTCTGGTTAGCAGCCAAGTGCAAACCCTTTGCACACACAGAGGCCCCTTGCCCTCACAGACCTCATCTTATTCACGGTTTCTGCATTCTCATCACTTCTTGCCCCATGGCTCCTGCAGCTCCTTTACAGAAATTCCCCAAAGAGGATGTGATGAGCTCTAGGAGTTACTTCTCCTGTTGGTCACAGTGCTCACTCTGGGGCCCTGTTAAACGCTGCTGGCAAGCCTACACAGGCAACTCCTGGGCCAGGCATCTCCTTCATCCACCTGTGACCAAGGCAATGAAATCTCTCAGTAAGCTTCTTCTCTAGGGCCTGAGACATGGGAGACACTTGCCCAAAAGAAGGAAGTGTAACTTGAAGGCACCTTGTTTTGCTTTACTAAAATATGTAAATACCAGTATCTAGGGAAGTGCTGGAACCCTAGTGGCACAGTGGTTAAGAGCTTGGCTGCTAACTGAAAGGTTGTCAGTTCAAATCGACCAGCCCCTCCTTGGAAACCCTATGGGACAGTTCTACTCTGTCCTACAGGGTCGCTATGAGTTGGAATTGACTCGACGGCAAACGGGTTTTTTTTTTTTTTTGGTTTAGGGAAGTGCCTACACCATTAAAAAAATAATAAAACAAACAAACAAACAAAAAAACTCATCGGGTTTCCAAGAAGCCGCTGGTAGATTTGAACTGCTGACCTTTTGGTTAGCAGCCTGAGCTCTTAACCACTGTGCCACCGGCCTCCGTCTAGACGATAGAAAGGGAATGAAGTGAGCTCAGTAAACTGCCTGGAGGCATTGGACATATTCCTATCTCAGCACTAAAGTTGACACTGACCTGATCTAAATCAATTTTATAGCCTTATTTAAAAAAACTTCCAATCTATGTAAAGAAAACCTCAAATATTGAGATATCGTCACTTCATTACTTCCTATCACATCACACTGTATTTGTCAAATGCTGTTTTCAGACATTTATTATTATTAAAAGTTCCTTAAATTGTATTTATCTTCAGAAAAATGATAACCAGCTTTTATTTTTGAGGTGTTGAATACTCTGTAATTTATTTCACTATTCTTCCCCCTGCCCCATTGGTTAACGAGCCCTGGTGGCACAGTGGTTAAAGTGCTTGGCTGGTAACCGAAAGGCCCACGGTTTGAACCCACAAGCCACTTCACAGGAGAAAGATGTGGCAGTCTGCCTCCATAGATCACAGCCTTGGAAAGCCTATGGGGCTGTTCTCCTCTGTTCCTATAGGGTTGCTGTGAATTCGGATCAACTGGTCGGCAATGGGTTGGGTTTGGTTTCAATACAAAATTGCTCATTGGATTTTAAATTTACTTCAGATGTATTTCAGGCTTAGATATTTTTCCCATAATAAAAATTGTTATGGTCTTGTTGCTTGCCCATGAAATAAAGCCTTTCCTCAAAAATATTTCTAAGATTCCTTAACTTGCATGAAATGTTCTGATGACCTCTATGAATTTTTTTATAGCCATTGCATTGTAAAAACTGGGCGACCGATACAATTTCAAACAAAGGCAAGGATTCTCTTGTGCCTGTTTTGTACTTGGCTAAATGTGAATGTTGCACAAAGCACAGTCCACAGTCATTTTTCAGCCCCAGTCAATGTTTGTCTCACTCCCCACTGGGTAAATCCCCATGCACTTAAGGCCTTGGCTGCAGTCTGCCTTACTCACATCCGCCGCACTGCTGCCCCCTCGACAACCTCTGCTCCTTGATGCTTTTAGTGAACGTTCATCATTTGCCTCCCCAGTCAGCAGCTCAACCCCTCAGCGGCTGCACTGCCTCTGTTCTGTGAGTAAACTGTTTTTAAAGAACATCCTGGAATTGAGGCAGAGTTTCCTACTTTTCCTTTGGTGTGAACACAAGTGAACAGTGCTTGGAGAAGCACACTAACGCACAGGGTACGTCCTTGGCAGCTGGCGTCACTCGAGAGCATTTTCAGATATCATCAGTGAACTGGAGATAAACTGCGTTAAAGCGGACGAGCACGAAATCTCCATCTCCCCACAGTAGCAGAAGATGGATTGAAGGTGAGACACATACCTGAAGGGTTTCCACCTGTGTGGGATAACGCAGACCCAGGTCTATGTTTCGCTTCTTTAGTTAGAGAAGAGAGTCTCAGAACATTCACCAAAGCTTTCCACCACCTTCCGAAAACTGGAGAAAGCAGCTGTTACCAACATGCGAAGGACCGAACTCTGTCTCTGCTGTCAGTCACGTCTGATGAAAGCACACTTCTTGACACCCTGAAATGGAGACGAGTCTTTGCTACTTAAAGGTCGTCTAAAGCATAAGAGAGCAATAAAAGGTATCACGGCTTATTGCTCCTTTTCCTATTTTTTAAGCAGAATACAAAAAGTGACAATGAAGTGGTTATTCTTCAAATCATCAGATTCTCAGTATTTTCAAAAACAGAGTTTAGAAAATTAAGCCTTCTGAACAACAGAAAACTAAAAGGGGCATTGCATTAAACAGGTCTTATAGACAATACGGCACAGGAGAGCCAAGTACACACACATACACACGATGTGTACGTACGTGTCTCTAAAAGGTACACGGTGGAAGCTACTGGAATGGCTTTAATTCTCCATATTGTTTTGGTGGCCAGATTTTCAAAATTTATTCAACAGGATAGCTAGGCACACAAATACCTCTGAAAGACGGTGAAGCTGGGCCAGTGGCCATTTTGCCTGCAGATCAGGAGGTCTTCCTCCCAGCGCCCTTAGACTTCCCACATTTGCTGATGTCTGCACAGGGCTTCCCTGTGAGCAAGGGACAGATACTATTATCCACGCCTGCCTGAGGATAAGTGGGTCCTCGATTTCACTGCTTAAAGACAGGCTGCTGCTTAACTCATTTTCACCTTTAAACAGAAATGCCCCTTTAATAAACAGCCCTGGTGGTACAATGGTTAAGCACTTGGCTGCTAACCAAAAGGTTGGTGGTTCAAACCTACCAGCCGTTCCGTGGGAGAAAGATGTGGACAGCCTTGGAAACCCTATGGGGCAGTTCTACCCTGTCCTATAGGGTTGCTACGAGTCAAAATCAACTAGATATAGCACACAACCACCTTTTTACCAGGCTGAAATGGTTATTCAGACTTAATCACATACACACATAACAACATCTCACGTACTAGAAACTCAGTGATTATGGCCTTGACTGGTCCTCAGGCTGTAAACTGTGAATCAAAATATTACGTCCCACATAGATTTCTATTGGAAAAGGGCTGCAAACAGACAAATTCTATGGAAATGTACTGCGATATCTTTGTTTTTCACGGACTCTCAAGAAACACTGTGAATTCTGAACATGGTTTGGTTGGTGTTAACATTAATGATGGTAACTTCTTCTCTCTGAATCGAGAGAGCTACTTAAAAAAAAAGGCTAGAGGACAGTTTCCACCAACCACAAGGCGAAATCTCTTCAGTCTCCTGAGGACTCACTTCTGCAGCACGACTAAAGGCCTTTAGGACCAAACCCAGCCAAACTCACTGCCTCCGAGTTGACTCCAACTCAGCGACCTCATAGGGCTTCCAAGGCTGTGAATCTCTACGGGAGCTGACTGCCACATCTTTATAAAGGCCTTCAGCACACTTCAAGAATAAAAAGCATGCACAATTCATAAGAATATAGACAAGGCTTTATGTTATAGTTATTTATTTTCCAGCTTGTACAAACTGGATGTAGAAGCATAAACATAGTACATTTCTACCATCTTCAACAAAAATATAACCAATATGTACAATTATTGTATTAAAAATACAAAAGGGATACAGACGCCACCAATGTCTTTCTAAAAGACATACAGGTACAAGTAGTATCAAAAGTATGAGGAAATCACCAGTTAATTGTACATTCTGCACTTGACATCACAGAGCAGACTGAGATTAGCAGTCATATGTTCTACGATTACTTAATGCTTAGGTAACACTTGTGCAG
Organism: Dugong dugon; assembly: GCA_030035585.1. NCBI lineage: Eukaryota > Metazoa > Chordata > Mammalia > Sirenia > Dugongidae > Dugong > Dugong dugon. The sequence goes on along the minus strand of CM057463.1, from coordinate 190,832,823 downwards.
CTTGTGATAGAGCTAGGGTTCTGTCTATATGCACATGAGGTCCAGAGCCTATATAATAAAACTGGCAAATAATGCATATTACAGGTGAAATTACAAATGCATAAATGACAATGTAATATATAAGCAAGTAGACAAATGCCATGATACAGGAGAGAATTATTAAATAAAGCACTGACATTGTTTGATACAGTGAAAAAACACTGCGATTCGACTTTTAAAATTTGAAGCTATTTATGTTTATCTACTGATCAATATGATCAGCTGAATTTAATGGAAAAAAAATCCAAGACCAGCAGTTTCTCACATTTGAGTACTACTCGGATTGGCAGCCTTCATTTCTCCGGAGTCTGTGCAAAAACAACACGAAAAATAGAGTGGAGCATCATCTTCAGTCATGGGTAATAGCAGCTGTGAGCAGGTGGTGGCTACACCTGGCTTTCTCCACACGCAGCGCTCAGAGAGCCACTCTCGGTCAGTCTCTGGCGACCAACCGCCTGGCAAAGGCCGGCACATCCAACCAGATCCTTGACGTCTCACCATGTTAGAGGCTTGTTGATTCCTTCACGTCAATTCAACAAGGGAGGTGGTCTTCAAAGGGCAGTATTAACAGCTGGCATTAGCTCCAACATCCCAAGCTGCTTTCACTGCTATGCTATCCAGTTATAAACGTTTCTCCAAAAAAACAAAAGAAAAGAAAAGAACCCTAAAACTCTAGATTATCAAAAATCAAAGGAACAACTTAAACACGGGGTTTGCCATCCATGTCGATGGAGCAGACACGCCCTCAGATGACGCCACCGCTCTCCATAAGGCTCAGACACAGGACACAAGAGTCCTATTTCCCTCCCCTGGCCATGTGCAAACAGTTCTACGGAAGAACCCCACCCGCTGGGGAAGGAGCGGATGAGGCGTCTTGGTATGGAAGTAATTGGCTAGCGTTTTAAACTTCGGGATAGGGCACTTCAGAGGCAACGCCAGAGGGACAGGAAGACAGGAGTACAAGCCAGGCCTTCCTGCCACTCGGGCCACACCCTGTCCGGCATATTTGGTTTTTCAGAAACCCAGGCTGGCAACCCCACTTAAAGGTTCAAATAATACTGTGATCATTACATGGATATAACGTTATTCTCTGAACACAATATTTAAATTCATTAAAAAAAATAAAATAAAAAAAAAAGAGGGCATTGTAAACAAGTGGACAAGCACTGTACTCAGAGGATTTGTTTTCCTTTGTCTTCCTTGGTGGGTTAAAGGCCCCAAGTAGTTCAATGGCTAACTCTTCTCATGATCCCGACGAGACCAAGTGCTAGGACTGGGTGAAATCTAAGAGGAAGAGTTGTTAACAATCCTTCCAGGCACTGAGAAGTGCAGCCAGAGTGAATCACCCTGTGCGATGATCTTGGAATGTGGAAAGATACGGTGGGATGTGGCAGGCAGCAACGGCAGGAACGTAAATATTGCTGCGCTGTGCATTTCAAGCAACAAAGTCTGAAAGTGCCGGGCCATTTCTTCACAGTATTTCACATGCAAAGGGGAAAGGAAGGAGGGGGGAAGCCCCATGCTGCTGTAAGGCAGGGAAGGAGGCAAACCGGTCCACCATCCTCAGACTCTGAGTTCCAAGGCTCCAATGCTAGGGACGTCTTCTTGTGCTCTCCTTGCAGGTGGCTTCCTCCAGACCCAGAAAAGCCTGCGCCTCAAACAGCAGACACCTGCTCATCTTCTGCAAACACAAGAAGACATTTAAAAAATCAGTGTGAAAGCAAGTCATTTCTCATGCTACAGAAAAGACATTCACTGATGTGCTACATAAAAATACCACAACTATTCTATTTAGTATAACTCACTTCAAGTCTGTCATTTTTTCTGGGTAATCGCTGACAATAATGGAAGTTTAAAAAAGTATGTGTTATGTATATCTTTTAAAAAATATACAATATAGGCCATCCAGGGCACAATGGTTGGTCTCTATTTGCCTGGAGCAACAGAGGAGGGAGAGTCAGGAATAGGAGGAGGATATGGAATGTGTGGCTAATTGCCTCCATGAACAACTGCCTCCTTTGCCATGATACCAGAAGAACTGGATGGTGTCCAGCTACCATTACTGAACATTTTGATCAATGATTCTATAAAAGAATCCTGATCAAAAGGGGGGAAAACGTAGAACAGAATGTCCAATGTCATGGACTCCAGACCTTCTGGAGACTCTGAACCCCTGAAACTGAGATAATCTATTACCCTGAGATAATCTTTAAACCAAAAATATCCTCTGAAGTCTTCTTAAAACCAAATAATAGTTTACCTTAACTAGTCAAAAATGTCTGCCTTGAGCATTATGCTCTTTTAAGAACTATCTATATAAGATCAAACTGACAACAGCAACTTGAAAGACTGGATAGGAACCTTAGGGGGCAGTGAATTTATGTTAATGGGTGAGGAACACGTCAGAAAAGGAGGGTGAGAATGGCTGCACAACTTGAAGAACGTAACCAACGTCACTAAATGGTACACGTAGAGATGGTTGGACTGGTGTGACATTTCGCTGTGTATAATCTCAACAGTAACAAAATAAATTTTAAAAATATATACAATATATAAAAACATACCTCGTATGTTTACTGACAGGGAAGTTATTAATAACAGACTCACTGAAAAAGGTTATAAAACAGCATGTGCCATATTAAAAATAACATACACTCACTATACATAAAAATGGAAACCCTGGTGGCGCAGTGGTTAAGTGCTGTGGCTGCTAACCGAAAGGTCGGCAGTTTGAATCCACCAGGTGCTCCTTGGAAACCCTATGGGGCAGTCCTACTCTGTCCTATAGAGTCACTATGAGTCAGAATCGACTCGACGGCAGCACGTTTGGTTTTGGTTTTATACATAAAAAAGAACAGAAGGCTAAACAGAAACGTTACTAGTAGTTATCTGCAAGTGGCAAGACTAGAGGTAATTGTTACTGGCTGTTTTGTGCTCTCCCCCCATAATGATTGTTTGTGTAATAAAACATTTTATACTCCAAATGTGAAAATGGGGTAGGACATGACCACCCTCCCTCAGCCTCCATGCGGCTCAGCAAGGGACGCTTGTAGAAAGACTCAACAGTTTACAGTCAGACACCAAAGAAAGTGGATTTCTTTATCAGACTTTCATCTGAAACTCATTAAAAGTTCAAATATAATGATCCCACAGAAAACTTCAAACACCCAAGTTTGACAAGATGTTTTTAAAAATTCTTGAAAACAGTATAAACTTGTGAGTGGGCTTTTACTCACTTCCTTAAAATAGGGCCACAGAAGCATTTCAGTCCTAGTGCGACTTAGAAAAGAGACTGAATCACGTACAGATTTTATTGCAAATGAGCCCATCTGTAATCTCTGGTATTTCTGAAGCTGTTTCGGGGGTGGTGGGGCAGGGGGCGGGGCGACCCAAAGAAAGCATCAAAAGCTCTAGGCCTAAGTTCAGAGCTCTGAGTGGGGAGTGTTTCCCACATGAGTGCAGTTAGAGACTTGGCTAAGTCCCAGTGACGACAGTGAGGAGGAAGCAGAAGCACCTGGATAAACAGCAGGTGCCATGAGTTGGACGTATTAAGAACGCATATATACCGTCCTCCTCGGCGGAAAACCCTTGAGACTGATAGGGGGCGAGACGTGGGTCTGACTCGTTTGGTTTATGCCACTGAGGTTTGTTCATGGGCCTGCTGCTTGCTGGGTGTCCATGCGGCTGCTGGACGGGCGAAGGCCCAGGCCCTTCCGAGGATCGGGCGACCATCCGCGACCGCTGAAGTGCCACGTTGTAGTCCGGAGGTTTCCTGGCTGGATGAGAATGCCCTTCTGGAAAGTCTGTGATGGGGATTCCGATGTAGCCTGGAGGCGTTGGCGGGGGCTCTCGATACCTGCCCTCCTTCCGCGCTGGAGTAAAAACAACAGATCAGCCATGAAAGATCTTGTGGGAGAAAAGTATTTCATGCCACAAAGTTGTATTTGATAATTATGAAACAGCAGGTTTAGATTTTCAACAGCATGCACAGCGTAACAGCCAGTGTGATTCTGTGTAGTGTGGGGAAGTGGCAGCAGGGATATGGATGTTAACTAAACCCAACCATCTACCACACTGATGGCTTTGTGGTGAAGTAATTGGTGAGATCCTCCCAGACAGCCTAAGTACCTTTAACTCTAAACGGGCTACTTCAAAACTTGAATTCAACTATAACGTAGTAACGAGGTCAACATCTAACTCTTGAAATTACTGGAAGAATTAAACCAAAGAAAGAATATAAAAGGTGCCTGGACCATATTAACCAGTTGCCGTTGAGTCAGTTCTGACTTATGGTGACCCCGTATGTATCAGAGTAGAATTGTGCTCCACAGGGTCTTCACTGGCTGGTTTTTCATAAGTAGATCGCCAGGTCTTTCTTCCAAGGAACCTCTGGGTGGACTCGAACTGCCAACCTTCCAGTTAGCAGCTGAGCACATTAATCATCTGTACCACCCAGGGAGTGGATCGTATTACTGCTTGGTGAAAGTTCTCTCTCGTCCTCTTTCCCTGCCCCAGAGACAAGGCAGGCTACTGCATGTTGGCTGGGCATTTACCTGGACCAGGCAGAGAATCCATTCCAGATTACTTTCAGGTGTCTGGACTTCACTTTGGAAAACAATGAATTTTTAAAAATTTGGGAAAATAGTACAAAAAAGAGATGTAAATTTTAAAACTCAAAATGTAAAATATGTATTTTTCTTAAAATCCTTTCATTACCGTCCATGGCCTAGAGACATGAAACCTGGAATCCGTGAAGGCAAATAAAGTGTTCTTTTATTTGCAATAAAAATTCGGAGGACAGTTTGTTAAAAGATAGCGCTTTAAGAAAACTGCAACCTAAGAATATATATTTACCTTGGTGGCGCAGTGGTTAAGCTGTGGACTGCTAACCAAAAGGTCAGCAGTTCAAATCTACCAGCTGCTCCTTGGAAACCCTGTGGGGCAGCTCTGCTCTGTCCTATAGGGTCGCTATAAGTCAGCAACGTTTTTTTTTTTTTTCCTTTGGTGATCTTGTTCTTTTTAAAAAGATATTAAATTTGACATTCACCAATGACTATTTATATGGTAAAATAAATACAATTTCCCTACTAATAAAAGTGAGGTCTGCAATGATCATATCCCAGAATTTTTCACTCTGCATTCTATAATCTAGCTCTACATTTCAGTTATACAGACACTGAACATGCCACAGAAAACATCCCAACAGGACTGAGGGAAGAAGAGAGCTTTTAGAACAGAAACAGCGGCAGCCGGGCAGCATCTCTCCTTCTCCCGTATTCAGGAGTTCCTGACTCTAAGCACGGGTCTAAATGCTTTGTGTAGGTTTCCTGCAATCCTCACGATAGCCCTACGAGGCAGAAATTATGAAACTCATTGTACTGACAAGGGAACAGGCACAGCTTAGCACCTGGCCCAATGTGACAAACCGAATGAAGCAGCAAGAGACGGATTCAAATCCCAACTGGCCTTAGAAGCGTCCAGGCTCTAACCTGCCACACCACCTATGAGCACTCCCATTCTGCAGTGTGCAGAGAATGTGTCTGTTCAGCAGAGAAACAGTTTCTCTGTGTAACACAAATCAATGGAAATGATACACATGCAAGGTGCAAAGTTCTAAAGCAAGAGATGCAAACAGAATAATACAAAGTTTAAAATAGTTTCAACTGAACAATAATTCTTCCTCCAGGAAGAAAGGTACCTTCCTGATAATTTTCAGGTTAAAAATCAAAATTAGACTAAATAATATCCATAATGACAATCTACTGATTCTGACAGCTAACATTTACTGAATGCTGACAATATTGGAATATACTGATATATACCTAACCACAGAGCTTGTGCTCTTAACCATTAGTATTTAAAAATCCTAAATTCGTTGTCAATTTAGAAGCCCTATACAGCATATTGAAGCCCTGGTGGTGCAGTGGTTAAGAGCTTGGGATGCTAACCAAAAGGTAGACAGTTTGAATCCACCAGCTGCTCCTTGGAAACCCCACGGGGCAGTTCTACTCTGTCCTACAGGGTCGCTATGAGCCAGAATCGACTCAACAGCAATGAGTTTGGTTTTATACAGCATACTGGTCGGAATTTGACTCCACAGCAATGGGTCGCGTTTTTTGGGTTTTACACAGCAATGGAGGAGGCCCTGGGTAGCATAAACGGTTTGCGCTTGTCTACCAACCTAACGGCTGGTGGTTTGAACCCACCCAGTGGTGCTGCAGAAGAAAGATCTGCTTCTGTAGAGACTACAGCCAAGATCCTATGGAGCAGTTCTACTCTGTAACACAAAGGGTCACCGTAATTCAGAACCGACTCAATAGCAGTGGGTTTTTTTGGCATTATACAGCAATGGGGAGTCCTGGGTGGTACAAACAGCTAACACGGTTTGAGTCCACCCAGAGGTATCTTGGGAGAAAGACCCGGTGATCTAATTCCAAAAACATCAACCACTGAAAACCCCATACAGCACAGCTCTACTCTGACACGTGCAGGCCTGCCAGGAATGAAGATTAATCCATGGCAAGCATGGTTTTTAGACAACAATGGACAAAATGAGGAAGAGAACCACAAACATAAAATTTTGCTTATAAATGAATCAGATGAAAACCACAATCCAGATGTGACAAAGCACGGATTTTTAAACTCACCGACAAGCCCCTTGGTAGTGCTTGACGTCGTGGCTACGTGAGTGGGCACGGGTGCTGGTTTGGCTTCTTCGGGGGGCACAGGTGCTGTGCTACTGCTTTCGGCGTCAGTGGGAACGTCTTTCCCACCCCTCCGCTTTATAGTGCCTGTGTCGCCTTCAGAGCCTTCTCCCCAGTAACCCGTGGAAGATGCCCAGCTTGCCCGGGACTGGGCTTGTTCAAGACTCTCTCTGCTTTGATTCTGCCTGTTATACTTTGTGCTATGATCAGCAAACACGATTTGGTCCATATGGCTGCTTGAGGCCCACAAACCTGGAGGATCCCCTGAATAATCAAAGTGAGTGTGCCCGAAGGGCAGTGTCTCCCAGCTTCTCTGGTGCTGGATGGTTTGTATATTATCGTGGGAACCACTCGAGCATGACGTCCAGCTCCCCCGGCCGCTGTCGGCCGCGTCAAGTGACGTGCGATCCCCCTGGTCTTGGGAAAGTTCTTCCGTGCTTGGAGAAGAAATTACTGTAGCTGTAGCATACAAACCCCGACTCTCAGACACTGGTGCATAGGATCTAAATGGTCAAAAGAAAGGAAAAAGAAAACAATGCCACATTGTTCACTCAGAAACTTAGGATAAAAACCAAAACACCTTTTTTTCCGAGAAAGGTGCCATCTTCGAGCCCAGGAAGAGAAGGAAATGCATCATACTGGCCAGTTTTGTCATGTCCAGTTTCTGAATTTGTCATTACCACAAAACAAGCAAAGACAGAAGAGAACAACTAGACGATAAGGTTTTCCTTATAAGGTTAAGGGTGGCTCAACATAATCAGATTATTTCAGGAAAGCAGCTCGCACCTCTGCTTTCAACACAGAACAGCTGTGATCCAACAAAGAATGTGCCTAAGTGAACAACAACAATAGCACTGCTACTTAATAACCTAGAAATCGTGAAAATCAGAACTGCGACGGGAGACCACTTGTCAGGCATTGCGTAAAGTAACTGGAAACATGCATCTAGAAGGAAAAACTCAGTTATAAAAGAAAGATGGAAGCAGGGTGTAGAAGAACATTAACCAAAGGCCTCCTACCCTAGGCTGTACTGATCGGGCTCCATCAGGGGCCGCCTCTCCGTCCTGCCCACACCGAGGCTGGTTTCCACCACGCTGACGGAATGCCTCTGGGGCCTCTCATCATGCAGCGGGACCGGTACCGAGTCAAAGGACGAATTGCTGACAATACTGGATCGTGAAGAAATCTCACTGTGACCGGAATCTGAAAAATTATCCACAGTACCACTAGGAGCCAAAGTATAGCCTGCATGGGAAATACAGCCACAGTAATTAGACACTGTAGGTTTACCACATAAAAATGATGTTTGGCAAATAAGGAGCAAAACTAAAATATAGGCAAAGATATCACTGCTGAAGTGCGGGAAAAACCCCAAAACATTCTATTTGTAGAGATCAGGCGATAAAGAGATAAGGTAAATTTTTACTTTAATGAAGCTTCAGTTGCTTATTGAAAGTTTAGAGAAAAAAGGAGACATTGTTATATGAGTTAGGAAATGACGCAGAAATCACGGCATTCCTGGACTGTTCTCAGCTAGTAAGTTAAACTATCAGTCTATCTAAAAGAGACTACAAAGACTGTGAGCAGATGGAAAAGCATGTTTTTTTTTCCCCCAAAGTGCAAAGTTAGTAATCTTGTTTCCAATTTTCATAACTTAAAATACCTGCATTATGCTTAGAATTTTAAGTGGACAGATAAACGAAAAGAACAAAAAATAAGACTGTTGGAAGATTATCTTTGGATTTTTGCCATTTGGTTTTTCAACATTAATAATGTATTAGATGAATGACAAATAATCAACCGTTTTGAAGCATGTAATGTGCAAAATCTTCATTTTGTCCCCAAAACCATCACTATAAAATGTCTAAGCAGATGCCCATTTCTTGACCTGAAGGGACCCTTCACTTTCCTCTGTTGCTGAAACTAATTTTGAAATTCTCAAAGGAAGGGGCTTGGCTTGACATTTTCAATGAAAAAATCCAAATCTTCTCAGTATTCAATTTTTTTCTTTTTTACGACTACTGAGGATCTCATATGTTACTTCAAATACTGCTTTTATATGATTATATGCAATGCAAATTTTACAATGCTGCTTAACTAACAAAATACTAAATCTAGAGCACCAAAACGTCGCAAATTTACTCTCTCCACAGCACTTCCCCATCTTTTCAGTAAATGGTGACTTCCTGATTTATTTTTTTGAAGTTTGCACAGGTCTTGATAAGATTTAATGTCTTCTTCTCTGAAATGTCTTTATAAACCGCACTACGAGTGCAGACCAACAAGATTTAAAGCCTTCCCTGAACAGTCTGCTCAAACAAAACCAAAAACAAAACCTCTAGAAAAACAACTGCTCGTAGGGAGCACCTGACAGCCGGAGGGCTGCTTTCATTTTCCTAAACTGAGGAGATGGTTCCGTTCTCTCCCACCCGTGGTTTTGGTTCTATAAACCCCACCTATCCCACAGGTCCCTCGTGCATTGTTACTCTTGTTACTGTTCTCACTTCCAAGAGAAGAGGAAGAACTGGCTAAGTCCACCTGCCCGGAGCCAAAAGATCTCAGCTGATGCCACTGCCACCTGACAACAGGGCAAGAACAGCATTTGGATACATCCACTTCACAGGGACAGCAGAGCCCGACACGCACAAAACACAGAGACGTCTGAAGTGTCTGAAAACTCAAGCACAGAAAGGCATTTGCTGCGTCAGGGAAATCAGACAACTTCTTCACCTTCTTGGCCCTCTTCAGGGAAACTAGTTCCTGATATTTATTACCACTTTACACCTTGTCAGTTAACAGGCGGGAGGAGAGAGTAGATCAACTACTATTTTAATATGATAAAGTAGCAACAAAAGCAGGAGAGTGTGACTGCCTAAAATTTAGTCTCTTTAAAAATAAAACAAGATAGCAACAGAAAAGGTAATCAAGACCTGTGTTAATACAAGGAAAAAATAAATCAGGAAGATATTAGCTTTTCTTATGCTTTTAAAATCATCTTCTCTATAAAGTTATATAATCTAATTTAGTTAGAATAAGTTTTAATATCAAAAGAATACTTTCCACACTTAAAGAGCAATAAATACAAATAAATTAAAAGGGCTTATGTAGTTATAAATTTAATACTATTTACTGTAAGTATAATATTAAAAAGTGAATACTAAAATTCTTGCAAATTTAAAAACTGAGGGAAAAAACCCACAGGACATTCTGAGATAATTTAAATGACTCTGTAATATTAAAAATTATGTGGTACATAACTGTAATTTATTAGAGCTGAAATGTATAATTGTTATGAAGAAAAAAACCAAGTAATGAAGTAAATGATTCTACCTTTCCTTGGAGAAGTCTGTGGAGAAGTTGGCGGAGAAGAAAGCTGTGAAGACACGTTTGAAATCGTATCTTCTGCTTGCTTCTTGTGACGTTCCGAACCTCCTTCCTCAGACAAAGAGAGAATCTTCTTTAAAGCCTGTGGTGAGTTTATGCCTAAAAGAAAAGTAAACAGCTTAAATACGTGTTTTCAGGACCGAAAAAGAAGTAGCATTAATTCCTAAAAAAAACTTTTCTGTGGTAAGAATTTTGAACGTACTTTAAAAAGTAAACATATTAAAGGAAACTGGCTCATTCACATTCAGAAAATCACCCTGGAGCTGTGAGACAGAAGGTGCTAAGCAGGGCAAAGCGATGACCTCACGCGCGCACGCTGCTGAATCTCCATCCAGTGACAGATCATGGGCCTTAGTATTACATCGAATTTCAACCTATTTACAATTTAAACGCTTTTTGTCCCTGTCATGGTGGAAACAGTACAGCTGTAGAAAGCAGGAGACGCCTAGTTTGATGTCTGACAGTGTCCTTAAGAACAGGCTGCTTCTGATATTTTACTTTACATTCTAGACCCTAAAGTAGTCACCATCTTCACTCCACCATGTGTTAGGGGACAAAGAAGGAAATAAAGACAATTTGAAAACATGTGAATTTAGGATAAAAGGGACACAGCTAAGACTATTTATTAACAAGACTCAACAGGTAACTTCAGTATTGTTGGGTATGTTAGCTCAGGGAAGGGGGAACGACTGGGGAAAAGTGAAGGGCCAAGAGCTAACTGGAAATCGTGAGAAAGTGACTATGAGAGCTTTAAGGAATTCTATGCAGGTGGCACGGTAGTTAAAGTGCTCAGCTGCCAACCAAAAGGTCGGTGGTTCAAACACACCAGCTGCTCCTTGGAAACCCTATTAGGCAGTTCTACTCTGTCCTACAGGGTCTCTGTGAGTCGGAATTGATAACAACAGTTTGGTTTGGTTACTGATATACACAAGGCATATGAAAATATCAACTATCCTAATGCTTCATGATGAGTAGTTTTGATGTGGACAAAGTTTCCAAGGCCAGCATTACACAGAGCTTTAAAAACTGCTGTCTTTCAGACGCTGGAGTACAGAAGTGGAGATGGCACGCCTTAGAAGACTGGGTTAGATACTTCAACAGGGGCTCTAGTGAGGACCAGGACATCCAGGCAGAAATGCGGAGCGCTTGGAAACAAATCACTGCAAAAATCAGAGCAGCAGAAATCCATCTCAGTATTTCTAAATACTGTGAAACCTGTGAAACCCGGAACCTGCGTAAGGCAGAAACCTGTCAGAGAAGGAAAACTCAGAAATACTTCTCGCTAAAACAAGTGAGCGATAAGCGGTAAGGCTGCACCCTGTCAAAGGCAGCAAACTTGTGAGACCCGGAAAAACGAGGGGGTCGCGTCGAGTCCCGGCTCTCCCAGGCTTCACTGCATTTTATATAATGTGATTTTAGGTATTATGGTAAACTAAATAAATAACATTAAGAAAACATATGACTATTTAACCCACATTTCTAAAGTTCATATATTCAAATGGGCCTAAAAGCATTCTGAGATCTCTTTGGGAACGTGGGGAATAGCTGTACATTCATGCAATTCCTGTATTTAGGCTAACAAACTATGTTTAGCTAAAAGGAAGCCTGATAACTGTCTACATAAGAAGTTCAATGTAAAAGAGAAGGCAGAAGTCAGGATGCAGGGGATTTAGAACATTTAGAATATAATGAACATACCAAAAAACCAAACTCACAAACTCACTGCCATCGAGTCGATTCTGACTCATAGCGGCCCTACAGGAAAAAGCAGAATTGCCCCCCCATGGGTTTCCAAGGAAAGGCTGGGGGATTTGAACTGCTGACCTTTTTTCTGGTTAGCAGTGGAGTTCTTAACCACTGCACCACCAAAAAACAAAACCTGTTGCTGTTGAGTCCATTCCGACTCATAGCAACCCTGCAGGACCGAGTAGAACCGCCCCATAGGGTTTCCAAGGAGCGACTGGTGGATTCAAACTGCTGACCTTTTGGTTAGCAGCCGTCGTTCTTAACTTCCGTGCCACCAGGGCGCCAGAAAAATCGTCGAGAGTCGCATCCCTGGGTGGGCTCGAACCACCAACCTTTCAGTTAACAGCAGAATGTGCTAACCAGTTGCGCCACGGAGACAGCAAACACACTGTGTCACCAGGGCTCCCGTGACGGATACAGAAACGTGATTCATCTTGCTTGTGAGAGGTGAGCAATAAAATGTTTGACAGGGCAAACATCAAGTAGAGATGTTCTTTTCTCACCTTCTCCCCAAACTCAAGGACTAGGACACCTACTGACAATGCGGAATACGCCAAGGAGACGTTTATAAGGGATATGCTGTATGACTCTTGCCCAACTCGTGCGTATAAGCAGCAACTAAACATACCTTAGTCACCAACACCGTTTTATCTAAGTAAACTCTTGGCTGTGAATTTATTTTTTAAAATTTCTTTCCTTTTTTAACACTGCTTCCTTTCACATATACGTAGAACCAGTACATTTTATGGACAATTACTTTGTTGTGCCTCTTACATAAAGGAACTAAACTGGAAGATATGTCGGTTTTAACAGGAAAGATGAAGACTAATTTGTCTCCTTAGCATGCAGGAATTATTTGTATTTTTCTCTGAGTTACAGAGTCAGTGATTTAATAAACAGGAATTTACCTCCCCACAATCATTTGACTTAAAAAAATTCTGCCTAAACTCCAGTGATACATTGATCACATCAAGAATAAGGCAAAACTAGTTTAAATTTTGTGTATGGCCAAGGCAACTTCTGTACTCATTAACAATTAAATTAAAAAGCATAACTTTCCTGTCCCACCTCCTTCCCTGACAAATATGCCAGATTAAATGAGATACTATTTACAAAAAAACAGTCCCCTCCGCTGGTTAACGTAAAATTAAACTTAAGACCAAAAAAGCCATCGTCATTGAGTCAATTCCAACTCATGGCAACCCCACGTGTTACAGGGCAGAACTGCTCCATAGGGTTTTCTTGGCTGTAATCTTTATGAAGCAGATCACCAGGCCTTTCTTCTGTGGTGCTGGGTGGGTGTGAACCGCCAACCTTTAGGTTAGTAGCTGAGTATAAACCATCAGCACCACCCAGGAACCTGAACATTACAGTTTCATTAAGAAATCATCACCACAGGGAAACTCAAGAATGTTAGGCGACTTTTTCCAAGATGAGCACTTTTTTCCTAAGCTGAACACACCAGAGTGGAAGTGAATTTCATCACCTACCAAAAGGTGGGAGATCCTTGACGGGCACTTTCTTTCGTGAAGGGTACAGGGACACAGCAGGGACCTGCAGTCCTTGGCTGACTTTCTGTGGCGGAGGCTGGGGCTGTGCTTTCTGCTGGGACCCTGCCCTTGGGGCCACCGGGGAGGTCTCGCATTTGACAGGCTTCTTATCACCCGCATTCTTTGGCACTGATAAGCGTTTGGTTTGAAAACAGAACAAGAAATTCAAGGTGTTAGTAGCTGCGAACAAGGTAATTTCAGAACTGCATGAGCATTTTCTGCAATTAGAATACTACAGTGCTGATCGTCTTTCCTGCTGCCTGTATAATGGACAGAAATGGGGGGGGAGGGGGGGGGGGACCAAAACCAGACCAAACCTAGTTACGGAAAATACTAAAGCCACAGCATGACAATGGTGTTTACTTTAGGAAACTCGCCACCTCAGAATATGATTATACTACTGAAGACATTATTGAAGACATTGAAACACAACCCCAAGACTGTGGATGGTTCAGTGTGTTGATGTTATTAGGTTCTGTGGAGTCCAGTTCCGACTCACAGCGACCCTACAGCACACAGCAGAACTGCCCCACAGGGTTTCAATATGGATGTGAACGTATACAAAAAATAGACAAATGATAAAACCTACAAACAGGAAGATCTTTAGGAATTATTTTTCTAAAGTGGTGTCAAACTTCCTTGACACATATGAGCTAGGTTTTTATTTAATAAATGATATTAACTGCCATCTTTTTACTATCAAATTCTCTGTGGGGAAGAATTACCTATGTTAGCAAATAATGGCCAACACTGTTTGAAATTTCTGAGTGTAATTCAGTGACAGATAGATGGCAAACCAATGTAGTAGGACAATCAAATGCTACATGTTTACCTGAATATTCAAAACAACTTCATGACATGTCTACTTCTGCCATTTTACATTTAAGGGCACTAAGAAGACAGCTGAAGTAGCTCGTCTACAGTCACATTCTAGGAAGCAGGACAAGCAAGATTCGATCTCAGGCCGATCTGAGGCTAAGCTCCGAGGATGAGCTCTTTACTGTAACAAGGAGTGCTTTCAGAGGGGCCTGGGTAAATTTAGTAACCTGAATCTTCTCCAACCATCTATCTAGCATTTAAATTTTATAGAAAGTCTCTTCAAACTTGCCCGTAGAAGGTTCAAAAGTGTCATAAATGGAAAATGCCTCTCTTTTACAAAGACAGATGCTGATGGATCAGAAGCTGCCCATTTCTAACCCGGCCCGACTTTTAAGGGATGAGAACGTAGACATTAGGTTAGCTGTGGTTCACTGTGTAACCAATCACTGCTTCATGTGACAGCTGAATTTGCTGCTGGGTGCTGTTCAGGCTAAAGGTGTACAAGGTCCCCAGCACACCAGCTCTGTGCGCCCCAGGATCTGTGCTCTTCTGACCCGATGAACCCCCTCAGGTCTCCCACCCCTAGGAGCACCTCTGTGAGAAGACAAGGGCCTGGTAGGACAGCGCCGCAGGGCCACTGAACAACTAAGCGCTGTTGGTCCCCACCCCAGACACTGCGAACGGAAGACCCTGCGCCCCCGACGTCAAGAGTCAGCCGCCACTTCACGGAAAACAACTCACGTGTGTTGGTTGCTGGCTCGCACTGCAGTGACAATGTCTGAAGGCTCTCCTCATCCATTTCCAGCTCCAGGTTGGACAGGTACTGCTTCACTTTGCGTGCCATCTGGGCATCTTCGTAAAGCTTTTTGGCATTGAGAAAGGAACTACGACGCACCCGCTTTTTATGACCACCTGTCTGAGCAACGTCTAGCACTGTTGCATTTGTACTACCCTGGCTGAGAGACCTGAAAGACGAAAAGGCAGATATGCAGCTCACTCTAGGATGGGACTTTCGACACACCCGCAACACGCCCAGGCATACACACACATTCTATGTTCAAAGGTTACAGGCCTCATTCCCGTAAGTACACTGTTGTAAAAGAATATGAACAATATAGTTTACACTTCTTTTTTTTAGTTAAAGAAAGAATCATACATACATATATGTTTGGCACCTGCTCTATTTCAACCAGGAAATTCCACTTTTCACATCTATAGAGCTTTCAATGAGTTCTCTCATAGAAGCCAGAAAATATTAGCAATTTTAATTTTATATCTAAGAGCTCATGCAAGAACACAGAGCAGCAATCATTAAGATTTACAACATTAAACTTACTTCTTCTAAAAAGAATGTTTCACACAGATTTAAATAAAATTAGCTACAGTGTTCACAATTGTTCCCTTACTCCCTGGGTCGAACGTGGTGGGTTTTTAAGGAATATGGTCAATCTGTTAATAAAACGGTCATGCAAACGTAAACACGTATGTATGGAAACTATTTAGCACATGAGTTGTTAAGAATTATTTTTTAAAAAGGATTGGTTTATAGAAAGAAAACAGTAGTTAGTTGAGCTGTAAAAAATTTTAGTTTTAACACCTGGGGACACCGTTTATATTATGCACATTTACTTTTCAAGTGTCCGCGTAACACAACTTTAACTGCACAACTGTCCCTTCTAATATCTGCCCCCACCTCCACGTTAGGCCTTTCCCAGTTTAAAAAACACCAATTATATTAAATACACCTGTCTGAAAGCTCAGAAGTGTGCCTGCCCTACGTTCCCCTGAACAATCATTGGGCATTTCACAGCTCTCATGGATCAGGACCTCAAAAGCAAAAGCCCCCACAGATGAAACCTGAAGTCAGTTTGCCATCTGAAATTCTGCTAGAGCAAGAGGGTTAAGAAAAAAATGCAAAAGCGCCAGAAAACAGAGCAGGTCAGCCCACAATGCAAGGAGCAGAGGAAGCACTGTGGGAGGGCAGGCAAGGTCGCCACCACTTACCCCAGACTCCGCCACTTCTTCTTCCTGTAAGTGAGAGCCGTGGAGATGGGAGCATGGGTGTAGAAAGAGAGACAGACAGATCACAAGCTCAGAAAGAAAGGACTAGACTTCTGGATAAGCAGCACTAGAAGCCCACAAACACTAAACTGCATCGTCACCTCTCACACACAACTTTACCGCAAGTATTTTTCTGACTCAAAAGAAAACTATGTTTTAATTTTTTGATCTAAAAGATAACCGACTCCTTTTCTCTCTGGACTCAGCCGATCCTTTCTGATTACACTACCAGCTAAATCCGTGGACAGCGAGGCAACACTGTTTGGCTCATTTATATATTTTAGTTCATACCTCCCAGTTACGAGCTTTGGCTCTCAAAGTCAACGTTCTAAACAATAAGAAATAAAAACTAACTGTGCCTAACGTTAAATTACGAATTTCTGAAGACAAACTACTTTCACTGCCAGTCAGAAGGACACTTGGCGCAGCTCTTATTCTAATGTCTCATCATCAGAGTTCAATGGAGATTCTCTGGGTGCATTAATATAGTATCTGCCATGCTACAAATGTAACTATTTAAATGCTCCTCCTAATTTACGAACAATCTCTACACTCAACCGTCCTGAGTCCCACACATGCTACTGAAGACAACAGACTCACCGTGTCCTGAACATGAGGGCAGGGTCCATGTTAACCGAAGCCATCCGGCCAACATGACGAATTTCTTTTGCGATCATCCTTAACTTCTCAAAATTGACCAGCCCGTCTACTTTGGAGTCATTGCCTGCAATCGGCAAAAATAAAAAGGGGATCACAACGGCATTTCCTCTATGCTCCACCCAGTGAGGGTGAAAGTCCTCTGAATAGTTACCTTCATGAAGGAATGTGAGATCCTTCTTAATAACTGGGAACAGCGGGATTATGGGGGGTTGTAGGTTTTGACTATTCAGGACGTTGCGATACTTTGCCATGTTTCTGGAAGGATCGAACAGGTCTTGGAGATCTTGAAACAGCTTTTCGTATTTATTGGGAAGTTTTTCCCAGGTGGTTCGCAGTCTTGCCACTGGTGCCAGGTTCAGACCACTGAGAGGAAGGAGAGAAAAGCTGTATAAAATGAAACGACTCTCTTCATGAAATGAAGGAAGGAAAAAAATGTGTTATTCGTTAATACACAACACCTCTGTGTGTATGGTTTACATACATGTGAGTTTACAGAGGAATAAAACCAAAACCAAACCCGCAGCCGTCGAGTCGATTCCGATTCATGGTGACCCTACAGGACAGAGCAGAACTGCCCCATAGAGTTTCCAAGGAGTGGCTGGTGGATTCGAACTGCCGACCTTTTGGTTAGCAGCCAAATGCTTAATCACTGCATCACTCGGGTCCCGAGAGAAGAATAAGTAACTACTGATGAAAATGCTGGTAATGAGGACAGAAGATGGGAGCAGCGGTCAGAGCCATGGGGTTTTACTCCTTCCCTTCAGACCCTCCTGATCCATGCAAGCAGAACCACTAGAATGGAAGTATCACGAGGGTAGGATTTATTTGTTCTGTTTTGTTGCTTTGTCTCCATACATAGTACAGTGCTTGGCACACAGCAGGCACTGGTAAAACAGATGGGGCAAATATCCTATAATAAAGTAAAACAAAGCCGTAACAGTACTGAGCGTATGATCAAACTCCTAAACAGAGAAAATGACTAATCATCACCACCAACATCAATGTAGCTAATTGTTTCAGTTTGTATTTTGTTCCAGCTTCAATCTAAGTAGAAAGGGAAGAGAAATCCACATTTCCTGGGTACCCGCTTTGTGTCTGTCTGACGGAACTCAACATACATTACGTAATTTAACCCTCTTAGCAACAACGTCCTGGGCTCCTGCCACTTTGCAGACACATATACCGAGGCTCAGGGAATTTAACATAATTTGCCGAGGTCACAGAGCTAAACAAGTGGTGGAGCGAGATTAGGATCAGAATTCAGAGAGAGAGAACTGTCCCCTCCGATTCAGTTAACACCACAGAATTCATGCAGATTGGACGGCGTTCCTCACAGAATTCATGCAGATTGGATGGCGCTCCTGGACCGCTGTGCAGTCCAGGCACCACACGGACACCTGAGGCCCACTGGTGGTCTCACCTGATGATCGCAAACATGGAGCTGAAATTCTTGCACTCTCTACAGTGCAGCGCTGTCTTGATGAAGTGTTTGATGGTCTTCATCCTCTTCAGCTGGTTGGGCTCTCGGAGAATTTCAGATGCCACCCAAAATGTTTCCTGGTTGATGACTTCTTCAAATGTCTTCAGGTTGGCGCAGCTGGTTTTGGACTTGAGTTTAAATAAATCATCTATGTATTCAGTCGGTTCAATGTTGCGGAAGAGTTCGAAATTCCGCATGGAGAGCTGTGTGGCCACTTCGACAGTGCTGAGCTGCAGCAGGGAAATCTGGCTTTCTCTCAGCAAGTCCTGAGCATCTTCATCTGAGCAAAGCGTCTCTGTCTCCATGTTGTTTTTCAGATAATACCTACGGAAAACACAGAAGCATGTCAGTTACAGCCTAAGCAGCAGTCTCATGATAGTCCCTGAAAGAATACGCTACTTTTTATGCAGAGTTCAAGACTACATGAATTGAAGGATGGAAAGATTCTTGGCGAGACAATGCAGCTGGTGTCTCCGACCCCGGGTCACAGAGCCACCTACCCAGAAGTCACTGATGGAAACTAACAAATCACACACCATTTCACTTGTGACCACTGTAATGACTTTCTCCTTTACTTCCCTTCTCTCTAGATTATTTTACTTTTTTGCTAAAAATGATAGAAAATAGCTGTATTTTCAGTTTAACTAAGGAATAGGATCTAGAGAAGAAAGGGGGGGAGATCAGACACAGGCCAGCATTCTGATTCCCCAGGTGAAAACACGTGACTACTGATGAGTTTAAACTGGATCAATCTAAGTTTACTTATTTATTCAAATACCAAAGAAACCTACAAGCTATTCCCTTCTATCAGTGATCCTATAAATAAAACAATCCTAAAACAGATTTTAACTTTTAAATATCTGATTTTCATAAAAACTCCACAGGTAAATGGAGTAGCTGTCACTTCTAGTCAGATGAGGAAGCAGGGTCCCAAAGATTAACGATGGGCACAAGAACTCGGAGCTGCTGCTTTTCCTTTGTTAAGCCACTTGTTGAAAACGGCATTCAGCTGTTTGCAATGTGATTTTTTTTTCCCCCATGAATTTTGTAGACAGACGCTTTCCCTAACCCAAACTCCATGAAGGAAGAAATAGAACCAGCACAGTGGGGGTCCTGTCAAGCTTTTCTTCTGCGTATTTCTCCAGGGCAAACATTTACCACAGAAACGAACACCAAGGGCCCTCGGCCTTCAGACAGCCAACCTTCACAGCTCTGGTTGCTCACGCAGCTCCTGACACAGATCCATCTATGATTTTTCTCAAATAATGAATTAGCATCATGAGTCTCCAGCTCAGTGGAACTCCATCATGATTACATGACATAAAACAAAACTACCTACTAGTCCTTGTGTTGGAAAAACAGTAAAAAATGAAGACATGGAAGAAAGTTAAAGTGGTTAGAAAGACAGAAGTTTTGAAAACATTAAAACATGCCTTAGATATTTGACATGAAAAAGTCAAGTCCAATTAAGCACTCCATATGGTAGGAAAAACTGAAAGGAAAAAAAAGGTGACCTATGGAATTACCATTATTTTTACCCAAATAACGCATGCCTTCAATGTATGTTTGCCAATCGTGCCCTCCCCTCCCACAAGGTATTTTTGTACGTACACTATGCTTTTATTTTTACAGTGACACAGCAGTGGCGCTTATGAAAATACCTCAGGGCAGGGGGAGTGGTTGGCAAACAAACACAGAAAGCATGCGTTATTTGCATAAAAATACTGTACTTAATTTTCAGTCAGTGCACAATCTAATTGTGAGAGATAAAATTTAACTACTTTCCAACTTTCACTAATCTGTGGCTTGAGGCTACAAAATTACATGTATCTAACAACAGAAATATGATTCAAGGGAATGACAAAATTAGGTTCAATATTTTCTCAAAAGTAACATGTGATATAAGCACTTACGCAGCAAGGGAATCAAGCTCTGTAGCAACTGAAGTTTGGTCCCAGAGCTAAGAAGTGATTTTCATAGCAAAATTTACAATAATAGGTAGCATTTCCAGGAAACCCTGGTGGTGTAGTGGTTAAGAGTTACAGCTGCTAACCAAAAGGCTGGCAGTTTGAATCCACCAGGTGCTCCTTGGAAACCCTACGGGGCAGTTCTACTCTGTCCTACGGGGTCACTGTGAGTCGGAATCAACTCATCGGCAACGGGTTCGGTTCAGTTTCGGTTAACCGATCACATTACCACACATTTCCACCTAAACCAATGAAGCTCCTAGTAAAGCCGGGTAGGCAGAAGGAAATGACTAGGATATTATTAGAAACCATGCTGTGAATGTACCTATCCAAGGAGAAGAACATCAGAATTCACTCTGTGATTTTACACCAGGCGTACTCTGCCACTTGGCCAGCCCAGTGTCCTAAAGGGCAAGGGGAGAAGCTGGGAGGTCAGTACCAACGTGTGGATCACAGCGCCCTTGTTTTCAACAAGTTCTTGTTGGAAGGGTCAACAGTCTACTGTGTGCATTTACTGTGATGTAGCAATCCGTGGTGGAGGGAAAACTCCTTTTTCTTTGAAACCTGCAGGAGTACTCACTCATTTTTTAAACCCTTTCTAAGTGTTCATCCCTTAGACTTTGATGGGAGTCTGAAGACAGGTAAAGAAATTCAATAGGATACACGTTGTATACCTTCCACTCAGTTGTATTCTATCAGCAAGTTTGGAAAGCTGATCTGGAAGTCTTCTTTGCTTGATGACTCCCTCAGGAGTGACAGACACCTCACACAGTGAATACTGATCAGGGGTAGCAGTGACAGCGAACTCCCTGATAGCCTGAATGACCACTTCCTTCGCTGTGGTGTCCTTACTGATCATGATGTATCGGCTCTGCTGGTCAGCCTTAAAAACCCTTAGCACTTGGTCTGGCAGGTCTGGGGGAAAGAAAGCCGCACATTAGCAGAGAAGTCTTTAATATACAGCAAGGTAATCAGGCAGAGTACCCCGAAGAAAACCTCAGAAAGGTGATGCTACACCTCCACCTCTCCGTTACTCTACTCCTCCTCCAAGGTTCAGTCACCACGCTGACCTGCTGCAAGAACACAGCGCCTCTCTCTGACTGAACGATCCGCAGACAAAGCGCAAACACAGCACAACACAACAGCAGCACGAAGACCGCCATGTTGGCGGCAAAAGAAAAAACTTTAAAGTTCATCTTTATTAGATTATTACAATCTTTATTATATTAAAAACACCCTATTTTTTATTACTTTTGATAAGACTTACTAATACCTACATGGTATGTGTCATCTTCATTTTATGATAGAAAAAAGGCTCAGGGAGATGAACTGGCTATATCAAAATAGTTCATCGAATACAAGAACTGGTTTCAACTGTTGGAAATTTAAGGTCTACCCTGACCGAACGTCTGATATAATCGATGCCAAACCAAGAGGGACGCGTAAAGTGTTACCATTATGTTAGAAGGAAAAACGTTACCACAAAAAACACAAGTGTCAGGGGTGCTCACCGGGAGTAGCAGTGAAGTCTAAAATGCGATAATGGGACTGCAGTAAGTCAGGGTTACTGGATGACAGGGTTCCGCTGACAGGCAGTGCAGTGGGGATGTGCTTCGTCTGCCTTAATCCTACTATGCTGTCATCCTGAGACTGGCCGATGCCAATATCACTGAACAGGGGAGAATCAGAAAATAAATCGTCAGCAGTTTAAACAGCTATAGACAGACACAGACCACAAATAAACCATACTTCACAAGACCTGTAGTTAATGAATAAAACCACAGACACAGGCCACAAATAAACCCTATTCCATGAGACTTGTACTTAATGAATAAATATCATTAATAAATCTGGCTGAAAACTGCAAAAGCAATGAATTATAAAATCAGCTTTATTTGGAAACTACTGCTTAACTATATCCAACCCAACTCATTTTTCTACTTCTTGAGTGTATCAGATAATGTGTCTCTAAAACCTGTCTTTTTAATTAGCAGAGCCCCAACAAATATTAGTAGTTTCTCAGTACAGAAATGTATTTAAGAAGAAATTAGCTCCAGTTAACAACGGAGATGGATTTAAAAAGAAACACATTAAAAAGTGTATTTAATCTCACTCAACCAACGGCTTTTGCATCAGAATGATAAACTGTTTTATAATCTGACCTGAACCGAACTGCAGAAATGGAATAAAATGAACAGAGAGGAAAAAAATCCAAACTGTCCTAATTTTATTCTCCAATATTTCAGAGGGAAATAAAAGGTCGCTATGGAGTCAAATGTAAGGAAACCCTGACACAGACATTACTTCTTAACGAGACAGCACAACAAGGCAGAGGTGCACGGTGACACTTCTTAGCGTTAAAGACAAGGTATTCCAAATCCAATGACTCACTTTGACTTCTTTGTCCTCTACTCAAACATCTAGCTACTCATTGAAGTTTCCAGAGAAATAGTGCTTATTATCGATAGCTAGAAACTCATTTCCATTTATAAAAAGCCTGTTAACTGTAAACAACTCCTTAAAGATGATTTAATAATACATAAAACTTGTAGATTTCAAGCATCATCTTCAAACAAAATATCAAAATAGAACAATCAGCGCACGCACACACGCACACGCACACACACACACACACACAATAACTACATCATAATCAAGCGGTTGTGGTTCTGACTGGTTTCTATAGACATCTTGAAATAAAAAGGAAAAAAATATAAACCAAGTCATTATAAATAACAATGAAGACGTAGTACTTATTAGGCTTTCAGACATTAGGGCTTAGTCATAGTATCTACTATTTTTACTAGCTGTGTTAAAAACAAATCTAGCGGCATTATTTCTGTTTTTTGGGGGAAGGGGAAATGGAAATTATAGAGGTAAATATGAGGCAAGAGATTGCTTTTAAAATCAAGATTAATTTTTAAATTTCTATATAAGCACATATAGGCATGCATATAAAAGACTTAAAATACTGGTGTTCTGCAAAAATATTAGAACTATCACATTATCAGTGGAATTTTTTCACCCTATGTCATGGATTGAATTGTGTCCCCCAAGAATATCTGTCAACCTGGCTGGGTCATGATTCCCACTATTGTATAATTGTGTACAATTCTGTCATCTGATGTGATTTCCTTATGCGTTGTAAATTCAATCGCTATGATCTAATAAGATGGATTAGCGGCAGTTATACTGATGAGGTATACAAGATTGGATAGCGTCTTACGACAATCTCTTTGAGACATAAAAGAGAGAAGCGAGTAGAGACACATGGGAACCTCACACCAAGAAGGCAGTGCCGGGAGCGAAGCGCGTCCTTTGGACCTGAGGTTCCTGTGCAGAGAAGCCCCCAGACCAAAGGAAGGTTGATGACATGGACCTTCCTCAAGAGCCAATGGAGAAAGCGTTCCCCTCGAGCTGACACCCTGAATTTGGACTTGTAGCCTACTGGACTGTGAGAGAATAAACCTCTCTTTGTTAAAACCATCCACTGTGGTATTTCTGTTATAGCAACACTAGATGCCTAAGACACCATATAAGCTAGTCTATACGCCAAAGATATCAGATGTCATATGTTATGAGGAAACTACTACTGTGGGTTCAAGCCAAGACAGAGCTGACTGGTCCACTCTTGCCACAAATGGTTAGAACTATTAATATACTCCAGGCAATACCCAAAAGAAGCCTCTTCTTAAGAAATGTTCCTTGGCAACATTCTAACACTTACATGATGATCTAAATCTCTACTGTCACAGTTTCTTGTTTTCTCAACTCTCTCTCTGTTATCTGCAAAAATGGGATACTCTTGGATTGAAAATACATTATATTCAAGACCTCATTGAAAAACGCCCTGCCTGGGCACACCCTCCTATTGCTTCACCTCTCCAGCTCTCTCCGCGTCACTGACGTTGTTCCTCTGGTCTCGACTGCATGTGATACAGCCTGTTGGTTCAGCCCCTCTCCCCTCCACCTACCTGACGGCCAAATCTGAATTTCGTGAGCTCTGCCCCACCCTCTCCTCACCTCTTTCACTCTAGCACGCCTGCGCTGCCAACGTACATCGTCAGCACCTTAGTTTCTGTAATACTGATAATGCTGGAGAATAAAAACCCACAAGACTGGCCTATAAATCACGCCTAGATTCCTCCGTCAGTCCCTTGTTGTTGATCGATTATCCCGGCCACCAGAGCAGAACAGGCTGTATTTACGGGCACTGGGGTGAGTGGGGGTGAGGGAGGCAGATGTGGCTAAAGAAGCTTTTGGTGCCAGATTAGATTAGAATCCTGGCTTTGAAACTTTCTTGTTGTGAGGTTATGGGCACACACTTAAGCTTCCTGAGCTTCAATTTCTACATCTGTAAAATAGGAATAAGAGTACCTACTCCAAAAACTACTGTGAAAATTAAATGAGACAGTGCATACAATGCAGTTACTGGGCATACAGCAGGTTCTCACTAAATGATAAATTTTAATTTGGCAGTGCTCATCAACCAGTTACAAATTCAATTAACAGTACTCAACTTATGTTCCTACATTTTCCAAAAGGGTCTCATGAGAGAACAAGTTATTTCCTGAATTCCAGACTCCCCCTGCCAGTAACTGTGCAGCAGGACAACGTGCTGGCTTTTAGAAATGCACGGGCCCCGCCTTGGGCCAACTGAATCATCACCACTGATGACATGTTTCACTGGACGGCATGCAGGCCTCTGGGTAAGAGCCAGTATATTAAGTCCAGAAGATTTATTTCATTTCATAGTTCAGCGGCTTTATAAAAAAAAATAAAATTGGTTAAAATGTAAATACATGCCAGTTTCTAGAAAAGCAGGCAGCTTTTAGTAGGTGCAACAGTTAAGTGCTCAATTACTATCCGGAAGGTTGGCAGTTCAAAGCTACCCACAGGCACCTCAGAAGACAAGTCACAGGCTTGAAAACCCTGTGGGGCAGTTCTGCTCCGCAGCATGGAGTTGCCATGAGTTGGAATGACTTGATGGCAACCAGCAATAACAACATCTAGAAAAGTTTAAGTAGTAAAAACCAGCTGTCGTGAACGCACAGTAACCCACGTGTATCAGAATAGAACTGTGCTCCATCGGGGTTTCAATGGCTGCAACCTTCAGAAGTAGATTGCCAGGCCTTTCTTCCAAAGCATCTCTGGGTAGATTCCAACCTCTAACCCTTCTGTTAGTAGCCAAGCACGTAACTGTACCACCCAGGGACTCTAGAAAAATTTAAGTATTAACTAGCATTAAAACATCAACTCTACTATACCAATAAAAATTGACTGCTACAGTTTACTTTTATATATAAAAGAAGATGATTAATTTATATTAGTTTCTGTAATACTGATAATGTTTGAGAATAAAAATCCACAAAACTGGCTTTTATATCCCTATACATTCATGTCTGGATCACTCCGTCCCTTGTTGTTGACTGGTTATTTTTTTCATTTCAAATATATTACAAGTTGATGAATTATTTAAACAATTTTCATAAAAATAGTCATATTTTTCCCGTTTTTATTGCGGTGAGAAATACACATCTAAACATCCGCCAACACCACAGCTTCCACATTAACAACTAAATGACACAGATTACATTTTTCATGTTGTGCCATCATTATTGCTAAGCCAAAAAACCCATCGCCATCAAGTCGATTCTGACTCACAGCGACCCCACAGGACGGAGAAGAACTGCCCCTTAGGGTTTCTAAGGAACGGCTGGGGGATTTGAATTGCTGACCTTTTGGTTAGCAGCCGAGCTCTTAACCACTGTGCCACCAGGACTTCCGATTATTGCCATCCTCAGCCAAAACATTCTACCACCATTAACATAAACTCTATGTCCCTCAAACAAAACTTCTCCTTTTCCCCCTCTCTACCACCTCTGGTAACCATTAATAATCTTTGGTTTCTATATATCTTCTTATTTCATATAAATGAAATCATACAGTATTTCCTTTTGTGACTATTTCCTTAAGCACAACGTTTTCAAGGTTCATCCATGTTGCGGCACACATCAGAACTTCGTTTCTCTTTATGGCTGCGGAATATTCCATGGCATGGAGGTACCACACTTTATCCATTCATCTGCTGATGGGACGTTTTGGTTGTTTCCATCTTTTGGCTATTGTGAAAAGTGCTGTAATGAACACTGGTGTACAGGTGTCCGTTTGTGCTCCTGCTTTACTTCTGGGTACATACCTAGGATTGGGATGGCTGGCTCATATGGTAATTCTACATTCAGCTTTTTGAGGAACCATCAAACTGTTTTCCAAGTGGCTGCCTCATTTTACATTTCCACCAACAATGGATGAGAGTTCCAGTTTCTCCACAACCTCACCAACACTTACGTTCCTTTTTTTTTTTTTTTTTTTTTATCATTGCCATTCCAAGGGGGGTGAAGCGATACCTCATGTCTTTGCTTTGCAGCTGTCTAATGATGTTCAGCATCTTCTCATGTGCTCGCTGGCCATACAAATATCCTCTTTAGTGATGTCTGTTCAAGTCCTTTGCTCATTTTTTGATTGGGTTGTCTTTTTGCTGTTAAGCTGTGGAAGTTTTATATGTATTTGGAATATTAGGCCCTTATCTGATATATGGTTTCTGAAATTCTTCTCCCAATCTGTAGTCCTTTGCCCATCTTTTGACAAGGTTATTTGTCTTTTGTTGTTAAGCTGTAGAAGTTTTACATATATTTGGATATTAGGCCCTTATCTGATACATGGTTTCTGAAAATTTTCTCCCAATCTGTAGGTTATTTTTTCACTTTGTTGATAAAGTCCTTTAATGTATCAAAAAACCAAAAAACCAAACCTGTTGCCGTCGAGTCGATTCTGACTCATAGTGTGACCCTACAGGACAGAGTAGAACTGCCCCTTAGGGTTTCCAAGGAGCAGCTGGGGGATTCAAACTGTTGGTCTTTTGATTAGCAGTTGAACTCTTAACCACTGCACCACTAGGGCTCCAAAAGTATTTAATTTTTATGAGGTCCCATCTATCTATTCTGTCTTTTGCTGCTCGAGTCATATTTTCTTAAATGCAAATTATTTAAGATGTTTTCTAGTGCTTTAAAATCAACACATCTAATTATTATCATTTTTACCTTCCTCTCTCTAGCTTTTGAATATCTTTCTAAACACACATAGGACAAAATCATACATAGTATTCTCATACTGTGTTTCTTGCCATTGTCCTGCCCTGTGGATGGATTACATCCCAGTTCTTACATAGCACATTTCTATTAATACTGGCCAGGGTCAGGGTGACATTTGTTTGATTTTTTTTTTTTTAAAGCTTGTCAAACAGATATTTTTTTCTATTGTGCTTCAAGTGAAAGTTTACACAATTCAAGTTAGTTTCTCATACAAAAAATTTATACCCACATTGTTATGCGACCCTCGTTGCTCTCCCTATACGGTGACAACATACTTGCTCCTCCTCTCCACCCTGGATTTCTCATGTCCATTCAACCAGCTCCTGACCCTCTCTGCCTTCTCATCTCGCCTCCAGACAGGAGCTGCTCATTTAATCTCATGTATCTACCTGAGCACACTCCTTACCAGTATCATTTTATGTCCCATTGTCCAGTCTAATCTTTGTCTGAAGGGTTGGCCTTGGGAATGGTTTTAGTTTTGGGCTAACAGAGAGTCTGGGGGTGTGATTTTTTTTTTTAAAGGTTCATCTTTAACTCCTGGTCAAATATGACTCTAAGATCTTTTTCTGTTACTGTGTTAATAATTTGCATTTAGGTAATTTATTTTCCCATACGTTTAAAAAACAAGTTTTTCATGGAGAGTGGTCACTTTAAAAATCGATTTTTATTTTCTATAATGCCAGCAAGTCTAGAGTATAAACATACTCCTGAATTTTTATAAATAAATCCATCATATATACTGCTTATCCCTAGGACTCTGCTACAGAAGTCTTCTTCAGCTGATAAGAAACCACCAATCACTACTCTATACTTGGAACAGCAGCAACACAAGTTGGACATTCAACCCATAAATAATATTTTCCAGACCATATCTCTCTAATCTGTATATGAAAATTTATCTGAAATGAAATTAAAAAAAAAAAAAAAAGAAACCCTTGATAAAGTCCTGAATGTGTATACTTGCTGTGTCTGTGTAAGACCCATTAAATTATTGAAGAAAACTTATCTCCTATGCCGTTGTAGTGTGAGGAACACAAACAATCGAATCTGGCAAATCCAAGTTATTTAACATTAATTTTGTTGATGGCAAGTAAGCAAAGATGACCAAGTGTAAGGGACACCTGCAGCTTTGTCATAAATAAATACTCAAGAAGGATTCAAGAATACAGCTGACATTCTGGCTAAAAAGTCCACTGTGAGGAAGGAAAGGAATTCTATGACCAGTTGATGATGTCTTAGCAAAAGTTAAATAACTGAAAATAGAAGTGAGAGGAGAGAAGAGAATGGCAGGGATTAAAAGTGGCAACTGGAAGAAGCAATGATTTGGCTGGCAAAGAGCAGACGCTGATGGTACAGAAGATACCCAGAAACCAAGATACAGTAGCAAAAACAATGCTGAATCTTGGGGGAGACAGAAGGTACTTTTGACAAGTTCAAATGGGAAAAAAAATTGTTCATAATGAGAAAGCACTAAACTATCTTTAATGAGGACTGGGGATGGACAAGTAAGTGACAAAAATGGAATTAAAACAAACTTGGCTGTTTAATATTGATTCCAAGACAACTCAGTTCTGTTTCAGAAGAATTTATAATAAAACATTTATTACTCACAGTGCAAACATCACTTACATCACTACCTTTGCTTCTCATGTCAAGAGTTTTAATACATTATAACATAGCACAGAAACTTATACAGATACTTACTTATATGGTTTCTGTGGCAAGATACTGATCCGGGTCTTGTCAAGTATCTTTTTGAGCTTGTTCCTTCCTCCAACAGTGTTGGCTTTGCTTTTTTTATTGACTTTCTCCAGGCCTATCACCTGCTCTACATCTACAGCGAGGTCTGGGATGGAGTAGCGGCTGGCCTTTTTGATGTCTCCAATTTTAGGGAGGTGAGGAGCACCATTTCTCTTCTCTTCTGATAATCTTGTTAGAAGTTCTTTAAATACTAAAATGAATGGACACATAAACACCACACAATGCCAATTATAAGAAACTGGAACAACTCAAAGGCAATTATAAAACTTGGAGATATCTGAGAATAAGGATTTCAGCAATCAGAATTGCAATCCTGTGGAAAAATACTTACTCTAATGAATAAATGTCACCAAGAAACTGTCTGTATATTGCTCCGTAACTTCCACTCAGAATAAAAAACAAAACAAACGGAGTAGTCCACTCCCCAGTCTATATGTAATTAAGCATTACCAACATTCATCAAGAAAATCACAGATAAAGAAGAACCTGTATGGTGTTTAAATCAGTAGACTTTGATTTATATCTAATAATGTATTTACATAATTAACTATGTCTGTACAGGCAGTCCCTGACTTACGACGTGTTGGAGTTATGATGGACCCCACTTACGACTGTTTTTGTTTTTG
Source organism: Dugong dugon (assembly GCA_030035585.1). Lineage (NCBI taxonomy): Eukaryota > Metazoa > Chordata > Mammalia > Sirenia > Dugongidae > Dugong > Dugong dugon. The sequence goes on along the minus strand of CM057463.1, from coordinate 190,802,875 downwards.
GAGTACATCTTATCATGAGTCATGTACACTACACACAATGTTGCAGCTTTTAATTTGCCGATGTTATTCTCAGGTGTTCACTTGCAGATGTTCAAAGATCAAATTTGTAAAGATACTGACAATAAAAGGCAATAATAATGAAAACTTAAATAAAAAAAAAAAAAAAGACACTCAACTTACGTCAGAACTGATTTACAACAGAGTTGTCAGAACGGAACCCCGTTGCTACTATCTATATATTTTACTATAAATACTCTGATTCTTATGTTTTAAAAATCACTCATAAAAATGACTTCTTTTATGGTAAGACCTAAATGTTAAAAAAAAAAGACGAAAAGGAGAAAAATAAAAGTATGCAAAAACACTTACCAAATAAGTTGGTTTTCACAGTGATAGATAAATGTGTGTTATTCCTAAGAATTTCCATGGCTTTTGACAGCTGAATATTTTCAAAGTTTTGGCCATTGACTTCTAGTATCTAAAAATAAAATTATAAAATTAATTGCAGTATTGCATTTGACTGAAGAAAGAACAGACACCAATATTCACACTTAAATCTTGGTTTAGAAATACCCTACCTGATCCCCACGTTTCAAGCCTGCTTCGGGTGCTCTGCTACCTGAATCTACGCTGTCAACAAAGATTCCAAACCCCTTCTCTGAGCCTCCCAGTAAGAAGAAAGGCAAAGGAGCTTCTCGGGAGGGTTTTGTTAATGTCATCGATCTTCTCTTTGCTTTAGCTGCACACGCAATATTTAACAGCCTCAGATGTCCACCCATTTTCTATAAAAGTTCAGGAGAAGTGGTGTCAACGCAAGGACAGGGTGATTAAAAGGAACTTAACGCTGATCAGGTCTTTTAAAAAAAATCACAAATATTACCTCTCTTTCCAGATTATTTTCAAATTCTTCCAGAAATCGAGTCATTGCAGGATCTCCCTCAAAGTCATTGAAGTGATTATTCACCCACAACAATACTACCCGTGTAACCTGAAAATCAATGATTGAAAATAAGTGTTCTACTTTTTAGTGTGAAAAATTTGCAATCCGAAGTATTTTGAAAAGAATCTAACTTTCAGACAATATACTTAATGATACCGAACAAGAAAAAACAAAAAGCCTCAGCAAGGATTTTACTCATATAAAAATAAGACCTTCTGAAAAAAATATATTTATCTTTTAACTACAGACTTTTAGGTTGTTGTCCCAAGAAGGGTTTTTGAATTTGTGAAGGATGGTATTTAATTTACATGTTGCTTACTTTTAAAACGTATTTGAAGTAGTCACAATAAAAGCAAAAGTACAATAAAACCAAAATAGATTACTACAAGACAGAAGAAGACAGAAAGTAAAAAGTAAAGGCAGAGGAACAAAATAGATAAAGGGAATGAACTGTGTTAAGCTTAGAGAGATGCAAGGAACAGGTTATAAAAAGGAGACAGCTGGGAGTAGACAAATATTAGCCGCTAACACAGAGATTTAGGAGCTTCTGAACCCCTACAGTACTCCAGGAGAAAAGAGGAGCCTTTCCCTTCGCTGCATACGTGTTTTCACAGACGGCCTCAGGCAGACTAACACACACACTCACAGTCATGGAGTATTCCTTCTGCACCCAGTGAGAACTATGCAGCATTCATTACTCTCGAAGTTCCAGGACGTCAACTCTGTCTAAGACATTCTAAACTGTCTATCATGTACTAAATGCACCTATAACAATGCCGGGCATGTAGTAAGTTCTCAATAAAATTTACTGAATAAAAGGAATGGAACTGCAACTTTAAATACAGAAATACAGCCACATACTTTAGTTCAAATCTTTATTCCTATAACTGGTATTAAGGGTAAAATTAAACTCTGATATATACATATATCTGTATCCATGTATATATCAGAGTTTAATTTTCTAAATTCTGAGTAACAAGTTAAAAGAAATTTTTTGTACAATTATTTCAAAAATGATCCATGTCCTTCATCAAACTGAGGAAAGGGTGGCTCAGTGGCTAACAGCTCAGCTGCTAACCATAAGGTTGGCAGTTCAAATCCACCACAGCTGCTTGGAAGCAGTTCTACTCTGTCCTACAGGGTTGCTGTGAGTTGGAACCGACTCGACAGCAACGAGATTTTTTCTTTTTTAATTTAACATTAAAGAAACAAGGCTATGTTGTACAGTTAATTTTAACAAATCACAGTACATGATCTGACTAACAACTTAAGAGTCTTCATATTTATGTTAATCTTGTCATTTATTATAAATTTTGCTCAGTTTTCAAATTTACAAAACTGAGATCATCTCCCTTAAAACTGTAACATCTGACTTTTTCACAAAATTATAATTTTGTAGCTCAGAAGGCAGCTTGAAAGTCAACTAGCCATGTTACAGATGAGAAAAACAAGATTCATAAATCATAAATGGAATACAATAACCACCGCCAATAATCACGAACAACATTGAAGAGGCGGTAAGCGTACTCGAAGCCAGGCTCTAGATAAAGAACTTGTACTATTCCGCTTCATTCTCAGAAAAACCCCGGAAGCAAAGAAACCGAGTCTCAGAGCATCAGGTGACACACAGGTGTATGGCAGAAACAACCCTCAAATCAAGTTTCCATGGGTGTGAGAACTCCCAGGCTTACACGTCTCAGAATATGCAATGAGAGGCATTACTGTCCCAACGACCTCTCAGAGATCACAGAGCCACTGAGTGGCAAAGCCAGCACCAGAGCGTGGGGCTCTTCACCTTTACTTCCATTTTCCAGACCTTCATATATCCTGCCTCCTTCAGGTCTGTCGCGTGCAAGGCAGACTGCCGCATGGAAAGAAGAAGTGAGTATGAACTATGGCGAGCGCTCAAACCTCAGAAGACTACGAGAACTATGTAGTTTATCATCCAGCCTTGCCTTAACAAAGCTCTCTAGAGCTGCCAAGTGGGGTCTACTTAAGGGTTATACTACTGGGGCCTACCAGCCAGTGATGGATGTAATGAAATGTTGTTCTGGTGTCCATTTAAAAATTATTAACTTGTATCTGACAACACAGACTACCTACAGAACTAGAAAATGAAGAACCCCGGGGGAGTTGTGTTTTAACACATTCCCAGCAGGGCTAAAGTTTAAACATTTGGTGGCTAATTTATTGGCTTTTGCAGTAAAATAAAACATTTCTAGGGCTTAGCTCAGAAATCTATTACAAGGACTTTTTTTTGCTTCAAAAGTACAGTCCTAAACATTAATTTATTCCAGTAAATTAATTTGAACTAGTGTGACAAATATATAGAGAGTATCTTTAAGTTAATATCTTAATATTTCATATTTAAGTGCTAAAATAGAATGTATTTTCCAACCTTATCCCTGAGGCTCGGGTCATTAAACCACTCCAACAACTTTTTGCCCACTTCCATTGGGCTAGAAAGAAAAGTCCTATAGGTCAACAGGAAGTCTTCTATGAATGTTGGATCCACCACTGAATGCTCTTCCACTAAATGCATTGTTAGTCTTTCTGAAGTGCCCTGTAACAAATAAAGATGTAATCATTACCCTGCATGAATAACATTTCTATAGTACCAAGATTTTAAACTTTCAACATAAGATCAACTGGGTTGTGTAATATAGAATAATAATAATACATCTGCTGTTCATCAAGAAATACAGACGTCTTACAACTGACAACTCTGAAGAGATGTTATGCTTAAAAATGGAGAAAAAAAGAATCCCTGTTAATGAAAAATTTTGATTGCGCCAAGAAGACAAAATTCTATATCGCTATAAATGACACCGCCAAAAAAATCCCTTCCCCTGGGGGATGGGGAGCTGGCTACTTTACCTTGATGACAATGTGCCCCTTTCTTGTTCCAGTCCGATCAAGTTCTCGGTGTTCTTTTACCATAACAATCTCTCCTTCCTCTTCGACTTTTTGCATGTTCTTTTCTACTTGGTTGAGAATACGGCAGTAATCCTGCTGTGCTATGCAGACAAACTGGAATAAAACGTAAGTCACGTGTTGATGATGAAGTGCTTGCAGAAGACCTAGCAGAACTGATAATTCAGTGTTTTAATTATTTAACACTAACATTTTTCCATGTCTTTCCCATACTTTCTAAATGAGTGCAGTGATGAAGCTTAATCACACTTCTCTACTTTTTAATGTCTACTTCTTCCTTGGATCAGAAAAGTTTTATTTTTAGAATAAAACTTGTATGTAGTTTATATTCTAAATCCTAACAATTTTAAAAAACAGAAGCTAAAATGAGAAGAGTCCTTTTTTTATGTCTCTTCTGTAACAGTTAAAACAACAGAGGAGAGAGGGATGAGTAGAATTCTATGAGGATGGGTAACAAAAATAATTAGCATTAAGTGGACTTAAAAAATCACAAAGGATTTTAAAAGCAACAATTTAAAAATGATATAAGGATGACTTTAATGGAATATATACTGAAATTCAAACTTGATAATTATAGTGGTAAGAATCCATTTAGGAAGTCTGTTGGCAAGCAAGGTCACAAAACAAGCCATATACTTGCTTTAGTTCAGATCTTTATTCCTGTAACTGGTATTAAGGGTAATCCTTGCTCCTAAAGAAAAAGTTGCCAATAATATGCACATCAAGCAATTACTCCTCCATGATCCCAAATATAAAAATTTAGGGCTTCTGGCAAACCAGCAGCAATTCATACTCGAGAAGCAGCATACTGCAATATTAAGTTTCTCCAACTGATCTGGCTGGTATGATCTCATTAATTTTTCTATTAAGAATTTTAGAAGTAAAAAGTTAAAAATTCAAAAGTCATAGGACTTTCTTGTACAAGTAATTGTGTACAGTTTAATTAAAAAAAAAAACTTAAAAATCTCAACTTACTTCTGTAACACTGATCATGTTTTGAAATACGTGGTCTCTTAGTCTGCTGTCTCAAAAATAGTTTCCTTTTTTCTCTTTACAGTGCAGCAAAACCGCTCCCCAAATACACATGAATAATTATGTGACTCAGAAATTTAAAAAAACTGTAAGTTTCATGTCCAAATAATTTTAGGTGTTCTTTCTTATATTCAGTTTTACACAATATAATCATCATTTTATCATTTATCTTCTAAAAAGAATAAGTAGATAGATTATATTAAAGACAATGTGTTTTGAAGAGAAATGTACTAAGATAAATCTCTTTGACTAAGGATTTAAGGGAAATTAGGGTATGATTTGAAATTCTAAGTGTCTAGACACTTTGGCATTTCTTCTTTAGCAAACTGAAATAGCAACCCCCCCTCAAAAAAAAAAAAAATCCCAAACTGAATTTCTAATATGGTTATACAGACTGTTATCTACAAAGAAATAAATTTTAGTTGCAATTTTATCTAATTTTTTATATTAGCAGATTTATTTTGCTTTAACAAATTTAACAATCTAATGTGAAATTTACAAATAAAACTAATTTTAACTGGTATGAAAAACAGTAGAATATTTGTGAATTAGGTGTATAATTGTTTTAGTGAGGTTATATTAGAGTCCCTGGGTGGTGCAAATGGTTAATGTGCTTGGCTGCTAAGCAAAGGCTGGAGGCTGAGTCCACCCAGAGGTGCCTTAGAAGAAAGGCCTGGTGATCTACTTCTGAAAAATCGGCCACTGAAAACTCCACGGAGCACAGTTCTGCTCCGACACAGATGGGGTTGCCATGAGTCAGAATTGATTCAACAGCAACCAGTTCACACTTTCAGAGAGGTGTTAACCCATGTATGGTCCTGGCATCCTAACAGGAAACAAAAATTGCAACAATTTCATTTATGACAGACCATTGACAATTTATCTCACATATTTTCCTTTGGGCAAATAACACTGTAACTTATATTTAAGTAGAACAATTATAGACAAAGAATGAAGCATAATTAGACTGAGCAACATACAGTATAGTCAGCTTCCAGTTTATGTACTGCAAAATGGCTCTCTCCTCCAAAATTACTTAAGGTGTCAAGAAGTCCCCTGATTGCAGAAAAAGGTGAATCTAACACAGATTCATCTTAAGAGGTTAGCTCTGTTTACCTTGGCACTTTGCAAGCTGTAAGGGAAAGTCATACCTAATTGTGCACATAGGTATCCAAGTGTTCACCCCCCACTGAAGGGCGTAAGGCAGGGCTAAGCAATGCGTGGAGGGTCTCTGGCAGGCCTCAGATACAGGCAGTGGAGAAGGAATGAAGGGAGGAGGTGGGCATAGGGAGGGGAAAGGAAAAGGACAGGAGACCGGAAAAGGAAAGGAAGAGGCGTCTGTGGGGAATGGAACCCCCATCGCCTGGTTCCACAGGATGCTTATACCTGGCCATGACCTCTGTCCTTCAAACCACATGGGGAGTTAAGAACAGACACTGCAGAGGTAGCACCACACAAAGAAGGAATCCACAACAAAACAGCCTTCAGCACATGGCGGGATCCCACGGAACAGAAACACACGTGAAATCTATTCCACTCACCATTGCGTCCTTAGACTTTACGCAAGCTCAACTACTTATCATAACGACATCACAATTTCCTTTGTCTAACTGAATAACCGCTGATTCTCTACAATGTGCTAAGATATCAGAAACTTATGGAGGCCATTTTATGGATGAACTAAAATATGATTCTCACTGTCTCCTTCACTCCCCCTAAGTAAAGAGGATGATCTGCCATTTGTACATTCTGACAGATATGTGGCATTTTAACAGAAATATACTAAAATAGTTTTTCAAAGAAGCATTTACATTAAAATGTCTAAATTCATTCTCCATCCCTGTTCTGCTATTAAGGGAACTGCATGCCTGAGCAGATGGCTTGCTGGAAGTCTAGGAGTGATCCTGGAAACTTCTGATTTCATACGTTCCTTTTCAGTGGCTCGGAATGGCCAAGACAGGAAGGAGGAGACTTTCTCTAGCTTGTGCCTTGCCCTCGACTCTCCTGCACTTCTGTGACTCTCCTTTCCGGAGTTACAGGAGTCTATGTACCTTTGTCAGAGTTTTCTTTTGAATGGGAGTCTAGTTGGCTAACTCTGTCACACTGGGTTTCCCACTACTTCCTTACCCCGTAAATAGATTTGACTGTTCCCAACATAACCTCTTCCTCCTCTTCCTTTCCCAGGGTTCCCAGATAAATATTTAATATTACCTGGTACATCTGACATGACTTGAGCACTCTGTAACATTTAGACATATCATAACATTTTTATCAGTTATTCTGAAACATTCCTATGCCCCTAATGTCCTTTTAGTCCCACAATTACGAAATTTCTAACAAAAGGGTTTTGACAAATTAGGTGTTATTGTAACAGCTGAATTCTTACAAATAAAGTAACTTTTAACTTGACTTTTAAGGACAGAGTATCCTATCTGAATGCTCTGTAATCCCAACATATAGAAGGGTCAGGGAAGAATTGATAAAGAGACTCTTTAGCTCACTTCAACTCAGTTTAGCTCTATTTTTTTTTTAACAGTACAATTCCAGAGCTGAAATATCACATGTAACCTTTTTAAAATGAATATTCTCAGGCCGGAGACTTTGGGATTTATCTACCATTTTCTTTTCCTTTATTACAGCAAATAACTGAGAACTGACTGTACTTAGAATGCTTTCCTGACATTACATACTTAAAATCCTGAATTCATAGCCATTTCTTCCCCCTCAGTAGTGTTCACTGAAGGAACTACCTTGCAAAATTATTTTGAAGTTATGTGATCTGAAGGTTGTGCAAACACCTGGGTCTGAGGGGCCCCGCCTGGAGGCTGCTGTGTGGCACGTGGCTCAGGAAGCTCCCACTGCAGTCCCGCCTGGCATGTGGCCCACAGCCCTGTGAAAATCATACCTGAAGACTCCTGGCACAAGCTGGGGCAGGAGGAGGGGGGTCTCGGCAACACGGTGCCCCCCACCTGTTATGTCTGCCGACCTTAGGTGCTTGGGAGCGGGACTGGGCACCCACTCCTCCCAGGGGCAGGGGCACCTGTTCCCGCAGGTGGGAAGCAGCACGCGGAACCACAACGGATATGCATATGCGAAAGGACCATGCAGGAATGGATAAAAATTCAAGTCTGTTCTTTACAATAAACCACGATGTCTTTCAGGCTGCAGACTAATAAACGCAAGGGACGCTAAACATTAATCTGGTCAAACATTTTGGTTTACTTACATTAAAATACTTTATTTTACTTTTCAAGCAAAAACTTTATAAAAGACAAATTATAAATAATAACAAAAGCATCTTAAACTTATTTCTTACTAATATAGAGGTTACTGGCTAAATCAATCTAATTAAATTTTTTTATTTGGCCTCAATATTTTCTGTAGTCCATTATTAAATGCTTTTGCTATTAAGTATTTTCTTTTTGTTAGTAATTATTTTCTTTTACTAGTAAGTCTTTGTACTGATTAATTACTATGAAAAACTTCCACTCTTCTTAAATTACTTCATCTTGTACGTATTCAAATAAAAACACTGCATGACTCTACCATATCTTTATTAATATATTTACAATTTCTTTTAATAATGTTTTACTTCCTTTTTTTTGTTACTGTGGTTGCCCTATAGTCTTTTTTAAAAATTGTGCTTTAAATGGAAGTTCACAGTTTAAGTTGGTCTCTCATACAAACATTCATACACACGTTGCTAGGTGACCCCAGCTGCTCTCCCTACAATGTGACAGCACACTCTTCCTTTCCACCCCAGATTTCCTGTGTCCATTCAACCAGCTGTTGTCCCTTTTTGCCTTTTCATCTCGCCTCTGGCCAGGAGCTGCCCGTCCAAACTCATGTATCTACTTAACCTAAGAAATACTTTCTTCACAAGTATCATTTTATGTCCCATAGACCAATCTAACCTTTGTCTGAAGCACTGGCTTCAGGAATGGTTTCAGTTCTGGGCTAATGGAGAGCCGGGGGCCATGTTTCTGGGGTCCCTCGAGTCAGACCATTAAGTCTTGTCTTTTTACGGGAATTTGAGTTCTGCACCCCACCTTTCTCCTGCTCCGTCAGGGACTCTCTGTTGTGTTCCCTGTCAGGACATTCATTGGTGGTGGCCGGGCACCATCTACTTCTTCTGGTCTCAGGCTGATGAAGCCTCTGGTTTACGTGGCCCCTTCTGTCTCTTGGGCCAATACTTCCCTTGTGTCTTTGGTGTTCTTCGTTCTCCTTTGCTCCAGGTATGATGGCACCAATTGATGCATCTTAGATGGCCGCTTGCTAGCTTTTAAGACCGCAGGCGCCACTCACCAAAGTGGAATGCAGAATATTTTCTTAATCAACTGTTTTATGCCAATTGACCTAGATGTCCCCTGATACCATGGTCTCCAGACCCCGGCACCTGCTTCTCTGTCTCTCCAAGTGTTTGGTTGTATTCAGGAAACTTCTTAGCTTTTGGTTGAGTCCAGTTGGGCTGACTTCCCCTGTAGTGTGTGTTGTCCTTCCCTTCACCTATGATCATTTAAATCTATTATCTAGTTGGTGAATACCCCTCTCCCTCCCTCCCTACACTCATAACCATCAAAGAATATTTTCTGTTGTGTTTAAACCTCTGAGTTCTTATAATAGCGATCTTATACAATATTTGTCCTTTTGTGATGACTAATTTCACTCAGCATAATACCTTCCAGATTCATTGTTGTCCATTATTGTTGCATAGTATTTCATTGTGTGAATATATTATAATTGGTTTATCCATTTGTCCACTGATGGCCACCTAGGTTGCTTCCGTCTTTTTGCTATTTACTGTGAACAGTGTTGCAATGAACATGGGTGTGCATTTATCTATTCGTGTGATGGCTCTTATTTCTCTAAGATATATTCCAAAGAGCAGGATTGCTGGACCCTGTGGTACTTCTATTTCTAGCTTTTTAATGACGCGCCAAATTGATTTCCAAAGCAGTTGTATCATTTTACAACCCCAACAGGAGTGTATAAGTGTTCCAATCTCTCCAAAACCTCTCCAACATTTACTATTTTGTGTTTTTTGGATTAATGCTAGCCTTGTTGGGGTGACATGGTATCTCACTATAGTTTTGATTTGCATTTCTCTAATGGCTAATGACTGTGAGCATTTCCTCAAGCATCTGGCAGCTGCCTGAACGTCTTCTTTGGTGAAGTGCCAGTTTATATCCTTTGCCCATTTTTTAACTGGGTTATTTGTCTATTTGTTGTTGAGGTTTTGCAGTATATTGTATATTTTAGAGACTAGACCCTAATTGGATTTGTCATAGCAAAACTTTATTCCCAGTTTGCAGGTTCTCTTTTTACTCTTTTGGTGACTTTTTACTCTTTTGGTGAAGTCTTCTGCTAAGTGTTTGATTTTTAGGAGCTCCCAGTTATCTAGTTTCTCTTCTGCTGCTTGTGCATTGTTACTTATGGTTTGTATTCTGTTTATGCCACATATTAGGGCTCCTGGTGTTGTCCGTATTTTTTCTTTCACTATCTTTACTGTTTTAGATTTTATATTTAGGTCTCTGATCCATTTTGAGTTAGTCTCTGTGCATGGTGTGAAGTATGGGTCTTGTTTCAGTTTTTTTGCAGATGGATATCCAGTTATGCCAGCACCATTTGTTAAAGAGGCTGTCTTTTCCCCAATTAACAGATTTTGGGCCTTTGTCAAATATCAGCTGCCCACAGCAAGATGAATTTAGGTCTATATTCTCAATTCTGTTCCACTGGTCTATGTATCTGTTGTTGTACTAGTACCAGGCTGTTCTAACTACGATGGTGGTAAAATAGGTTCTAAAATCAGGTAGTGTGAGGCCTCCCACTTTGTTCTTCTTCTTGAGTAATGCTTTACTTATCTGGGACGTCTTTCCTTTCCATATGAAGTTAGTGATTTGTTTCTTCAACTCATTGAAAACTGTTGTTGGAATTTGGATCAGGATTGCATTGTATCTGTGGATCGCTTTGGGTAGAGTCTCACAATGTTGAGTCTTCCTGTCCATGAGCAAGGTGTGTTTTTCCACTTATGTAGGTCTCTTTTGGGTTCTTGGCAGTAGTGTCTTATAGTTTTCTTTGTACAGGTCTTTTATGTCTCTGGTTAGAGTTATTCCTAAAGTATTTTATCTTTCTGGGGGCTATTTTAAATAGTATTGATTTGGTGATTACCTCCTTGAAGTTCTCTGTTGGTGTAGAAGAATCCAACTGATTTTTGTATGTTTATCTTGTATCCTGATACTTTGCTGAAATCCTCTATTAGTTCCAGTAGTTTTCTTGTGGATTCTTTGGGGTTTTCTGTGTATAAGATCATATCACCTGCAAACAGAGATACTTTTACTTCTTCCTTACCAATCTGGATGTCCTTTCTTTCTTTTTTCTAGCCTAATTACTCCAGCTAGGACCTCCAGTACAATGTTGAATAAGAGGGGTGATAAAGGGTATCCGTGTCTCGTTCCCGTTCTCAAGGGGAATGCTTTCAGACTCTCTCCATTTAGGATGATGTTGGCTGTTGGCTTTGTATGAATGTCCATTATTATGTTGAGGAATTTCCCTTCTATTCCTATTTTGTTGAGAGTTTTTATCATGAATGGGTGTTGGACTTTGTCAAATGCCTTTTCTGCATCAACTGTTAAGATCATGTGGTTCTTGTCTTTTGTTTTATTTATGTGATGGATATTGTTATTCTAATGTTGAACCATCCCTGCATACGTGGTATGAATCCCACTTGGTCATGGTGAATTATTTTTTTTTGATATGTTGTTGAATTCTATTGGCTATAATTTTATTGAGGATTTTTGCATCTATGTTCATGGGGGATATTGGTCTGTAATTTTCTTTTTTTTGTAGTGTCTTTACCTGGTTTTGGTATCAGGGTTATGCTAGCTTCATGGAATGAGCTTGGGAGTATTCCATCCTTTTCTATGCTCTGAAATACCTTTGGTAGGAGTGGTGTTAACATTTCTCTGAAAGTTTGGTAGAAGTCTCCAGTGAAGCCATCTGGGCCACTGCTTTTTTTGGTTGGGAGTCTTTTAATTACCTTTTCAATCTCTTCTTTTGTTACAGGTTTATTGAGTTGTTCTATATCTGTTTGTGTTAGTTTTGGTAGGTAGTGAGTTTCTAGAAATTTGTCCATTTCCTCTAGGTTTTCAAATTTGTTAGAGTCCAATTTTTCATAGTATTCTGACTCTTTTAATTTTAGTTGAGTTTCTTGTGATATCACCCATCTCATTTCTTATATGGGTCATCTGCTTCCTCTCCTGTTTTTCTTTTGTCAGTTTGGCCAATGGTTTATCGATTTTGATGATATTTTAAAAAGGCAGCTTTTGGTCTTGTTTACTTTCAATAGTCTATTTTCTATTTCATTTAATTCTGCTCTAATTTTTTATTATTTCCTTTCTTCTTGTGTCTGAGGGCTTCTTTTGCTGCTCTCTTTCTATTTGTTCGAGTTGTAGGGTTAATGTTTTTATTTTGGCCCTTTCTTCTTTTTGGATGTGTGCATTTATTGCTATAAATTGCCCTCTAACCATTGCTTTTGCTGTGTCCCAAAGGTTCTGATAGGATGTCTTTTCATTCTTATTTGACTCTGTGAATTTCTTAATTCTGTCCTTCATTTCTTTTACAACTCAGTAGTTCTTGAGAAAGGTGTTGCTCAGTTTTCATGTGTTTGATTTTTTTTCCCTTGCTTTTTCTGTTACTGATTTCTACTTTTATGGCTTTATGGTCAGGAAAGATGCTTTGTAATATTCCGATGTTTTGGATTCTGTTAAGGCTTGCTTTATGGCCTAATACGTGGTCTATTCTGGAGAATGTTTCACGTGCGTTGGATAAGTAAAGTATACGTGTCTGCTGCTGGGTAGAGTGTTCTATATATGTTTATGAGGTCAAGTTGGTAGATTGTAACATTTAGATCTTCTGTGTCTTTACTGAGCTTTCTGGATGTTCTGTCCTTCACCGAAAGTGGTGTGTTGAAGTCTCCTACTAATATTGTGGAGCTCTCTCTCTCTCTCTTCAATGCTGTTAGAGTTTATGTATTTTGGAGTCCTGTCATTGGGTGCATAAATATTTCTTACGGTTATGTCCTCCTGGTGTACTGACCCTTTAATTATTATATAGTGTCCTTCCTTATCCTTTGTGGTGGCTTTTACTTTAAAATTTATTTTGTCAGAGATTAATATTGCCACTCCTGCTCTTTTTCAGTGTTGTTTGCTTGATATATATTTTTTCCATCCTTTGAGTTTTAGTTTATGTCTTTAAGTCTAAGGTGTGGCTCTTATAGGCAGCATATAGATGGGCTGTGTTTTTTAATCCATTCTGCCACTCTCTTTATTGATGCATTCAGTCCATTTACATTCAGTGTAATTATTGATAGGTATGAATTTAGTGCTGTCATTTTGATGTCTTTTTTTGTGTGCTGTTGACAGTTTCTTTGTTCCTCTTAATTTTCTGTGCTGAGTTGTTTTTCTTTATGTATTTTCATCTTTTTCACTGTTGGTTTTGTATTTGCTGAGTCTTTATGTTTTTTTTTGTTTTTTATTTTGATGTGTAGGATTGTCAGTTTCCTTTGCAGTTACCTTAATATTCACCCCTATTATTCTAAGTTAAAACCAATCTTTCACTTCTTTATATCGCCTTGACTTCCTCTCTGTATATTAAAGATCTATGACTACATTTTTTAGTCCTTCTTTTTTGTTTTAATGTTGTTATCTTTCACATACTGATGTCTCTGCTTCCCTATTTTCAGTGTTTTAGCTTTGATTTATTTTTGTGACTTCCCTATCTGGGTTGATACCTGGTTGCTCTGTCCTGTGTTCTAGTCTTATTATCTGATGTTACTGATTTTCTAACTGGAGGACTCCCTTTAGTATTTCTTCTAATTTTTTTTTTTGCAAATCCCCTAAACTTCTGCTTATCTGGAAATGCCCTAATTTCGTCATCATATTTGAGAGGCAGTTTTGTTGGATATATAATTCTTGGCTGGCAATTTTTTTTCCTTCAAGGCTTTATATATGTCATCCCATTGCCTTCTTGCCTGCATGGTTTCTGCTGAGTAGTCTGAGCTTAGTCTACTGACTCTCCTTAATATAAGATGACTTTTCGTTTATCCCTAGCCACTCTTAAAATCCTCTTATCTTTGGTTTTGGCAAGTTTGATTATAGTATGTCTTGGTGACTGTCTTTTGGGATTTACCTTATGTGGAGCTCAGTGAGCATCCTGGGTATCTTCTCATCTTTCACGATATCAGGGAAGTTTTCTGCCAACAAATCTTCAACAATTTTCTCTGTATTTTGTTATCCCCTCCTGGTACTCTAATCACTTATGGGTTATTCCTCTTGATAGAGTCCCATGTAATTCTTAGACTTTATTTTTTAAACTTTTTTAATCTGACTTTTCCTCAAGTAAGTTGGTGTAAAGTGCTTTATCTTCAGTCTCACTAATTCTGACTTCCATTGCCTCAGTTCTGCTCCTATGATTTTCTATTGAGTTGCCTAATTCTGAAATTTTATTGTTAATCTTCTGGATTTGTTTGCTGTCTCTCTATGGATTCTTGCAACCTGTTAAATTTGTCACTGTGCTCTTCTACAATCTTCTTAAGTTCCTCTATTGCTTTGTGCGTTCCTTGGGTTGTTCTGTGTTTTGCCTGATCTCCTTCCTGATCTCTTGAGGACTTCTCTATATTCATCTTTTGTATTATACCTCTGGTAATTCCACAAAGTTCTCTTCCTCTGGAAGATTTCTTGATTCTTTGTTTTGGGAGCTTGCTGAAGTCATTGTGATCTGCCTCTTTATGTGATTTGATATTGATTTTTGTCTCTGAGCCATCGTAAGTTATTATATTTATTTATTTTGTTTGCTTACTGTGTCCTAGCTTCTTCTTTCATTTTGACATGCCCAAATACACTGCTCATGTGAGCTAGTTTGAGTATTGGCACCTTTGAAGCTCTAATGTCCTGCCACCAGGTGGTTAGATCTGTTACTAGGTATGTGAGCCCAGGAGTCCGTTTACTTTTCTTGCATGGATTCAGCTCAGGTGTCCAGATAGTCAGGCATCAAGTGTGTGGTGCAGGCTCTCACCTACAGTCCTAGACAGGCAGGGGTGACTGCTGTAGGCACATGTATCTGGCTGCAGTAGGGGGTTACACACTGCGCAAGGCAGGGGGCTGATGGCTGCCTCTGAGTGTCTGGGAGGAAACTGTGTTGCTGTTCCCTAGAGCGCACAGGTGGGTGGGTTTTGCAGCCGGACTATGGGCACCCAGTGCTGTTGGCTGTAAGGACTAGGGGGCAACTGTTATTCTTGGACCCCTGTTGCAGGTGGCTAGGTGCGTGGGTGGACCACCCACCAGTCCTCAGGCACCTGATGTGGGTAAGGACCCTGCTTAATGGGCAGAGCGGTATCAAATGTCATAAACCTACCACTCCACCATGTAGCTGATACAGTGAAGTTAGGCTTCAGGTATATACCCTGTTATACTCTATTAATGAGGGCCTACGCCACTGAAATGGGCCCACACAGGTCTATGCAGGGGTGAAAGGCACTCAAAGTCTGTGGTCCTCTTATACCAGTGCCTAGGCAAAGGAGCTGTACCTGCCCTCAGTTCCTGGCTTAGAAGAGCTGACGGATTATTTTTTCGTGCTTGTTAATTTCTTCCCTCTCCAAAGCTGGAAGAATGGCTCAGGGCACCTGACAAGTCCTACTTCTGGCAGCAATGGCTGAAGCCGGCCCAGGAGCCAGTGCAAAGCGGGGAAGGAGCAAGTAAATTTGAGAGAGTTTCTTCACAAACGGGGTGTTTTTTGATCTGTGCAGTAGGGTAAACACATGTACTTATCTTTTGCCAACTGAGTGCCGTTTTTCACTGGTTCTGGAGGCCTGAGCAGACTCTCCGCCATTCGGTCTCTCCCGACGTGGAAAATGCATCCCGAACACCACTGCCAACCTCACGGCGCATGCCAGTTGATCTGGCCCACAGGGCCTGGGCTCCCACTGGGTCAGTTCTGGCAACTCCTTGCTGCTTCTGAACCATCTCTCCCTCCCCCTGCCACTCAGTCCGATTCCTCAACTTTGCCTTTGATGTTCAAGGCTCCTAGGTTGTCATATATAATTGATTCATTTTTTTTGGGTGTTTGTTGTAAGAGGGACCACCGGAAGCATCTGACTACTCCACCATCTTGCCTCCACCCTACGTCCGTATTTCTGATAAACAGATTACTGATGGTAATTTTAAAATTCCATATTCATTCTACAGAACACTTAGTTCTACAGAATTCATACAACTTTAAGGGATACTTTTAATTTCCTGGGCCTGGTAACAGTTAATGTAAAAGTTCTAATTAAAAATTTTATTTATAAATATAAAAAAATACCTGTTTGTATAGGCAGAAAACTGTCACCACAACCCATGTAAGTGTTCTATACTGAGAAGAAAATATACATCTTTAATGATATTTTATACCTGGCAGTCATCCACTTTTGTTCTCATTATGCCTTTCATGTATTCTTTGTCCATGGTAGGAGAGACACCAAAACTGTTTCCCATACATAGTATCTCTGCTTTTCCATCTGGATAAGTAACTTCCACAGAACCATTCAGAATCACTGACCAGGAGTCCAGCTAATCAAAGGAGGGGAAAAAAAGCAGAAAATAATATCTATTTAGAATATTTTGAATGAATAGGTATAAAATAAATATTTTAAGTATACATTATATTTATTTCATTCCTACAACCTGAAGTGTTAGAATGGTCCCTAAGAATGATTACAGGTCTTTCATTTTAAAGACAGAACAAACCATCTCAAGCATTATATATATTATATATGGAACATCATTTTGCTTTTTTCTTCTAAATTTTATTTATTTTGTTGAGAATATACACAGCAAAATATTTCAACAGTTTCTATGTGAACAATTTAGTGGCACTGATTACATTCTTTTGAGTTGTACAACCATTCTCACCTTCCTCTTCTGAGTTGTTCCTTCTTCAATAACAAAAACTCACTGTCCACTAAGGTTCCTATCTAATCTTTTGAGCTGCTGTTGTCAATTTGATCCCATACAGATAGCTCTTAAAAGAGCATAATGCTCAAGGTAAACCTTTTTTACTAGTTAAGCTAAACTATTTTAAGAGGGACTTCAGGGGATATTTTTGGTTTAAGGTTTAAAGATTATCTTAGGGCAAAGTTTCATGGGTTCATCCACCCTCCATGGCTCCAGAAAATCTAGAGTACTTAAGAATTTGAAATTCTCTTCTGCACTTTCCCCCTTTTGATCAGGATTCTTCTATGTAATCTTCAATCAAAATGTTTGGTAATGTTAGCTAGACACAATCTAGTTTTTCTGGTCTCATGGCAAAGCAAGCAATTGTTCACAAAGGCAATTAGCCACACATTCCATATCCTCCTCCTCCTCCTGACTCTGTTGCTCCAGGTGAATAGAGACCAGTTGTAGTGCCTTGGTTGGCCACTTGAGAGCTGTTAAGACCTCAGGTACTATGCAACCAACTAGGAGGTAGAACAGAAGCACTAATGCATTATTAGCCCAATTAACTGGGATGTCTCATAAAACCATGACCCTAAACCTCCAAACACAAGCAGTGTCAGCAGCTACTTTTTTGTTGTTGTTGTTGTGGTTGTATATATCTAACACATAACATTTGTCAATTCAACTTTTTACAGGTATACAACTTACTGACAGCAGTTACAATAACTGGCTGTGCAACCATACCCTTCATCAATGTGATTCTTCCATCACCATTAACCCTCCTTACCCCCTTCCTGCCCCTCGTAACCCATAATAAACTTTGGTCTCTATACATTTGCCTTTTCTTGTCTTTTTATATAAGTGAAGTCATACAGTATTTATCCTTTTGTGACTGGCTTATTTCGCTCAGCATAATGTCCTCAAGCTCCATCCATACTGTAGCACGTATCAAGACTTCATTTCTCCTACTGACTGAATAGTAATCTATTGTATGTATGTACCATGTTTTGTTTATGCATTCATCTGTTGATGGACATTTAGGTTGTTTCCACCTTTTGGCTACTGTGAATAGAACTGCAATGAACATCAGTGTATGCCTCTCTTTTTGAGTCTCTGCTTTCAAGTCTTAGGTGCATATACCTAGGAGTGGAATTCGGGTCATATGGTAGTTCTGTTTTTAGTTTTTTTGAGGAACTGCCAGACTGTTTTCCACAATGGCTGTACCACTTTGCATTCCCATCAGCAATGGATAAGGATTCCAATTTCCCCACATCATTGCCAACATGTTATTTTCTGTTGTTGTTTTTGTTTTTTAATCTTAGTCATTCTAGTGGCAGTGAAATGTTATCTTATCGTGGCTTTGACTTTCATCTCTCTGATGGCTAATGATACTGAGCATCTTTTCATGTGTTTGGTGGCCATCTGAACGTCCTCTTTGGTGAAATGTCTATCCAAGCCCTTTGCCCATTTTATGATTGGGTTTTCTTTTTGTTGTTAAGTTGTCAAAGTTTTATGTATATTCTCATTATTAGATTCTTGTTGGATATATGGTTTCCAAAGATACTCTCCCAGTTGGAAGCTTGCCTTATCACTTTTTTGGTAAAGTCTTTTGAAAAACAAATGTTTTTAATTTTTATGGGGTCCATTTATTTATTTTGTCTTCTGCAGTTTGCGCTTTTGTAATTATATTAGTGTGGTGCAATGAATTACTTCTAGCCATCGTGTGTATGACTCACACACAGTGAGTCAGACTATGCAAATGAGGTGTATGGAACCTGTGATGGTTGCGGTTATGTGTCCGCTTGACTAGGCCATGACTCCCAGTATTGTGTGGCTGTCTTCCATTTTGTGATCTAATATAATTATCCTAATTATCCTCCATTTATGTGTTATAAATCCTAACCTCTATATGTTAATGAGGCAGGATTAGTGTGGGGTATATTTTGAGTCACAGCCTTGTTGGAGGGTGTGACTCAAGTCCCACCTTTACTCAAGTTACTCCTTAACCTGGGGTGCACCCTGCATCCAAGATATATACGAGGGTGCGCTGACGGGGCTCTATCTGTATCTGGATCCTGTGTCTGGCTCGTCACTATCTGACCTCCGTTTCTTAGGACTTTAGCGAGCAGCCTGCCATCTGACCTGTCAATTCTGGGATTTGCCAGCTTCCACAGCCTTGTGAGCAGCAGCCTATCATCTGGCCTGCCGATTTGGGTCTGTTGGCCCCTGCGGCCATGTGAGTCAGGAGAATTCTATGCCTGACACATGATTTGGGACTTTCCAGCCTCCACAACTGCGTGAGCCATTTCCTTGATATGGTTCATGAGTTCTGTGAGATGCTGCAGTGAATTACCAAATCCAAAGACAGGAGGGAGAGTACTGAAGGGAGGAGGAGTAGTTGATAGCAGAGATGATGAAGTGGTACAGCAATTTAGAAGAGCTGGTCATCTGGGACATCTTTAACCTCCACCTCATATGAACTAGCTTTGTGCTAATCTTTAATAAAAGAAATTATTCATTTAGTTGGTGTCAGAAGTGGGATTGTTGCAATGGCTCCAGACTCATGGAAGCATGGGACTTTGAAAGAGAAAGAACAAAGCAGCATGGGAAGTGAAACTCTTGATTCTTGGGTGGTTACTTTGGTTGTTGTTATATGTAATGGCTGAAAGGAAAGAAAGAGATGTTATGCTGCAGCTGAGGTGAGAAAAGCCACATCTGCAATAGCTTGGGGGCAAAAGTCAGGCCAGATAAACAAGATGATTGATAGGGGGGCAGGGTCTACTGGTTCCACCCAGCCAGAGGCCCAACGGCATGTGCATATGAATGGGAAGATAGTCAAGGAGTTCATAAAATGAAACTCGAATGTTTTTAAAAAAGGATTATATGTTTATTTTAATGTACTATGAATATTGAATGTTTCTTCTACGTGGTGTTGGAAAACAGACCTAAATGTACGACAGAAGTGACTATCGGGTATTACAGGTGACAGCGTGCAACTCTGCCTTCAGCCAATACCTTAACTGGATCTGCTAAAAGGGGAACTCGGATTTACTCAATGAAACACAGGCTTTTTGTCTCAAGCCAGTAGTCCTGTGCAGAGTAGGGGCTTAGGTAAAAAATCTGAGCCCTATCCAGAATTTGCATTGAAAATCAAGCAGATTCACTCAGGACTTGTGGGAGAGGAGAAGATTTGCATTTGAAGGAAAGACCTGCAGAAAAGAAAAATGACTGTTTTACCTTTTGAATTCCCAGCAAGCAGTTTGCCTTTTGCAACACTGAAGCAGCAAAAGTCAGTGCCCATCAGAAGGAAATCCCTTCCAGGAATGGAAGTTAATGGGAGCCAGAAAGTAGACACCTTGGTCTGCTCGCTCGTGGTGACCACCTGGGTCCACTCAATGAGTGGAAGTGGGGGAAGTGCATCAATGAAGAGATGGGCTGAGTTTGGGGATGTTCCATTGGCACCTGCTGACCTAGCCCACGGGGAATAGGGATGAGAGGGAGAGGAAGGGCTGGCTGGTCAGAAGTAAAAGGAGTTGTGTGTGGACTCCTAAGTTTATGGGTGGAACCCGCTGACCTAGCCCAAGGGGGCTGGGGATGAGAGTGTGAAGGGGCTGTCTGAAGTGCCCAGAGGTGTGTGTGAACTCTCGGGTCTGAGGCTGCTACCCATTGTGACCGAGCTTGGATGGCTAGGGATGAGCTGACCAGAACCTGACTGAATGAAGAAGAAGATGTTTGACACCGTGAGCTGGTGTAGACTGTGGCAATCTGATGGCTTGCTCTGGATTGGACTTTGCTTATGGATACAGATGCTCAAAGTTCCAACCAGAACAGAAGATTCTTCAGATAAAGGAACATACTTGTCTCCTCAGAGTACTGGTTTGATAGGGACAGGCAATTTAAACATTGGCTATCTAAAACAGGGGGAGATAAAAGGCATGAAGTGGCTAGCTTACATGTATTTGTGGGTATGCTTACACTCAAAATGAGGGGGCCAAGAGAGGATCCTCACTGAATAGATTCCTCTTTTCCTGATGGATCTGGGGAAGAGAGGATGGGGAGATGTTGATAAGATCATATGATTCACCTGGGACCATTGCTGTTAACAGGGTTAACTGTGATAGAAAAAACTATAATTGTAGAAGCTGAAAGTGTGAAAGAGTGGACTAAGGGGGAGGCAATGCTGGACTGGAGTGCAGTGGTCAAACCTAAAGTCCCTTAAAGGTTCTGCTATGCTGATACCTCATAAGGCTCACAGCAAGGGAATAATCTTTTCTTAGTTAAATTTTATCAGACAACAGAAACGGTGAAGCCAGGATGACTTACAGAGAACCTGACCAGACCAGATGGACACCTGCTGCAAACCTGGATGGCTGGTACCTGAGTAACCTCATTTTTAGGACTCTTTGCCCTATTGAAGAACTGATTGCTAATGATTGTTTTGGACTGGGAAAACGACTGGGAAGGGGAAGTTATCCTCCAAGCATGAAAGAACCATGGCAAGAAAAGCCAGGGGTGGCCTACGGTACAATGGATCACTTTTGTGTGGTCTTTCTAGCCATGGTCTTACTCCCACCCAAGTGACTGGGTGAGATTATACAAATAAGGTAATTGTGCCTCACCAAAGAGATGATCAGTTTTGCCATTCTGGTGGCTTTAAAATGAGCCACCCCAGAGGCAGAAAGAGAGGATCTCACCACCAGCAAGGAAGAAGAGCTAAGAGCGAAGCACATCCTTTGGAATTGTGATTCCTGTGCTGACACCCTCCTAGATCCAGGAGACAGAGACAGCTGTTAACACTGAAGATGGCAAGCAGCAGCAGGAGCAGCAGCGGAGAAACAGTGGCAGCAGAACCAGGAAACTAGCAGTAGACAGCTCAGTCCACAGAGCAAGAAAGCTGAGTGCAGAAGGCTTGCTGGAAGAGTCAGGTGCCTCTGGGCCAAGGCTTACTAGCGGAGTGGGGGGTGCCTCTGGGCACTTACCAGCAGAGCTAAAAGAGCTTTGTAACACTTGACTGAGCAGGGCAAGCAGGGTAGAGGCTGAAGGCCAGAAAGAGGTGTGCCTACGAGCATGGCTGAGAAGAGACTGTCCTGATGGCAGAACTTTATCCTGAGCATTCCTAAACCTGAACTGTAACTTGTTACTTGCCTAATAAACTCCATAACTGTGAGTATTGTCTGTGAGTTCTGTGTGGCCAGTGCAATGAATTATCACTCAGCAGAGAAGTAGAGAGCATTGTGGGAGGGATGGTTGGCAACAGAATTGGTAAAGAAGGCAGAAAGAGGAGGCATCTCTGACCTCCATCTCATAGGAATCAGCCTTGGGCTGTTGATCTTGATTCTCCTTCCCCTTTGTGAAGTTAGAGGAGGTCAGACCTGCCATCACACCATTGTTAAAATTAGATAATCTACTGTTGAAAGCTAGGTCTGACAGTGCTACCCCTGTTTGTTCTTCTAAGAATTTTATGGCTTCAGTTTGCACATTTAGATCCTTAATCCATTTTGAATATGTTTTCGTGTATGGCATAGATCCTGTTTCATTTTTCTGCACGTGGAAATCCAATTCTCCCAGCATCATTTATTGAAAACACTCTTCTGTCCTCATCGAATAGACTTAGCACCCTTGTCAAAACTCAGTTGACCAGAGAGATCTGTGGGTTTATTTTCTGGACTTTCAATTCTATTCCATTGGTCTATTTATCTATTGTTATAACAATACCAGGCTGTTTTGATTACAAAGCTAGACAGTATGTTTTAAGATCAAGAAGCTTGAGTCCTCCTACTTTGCACATCATTTTGTGTGATAAAAGGCATTATATATATATATATATATATATATATAGTGCTTTAGGTGAGAGTTACAGCTCAAGTTAATCTCTCATACAAAAATGTATACACGTATTGTTACGTGACGTTAGTTGCAATCCCCACAACGTGACAGCACACTACTCCTTTCCACCTCGGGTTTCTTGTGTCCATTCAACCAGCTCCTGTCCCTTCCTGCCTTGTCATCCTGCCTCCGGACAGGAGCTGCCCATTTGGTCTCATGTATCTGCTTGAACTATGAAGCACACTCTTCACGAGTATCATTTTATGTTTTATAGTCCAGTCTACTCTGTCTGAAGAGTGGGCTTCAGGAATGGTTTTAGTTCAGAGTTAATAGAGCATCTGGGGGCTATGGCTTCGGGGGTTCCTCCAGTCTCAGTCAGACCATTAAGTCTGGTCTTTTTTACCAGAATTTGAGTTCTGCACCCCACTTTTCTCCTGCTCTATCAGGGACTCTCTGTTATGTTCCCTGTCTGGGGCAGTCACTGACGGTAGTCAGGCACCATCTAGTTCTTCTGGTCTCAGACTGATGGTTTCTCTGGTCTATGTGGCCCTTTTGTCTCTAAAAGGCATTACATTTATGACACAAAAGATATGAAACCTCAAAAGCTAACGTACCATAGGTATGTGTGTACATACAGGTGTGTGTGTGCATGTATATTCACATATATAATAAACCACAAAAGGGACATAGTTACAGACAGTTCTTAGACATAACCAAACACCTTGCGAGACTGGTTTTCTGGGTTTGAAGATTTAGGACCACAGTTTTGTGGGACAACTCAGTTAACTGGTATAATACAGTTCATAAAGTGTATGTTCTACATCCCAATATGGTGAGCAGTGTCTGGGGTCTTAAAAGTGTGCGAGCAGCCATCTAAGATACAACTATTGGTCTCTACTAGTCCAGAACAAAAGAGGAAAGAAACCAAAGACTCAGAGAAGAAAGCAGTCTACAAGACTAATAATCTACACAAACCATGGCCTCATGTACCATGAAATCAGATGTTGCCCGGCTACCACTACTGACTGTTCTGATCAGGGCTACAATAAATAAATGGATCTTGACATAATAAGAGAAAAATGTGGAACAGAATTCAAATTTTTTACAAGTCCAGACTTAACAGACTGGTTGAGACCAGCAGACTCCCCAAGGCTATGGCCCTAAGATGTTCTTTAAACCTTAAACTGAAATTACCCCTTGAGGCCACCTTTTAGCTTAATAACAGATTGGCTCATTAAATAAAGAATATCACTCGTGAGTAATGAACTCCTTTAAAGAATCATCGACATGAGACCAAATGATCAACAATTACTCTAAAGCAAAGATGAGAAGGTAAGGAGACAGGGAAACTAGAATACTGGAAATGGCACAACAAGAATGGAATGAATGACAATGATGACACATTGTGAAAAATGTAACAAATGTTACTGAATCCTCTGTGCAGAAACTGTTAAATGGGAACCTAATTTGCTGTGTGAACTTTCACCTTAAACACAAAGTATTTTTTAAAAAACGTTAATATACCAAAAAGTATCAATATCATTTGAAATACTGTAAATAATGGAAAACGTGTAGATTTGGGATACACTGGCGTAACAAGTATATCATAATTCTTGCTTCATTAAAAACCTATTGCTGCTGTTTTTTTAAATGAAGAAATAAGAATTGGGTGTTTCTTCATTTGCTCTATTGACAGATTCTTAAACAGAAACCTTCTGAGTGGTAGAAACAGTTACTAACCTCTTCGCCATCATTTAACACAATGGTCCCTGCTCTCTCCACCACTGCAAATACCATCACAGCACAGAGTTCCCGTCTCACAGACATCGTCATATTGGCAAAAGCAGGCAACTGGTGCATAAATTCCAACAGTTGTTCTGAAAAGCAAAAGATACTCGTTGTCAAAGCTATAACTTTTATTTAAAACAAGTATTCAAAAAGAATTATTTAAGGCTCTTTCTTTTTAAATAAATGTCCTATAATTCCACCTACTGAAAAATACAATTATTTTAAGTAGCTTCGATACAAGTTGAATTTCTTGTAGATACACAAAGAATTCTTGTCATTGTACATTTCCTTGCGGAGTCAGAAACAATAGTATATATTTTAATTCAAATTCTAATGACATTGAAGGAATTACTAAACTTCAAACGGAGAATTTCTCCTGAAAATGAGATGTGATCTTATGAAGGCTTATCAAGGGCTGAAATGGGAAAATAGAGCTTTGAGAATTTTCCAGAAAGTCAGTAGGGTCACTCCAAAATTTAATAAATGATGAAGGTATTCCAGAACTTAGAAGCCAAAGAATATTCTCCATGGATCAATCAATTAAAAAATTTTACAATATGTAAGACAAATGTAAAAGAAAACTGAGATACCATTTTTTCCTCTCTCTACTTGGGGAAAAAAAAAGAAAAAAGTCCAATCACTTTTCCTATTGGTGATGCTGTGGAAAAACAGGCACACTCATACACTGCTG
Source organism: Dugong dugon (assembly GCA_030035585.1). Taxonomy (NCBI): domain Eukaryota; kingdom Metazoa; phylum Chordata; class Mammalia; order Sirenia; family Dugongidae; genus Dugong; species Dugong dugon. The sequence goes on along the minus strand of CM057463.1, from coordinate 190,777,692 downwards.
GCGACTTGCAAAATGCTACAACCTTTATGGACAGGAAGTTAGCAACAGCTAACAAAATCACAGGAGCCTGGGTGGCACAAATAGTTTGTGATCAGCTACTAACCTAAAGGTTGGCGGTTAGAACGCCCCCCAGTGGAGGCCTGGGGAACTGCTACCTTAAAGACTATAGCCAAGAAAACCCTATGGAGCAGTTCTACTCTACACATGGGGTTATCACGAGTCAGGGGCCAACTCAACAGCAGCCAACAACAAAATTACAGATGTATTTACTCTTGGATTCAGCAATCATACTTTTAGATGAATGTGGGAAGGTGTGAAAGGAGAAAAAAGAATATACATCATACATACACACACATACTACACATAAAAAGAATGTCTATGTATGTATGTATGTGCATTTGCTTGGATTAAAAAAGTAGGAATAAATCAGAAACTATTAACAATAATTACCTACAGGGGAGGGGGGAAAGGGGTAGAAATGGGATTCCTCTGTATATAATTCCTTTCTATACAATTTGGAGTTCTGACGCACATAAACACATTAACTATCAAAACTACATGGACAAGGTGAATGCTATACAAATACCCTCTGGGTACTCAACTGCACATCCACACATCTAGGCTTTACTAGAACAAACATTGAAAACTCAGAAATAAGTCTGCTTAGAGCCTACATTCTGCGCTCTGCACCATCCTGGGAATGCACGTGGACGCGCGGCCCTTGTCTCAGCTCCACCGCTGACTTCAGTATCATGACCTAAGTATCGGTTCTTTGGGTCCCGATTAAAGAGAAATCTAGTTGTCAAAACCTGTTACAAACCCAACGCCATTGAGTTGATTCCGACTCATAGCGACCCTATAGGACAGAGTATAATTGCCCCATTGGGTTTCCAAGGAGCGGCTGGTGGATTCGAATTGCCGACTTTTTGGTTAGCAGCCGAGCTCTGAACTACTGCACCACCAGGGCTCCTTAGCTGTCATACTTACGTAGAATTTGATCACTTAAGCAGAATACATAGTAGAAAAACAGACACATAATATAGTTTTATATCTGATAAAGCTGGCATTTCAGTTCAATGGGAAAGAATGAATTTATTCAATAAATAGTAGTTGGACTGGTGAACAATTTAGGGTAAAATTAGATGACTGGTTCTTCATATAACAAATTAACTTATATATGGAATAAGACATTTATTTTTAAACAGATAAAAGCTTTGAATTATTAGAGAAAAATCTAGGAGGCTGCTTAAAACTAACAGGCTAACCGCCAATCTAAGAAAAAAACAGGTTTATATCATGAAAAATTATATATAAAATTTTATATAAAGACAAACATATGAGAGGAAAAGCGACAAGGAGGTATTTCCAAAGAAAGGTACAGATGTCCAGTAAACACAGAAATTCATTCATGTAAAGCATATTTTAAAAAATCCAAATAAAACCACAAATAAAAAACCTTGGCTGGTTTGGTTTTTAAAAACTATCAAGAGAGGGTATTGGCTACGAGGCCCCAGGCATTCTCTGCACAACTTGTGGGGTATGAATTAATTTGACTTTTCTGGAGGGCAACCTGCCAATGTAAATCAAAACGTGAAAATTTTGCTTTCCCTAAGGAAAAAGAAAGTAAAGGTACAGGCAAAGGTTTAGCCAGAATGTTGTAAATATTAGCACCATTTATAATAGAAAAGATAAGTAATAATAGGGCATTTATTAAATAAATTTTCTCCCTTCAGTTTTCATAAAAATGATCAAATATTAGCAATTTCACTTACACACACACACACACACACACACACACACAATTTTTTATGCGGGTGGAGGAAGGTGGGTTGGAAAAAAGGCCTTTAAGGAAGGCATCAATCATATAGATGTTCATAGTTCATACAAAAGCGTCTGTTTTAGCGAAGAACTGGAGTATAAGGTGAAATTTAACAAGGATAAGAGCAAAAGAGCTGAAGAGTTCCTATGTTTGGTTTAATTTTGAAGAAGGAAGAATACAAGATCTCTGAAGATCTTGTAGAGACCGAACTACACTCATTAGGCCTTACCTTTGATGTTAATGGTTTATTACTTTTAAAAAAATGTATATCTGATAGCAGCAATCATCCAGAATCACTACTGCTTGCAAGTGAATTTGTATCTGAGGAAATTTCATTTACTAGGGATATTACACTGATAAAAGCCAAAAAAAAAACCCATTGCTATCGAGTTGATTCCAACTTATAGCGACCTATAGGACAGAGTACAACTGCCCCTACAGGGTTTCCAAGGAGTGCCTGGTGGCTTCGAACTGCTAGCCTTTTGGTTAGCAGCCATAGCTCTTAACCACTATGCCACCAGGGTTTCCTATAGTGACAAGTACATGAAAAATAATTCAGACAGTTTTTCATTTATTTGTAGGAATCAGCATAGTTCCTGCTTTCCAGAATTTTTAGGAGAGAAGTCTCTTCAGATATGAAGCTAAAGTCTCAAATTTCCAGGAACGACAGATAGGCCACACATATTTTAGCAATCACCATTTTTTCCATAACTATTTTAAAATGAACAGATTCAAAGAAAGACACAAGTTTACAAAAGAATAACTTCCAAATCAATCTGTTCATAAGAATGTTTAATTAAAACACACACACACACACACACACACACACACAAACTATAAGCAAGGATTCTGGATTAAGATGGAAAATTAAGAGGGAACAATTTCGTTTCTTCTTTGAAACTAAAACAAAGATTTTTTTTTTTTAAGTCACTAAAGACAAAGAGAACAGGAAAATGAAACACAATTTTTGAGACGGTTTATCAGATGAGCATGTTGTATCAGACATTAGGACAGTGAAACCCTAAGCCTTCGGGGGTAAAACTGAGAATCCCTCCAATTTACGCTCTAGAACCCTCAACCACTTATGAAGCAGCAGAACCAGGTGCCTCTGTGAAGGGAGGTGAAAGGGGCAATGGATAAAAATAAAGAGGACGAAGGGGTGGGTATCTGAGAAGAAGTTAAATTCTTTATCCCAGAGGAAATCTAGAGGTTCATTATCTGGAAACAGTTAACGCAAAGCATTTGTTTGTCACAAACTAGGTTAAGAAAGAGGTTATGTGGAAGATAAAGAGGGTTTTATTAGGAAATTTCATTTACAACATTATTTGTAGACTCTGAAAGTTACTGACTGAATAAAACTGACTTTTTCAAATTTGTTTCAACACATGTTACCATTTACACAAAGGAAATTAATAAATTAATGACTTTTTAAAGCCTTATAGTCCTTTTGTTGTTCTTAGCGGCCACTGAGTCAGCCTCCAACCCATGATCACCCCATGCACAATGGGGTCAGACCATTGTGATCCACAGGGTTTTTAATAGCTGATTTTGAGATTTAGATCACCAAGCCTTTCTTCCTAGTCTGTCTTAGTCTGGAAGCTCCATTGAGACCTGGTCAGCATCACAGCAACACACAAACCTCCACTATCAGATGGGTGGTGGCTATGCATAAGGTGCACTGGACAGAAATGAACCTGGGTCTCCCACATGGGAGGTGAGAACTCTATCACTGAACCACCACTGCCCCAGCTAGTTCCAAGACCTACTACATTAGACAGTTTTATGTCTACTATTTTTAATTGGTCTTAGATTCATTTTTCTCATACAAACTCACCAATGTCATCATCTGTCCTGTCAACTGGGTCCTTCTCTAGGCAGTCTCTGACAATGTCCCTGCTCATCAGAGGGTCTGAGGCCCTCTCAATGTCTTCTTCATCGTCATCATCCTCAGAATCCACTGCAGTCTCTGGCAACCCACTCAGGTCCATATCACCAGCCTCACTTTCTGTGGCCTTGAAAACAAACAAAGAAGAAAAAAAATTAACTGTTTTAAGTAAACCAAAGTCCTGGGGTAAAAAATAGATAAGAAATATTAATTTCTGTTACATTTATTATTGTGTAAATAGGTTAGATGTTTTCAACATCCAACAAAATATTTATATACCAGACACTGTAAAAAGAATTTCTTCAACAAAATATGATTCACTTTATCTCCTACTAAATTTCTGGTCAGGATTAATGATTTTATCTCAGTAATTTTTATTTCTTATTTCAGTTGCCGTACGGCATTTGAAACATAGTAGAATAAACAACAAGAAAGTACTTATTTTCACCCCATTTTTCAAAAAGCACTGCTTAAGCTAACCACTATTCTGTCAGTTCATCTTGCTGTGGTGGCTCACGTGTTGCTGTGATGCTGGAAGCTGCGCCACCAGTACCTTAAATATCGGCAGGATCACCCTGGTGGACAGGTTTCAGCGGAGCTTCCATAATAAGACAGACTAGGAAGAAGGCCCTGGGGGGTCTGCTTCTGAAAAATTGGCCAGGGAAAACCTTATATTCATATTCAGTAAAACACTGTCTGATTTAGTGCTGGAAGATGAGCCGCTCAGGTTAGAAGGCACTCAAAATAAAACTGGGGAAGAGCTGCCTCCTCAAAGTAGAATCGGTCTTAATGACACGGATGAAGTAAAGCTTTTGGGACTTCCATTCGCTGATGTGGAATGACTCTAAATGAGAAGAAACAGCTGCAAACATTCATTAATAATCAGAATACGGAATGTATGAATTACAAATCTAGAAAAATTGGGAGTCATCAAAATGAAATGGAATGCATAAAGATCGACATCCTAGGCATTGTTGAGCTGAAATGGACTGGTATTGGCCATTCTGAATCAGACAATCATATGGTCTACTATGCCGAGAATGACAAATACAAGAGGAATGATGTTGCATTCATTGTCAAAAATAATATTTCAAGATCTATCGTGAAGTACAACACTGTCAGTGATAGGATAATATTCATATACCTACAAGAAAGACCACTTAATATGACTATTATTCCAATTTACATACCAACCACTAACGCCAAAGATGAACAAATTAAGGACTTTTACCAACTTCTGCAGTCTGAAATTGATCAAACATGCAGTCAAGATACATTGATAATTACTGGTGATTGGAATGCAAAACTTAAAAAAAAAGAAGGATCAGTAGCTGGAAAACATTGCCTTGGTGATAGAAACTATGCCGGAGAATGCATGACAGAATTTTGCAAGACCAACAACTTACTCATTGCAAATACCTTTTTCAACAACATAAATGGCGGCTACACACATGGACCTTTCCAGACAGAAAACACAGGAGTGAAATTGACTACATCTGTGGAAAGAAATGACTGAGAAGCTCAATATCTTCAGTCAGAACAAGGCCAGAGGCCGACTGCGGAACAGATCATCAATTGCTAGTATGCAAGTTCAAGCTGAAGCTGAAGAAAATTAAAACAAGTCCAAGAGAGCCAAAGTACGACCTTGAGTATCATACCACCTGAATATAGAGACCAACTCAAGAACAGATTTGACGCACTGAACATTAATGACTGAAGACCAGATGAGTTGTGGAATGACATCAAGGACATCATACATGAAGAAAACAAAAAGTCATTACAAAGACAGAAAAGAAAGAAAAAACCAAAATGGATATCAGAAGAGACTCTGAGACTTGCTCTTGTACATAAAGTAGCTAAAATGAAAGGAAGAAATTATGAACTAAAAGAGTTGAAGAGGACACCTTAAAGGGCAGCTCGAGTAGACAAAGAAAAGTATTACGATGAAATGTGCAAAGACCTCGCGTAAGAAAACCAAAAGAAAAGAACATGCTTGCCAATTCTCAAGCTCAAAGAACTGAAGAAAAAATTTAAGTCTTGAGTTGCAATAGTGAAGGATTTATCAGCAAAATATTGAATGACACAGGAAAGCGTCAAAAGAAAATGGAAGGAACACACAGATTCACTGTACCAAAAAGAACTGGTTGATGTTCTACCATTTCAGGAGGTACCATATGATTCACAATCGATGGTACTGAAGGAAGAAGTCCAAGCTGCACTGAAGGCATTGGCGAAAAAACAAGGCTCCAGGAACTGATGGAATACCAATTGAGATGTTTCAACAAACGGATGCAGCACTGGAGATGCTCATTCATCTATGCTAAGAAATTTGGAATATGGCTTCCTGGCCAATCAACTGTAAGAGATCCATATTTGTGCCCATTCCAAAGAAAGGTAATCCAACAGAATGCAGGAATTATCAAACAACATCATTAATATGACTCCCACGTAGTATTTTGCTGAAGATAATTAAAAAATGGTTGGAGTAAGTACATCAACAAGGAACTGCCAGAAATTCAAGCTGGGTTCAGAAAATGACATGAAACCAGGGATATCACTACCGATGTCAGATGGACCTTGGCTGAAAGCACAGAATACTGGAAAGATACTTCCCTGTGTATTACTGACTATGCAAATGCATTTGACTCTGTGGATCCTAACAAAACTATGGATAACATTGTGAAGAATGGGAATTCCAGAACACTTAATTGTGCTCATGGGGAACCTGTACATAGACCAAGAGGCAGTTGTGCCAACAGAACAAGGGGATTCTGCATGGTTTAAAATCAGGAAAAGTATGCATCAGGATTGGATTCTATCACCATACTTATTCAATCTGTATGCTGAGCAAAGAATCCGAGAAGCTAGACTATATGAAGAAGAATGTGGCATCAGGGTTGAAGGAAGACTCACTAACAACCTGCGATATGCAGATGACACTACATCTCTTGCTGAAACTGAAGAGGACTTGAAGCACTTACTGATGAAGATCAGGGACCACAGCCTTCAGTATGGAGTATACCTCAACATAAAGAAAACAAAAATCCTCACAACTGGACCAGTAAGTAACATCATGATAAATGGAGAAAAGACTGAAGTTGTCAAGGACTACATTTTACTTGGATCTATAATCAACACCCATGGAAGCAGCAGTGAAGAAATCAAACGATGTACTGCACTGAGCAGATCTGCTGCAAAAGATGTTTTTTAAGTGTTAAAAAGCAAAGGTGTCACTTTGAGGACTAAGGTGTGCCTGACCCAAGCCATGGTACTTTCAATCACCTCATATGCATGTAAAAACTGGACAATGAACAAGGTAGACCGAAGAGGAATTGATGCATTTGAATTATGGTGCTAGCGAAGAATACTGAATACACATGGACTGCCAGAAGAACAAACAAATGTGTCTTGGAAGAAGTGCAGCCAGGGTGCTCCTTAGAAGTGAGGATGGTGAGACTTCGTCTCATGTACTTTGGACGTGTTATCAGGAGGGACCAGTCCCTGGACAAGGACATCGTGCTTGATAAAATAGGGGGTCAGTGAAAAAGAGGAAGACCCTCAACAAGATGGACTGACACAGTGGCTGCAACAAAGCGTTCACACACAGCAACGATTGTGAGGACGGCACAGGACCTGGCAGTGCTGCGTCCTGTTGTACATAGGGTCGCTAAGAGACAGAACTGACTCGACAGCCCCTAACAACAACAAGAGCTTAAGGGTATTAATTCCAAATAATTCTTTTCTTCAAAAGAGTAGGTGTGAATTTATTTGCACCAAGCAGCCTGAATCATTTCTCCCCTATTGGATGGACTTTATGGAAAATGAACCACAGATCAAAGGTAGCTTGGTAACTATGTAAACAAAAGCACTGAGAATTTGTTTTATGATCCCAATGAACACTCCTGAAATATAAATGGACAAAGAGTTTAGGAGACCCTGTGTTTACAGGGGACAGTCTTTCTTCCATTCATCAACACAGCTGACTGCATCAACAATCATATTTCAAGTTATTAAAATGTACTCTAGTATCTGAACTTTTTCTCAGTCAACAGAATCACAAATTTCAAGGTTGTCTCTTCTGTTGGGCTATTTGAATATGAGAATCGGTTTAAGCCATTTTAGACCATTTCATGATAATCACACCTCAACAATATGTACTTATGTATATTAGTCTTATTCAACATTATGTACCCAGAGTTTACTAACTGCTCAAGCAGAGTAAGAATAAATTCAACTAAATATTAACTATCTCAATCTTGAACATACAAATAAACAGTTTTCCAGATAAAACATTAAACTCTCGAAAATATCTAGTAAGATGTTAATAAAACTATTAACTTTGTGTAGAAACATGGAAAGTTTACCCATTTCAAATAACTCAAACGCCAAAAGATTTTCAAAGGCCTTAGAAACATTTTATTTTTAAGAACAGGTAAAGGTTTAAAAAAATAAAACATAAAAATATAAAATGTTGAATGTGGTAGTAATAATAAGCTAACACTGAGTACTTACAATGTGCCAGGAACTGCTGGAAGTGCTTTGTATTGACTCATTTAGTCTTTAAAACAATCCTGTGTGATCAGTCCATTATTAACTTTTGTAATTCTCCAAACACTGAGCTACAGAGAAATTATTTTGCTAAGGTCATGCTCCTGATAAACTGTGGAATCGAGATTAGAACCCAGGAATTCTGGCTACAGAGCCTTAACCACAACATGCTCTTTTAGCAGATATTTAAATATGAATGTGGCTTACGTAAGGATATATACCTTTTCTGTAATTTAGCTTAAGCCAGCATTTAAAGAATAAATTTTGCTATTTTCTTATCAACAAAGTTTCATCTTTCTAAAGCCTTGGTTTCTATTACAGAACATATGATTTAACCCTACATTTTGGAGTAATACAAGCATGGGTTAATATTTTCTAAAGTCTAACAATCAGTTTTAATCAGATTTTTGGTTCTTTAGGTTTAATTTCCTAAACTAAAATACACTCGTGATAAGAAAAGCCTAAGAGTAGGTTAATAACCGTTGACATAAAACCTAATGTTTCTAAAAGTCCTTTAAACAATGTTCTCAGAATCACTGTTTGGGTGAGACCATTATGAGCAGAGGTGCTCCAAGAAGAAGAGCACTGAACCACAGCTACTGAGGCAGACAGATTGAACTGTGGCAAGTTCTGAAACACAGCATCTCCTAATTTTAATTCAGAATTCATAGAATTATCAGTAGATTCTAGAATGACTGAAGTAGAACTTGATGATGCAGAATACCAAGGCTGTGATCAAAAAAACTAGGTCAACACTGTTATCACCACCTTACATCTGAAGTCTAGAAACGTGACAATTTGCTAATGACTGCTATGATTTTACCCCAGTTTCATCTTACCATTGAAGATTGTTACTCATCATCTTATATTCTCAAATATGCAATCGGTCCTCCATATACTTACCCTTTAACATTGGCCTAGTGCAGAGAAGGGACACTATTGCAGATGGGGGGGAGGGGGAGATATTAAAAACCTTTTATTTAAATAATATATTTATATTAGTAAAGCTTTAAAAAAAGTTTTTTTAATATCTGACATGCTAAAACGTAAAAATATATTTTATATGATCCCAAAGAAATCATTATCATTTAAATGAAGTATATTTAAGTCTAAAAAAGAACAAAAAGACTTCCAAACATTACTTGGATTCAGCTCTCCAAAACCGACCCAGCCCCATCCATGTAACAATCATGGGTTGCTTTTGATTTCAGTTCTATGCGTTCTATTATTTAAGAAACAAACTGTTCAGAAAATAAAATTCACTAAACCAGTAATTTGGAGGATGATTTTCATTTAAAATGCAATCATATGTTCTGTAATCCATTTTATTTTAAAATACTACTGAATTCATTTTAATAATACATTTTGGGGTCCCTGGGTGTGCAAACGGTTAAGCACTAGACTACCAGCCAAAAAGCTGGCGGTTATAACCCACCCAGAGGCGCCTCAGAGGACAGGCCTGGCGATCTGCTTCCAGAAAGTCACAGCCTTGAAACCCTACGGAACAGTTTTGCTCTGCACACACGGGGCCACCATGAGTCAGAACTGACATGACAGCAACTAACAAGAATACACTTTAAATAGAACTCAAGAAACAACTTTTCAGGAATCCACTAATTTCATAATGCATCTGACTCGTGAACAAGATGGCTGGAGACTGAGCAGAGTTAAGTGAATATAAACTGGTCTGCAGGAGAAGGGATTACTATTCTTAAGAAAAATGCCTGAGACCTTCCAGTCACTGAATTTATATTTGCTGGTAAACCAACCAAAAAATCCCACCTCTACCATTCACTATCTGACTTTAGCCAAGTCACTTAACTTCCATGAGCCCAGTTTTATTATATGTAAACTGGAGACATATCTTCTCAGTATTTATAGGACAACTCTCAGGTCATATAAGGGGGAAAAAGCCAGTCCAGGGCTAGATCAAAAGTTCCTTCCTCAAGGGGATATATTTTTTATCTTAGTACTTACACACTTTCTATCTCTCCCTATCCCAGCAATAAGCCTCGCACACAATTTACATTCACAGAATTTGACTTAAAAAAACCAAAACTCTGTTAAACATCAACCCCCTTACATACTGGTAAAGTAAATTTCTCTCAGGCTAACTACACCCACTAAACTTTGGCCAAATGGCTCTGACTATAAATTATTAAAACAGTGGCCCCATGTTGAATGCCTACCACATATCCCGCACTGCATTTCATGCTTTCAATACACAGTAATTAATCTCTACATCAATTCACCAAGTTAGTACCATTACCCCTATTTTCACAGATGAGAAAACACTTGAAGAAATTCAATAAATTATTTAGCGTATAAACAAAAAATGGGAGGAAAAAGAAAAGGAAAGGAAAAAAATGGGTAATTGTCCCAGGATTCGTAATCACATTGACCAAAAAATACTAATTAGCTGGAATTACACAAAGTTTTCTCAATAGACTGTTTTCATAAAGAAAGAAGTTGACATAAAAAAATTAATAAAATGTTTTCCGCTTTGCTAAGTTATACAAGATAAAAAGTTTTAAAATATTAAAAATGTATTATTTGTGTATAAACATAAAGAAAACACTTGCCATTTTCTACCTTTTTTCAAACTACAATACCACCAAGATTAATGTTTGTCTCTGTATCTTTTATTCTCAATAAATACGTCACTTAAATTCTTCATATTAAAAGTTATCCGATTATATTTCATCTCTGGAGGAAGTAGAAAGGCTTGTATTTTTCAGATAGGCAAGTAACTCCTGTACTAAATAAATTTCTTTCCCATGTATAGCCTAACATAGATTTAGTTGCACATTAATATTTAAATAGCAATATTAAAAAAATCAGTATTCTCAGAAAAATGCTGAAAGCTCTTACTTTAATCAAAGACACAAAATACGTTCTAAATACAGCTATTTAAGCCATCCATTTTGCACATAAAAAGGATATCAATAAGTGAAAAAACCGAGGAAATATCAAATGACATAAGGCCTAGTGAAGTGTTAATTTAAACAGAAATTAAGTATTGCATATATTTTACAATTAAGCATTTTAAAATCATTTGCAAAAGAACATTTTAATTATTAAATATCCCACACAAATCATCATAATTAAGGTTGCCTGCTTAATAAGTATCCTTCATGTAAAAAAAAATTTGTGCAGAATTTCAAACATAGATACCCAACCCAAATAGCACGCAAGTCCAAGTCTAATATAAATTTAGGCTAGAAAGTTGAATGCTTTAAGAAACTATTGATGCTAACTTAAGTGAGACGACCAAGTGACCAAGAACTACAAAGTCATACAAATGTGGAAAGTATAAAAATATATTTGGAAATAAATATAACGCCTGTGTTAAGTCTAACATAATTTGTTATCCCTAATTTTACATTATCAATGCTTTTTTCTTTAATAGAGAGTTTATGTACCTACGAGAGGCAGTTTTTAAAACTCCTAATGTAAATTGTTCGGTTGCTTTACAGGCTTTAAAATCCTATCAGGAATCTGTAAGAGGGGCTATCTATAAATATTATTTTACATAAGAAAATTTGTGCTACTTTGACAAGCAAAAGAGTTTCATATTTAAATCTTCATATACTAAGTTACTAACACATTTTAACATCTTATTTAAGATACAGACATTTGCATTCTCTTTTGTAAATAACCTACTCCTGTCCTTTGCATATTTTTATTTTGGGAGCTGAATATTTCTCATTTTACTTTGCCTAAGTGAGTTATATTCTGACCTTAAATCTTTGTTAATTGATCTTTTAATTATTTACTCAAATTTTTGGGTCATTTATTAAACCATTAACAGTTTGTTAACTCTTTAGTTTGTCTGGAATTTATCTTAATTTTGATATAAAGTGAGACTATAAATGATTTTCCTCGCCCCAAAGACCATTTATTGAATAATCTATCACTTTCTTCACTGATTTGCAAGGTTTCCTCTATTACATTATTACACCCTTACACCTGGGTTCCATTTTGCTTGAATTCTGTTCTCCTGATCTGGGTATTTGTGTACAACTATTTCCAGCCCCCATCATCTATCTGTCAGTTTATCATACTGTGGTGGCTTGCGTGTTGCTGTGATACTGGAAGCTATGCCACCAATATTTCAAATATTAGCAAATATCTGGTTTCAGTGGGGCTTCCAGACTAAGACAGAATAGGAAGAAAGCACTGACGATCTACTTCCAAATATCAGCCAATGAAAACTCCATGGATCACAACAGAATGTCATTTGATGTAGTGTTGGAAAATGAGCCCCTTAGGCTGGAAGGCTGCAAAAATGGACTTAAGAATGAAGATGGCCCAGGACCGGGCAACATTTTGTTCTGCTGTACTTGGGTTTGACATGAGTTTGAGCCAACTTGAAGGCAATAAACAACATTTCTGTCCACCTAAGCCACTCACTCTGATAGTCACATCATTTATCCTGGACTTTATCAGGGTTGGAAATGGTATCTCATATCACTAATTTAGGCACTCTTGGTTTTTTTCACCAACAACTTCCTACTCTTTCAGCTTGCTTCCATCTACTCCCATAATAAGCCTTTTTCAACTCAATCAGGATCTCCAGTCTTTGAGGCTCTACTACCTTCTTCTGTATCTACCTCAACCCCGTCTTCACATTCTTTCATTACCAGCTTATATTCCTTAATCAATTATTTCAATTACATTCAATCCACACATTTTTGCTGAATGTCTACAATTTACTGTCACCGTATGAGGCCCTGGAGAGACAGTGAAGACAAGACAGACAAACTCCCTGCTCTCCTGAGTATGTTACTGTAGGGGGTAGACAGAAAAACAAAGTAACAATCATTTCAATTACTGAGTCCAGGGAGGGAAGGAAGTACTAGAAAGGACAGGAACCAAAATGTAAGCACTACTCTACACAAAGTCATTAGGGAATAACACTCTGAATAGACAGGGATACTTGGCAACCAAGGCAGAAGAGCACCCAGCTAAGAGAAGACATTCCAGGCAGAAGGGCTACAAAAGCAAAGCTCTGCAGCTAGAAAGAGCTTGCCACGTCGTTCCATCTGCCTTTGTATTACACTCAGTTCTGGGAGAAGCCAAATCTTTGCTTTCGTTGTACTTCACTATGGAGAAGACTACTGAACGAGGCAGAGGGAATCCAGTGAGCCTTAATTTCTCTGGTCAATTTGCTCTCACACTCTCTGCATCCACTATTTCAAACCTTCTCCTTAGAACTCTCCACTCTCCAATCTGCTCATGCTTAACAAATGAACTCAACTCTCCAGAGAGAAAATAGAAGCCATCAGACAGGAATACCCTTAACTCCCTATTCCAAACCTACCAGAATCTGCCCGTTACAACAGAAAAGGCGTTTGTTCTATTAAGACTAGTCATTCTGCTTTGCTCTCAAATTCCTCTCCTCCCATCCCTCAGCAACATTACTCTTTCCTTTCTCTCTTTTCCATAGCATACAACTTCAACCTTACTGTGTCCACGTCATGAGCATTTATACTCGCTTCAGTGTGACAACTTTCAGTCCTTAACAAAGGTCCCCTTGAGTCAAAATTGTACAAAGATTAAATGGGCTGCCACGGAAGATAGTTACCCATTCTGTGTGTTCAAGAGAAACTAGATGCCTGATGGCAAGGAAAGTAACAGGGGATTCACATACGAGATCAGGAGTTGAACAGGTGCATCTGTCAGATTTCTTCTGACCTTAAGAATTTCTGATTCAAAAATAACTGAAGTGGTCTATTGAGAATGTCTATAAAAATGTTAAGTTTAGTATAGTCAATGACTCAATCCTTAGGATACATTTATAAACTTTTTCTTATGAAGGATATAAAAATCTACAGGATACACGCCTGTCATCGCTTTTGAAATGAACAGCCTTAAAACTCGACTAAATGAATCAAAACGATACACAGGGAGCTGTCTTTCCATCCCTACCTCAAGTAAAGTCAGACGGTAACCTGCAAACTCCACACTGGGGCGCTGACCAACTCTCACCTACACTCTGGAGCCTCAGGTATCTGATGGTAGCTGGGACAGCAGAATTACCATCAAGAATTTACGCATGAGCTTATCCCAAGGTGGTTGTATGTAAGGGTTAATCCCCCTCAGAATATGTCTTCATAAATTATACAACCAGCGTCTTTCATTCCTATCATCAACTGACCTTCTAGGAGCACCATTCAAGTCTGGAGATATTTGAAGAAAGCAGTGATAGTTCCTACAATCTCAAGATGTGTTTCCATTACACATCTTCAAAACGCATGATCATCTCAAAGTTTAGCGGTCAAGGGCTCTGCCATGATATTTCAATTAATGTAAGCTAACGCATCGTAGCTTTTACTTATATTGTTGATTCTTTTGTTAAAATAAAGACTCTTGCAACAAACATTTAAAAAAGTAACTTCTAGAAATAGGCAGTATGTGGGGCTGTGTAAATTGACCCTGGTCCATTGCCTTTTCTCCTCCTCTAATATTTGAAAGGAAACCCTGGTGGCGTAGTGGTTAAATGCTACGGCTACTAACCAAAAGGTCAGCAGTTTGAATCCACCAGGTGCTCCTTGAAAACTCTACGGGGCAGTTCTACTCTGTCCTATAGGGCTGCTATGAGTCGGAATTGACTCAACAGCACTGGGTTTGGTTTTTGTTTAATATTTGAAAACAACCTCAAGAATTAATTATAAGTTAACACTTAATGGCTCAAAGTAGAAATCTGCAATTATTTTAAAGAGCTAAAAAACTGTATTTCTTATTGCAAAATAAGAAGATTCTTAACTAGTCAATAATTTGCCAACAACTCCATCTGTAGTTATAGCTACCTAGCTAGCTATATTAGATAGACAGATAGGCAGACAGACAGACAGACAGGTAACAAAACATTGGGGCTACTTCAAATATGAAATTACTAATCAGGAAGCTCTCTGTAACGCCTTGAGTATAGAAAAGTATTTACCTAATACATTACCTCTTTAAAAGAACATTTATTTTCTGAGAGAGATCTATTAAATTTAGGACTTAATATGTTCTGCTCAGCCAATACTCCGATTGTTTAGCTATTTTTAGTAATTGTTTAAAAATAGAAACTTAGCACTGCCTGAATACACTAATGATCTTGAATAACTTTAATGTTCCTAAAGAGAGGTAACTCTGATGATCATCTTATGTTACCATTCCTAAGGAGCAAAGAACTATATTTTATATAGTTGAGTATAATGTCCTTTTTGTTAGAAACCATCTATTATTAATAGTTTGTATTTGAAGGCCCAGAAAGGGGTCTTTTTCTTGTATTTTAGTGATTTTTCCTAAATTTCCATTTTCTAAGCCAATGAACTTACTCCTTAAAAGTTGAAATTACTTTGTTTGTAAGACATTTTTGGCATCCCATAGATCTAGTTTCTTTCCTATCCAAGAATTTATTTTAAACACAAAACTAAATTTATAGGTAATTTAAAAAGTTACAAGAAAAATAACTCATTGATCAAATTTCAATAGTCCCTCTCTTTTGCCATAGTCAAGACTTTAATTTTTAAAAATTTATCATAAAAGCAGACTCTGAAGTTTTCCTGTTTTTTTAGTCAAGAAAGATTAATAAATCTAGTGTATCGACAATCCAATTAATAAAACATTTAAAGTTAAGAGAAACAATTCCATTGCAACCACTCTACTTAAAGTTCTGAAAACTGGTAAGAACTGAGCAAAGTACAATTAATCAAAAATTCTACTTCCTAAAACAAGCATACCCATGGCTGTCAAGTTGATTCCAACTCATGGAGACCTAGAACATGCTATATGTCTATGTGAGGCATAAATATTAATGTTTTATGTATTTATATGCACATGAAATACACACACATATATTTTACTTTTTAGATTTCATCAGTTTAGAATCATAAAACTCTCTGGAATAAATAAAAACGAAATAAATGACAAGGAAAACATCTTCTTACCTGATAGATATCAGAAAGACTACTGCTTCCAGAATCACTAGTGATACTACATCCTGAATGGCTAGAAGAAACGTGGGTCACCTGTGGGTGGAGACTGTCAGTAAGGTGTAGTTTTGTGAAATCTGCAGGAAGCTATGGAAGGAGCAGGAAAAACTAAGATTACAATTTGAATTAAGTACTCCCAAGAAGACATTTTTAAATTATCATTTAAACTGTATGTCATGCTATTTACCCAAAAATGTTATTAGGAAAGATCCTTCCTTCATTTTTAAAATTCACAAATTACTGGACACTTTCCTATTCATCAAGAATCACAAAACAAAATGTTTAAATATACGGGCATACAATAAACCTTAAATAATATTAAACTAAACGCTTAAAAAATAGGTGGGTTGGTTGATTAACATTTACTTAGGTAAGCATTTAATTTAATGAGCTACAATTTTAAAATTATACATCAATGTATGAATTCATTTACTACTATTTGTTAGCAATCACGAATGCAACTGTGTCAATAAACAGTTTAAACAAGAAAACAGAGTTGAGGTTCTTATATGCCCAAATCATGTTTAAATGTGAGGAAAAAAAAAAAAAGAACATCTTAGAATTGATAAAATGCAGTGGAGAACAGAACGCAGAGAATGCCTTCAAAGAACTTACAATCTGGAAAGGTCTGGGCAGCACTGCCTATGCACACACACACACACACACACACACTACCAATTTTCTCCCTGTTCATAGTCTAAACCCGAAATAAAAAGTCTCTGTTGAAATAAACTGATTCATAGCATCTCTCAAAACTTCTCCCATCTCTCACCTCCCATATTATATATCCGAGAATATTCTCCCATCTCTCACCTCCCGTATTATATATCCGAGACTATTCTCCCATCTCTCACCTCATATTATATATCCGAGAATACTCTCCCATCTCTCACCTCCCGTATTATATATCCGAGAATATTCTCCCATCTCTCACCTCATACTATATATCAGAGAATATTCTCCCATCTCTCAGCTCCCGTATTATATATCCGAGAATATTCTCCCATCTCTCACCTCATATTATATATCCGAGAATATTCTCCCATCTCTCACCTCATACTATATATCCGAGAATATTCTCCCATCTCTCACCTCCCGTATTATATATCAGAGAATATTCTCCCATCTCTCACTTCATATTATATATCAGAGAATATTCTCCCATCTCTCACCTCATACTATATATCCGAGAATATTCTCCCATCTCTCACCTCCTGTATTATATATCATAGAATATTCTCCCATCTCTCACCTCATACTATATATCCGAGAATATTCTCCCATCTCTCACCTCATACTATATATCCGAGAATATTCTCCCATCTCTCACCTCATATTATATATCAGAGAATATTCTCCCATCTCTCACCTCATACTATATATCCAAGAATATTCTCCCATCTCTCACCTCCCATATTATATATCAGAGAATATTCTCCCATCTCTCACCTCCCGTATTATATATCAAAGAATATTCTCCCATCTCTCACCTCATACTATATATCCGAGAATATTCTCCCATCTCTCACCTCTCATATTATATATCAGAGAATATTCTCCCATCTCTCACCTCCCATTATTATATATCAGAGAATACACATTAAGAAAGAAAACATTCATACATTTATTCATTCAAAAAATATTTACTGAGCCCTTTTTTTCTTCATTTGTTAGTGTATAAAGCATTAAGGAAACAGTGTCTTTAATAATCTTACACTCTTAAAAGTTACCGGTGCTTTTTTTGAATTAAAAAAGACACTTATTTGTCCATACTATCAAACTTATTATACTAACAGCTAATACACATTATATCTCAAGATATAATCTAACTGGAATTATTCAACATTGATTACATTCTGTCTTCCTGCCTGAATAAACAAACAAACAAAAAAAAAAAAAACCACCCATTTCCATCAAGTCGATTCCAACTTACAGCAAACCCATATGAATACTGGTCCCCTTTAGCTAGTAAATAATAATAATAATAATAAAGGCTTAATTGTTAAAATAATATTTAAGTAAGAGTTTACTTTAGCAGTATTTCCTTCTCCGCTTTGGCCTTCAAACCTCCCCTTCCTCCCTTCCACAAAAACAAAAAAACAAAAAACAAAAAAAAACCCACAATGCCTCAAGAGGGAGACAATTCAGGTTTATGACAATGATCAGATAATGAGTTTTGAACCTCAAAGTTCCAAACAAATACACAGAATGATTTTATATCCCACAATCATTCAGACCTGACTGTATGAACAGATGATGTCCCATCTTCCCACTACAGGTACGTAAGATTTAGCAATATTTACATACAATCAATTCAGAAAGGTAAATTTTTAACTTCACGGGAGACAATTTATACAACGGAAAGCTTTAAACATGAATTTACGAGGTGGCATACGATCGGATGTCAAATAAATGGACGGAAGCACAAACGCTGAGGGAGACCAGAGAAGTGAGATGCTTACTTAAACGTGGGCTATCAGTGCAACCATGACCTACCTCAGTAAGAGTGGTTTTTTAAAACTGATAATTGAAGATGTTGTGGAATATTATATAAAATTTAGAAGAATCATCATCTCCCCAGAAGCAACAGATAACAGGTAAATAAATATCTCTAAATTGAGAATTTATATATTTTATTCACAATGTAGACTAGTGAAATAATTGAGGAACAATTTGAAGACAGAAGTTTGCAGAGATGTGTTCATGACTGTGCTTTTACACGCAGCTAGGCAGTGGATATTAAAATAAATAATGTGTTCAAAACCAGGATAACTATCCTTCATCTTCCTAGCTACATTTCAACTTAATTCAGTCACTAACCACAGAAGGCAACTGGGAAACATGACTCTATGGCATGGTGATTGTACACGACATCAATCAATACACGTAAGAACAGACTAATAAACAGATTTCTATTGATTACCTTTTACAAACATGACTCAGGTTGCTATGTGCCATATAATACGATTTTTTAAAAAATGACTTAAATAACGTCCAATGACAATATAACTCTCTAATGAATTCTCACTCATTGAACACTATTTATGAAAAGTTTCATAGGACTCTCTTGTCTTCAGCCTCCATCAGCTGGTCATCTTCCCTAAGACTTCACTGTGTGGACAGCACTGCGAGCTGCAAGAGCACCAAGCATAATAGACGAGAGAGACAGAGTCTGCCTTTGTAGACCACAATCTACTCATCCATGCCTACTTAGAGCCACAAACATCATTACCTGACTGGGTTAGGTTCAGAGCCATAGACTGTCTAAGGAGAAAGAAGAAATATTTTTACTTTTAAAAATCCAATTCTATTTAATAAATACTCATTGAGTTCCTATGTCAGATACTTTGCTAGGGGCTGGGAATATTGAGGTGAGTAAGATGTTTCCAGGTCCAGACTTAATTTCAACTACCTCAAAATTCACTGCGATAGGTGTTATGAGTGACAGAAGAATAAATTAAACATAGTTTTCCAAACACAGTTTTTGTCCTTCACCTCCTGTGTGCTTTGAAGAACAGCATGATATCTTAAACTGAAAGTAAATGTATATATTATTTTTTTTTTCTCTTGGACTTAAGTCTTCTTAAACTTGGCATCTGTTCTTACATTCCTTAAAGAGGCATTTAATATATAATTTAGTATGAACTAAATGTCTCTTTAAGAAATGTAAGGACAGATGTCAAGAAAATTTAAGTCCATTAGAAAAAAAATCATAAAAAATATTTTTTCATAAATTGTGATAACACCACTAGTAAATGTTATTAACAGTACGTATCAGTCAAGGTTATAGACTAAAAGAAGCACAGAAAAGCACACAGCTAAGAGGAAAAGTGCTGAAATGCACTGAGTTGCCCAACCACAGCACTCCAATGCGACAGATCTGAACCCATGCTCAGGAGAAATGGAGTCTGCAGGAGACAAACGAACTGTGTGGGGCTGGGAGCCAGAGGTAGACACAGCCACGTTCGCACCAAAGGGCCTTAGGGTGACACAGAGACTCCTCGGGAGAGAGCCATTCACGTCTGAGTAGGATATACAAACAAGGCATACCATGCCAAAGACCTTAAGATTCACTGATTCCAAACTTTTCCAGGTTTGACTAAGTGCCTATTAAATCAACTACTGGTATGCTATTTAATTAAATTACAGATTAAAGTGAGGTTGTGAATTATTGTGTGACTCTAGCCACCACCTGTAATAGAAATTCTGTGCAAAAAATAATGAAAATTTTGTGAAGGTGGGATTATATACAGTAATTATCCAAATATAATCAAATAATAAAAGGGAAGTTAACACATTATGTACATTTTGATCTTAATGTATTTAAATAATACATTTCCCAACAATTCATTAATAATACAATTCAAAAATTTCTGTGACTTAGCTTTTTTCATCATTTAAATGCTTTTATTTTAATGTTTGATTGTATGAATCTTTGACTTCTCAAATTCTTTCTGGAACAAGCAACCTAAAAATATACTGTGAATCACAACTGTAATAAACTACAGTTAGGCAAATAATGAAATCATAGTTTAACTACAATCACTGTTAGATACATAAGAAATAACACATGTAATATTTCAATCAGATGCTTAAATGCATAAAGTAAGCATAAACCTAAAATTGATCATAGTTTCATGAAACCTTGGTATCATTTGTATAACAGCTTGTTTTGTTTTATTCTTTGTGACAGAGATGTTACCAAAATTAGCTTTAAATAAGGAAGTACAAAACTCAAGACTTAAGTCTCATATATACTAGGCATTTGATAGTCACTGATTTATTAATAAATCTGATAGCATTTTCAAATTAGAAGTTCATTAACTATTCTGAACATAAATGCAGTAAGTATGCATGCCTTGAAGTCTACTCTGATACCAATAAGTAAATATTTCATTGAACAGGTGAAATTCCTCAAATTGGTGATAATTTAGTAGAGACTAGGGTGGCTCCCCTCCTAGCCCCTTCCTTCTCTCCCTCAGAATCACGGAATCACTAACAACCCAGCTTCTGCGGCACCAGATTCCCAATCCAACTAGAGTGTCTACGGGAGGGGGGTATGAACTTATGTTTCCAGCAGCTTTTGTAAGAACAAGAGTTTCATGGTCCACAATGCATATTATCATCTTGGGGTCTCTGAGAAACCCATTTCGAAAACAAACTAAACCAAAACCACCCCCATAACCATCAGTAGAAATTTATTTAACTGATACATTCCCAAATTAACCTGACCTTGGAATCCCTTCAAGTAATATCTACAATAGAACACACAGGTTTGGGGTCACTGTTGGACTCTATCCAATTCTCCCAGGCAGCTTATCATAATACTGAAAAACCAAAAACCAAACCCGTCGCCATCCAGTCGATTCTGACTCTTAGCAACACCACAGGACAGAGGAGAACTTCCCCATAGGGTTTCCAAGGCTGTAATCACAAGACTGCCAGGTCTTTCCCCAGCAGAGCTGCTGGTGGGCTCAAACCACCGACTACATTAAATATCACACTTTGTGACTAAAAACTAACTCCATATTAAAATACATCACTAAGAATTTATCCAAACAAACTTGCTTTCCCCACATCATCACTGGAGTTCTGAGTCCTCTTTATGCTCCTCATGCGCTTCAGATCTGCAAGGAGTCAGAGGAGTACGGTACTAGACATGTCTCCCATTTCTCCCGGAGACACAGTCTCAGGCCATACATTCATCATTTATTGAAAAGCCTGTGTTAGGAGGACTGAATGAATTAACTAATGGGCATAAAGTGCTTCGAGCTGTGCCTGGCATGCAGAAATCACTACCCAAGTGTGCCAGCTATTCGTTACCTGTGTGAGCACTGGTCCTTCCAGCTCTACAATGCCTGTATCCGGAATCTAAGACTAGGCATCAGTGGGTTAATGAACTGTTCCCACAGGGGGCTTTTGTGGCCAAGTCATCCAGTTACAGACACTATCCTTCTGCCCCCCCCCCAGAAGTCAAACTGACTGGATGCATTGTTTTAAAAGCAACCCCCACACCCACCCCAGGAATACGTGCAGGCGCGCATATACCATTTTCCTCTTCTCTCCCTCCCCTCCTCTCCCTTCCTTCCATCATCCGCTCTTTCATTCTTTCCTACCACCTCTCTTTTCAAGCCCTACTAGTTCTTATATTTTTGACCAGTTTCCATACACAGTTTGAATCCCAAAACCCAAACCCACTGCCACTGAATCAATTCTGACTCACGGCGGCCCTCTAGGACAGAGTAGAGCTGCCCCATAGGGTTTCCAAGGCTGTGATCTTTACGGAAGCAGACTGCCATATCTTCTCCTGTGGAGCAGCTGGTGGGTTCGAACCACCTACCTTTCAATTAGGTGCCCAAGCGCTTAACCACTGCGCCACCAGAGCTCCTTACAAGCTTGAAAAGGCAGGTAATATTTACTAGCTCCTTTTAAACATCAGTCTACAAGATGGTCAACTTTTATCTGTCTAAAGAAACAGTAAACACTTCACCTGCCTTTCTTTCCAAACGTAACTCTTCAGGTACTGGAGTTAGTTATTGAAGTGTTATAGTACCCTCGCCCTCTCCCCAGGACAGAAAATCCATCCTTGTGTTTTTCAGGTTGGTAACACATAAATGAATCATACACTTCATTTCTAGATCCAAGGTATACACTGGCTACAGCTGGGAAAATTAAAATCTACCTAAAATTTATTACCTACATTTATGAAATGGGGATAATTTGAGCACAAATAGACTCCCAGGACTCCAACTAAAGAAACTGAAACTAGTCAATTGGCTGAGAAAAGGCTGTTAGTTACAACAGCCTTCTCTATTGGATGTTGGAAGAAAACATTTAGTAGAAGTTAACCCTTATCAAGTCCACTTCCAAATGGAAAAGTGGAGTCCTTTATCATGATGAGAAAAGAGAGGAAAGTGAGTGATCTGATTTAGGTACCACGCAGGCCAAAATGTAAGGTTATGTGCCATTTTTCCAAAGAGAAGACAAGAATAAGATCAACGGTACACCCGTTACTAATGTGCCAGGCCCTATTCTGAGCACCTTGCGTATGGCTTATTTAATTCTTACAACAATCTTATGAAATACGTATTAGTAGTCCCATTTTAAATAGGTGGAATCTAAGACACAGAAAACTGAAGTGATCTGCCAAGATTATACACCAAAATGTGGCAGAGATTACGTTTCAGTCCTGGAAGTCTGGCCCCAGAACACACATACTTACCCATTAAACTTTAATGTGTTTATTAACTTGTCAACTTAAAAATCTTATTGATACTTCTGAAGTGATCAAATAGCACCTCACATCAATTTATTAACGATGTTTCTTATACAAATCCAAAATCACACAGAAAATAAAACATTAAAATAATTTTTCACCTCACTTTCATGAAACAATTTATTCAAACTTTTCATCTGCATCTCCAACAATGATTTTGACATCACAAAGCTACTTTCTAAGTCTTCCAATGGTTTTGTTCCTTGTAAATTGTTTGAGATACGTCACTTTTCTGGATCCATGTATGATGCTGTACAACATCAGCAAAGTTGATTTTTCATTTGCCGTGTAAGTTCTACTTCATATGTTCTTTACAACAGAACTATTTACTACCTATTTTTTAGATTAATCTTTAAACTGTTTATGGTAATATCTACTATTTGCAATTCTGAAGTCATATATTCAAGGTATAATTATTAAATCTATGTAAATAAAACTTCTTTAACTCCTTTTTACCAATTCTATCAGGTGACCTTTATAAGCATTTCAAGCTAGCATTGCTTGGGGTCATTTCTGCTTTCTACTCCTTACTGAAGAGTGCTTTTTTAAAAAAAAAAAGCAAAATAATTGAGAGAGAGCTTCGTAATGTAAGAGATTAAGGTGCCTCCTTTTCAGATCGCCAATTTTGGGGGTCTAGCTTCCTGGGTGGCACACACAAGTTAAGTGCTCGACTACTAGCAGAAAGGCTGGTGGTCTGCACCCACCCAGAGGCACCTCGGAACACAGGGCTGGTGATCTGCTTTTGAAAGGTCACAGCCCTGAACCCTCTGTGGAGCAGCTCTACTCTGCACACACGGGGTTGCCATGAGTTGAAGATGACTTGATGACAACAATTTTGGGGGAAATAAAATCTTGTCTTACATTTAACTTCTCCAAAATTTGACTATCTGAAAAAAACACACACACGTATATATGTACACAGAGAGAGAGAGACTGAGAGTTCGTTAGCTGTATATAATTTAAACTAATTATCTTAAAGAACGACACCTGGTACAGTGATAGTAGTTCTACAGTTATCGTCAGAACCACTGAAACTTTGTCATCTAAAAGATAGCTATATTTTTTCAAAATCAAAATCTTTATCTGGGACTTAAGCCAAAACAATCCAAATGTGTTTATACAATTCTGGCAGGAGGGGACAGGAAAGTGGTAACGGGGAACCAGGTTGAGAAGGGGAGAGTGTGTTGACACATTGTGGGGTTGGCAGCCAATGTCACAAAACAATGTGTATTAATTGCTTAATGAGAAACTGATTTGCTCTGTAAACCTTCATCTAAAGTAGAGTAAAAAAAATTGTGATTATGCACAGTCATACTGATAATATTTTAGTTACTAAAACCTGAATTCTCTTTTGCTTTCCAGGCTACAGTGGGATTGGTGTGATGACAGCAGCAATCCCTGGAGAAAGAGGGGAGTGGCTGGTAACAGCAGAAGACAGCTTCTATGACCAGCTAGACAACAACTTTGATGAGCTCCAGAGGGACTGTGTGTAGTTCTCCCAGCAGCGAAAATGCTCAGTGGAATACAGAGTTAGGGAAACGTTTCCTACGGGATCCATGAAGATTATAAGCTGCCTTCTTTTTCAGCAAAAATAAACAGCTGATTTGGGAAGAAAGCCTCACTCACAATTAAAAACGATGACCAACAAGTAATGTTTAATTATTTAAAAGTTATAAAAGCTACTTTACACCCAAATACAAATGTACTTAGGTCTACATACAGTACAAGGGCAGGGATTGGCTAGCTATTCACCAACCAGTCTCTTCCTGGGCACAGAGCTGGACTACACTTCCCAGTCTCCCTTGCACTTGCATATGTGCCAATATAACTGAGCTCTTGCCTTTGGAGTATGTAAACAGAAGAGACGTGTGCCACATCCACACCTCGTGTATAAAAATCTTCCACATGAGACGTCCCGTGGTCTTTCCCCTCCCACCCAGACAGCTTCTGTTGGAAGGCAATGAACACCTTGTGTGAAGGTTGAAGACAACAGAGCCCCAGAATGGAGCTGGCTTGGATCCCCGAATTACTGCTCAGAGGGGCGCTGTCCACCAGTCAACAACAACTGTTTCAGACGTTACTGCTCAGAGGGGCGCTGTCCACCAGTCAACAACACCCATTTCAGATATTATGCAAAAGGGAAACATACTTCTATTGTGTTTGAACCATTATATTTTGTTTGGTACAATAACCGACTTTAACTAATAAAAAGTACTATAATTGTTTTTGTGACCTATTTGTGGAAAATACTTCAAAGTCAAATTCTAAATTTATTATGGAGAAGTAGGTGGGGCTCTGAATATCCTGACCCATCATTTCATTGCAATGCATGCAGTTTGAGAGGAGAAAATAAACTCAACACCGGAGTCCATTCACTTATTCAATTATCCACTCAACATTCATTAGAAACCTGCTTTATGCCAGTATGCCAGGCATTATTCCAGGTTTTCTAAATATCACAGTAAGCAAGGACAAAGTCCATGCTCTCATGGATCTTACAACTAGCAGGTGGGGACAAACAATAAAGGGATAATCAGGAAAACTGTCACATTCAGCAAAGATTAAGAGAGTGTGATGAGACAGACAGTGACTGGATGGCCAGGGATGGTCTAAGCTGTCATATTGAGATCAGAAGAGACAGTGACTGGATGGCCAGGGATGGTCTAAGATGTCATATTGAGATCAGAAGAGACAGTGACTGGATGGCCAGGGATGGTCTAAGATGTCACACTGAGATCAGAAGAGACAGCGACTGGATGGCCAGGGATGGTCTAAGCTGTCATATTGAGATCAGAAGAGACAGCGACTGGATGGCCAGGGATGGTCTAAGCTGTCATATTGAGATCAGAAGAGACAGTGACTGGATGGCCAGGGATGGTCTAAGATGTCACACTGAGATCAGAAGAGACAGCGACTGGATGGCCAGGGATGGTCTAAGCTGTCATATTGAGATCAGAAGAGACAGTGACTGGATGGCCAGGGATGGTCTCTCTAAGATGTCATATTGAGATCAGAAGAGACAGTGACTGGATGGCCAGGGATGGTCTAAGATGTCATACTGAGATCAGAAGAGACAGTGACTGGATGGCCAGGGATGGTCTAAGATGTCACACTGAGATCAGAAGAGACAGCGACTGGATGGCCAGGGATGGTCTAAGATGTCATACTGAGATCAGAAGAGACAGTGACAGAATGGCCAGGGATGGCCTCTCTAAGATGTCATATTGAGATTAGAAGAGACAGTGACTGGATGGCCAGGGATGGTCTTTCTAAGATGTCATACTGAGATCAGAAGAGACAGTGACTGGATGGCCAGGGATGGTCTTTCTAAGATGTCATACTGAGATAAGAGACAGTGACTGGATGGCCAGGGATGGTCTCTCTAAGATGTCATACTGAGATCAGAAAAGACAGTGACTGGATGGCCAGGGATGGTCTAAGATGTCATACTGAGATCAGAAGAGACAGTGACTGGATGGCCAGGGATGGTCTCTCTAAGATGTCATATTGAGATCAGAAGAGACAGTGACTGGATGGCCAGGGATGGTCTAAGATGTCATATTGAGATCAGAAGAGACAGTGACTGGATGGCCAGGGATGGTCTAAGATGTCATACTGAGATCAGAAGAGACAGTGACTGGATGGCCAGGGATGGTCTTTCTAAGATGTCATACTGAGATCAGAAGAGACAGTGACTGGATGGCCAGGGATGGTCTAAGATGTCATAGTAAGATCAGAAGAGACAGTGACTGGATGGCCAGGGATGGTCTAAGATGTCATATTGAGATCAGAAGAGACAGTGACTAGATGGCCAGGGATGGTCTCTCTAAGATGTCATATTGAGATCATAACGTTTTCATTTTTTATACCCTCACTTACTTCCGAAAGGGCGCATTCTAAATCATACCATCTTACACATAATTTACATATATCATACACTTTATATTCATATATATATTTATATATTAATACAGAGTATATACAACATTCTTTATATTTGTTTTTGTATAAAGTTGAACTAAGTCTAGCACATCAATAAGCCAAAGGAATATAATTACTAAATATTTTATGAAGAACTCTTGTGCCATGTATATACACAACTTAAAAATAAACCAACTAAGAATCATAGTATCTCAAACGGTTAAACATGCCCGGCTGCAAACCAAAAGGCTGGAGGTTTGAGTTCACCCAGAGGTGCCTCAGAAGAAAGGCCTGGTGATCTACTTCTGAAAAATCAACCACTGTAAACCTTATGAAGCACAGTTCTACTCTGACACATGTAGAGTTTCCATGCGTTGGAGCTCACACAACAGCAACTGGTACTGGTAGGTAGCATAGTTATGTTATGAACCACACGCAATATAAACATATTCTGAGTTGTTCAGCGCCCTTTAAGTTTGAGAAGCACTAATATGTATTCAAATTTCAAGACTCAAATGTTACATGATGAGAATATAAGGCTTCTCAATAATTATTTGTTGTTTTTGAAAGTACTGCTTCATAGGTTAAAATAGCAAATTAAGTCTAGAAAACACCTACTTTGTCAACTAATTCTGATTACTCATAAAATTCACTGACTAGGATGACTGCTTGAGAATAAATATTTTTATTGAAATTTATGCTACAGTCTTCAAAAACAGGAATTAATGAAACTTTGTTTTACCAGGGGGAAGCTTAGATGTACTCGAAATCCTCAATACTATGGAACCTATGGAGCCCTGATAGCACAGTGATTAAGAGCTCAGGCTGATAACCAAAAGGTCAGCAGTTAGAATCCAACAGCCACTCTGTGGAAATCGTATGGGGCAGTTCTACTCTGTCCTGTAGGGTCACCAGGAGTCGTAATCAACTCGACAGTAATGGGTTTTCTGGTTATGGAGCTGATAGCCTAGTACTGGAAGAATGTAACACAGTGATAAGTAATTTGAAAATTAGTAAGATAGGGTAAGGGGTACAGAGAATGGAAGGTGTTACTGGTAAGGTAACATCTGCGTAATGACTTGAACAGAGAAGGCGTGAACCCTGCAGACAGGCATTGAGGAAACAGGCATTTCACGCACAAAGACATCAAAAACTAAAGCCCATGACAGGGCAGCCTTCGTGTATCTTAGGAGTAGCTAGGAGGTCAGTACAAGCTCCGAAAAGACCAGAGGAGTTTAGGACAGAGAGGTACTGTGGTGAAATCATGTCAGGAAGTGGTGCTAAGGATTTTGGATTTTATTCAGAGATGAGGAGTTAGTGAGAGTTCTGAGCATCCGCAGTGCACACCTCAAGAATTTCAAACACTGTGAACATCAACAAAGGCAGTAATATTGCACAAAATATTTCTCTCAATCTCAAAGGGAAACAATATATAAACTTATACATACAAAATAAAGACAACGGAAAGGTATAAAGAAAATGCTGACAATGACTATAGCTGGAAGATGAGATTAGGGACAATTAAAATTGTTTTTTGCTTATCTGTATTTTCTAAAGCTCTAAATGAATATAGATTATTTTTGTCATAAGATAAAGAAAACTGTAAGAGTAATTCAACATAACTTAATCCGAAAAGGATGTTTATTACAGCCTGTAACAAGGGGTCAGTGACAACCCAATAGCACCACAGCTTATCCTGACGGAGGTACCACAGATAGTAACTAAACTGTGAAGCTGTATCTCTTCTAAATTATCATTTATGGAAACACTAACTTTATACACTTATGAAGTCCCACTCTATCCCATATATACGCACGTATGTGTGCGTGTGTATGTGAGCTCCCACACACACCATAGTAAATTACCATTTATGGAAACACTAACTTTATACACTTATGAAGTCCCACTCTATCCCATATATACGCACATACGTGAGCTCCCACACACACCACAGTAAATTACCACTTATGGAAACACTAACTTTATACACTTATGAAGTCCCACTCTATCCCATACATACGCACATACGTCAGCTCCCACACACACCACAGTGAATTACCACTTATGGAAACACTAACTTTATACACTTATGAAGTCCCACTCTATCCCATACATACGCACATACGTCAGCTCCCACACACACCACAGTGAATTACCACTTATGGAAACACTAACTTTATACACTTATGAAGTCCCACTCTATCCCATACATACGCACATACGTCAGCTCCCACACACACCACAGTAAATTACCACTTATGGAAACACTAACTTTATACACTTATGAAGTCCCACTCTATCCCATATATACGCACATACATGAGCTCCCACACACACCACAGTAAATTACCACTTATGGAAACACTAACTTTATACACTTATGAAGTCCCACTCTATCCCATACATACGCACATACGTGAGCTCCCACACACACCACAGTAAATTACCATTTATGGAAACACTAACTTTATACACTTATGAAGTCCCACTCTATCCCATACATACGCACATACGTGAGCTCCCACACACACCACAGTAAATCACCTTGATTTTAAATGACATCTCAGCTCCTAGCCTCTAACGATTTGTTTCTAAATTTCATTCAAACACGACCCAGGAACTACTTCTCTAGTGAAGAGGATTACAACTTGGCTAGACGACAAACTTTAACTTAAAAAAATAATCATATGTTACCCATTTTAAGTTACTAACAAAAATAGTAGGTATTAATTTTATATAACAAGTGTATCAGTTTTTCCTTCACTTCAATGACAAAGATATTCATTTTATCATTTATTTCCAAGGACTTCAATGATAAGAGATTTAATTTAACATTTACTTTCAGGGGCTTTTTGTATCAACCCTGGCACACCTGGTAATCTCATTGCCCTGTTTCTCTCGAAGGCACTATAAAAGAATTGGCTGAACATTTGAGGAACGTTACACATTGCCCAGGGCCAGCAAGAATATACATACTGCATAAACTATAAGAGGTCTAATAGATTTTTCTTTCTTTCCTCTTCTTTTGTTCAGATTTGGAAAGCTTAGACCTATACAATCAAACGATGAATGAGAATCACTGTGACACCATCAGGACACGTTACCTCTTAGGGGATGCCTTCCTAATAGCCTCACTTGCCAATGCTCCAGCATGTTCCAGGGCTGTCTGTCATCCGCACAGATTTATTTACAGACCCAGTTGAGCAACTCTCTTAGAAAGCACATTCTTCCTAAAATAATACAAACACTTAATATCCTATCCCTCTATGAAGCTTAGTTGACTCAAACTTCAACTCCTTTCTCTGAACTTCTCTGTTAAGAGTATGTGTGTATGCTTATTGATTTATTACCCTAGGTTTAAATCCGGGGAACAGAACAGCATCCAGCAAGATATGCTCAGAGCATCTTACCCCTGGAGCAATGTAACCTGTGGTGTTATCAGCAAGCCCGTGCACATGCGCACTTGCACACCCACCCACACAAAAGTACTAACAACTTTAAAACGTCTTAGATATAAGCAGTTTAACTTCTGTAGCCAAGAAGTTACATAGCCTCAATTCACCTTCAGCAAAAACCAGAATTTATGGAACTAACCGAGCTTCTACTGAATGTAAGAGCATTCTGAGAGGGGATTTACAAACACCCCCCTTCACTCCAATGCTGCCCCACTGCCACTGCCCAGTCCGTCATCTTCCACCTTGGACCAGGGTTCAGAAGGGAACATGGCTGCCCTTTTCATCACTGTTCCCCTAGCTTCAAACACAGTGCCTAAAATACAGTAAATACTTAACAAATAAACAAATGATTGAACTATTAACCCCAGTTTAGGGTCAAGGAAACAGGCTGAGAGAAGCGGAGTATCTTGCCCAAAGCCACACAAGGAGTGTCTGAGCCCAGTGCTCTCTCCCCCACCAACTCTACAGTTAAGCCCTCCACCAGCAATTACAGGGAGAATCACCAGAACCAATTAAAGACAATGACTAGAACGAGAGGGGTGAGATCACATTCAACCTAGGCTACTGGTCACTACAGTTAACCCTTCCACTAGGAATTACAGGGAGAATCACCAGAACTAATTAAAGACGATGACTAGAACGAGAGGGATGAGATCACATTCAACACAGGTTATTGGTCACTACCGTTAAGCAGTAACATTGGTCTACATTTTCGGAAAGCCAGCACAAAAAAGTTAAAGACGAAACTTCTGTATTCACAAAATTTTTGACTTTTTAATCTTATAAAGATTTCAACAAAGAAGCCTAGCACATGAAGAATGTAGGAACTCTACTCAAAATTCGTTCATCTACTTAATTATTCAACAAGAATTAACTAACTCCCTCCAATTAGTCAGGCACTGTCATAGGAAATGGTGATACAGCAATGATGTGAAATTGGCAAAGTCCCTGCTCCCTGGAATTTACACTCCTGGAGGCAGGAGGGGTGTGAGGGGAGAAAGAGGAACTGGCTGTTGCAGAGTCAACACTACTCCTGGTGACCCCATGTGTGTCAGAGTACAGCTGTGCTCCAAAGGGTATTCAACGGCTGTAATCTTTCAAAAGTAGATCACCAGGCCTTTCTTCTGAGGTGTCTCTGAGTGGACTTGAAACTCCAACCTTTCAGTTAGCAGCCAAGTGTGTTAACCATCTGCACCACCCAGGGATCATTTCTGATATCACTAACTACTATAAAGGTAAAACTAAAAGGGCGTAATAAAATGGACAGTGGGTTGGGACGGGGAAGGCTATTTGAGATTGAGCAACCAGGGAAGAGTGCTCTGAGAACATGGACTCCGAGCTGAGAGATGAGTAAATACAAAGGAGCCAGTCACAAAAATCTGGGAAAAGAGCTTTACAGGTAGAATAACAAGGGCAAAGGCCCTAAGATGACAAAAACCTGGGAATGTTCAAGAAGCAGAGAGAAGTTTGAGGTGGCTGGAGGGTAGAGTGGGAATGGTTAGGGAGGGGAGAGTGGTACAAATAGGCTCTGAGCAGTGGGGCTTTCCAAGTGCAATGGAAAGTCATCAGGTTTTTCCAAACAGGCAATTAACAAGATCTGGTTATGTTTTATAAGATCATTATCTCAGGGAGGTGGGAGAGAGGATAGGTTACAAGGGGCTAGAATGGAAGAAGAGAGACAAGTGAGAATGGAGTAAGGTGTGCCACGTGGACTATAGCAAACGAACTTAAAAACAGCCTTTCAAACCCTAACCTGGTGTTACTTGGGCTACACGGTTTGCTCTTGGCTACTAACCTAAAGGTTAGTGGGTAGAACCTACCCACTGGTGCCATGGAAGAAAGCCCTGGTGACCTGCTTTTGTAAAGATTATAGCCAAGAAAACCCAATGGGACAGCTCTACTCTGTAACAAATGGGTTGCCAGGAGTCGGAACTAACTCAACAGCAACTGGTTTTTTTTTTTTTTTGAATTCAACTGTTTAACTTTTTCAAAAGACAAAAATTCTATGTACTAAAGCACATGAAGTTGGGGGAGAAGGCTTGCAGAATCAAAGATAACTTTTAGGTTTTTGGTTTCGGCATCTGAGTAGATGGTGGTGCCATGGACGGAGCGAGGAGGAAGACTGGGAAACCGTAAGAGACTGCTGACTGGTTGGTTGGTTTGGTTTATTTTCTTGGTGGTGGCTGAAGGACCACTCAGGAGTTATATTTTGGTCATGTCAACTCTGAGGTGGCAATTAACATCCACATCGAGTTATCTAGTAGGCAACTAAATACATGGTCTTGAATTTTACTATAATCAACCAATGGGCTATCTGGTTTCTTGGGCAAAACTTCGTAAAACTTTTACCTTCTTATTAAGTGCTTACATATTAAGATATAGAAAAAAAATAAGAAATGATGATCAAGAACATAAAATAGAAGCTCACTTATATTTTAAAGTCAAGTTTAAAGCAAAGTTTGCTAACCATCTAGAATTATGCTCACAGACTCTTATAAAGAACTGAAGTGCAGGTGAGACGTGAACTTCGCTCCATGTTTTATTATGTGAATTACTGCGCCTACGTAAATGACTTGTCATTTAATGCTTTCAAATCTATCAACAGGATTAACAAACCTCCTGAGAGACGAATCCTTCATTTTTACACCTCAATTCACAGAACTCATTTGAATATTAGAATCAAAAGAAACTCAGCAGTAACCAAGACACCAGTAAGAAAACACACTGAGACATAAACATTGAGTTCTGTGTCCTCTTCACCTGAAGGCCATGCACTGGCATCTGTGATTCTCTGATGCTTATAAACTACAATAGTATATCTTCATATATGACTGAACAAGCGTTATGCTAACGCATGCTGTTACAGACTGAATTGTGTCTCCCCAAAATATGTGTCAACTTGGCTAAGCCATGATTTCCAGTATTGCATGGCTGTCCTTCATTTTGTGTTCTAATGTAATTATCTTCCATTTTGTGATGTGGTATAAATCCTAGCAGTTGGAATCCACTCAATGGCAACAGGTATAACTGTGGTTATGATCCCATTTGGGAGTGTGTTGTCTGTTATGTTAATTCGGCAGGATTAGCACGGGATATATCTTGAGTCTTACTAGAGGGTGTGACTCAAGTCTCCACCCTTACCCCAGTCACCATCCTGACCACCCTTATTCAATTCACACCCTTTATCTGACAAAAGATAAAAGGAGAGAGAAGCAAGAAGAGATAGGGGCCTCAATACCACCAAGAAGAAGAGAAGGGAGAAGAGTGTGTCCTTTGGGCCTGGGTTACAGAAAGAAAGATGTAACATGGGAGATGGTGCAAGATGGTGAGAAACAGCGGCAGAGAAACAGCAGCAGCAGAACCGGGAGACCAGCGCGAGAGACCACACAGGAGCCGACACTCTGAACAAGACAGAGCTGAGTGCCTTCAGGCAGGGGGCAGCTTCCTGGTGGAGTGGGGAGCCTCTGTGCACTTATCCATGGAGCTAAAGAGCTTTGTAACACTTGCCTGACTAGGGCAGAGGCCGGACTGAGGGGCCAAGGGCCAGAGAGAGGCCTGCCTGTGGACATAGCTGAGGAGAGGCTATCCTGATCAACATGGACCTTCCCGCAGAGCCAACAGAGAGAGAAAGCCTTCCCCGCAAGCTGGCGCTCTGAATTCAGACTTCTAGCTTC
Organism: Dugong dugon; assembly: GCA_030035585.1. Lineage (NCBI taxonomy): Eukaryota > Metazoa > Chordata > Mammalia > Sirenia > Dugongidae > Dugong > Dugong dugon. The sequence goes on along the minus strand of CM057463.1, from coordinate 190,743,129 downwards.
CTGAACTGTGAGAGAATAAATTTGTTTGTTAAAGCCATCTACTGGTGGTGTTTCTGTTACAGCAGCTCTAGAAAACTAAGTCACATACCAAGTATGGAACACTGGGGACTCAAATATACTCCAATTATGAAAAACTGGAGAATAAGAAATGAAAACTAATGGAGTTGGAAAACAATCCCTACTCAATGCAAACAGAGTAAATTAAAAGAAGACATCTTTAATTTCAACATGAGTAACTGACTTACACGGTCAAAGGAAGAGAAAGGTGACAAATTATACAATCGTCAGGAATTCTATATATTCCAGTTAATGATGGTTCAAACCCATGAGATATTTTGAAGCGAACGAACAAGAACTAAAGATGTAACCATGTTTAATTCAGGTAAAGGAAGAAGGGTGTTTACGGGAACCAATACCTGAGAAGTTCAGTACTACAGATCCACCCACCTCTGTGCAGATGACGGGGCGTGTGTGTGTACACGTCTGTGTGTACGCGCGTGCGCATGCTACTAACTCCTTAAAGTTGTTCCCACCCTGAATCTTCCCTGGGATGGCAGAGTCACTAAGTCCCTAAGCAGAAATTCTTGAAGTGTTCAGGTTTACGATTCCTGAAGGGTATCTCAGAGTTGTGTGTGCAAGAAGCAGCTTATATAAGCTTCTCCTCCAAGTCAGCGCTGATACGGGAATATTACCTGGCCTACAGGAGAGCACGTGTAGTTGATACGGTTAGTACACTGCTGGGTTGCTGTGCCAGAAAAGCCAGGTGTCTTTCTCAGGTAGCTGATCTGGGGAAAGAACAAGTGCTATTCTGGTGGAGGTGCAAAGGGAGGGAAAAGGCAGAGCCATGAAGTCAGACTGAGGAGCTTTTATGCTACTTTTCACTAAAGAAACTTTAACCTGAAGTTAGTCACTTTTCTTAAACTGAAATATAGATGACTTCACCATGAAGCAGTCTAACATCAAATATGTTACACTTAGCATATGAGAATTTCAGTGCTAACACCTCTGTTGGCAACAGATTCTCAGTTTTTATTGCATGCGATTTTCGGGGAGGGGAGGGGAGAATGAACTCATGGCTTAAGAATCTGGCAACTGCTTGAACTCACTGTAAAGAAGCATCACTGAGAAGCTAGGAATCTGAGTCACTTAATATCAGGGTTCAGCTGAATTCTTAAATGGTTATATAACAGCACTAATTTTAAGAACAAGAAAGGATTTTTAAAAAATGCTTTAGGATTTCCTCTTTTTGTTTTCTATATCACAAAAATGTCTTATCTGTTCCTTCCATATACACATTACTCATTTGCTTTTTTCCTGCAGAATGAAAGATCTCCATTATCTACAGATGGATGCCCATTTCTAATCTGATTACCCAAGATTATGTCTTTCTTTGGTGTTAAGTAACTCATCTCTCTATGATAAGGCTTCATGTTTGCAATATAGGGTAAAATATGAGAAATTCCACTGCAATAATTAAAACACAGATAAAATCCCAGTGGGTCTGCACATTATCAAATAACTCAATTAAAAAAATAAAAACCGTGCTTTAAATCCTAGGTGCTTCTCAATTGAGATGTCTGATATCACAAAGACAACACATTTGAATGAATAACAAAAGTTTTCACTCAAGCTTTGACATATGACATCAAGTACATACAACTTTTAAATTTTGGAAAACAAAGAAAAAAAATGTTCGAAAATTAATTTTAAAAACTTCTAAACTTCTGTAAGAATAATTCTCCCAAATTAGCTGTAATAAAATTAGAAAAACAAACACATAAGTTCTATGTTTCATATCAACGGAGGCACTCTGGGAGAACAAGTGACAAACAACTAAGGTTAATTCACTGAAGCCGTAAGAGCTTCTTTCCCCAGAATTACGAAAAGAACCAGATAAAAGATGATATTACCATAATTTCATGTAAACACTGTGTTTAGAGCAACCAGAAAGCAAATAAACACATTCCCTCTTATCTGCTCAGCATTAGATTATCTTTCACAAAGCAAAAGACATTTTTTTTTTCTGACAGATAAAGCAATATGTACAGTTAAGAGTACAGAACCCCCACATCCTGGGCTTTTCAATTGCTATTCTTAAAAGAAAGCAGCATTTATGAGCTCCATAATGACTATTTTAAATCCCCTGAATCATACAGCAATAAAGAAACACTGTATAGCATAATGCATAATGGTATATTTAAACAAGACCCCAAATCTCATGCCTCCATAATCTATATTAAGTTGTGAATGAATAAAGGCATTTCTACCTTGATCATTTCTGTTAGCAAGCCCAGCCTCAGGAAGAAACCGAGTACATACCATGATATAGTCTCTTTCGTTAGAAAAGGCAAGAAGAACAGATTTAAATTAAGACTTGTATAAACGCTGAAAGCATAGAATTTGTATCCACATAATGAACTGATGTATCCTCTAAAGACGTCAGATTGCTGTTCAGCTAAACTATCTAAAAATACCTCCTTGCAAACACACACATGAAATGACTACAGAGACAGGTCTTACTAAGCAGCTCTACTTGCACAAAATCGCTTAATAAGTGGGGGAATTTTTCAAATTGCTTAGGGAAGAAATTAACGGGAATTTTTCATATCCACTGTGATCTTTTATGAGCTATTTTGCAAACTGATAACAATTTCTAAAAAGCAGCTAATAAAAGATCTTAAAGCAACTCGCAATTGTTCTATGATGTCTAACAGAAAACCATGCTCCATGAACTTAAAATTAGATAAAGAAAAATAAATCTCTACATCACTATCAACCTTCTATTTAAAAACCATGAAGAGTAAATTTTCCTAGCTGGAAAAGTGGAATCGAATTTCCTGATGCCCACGGTGGGTCAGATCCTGTCCGTACAGACAAGCTGTGATCTATGCATCGGTAATGACACTTCACAGACCAGGAAAAACAGTTCAGAACATTTATGTAATCTGCATAATGTCACACAGCTACTAGAGAACTAGGATTCCAACCCACGTGGGAAGGACTTCAGAGTATCATAATCTAACACTGATATCTGGCATTCACGTAGGGCTTTACGGTTTGCAAAAAGATTCCAACAGCATCAACTTTTTATATTTTCCTTATTTAAACCTCAAGCTTTTCATCTGTAAAATGGGGAGAATTCCATTTTGCTCCTCGTATTTTTCTGATTAAAGAAAGCAGTATAACTACTATTGTATGCATTAATCATCTTCAAAACAGTGTTGTAAGGTAGACAGATAATTATGATCTCTATTTCAAAGTGAGAAAAGGGAAACTCCAAGAGGTTAAATGACTCTACCAACAGTCACTCAGTTAGTCAACATCAGAACAAGGACTCAAACATACAGCATCTTATTGTTGTACTACACCCCCTCTGCCAAAAAAACAACAACAACAACAACATCCAGTTAGGCTACTTCCTTCGTATTACTACATGGAAAGGTCACAGATGAAAATCAGGAGGTTTTCTTTTAAACATCCCTGTCAGCATGTGTGACGATGACAGGCCATGAGCACTGTTAATAGTAAGTTCTGCTATCCTATGTGAGGTTTCATTATGCTTCCCATTTGCTCTCAGGCTCAGGGTAACACTTCAAAGCCACTCATTAAATTTCTTAGAAACCAAATGAAAGAAGGCGATCTTTTTCTACAGCAGCTCTGGATGCCACTTAAAAGAGAAAACAATATAGAGAAAAGTAATGTATACAAACTGGATAACAAAGCCAGTACTTGATATATGCTCCTTGAAGGATCTGCTCTAATCCTGCCCAACTCCCATGACCTGCCCATCATCTCGCTTACATTCTTCACAGAAAAGAGCCTGAACCTCAGGCCGTTGGCACCACCAAGAAAAGGCTGTTTTTCATGCAGGAATCATATCGTTGGATCTCAAGTGACCCTGCTGTGGTCAGGTTAAAATATATTTCAATATGGCTTTCTAAAAGGCATACTTACATTCCACAGTCCTGAGAATATTCGTCATAGTCAATGGGGGTTAAAGAAATGTCAAAACTGAATAAAGACGGATGTAATTATTATTCATTTATCTGTATTCTAAATGGCTAACAAAATGTTGCTAAGTTTGTCTGGTTGAAAAAAACACCATCACCTGGCTATATGCCAAAATTAGCTTGTTATAAATTACTTATCTAACTGGAAACAAATTAAGAGAGTGATCATATCATCCAAACAATGAATCGAAAAAGGATTCTTTATTAAAGTCTAAAAACAGGTTAATTTGAAAGACTTCTGGAGAACCATACAGATGGAAATCTCAGAGTAAGTGTAGTGTGCTTCTCCTAAAAGGTTAAACTAACAAGAAAATATTTCCATATAAACAAAGAGTAATTCTTCTAAATAGAACTGCATTCCTGAAGTTATGGACAAGCTTGAAGGGGAAAGTTACTGCAGGTTTTACACAGGGATGGTAGTAGCTACTTTGTCACACCTAGGAAATCCCTTTGAACCCTGCACTAAAGAAAATCAACTCTGAATTGTAGGTGGAGGAGTAACCTGTTCTCAAACTTTCTGATGAGAATTACAATCCACAGGACACAGAGAAAACCAAAACAATCATCAACCTTCGAAATAATGCACTAGGAGCAATGTTTCCAGGTACATCACCAGCTTCCAAAAACAGATATGCGCGAGCACGTGTCCGTGTACGTACGGAAAAGACTGTCACTGGCTCAACCACGTATCAGCTGGGTGGCTTTGGGAAAGTTACTTCATCTCCCTATGCCTTGTTTCTGTTACCTATAGAAAGGGGGCTGCATACTTACCGCAGACTTCTGCTGTGGTGATTAAATGAGAACGCATGAAAAGAGCTTAGAACAGTGCCCAGAACACAGGAACCCCTCAATTTTAGCCAATGACATTACTACCATGAAGACGATTCTTTTCTACTGTAAGGATGAATCACTAAACAGACGGCTGCCTGCTGTTTTCAGCCTGGAACTGTAGGGGAGAAAGGCCAATCAACTTAAGGACAGTTTACCTAAGCCAGGGGAAAACCTATCGCACTGTCTCTGACCGACTGGCGTGACAGATTTAATTTTCCTTATCCCCTGGATAATGGAGGATAAACAATATCTACAAAAGCATACAAACTATACTTACTAGTGGTCATCAATTACTCTAAGCACTTTACAGGCTTTACCTCATTTAATCTCCACACAATCCTATTATCTCCATTTTACAAATGTGCAGGAAGCTAAACAACTTCACCTGGATCACACACAGAGCGAGTGGAGAATCCAGAATACACATCCAGGGACGCTGGCTCAGGAAACCTCTCCCACCCGCCACTACAGCTCTTCCACATCCCTCTGTTCACGAACTTCCTTCAGAAAGGTCACAGCTGGTCAGCTTCCAGTTTTCAGGATCACATGAACAAGCTATTTCCTAAATTGGGTTATTTAGGTTACTAGAAGTAGTTTCACTTTTCTAAGTGAGGTTCCCTCTCCCATCTAATGCTAAGCTTTTAGAGCCCCCGTGGAGTCCTAGGTAGTTATTTTGATATATTGCAGTATGGCGGAGGTCCCTTTGAAGTAGGAACAATAGCATCACATGAATTACAAGAGCACAGTATTTAAACTAATATGGGAGCAGGTCATCTTCAACCCCTCCTGGAAAACTCTGATGTGCTGTTCCACACCTCCAAAATCCATCTGCCTGAAACACCCTTTACCCCATGTCTACCCAGATCCACCTGGTGGGCCTGTGCACCCTGCACATTCTTCTATCAGCCCCCATTCACAATACTCTAGTGCACACGTCAGCAAGTCTCTCGATGGAGACCAAGTCTTGTTCATATCCAAATAACCAAGACCAAACACAGAGCATGGTTTCCTTGAACTTGTGAATCTGTGGTAAGGTAACTGGGAAGACTAATAATATATCTGATTCCACAAGTATCTCCACACTACTATTACTGTGGTTATAGAAATGTCACTATATTGTACACAATTATATTAACGGCTAGTAACATTTCACTGATTCAAAGGTGCACTTTTTTTTTTTTTTTTTTAACATCACTGAAATTAGAATCCATCTTACAATCAATGAAAAGAAAATACTGAGTCAATGAAAAAGTAGCATTTTTCTTACTTAGGGGTACTGTAAGTAAGGTGAATCTATCAATACTGTCTTAGACTCAGTAAAAAATGACATTTTCATTAAAATATAATAAATTTTTAAAGGAAAATAACCCCAGGGAATTCTTGATCTTCCCTATCTGCTCACATAATAACATAGTTATAATAGAGGTATGATCCAGTCACCCATACCCAGATCAGCAGAGATGGCTGACTACTAGTAAACCTAACTGAAGACCTCAAACGAAGCCTACACCTCAGGAACCAGAGCCATGAGCATTATAATCTCAGGGGTGCCCTGGCCACACCACACATTTTATTTCATCATATTCTACTGTCAATAGTTTGTTAATTATTACATGTGTCCAAAGGATGACGCCAAAACTCCTTGATCTGGGCATTCAAATTCTCTACAATCCGACTCCCAGTCCATTTTCTCCTACTGCCCCTCCATCTCAGCCAAACTGATCTGCTCATTGCTCCTTGACAGCACGTGAACATTATCGATTCAATTCTTTAGCTCATTCCTTCTGCCTTGAAAAAAATTCCATGCGTTTCCTTTTCTCTTCATATCTTCCTTATGCCCTACCCTAATTTGTTCCACAGCTCAAGTCATATTTCCTTCTTTGTGGACTAGTCAAATTGCAGGTGATACTCCTGCCTGTGCATGCCTATGTACCTTTTGTCCACACTACTCACCTATCATTATTAAAAGTACACGTACTCCAACCAGATGCAAAATTTTCAAACCTTATTTTTAAACCTCTTTTACAGAACTCTAGAGATACACCACAAGAAAACACTCAAGATATGCTGTTTCATTAATTTTCTCATTTCAAAAGGCAAAGCAGAACATATAACTTCAAAACAAACAGAATGAAACTTCTCAGATGAGAAAAGAACTACAGTAATGTAAATAACGTTTTATAAATTTGTGTGTATCCCCAAGTGTGGTTTACTCTGTACAATATGAGAAGGTTGCTGTGCTAGTTAATGGGTGTTCTTATCCTCCATACAGCTTTTAAACTATGCGTTTTAATATCAATATAGAGTTGGTTCTTTTCTGATTAACCACACATTTAATAAGTATAGAAAAATGTTAATTTTTGACATTTTTATCAGCTAACACTAAGACACTTCCATTAAGTGAGGACTATATAATCTTCTTTTGTTGAAATACAAAGCTTAAGTTAGCCTTTTTCTAAGAAAAAAGTGAAACATTTAAGTTATTCATTATTTTTTTCTAGAGCAAATTAACTTTTCATTTAATATCATGACTGTCAACTTTTGTGAGGTTTGTTCTTCAACAAACATATTTTAATTGTTGCTTATATCTGGCTGTTAATTTTTTTCAGGAGGGGCTGTAAGAAAACAGGATAATGAAGCATAAAGAAATCTGGTACTAGGCCCAACTAAAATGATTACATTAAAAGATTACAGTGATACGAGACTCATGATATACTAGGAAAGGGAGAAGGGAAGGAATATTGCCACACATGTTCATATTTCCTATAGTTAAGCAATTTGAAATTTCACTTCTTTTTCTTTTGACACATTAATATTGGCTTCTTATATCTTTAAAATTTTACATAAACCTAGTACAATGGTATGACTACAGTAAGTTTTATTAAAACCACGGGGTGGAATTCTAACATTAACTGAAGAAGTCTTTAAGTAAATAACTTTCCACTCTAAATTTAATATATATGTGAGTTAACATAGATGGCAAACTTTAAAACTATCGAGTACACAGAGCAGCTTATGACAGAAGCTCCACAATAAGAACAATGTGCCTCTTAGATAATTTATTCTTAAATATATCTTTTACACATATTTTGAATACTAAAAAAAAAACTGGAATATCTTTACAATATAAAAACATTAAGTGCATAACAAGAAGACTTGTACTAAAACATTAGTAATTGTTTTATCTTGGTAGTGAAATTATTTTTTTTCTTCATCTGTTTACCCTTTTTTCGATGAACACATAGCTAGTATTTTTCAAATTTAAATTATGCACAAGACTAATAACACAGATAAACCACAGACCAAAACGGCACCCAAACAGTCATACCAAAAAAGACCAACCAAACCAAACCCACTGCCGTCAAGTCAATTCTGACTCATAGCAACCCTACAGGACAGAGTATAACCACCCCATAGAGTTTTCAAGGAGCACCCGGTGGATTCAAACTGACAAACTCTGGTTAGCAGCTGCAGCTCTTAACCACTATGCCACCACTGTTTCCATCAAATAGCCATACTGCAGACCAAAGCAAGCAGTAAAAATTAGTTTAGCTATTCAAAGGGTTATCTCTGTTTCAATAAAATCATTTTTTAATTGTTTAGCTAGGTAGATGTTATCCGTAAAGTAGTACAACTTTGACATTTGATCATTTACACACAAGGAACTAGTTTCAACAAGAAATAGGAAGGTTTATGTATCTGTTTTATAAAATACACTCAAATATTTATAGCTATTTAAAATTAACAAAAGTGTACTTTAAAAAAATAAGATTAATTACCCATAAAGAACAACCTAATTCCATCCATCACAACCTCAATCACTGGAAACCTGGGGTGTAAACTGTGCTCATTACTCAACTTCTGCCAATGCCCCTCCGCCTGCCCAGCTTGTGACTGTACAGTCCTTCTAAATCCTTACTGTCATGGACTCTAAACAACCTTCCTTCTCATCACTATTCTTAAAGATACTATAAACTCCTCAGCCTCGAAGAACCTAGAAAACCAGTATTCCATGACACTCCCATTTAACTCTGAATACTTCCTGATTACTGAGAAAAATCAAGAGTGCTTTCATTTACTAAAATACTTTAAAGAGTAACAATGTCTGGTTCTACCCATTATTTTTTTCTAGAACAGAGGTATCAAAAGATTACAATCCCACAGGTACTTTTAAGAGTCATGTTTGAGTGTCTTTCTTTACTATAAAAGGTTAGGTTCTGGTACTTTTAGTAACATTAATGCAATGGTGACCTATTGACAATACCCCATAATAAGGCACCCCTACTGTAATTTCTATGTTTAAGATCTGATACAGATCAGTAATAAAATAAAAATATTAATCACAAGAGATAAGCAAATACGTTCCTGAAAATTAACCTTTATCAATAAAATAAATGAAGCAGAATTTTGAATTCTGCCTTATTCTACATACCTAAATTATAAATGAGATGATAGACTAATTTTATTTATACAGATACACACATACACACAAAATAAGTAGTTATTTCATGTATCTGTATAAACAAAATTAGTCTATCATCTCATTTATAAGGAGCCCTGGTAGCACTGTGGTTAAGCGCTCAACTGCTAACCGAAAGATTGGTGGTTCGATCCCACCAGCTGCTCCATGGGAAAAGATGTGGCAGTCATCTTCTATAAAGATTACAGCCTTGGAAACCCTATGGGGCAGTGTGACTCCACCTTATAGGGTCCCTATGAACGGGAATCACCTAGAGGGCTCAAAACAACATATAGAGAAGGGTGAAGGAGGGCATGTTTCATTTTATAACCAAACCAAGTCACCAAGCCAATATTAATAAACCAATAATGTATTTCTCTGGAGTTCACCTAAACAAGAGTTTGTACCTTAATAACTGTAAAGGAATTTTTGAGACTATCACTGTACCATCAATAAATGTAATACTAATCCATGCCTAAGATGTCTCTGAAACCACCTTTAGAACGAACATGTACTGCAAGTTGTAAAAGAGGATCTGGTGTACTTATGTGGAATGAAGAGATTTGGAGCATGTAGGAAATACTTCATACTGTAACTTAAAGTACAAAAGAAACATAGATTAATGGGTGACTGACGACATATTATCATAGACAGTGCAACTAAATAAGGGAGGGGGAGAGAGGGCGGGCAGAGGAGTGGAGGGGCGGGGAGATGGGTAACTGCATAAAAGGCCTGTGCTAGGGAGCTCGATTCACAGCAGAAATGGTAGAAATTGATAACTGACTAGTTCAACGAGGCAAGGATGTTCCTGTACCAACAGGGAAGGTCATGGCAGGACCAACCTGGAAAGAGGGCTGCCTGTCCAGTGCAATACGTGCAGGGAAATGTCGCTTTGTGACCGTGCTCCGGAATCGCAAACGTGCATTTATGTTCTCTGACATGTTTCTATACTGACTTGTTAAATCTAAGTTCCAAGACAACGGGCATTACGTCTATTCAGCTCGTTCTGTGTGATGCCCATGACAGTACTAACAGCACTGGCATTTTAATACTATAAAAGAAAATAATCACAAGCATGTGTCATGCCTCCAAACGTAGAGACTACTTCTTTATTTTCTTCTTAATGAAGAAGAAAAACCGGAGGTCAGAGACAGCAAAGACCTTAGAACGAGAAAGTTAATAGAGACCTTGAGGACACATTTACAAAATTTCATTTAAATCTACACGTACACATTCATGTGTTATTTACACATGTTGTTGTTGTTAGTTGCCATCAAGTTGATTCTGGCTCATGGCGACTCCACGTGACCCCATGTGTACAGAGTACAACTGTTTTATAGTGTTTTCAAGGCCGTGACCTTTTGGAAGCAGATCATCAGGCCTGTCTTCCAAGGCGCCTCTGGATGGGTCCGAACTGCTAACCTTTCGGCTAGTAGTCAAATGCTTAACCATTTATGCCACCAAGAGACTCCACATAAATATAGTTAAGTAAGTATATGCGTATCTGTATAAATATATCCAGACTTTTTTTTTTAATCTTAAGGAAAACTAAACCATAATCCAAATAAAATGTACAAGAGTAATAAGATGGTTATTGACTCTAACTAGGAGAGGTTACCAAGGTTTTCAGAAGACTGTTACAGACATAGTAGTCACGTTAAGGCCTCTTCCCCAGGCCACAAGGTGTAAACAGTAAAAAATCCTTCATGAGGAATTTAAATGCACTAAAAAATGATTGTGTACATGATTATTGCTAAGCAGAGAAATCGGAAGAAAACAGAGGCATCACCTCTGGAAGGATTCTTAACAGATTACATGAATACGATATTTAAAAGTGTGGTCAGGTCTAAAGTCAAGGAAATGGACTAAAGAATTTTCAGGTCATGCTTCAGGGACAATTATACCTATAATATCATACTTACAGAACATATATCTTGGCGCAAATTAAATATTATTTCAAACAATTATATCTATATCTTTGCATACCTACAGGGTCACCAGGAGTCGGAACTGACTCAACAGCAAAAGGTTTTTTTTTTTTAATATATTATGTATATATATATATGTTTATATATTATGTATATACATATATACACACATATATATAAGCCAAACTCGTTGCCGTCGAGTTGATTCCAACTCATAGCGACCCTACAGAACAGAGTAGAACTGCCCCATAGAGTTTCCAAGGAGCGGCTGGTGAATTCAAATTGCCAACCTTTTGGTTAGCAGCTGTAGCACTTAACCACTACACCACCAGGGTTTCCATATCATATACAGGTATGCAAAAATACACCTACAGTATTATATTTACAATTATACCTATAGTATCGTATTTACAGAACATCTATTTTGGTCCAAATTAAATACCAATATTTCAAACATACAAAATAAGATATTTAAAATGAGGAAGAAAGAAATTATGATTAGTGTTTAAAGGGGTGATTAGGTTAAAGGAGAAGATATAACTGAGCCTCTGATGCTGCCTATTGAGCATTCGCTCTTTTTTTCTAAGTTTATTGTTCTCTTTTTCACTAATCCTGACTGATTTTATTTTCAGGTAGTCTATTTTTAAATGAATCATTGCCAAACAATATCTAAAAGAAAGGATCTGAAGTATGCTTCTTTTGACCAAAAGCAGAGATCTTACTTTAATATGTCCTATGATCAGGTAAAGCTTTTTTTTTATATCTTACATATACATAAGCAGCATACGCGATGCATTGCCAAGTTTCTAAGTACATTTCTTCACTTCTAAGGGGGGTTAAAAGATCTACTATGTGTTGCCAGGGTTTCTTGGCCCAAACCCAAGGCAAGATGATCTTCTCCTTGAAGAAAACAATGGGATATGAAGTTTATTCTCAGGCCTCTCCGTTAGCAAGCACGGTGGAAAACGTCCCCAAGAGAAGTCTTTTTCATCTCAGGAAATATATCGGTCATAACAGACAAAAAGATTAGATAAAGAAAAGGTAGAGCCTTAACCCAAGTCAGGCATAACCTAACATCTATAATTAATCTTGGTGCTATTTTCTACACAGCGAACGAAATGAATCAATCAAATTACATTAAAGAGACACTCTACCCAATCTTTACAGATGAGATCAAATTGTCATGGTAGGATAAAAGCAGTTTTAAAAAACCGAGTTTTCTGAAATCTAGTTAAAAGATAAAAGGGGAGGATGTTCCTTCCCTATATTCTTAACAGACGACAGATAAACAGTGTTGAATTCCAACCATATCCTTAACTCATAGTACAAAGAAAGGGAAGAATTCATTCAAAATATAATCTCTTATCTACTGTAATGACTAAACCAATTTAGAAGCACCATTTAGAAGAATAAAATTGTTTGTTCAAGTGCCAATAAATTAATGAATTCAGAGAACCAAACCAGTATCAGCTGTCATCTAGTCAATTATGGCTCATGGCAACCCCATGTGTTTCAAGTAGAACTGTGCTCCACAGGGTCTGCAATGGCTGTGACCTTTCAGAAGTAGACTGCCAGACTTTTCTTCCAAGGCACCTCTGGGTGGATTCAAGCTGCCAACCTTCTGGTTAGTAGCCAAGCACTTAACTGTTTGTGCCACCCAAGGAGGCCCAAGTTCAGAGAAAGGAGAGATGAATAGGAGAAGCCTAGGAGCAAGTGAAGTCAACTGAAGAACACTGCAAGCTAAGAAATGGGAAGAAGTGTTTGTGATTGAACCAGCCTGTCCTTTAAAAACGGGGGTGGGGGGGTGGGGGGGCGGAAGCCTAAGGGAAAGAATGTAGATCACAGAGGGTCTTATGTGACCAACAGAAATTTAGACTTAATATGGTTAAGTTATAGTGCATCTTTTTTGGTGAACAGACTCATGAGATGATGAAATTGATATTTATGGATCAAGAGTCATGTCTAGTATGGACTTGACAAGTGATCATGAATTGAAGGTGGGCTCCACGATACATGCAGACTTCACTAGGGTATAAACAGGGGAGACAACACAGCAAGATTCAATGATTTTAATGGAGCGGAAATGACAGGGATTACAGAGAGAACAGGAGAGGAAGTTAAGGCATCAGTTTATGTCTAAAGAATTAATTGTACAGGGCTGCATAAACCAGAGACTTTATCAGCCTGAGACCAGAAGAAATGGATGGTGCCTGTCTACCCCAATGACAGCCCTGACAGGAAACACAACAGAGAGTCCCTGACGGAGCAGGAGAAAAGTGGGGTGCAGAACTAAAATTCTAGTAAAAAGACCAGACTTAATGGTCTGACGAGACTGGAGGAACTCCAAAAAGCACGGCCCCTGGACTCTCTGTCAACCCAGCACTAAAACCACTCCCGAGGCCAAGTCTTCAGACAAAGATTAGACTGGACTATGGGATATAAAATGATATTCATGAAGAGTGTGCTTCTTAGCTCAAGCAGACACATGAGACTAAATGGGCAGTTCCTGTCCAGAGGTAAGATGAGAAGGCAGAGAGTATCAAGAGCTGGTTGAATGGACATGGGAAATCTGGGGTGGAAAGGAAGAGTGTGATGTCACAGTACAGGGAGAGCAACTAGGGTCACAAAGCAATGTCTGTATAAATTTTTGTATGAGAGACCAACTTGAATTGTAAACCTTCACTTAAAGCACAGCAATTAAAAAAAAAAAAAAAGAATTAATTGTATGTAATAGGGCCAAATACAGAAAAGTAGAGGAAGAAAATTGGAGCTAAATTACATCTATACCTGATCGTCCCAACTCAAGATAATTCCACAGAGAACAGATGCATTACCGACTGAGCTAAGCAACCGAATGTTTTATAAAATAATTTTGATCACAATATTGTTATTTTATATTAAATGTAGGTAGAAGGTCACATATGGCAAGAAACAAAGAGTAGCAGGAAAAAAACAAACAATTTTTTTCAATTCATGTACTCCACTAGCCAATGTCAGCTCTCACACTGATACAGTCTATACACCTCATTTAGACTAAACTGACAACTTAAGAGGAAGTAGTATAGATTTGTGGTTATGAAATCATGAAAACCTGGGTCCCAGTAATGGCTCAATGATTTACTAGCAATATGTTCCAGGAAAACAAAACTTTCTCATCTTGCTAAGCCTCAATTTCCTCATTTCTAAAATGATGATAACACAACTTGATTTCCAGGGTTTTGTAAGAATTAACTCAGATAACATGTAACACAGCAACTAGCACATGGTCAACAAATTACAACTGCTGCTATCTATAACTTACATTTACCTAAGGTGTTTTCTTATGTACACTACCTTTTCTAAAAGAATTTAATCATGACTTGGGGCGTCATTTATGACAGGGACAGCATTACTACAACAATAATTATATAAAAATGTACAACTGGAAAACCAATTATCACTTTGAGAATACTGAACTACTTCAAAGTGATTTATTTTAAAAATTTACACAGTTTTTAACGTCACATAGCACTGCAAAATTTCCAAGGGCATACTTAAGAAACACAATTCCCATTAAATAATCTGAGGTGGGTAGAAGGGAAAGAGGAAATGTTCCATGGTAAAAAACAAAACAGACGGTAAACAGAATAAAGAAACCTTTAATGCTATTCCCCACCATTCATCTGTCCATTTGTTATAGAAAGAAGAACCTGGCAATCCACTTCTAAAAACATAAAGTGAAAACCTTATGAATAGCAGTGGAACACTGTCAAATGTAGTTAGTGCCGGAAGAGGAGCTCCTCAGGTTGGAAGGTACTCAAATATGACTGGGAAGAGCTACCTCCTCAAAGTAGAGTCGACCTTAATGACGCAGATGGAGTAAAGCTTCTGGGACCTTCACTGCTGATACGGCACGACTCAAAATAAGAAGAAACAGCTGCAAACATCCATGAATAATCAGAAGGTGGGATGTATGAAGTATGAATCTAGAATAATTGGAAGTCATCAAAAATGAAATGGAATGCATAAAGATCGATATTCTAGGCATCAGTGAACTGGAATGGGCTGGTATAGGCCATTCTGAATAGGACAATCATATGTTCGGAATGCAAACTGAAGAGGAATGGAGTCCCATTCATCTTCAAAAAGAATACTTCAAGATCGAACCTGAAGTACAACGCTGTCAATGACAGAATAATATCCATACGTCTACAAGGAAGACCAGGTAACATGGCTATTACCAAAATTTACGCACCAACCACTAATGCCAAAGATGAAGTAACAAGATTTGTACCCACTTCTGCAGTCTGAAGCTGATCAAACATGTAATCAGTACGCACCGATAACTGCTGGTGACTAGAACGCGGAAGTTGGAAACAGAAGGAACCGTAGTTGGAAAATACGGCCTTGGTGACAGAAACGACGCTGGAGATCGCATGACAGAATTCTGCAAGACCAACCATCTATTCATTGCAAATACCTTTTTTCAACAACATAAATAGCAACTATACACTGCATCTCGCTGGATGAAATAAGCAAGACCAGACAAGTTAAGGGATGACACCAAGGACAGCATACATGAAGAAAGAAAAAGGTCATTAAAAAGACAAGAAAGAAAGAAAAGACCAAAATGGATGTCAGAAGAGACTCTGAAACTTGCTCTTGAATGCAGAGCAGCTAAAGCAAAAGGAAGAAATGAGGAAGTAAAGAGCTGAACAAGACATTTCAAAGGGCAGTTGGAGAAGACAAAGTATTACAATGAAAAGTGCAAAGACCAGGAGTTAGAAAACCAAAAGGGAAGAACAAGCTCAGCACTTCTCAAACTGAAAGAACTGAAGATGAAAATCAAGCCTCGGCTGCAATACTGAAGGATTCTATGGTCAAAAAATTGAACACAGGAGGCATCAAAAGAAAATGGAAGGAATACAAAGAGTCACTGTACTAAAAAGAACTGCTCAGCGTTCAACCATTTCAGGCAGCAGCATATGGTCAAACCCAATGATTCTGAAGGAACAAGTCCAAGCTACACTGAAGGCACTGGAAAAAACAAGGGTCCAGGAACTGATGGAATCCCAGCTGAGATGTTTCAACGAACAGATGCAGCACTGGAGGTGGTCACTCGTCTATGCAAGAAATCTGGAAGAGAGCTACCTGACCAACTGACTGGAAGAGATCCATATTTGTATCCATTCCAAAGAACGGTGATCCAACAGAATGCAGAAATTAGCAAACAATATCATTAATATCACACGCAAGTAAAATTTTGCTGAAGAGCATTAAAAAACGCTTACAGCAGTATACCAACAGGGAACTGCCAGAAATTTAAGCCCAATTCAGAAGAGGACGTGATGTCAGATGGATCTTGGGTAAAAGCAGAGAATACCAGAAAGATGTTGTCTCAGTTATCTAGTGTTGCCTCATTAACATAACTTCCTGTAATTCGGCCTCATTAACATCATAGAGGTTAGGATTCACAATACATAGGAAAATTACATCGGATCACAAAATGGAGGACAGTCACACAATACTGAGAATCATGGCCTAGCCAAGTTGACACGCATTTTGGGGGGACACAATTCAATCCATAAGAGATGGATTATGTTTAATTGACTATGCAAAGGCATCTGACTGTGTGGATCATAATAAATTATGGATAACACTGCAAAAAATGGGAATTCCAGAACACTTAATTGTGCTCATATAGAACCTGTACAGAGACCATGAAGCAGTCCTTCGAATAGAACAAGGGGATACCGAGTTGTTTAAAATCAAGAAAGGTGTGTGTCAGGGTTGTATCCTTTCACCATACTCATTCAATCTGTATTCTGAGCAAATAATCTGAGAAGCTGGACTATATGAAGAAGAACGCGGCATCAGGATTAGAGGAGGACTTATTAACAACCTGCATTATGCAGATGACACAACCCTGCCTGCTGAAAGTGAAGAGGACTTAAAGCACATACTGAAGAAGATCAAAGACTCCGGCCTTCAGTATGGATTACCACTCGGCATAAAGAAAACAAAAATCCTTACAACTGGACCAATAAGCAACATCATGATAAAAGGAGAAAATATTACAGTTGTCAAGGATTTCATTTTACTTGGATCCACAATCAATGTCCATGGACGCAAGAGTCAAGAAATCAAATGACATACTGCATTGAGCAAATCTGCTTCAAAAGACCTCTTTAAAGTGTTAACAAGTAAAGGTGTCACTTTGAGGACGAAGGTGCGCCTGACCCAAGCCATGGTGTTTTCAATTGTCTCACACGTGTGTTAAAGCGGACGATGAATAAGGAAGACCAAAGAAGAACTGATGCCTGAGTTACGGTGTTGGCAAAGAAGACTCAACATACCGTGGACTGCCAGAATGCTCCTTAGAAGCGAGGACGGCAGGACTTGGGCTCACTTACTTTGGACATGTTATTAGCCGGGACCAGTCCCTGGAGAGAAGGACATCATGCTCTGCAGAGAACAGGGTCAGTGACAAAGAGGGAAACCATCTATGAGATGAGTGACACAGTGGCTGCAACAACCGGCTCAAACATAGCAACGACTGTGAGGATGGTGCAGGATCAGGCAGTGTTTCATTCTGTTGTACACGGGGCTACCGTGAGTTGGAATCGACTCAATGGCACCTAACAACAACAACGTCATTCCAAAATTTTTCTCAATTTATTGAGCCTACAAAATTTTTCTCATGTAACATCTATTAAAACCCATTGCAATCGAGTAGATTCTGACTCACAGCGACTCTACGGGACAGAGCAGAACTGCCCCCATAGGATTTCCAAGGAGTGGCGGGTGGATTTGAACTGCTAACCTTTTGGTCAGCAGCCAAATTCTTAACCACTATGCCACCAGGGTTTCCTGTAACATCTGTCAGCAGTCTGTATAACTAGTATTCCACAGCAGTGTTTTGAAAATGCAGTGTTATATTTTTCAATGTTAATAATCTCCTTTTATCGTCAAAATTCACAAAATCACAAGATTCCTCTGAAGATCATCCAAAAAGCACCAAACGACTGTAACAATATAGCCTCAACTCAGGGAGCATACTGGTGACACACAAGTATTGAACCCAGTATCATAAAATTAATAACAACGGGAAGGTGAGATGATGGGGTGAAATACATAAAAATTTAGTGATTTAAAAGCATTAAATGAGTCTTCATTAATCCAAAAATTTAATTAAATGATAAATTCAACAGTATTTACAGTATACCTAGTATGTGCCAGCAACTGAGATATGCAAGGAGGGAGCTATAAAGAGAATAAAGAATAAAAGCCATTAAGATCTGAGTCTCACAAAAGTGAATATCCATGTTACTACTGCTTGTGTCCAAAGAGATCTAGAAAAAGGTCCCCAATATGAAGTATTTGTTCTTCAGTAGCTCACACCATTCCATAAGTCACAGAATCAAAGGCACTTAAAAAGCTGTAAACTTTTTACAGAAGGAGCATATTTAAAATTTGCTGATATTATTCTCATAAAGCTTTACAGATAGAGGCATTCGCTCTCATTCTTGCCCAACAATGATTTACTGAGTCACCGATTACATGAAAGCCAGAGAAATTATTCTCCCCTTCTACTCCTCCCATGTAATTAGAGCTTTAAAGACCTGATCATTAAACAGCAAAGTC
Organism: Dugong dugon; assembly: GCA_030035585.1. Classification (NCBI taxonomy): domain Eukaryota; kingdom Metazoa; phylum Chordata; class Mammalia; order Sirenia; family Dugongidae; genus Dugong; species Dugong dugon. Next base: position 190,724,278 of record CM057463.1, on the reverse strand, counting down.
CAGATAACCCAAGGACTAGTCAACAAGTATGTAGCAAGATCCTGACATCATAAGCTGCCAGCACTGCTGCATATGATACTCTGAGATGGTACATTTGAGTATTTAAAATTCTAAGTATCATGAGAAAAACCATTCACGTGTCTTCTAGAAATTCTGGATTCAATGCTACTTTACGGTGAGTGTTACTTCTGTAAAAGACAAAGCACTGTCAGGAAACTAACACACTTACAGAATAAGATACCAGGCACGCTGGTGTGCACACTGCTGTTGTTGTTAGCTGCCATCCATCGATTCTGACTCACGGTCACCTGGTGTGTGCAGAGCAGAACTACTCCACAGGGTTTTTAAAGGCTGTGATCCTTCAGAAGCAGACCGCCAGCCCTGTCTTCCAAGGCACTTCTGCATGGGTTTGGACCTTTCGGCTAATACCGTATTTTTATTTTTATGCAAACAGCACGTGCGTTTTATGCTTTCTGCCAATGCACAACCCCCTTGCGCAATATTTTCCTAGGCGCACTATGCACATTACATGTACAGGTGCGTTATCTACATGGGAGTGTTATTTGCAAAAAACACAGTAATGGAGCACCTCATCATTTGCGCTATGCAGGGATTCCAGTTTATACACTATTTGGTATTTTCTTTCTCTATTGTTCTTGTTTTCACAAATCTAGTAATACTTTTTCCTCCTTCGGTCAGTAAATACAGCTTTAACAATTTTGGTCATTAAGTTAATATTATTAATTTAAATACCCCCCTCCTTCCATTTTGAGAAAGAATGTATGAAAAAGGTAGATAAAGAGGCTGTGATTGGTACAGTTTAACTAATGACTCTCATTTTTACCTGGAAAAATCATGACTACAGAGGAGTTTAATTTCAAACACCCTGTTAATAAAATCAAACTATAATGAGAGTTCTCTGTAACACCCTTTCCTATCTGTGAAATTAAGTATAAAGCTGGTCTTTTTTTTTTTTTTTATCCAAAGAAATTTACTTAGTGAAGTACCACAGGGCCTCACTCTGAGGGGCTGGGCTCTGAGCGCAGCATGATAGCATGCTTCCAACACAGCTCCTGCCTTAAGAATGCCACATAGCTCACTGGAAAAGTGAGATCATACCATAAGAGTCACTTCATCTCAGAAAATCCCTTGGATTTTATTTATAGTGATGAAGGAAACCAAATTATAATCATCAACCTGAAATTCATAACTGTTTGTCCACATATTTCCAAAACCTCAGAGACTTATCTCCATTTTCAAAGTTCAACATCTCATCCTTTTTTTAGAATATATAAAAGATATTCCTATACCCTAATGCAGTAATAGGAGGCCTGGTGGCATAGTGATTAAGAGCTCGGCTGCTGATCAAAAGGTCGGCAGTTTGAATCCACCAGCCAGCCGCTCCTCAGAAACCGTATGAGGCAGTTCTGCTCTGTCCTGGAGGGTCACTATGAGTTGGAACCAACGCAACGGCACCTAACAACAACGGCAACGTAGTAACAGGAGCCCTGATGGCACAGTGGTTAAAGCACTCGGCTGCAAACCAAAATATCGGTGGTTCAAACCCACCAGCCTGCTCCGCCAGAGAAAGAGGTGTCAGTCTGCTTCCATAAATATTTAGAGCCTTGGAAACACTATGGGACAGTTCTACTCTGTCCTGTGGGGTCACTCTGAGTCGTGATCACTCAAAGGCAATGGGTTTGGTTTGGGATGTAGTAACCGCAAAATGATGATGGAAAAACGGACATTTCAAAAAATAGGCTACTACAGAAACTGCCTAAATTTGTGCATTTTCGTTTCAGGGATTTAAACTATACATACAACATCTGAGTTAGTGTGAGGGAGGAAAACTTCCAACACGGTGATGTAAGAGTCGCCCTGTGAGAACTTGCTCCTGACACGGGAGGCTCAGATCTGGTGTCAGGCATAGAAAAGTGTCCCTCACAGACAGCAGTGCCTGCTCGTGGGATTTCAGCATGACAAACACAGAGCTGCCTCACGGGATCAATTATCAAGAAGCAGTAGCTGTGGCATTACAAAAATAATGCTGTGTTTTCATCAACTATTAATACATGCTGGGAACTGTTTCATCACCAAACCAAGAAGCAAAGCTCCCCTCCCTCGGTAAGCCCACACGTGCGTGCCTCACTCCAGGTGCCTGGTCGTCTTGGAGCTTTCTCGTGATCTGCCATTAAATTCAACTACAAAAACGTGGAAAAACTAAGGGCGAAAGCTGGATGTTCAACCTTAAATTTCTGATTATAAAAATCAGCTCTCCAATATTTCCCAACGTTCATGATTTTGCTTTTTTTTTAAACGCATGTCGGTCTTATTTAACATTTTTTAGAATTACAACAAAATGGGAAGAACGAACCAGTTGTAACTTACCCTCCCTCCTTCAAGCAGACTATTATACCCTCTACAAAGCCCGTTTTCCCTGAAGAGAAACAGCAATCATTCCCGTTTTAAGGCAGCTTACTGTGACGTGTTCCCGGAGCACAGGCAGCGCCTGTGATACTCACTGAGTGTCTCTCCTGCTGGCCCGTAACTCCATGGTTAGCTGGGGCTGCTAGTGGGTTCATAATGGAGAAACATATGCTGGACTGAATTTACACATCATGTATCAACCTCTCACGGATGGCAAGTCACCCTCTACAGCATCAAATTAAAAGGAAAAAAAAAAAAAAAGGAGGAGGAGGGAAAACCCAGCTGCAGCTTAGAGTGTCACTACTGGTAAGCTTAAACCCTCACTCCTGTGGACCAGAAAAGGGATCCACAAGCTCGTCTCCATGTTTCTAACTCTGCCACTCGAACCATCTCAGGCTATAGCGAGACAGAGCAAACCTTGCACAGCTCTCGGTCTTCCGAGAGAACATTTCTGAGACTGAAGAACAAGAGGCAAAAGAAGAGGAGAAAAAAAAAGCTAAAATGGCTGACTGCACACAGACTCCCCTCAAAACAGCTTAATACAGAATTATATTAGTCAGGATGGCCAAAGAACCAGTCTCCAGCATTCAGCCAAGCATTGTTAATACTCTTGTTTCATTTGCAATCACACATATGGATTCCTCCAACACGAAAAAAAGAAAAAGAAAGAAAGAAAAAACCAGGGCAGAGCGAGAGAATCGGGACCCCCTCCCGAGCTGCTAACGATGCTGACCAAGTGGTGACCGTGGATGCCTGTCCCACTCCACTAACCAAGTTTGCACAATTCATCTTAGCAGATGACACAAATGGACACTTGATTGAATGATGTCTGTCCCTCACACTCCACACAGGCATGACTGCTAGCAAGAGCCGCTAACAGAAACACGGCACATGCACACACACAATCCCGAGAATCATGAGTCTGAATGCAATACGCCAATATAATGACATTATTGTGCTTACTTTGGAGGACCATGGCTGCAGGCAGTTGGCATAGCAACGCACAAGGAAAGCCATTTCCTGGGCAGAGAGAAAGCTTCCTTTCCTAAATAAAAAATTCCTCGTAGGAAACAAACAGCATTGCTGCTTCCTGCAGAAAGCAAGACACTGTAGTCTGTCTCTTAACCTGCAAGGCTCACACTCAATGCAGTTCTAGTGATGTAAGTGGATTTCTCTCTCACCCTCCCTCTCCCTATATACACTGAAATATTCAGCTGAAATGGCACACACATTCCTTTAGGCTCGCCCCCTCCTCTCCTTAACCGTTTCACTCATTAAGGTAGTGACGGACAATTCAGATACAGTAACAAGCTCTTGCCTGTATTATAGCAGCGGCTGTAGATTAAGCAAGTCTCAGAGGGATGGAATCCATTGACTGCTGACTCCAAATACTATCACTCAAGACAGAGTGGGAAAACGGAGCAAGGACTTACTTGAACGGCTCTGAACTAAAATATTATTTTTCACCAAGGTGAAGACACAGGAATGGATGTGACAACACCTTTTCCGTTACTTCGTCCCCACCCTCAAATATTGCTGTCTGGAGTAAACAAGTATCTATAAAAATTTATAAAATGCACATCTGACAAGCTTTCTGCACATCTGGAAGACATGATTTTCTACACACATTGCTTTGGAAATAATACCAAATAAATAATATCAAAATAAATCTACTTAGTTTTTTTTTTTCAAACCCCCAAAAAAACTTCTTCTAGAGTTAAAACTAAATGAGGATACTTTAGTGTTATTCTACCATTAACTCTTATTTTACCTGGGTAAGTAGGTTATTTGAAAGTGCATTATAGTTGACTAGGAATTAATGACATTTTAACTCTGAAACACTGTTCAGGTTTTCACAGTCAGACCTATCTATAAATGACATACATAATGGAAAACAGATATGGGTAATCTAGCCTCTTTAATAATTGACTTTGGAACTGTCAGTGTTTGCTAACTTGTGTTTCTTGTCTGGGGTCCCTGGGTGGTGCAAGTGGTTAATGCACTTGGCTGCTGAATGAAAGGCTGGAGGTTTGAATCAACCTAGAGGTGCCTCAGGGGAAAGGCCTGGTGATCAAGTTGCTAAAAATCAGCCATTGAAAATCCTCCGAGCACAGTTCTACTCTGACACATATGGGATCGGTCACCAGGAGTCGGAGTTGACTCAACAGCAACTGTTTTTTGTTCTGTTTTGCTTTGGTTTGGTTTCTTGTCTACCTAAGTCTGCACCCATCCTATTCTCTTACCTTCTGTCATAGATTGAACTGTGTCCCCAAAAATGTGTGTCAACTTGGCTGGGCCAGGATTTCCAGTATTGTGTGACTGTCTACCCTTTTGTCATCTGATGTGATTTTCCTATGTGTTGTTAATCCCACCTCTATTACGTTAATGAGACAGGATTAGAGGCAGATATATTAATAAGGCAGGATTCAACTACAAGATTAGGTTGTATCTTAAGTCAATCTCTTTTGAGATATAACACAGAGAAGCCAGTAGAGAGACATGGGGACTTCATTATCAACGAGAAACAAGAGCCAGGACCTGGGGTCCCTGCACTGAGAAGCATCTCGACCAGGTGAAGATTGATGACAAAGACCTTCCTCTAGAGCGGACAGAGAAAGCTTTCCCCTGGTGTTGGCACCCTGAATTCAGACTTCTAGCCTACTAGACTGTGAGAGAATAAACTTCTGTTTGTTAAAGCCATCCACTTGTGGTATTTCTGTTATAGCAGCTCTAGATAACAAAGACACCTTCTTCCCCCCCCCCCCCCCGCCATATCTAAAGGCAACCATTCCTTCCACATCATTATTTCAGACCTCCTTCACCTCCATCTCCAACATCCCCCTTCTTTAGACTTCTTATATTATCCATCAGCCCTTTTCTCCCAAGTACAGTCAACCTCTCCCCCCAAACCGGAGGTCCTTCCCATGGCTTTTAAATTTGTTCATGTACCCCCACCTCCCATCTCAAAAACAAAATAGAAATAGAAACCTTTCCCAGAACCTACATTCTCCTACAGCTTTCAGTATAACCTCTTTTGCCCCTTCTCAGTCAAATGTCTCAAGAGTCACCTGCTTTGTGTTTCACCATGCACTCCTCAAATGAAGGGCTATCATGGTCCTGTTACACGGTTTACACATCTAGCAGTTATCCTTAACATCCTTCTCCATGTCCAGTCCATCACAATATTCTACTAATTAAGTTCTCTAAACTTTCTCAAATTCATTGTGTTTTCTGCAACTGTGTTATTATCCCACTCCAAACCGTATTTTTCTTGCCTTGAATACTGCAAAAGTCTCCTTATTGCGCTGTCTGGGTACAATTCTAACCCCATCCACCCAACCACACTGCCTCCTGAGAGCTCTTAAAAACTAAAATCTGGTCACTTCCACCTCCTCCTTTGAGCCCCCTCTACAATTTGAAGCACTTCTATGGCTTTCCACTGCTTTTGGCATAAAGACCAAAATGTTTACTATAATCTACAGTATTTGTACCCTTTCCAGACGTATCCTACACTCCTGCCCACTCTGCACTCCGGATCACACGGCTGCTTCTGCGTCCCTGAATAGGCACAAGGAACTGTGCACATCCTGTTCCCTCTGCAGGGAACTCTCCTCTCTCTTTCCTGACTCCCCTTCTCCCACTCCACAAAAAACTGGCCAAATGCCCTCTTACAGTTCTCACGGTACTATCTATGTCTCTAATTTGTAGATCTTACTACGATTGTGATTTAACATTTAATCACGAGATTATTTAATCAGCTAGTGTCTGCTTTCCCTGTTACACGCCAATCTCCATGATAGCTGTTTTTGCGCACCATTATACCTGCAGCACCTAGCAAGGTACCAGGCACGCTGGAGGCACTCAGACTGCTGAATAAACAGAATGTCCAATGATGGAGAATGGACTTTGGCAAGGCTGTATTTCACCTTCTAGACTAGTTCTTTCAAAATCCAAAATATTTTTCTATAATAAAATACAATAAGGGACTTAGAAGTAAATCGCTTAGTCACCAACTCAAGGAGTAAATAATCAAACCTGACATCTTTCGTCCACCGAGCCCATGTCCCACATGTCCCATCTTCCAGAAACTCTTCACCAAGTTTAAGTCAAACTAACCCCATGCTGATGGTTGTCTACATTTTATATGTAACATATTCATGTTGCTTGCCTCTCCTAGAAAAAACGTGTCCCTTCTCTCAAGAAGGAAACTAACCTCATCGGGGAGCCTGACAGATGACGTCAGAAAATCACACAGCCTCAGGCACTGATGCTTTCCTGAGCTGAGACTTGTGCTGTTTCTCTCACAACCTGGCTCCACGCCTGCAACCTACACATCTTACAACTCAGGCTTAGAAGACTGCAATGTTACTACACGCACTACCTTGGTGACGAAATACAATTATGTCAGGTTATACTATGCCAAACACTGTGCAAGAAATAAAATATAAATTTAAGATTTTGGAGAATGACATATTATAGATTTTACGCAAGCAAGAATAAATCACACTTACCTTGAGGTAGTCTTAATGTGGGTTAATCTCATTCCCTAACCCTCTAGATTTAGCAAGTACCATTAAATACATCCAGCTAGGAAAAAGGACCAAGTAACACCTTTCTGCCAATGTCAAGAATATCCAACGACTTCTAAATTATCAGTAACAATGATCCAAGAGTTAGAGGTGATACACATAGTCCTGGAAAACTACTTAATGTAAATGCCTTCCATGCTAAATTTAATACCCTTGTGTTCATTTATATTTATTTCAACTAAAGTATTCACTTTTTAATTACTATGAAATTGAGAAAAAACGGTCCGTTCTTCTCAGTGATTATTAATCATTTAGTACTTATACAGTGTTTTATCCATAGATCTCAACGTGCTTTACAAACATTTAGTTAAATTTTGTGAAACCCAACAGAAGCAAGAAAATAACGTATTCTCATAGAAAAATAAAGTATATTTGACTACAGAGTAAGTAGTAAGGAAGAATACAAAACAGAGCTCTAGGTTTCTAACATCATTTACTTCCTTAATCATCACCTATTGATTTTCCCCTCCCCACCAAGAAACTACAGGAACTTGGAAAAACTCTGTGATTAAGACAGGAAGAAGTTATTCATTGACACCTAGAAACTAGAAATTCTACAAATTTGATTTCTGATATTTTGTTCTTCACCAAAGAAATGACATTGAGAAAAATGCTGTTTTCTATATGAATACACCAAACCAACTAAGGATAGAGACAATGCCCAACAAAATTACTGTACTAAATATAATAAGAAGTTTTACTTCTCTTTTCCTAAACTCAATACATTCCCATTTAACACTAACAATTTCTTTTAAAAAGAAAAGGTGATTAGCTGACAAACATTTTATACCTTAAATAACTCAATACTTCATTTCACATAATCTGTTCCATCCTTGGGTATACCTTGGACAGGTCCTAAAAATACCTCTCCCAAAGCTGACATAGAGGAAATCTGGGTTAGGATTTTATTTTTTGCATTTTGACCAAAGGAAATGGTACTTCAGAGTCATCATTTAAAATGATTTGATTATGAAATAAAATATGAAAGAGCCCAATACAATGCCTTGTCATACATAGTAAACGCTGAATAAATATCTCAGCTGAATCTAAATACTGCCTTTGGAAATACTGGGAATCTAACTGTTAGTTAGCTCTTAGCGTAAGAAAGATGGAGTTCAGAGTCTAAAGATAAGAACCTAGATATACTCCAAAGTTATGCTCTAAATAAATCTTCAGGCTATTTCCTTCTTTAATGTAAAAAAGTTTCTAACAACGGAATGGTTTGTCATATATCTGATTCATAACTGGAAATCCACATATAGCAACCTACCGTATTAGATGTACTCAACATTCACAGGGGACATGTTAGAAGAGACAGTGTAAGGGATGCCATGTGATAAAGACATACAGAAAAACAAAGCAGCATGTAAGTCAGTGACAAATTCCAACACAAATGATGGGGCTTTTTAAAATCAACTGTTTGAAAAATGAGCAAACTTTAACAGCGAACTGAACAAAGCTCACTTCATTTCCTAGAACCCTACTTAAAGAAAAGGCCAGACTTTATCTTGTAATGCTCAACGTTTCAAAGGTGAAGTCTTCAAGTACTGGTTCAAAAACAAATCATTTCATTGCTATTTCTAGGGGCAAGGGCTTCAAATGAAGCTCCCTACTACGCTAATCCGCAAAGCAACCCTGCAAATGTAAATAGCAAATATTGTCTTTATTATTGTCATTTAATATAGCCCCTTACAATTAATATGTTTGTTATTCCCCTATTTTCATTTAACAAAAACAGAAAATCTTGCATCACAAACCAAAATACAAGTTAGCTGAGGGCAGGGACCATACAACATTTTATTTATCTGGTACCGTCAACAGTAAATCATGCTTTACCCCAGCACCAAACACACAGGAATTACTCAAAGAATGAATACATAACAATTTCAATTGAATTTCAACTAGCTATAAAGTATTACTACACAGGTTTTTAAGACGAGGAAACAGACATAAGACAGTTAAGTAATTGTAAAAGATGTCTAATTTGTTTACCGACAAAATTCAAAACCAACTGCCTTAATTCCAACTCATGGAGACCTCGTGTGTCAGGGTAGAACTGTGCTCCACAAGGCTTTCAATGGCTAATTTTTCAGAAGTGGGTCACCAGGTTTTTCTCACAAGGTGCCTGTGGGTGGATTAGAACTTCCAATCTTTCAGCTAGCAGCTGAGTACATTAACTGTTTATACTACCCAGGGACTCAACTGACAAAATTACGGGTTTTAAATAACTTGACAGGTTAGAAAAGTAGTCTCAAACTAGCAGATTTAAATTTAACAGGGGTAAAGGTAAATAGCCACACGTGTACTATCCAAATGTCACGTGTACAAGACGGGAGATCAGGGAGGAGGAACAATTCATAAGAGGGTGAGTGTTGGAGGGGTTATCTCTAAGATTCAATCAGACAAAAATCTCAGTATGTGCCAATGCACAACTCCTTCAAACCGAAATATAACCTCCACTGACATTATCAGAGGTAGGATGTCCAGAGCAAGGAGGATGGGAAATTCTGCTGTAATCTGCATTGTAGCAGCCAGTTCTGGACATCCTAATTTAGGGAAGATAATGAGTAATTCTGAGAGAAATAGTGAAGAAAGTTACAAGAATTCCCACAGTTGAGAATGTTTAACCCAGAGAAAAGGCTTAGAGTGTTAGAATCCCCTTAAATATCTGAAGGGCAGTGATACGAAAAGAGAACATAAATATTTATTTGTGCTGCTATAGAAGCAATCTAGAACCACAAACTAAAATTATAGAGAAGCAGATTTCAGCTAAACATAGTGAAAAGCTTCTTAATAATTCACCCCTTCCTACAATAAATAATAATTGCTATGATTTACTAAAGAAGCCCTGGTGGTGCAATGGTTAAGCGCTAGCTGGCTAATCAAAAGGTCAGCAGCTGGAACCCACTAGCCTCCACAAGAAGAAACACCTGGCAATCTACTCCCATAAAGACTGGAGCCCTGGTGGCACAGTGGTTAAGCACTTGGCTAACTATAACAGTCTGCAGTTTGAATCGACCAGCTGCTGCTTGGAAACCCTATGAGGCAGTTCTACCCTCTCCTATAGGATCACTATGAATCAGAATAGACTCAACGGCACACACAACAATGATTTACTAAGGCTTTACTTTGTACACACATTATTGAAATGACCTGTTCACAAATATCAGTGCTTCGTGTAATCAAAAATCTTAAAGCACAGGCTGAACGTCAGGGATTATATAGAAAAAAATAAACTGTATTAAGTGATTTGACTAGGAAAGTCCTGGAATCCTTTCAGTTCTTGAAGTTGTCTTAGCTAACACTGGTGCTAGCAAACTGCAGCTGGACGCCAAAGGGGGTGGGGAGAGCGATCCCATACGGAATGACAGAAAAGGATCATGAGAATAGAAATAAATCTATCTTGGGATAAGGTTTTCTGGTAATAGCTATCCTTTATTCTGAGATTTTTGTTATCCTACTTTGACAAGGAGAGGGGGTGGATATTAAAATACCCTTACTTTTTGTAATGGTAATGATCATTAGACAACAGTTTTAAGGTTCTCTTTTTAACACCCTTACTTGATGAAATTAAAACCTGCCAAATTTATATCAGCATATTGATTGATTGATTCATTCATTCATTTTTATCTTCTACTAGTTAAAAAAAAAAAAAAAAGAAATCTGGGAACCGCAAAGAACAAACAAAACAGAAAAGGTAAGTGAAATGAAATATTCATAATATAAAAATAGTAATTTGAATTATTAAAAATTGTATGTAACTGGATAGTCAGTTTTATAGAATGTTTAATACCTCAAAATTACTTAATGAATTTTTTATATATTCTTAAATATTACAAGAAATTTCCAAAATTTGTGTAGGAAAGTACAGAAGCCAGCATTTTACGAGTGGTATTTTTGGTATTCTGTGAGAGGTTATTTTAGGAAACCTCTTTGGCTTCATTTTCCTAATCTCCTAACAATGGAGATTATATCATCTAGCTTTAAGAAGTTTGGTGAGATTTAATTGACAAAACATATGAGAAAACATCTAGCAGGTTGGTATAAGTATTCAACAAGGGTCAATTTTATTCCTTCCAAAATACTCTAAAAAGTCAGCTGCATTCAAGGTTTGGCCAATCCATTAATTAAAGTTGTAGAGATGGTTGGACTAATATTCTTGAACAGATACCCTTTACTAGAGTTGTTAATGAAGGCAGATCTATAATGCCACTCCCACAAATAGTAACTAATGCTAATTTTGGAAGTTTCCTCCAAACACATCAACATATAACCAAGAAATTACTGAGCACCGATCACCTGTCGTACAAAGGGTATACACTAGAGTTCACAACACTATCTGCTTTCAGACTCTACTGACTCTCCAGGAATTTACTTTTTAACATACACCTTACATTTTCATTTTTTTAATCTACTGTCTTTCAAATGAATATCGAAATATATACATTTTCATAAGGGTTCAGTAGTCTTCATCCTAAAAGAAAACGACAGTATTTATAAACAGAAGAATTAATCAGTGGGCTTTGCTACCAAGAACAGAACTGTGCCTGCCCCACTGCTGTAATCACATATATTCCAGATAGGAAATGTTTCCAAGTTAACTTGCCAGGAAAATAATTAAATATAGAAGACTGCCTCAATATAGAAAATATTTTAAATGCCACAGAAATTTTTAAAATATTTTCTTAAAAAAAGAATTCAGCCTACTAATATGACATGAGCTTAAGATGACAACATTCTATCTTCCTTCTCATAAATAAATGACTAAAGAAACAAAAGGCAAACCACACATCTAATTTCTCCAGTTCTTTAAAAGTTCTAAGTAGGTAATCGGAGCATTTTGACTATTCGTATTTTAGATGCACTTTGAAATTCTCACCTACAGGCATACACTGTTTGACTGCACTTTGCAGATACTGTGTTTTTTACAAACTGAGAGTCTCTGGCCACCTCGCATGGAGCAAGTCTGTTGGTGCCATGTTTCCAACAGCACGCGCTTACTTGGTGTATCAGTGTCACATTTTGGTAATTATCGCAATATTTCAAACTTTTTCACTATTATTATCTCTGTTATGGCGATCTGTGATCAGTGACCTTTGATGTTACTACTATAATTTTTTGGGGAGCCACGAACTCGGCCCATATAAGACGGTGAACTTAATCGATAAATGCGGTTTGTGTTCTGACTGCTCCACCAACCAACTGCCTCTCCCCGACCCCCGCTCACACCCCCCACCGCTCTCTCCCTCTCCTCAGACCTCCCTACTCCCTGAGACATGACAATATTGAAATTAGACCAGTTAATAACCCTAGAACAGCCTCTAAGCATTCAAGTGACAGGAAGAGTTGCACGTCTGTCACTTCAAATCAAATGCTAGAAATGACTAAACTTAGTGAGGAAGGAATGTTGAAAACAAAGATAGGCCTAGAGCTAGGCCTCTTGTGCCAAACAGTTAACCAAGCTGTGAACGCGAAGGAAAGGGTTTTGAATGAAATCTCCAGTGAACACAAATGGTAAGAAAGTGAAAACAGTCTGATTGCTGATATGGAGAAAGTTTGAGTGGTCTGGATAGAAGATCAAATCAGCCTCAACATTCCCTCAAGCCAAAGCCTAATCCAGAACAAGGTCCTCATTAAAACTTGTTGCTGTCGAGTGGATTCCAACTCACAGCAAGGCACTCTGTTCAATTCTATGAAGGCTTGAGAGAGGCGAGGAAGCTGCAGAAGAGAAGTTTGAAGCTAGCAGAGGTTGATTCATGAGGTTTCAGGAAAGAAGCCATCTCCATAACATAAAAGTGCATGCTGAAGCAGCAAGTGCTGATGGAGAAGCTGCAGCAAGTTATCCAGAAGATCTAGCTAGGAGAACTGATGAAGGTGGCTGCACGAAACAACAGATTTCCAATGTGGACGAAACAGTCTTATATTGGAAGAAGATTTCATCTAGGATTTTCATAGCTAGAGAGGAGAAGTCAATGCCTGGCTTCAAAACTTCAAAGGACAAGCTGACTCTCTTGTTAGGGGCCAATGCAGCCGGTGACTTAAGTTGAAGCCAATGCTCATTTACAATTCTGAAAATTCTAGGGCCCTCAAGAATTATACTAAATCTACACTGCCTATGTTCTGTAAATGGCACTACAAAGCCTGGATGACTGTACATCTGTTTACAACATGATTTACTGAATATTTTAAGCCCACTGTTGAGGCCTACAGCTCAGAAAAAAAAAAAGATTCCTTTCAAAATATTACTGCTCACTGACAATGCCCCTGGTCACCCAAAAGCTCTGACGGAGATGTACAAGGAGATTAATGTTGTTCTCACGCCTGCTAACACAACATGCATTCTGGATCAAGGAGTAATTTCAACTTTCAAGTCTTAAATTATTTAAGAAATACACTTCATAAGGCTATAGTTGCCATAGACAGTGATTCCTCTGATGGATCTGGGCAAAGTAAACAGAAAACCTTCTGGAAAGGATTCACCATTCTAGACGCCATGAAGAATATTCGTGATTGATGGGAGGAGGTCAAAATATTAACATTAACAGGAGTTTAGAAGAAGTTGATTCCAACCCTCATGGATGACTTTGAGGGGTTCAAGATTTCAGGGGAGGAAGTAACTGTAGATATGGTGGAAACAGCAAGAGAATTAGAATTAGAAGTGGAGCCTGAAGACGTGACTGAGCTGCTGCAATCTCATGACAAAAGTTTAACGGATGAGGAATTGCTTCCTATGGATGAAGAAAGAAAGTGGTTTCCTGAGATGGAATCTACTCCTACTGAAGATGCTATGAGTATTGTTGAAATGACAACAAAGGATTTAGAATATGACATAAACTTAGTTGATAAAGCAGTGACAGAGTTGGAAAGGATCGACTCCAGTTCTGAAAGACGTTCTACTGTGGGTCAAATGCTATCAAACAGCATCGCATGCTACAGAGAAATCTTTCATGAAAGCAACGGTCAATGGATGCGGCAAACTTTCACTGTCTTATTTTAAGAAATTGCCACAGCTACCCCAACCTTTAGCAACCACCACCCTGATCAGTCAGCAGCCATCAACATCAAGGCAAGACCCTCCAGTGGCAAAAAGATTATGACTTGCTGAAGGCTCAGATCATGTTCAGCATTTCTGAGCAATAAAGTATTTTTTAATTAAGGTATGTATACTGTTTTTTCAGATGTAATGCTACCGCACACTTAGAAGACTACAGTATGGTGTAAACATAACTTTTATATGCACTTGGAAACCAAAAAATTCATATGACTTGCTTTATTGCCATAATCACTTTACTGCGGCGGTCTGGAGCTGAACCCGAAATATCTTCGAGGTATGCCTGTACTTTTATGCTGATATTTAAAAAAGACAGGCTACTGCTAGAATATTTAGTTGTATATATCAGATATTACAATGGTTAAAAGTGCTCAGAACTGGCCAGATGGATCATATCCATGGAAGACTACATCTCCTGGGTGTGCCATGAAGTATCATGAAAGTAGCATTTCACAGTATTAACACACAGCCATAAATCTACAACAAAACACTAAACACATAAGGCATTTACTCATTTATTCTACAAGTGACCCCTGTTATGGACTGAACTGTGTGCCCCAGAAACATGTGTCATAAATCCTAACCTCTATGCCTGTGTTTATAATCCCATTTGGGAATGAGTTTTCTGTTACGTTAATGAGGCAAGATTAGTGTAGGATGTGTCTTGAGTTAATCTCTTAAAAGAGACAGAAAGAGCCCATTAGGCAGGTAGAGACGAGGGATGAGAGATGTCAAGCCACATGAAGACTGCTTCGGAGGAGAAGCTCAGAAGACACAAGGTCCTTCCTCCAGAGCTGACACAGAGAGAAAGCCTTCCCCTAGGACCAGTATGCTGAATTCAGACTTCTAAACTGTGAGCAAATAAATTTGTTAAAACCACGTATTTGTGGTATTTCTGTTCTAGCAGCACTAGATAATAGCGACAACCCCTAAGACTCTAAGTGGGACAGAACAGGAAACAAGGCATTGGGAGTGAGCTTCAGAAATCACCTTGGTCCAATCAACAGTGCACTAGAAATAAGCAGACGCACTGTTCACCACAGGAAATGCTTACTAAAATACTGCCTTATAGTAAATGTAAAGCAAAACCTATGTTCTCGATGGCTTGTATTTTATAGAAAATGAATGCTTTTTATAGGACATAAAGGAAAATAAAAGCCCGTTGGACCAAAAGTTGGATACATACCACTCAATATTAATAGCAAGGTATTAACACTGAACTCAAACTACTAGAAAACACGGTTTTGACAATAAAAGGTAAAAATAGAGAAGAAAATGATAATTAAAGGAGAAATTTCTCTAAGCGGGAAATGATGCAGCAGTCTACAGTCACTAAGTAGAGCAGCCCAGAGAATGCGCACGTGGACATCTCAGAAGCTTCCAGCAACGGAGCCCCACCAATTCAAATCGGGGAAGTCCCTTTCCAAAGCAGCTCCATGGCCTCACATCATTTGTTTTAGTGGCTAATTATTAACTCATATTGCGCTTCAGGGCACAGTCACGCCCGTCACACTTTGAGATGTCAAAGGAAGCAGGCAGACAGAAAAGGACTGCAGCATTAGGACACAAAAGCAGGAGCCAGGAACAACAACAGCAAAAACAAAAAGGATATCTAAGGTAGAGCGTAACAAAGATGGGAGAATTCTAGAAAAACAGTAAAAAGGAGTTTTGAGATGAAAGAAGTTTTAAATACATTTCTGGGTTATGTTTTGGTTTTTGCATTCTCAAACAGAAACAATTTAAAATGGATTAGATTAGACTATCCTGAACGTTAACTATATATCACCCACAAGAATGCTGTGAAATTACTCACAGTGAATAGCTCTTTGGTTGTTTTTTTGGAGGGGGCTTGGAGAGGGCACAAAAACTAGTCTTAATGGCACTGGCATAAGGAGAAAAAGCCAATTTTAAAGGTTACCTAGGACAGACACCTTAGGATTATGATTATATGCTACTTTACTAACACACGTTTACATAAAAATGTAAATGTTTTATAGAGCTACATCATAAATAGCTCATAATTATATTAATAGGAAAGATAAGTCAGAAGACATTTTTTGGGGAAAGGGATTTCAAAGATAAAATCTGAAGGGGAAAATGTTCTAAACGAGCAATGCTAAATAAAATATAACTATGAAATGGATTCTTGGTAAACATGAGTACAATTAATATATTTAAAACACAAACAATTATTTAATGTAAAGCATCTTAAAATTTTTCTTCTGATACCATCCAAAGTTAGCTTGGAATCTTCCCATCTGCTCCCAATATCTACAAGGAAATTAAACAAGAAGAGGGAAAAGGCAGTACTGAAAATAATCAGACAAGAAACATCAGGCCAGGGCCGGCTTCCTGGGCGTGAGATCTGTGCTGTCACTCACGCGGCCGTGCACTTAGAGGGGTCCTCTGCTTTGTGTAATGCTCTGCTTCCACTATCTTGGAATTTGTAGTAATTTTTGAACAAGTGACCCTGCATTTTCATTGTGCACTGGGCCATGAAAATTACATAGCCAGTCCTGCACATGGTTATATAAAAATATTTTAGGGAGCCACGCTTGCTGTATCAGGCCTTCTACTCTACATGGCAAAGCTGATCCTAAAGAATCTCTTCTTTATTAACATCAGTTTGGATTTAAAATAATTGGAGCAAAGCTTTCATAGGCTTCACCTTAACTCTCACATGCCTAGCTCACCGCTTGGGCAAACAAACACGAAGAAATGGTGACCCACAGCTCCGCGACAACAGTCCTCCAGTACGGCCGGTGGGTGCCTGAGGGCTCCCCAGACCCTTCCGGGGGTTCGCAAGGTCAAAACCATTTTAGTTGTGATAGTCAGGCACTGTTCGCCTTTTCCACTGCAGCAGCATTTGCACTGATGGCCAAAAGCCATGATGGGTGAAGGCTCGTTGGTGTTTTGGCAGAAATTAAGGCAGTGGCACGATGCCCATCTACTGTACTAGTAATGTAGTCTCTGTATTCTTCACCAACACACACTCACAGTTTAAAAAAAAATTTTTTTTTTAATTTCACTTAAAAGGGTCCTTGATGAAGCAGTAACATCGCTAATTTCATCAACTCTCCACCCTTTAGTACAGGTCTTTGTAATACTCTGCATGATAAAACGGGAAGTGCACGTAAAGCACTTCTGCTACATAGGAAAGAACACTGACGGTCTCAAGAAAAGAAGCTGTGCAATAATTTGAGCTGCAAGCTGAACTAGCCTCTTGTTTAAGATACACCATTTCTACCTGAACGAAAGACAAACTACAGTTACTCGGATATGGGTATCTGGCAGATATTTTCCTGAAAATGAACGAAGTGAGTTTGTCACCTCAAGGAAAACAACTGACAGTATTTTGTTTGCCAATGATAAAATCTGACTGTCAAGTAAAACTTCTAAGTTTGGAAAACTTCTATCTAACACCGTGAGCTTGAATGTTTCCCAATAATTACAGCCTTTTCTGATGAGATCAGTGGTGCTAAGAACTGATGGAATCTTCTGATATTATACAGTGTATCAAAGCTCAGAAGAACGTTTAACTCAGTGGCTGTTATGGATTGAACTGTGTCCCCCAAAAAAGTTACATAAAAGTCATAACCTCTGTACTTGTAAATATGACCCTGTTTGGAAGTAGGGGTTTTCTTTTGTTATGTTTATGAGGACATCAGAGTATAGTGGGTTCTAAACCTAATCTCTTCTTAATGGTGTCCTATAACAGGGAATACAGACACAGAGACAGACACAAACAGGAGAAAGAGATCATATGAGGAACTGTCTACAAGTCAAGGACTGTCAAGGAGCTCTCAGGGCTACGATGAGGAGGGACCTTCCCCTAGAGGTGATGCCAGTTTGGACTTTTAGCATCTAATACTGGGCGACAATAAATTTCTGTTCTTTAAAGCCATCCACTTTGTGGTATTTGTATTACTGCAGCACTAGGTAACTAAGACAAAGACCACAACATGATGTTAAAAAAATCATACATACGCAAAAAAATAAATTCAGTGTGCAAATAAGACCAGTGGGTTTTTAATAAAACAAAGTAAGGAAATTTCACTAACGTGGCTTCGTATTCCTCAATGAAACCAACTTCTAAGTAACTACCACTTCTCAAATGCTGACGTAGTACATCAAAGGAGAATCTCGACAATTATCTGAAAACTGTTAAATTACTCCTCCATTTTCCAGCTACCTGCAGAAGGTCAAATTTTCTTCATCTAATTTATATACTTCAAGCAGAGCAGCACATCACAACAGACTAAATGAAAAAGCTATGAGAATCCTGCCATCTTCCATTACACTAAATATTAAACAGGTTTGCAAAAGGATAAAACTCCACCACTCTTTTTATAAATTCTTCTGTTTCGTTAACTGTCGCTATTTGCATTAAAAACAATCCCTTATTTATGTTAATACCTAATGGGTTTATTACTGTTCTGTTTTAATTAATTAATCTTATTAAATTTATCAGTTTCAATTTCAAATATAGTACATATTGATATACTAATCCATATACACAAACAAAACCTTGTTGGAGTTTTTAAAAGTTTTAGGAGTGTAAAAGAGTCCTGAGATTTAAAAAAAAAAAAAAAGATTGAGAACCGCTGCTCTAAGAGACGAACTAGGAAATAATCAGTCTCCTAGCTCTTGTACTGAAGTCACAGAACGCACAGTTACCACCTCTCTCTAGACTCCTTTAAGACAGAACCCTGTGTTTACGTAAAACACCAGCTTCAGCTGCCTCCTCAAGACCGGCAACTTAACCCACCTGCAGAATGGTAGCCTTTCACGGGCTTCCGTCTAACTAGGCAAAAGGTAAGTTAACAGCAAAGAGAAAGAAAAACCCTGTGGCCATCAAGTGCTCCTGCAGTAACAATGATGCCCAAGTATGTTCTACATCCCACTTGGTAGGATCTGCTTATTTCACAAATCAACAAACGGCAAAACGACCCTTTTTTAAAAAACTTTTCTGATTATTCCAAAATCCCTTATGATTCAAACAGCTTTTAAGGGTCACTCTAAAATTTTTAAAAAGACAACACAGACAGTATAAAGTAGAAGTGCCAATAGCTACATCTTATCTGGAGACTTCACCTTCATTTTTTAACGCACGGGGCCCTGGCTGCGCAGTGGTTAAGAGCTCAGCGGCTAACCAAAAGGCCGGCAGTTCAAATCCACCAGCCGCTCTCTGGAAACACTATGGGGCAGTTCTCTGTCCTATAAGGCTGCTATGAGTCAGAATCGACTTGACTGCAACAGTCTTTTTTTTTTAAAGCACCTTCTCAACTGTACACAAATCACAGGTGACTGACCATCATTACTGTCTCCTTAGATATCTGAGTAAAAATCAACACAACTTGAGTATTTTCATCTTCCTCCTCAAATTGTTCCCTTCTGAATTACTCTACCATTTATCGGGATTAGCAACTCATAGCTCAGATTTGAGGAGCGCTGATGGAGCAGTAATTAAAGTGCGCAGCTGCTAACCAGAAGGTCGGCGGTTCAAACCCACCAGCGACTCTGCGGGAGAAAGATGTGGCAGTCTGCTTCCTTAAAGATTTACAGCCTTGGAACCACTATGGGGCAGTTCTACTTTGTTCTACGGTGTTATTACGAGTTGGAATTTACTCAATGGCAATGGTTTTTGTTTTTTTCTTTTTGGTTTATTTCAGACTTGGCCTCACTCTGCTGCCACATCATTTCTCCTGTAAGCCAGAAATTCCAAATTCCGTATTATATCCAACTACTACCTGTCTCCCACTTGAAAGAGAGAAAGGAGACTTAAAGATGGGCAGGGAGCGAAAGGCTACCCAATCCCGTAAGGAGTCTGTGTGAAATTGCTCTAACACAAACAATTATTTAGTGAGGCTTTTTTTCCCCCAACAGATTCAGCAATTTTTCTGAAAATATCTTTAAAGTTATTTTTCAGTATATGCATAATTACAATAATCACAAAGAACACTAGGCACATGTGTGAAATGGATATATTCAAATCAGCTGAAAGTCTAACACCGAGATATTATGGATAATGACTAAGTTTTTTTGGAGAAAATAAGAGTGAAAACGCATATACATATAAATATGCACTGCATTTAACAGGCATTTGAAGATATCTGAATATAAATCATAAAATATTTCCTATCCCGTGTGATTTAGAACCTAACACCTATGCACTGCGTAAGATGCTAGTTTCATCCGTAGGTCAGCAAAATCTTACAGGTAATATACACTGTAAGTTAATAATCTCTGAACGCTGGGTTCAAATCCAAAAGAGAACACTTCTAATTGCCTGATCTATCAAAGAGTGAAAACAGACAACTTACAACTGATAACTTATCATACAATGATCAAATCAGCACTGGTAAGAAACAGATCTGAATATCAAAGATTTTTCCAAAGAGACATTTTTCAAATCAGCATGCAGCACTGAAAAATCTCAGACCAAAAAAGAAAAAAAAAACCACACCCACATGATAAGAAATAAAGCCATCCAAGATGATTGTGACTAAAAGCTAAAATGCAGCTCAGTATGTTAAACATGTACAGGCAGAGACCACCGGTGTGCGCAGTGAAGGAGGACAAAGTGGCAGTGATCCTTCTGACAAATAAACTGCTTGAAATAGTGTATGACTTGCTACATGACACCCTTATTACTTCCAATTTCCAAGTGCAACCAAAAGATAGCTCCAATTATGACATCAATACAAGCTTTCTTTCCAAGCGGAATGAAAGAACATTAAATCCCAGCGGACACTGGAGTTCTGCAGCAGAGATGATGTAATATACAAAAATAGACATCCTCCAACAGAAGCTGAAACTTGGGTAAACAGCACACTGCACACTATTCTCAAGCGTCGTGAATGAATTTGCCATGCATGCTGTTAATAGCTTGAGAGAGATCATTTTATGTTTTAAATTATTTTCTGATTTACATTCAATTTCTATACACACTCTGTGGTATAAGTTTCCAGTCCGTGTACATTAAATCAGCATAAATACCTGATTATACCTGCAAGAAAGAGAAACAGCACCCCCAAACCAAGGAGACTAGACCACTGCGGCAGCTTTAACATGCTGCATTTTACCAGAAACTGTAGCACATATGGCACAGTATTGTTATGTCCACCTATTGTTCAGAGACCTTTCCACTGGGAGCTTTCAAAAGGATTTTAAAATGCAACATGATCTAGATGATCTAATGAGCATGAGAAGCAAAGGATACTCTCTTCTGACATGTCTCTTTGAAAGACTGATACAGATATAAGCCACCAGGCATGCATACAATAAACAGTATCTAGCAAAATCTGTGACTTCTCCTCGGTACACACCACACCTCTCTAATACTCTCCACATTCCCTCTTTTCTATTCTTTCTTACTCAATTCAATTTTCGATGTCTTTTGGGCTTTCCTGGATTAAAGAATAATCTGCCTGAAACTACAGTATTTATGTGCAGTAAAGTCATTAAACACTACTAGAACAGAAATCACTGCCCACAAAAATGATCATGGAAAATAATGGATTACAGCTATTTATAGTTTTATTTTGAAACTAATTATTTCTACTTTCTACCCCCTAAATACCACTTAAATCCTACCGGTAATTCTTACAACCAACGGCCACATTATGACCACCCTCTCCATTACTTTAACCAGGTCATGCAGCCAACATCTGGCCACTCCCACCCTCCAAATTCCTCCCATCTTGAGCCAGCAGCTTCCCTCATACCCTGCCCATGTCTCTTGGTGCTCCACAGAGCCCCTGGGAAAAGCTCATCCTCCTCAACATGGCTTCCAAAAACCATACTATCACTCGGCCTCTATGGTTCTGAACAAACTGGGTTCCTTCTGCAGAGAATATGCTCCTTTGAGCAAAGGCAATAATGTAGTTCAGGAAACCATCCCTGATTCCTCAAAGTGACCTGCCTGTGTGCCTCTGTAGTACTTGCACTTCTGGATACTGTAGTTTCCCATCTATTTGTCCTTGCCCCCCCGAGAGACTGTAAAATACAATGAGAGCAAGACCCCGTCTGTCCTGCAGATCTTTATATCCCCAGAATCCTGGCACAGACCTGAAACATGGTAAGCATTCAATCAATATTTGTTAAATGAATAAAAATATATAAATGAAAATAATAACTGAGTTTTTTTTCCTATGGTACAAGAAATACAATATACAACTTTCTAAAATGTCAACCTATTATTATTCACAAAGAAGGGCTGATGACAATAACAGCAACAAAGACTTCAGGTTAAATTAAACAAACGCTTGATTCACCTAAAAAAAATTAAAATAACTGAAACTTCCCCTATACTTGGATATTTCCATTTTGTTTTAATTTTATAATTTCTATAATGCATATAAACACTTTTAAATATCATAAAGAGAGATGATGTGAATTGACTTTATAGGTTAAAATCCTGAGTAAGTCCCTCAAATTCTAGGAAATTTAGTAGATACTCAAGTCATTGATGTATCACTCAAAACACTTTCTTTTTTTGCTCACTAGCAGATTCTAAAAATTAAACTAGGGAGCTTTCAGTCAAAAAAATAAATAATAATTGACAGAGCAAAGTCATAACCTTAGTGAATGTCATGGGTTGAATTATGTCCCCCTAAAAACGTGTGTTAACAGTTTGGCTGGGCCATGATTCCCAGTATTGTGTGGCTGTCTTCCATTTTGTGATTGTAATTTTGTTAAAGAGGATTAGGGTGGGACTGTAACACCCCTTAGGAAGGTCACATCCTTGATCCAATATCAAGGGAGCTTCCCTGGGGTGTGGCCTGCACCACCTTTTATCTTACAGGAGATGAAAGGGAAGCAAGCAGAGAGTCGCGGACCTCATACCAAGAAAACAGTGTCAGGAGCACAGCATGTCCTTTGGACCTGGGGTCCCTGTGGGGAGAAACTCCTGGTCCGGGGGAAGACTGAGGAAAAGGCCAACAGAGACAGAAAGCCTTCCCCTGGAGCTGATGCCCTGGATTTGGACGTGTAGCCTGCCAGACTGTGAGAGAGTACATTTCTCTTTGTGAAAGCCATCCACTTGTGGTGTGTCTGTTAGAGCGGCACTAGATGACCAAGACAGTGAAGCTACTGGCTATTTCTAATGTAGGGACAGTAGCTCAAGTCACGAAGTCTAATGTCAAATATACTTGTATGATCATACTAACTACTAAAAGCTGTAATTTTTTTCATTTGTTGCAAAACCACCAAGAAGTCCTTTACTGAAGAAACCAACTTAAACCAAATCTGCCTTTAAAAAAAATCTATTTCAGAGATACATATATACTATCCCAAGAACTTCAGGCCTAACCTACTGAAAAAGTCAAATACATTTATGAAGCAGTGCCCTGAGTGTACATTCACAAGGTAGAAAAGGGTTGCTATCAGGACACGTGGGAAATATCTTTTTATATGATCGGTGGGCTTTTATTATTTCAAAAAAGTTTGCATCAATTGAAATTGTATGTTTTCTTTTACTGTGTTCAGATCCTTTTAATTCAAATGGCTATAAAGCAGAGTATACATTTTGGCTGAGTACAGGGCCCTGCTGGAGAGTCAATCAGAACTCAAAGTGTGAGAGAATTAATACTGTGCAACCAGCAGAGGAAGGCTGGAAGTTTCCGAAATGCCAGTTTGGTATACTTAAACTCCACAGTTTAGGCAAGGCAAGTTATCCCTTGTCTGGTCTTCTGTACAATTTTCACTTTTGTCAAACTGGGAAGAGAAGAGAGCTGGGGTAGGGGAGCAAACAAGTTCGTATTCACAGAAAAGAAAGAGGAATAAAAGAAAGAGCAGGTCTGCAGCACCTTCCCGCAGGACTCCTATAGGGTAAACGTTAAAGGTGGTCAGACAAGAGCCTGATATGACCTTCCTTCCATTCAGTCCGACTTCCTTGCCTCGCTATCTTTATCATGGACTCAGATTTCCCAACCCATGCAAATTGCTACAATAAATTACGCATGGATGTAGAAATGCCCTGTAATTACAGATACATTAAACAGAAGCTTTTTTATCCCCTGCCCTACCCTGAACCTGGAGACAGTATAAACTATGGATTCAGGGATGGAGTAAGGCATCTGAGGGGCCTAAACACTGGTAACCTGTAGTACCCCCTCCTCTGCTTACTCAGGCATTCAAACAGGATATATGAGTTATATACAGGCATCGTTGTTGTTGTGGGGTACCATCGAGTCGGTTCTGACTCATAGCGATCCTGTGTACAACAGAACAAAACACTGCCCGCTCATAAGTCATCCTCACAATCATTCCTATGTTTGAGTTCAAGGCTGCAGCCACTGTGTCAATCTACCTTGTCGGGGACCTTCCTCTCCTTCATCGATGATGTCTTTCTCCAGGGACTGGTCCCTACGGAGGACATGCTCAAAGAACGTGAGATGAAGTCGTACCATCCGTGCTACCAAGAACCATTCAGGCTCTATTTCTTCCAAAACAGACTTCTTCATTCTTCTAACAGTCCGTAGTATAGTCAATATCCTTTGCAAACACCATAAATTCAAAGGCATCAATTCTTCTTCCATCTTCTTTATTCACTGTCCAGTTTTTGCACATACATGAGGCAACTGAAATACCGTGGCTTGGATCGGATGGCACCTGAGTCCTCAAAGTGACACCTTTGCTTCGCAACACTTTAAAGAGGTCTTTTGCAGCAGATCTGCCCAATGCAATATGTCATTTGATTTCTTGACTGCGGCTTCATGGGCATTGCTGTGGATCCAAGTGAAATGAAATCCTTTACAACTTCAATATTTTCTCCATTTATCGCAATGCTGCTTATTGCTTTAGTTGTGAGGAATTTTATTTTATGATGAGGTGTAATCCATACTGAAGACTGCAGTCTTTGATCTTCATCAGTGACTGCTTCAAGTCCTCTTCACTTTCAGCCAGCAAGGTTATATCATCTGCATATTGAAGTTTGCTAATGAGTCTTCCTCCAATCCTGATGCCACGTTCTTCTTCGAACAGTCAGGTATCTCAGATTATTTGCTCAGCATAGAGACTAAGTATGGTGAAAGGATACAACCCTGATGCACATCTTTCCTGATTTTAAACCATGCAGTATCCCCTTGTTCTGTTCAAACAACCACCTTTTGGTACGTACAGGTTCCTCTTGAGTACAATTAAGTATTCTGCAATTCCCATTCTTCGCAATGCTATCCATGATTTGTTATGATCCACACAGTCAAATGCCTTTGCATAGTCAATAAAACACAGGTAAACATCTTCTGGTATTCTCTGCTTTCAGCCAAGATCCATCTGACATAAGCAATGATATCCTTCATTCCACACACGTCCTCTTCTGAATTCTGCTTGAAATTCTGGCAGTTCCCTGTTGATATACTGCTGCAACCATTTTTGAATTATCTTCAGCAAACTTTTATTTGTGTGTAATATTAATCATATTGTTCCATAATTTCCACATTCTGTTGGACCATCTTTCTTTGTAATGGGCACGAATACGGATCTCTTCCAGTCTTTGGCTAGACAGCTGTCTTCCAAATTTCTTGGCATAAACGAGTGAGCACGTCTAGCACTGCATCCATTTGCTGAAACATCTCAATTGGTATTCCGTCAATTCAGGAAGTCCTGTTTCTCACCAATGCCTTCAGTGCAGCTTGGACTTCTTCCTTCAGTACCATCAGTTCTTGATCATACACCACCTCCTGAAATGGTTGAATGTCGACCAATTATTTTTGGTACAGTGAATCTATGAATTCCTTCCATTTTCTTTTGATGCTTTCTGCGTCAGTCAATATTCTGCCCATAGAATCCTTCAATATTGTAACTCGAGGCTTAAATTTCATCTTCAGTTCTTTCAGCTTGAGAAGTGCCAAGCATGGTTTTCTAACTCCTTATGGTTTTCTAACTCCATGTCTTTGCACACTTCATTATAATACTTTGTCTTTCTGAGCTTCCCTTTGAAATCTTCTGTTCAGCTCTTTGCTTCATCACTTCTTCCACTCACTTTAGCTGCTCTACATTCAAAAACAAGTTTCAGAGTCTCTTCTGACATTTATTCTGGTCTTTTCTTTCTTTCCTGTCTGTTTAATGACCTTTTGCTTTCCTCATGTATGATGTCCTTGATGTCATTCTACAACTTGTCTGGTCTCTGGTCATTAATGTTCAATGTACCATATCTCTTCTTGAGATGGTCTCCACACTTAGACGGGATATACTTAAGGTCAGATTTTGGCTCTTGTGGACTTGTTTTAATTTTCTTCAGCTTCAACTTGAACTTGCATATAAGCAATTGATGGTCTGTTCTGCAGTCGGCCCCTGGCCTTCTTCTGACTGACAATATTGAGCTTTTCCATCATCTTTTTCACAGACGTAGTCAGTTTAATTCCTGTGTTTTCCATCCAGTGAAGTCCACGTGTATAGTCACTGTATATGTTGTTGAAAAAAGATATTTGCAAAGAATAATTTGTTGGTCTTGCAAAATTCTATTATGTGATCTCCTGCGATATTTCTATCACCAAAGTCGTATTTCCCAACTACAGATCCTTCTTCTTTGTTTACAACTTTTGCATTCCAATCACCAACAATTATCAATGGATCTTGCTGCATGTCTGATCAATCTCAGACTGCAGAAATCGGTAAAAATCTTCAATTTCCTCATCTTTGGCATTACTGGTTGGTGTGTAGATTTGAAAAATAGTCATGTTAACTGGTCTTCCTTGTAGACATATGGATGTTATTCTATCACTGACATCATTGTACTTCCGGACAGATCTTAAAATGTTCATTTTGAGGATGAACGTGACTCCACTCCTCTTCAGTTTGCATTCCCAACATAGTAGACGATATGACTGTCTGAATCAAAATGGCCAACACCAGTCCATTTCAGCTCACTAATGCCTAGGATATCGATCTTTATATATGTTCCACTTCATTTCTGACGACTTCCAGTTTTTCCTGATTCATACTTCGTACATTCCACATTCCAGTTATTAATGGATGTTTTCGGCTGTTTCTTCTCATCTTGAGTCATGCCACATCAGCAAATGAAAGTCCCAAAAGCTTGACTCCATCCACGTTATTAAGGTCGACTCTACTTTGAGAAGCCATCTCTTCCCCAGTTGTATTTTGAGTGCTTTCCAACCTGAGGGGCTCAT
The DNA here is from genome assembly GCA_030035585.1 of Dugong dugon. Taxonomy (NCBI): domain Eukaryota; kingdom Metazoa; phylum Chordata; class Mammalia; order Sirenia; family Dugongidae; genus Dugong; species Dugong dugon. The sequence continues at coordinate 190,697,075 of CM057463.1, read as the reverse complement.
CTTCTGGCACTATATCAGACAATGTTCCACTGCTATTCATAAGGTTTTCACTGGCCAGTATTTTCAGAAGTAGACCATCAGGACCCTCTTCCTTGTCTTAAGTCTAGAGGCTCCACTGAAACCTGTCTACCACAGGTGACCCTGCTGGTATTTGACATACTGGTGACTTAACTTCCAGTATCACAGCTACACACAAGCCACCACAGTATGACAAACTGACAGATGTGCGGTGGATATACAGGCATACCTTCGAGAAATTGCACGTTTGGTTCCAGACCACCGCAAGAAAGTGAATGTCACAATAAAGCGAGTCACAGGAATTTTTCGGTTATCGTGTTAGATAAATATTAGTATTTCCAGTATTTGGACGTTTCCTATGTTAGCATTATATTATTACCTATGTTAATATTATATTAAATGTATGCTAGATTGAGTCCTCGTGTATGCCAAACATATTTTAAATCTAAAGTCATAAATATTGTTTGTAAAACTTAGGACATAACTTTGTATGTAAATTCTACACAATTAAAAAGTAACTTGACTGAATTCATTGCAATGTTCGACTTATTTGAGTTCTCTCACTTCTGCACGTTTTTAGGTACGGGAGTTAACATTAATTGTTAACTAGGACATGCGCAAGAGCATACCCTATGTGTTTGTATCATGACAAAGAGCAGTGCTGGTCTCCCTAGCTGGAGCTGCTGGATCAGCAGACATGGATATACAAGACAGTTCTCTCAAAATGGATCAGAGACGTGTTATCTATTAATACAATCCATTGCTGTCCAGTAACTGCTCGTGGTGGATCCAGCTGCACATTGGGTGACTGTGGCAAGAGTCAGACTCAACAGCCCACCCCTACCTCCTGTTTATTAGAAAAAAATAACCCTCCCAAGAGACCCGCCAAGACAAGGAGTTTCAATTACATGGGAGGAGACAGATGACCATGAAGGTGTTGAAGTGGTAGAGGCCTCAGAGCTCCAACAACCTGGCACATGGGCGCCTTCGTGACCCTTTGTGAACTTTATTCCCAGCCAGCATGTTCTCACGCACTGGAGCTGCTATCAATCTCATTTAGTGCCCTGTCATTTCCTTCCACTGCAGCGCTCGCTCTCCTTGTATCCCGTCTGCTGGACACCTATGGGTCTTTGCTCTGGGCAACCAGTACCTCTGTTTTGTTGACGCCCCTAAGCCCGACTTTACCTTGCTTATTGGGTAATCCACCCCTGTACGTATTACCTGCCTAAAGTCCCAAGTCAGTCTCTTTAGAGATTTATCCCAAATCTTCCAGCCTCTGCAAGGGACCTTGTCGACTACCTGCCTATATGCTTTACCCTAAGACTGAAGATTCATGTCACATCCCTTTTCTGGCAGTCTTAAATACAGTCTTAACCTCAACTCATCAAAATGTAAGAAAATGCTAATGAAAGCTATCTCCAACGTCCCCTTCTCACTGCATTTTAAAATGCTTATTTTCTCTATACAAACTTCACATGCTTGCTTTGAAAAAAATGTTCCGAAAACACTCTTCCTGGTCTATATGAGTATTCATGTTTCTGAAGAAAATCATTATAATCTGTTTTAAATTACTGCAATACATCTAATTTTAAAAAGTGTATATAAGGTATACATCATAAGTGGATACACATTTTAAATTCAATTCCTAGTTCTAAATGGGAATTAGACTAACTGGTAATTTTTTCATGTTAAAAAAGGGGAGGATTAGTTACATATTGGTACATTTTTAAAGAGTATCTTTTCCAGGTAAAAGTTTTAATTATTGATATAATTTTTTTTTAATAAAAATATTTTAGATTGATCACAGGCCATTTAAAAATTAACAGTGCTCCTAGAAGACAATATAGCAATCATGCTACCTCTGACAATGACAATGTGTATCCTCTCATAGAGAACATAAAGCAACGGCCTTTTACTTTGAAAAATTTTACAAATAGTTCATGCTTTTAGGCAAAGTTACTGTAATGGCCAAGGATACTGTATTTTGGACAGACTTTCTCTAATATGCATTTAAGTACTCATGACCTTTTTCCTAGACAATAAGAACAAACCACCATAAAATCTTACTAGGTACTCAACCTGTTTGTTTCCAGAAATAGATCCATTTTTCTTGCTTAACCTCAAATTCTCAATATTTCAAAAGTGTAACACTAAAAATCATAAATTAGTCATGTATTGGCAAGAAAGAAATGATGAAGAATATCATTTATAGGCCTCATGATTAAAATGTAGAATGAAATAAAAGTATGAAATTTGATTAAAAATAAAGCACAAGTATGAAAATACAAGAGATTTTACATTCTTATTTACTTTTTGACTAACTTCTCTTCTGACTAAAGGTTTTACAGTGGTCTCCCGCCATGCTCAGCAGGCTCTCACACCGGGAGTCCTCAACGTGAGACCTGTCACCAGGAGCACCTAAATAAACATTTGCAATGGATTCCCCACAGGCTTTCACACAACAGGCAGGAAAATTCCACTGTATCTGTCTGTCTTTCCCTTTTCATTTCTTTATTGGCAAAGCAAGTTAGTAAAGAATAGTGCTCTACTCGTTCTTAAATGCACTTTTTTTTCCTTCTTCAAAGGTGGACAGTCCCCCCGCCTCAGTCTGCACACATAAAGTAGCCGCTGCCATCACGTAGTCTTACCACTGATCGTTTCGATGTTTAAGAGATTTTACTAAATCAGGGCAAAATACAAAAGGGCAAGACCGAGCAAAACACATCAATATTATAAACCCATTAGTTAACAATGAAAATTCACAAATAAACTTAGGTTAAGGTTAGGAGACCACACACAAATTACAATACCTGAGATTTAGTGCATTCCTTTGAGCCCAAATGAAATGAGTGCCATAGAGGAGGAAAGGAAAAGATGAACATTATCAGACATGCTATAGTACATCTGCCAAAATGAAGATAATGTTAAAATTAGGTTAAGAATGACCATATAGAATTGGCTAAATGTACAATGTTCTTTAGCCATGCATTTCAAATGTACTTGCAATCATTGAAAATCACCTGTGAAGTATGATCATGCAATTCTTTTAAATAAACTTTTTACCCTCAGCCCCACCCTGCTAGTCAATTTTATTCAAAGAGAAGTACTTCTGCTAAGAATATGTAAATAAGTCTTAAGACTTATGAAGATTAATCATTTTCGTTTAATTCTTTTCACCACGTGGCACTACGTATACAAAAGAAAGTCTTGCTCTTGCCCTATGTTAAAATCATGAATTTTGGTAAAATAATAATCAAATAATGTATAAATATAATTATAATGCAACTTGCACAAAAAGAAAAAGGATCCAATACATTTAATTATGACCATGTTGTTGCCGATCTTAACTCATTTAGTAAAATTAATACCAATGTGTCACATATTAGTAAACTAGTGCATGATCCATTGGTAATCAAGTTTAAGTGTTCATCCTAGTAGTGACTTTTCCCTAAAGGAAGTATCTGTTGACCAGGTAAGACATTTTAAAAACTTAAAAAAAAAAAAAAAAAAAAATCTTGTAATAATGATTTTTAAAAAAACCCACGTTTTGGAAAAGTCAGAACAAGAAAGGGGACTCATACAGGATAGTGAGTGAAGTTTTCCATACAGGGAGAAGAAGAGAGGGGAAGGGGAAGAAATAATTATGAAATGATTCACCTCCACTTACATGTGACAAACATTAACTATAAAATTAAACCAATCAACATTAACACAAAATTTTAAGTAATCTACACTCCCTCTATCTTAGTATGCACACTGATTTGGAAAACAATTCCAAAGCAGACAATATTAACATTATTAGTATTGGGCTGAATATTACATTCAATGTTGTACTATTAATATTCACGACTATTTTTAATACATTATTTCCTTCTTCCATTATGCTGCATCAACACTAAAAATACTACCTTCTCTTACAATGTTAACAAAAAAACCTTTCATAGTTTTTCTTTTCTTTTTTTTTTTTTTAATACCAAGTCTCCCCAACAGACAAAGCTGTCTTTGTGATGAGTAAAAAGCAACCCTTTCCAAATGAGCTCAATGGAATGATTCAACTATGAAATTCATGTTAAATTAAAACAGTGCATGGGTAGCAAGAGGAGTAGGCAGGGAGCTGGTGGTCAAAATCACTTAAATGTTGAAATACAAAGAGCTCTCTTAGAGATACATGAAGTGTGGGTATAAAATACCATACCTCTTAAAGTTACTAAAAATCAAGTGAATAATTTTAATTCTGTATGTACTTTCCCTTGCATCTATACTTATTTGCAGGAAGAAAAGGACATATAAGAAAAAGAAAAAATAAAAACATAAAATATTGTCAATTATATTTTTTTTCATATTTTTATTTGAAAATTAATTTCACATGACTACTCAATTAATGGTATTCTATGCATATGTAAGCCATCTTTTACCTTATTATGACATATCCACAAATTCAAGCTACTTTCTTTTGAAAATACAGATCCTCAAATATATTTATAACTATTTTAGATGAGCCACAAGAAGAAACCTGCCCAGTGCATCTAAGCAGAAAGATAAGAATAAGGCTCTAAAACGGACTTAATTTAGGTCTTGTGTAAATCATGTAATATCTGTATCTGGTTTCCTTAAAAATAAAAAGCTGTTTACTTATCAATGAAGTAAATGACAACCAAGTGGGTTATAGTATTTAAGAGGAGGATCTCTGAATTTATTAGAAACATCTCAGAGGACTTTCACACGTATTTTAAAAAGCACCCTTTCAAATTATTCTCATCTCACTTCATTGTATTAAAAACCAAAAGAATTCTCACATAATATACTCACAATGATATGAAAATTTACAAAAACTAATTTTTACAGACCTACTTTTTGAATAAAAAACAGGTATGATGCCAATCTTTTGGGGAAGATCATACTTTATATTAACTTAAGTACTTACAAGATCTCAGTTACAGTTTTACATGCTGATCACAAAACTGGTCCTCAAAAAGTATTTTAAGACATAAAACAGCTAAATGATGTCTTTCAACATCTTATTTCAATGCTTTTTAAAAACTATGCATAGCTTGTGTTCCCAGCAAAATCAGCACATTAATTATTCATCAAAAATGGAAAATGTAAATGTCTTTCCAGAAAACTCCCAACAAAAAACTAAAGATAAATAAAAATATTATGCTTTTATAACTTACCGTATGATATCCTCTAGGCAAAGGTGGTTTACCCACAGGATAAGGATCCACAGTGTCAATAATTGTTTGTCTTTCACCTTTTTGGTTGATTTTTCTAAATCTCCTTCGAGACTGTCGATGAGAAGCTTGACGCTGAAAATATTCTTCATTTTCATCCATATAGTCCACCTGAAATGGGACCCCCGCAAAGAAAACTTCATTTCTCCAAAGCCAGCATCCCATATTAATATTAGGCACAGAAAAAAAACTTACAGATAGACCGTATTCATTCATTTTGCAAAGTCATTCGTAGACAAAATATCTAGACAGACTAAGTGTGTCTGATTTCTCGGGAACTAACTTTCCTTTTATGAAGAGGTATTTTCAGTTTCACTTAGGACAATACGGGAAGTTCTGAGCTTCCTGTAGCTTCAAAAAGAAGGATATTTTCAGTAGTCTTCGTACTGATTTAGTCTTAAAAGATCTCACAGAATACAAATTCACTGCGAAAGGAACTGCCACATTATCTTTAACTAAAGCACAGGATTTGATGTGTATCAGTCAGTCTGGAAGGGGAAAAAACTTAGTAAATCCCTGATGACTCAAGTAAGACTGCCAGATTGGCTTTAGGAGATTATCTCAGGGTTTCACTCTCTACTGTCATTCTGTGACTTTGGTTTCTTTTCTTCTTCTTTTTTAAATAAATAGTGCTATTTTAAAAAAATAATTCCTCATTTTGGAATTTTAGAAACTGATGAATGGACTAACACCCAAGAACAGAGTCACGTCAGGTTAATCCTTTTTGAACATATATATTGGAAATGTGATTGCTCACAAAAGGGGGATGCTTGGATTCGAACACTGTTCTTAGTAGTATCTGTAACATTAGCTATTATAAAATATTCACGGTATTTCGAAGATCAAAAATCCTTCTGAGAAATCCAAAAATAGCACAAACAGAGGTCAAAATCTCCAGCAAAGATCTAGAAATGCTTACGCATTGGAAAGTCCTATGTATCTGCCTACATTTTGACCAATCCTAAAGTCCTACCCCCATTCCACTTTCTCACTTGAGTAAATTTTGTGAAATTTTGCTGACTTTTCCTAGCACTGATGAGGAAGTTCTCTAACAGAACATCCTCTCCTGCATCATGGGGAAGAACCCTAAATCTTCCCTGAAAGTAGGCCTAGATTTATTTAACGAATACTTTTAACAAACGTGAATGAAAACCTTTCACCATCACCTATACCAGACCATGGTTATTTTACAAGCTATACCTTCCAAGATTGGGTTGTAGATACTAAGAGTATCAACATCAACTGAATGTCCTCGACAGTAACCCCTCCCACCTCATTTTATTTTTTGTTTTGGATTTTTACGAAGGGGTGTATATTATCCTATTTCAAAATTATTTTTGTACAATAAAGAAGTATGGTAACTTTCTGAAAGTTTCAATAAAAGTAATTATGTTGCCAATATTGTTTGACACATTATTTAACTTGGATATAGTCTGTCTTACATGTTTTTTTAAATCATACACTTTAGTTAAAAAGAGAAATAAAGATGTCAACCAGCATAGCAGTCCTCTGATTTTTTTGTCGATTATTTAAATGATTTCTTTATGTTAACTGTTCCCTGAACACATACTACCATAATTCATCTGATATTATTCATTCATTTTTATCAACATTTGAAGAGCTAAAAATCCTACAATTCAAAAATTCTTTTCCAAATTTCAGTCAAATGGTATTATCATAGATTGAATTACAAAGTTTAAGCACATAATATTTAGGCATTTGCCCATTTTTAAAAGTCTTTTTCATTTAGTTAAATGGTATAAATAATTACAGTATTATGAATATGATTTCAAATTCTTAATGAAAAGTTATGAAATAAGTATATCTAATATTATAAAATATACATTACACTACTGTAAATAGCTTATTAAAGTGCATTTATTTCATAAATTTGGGGGGAGGAAGCTTCACAGAAGTATTCTTACCACAATCATTTCAGAAGGCTCTAAAACGATGCATTCACAGCCACGCCTAAAGCTTCCCGCAGAACGCTTGCCAAAACTAGAAAGAGAAAATAAAATTCAATGAGGACAACCTCAGATATTTAAGAAATCTAACTTATAAATTTAAGCCAACCCTCCCGATAAATAAAAATGAAAATAAAAGACAACTACAAAAAGTGCCCAGTAGAGAAGGAGGAATCACCTTCAATCGTTACTTGCACAGAATGACAAGGATGAATGCAAACTCTTCAATTCCGGTCACATATTATCATGAAAATTCTGACAAAATGCTTTTAAATTAACAATGTAAGTAAAGGAGAATTAGTACAAATGTGTTCTGTCTTAAGTTCTTTTAAATCATTCCCAATAAGGTGAAGTTTTAGAATATCAAATAGGGGTGGGAATTCTATCAATGGCAAACTACAAAAATATCCAAACAAAGTATAAAATACATGTAATTCTCTTTATAACTTAACTTGATTAGGTTAGACATTTCTTTCCCCTAAAAAGTGCATATATATTTCTAAAGTTTCAAAGCAACTAAATTTTTGAAGAATACTCAACTTTAGACTGCTTTTTTCAAACTATTTAAGTAATTTAAGTGGACGTGCATACTAAAAAACCATTCCTCCTAAAAAGTCTGCACTAGTGACCTCAAAACACAGCACCTATTCCCTATCTATGGTAATCTCCCATTTTAATGGAGGAGAGGTGTATTCTCTCTGACACAACTGTAGGCACACAGAACCAGGGAGAGAGAATCCTGGAGAAGCTGAGTAATCCTGACTTGCTCTAGTAACAGACAGCGGGCCCTTGCCCGTTTGCTATTCCACAAATCCCCGTTTTCCTTCAGTCAACATTATCGGTGACTACTTGTAATAGTCCTGTCTTTAGGAAAAATATGAGAAAAAATTATTCCATTGAAAAAAATTCCTGTTCTTCTTAAAACCCTCTAGGTCATGTTGGTATAACACAGTCTTTCAATAAATGTAATGTAGTTAAAAAGCACAAATGTTTGTAATGCCTACAATGTTCATATAACACTTGATAAAGAATGAACTGAGTGAGAACTGAGTTGCTCACAAATTTTAGCAACAAACCAGATAAAGTATACACAAATAAACTATACGGTCGTCATCTATTTTATGCCTAATTCTTGTACCAATAACTCCCCACTTCAGTATTAAGGCTGCAAATCCTCTTACCAGTTATCCATTAGTTCAACAGAACTTTATGGCTAGGAAAATACTCACTCTTAACTTGCACGAAAACTATTACCTTGGAGATAAAAAGTTTGCATCACCTAAAACACCTGAGCCTTTTGGGAAGTGAGCTGCACCAGAAGGGGACGAAATTCTCTTTGCCGCCTCCCTGACAAAAGACTCAAGCTTCCACTGACTACAACAAAAAGCGACCAGAAGTAGCTGACTCTCCATCAGGTTAATTACTTGAATTCTGACAGGGAAAAACGCACACAGAACACATACAAGCAAGACACAACAAAACTGACTCCTTTATTCAAAAACCTGGTTTTGTTTTCCAAACCTGGCCAAGAACCCAGAAGGAAAGAGCCAAGTACAGGTCAGGAATGCAGTGGTGGCCTGATCAGCAGCAAGGCTTCTGGCTCTTCACAGAAATGACTGACTCGCAGCTTCAAACCCAGAAGCTGTAAACTGGCCAGGCACAGAGAGAGTAATGACAAATGATAGCTGTAAATCATTAAGTCCACAAAATATTTTTACTTCTACTATCTGATGATCCCTCGAGAATGATAAATATATAAACAAAGGCAGGTAAATATCACTATTAACTAAGTTTTCAAACATCTTTGATCCAGTTCTACACAAGAAAATATGAGAAAAAAATTGTTATGAATTGTTTTTAAAAATTCAGTCTGGAAAGTAAGTACAGAGATTTTAAAAAGGCAAGTAGATTGAGGAGTGTAGGAAATAACCACCCCCACCCCATGGTATTAAGATCAATTCTTTTAAATGGTTAGTCAACAGAAATGAAGGGAAATCATCAGGTTTGCAAATGACACTCATACTTTTTAGATAATAAAATGCAACTTTCTCAGATAATAAAGAACATTTTATAAAGTTTTATGGGAGTGCAGAAAACCAGAAATTATAGAGTCCAATGTGCATAATGAAATATTCTACATGAAGTGATCAAATGCACACAGTATTTAATATTATATTAAACAATACAGAGCTCTAATCTTTTAGTTGGCTGATTTTCAGAAGTAGATTGCCAAGTCTTTCTTCCTAGTCCATCTCAGACCAGAAGCTCCACTGAAACCTGTTCAGCATCACAGCAACACACAAGCTTCCACTAACAGATGGGTGGTAGCTGAGCATGAGGTGCACTGTCCAGGAAGGGAACCAAGTCCCCCCTGCATGCAAAGTAAGAATTCTACAACAAAACCACCTCTGCCCTGGTAGGCCGAAATCAGCCAGTTAAAACCCCTACAGATTCCAACAGTCTGACCAGGCAGTGTTTCACTCCACTGCGCATGGGCGGTTGCCATGAGGTGGGGGTTCGCTCGACAGCAGCTAACAATAGCAACAACGATCTTTTCGTTAAAACTTAGGAATGAAAACTGGAAGTCTTTAAATGCATTAGCACATTAAACCACTAACACAATAAATAACAAATAAGGCAAATCTCAAAATGATGGACAAAAGTAAGACGGAATCAAAAACAAAATTACACATAATCTTATGAAAAAAACTTGTAACTCAACTGCTAGAATACTGTATAGAAACATTTCTGAAGTGAAAAACAATGGAAACGTCACCAACAAAAAGCACCCAGAAATATTAACGAGATTCAAAGGGCTTTCTCTAAGATGAGAAGTGCAAATTAAAATAACTTTCATTCAATCTAAACAGCAGCTCAAAGTGAGTAGCATTTAAATTTCTAAAATAATGCTTTATGAAGATTTAGAAATGATACAGATTCAAGAAGAATTTGGGTAACTTGAAATAAATTATTGAGTTGATTCGGACCCATGAGGAACTCGTATGTGCTGATCAGAACTGCTCCATAAGGTTTCCTTGGCTGTAATCTTTACAGAAGCATATTGTCAGGCCTTTTCTTCCACAGCGTTGCTGGGTGGATTCTAACTGCCAACTTTTAGGTTAACGTCGAGCACAAACCATTTGCACCACCCAGGAACCTCAGGTAACTGAAAAGTACACCTATAATCCTTAAGAGTTTTTATTTTTATTTATTTATTTTTTAAGTTTGAAATAATTAAGGGTTATCCCAAAGCCATACAACCATATTCTACTCCAAATGCGCTTTGCTGCCACTATTGGAAATGAACAATTAGTCCTACAAGACACAATATTCTTTTTTTGTTGATGTTATTACTAAATCTAATTAGGAACACTACTTTGAACAAACAACAAAAAACCTTAGGGACAAAGAGAAGAGTTAAGCTTGATGACGGAATTATACCAGTGATAAATCTGAAACAATTTCCTTTTCTAGGTTAACTTAGCAATGAAGTGATAGAGGCTGTGAGGGAAAGGAGGGCCAGGGAGAGATGGGGAGAAGGTCAATGCATACAACACTTTATATCAGACTTGTGAAATGCTGCAGAGTCAATTATACCTACATTTTCTTTCACCCAGAATTAAAAGCATTTTTTTCTTTATGTATGGCTACAATTTAAAAGTCACAGTGTCCGTGAAAACATCCATTAATAATGAGAACACAGAAATTCCTCATCATAACAAAGGGCATCTGTAAAAAACCAATGATCAACATCATTCTCAACAGAGAGAGGCTGAAAACATTCCCCTTGAGAATGGTAACAAAACAAGGATGCCCTTTACCACCACTCCTATTTAATACTGTGCTGGAAGTCCTAGCTAAAGCAATAAGGCAAGGAAAAGAAATAAAGGGCATCCAAATTGGTAATGAAGAAGTTAAACTGTCCCTGTCTGCAGATGATATGATACTATACATTGAAAACCCTAAAGACTCCACGAGAAAACTACTGGAACTAATAGATTCAGCAGAGTAGCAGGATACAAGATCGACATACAAAAATCAGTTGGATTCCTACACACTGACAAAGACAACTTCGAAAAGGAAATCAGGAAAACAAATCCATTTATAATAGCCCCTAAAAGGATAAAGTACTTAGGTATAAATCCGAGCAGGGACGTAAAAGACCTATTGCAGTGTGATGGATCACTTTTGTGTGGCCTTTCTAGCCACAGTCTTGTTAACTCCCACCCAAGTGATTGGACAAGACTGTTTTTTAGGTCTCGCTATGAGTCGAAATCGACTTGACAGCAACAGGTTTGGTTTGGTTTGGTGCAGATATAGATATAGTAATTGTAGCCCACCAAGGGGACTGGTCAGTTTTGCTATCCCGCTAGGCTTGAAATGAGCCACCCTAGATGTGGAAAAAGAGAAGAAGCCACCACCACCAAGGAAGAACAGCCAGGAGTCAGCACATCGTTTGGACCTGGAATCCCTGCGCTGAGAAGCTCCTAGAATAAGGAGACAGACAGAGAGGGAGCTGTAACACTGAAGGCAGCAGAGACAGTGTGGTGGGCCTTCCAGCTCACGGAGAGAGAAAGCTGAGTGCTTCTGGGCAGAAGCCAAGGGCCAGGGAGAGGCGTGTTTGTGAGCACAGCTGGGAAGAGGTTATCCTGATGGAGAACTTTATCCTTGAGTGTTCCTGAGCCTGAACTGTAACCTGTTACTTCCCTGATAAACCCCATAATCGTGAGCATGTTCTTTGAGTTTTGTCCGACCATTACAATGAATTATCGAACTCAGCAGAGAAGTAGAGAGTACCTGGGAGGGTCGGTTGGTATCTGAATTGGTAAAGATGGCAGAGACAGAAGGCATGTCTGACCCCCTGCTTCATAGGAATCAGCCTTGGACTGTTGATCTCGATTCTCCTCCCCCTTGTGAAGTTAGAGGAGGTTAGATACTGCCCTCATGCTGTTTTTACGGGTGGCTTCAGAAGCACAATGCCTTGCAATGGCTCCAGACTCATGAAAGCACAGCACTCTGTAAGAGAATGAACGAAGCGGCTTGGCAGGTGAAACTTCTGATTCTTGGATGGCCGCTTCGGCTGCTGTTGCCTGTACTGGCTGAACGGGAGGATGCACTGCAACTGAGGAGAGAGAAACCCCACCTGGAGTGGCCTGGGGCGAAAACCAGGCCAGATGAGCCCATGACTGAAAGGCGGCCAGGGTCTGCTGGCTCTGCCCAGCCAGAGGCCCAAAGCCGCGTGCATATGAATGCAAAGACAGCCGACCAGGTGAAGAAGAGAGGAAACCTGAGTGCTTTAAAAAGGGTTATGTGTTTAACTGAAGGTACTAGGAATGCTGAATGTTTCTCCTACCTAGTGTGGTAAAGCAGACCTCAATGTATGATAGAATTGAACACTGGGTATTAGACATTGCAGACAGCTTGTAACTCTGCCTTCAGCCAATACTTGACTGGATATGCTAAGAGGGGAACTAGGATTTGCCTGAGGGAAACACAAGCTGTTTGAATGCAGTAGCCCTCTGTATAGAATGGAAGCTTAGGCTGAAAACCTGAGCATCACCCAGATTTGCATTTGAAAAGACATCCAGAACCACCCAGAACTGCTGAGATAACAGAAGATTTTCATTTGAAAGCAGGACCTGCAGAGAAAGAAAAAAAAAAAAGTGACTCTGCAGTTTGAATTTGGAGCAAGCAGTTTGCCTTTGGATGCATCTAGGCAGGAAAAGTCAGTCAGTGCCCATCAGAAGGAACCCCCTTTCAGGGCTAGAAGTTCAAGGGAGCCAGCAAGTACACAGCTTGGTCTGCTCCCTCCTGGTGACCACCTGGATCCACTCAGTGAGTGGAAGTGGAGCAATAATGAGATAGGCTGAATTTGGACATGTTCCATTGACACCTGCTGACCTAGCCCATGGTGGGTAGGGATAAGGGAGAGGAAGGTCTGGCTGGTCAGAAGTAAAGGGAGTTGCATGTGGACTTCTGAAGTTTACAGGTGGAACCCGGTGACCTAGCTCAAGGGGGCTGGGGATGAGAGTGTGAAGGGGCTGTCTGAAGTACCAGGAGGCTTGTGTGAACTCTGCTCCCCGTTGTGACCTAGCTTGGATGGCTAGGGATGAGCTGACCAGAACCTGACCAAATGAACAGGAAGATGTTTGACACTGGGAGCTGGTGTAGACTGCGGTAATTTGATGGCTTGCTCTGGACAGGACTTTGCTTATGGATGCTGAAAGTTCCAGCCGTAACATAACATTCTTCAAGCCCAAGGAACATGCTTGTCTCCTCAGAGTAGTGGTTTGACAGGGATGGGCAATTTAAACATTGGCTGTTTAAAGGGGGAGCCGGGGGAGATAAAGGCATGAAGTGGCTGGCTTACACACTTTCATGAGTGTGCTTACACAAAATGAAGGGAACAAGGGAGGGTCCCCACTGAATAGATTCCTCTTTTCCTGATGGGTCTGGGAAGAGAGGGTGGAGGAAGACGCTGACAGGATTAAATGAATCAGTTGTGTTGACTCATTAACAGGGTTAATTGTAATTGTCAAAACTGTAATTGTAGAAGCCGCAGTGTGAAAGAGTGGACCAAGGGGGAGGCACAACTGGTATAAAGAGAATACAAACCGTTACTAACAATGCGCAAACACCAGAAGGTAACACTACATAACCAGGAGAATACGAACCATAACTAACAATGCGCAAACACCAGAAGGTAACACTAGATAACCGGGAGAATACGAACCATAACTAGCAATGCGCAAACACCAGACGGTAACACTAGATAACCGGGAGAATACGAACCATAACTAGCAATGCGCAAACACCAGACGGTAACACTAGATAACCGGGAGAATACGAACCATAACTAACAATGCGCAAACACCAGAAGGTAAACACTAGATAACCGGGAGAATACGAACCATAACTAACAATGCGCAAACACCAGAAGGTAAACACTAGATAACCGGGAGAATACGAACCATAACTCGCAATGCGCAAACACCAGAAGGTAACACTAGATAACCGGGAGAATACGAACCATAACTCGCAATGCGCAAACACCAGAAGGTAACACTAGATAACCGGGAGAATACGAACCATAACTAACAATGCGCAAACACCAGAAGGTAAACACTAGATAACCGGGAGAATACGAACCATAACTAACAATGCGCAAACACCAGAAGGTAACACTAGATAACCGGGAGAATACGAACCATAACTCGCAATGCGCAAACACCAGAAGGTAACACTAGATAACCGGGAGAATACGAACCATAATTAGCAATGCGCAAACACCAGAAGGTAACACTAGATAACTGGGATCTCCTAAAAATTAAACACTTATGCTCATCTAAAGACTTCACCAAAAGAGTAAGAGAAAACGTTTTTGGCCATGACATATCTGACAATGGTCTAATCTCTAAAATCTATACAATACTTCAACACCTCAACAACAAAAAGACAAATAATACATTTTAAAAAGGAGCAAACCAACATGGATGAATCTGGAGGGCATTATGCTGAGTGAAGTAAGACAAGCACAGAAGGACAAAACTGTGTAAGACCACTATCATGAAAACTCAAGAAAAGGTTTACACACAGAAAGAAACAACCTTTGATGGTTACAAGGGAGGGAGGGAGAGGTAGGGAGGAAAAAAACACTAACTAGATACTAGATGAGTGGTAACTTCGGTGAAGTGGGGGAAGTAAGACGGTACACAATACTGGAGAAGTCAGTGCAACTTGACTACGGTAAAGTCATAGAAGCTTCAAAGACAAATCCACACTCCCTGAGGGACTGAGTTATTGGGCTGAGGGCTGGGACCATGGTCTCCAGGGACATCTAGCTTAACTGGCATAACATAGTTTATAAAGAAAATGTTCTGCATCCAACTGTGGTGAGTAGTGTCTGGGTTCCCGGGAGCCTGCAAGCAGCCATCTGGGATACATCTGCTGGTCCCATCCCGGCTGTAGCAGGGGAGAATGAAGAAAACCAAAGACACAAGGGAAAGATTAGTCCAAAGGACTAATGGACCACAACTACTACAACCTCCACCAAACTGAGCCCAGAACAACTAGATGGTACCTGACTACCACCACCAGGACTACTCTGACAGGGATCACAGCAGAGGGTCCCAGACAGAGCAAGAGAAAAGTGCAGAACACAATTCAATTTCACAAAAAAAAAGAGACCAGACTAGTTGGTTTGACAGACTGGAGAAAGCCTAAGAATATGACACCCTTTTAACTCAGTACTGAAGTCACTCCCGAGGTTCACCCTTCAGTCAAAGATGAGACAGGTCTATAGGACAAACAATAACACACGTGAGGAGTGTGCTTCCTGGTTCAATCATATTTACGAGACTAACTGTGCACACCAGCGCAAAAGCAAAGACAAGAGGACAGAAAGGGACAGGAAAACTGGACGAATGGAAACAAAGGAACCCACGGTGAAGAGGAGAGTGTTGACACATTGCAGGGATGACAACCAATGTCACAAAACAATTTGTGTATTGTTTAAGTTTTACCTTTTAAAGCACAACTGATTGAGGGAGGAAGGAAGGAAGGAAAGGAGAGAGGAAGGAATCAATCAAATGACATACTGCACTGGGCAAATCTTTAAACTGTTGAAAAGCAAAGATGTCACTTTGAGGACTAAGGTGTAGCTGACCCAAGTCATGCTATTTTCAGTCGCCTTATAGGGTAACTCTGAGTCGGAATCGACTCAATAGCAACAGGTTTGGTTTTTCTTTGGTTTTATATGCATGCCAAAGTTGGACAATGAATAAGGAAGACCAAAGAAGAACTGATGCCTTTGAATTATGGTGTTGGCAAAGAATATCAAATATACCACACACTGCCAGAAGAACGAACAAATCTCAGCCATCTAAGATACTCTACTGGTCTCACTGCTTCAGGAGCAAGGGAGAGTAAAGAAAACAAGATCCAAGGGAAAGATTAGCCCAAAGGACTAATGGACCACAACTACCATGGCCTCCACCAGACTGAGTCCAGTACAACTAGACGGTGCCTGGCTACCACCACCAACTGCTCTGACCAGGATCACAACAGAGGGTCCCAAACAGAGCTGAAGAAAAATGTAGAACAAAATTCTAACTCACAAAAAAACATCAGATTTACTGGCCTGACACAGACTGGAAAAACCCTGAGAGTATGGCCCCCGGACACCCTTTCAGCTCAGTAATGAAGTCACTCTCAAAGTTCACCTTTCAGCCAAAGATTAGACAGCCCCATAAAACAAAATGAGACTAATGGGGCACAACAGTCCAGGGACAAGGACTAGAAGGCAGGAGGGGCAGTCCCCAGGGCCAGAAGTAGGACCTGTCACGTGCCCTGAGCAATTCTCCTGGCCTTGGAGAGGTAACAAATTAACAAACGGGGAAAATCTAATCCGACAGCTCTCCTAAGCCAAGAACTTAGGATAGGCACAGCTCCTTTGTCTAGGCACAGGCAAAAGGGATCCACGGACTTTGAGTGTCTTTCCCCCTGCATAGACTTGTGTGGGCCCATTTCAATAGCGTAGGCCCTCATTATCACAGTATAACAGGGTATATACCTGAAGTCTAACATAAACTTTCAGCTGTGAAGTGGCAGGTTCGTGACGTTTGACAATGCTCTGCCCATTAAGCAGGGTCTTCACCTACCCACATCCAGGGGCCTGAGGACTGGTGGCTCCACCCACGCCACCTAACCACCTGTGACAGAGGCCCAAAAACAAGAGATGCCCCCCAGTCCTTAGAGCCAACAGCACTGGGTGCTCATAGTCTGGCTGCAAAACCCACCAACCTACACACTCTAGGGAACAGAGACACGCTTCCCTCCTGGACTCTCGGGGGCAGCCGTCAGCCCCCACCTCACTCAGTGTGTGTCCCCCTGCTGCAGCCGGATGCTTGTGCCTACACCAATCACACATGCCAGTCTAGGACTGTAGGTGAGAGCCTGCACCACACACTTGGTGGCCGACTGCATGGACACCTGAGCTGAATCCATACAAGAAAAGTAAACAGACCCCTGGGCTCACATATTAGTGGCAGGTCTGGCGACCTGGTGGCAGGACATCGGAGCTCAGGAGTGGCAGTGACTAGGCTGGCTCACATGAGCAGCCTATTTGAGCATAGCAAAACAAAACAAGAAGCTAGGACACAGTAAGCAAACATAAAATAAATAAATACAATAACTTATTGATGGCTCAGAGACAACAGTCAGTATCAAATCACATAAAGAGGTACACCGTGACGGCTTCAAAGAGCTCCCAAAATAAAGAATCTAGAAACTCTCTGCAGGAAGAAAATTTCTTGGAATTACCGGAGGCAGAATACAGAAGATTAATATACAGAACTCTTCAAGACATTAGGAGGGAAATTAGGCAAAACGCAGACCTCACAACAGAGGATCTTAAGAAGATTAGAGAGGACCATAATGACAAATTGAACAGGCTGCAAGAATCCATAGAGAGACAGCAATCAGAAATCCAGAAGATTAACAATACAATTTCAGAATTACAAAACTCAGCAGAAAGTCAGAGGAGCACAACTGAGGCAATGGAAGTCTGAATTAGTGAGACTGAAGATAAAGCACTTGACACCAACTTATTTGAGGAAAACTCAGATAAAAAGACTAAAAAAAAAAGAAGAAACCCCAAGAATTATGTGGGTTTCTAACAAGAGGAATAACCTATGAATGACTGGAGTACCAGAACGAGAGGGATAACAGAAAATACAGAGAGAATTGTTGAAGATTTGTTGGCACAAAACTTCCCTGATATCGTGAAAGGTATCTATCCAACATGCTCATAGAACCCCACATAAGGTACATCCCAAAAGAAATTCACCAAGACATATTATAATCAAACTTGCCAAAACCAAAAATAAAGAGGGAATTTTCAGAGCAGCCAGGGAGAAACGAAAAGTCATCTACAAAGGAGAGTCAATAAGACTAAGCTATGACTACTCAGCAGAAACTATGCAGGCAAAAAGGCAATGGGATGACATACATAAAGCCTTGAAGGAAAAAAATTGCCAGTCAAGAATTATGAATCCAGCAAAATTGTGTCTCAAATATGATGGCAAAATTAGGGCATATCCAGATAAACACAAGTTTAGGGAATTTGAAAAACCCAAAACAAAATTACAAGGAATATGAAAGGGAGTCCTCCAGTTAGAAAATCAGTAACATCAGGTAACAACCTAAGACTAGAACACAAGACAGAGAAACCAGATATCAACCCAGATAGGGAAGTCACAAACATAAACCGAAGCTAAAACACTGAAAATAGGGAAACATATGTCAATATGTAAAACATGACATTAAAACAAAAAAAAGGGACTGACAAAATGTAGACATAGATTTTTCATATAGAGAGGAACTCAAGGCAATATAAAGAAATAAAAGACTGCTTTAAACTTAGAAAAATATGGGTAAATATTAAAGTAACCACAAAGGAAACTAACAACCCTACCTACAGGCCAAAAAAAGAAAAAAGAAACAGGAAAAATATAAAGACTCAGCAAATATAAAATCAACAACAATGAAAAAGATAAAAAGAAAATACATAAAGAAAAATGACTCAGCACAGAAAATTGAGTGGAACAAAGAAACTGTCAACAACACACACAAAAAAAGACATCAAACTGACAGCACTGAACTCATAACTATCAATAATCACACTAAATGTAAATGGACTAAACACACCAATAAAGAGACAAAGAGTGGCAGGTGGGATAAAAAATCATGATCCGTCTATATGCTGCCTACAAGAGACACACCTTTGACTTAAAGACACAAACAAACTAAAACTCTAAGGATGAAAAAAATATATAACAAGCAAGCAACACTCAAAAAAGAGCAGGAGTGACAATACTAATCTTTCACAAAACAGACTTTAAAGTAAAATCCACCACAAAGGATAAGGAAAGACACTATGTAATGATTAAAGGGTCAATACATCAGGAGGCCATAACTATAATAGTTATGCACCCAATGACAGGGCTCCAAAATACGTAAAACAAACTCTAACAGCACTGAAAAGAGAGAGAGACAGCTCCACAATAGTACTAGGAGACTTCAACACATCACTTTCAGTGAAGGACAGAACATCCAGAAAGAAGCTTAACAAAGACACAGAAGATCTAATTGCTACCACTAACCAACTTGCTCTCACAGACATACACTAAACACTCCACCCAACAGCAGCCAAGTATACTTTGTTTTCCAATGCACATGGAACGTTCTACAGAACAGACCACATATAAGGCCATAAAGCAAGCCTTAACAAAATCTAAAGCATCGAAATATTACAAAGCATCTTTTCTGATCATAAAGCCATAAAAGTGGAAATAACAGAAAAGGCAAGGAAAAAAAATCAAACACATGGAACGTGAACAACACCATGCTCAAGAACTACTGGGTTATACAAGAAATTAAAAACAGAATAAAAAAATTCATAGAATCAAATGACAATGAAAACACATCCTACCAGAACCTTTGGGACACAGCAAAAGCAGTGCTCAGAGGTCAGTTTATAGCAGTAAATGCACACATCCAAAAAGAAGGGCCAAAATCAAAACATTAACCCTTTAACTGAAACAAGTAGAGAGCAGCAAAAGAAGCCCTCAGGAGCCAGAAGAAAGGAAATAATAAGAATTAGAGCAGAACTAAATGAAATAGAGAATAGAAAAACAACTGAAAGAGTTAACAGACCAAAAGCTGTTTCTTTGAAAAGATCAACAAAATTGATAACCATTGGCCAAAACTGACAAAAGAAAATCAGGAGAGGAAGCAAATACCCCATATAAGAAACGAGATGGGTGATACCACAACGGACCCAAAAGAAATCAAAAGAATCATAGCAGAATACTATTAAAAACTGTACTCTAACAAAATTTGAAAACCTAGAGGAAATGGACAAATACCTAGAAACTTACCACCTACCTAAACTAACACAATCAGAGGTAGAACAACTAAATAAACCCATAACAAAAGAATAGATGGAAAAGTAATTTAAAACCTCCCAACAAAAAACAGCCCTGGCCCAGATGGCTTCACTGGAGAGTTCTCCCAAACTTTCAGAGAAGAGTTAACACCACTATTACCAAAGGTATTTCAGAGCAAAGAAAAGGATGGAATACTCCCAGACTCATTCTATGAAGCCAGCATAACCCTGATACCAAAACCAGGTAAAGACACCACAAAAAAATAAAATTACAGACCAATATCCCTCATGAACACTGACACAAAAATCCTCAACAAAATTCTAGTCAATAGAATTCAGCAACATATCAAAAAAATAATTCACCATGATCAAGTGGGATTTATACCAGGTATGCAAGGATGGTTCAACATTAGAAAAACAATCTATGTAATCTATCACATAAATAAAACAAAAGACAAGAACCACATGATCTTATCAATCAATGCAGAAAAGGCATTTGACAAAGTCCAACACCCATTCATGATAAAAACTCTCAACAAAATAGGAACAGAAGGGAAATTCCTCAATACAATTAAGGGCACTTATACAAAGCCAACAGCCAACATCATCCTAAATGGAGAGACTTTGAAAGCATTCCCCGTGAGAACAGGAACCAGACAAGGATGCCCTTTGTTACCACTCTTATTCAAAACTGTGCTGGAGGTCCTAGCCAGAATAATTAGGCTAGAAAAAGAAATAAAAGAGCATCCAAATTGGTAGGGAAGAAGTCAAAGTATCTCTATTTGCAGATGATATGATCTTATACACAGAAAACCCCAAAGAACCCACAAGAAAACTACTGGAACTAATAGAAGATTTCAGCAAAGTTTCAGGATACAAGATAAACATACAAAAATCAGTTGGATTCCTCTACACCAACAAAAAGAAACTTGACAAGGAAATCACCAAATCAATACCATTTACAATAGCCCCCAAGAAGATAAAATACTTAGGAATAAATCTAACCACAGACTTAAAAGACCTATACAATGAATACTACAAGACACTACTGCAAGAAACCAAAAGAGACCTGCATAAGTGGAAAAACACACCTTGCTCACGGACAGGAAGACTCAACATTGTGAAAACATCAATTCTACCCAAGGCAATCTACAGATACAGTGTAATCCCTATCCAAATTCCAACGGCATTTTTTAATGAGATGGAGAAACAAATCACCAACTTCATATGGAAAGGGAAGAGGCCCCAGTTAAGTGAAGCATTACTCAAAAGAAGAACAAAGTGGGAGGCCTCACACTACCTGATTTTAGAACCTATTATACCTCCATGATAGTCAAAACAGCCTAGTACTGGTACAACAACAGATACATAGACCAACGGAACACAATTGAGAATCCAGGCGTAAATTCATCCACCTATGGGCAGCTGATATTTGGCAAAGGTCCAAAGTCCGTTAATTGGGGAAAAGACAGTCTCTTTAACAAACGGTGCTGGCGTAACTGAATATCCATCTGCAAAAAACTGAAACAAGACCCACACCACACACAAAAACTAACTCAAAATGGATCAAAGACCTAAATATAAAATCTAAAATGATAAAGATTATGGAAGAAAGAATAGGGACAATGCTACAGGCCCTTATACATGGCATAAACAGAGTCAGAACCATAAGTAACAATGCACAAACACCAGAAGAGAAACTAGGTAACTGGGAGCTCCTAAAAATCAAACGCTTATGCTCATCCAAAGACTTCACCAAAAGAGTGAAGACTAGGAAAAAACTTTTCGCTACGACAAATCTGATCAGCATCTAGTCTCTAAAATCTACAAGATACTGCAAAAACTCAACAACAAAAAGACAAATAACCCAATTTAAAAAAGGGCAAAGGATATGAGCAGGCACTTCACCAGGAAGACATTCAGGTGGCTAACAGACACATGAGGAAACGCTCACAATCATTAGCCATTAGAGAAATGCAAATCAAAACTACAATGAGATACCATCTCACCCCAGCAAGGCTAGCATTAATCCAAAAGACACAAAATAATAAATGTTGGAGAGGTTGTGGAGAGACTGGAACACTTACACACTGTTGGTGGGAATGTAACATGGTACAACCACTTTGGAAATTGATTTGGCGCTTCCTTAAAAAGGTAGAAATAGAAGTACCATATGATCCAGCAATCCTACTCCTTGGAATATGTCCTAGAGAAGTAAGAGCGGTCACACAAATAGATACATGCACACCCATGTTCACTGCAGCACTGTTCACGATAGCAAAGATGGAAACAACCTAGGTGCCCATCAACAGACAAATGGATAAACAAATTATGGTATATTCACACAGTGGAGTACTACACAATGATAAAGAACAATGATGATCTGTGAAACATCTTGTATCATGGAGGAATCTGGAGGACATTATGCTGGGTGAATTCAGTCAGTCGCAGAAGGACAAATATTGTTTAAGACCACTATTATAAGAACTCAAGAAAAGGTTTAAACAAAGAAGAAAACATTCTTTCTTTGATGGTTATAAGGGTGGGGAGTGAGGGTGAGGGCTATTCACTAACTAGACAGTAGACAAGAATTATCTTAGGTGATGGGAAGGACAGCACACACTACAGGGGAAGTCAGCACAACTGGACTAAACCAAAGCTAAAAGTTTCCTGAATACAACCAAACGCTACAAGGGACACAGTAGCAGGGGCGGGGTCCTGGGGATCTTGCTTTCAGGGGACATCTAGGGCAAGTGGCATAACAAAGTATATTAAGAAAATGTCCTGCATCCTACTTTGGTGAGTGGGGCTGGCGTCTTAAAAGCTAGTAAGCGGCCATTTAAAATGCATCAATTGGTCCCAACCCACCATTGGTCCACCAAGGAGAATGAAGAACACCAAAGACACAAGGAAAGTATTAGCCCAAGAGACAGAAAGGGCCACATGAACCAGAGACTTCATCAGCCTGAAACCAGAAGAACTAGATGATGCCCGGCTACCACCAATACTGCCCTGACAGGGAACACAACAGAGAGTCCCGATGGAGCTGGAGAAAAGTGGGGTGCAGAACTCAAATTCTAGTAGAAAGACCAGACATAATGGTCTGAGACTGGAGGAACCCCAGAAAGCATAGCTGCCAGACTCTCTGTCAACCAAGAACTAAAACCATTCCTGAGGCCAACTCTTCAATGATTAGACTGGACTATGGGACATAAAATGATACTCGTGAAGAGCATGCTTCCTAGCTCAAGCAGATACATACGACTAAATGTCTGGCTTCTGTCCGGAGGTGAGATGAGAAGGTCAGGAGCTGGTTGAATGGACACGGGAAACCAGGGGTGGAAAGGAGGAATGTGCTGTCATAGTATAGGGAGAGCAATTAGGGTCACATAACAATGTATGTATAAATTTCTGTATGAGAGACTAACTTAACTGTAAACTTTCACTGAAATTACAATAAAAAAGAAAACAAAACAAAAAACAGGGGCAAGGATGAGAAGGCAGAAGGGGACAGGAAAGCTGGTAATGGGGAACCCAAGGTCGAGAAGAGGAGAGTGTTGACACATCGTGGGCTTGGCAACCAGTGTCACAAAATGTGTATTAACTCTTTAATGAGAAACTAATTCGCTCTGTAAACCTTCATCTAAAGCATAAGAAAAAAAATACATATATATAAATAAAAAATCAGTTACTATGGAGTTGATTCTGACTCATGGGAACCCCATGTGTGTCAGAGTAAACTATACTCCACAGGGTTTTCAAAAAAAAAAGAACAAACAAATCCGCCTTGGAAGAAGTACAGCAAGAATGCAAGGGCAGCAAGACTTCATCTCACATACTCTGGACATGTTATCAGGATGGACCAGTCCCTGGAGAAGGGCATCATGCTTGGTAAAGCAGAGGGTCAGTGAAAGAGAGGAAGACCTTCAATGAGATCCAGTGACACAGTGGCTGCAATAATGGGCTCAAGCATAACGATCATGAGGGTGGCACAGGACAGGGCAGTGTTTCATTCTGTTGCACGTAGGATTGCTGTGAGTCAGAACCAACTCAAATGCACCTAACAACAACAGGTTTTGTGGGTGCCCTCTCTCTCTTTATATTATATATACACACACACACACATTTATGTATAAAATTTCACTTCTTCTTCCAAATGCTCATTGGACACATACTACAGAATCACTACTATCAATATTCAGTTCTGTAATCACACAGTTTACAAAATACAAAAATCATTAAATACAGTCCCGAGTCTTAAGTAGCTTACAGTCTAATGAAAAGTAAATACATAAATGGTTGCAATAACACATAGAACCACGAGTAGCATGAGTTTAACAAAAACCAAAGTGTAGTATCTGTGTCTCCTACAATTGCATCTTAAAACCAAAATGGATTTACAGAGTGTCAGACCTGAGGGAAAAAACTTAGAAAATCATATAGTATGGGGTCTTTTGGCATTTTTTCCTTTAGCTTCACACCGTAAAGCATGCCACATTCATACTTGCTACACAGAGGGTCCTCAAACATTTGGATTTAGAAAAAGAATCCCTACTGGTGATAATACACATGACCCCAGCCACCCAGCTCTCCCCATGAGGGCTGTCCCTCCAGTTCAATCCTCATTTCACAGGGAGAGACAGTAAGCCCTAGTGGGTTAAGTGAGATGCCTGAGATCATAATCAGACTCCAGGATGCAGGACTCTGTTATACCACATTGACCTTTCCCTTCCTCTTGCTCTCATCTATAGTCCTTCTCTATATTCAAAAACATAAATTCTAGTCTTTTGCAAGCTTGACATTTATGAAGAGTAATTCCCAAACATCCTCAGGAAAATTACTGTATCACATCACATTCCCCCATAAAGCACCAACCCAATGACAAGTCCAGAACAGAGCTACGTCAAGAGGTGGATTCTCAGAGACTGGTTAGCTGCACTCACTAACTAATTAAGCGAAATGGACACATTAGCTTCAGTAATTCAAAAGGCAATTCAAATTCAGCAAAAATACAAATGACCATCAAGGGCTTTAGGGCTACCCTTGCACAGTCAAAGCTTTGAATGTCAAATCTATAAAGATCAGGTATCTTCTTCACTTCAGGCCAACTGCTACCAGAACTTCAACAGAACATCTGCTTCTTTGAAATGACACTCATGATACCACTTACCAAGATAAAAAATGTATTTTTTGAAGTTGAAACTCCCTTACGTTTAAAATTACATAGCATATTTTCAAACTTCAAATTAAAGTATTTTTTTCAGATTCATCCCAGTCTTCTAGCAGTTCACAATTTCTCTGAGTGTATGTACCCATATATGCATGCGTATGACACATATTAACACATGTGTATATGAATAAGTATCTTTCAAAAGCAGTAAAGATATAGGTAACAATTATCAGTGATACTTGGCCTGAAATGTAAAAAACCTGCCCTTTCTATACCAGATACCAGTCTTGGATAAGAAGCCATAGAAGGGCGGGGGGGGGGGGGGGGGGTCTTAACGTAATCACTATAGCCTATTTTAAACCCTTCTGAACCGTTCTGTATAAATACACTGTAGAGCTTCAATCTCAGTGCAGTTTTAGAGTGTCCTTACAAGCTTACATTAAACCAAAGATGACAACTAAGTGATGCAGGTTCACTTTGGGTCAATCTGTTGGTTCTCTGTCATACCCCTCCCCCCACAAATTAATTAAATCCATAAATTCACCAGCAAATGATTAATGAAAAGGCCACTTGGAATGTAACAACCAGATTATTCCTAAATGCTTTATCTCAGGGGCTAGTAACCACCTAACGGTATGGTTGCTCCAAAAACTGTAACAATCCAGATATTCTTTCCCATTAAATTACTTGCTAAACTTTTTGTACAAAACAAATTAAAAATTAAGAGTTATAAATTATCCCTAAAATTGAAATAAACCAAGTTCAATATTTTTACAGGTACAATATGACTTTAGAGTAGCAAAAATATGCAGATGAAAAAATGAGTAAAATCAGTCGCTACATAATGTAAAATAGAGCAATTTTTAATAGTCTGCTAAACTTCCCTTCAAGTTCAAGACTCGTAACAAGATAGCAGAGAAGTGTGCAAATATAAAGCCTTACCCAGTTTTCATCAACACCCACAGATAATGAGACACTGGACAGGGTGCTACAGGCTCCGGCTCTGCTAAGGCCGTGGGCACATCGCCCACCCATCCCAAGCTGAGTCGAGAGTACTCCCCACCAGTGTGAGTTTTCCACGTAAGGCCGCTGCTGAGCACAGAGGCCTCTTCTGTCAGTGTCCCTCCTCTGGCCCTTTGTATGGGCCTCCGCAATCCTGCTGTACGTCACAAGGACTCAGTGGAATGCAGTTTCTCAGAACTGGAATGTAAACTCAGTCATGTCAAGCTGTACCCAGCTAGGAAACACACAGCAGTCTAGCTGGGTGAGATTACACTGACAGGCAACCCTATTCTACAACATGATTTAAAATATAATACTCTGAGAGATCAATTTTTTGCCTTTCATTTCTAGCAAAGGGAAGGCAATTACCACATTTTATTTTTCTCCCTTCAAAATCTAAGTTAATGATGGATGCTTCTAAATCACAATCAATCTGTTTATTTAGGCCTACAAAAACACTCTTAAGACACTGTCTTTGATAGCAGCTACTAAGTTAAAAAAAAGTAACTGTCAAGGCTATGAATTCCAGTCTCAGAATTCAGCAGAATATGTAAGACTAAGTTTTAATAAGAGTATAAAAAGCAAGTGGAATGAAAGACTCACTATAAAAATCCATTTAATCTTTTTTAATATTTTGGCTTCACATACTCGTTTAGCAACAACAAAGTAACAGCCATTTAAAACACAAACATACACACTCAACGTACACATATGAACTCTGTGTGTGTGTATACACACATTACAAACCTTTTCTAAAGTGAGGACTTGAACTGACAGGCTCATATTTCAGAATTAGTACGTGGAAAGCAATATACATTTAACAATTTATAAATTTCCTTTAAAAGTCGTTTAGAAATATTCTCACAATCATCACCCTGCACACATGAACAGAGGTTCACTTCTCTACACGCTGAATCCCAGCACACAACCTTTGCTTACGAAAACAGAGCACCCGCGAAAACATTGCAGGGGAAGGCCTCCTGGCTGTGTCTCCCCTCTGTCGGTCCCTCGGTAGCGTTTACTTCACTACAGTAGAGAACTTCACAGGACAAGCACTAAACATACGACGTTTACACTATTAACATTTTAATTCCTTTTTAAAAAATCTAACCTGCACTGTCTTCAACATTTTTGAAGCACGGTAACAGCAACAGCGCTGCCATCTCCATAGGAGCTCTTTCCTCCGCAGCACGGAGCAAACCCATCTTCCCATGTGCTTTCTCTCAGTGAGGCCACGCGCCTGTGGCTGGGCAGAGAGGCAACATTCCTTCTGTAGGCTCATTTCCTGCTTCCATGACCCACCCACCTCTCTGGGCTGCAGCTACGAGTTATGCATGTTGTATGGGCACTGTTTCCACATACCAGCCGCGTGACCTCAGCAACTGCCTGACAGACACTCTTTATCAATTTCTATTAATTCATTATCTACTCTCTTGGAAGTCAAGGGCAAGTAGGGAAATCTGCAATGTCTGCTCTCCTATGAGTCTTCAAGGTCAAATGCTTAGATGT
This sequence comes from Dugong dugon, assembly GCA_030035585.1. Lineage (NCBI taxonomy): Eukaryota > Metazoa > Chordata > Mammalia > Sirenia > Dugongidae > Dugong > Dugong dugon. The sequence goes on along the minus strand of CM057463.1, from coordinate 190,669,232 downwards.
GCTCAGCAATGCAATTCTGCTATAAAAATTTACCCAAGCTGCACTACAGACGAGGTGCTCTCCACCAAAGAGATGCTGAATCATATAGTTGGCGGGAGGGATTATTGTGGAAGAGACTAGCAAATATTTAACTCAAAATAGCATGGGAAAAGTTGAAAAAAAAAAACTGCCTTTGCTCTTGCTCTTCTCTTCAAAAAAAAAAAAAAAAAAAAAAAAAAGGTGGCTCTTACCTCAGCTGTTTTGGGGTGAAGAGAGCATGCAGTGTTTCCCTCCTGCCACAATCTAAGCCAGCAAAGCACCGTGGTGTGATGACTACACTTCAGCAGTATGCATGTCCTCGTGACTGAACTGCTGGGGACAGCTCAGCTGAACAGATCTGCTGCTATCAGTCTACACAGTGGCACAGACAGGTCTCTGCTGATCACAGTGCTTTGTACAGATGGCAGTTAATCGGTTTGTGTGAAAGTTATGGTCCATGACAGCTTTTCCCTTCAGCACATAGACACACGCCTCATTCCAAAAGCCTCTGTTAAATGTTCACCAGGACAGGCTGCAAAGCTGGCGATGTACAGGTTGAACGAACAAGAAAGGTTAGTTCTAATAACTTATGTAACAAATGATATAACTTTTATGAAATGCATTAAAGGGGTCAAATAAAGAGCTACATTAAGAAAAAGCAAACAGATCTATATAATTTAATAGTGAGAAAAATGGCGAATTAATAATGCGTGGTTCAGATTTGCCCTAAACCAATAAGAACCTAAACTGATCAAGAATCAAACAAGATTTCAAGAAAAACCAAACAGCTGGTATTCTTAAAAGGCTTATGTGAATGACTCCAAAACCTAGCCACCAGCCCCCCAAAAATCTGACATATACTTAAAAGTAGTTGAAATAGCAGGCATGTCTTTGTAAGATATGACCTAAACAGAAATGCAGGTCACTTAAATAATACTGCATTCCTAGTTCTTGGAAGTTTAAAAACACACACACACATTTCTAAGAATGCAAAGCATCAACCCATGTGTAATTTCTTACAGAGATATCAAGTAATAAAATGCTGACTTATTGCTGAATATTTGTGGGAGGGCATATGGGAGTACACCCACATGCATATATAGGTTTGGCTGTGGGTATTTCTACATACATCTCTGTATGTGCTGCATGTATATTCACATATGTAATAGAGCACACAGAGGGCACCGTCATGGAAACAGCCTAGACACATCCAAACACCTCACAGGACAGAGTTACTGGCCTTAAGGCTAAGGATCACAGTCTCAGGGGACATCTAGGTCAACTGGTATAACAAAGCTCATAAAGCAAGCATTCTACATCCTACTTTGGTGAGTAGCATCTAAGGTCTTAAAAGCTTGTGAGTGGCCATCTAAGATACAACTACTGGTCTCTTTACATCCAGAGTAAAGGAGAGTGAAGAAAACCAAAGACTCAAGGAAACAATTAGTCCAAAGGACCACAGGAACCACAACCTCCACCAGCCTGAGACCAGAAGAACTAGACAGTTCCCAGCTACCACTACCAACCACTCAGACCAGGATCACAACTGAAGGTCCCAGTTAGAATGGGGGAAAAATTGTAGAACAAAATTGGAATTCATAAAAAAGACCAGATTTACTGCTCTGAGAGAGACTGGAGGAGCCCCCAAGGCTATAGCCCTTAGCACCCTTCTAACTTGGAACTGAAGCCGTTCCCAGAGATCAACTTTCTGCCAAATAATAGACAGGCCTATAAATAAGCAATAACACATGTGAGGAAAGTGCTCCTTAGAACAATGATCTGTAAGAGACCAAAAGGGCAACATATGTCCAAAAGCAAAGATGAGACGGCAGGGAGGGCCGGGAAAACCGGATGAAGGGAAATGGGGAGCTCAGGGTGGTGGTAATGGGGAGATATCACTTAGCATCAAAATGTAAAAAGCATATATAAGTATGTACGGATAAATCTAAAGGACAATGTACATAATGTGTACACTAAAACTACAAAAGGGAACTTCATCTTGCCAAGGGAAGTTACATACCATGTTCATAGACTGGAAGACTCAATATTGTTAAGATGGCAATACTTCCAAACTGATCTATAGACACAGTGCAATTCCAAAAAAATCCTAGCAAGCCATTTTTGACAAAAGTAACCAGCTGATTTTAAAGTTTATATGGGAAGGTAAAGGACACATAGGAGCTAAAACAATTTGGTAAAGAAAAAAGTTAGAAGATTTATACTACATGATTCAAAAGTTAATATAAAGCTATACAAACGAAGACATTGTGATATCGATAAAGAATATACCGGTAGATTACCCGAAGAGAAGAGAGATTTCAGAAACAGACCTAAACAAATATGATCAAGTAGGTTCTTGACAAATGTGCCAAGGTAATTCAGAGGATAAAAAACAGTCTTTCCAACAAATGGTTCTGGGTCAACTGCATATCTGAATGGAAAAATATAAACCTCAACCCTTACCTCATACCATGTACAAAAATTAACTAAAAAATGGATCTCAGACCTAAACGAAAGAACTGAAACTATTAAACTTCCAGAAGAAAAACATGAGAAAACATTTATGATATCAGGTGAAGGAAAGATTTCTTAAACAGGACACCAAAAAATACAAAGTATAAAAGAGGACATTGATAAAACGGATTTTATAAAGACTAAAAACATTTGCTTTTAGAAAGACATAGTTTTAAAAAAAAAAGGCAAGTCACAGACTGGGAGAGAATTTTTGCAAAATATATCCAAAGAACTCGTAGCCAGAATACATAAAGAATCCTTAAAAAAATAACAGACAATCCTATGTTTTTAAATGGGCGAAAGATCTGAAATAACACTTCACCAAAGATATATAATTGGCCAATCAGCACATGAAAAGATAATCAACATCACTAGTTTTAGGAGAAATGTAAAATAAAATCACAATGAGATACCACTACACATCCACTGGAATGGCTAAAATTAAAGAGACTGACAATCCCAAGTGTTGCAGAAGACGTGGAGCAACCAGAACTCTCCAAACTGTTAGGAGGAATGCAAAACGTTACAGCCGCTATAAAAAACAGTGTGGCAGCTCCTTATAAAGTTAAACATACCTTCACCGTACAACCCAGTAATTCCATTTCTAGGTATTTATCTAAGAAGTAATGAACACATATGTCCACACAAGCACCTGTTCATAAATGTTCACAGAAATGAAGTAACCCAAGTCACCATTTCCAAATTAATTTTGTAAAAGATTACTACCTTAGTTTGCAAAATTCAATAGGATTTATAAAATCTAGCATCCACTTTCTTTAAGGATTGGAAACATATTGCATGGCATATTTAAGACAGGTCATGAAATAATTCTGCATTGGGATGGGCTGGTGTTGCTGTTGAGTGCTGTCGAGTTGATTCCAGCTCATAACTACACCATGTGACAGCAGAACTGCCTCATGGGTTTTGCAGGCTGTCATCTTCACAGGGGCAATTGTCAGGTCTTTCTCCCACAAGCTCCGAGGTGGGTTTAAACGACCAGCCTTTCGGTTAGCAGTCAACCACTTAACCATTATGCTACCAGGGCTCCATACTGGGATGCGCAATGAGACAAAAGAGCCCTGGTGGCGCAGTGGTTTAGAGCTCGGCTGCCAACCTAAAAGGTCGGCAGTTTGAATCCACCAGCCGCTCCTTGGGAACTCTATGGGGCAGTTCTACTCTGTCCTTACAGGGTCGCTGGGTGTCGGAATTGACTCGACAGCAACAGGTTTGGTTTGGTTTTTAATGAAGTGAAACTTTAAAGTTGAGAAAGTCTCTGTTGCCTTCCTACCCAGCTACAAAAACCAAAAAAAACACAAACCCGTTGCCGTAGAGTCAATTCCAATTCATAGCGACCCTATAGGACAGAGTGGAACTGCCTCTTAGGGTTTCCCAAGGAGCAGCTGGTGGATTTGAACTGCTGCACTTTGGTCTCTTAACTAATGCACCACCGGGGCCCGTTACTCACCTATAAGCATCCCTTTTTTTCTTTCTATTTTCTCCCTATTCACCAACCCCTCTACCCTACCCTACCCCATACCCTCAAGCTTTTCCAGGTGTCTCTATCCTCTGTAGTCTCTCAACACATATAACTCAGCATACTAAAGTCAAATATCTTCATTTCAGTTCTCATCTCACCTCATCCTCTCCAGACCTGGTTATTGCTGTGAAGGTGTCATTCTGGTGGGCGTCCAAATTCAAAGCACTGGAACCATCTTTACTTTTAAATCTTATAAATTACTCTTGCGTCAGGACCCATCACCTTCCATATAAGTGAAAATACCAGTCAAGCCCTTAACCATGGCATGCAAAGCCATTGAGAGAGGGTTCTGGTCTCAGTATTACTGAACTGTTCGCAGCAGCAAGATGAATCTTCCAGGGTCTTATCATTCTACTGATCTTAAACCCTCAACGGCTACATTTCAATTCCAAAGACTAATGCCCAGCCTCTCAGTTCGCCAAAGCTGACTGATCACGTGCTTATAAGCTTTTAAAATGAGAGTCGAAGGTACAACTCAGAAGTAGTGAACCAAAATATCTGGGGCCTGTCAGTAGTTCACCCATCCTAAGCCAGGCGAGGAATCGCTGGGTAGTGCTGGTAATGCACTCAGCTGCTAACCAAAAGTTTGGAGGTTCTAGTCTAACCAGAGGCATCTTAGAAGAAAGGCCTGGAGCTCTGCTTCTGAAAAATCAGCCAATGAAGACCCTGTGGAACACAGTTCCACCCTGACACGCATGGGGTCGCCATGAGTCGGAATCCACTTGCGGCAACTTTTTTTAAAGCTGGGTGAGACCAACAATTGGCCAAGTTCAAAAACCTCTACCTTTGTCAACTTGTCCCTATTACCTTCTAACCATCTTCATGCCAAACACACGGACTCTAATTCCAGATCCAAAAACACAAGGCCTCTCTAATCCAGACTCTAGAAGTAGTTTGTACTTACTGCCCCACAAGCACATTCTTAAAACAATTAAAACTCATACTTCTTGGCCTTGAGTGGTTATCAGGTAGATCTTCTCTCGTATACTTGAAGGGCTACGACTATTTCATATAATAATCATATGAAATAAATCAATGAATCAATTTAAAAAACTGTTTGTTTTAGTCACAATGCTGCTTCCGTACACAAAATTAACTACACATAAAGGTTTTTAAAAGTTCACTTAAACGCAGTAAAAATCCAAAAAAACCAAATCCGTTGCCATCAGTCGATTCGACTCATAGCAACCCTACAGGACACAGTAGAACTGCCCATATGGTTTCCAAGGAGCACCTGGTGGATTTGAACTGCTGACCTTTCAGTTAGCAGCCGAGCTCTTAACCACTACACCACCAGGGCTCCTCTTAAATGCAACTGTGGTTATAAATCCTGGAAGATCTTATTCACGGAAAACTATTTTGTGTTTCTAAAATTATATAACAATTTAAAATTCAAGATCAGGTAACAAAGTGGTAAAGTGAAACAGTTTCAAGACTCTGAATAACAGACATTTCAGACCACGTTAGCCATCACAGCAGCAGAAGAAAGGAACACTAATCCTTGTCTTTGATCTATATCTGTATACAATGGCATCCAGAGACATACGATTTACACTGATGAAATGGAACACTGTCAATAATGTAGAAGTCTTTTTACTTGTAGAACTGAATTTAGTATGAATACTTAATGACCATTTTCTAAATTCAACTTAATGAACGAAATAATCATCACCGGAACGTGTTTGATAGATTTTGACCACTGCTCTAATTTTTTTAATTACCTGAAAATGTTTAATTAAGGAATAAAAGAAAGTTATCTTAATGAAACTAACACACTCAGCAGCTTAAAGCTATATATAGGAAGGCTATCAATAAAAGATAAAATAATAATAATCTTGAAATATCTGACTAAAAAAATCCTTAAAGGCGTAACTATGAAAATAGTTATTTTATGTTTCTGTAGATATATAATTACGTGAACATTCAATACCAGAAATTGTATTTTATGTTTAATTGCAAAAATATTTAACACCTATAAAGTCACAAATATAGATATGTAAATGCAAGTATCATCTAAGGAAATATACATTTTTGAATATTTGAACTGATGATAGTTCAATACTTTAATCAGTAATAAACATTAAACACAGTTTTAAAATTCACCTTACATTTATATAAATTCTCATATAAAAATAAGCCACGATACACACGTCTAAGCTATTACTTCATATTCTTTCAACTATTAAACTTTCTTGAAACACTTTAAAACCTGTTGCCACCGAGTCGATTCTAACTCACAGTGATCCTACAGGACAGGGCAGAACTGCCCCATAGGGTTTCCAAGGCTGTGATCCTTACAGAAACAGACCATCACATCTTCCTCCTGCGGGGCAGCTGTTAGGTTCAAACTGCCGACCTTACGGTGGGCACCCAAGCACTTTAACCACTGTGCCACTAGCACTCCTTAAATAATGTAAAGTACATGCAAAAAATAAAGTTTGGTGCATAATACAAAATTAAGTCATTTTCTTTACCATTAAAATGTATGATCTTTTGTCTTTAAAATATAATTTTATTCATGATAACAAAATAAAGGCCCCTCAAACTATAATTAATTGAAAACTGTTATTTTAATACAATCCAATTTCATTGACCATAATTTTGTATGTATCAAACTCTTTTAACAATATCCTTACTCTTGTATTTTCTGTGCGTGTTCCCAATACTGACAGTATGCTTCTGTAAACATAAAGAAAGTTAGTTGCTACATATTTTAAGACGTACCTTGAATTCATACAGGTGAAAGAATAATTCACACATTGCTCCACCACCCTCCCAAAACACATAAAGCGAGCTCCTCTGTAATTAGCAGTAGATAAACAACTCAAGTGTTTATACAGAAAAACAATTTCGTATCTCACTCACACACACGTCAGTTTAAAACCTTTATGAAATATAGTGATATTTATTTCTGCAACAGAAATCCAAACATCACTGCAAACAAGGACCTCCAGGGTAAACTGTCACACACTAATTCATACCAAGGATCACAAATGGCAAATTCCCTGACTAAAGACTTCAAGCATCAGATGACCTGTGATATCACATCGACTATACACACAAAAACATCAGTCCTTTTCTTTAAGGCTACTTACTTTGTGAAGACACTACAAATGCCAATATTCCAAAGACCACGAAACCTGTATTTATACGTACAGCACGTCTGTGAAGCTGCAGTTATAGCAACCAAATTCCCAGCTTGATCCAGCAATTTAACCCCCTCTCTAGAGAGCAGTTTTTCTCTGTATATCAGGTATCATATCCGAGTATGACTTCAATTGGATGAAGTGGACTCAATAATGCTAAAAATCACATAAAGCTCCAGGACCGAGATGTTTGACAATGAAGCAGAGAGTGCAAACTAGTAACCCAAGGGGGAAAATTTTTAGTGCATCCCATTGTATTTATTTACATAATTTACTCTATTCTTCTAGAAATCTGTCTTATTTCAAATTTAACACAGGATATATTTACACTAAGATCAAGTAAACTCTCCCTTCAATATCAACTCCAGTCAAACCAAGTCCACATTCGTTTTAAATTTTATTTGCTTTATTTAGAACCTCTCCCAGCATTCCCTTAAAATTTTTAATATATATTTTTGCTTATGTGCAACATGGGAATATAGGACTTGAGTCAGCTTTAAGACAAGTAGGAACTACAGATGATGTAAGACCTGCAGAAGTGTGGCAAAGCTGATGAAGACTGAGCACAGGGCTGAGGAGAGTGACCTAGCAAAGGAAGATAATTAACTAAAGGGAATGTGAGGGGAAAATAAGAAGTAAGTGTAGCAGAGACTATTGGTTGCCTACTCCAATATCCGTTCTCCTCCTTTTCTTCAAAAGTTATTTCCATATTATTACTTTTGCAGACACACTGAATCCTGGAGTAAAAGATTTCACGCCCCAGGTTCCTGTGTGGCTTGAAGTGGCAAAATGACTACATTCTGGACAATGAGACACATGGCTTTAAGGAATCCGACTCCGATGGAAGACAGCTGTTTGCTCTTCTGCCTTTCTTCCTGCTTCTAGCTTCCAGTGCTGACCTGACAGCTGGAGCCTGCCACCCTGCACCGTGCACTAACCCTGAAAATGGAAGCCACATGCTAATACAAGACAAAAAGAGCAACTAGAAGCCTGTAACCTGTCCTACTGTGGAGCCACCACACCACTCTGGACCATCCACCTCCAGGGCTCTCTACGTGAGAGAGAAATTAGCTCCTGCTGTGTTCATGCTACTATTTTACGCGATCAAAATTAATTGTAAATAACACAGTAAGCAAAACAATAAGACGTCTTTGCCTTTCTACCCCCTTGTGCACTCCTGCACAGATCAACTAGGACGAGCTTCTCACGAGCTCCTGCAGCTCCTTCTTCCATCACCTTGCGATCTCATTCTTTTCTCTGCTCTTCTCCTTTATCTTAACTTTAAATAAATCACCGCTTACTGAAAACAGCTATTTCTAAGTGGGAATATGTTGTTTTAACACTATTAAACTTTTTTAAAGCGATTTTTTTAAAGGCAAGTTAAAACTGTAATCTCGAACCAATATGACTCAACAAACATTTACTAAATGTCTGCCATGTGCTAGGTCCTGGGGAAGTACAGAGGGAGAAGACAGCCCACGCCCTTGAAAATTTCCCAGCTTAGTACAGGCATGGAATGATCCTGATGGGAATACGAGGGTAGAGGTCCCAGAGAATAAAACACATAGAGCTGAATGTTTTCACAGGTGTCTGAGATGCGGGTGGAGATGAACGTGACAGCGAAGAGCCGTGTACGCGAGACGGGAAGAACAGTCAAGGCACAGGTCTGTCCAAACCACGGTGAGGAACTCAGTGTAACTGGAGACGGCAGAAGAAGGACTATAGGTTGGAGAGACAGTGAGCTTCCCTGCATGCCTCACTACCAAACCCAATGCCATTGATTCTGATTCGTAGAGACCGTAAAGGATAGAGCAGAACTGCCCCATAGGGTTTCCAAAGAGTGGCTGGTAGATTCAACTGCCAACCTTTTGGTTAGCAGCTGAACGCTTAACCACTGCACCACCAGGGCTCCTACATCTCACTAAGGAGTCTGGATTTTATCTGTTATAGCTGTTGGAAGTCATTTAAATTCACTATGCAAAGGATCAACATGAAAATTTCTGTGCTTTTAAATGATTATGGGAGCCCTGGCTGCACAGTGGTTAACAGCTCGGCTGCTAACCAGAAGGTCAGCGGTTCGAATCCACCAGTTGCTCCCTGGAAACCCTATAGGGTGGCTATGAGTTGGATCGACTCTACAGCAATGGGTTTGGTTTCTTTTTTTTTTTTTTCTTTTTAATGAAAGAAGAAGTAAAGGCATTTGGGGAGCGATTTTAACCGATCAGGTGACATCTGAACAAAGGCACTGGCAGTGGTGATCCACGCAGTTGACTTGATAGTGTCATTTCTAACTCTAAAGCATTATTTGCTGAATAACAGTTGTCAGAAGTGAAAACAAAAGTCAGAATGGAAACTTGGAGAAGTTTCCAGAGTAGGAGACCACAGTTTAGTAAGGGCAAGCAAACTTGCAGGTGTGTGTGGCATTTCAGATACAGTATGTAGAGTCCGAGGGCCCTGGAGAAAATCTACCGTTGCAGGTACACCCTGAACTCCTTCACCCTCTCCTCCCTTTCTTGTACGCAACTGTAAAGTGTAAACTCCAGAAACCCAATCATTCCGCTTCGCCATGCCTATGCCTAAACAGCTGAAAGTTGCAAGAAACGAACATAAATCCAGGGGCACAAATATCAATGGCCGTCAACACCCGCTTCGTTTCACAACTTCTCTCTCTTCAAAACTCCCAAATACCAATCACTGAACTCTCCAATCTACCAACCATCATAAACCAATATGTGCACTATTTAATGAGAAGCTAGCTTGTTTTGTAAATCTTCATCTGAAGTACAATAAAATAAATAATGCACATAATTGTTTAAGTAACTTCAAAAAAAAAAAGAGTTGGGTACAAACCCAGCCCGTCAGCGTATGACAACAGCACCAAGGCTGTTAACATGCGGCACACAAAAATATTTTATGGGAGGATGAAGAGCAAAGGACTCAATAATGATAACTGCCAGGAACTCTTCCGTATCACGGATACTAAATAAAATAAGGAAATAATACAGAAAGTAAAATCTATCAATCAACCTATACCTGTATCCTAAGCTGGTTTTAAAAAAAAAGGGAGGAGGGGGTTGAAATGCTTTCACTTTTTCAAAAGCTAATCCCCCCTCTTTTGGATTTTATCCACTTCTGCAACTACATACCTTCTCTCTTGCACTATTTACGCCTCTGTACTGTATCACTTCCTTCAACATGCAAACAAGCCTTGCTGTTGCTGCTGTTAGCTGTCAATGAGTCGGCTCCAACTCATGGCAACCCCACGTACAACAGAATGAACACTGCCCAGTCCTGCGCCATCTTCACAATCACTGGTATGCTCAAGACCATTTTGTGGCCACCACGTGCTATGAGTGCCTCCCAACCTAGGGGGCTCATCTTCTAGCACTATGATGGACAATATTCTGTTGGTATTCATAGGGTCTTCATTGGCTAATTTTCAGACATAGATTACCAGGTCTTGCTTCCTAGTCTGTCTTAGTCTGGAAGCTCCGCTGAAACCTGTCCACCACGGGTAACCCTGACATTATTTAAAATATGGGTGGCATAGCTTCCAGAATCATAGCACCACGCAAACCACCACAGTACAACAAACTGACAGACGTGTGGTGAAAACAATTTCTAGCACCTCCAAATTTTAAAGAGAGAAATCCCTCTTGACCCCACAACAACTTCCAGCCACCATCTCATTTCCCTGCTCCTTTTCACAATGAGATTTCTTGGAAATTTATCTATAATCTCTTTCACCAGTTTTTCTCTTCCCATTGTCTCCTCAGCCAGCTCCACCATTACACTGAGACTTGCTCTGTCAGGGCCATCCGTGACCTCCATGTTGCTAAATCCAAAGGTCACGTCTCTGTTCTCAGTCTCCCCGCAGCACTCGACAAACTGACCCCCCTCCTTCTCAAAGCACTCTGTTTTTGGCTTTGAGGACTCATGAGAAGGATCCCTATGGGTTTAGTTCTGCACCGTATGCCAGGCAGGCACATTGAGACACACTCAATAGTTGTAGGATGAATGAGTAAGATAAAAGTATATGCATATAAAGAACTGCAGGTGAGCAGCTTAGGACAGAGGTCAGGACTGAAGGTCTTATTAATACTAATTAAGCCTAAGCTGAGGTATTTCTTGAAAAGATATAACTAATAATCTAGGGTAATTCTGATTTTAGAAATCAGTTCTGGTCATTTTGGCAGTTCTTTTGGTAAAGAATTCTCCTAAGATACTAATTTATTGGGATACCTCTCATTGTGATTAGGTTTTGCAGATTAATATTTTAAAAGAATAGTACATTTACTGTTCACTCTTAATAATTATCTATATAACTTAATAATTACTTATGTAGTAGAATCCTTTAGAAAACTCAATACAGGTTTGTCAGTTTTTAAAAACTGCTGTTGGATTAGGTGTGGGGAAAATCACTACAAAAGACTGGGGAGAAAACAGACCAGTCATAGAACACTGATACATACATACACACATACATATTTATGGACATATGTTGTTGCTAGGTGCTGTCGAGTCTGTTCCAACTCACAGTGACCCTATACACAACAGAACAAAACACTGCCCGGTCCTGCACCATGCTCACAATCACTGTTATGCTTGAGCCCACTGTTGGAGCCACTGTGTTAATCCATGTTGTCCAGGGTCTTTCTCTTTTTCACTCACCGTCTACTTTACCAAGCATGGTGTCCTTCTCCAGGGACTGATCCTGCCTGATAACATGACCAAAGTATGTGAGACGAAGTCTCGCCATCCTTGCTTCTAAGGAGCATTCTGGCTGTACTTCTTCCAAGACAGATTTGCTCGTTTTTCTGGCAGTCCATAGTATACTCAACAGTCTTCGCCAACGCCATAATTCAAAAGCATCAATTCTTCTTTGGTCTTCTTTATTCATTGTTTGGCTTCTGGATGCACATGAGGCGACTGAAAATACCATGGCTTGGGTCAGGCGCACCTTAGTCCTAAAGGCGACAACTAAGATTTTTAACACTTTAAAGAGGTCTTTTGCAGCAGATTTGCCCACTGTAACACATCGTTTGATTTCTTGACCACTGCTTCCATGGACGTTGATTGTGGACCCAAGTAAAACGAAATCCTTGATAACTTCAATTTTTTCTCTGTTTATCATGATGTTGCCTATTGGCCCAGTTGTGAGGATTTTTGTTTTCTGTATGATAAGGTGTAATCTATATGGAAGGCTGTGGTCTTTGATCTTCGTCAGTAAGTGCTTCAAGTCCTCTTCACTTTGAGCCAGCAAGTTTGTGCCATCTACATATACTTGTGTACTTAATCCAATTATATGTACAGTTATACGTATATGTACATTTTTACATTAAAACAGAAGTTCAGTTTCTGTGACTCCCTGCCTAATCAAGTGTTTTCATTAACTGACCAACTACAGGTCTTAAACACCTGTTTCTGCAAAATAAATAAAATGGCTTTATTATTACACTTGATAAAGGGTAGTGTAAGACATAGCCTGAGAAAAGCAGCTCTGACACAATTTATTAGCCTTTGCTGATTCTGCCATGGTCCACTAACTTCTGGTCATTCGAAATATCAATTAAACAAGGTCTTATGAATAAAAACTGTCTCTTTCTCCTGTAAAGACAGAAACAACTTCTAATAATGTTGATTATAAGGAAAACTTCTAAAAGTCTTATGTATCACCTCACTTAATCCTATAAGTTATCTTCCCATGACAGGAAAAATAATACATTATTTTGAACTCTCTGAGGACAATTTTAACGATTTGTGGTTTCTGCTTTGTTTTGTTGTTTTCCTATATTCCTTCTTCAATAACTACTCTTTCTCTTCTGTGGTTCTTTATCTGTGTTCCCATTGTTTTGATTTTGCCAATACCTGAAGGCAAATCTTTGATTTACAACGTCCAGAACTCTGCTCCTCATTCTTCTTCATACTTTTTGGATACAGGTAATGTCCAGTAAAGGTACCTTGTCATAAAGTAACTCATCAGTGGGCTATGGTGAAACTGTCACTCCCCATGTGCAATAAGGCATCACATGCTATATAATAAATACGTAGTCTTTCAAAATAACTCCTAATCCTTACAGCTCCTTATGTGAAATTTGGAGTATTTAAATATGGATTCAGTCCCTACCATATAAATACAGGATCACTCTTTCATTGTCTCATCTTCTTTTCCCTAAAAAGCTAGCAAGCTCTCAGAGCATCAATGAACTCCTCCTGCAGCACCGACAGGCAGAGAGCAGCCTTGCAGTTCTGTAACTTAAGTAGCTCATTGTTCGTCATGTGAATCAAAACGAGAAGATATTTCAGCCTCGCAGAACTGATTAGTTAAATGTCTTGTTTCCCCACTTATCCTCATTATAGCTGCCAGCTCTGATTTAAAATGTGATTATTAAGAAAGAGTACCATAGCACAATTTTAATTTTTAAATTGTAGATATATTTAGTATCAGTGAAGGAAAAGCTCTAACTGTAAATGGACACAGTCAACGTGGTGCAAATAAACAATCTGCACATTCCTCCCAACCTCCCGCCAAGGTTACCTGAGATGAATTTACCAACAGTCTTGGCCGTTCCAACCAAGTTATACAGCTTTGTAAATGCGAACTCTCATTTATGCCATCATCACCAATGTTTCTCAACCATTTCACCCCCTAAACTGTACTTCTACTCTAGCTAAATGGTCCCATTTCTGGGCCTTTATTGGAGCTATTGGTTATGGTTGGATGGCCCACCCTCAATCTCATTTCTCTGACACCACTCCTGCTCTTTGTTATGTCTGAATCTCCTCTCCCGCTACTTCCCAACAATCTGAATCATAAACGCAACACAAAATTCACCTCCTCACGAGCTACCCTTGATTATCTCCCACATACATTAAAATACTATTGAAGGATTTTTGCATTGTGTGCAGTCTTTGCTAGATTAATTTATACTGTGTTACCTGTTTAGAAATGCCTGGGTAATTTTTTCATGATTCATGTATAACTGTCTCATCTCACCAGCCAGACAGGAAGTTACTTGAGAGCAGAAGAGAAGATGGTCTTTGCTTCCTTTGCATACTCCAGAACTTAACATAGAGGCCATGCAGAAGGAGTTGGTACACGTTTTTATTAATGTTTGAAATAGCATGGAAATATGCCTCAAAATTTGAACTATACCAAACCCATTTTAGAATGAGACAGAATAGTCCACAAATACGGAGAGGGCCCATGGACCAATCCTCAGTTTTGGTGGTACTTCAGTGTACAACAGTCCCCCCAACAGTGCCTTGCTGGTTTTGGACATAATTTCTGAAGGAACCTATAGTGCACAGGTTACAGTGGCTGTTAGGCCTACTGTCCAACACCACCGGGCAGTTAGAGTCTAACTTCCATGCACTGGCAGCCTCTGCCCCTCTGTACAGGCCTTTGTGCCCAGTCCCTCTGGCTCCCAGCCTTAATCACAACCCTTTTCTTGGCATCTTCTCAAGTTCCTGGGCTGACAGCTAGCCTGGCTCATCTTTTCCTTCAACTTTACAGCCCCACCCTGGCCACCTCACGAATATGAAGTCAAAACACTGACACAGAAAGTTTTAAACAGCCGGAGCAAAACATATATATGGATGGTTATCATTATATAGAAGCCTGGTGGCATGCTCAGCTATTAACCGAAAGGTTGGAGGTTCAAACCCACCATCCGTTGTTCCGTGGGAGAAACATGTGCAGTCTGCTTCCATAAAGATTTACAGCCTTGGAAACCCTATGCGGCAGTTCTACTCTATCCTATATGGTTGCTATACGGTGGAATCAACTTGACAGTAATGGGTGTGGTTTGGTTTGGTTATGATTAAATAGCATATATGATCATTTCTATTAAAAGGTCTTACCCTGAAGGCATCTATCATAAAAATTTATTCTACTGAGAAAATCAAGCTCACTGTTTTAACAGGAGTGATTTTTTTCCAGGAATGTGACCCACATAAATTCAGAGAACAGTCTATCTGTATGACAGTAACAGTTCACGTCTTAAAATATCTAGCATACTGTTTTTACAAATACATATAAAAATGATTGGTAAGTTAGTGGAAAAAGACTCCAACTCCATGAGTTAATACACAACCTAGGTAAACTATCTCCTTTCTAACAAATAGTCCAAACAAGTTGCAAGTTTACAAACACAATCTGAGTCTCTTTAATATCTAAATTAATTTTTTGGCCTTTCAGAGAAGCCAGCAGCCAAAAAATAACACATGAATCCAAGTGATTACGCTGTGACTATAAAGCAGGGCTTCAGTATTTATCGAGTGGTGCAATTTTAAAAGTGAGAAATTTAGAAGTACATAGCAATTTCTATTACAGTTCCTCAGACATAATGAGTGAGGGCACATTATTAATATTTTAACATTATTCAGTCCATTATGTAGCAAAAAACAAGGGTATATGAAGAACAACCACTTCTAAACCTGTAACTATAAGATAATATAATTTTCATCTACTGCTTTCTAACCCTGGTGGCGCCGTGGTTAAAGCCACTGACTGCTAACTGGCTGGCGGTTCAAAAGCACCAGCGGCTCTGCGGGAGAATGATGTGGCAGTCGGCTTCCGTAGAGATCAAAAGCCTTGGAAACCCTAGGGTCGCAATGAGTTAGAACTGATTCCACGGCAGTGGGTGTTTGCCTGTCACAAATGGTATCTTTGAGAAAATTAGGGGGCAACTCCTTCCTCAAGACACTTCACTATCCTCTGCCTAATCAACTTACTGTATCACCCTACAATGACTACGGACGTAAACAGCACCACCTAGAGTTGTGAAGCACAACAACCTGCGTGACACAGCATCTACATGCCTCACTCACAGGCCGGAAAAACACATAGAGTTCATACTGTTTCTATATTCATCTATGGCAAGCGTTCCCTATGACCCCATGCACTGTATTCCCAAATTACTTTTGCTCACCATCTTTCTGATCATTTAAGGAACCTGGATCTATTTTAAATAAGACTTGAAGAAAAACATAACTATATATTGTACATTGCTTCAAGAACAATGCAAATTTTATTCCAAATATGAATTTAGCTCTACCTCAGGGCAGCATTACATGTAATGACATAAAGGGCATGAAACTACAGTCACTTGTACAAATGCCAATGTTTCCAAGATTTGATAAATTTCTAATAGATTTATAGTAAAACTCATGAAAATAACATTTATATCACTGAACTTGCTTGCAGTGGGGAAGAGCAGACAAGCTATCACTGACGGTCACGCAGGGAGTCAGGCTCCGTAAATACTATAACCTTTATAAAGAAAGAGCGTCCGTGTTTGAACAACCAAAGTAAGTGGCGTATGACCAAAACAACCCTCATCTGTCTAAAAAGAGAAAGAGAAGAAAATTAGAAAGGCATAAAATGCTGATCGAAATGTCAACTGAAGACTTCAGTAATGAAATCTAAAAGCCAAATAGATTTTCTGCCATGCACATTACCCCTTCTCACCTACTAAAATCAGATACCAAAGCAATTTCATAATAATTAAAATTATTAAAATGTTGTTCAACGCACTTTGACTCAAAACTGTTTAGAATGAATTACATGTCAAAATGAGTTGAAACTTTCAAGAAACTGCTCAGCTTACTTTCTATCTATACCGATAACCAATTTCTAGGCTAATATGACATCACCACAGTACGTGTGCAGAACCGCCTATAAACTAGTTGTTTTACAAAACGAGACTGTTGCTAACACTTACTCCAAATCACTCTTTTATCAAACTTCAGAATATTCTAGAGAGAAAAATACGAACGAATCAGTAATGGCAACTTTTAGCGTAGTACCAACAGAGACTCTTTCTTATTAAAACAATCTCAGTACATTTCTAAGGTAACATTCCCAAGGAAAACAAACAACCTGGAGAGAGCAAATGTCACCAGGTGCAACATGAAGGAATAACCTATATATAGTACTAGCCTGTCATGCAGTCTGAAACACCATTCCTTCCTTCGTCCCTTTAAAGTTCCGGACTTGCAAGCATTTGATACCCAGCCAAGAGAAACAGCAACTTGTATCATCTTGTAAAATAATTAGATGCAGAGTTCAACAGGTTCATGAAATAGGTCTGAACTGTAAATGCTCTTTCTTCCAGAATGGCAGTTCTTTGAATATTAGGTTCCCATTTCAGAGGTTAGAACAAGCTGTTTTTCATCTAGCTGATGATGGCTGGTAGTCAAGGAAGACCATCGCAGGCTCCTTCACTGTTCTAGGACCTCAGTCTATGAGTTTAACTTGTACAGCAGACCCTGTTATCAAAATGGTGAAGAAGTCACCGACCAGTGTGCTCTCTAAGATGTGTGAATTTTAAAGCACATTCACTATAACATTATTTATAATAAAAAGTATCAAAAAATTTACCCTTTATAATTAACTACATTGTGGAAAGTTCAAAAAATTGAACATTAAACAGATATTAAAGTTTATAAAGAGCTAACCTTTATAAAGCACTTTTAATACTGTGAGGAGATGCATACACATAAACTTTTATTGAAATAAGCAAGATACAAAACAACTTGTAAAATATGATCTTAACTCTGTGAAATACACATACATACAAAGAACAGAAAGAAAAACACAAGAATATTTAAAAGTTATCATCTTGGGTAGAGCATTTTAGGTGATTTTTTTTTCCCCTTTCTCTTTGAGAATTTATGTAGTAATACTACTTTTTGGACTTCCTGGGAGGTGCAAGCAGTTAACTGATTCAGATGCTAACCAAAAGTTTGGGGGTCTGAGTCCCACAGAGGCATCTTAAAGTAATGCCTGGCAATTAACTTCTGAAAAGTCAGCCATTGAAATCCCTATCGAGCACATTTCTACTCTGACACACATGGTCACTCTGAGTTGGAATCAACTCAATGGTAACTGGTTTTGGTTTATTATTACTTTTTACATTAAAATTATATATATAAAAACGCACCAATGCTTAAATACTGTTTGCCTACACCTTCTTTCAAGTTCAGAAAGAGTTAAACAGAGCCTCCCAAAAAGGGCCAAACAGCAGGCTCTGTGTTTGAAGCAGTGAAAGAATTTTGTACTCCTCTGGGACACAGAACTCCTGGACGTACAGGAACTACTCCACAGGGTCACTCCAGGCTTTCTAGGAGAATTCCAGGAGGTCTAGCATACTATACTGTCAGCTTCTTCATTCATAAAATGCAGATAGTAACTGCACCTACCTCAAAGGGCTGCTGTAAAATTAAATGCTTCAATACATATATAAAGCATTTACACGGCGCCTGGCAGACAGAAAGCACTGTAAAAGTCTTTGCTATCTTACCATCGTCATTTTATTACTATTACTACAGTAACCCAACTGTTACTTCTATTACTACCACTATTACCAGCACTGGTATCATTGCTATGACAGTTGCTACCGTAAGAACACCAACGGTAGGCAACAGTGTTCCTTCCTCACAGGGCTGTTTCCCAAAAAGAATAATGCTTGCCAATCTGATCTCAGGAAGTGTAAGGGCCATGAGGCCAGGAGACTACACCAGATGTTATTTTTAATTAGATGCAATGAGCCTCTGGTGCTTTCGCTACCCCTCTGGCCGCCAGATGCCCGGCCACCCTCCTATCACCACACCCAGCCTGACTTCCCTCCGCACGTCAAGTCACTGCTCCCTGACTCGCTGACTCTGGTTTTTTTTATAAAACTTTGCTCATATCCTTAAAGTAGATTCTTAACATGTTCCTGGCCTTTTCACAAATCATTTACTCAAGGATCTTTATTAAAGAGTTAGGTACAGAAAAGGTAGGTCACATGTACCTTAGTATTTATTTAGTAAATCAAAATAAAAATACTTGGTTAATGTTTAAAAAAATCTTTAGTCAACTAAAATAAAAACATTTAATTATAGAAAACACACAGTTAAGGGGAAAAGAGAAGTGCTGATACTGGCAGCCACTGACACCTTTGCAGAACCCGAACACACGCAAACCAAGAAAAAAGGCTCCATCAGTCGATTCTGACTCATGGGGACCCCGTATGTGTCAAACTCTACGTGCTCTACAAGGTTTCCAATGGCCGACTTCTTGAAAGTAGTTTGCCAGGCCTTTCTTCCAAGATGCCTCTGGGTTTTCGAACTTCCATCCTTTTGGTTAGCAGCCAAATGCTTTAACTGTTTGCACCACCCAGGGACTCCTGCACACAGGCAGCCACACACTTACAGCTGATTGGAACAGAGGTCTGCATCTGTCCCAAGCTGAGCCAATCAGATTACATCCTGAAGAGTTCAAAGTCACAACGCAGGAACTACAGTCAGATGGTCATAAATCAACAGTCAGAGACATATAAGCCAAAGTCACAGGGAGAAAGAAATGCAGGCCTTGGCAAGGAGGAAGCCGATCCACAGAGATGCAAATCCCGGAGACCATATGGTCCTGAGAGGCAGAAGAGTCAACGGCAGTTCCTGGCTTTCCACTTCCAGCCCCACGGGACTCCTTACATGCTTAGAAGACTGTTACAGTCTTACAGCTAATCCCCCTTTCACATAAGCCATCCTGAGGCAGATTTCATTCCCTAGGAACAAAGACGCCCTGAATACAGGTGACACGTTCACGGAACAAATACTCATGTCACCTGCGTGTCTTTCATTCTTGGCCCTTTGTTACAAAAACTGGAACAGTGTGCACAACACAGAATAGTCATTTCTTAAAGATTCACGTATCAATACCCCGAAGTACTGCCTTGCCTTGTGTTAGCAGAGGAAGAAACAGGAAGAGAAAGAATTCTGCAAAAAAAAGTCAAGCTTTACGGATCATCCATTATAGAATCTATTATACTATACCTGCTTCTTGGAAGAAACATGGATTCCTTAATGAACACGGAACCAGAGAGAAGGATATACCAGCAGGTCCCAATATCATCAGGACTGAAAAGAAAAGATAACACAATCAAATGACTGATTGTAACAGCATAAATAAATAAATAAAAACACATATAGCACAAAGTGCAGCACCCGTATTACGTTTACAGTCATGAAGAAAAATACAGAAAACCTACATTAAAAAAATTACTTAATTATTGGAATAATTTTTTTAATATTTTTATTTATCTCCCAAATAAGCAAAAAACTTTTACTAGTATATTCAAATATTTTAAACATTCCTAAGACCTGTAGCACCTACCCTGCCTAACTTATATTTTTTAGTTTAATTTTTTGAACAGGAAACACTTTCACTTGCGCCATAAATCAAAAAATATAAAGAGATGAACAGTGAAAACTTTTCTCATCAAGCCTTTCCTGTCTGCCAACTTCCCACAATCCCCAACCACATCACGTGTACCCTTTCAGAATTTCTCTACGCAAATACACACAAATGGGCATATATGTTCTTATTCCCATCTTTTAAAAAAAAAAAAAATTAAGATTTCACACTCAACAGCCTGTTCTTTTCCTTTGCGGTAACTCTTAGAGATCTTTTTTATGAGAAGACAGAGCGCTTCCTTGTGTGTTTGAACAGCTGTACAGCATCTCGTTTCATTGTAGGGATGCACCTAACTTGTCCTACTGGTGCTCATTCAGTTGTTTTCAATCATGTGCAATAATTTAAAAAGAAAAAAAAAAAGGCCATGAGTAATCTTGTACATGCAAACTTAACAAGAGGAGAAAAACCCAAGAGTACAACTGCTGGGGCAAAGGGTAAACACACTGTAACAGTGACAGCGGAACTGGAGAAAAGAAGGGAGACCAGGCACCAAGCAAGTCCAAACCCCAGCCAAACAAATTACATTAGCTCTCAAGGCCTGAAAATAATCTGGGCAATGGCCTCACCCTCCACACTCTTGGTGTTGGTCATGCTCTGGATTGTGTGGAGGCCCCTCGGCCCTGAGCTTCAGCTTTGAGTTCTAGGCCCACTGGGATGGCAAGATTGCTCCCTCAGCTTTGGACGGCCCCGTTCTCCTACTCCATCTAAGTGGCAACCCCACCATCTCAGCCCCGGCAGGCCCTGGTCTTCTCCGCTTGGGCATGGCAGCCTCGCTTCCTCAGCTTTGGGCAGCGGCCCCAACCACTTCGCCAAACTGAATGGCAGCACCACACTCTGGAACCAAGCTGATGAAGATCTGACTCTTTAAAACCTAGGAGGTCATGGCCCCACCCTTTGAGACCAAGGCAGCTCTGCTTCCTATGCTCCTTCCAACAGTTCGCTGATACAGGATGGTCCTTTTCTTTTCTTGGAGGATAACAGATGTAGCTCCTTTGGCCTGTTACCTGTCTGTAGAATTCCAAGAGGCAGACAGCATTCCTTCCGTTCATTCTTCAATGTCCCTTTCAGTCTAAACTGATGGGTTTTCTGCTGTGATAGTTGGTTAGATCCATCAGTCACAGGCCTAATCTCTTTAACAAAAAACTGTATAACCAAGTCCTTGGAGAACATTCTAGGACATGCGTCCTTAGTTTGTACAACAGAATTTTCCAAATCTTTCAGTTCTGTTTTTATTTTGCACAGTTCATTTTTAAGTACATCTCTTTCCTTTCGCATTTTACTATAAGCGGCAAGGAGAAACCATGTGGCCCCTACATGACCTTGCTTAGAAATTTACTTAGCCAGATATCCAAATTCATCACTTACAAATTCTATCTCCCACCAAACATTTGAAAATAATTCACACAAGTTCTTTCCACTGCATAAAAAGCATCGCTCTTCCTCCATTGTCCAATCACGTTTATTAAAGTCTCACCAAAAGCACATTTAATGTCCATATTTCCAGCAACACTCTGTTCTGGCGTCATATGCATTCTCTAAGATGACAGAGACCTTCTCTATAACTGTCCTCACTGTCCTCTGAGCTCTCACCAGAACTGCCGTTGACGTCCACAGTTCTACCAGCAGGCTTTTACTATCAGGCACCTGAAAACTCTTATAGCCTCACTCATTACCTGATTTCAAAACCACCTCCACATTGCAGGTATTTCTTAGAGCAGCACCCTCACTTCTTAGTACCAAATCCTTAGTCATCTAATGCTGCTACAACAGAGATACCACAAGTGGGTGGCTTTAACAAACAGAAATTTATTTTCTCCCAGTTTAAGAGGTTAGAAGTCTGAATTCAGGGTGCTAGCTTGAGGGGAAGGCTTTCTCTGTCGGCTCAGGAGGAGGGTTCTTGTCTTTTTGAGCTTCAGTTCTTGGGTAATCTTCATGTGGTTTGGTATCTCTCTTCCCCCATCTCTCCTCTGCTCGTTTGTTTAATATCTTTCATATCTCAGAAGAGACTTACTCAAGATACGCCCTATACAAATCCTGCTTCATTAACATAACAAAGATAACCCATTCCCAAATGGGAGTATAACCACACACATAACCCCAAAACCAAACCCATCACAGCTGAATCGATTCCAGTTCATAGCGACCTTACAGGACAGAACAGAACTGCCCCACAGGGTTTCCAAGGAGCAGCTGGTGGATTCAAACTGCTGACCTTCTGATTAACAGCCAAGCTCTTACCCACTGCGCTACCAGGGATCCAACCACAAGCACAGAGATTAGGATTTACAACATATTTTTGGGGGACATAATTCAATCCACAAAAGGGTTGTTCTAGGCACTTGGGATACTTTAGAGGACACCACCACCAAAACAAACAAACAAACAAAAAAAAAAATCCCTGTCCTCTTGGAGCTTATATTCCGTTGGGATAACACACCCCAAGTCCTCACTTACCAACATGGTGAGGTTCCAAAGATCAAGTCATTATGCAAAAATGGAGGATGATTATGTTAGATCAGAAAATGGAGATGACTACATCATTACATAACTGCCTAATTACATCATTACCCAAAAAAACTAAACTCATTGCCGTCAAGTGGATTCCAACTCACAGCAACCTATAGGACAAAGTAGAATTGCCCTGTAGGGACTCAAACTGCTGACCTTTTGGTTAGCAGCCTAGCTCTTAACCACTATGCCACCAGCATTCCTTACATCATTACTTAAGTGCCAAATTACATGATTATATAACTGCCTAGCCACTGAGAATCACAGCCCAGCCAAAATGACACATAACCTTAACCATCACGGCCAGCGTTACTCTCACCTTGCACCTTGGCACTCATTACTGCCAGACATACATTGTTAATACACAAAACAGACAGTAGTTTTTTTTTTTACAATTGCTGTAATGCGAAATGTTGGATAACGAGATAGTAAGAGAGAAGTAGGTATACAAATAATAAACAATAAAAAATAAATAAATTCAAAAATTATACGATAGGTCATACGGTGATCAGTGCTATGGGAAAAAATTAGTGCAGAGTAACGAAAAAATGAATAAGGAAGACCGAAGAAGAACCGATGCCTTTGAATTACAGTGTTGACGGGGAATACTGAACATACCACGGACTGCCAAAAGAACGAACAAATCTGTCTTGGAAGGAGTACAATCAGAATGCTCCTTAGAGGCAAGGATGGAGAGCCTTCATCTCACATACTTTGGACGTGTTATCAGGAGGGACCAGTCCCTGGAGAAGGGCATCATGCTTGGTAAAGTAGAGGGTCAGTGAAAGAGAGGAAGACCCTCAACGAGATGGACTGACACAGTGGCTGCAACAATGGGCTCAAGCAAAACAAAGATGATGAAGATGGCACAGGACTGGGCAATGTTTCGTTCCATTGTACACAGGGTTGTGAGCAGTCGGAACCAACTGGCACCTAACAACGACAAGGAAAACTGGTGGTGGTGCGGGGGCAGGTGTCACAATTTTAAATGGGAGGGACACGACAAGCCTCCTTTGAGCAAAAGGGATGAAAGAGTAGCCATGTGGATCCTAAGAGATGAGCCCTCCTGGCAAAGGGCAGGGAGGATCAGAAGACCATGTGGCTGACACCGCCTAGATGGGGGCCAGCGTGACTGAAGCAGGTAAGTACAGGACAAGCAACAGGGGGGCAAGCAATACCACACTACGTCAGAGGCTTTATATCAAGTTTTTAGTCTGGTGAAAATGATCTGAGTTTAATTTTAGTATTCATTTCTTTTTTGTATTATTGTTATTATCAGAGCATCTTTTCTTATGTTAATAAGCCATTTCTATTTTTGTTTGTGTGAAATCAGTTCACAACCTTTACCCCATGTTCTATTAATTGTGGGACTTTTTCTTACTGCATTCTCAGAGTCTTTTGGAAAACAAGAGCTGCAAATATCTTTTTCTTCAGTTTGTTACTTATCCTTAGACTTTGTTTATTGTGCTTTTGTTGTGTATAAGTTACTTTTATTTTATACAGTCAAGTTTATCAAATTTATTAGGAAACAGGCTCGGCTACTATGAAAACAAAACAAAATTATACAACTATAGGTCTCTATTCATCCACAGCAAAAGAGAAAGAAGGAAACCCAAGAATCAGAAAAGGAACCAGACTACAGGACTAACTGTCTCCATGAACCATGGCCTCATCTACCTTGAGACCAGAAGAACTAGACTGCACCCGGTTACCACTACGGAACGTTCTGATCAGGGTGACAATAGATGGATCCTGACAGAAATGGAGAAAAATGTGCAACACAACTCCAAATTCTCAAAGAAACCCGACTTACTGGACTCTCTGGTACTGGAGGGATCCCCAAGACTACTGCTCTGAGATACTCTTTAAGCTCTGTACTGAAATTATCCCCTGAAGTTACCCTTTAAATAGATAACACGTTAACTAAAAAGTAAAGAATGTTACCCTTAAGCATTGCACCCTTTTAAAAAATTATACGGAGCCCTGGTGGCACAGTGGTTAAGGAGTTTGGCTGCTAATCAAAAGGGTGGCAGTTCAAGTCCACCAGCCGCTCCGTGGAAACCCCATGGGGTAGTTCTACTCTGTCCTATAGGGTTGTTATGAGTTGGAATCAACTTGACGGCAACTGGTTTATTATGAGACCACACGGATAACCGTTACTCTAAAGCATAGACGAGAATGTTGGGGATCAGTGCAACTAAGTTAATGAGAATGGAACAACTAGAATGGAAAAAATGAGGATGCAGACACAATGTGAAAAATGCAACCTACGTCACTGAACATTACACGTGCAGAAACTGTTGAATGGGAATCTGTTCTACTGTGTATATTTTCACTAAAAATACAATCAAACATTAAAACGAAAAGCTAACATAGCAATGGCTTAACCACAAGAAGTTCCTTTCACTCGCACACACCTAACGGTACAAGTACTAAAAGTCCAAGGTCAATATGGTAGCTCCATGGTATTGTGAACCCAGGTTGTTTCTACTTTGAGACTCACTCATCCTCAACCTGTTCCTTTCGTCTCATATTCTAAAGTGGCAGCTCCAAATCTCACTACCACATGCACATTCTAACCAGTGGGAAGGGTAGAAGGGAAGTATAGAGCACATCCCATTTCTTTTAAGAGTACAACATGGAAGGTGCACGCTATACGTCTGCTTACCTTCCAGTGAACCATATGTGTGTTCATATGGAATGACCTAACTGCAAGGGATCAGTCTTAGAAGAAATACAGCCAGAATGCTCCTTACAAAGATGGCGAGACTTCAGCTGGCTTACTTTGAACATATCATTAGGAAAGACCAACTGTTAGAAAAGGCCATGTTGTCGTTAGGTACCATCGAGTCAGTTCCAACTCATAGGAACCCTATGTACAACAGAACAAAACACTGCCCTGTCCTGCGCTATCTTCACAATCATTGCTAAGTTTGAGACCATTGCTGCAGCTACTGTGTCACTCTATCTTGTTGAGTCCTCCTCTTTTTCACTGATCCTCTAATTTATCAAGCATGATGTCCTTTCCAGGGACTGGTCCCTCCTGATAACATGTCCAAAGTACATGAGACGTAGTCTCGCCATCCTCACTTCTAAGAAGCACTCTGGCTGTACTTCTTCCAAGAGAGATTTGTTCGTTCTTCTGGCAGTCCACAGTATATTTGATATTCTTCACCCACACCATAATTCAAATCAATCAATTCTTCTTCGGTCTTCCTTATTCACTGTCCAGCTTTCGCATGCATGTAAGGTGACTGAAAATATCACAGCTTGAGTCAGGAGCACCTTATCCTCAGTGTGACATCTTTGCTTTTTAACACTTTAAAGAGATCTTTTGCAGCAGAGCTGCCCAATGCAAAACGTCATTTAATTTCCTGACTGCTGCTTCCAAGGGTGTCGAAAAGGGCGTCATCGCTGGTAAAAAGTGGAGGGTACACAAAAGGAAGGGAGGCCCTTGGTGAGATGGATCAACACGGTGGTTAAAAGAACAGACCCAAATATAACAATGATCATGAAGATGGCACAGAGCCAAGTAACGTTTATTTATTGACTCAACAGCAACTAACACTTCAAGGGAGTCTGTGGCAATCTCTGCCAAGTGAATTTTTTTGCAAATTTTTTTTAATTTTTAAATTTTTTACAAGGACACTAAATTCTATTCACAATTCTGAATAAGTATTCTAAATAATTATCACCTAATCATTCTCCCTATATTTGCTTCCAAAGTTGACTATGTTTTCCCCGAGTCCACTCTTAACCAATTTCATCCCCAATACCAATGCCTCAAGAAAACAAAGAAAAAACACTGTCAAAGGAAGTTGCAACTAACAACCATTAAGTAAAATGACTTCTCAAATGAAAATGCAAAGTACATCAAAAATACTTTATACCCCTTTCTTCCCAGTTTTTAAATCATCAGCTCTTGTAACTATCATTTATCTAGAAAAAATTCACTTGTCTTTCTTAACATAAGGTGACAGCATTATTATTAAATTCTGATTATGTCAAGTAAAAACAGTATGTTCTGCCAAATTCAAGACTAGTTTTTAAAAATTAAAATAACAAGGGACAAAACATTGCAATAGAAAAGAGAAAAAAGGAATTATTTTGTAAACCTTCCTTTTTATAAATCTGCTATTACAATCTTCTCTTTATCACCAAAAGGCTGGTCAAGGGAAATGAAATATAGAAAAACTGGAAATTAAGGAAGATCACCACTTACTATGTGGCCTTGGCTGCTGTAAGGATTAAATGAACAATGCTCATTAAATACAAATAATAATTACTCAATGACAACAGTTTTTACCATGACAAAATGTATATACAATAAATGTCACCATGGTATAGATTAACTATGATACAGAGAACATAACAAACATTTACTGGCTTATTCATTATCAATTCTGAAAGCAAAATTAATATGAAAAAATAGGCTTGCAATTTGTAAACTCAGCTTTCCTGGCACTCAGCATTAAAACACGCATGAAGTGAGGGGCAACCAAATGTCCAAAGTGGATAAAATAATATGAATATTCAGTGAATATTCTGGCACCCTGAATACTCCCGTATTACCCTACAATTAGGGTTAACTTTTCATACGAAGAAAGCCATGGGAAAGACTTGAGGAGGTCAAGTAAGAAAATTGTCCTCTCAATCTCTCACTTAGGATTTTTTTAAAACCTGGTAGACGGGCTATTTCTCCACCTGCCCAAAAGAACCCAAAAATTAACTAGCAAGAGCTATATTTGCTTAAGAAGGCATGTGCAAGGAATAATTCAATCAATATTTACTGAATTTAGTGAGCATTTACTACAGGTAGTTAAGAGCTCAGGCTGCTAACCAAAAGGTCAGCAGTCTGAATACACCATCCACTCCTTGGAAACCTTACGGGGCAGTTCTCCTCTGTCCTATAAGGTCGCTATGAGTCAGAATCGACTCAAAAGCAACAGGTTCAGGTTTTTTTGTTTGTTTAGTCCATACGTGATAAGCTTAATACCTTTATTACTGAGTTGGTTTTATTGTTTGTTTTTAAGTAATTCAGGTTTAATAAAAGTAAGCTAAAACTAAGAATTAAAACTAAGAATACAAGAACAGTAAATCTTATTCTAAAGATGTTCTGGCAATAGTTGTAGGCTGGAAAATCCTATCATCTTCTCTTTCTACCCATCCCCACAGACTCATGTTTGGTTTCTGTTCTGAAAATTCCTTGTTGCAATGTCACCATAAAATCTGTTTTACTTAGTCCTAATAATTCAGAATATTCTCCTTAGCTTTTATAAAGAACAGTATTACCTAATGTTCACTTCTTCCACTCACAGTTATGCCTCAGGCAGGCAGTGTTTCAGCATGGGGTACAATCTGCTTCCCTTCATGGTTTGTAAATACTTCCTTCTCACCATCCAGCTGTTACCAGAGGGGTTTTACAGCATTTTTTACATGTGCAAAGAAATGTTTTTTAAAATACAGATGCTATGAGGAAAGTACTTAGTAGTAGGAGCAGCAAACTTTCCTATACTTAAGGATAGGCAAACGGAATCTGAGGTATCCCTTGCAAATGAACAATGAACCTGGCTATCAGAAGACTGGTTATAGTAATAATAGTAATAGGAATAGTAATAATAAATATCTAGGACACATTCTGAGATTTTATTCTGTCCACTGGTTCTCAAACTTTAAGGTGTATAAGAACTATCTAAAATGTAAATTAAAAATGCATGTCCCACACAGACAAAACCCGAGAAGAATTCAGGAACACAACGCAAGTACAAAATGACAAGATGGACAATTAGATATCATACAAAACAACAAGTAGAAATCCAGAAGATTTACAATACCAGATACAGATAGCTCAATGGAAGGACACAGAAGTAGAACTCAATCAATGGAAGAATCAGTGGAATAAAGGACTGATCTCTTCGTAGTAATCTGTTTGAGGAACAATCAGAAAAAAAGAACTTAAAAAAATGAAGAAAGCCTAAGAGTTACGTGAGACACTATCAAGAGGAATAATGTATATGTAATAGGAATTCCAGAAGAGGAAGGTAGGAAAAGCACACAGAGAATTTTTAAAGATTTATTGGCAGAAAACTTCCCTAATATCAAGAAAGGCAAGAAGGTTTCCATCCAAGAAGGCCAACAAACCCCCTACAGAATACATTTCCTCCCCCAAAAAGTTACCGAGACATATATATCATAATCAAATTTTATAAAACTTAAAGACAAAGAAAGAATTGGGAGAGCAGCTTGTGAAAAACAAAATAGTACCTACAAAGGGACATCAACATGATTAAGTGCCGATTTTTCAGCAGAAACCATGCAAGCAAGAAGGCAACAGGGTGACTAATATAAAACCCTGAAAGAATAGAACTGCCAACAAAAAAAAAAAATCATATATCCAGCAAAACTGTCCTTCAAATATGAAGGTGAAACTAGGACATTCCCAGAAAAACAGAAACTTAAAGATATTGGTAAAAACCACATCAACAATACAACAAATATTAAAGGGAGTCCTTCAGAGAGAGAACCAACATCAGACAACAACCTGAGATGAAGACACACAACACCATCACCCAAAAAGCAACTCATATAAAATTCTAAAAATTAAAATAAAACAGAAAACCAGAGATGTCAATCTGTAAACGACAAAAACTTCAAACAAAAAGGAGAAGAGTGTAGTTATAGAACTTCCGAATGGAGAGGAAGTGAAGGCGCTATCAAGATAAACAGACTGGAATGATGGGAAACAAGCCCATACCAACCACTTCCCATCTGACGCCCTCACCTATCAGGCAAGGGGTGTGAACACTCCCATACTGAGGGACCAACTTTGGGAAACAGACAGCACCGCACAGTCTGCCCTCAGCTACCTCATCAAACCAGTGTGCACTGAAGTGGGCTCACACCCCCTGCTGCCGATGTGACCACGCGGACAAGATGGTGAGAGCTATCACACCCACAGACGAGCAAGCAGCAAAGCACAGCAGGCCCACCCATCCTCACTTACCAAAATGAAACAAAAAAGCAGGATGAAACAAACATACAATTAAAAAATATACTTCAATGTCTCAAAGAGAGCAAACAATATCAAAACATATAAAACAGCAGGACAAGATGGCTCCAGCAAGTGACAAAAATAAAAAATCAGATAACTTTCCAGAATTAAAAAAGGGAGTAGAACTATGTGATATAGAATTCAGAAGACTAATATTTAGGGTTTTCCAAGAGATTAGGAAGGAGACCAAGGAAAACACTGACAAAATCTAGGAAAAAATAGACAAAATCATTGAAAATACAGACAAAACCAATGAAAACATAGCCAAAATCAACAAAAACACAAAGCAACAGAACAATTCAGGAAAATAATACAAGAGCAAAATGTCAAAATAAATAATTAGAAATCATACCAAAAACAGCAACTAGAAATCCAAAAGTTAAAGAACAAAATTTCAGAAATGGACAACTCAACAGAAGGTTTTAGCAGTAAATTTGAAACAACGGAAGACAGAATCAAGATATTGAAGACAAATCCATGGATGCCACTTTGTTCAAGAAAAAAATCACAGAAAAAAATGAAGAAAATAGAAGAAAGCCTAAGAACTATGTGAAACACAATCAAGAGAAAAATTAGCATGTGATCGGAGTTCCAGAACAGGTGGAAAAAATGGAAAACACAGAGAAGACTGTTGAAGATTTGCTGTCAGAAAACATCCCAAATATCATGAAAGACGAAAAGCTGACCATTCAAGAAGCTCAACAAACCCCACATAGGATAGACCCCAAAAGAAAGTCACCCAAACATATCATAATCACACTCGCCAAAACCAAAGACAAAGAAAGAATCCTGAGATCAGCTCAAGAAAAATGAAAAGTCACATACAAAGGGGAAACAGTAAGACTAAGCTCTGATTACTCAGCAAAAACTCTGCAGGCAGGAAGGAAATGGGATGACATATATAAAATCTTCAAAAAAAACAAGTCTTAATAGGTACACCAGCCTAGGGGCAAGGATGAGAAGGCAAGATGAGGCAGGAAAGCTGGTAATGGAGAACCCAAGGTCGAGAAGAGGAGAATGTTGACACATTGTGGGGTTGACAACCAACGTCACAAAACAGTACGTGTATTAACTGTTTAATGAGACACTAATATGCTCTGTAAACCTTCATCTAAAGCACAATAAATTTGGCAGAGCCAAACAATTTTAAAAAAAAACCTGCCAACTAAGAATAACATATCCTGCAAAACTCTCTCTCAAATACAACAGCAAAATGAGGATATTTACAGATAAATAAAAATTAAGATAATTCGTAAAGACCAAATCAAACTTAGAAAAAATATTAAAAGGAGTCCTTAGGTTAGAGAGCCAAAAACATTAGACAACAACAACCTGAGCCTGGGAGACAGGACAGCACCAGCCAGGTAGCAACCTAGGTTTAAAAAAAAAAAAAAACAAACCTCTCAATTAATAAAATAAAACTAAAAGACTTAAAACAGGAAAACAGAGACATCAATCTGTAAATGGCAACACCATCAAAACAGTAAAAGGGGAATAAACATAACTTTTATCAGGTACTGGTAAGAACTTCCAAACCTACTCAATTAAATAAAACAGAAGAAAAACATAAAGACTCAGTAAACACAAAATTTATAGTAACAAAACTAAAGAAAAGAAAATCCACAAGCAAAAGGAGCCCATCACAGTAAAGTAAAACAAACAAGGAAAACGTCACTACTACAAAAAAAAAAAAGAGCACAACAATATGAAAGCAATAAACTCATACCTATCAATAATCACACTGAATGTGACGGCTTAAATGCACCTATGAAGAGAGAGACAGTCGCAGAATGGATAAAAAAATATGACCCATCAATATGCTGTTTACAAGAGACACACCTTAGACACAAAGACATAAACATATTAAAAATCAAAGGATGGAAAAAATATATCAAGCAAACAGTAACCATAAAGAGCAGGAGTAGCAATACTAATCTCAGATAAAACAGACTTTAAGGAAAATCAACCGTAACAGACAAGCGAGGACATTATATAATGATTAAAGAAACCATTCACCAAGAAGACATAACCATAATAAATATCTATGCACCCAAAGACAGTGCTCAAAAATATATACAACAAACTCTAACAGCACTAAAAAGAGAAACAGACAGTTCCACAATAATAGTTGGAGACTGCAACACATCGCACTTGATAAAGGACGGAATATCTAGAAAAAAATTCAACCAAGAATATCTAGAAAAAAATTCAACCAAGATACAGAAGAGCTAACAGCTACAGTCCACTATTTTGACCTCACAGGTATACACAGAACACTCCACCCAACAGCAGAAATGTGTACATACTCTTCTAATGCACATGAAACATTTTCTAGAATAGACCACGTTTTAGGCCACAAAGCAACCATCAATAAAAGCCGAAACATTAAAAAAATACAAAGCCTTCTCTTTGATCATAATGCCACAAAAGTAGAAATCAATAAAAGGAAGAGTAAATTTAAAAAAAAAAAAAAACAAATACATGGAGAATGAATAACACCATGCTTAAAAACAACTGGGTAACAGAAGAAATCATATTGGGAATCACAACATTCCCAGAAACAAATGAGAATGAAAACACGTAATATCAAAACCTTTGGGACACAGCAAAAGCAGTGCCCAAAGGGCAACTTACAGCAAAATGCACACATCAAAAAAGAAAAATGGGTCAAAATTAAAATGTAAGCCCTACAACTCCAACAAACAGAAAGAGAACGGCAAAAGAAACCCACAGCCACCAGGAGAAAGGAAATAATAAAGATAGGAGTAGAAATACATGAAGTAGAGAACAAAAATAGAAAGAATCAACAAGACCAAAAGTTGTTCTTTGAAAAGATCGATAAAATCTACAAACCACCAGCTAAACTAAGAAAAGAGAAACCAGAGAGGAAGCAAATAACACAAGAAAGAAATGAGATGAGGGACATTACAACAGACTCAACTAAAATAAAAGGATCATAACAAATACCATGAAAAATTGCACGTCAACAAATTAAAAGTACCTAGTGGAAAGGGACAAATTTCTAGAAACACACTACCTACCTAAACTAATGCAAACTGAGATAGAAACTCTGAACAGACTCATAACAAGTGAAGAGATTGAAAATATAATTTAAAAAAAAACAAAAAAACTTCCAGGTAAAAAAAAATAACCCTGGCCCTGACAGCTTCACTGGAGAATTCTACCAAACATTCAGAAGATCTAACACCAGTACTACTCAAACTATTTCAGAGCATAGAAAACGAAGGAATACTCTTGAATTCTTTTTATGAAGGATAACCTGACACCAAAGCTAGGCAAAACCCAATTAAAAAAAAACAAACTTGCTGCAGTCGGGTCAATGCTGATTCATAACAACCCTATAAGACCCAGTAGAACTGTCCCACAGGGTTTCCAAGCAGCAGCTGGTGGACTCAAACTGCCAACCTTTTGGTTAGCAGCCGGGTTCTTAACAACTGCACAACCAGGGCAAAGACACCACCCCACCAAAAAAAAAAACTACAAATCAATATCTCTCATGAATATAGAGGCAAAAATACTCAACAAAATTCTAGTCATTAGAAATCAACATCATATAAAAGAAAAGACCTAAGTATAAAACTTAGAATGATAAAGACCATGAAAGAAAAAAAAGAGACAACACTAGCAGCCCTA
The DNA here is from genome assembly GCA_030035585.1 of Dugong dugon. NCBI lineage: Eukaryota > Metazoa > Chordata > Mammalia > Sirenia > Dugongidae > Dugong > Dugong dugon. The sequence goes on along the minus strand of CM057463.1, from coordinate 190,635,564 downwards.
ACAGACGGCATAAAGATAATACAAACTACAACAAAGAATGTGCAAACACCAGAAGATAAACCAAGTAACCAGGAACTCCTGAAAATTAAACACTTACGCTCATCAAGAGAGTGAAAAACAGAACCTACACACTGGGAAAAAAAATTTGGCTATGACCTACCCAACAAGGATCTAATTTCTAAAATCTATAGAATACTTCAACAACTCAATATCAAAAACCCAATAATCCAATCAAAAATGGGCAAAGGATATGAAAAGACACTTCACAAAAAAAAAGACATTCAGGCAGCTAACAGACACATGAAGAAATGCTCACAATCATTAGCCATTAGAGAAATGCAAATCAAAACTACAATGAGATACCATCTCACCCTGACATTATTGGCACAAATTACAAAACAAAACAAAACAGAAAATAACAAATGTTGGACAGGTTGCGGAGGGACTGGCACTCTTATGCATTGCTGATGGGAATGTAAAAGGTACAACGATATGGCGCCTCCTTAAAATGCTAGAAATAGAAATATATCCTAGAGAAATAAGACCTGTCTCACAAACAGACATAGGCACAAGGCATACCCATGTTCAGTGCACAACCTAAGCGCCCACCAACAGATGAATGAATAAACAAATTATGGTACATACACACAATGGAATACTATGCAACAATAAAGAACAATGATGAATCCGTGAAACATCTCACAACATGGATGAATCTGGAGGGAATTATGCTGAGTGAAGTAAGTCAATCACAAAAGGCCAAATACTGTTAGAGATGACTATTATAAACACCCATGAAGAGGTTTACACACAGAAAAAAATCACCTTTGATGGTAATGAGGGAGGGGGTTGATTGGGAGGGAAAATCACTAACTACATAGCAAGTATGTGTCAACTTTGGTGAAGGGAAAGACAACACACAATACAGGGAAAGTCAGTACAACTGGACCAAGGCAAAATCACAGAAGTTTCCTAGACACATTCAAACTTCTTGAGGGGCTGAGTTACTGGGGACCATAATCTCTGGGGGCATCTAAGTCAATTGGCATCACACAGTTCATAAAGAAAATGTTTTACATTCTACTTTGGTGAATAGCATCTGGGATCTTAAAAGCTTGCAAGCAGCCATTTAAGGTACATCTATTGGTCCCATCCCATTCAGAGCAGAGGAGAATGAAGAAAACCAAAGACACAAGAAAAACATTAGTCCAAAGGACTAATGGACCACATGAACCACAGCCTCCACCAGCGTGGGCCCAGAAGAATTAGATGATGCCCAGTTACCACCACTGAACACACAGACAGGGATCACAACACTGGGTCCAGAACAAAGGGGGAGAAAAAAGTACAACAAAATTCAAATTCACGAAAAAAGTACAACAAAACTCAAATTCACAAAAAAAGGACCAGACTTACTGGTCTGACAGAGACTGGTGGAACCCTCCAAGACTACAGCCCCAGACACCCTGCTAACTCAGAACGAAAGCCACTCCTGAAGTCTAACTTTCACCCAAAGATTAAAACAGGCCTATAAAACAACCAATGACACACGCGAGGAACGTGCTTCTTAGTTCAATGAAATATGCCACATCAAAAGGACAACACACGCCTAAAAGCAAAGACTAAGAGCCAGAAAGAGACAGGAAAACTGCGTGAATGGACACAGGGAACCTAGAGTGGAAAGGAACATGGAAGAATGCTGACACATTGCGAGGATCGCAACCAAAGTCACAAAACAATTTATGTATAATTTTTTGAATGCGAAACTAATTTATACCACCAGCTTTCACCTAAAGCACAAAAAAATTTAAAAAAGAAAAGATACAACAGACTGTTTTAAATTTAGGAAGATAAGGTAAATTTCAGAGCAACTACAAAAAAATTAATAAATCTACTCATCAAAATAAAGATGATGAAAATCAGAGAGACTCAGTAAATGCAAAATCAACAAGGAAGTACACGGGAAAAAAATCCATAAACAAAAAGAACTCAGCACAGAAAATTAAGTGAAACAAAGAAACCATTAATGCCAGGAACAAAAAAAGCATGAAATGGCAGAAATGGCAGCAGTAAATTTAGCCATATCGACAATTACTATGAATATAAATGGTTTAAATGCACCAGTCAAGAGACAGAGTGCCAGAATAGATTTTTTTTTTTTAAAAATGGCCCATCAATATGTTGCCTACAAGAGACACACCTTAGACACAAAGACATAAATAGGTTAAAAATCAAAGGATGGAAGTAAATATATCAAGCAAACAGTAACCAGAAGAGAGAAAGATTGGAAATAATAACCTGATAAAACAGGCTTTAAGTCAAAATCCACTATAAGAAACAAAAACAGACATTCTATATTAAAAAGAGTCAATCCACCAAGAGTACATAACCATAATATTTATGTACCCAATGACAGTGCTCCAAAACACTAAAACAAACTCTACAGAATTTAAAAGAGAAATAAACAGTTCTACAATAATAGTAGGAGACTTTAACACACCACTTTTGATGATGGACAGAAAAACTAGAAAGAAACTCAACAATGACACAGAAGATGTAAATAATACAACTGACCAACTCAGTCTCATAGATACTTACAGATCACACCACTCAACAGCAGCACAGCACACATTCTTCTCCAAGGCACACTGATCAGTCTCCAGAAGAGACCACATTTTAGGTCACAAAGCAAGACTCAATAAATCCAAACACACTGAAATAATACAAAGCATCTACTCTGATCATAACACCATAAAACTGGAAATCAATAACAGAAAGAACAAGGAAAAAATTTAAATACATGGAAGCTGAATAATATCCTACTTTAAAACTATTGGGAAATAGAGGGTTAAACATGAAATCAAAAAATTCTTCGAATCAAATGAGAATGAAAACACAACCTACCAAAACCTCTGGGACACAGCAAAGGCAGTGCTCAAAGGAGAATTTATGGTAATAAATGCACACATCAAAAAAGAAGGGCCAAAATCAACAGCTTAACCCTGCAACTCAAACCAATAGAAAAGGAGCAGCAAAAGAAGTCCACAATCACCTGAAAAAAAGGAAATAAAGATCAGAGCAGAATAAACGAAGCAGAAAACACAAAAACCATAGAAAGAATCAACAAGACCAGAAGTTGGTTCTTTGACAGGATTAATAAAATTAACAAACCACTGGCCAAATGACAAAGGAAAAAAAATAAGAAGATGCAAATAACCAAAATAAGAAAGAAGATAGGTGACATTAACAACAAAACCAACTGAGATAAAAAGCATCATAACAGAATATTATGAAAAACTGTAATTCAACAAATTTGAAAACCTAGAAGAAATGGATACATTTCTAGAAACACACTACCTACCTAAACTAACACAAACTGATACAGAAAATCTGAACAGATCCATAACAAAAGAAGAGATCGAAGATGTAATTTAAAAAAAAAAAACTTCCAACAAAAAAAAAAAAAAGTCCTGGCCTGGATGGCTTCACTGGGCAATTCTACCAAACATTCAGAGAAGAGCTCACACTACTAGTACTCAAACTATTTCAGAGCATAAAAAAGAAAAGAATACTTCCAAATTCATTCTATGAAGTAAGCCTAACTCTGATACCAAAGCTAGGCAAAGACACTATAAAACAAAGCAAATTACAGACCAAATCCCTCATGAATAGGAGCCCTGGTGGCGCAGTGGTTAAGAGCTTGGCTGTTAACCAAAATGACGGCAGTTTGAATCCACCAGCTGCTCCTTGGAAACCTTATGAGGCAGTTCTACTCTGTCTATAACGTCGCTATGAGTCAGAATTGACTTAACAGCAATGGGTTTGGTTTTGGTTATCCCTCATGAATACAGACATAAAAATTCTAGTCATTAGAATTCAACAGCCTATTAAAAAAAAATAAAACATCATGATCAAATGGGATTCATACCAGGAATGCAAGGATGGTTCAACATTAGAAATGCAATCAACGTAATCCATCACATAAATAAAACAAAGGAAAAGAATCACGTGATCATCTCAATCGACACAGAAAAGGCATTTGATAAAACCAACACCCTTTCCTGATAAAAACTCTCAGTAAAATAGGAATAGAAGGCAAATTCCTCAACATAATTAGGGGCATATATGCAAAACCAACAACCAGCATTATTCTCAACGGAGAAAAACTGAGAGCATTCACCTTGAGAACAGGAATGAGGCAGGGATGCCCTTTATCACCACTCTTATTCAATATTGTACTGGAAGTCCTAGCTAGGACAATATGGCAAGAAACAGAAAAAAAACAGTATCCAAATTGGAAAGGAAGAAGTAAAATTATTCTTATTTGCAGATGACACGATCCTATACATAGAAAATATCAGAGACGCCACAAGAAAGTTACTGGAACTAACACAAGGATTCAGCAAAGTGGCAGCGTACAACATACAAAAATCAGTTGGGTTCCTCTACACTAACAAGGACTTTGAAAAGGAAATCAAGAAAACAATCTACAGATGTAATGTGATCCTGATCCAAATCCCAACAACATTCTTTAATGAAATGTAAAAACTAGCCTCCAACTTTACATGGAAAGGAGGGGGCCCTGAATAGCTAAAGCAACACTGAGGAACAAAGTAGGAGACCTCACACTTCCTGACCTCAAAACTTAACTACACAGCCACAGTAATCAAAATTGCCTGGTAGTGGTTCAATGACAAGACACACAGATCAATGGAACAGAATTGAGAACTCAGAACTAAATCCATCCCATCTATAGAGAGCTGATCTTTAACAAAGGGTTAAAGTCCATTCAATGGGGAAGAAACAGTTTAACAAAATGGTGCTGGCAAAACTGGATATCCACACGCAGAAAAATGAGTCAGGATCCATATCTCACACCATGCACAAAAACTAACTCAAAATGGATCAAAGACCTCAACATTAAAGCTAAAACTATAAAGTTCCTGGAAGATAATATAAGGGCAAAACTAGGGGACCTAATTCTCAGCACAGTCTATCAAACAAAATTAAAAACACATGAACAACAGAAGACAAATTAGGTAACTGGGACCTACTAGAAATTAAATGCTTAAAGCTCATCAAATGACTTTACCAAAAGAGTAAAAAGAGAACCTACAGACTGGGAAAAAAATCTTTGGCAAGGACATATCTGATAAGGGTCTAATCTCTAAAATATACAGAAAACTTCAACAACTCTAACAAAAAGACACTCCAGTCAAAAAAATGGGCAAAGGACATGAACAGACACTTCACCAAAGATGACATTCAGGTGGCCAACAAACATATGAAGAGACACTGGCAATCATTAGCTATCAGAGAGATGCAAATCAAAACTACAATGAGATACCATCTCACCTCTGCAAAAATGGCAATGATCAAAAAACCAAACCAAACCCATTGCTGTTGAGTCGATTCTACGATCAGAAAACAACCAATGCTGGTGAGGTTTGGGGGGTTGGCCTCTTAGACATTGCAGGTAGGATTGTAAAATGGCACAACACTATGTAAAACAGTATGGTGCCTCCTCAAAAAGCTAGAAATAGAAATACCTCATGATCCAGCAATCCCACTCCCAGGTATACATCCTACAGAAATAAGAGCTGTCACACAAATAGACATATGTACACCCATGTTCACTGCAGCATTATTAACAATAGCAAAAAGATGGAACCAACCCAAGTACTCAATAACAGATGAATGGATAAATAAGCTGTGGTACATACATACAATGGAATACTATGCAACTATAAAGAATAATGAGCAGTGTGCTTAACATCTGATAACACAGATGAATCTGCAGGACATTATGCCGAGTGAAATAAGTCAATCACAAAAAGAAAAATATTATATGGTCCCACTGTTATAAAAAGTCAAGACAGATACATACACAGCAAGCAAAGTTCTTTGATGGTTACTAGGGATGGGAGGGAGAAGGAGGGAGAATCACTTTCTAGATAGTAAACACTTGTTACTTTCAGTGATAGGAAAGAAAATCCTAAATATGGGTGAAGTCAGCACACCCTGACCAAGGTAAATAAAAACACTAAGAAGTACATGAGAAAAAAATGCATGTTCCCAGGCTCGACCTATTCCACCCAACCCCCACATTTCTGTTCAGTAAATGGGTAACCCAAAGTGCCCTCAAAAAAAAAAAAAAAGCCCAGTTGATTTTTATACATGGGGTTTGTCAACTTTGAAAAACCTTGAGAAAAACTCTCAATATCAAGCCACAATAGGAATAACTGGCTGTAAAACAGAACTAAAACTATCCATATTCAGGTAATTAGTTACATGTATCTTATTAACCAGTGCTATTTTATTTTTCTCATATAAATTGTTTTCTACTCTAAAATCATGAGCTAAGAAGCCCCTTCAATGGCTGTTGAAAAAGTAACCCTGACTGAGCATTTCCAAATAATGTAAGGCTTACACCACCAGTAATGGGTAACAAAAGACAAAGCTGAAGATTAAAGAGGTACATATAGCAAACTAGCACTTTTGCAAGTCTCTCTGATCAGCCAAAATGCACATTTAGAAAACACATACAATTCTTAGATCACGCTAAGAACTACAACGGACGATTGGTTTGATTCAAACACATCTCATCCTAAAACGGACAAAACAAAACCCTAGGTGTACGGCGAAGCCCTCTGAAAGGCTCAGAACCAACCCCACACACACACACACACACACACACACACAACCACAAAGACCATCACAAAGTGATTAATTCACCTTCTGGTATCATCAGACAGAAAGCCTCTGAAGCAATCAAAACTGTAGGATCCTACTGCCCATTATTCCAAGTCTAAAGTGGAATGTCAAATTTAGACCTGGAATCACGGGCAAGAGGCAAACACATAATCTGGTCTCACTCTTTCCATCTTATTCTATCCTGGTCCCCAACATAAACCCACAACTCCTGACAGGCTGCCTTCCAGTCTGTCCTCTCTTAACTCTGCCAATCTCTTCTTCAACATTCTCAACTCTCTCCAACTTCTCCATCACATCTTACCTTAAGGGAACGGCACAAGCCTACTCCTTCAACAAAATCTTCTCGCCTACCATTATTCAAATCAAAATACTTATCCCATCTAACCTCATTCTGCTTTCATTTTTCTCTAACAATTTCTTATGTCTGAGGTATCTTCCTCCAACTACACTTAATCTCTAAAGGCAGGAACCACATGTTGTACCTAGCAGAAACTGGGCGTATACTTCAGTTATTAGTGCTGAAGAAGAAAATAACTGACATTTTACTTTGACTTTAAGGTTCTTCTAATCCAGGAAACAAAATATTAACCTTAAGTAGCCGGCCAGAAACTGCTCTACAGCAAGATAAACTTGTCTCATCCTGCTAGAAAGGATAGTCAACACACCATTACCTCCTCATTTAAATCTCAAAAAATCTCTTGGCTGGGAGTGGGTGGAGGGTCAAATTATTAGCAGGCAGGCCAGAAGTAGCAAGGAGCCCTGGCGGCACAGTGGTTAAGCACTTGGCTGCCAACCAAAAGGTCGGCAGTTTGAACAGTCTGCTTCTTCTATAAAAGGATTACAGCCTTGGAAACCCTATGGGGCAGTTCTACTCTGTCCTACAGGGTCGCTATGAGTTGGAATTGACTTGATGGCAACGGGTTAAGGCCAGAAGTAAACTAGTATCAGTAGATCTCAGTAAAGGGGGAGGCAGGGTCAATCAATCATGTTAAGGTTAACCAATGGTTGAGCTATACTTCTCCGGCTTCTCTTCATAAGCCTCATTGTTATCTAGCTTCTTTGAGCCATTTGCTTTTTCTGGAATCAAAATGGTCTCCCTATATGCATATCCCTGTAGAACATTGCTCAGAATAAACCTTATGTTCAAATTTCGGTGACTTTTGATAATCTTTAATATTAGTCACTCAGTTAAATCAAATCATGACACACTTCTGTTTATAACCCATGGTCTTTTAGCAGGACAAAGTCCAAACCCCTTTGGCACAGCACATGAAGGAAGCAATATGGTGTCATGAAAAGAGCAACAGTTTTGAACATATGCTCTTTCATACTACGTGATCCTCAAGTTAAATTCTCTGAAATTCCAGTTCCTCGAATGTAAAATGGGGGCATCAACACCTTCTTCACCAAATTACTCTGACTTAATGGAACAGTGTAGATGAAGTACCTTGTGTCCCAGCTGCACAGAAGTACTAATTCTCTTCATCTCCCTTCTTCCCACAAACATCTCCGAGCTTCACTTTCTGCTTCTAATCCCAATGTATCTTCTGCTGCAAACTTCACCTTGGTCGGCCACACCATACTTTTCCCTACCCATGCCTCAGGGCCTTTGAACAAACTTGCTCTTCCAGTTTCTAAATACTAGCTTTCTATTTGGTAAACTCATTACTCATCCTTCAAGCACCAGGTTAACTACCACCTCCTCTGAGAAGTGTTTCAGGACCTTCCAAATAAAGTGAGTCACTCTCCTCCTGGGCCCCCAGAGCTCTTCGTACATGCTCACATCAAGCAGTTGCCAAACCAAAAAACCCAAACCCATTGCCATTGAGTTGAATGTGACTCATAGCAACCCTACGGGACAAAGGAGAACTTCCCCATAAGGTTTCCAAGACTGTAATCTTTACAGAAGCAGACTGCTACATCTTTCTCTCATGGAGAGGCTGGTGGGTTCGAACTGCCACCTTTAGGTTACCAGCCAGTGTCGTAATTATTTATTTTTGGAGTTTTTCTCCATTAGCTTTTAAACTCCTCTAACTCATCAGTACATCTACATATATCAATACATATACATACACTACATAACATGTGGCTGGCACTCAGATATCTTCTTAATGAATGGATTAGTTAACTGGCTAAACACCAACTCAGATACGGTATTAAAATGTCCAGAAGTCAACGATGTACGTTTCAACTTACAAGTAACCGGAAACACGAAGGCGGGCTTACAAACTTCCTGAGCAATATCCTAGAGGTCCACAAGGTGGCGTTGTCTACACATGAAAGAGCTGTGTGTGCCTCTCCCGTCCCCATTTCTAAAGCAAGAAGCTAGTAAAAGTTATCCCGCTGAAGCTGACAAGTGCACTGCAACAAAGCTGATGCTTAAAGAATAACGCTAACAAATAAAACTGATTAAATCAGTAAAGGCAATTTATAGAGAGCAAGAAAGCAACCAGTAAAAAAGGCTACTCTATCCAGCTGTTGATACAATTTAAAAGCTTAAGTAGAGCCCAACCAGCCAAAAGTTCAGCTCATGGCGATCAAGGCATGGGGGGCCATGAATGACTAGAAGGAAAGAGAAGAGCTCTGACAAACGGGAGTGGAAGGAGTAGGGAAGTGGCTGGAGGCAAAGATACTGAGCCTAATACCATCCAGCTCAAAACAGGCCCGCCAACTGCAAACACACACATCTCAGTCTTTTGGAGAGAAGGTAACAAACAAAAACTGAAAAAATGGTGCCCGCATAAAACTCACATAATCTGAGGCAGTTAACGTTCTCCAAAATTATTCTGACAAAGCATGGCAACAAGAGGGCATGGGCACAAACCGGCAGTGACCCGGAGGAGGGAGGAAGCTCCTGTACAACCGTTCCCGTGGGCAACACTGACAAGGGCCTTAGAGCACAAGGACACCAAGAGACGGCAATCACATGGTGCGTGGGAGCAGACGGCCGTGAGCACTGGTGAAACATGCAGAAACAGGTCAGGAGACCCGTCGGGAAGAGCTGGCGATACAGCCATCACAGACCGATTAGGTACAAGCGAGAACCAAGACAGCATCAAACATCCAGTATTTCACAAAGAAAGGGCGCGTTATACTAGTCAGGATATTATGCCACAAAGAACCATGTTTAACGGACAAAACTGTTGGGAGTCTGGGAGAAACGGAGACAGGATTCTTACCACCTGGGTCTACAGGCCCATATTTTGAGCTAAAAAACTAGAAAAGGAAATAAAATGAAGACCAACAAAGGTTCCAAAATCTAAGTGGAGATAACCAGCAAAGAATCCCAGAGGGCCAGCCACCAGTGACCAAAAATAGAAAAACACCTGTTTCTTCCCCTGTATCTACTGCCTCAGCAACATCAGCCAAACAGATATACCAGAAAACAGCAAGTCTTCCTAGGCATCTTCTCCCTCTGCACAACCGAGCTTCACGTTCTGTGGGCTCTTCTCTCAAGGACCTATCTCTTCACTGAAGCCCTTGGTTGAAGTTCAGGGCCTCATCTTTCCTCACCTGTACTGCTGTTATACCTTTCTGACCGGCTTACACATGTACACTAAAATATGTGATTATCCCCGAAAACCCCCAAAACATATGATTATCCCAAAATTTAAAAAAATAAAAACAACAACTCTGCTTACTTAAAACAATTTATCCCTATTTTGGAGTCCGCAAATAGTTCAGGTTGAGTACTTGGCAAGCCTTTTGGGACTTTACGCTCTCCAGCCCTGTTTTCAAGATTAATCCAACTGCTTCTTGAGCTGAGTAGGATTTCCTATGAACAAAGTGTTCCATGGCTTAAAGAAGTTGCAACAATGGTCACCTTCCAATATGCAAACGGCTCTGCAGATACACAGAAATTTTAATCTTTTTCACAAATATATTACATCACTTCTGTTACTGGATTTACAGCAGTTTAATAGCCATTTGTATTTCTCTGCTCCTCTGACAGAGCTCTAAGTTATAAGCTAAAAGACACAACGATCTGTATAATTTATTTTTCTATGGCCAAGGGCACAAAGCAAGCAGACCAGATAATTGAAGGCAGCGTAGCACAGTAGGCAACCTTAACAATGGAGCCAGGTCAAAAGAAATGCGAAGTACACACACCGCTTGTACTAAAGCATGAAGTGTGTAACTTATATTAGAAAGAGGTCTACCAAAACTTAAAGGTTTTGGCATTTACATTTTAACCTTCAGAAAAACAATACTATAAAAATAGATACTTCGTAATATTTAATTTTATATAAATGCCTACAGTTATGAAAACAAGTAACACTTTTAAAAAGCAGAGGATAACATTTTTTCCTTTTCCTAAAAGTTCTGAACTGTAAGAAAATTACTTCACTTTTATAATTAAGACTTCTTGGCGGGGGAGTGCTATTTTACTAAGTTTTTCAGAAAATCTTTACTCCCCGATCAGTAATGACTCAATTACTGGGGCTATGTACTAACAAATAGGATAAATCAAAAAAGTTAGTAAGATTTCTGAAAATTGATGAAAATATTAAAGGCACTTGAGCTTTATTTTAAAAAAATGAGCTATAGTAAATATCCAACTTTCAAAAAACTGTTAATTCACTTACCCAACAGAACCAAAAAAACCCCACTGCCGTCCAGTCGACTGCGACTCATAGTGACCTATAGCAGAACCGCCCCATAGAGTTTCCAAGGAGTGCCTTGTGGATTCAAACTGCCAACCTTTTGGTTAGCAGCCATAGCACTTAACCAACAGAGTGCTCAATATAAACTATTAAAGAACTGGTAAAGTCAGAAATTCTACAGGTTCACTGATGCAATCATTCTTAAAACTTATAGTAAACTTTTAAAAAATGAAATGCAGGAATAATGCACTGAGAGTTACGTAGTTATTCAAAAAAACTTTTTTTAAAATGTAAGAAAAAAATACCAATACAAATTACATATTTATTACAGTATATCAATCAAAGATGAAGCTAACCTGATATATCCAAGATTCAAGAAACAATTTATCCAATTTAAAGGAGAGCCAAACCAGAAAAGCTGACAATTTTGAAAACTACTAAATGGGTCAGAGGTTAATTTAAAATTTTTGTGTCTTTGTAAATTGTGTACTACAATTTCATCCTCACGACAAACTCATTCCTCATCTGGAGAAAACCAGGGCTCAGAAAAGTCAAAGTTAACTGTGCAAGGCCAGAGACAGAGCCCAATCCAAAGTCAAACCTACCTGACTCTGCTACAAAAGGCATCTCGCAACCTGCGGAGTTTAAAGCACCCTAACCCGTCGATGCAATTTATCAGACAGTATATAAAATAAGCAATATTTATATACTGCGAATTACTTTACATACCACTGTTTAAGAGGACTTCATGTTTTTTATTCACTAAGTAGTTTTATAAAACAAATAATACAAATAATTTAACACCTAATGACCTGTGGTCAACTGTTTCACTAGGCAGTTAGGCCGTAAGGAATATCTTTATTCGGAGATCTATCAAAAGGGAATCTTACTTTGAAATAACAATAAAATCAAGAAATAACAACAGAGAATGGACTAAATGCAAATTTCTATGCTAAGCATGGTAAATACAAACATGAAACATAAACACAGTCCCTCATGTAATTTATAGACTAATTATTACACTTTTAAAAGTTCTTACTTAAATACTCTTCTGGTCACAATTTTTTTTTAAAAAGTTTTTTTTTTTTAACTTAAAAGGTAACAGAAAATATCACCACATGTACATAAAACAACCCTTCCTATGTGTGTATATATGTGTGTGTGTGGACGTGTGTACGTATACGCACACTTTAACTTTCATATCTACATACTGTGCACATCTACATCATAATACATAAGGCTTGGTGTCTGAACACCCTGCTACCACAACTCCATGGAAAGGTTAAGTTTTTAAAGATAACACTTTTTCAAATAAATGAGAAATCTTAGGTTTCACAATTTTTTACATAATTTTTCATCACGATTTTTATATTTTCATACTATTTTCCTCAAAACTGGACCAATAAGCACCATCATGATAAATGGAGAAATGACTGACGTTGTCAAGGATTTCATTTTACTTGGATCCACAATTAACAGCCACGGAAGCAGAAGTCAAGAAATCAAATGACATACTGCATTGGGAAAATCTGCTACAAAAGATCTCTTGAAAGTGTGAAAAAGCAAAAATGTCACTTTGAGGACGAAGGCATGCCTAATCCAAGCCAAGGTATTTTTCAATCACGTCATATGCATGTGAAACCTAAACAATGAATAAGGAGATCAAAGAAGAACTGATGTCTTTGAACTATGGTGTTGGCAGAGAATACTGAACGTACCATGGACTGCCAGAAGAACCAACAAATCTGTCTTGGAGAAAGTACAGCCAGAATACTCCTTAGAAGAGAGGATGGAGAGGCTCTGTCTCACATACTTTGGATGTGATATCAGGAGGGACCAGTCCCCGGAGAAGGACATCATGCTTGGTAGAGGGTCAGTGATAAAGAGAAAGACCCTCAACAAGATGGACTGACACAGGGGCTGCAACAGTGGGCTCAAACACAGCAATGACTGTGGGGATGGTGCAAGACTGGGCAGTGTTTCATTCTGTTGTACACAGGGTTGCTATGAGCTGGAGCCAAAATGCACCTAACAACAACAACATTGTTCTTTTAACAACAGACATTCCTAATTTTCTTTTTTATAAACTTTTTACTATGAAAACTTTTAAACATATATATTAAGTAGACAGAATTTTATACTGAATCCCCACTGACCCATCACCCAACTTAAATGATGATCAACTCATATCTATGCAGAAGACTGGTAGAAGAACATGTGGGAAGGAGATAACATTTTTTAAAAATATAGCTTTTTAAATGATATGGAACCTCCTTAAAAAGCCAGAAATAGAAACACCATGCGATCCAGCAATCCCACTCCTTGGAATATATCCTAGAGAAATAAGAGCCATCACACGAACAGACATACGCACACCCATGTGCACAGCAGCATTGTTCACAACAGCAAAAAGATGGACACAACCTAAGTGTCCATCAACAGATGGACGGATAGACAAACTATGGTACCTACACACAATGGAGTACTATGCAATGATAAAGAACCATGATGAATCCATGAAACATCTCACAACTTGGAGGAATCTGCAGGGCATTATGCTGAGTGAAATAAGTCAATCACAAAAGGACAAATGCTGTTAGAGATCACTATTTAAAAAACCCAAGAAAAGTTTACACACAGAAAAATACAATCTTTGATGGTTATGAGGGAGCAGAGAGGAAGGGAGAACACTAACTAGATAGCAGAAAAATGTTAACTTTGATGAAGGTAAATACAACACACAGTATAGGGGAAGTCAGCACAACCTGGCCAAGGTAAAGTCATAGCAGCTTCCTAAACACATCCAAACACCTTGAGGCACTGAGTTACTGGGGCTGAGGGCAGGAGGCCCTGGTCTCGGGGAACATCTAGGTCAACTGGCATAGCATAGTTCATAAAGAAAATGCTCTACATTCTACTTTGGTGAGTAGTGTTGGGGGGGGGGGGGGGGTAGATCTTAAAAGAGTCTGAGTGACCACCTAAGATACATCTATTGGTTCCACTCCACCCAGAGCAAAGGAGAATTAAAAAAACCAAAGACATAGGAAAATACTAGTCCAAAGGACTAAGGGACCACATGAACTACAGCCTCCATCAGCCTGAGTCCAGAACACCTAGATGGTGCCCGGCTACCACCACTGACCACTCTGACAGGGGTCACAATAGAGGGATCCAAACAGAGCAGGAGAAAAATGCAGAAAACTCAAATTTACAAAAAAAAAAAAAAAAAAAAAAAAAAAGACCAGACTTACTGGTCTGACAGACACTGGAGGAACCCCCAAGACTACGGTTCCTGAACACCCTGCTAACTCAGAACTGAAGCCATTCCCGAAGTCTACCTTTCAGCCAAAGATTAGATAGGCCTATAAAACAAACAATGACAAGTGAGGAACATGCTTCTTAGTTCAATCATGAGACCAGTGGGCAACACCTGTCCAGAAGCAAAGAAGAGAAGGCAGGAAGCGACAGGAAACCTGGACAAATGGACACAAGGGACCTGCGGTGTAAAGGGAAAGAGGGAGAGAGCGGACACATTGCAGGGATCGCAACCAATGTCACAAAACAGTCTGTGTATCAACCTTTGAATGAAAAAATCATTTGCGCTGTGAACTTTCACCTTCAGCACGATAAAATTAAAAAAAAAAAAAAAAGATAAAACAGACTGTTTTAAACTTAGGAAGACACAGGTAAATTTCAGAATAACTACAAAGAAAATAAATCTA
Source organism: Dugong dugon (assembly GCA_030035585.1). Taxonomy (NCBI): domain Eukaryota; kingdom Metazoa; phylum Chordata; class Mammalia; order Sirenia; family Dugongidae; genus Dugong; species Dugong dugon. Next base: position 190,620,524 of record CM057463.1, on the reverse strand, counting down.
ATCATCAAAATAAAGAAAAAGAAAATCAAAAAGACTCAGCAAACACAAAATCAACAATAAGGACGCATAAAAAAGGTCCATAAACAAAAAGAACTCAGCACAGAAAATTAAGCAAAGAAACCATTAACACCACAAAAAAAAAAAAGGCATAACAAAATGGTAGCAGTAAATTCACACCTATCAATAATCACATGGAATGTAAATGGTTTAAATGCACCAGTCAAGAGACAGAGAGTACCAGAATAGATTTAAAACACATGACTTATCAATATGTTGCCTACAAGAGACACATCTGAGACACCAAGAAGGTTAAAAATCAAAGGATGGAAGAAAATATATCAAGCAAACAGTATCCAAAAGAGAGCAGGACTGGCAACAATAATCTGATAAAATAGACTGTAAGTCAAAATCCATTGTAGAAGACAAAGAAGGGCATTACTTACTGACTAAAGGGTCAATCCACCAAGAGGACACAACCATAATAAATATTTACACACCCAATGACGGAGCTTCAAAATACATAAAACAAACTCTAACAGAATTTACAAGAGAAACAGTTCTACAATAATAGTAGGAGACTTTTAAAACACCACTTTGGATTGGATGATGGACAGAACAACGAGAAAGAAACCCAACAAAGATACAGAAGATCTAAACGCCACAATCAACCAACTCAACCTCGCAGACATGTACAGATCACACCACCCAACGGCAGCACAGCACACATTCTTCTCCAATGCACGTGGATCAGTCTCCAGAACAGACCATATTTTAGGCCACAAAGCAAGTCTCAATAAATTCAAAAACACAGAAATAATACAAAGTCTCTATTCATATCATAATGCTAAAAAACTAGAAATCAATAACAGAAAGCACAAAGAATATCTAGGATTCTGGGGGAATACAAGTCAAAGAATCCGCATTGTACAGGAAAAAAAAGGCATCTCTTCTTCCTGGTGGCACAGTGGTTAAGAGCTCGGCTGCTAACCAGAAGGTCAGCAGTTCCAATCCACCAGCCGCTCCCTGGAAACCCTACAGAGCAGAAGGTCAGCAGTTCCAATCCATCAGCCGCTCCTTGGAAACCCTATAGAGCAGAAGGTCAGCAGTTCCAATCCATCAGCCGCTCCTTGGAAACCCTATAGAGCAGTTCTACTCTGTCCTATAGGATCGCTATGAGTCAGAACTGACCCGACGGCAATGGGTTTCCTCCTGATGGCATGAGGGAAACAAGAGGCAAATGCAGCTACAGATAAACTGGGGTGTCTGAGAACAGAGCAAAGCTTGAGGCGGTGTCAGCTGGACGCGGTATGAGAGAGATGAAGAGGACAGCAGTGGGTAAGTGCCTTGCAGAGAGAAGAGATGCTGTGTCATAGCTGCCATGAGGACAACCAAGTCAACAAGCGAAAAGACGGCTAAAAAGCAATGAGGGCTCAGCTGAGGCTTGAGGTTCTAAAATGCACATTTACAGATTTAAACGAAAACGCTTTAAAAGATTCAACAGGTCTTGACGCATCTCTTTTATGGAGGAGCAATGTCCTCCGTAACAAAGTGCTGTGCAGACCCTTGGGTACTCAGCATTCTGTCAGATACCCAGCATTCACTCAGACGCCCAGCACTCACTCAGGGACGCCCAGCGCTCACTCAGACGCCCAGCACTCACTCAGGGACGCCCAGCGCTCACTCAGGGACGCGCAGCATTCAGACAGACGCCCAGCACTCACTCAGACGCCCAGCACTCACTCAGATACCCAGCATTCGGTCAGATACACACGTAGGAAAATGGCATTGAGATACAGAGTTACAGGTACTGAGAGAGTGGGTTTGTCTGTGCTGAATTTCTGATCTACGGGTTTCTAGCACTTTCAATGTAACTACTTATTAAACTGAAAGTGAGGCTGGCTGGTCATTAAAAAATAACTAAAGCTGAACTGACAGCTTTAAAAACCCCACTTCCATGTTGCACTATGAGATCGCTCCATGGACTAAGAACTTCTCAAAAGAACAAATTCCCAAATGGAGACTCTGCTGCTTATGGATGGTATTTTTTACTATTATTTACCCAGTGATTTTATAAACATGTTTGTCTCATTTCAGATTAAATTCTTAAATAAAGATATCACTAAATTGAGATCCCTCAGGCTAGGAATTTGTATTATCCTTCTTAGCATTCCCAAGCCAACAAAATACCTGGCATATGGCAAATAACTAATAAAAGGAAAGCAGAAATTAACTGATATACTTGTCCAATGTATTAAGTTCAAGTAAGTTCATCTAACTTCCTACTACAAATGAACACAACTAGATTCTAAGCAGGCAGTTCTAAATTTTTTTAATTTAAATTTTATCAGAACCACAACTCTCCTCCAAACGTAAATACAAGTTTAAAACAGCACTTTCTCATCGTGCTGGTTTATGTTAAAACTACGACAGCGTGAAAGTTAGAGCGCCACTATCATTATTCCTTCCCTGCAGCAAGTGTTTAACGCGTCTAAAAACAGGGGAGACCAAAGTGTAAAGTACCCAAACGACAATGACGATGGTAACGGTATCAACAGCCGACATTCCTGTCCGTACGCACTGCTCTAAGCACTTGGTACATATTGCTGCATTTTATTCGCACGCCAACCTGGCAGAGTCAGTTCCATTCTTTCCATTTTATAGATGAGAAAAATGAGGTACAGAGGTGGATCAAAAGATGACTGTATTTACCTGGCGAAATGATTAGAGTCACAGACGTCACCGGCACACAGACTTGGTAAGGAAAATGACCACTCATCTCTTGATCATAAAACGGAAGTCTTTGATATTCTGTCTACATAGGTACTTTCAACTAAGCTCAAGAAAGCAAGAACGGACAGGTCATTTCCCTATGACGTAAGGACAACAACAGGTAGTGTTAAGTTATCACAGATTTACACGCAGCACAACGTTCCACTTACACAAACTGGTAAGACCAGAATCGTGTCTGTTTAAGGATTACCAAAGAAAGGGCTTCAATTATCCTTCATCACAAGACTCAGAGAATACTAGGAATCTGATAAAGTGAATCTACAGACTTGAGAATTTTTGGTGTCATGTACCCATGATCTATTAAATATCCACAGAGTCTCCACTGCTAACTGACACTGTCACCTAATTCCAACTAGTTAAATATGAGCAATTGCTACAGTTGACTCCAAACTCCAGCTACAAAGTCAAATGCACTCAGTTTAGGATTGTCTTAAGACATGGCTCTGCATTATCAGCACAGCTCATATTCAACTTCTAGAGTGACTTTAAAAAAAAAATCAAAAACAAAAATAAGTATGTTTAAAGACATAACAGCACTGTAACCTATCTTCATTTTGAAGCAAGACAGTGCAGGCAGGGCAGGAGAGTGTAGGCAGAGCTGCTAGTGGGTTTCAGTGCCACCACCACCCTTCAGGAAGACCAGGGGCAGTGAGCGATGGTGTGCTTCTTCCAGCATGTATACAAATATCATCATTTTTATGGGGCCATAACATGAAACGGAAACCCTGGTAACCCAGTGGTTAAGTGCTATGGCTGCTAACCAAAAGATCGGCAGTTCAAATCCACCAAGCGTTCCTTGGAAACTCTAGGCGGGCAGTTGTACTCTGTCCTACAGGGTCGCTACGAGCCAGAATCAACTCGACGGCCATGGGTTTGGTTTGGTTTTTTTAATAACATGAAAAAGGCTGAGAAGTAATGGTGACTGGGCTGCAGAATCCCAATGCCTGGGCCCCAGTGCAGGCAGTGAGAGCAGTGGGACCTTGGGCAAATTCCTTACCCTCCCAAAGGCTCCGTTTCTTCACATGTTAAACTGGGATGATGCTAAGACCTACAGCTATGATGACCACGCGTGTTACTGCACGTAAAGCACTTATTAGAGGATGCAGAACACAGGAGTGCTCATCACATGTCGTTAGTTGTCACAGGATCATTTATGTCTTGGCTGCTGACTTCTCTTTCACGTTTGATATATGCTAGTTTAAGCTCTGAGGGGACAGTTACAAAGGTCTGCTAAGTAGCTTGTAGACGTCAGTTTCAGAAATTATAACCTAAGAATCATCCTAGATTCTATCCCCTATATCTTCCTCTAAAATCCTTCCCTCACTTTCCAGCCCTTTAGTATGTGCCGTACATTCAAGTACTTAACATTTGATTTTCAAAAATGTCTCCTAGCTCATCTCCCTGCCCATCCTCAATCCAATCCACCCTTCGTTGCTCACTACCTTCGAGGCAATGGGTGATGTTGGGGAAACTCAGTCACGTCATTTCCTTGCTTGGAAACTGGCCACCAAGCTATAGATGAAAAGAGACTCAAGAAACATGTCAGCCAATCACAATGGATGGACCTTATTTAGATCTTGACTCAAATCAACAAACTGCAAAAAAAAGGAAATGTTTTTGAGACAAAGAAATTTGAATATTTTAATGATACTGAAGAATTTCTTTTAAGTTTGGATGATAATATCGTGGTTACATTATTTTTTTAAGTCTTTACATTTTAAAGATATTTATCAAAATAATTATGAATGAACTGATATAACGTCTGGGGTTTTCATCAAAATAATCTATTAGGAATTGGGAGGAGGGAACGAGAGAAGTAACATAACTGGCCACGACCGGACAATCTGGATGATGAATACCTGTAAAAACAACCACTGCCATCGAGTTGGTTCTGACTCACAGCGACCCTACAGGACAGAGTGGAACTGGCCCAGAGGGTGGGTTTCCAAGGAGCGCACAGCAGACTTGAACTGCCAACCTTTCGGTTAGCAGCCGAGCTCTTAACCACTGCGCCACCAGGGCCCCATGATGAGTACAGGGGAGTCCATTATACTACTGTCTCTAATTCTGTGTATGTTTACAATTTTCGTTCGGTCATACACAGGGTCGCTATAAGCTGGAACCAACGCGGCACCTTTACAACACAACTTTCCACAATAAAATGTTATTTAAGTGGGAAAAAACTCATTTCTAGTTGTCTGAAGAATTAAGACAAACATTTTTAGCAACACATTCACAAGCAATTACCACTGTAGCCTGCCTTTCCCTTGTTCCATCACTCTGACCCACACCACATGCCAGCAGCACTAACCCTGCCATAGGGTTCAAAGCGTCAGGTCAGACCCCTTCACCTCTCTGCCATCCCACTCCTCTGCTCAGAAAGTCTCCTTAGACCACTGGACACACCTGTGAGACCTAGGTAAAGGGCCACTTCCTTGTTTCTGGGTCCCTAGTTCACATACAGATTTTCAGTTACTTTTCTTTGTTAGGGTTTTTTGCTGCTATTGTTTCCCTTCTACATCTACTTCCTCCAACAGATATCCTACCCCTGGGGACAGAATATACATTTTATTTCCTTCAATACTCCCTATAATATGGAAAGTAGTAAACTATGAAGAAAGTCAACATACCAGTACAAAATAATGCCTAATAAGCCGTAGTTTACACATCCCTAATACACCAACATTTGTTTACTATATATTTATCATATTCCTTAGACAAAATCAATTGTTATCTTTTTAAGGAATATGTTATACATCTTGAGGTGAATATCCATGTTATTTAAAGAAGAAACCATGGCCCAAGAGATGTGGGCAGTTTAGTGTCCACGCAAACAAAATCCCTGAGCCCCAAGTGAGAGCTCAGATACAGATACAGATGTGAAGTCATCAGTAAAGCACTGTCAACTTTTACTTGATGACAGTAAACAGCTGAAATGTTTCATATTTCTACTGCAAAAACAAGTTCAGCCTGACTCAGCCAGCTACTAATAATGCTCCCTTCCTACCTTGGCAAACTACGTATCTCACTGCACCACACACTCTACAAAGAAACACTTACTAGTACAGAACTTCATTGGCTTCCCGTCTTTCATATCTCACAGTTTCACACATTAACCTGTAAAGAAATAAAGACAGGAGTTCAACATCTATTGTTAAATAACATCTTATTAGTTTAAATTTTTAAATAAGCCATGTAGTCTAGAATGTTAAAAGTTTCTTTATTTGGTTTGTCGTGATCATTTACTAGTCTCAAGATAAATATTTCTGATAAATATTTCTGGTGCCTGTGTTAACAAAATCAAATTAAAAAAATAAAACCTAGTAAGGAGGTGCTAATAAAGAAAACACCGAGATGTCGCCTTTGCTATGTTTATTTTATGGGGACCAAAACTGTACGTATTTTATGCTTTGTTAACTACACGTGAATAAATTAAGTTAAAAAGAGAATGAGAAGGAACCTAACAGTCAGAAAGGAAAACCTAACAATTTTAAAAGTGATAACACCATTCTCAGTCTGACATTAATGCTACTGAACGGTATGGAATTTTAGACAAAAGTAGGCTTTTATTAACTCAGTCTTTCTTTGCGACTAACAAGTGAAGACTTTATAAGCTTCAAGATTTGTTATTTCAGCTGATTCATCCCTGAAGAAAAAATTATGAAACTGTGAAAAATATGAATAAATGTTTAAATATTCAAGATTAGCTCAAGAACAGCATCTTCAGGAAGCACGTTATTATATTAAGCCCAAATAAAATTTCCCAAACAGAAATGCAAAACAAAGAGTAATAACTCATTCTTATGAAGGAGCTCGTAAACAAAAAAGACTAGCTGTAAAAATTATTTTAACAGAGCTTCCATTTCAGTCAATGAGGTCACTATTCTTCAATAGGTGTGAAACATGGAAATCAACTCAGAGCCACCCTTCCCTCTGTTCGCTAAATCCAACAAAGCCACATACTCTTGATATTTCACTTAAAAATGTTCTTTTCTACCTGCACTTCCCACCCCCACCGTCCTACTATAGACTCTTAACTCTCTCCATCCCTTGTAACTCGAATATCCCAAGTGAGTATGTTAATTCCAGGAGGCAGCATTAGATCCTGAATTCACACAAGTAAACATGCTGTTTTCTTTAACAGACTGAATCAAACCAATCCTTAATAGGAAATGATGACAGTCACAGTAATGAGTCTAAAAATAAACCAAAGCTGCTTGTCATCAAGGTGATTGCGACCCATGGCCACCCATGTGTGTCAGAGTAGAATCGTGGCTGATATTTTTTCAGAAGCAGGCCTTTCTTCCCAAACACCTCTGAATGAACTCAAACCTTTTCAGTTAGCAGCCGACACCCAGGGTGTCTAGGTCTGAAGTAACAGGTCAGCTTTGTTTCCTGCTATACTGGAAAAAGGGTCTTTGCCCCACCCTCTTTTCTTCTAACCTGGCTCTGGTGCCTCTTTTACATAAGTCCCTCCATTCCTGGGAGCTCATCTCCTTTCCCTGCACCATCACCTATTCCTCCTTCTCTACTGGATCACCTCCACCAGTACATAAACACATTTTAGTACCACCCATCCCGGCCCCACATCGCCCTCCAGCTATTATCCGCATTTTGCTTTTCCAATACAGAACACCTCCTTTCAGAGTTGTCTACATACCCCATCTCCATTTTCTCATCCCCTTGGGACTCTTCCATCACTTGGTCTCTGGAACACCAAAGAAAAGGCTCTAAAACTTTCTTGTTCCCTATCCTATCTGTCCTAATCTTAATCCTACTTCTCAGCTGCACTGGATTATGCCCTCTTCTTCCCAGCATTGTCTTCTCCAGGCTTCCCTGCACTCAATTTCCTGGTTTTCCTTTTAAACTAGTTGTTTTTTCTGTCTCATTTGTGTCTTCGTAAGCCCATTCCTCTACCCAACTTCTACACAGGAATCACCTTCAGGGGCCTCTCCCCAGAATGCATCTCCTCTGTGCCCACATACCTTCATCCAGTCTGATTTCAAATTTCTTCTCTAAATGGATGACTTTCACTATGGTATCCACTAAAGCATATGCCTGCTCAGTGTAGCCATTTGGATGTGTAACACCCATCTCACATTTATAAAGTGTCCAAATCAAAACTCAGATTTCTCCCCAAAAATCTGCTCTCCCAACAATCAGTACCCAATCGTTTAGAACCTTGGTGTCACCCTTGACTCCTCTCTTTTCTTCACATCCCATCTCTCTGCCAGCACCTGTCTCCAACATCTAACCCCCAAAACTGGCCAACCTCACCATCTCCACTGCCAAAACCTGGTGTGAGCCATCATGACCCCACCATTAGCTCTCACCAGAACCTGTCATCCATTCTCCACAGAAGTACCAGGGGTCTTCCCAAAGAGTAATTCAGATCATCTCACACCTCTGTACCTAACCTCTGCCACCTTCAGCCAACAAATCTAAACTCCTTATCCTTGCTTCCAAGGTCATGTAGAGCTTGGCCCCTTTCTTCCTCTGCACCAAGCCTGTTCCCGTACCAGAGCCTCTGCTGCACCCGGATCTTTGCCTGGCTGCCCCGAAGGTCTGACTCCTTAGCCCATGCCTACCCATGCTCGACACACCAACACTTGAATGAAACAACACTGATCCATTTACCTAGGCCTTGTCTGCCTCCCTAGGAACATAATAAGCTCCAGGATGGCAGGAGGGAGGTCTACCTCACTGCTCAATCCCCACTGCCTGCATCAGTGTCTAGAACATAGCAGGGACTCGACTAACACATGCTGGCTGAATAAATAAATTTAACTGGTGTCATCAGGTTTTGCCAGGATAAAATCTTTGATGTAACTATGGTCTAAAGAAACAAAGTAACAACATGTTTTTTTCTTTAAACATTATTAGGGAAAGCATATTGTTCTTCCTTGAATTCCTAAACAGAGTATACTAACCCTAATTTAGTTCATTCTTAACGATCAAAAGGCACCTACATCATACTATTTACATTCGGCCGTAAAGCTGAATAATATATATAGTTCAGCCGGCTGTTGATTCCAACATTAAATGGCCCTACTCTGCTTTTTACAGATATTTAGCCTCAGCTCCTAACTACGTTATCCCTGAACAAGCATCCTGCTTCTACTTTACATGGATTAAAGGGGCAAATTTCAGAAAAAAATAAAAGTTGTGCTGAAAACATAATATAGTTCTTAAGTACAGATCTGAAAACCTTTACATTGCACCAAGTGTGTGATCTTATAGTAATGTACTGACATCTATTTGAACAGCTCAGAATCAACATATTGCTTATACATGGATAAGCCACAAGGCAAAACTGAAGCCTTCAAAGAAGATAATGCCTCTTCCCCTCTAGAAGAGGGGAATTTTGCTCTGTTGTCCAATATGGAATAAAGAGACTTCGAAAATCTTGATTATGGGCATTTGGCTTTCCCCCCGACCCCAACAGAGGAAAACTGTGTATGTGGATTTCTGAACTGACTGCTTTTATTCCCAGGGTAAAACTTTCATTCGTAAAAGTCAAGGAAAATAACTTATCTAAATGAGATGTGTTTTTCCCAGAAATGGTAAAATTATAAACCAGTCTGCCCAAGTCACTGGGCTTATTTGCATCTCCTTTTTTATTATTCATTTAGGTATCCTGACCTTGTTCTAACAGGAGATAAGTAAGTTAGTTAAAGCTGGTTTTTTTTCCATAAATGAGAGAAACAAATGACTTTTCAACACAGCTACAATAATGTAAACATCCTAAAGGCCCTTCTTGTAAGTTCGTACCAGCAAACAAAACTGTGTAAGGCTCGAAAATAGACTAAAGTATAAAGAGACTATATCATACATTTGAATTCATTATTCCTAACCAAAAATTACCTTTGGAATGGCAGAAAGTTTGACAGCTCTGAAGCTGGCTAAGGGATATAGGGGAGTTCATTGTACTACTATTGCTACTTCTGTAATTTTGAAAATTTCCACAAGAAATATTAAAATTTTCTTTTTTCTATTGCATAGAATTTCCATTATTGAAATAATTTTATAACTACCTGCGCTATAGACATACATAATCAATATATCTAAATATTATCCACAAGTGTATATGTATGAATATATGTACCTTGGGAATGTGACATTTTATTTGGGAATGAAGTGAATTCCATTGAAGTAGATCATTTTAATACGATTTCTCTTTAGGAATCTGTCATACAAAAGTGATTATTTCTAATACGCAGAGAAGTTACACACTTTAAAAATTATTTCTGCTTTAATTTGAGCCATATTCTAAAATCCCAGTGGTTTTGCCCCTTCCAATAAAACTGCACTGAATTTTTAAACACTTAACCTGCAATCTAATTTAAATGATTTTCATTAATAATTTAATTTTAGAAGTACTCAATCCTTCTGACCCTTTTTTCAATTAACAACTAAATATAAAACTGACATGCTCACAAATCAATGAGTATTTAAAGAGTGAAGGGAAAATATACAGGGAAACATTCCTTTCCTAATAACTGCTGGCATCTCTACTAGCTGGGCCTGGAGGAAGCAAACTTTCTTAAACAAAACCTTCCCATTAGATTCTAGTTTTTGTTTATATGTACTCCATCCTCCCAAAGTCCTTTACTTTCCGTTCCAGTTAAGGAAAAGTCACTGCATTACACAAGATATTTTTGTTCTTTTTATTATGAAGCCGAGATAACCTTAAATAAAGTTACTCTATCACTGTACAATAAAAGTGGTAAGATTTTTATATGAGCAGACCATATAAAAAAAGCTATGATATAAACTGTGTTTCCCAGAAAGGGGCAGTCTACTTAACATAATAAATGTATTCCATACAAATACCTAGAACATTCTAAAATAATAAACCTAATCATTCTTTGAACAGTTAAAACATTCCAGTTTCTAATGCATCAGAGTGCTGAGTAGGATTCAAACCCAAAAAACCAAACCCACTGCTACCGAGTCGATTCCGACTCACAGGGACCCAACTGCCCCACGGAGTTTCCAAGGAGCACCTGGTGGGTTCGAACTGCCAACCCTTTGGGTAGTAGCCACAGCTCTTAAACACTATGCCACCAGGGTTTCTGGAGTAGGATTACAGCCATTGAAAACCCCATGGAGCAGTTCTACTCTTAAAACATGGGACTGCCATGAGTCAGAATCGACTCAACAACAATGGGTTTAGCTGTTTTTGGTTTTGGTATATATTCACCAAGTAGAGTTTATTACTTTGGGTATGTGTGTAAGTATGTGAGTGTGTGTGTGAGTGTGTGTGTGTGTGCGCGCGCGCGCACGTGCGTGAGAGAGACAGTTAATTACTATGGCAGAAATGTAAAAAATTTATTGTGTGGATAAAATTTAATTCAATTTTGTAAAAACCATAAAAAGCCAAGTATAAGGGCTACATCAGGTAGAGTTTTCATAAATAAGTTTTATCTTTAAGTCTACTTGTTAACTATAATAAATGATCATATAAAATTTGAATATCCTCTTATTAAATCAATCTTAAAATGACATACCTAAGTTGATGCTCCCTCAAGTTTGATAAGGCTTCCATACCATGTAAATAGGAATACACTATTTCCAGATCCTGTATGAAAGAAAAAGAAATCATTAGACTTACGTGTCAAATTATTAGGCTTGTCAGAGATTTCTAAAATAAGTCACTATATTTACAGACTAAATTAAGCTATGCATAGCTCATTTTGTTTTGTTTTAAATATACATTTTCTTAGACATTAAAAATAAACATTAACAGAAAAGCTGAACCACACAAATGTTACCTATTATAATTGCCTCAGAGATATGTACAAAAGCTATTAGAAAATAAACTGACTCAAACTTATGAAGATCAATTCCTCATAAATTGCTTGTTATTACCTATTTTCTGCCTTTTACATCAAAATTCCAAAGGTAAAGCTTTAAAGATATCTGACAATACCACAATTAAATAAAAACATTTTATTTCTTAAGTTACAATATAAAGTAAATGCATGTTATTCCATGGCTACACATAAAAATGACTATGAATTCATTTTTTGTTTTCAGTTTCTTAGCAAACGACATTTTTACATATAGAAATGTTAAAGTCTAAGTATTTTCTTTAAAACAATGAGATGTGACTTGTTTTTCTAGATCACATTGTAGTACATGGACAAAAGGATTCAAAGTTATTCATGAGGGCTCAGAAGAGGTAAAAATTCAGAGTTCTATTTATAGTCATCCATGGCAAACCAACAAGGAATTCATATTTTAAGACTCCAACGAATATCTAAGATCCCTCAGTATTTTTTTGGTTTGTGTGTGTGTATAAATTTTATTGTTGTAGTTTAAGTGAAAGTTTACACTTCAAGTTAGTTTCTCATACAAAAACTTATACATACATTGTTGTGTGACCCTAATTGCTCTCCCTATACCGTGACAGCACACTCCTCCTCTCCACCCCAGATTTCCCATGTCCATTCAACCAGCTCCTAACCCTCTCTGACTTCTCATCTCACCTCCAGACAGAAGCTGCCCATTTAGTCTCATGTATCAACTTGAGCTAAGAAGCACACTCTTCGTGAGTATCATTTTATGTCCCACAGTCCACCCAAATCTTTGTCTGAAGTGTTGGCCTCAGGAATTGTTTTAGTTCTAGGTTAACAGAGTCCGGGGCCATGCTTTCTGGGGTTCCTCCAGTCTCAGTCAGACCATTAAGTCTGGTCTTCTTACTAGAATTTGAGTTCTGCACCTCACTTTTCTCCTGCTCCTTTCGCTGTCAGGGCGGTCACTGCTGGTAGCTGGGCACCATCTAGTTCTTCTGGTCTCAAAATGATGCAGTCTCTGGTTTATGTGGCCCTTTCTGTCTCTTGGGCTAATACTTTCCTTGTGTCTTTGGTGTTCTTCATTCTCCTTTACTCCAGGTGGTTGGGACCAGCTGATGCATCTTAGATGGCCGCTCACTAGGTTTTAAGACTCCAGATGCCACTCACCAAATAGGGATGCAGAACATTTTCTTAACAAACTTTGTTATGCCAATTGACCTAGATGTCCCCTGAAAACATGGTCCCCAGACCCCTGCCCCTGCTACTGTGTCCCTCAAAGTGTTTGGCTGTATTCAGGAAACTTCTTAGCTTTGGTTTAGTGCAGTTGTACTGACTTATCCTGGAGTGTGTGCTGTCCTTCCCTTCATCTAATTCTTGTCTACTATCTAGTTAGTGAATAACCCTCCCCCTCCCTCCCCACCCTCGTAACCATCAAAGAATGTTTTCTTCTGTGTCTAAACTTTTTCTGGAGTTCTTATAATAGTGGTCTTATACAATATTTGTCCTTCTGTGACTAACTAAATTCACTCAGCATAATGTCCTCCAGATTCCTCCACATTATAAGATGTTTCACGGCTTCATTGTTGTTCTTTATCATTAAGTAGTATTCCATTGTGTGCATATACCATAATTTGTTTATCCATTCTTCCATCAATGGGCACCTAGATTGTTTCCATCTTTTTGCTATTGTGAACAGTGCTGCAATGAACACGGGTGTGCATACATCTATCTGTGTGACGGCTCTTATTTCTCTACGGTATCTTCCAAGAGATTCCTCAGTTTGCTATATAAAGAATATAGACATTTGCCCCGCCCCAAATTTTAGTCGAACTCTAAAGCAAAAGTATTTTAAGAAATGTTAAATAATCCCCTTTTTTTAATAACATATGAGATATAATTCACATACCCTAAAATTTATCCTCTTAAACAATTCAGTGGTTTGTGCTGTAAAATCACCACCATTCTTTAACCTGAGAACACCATTCTTTAATCTGAGAACATTTTCATCACTCCATAAACCAACCCCATACCCATTAGCAGCTATTGCTCCTTCTCCCTTCCCCCAACCTCAGCTCTTGGCAAACCACTAATCTACCTTCTGTTCTTACAAATTTGCCTATAATGGACATTTCATGTAAACAGAATATATGTTCTTCTATAACTGACTTCTTTCACTTAGGTTAATTTTTCAAGATTCATCCACAATGTAGCATGTATCAGTACTTCTTTGCTCTTTAACCAGTTCCCGTTGAGGACTCTAATTCTTGGCAACCCCAAGAGTGTCAGAGTAGAACTGTGCTCCATAGGGTTTTCAATGGCTGATTTTTTTTAGAAGTAGATTGCCAGGCCTTTCTTCTGAGGTGCCTCTGGTTGGACTCAAACCGCCAGCCTTTTTGTTAGCAGCCGAGGGTATTAACTGTTTGTTTGCACCACCCAGGAACTCCTCATTCCTTTTTACTGCCAAATAAAGTATCACAGGATAGACATACCACATTTTGGTTTATCCAGTCATCACTTCTGTTGTCTTTTCATTGTTGAATTATAAGACTTCTTCATATATTCTGGATATCAGATATCTAATTTTTGCAAATATTTCCTCCTATTCCATTGACTTTTCACTTTCTTTGTTATATTTTATTGTACTTCAGGTGAAGGCTTACAGTTTCTCATGAAACAGTAGTACACGTGTTGTTTTATGACATCGGTTAACAACCCCACAACATATTAATCCTCTATCTTCTCAACCTTTTTTTTTTTTTTTTTGGTGAACTCTTCACATTCTTGAAGGTGTCCTTTGAAGCACAAAGTGTTTAATTTTGAAAACGTACAATTTAGCTATTTTGTCTTTTGTCACATGTGCTTTTATAGTCATTCTAAGAAATCAGTATCTAATCCAAGGTTAGGAAAATTTACCCGTTTCTTCTACGAGTTTGATAGTTTCCTGCCTCACACTTGGGTCTGTGGTTCCTTTTGAGTTAATGTTTGTAGACAATGCGAGGCAGGGATACCAGGCCACTCTCAGTGTGTAAATACCCAGGTGTCCCAGCGCCATTTGTTGAGAAGCCACTAGCCTTTCCCCCATTAAATTGTAGTAGCGCCCATGTCAAAAATGAACTGACCACAAATATAAGAGTTCACTTCTGGACTCCTAATTCTAGTCCACTGATCTGTATGTCTATCCTCACTCCAGCACCACACTGTCCTGATTACTGCAGCTTTGTAGGAAGGTTTAAAACTAGGAAATGGGAGTCTTCCAGCCTTCCTCTACTTTTTCAAGATTCTGGGTACCCTGCATTTTCATATGAATTTTAGGATCAGCTTGTCAATTTCTGCAAAAAGGACCATATGTGATTTGAGTAGAGATTGCACTGAATCTACAGATCAATTAGGAGAGTGCTGTCATCTTAACAATGTCAAGTCTTCATGATTTGTGACATAGGATAGCTTTTCATTTACTTAAAAATAAAATCAAACCCACTGCCGTCCAGTCGATTCTGACTCATAGGGACCCAGGTCACCTTTAACTGTTTTCAACAATGGTTTCTATTTTCAGTGTATAAACTTGTACTTCTTTTGTGAAATTCAATCTTCTATTTTAATTAACAAAATTTTATAGCCTTAGAAAAACATTTTAGAACAATTAGAAATAATTCTAAGTAATTATTAGAATTATTTTAAGTTTATATATGAAGGGTACAGATAAGTGACAATAATTCAAAGAATAACTAGATAAGGAATTAGAAAACTTTTAAAGAAGAAACTAAGTTATCACCCTAAAATATTTTACTATAGTCCTTAAAACAGCATTATGATGTGTTGAGCAAAAAAAACAGATCTTATCTGTTAATTCTAAATTACCCCAATTTAAAATGTATCAACATTAGGAATTTAAACTGTTGCCCTATGGTGGTCAATTTCAAACTAATGGCCTTTCATTTTGTTAATCTGTAGTCTTTGATATTTCCCAAAGGTCCTTGAAAACCTATTTAAAGAGTGAAATCTAAAACTAGACCCTATGTTTTTGTATGGAAAAAATTTAAAAAAAATAAATAAAACTAAACCCTATAAATTCAATACAAATAAGAAAACTACAACAAAAATGTTTCCACCATCTAGGTTAACAAAGTGAGCATTCCTGAAGCTAAAAAATATTCTGAAGCAATCAGATTTCAATCATAATATTCTATTTGCATCTAGGGAAAGCCAATAAAAATGTCCTAATTTATGAGAAGTCTTCTTATTCTAAAAACTTATAATAAAAGGTCCTTCTGGATAATTTCTGAATTCACATTCTATCTATTTTAATTATTATGAATGTATGTTACCTTATAATTGTTACACTCTAAGAAAGACTGCCTTCCCATTTCTGAAGATGTTATATTCTGATCCTAATATTAAAACCGTGCATTTTTTCACTGAAATACCTGTCAATCGATTACAACCTGCCCAAGGCCTACACTGTTTTCACCTAAACAGACAAGATTATTGACATTCATGTAATACTCATTAAGAAAACAAAGGTACACTGACCAAAAATTTTATTTAGAAAAATATTAAAAATAGGATTTAAAGAAACTGGAAGAGGGGCGAGTCTAAAAGAAACACAACAGAAACAAGAATTGTAAGCTTAGAGACAGAATCAAGGAAAGAATAGCCTTAAAGCCTTAAAAAAATTGCAAGACTTGAAATAAAGACTCTTCCTCAACCAAACCAAGCAAAACGAAAGTAAAAAAGCTTGCTCCTTTATCAAACGGCACTTTTTTAATCTGCTGCTTTTTAACCATATGAAGTTTCACAGTTGCACAGGGTCACATTCCTGCATAACCTATATCATACATGCTTGCTGGAAGTGAAGAGGACTTGGAGCACTTACTGATGAAGATCAAAGACCACAGACTTCTGTACGGATTACACCTCCACCTAAAGAAAACAAAAATCCTCACAACTGGACCAATGAGCAACATCCTGATAAACGGAGAAAAGATTAAAGCTGTCAAATATTTCATTTTACTTGGATCCACAATCAACACCCACGGAAGCAGCAGTCAAGAAATCAAATGATACACTGCATTGGGCAAAATCTGCGAAAAAAGACCTCTTTAAAGTGTTAAAAAGCAAAGATGTCACCTTGAAGACTAAGGTGCGCCTGACCCAAGCCATGGTATTGTCAGTCGCCTCATATGCACGCGAAAGCTGGACAACGAATAAGGAAGACCGAAGAAGAACTGATGCCTTTGAATTGTGGTGCTGGCAAAGAATACTGAATATACCATGGACTGCCAGAAGAACCAGCAAATCTGTCTTGGAAGAAGTACAGCCAGAATGCTCCTTAGAAACAAGGATGGTGAGACTTGGTCTCACATACTTGGGACATGTTATCAGGAAGGATCAGTCCCTGGAGAAGGACATCATGCTCGGGAGAGGGTCAGCAAAAAAGAGGAACACCCTCAATGAAATGGATTGACACAGTGGCTGCAACAATGGGCTCAAGCAAAATAACGATTGTGAGCATGGCGCAGGGCCAGGCAGTGTTTCGTTCTATTGTACATGGGGTCGCTATAAGTCGGAATTGACTGGACGGCAATGGGTTTGGTTTTTGTTTTTGGTTAGGTATGTACGTGCATAAATAAAACATCTGCATGTCATATAATTATGATATTCTGGGGGATTACACTTAAACATATTTCTCTCAATCAATACACAACCAAGGAATCTTGTGTAATTGATAACTTTCATGTATTTTTTTGTATCTAACCAGACTATAAGCTTCTTAAATGAGTTCAATAATTACGCCCAGAATTTCTTCTATTACTTCTTAAAAGAAATCTGGTTTAAGTGGTCTGTGCCACAAGGAGCTTCTAAACTAGGGGGGCAGACATAAAACTGCTAAATGAAAGGCAATTATTGTCAGGCTTGAACTAGATGATTTTACAGACAGATTCTATCTAAATCTGAGGGTTTTTTTGGAGTTAACAAATTAGTGGTGGAAAAAATCGGTGTCTAGGTGGCAGCCAACCAACAAGTAAACGTGATGCTTCACTGTGCAGTACGAACCCAACCATCACGGAGGTGCGTACGCAGACAAATCTGAGCAGCTATGGAAAAGGCAGTGGGAAATCTCTGCTCTCTAACCCTGAGGAATAAAAGAATGTTGACTAGAGATGAGAAAAAGAAGTGCAAACGAAAGGAAGGTGGAACCTGGGGTTACGGTTTTCTCAGTCAGGAGCCCAGAGATGAATGCTAGGTTTATGAACGGTTAGTGATTGCAAGTAAGGTAAGTAACACTGAAGGATGAAAAGGAAGGGATATTCTTCTTTCCTAGGCGCAAGGTGGGATGACTCAACACTTTGAAATAGGCAAATTTTGCCTTTTGACTCTTCCTATCAACTCTTTTTCTATTTCTCTCTCCAGGTGTCCCGCAACCTCACATTACCCCAAGCCCCATAACAGGTTATTGTGCCCAAAAAGGCAATCTGAACACAGCTGTGGGTGCGAGTGGTCAGCGGTGGTCCTGGAACCTTCCACGAGGAACTGCCTGTCACAGTTTGCATTTCCACATCCAAACAAATCTCTAAGTGGTATGAGATTTCAGACAGCACATCCAAGAGAAATGAAATACATCAGTAGTGTAAAGAAAGACATTTGGGGGCACAAGAGGCCTCTTGAAGCAATCCAGATCTGCCTGGAAACTACCTCCACCCACACCCCTTCCTTGCCCCTAGAGACTGGGCCCCTAACTGCCTCTCACCACTTCTTCCTTCACTTCTCATGAAGGAGTTTCCATCTTTATCTCCCCTCGATGGCTGGCCTTTCCTAAGATGCTCTATGAGCTGGTATGGAAGTGCCTTTACACAGCAAAGAAACAAAAAGGCAAGAGAGCAAAGTAAGGATGAGGCACCAAGGAAGTCCTGTTCCTCAAGCCAACATCATTGGTGAAAATCAGATATGCTGCATCCTAGAGCAAGCGTTTTCTCTGAAGACAAACAAGGAAGGCCTTCAGGGACTTACGTCCTTGGATTCTTTCCTTTTCCTCCCTCTCCCTACACAAACGAGAGAGATATTCACAGAGTAAAGTGGCATTTCCATAAACTTGGAAACATGCTGGAGAGTGAAATCCTCAAAAGTGTGCCAATTTTCATTTCGGTCAAGAAACTGTGACATACAAACAGAAATTTCTAACCTCCCCACCTGCACCTATGAAGACAAACAAAACTCCACATGACGGTTACTATTTTAAAAGACCCTTAAAAAAGTAAGTTATTTTTCCCAAAAAATTCTCTAGGCATTCAATACAAACAGGAACACGTCTTTAACCAGGAAGTGGCATTTTTCAGAACAAGACGCTTTTCCTTCTACCCCTAGAACGGACAACCTTTTTTTACAAAATAGATGCTATTTAAAAACAGACTAAAGTTATAAAACCACTCTAGCACAGAAGAGAAAGATATTGATAGACATTTTTCCATGAAGTTTCCCAGGAAAATGGATTCATTGTTTGCTGCAAATGTTAAACCATGTATCAAAACTCAAGAATCCTCCAGGTACCTTAAGGAGAGTGATTTTCACCACCTAACCAAGCTCAGCCCTCTTGCTCAGAGTCTGCAAACACAACACCCGCCTAACAGTAAAGCAGACAGAGGGCGCGTGCTCTGAATCCTGGGCTTGCTCGCTAATTCTCCTCAGAGACTCATTCAGAATGTAATGCGCCTCACAGCAAGCTGAAGAAGTCACTCGAAACTAACTTCTAATTTCATCTGCTTTTCAGTATCAGGACTGCGTTAACCATTTACAGAATTTTTTAAATGATTTTTGGAGCGCTGAGAGAAGATAACTATTCGGAAACCTCCTTTCCGATCCACCTACCCACACTTGTACACAGTGAGGGGGGCGGCAGGGGGTGGGGGAGTTACTTTGCACTACACCAGATGAAAGTATATCTCTTTCTTTTAAAATGTGCTCTGTTTTATATATGAAACTATATATTTAAACTATTTTCAAAAGTAGGTTGATTCCCATAAAAAGGCAAATAACCCAATTAAAAAATGGGCAAAGGATATGAACAGGCATCACACCAAAGAAGACATTCAGGCAGCTAACAGATACATGAGAAAAAGCTCATGAGCATCAGCCATTACAGAAATGCAAATCAAACCTACAATGAGATACCATCTCACACCTACAAGGT
The DNA here is from genome assembly GCA_030035585.1 of Dugong dugon. NCBI lineage: Eukaryota > Metazoa > Chordata > Mammalia > Sirenia > Dugongidae > Dugong > Dugong dugon. Next base: position 190,600,751 of record CM057463.1, on the reverse strand, counting down.
TAGCATTAACCCAAAATACACAAAATAATAAACGTTGGAGAGGTTGTGGAGAGACTGGAACACTTACACGCTGCTGGTGAGAATGCAGAATGGTGCAACCACTTTGGAAACAGATTTGGCGCCTCCTTAACAAACTAGAAATAGAAGCACCATAAGATCCAGCAATCCCATTCCCTGGAATATGTCTTAGTCATCCAGTGCTGCTATAACAGAAATATTACAAGTGGACGGCTTTAACAAAGAAGAGTTTATTCTCTCACAGTCCAGGAGTCTACAAGTCCAAATTCAGGGCACCAGCTCCAGGGAAAGGCTTTCTCTTTCTGTCGGCTCCAGAGGAAGTTCCTTGTCATCAGTCTTCCCTTAGTCTGGGAGCATCTCAGCACAGGAACCTCAGGTCCAAAGGGCACGCTCTGCTCTTGGCACTGCTTTCTTGGTGGTATGAGGTCCCCATGTCTCTCTGCTTGCTTTTCTCTTTTATATCTCAAAAGATATTGGCTTAAGACGCTACCTAATCTTGTACACCTCATCAGTATAACTGCCACTAATCCATCTTATTAGATCATAGTGATAGAATTTACAATACATAGGAAAATCACATCAGATGATAAAATGGCAGACAGTCATACAATACTGGGAATCATGACCTAGTCAAGTTGACAGATATTTTTTGGGGACACAATTCAATCCATGGCAGAATATATTCTAGAGAAATAAGGGCCATAACACAAATAGATATATGCACACCCATGTTCACTGAAGCCCTGTTCACAACAGCAAAAAGATGCAAACAACCTAGGTACCCATCAATGGACGAATGGATAAACAAATTATGGTATATCCACACAATGGAATACTATGCAACGATAAAGAACAATGATGAATCTGCGAAACTTCTCCCAACATGGATGAATCTGAAAGGCATTATACTGAGTGAAATCAGTCAGTCGCAAAAGGACAGACACTGTATGAGACCACTATTATAAGAACTCAAGAAGATGTTTAAACATAGAAGAAAACATTCTTTGATGGTTACGAAGGTGGGGAGGGAGGGAGAGGAGTATTCACTAACTAGATAGTAGACAAGAATTATCTTACGTGAAGGGAAGGACAATACACAATAATGGGGAAGTCAGCACAACTGGACTAAACCAAAAGCTAGTAAGTTTTCTGAACACAACCAAACACTTCAAGGGACAGAGTAGTGGGGGGTAGGGGAGGGGTGGGGGGGTGGTCTGGGGACCATGGTTTCAGAGGACATCTAGGTCGATTGGCATAACAAAGTTTATTACGAAAATGTTCTGCATCCCCATTTGGTGAGTGGCATCTGGAGTCTTAAAAGCTAGTGAGCAACCACGTAAGATGCATCAATTGCTCCCAACCCACCTGAAGTAAAAGAGAATGAAGAACACCAAAGACACAAGGAAAATATTAGCCCAAGAGACAAAAAGAGCCATATAAACCAGAGACTCCATCAGCCTGAGAACAGAAGAACTAGATGGTGCCTGGCTACCACCAATGACTGCCCTGACAGGGAACACAACGGAGAGTCCCTGGTGGAACAGGAGAAAAGTAGGGTGCAGAACTCAAATTCTAGTAAAAAGACCAGACTTAATGGTCTGAGACTGGAGGTACCCTGGAAAGCATGGCCCCTGATGCTCTGTTAACTCAGAACTAAAACCATTCCCAAAGCTAACTTTTCAGACAAAGATTCGACTGGACTATAAGACATAAAATGATACTCGTGAAGAGTGTGCTTCTCAGCTCAAGTAGATACATGAGACTAAATGGGCAGCTCCTGTCTGGAGGTGAGATGAGAAGGCAGAAAGGGACAGGAGCTGGCTAAATGGACACGGGGAATCTGGGGTGGAAAGGGGGAGTGTGCAGTTACATCATAGGGAGAGCAACTAGGGTCACATAACAATGTGTGTGTAATTTTTTATATGAGAAACTAACTTGAGCTGTACACTTTCACCTAGAGTACAATTTAAAAAAAATAAAAACCCAGTAGATTGATTCCTTTAGAAGGACGCTATCTCCATCATCAAGAGAAGTGAGGCTGAGACGGTGCTGCACACGCAGGCCCGTGGAGGAGACCTAAGCAGCAAAGCGCCTCGGGATTTAAACATACGGTGGAAGGGGCAGGGGCAGCCTACTTAAATGACAGTACTCACTGGACCAGAAACTGTAATGATGCCAACTTATTCTCCCTGTGGGTCTGTCAGAGAAACTTGCAAAGACAAAGAAAGCTAATTTATCCATCTTGGCAACAGCTCACCAGCAGTGAATTAGAGAGCTGTGTCCTGAACATCATTAGTAAGGAGGGTAAAGGCTGAAACACCCAAGGCGCAAGCCCAGGTTCACAGCCAAACGGGGAGGGGCAGGCGAGCAGAAGGTCTGCGAACTTTGCCGTGTCTGTGTCTACTGAAATGGTAGTTAAGTTTAGAAGTTTTATTTCAGAGATCCCACATTTCTACATTAAAACATAGAGAACAGCTATCCTAAGCAGCAGGGGGATGTCATGGAAAGAATGTGGGCTTTGGAGCCAGACTGAACAGGGTTCAAATCCTGGCCCCCATCACTCCTACAGTGTGTGGCCTTGGGTGCATTACTAAGGCTGTATTTGCCAAGCAAGGTGAATGGTATCTACTTGGCTAGGCTGCTGGTCTAAAGTGATACCTAGTTTCATAACAACACATGGCACACACACAACCTCCAGAAAGCGTAACTGATTTTATTACTTATGAGATCTGAATGCAAGTTCACAGTAATCCCAGAATGTAAAATTGAAAACATTCCTGAAATATCTATGTACTTCAGAATCATTACACATTAATGCATTCTTCTAATGTGAATGGTTCTATCGAAAAAAAGTCAAATGAATTATTTATAAGACACATAAAGAGGCCCTACCTTATCTGTTTTATAAATCCCTATTTTTACATCAGGTTTAAAGAGAAGTAAGTATCTGTTATCGCTATCTGTTATTAACATACTTTCCAAATGCAACTGATCTGAAACCTTGTACCCTTCAGAACAAGGAAGGGAAATGGGGGAAACTCAATTAAAACACAGCCACTTAATTTTTCCTCCAAGAAAGACTGGCTAGGAACATATATAAAACAGGGAGAGCTAGACAGCAAAATGCAAGTATTTTCTTCTCTAATGTAAGTTTGTCTTCCCTAACATTATTACACTTAAACAAATGAAGTCCTTAAAAAAAAAAAAAAAAAAAAAAACTCTGCAGGCATTCCATTAATTTGAATCTATACAATTTCCACCTTTAAAATATCCTTAAGGACTTCTGGGCAACATGGTGCTATAGTCAGAAGCACCATGCTGTCCCTCTGCAGCAAAGATCAGAAAAACTAAGTCAAACAGAGTCACACATCAATCCTGAAACCTAAGCATCAAATGAAGAGATAAAGAACTCAGCCAAGCACTGAATGGAATAAGAAACTGACCGAGGACAGAGAGTAAGGAGAGATACATGCAGAGGTCTCCTGTCAGTTACCACAGCACAGATCCGCCATCTTGGACTCCTATCGGAGATCAGCGAACAGGAGGTACGAGAAAGCAGATTCACGAAGCTTCCAGCAGGAGACACACTGGTAACCAGCAATACAGGCTTTCCCACCTCCCACCCTTCTTCACCCCCGACTTAGCCTCCTCTGCTTCCTGCAGCCACAGTCTATTGGCCGGGAAGCACCAGCTTCACCCCAGCGTCACTTGGATTCCACCAGCCTACACTGGCCAGCTCCCGAAGTGCCTTTTGTTGACTGCTGGTGTTGCTTTTTTCCACTTCTTTAGATTTCTTCCTTACCTCTCACCTCTTCCCCCTCCTTTCTCTCAAACATATGGCTCCGTGTGCCATCTTGCTTCTACCTGAAAGGCTGCGAAACGCCGCTTGACTGTGAAACTGCTTCCTGGCCTGTGCTGCCATGCTGGTAGGACCACCGGGGCTTTTTTGATTGTTTGTTTGTTTGCTATGTTTTGATTTGTTTGTTTTCTTCTTCTTTTCTTGGCTTGGAAGCCCCCTCTAGCCAGGCAGTACCACATGGATTGGAAGCTACTCCCTTACTCTGCACAGATGCACAGGGCAACCCTGGGGGCATTTCTTTTTTCTTGTTCATTTTTCTTTTGTTTTGTTTTTGTTTTTGTTTGTTTGTTTTGTTTTCTTCTCTCTTATTCCTTTTTTGTCTTTCTTCATTCCAGTTTCTCAATTTATTCGTTTTTTTCTTTTACCCTTTTTCTTTTTTTTCATTTTTGTTTTCCCCCATTTCTCAGTCTCTCATCTCTCCACTTCAATAGCAAGCTCCCTTGGCACTCCTTTAGGTTTGTGTGTATGTTTTTGGCTCCTGTTACTCTCTCCTCTCTCTCATCTTTCCCATACCCATCTTAGCTCCACACATCACAATCTACCCCCTCCTTCCTGCCTACCTGCACCGTACACTGAAGATCACACTCTCAAGCAGCACAGGCACGGCCTACTGGAACCTGCGCTGCACTGATTCCCGGTCCACACTGTCAGCACTGGCACATGCCAAAAACAACCCATCCCAGCAACTCCCCTTCAGCTGGACCTGCCCTGCTGCACCATACATGAGTGACTGACCCTGCCCATTGGAGAAGGAGGTGAAAAGGATCATGCCCACAGACGAGCAAACAACAAAGAACGCACAGCCTGCTTGCTCAGACATAACCAAATAAAACAAAGAAGCAGGATGAAGCAAACAAATCTACAAACAATAAACGAGGAAAATAACCACTGAATGTCTCCAAGACAGCACACAATATCAAAACATTTACAAAAACAGGACAGGATTTTTCCAGCAGGCGTCCAAAATAAAACACCAGATGACCTTCCAGTAGAAAAAAAGGCACTAGACCTAACTGATAGGGAATTCAAATCTCTAATATTCAGAGCTATCCAAGGGTTGAAGCAAAAAGCAGCCAAAAATAAGGAAAAGATAGACAAATTCATGGAAAATACAGACCAAAAATGGAAGAATTCAAGAAAATAATACAGGAACAAAATGCTAAAGTAAATTCACAACTAGAAATCATACAAAAACAACAACTAGAAATCCAAAAGAAAAACAACAAGATTTCAGAAATGGACAGTGTCATGGAAGGACTGAGGAGCAGGCTTGAAATGATGGAAGATAGGATCAGTGAAACTGAAGACAAACACTTGGCTACAACTGTGAGGAAAAATCAGAAAAAAGAACAAAGAAAAACGAAAAAACCCTGAGAATCATGTGGGATACAATCGAAAGCAAAGTGAGTGACTGGAGTTCCAGAACAGGGGGAGAAAACAGAAAACACAGAGAGGATCAGTGAAGACTTGCTGACAGAAAACTTCCCCAATATCATGAAAGATGAAAAGCTGACCACCCAAGAAGCTCAACGAACCCCACAGAGGATACCCAAAAGAAAATCACAAAGGCATATCATAATCATACTCGCTAAAACCAAAGACAAACAAAGAATCCTGAGAGCAGCTCAAGAAAAACAAAAAGTCACATACAAAGGAGAAACAATAAGTGTAAGCTTGGATTATTCACGAGAAATCATGGAGGCAAGAAGGCAATGGGATGACATATATAAAACCTTGAAAGCAAAAAATTGCCAGCCAAGAGTAATAAATCTTCCAAAACTCTCATTCAAATATGATGATGAATTTCCGTCATTTCCAGATAAACAGAAATGAAGGGACTATGTAAAAATCAAATCAAACTTATAAGACTTATTAAAGGGAGTCCTTCGATCTGAGAACAAACAACATCAGACCACAGGCTGAATATAGGACACAGGACTGTACTAGCCAGATACCAACCTAGGAAATAAAACTCTTAAGGACTATGCAAAACCAAAAGAATTACAACAGGGAATCACAGCGGTTAATCTGTAAATGACAACAGCATCAGAACAATAAAAGAGGGAATAAACGGTGTAGGGGTAGAACCTTCTAATGTAGAGGAAGGCAAGGCAATACCAAGTAATAACAGACTGGTTCAAATCTAGGAAGATAAGGGTAAATTTCAAGGTAACCACAAAGAAAGTTAACAAACCTACCCATCACAATAAAGAAAAAAAACATAAAGTCTCAGTAAAAACAAAACCTACAAAAACAAAAGAAATGAAAAAAAAAAAAAAATCCACAAACAAAAGGAACTCAGCACAGGACAGTAAGAGGAACAAAGAAAACATGAGCATCACAAAAAAAAGCACTACAAAATGCAATCCCACTTCTAGGAATATATCCTAGAGAAATAAGAGCCGTCACAAGAACAGACATATGCACACCCATATTCATTGCAGCACTGTTCACAATAGCAAAAAGATGGAAACAACCTAGATGCCCACCAACAGATGAATGGATAAACAAACTATGGCATATACACACAATGGAGTATTATGCAAAGATAAAGAACAATGATGAATCTGCGAAGCATCTCATAACATGGATGAAACTGGAGGACATTATGCTGAGTGAAATAAGTCAACCACAAAACAACAAATATTGTATGAGACCTCTACTGTAAAAACTCATGTAAAAATTTACACACAAAAAAGAAACAATCTTGGTTGGTTATGAGGGATGGGAGGGGTGGGAGGGGTGGGGGGGAAACTAAATAGACAAATTGGTAAGCGGTAACTCTGGTGAAGGGTAAGACAATACATGATACTCGGGAAACCAGCACAACTTGTACAAGGAAAGGTCATGAAAGTTCCATAGACGCATCCAAACTCCCTGAGGGACTGAACTGCTGGGCAGAGGGCTGTGGGGACCATGGTCTCAGGAAACATCTAGCTCAACTGGTATAACACAGTTTATAAAGACAATGTTCTACATTGTGAGTAGCGTCTGGGGTCTTAAAAGCCTGTGAGCAGACATCTAACATACTCCACTGGTCTCACTCCTTCAGGAGCAAGGGAGAATGAAGAAAACAAGATACGAGGGAAAGATTAGTCCAAAGGACTAACCGATCACAGCTACCACGGCCTCCACCACTGACTGCTCTGACCAGGATCCTGGACAGAGCTGGAAAAGGATGTAGAACAAAATTCTAACTCACCAAAAAAAGACCAGATTTACTGGTCTGACAGACGGGAGAAACCCCGAGAGTATGGCCCCCGGACACCCTTTTAGCTCAGTGGTGAAGTCACTCCCAAAGTTCACCCTTCAGCTGGGGATTGGACAGCTTCATAAAACAAAACAAGACTAATGAGGCACAGCAGTCCAGGGACAAAGACTAGAAGGCAGGAAGGCACAGGAAAGCTGGTGACAGAGAACCCAAGGTTGAGAAGGGGCAGTGCTGACATGTCGTGGGGTTGTTAACCCTTGTCACAGGGCAGTATGTTTACCAACTGTTTAATGAGAAACTATTTGTTCTGCAAACCTTCATTTAAGGTACCAAAAAAAAAAAAGAATTATCTATGTGCGATCAAACTGACAACAGCAACTCAAAAGGTTTGATGGGAAGCCTAGGGGACAGTGAGTTGAACACAACGGCAATGGAATAATTTGGAAAAGGCAGTGAGAACAGCAGCACAACTGGAAGAATGTAACTGGTATCACTGAATTATACATGCAGAAACTTTTGAAACGGTGTAGCTTTGGCATGTATATTTTTACCCAAAAAAAGGTCCTCCAAGGTCAAGAAGAGAGAGTGATGATGTCGTGAGGTTGTTAACCAGGGTCATAAAACAATAGGTGTACTGTTAAATGAGAAAGTATTTCTTCTGTAAACCTTCATCGAAAGTACAAAAAAAACCTTTTCTAAAATAAAAATGGAGATATCTTAAGGATATTCTCTGTTTTAAATTACCAGAGGTTTCTCACAAATTCCAAGTCATACTGGATTTACTGAAACGATCTTTCCAAGTCTCATTTATTTCACAATCATGCATGGATATTTTTAAATCTGTGGATATTAGAAAATAAAGTCCTGTGTGTGTGTGTGTGTGTGTGTGTGTGTGTGTATGTGTGTGTGTGTTTCTGAGAGGCTTGGCGAGCTGCTTCCCAAAACCAGCCAATGAAAACCCTACAGATTAGAATGGTCCCTCCACAGCCACTCGTGGGAACAGTGCAGGACTGGGCAGTATTTCATTCCATTGTGTGCTGAGGTTGCTGTGAGTCGGGACGACTGGACACAGCAAACAACAACACAACAACTCACACACAATTCAGAAGTTGCACTTGAAGAAACCCAGTTGTACTCAAGTAATTCGGTGTCACAACAGATCAGCAGCACACTGTCAGGTTAATCCTCCTGAAATTGTGTTTGTCACCAGTATTTCCCAGTCGCCCCCCACAGAACCCTGTCCTGCACAATACTGTATGACATGTCTTTGTGAGGGGTTCACAAACCACACTGAAGGATATGCAGGAAAGCGAACTAAGGACTTTAACCCAAACCTCCCAAGTGAACAACCTTCACTGGCGTTTAGGGGTAGTGGGGACATGAAGCCCGTTACCGTCAAAGCACATACTGGTGACCACTGTTTCAAGCACGTAATAGTCAAGCCACATGCTAACAAGGCTCCCAGCGGCTTCCTAATAAAGCCAAAACGCCAACCACCTCTCTTGTCCCTTCCACATGATGCCTCTAGCAATCTCTAGGTCCAACCTAACACAAGGTGCAAAGCACTCCTCCCTTCCCCCGCTGTGGCAGAAAGCACCTCTCCACCCCCATGGCTGCTGGCAGCGCCCACTGTCTTTGTGGGCCGCCTTTACCACTCTTTGGCCCTTCACATAGCCCTGTGTGGTCACTTTACTTTCCAGGTTTTATATTTTATCTCCTTAGCCAGAGAATAAGCACCTTGAACAAAGACACTGTCTTCTCTCACACCTCTTTATAATCTGTGCATCAGACCGTGGATGTGCTGAGCGCAAAGAAAAAGGCAACCTAGCTGCAGGCTAGCTGCAGGATGGTGGTATGCATGGCCTGAAAGTAAACACTTCCCCTGAGAATAACAGTGAAAGAAGGACAGGGAGAAAACGTGTTTTCAACTGTGATTTTTGTGAGCTGTGGGAACTTGTACCTGAACAGGCTGAGACACTTCTCCAAATGGCCACAAGATGGCAGGCTGAGACACTTCTCCAAATGGCCACAAGATGGCAGACGGGGCCAACAGTCCTTGTTAGCTGCCAGTGAGTCGATTCTGACTCATGGAGACCCTTGTGTGCAGAGAACTGCTCAGCAGGGTTTTCAAGGCTGTGACCTTTTGGAAGCAGACTGCATCCAAGGTGATCTGGTGGGTTCAAACTTTCAGTTATTAGTTTCACAAGTACACTTCCATTACACATATGTAGAGATTAGAATCTTTAAAGCATTCCTTAAGATCATCTCAGATAATGACAAATCCTTTCTCCTCAGAAGGAAATGGGGCAAGTGGAGGGGGAGAAAGAGAAATCCATCAGCATACCTATTAAAACAGCTTAATTGCTATCAACCCTAGTAGGGAAGGAATCTCTGGGTGCTGCAAACATTTAACGCACTGAGCTGCAAACCAAAGACTGGCAGTAGATTGGCAGTTCAAGTCTACTCAGAGGTACCTCAGAAGAAAGGCCTGGTGATCTACTTCCAAACAACCAGCCACTGAAAATCCTACTCTGACACACGAGGTCGCCATGAGTCTGAGTGGACTCAACAGCAACTGATGGCTTTCTAGTATGGAAATTTTATTTTAAACCAGCACCCCACCCCCACTCCAACAGAGCAATTTAAACAAAATCTCAAATCAGCAGACTGCTGAGGAGTTTGGGTGCCATTTCAGTCACTCATACCCTAGAGTCACATCATCACATACTTTTTAAAAAATCTAAGAAAAAAATCCATGGTAAAGTATATCGTTTCCAGTAATATTCCTAAATATGTTCTTAAATGGCTATTTCAATTCTAAATTATATGAAGGCAACGTACTGTTTCCGAGCTACTCATTTACACCCAAATGAAGAGCAATCCCCCAGGGTCATGATTTCATTCAAATTCACATTCCATAATCTGGGAAAACCTGGTAATTCTATTACTGGTCAACTATAATACGGACCACATATGTTTTCTTTAGCCTCGGGTTCTTAAACGTTACATCTTTACAAGACAAATGCAAACACAAGCATTCCAGAAGTAAAAGGTACAGATTCAAGCTATTGGCTATTTGTCTAAAATTTCCTTTGGTATTGTCCACTGAAAAAGGCATTCTTTACATCCTTTAAAAAAAAAAAAAAAAAAAAGTTTTAGTTTTTTAACAGTTCCTAACCTTCAGAGTAAGCACCTCTTTAATTAACCTTGAAAAATGACAGAACTGAGATCTGTGTTCCAACAGAACACATCCTTGCCCCATTCCCCTGCTACTTCAAGCCAGTGTCAGTGGTGACAAGCTGAGAGCAGTCGTGTTTGGGCAAGATGAGTTAGGAAGTGAGAAAAATACTTTCATAAATTCTAAGAGATACGTGAAATGTCATCCTCATTCTCAAAGACTTTATCTTTTATTGAAAAAAATGCCAAGAGTTAAATGACAGCAGAACAGAAGCCACGAGACCGTTTTCGCTGAATGAGCAGTGAGTGTTGTCTAACAACCTGGAGTACATGTGATGTACTGTGATCGCTCTCATATCCTGGGGAAAATACAGCTAAGGAATAGCCGTCATTTATGAAAAGTACATTTACTCATTAGAAAAATCAACAACTGAGTTGGAAACAAAAACTCATCTTGTGTACAAATAAGACAAACATCAAGTGTCTAAACCAGTATACAATTCCTGTTTTTTAGAGTCAGTATAAGTGCTTCCCCTTCAGAACAATGTATTAGCCACCAAGTTCACAGCTTCCCAGAATTCAAATTTCTTAGACAGCAAGAACAGTAAACTTAAGAAAGTATCTGTTCATTTTAAAGAAACACATGGGGTCGCCATGGGTCAGAATCGACTCAAGGGTAGCTAAGAACAAAAACATCTTATTTTAACCTCTCGGACTGCAAAATCTGTAGGTCGAATTTTAATTTCACACATATAGATTAACAACCTAGAAAATTATTTGCAGAAAATTTAACCCTAGACTGGTTTTTGCTGTCCATCATTAACTTACCAGGCAGTGAATACCTGTATTTTAAGTTAACATTTTATTAAGTATAAACACCAAAAAGGCAAAGCAGTGCACGCGCGCACACACGCGTGCGCGCGCACACACACACACACACACACACAATACTCTAACAAAATGATTCCTGGACTATTTTTAACATCAATTTAAAAAAATCCACCGAAAATACTCTACTCCCTCCTCTCAACTCTCCTCCAACAACACATTTCAACTACAACTTTAGGCTTGGATTGGTGTTCAACTCCCTTCCAGCTGGCTCTGGATGAACCTTGTGGAAACTTTGCTGGGGCTGGGCCTCCATCACTCCCATGAAGTCCTCTCTCTGCAATAAGGGACTAGATGGTCTACACAGATCAACCTGAGAAGTCTCCCGTTTCTAATATCGACCTGATTCCGGAGGTTCAGTTAACAGTACTTATTTTCAATCATGCACCGTGCGTATTTCAACATTCCTGCTATAGTACAGTTGAGACAGTCCTAATAAAAGCAAGGGCATTCTGGGTGGTACAAGTGGTCAATGTGCTCGGCTGCTAATCAAAACCACCCAGAGGCGCCTTGGAAGAAAGGCCTGTCGATTTACTTCTGAAAAATCAGCAATTAAAAACCCTGTGGAGCAGTTCTGCTCTGACACACATGGGGTTACCATGAGTTGGAGGGAACTCAACAGCAACTGCTTTTGTTGTGTTTGGGTTTTTTTTTAAATAAAAGCAAAGCAGAACAGGTCACTGAAGACACAAGCTCCTTATTGCCTCTCAGCAAAAAGGAAACGCTTTCTGAATGGAAGCAGGTTTTAAATATAGAAAATTTCATTGCTGCCATTTTTCTAGGACAAAAGACAAAAATAATCTGACATCTGTTTTTCCCATCTTGAATGCTTTACCGAGGAGTCAACCACGAACAGTATTACTTATTCCAACCTTTATTTCTCAAGACTAGCAAATGAGAATATTCCACACATATAATTAAAGTCTTCCACCTCTGTTGGTCAGAATCAGCTAAAACAGTAAAAAACATTTAGGTACCATTCAGAATTTAACTCTTTCAGGCCAGTCTACAAAAGGTTTAGGAGGGGGAAAGAGGGGTGATTTAGCCCTGCCACCATATAAACATTTGGAGAAGGAGCCAGTTCTAGAAAAAACAGCACATTATTGGATTTTGGAGAAGAAATCAGGGACTTTTAAAATATATTTTTTGAAGTATTTGTTAACTGCTCCACTAGAAGGGCTAACAAGTCTGACACAGAATTTCTGAATGATCCCTTCTTTCACACGTTTCTAACCCTCCTTTGAAGCTAAAATCTAGCATGTTTACTTCCCCTGCTGACAAATGTCTCATCTCCCACACTGTCAGGTAACATGCCACGTAGACATGTGCACACTGACTTATACTACAGACCATACCACATCCACAGACATCTGCCCTTCACAACACCTCTACTGTGACACCCCAGCCCCTCAGGCGAAACCCTGGTGCCGTGATTACCACACTCTCTGGAACTCAGGAGGAAGCAAATGCCCTTGGTATGGCGAGACGGACCATCCTATGGAGTCAGTTACTGCAGAGGGGCGACCCAATCAGAGAAGGGGATGAGGAGAGGCAGGAAGACGGTTCTCTTTACAGTACCTGATGGTAACCAGAACGTGTGTTATTTCAGAGCCAGGGCTACAAACGTGGCTGCATTTGTACATCACAAATGTGTCCTAGAACTAGCAGATCTACACAGGAAGAAGGAAAAGGAAGCTGTGAAATCTCGTTTTCCTGGTAAAAGCCAAACATAAAGAAGGCTGGTACAGGGCTTCCAAATGAAGGCCTGCAGAAAATTTTCACAAGTGTGTGGCAAAATTAGAAAATAAGGACAATGTGATGAGACTCTCGATAAGTTAAGTGTATTCAATTTAAAGAGCTCTCCTTTATTTTGGGGTCATAAACTTTTTTCTTTTTCTGTTATGTTATTCTTCTATGAAACTGACGCTAGATGACAGCAGGTCTGATACTTTTAATAAATTTTAAAATTGTCTACCTCATCTTACCAAAAACCCATTGCCATCGAGTCCATTCCAACTCATAGCTACCCTACAGAACTAACCCCTAGGGTTTCCAAGGAGCAGCTGGTGGATTTGAACTGCCAGTCCGGTGGTTAGCGGCCATAGCTCTTAACCACTGTGCCGTCAGGGCTCCCTGAACTTCTGAATGGTGGTGGGGGAGGGCAATGGTCTCGCTGGATGGAATTCAGAACCTGGAAGCTCTGACGCACAGCCAGAGCACTCCCACTAATGTGGGGTGGGGGTGACTGCCAAGTTCCAAAATCACTCACCTCCTCTTCCTTCCAGTTCTTGCTAACTCAAAATTTTCCAGAGGAAAGCACTGTATGTGCTTTAATCCTCCCAAAAAAAGACTTCCTGATAAAATTTTAAGGGACGTTTCTTTTACTCTAAGGACATCTTTAACATCTGCAACTTCTGGTGGAATTCTAGGCCTTGGAACAAAATGGAAATTTTTCAGAAAACGTGGGAAATGTTTTGGGCAACGCAGGCAATCAGAGTGAAACCTGCAGGGAATTCCTCTATGTTCTCTGTGCTTCTGTGCCACTGGGCTAGGAGCGTCCACCACTGGAGCCACACTGCTGGAGCTGAAAATCTGACCCTGCCATTCACAGCTCTGCCTTCAACCATTCCCTACCCACTCTGCTGCGCAGTGTCTTCACTTGTAAAACGGAGACAGTAACAGCACCCAGGCCCTGGCTGGCACAGACAGTTTACTCTGCTACCAACTAAATGACTGGTGGTTCAAATCCACCCAGTGGTGTAGCAAAAGAAAGGCCTGGCAATCTGCTTCTGTAAGATCACAGCCAAGAAAACCCTGTGGAGTACAGTTCTACTCTGAAGCACATGGGATCATCAAGAGTCAGAATCAACTCAGTGGCAACAGGTTTGGGGGGTTTTCTGTTTGCTTGTTAGTTTGTTTTTAACAGCATCTAAGTTAAGATTTACAAAGTGCTTAGAACAGTGCTTTGCCACATAACAGGCCCTCTTTTGAGTACTGGCTACCACTAGTATTACCCAGTTGTTAACTGCAATCAGGGAAACAGGAGGAACAGGGTTGCCACAGGTAATGAGGGAGATATCAGTAATTCTCTGGCAACTGTTAAAATGCAGCAGGCTACAGAGATCTCCTACAACTTACTTTGAATAGCATTTCAGCCTTTCTTTTTTGCCTTCTCGGATAATTTCTCGTCTTAAAGTAAAATGCAACACTGCAACACTCTAACGGTAATCAAAGAAGTAGAGAACAGCTAGATGTGAAAAATAACAAGGAGTCTCAAGTTAAACACAACCTACATTTTTCCTAATATGAATGATGACGTCTATTTAGTCCCAAATTTCAACAGAAATTGGAGGTGGGGGGATCCAAAGTCTGTTCAGAGATCACCCTGCCCTTCTTCAGTCATAGCTCACAGGTAAATTCAATTTAGTGAACACCTGCCCTGCGCAAGGCTGTCGCGTCTTGGAGATACAAGGATTGCTACACACAGTTCTGGCCCTCAGACAGCTTACAGTCTGTTAGAATAGGTGACCCTGACGTCTACAACGCAGGAGAGAAATTCAGTTGTGAATCAGGTTGTCAGTTTTCTCACTCCCAAATTCAGTGAGTACGTTCTGCCTCTCCATCACTGCTGCCAGCTGATGAGAAAACTTCTAAAATTGTATCACGTGTGTCTTCTCCTGTACGCCCGTTATCCTCAAGCTACACATCGCGCAAATTAATAAACTGTCAAGTAAATTTACAATTAATATTAACAGAAATCATGAGTACCTATAACCTCATTCTTTCACTTGACAAATTGTTACTGAGTACCCACTATGCATAAGGGGAGCCCTGGTGGTGCACTGGTTAAGAGCTCGGCTGCTCACCAAAACGTTGGCAGCTGGACTCCACCAGCCGCTCCTCGGAAACCATACGAGGCAGTTCTACTTTGCGGTATAGAGTTGCTGTGAGTCAGAATCGACTCGACAGCTACATGTTTGGTTTGGTTTTATTCATAAGGAAATGTGATTAGATCCTATATGACGCATCGGGTCCTTTTATTATTAGAGATGTGGTGTCATTTCCAAAATACATATTTTATTGAGTTATTTAAATTTATTACAGCCCAATATAATAATACAGTGATACCGTCTGCCAAAAAGTACTAATAAATTTGCATGCCCCTGGGGATGAAACCCAACTTGGCAGAACCACGAGCCACACCAAACGTGAGGGGCCTGGCCTTCCACTAGCTCCCATCCAGTCTGCCTCCAAAGCCAACTGCCAGCTATGCTACCAACTAAGAGAGGGATACTGCTTCCTCTCTGTTCCCCTAGTCAATCATTCCCTGTTACACGTAGCTGTTGAATTCATGCCTGAGGAAAGAGTGCCTGTAAGAGAATACTCCTAAGCACATTCTTCTGAATATTATCATTAGTGGTAATTATTCATCCTCTCTGGGGCGATTTGGCTTTTGAAAATATCAACATTCACCCAGAACTAAGCCTGGTGAACACTGGTTATTTAAGCTCAATCAGGCTCAAAAACAACATGCAATTACATGAAGTAAAGACGTAACTTCCCCATGGGATGCACGAAACACCTGAGCATAATGCCAAGACAGCATTTAAAAATGTTTTGAGCGGCGAATGGCACCACAGTTTCTACTAACACCATATTACGTGAGCCAAACAACGACTGGCTTATAAAATAAACAGCATCATCTCCGAGTAATGTGCTCCTTAAAGAATCGACTGTGAGGCCAAACAGTCAACAGTGACCCAAAAGCAAAGATGAGACCACAAGGAGGGTAAGAGAAGCCAGATCAAGGGAAACACAACAAACAGAATGGAAGTAACGGGAATGCTGACACACTGTAAAAACTGTAACCAAAGGCTCAGAATAATTTGTATAAAAATTGTTTTAA
Organism: Dugong dugon; assembly: GCA_030035585.1. Lineage (NCBI taxonomy): Eukaryota > Metazoa > Chordata > Mammalia > Sirenia > Dugongidae > Dugong > Dugong dugon. The sequence goes on along the minus strand of CM057463.1, from coordinate 190,584,692 downwards.
AGGGGAACCTAATCTGCTGTATAAACTTTAAACACCTAAAACACAATATTATTTTTAATAAAAATTATTGCTTGGCAACATGTCAAATTTTAAAGATATTACTTATTTAGATATATAAGCCCTACCTAATTTTAAACTTAATTTCATTACAGCTGATCCTCACTTTTAGTAGAAAAATGTTAATAAAACATAATCCAAGAAAAGATAATTTTGGAACCAAATCTGCTACATCAGACTATTTGTGCCTGTGTGTGTTAAATATAAAGCAGATACACACTATTTTTCCAGAATAGGGCGTTGCTTTTTGTTGTTGTTGCTGCTGCTGTGTTTTAAATGACAAGAAATATTACACAACATTTAAATGATCCACATGTGATCCTGACAATCCTTGCTTCATCGTGCCAGTCAGCATTCTAACAGTAGACAGCCACTGCCCAAGGACACTAATTATCTTTTGAGAAGAAGTGCAAAGATCTGAAACGCAGAAAAACATCTGACCGACCAGTGAACTGCTCCTCACAAGCCCCCAAAATTCACATCGATCCTGCCTTTAGTATTAGGACCCTGAGCAAAAACAAAATTCTTAAAATTGAAAAAGAACAGAAAAAAACAAGATGAGTACTTTTTTTATATTATCTTTTCTGTGTGCATGTGTTTTTAAATTAGTAAATATTCAAGCATATAGAACCACACATAAAACAATCACACACCCAGATTTTTAAACTATTAACACTGTGCCCTCTTTATCATTTCCCGTCTCTCCTTACATACACACAGGTTTCCGCCTTAGAAAGCCTTCACTTGACCCTCCCTAATTCCTCCAGCTACAGTTCTGTTTTCTGCCAAGATTCTAGAATGAGGGGTGCATCCCTCCTTTCCACTTTCTCAACTATCCAATTATTGTGTAACCTTTTGGAATCTGATCTTTGCCCCTAAATTTATTGAAACTCCTTTCTCCACGATCACCGACAATCTCTTTAAAACAAATTAGTGTTTCCTTTGTCCCCTGCGCCAAGAACAATTCCAAGCACTGTTCTAGATGCTAGAGACACTAGGTAAACAAAACAGACAAAACTCCTGTCCTCGTGGATATTACAATGGGAGACAGGCAAGATTAAATAACTGAAGCATAAAAAATATCAGAAAGTGGGAGCGCATGAAATGTAGAGGAAGGTGGCCATACTGACCGCTGCCTCCTTCAGATCTTCCCCTGCACCAACATGGTGCTCTGCAGGCTACCCCAGGTCTCTCCAAGGTCAGTAGCCCCAGGTTTGGTCTCCGAACTCCACTCTTCTTTCCAAGTATCTTTTCACTTAGAAATCTTATCAACTCTCAGCCTATCTTTACAAATGTCTCCTAGACACTGACTCTTCTTACCGACTACCACAATCACCAACTGGCTGCCACTGGATATCACTTCAAAGAGTCACTAAATTTCACACTAAACTTCTCTCCAACACTAGCCACATCTTTTCTACTGCTCTACTTCTGTACAATGTCCCAGCTAGTCCAGTGAAATCCCTCGGACTCATCCTCAACTCCTTTCTCTCCCTTTTTTTAAAAATACATTTAATGAGTTTTTTAAAGTCCTATCAAGTCTTCTGTCATACTTTTCAATTTATTTTCAATGGCACAGACAAATTGTACGTTCTTCTTCCCATTCATCCTAAATACCATAGACAAAATAAGAGGCCCAAAACAGTATTTTAGGCTGTTCACCTCCCTTTCTGAAATACTATCCTTGGTCACCAAATGTCAACTGTGTTACACAGGCTTTCAGTGCTTTCCACAGCCTGGCCCCACGGACTATTCCAACCTTCTCCTCGGCCCCCCCACTCCAATGACTTCCTCTGTTCTGGTGCCGGGCAGGGAGCCGCAAGCACTTGTCCACTGCAATCCGTCCTGAAGGCATCACAACTCATTCTTGAGAAGCTTTTTCAGACCACTCTATCATACTCACTCTTCCTCTGAACATTTGCTATGCATCATTGTTATGGAATGAACTGTGTCCCCCAAAATGTGTGTCAACTTGGCTAGGCCATGATTCCCAGTGTTGTGTGACTATCCACCACTTTGTCATCTGGTGTTGTAAATCCTACCTCTATGATGTTAATGAGACAGGATTAGAGGCAATTATGTTAAGCAGGCACGATTCAATCTACAGGATTAGGTTCTATCTCGAGTCAATCTCTTTTGAGATAGAAGAGAAGCCAGCAGAGAGACATGGGGACCTCCTATCACCAAGAATGAAGAACCAAGGCAGGAGTACATCCTTTGGACCTGGGGTCTCTGCGCAGAGAAGCACCCAGAGTAGACTGTTGACAAGAAACTTCCTCTAGAGCCAACAGAGAGAGAAAGCCTCCCCCTGGAGATGGTGCCCTGAATTTGGACTTCTAGCCCCCTGGACTGGGAGAGAATAAACTTCTGTTTGTTAAAGCCATTCGCTTGTGGTATTTCTGTTATAGCAGCACTAGATAACTAAGACAATCATTCATAATGAACTTACCGTCTATTTGTTTTACTGCTGGGATTTTTTAACATATATATAAAATATCTGTGGGAATAAGAACACCGACAGTACGTAATACAAGATCATATGCTCCCAGAGAGGCTCCATATCTTGTACCTTTGTATTCCTCGTCAGCCTGAGGAAAATGTCAAGAATTGCTGGATTCTGGAAAGTGAGTGGAAGAAGGCTCTTGAGCAGATAACTACACTACTTCTCTACTTTGCCGGCTTCTGAAGCCGAAAGTGACAACACCAAGACCCCGAGGCAGAAGCGAGAATCCCTGTCTGATCAATACTTAATATTATTTACAAAATAAATATATCTCTCCTCCACAAACACTGATCTGTCTCACGCAGCACCCATCTGCCGGCACCAGGTCTCACGGCCAAAGCTTCTAGTGTTTGGTTTGCTTTTTATTTATGTCTCTGTTCTTGTCCTTGCGCCCTTGGAGCACTAACTCACAGCTCCAGGTATGGCTAGTTCCTACTTCCTAATTTCTTCTTATTTCCCTTTTTTCAATTCTTTTGTTTTCTTTCTTTTATCCCCTAGTACTTTTTCCACATATTCCAAAACAGCCATTGTTTGCAAACTTTGACTGATGTTCAGTGATCAGCATGCTAAAATAAAAACAGCTGCTCCTATCTTCAAGCTGGTATCAATTCTTCGCTTACAATAACCTGACTTCAAAAACCTTCAGGCAGAGTGGATACATTTAATTCTATTTACGTCTATGTAGAGATATAATACATACAAAATCAGTACTGAAACTTATATATAAGAACTGGATTTGTTTTCTTCCAAGTTAAAAATGTACTGACTTTAACAGTTACACTGGGGAGAGCTAAAACTTTGTACCAGGTGGGTCATTTTAAATGTTCTATTTGATAACACATTAAATTATAATCAGTCATCATTTAATTAATATCCAAATACCTTGAAAGCCAATAATAGTACAACAAAACAGCTGGAAATCCAATATCAGAGATAATTACTGGCAGCTGGTTTTATTCAACTGATGTCATTTTAAATAAACTTATCCCACAGACCTTTTCCCCTTCCCCCAATAGGGAAGAAAAATTCCTTCAAGAAACATAGAAGGCTCTTTGTGTTAGATTTGTTTTAAGTTTGCAGAATACAGTCCAGTACTAAAGATTTTCAACAGGAATACATTATTGTTTTTTGTACCATTCCGTATGCTTACAATATTTCAGAGCTTTGTTTTTCTTAAGACCAATACGAAAACAGCAAACTGGACTAAGTCACAAAATATATTGAACATCTGACTTTTTATGGTCTGGATTCAATGTACTGTTTTAATATTGGGTTCAATTATTTTTGTAGAGCTGTCATGTCTCAACAGCTTAAGAATATAAACTATAAAACAAAAATATTGGTTTCCAACTATTGTTTAAAGAATCATTTAAACTGTGCTACTGTATTGTACCAACCAAGCTGTATGAAAGGTAAGTTATTCAGAAACAGTAACAGCAGCTACCATGATAGGCCAGATACGGTGCTGGATGTTCTACATTATTATCTCTAATTCAGTAACAATCCCACATGTAGATACATTATATGTAATAATTAGCAAAAGGGAAAAAAAACTGTGTCCATTTTAAACTGCTCAGAACAAAATCAAAATGTATCTGCTACAGCGGAATTTTCAAATCTCAAACAGGAATTTTCTCCCGTTCACTCCATTCTTCATACTCCTCCACCTCCATCAGTTTACCTTCGCCCATCCCTGTCAAAAAGTAAGAGGAAAGCAAACAAAAAGGAAAACTATTAGTAGTGATACGTGTCATAGGTATTGAACTAGCAAACTTAAAACTAAGAGTCAGACTCTGTGAAACCTCACAATTGGTCCTGGTGCTGTTTCAACTATAACCTTTCCAAAAAGCCAAAATTAAGTTCACGTTCAGTAGCTGCAGTTCTGGAACAAAAGCAAGTCCAATCATAATACATTACTTTAAAAAAAAAAAAAAGTTTAAGTCATCTATAAACTATATACATACCTCGAAACAAACCAACATAATATTAATTATACTAAAAGTAACTGGCAACCTTCTGGGCCTGATATTCTAACTTTGATCACCGTCTTATCTGTGTGCTTCACCACCCGTCTGTCAGCTTGTCATACTGTGATGGCTTACGTGGTGCTATGAAGCTGGAAGCTATGCCACCAGTATTTCGAATACCAGCCGGGTTACCCATAATGGACAAGTTTCAGCAGAGCTTACAGACTAAAACAGACTAGGAGGAAAGGCCTGGTGACCTACTTCTAGAAATTAGCCAATGAAAACCCCATGGATCACAACAGAACATTGTCCAAGGGACCTGCTTTGGCAACGTCATCAGGAGGGTTCAATCGCTGGAGGAGAACATCATGTTTGGTGAAGTAGAGGGGCAGTGAGGGAGAGGGAGACCCTCAGTAAGATGGGCTGGCACAACAATGACTCCAATATGCCAGGCACTGTGAGGATAAGGCAGGAGCAGGCAATGACTGTTCTGCTGTACACAGGCCGCCGGGAGTCAGAGCTGACTCCATGGTAGCTATCATCATCATCTGTGTACTATTTTTTCACCCTCGTCAAGATATCTGGCATGATTTCCACTGTTGTGATACAGGCACTTGTTTTTCAGATCCTCTTTTTCCTTTCAACCGATCCATCTTGGCATCTTTTTAAACTATACATCATCTAGCACATAGTAAGCCCTCAATTAAAATGTGAGTCAACGAATAAAATTTTTCTTCAATGCACTGAAAAAAGTAATTCTAATTTATGACCATTTTAATATATTTTAATATATTAAATCATTTTAATAGAACACCAAATAATAGTAGAACACCAAATTCTCTTAGATTGTCTAACATATCCACTGGATTTTTAAGGATTTTAGAAGGGTCATTTTTTTAACAATATTTTTTATTTTAATTTTAAATAATCCCAAATTATTTTCTGCAACACATAAAGGAAAACTATGGACTCACATTTTGAATACTCTTGCATTTTCATTGCACTTTTACAATCTTTCTTATTTGCTCTAACTATTCTATAAACATAAACAACCAATTTTCCTCAAAAAATAAACATCCACCACCAAGACAAATTGCTTATTCAACACTCAATGTTTATACCTCATAATAAAATAATGTCTCTGTGATTAATTCTCAATATGTGAAGGACTAAGCATGTTACTAGAACTTTTTGGAAAAGAAAACGCCTATCACAATTTTATAAATCTGTAAAATAGGTAAAATGATAACAATAAGCAAAATTATTTAAATAGGAAAAGGCATTTTCACTCTGTAAATAACTGAACCATTATTTCAAGCACTTCCATCTTTTAGCAGGGATAAATGCCTAGTAACTACGTTTTTTGGAATATTATGGTATAAAAATTAAAAACAATTAATGCAGCTCAGCAAGTGGTGAACATCTGAAATGCTTCCTATCTGGAACAGGTGTTTCGGGGTGAGGGTAGCAGGTAACAAGATTATAGATTACGGTCCACTGCCTACATTCACCTATTTCTCTTCTCCCTGGGTAATCCAGTAGAGGAAAAAAAAAATTCCAAAAAATAACAGAAGAGATTAATAAAATGTGTTTTTCATATAACTTGTAGGCTAGCACAATAGGTAAGAGAACTCTAGAGCCAGGCTGAATTAAAATCCACAGCTCTATCTATCACTTGTGTGCTTTTTAACACTGGATAAGTTACTTAACCTGAGACGAATTTCATTTGAAAAATGGTGATAAAATTCGTGCTCAACTGACAGGGATGTTTGAGGATTAAATGAGCTAGCACCATCAAAGCCATTGGGTGGTATCTGGATAGCTGGGAGGGATAATGTGCAGATGTGGGCACGATGCATGTGGGTTCTACAGTCCAGGTTCATTAACGTATACAACAAATCCAAACTTTAAGTGTAAAGATTTAACAAAGTATGCTTCCCTGGTGGTTGAGAATTATTTTCTATTAACTACGAAAGTTATCAGAGATTAATTTTTCCAATATACGTAAAGATTCCCAAATTTTTAATAAGCACCTAAAAACATTAGAGACAGCAAATAAATGAACAAAATGGAAGGTTGTTTGCAGGCTGAGGATTCTTCTATCCAGAACTTTATAATGCATGCTTTAAAAGATTATGAAGGCTTAGAACATAGCTGGAAGATCATCTAAATTACCATAGCTCACAAAAAAAAAAAAAAATCTTAACTGCCTCTATTAGGCCACCATTGGATTCCTAAAAGGTATTACATTCCTGATTTATTTATCACACCTGACCACACACCACGGATCAAATCTAATAGGCATGAAGATAAGCATTTACATATTTAATTTGAATTCCTGCCTTGTACTCAAAAAGTATCCTGAAAGAGAAAAAGATGATTTACAGAATTACATGGATAAAGCATTCATTACAAATTCACTTAAATCACATCCACTTCCTTTTGGAGTCATTACTCTAAAGCACAATGTAGCAGATGGTCACCCATACAACCTCTTACACACAAACAACAATGAATTACATAGCACACTAACAATATTCACCTTGCTGTAATCTAAGTTCTGTGGGTAGCAATGCGGTCAATTTGAAGGATACTTTCTTCACGTTTGCTGGTGGAATAAATGAGACAAATACCAGCTTACCACAGTCCCAACATAAGGATATTTCTGTTATGAGTGGGGCTTTAAAATCAGAAAGAGGTTCTAGAGAAGAATCCTGATCAAAAGGGTGAAAATGCAGAGCAGAATTTCAAATTCTCATGGCATCTGGAATTTCTGGAGCCACAGGGGCTGGATGAATCCCTAGAACTATTGCCCTGAGGTAATCTTTAAAAGTTAAACAAAAAAAATATCCCTTTCAGTCTTCTTAAAACCAAACAACAGTTTGTAGCTTAACAAGTAAAAAATGTCTGCCTCGAGCATTAGGATCTTTTAAAAACCATCTATATGGGATCAAAGTGACAAAAGCAACTTGAAAGATTAGGTAAGAACCTTAGGGGGCAGTGAGTTTATGTTACTGGAGGAGGAACAACTCAGAAAAGGAGGGTGAGAATGGTTGCACAACTCGAAGGATGTGATCACTGTCACTGAACTGTACATGTAGAAATGGCTGAATTAGTGTATGTTTTGCTGTACATATTCTCAACAAAAAAATTAAAAATTTTAAAATTATCAAAAAATCTGAAAGAGATAGATGTGAGGCTCCGTTCTACAACGTCCTAGCTGTGAACCCTGGACAAAATTCCTCAACTCTCCTCATCTGTAAAATGAGGACAGATGTTTTGTTCTGCATTGGGTTTTGGGAGGAGGTTAAATGAAATAAAACATGCAGAGTACAGCACAGAACCCAGTTTCCCCTAAATACTAGCTACTGTGAGAATTCATATCAAAGCACCACTATTAGTTACTGATGGGGAATAATAGGGAACAATCAAACGGTAAAAGGTACATTTCATAATGTAAATAAGATTTTAAAACATACAGATAGAAATTTGTCCATTGATGGGGTACTTAACATAACAAAAGATGTTTTAAAGCCTTTGAACAACTAGAACACTCATGTAACGTTGAACAAAGGAAGTTTCTTGATGAAAAAAATCTTAGATTAGTGTAAAAAATATGTAAATACGTAATTAATATGAATGCAATACCACACTTCACACTTGGATACTAGAGTTAAAGTGGATCCTCCTTCTTTCAGATTACTAAAAGCTTGGGGTTGCGGGAGATTGATACCTGCGTGTAACTATCCCACATTCTCCCACAGGATCATCCACCTGATGGTTTGACAATAGTGTTCCTCCGAAGTAAAGAAAGGATACAGCTGCTTCCATCTATAAATAGGATGCTGCTGTACAAGCGGAGAACACTATTGTTCACGCTGTCAACTAAATTATTTCTACACTTCTAATGAAGAGATCAAGTTGTAGAATTTTTATATTCTGCTAATTAAAAAAAAGCAAAATCGTTTAAGTCGTGATAAAGCGCCTAACAAAAGATCAAAATAAACCACAGAAAGAGATTAATAGGTTGATAAACAAATGAGTAGTTCCACTGTGGCATACCCAGTGTATACGTCCTTTCGAAGTAACAGATGTCTGAAATTTTGAAGAGTGGAAAACATAATGCCACTGAAATTTAATCTGTCATAAAAGATACATAATTCTGTATATTTACAGATCAGTAAACTTGATTCTAAGGTACCTTTATTAATACCTCCTGGTGAACCAGAATAATACTCTGCTTAGTTTTCTTAGCACCCATGTGTCTGTCAGTTTGTCATACCGTGGGGGCTTGCATGTTGCTGTGATGCTGGAAGCTATGCCACTGGTATTCACATACCAGCAGGGTCAGCCATGGCAGACACATGTCAGCTGAGCTTCCAGACTGAGAGAGACTAGAAGAAGGACCTAGCGGTCTACTTCTGAAAAGAATTAGCCAGCGAAAACCTTAGGAATAGCAGCACAACTCTGTCTGATATAGTGCTGGAAGATGAGCCCCTCAGGTTGGAAGGCACTCAAAACATGACTGGGTAACAGCTGCCTCCTCAAAATGACGTGGACGGAGTCAAGCCTTCAGGACTTTCATTTGCTGATGTGGCATGACTCAAAATGAGAAGAAACAGCTGAGAGACATCATGCTTGGTAAAGTAAGGGTCAGTGAAAAAGAGGAAGACCCTCAAGGAGATAGTCTGACTCAGTGGCTGCAACAATGGGCTCAAGCATAACAACGACTGTGAGGATCGTGCAGGATGAGGCAGTGTTTCGTTCTGTCGTACACAGGGTCACTATGAGTCGGAGCCAACTCAACAGCACCTAACAACAACAGCAACAGTTTTCTTAGAAATATCTGTAGGTTGAACCCATTAGAATACTAAGATCAAAAGAAAGGAAACATTTTTCCCCACACAGATACATGCAACACATTTTTCCCAAGAAAATAATGATGGCTTGCCATCTTTAAGAATCTGAATTTATGATTTCTCCTTTGTGAAATGGAAGGAGGATGGGTGCAAAATGTATATGAATCCAGGAGGAAGAGGCTAGAGGAGACACTGCAAACAGTCACTGCCAATGACAGAGGAGGCAGAAGGTAACAATTAAGAGGAAGTGTTTGGGCATCAGAACCAAGTCCCAATCCTGACTTCGCTATTTACTACTGAGACACTGGGAGAGTTACTTAACATCTCGAGGCTTAAATTTCACCACATGTAAATGGATGGTAATATTACAGAAATAAGATGGGGTATACAAAGCACTTAGTACTGGCTATTACATAGCTTTTGCTATTGTTTCAAAGTTAAGGAGAAAGAGATTAGCTAGACTCCAAAAAAGCTAAATAAGACTGAAATTTGAACAAGGGGCTTCCCGCAAGGTGCCCAGTGACAATTTCTGGTTCCTTCAAGTTCCAAGGTCCAATTTAGGAAATACTGGCAGGAAATTTCATCCTTCTCAGTAAGACTCAAATAACAGCTCTGTGTGCTTTCTCAGATATCTGGACACTCTCCAGAATAAGTGACTATGTGTAGTCATCTCTGCATTTGTTCCTGCAACGAAGAATTGTTCTTCTTGGTAATTAGTGACCTTCCCCACCCCCACAAAGAAGAGAACATTTGTATAAAATGTTCAATAAGGAACTCTGTAAATGACAAGTGTCAATCACTTAAAAGCAGAAATAGATTCAGGTAGGAAATTGTTGAATAACTTCCGATAACCTTTTAAACGCGCTCAACAAACATGTTTTAATACTATCCCATGGAAGACTGGAGATTAACCGCATCATCTTAAAGTCCTTCCAAGCCTAGGGTGCAAAAAGGAGAATCAAAGTTACGTACCTTCTTTTGCTTTTTGTTCAAATATACTCTATATCTGCATTTACATCAAAGTAATAATGCTTTCCCCGATCAAAAGAATAATGGAAGGATACCGCACTGCAGTTCCTGGAGGGGCGGCGGGGCGGGGGGAGCGCTTTCTCTCATTTTGGCAAAAATGCAATGCAAATACTTTTAAGAGCAAAAATTAGTAAAACTTTCCAGTTAATATTTGTCTTCTTTACCAGCTAGTTATCAGATGCCCTGGAGTCGATTCTGACTCACGGTGAACCACGTGTGTCAGAGTAGAGCCGTGCTCCATATGTTTTCGAATGACTGATTTTTTGGAAGTAGGTCACCAGGACTTTCTTCCAAATAGGCTGGGTGGACCGAAACCTCCAACACCTTTTAGTTAGCAACCAAGCACATTAACCGTTTGCATCACCCAAGGACTAACATCCGTTAGTAGAGAAATACTATAAACTTTCAGTATAGCTCTAAAACACTGGGTAAAATGATTTTCATGGAAGTCTTGAACAACCCAATTAGGGGATAAACTCTTTAAATAGTACAACCACAGGCAGCATTTGCTAGGACTACTCTAGACATTATGCTTGGCTGTCACTGTCACCTACCCATTCTGTCCCCCATGCCTCCAAACTGCAACTCCAAACCCCTAGCTTCCTGCCTCTGCCACTGCCACAACAAGGAAGGAAAAGTGAGTAGAATCACTTCAGATGCCCCGGGGATGGTCACAGCAGAAGGGTGATCCCATTCTCGGAAAAGGAAGCTTGCAGCAGAGGTGTGCTGGAGGTGTTTGTAATTCCAAATGGGAAAGCTGGCATTTTAATGGACAAGGAGATCTACTTCGATAGGAAAATTCAAGCGGTTGTCTCGTAAGTTTTCCTTTAACCCCAAATAATGGACTCAGGTGAAATTTCTTTTCACAAATAGATTACAGATACTAATTGCAACAAAGCTTCTGGTCTTGTAAAACCTGTTCTTCAAAAAAGCCATTCATTCATCTTGGCTAACAGGTAAAGCCAAGTTAAGTCAAAGGTATGACGCTAGAAGCCACTTAAAACAGTCACAGGCTTATGATTCTCAAACTAGAAGGTGTTGCTGCTGGGTGCCGTTTAATCGATTCCAACTCACAGCAACCCCATATGACAGAGGAAAACTGCACCATATGATCTTCTTGGCTGTAATCTTTACAGAAGCAGATCATCAGGTCTTTCACCCACGGAGCTGCAAGGTGGGTTCGAACCGCCAACCTTTTGGTTAGCAGCTAAGCACTTAACCATTGTGCCACCAGGGCTCCTCCCAAAGTAGAAAGTAAAGAACACCATAAACACATAATCTAGGAGTATCAGTTAGTAAAGGCCCTGTTAATCAGCTTCTTTCTTAGTTTGTTTTAATTGCCACTGAGCTGGCACATCCTCCAGGCCAGCATTTTTATTACTATTGCATGACAATTACATTCAGGCTCCCTCAGCTACAGCCAGCTAGGATCCTGACAACAAGGTGCGAAGCTGCAGTCCTAATGTCATGGTCAGTGGAGTCTGCATACGCTTCATGACATGTACAGATCATCAACTACCCTAGGAAGAAGGAACGATCGAGCAGTATCTTTTCTTGGCCTTGAATGGACAATGCAGGAATCCTGACCAGGGAAATAAACGTGCACAGTCAACGAACTAAGCTACACATCAAGCAAGGAAAAATGGTTCCCAAACTAACCGAGCACTGGAATCACAGAGGGAGAATCTGGTACCGAGAGTGGGGTGCTGCTCTAACAGATACCGCAAACGTGGAAGCTATTTTGAAACTGTGAATGGAGAGAGGAGCGGCAGTGGCAGAGAAACAGAAGCAGCAGAACCAGGAGACCAGTGCGAGACGGGCAGTGCTGGAGCCAACCCAGTGCTGGAGGCGACCCAGGAAGCGAGAGAGCTGAGCGCCTATGCGCAGGCAGCTTCCTGGCAGAGTGGGGTGCCTCCAGGCACTTACTGGTGGAGCTACCGAGCTTTGGAACACTTGCCCCAGCAGGGCAGATGTGGGCGTGAGGCCCGAGGAGCAGAGAGGCCAGCAGAGAGGCCAACAAACCAGGAAGCAGAAGCTGAAGAGACAAGGGACACAAGAAGTCAAGCTGCCTCAAAAGGTATGGCTGTGACCTCTGGGGTTTCAACGAGTGAAGCCATGGCCTCTGGTGCTTCTAAGGGTGGAGTCCCCACTCAGATGGACTAGGAGAATGGTGTGCCTAAAGCCAAGGGAGCAGAGTTGCTGTCCCAGTGGACCCAGAAGGTGGAGCTGAAGCCCAGTGCCCCTTAGAATCTGGAGACTGTGGCCAATACCTAGAGACTGGAGGGCAAGGCCATAGTGTAAACTGTCTCAGAGAACAGAGGATTATTTTCAAAGCCCTGAGGGCTAATGTAATATGTTTTGCTGACTTGCTTGGTGCCTGTTATCACTTCTTTTCCTCCAGTTTCTCCTACCTGTAATGGAAATGTCTAGCTTGTGCCTGTTCTGCCATTGTACCTTTAGAAACAGATAACTTGTATTCTAGATTTCACAGGTGAAGACGGATTTTTAGATTTTGGACTTAGACTTAAGACTCTTGCTATGATATGATGGGATGAATATGTTTTGCATGCTGCAAGGATGTGACTTTTTGGGGGGCCAAAGGGTGAAATGTCATGGATTGAATTATGTCCCCACAAAAATACGTGTGTCAATTTAGCTGGGCCATGATTCCCAGTATTGTGTGGTTGTCCTCCGTTTTGTGATTGTAATTTTATGTTAAAGGGGCTTAGGGTGGGACTGTACAGCACCCTTACTAAGGTCACATCCCTGATCCAATGTAAAGGGAGCTTCCCTAGGGTGTGGCCTGTACCACCTCTTATCTTATAAGAGATAAAAGGAAAGAGAAGCAGACAGAGAACTGGGGGACCTCATACCACCAAGAAAGCAGTGCCAGGAGCAGAGCACGTCCTCTGGCCCGGGGTCCCTGTGGGGAGAAGCTCCCAGTCCAGGGGAGACTGCTGAAAGGTCGACAGAGAGAGAAAGGCTTCCCCTGGAGATGCCTTGAATGTGGACGTGCAGCCTACTAGACTGTGAGAAAATAAACTTCTCTCTGTTACAGCCATCCACCTGTGGTACTTCTGTTACAGCAGCACTAGATGACTAAGACGTGAGCTTAGATAATACATATTCCTGGGTCCACTCTTTGCTGCTGCTGTTAAGTGCCGTCGACCCAGTTCCGATTCATAGTGACCGGATGTGCAAGAGAACAAAACAGTGGCTGGTCCTGCGCCATCCTCACTGTGCTAAATCATTAACTCTAGTAGAGAGGTTAAGGAATCTGTATTTTTCACAAGCAGAATGCCCCCCACCCCGCGCCCCAGTAGTTCTTATAATCAGGTGAGTTTGGGAAACAAAAGTAAGAGAACAACAGCTTCCTATGGTGTGCAGCTGGGCTCCTTGTCAATGGCACCCAATTACCACTGTACTTATTAATATTACAAAGCTGGATGGACTGTAATAGCAGAACTTTGATTTCTCGGGTAAGCTATAAAAATCATGGTTGGTTTGTCTTATAGAAAGTTAGCTTTATAGCTATAACATACCTAACCAAGGAGGCCATAAACCAGTTAAACCGACAATGTTAACTAACATAAGGCCTCTCAATGATTACAGCAAGCTCCTACTTGAATTTTTTAAGTACTTGTTCCTTTTAGGAAAACAGATGCATGGTATACGGTGGCATGTTGAAAAATAGATGTAGCCTGATTAGGAATTTGAAAGCCTGGATTTGAAGCTGAGCTTTTCTACTAAAAAGCAGTGGAGATCTTAGGAAACTTATGAACTTCTCTGAGACTCATTTATAAAAGGCAATATGATTTCATAGTCTTATTATTACAGATATATGAGAGATAGGTATCACATACTAATAAAAGTAACATGTTTTGAGCACTTATTCAATGAGACACTATGAGGTAGGTTCTTTCATTATCCCCATTTTACAGATGAGGAAGTGCGTTCAAACAGGTTAAGTAACTTGCCCAAGACCACACAGCTTATAAAACAAGAACGCTACCTAGCATTCCCTCCAGCATAGAACACCTAGAATAAACTTTAGCTTCCTTTCCTTCCAACCTCTGCTAATTCAGGATCTTTGGTGGCAAAAACAGATAATCATGCTTCCAGTGTAACTTACACATTCTTCTTCCTCAGCAAATTAAACAGAATTGCCTCTTTAAACCATTTATCCACCTCATCTGATCTGTCAAGGATATCCTGGTGTCTCTTGCCAAAGTTTATTCTTTTGAATTCTATGTAAGCAGTTTTCAAGCTTGGAATGATTTCTGCCTGAGGCACCCACCCTTTATTATTAAGAACTACAATTTACTTGGCCTTCATACTCCACAACAATCGGCTCACACAAATCAAACAGCATGAAGACGGAGCAGGACCGAGCACCATTTCTCCCGTGATACATAAGGTGGCCATCAGCCAGAGCCACCTGGAGAGCAATGGACAACAGCGTTATCCCAGGAGAACAGTGAGAACCTGAGAGCAAGCACATTATTCTCCTTTGGCACTTTCCAGAGTCCTCATGGCGCAGTGGCTAAGAGCTCAGCTGCTAACCAGAAGGTTGGCACTTGGAATCCTTGGAAACCCTATGGGGCAGTTCTACTCTGTCCTATAGGGTCTTTGAGTCAGAGTCAGAGTCAAGTCGAGGGCGACAGGTTTGGTTTTGGCTGGCTGACATGTTTATAGTGCTTTAATGACAGCAATTCACAACAGGTGGCTTTTTTGAGTTTTGCCCTGTAAATCCTAGTAATTTCGTTTGGATGGTGACTCTAGATTAAAATCTTGAGAAGAGATGAGTAGAGTTGGAAAAAAGAAATTAGAAGCAAAAAATAATTCAACCTGATGAGCTAAATTTTTGAATGCCTGAGAAATGTGAATTTTTACATTTTAATTAAGGGTACTTTTCTCAAAGATTTCGGAGGAGAGGAAGTTATCAAGGGACCCATTTCAAAGCAATCATTTAGTTCATCTACATTCTGTTAACAACAGAAATGACAAGTGTAATATGCTGTTTTTCAAGATCAGTCATTTTGCTCTTGCTTTTAAAAATGAGACCACCTTGGAACACAGGATGCATTTACTAACTGAAACGACACAGGTCTGCTAAGATACGTAACAGTGCTGTTTTATTCCTTGTGACGGAATACAAGACACTCTTGAGAAATGTCACATCCAACTAATTCCAGGCGTTTCACAGAGTCAGTTCAGGTGGAGAACAATAAAGCGCTGCCCAGTAATGACTCTCCCGGAGAAAGAGCACATCACATACGGTCCACTACTTGGAAACTTTCTCAGAGAGAAGTGCACTATCTCCCTCCCAATAAACGGACTTCTTCTCAAGCAAGAGTCATATTACTGAACATCCCCACCTTTGTTCAAGGCCAAAGGGAAGAAGAAATACCTAAACATTAGATATTCTAATTCTCTCAGATCTTGTCAAAACAAGGAAGAGGAAATAAAAAGAAATGTGCAAGACGTTGACTGTTAACCAATGAAAAATTAAAACTGGTCAGCTAGAATTTCATACAGGCTCTAAGGGCTTAGTTTCTCAACTTTTTCTCATCTATGTCACCTCCGGGTAAGCCTGAAAAAAAAAAGTCTCATCTCCTCCCCACCCCCACAAGATTTTAAGGAAGCTCCCCTGTTACCAGTTTGAGGATCATTCTCCCAAAGAGAGAAGCTTCCTTCCCAGTGTTACTTTCTGTGGCTTCTATTAAGAAGGTTACGGGATCTTCCGAATTCCACATATCAAAACATTTTACAATACTGAGTATTTCGTCCCTGAAAACTGCTTTTAAAAAATGTATAAACTACTAAAAAGCAATGCACACTGTATGTTTATGTTATATACAAATGACTGGCTTTCTAGGCAAACAACCGTACCTAGGGCACATGGATAATCTTCATACTAATTTCATGAAAACAGAACATCTGTCCCCACCCCTTGATCTAATACAGAATTCCTGAGAAACAGAGTAGTGAAATAAAAAGGAATCTGACAGATTGTTCTTGAAACAGAACAAGCCACCGATTTTCTATGCTTACATGATTCTAAACGTGTTTTTAAAAAGTGGTTAAATCAAGATCTCTAAGTTCTAAACTCTTAGCTCAGCCTGCTACCTGTGTCCAGAAACAGTTACTGTACAAATCATCAATTACATGAACACAGCCAAGCAGCAATCACCAACAGCCTGATGTCCGTTTCTTACAAGCTAACTGCAGTAACTGGTTTCTGAAGCACTGAATTAAAAACAAAGCAAGCAAAACAAGAACAAAAGCAGTGACAGTGGAATGAGAGGTAACAGGAATGTGGCCATCGTATGAGTTCAACAACCTAGGAGTACAAACTCGCCAAAATACAAAGACAACTTTAGGAGTGAAAAGATTTCCGAAGACGGAAACACACACAGAAAACCGGAAAACAGAACTCGAGTAAAGTTTAGAAAAGCAAGTAAGATTCAGTACACTTATGAAATGGCAAACAAGCTTATTAGGTAGGTAGATTTTAAAAGGACAATAGAGGGTTGTTCTCGTCCCAATACAGCTCTTGTGTTCTCCTAAGGAGCAAAAGAGGCATTATATTACATTATTGCCTAACTACTGTATTCCATGCCAAGCGCCGAGCTTTGTATACTTCCGTCTAATGTGAGGTTTGTTAATTCACAGTTTCGTTTAAAACAGCTGTGGACATTTATTAGAACAGCAACAAAGACCTAATTTCAGGGCATTATTTAAAAAAAAAAAAAGCAAGGACAGAGAAGGAAACTTTTGCTAAACAAGCCTAGGAAAATCCAGCCGCTGGTGTGCTGATATTCCAAGTCCTCACCTTAGAAACTCATTGATAGTTAAGTGGAAAGAAGAGAAGAAACGGATTAGGAGAAAGAGACTCCCCAAGTCTTTAGTTACACTTTGACGTTACTAATCCCACCAACACAGACTTCTACTTTAAAAGTCATGCCAAATGCAGCAATTTTATTAATGATTTTGGGTCCTCAAAACAGAAATTACCTGATTAATAAGTCTGGGTCTCATTTTTCTTGTCCACAGAGTAAGCAACTAGAACAGTGGTTCTCAATCCTGACTGCACATTAGAACCAGCTGGGGAAAATTTTTAAAATGCCAGTGTCCAGGGCACCCTCCAGAACAATTAAATAAGAATCTCAGGGGGTGGGCCCCAGCATGAGTTTGTTTTTAAAGCTTCGCAGATGGTTCCAACACACAGTCACGGTTGAGAACCACCAAACCGGAGATCTCTACGATCAATTCAGTTCCAAAATTCTGGATCTAAGTCAACACATGTCCACTGAACCAGGTAATTTTAATGCTAATAAACGCCATTAATGTAACTAAAAATTGGCTGTTAAAGACAAATTAAAGATTACTGAAAGAACAGAGTAATTGAGCCATATAAAAATGTAAACAAAGCAAATGGCACATAGTAATTAAGCATTCGAATATTTATTGACTCACTAGAAATAACGGAGCAAAACCTAAAATCAAGAAAGTGAAAAGAAATGGAAGATAATTTGAGCTGAGAATATCTTCATGATCTGTAACACATACAATTATAAATACATGCATCTGCATGGTGGTTTATCAGTGTCTCTAACTTCCTCTTCTCAGTACACACTCTTATACAGCACTGTGCCTTAAAATAACATGCCAAAGGATCTTCCTCTAAATAATTTCTCCTACTAGAACTGACATTGGAAATAATGGTCCTCAGGATGAAATCTGTACCATTTCACTAATAAATAATATGATAGCTATCGGAAAAAAACCCCAAGTGTTAGACTTTTCTCATCTTCTTTATGAGTTTCTCGTTGTTAATTTACCTTATTAGGTAGTTTGGTCCCCCTCCTCCAAAAATAACAACAAAAAAATAACAAAAACATGAAAAATACGACGTATTGTTTATATGTATTCTGCTGGCTACTTTTTTTAAACACCAAGTCAGAAAAAATAAAAAGCGAATCACAAGCATTTAACCTTCTTTTTTGCAAAATGACACATTAAATTCAACAATCTAAATTCAACTATCTAAAAAAACAACAATGCACCATAAACTTTCAGCCTTCCATTAAGCACATAAAAGTCAATTTCTTCAAACCAGTGGCTCTTAGAAAATACAGACGTATTTTAATATCATATAATTCTAACCAAATTAGCAAATAAACACTGCATATATACACACAGTGTGTATGCACATTAGAGCAAATACACATTTTTTCACAGTGCTAAGTGAATCCTAGATCACTCAAAAAACACTAAGCAATAAATAGATTAACTGACCTTGAGGTGATCTGGGACCACCACTCCATTCCATAGATAACTAAAGTTTGAGAGCCCATATGAATTAGGATTTCCCAGCAAAAATAAAATGCTTTCAAACTCTGCTTCCTAACCTGTTCTTTACAATATTCTGTTAAATCTTCAAGGGTAGCATTTATCTAAGACTGTAGCATAGTACCTAGCATATATCAAATAGTTCCTAAAAATTTCTTCAATAAAAAGTCAAACTTTCAATTCGACGATAAATGAGAAGGGGGTTACCAGGTTCAAATCAAATATTTAATGATATTTAAAATATAGAAAACCTCAAAGAATTCACAAGAGAGCTACTAGAGCTAATAAATGAATTCGGTATAGGAAGAGGGTAAACAAAAGGTCAACACACAAAGATCAGTTGGGTTTCTATACACCAGTAATGCGCAGCGTGAAAAGAAAATTAACGAAACAATTCCATTACAATAGCATCTAAAAGAATAAAATAGCTAAGAATAAATTTAAACAGGACGGTGAAAGACTTGTACACTTAAAACTATGAAATAATGCTGAAAGAAATTAAAGACAACTAAATACATGTAAGGAAAGCCATGTTCATGGAGTGGAAGACTTAATATTGCTACGACACCAACACCACCCAAAGCAATCTAGAGAGTCAACAAAATCCTTATCAAAATTCTACCAGCCTTCCTCGCAGAAATGGAAAAGCTAATCCTCATCTTTACATGGCACTGTAAGAGGCCCAAATAGCCAAAGCAATCTTGAAAAAGAAGAACAAAATAGGACACACATTTCTCAATTTCAAATGTACTAAAATGCTATAGCAATCACAGCAGTCTGGTACTGGTATAATAATAAATATATAGACCAACGAAGTAGAATTCAGAGTTCAGAAATAAACCCAAACGTCTATGGTCAACTGATTTTCAACAAGGGTGCTCTTCCAGTTACTGCATAACTCTGAACAAGTTAGGTAGGCTCTCCATGCCTCAGTTTTCTCCTCTATAATAATAAACCAAAAAAAAAAAAACCCTCCACCAACAAGTCAATTCTGACTCATTGCGAGCCTACAGGACAGAGTAGAACCGCCCCACAGGGTTTCCAAGGAGCAGCTTGAATTTGAACTGCCAAACTTTGGTTAGCAGCCGTAGTTCTTAACCACTGTGCTACCAGGGCTCCATTTTGTTAATATTAGTAAGTTAACATTTAGCTTATTAAATAAGTTAATATATGTAAAGTAATTAGAAATAGTGGCACATAGTAATCAATCATCACATGATTTTTGTTGCTATTTATCTCCATAGTTTCCTGAGTTCATCAAAGCTCTGAATCTATACATTTTACAACGTCCCAGGAACTACTCTAATAAACTCTAGGCTGTACCCAAAAAAAAAAAAAAAAAAAAAACCTTAAACTAAATGCATTAAAAGTTAAAATTTCTTATGTCTGATTACATAATGATTTAGACCCAAAGTGTTTACAAAAAAAAAAAAATTAACCTCCTACCTTTTGTTGCTTTTGGAAACTCATCCCCAGTTCCCTAAACCAAACTCCTTACAATAATAAACATCCAAATTAGAATTAATTACATAACAACAACTACACAGTTTATCAGAATCAGAATTCACTCTACTAGGAAAACTGTGAAATATGCAGGAAGGGTTAACTGGGAGAAGAGACATAGAACAGTTTCATAAACCCGACGATCTTAGCTCATAATCATTTTCTTGAGAGAAACCTGTTGGGCCCAGCCCCACAACTGCAAACAGATGACATGTGAGTCAGATACCCACAATTCTTTATCAAGTGGTAGCAGCTTAACTATCAACCCTTTCTTCTCTCTTCAGTGAAAGCAAGCACTCTGGGACAGGCAGCTACTTAATGTCTCTGGGACAAGCCAGAGTCACTTCCACTGCTGCACTGTGCTCAGGTCATGCATCTAGAGTCCCCCCAACCATTCCACATCACAGCTGATGTCTTAAACCTACTTAACCCTCAGTTCCTTGACTTCCTCCAGGAAACCTCCCCTTAGCCCTAACCACCTTTACCCTGAATAATATTTCTTAAACGTGTATTTATGTTTACTACTACCCAATATACTGTTGGTGAGGACTACTGAATATACCACGGACTGCCAAAAGAATGAACAAATCTGTCTTCAAAGTATAGCCAGAATGCTCCTTAGAAGTGAGAATGGTGAACCTTTGTCTCACGTACTTTGAACATGTTATCAGAAGAGACTAGTCCTTAGAGAAGGACATCATACTTGGTAAAGTAGAGGGTCAGCAAAAAAAAGGAAGACCTTCAACGAGATGGACTGACACAGTGGCAGCAACAATGGGCTCAAACACAGCAATGATTGTGAGGATGACGCAGGACTGGGCAGTGTTTCGTTCTGTTGTCCATATTCTGTTGCTATGAGTCAGAACTAACTTGACAGCACCAACAATAACAAGCCACATGTGGCTACAGCACACTGGAAATGTGGCTGGTCCTAGTTGAGATGTGCCCTAAGCAGAAAATACACACCAAATTTCAAAGACCTAGTACTAAAAGAAGAATGTAAAATATCTCAATAGTTTCTTACACAGATTACATACTGAAATGACAATACTTTCTGATATACTGGTTAAATAAGTTATTAAAATTAATTTCATCTGTTTCTCTTTATGCTTTTTAATGTGGCTCCTAAAATATTTAAATTACACATATGGCTTGCATTATATTTGTATTCAACACTAATGGTCTATAAAAGGGCTGTATTTTGACCACTGTATAGAGGAAACACTGAAAACTCAGCAGTACTTTCTGAATGTTATTATGCTAATGAAGAAACACAAAAATAAATAATCAAATTCAATAAACACAACTATCAGCAGAGCCTGATCAAAAGTATTTAAAAGGTTATAGCTATGCTTTCTCTATAAAACCTGGACCCACCAAAGATATTACAACCAGCTTCTTGTAACTTCACTGCTGTTACTTACAATCTTCTGAAAACGTGTATTTTGATAAGAACATCTTGGAACCTGGCCAGCCTACAAGTACTCAGGTAATGTGTATCACAGTTGAATTTTACTAGGTCGAATATACGAATAGAAGGAATGCCTGGAAGATAACTTAAAAAAAAAATTTTTTTTTTCTTGGTAATAAGATGAATCGAGACAATTGGAAAAGAACTGAAGAACGGATTAAAGGCAGCTTATGACCTAGCTCAAGTCAAATCAAAATTAAATCAAGCAAGTGTTTACTCAGTTTCTATATACAACAACAGAGAAAAGACAGAGACAAATGGGACTAAGGGGTTAATACAATGGTAGAATTATCTAAGTCTCCATCAGTTAAGTGACCATGTGATTCAACAGAATACTATACACCAGCTAAAATAAATGAACCAAATATGCACACGTCAACATGAAAAGACTTCAAAAAATAATGTTGGGGAGAAAAGGGAAACTGCAGAAAGATGTGTGAAGCATGACGGCAGCAAAACTATGGCTTATGGAGAGACATGTGGAATAGAACAAAAACATGGGTTACAAGGACACTCGCCAGGAGCTGGCTCTGCGTGAGAGGGAGGAGTACAGGACTAGAGAAGAAAAAAGAGGTCTTTCCCTATATTGTTCCATTGCTTCTATGTCATACGCATACACACATACAAAGAATAGGAGAAAAAGGGACTGCAAGAAGATTGACAGGCATCTGGCTACTGTCAGACAGCCTTCTTGAACACACTCCCCATACACATCTGGACTGTACTCTGCTCTCAGTCACATGTACAACCCAACGCAATATACTGCCTGTTACTGGAGGCTACAGATTACAGAATCTATACGTCTCCATGACAACAATACAGCCTGCCAAAAAGGGAGGCATTTGTTCAGTGTCAGAGAAAACAATTCCCCCAAGAAGCACTCTGTCCACACACACACACACACACAAAAAAAAAAAAAAAAACAGAAACAAACCTACTTCCTTCCCCTAACTGCCTCCCCATCAAACAACAATCTTAAAGCAAACCATGTAACATTTGTTCTAGCTCCTACCCAGGTTATAGGTATATCCATGCAGCTATAAAAAAGTATATAAAATTTGATTTAAGCCTTCAGTCTCCAAATAAATTAAATTAAATGTTATTCTATCATTTTAAACAGTCTCATTTTCTTAATTAACTAGTTATGTGCTCAATGGAATATTTTCTGCCAGAAAATATATTCTCCATAAGTATACCATAAAATAGAGAAAACAGATGTTCAAACATATTTTTAGGTGCCTCTCACTTTTTTGGGTCTCTATCTAATATAATGTATAGGTCCAAATAGCTGGGCTATATGAAGAACATGGTGTCAGGGCTGGAGGAAGACTCAAAAACAACCTGAGATATGCAGATGACACAACCTTGCTCGCCAAAAGAACATGACTTGAAGCACTTACTGATGAAGGTATATTTAATATTTAAGGAATTACACCTGAGTATAAAGAAAATGAAAATCCTCACAACTGGACCAATAAACATCATGAGAAACGGTGAAGAAAATGAAGTTGTCAAGGATTTTACTTGGATCAACAATCAATGCCCACAGAAGCAGCAGTCAAGAAATCAAATAATGTACTGCACTGGGCAAATCTGTAGCAAAAGACCTCCTTAAAGAGTCCAAAAGCAAAGATACCACTCTGATGACTGAAGTATGCCTGACCCAAGCCATGGTGTTTTCAATCGCCTCATAAGCATGTGAAAGCTAGACAATGAAAAAGAGAAGGATGAAGAATTGACGCATTGAATTGACGCTGGAGAAGAATATTAAATATGCCATAAACTGCCGAAGAACCAACAAATCCATCTTGAAGGAAGTACAGCCAGAATGTGCCTTAGAAGTGAGAATGGCTAGACTCTGTCTTACTTACTTTGTACACATCATCAGGAAAGACCAATCACCAAAAAAGGACATCGCGTTTGGTAAAGTAGAGGGTCAGCAAAAACAAAGTAACCCTCCATGAGATGGACTGACACAGTGGCTGCGACAATGGGCTCAAACGTACCAAAGATTGTGAGGATGGCACAGGACTTGACAGTGATTTGCTCTGTTATACACAAGGACGCCCTAAGTCAGGGCTGACTCAACAGTAACTAACAACAACATCCAATGTGGCAGCTCTCACATTATCTCTGGGACCCAAACAAGGGAAGATTAAGATCTGAACCAAGAGTAGCACAAATACCAACATTTCTCATCAACAAAATTAGAGGAAATAGGTATTTATTGTAGAAGAAATTTTTTCTTAATCCTTGATAAGTATTCAGATTTTTTTAAATGTTTTAAAATACGCAGATGTTTATTTTAATAAGATAAGCTCAATTCACAAATTACAGGCTCTTTTTGATGACTTAAGAGTCATTTAACACAGTGCTTAAGAGTCACTGGATTCCAACACCCACTTTACCAGTGACCCACTATACCAGCCTTGACAATCACTGCACCTCCAAAGCCTCTTCTAAAAATGGTGATAATACGTCCATTAATAATACATGTGAAATCTTTAACACAGGCAGGGCCTGGGACACAAAAAGTATTCAATTTAATATTTACTATTAGTTATTACTACTTATAAACTGGAAGGCATTTCTTTAATTAACCATTGTTTTCCGTGATTTAAAACATTATTAGCATCGCAAATTCTTTTCTTTCAGAAGTATATTTTCAAATGATCTTTTTAACTTACTAGCAGTAAACTTACTCTTTCATGTCCAATGCATTTCATATTTTCCTATGGTTTATTTTTTTGTGTGAACCATGAAGCATTCTGGTACATCAAACCCTCCCCCACAGCAGCTGTTGTGTGAAACTGACTCATGAAATGTAGACACAGAAATGAAATATTTGATCTGCTCCCATCCACTTGCCAACGTAGGATTTTTCCATTCTACAGTTTTAAAATATTCCAAATAAATTGCTTATTGGTTTTGTCAAAAATCAATCTGGATTCATTACATATGAGAAAATGCTCCTCATTTTGTCAAAGCTATAAATCCATTAGCTTGTGTTTTTAACAAAAAGGAAACAGCAAATAAAACAAGTTACCATCATAATTTTTCACGTTCTGAGTGGCACTGAGGTACTTCTTCATTACTTCCAAAGTCAAAAAAGAAAGATAAATATTCACATTAGTCCTATTTTTTATATTTCTAGATAACATTCCTTCCTATAAAGATGAAAGCTACTATTCCCATCTTCCGAGGTGTGCACACGTGGGAAGGACACTTGGTCACACACACTCAGGCAAGTCAGGGAACTCACTGTCTTCTGTTCTGCACACACGCCCCACACAACAGTGTGACTTGGAGACAAGCATTGCTCTTATGTTAGAGAGGAGCTAGGCTTTCAGGAACCCATTGTCTGATGAGCCTGTATTCACTTAATATTAGCCATTTCTTATTGACGAATAGATAAAGCTGGTTCAAACTATCTTCAATACTGGCCAATAAACATGAAACTGTGTTCAACTATACTCAGAATGGAGCCCTCGTGGCTCAGTGGTTAAGAGCTATGGCCGCTAACCAAAAGGTCAGCAGTTCGAGTCCACCAGCCGCTCCTTGGAAACCCTATGGGGCAGTTCTATTGTGTTGGAATCAACTCGACAGCAACAGGTTTGGTTTATACTCAGAATCAAAGAAATGCTATCTAAATACTGCAATACAATTTTTCACTTTTCAGGTTGGCAAAATTGAAAAACTTTAATGAAAATCTATTGCTGGAATAGATTCTTGCACACTGTTGGTGAAAATATAAACCAGTACAGCCTTTTCAATGAGCCATTTACAATATCCACCAAAATGTTAAATGCATATGTACTTCGTAATTCCACTTCCAGGAATCAAATCTGTGATCTTGCAACTACTCACAAAAAGCATCCACAAACACAAATCCATACAAGGATATTCACCACAGCACTATCTGAAAGGGGAGGGGCCTAGCATCTGGAGACACCCTGTGTCCACCTTTGAGGGACTGCTGAGACACGTGGTGATGAGCCAATTCAGGGGAGCCATTAGCAAGAACGAGTCTGACCTCTGGATCATCTCTCAGAAATACTTCTTTAAAAAAATGCTACAACCATGTGTAGACTATGATTTAATTTGTTTAAATCAACAAAAGATAAGCAAATATGCTGTGTAGGTGCATAAAATTTTTCCCGAAGTATAAAGCCGATGAGAGAACTGGATGAGATGGTATACAGGAGGAAGACTGACACTTCATGTACATTGTTTTAGACTGGGCTCTAGAGTGCTTGCGTTTTCTAAATAAGAAAGGGATATGTATTTCTAGAAAAAAAATTTATTCGAGGTAAAAAGCAGATTCAACATCACTGCTTGTAAGACCATCCATGGAACATTAAGTTCCCAATGTTAGTGTTGCATTCTCAGCTCCCAGCCTCCATCTGCAAAAACATACGAGGGTCGTCCTGATTTTGCTTTCTACTTCATTGTCTACCAGAAAACTGTCACTGACTATCTTTCTTCATATCGATTCCCCGTAATTACAGGAATCTTCCACAACACTACTTTGGTGATTTAGTCCTCCATCTTCCCACCCATGGTGAATCCTCAATTCTCTGATGTTTTTAACACTTAAAAGCTGTCACCACACAACCTAACATCTGGCAATTATAAAACAGCATCCCAAAATATTTTAAAACACAGTAATATTACTGGATATATATATAATATTACTGGTAATATACAGCTTCCAATAACAACTGCTTTAAAAGAAAAAAGTAAATTCACACTTGTTTGCTGTTTACTTGCTTGGTTTGTGGTACTGGAAACTTTTTAAATATTGTATCTTTTCCCAACTTTCTCGAATATATATATAAATGTAAACGTGTGGCTATACTACACTATCTATATAAAACTATACTACCATACTAAACTGTACTAAACATATTTCTCCCTAGAATGTAATTATTTCCTTACAGTGTAAAGTGTTGAGAGCTTTAAGACTAAACACCACATCGGATTAGTCTATGAAAACACAATTTTCAAACCTTTAATCTACAACATGCAATCTTACTAAAGATAATTTATCATATTTAGTGATGACAGAGACGATGACCTGACACTCCATTAAATCCAACATTCATAAAACAGTACTCACGAAAGTAAAAAATTATTCAAATTGAAATTCTCAGCACATGGGCCTCCATTTCCCTTTCAGAAAAATCTGTCAGAACGCAATTCCTGTTTACTGGATTTCTTTCTTCCTGTTTAATAACCCCACCCCAGACTTGACAAAACTAAAGACCTGAAGGAATCTATTTTTAGCACAGATATTAACTGGGGTATTTTCTATCTAATCAACAGGATACAAAGCTGTTTATGTCTGGCAAAAAGCTGTCTGCTTTGTTAACTGCCAAGTTGTTAATAATGAACAAAGAAAACTCTTTTTAAAAATGTTATTCAACAAAGAAACCCTGGTGGCGCAGTGGTTAAGAGCTCAGCTGCTAAGCAAAAGGTCAACACAGTTCAAATCCACCAGCCGCTCCTTCGAAACCCTAAAGGGCAGTTCTACTCTGTTCTATAGGGTCACTATGAGTCGGAATTGACTCGATGGCAAGAGGTTTGGTTTTATTCAGCAAAACATAACTTAGAAAGTTTTTAATTTTAATATTCATACAGTAATTTTAATTCAGGATTTCAAATTACCAAAATAATCTTTCAGGGAAAAAAGTAAAAGTACTCTCTATATTATAGGTATGTTTTTATGGTTAGGTGCCGTCGAATCAGTTCCAACTCATAGCGACCCTATGTACAACATAACAAAACACTGCCCAGTCCTGCGCCATCCCCACAGTCATTGCTAGGTTTGAGCCCATTCTGCAGCCACTGCATTAATCCAACTTGTTGAGGGTCGTCTTCTTTTTCACTAACCCTCTAACCCTCTATTTACCTAGCATGATGTCCTTCTCCAGGGACTAGTCCCTCCTGATAATATGTCCAAAGAAAGCCAAGTCTCAGCATCCTCACTTCTATGGAACATTCTGGCTCTACTTCTTCCAAGACACTTTTGTTTGTTCTTCCGGCAGTCCATGGTATATTCAATATTCTTCATCAACACCATAATTCAAAGGCATCAATTCTTATTTGGTTCCTTATTCACTGTTCACCTATCGCATACATATCAGGTGACTGAAAAGACCCTGGCTTGAGTCAGGCAAACCTTAGTCCTCAAAGTGACATCTCTGCTTTTTAAACACTTTAAAGAGGTCTTTTGCAGCAGATTTGCCCAATACAATGTCATCTGATTTCCTGACTGCTGCTTCCATGGGCACTGATTGTGGATCCAAGTAAAATGAAATCCTTGACAACTTCAATCTTTTCTCTGTTTATCATGATGTTGCTTATTGGTCCAGTTGTGAGAATTTTTGTTTTCTTTATGTTGAAGTGTAATCCATACTGAAGGCTGTAATCTTTGATCTTCATCAAAGTCCTCCTCCCCTTCTGTTAGCAAGGTTGTATCATCTGCATATCACAGGTTGTTAATCAGTATTCCTCCAATCCCAGTGCTACATTCTTTTTCATATAGTCCAGCTTCTCAGATTATTTGCTCAGCATACAGATTGAGTAAGTATGGTTAAAGGATACAACCCTGACACATTACCTTTTCTAACTTTAAACCACATAGTATCCCCCTGTTCTGTTTGAACGACTGCCTCTTGGTCTGTGTACAGATTGCCCAGAAGCACAGTTAAGTGTTCTGGAATTCCCATTCTTCACAATGTTATCCATAATTTGTTATGATCCACACAGTCAAATGCCTTTGCATAGTCAATAAAACAGGTAAATATCTTTCTGGTATTCTCTGCTTACAGACAATATCCACCTACCTACTGCCAGCAATGATAACCTTGGTTCCAAGCCCTCTTCTGAATCCAGCTTGAATTTCTGGCAGTTCTCATCAACGAACTGCTGCAAATGTTTTTGAATTTTCTTCAGTAAAATTTTACTTGCGTGTAATATTACTGATATTGTTCGATAATTTCCTCATTCTGTTGGATCACCTTTCTTTGGAATGGGCAAGTACACGCACCTCTTCCGGTCAGGTAGCTGTCTTCCAAATTTCTTGGCACAGACAAGTGATTGCTTCCAGCGTTGTATTCATTTGTGGAAACATCTCAATTGGTATTCTGTCAATTCTTGAAGAGTTGTTTTTCACCAATGCCTTCAGTGCAGCTTGTACTTCTTCCTTAATATCATCACTTCTTGATCAGATGCTGCCTCCTGCAAAGGGTGACTGTTGAGTAATTTGGTACAGTGACTCTATGTATTCCTTCCATCTTCTTTTGATGCTTCCTGCGTTGTCCAATATTTTGTCTACAGAATCCTTCAATACTGCAACTCGAGGCTTGAATTTTTTTTCAGTTCTTTCAGCTTGAGAAACGCCAAGCATGTTCTTCCCTTTTGGTTTTCTAACTCCAGGTCTTTGCACATGTCATTATAATACTTTACTTTGTCTTCTCAAGCCATCTTTTGAAATCTTCTGTTCAGTTCTTTACTTCATCATTTCTTTCATTCACGTAAGCTATTCTATGTTCAAGAGCAAGTTTCAGAGTGTCTTCTGTCATCCATTTTGGACTTTTCTTCATTTCCTGTCTTTTTAATCATCTTTTGCTTTCTTCATGTATAGAGTCCTTAACGTCCAACCCACAACTCATCTGGTCTTTGGTCAATTAGTGTTCAATGCATTAAATCTATTCTTGAGATGGTCTCCAAATTCAGGTGGGATACACTTGAGGTCCTACTTTGACTTCCGTGGACTTGTTTTAATTTTCTTCAGCTTGACCCTGAGCTTGCATATGAGCAAACTGATGGTCTGTTCCACAGTCAGCCCCTGGCCTTGTACTGACTGATGACACTGAGCTTCTCCAACGTCTTTTTCCACAGACATAGTCGAGTTGATTCCTGTGTATTCCATCTGGCAAAGTCCCCATATATAGTCACTGTTTATGTTGTTGAAAAAAGATATTTCCAGTGAATACGTAGTTGGTCTTGCAGAATTCTATCACGCAATCTCTGGTGTCATTTCTATCACCAGGGCCACACTTTCCAGCTACTGATCTTCCTTCATTCCCAATTTCTACATCCCAACCACTGGTAATTATCAATACATCTTGATTGATTGCATGTTTGGTCAATTTCAGACTGCAGAAGCTGGCAAAAATCTTCAATTTCTTCACCTTTGGCATTAGTGGTCAGTGTGTATATTTGAATAATAGTTGTATTAACTGGTCTTCCTTGTAGGCATATATATATTATCCTGTCACTGACAGTCCTGGACTTCAGGACAGATCTGGAAATGTTCTTTTTGACAATGAATGCAATGTCATTCATCTTCATTTTGTCATTCTCAGCATAAGAAACCATATGATCGTCAGATTCAAAATGGCCAATACCAGTCCATTTCAGCTCAATAATGCCTAGGATAATGTCTTCAAGCCTTCCATTTCATTTTTGATGACTTCCAGTTTTCCTTGATTCATACTTTGTATTGTATATTCCACGTTCCAACTACTGATGGACATTTAAGGCTGTTTCTTCCCATTTTGAGTTGTGCTACATCAGCAAATGAAGGTCCCGAAAGCTTTACTCCATCCACATCATTAGGTTAACTCTACTTTGAGAAAGGAGAAAATAAACAGAGAGATGGTATAAGCTTATTACACTGCATTTCCTAATCCTTTCAATCAACGAAACTCGTCTTCTTTATTAAGGAAAATCAATTTTTTATCCAACACAGAAATTCTACTGAATCTTCATATGAATCTTATTACTTCACAAATATTAAGTCAACTAACTCACTACAAGGAGGATCACTTCAGTCTAACTGGCTTACTGAAATCTGTCTACTCAACCCAAAGAAACCTGAACAGAAAAGAATTTTGACACCAAAGTCTTGCTTACTTGCTAAGGTATGAACTTACTCTTATCTCTCCTCACACATCGATAAAATTTTATTTGATGTGGTAGAGAAAACGATAACCAAACTATTTTTATCAGAGTACTTGTAACTCTAGCTGGATAACCTGGAGACACTAAAATATAAACTGTTGTTTTTTTGTATTTTAACCGTCCTATCAAAAAGAAGGGAATATTCTATATCAGTACCCTTAAATGTTTTCTATATATAAACAATTGTGTGTGTGTGTCTTCATTCATTCCAGATCATAGCTCCTGCCAGCAGTGTTGAGGTGGATAAAAGAGATACCAACGTAAAATGTCTACGGGGACACCTCTTATTCCAATGCCTCCCTAGAGAAAACCTGTGGTTGATGTATCAGGCCACATTATGTGGTACAATTAAAACTGTATTCATTAACGTTCCACTAACTAGTAATTCTGTCCATGCTAAAATCAATTACACCATGAAAATGCTAAGCAAATTAATAATACAATTAAATATGCATGTGGGCACATTTACCCTACTAAAGAATAGAATTTAAGAACCCTAGCACATTAGTTGAATGCTAACTATAAATGAACAGTTTCTTAATTCACTAAATCAATTCCATTAGGATAAAGAATCATTATATTTTTTAAAAAGTATTACTGTTACTCTTTGTGCTTGCAGGCAATGAGTTGTGTGTGCTTTTTAAATATTCTAGAATGTAAGCATTTCAGAAATGTAAACTGGCCTTCCCAGTAGATTAAAATCTTTGCAGTTTTTTTTTTTTTTTTAAAACATTTCTTTTTTGCAAACTCACTCTCATTTCCTAGAATTAAGTCTCAGGTGTAAAAACCTAAAAACGCCTGTTCTTCTCTTCTTTCTCACACACAGGAGAAATGCAAAATAATCCCACTATTTAAAGATGTACCATGGTAAGTTTCTTAACCCAAGGTAAATTTCAAAAGAGTATTAAATAATATACTTAAAAAGATCACTAGGCCCACTGAACAGAACCAAAATACAGTTACTACCAAAACTCTCACTTTCTACGATTACAAATAACCTATGATGCATATAAATTATAATTATTACCCAGTCTAAGTACTAGAAACAGTCATTAGGGACCAGAAGCCTAGGATCAAAGAGAATTTTTGACAATGGTCACAAAACAGAGGTTGTGAGGGACGGACAGCTCCAGCTCAGTTGCATGCTCTCCTTTTTAGTATCTACAAGTTTCCAGAAAGTATTGACTAAGAAAGGTTACCAAACTTTCTCATGACTTGATAAAGTTATATTTCATTATATATTAAAGTTCATCTAAAAGAAACTAATGTACATTTTAAATATCAAAAACCATTATTAGAGTAAAATACATACTTCTAGAAAATAGTATTGAGATTTACATGTCAAGTCTATTTAACAACATGCATTAAACACCTCCAGCACGTCAAGCACTGTGCTAGGCATTCAAGTTGCTTATAAAAAATAAAGACCTCTGGTAGCTATGAGTCAGAATCAACTCAACAGCAACAGGTTTGGTTTTTTGGGTTGAGTGATAAAAGAGATGTCAGGTGGGAAAGAGCATGATAGCCTTAAATTGTGTTCACAAACTCCAGACTCTTACTTGACAACTTCTCTCTGAATCACCAATAGACATCCCAAACTCAGTTTGTTCTAAAACTGAATTACTGATCTCTTCCACCAGCAGCACCACCACTCCGTCACATTTTAACAAAACCTGATCTTTTCCAAAGTCCTCTTCTCCAACCAATGACATCTCCATCTTTGCAGAAACCCTGAAGTCATCCTTGATTCTTCTTTCCTTCACAACATTCCAAATCTAATACAGCTTGTCAGCTCTACCTTCATAATATACCCAGCATGTCATCATTTCTCGCTTCTACAACCTGCCACCACAACGGTCTGAGCCTGGACTATTGTATTACCCCCTGACTTGCCTCCCTTCTTCCAGTCTTCCCCTCTACTGACTAGTCCCAGCCCCTCCTCCATTCACTAGAAGGCTGGCTCCCTCATTTCAGTCCTTCTTCAAATACCACCACATCAGTGAAGCCTTCCCAATATGGCCTTACTCAGCTAATTGTTTTTCCTCCTAAAACACCTGTCACCATTTGAAATTCTATATATGCACTAAAGTGAGCACTAAAATATAATGTGGACATTTACAATTGTTGTTCGTATCTGTATCCCCAGTGCATACAATAGTGCCTGGCACATAGAAGGTCCTTGGTAAACATTTATTGAATTCATTACTTTCTATTTCAAGGACTCAAAGCAGTAGTAAGTATTTTTCTGATATCTGCTAGGATGCAAATCTTTCTGCAGTGAAATTCACTATAAAAGGAAACAATACAAATGAAAAACATACACTTTAAGACAAAAGGGAGTTACTCTGCCAGCCACCCTGACTCTGAGAGACGTTCTATGCAGGCAACTGGAGCCACAGCCTTATGTTTGCAATGGATCTTTCCCATGTTCATCAGCAAAATTACTCACATCACACAAGGGCTATTTCAGCAACAGGAAAACAAGTTCCCTGAGAACATACTTACAAAAATATGGTGGAGTCTGAGAAAAAATACTGTTACACGATTTTTAGACACATCCATTTGTTACATAAGTGAGGAAGCTACAGACCTCTAATATTATGTAGATTAAATTAGTATGAAAACATATACACATTTTCATTTAGCCAAAGCATTAGAATGAGCAGTGAGTCTGCAAATCAAGATTATTTTGCAGAACTTTATACATTTAAAAAGTGGCATTCAATCTGCTAAAAAGACTTGTGTCCAGAATATAAAAAGAGCTTTCACATCTCAAGAAAAAAACAGTCTGGGACATCTAGGTCAACTGGCATATCATAATTCATTTAAAAAAAAACTTTCTACGTCCTACTTTGGTGAGTGGCGTCTGAGGTCTTAAAAGCTTGTGAGCGGCCGGCCATCTAAGACACATCTATTGGTCTGTTTCTATCCAGAGCAAAGAAGAGTGAAGAAAACCAAAAACTCAAGGAAACAATTAGTCCAAAGGACTAACAGACCACAGGAACCACAGCCTCCACCAGCCTGAAACCAGAGATAGACGGTGCCCAGCTACCATTACAAACTGCTCTGACCAGGATCACAATACAAGATCCCAGTCAGCATGGGGGAAAAAAATTGTAGAAAAAAATTCAAATTCATACAAAAGACCAGATTTACTGGTCTGAGAGGGACTGGTGGAACCCCTGAGACTACTGCCCTCAAGCATCCTTCTAAGTTGGAGCGGAAGTCATTCCTAGAGATCACTATACAGCCAAAAAATAAACAGGTGTATAAATAAACAATAACACACGTGAGGAAAAGTGCTCCTTAGAAGAATCAGCTACATCAGACCAAAGGACAACATATGCCCAAAAGCAATGACAAAAAGAAAGAAAGGGCAGGAAAACCAGATGAATGGCAACAGGGAACTCAGGGTGCTAATGGAGAGGGTGCTGACACACTGCAGGAAATGCAACCTATGTCACGGAACAATCTGTGTATAAACTAGTGAATGGAAAACTAATTTGCTCTGTAAACTTTCACCTAAAGCACGACTGAACGAAAAAAAAAAAGAAGAAAGAAAAGAAAAAAAAAAAAACAATCAAAATTGTTTAAATGCTAAATGCAATGTGATATCCTGGACTGAATCCTAGAACAGAAAAAGGACATAGTGGAACAACTGGCAAAACCAAAAAAAGCCTGTCATTTAGTTAACAGTAGTATACCAAAGTTAATTTCTTAGTTTTGACCACTGTATCATGGTTCTAGAAGGTGTTCGCAGCAGGATAACCTGAGTGACAGGAAAAGAATTCTTTGTACCATCTCAGTGACTCTTCTGTAAATCTAAATTGTTTCAAAAAAAAAAAAAAAAAAGTTAAAGTTAGTAAGGTCAGAAAAATATTTGAAAGACCTTCACCAAAGAGATACAGATGGCAAATAAGTACATGAAGAGATGCTCATCAATCAAAGGAAATGCAAATATGTACCTGAGTGTTTACAGCAGCATTATTGGTAACAACCAAGAAGTGGAAACAACCCAAACGCCCATCACCTGATGTCTGGATAAACAAAATGTGACATAGCCACACAGTGGAATGTTATTCAGCCACAGAAAGGAATGAAGCATTGATATACGCTACAACACAGATGAACCTTGAAAACATTATGCTAAGTGAAGTAAGTCAGCCACAAAAGACCACATATAAATGATTCAATTCATATTAATGTCCAGAATAGGGAGCTCTACATAAGCAGAAAGTAGATGACTGGTTGCTTAGGGACTTGGGAGGAGGAGTGGGTAAAGAACAATAGTTAAAAGGTATGGATTTCTTTTTGAAGTGATAAAATGTTCTAAATTGACCATGGTGATGGTTGCACTTATCTATGAATATACTAAAAATTAATGAATTATACACTTTAAATGGGTGACTTGTACGGTATGTGAATATCTTGATAAAGCTGCTAAACACACACACACATTTAGTACCATTACGCAACTATTAGATGGCTTAAAAAATCAGAAATATAAAAAAGCTGACAAACCTCATCAAAAGGAGGGAATGATTTAGGGGATAATATTGGAGACATTATTCCCTGTCCCTGGGCATAAAGAACGTGACCCAGCTGGAGCTGGACTCACAAGGACACATCAACTGGGCCCTGAGGTATAAAGATAATAGCTAAGACAATCTTTAAAACCATCTTCTAGGGAACTTTTCACATAAACAAATTACAAACAGAGCACAAAAGACCCACATAGTTTCCATTCTTATCTTTTTCTATTAGCATTTAGTGAATAGTAAAATTGGATGGACCAATGAAGACCCTCCTAATTATCATTACTGAAACCTGTACCGATGATTACCAAAAAAGACAATTCAAAATGGAGATTCACAGTGACTTAACAGTTTTTAGCTAATCTGTGAAAAAGTGAAGCTTTCAATGGTTTTGCCCATTTGTAATGTTAATATATACTGATGCTGTAATATTCCTCGGACTCGGGAAGACACGGCTCTGGCACTATGCTTGTCCATGTCCCACTTTCGCCAAATAAAACCTTCCTTTTTGCTTTATAAAAAAAAAGCTGACAAACCCAAAGGATGACTAGGATGCAGAGCAGTCAGAACTTGCACAGGATACACTGCTGGTAGAAAACAGCCACTTTGGAAAAGAGTTTGTCAGTTTGTCAAAAGGCGAGATATATGCTTTAAAAAGGTGAAATTTGCTATATATAAATTTTATCTCGATATATCTAACTTTTTAAAAAGTAGCACCCTAATTAATTGCACTTTTTTTTTAATGCTCTAATAGGTTGCTGGTAGGTGTGTAAACTGCTACTACAATAACTATCAATTAGAAATGCAAGCACCCTTTGGCACAGCAGAAACTTACCGGATTGCACATATGAGGGCTATTCATTGCAGCACTGTGAACACACTAAGCATTAAACACAAGCATACACACAGAAGCTCTTTATGTACTGCTCTAGGCAGACTCTCAGATTATATTTTACGATAAATAAACAAGGGATAAACACGTAGATATAATATTGCTGTCCTGGATGTATCTTGTATGGATCTGGATATGGATTTTTTTTTTAATCTCTGAAAAAATAAACAAGCAACTAAAATCACCCACTATCACTAGAGGACTGGGAACTAGTCAGATGTACAAAAGAGAAAGAAATAAGATTGTCCACTGTATATTTTTTTGTACTTTTTGATGTGTAAACCATGCATAAGTATTACTATTCCAAAAAAAACCTAAGTAAACAATATTTAAAACATTAATTTAAATACATATATATATATATACAGCTGAAATACACGTTATAAGCATTTCTGGAACACGAACAACATTCCAGAAATAGAAAGGACATTATCACGTACACTTACAATACAAGTAAGCCTTCAATTACCAGAAGAAAATGAGCAATCCACACAGGAGACTATGTACTTAACCTTTCTGTCTAACCCCCACACCCCACAAAAATAGAAGAAAATAAGGAGGGTAAGAAACACAAAGAATGGTTTAGAAGGAAAAGTATTAATTTAAAAAAAAAAAAAAAGTAGGTGTAAATGGGAAAACTCAGATAAAAAACCAAGAACTCACTGCACTTGAAACCTTTCTGTCCCTAAATGAGGATGCTATTTTCTATGTCTTGCAATGGTCAAAGAGAAACAAATCGCATTTCTTGCCACAGACATTTGCTGATCCATGTGCTCTGCAATTAAAAGACTCAAAGACATCATTTAAACACAAACACACGCCTGTCACAACCAGGGTACACATATCTTGGTGGACTACTGTAGGATTTCAGAAGCAAGACTCCTTGAGATCGCAGATTCAAGAATCTGGCTAGTTAATTCTGTCTTTCATTCTGTACTTCAGACTGTGAAGTACAATTATGAGACGATGTCAGAGTTAGCTAACTTCAGATAACTTAATACCTCATGCAAGGTACAAGCTTATGAATTCTCAGTTCACATGCGTGAATGTTTCTTAATTCTGGTCAAATTTCAATCTGACTAGTTCCTTTCTGAATTACGACAAGACAACAAATTTCATTTACAAGTTAATACAGTATACACAGGGCAACCCTTAGAAAAGCAGAAGCACCAGAAAAGTTTTACCCTCAACCTCTTGGTTTCAAAGACTTACTCATTTAGTTCTGGACCCTGGTAGCTTTCTCCACAAGCCTTCTCTCCAGCTTTTCCAGTCAGCTCTGAAAGCCAAGGCTTCCAGGTATGCCACTACACAGAAAGGCTAAGTATTATTAAAGTAACTCCATGCTGAAACTTCATAAGGCACAAAAGGTATGCCATTTCTGTTTCTAAGAAACCAGCAGATGCCTAGCCATGCTACTGCTAAGAAAAACTTTACTTTCCTTAGTACAGACCAACTTGAAAGCATCACTCTAGCCCATTCCAAAGCCTAAAAAGCTCCAAAAACTGTAATTAGACTCAAAAAAAAAACAAAAAACAAAATACTAACAGCAACTAATATTCAGAAAATATCAAGATAATATATTTAAGTTCTTAACACAGTGTTGTGGCAAAGAAAATAACAACCAATAAATCTTAAGTATTATTAAAACCATCACGTGAAACTGTTTATTATTTTCAATTAAACCAAGGGAAAAATAAGGGTACAGTTATGATAACATCTAATGTTTATTGAGAATGATCTATTTGCTAAGTACCTGGGTCTAATTTAAAAGTACACTCTCCGTCGGGGAACATCTTGCTCAACTGGCATAACACAGTTCATAAAGAAAATGTTCTACATTCTACTTTGACGAGTAGCATCTGGGATCTTAAAAGCTCATGAGCAGCCATCTAAGATACTCCACTGCTCTCATCCCTTCGGGAGCAAGGGAGAACAAAGAAAACCAAATACACAAGGGAAAGATTAGTCTAAAGGACTAGTGGATCACAACTACCACAGCCTCCACCAGACTGAGTCCAGTACAACTAGATGGTGCCTGGCTACCACCACTGACTGCTCTAGACAGGGATCACAAAAGGGGGTCCCGGACAGAGCTGGACAAAAATGTAGAACAAGATTCTAACTCACAAAAAAAGACCAGACTTACTGGTCTGACAGAGACTGGAGAAACCCTGAGAGTATGGCCCCTGGACACCCGTTTAACTCAGTACTAAAGTCACTCCTGAAGTTCACCCTTCTGTCAAAGATTAGATAGGCCCATAAAACAAAATGAGATTAAATAGGCACACCAACCCAGGGGCAAGGATGAGAAGGCAGGAGGGGACAGGAAAGCTGGTAATGCGGAACCCAAGGTTGAGAAGAGGAAAAGCGTTGACGTGTTGTGGGGTTGGCAACCAATGTCACAAAACAATACGTGTATTAACTGCTTAATGGAAAACTTGTTTGCTCTGTAAACCTTCATCTGAAGTACAATAATAAAAAAAAAAAGGACTCTCCAGCCCCACTGTAATAACTCTAATTGTTTTAAAAATGGACTAAGTTGTTTTAAAACTAGAATTCACCTCTAAAGTGTAAATAACCTAGAAAAAGTGCTTTGAAAAACATCTTAAGCAAATTAGAATTTCATTTTTTATAAGTTCGTTAAGAGCTACGGCTGCTAATCAAAAGGTCGGCAGTTGGAATCCACCAGCCACTCCTTAGAAACCCTATGGGGCAATTCTACTGTGTCCCTATAGGGTCGCTGTGAGTCGGAACTGAGTCGACGGCAACAGGTTTGGTTTTAGATTTTTTATTACACAACACAGGCATTTATAGCCAATCTTACTGTAGAGACAGTAGTGTAGCTGGAAGAATACGGACTTTGAAATCAGACAGCTACATGTCCTTAAGTGAATTACCCTACCTCTCTGTGTCTGTTTCCTCACAGATAAATTGAAGACAGCACCTCCCTCTTTACTAGGTTGGTGTAAGAAGAATTCTGGCATGAGCTAATGGCAGAAAATCAAAAGGAATGTTAGCGGGACATTGATAAAGACCTGAGAATGGTGGCCTTTAAAAAGGAAAGAAGACCTACGAAGGAAAACAAACTCTTCTTTTCCCAAACTCCAGTTACTTTTTTACAAAACTAATTCAAATATACAAGCAGTTTACCCAAAAGATAAAGGATTAGTGTTCTTTGGATTACAAGTCTCATTCTAAAAAATCATCATTCACGTGGGTGGGTTTTCCTTGGCCATGAGAAATGAGGCCTTTGGTTTTTTCCTCTAAAACACTCGTCTAAAAATAGGTCTATACTAGAATTTCCTTCTTGTAGCTTTGATCTCATAATCAACTGAGAAAAGTAAAAATGAAGGGAAATGAAAATTAAGATCTAACCTAACAGCAGAGTGGAAGAAGGCTAAGTACGGGTGCCTATAAACAACTGCAATGTAGTCAATTTCATAATCATCAAAGGGGAGAATTTATCCCATAAGAAAATTCTGAGAGAATTCCCAATCCCTATCATCTCTCTCAGAAAATTCTGAATTTATTAAAAGAGAAAAAATACAGTAAATGACATTTTACAATCAAAACCATTTAATCTTTCTCATATATAGAGAAAAATGTAATGTATACAAAAGGCCAGATTTTAAGTTATGTGAGTGAGATCTCTCCTTTTATTTCTCCTAAAACAAAATTCACCTTCTTAAAGAAAATGATAAATTGACCTACACCAGGATTTCAAAGCTGTACAGGAGACTGGATTTTGGTTTGTTTGTTTTTATTTGTTTTGTTTTCCTTTCCCCCGTGCTATTTTATATTTTGTTTAAACCAATTTGAAGGTAGGTATTACTTTCCTAAAAACTGATTCAATGTTTAAAAATCTTACTCCCTTCCTTCAAAGAAAAAAAAAAATCACAAATATAATGCATAAAGTACTCTATAATGAGCTTCAAATAAGTTACAAATTAAACTATGTTATATTCATTCCAGACAACTACGTTGTTTTCATAAATACCTGGTAATATCTCAAAGTATAAAAAAGTATTATCCTGGGAGGCAGAGCCAACATGGTGCCATAGACCATGCCAACCCTCTGCAGCAAAGACCTAAAAAACTAAGTAAAATAGATACAAACATCAATCCTGGAACCCTAAGCATCAAATGAAGAGATAAAGAACAAGATCAAACACTGAATGGAAGAAGAAACTGATGGAAAACAGAAAAAGAGAAGAGGTGGCGGAAGGGAGGTCCTCTGCCAACTAACATGGCACAGTGTCACCATCTTAAAACACAGCCAGCAGTGAACCCGGTCAAGGAGTAAGGGAGAGCAACTTCACAGAGCTCCCAACACGAGACAGAGCAGGTGCTAACCAGAGAAACACGCTTTCTCATCCCTCACCCTTCTGCCTGTACACCACCTTCACGCCTTCCCAAAGGGCCACAGCAAACTGCTCAGCTAGAGACTCACCGGCCCACCATCACCCCGGATCTGCCCACCCCCACTGGCCAGCTCCAGCCACACCATTTTTCCCCCTTCTTCCTATTCTTTCTTCCTCCCACCTAGCCCCCGTACACTCTCTACCCCTTTCAAATAGGCCATGCCGTGCTGCTCAGCTACAGACAGCCAACTACCCAACACTACCCCAGGTCACTCCCATCCCCACTTGTCGGCTACAGCTGCGCCATTTTTTTTCTTTTTTATCTTTCTTCCTTTTCTTTCTCCTTCCCAACTAGCTCCATACACCCTTCCAACGGGCCATGCCGCGATTCTCAACTAGAGAGACAGCAGCATGCCCCTGCCCTGGTCCACCCAACTCCCCGTCACTG
Source organism: Dugong dugon (assembly GCA_030035585.1). Lineage (NCBI taxonomy): Eukaryota > Metazoa > Chordata > Mammalia > Sirenia > Dugongidae > Dugong > Dugong dugon. Next base: position 190,543,742 of record CM057463.1, on the reverse strand, counting down.
TATCATTTATTTCCGTCCTTTCTTCCTTTTTCTTCTCCCTCCCACCTAACCTCACATGCAACCTCTACCACTTCCCACCGGGCCATATGGCACCACCACAGCTAGAGAGCCACCAGCCCACTGCCTTCCCAAATCCAGCCCAACACAACCCATCAAATCTTGCTGCATCATCTTTTCTTTTCCCCTTACTTCCTTTTCTTTCTCCATGCCACCTTGCCCTGTACACCCCTGCCACACCTACCTGCTGGGCCACGCCACACCAGCACAGCTAGAGAGCCACTGGCCCACTGACACCACAGATCTGCCCCATGTCACCCACAAGCTCCTGCCAACCACCATTTCTCCTTGCTCTTTTCTTTCTCTTCTTCCTTTTCTTTCTGCCTCTCACCTATCCCTGTACATCACCTCCTCTCTCTTCCAACCAGTCTCTGAGCATGCCCTGCCCCCGCTCACGGTGCTGCCGTGGTTCGCTTGTCCCCGGTGCTCAGTTCCACCACCTCACCAGGCCCACATTGCCCCTCTCCTCCCACCACATGACCAGCTGCTGAACAGTGGGAAGCAAACCCACACCACTCTCTGTCCAACATCCCTACCTATATGGTGAAGGGCTATGAAAATTCCTACAACGCTAGACCAACATCAGGAAGCCAGAGCACCCACCAAATGGGCCCACAGCCACCTTGCCAAACCAGTGTGCAGCCAAGCAGGCACATCCTGCCTGCTGCTGCCTGCTCACCTGCACAAGGTGAAGAGAGCTATCATGACCACAGACAAGCAAGTAGCAAAGCACACTTGGCCTGCCCGCCTGATGTATCAAAATAAAACAAAAACGCAAGATGAAACAAATGAGCATACAATCAAAAAATAAAGGAAATACCCTTATGTGTCGGAGACAGTAGACAATATCAAAACAAATAAAAAAGCAAACAAGATGGCTCCAGCAAGTGACTAAAATAAAGAATCAGATGACCTTCTGGTAAAAGAAAATACAGTGGAATTATCTGATGTGGAATTAAAAACATTTATATTTAGAGCTCTCCAACAGATTAGGAAAGACCAAGGAAAACACTGATAAAACAAAGTACAAAATACATTAAATCACGGAAAACATAGCCGAAATCAAGGAAAACACAGACAAAGCACTAAAATAATTCAGGAAAATAATATAAGAACAAAACATCAAAATAAACAAGAAATCATACAAAAACAGCAACTAGAAATCGACACGATCAACAAAAATTTCAGAAATGGACAACTCAATAGAAGGTCTTAGGAACAAATTTGAAACAATGGAAGACAGAATCAGCTACACTGAAGACAAACCCACGGATGTCACTTTGTTTGAGAAAGACATCAGAGAAAAGAATGAAGAAAACCTAAGAACTATGTGGGACACAATCAAGAGCAAAAATCTGCACGACTGGAGTCCCCGAACAGGGGAGAAAATGGAAAACACAGAGAAGATTGCTGAAGATCTGCCTGCCAAAAACTTCCCAAAGATCATGAAAGACGAAAAGCTGACCATCAAACAGGCTCAATCAAGCCCGTATACGATAGACCGCAAAAGAATGTCACCAAGACATATCATGACCACACTTGGCAAAACCAAAGACAAAGAAAAAAGACTGAGAGCAGCTGGAGAAAAACAAAAAGCCACTTACAAAGGGGAAACAATAAGACTAGATTCTGATTACTCAGCAGAAACTATGCAGGCAAGAAAGTAATGGGATGACATATATAAAACCTTGGGAAAAAAACTGCCAGCTAGGAATATTATAGCCTGCAAACTTCTCTCAAATACAGTGGCGAAATTGGGCATTTCCAGATACAAAGAAATTAAGAGAATGCATAAAAACCAAACCAAACTTGCAAGTAATGTTAAAGATAGTCCTTCAGTTACAAAACCAACAACATAAGACGACAACCAGAGTTTAGGACACAGGACAGCATTAGCCACATACAAACCAAGATAAAGAATGCTCAGTAATAAAATAAAGCAAAAAGACTTGAAACAGGGAAGCACGTCAATCTGTAAATGATGACAATGTCAAAACAATAAAGAGAGGAATAAACGGGGTAGGAATAGAACTTTCAAATGGAGAGGAAATCCATGCAAAATCAATTAATAAAAGACTGGTTCAAACTTAGGAAGATAAAGGTAAACTTAAAGGTAACCACAAAAATAACTTAACATACCTACTCATCAAATAAAAAAGAAGAAAAACATAAAGACTCAGCAAACACAAAATCCATAATAATGAAAGAAAAGAAAATCAACAAACAAAAGAAACTCAGCACAGGAAAGTAAGAAAAACAAAGACCATCAACACATTCTTTGTCTGACAATAATCACATAAATGTAATGGGTTAAATGCACCCATAAAGAGAGAGTGGCAGAATGGATTAAAAAACTCAACTCGTCAATATGCTATCTACAAGAGACAAACCTTAAACACAAAGACGAATATATTAAAAATCAAGCAATATATCCAGCAAGCAGTAACCAAAAAAAGAGCAACAGTGGCAATATTAATCTCAGATAAAATACACTTTAAAGCAAAATCAACTACAGAAGGAGGGACACTGTATAATGACTAAAGGGACAATCCACGAAGAAGACATAACCTTAAATAAATACGCACCCAATGACAAAGCTCCAAAATACATAAAATGAACTTTAACAACACTGAAAAAAGAAATAATTGTACAATAATATCAGGAAATTTCAATGCATTACTCTTGATAAAAAACAAAACATCTAGAAAGAATTCAACAAAGATTCAGAAAATCTAAAGCCCAAAATCAACCAATTTGACCTCACAGACCTATACAGAACACTTCACCAAGCAGCAGCAACACATGCTTTTCCAACACACATAGAACATTCTCCAGAACAGACCACATTTTAGCCCACAAAGTACCCCACAATACAATCCAAAACACTGAAATAACACAAAGAATTCTCTCTGATAACAATGCCATAAAAGTAGAAATCAATAACAGGAAGACCAAGGGAAAAAAAGATCAGCTACATGGAAACTGAATAACATCTTGCTTAAAAACAACTGAGTAATAGAAGAAATCAAAGAGGGAATAAAAAAATTCCTAGAATCAAATGAGAATAACACATCATACCAAAATGTCTGGGACACAGCAAAGGCAGCACTCAGAAATCAGTTTACATCAGTAAACACACATACATCAAAAAAGAATGGGCCAAAATCAAAACGTTAGTGCTACAAATTGAACAAACAGAAAGATAACAGCAAAAGGAGCCCAAAGCCACCAGGAGAAAGTAAATAATAAAAATTAGAGCAGAAACAAATGAAATAGAGAACAGAAAAAAAAATAGAAAAAAATCAACAAAACCAAAAGTTGATTCTTTGAAAAGATCAAATAATTGACAAACCACTGCCCAAACTGACAAAAGAAAAACAGGAGAGGAAGCAAATAACCCACATAAGAAATGAGACCAGAGACACTATAATAGACCCAACAGAAATAAAAAAAGATCATAACAAAATACTATGAAAAACTGTACTCCAACAAACTTGAGAACCTAGAGGAAATAGATAAATTTCTAGAAACACAATACCTACCTCAACTAACACAAACCGAGAAAAAAATCTGAACAAACATGATTTAAAAAAAAAAAAAAAAACTCCCAACAAAAAATGTCCTGGCCAGACGGCTTCACTGGAGAATTCTACCAAAAATTCAGAGAAGAGCTCACAGCTACACTATTTCAAGGATAGGAAAGGAAGGAATACTCTCAAATTCATTCTATGAAGCCAGCATAACCTTGATATGAAAACTAGGCAAAGACAACCACAACTATTTATAATAGTCCCTGAAAATATAAAATACTTACAGGAATAAATCTAACCAGGGACACAAAAGGCATATACAAAGAAAATTACAAAACACTACTGCAAGAAATCAAGAGATCTACATAAGTGGAAAAACATACCATACTCATGGATAGGAAAACTAAACACTGTGATAATGTCAATTCTATGCAAAGTGATCTACAGATATAATGCAATCCCGATCCAAATACCAACAGCATTCTTTAACGAAACGGCAAAACTAATCACCATCTTTATATGGAAAGAAAAGAGGTCCCGGATAAAGCATTACTGAAGAAAAACAACAAAGCAAGAGGCCTCACAGTACCTGATCTCAGAATTTACTATACAGCCACAGTAGTCAAAACAGCCTAGTACTGGTACAATGACAGATGCACAGACCAATGGTACAGAATCAAGAATGCAGACGTAAATCCATCGACCTATGGAGTGCTGATCTTCAACAAAGGGTCAAAGCATTTAAATGTGAAAGAGAAAGTCTCTTTAACAAATGTTGCTGGAAAAACTGGACATCCATCTACAGAAAAATGAAATAGGATCCATACCTCACACCAGACACAAAAACTAACTCAAAATGGCTCAGAGACCTAAATATAAAACCTAAAACTATAAACATCATCGAAGAAAAAACAGGGGCAACGCTAGGGGCACTAACACATGGCATAAATACAATACAAACCATAAGCGTGTACAAACACCAGAAGATAAACTAAATAGCTGGGAGTTCCTCATAATTAAACATTTATGCTCATCAAAAGACTTTACCGAGAGAGTAAAAAAAAGCACCTACAGTCTGGGGAAAATTTTTTTGGCTAAGACATACTCAACAAGGGTCTAATTTCTAAAATCTGTAGAATACTTCAACACCTCTATAACAATAAGACAAATAATCCAATTAAAAAATGGGCAAAGGATATGAACAGACACTTCACCATCACCAAGGAAGACATTCAGGAAGCTAACAGACACATCAGGAAATGATCTGATCATTAGCCATTAAAAAAGAACATGTTTTCATCCAGTCAATTACAACTCACAGCAATCCTAGAGGACAGAGTAGAACTGCCCCATAGACTTTCCAAGAAGTGGCTGGTGGATTCGAACTGCCAATCTTCTGGTTAGCAGCTGACTTCTTAACCACTGCACCACCAGTGCTTCCATTAGCCATTAGAGAAATACAATCAAAACTACACTGAGATACTATCTCATTCTGACATTACTGGCACTAATCAAAAAAAAAAAAAAAAAAAACACAAAATAACTAATGTTGGCAAGGTTGCAGGGATATTGGAACTCTTACGGACTGCCAGTGGGAATGTAAAATGGTAAAACCACTATGGACAATGATATGACACTTCCTGAAAAAGCTAACAGAAATATCACATGACCCAGGAATCTCACTCCTAGGAATATATCCTAGAGAAATAAAAGGCTTCACACAAATAGACATATGCACACTCATGTTCACTGCAGTATTATTCACAATAGTAAAAACAAGGAAACAACCTAAGTGCCCATGAACAGATGAATGGATAAGCAAATTATGCTCTATACACACAATGAAATACTACGAAACGATAAAGAATGATGAGGAATCCTTGAAACATCTCACAACATGGATGAATCTGGAGAGCATTACGCTGAGTGAAATAAGCCAATCACAAAATGACAAACACTGTATGAGACCACTATTATAAAAACCCAAGATAAGGTTTACACACACACAAAAAAACTCTGATGGTTATACAAGAGGGGAGAAGTGGGGAGCAGAAGCCACTAACTAAATAGTAGACGTGTTAACTTTGGTGAAAGAAAAGACAACGCACAATATATGGAAAGCCAGCACAACCTGACCAAGGGAAAGCCATAAAAGCTGCCTAGACACATCCAAACACCTTGAGGGACAGAGTAGCTGGGGCTGAGGGCTGGGGACCATGGTCTCAGGGGACATCTAGGTCAACTGGCACAACAGTTCATAAAGAAAATGTTCAACATCCTACTTTGGTGAGTATCATCTGGGGTCTTAAAAGCTTGCGAGCAGCCACCTAAGATACATTTATCAGCTCCATCACATTCAGAGCAATGCAGAATGAAGAAAATAAAAGCCACAAGGAAAATACTAGTCCGAAGGACTAATGGACCACATGAACAACCGTTTCCACCAGCCTGACCCCAAAAGAACTAGATGGTGCCCGGCTACCACCACCAACTGCTGACAGGGATCACAACAGAGGATTCTGGACAGAGCGGGAGAAAAATGTAGAACAAAATTCAAACTCACAAAAAAAGACCAGACTCACTGGTCTGACAGAGACTGGAAGAATTCCCAAGACTATGGCCCCCAGACACCCTGCTAACTCAGAACTGAAGTCACTCCCGAAGTCCACCTTTCAGCCAAAGATTACATAGGCCTATAAAACAAACAATAACGCAGGTGAGGAACGTGCTTCTTAGTTCAACCAAGTATACGAGACCAAATGGGCAATACCTGCCCAAAAGCAAAGACAAGAAGGCAGGAAGGGACAGGAAACCTGGATGAATGGACACAGAGGGCCCGGGGTGTTACAGGAAAGGGGGAGAGTGCTGACACATAGAGAGGATTGCAAGCAACTTCACAAAAAAATTTATACAAATTTTTGAATGAGAAATTAATTTACACTGTAAATTTTCACCTAAAACACAATAAAAAATTTTTTCAAATGTATTATCCCCTAAGGATAAGTACCACCACTTGTCTGTCAATTTGTCATACTGTAGATCTCTTTACAGTTTTGAAAAGTAAAGATGTCACTTTGAGGACTAAGGTGTGCCTGACCCAAGCCATGGTGTTTTCAATCGCCTCATATGTATGTGAAAGCTGGATAAATGAATAAGGAAGACTGAAGAAGAACTGATGCCTTTGAATTTTGGTGTTGGTGAAGAATATTGCATATACCATGGACTGCCAGAAGAACAAATAAATCTGTCTTGGAAGAGGTACAACCAGAATGCTCCTTAGAAGCGAAGATGGGAAACTTTGTCTCACGTACTTTGGACATTTTATCACAAGGGACTAGTCCCTAGAGAAGGACATCATACTTGGGAAAGTAGAGGGTCAGTGAAAAAGAGGAAGAACCTCAAGGACATGGATTGACATAGTGGCTGCAACAACGGTCTCAAACACAGCAACGATCGTTTGAGGAGATGGTGCATGACCGGGTAGTGCTTAGTTCTGTTGTATATAGGGCCTCTAGGTATTGGAACTGACTCAACAGCACCTAACAACAAGCGTAAGTAGAAAGAATCCTGATAGCGCAACTATTAAGCACTCAGCTGCTAACCAAAAGGATGGTGGTTTGAACACACCCAGTGGCTCTGCTGTAAGAATTACAGCCTAGGAAAGCCTATGAGGCATTTCTACTCTGTCACATGTAGTCACCATCCATCCTAACACGACTGAATCATCTGTCTTCAAACACTATCCCGACTCTCACTGCCTGGACTCAAAAGCATTCACTATACACTGGGATAGACCAGAAATTCTTAACCCAGTGTCATTAAATTTTTCAATCCTGTAAGCCACCCAGAGGGCAGTGAAACACATCTGAAAACAGCCAGGCAGGTGACAAGATACTTCACAGAATATATGCAATGTAGAAGGGAATTCACTCTTTCAGTATAACAAGAGAAGCAGCTAATCAAACATTCTATCACAAAAGCAAAAAACAATCTTGCTGAGACTCAGTGAGTAAATTTACCCCACAAAGTTGGTAACACTCTATGTACTCAGTCTAAATGTTTTCTAAGTTTTTACTGTTACTACTGACAAGATGAAAGGGGGCGCAAATGGTTTACACTTAACTAATAACCTAAATGTCGGCAGTTCGAACCAACTCAGCAACACCATGGAAGGAAGGCCTGGTGATCTGCTTCCGTAAAGATTACAGCCAAGAAAACCCTATGGAGCAGTTCTACTCTGCAACACGTGGGGTCACAATGAGTAGGAATCAACTCAACAGCAATGGGTTTGGTTCTGGTTTTGGTATAGCTTTGATCTCAGAATTAACTGAGAAAAATAAAAAAGGGGGAAATGGAAATTAGGACCAAATCTAAAAAAGGAGAGTGGAAGAAAGATTAATGTGGGCACTTATTTATAAATGTTTTCAATGTAGTCATTTTCACAATCACAAGATATTTAAGGAGCAGAACACAAAGCTCATGGATTAACAGAATTTCAAAATATATGTAATTTAAGGAGCATAAGGAATTTAAAAGATATATTCAATGATCAAATTTCTGTTTCTGATATTGCTGTATTATGAACAGACTCAGCCCCTCCAAATCATAAAACCTGCTTTCACAACAAGTTTGGTCCACTCTTAACCTATGAACCATCAAGAACGAACTTTCACTTCTACTGAGGTGCAACTGGTAACAGCACTGAATAATAACCCCACCCCCACACTTTTCCAAGGATATTTGCATTTTAACAGAGATGAGTGTCTTAACCTAAACCAGAAATTGGCAAACTTTTTCTGCAAAGGGCCAGATACTAAATGTTTTAAGCTTTGTAGGTCATACTCGGTCAACTACACAACTGCAAAAAAGTGAAAGTAGCCACAGACAATATGTAAAGAAAGAGCACAGCTATGTTCTAATAAAACTTTACGTACAAAAACAGGCTATGGCAGGATTTGGCCCAACGGCCGTCGTCTGCTGACTTCTGGTCTAGGATATTAAATTTTCAATAGTTTGCAGGTTCTGTCCCTGTAACCTTGAGAAATTCAGTTAACTGCTCTTAGTATTAATTTCCTCTACTCAGGAGTCACAACTAGATCAAGCATTTTCAAACATGCTTTTAGTGGTGAATCTTTTTCTAATAAAAATAATAAAGTATGTGGGCTAGGACCCCAGATTTCCAGGTCTCCCCAAAGGTCCTTTTCAGGAGCCTCTGGGGACGTCTACAAATCTTTGGGACAGTGTGAATACCGCTGGCTAGCTGATCTCTGAGTTCCCACTCAGTGCCGAGAGCCAATACTGACAGATCTGTTTTCCTGTCATTTCAGGCACCATCAGAGGGCAAGGGAAGCATTCTAACGATTAGAACCAAAAAAAACCAAACCTGCTGCCATCGAGTGAATTCCGACTCACAGCGACCCTGGAGGAAGAGCAGAACTGCCCAATAGGGTTTCTGAAGAGTGGCTGGTGGATTCGAACTGCCAACCTTTTGGTTAGCAGCCAAATGCTTAAGCACTGTACCACCAGGACTCCTCTAAGGATTAGGGGTCTTTCAAATACCCCAGAAATCACATCTTCTCCTTCCATGAGGAAGAATACGTGCCAAAATCAAAAATAAATACAGGAAAGAAGTCTAGTGCAATGAAGTGAAACCATCGCTGTTAGTTGCCACTTAAACGCTACTCTACTGCTGTTACTGTTAGTTGCTATGGAGTCTATTCCAACTCAGGGCAACCAGGTATGCAGAGCAGAACTGCTCTATAGGGTTTTCAAGACTATGATCTTTCAGAAGCAGAGAGCCAGGCCTGTCTTCCAAGGTGCCTCTGGTATCTGCTGGTTAATTAAGATGCTTCTCATTAAAAATTTGTAAAAAACAAAATTTATCTAGAATAAGTTTTATTACAGCTTACTTTTCTCTAAAATTTTCTATGTAAATCAATAAGCTAAATAAAATTTTGATGGAATATAGTTAATCGTTTATGGCACTACCCCTTAAGGTTGGCAGTTAATACATCTGCATGTAAATGATTTTACCAATTTAAAGTGGTCATATCTATTAAAATGGGTCAAGGATCTGATCTCCATCTAATCAAGAATTAATCAGCAAATTAGTTCTAGATACTAGAAGTAAATTTAGTTTTATAATATAGATTTGTCATTAGTTTAAATTACTGTACCTCAACGTAACAAAAAGAAAAAAAAAAAAAAAACTGTTGCTGTCGAGTCTATTCCAACTCAGAGCAACCCTGTAAGGACACAGCAGAACTGCCCCCCGCAAAGGGTTTCCAAGGCAGTAAATCTTTACAGAAGCTGACTGCCACATCTTTCTCCTGATGAGCAGCTGGTGGGTTCAAACTGCCGACCTTCTGGTTAGCAGCCGAGCACTGAACCACTGCACCACCAGGTCGCCTAAAGTAATAAAAAAACCTACATAATAAAACTAGTATCACAAGAGCCCAGAGGAAAAATTCACACACTGTTAAATACTAATGAAAATATCATTTAAATGACAGATTCAGAGCACCAGCACCAAAGTGATTAAATTGTTTTACTTACAGCAGTAAATCGATACCCAATAAAAATAACTTTGTTCCAAAAAGTTACAAGTTTATGTAAAGGAATATTTACTTGCTATAGAAACTAAATCAAAACTCAACACTCCTTTTCAATTTTTATTAAATTTCCTATTAACACAGAAGTGCACCATTACTTTTTTTTCCTTGTATCACTACCTCCCAAACTCCAGGAAAGCGAAATCAAGTCATTAAACAACATTTATTAGCTCCAACTCTGTGCTAAGGGGTTTGCCACGTCCTGAGCTTTAAAGATGAGTAAGTCCCAGCCCAAGAAGCTCTCAGTCTAGTTGGGCTGAAAGACATTTTTTCAAGTTAATCCATTTTATGTGACAAAATGATCCTAATTTAGACTCCAAATTCAAGTATATGCTATACCCCTTCCAAAACAAGTAACTTCTGAAAACAGACTATTTAGAAACCACAAATGTCCCCGACACTTTATAACAACTTTTCTAGCCATTAACTTCTGATAGCAAATTATATTTTCTATATTAAGAAAATATTGTTTCTGTGTTCAATGTTTTTAATAATAAACTGTACTTGAAAGCAGAGATGAAAAAGGAAAAAGTTGGCCAGGCTTTGGAGTAACTAAAACTTTACAAAATAATGACTCTGAAGTTGTGTAGGTATACATAAACACACAGCCTGTTTATATTAATATTCATCGGGCTGTTCTGGATATAAGTCTAACTATCTCAGTTCTTCAAACTATCTTATCCTATCTTTGTTGCAAACTTAGGAAATGCTTGGTCAAATTATTAGACATATTTGATTCACAATCCAAGTTATATATTTTAGCTTGCTAAAATTTACACATTTCCAAACTAGAGAAAAAACTCATTACCATCGAGTTGATTCCTGCATTTGGCTGCTAACCAAAAGGTCAGCAGCCCAAATCCACCAGCCACTCCTTCAAAACCCTATGGGGCTGTTCATGTCTGTCCTATAGGGTTGCTGTGAGTCAGAACTGACTTGATGTCAATGGGTCCAAACTAGAGATGAGTTTAAAACACAACTCATGAGTTTAAAAAACTGAAATACAGCATCACAAATTGCCAAGAATTAAGTAAGAAAGAATTTAACCACACTGTTTCTAATCTTCATTCATATCTGATCCCCCCATCTTTGAGGGGCTGGAAAAAAATGAGGAACAAGACTTAGGGGCAAATATTTTCTACATGCCTGTCCTGTTCCTTGGATTTTGGATACCACAATGTTCCTTTAGACACAGATAATGTACACAGAGACCCAAAGTTCTTTATTCCCAAATGTGAACCTCCAAGCCTAACTGTGATCTCAGCCTTAAGTAGGAATGGGTGGGAATTCCTCTCTCAACTCCATTTTCTTTGGTAGGATTTAAATTTACATCACACAGTTAGAGAGAACTCTTTGGAGAACCAACATGTAAAAATTATTTCACCTTAAAGACTTGGTTCCCACTTTATATATTCTGGGAGAGCTGTCTTCCTTCATAGCTATAAATTTGTATCTTTATTTTAATTGTGTTCACAGAATAGTTTTTTTGAGTTTAGTATATTTCCTTCACAGAACTTGGTGGTTATGAACCTGGACTTTGGTGTCAAACAAACTGCTCTGTAGCCTTGGGCAGGTTACCTAACCTTGGTGGGTCTCAGGCATTTGGATTTCATGGACTGTCACAATTTCAAAACACACTGGGGCACTGGCATTGATTTTCCAACTATTTTACCAAGTAAGCACGTTAAAAATAAACACCGTTCTCATTTCAACAAAGACATTTAATATCACAAAAATATCACATTTAATATCACAGAAAAAATAAATTTAGCTTTATCATGATTCTGTTCCTGTCAGAAACTGATAAAAATTTTACCATAATGGGGAGTAGCCTATAGGTATAATACAACTAGCCTCATATGGTTGTGAGGGTAAAGTAAGTTAACGTATATTAAAGTTTTTAGCACAGCACTTGGCAACAAGTATTTAAAAATGTTATTATTACCATTATTATTTTTCAGTAGTTGATATTCAATTACTCTGTTACTTTTTCCCTTAGGTAGCTTTGTATTGTTAGTATATTTTATAGCATATTAGTCAACTCAACAAAGTAACTTATAATGCATTGATCTGACAGATCTGACTTACAGCGCAGACTGTATTAGGTTTGCATTTGTCTGTGAATTACCACACTAAGTGTGGCTCAACTAAATATGGGCACATTTTTCTCACATAATAAGAAATCTAGAGGTAGGCAATTCAGGGTTAGTGCAGATGTTCAGAGATGTCAATAAGGAAACTGACTCAGTTTCCTATTATCAAGTAATTTTAGTCTTCAAGGGCACAAGATGGCAGCTGCACAGCCAAGCAGGAAAGAAGAAGATGATTAAAAATAGCTTTATTGGTAATGCTTTGTCTTTTTATTTTGAAGGACAGTGCAGTGCAATGGGTTTATCTTTACATACGGCCTCTCTGGCCTTGGGTTTGTAATTCTGCCAAAAATGACTGGGTGGGCTGCAGTCTGTCCTGTGATTAGTCTGTTTTATGCACCTTGCAGGGATTGGTCAATTTGCTATACAAACAGTGGTTTGCAAATCCACCCAATAGAACTGACTGACTTGCAGTCCACTGAGGGGATTGGTTGGCTTGTGGTCTTACAGGGAGGGTCATGCCTTGAAATTGACAAGGAATTGGCTTATATAAACCGCCAACCTAACAGAAGGTTTTAGAGGGGAGAGGCCAAGACAGAGAGGAGAAAGGAGTCTCCCAGAAGAGCTGTATACGGGTCGTGAGCTGTAACACTAAAACAACACTGACGGCACAGGGCGCAGCACAGCCAAGTAGCAGAGAAACCACAGCAGCTACAGCAACAGTGGGAACCACGAGACGGCACATGGTTGCAGCAGGCTAGTCGTCCCACCGAGCGAAGCTGGGCACCTCTGGGCAGGAGGTCACCGATGGAGCTGGGTGCCCCCTAAAGGGGAAGCAGCCACCGTCTGGGCCCCCACAGGCAGGCGCCCGAGCACAGCAAGCAGCAGCGTGGCAGCAGCAGACGCCCCAGGCGTGCTGAGAGTTGTAACCCTAAAGCCAAAGGAGGCTGGGAGGAGGCCTGTCCTGCGGGGGCTGAGAAGAGGCACGTAGGGTGAGAAGGATGCATGCATAGCCAACAAGGGCCTGCCAGCACAGCGGAGAGGAGCTGAGAGCTATCCTAGTTGGAAGCCATTCTGACTGATGAACTGCATCCAGTTCCTGCTACTTCCCAAGTTGCAGCCTGCTGCTTCCCTAATAAACCACAGAACTGAGTATGGTATGCGTGGCTCTTGAAACAATCAAATCCAGCAGAGAAGCTGAGAGTGCTGTGGAGTGGGATTCAGGGGGGACGACTGGTGTCAGAAATGGTGAAGAAGTTGGAGTGAAGGTACGTCTGACCTCCACCTCACAGGAGCCAGCTCTGTGCCGATCCTGATTCTTATCACTCAGGTATCTAGACGAGTTCTGACCCTCCATTACGAAAGCCCTCTCCATGTACTTATCGTTGACCAAAGCTGTCACATATATGTATATGGGAAGAAGAGACCTGTAGAGATATTTCTACTTTGATTTGATTTCAAAAGAAATTCCGCTTTCCCCCTTTCTGGATCCTAATAGAAAAAGTTTAAAGTATTAATCACACTCAGATAACGCTATCATTCACTGCTATAACAGTACCTCTGACTAGACTTTTTAAACACCCTTGCTGCATCCTTCTCTGCCTTCCACCTCCTCACTCCTACTAAAAGTAATTAAGTGAAAGAATTATTAAGTTCCCAGAAAAGGAAAAGGGAAAAAAACTTATAGCTTAAATTTCACTCAGATTTTACTTCCTTCAGCTGCTATCACAATTTATTTTCTATTTTGCTTAGTGTACAGGGAATATTCTAACATTTTTTTTTCTTATACCAAATACTCTAATTTACTTAAATTTAGGATCATGAGACTGATAAAATACAGATTAATAATTTAAAATTATTTTAGCTCGTCTCCCCCATTTAATTTTTAGCTGTGTGTGTCTGCATATGTACACACACTACTACATATATACTCACTATTCTAAATTTCCTCCAGCTAGTAGTTTGCTTCAATCTTTTCACATCAGGGGCCCTTAAATGTGAGTCAGTCTGATGTCTCCCTGTGCTGAGGTTGAGGTGTTTTGTTAAGAAATCCTCAGAAGAGATTGTGTGTATTTCTCAGTGCATCACACCAGGAGATGGATGACGCTGGTATGTCTTATTCCTGGTTGATGTTAACTCTGATCACCTGGTTAACATGGTGTTACCAGTTTTCTTTACTGCAAAGTTACTGTTTTTCGCTTTGTAATTAACTAATTTATCTTGTGGGGAGACACCTTGAGACTATGTAATATCCTGTTTTTCACCATATTTTCACCCATTAATTTTGGCATCCATTGATGATTCTTCCTCTTTAACTATTATTATTGTGGTGTTTGCCCACTGGTGATTTTCTAGTTCCATCATTCCTTCAATATTTTTTAATTAGAATTCTACCGTAAGGAAGGGCTCTCTCCGTCATTTACTTCTTGATTTATTCAACTACTTAGTTATATCACTATGGGTTCGTGGATATTTCTTTTTTCCCTAGGGGTTTAATCCATCACTGCTATTATTGTGTTGCTCGTGTTGTCCCACGTGTGGTCCTTGGGGCTGCTTGATGTACACATTCATTAAACTTCCTTCTGATTAGTTAAAAAAAAAAAAACAAAAACAAAACTGCTACTGTAGTTGAAAAAGATCAAATAATTTCTTTGAACAAGGAATCACAATGGCTAAGGCTAGCCTCACCACTTCCATTATAATCCAAAACACTTTTTATGGAAAGAAAATATGTATATCAAAATATCCCAAATGTTCTGCACGATCACAACTCTTGTTCATCCAAGACCTTATGGTATTTGGTTTATATTTTGTACAGATTATAAAATTTTCACTTCATTGTCACTATTTAATTTCATCCCCCTTTGCAACGCATTCCCAATTCTGGTATTATTGGTATTTTAAGGTACACATGCCCAAACTATTCAGTGATAACAACAGACATTTTAGCCAAAAGGTAATGAGCCTTAATTATGTTGAATGAAGAAGCCAACAAAAAGTAACATACTCTATGATTCCATTTATATAACATTCTTAAAATGGCAAAGGGAGATCTGGTGATACAGTGATTAAACACTCAACTACTAACTGAAAGTTCAATGGTTCAAACCCACCAGCCGCTCCACAGGAGAAAGATACGGCAGTCTGCTTCCGTAGCCTTGGTAAACCTATGGGGCACTTCTACTCTGTCCCATAGGGTCGCTATGAGTTGCAATCAACTCAATACTCAATGGCAACTGGTTTTTTGTTTGTCTTCTTGAAATGGCAAAATTACAGAAATGGAGAACAGATTACTGGTTTCCAGAGGTGGAAGAAGGGTAGTAATTGTGGCTATAAAATGGCAACGGGAGGGATCCTCAGGGAGACGGAACTGTCCTGTATCTCAATTTTATCAGTCACTATCCTGGCTGTGGATATACTGCACCACAGTTTTGCAGAATGTCACCAATGAGAGAAAACGTGTAAAAGATACACAATTTCTCTGCATGATTTCCTACAACTGCATGTGAATCTACAATTTTCTCAAACTAGAGAGTTTGATTTAAATTGTAAAGAGGCAATGGGGTCATAACTTTAGAGTGAATACTCAAAAGAATATCAGATAATCACCACATTGCCCCAACCCCTTATATCCACTGACTTAGTTTCCAGGAAAGTTACTATCAGGCCTCCCTGGAGTGACCGGCTAATGGCTAATTCCTGTTTAGGATCTCTTTTATTTTCTCATGTTAGAGGGGAGCAAATACCACGGGCTAGAGAAGAACAGAAAAATACCAAGGGCCAGTTATTAAGGTGAGTGTAGTCACGCACTGCATAACATCCATTCAGGCAACGTCCGACAGCATATATGTCCATCGTCCCATAAGGTTATACTGGAAGTCCCCGGATTACAAACAAGTTCCATTCCTAAGTCTGTCTTTAAATTGAATTTATATGTTAAGTCAGAACAGTTAGGTACAGTTCGTATCAAACATCAGTCAAATGTCTGTCTTACTATATAGTATATAGTGTACCTTTCCATGCATAAAAAACATTAAAGATATACTTCCAGATACCACAAGACATTTTTAACGTAATAATACAGTAATACGAATACTAATAAGAATGTTTTGATAAACATTGCATAGTAGCGCCTGTTGTTATTATGGACCACTGTATATACCTTGAATTTTTAACATAAAAGACTTTATAAGGATTGGTTCATAAATACAGGTGGTACATAAGTCAGACATTCATAACCCAGGACGGCCTGCGTCAGTCGGACACTCATAACCCAGAGACCATCTGTGTCAGTCGGACATTTGTAACCCAAGGACCGTCTGTGTCAGTGGGACATTTGTAACCCAGGGACCACCTGTGTAAGTCAGGCATTCGTGACCCGCCGACTGCCTGTATAACCTTACGGGACCACAGATGTATGTGCAGTCAGATGTTGCCCAGATGACCATTATGCAGCACACGACTATAGAAAGAAGAAAGAAGGTTTTGGTTCCCATTACAAAACAAATCTCCCCTCAAGTCACTGACACTAAATCCTCTAAAACGTTTTATACATAGTGGATCTCAAAGCACAGAGATGGTAAAGCCCAGAGAATTTAAATGCAAAAACTTAAACTTTCCATCAATAAAAGCTAACCCCACTACCACCACGGAAGGTATACACTTTTACAGACTGAAAGCTACAAGGAAACATCTGAAGATAAGAAGAAGACACGTACACATCTCAGTAAGTGGTGATTAATTAAGCATGTGAGATCAGAGGGCTTTTTCCTAAAAAGATAAAAATCCTAACAGTCAAAACTATGTGACTATCAGCTGATTTTTCTCCCCACAAAGACTGACATTATCACCACTCATACATATAGAACAGGCATACCTCAGATACATCGTGGGTTTGGTTCCAAACCACAACAAGGTGAATATCACAATGAAGCAAGTCTCATGAATTCTCTGGCTTCCCAGTGCATGTGAAAGTTATGTTGACACTATACTGTAGTCTATTAAATGTGGAATAGCATTATTCTAAAAAAAACAACCGATATACTTTAATTAAAAAACACTTTATTGCTGAAAAATGCTAACCATCATTTGGCCTTCAGCAAGTCAGAATCTTTTTGCTGGTGGAGGGTCTTGATGGGCTGCTGAAAGATCAGGGTGGTGGTTGCTGAAGGTTGGGGTAGCTGTGGCAATTTCTTAAAATCAGACAGTAGTGAAGTCTGCTGCATCGACTGACTCTTCTTTTCACGAAAGAGTTCTCTGTAGCATGCGATGCTGTTTGATAGCATTTTACCCACAGTAGAACTTCTTCCAAAATCGAAGTCAATCCTCTCAAACCCTGCTGCTGCTTTACCAACTAGATTTATGTAATATCCTAAATCCTTTGTTGGCGTTTCAACACTGTTCACAGCACCTTCACCAGAAGTAGATTCCATCTCAAGAACCTACTTCCTTTGCTCACCCATAAGAAGCAATTCCTCATTGTGTTGAAGTTTCATCGTGAGATGGCAGCAGTTCAATCGCATCTTCAGACTCCACTTCTAATTTCACCCCATCTGCAGTTACTTCAGCCACTGAAGTCTTGAACCCCTCAGAGACATCCATGAGGGTTGGAATCAACTTCTGACCTCTTCCCATGAATCACAAATATTCTTAATGGCACCCAGAATGGTGAATCCTTTCCAGAAGGTTTCAATTTACTTTGCCCAGATCCATCAGAGGAATCACTATCTATGGCAACTATAGCCTTCTGAAATGTATTTCTTAAATAATAAGACTTGAAAGTCGAAATACTCCTTAATCCACGGGCTACAGAATGGATGCTGTTAGCAGGCACAAAAACAACATTAATCTCCTTGTACATCTCCATCAGGGCTCTTGGGTGACCAAATGCATTGTCAATGAGCAGTAAAATTTTGAAAGGAAACCTTCTTCCTGAGTAGTAGGTCTCAACAGTGGGCTTAAAATATTCAGTAAACCACGCTGTAAACAAATGTGCTGTCATCCAGGCTTTGTTGTTCCATATGTAGAGCACACACAGTAGGTTTAGCATAATTCTTAAGGGCCCTAGAATTTTTAGAATGACAGATCAGCGCTGGCTTCTATTAAAAGTCACCAGCTTCAATAGCTCATAACAAGAGAGACAGCCTGTCCTTTGAAGCCAGACAGTGACTTCTCCTTCTCTACCTATGAAAGTCTTAGATGGTATCTTCTTCCAATATAATGCTATTTCATCCACATTGACAATCTGTTGTTTAGTGCAGCCACCTTCATCAATTATCTTAGCCAGATCTTCTGGATAACCTGCTGCAGCTTCTCCATCAGCACTTGCTGCTTCACCATGCCCTTTTATGTTACGGAGATGGCTTCTTTCCTGAAACCTCACGAATCAACCTCTGCTAGCTTCAAGCTCTTCTTCAGCTTCCTCACCTATTTCAGCCTTCATAAAACTGAAGAGAGTTAGGGCCTTGCTCTGGATTAGGCTTTGGCTTAATGGAATGTTGTGGCTGGTTTGATCCAGACCACTAAAACCTTCTCCCTATTAGCAACAAGGCTATTTTACTTTCTTATCATCTGTATGCTCACTGGAGGAGCACATTCAATTTCCTTCAATAACCTTTCCTTCACATTCACAACTTGGCTAACCGTTTGGCGTAAGAGGCCTAGTTTTCGGCCTATCTCGGCTTTCAACATGCCTTCCTCACTAAGCTTAATCACTTCAAGCTTTTGATTTAAAGTGAGAGACAATCGACTCTTCTTTTCAATGGAGTACTCAGAGGCCATTGTAGGTTTATTAACTGGCCTAATTTCAATACTGTCATGTCTCAGGGAATGGCAGGGCCTGAGAAGAGAGAAAGAGGCAGGGGAACGCCTGGTCGGTGGAGCAGTCAAAACACAACGTTTATTGATTAAATTCACCATCTCATATGGGTGCATTTCGTGGTGCCCCAAAACAATTACAACACTAACATCAAAGGTCACTGATCACAAATTACCATAATACACTAATAATAATGAAAAAGTCTGAAATGTTGCAAGAACTACCACAAAATGTAAGACAAAGACATGAAGTGAGCGCATGCTGTTGGAAAAATGGCACCGATAGACTTGCTCGACGCAGGGTTGACACAAACCTTCAATTTGTAAAAAACACAGTATCTGCGAAGGACAATAAAACATGTATGCCCTTCCACGTGACGTCACACTGGTTCATCACACTGATGACATTATGCTGACTAGACCTAGTGAGAAAGAAGTATCATGACTCTAGACTTAGTGATAGGACCTTTGCATGCTAGAGGGTAGAAAAGCAATCCGACAAGAACTCAGGTGCCTTCCATCTCAGTGAAATTTAAGGGGTACAGTGCTATGGGGCATTTTGAAATATTCCTTCCAAGGTGAAGGATAAGTTGTGACATCTGGCCCTCCCCACACACAACTAAAAAAACAGGCACGACGCCTGGTGGGCTTCTGGATCTTGGAGGCAACATATTCCTCATCTGGGTGAGCTACACCAGCCTATTTATCAAGTGACTCAAAATGCTGTTAGTTTTGAGTGGGGCCCAGAACAAGAGAAGGCTCTGCAACAGGTTCAGGCTGTTGTGCAAGCTGCTCTGCCACTTGGGCCATATGATACTGCTGATCCAATGGTGCTTGAAGTGTCAGTGGCAGAGAGAGATGCTGTTTGGAATCTTTGGCAGGCCCCTATTGATGAATCGCTGTGCAGACCTTAGGATTTGGGAGCAAAGCTCTGCCATCCTCTGCAGATAACTATCCTCCTTTTGAGAAACAGCTTTTGGCTTGTTACCGGGCCTTAGTAGAGACTGCTTAATCATGGGACATCAAGTCACCATGTGGCCTAAGCTACCCATCATGACCTGGGTGTTGTCTGATCCACAGTCATAAAAGTCAGACGTACAGAGCAGCACTCCATTATTAAATGTTAGTGGTGTATACGAGATAGGGTTTGAGCAGGACCTGAAAGTACAAGTAAGCTACATGAGGAAGTGGCCCAAATGCCCAGGGTCCCCACTCCTGTCACATTACCTTCCTTCTCCCAGTCTGCACCAATGGCCTCATGAGGAGTTCCTTACGATCAGCTGACTGAGAAAGAGAAAACTCATGCCCAGTTTACAGATGGTTCTGTGTGATATGCAGGCACCACTCAAAAGTGGACAGTGACAGCACTACAGCCCCTTTTTGAAACCTCCCTGAAGGACAGCGGTGAAGGGAAATTCTCCCAGTGGTCAGAACTTCATTTTGCTTGGGAGGAGAGATGGCCAGACGTGTGACTATATACTGATTAATCGGCTGTGACCAATGATGTGGCTGGATGGTCAGGGACTTGGAAGGAACATGACTGGAAAATTGCTACCAGTCATGAACTTACAGGATGCCTTATCCAACATCATGGTAACCCACACAGCACTGCTTCAGATCAAAGGACTCACTCTACAGCAAATGAAGTATAGCAATGGACCCATGCTCATGGAATTCATTGGTCTTACCATGTTCCCTGTCATCCTGAAGCAGCTGGCTTAATAGAACAATGGAATGGCCTTCTAAAGACACAATCACAGCGCTCGCTAGGTGGCAATACCTTGCAGGGTTGAGGCAATCTTCTCCAGGAGGTTGTACAGGCTCTAAACCAGTGTCCAATATATGGTGCTGTTTCTCCCATAGCCAGAATTCATGGGTCCAGGAATCAAGGAGTGGAGATGGGAATGGCACCACTCACTATTACCCCTAGTGACCCACTCATGAAATTTTTGCTTCCAATATATTTCCATGACCCTATGCTCTGAGGGTCTACAGGTTTTAGTTCCAAAGGGAGGAATGCTCCCACCTGGAGACACATCACTGATTCCATTGAACTGGAACTTAAGAATGCCACCTGGCCACTTTGGGCTCCTCATGCCTCTGGACCAACAGGCAAAAAAGGGAGTTACTGTATGGGCTGCTGTGACTGATACTGATTACCAAGAGGAAATCAAACTGGTGTTACATAATGGGGGTAGAGAATCGTATAACTGTAATATAGGAGATCCCTTAGGATGTCAGTTAGTACTACCATGCCCTGTGATTAAAATCAATGAAAACTACAACAACCCAATTCCAACATTACTACTAATGGCCCAGACCCTTCAGGAATGAAGTTTTGGGTCACCCCACCAGACAAAGAACCATGACCAGCTGAGGTGCTTGCTGAAGGCAAAGAGTATACGGAATGGTGGTGGAAGAAGGTAGTTCTAAATACCAGCTACGACCACATGACCAGTTGCAGAAATGAAGACTGTAATTGTTTTTAGTATATCCTCTCCTCACTAATCAACATGGTTAGGTTCCAAAGACCAGGTCGTTACTTGAAATGGGTGTTATGTGAAAATGGAGGATGACCACATCAGATCACAAAAAATAGAGGATGACTACATCATTACATAACTGCCAAATTACATCATTACATAACTGCCAAACTACTGAGAATCACAGCACAGCCAAGCTGACAAACAACCTTAACTACCAAAGCCAGCATTCCTTTCACCTCGCACCTCGGCATTCACTGCCGTCAGACATATGTCATAATGTGCAAAACAGTCAGGCAGTAGATTTTTCACTATTGTCGTAAACGCGAAACGTCAGATGATACAGTCGACAAATAAGGAGAAGGTGTATTTCTTGTTTTAAGTACATGAGTACATACAGATACATATATGTGTATACACACATATACATATACACACGTACATATATACGTATATATATCTTATATACAGCAAATATCTTTGTTTTCTTCCCTCCCTCATTCCATTGCTTATTATAAAACATAAGATGTAAACAGGTATAGTGCATATTTGGTCGTACACATTAGTAGTATCATGTTAGGCGTGAGTAGCACTTTATAACTGTCTTTATTTAGAGATTATGTATGGTTCAAGGAGATGTGTACAGGTGCCAAATTGACAAGGGGTGTACCGTGATGGTTAAGGTTATGTGTCAACTTGGCTACGCCACGACTCTCAGTGGTTTGGCAAATATGATGAACTCCTCCTCCATTCTGTGATCTAATGTGAGCAGCCAATCAGTTGAAAGAGCAGTTTCCTTGGGGGTGTGGCCTGGATCTAACATATACAGATGTTCTGGCAAATCTCGCCCTCTCTCTCTGGATCCTGCAACCAACTTGTCATACTCTGACTTCTAGCTCTTGGGACATGAACGAGCAGCCTGCCATCTGACCTGCAGCTTTTGGGATTTGCCAGCTCCGGCAGCCCTATGAACCACCAGCCTGCCATCTGACCTGTCAACTTTGGGTTTGTCAGCCCCTGCAACCACTGAGTCAGGAGAAGCCTCTAGCCTGACGTTTGACCCACAGATTTGGGACTTGCCAGCCTCCACAACTGTGTGAGCCATTTTCCTGAAATAAATCTAGCGCACATGGCTCGCTCTCTCACTCTCACTCTCTCTCTCTCTCTCTCTCTCTCTCTATATATATATATATATATATGGAACCCTAGTTGCCTGGATGCACATGGTTAAAGACCCCGCTGCTAACCAAAAGGTCGACACTTCAAATCCAACAGCCACTCCTCAGAAACCCTATGGGACAGTTCTACTCTGTCCTATGGGGTCACTATGAGTCAGAATTAACTCAATGGCAATAGGTTTGGTTTAGTTTTAGTTATATATATATATATATCTACATGCATACATACATACGTGTATGTGTATATATACAATACATATATATATATACACGTACACTTCACTGGTTTTGCTCCTCTAGAGAATAAAGCCTAAGACAGGAGGTTATAACTCCTTTTTTTTTCTTTTCTTTTTATGATCTTTCTTGAGAAAAAAATAAAAGCAAAGTTAGCAACTAGGTGGTCCTTTTCTCTTTTATTTTTTCTTTAACTGTTCCATGAAAGCCCGGGGCCCGGGAGCCTCTGTGCTAAGCCATTATCTACATACAGTACTGCAGTTGGAGAGATTTCATTTTGAATCAGAGCCAAGATATGCAAAGCTAATTATGGAACTGTTAATTACTAAATGTTTAAAAGGTTATTTGAAGGCGACTAAGCTCCAATATCACACAAGAATGCTAATAATTTTTTACCATAAATTTAAGTCCTTACTTGCCCAAAGTTATAAATATTCTTTAACCTAAAATTCAACTATCACTATTACGAAAGTTAAATGCTTGTGACCAATCTTATTTCTTTATGAGATGTACTCTTCAGAACACACACAGAGTTTAGCTGTGTTTTATGAACATAAACTACTTAACAAATATTTATTACTTAAAAAGTCCAAAGATGAGATACAATATAATCAGGATTCACATCTGTATCTGTTTTACTCAGCTTTTCGGGTCTTCGCTGCGGAGAGATGACATGGTGCTTCTGTCTATAGCGCCATGTTGGCTCTGCCTCCGGAGTTAATCAAAGGACAAGATGTCATCAAAGGACAAGATGTCAAAGGAAAATGCTTTGACATAAACATAAACAATGATAAAAAGAAAACTCAAATAGAAATTCAACTGTAAAACATACAATTATTCTGCTAGATTTAAAAGTTAACTATTTTTCCAGAAATTCTCTTTAGAGAAGATTGTCGTAATTTAAAGTTTTCCAGGCTAAAGGTATTTTTTCAGCCCTCTCATGATGACATAAGACATTTTACTGAATGACTTCGCAAAGAATTAAATCCTGTACTCTGTTATGAACTCTACTGCGACAAAATCACGAGTGAGCAACTAAATCAAAACATTCAATAGCCAAAAATTTTTTTAAATAGTGAAAGGCAAAGTAAGACTATCAACCAGGAAGGAACGGCTGGGAGGTGGTTTTCCACATACTATTTTAAAGAAGTAACTTTTAAACTAGTTAAAAATCACATTAAATTAGGGTTTTAGAGTAGAGGGAAACAATTCTACAATCAATGTTTCACCTGAAAAACTACGATAATTATGGATTTAAACACTCTGCAGAAGCAAATTTCAAATGGTCTGAACTCAACAAGTTAATAAAATGGTTTAGAAAAATCATTTTAGTGTATAAAGCCTTGGGGGATAAAGCTGTTTGTAATTTATTTACCTCTTTTACTTCACTAAATTGCTTTGGTGAGCAAGCTTCCCATTTAAGCGATTAAAGACAGAAACCCAAACGGTTAAATAAAGCAGTTACTTAAGAGTTCTGTTTTCCAACAGATGCCCACTGAAAAATATCAACACACACATCAGTTTCATTATTTTCAAAGGGGTCTGTTATTTAGAATTCAGTGTCCAACTGACTAGAACTTAGCCAGACACAATATGGGACATACACTGGATTCAAGAAGTCTTTTTTTCCCCTCCTCTCAGAATATCAGGTGAAACAGTAGCAACTCCGTGAACATAAATATGCATGATTTGGTTAAAAATTCAGGTGACAATTTTACTTCTCTTTACTATTCCCCCTCTCTAATGACATGCCTAAATACAAAGTGTTTAGGGATCCCATTTCCAGGTAGACATGAAAGCTCCCTAATTATCAGTCTCCATGTTTACACTAAGGCTCTCCTCCCTCACCCCCTCCCACCCCCAGGTTCTCTCCTAGCCAGCTTCTTAGGTTACACTGCTGACATCACACTTCCTTCTATGCAATTGATTGACCTAAATACAAAACCGTCTTCACAGAGTTTCAGAGAACAACCGTGCTGACAGCATTTTAAAAAAACAAAAGAAAAAACTAAATTTAACAAAAAACTGTTTTCCTCTATTCATGTTTTAAAGCACCTCCCTTTCTGCTGTAATCAGAGTCAAACTCCTTCACCGAATCTATCCTTGGAGACAGAAGGCAACACAACAGCAGACTTTTGCTAATTAATGTCCTTCTGTTCAAATCAAACTAATTCAGTAAGTTTGCTTTTCTTATATTACAAAATTTCTAACTTTCATTAAGAAAAATATAGACCAGGAAAACTTCCAGCCCCCACATTAACAAAGCACTCTTAACATAAAAAGCATCTTGTACCAAAACATTTCCTTACTTTTTAGTAAATTTCAACTGTTTAAAATATCAACTATTTTTGACAAGCCAGGTTAAGATGGAAAACATTCACGTTTCCAACTACCTTCTCTTTAAAACTGTAAACAATCACAGGGGTTGCATTAGTAATAACAAAATGAGCATCTACGTTCATAGGACTAAGAAGTCAGAATGCTCAAAAGGTGTGGTCGGGTTCTCTAATATTTACTTGCTCTGTGAAGGTCTGGTGAGGGAAATGTGATAGCTTCAGACTGTCAATGAAGCCTTCAGGCTCTGTGTTAGCAGTAACCGGTCCACTTACTTCTGACTCATGCTAAGTTCTGTGCTGGGTCAGTTTTTACTCTAGTCTCCACAACTGGCATGGGAACAGGAAACTTTAAATAACAGTTCATTTACTGGCACAATCCTCATGCTGTCACAGTGGAGGTTTTGTCTCTTCCAGACTTGTCTGGTGACCAACCCTCCCACCTGATAGTAGGTTTTGGTCACTGCTCTTCTCCTCACTAATCAACGAAAGGTACCACTTTCTTTCTCTCTAACGTCCACGGAAGGCACTTTCTTTCTCTCTAACGTCCACGGAAGGCCTCCGGCTTCACTTTCTGGCCTGCCTTGCTAGGTTCTACTATTCTCAGCATGTGTGATTTCACCTGGCATTTCAAACAGCATTCCTGAAAGGAAGTGAAATACCTCACTGAAATCCGCGTTTCCATCACAGGCCAACCGCGAACACGCGTTTTTAGACGCAGTAGGCAAGTTTAAAACAAACATACACGAGGAAGTCGTACGAGAGAGGTGGCGCACAGCCCAGGGACAAGCTCAAAGCTGGACATTCTCGCTTCAGATAAACTAGTCCTTTACACCAACAACCTTCTGGAGACAAGTGTAAAATGAACTTTCTTGTAAAATTACAGTCCATCTTCCACAAGTTTTGTAAATATGTGCAGTCTATCCATGACCCCTCAGGTGTAACTGCTCCGTTGGGGAAAATGAAAAATCAAAAACAGTACCAGGTGCCATTCTTGGGGCTGGTCCAAATGCAGCCAGCGTTAGGCTCTGTTTTATTCTGTTCTCACATTAAATAATACTCAACGTCCAAGAACGAGTACGTTTAGATATGAACAGATGGCATCCAACATCTAACAAGCCAAGTAACTCTTTCCAAAGCATTAGCTCCTAAACGTCTGATGGTCCCAAGGATCAGGAGAGCTTATTTGTCTTAAGACGGCTGGCAGCGGGATCCCCTGGAGTCACCACCCCAATGCTTAGGAATATGCGTCATTATCCAGTCAGCAACTAAAAGCAAAGAAAATCAAACCACCACATTTTTATAAAATTTCCCCCTCTCAAGTGCAACTTGAGACAACCAAATCCAACCACATCGGCCATTCCTCCATTTAAAGTGAAAGAAAAATAAGCCTGAAGGTAAACGAATGTATAAAGGTTAACAAACTTATCTAATTTTGACAAGGTCGTGCAACACCAAAAGGATCCGCAGGGTGCCCTTCCCGGGGGTGTATGTGAAGCCCGCTCTGCAGCTTAGTCTGCAATTTAAGCTAAAGACACGAGCCTAGCCAGTCAACTCTTGCCTTCAATGAAAAACAGCATTCCTTTTTCAAAATACTAAGTACATAAACATCCCAATGGTTTACTTTAGGGGGCCAACGGGGATTCGTCTTTCGCAGAATCATACAAGCTTCCTTCTATACCTTTTGAAAAACCACTGAACTCTAAAGTGGGGACCGGTGCCTGCAGCCGGGGTGGCAGGAGTCGCCCGCAGAGGGGTGGAGAGACGCCCTGAGGTGCAGAGGTTCCCCGAGTGCGGCTGGGGAGACGGGAAGTTAATGAAGAGAATTCCCTCCTCCGCGAGGCAAACGGAGGGAGGTCAGTAATGCAGAGAGGAGCGAAAAGCAGGGGAATATCCATGAGAGGGAAAAAATAAACCAAGCCGGGGACAGAGCGCTGGGAGGTCGTTAGAAGTCCAGGGTCCCGGTGGGAGCGGCGGGTGCGAGGGGCGAACTGTGTCAGGAAGGGGGAACGGCGAAGGCAGCAGCCCGTGAGCACAATCTACCCAGTACGGGCGGCCGAGGCCGGGTCTCACCTGGGGGCTCCTCTCGGCGGGGTTCTTCATCACGGCTTGGCGGAAGCTGTTATCCACGTAGGACGCCATCTCCCCCCGCGGGCCCGGCCGGGGACGCTCCGCACCCTCGCTGGCCTCCTCCCGGCCCAGCGCAGCCGCAGCCTCCGCCCTGCGCGCTCCGCCCGCCCGCCCCAGGCTAATCAGCCCAACCGCGGCGGCAGCGCGCGGGGCGCGGGGCGGGCGCGCGGGGTCCGGGCGGGAGAACGAGGCCGCGCGCCGGCCCGGGCGGCTGGGGGGTCCCTGCGACCCGATCCTGCGGCGCGCGCGGCGGTCGGGAGGTCCCCTGCCTCCTCTTCTTCCTCGCCGCGGCTCCCAGGAGGCTTCCTAGCGCGCCGGCTCCCTTCCGGCCCCGGCTCGACACGCCTCCGCCCGCTGCGCTCGGGGACAGCGGCGATTCCTCCCGGCCCCGGCGGGCCGAGTTATTTTTAGGGAGCTAGGAGCGCAGCGGGGAGAGGGAGGGCTGCAGGCGGGCGGGGCCTCCTCTCGCTCCCGCGCGGAGGTCGCCCCCTCCTCTCCGAGGCTCGCGCCGCCGCCCGGGGGTCTCGGGAAACGCTCGGCGCTGGCGCGGCGCGGTGGCCGGCCGGGAGAAAGGAGCGGGTGGGTCTGGCTCAGGTCCGGGCGCTGTGAAGCCGGCTGGGCTCGGCCGCCGCCGCCGCCGCCGCCGCCGCCGCTCCCGGTCTCCGTCTACTGGGCTCGGCCGTCCCTCCTGACTGCTGCTGCATCCCCTCGGGTCGCCCGGCCGCCGCCGCTGCTCCGGCAGCCGCCGAGGGCTCCGCCGCCGCCGCCTCCCCCCATCAGCGCGCCCGGAGCGGGGCTGTCCCGGGGCCGGTGCCGGCGCCGCCGCGGCCAGAGCAGCCGGCCGGGATGCGCCTCCGGCCCAGTGGCTCCCGGCAACTTTGTTTCTCGTCGGCGCGGGGCGGGCAGGCGAGAGAAGGGGCCGCAGGCAGCCCAGGTCCGGACTCCCGGCGGCAGGCGTCCGGCGACGGAGAAGGAGAGCCGCGCTCAGCGCCCTCGGCGAGTGTTTGGGAAGCCGCGACTCCCCTCCCCTTCCTCCGCCTCTTCCTCCTGCGCCTCCTCCGCCGCCCGAGCCGCTCCTCAGGGAGGAAGCGGCCTCCGGGGCTTGTTGCTTTGTGCTGCAACCATGGTGAGGAGTGAGTGACAGGCCGCGGACGAATCGGCGGCCGCCGCGTCACCGAGGGCGTGGCGTCGCGGCCTGCCGGCCTCGCCCCCCAGTTCCCCGCGCCGCCGGCTGGCCGCGCCCTCGCCTCCTGCGCGGCACCTTGGGGCGCGACCAGGTGAGCCCCTTGCAGGGGTCGCAAAAGTCGGAGCCGCCGCGGCTGAGCTGGCCAGGCCCGGTGAGACCTGGCCCCGAGGAAGCCTCTCGAGTCCTAGTGCCCTGGCGAGAAGCTTAGGATTCTCCTCTCTCAACCCCCCTTCCCTACCCTTTCTGCCCCCCACCTTGTCTCTCGTCGTCCCCCACACTCCCCGCACCCCACTCCCGCTCCTGGGAGACCCAGCAGCGTGGGTCGCCACGCCGCAGCCCAGGGGACTGAAAGTTGGCCCAGAGCAGAAGTCCGGCTCGCACGCTTGGGCCGTATTGGGCCTTCATTTTGAACCCAGGGGTGGGCTAGGAGTAGCTTTATTGTGCTTATCTGTAGCTTGAAGGGAAAGCACCCCTCTCCTGCCTTCTGTGGTCACTTCGCACCTTCAAAACACCTCAATGACCACGAACATAAGGGGATGGAAAGGTGCCTGTTTCAATATCAGAGTCAAGGCCACCCCAGACTTGCAGACACGCACAGATGTCGAGGCGATCAGTGGTTCTGGAGAGACCAGGACGGCAAGTTTTGTGACATGATTAGAAACAGTTACTGGCAGATCTGGATTTGCCGAGGACAGACCTCAGAACAGAACATCGGTCTTTAAGATATGAGGGCTCCTGCTGCTTGATTTTCTCCTCCCTCTCCCTCCATCCCCTGCCCTGAGCCAAGTCCTGGCGTGTAAGGTCAGCACAAATGCAGACGCATCACTAGACTACCACCAGGTGCTCTCTGCTCTTCTGATACCAGGCTTTTACTTTTGTTTGCATCCCCACCCTCTAAACAAGTTCTTTTTTTTTTAATCTCTCTATGTGCACTATACTTACAGGAGAATTTTACTTTTATTTGTGAGGCAATATTAAACCTTTTTCAGATTTTCAAGCATGCTTTTTTAATATCTAAGCTTATTTTAAACACTTGGAGTAGGTTGTCGGTGAACATTGTAGGGTCCTTAAGTCACTATGTGACACTAGGTGTGTGGCTTCCTAGAGAAGGGACTGTCCCGTTCCAACCTCATGAAACTGAATCTGAGTCACAAATTATAAGCGTTTTTATATTACTCTTGCTGAAACTACTTCCCCATTTCCTCTTTCACCTCTTGATTGAGCCCCGCCATTAAATTCCCTGCTACATAGACCACCCGCTTGAAAGCAAAGGGGCATGGATAAGTGCCATTACTGCTCTGTAAAGAGAGAAAGAGGGAGAGAGAGAAGGATTCAAACCTAATGAAGTAGAAAAACATGTACCTGACATCTCCACCTGGTGTCTAATAGACATCTCACAATTAATGTGTGCAAACCAGGGACCACCCACATCTCTATCCCAGTTAATGCCACCTACACCCTTCCCATTGCCCAGATGAAAAACCTTGGAGTCCTTGACTCCTTCATTTCTCTTACACCCCACAAGGATCAATAAAACCTGTCAGTTCAACCTTCAAAGTACTGTATCTGGAATCTAACCTCTATCCACCATCTCTACCGCCATGACGCTAGTCTAAGCCAGCATCAGCTTTTGTCTGGACTTTGCAATAACTTGGTCTCCCTCTTTCTACCCTTGCCTCCCAGTAGTTTACTTTCAAAACAGCAGCCAGAGTGATCCTTTTTATTCCAGCTCAAGTCATACTTCTGCTCAGAACTGTCTGCTAGCTCCCATCTCATTTCAGGTAAAAACCAGAGTCCTTAGTAAAGGACCGATGGATCTGCTCCCCCCTCACTGGGCCACACTGGCCTCCACGCTATTTCTGGAACATAGGGGGCAAACTCTAGTCTCACGTCTTTCCATTTGTTCCTCCGTTTGGCTTGTCCCCACTACCACCACCACCACAGAAAAAACTAGAAGGGTGTTCCCTCAACTTCTTCATAGTTTTCTTTGTTCAAATGTTACCTTCTCTGTATCTCTACAAGTTCTGCTTCTCGTCTCTGCTTCATTTACCACCATCTAACACACTGCTGTATATTTTACTCCTTTATTTTATTGGTTGTTCATTTACCTTCACTACAATGTAAGCTTCTGAAGCCAGTGATTTTCTCTTTTGTTCACTGCTGATCCTCAACACCTAGTAAGTACTCAACAAATGTGTATTGATTGAACAAATGAAATTCATAACTATGTTACCGTTACCTTGCATGTGTATGAGATTTTTTACATTATCTCACTTGTATCCCCATTATCTCCCTGGTGGGAGAGGGGAGCCTGGAAGAGAAACTTAATGTTTCTGAGCCTGTTTCCTCCTCTGTAAAAAGAGGATAAAAATCACATACCCTAAAGACTTGTGAGGACTTAACATAATAGATGCAGAGTGCCTTGCACAGTTCTTAGGCCATAGTATGTACTCACCAAATGGTAGTTGTTTTACGATTATTCTCATCATCCGAACCCTTTGAGGTTAGTAGGACAGTCATTACCATCCTGTCTACAGATGAGGAAACTGAGACTAGAATAGGCTGCTGGACTTACCCTAGATCTAGGCCTGCCTTTAACTTTGGAAGCATCTAGGGCAAGCTAACAAATGGAGACTCATTTACTCTGTGATAAATTTGTAAAGCTACAACTTAACTGGAACATGGTGGTGCAGGAAGTGCTCACTTGCCTGCAGCTCATGCCCCATCTCAGCTCCATCCCTACACAAAAAGATTCACCCACCTGGGGACACTCCACCTGCATATCCAAACTATATCACAAAAGCAACCTGAATGGCCATTCCTCAGGCCAAGGTGCAGCCTTGGAAGATCAGGCCTGGAAGTGGCCCCAGAGTCCTGGGTCCTCAGAGAGCATGGGTGTCTTAGTCATTTAGTGCCACTATAACAGAAATACCACAAGAGGATGGCTTTAACAAAGAGAAGTTTATTCTCTCACAGTCCAGTAGACCACAAGTCCAAATTCAGGGCATCGGCTCCAAGGGAACACTTTCTCTGTTGGCTCTGGAGGAAGGTCCATGTCATCAATCTTCCCTTGGTCTGGGAGCTTCTCTGCACAGGAACCTCAGGTCCAAAGGATGCGCTCTGCTCCCAGCACTGCTTTCTTGGTGGTATGAGGTTCTCATGTGTCTCTGCTCACTTCTCTGTTTTATATCTCAGAAGAGATTGGCTTAAGACACCTCATCAGTGTAATTGCCACTAATCCGTCTTATTACATCATAGAGATTGAGTTTACAGCACATGAGGAAATCACATCAGATTACAAAATGGTACACCATCATACAATACTGGGAATCATGACCTAGCCAAGTTGACAGATATTTTGGGGGGGACACAATTCAATCCATGACAATGGGACTTCTTGCCCCACGGACAAGGATCAGCCTGGGGGGGCGGCTAGTGCAGGGTCCTCCAAACCATAGGCACTGAGCAGCAACCCTTCTCGCCCAGAACACACAGCCAGAAAGTTGTGAATTCTGGATGCAAACCTAGCTCTTTTTTTCTCCCAGGGCTCGCCTGTGATGCAGAATCATACCAATAACTTCAGGTAAGGTATAATAGTATGTCTTATCCACCAACAAAATGACTAACTCAAACTTCTAAGCTATCGTTTAACTTCAGTTAAAGCTAATTTCCCACCATTTATAATCTACTTATCTACATATGTCAATAATGCTTATTGCCACTTATCATTTAGGGCATCTGATACTTGGCATGCATTGCTGTTTTATTAATAGTTAACATTTGAGCACCAACAGTGTGCTAAGTACAGCATGGAAGACAGAATTAGACACAGTTCTGCGAATTAACCTAAGCCAAACTTTTCAACAAATCAAAGTCAAAGTAAGCCATCTATTATTCTGCCCCATAAAGGAACATACAAAATGAGAATTTCTTTGTTCTGTCTCTACTACCATCATGTTATCTAGAAAAATCATCAGGGGATAGGTAAAGAGACAGAGTACTGGTTCATAGGCCCAGAATACATTTCAAGTTCTGGCCTTAATACCCTTCTACTTGCAATTTAAAAAGCTTTGATCTTTTCAACTGTAAAATCTAGTACATCTCTAAATATATCAGGTACGTCAGATGTGTAGAGTTGTTCTTAAAAGTGAGGTAAAACAATTAAACACACATACACACAAATGCTTGCACGTCCAGCTACTACACAAGTTTTGGAATTGATGTATCCAAAGTCATTTTGTTCCAACAACACACTGAGTGCCTACTGTTGAAGGAGTCAGTAAATATTTATTGTGTGCTTACTGTTTGCCAGGCACCTATCTCCAAGCTTAGAATACCAATGGTGAGTAAGACAAACACCGTCCCTTCCCTCTCCTTGTGGGAGACTGCTTCATGTGCCAGGTACTGGCTTCATTTACTCAACTCACCTAGGAAGAGGGCGAGGGGGATGGACCCAATCCAAGCAGCTGCCCCGCTCTGCTAAAACAAGAACATCCTCTGGTTACCACTTCTCGGGTTGTTACCACCCTTTGGTGAAGGCAAGGTTTAAAGCTGAGGGAGGCTGCATTCCATTAAAGACATTCCTCACAAACGCCCCCCTCCCTAAAAAACATTGTTTTACGTTATCTTGCGGTTACTTTTGTTCCCGTAGTCAAGTCAGTAAAAATCTCAAGAGAGTAGAAGGCTGTAATCCAGACACTATCATTCTCCGAGAGCACACTCCTCTAGGAAATATTGTATTCACCTGCAAATAGCATTCCAGAAAGTCCCTGAGGGGGAATACAGTTACAGGCATCCAGGAAAAGATACAGCGTGTTCATAGGATAGAGCACATGAAAAAAGGTAGATGAAGTGAATCAAACGCACAGTTAGAATCAGACTCTCATGTTTGATTTTACAGGAATCGTAATAAATTCAGAGTCGAGGATGTTGCCACGTGAGTAAGAAGTATACCAATGCCGGGGTCATGTAGATGTTGGAGTATTTTTGAAGCTGATTCTAGAAAAAGAAAACCATTCTCCCCCGATTTATCATTACTAGTACCTTGGTTCTGCCCTAGACATAAAATTAAATAAACATATAAATCAAATAATATACCAGCTAACAAAGAAAACTGTTCTGTCCAATGACACTATGGTATCCTTCACTGACGTAACCACTTTCTTCCACTGATTTGTTTGCATTTTAGATATTGGGCCAGTGGGAGAGAACAACCTTCTTTATTTTCCTTATTGTGAGAAAGCTGATGCTGGCATTTCCGAAAGGAAATACATTGTTCAACTTTGGATCCGCCGTCAATTCTTTCTATTGTTGCCTAGTGTTTGCAGTTATTTTTATGAATTGCCCTATGGAACTGTGGTCTGAAACCAGTCTGCCAAATTTAAGGGGAGGGGTTTAAGTAAGATACACAGATTAAATTCTCTCAAAAGCCTGAGAATAGGTAAAATTGAGGGCTTGCTTTTGAAACCTAACAATGTAAATACCACTACGAACCACCAAACCCATTGCCATCCAGTCGATTCCCTCTCATAGCCACCCTACAGGACAGAGGAGAACTGCCCCTACAGGGTTTCCAAGGAGGGGCTGCTGGATTCGAACTGCCAACTTTTTGGTTAGCAGCCGAGCTCTTAACCACTGCGCCACGAGGGCTCTTTACAATCACTGACAGTCTTTAATACACACATTTTTAAAGTCCACACTGGGTATCTTGAAAGCTCAAGTTAGTAATTCAAAGGGGAAAAAAACTTCAGTTTCAAACATGCAAAGTTAAGCCAGTGAGATTTAATTGTGCTATAATAGAACATTGTATGAGATTGTATCTAGACTTCTCCACTTACGTTAAGGTGATTATAAACAACTAAAATTGCATCCACAAGCAAAGTGGTACGCAGTGCAGCATTTGAAACTGCATTCCAGGAAGAGGAGCAGCCTCAGTGATTGCCAGCTCTGGTCTCCAGGTGGTATTCAAGGGTAAATGCAAGTGTGCTATAATACAGCTGTCTACTATCGGAGTGTCAAAATCAGGCAAGGTCATCTGAGCAAAAAAAGCAGTATTCTTGGCCAGCTGTGATTTTTTAAATGCCAATACTAATAATCATTCTGAAGTCATGATTATTTAATATTTGTTAAACCCAAGACAAGTGCTAGGCACCCTATGTACATAAACAAAGACAAGTGCTATGCGTTGAGCTTACAAATGTAAGTTAGGCAAAGGAAGTGAAGGGCAAACAAGGGCATGGGAGACACGTACTGAGGGCCTGTTTAGAAATTGAGGCTATGTTTTATATTGTTATTTTAGTTTTAACCATCGGAAGGTTCCTTATGTTATAACAAAAATATAAAGGAGAGGGAGAAGGAGAAAAGCTGCTTTGACGAGAGCTGAAGAAGGAAGCTACAGAGATGAAGTGGCAAAGGTACAAAGTTAGACCTGAAAGAAGAAAGCCCAAGAAAATGGCAAGAAGAGAGAAAGCAGGAAAATTGGATGGGATGATACAGGGACTGAGTGAAGATCACACGTGAGAAATGGCTCGGAAGAAAACAGAGGCAGCCAAGCTCTTGGGAGGCATGGTACAGTTGGCTCTGGCCATCTTCAGTGTTTTTCTTATACAAACATTTTACTTATCACATCAAATAAATATTGCCAAGTGATAAGTGCTGTCAGACATTTAAAACAGAGTTCAGTTCCACCTTGTGCTTACCTCACCTACAAGGAATGAGCCTGTGTCGTCATAGCTCGGCTGTAAGAATCCAGAGATGACTGAATCAAGGTAAAGACAATATACCCATTGCCTTTGATTCAATTCTGACTCCTAGCAACCCTCTAGAACAGAGTAGAACTGCCCTATAAGGTTTCCAAGGAGAAGCTGATGGATTTGAACTGCCAATCTTCTGGTTAGCAGCTGAGTTCTTAACCAATGTGCCATCAGGGATCCAAAAGACCAACATAAGCCATGGCCAGCTGCCTCACGGATGGGACTATTGACACAAAATAAATGATTTAGAAGTGATAAGATTAACAGAACTGTGTCAATGCCGCTATAGGGGAAAAAATGTAATCTGTATTTTCAATAGCGTCAATAAGTGCGGTTTTATAAGAGCAGTGTGATAGTGGAAAAACCTTGGAATCTGACATCAGACAGTCCTGAATCTGAAAGCCTATTCTGATACATATTAGTCTGAGGACCTTGAGGAAAGAGCTTAACCTCTCTGAGGCTTAGTGTCTACATTTGGAAAATGTGGGCAGTAATATCTTTCTTGCTAGATGAATATGACAATGATTCACAACAGGATTATTAAAGTAAATATTCTTTTTCATCTCTCCCTTCTTCCCAAAGCAATAGTGTTACTGTAGCTCCTCAAGTGTCTAGGAGTGATTTTAGTTTACAAATATATTAACCTGTCTAATTAACTTTATATACAGAAATTTGAATTCAGAGAACCAAAATAAGCTTCCATTGATTTATTGTAAATGGCCCAGAGGCTCAAATATAAAGAATTTCCCCTCTAGGTCAGCAGTTCTGTTCCTAGATCCAGATGATCAGAGTCTTCACTAATTCTGCTGCCACAGCTGGCCAGAGCAGGCCGTCTCCAGAAAGCTTCCAGCGTTTCGCAGGACAGAACGGGAGCTGCTTATCAGAGGTGTCAAACCTGGGGGATGAAGGCATCTCTGTTTTTATTGAATAAGGGAAAAACTAGAATTTACTCTCATAAATGCTATATCTATTGCCAGGTTTGCTGCACGATACCCATTTCATAAAGCAAAAGATAATTGCCTACACACAAAAATAAACAATCTTTGTTCATTACTAGGGATGGGAGGGGTAGGGGATAAATACTAAATAGACAGTAGTTAAGTGGTGACTTTGGTGAAGGGTGAGACAGTACACAATACTGAGGAAACCAGCACAACTTGTACAAGGAAAGGTCATAGAAGCCCCATAGACACATCCAAACTCCCTGAGGGACTGAATTGCTGGGTGGAGGGCTGTGGGGACCATGGTCTCAGG
Source organism: Dugong dugon (assembly GCA_030035585.1). NCBI lineage: Eukaryota > Metazoa > Chordata > Mammalia > Sirenia > Dugongidae > Dugong > Dugong dugon. The sequence goes on along the minus strand of CM057463.1, from coordinate 190,507,088 downwards.
GAACATCTAGCTCAATTGGCATAACACAGTTTATAAAGAAAATGTTCTACATTCTACTTGGTGAGTAGTGTCTGGGGTCTTTAAAGCCTGTGAGCAGCCATCTAATATACTCCACTGGTTTCACCCCTTCGGGAGCAAAGGAGAATGAAGAAAACAAGATACAAGGGAAAGACTAGTCCAAAGGACTAATGGACCACAACTACCACGGCCTCCACTAGACTGAGTCCAGTACAACTAGATGGTGCCCAGCTACCACCACTGACTGCTCTGACCGGGATCACAACAGAGGGGCCCAGACAGAACTAAAGAAAAACGTGGAACAAAATTCTGATTTACAAAAAAAGACCAGACTTACTGGCCTGACAGAGACTGGAGAAACCCCGAGAGTATGGCCCCTGGACACCCTTTTAGCTCAGTAATGAAGTCAGTCCCAGGGTTCACCATTCAGCCAAAGATTAGACAGCCCCATAAAATAAAATGAGACTAATGGGGCGTTACAGTCCAGGGACAAGGACTAGAAGGCAGGAGAGGACAGGAAAGCTGGTAAGAGGGAACCCAGGGTTGAGAAGGGACAGTGTTGACATGTTGTGGGGTTGTTAACCATTGTCATAAAACAATATGTGTACTGTTAAATGAGAAACTATTCGTTCTGTAAACCTTCACCTAAAGAACAATAAAAGAAAAGAAAATTGCCTATCTATTAATTTGTGTATTGTCCCATTTTTTAAATATCAAAATTATTGATTGCAAATATTAATATGTATAAATAAATACATAGCACTCAAAAGATTATACATAAAAAATGTATAATAAAATTAAATGCATTAGACAGACTTAATTTAATTATGTTAAAAATTCATAGTAGCGGGTTTGTGACATTTGCAACTTTCAGGGTTTTTTTTTTTTGTTGTTGTTTGTTTGTTTTAAAATACCTACCTACCTATCTAGCTGTATAAATTACTCATAACAGATTTTAAAACCAAATCAATCTGACCATACCCTGGCCCACCAGAGGCCAAAGAATGATGCCCCACCCTATCAATGCCTATCAATGCCCTCCACCCAAGCTTAGCTGCAGTTTAAAATCTGATTAACCTAGTGAGATTTGGACAAAATTTCCTGAAGCGTTTCTTCCACTCATTTATCTTCAGGGTGATAAAACAAACCCTTCCCCCCTTCCCCATCCACACACACTTTCAAGACATTCTTTCTCCAGCCTAATACAACTTCCATGAAGAACTATGGGAACCTGTGAACACTTAAGCATTGCAGGATTTCCAGAACAAATAACAGCAGCAACATTGATATTGAGTCCCAGACCAATTGGCTTTCTCTTGACAATATACCACAAGAGATCTCAAAGGAATACAGCTATAGCTCCAGGGCCTGATTATATCATCTATAGTCTATGCTACTATGTCAAAAGCAAAGTTAGCTGTGGGTCTCTAGCTTGGTGCCTGCCAATGTTGGGGAGTGCTCCCCAATCTCGGCGAGACATCCCTTTCAATCTTCTTTTAAACACGATGAGATGGGAACTGCAGAAAACAAAGACTTTTTGAAAGAAACTCAACTCTCTCCCTTTTCCCCATCAAACAAAGTACCAAGCAATGTCCAGACCATCCGGTTGTCACTGCACGAGATCTGTCCTTGGCCTGAAGTGGAATTCTTTCAAAGAGCTCTGGGTTCAGGATCAGGCCAACTCATGCAAAGCTGGGGCTGGACTACACCATGGGGTTAACCTTTGTGAGCAAGGCCAGGCAACCATTAGGGTTGGGAGGAGATGGGGGGAAGGATACAAGTTCTGGTCACTTTTCTTGTTTCCCTCCAGAAAGAAACTGTAGGTTCATGGTGATCTTCAGTCACAACTCTCCTACTTCATTCAGGAGATATTCAAAACACATATGAAAAACATCGAACAAGCAAACAAAACAAAGAATTTTTAGCTAGGAATTTAGATGTTACATAGTCTTTCTTATGTATGCAGAAGGGGCACTAAGGCATGGGCATATCTTGCACAAGAAAAAATTTTCACAGTCTGTAAACCCCAACTTTTCTTGTGAAAAGCAAGTCATTACCAGAAAGTGCCAGGACCTTAAAAGCCTTAAAGATTTTTCCAAGGCATGCACGCAATAGGCTCCTGGAAATTCCCTTACTGTTGTTGTTAGTTGGCACCGAGTCGGTTCTGACTCACAACACCTTTCCGTATAGTAGAACAAAGCATTCGTGGCCTTGTGCTGTCTTCATGACTGTTGGTAGCAATTCATTTAGACAACTAACAATCCTAGTAGCTGACAGCTAGTGAGTACTCACTATGTGCTAAGTACTGTTCTAAGTGCTCCAGGTGCACTGTCTTATTTAATCTTCCAACAACCCTAAGAGATCGGTACTGTTATTGTACATGTTTACAGTCAGGGGAACAGAGACTTAATGAGGTACCAGGGCCAGGATCTAAATACACGTTCTCTGATGCGACAGTGCCTGTGTTAACCCCTCATCATGGGGGTACTCCAGTCTACCTTGACTAACATCTTAAACTTAGAACATCAAGTGTCATAATTAACTATTTGTTGGAAATTATAGAGGCCTCTAATCCTCAATCCTATTATCTTCTCTATTTCCGCCCCTGAAAAATGTGATTCTACTAAATCTGTGTTCTAGCCCAGACAACATCCCTGACTTCCGGGCTTGCAAATTTATTTGCCCACAGGACATCTGCACACAGATATACACTGGTTATACCAGTTGCTGTCAAGTCAATTCTGACTCATGGCCAGCCCCTGAAAATCAACATGTCTAACCACAAACCCCAAGTGCAGCCACCACTTGTCTGTTACTGGAGTCTTGCACATTGCTAGGTTTCAGCGGAGCTTCCAGACTAAGCCAGACTAGGAAGAAGGGCCTGGCAATCTACTTCCAAAAATCAGCCAGTGAGAACTCTACAGATCACAACAGTCTGGTTCACAACTGATCATGGGGATGGTGCAGCATCCAGCTGCATTTTGTCCCATTGTGTATGGGGTTGCCATGAGTTGGGGCCAACTCAATGGCAGCTAACAAGGACAACCAAAAACAAAGTACTTAGGTATAACTCTAACATAATATGTGCAAGATTTATATGCAATAAGCTGCAAAACACTGATAAATCAAAAAAATTGTAAGTAAATGGAGACATATACCATGTTCATTGATTGAAAGACTCAAGATTATTAAGATGTCAATTTTCCCCAACTTGTTCTATCAAATCAATGCAATTCCAATCAAAATCCAAGAAAATATTTTGTAGATATTGACAAGCTGATTCTAAAATTCATATGGAAAAGCAAAGGAAATAGGATAGCCAAAATAATTCTGAAAAAGAAGAGCAAAGTAGAAGGACTTAAATTACTCTATTTCAAGACTTACTAAAAAGCTACGTTAATTAAGACAGTGTGGTATTGGTGAAAAGACAGGCACACAGATCAATGAAACAGACTAGAAATAGACTCACGCATATATAGTCAACTGATTTTTGACAAGAGGGAAAAGTTCATTTAATGGAGAAAGGGTAATCTTTTTAACAAATGCAGCTGGAACAATTTGAAATCCACACACAAATTTGAATTCAACATCTTTCTCCCAAAATTTTCTCTCAAGATATTCACAAGTCTTGGAGCGTGACACTACCATCCTCATGACTGCCCAGGTAAAACCAGAGTCATCTTTGACTTACCTTCTCAGCTTTAGTTCCTGTGTTTAATCAGTTGTCAAATTATGTTGATTCTCATATCCGATCGCCTCCCCAAAATACTGCCATTGACCTAGCTCAGGCACTTTTCCCTGAACCTTACCTCCTCTCTCCAGTCCATCCAAAATGCCTCTTAAGTAGAAGCTCAGCTGGGAACTTAGCTTCCCTGCATACCGTTTGCCAAAGGTCTGTGGGCAGGTGGGGTTGCATCCTAGACAAAGCAGGAGCCTGAGCCATCCGAGGTCTAATCTAGACTCTGTATTGCCACATGCCAGCTGCTTCCATAGGCAAATCACATTCCTCTTGTGAGGCTAAGGCATCTTTAAAATGGAGGCAATATTATCTAGATAAATATGGGAAGTGCCTGGGAAGGGCGTTTGCGGCAATACCAAAAATGTTCTGGGCTTCCTAGCAGGGTAGACTAGCTAAAATTTTCTACCCAAGATTTGTATTGATATGTCTTGGGCCTCTTCACTAGCTGGTGATTTGTGCTGGTTTCTGCCACCCATTCACCCTTGCCCCCTCCTCCCTTTCATAAGAATTATTCTTAGGCCTTGCCTGATGGATGACTACTTTTATTATTATCGCCATTATCACTTATTATTGGACTGATTCTTCATCTTCCCCTCTCCCACCAGGCAGAATTAGGACTTCCTTCTCCAAGTTCTCATAGTAACTTATACCTACTATTCTTATAATTCTTTTTACATTGTGTGCTAACCATGTGTCAGATGTTATCTCTCCAAATGACTGTGAACTCTCTGAGAGCAGAGTCCACGCATTTTTATTTATGTATGTTCAGAGCCTAACACTGGCCCTGGTACGGAAGAGACAATCACTAAATTGTTAGTAATTAGATGAATAAAGAAAGAAACTACATTTTATTGATTAGAAGAATATATAAAACATTGCTTTATTGATTCTTAACAGGTTCTGCGCTTACTAGACAATTGATGTTGATGAACAAATTCATCAAAAAACTCAGACAGTTGGCTTTTAAAGGGCTGGACTTCCTCAGAGAGTAATCAGGCATTTGGCCATCGACGTCCAGGGTTAGACTGAACTCACGTCTTTGCATACGTGTGGATGCACATGCATGCGTAAATCCATTTATCTAAAAAAGTGACTAAAATGTACCTTTAAAATTTTAAATTTCTTTGACGAATCTAGTACACCAAAGCTGCTGTCCCCCAAATACCTTACAGATTGAAAAAAAAAAATTTAGTTCCATATAATATCAGCTATGTTTCTTTGGGAGCCCTGGTGGCATAGTGGTTAAGAGCGCAGCTGCTAACCCAAAGGTTGGCGTTGGAATCCAGCAGTCGCTCCTCGGAAACTCTATGGGTCACTAGGAGTCGGATTGACTAGACAGCAGTGGGTTTTTTGGGTTTTTATGATTCTTTGAATAATTGCCATTCTAATTTTAGTGATTATGTGCATTTATCCCCTACAGAAAAGTTCAGAGAGAGAGACAGCACCCTGGTGACACAACAGTAAAGTGCTCGACTGCTAACTGAAAGGTTGGTGGTTCGAACCCACCCAGCAGTTCCATGGGAGAAAGACCTGGCAATTTGCTCCTGTAAAGATTGCAGCCTAGAAAACCCTATGGGGCAGTTTATTTTGTCACATGGGGTCGCTATGAGTCAAAATAGACTGGACGGCACTTAATAACGACAATAGAAACATATATATATACATACAGATATATATATGTATGTATGGAAACCCTGGTAGCCTAGTGGTTAAGAGCTTCGGCTGCTAACCAAAAAGTCTGCTGTTTGAATCCACCAGGTGCTCCTTGGAAACCCTGTGGGGCAGTTCTACTCTGTCCTATAGGGTCGCTATGAGTCGGAATCCACTCAACCGCAGTGGGTTTGGTTTTTTGGTTTTATATATGTGTGTGTGTGTATATATGTGACCCTGCTTGTATTTGAATACTGTGGCATAGCTTCCAGGATCATAGCAACACGCAAGCCCCCACAGTACGACAAACTGACAGATACATGGGGGCTAGAAGTCTGAATTCAGGATACCAGCTCTAGGAGAAGGCTTTCTCTCTCTCTGTTGGCTCTGGGGGAAGGTCCCTGTCATCAGTCTTCCTCTGGTCTAGGAGCTTTTCAGCGCAGGGACCCCTGGTTCAAAGGACGTGCACTCCTGGCTCTTCTTTCTTGGCGGTATGAGGGCAAAGAATATTGAGTATACCACAGACTGCCAAAAGAAAAAACAAATCTGTCTGGGAAGAAGTACAGCCGGAATGCTCCTTGGAAGCAAGTATGTGAGACTTTGTCTCGCATACCTTGGACGTGTTATCTGGAGGGACCAGTCCCTGCAGAAGAACATCATGCCTAGTAAAGTAGACGGTCAGCGAAAACGAGGAAGGCCCTCTATGACAAGGATTGACACAGTGGCTTCAACAATGGGCTCAAGCATAACAACAATTGTGAGGATGGTGGAGGACCGAGCAGTGTTTTGTTCTGTTGTACATAGGGTCACTATGAGTTGGAACTAACTTGACGGCACCTAACAACGACATATATATGTATATAAATATATGTACATATATATGTACCACCACTCATTTATCAGTTTGTCATACTGTGGTAGCTTGAGTGTTGCTGTGATGCTGGAAGCATGCCACCAGTATTTCAAATACCAGCAGGGTCTCCCACGATAGACAGGTTTCAGCAGAACTTCCAGACAAAGATAGGCTAGGAAGAAGGACTTGGTGATCTATGTCTGAAAAAATTGGCCAGTGAAAAACTTAAGAATAGCAGCAGAACATTGTCTGATATAGTACTGGAAGATGAATCCCTCAGGTTGGAAGGCACTCAAAATATGACTGCAGAAGAGCTGCCTCCTCAAAGTAGAGTTGACCTTAATGATGTGAATGGATGGAGTCAAGCTTTCGGGACCTTCATTTGCTGATGTGGCATGACTCAAAATGAGAAGAAACAGCTGCACATACCCATTAATAATTGAAACATTAAATGTATGAAGTATGAATCAAGGAAAATTGGAAGCTGTCAAAAATGAAATGGAATGCATAAAGATCGATATCCTAGGCATTAGTGAGCTGAAATGGACTGGTATTGGCCATTTTGAATCAGACAATAAATAACATGGTCTACTATGCTGGGAATGACAAATTAAAGAGGAATGGTGTCATATTCATCATCAAAAAGAACATTTCAAGATCTATCTTGAAGTACAATGCTGTCAGTGATAGGATACTATCCATACACCTACAAGGAAGACCACTTAATGCTATTGTTATTCAAATTTACGCACCAACCACTAAGGCCAAAGATGAAGACATTTAAGATTTTTACCAAGTTCTGCAGTCTAAAATTGACCAAACCTGCAGTCAAGATGCATTGATAATTACTTGTGATTGGAATGCAAAAGTTGGAAACAAAGAAGGGTCAGTAGATGGAAAATATGACCTTGGTGAGATCACGATGGAATTTTGCAAGACCAACGACTTATTCATCGCAAATACCTTTTTTCAACAACATAAATAGTGACTATACACATGGACCTTGCCAAATGGAAAACACAGGAATAAAATAAACTACATCTGTGAAAAGAGACGATGGAGCAACTCAATTATCATTATTCAGAACAAGGCCAGGGGCCGACTGAGGAACGGACAATCAATTGCTCATATGCAAGTTCCAAGTTGAAGCTGAAGAAAATTAGAACAAGTCCACAAAAGCCAAGATACAACCTTGGTATATCCCACCTGAATTTAGAGACCATCTAAAGGATAGATTTCACGCATTGAACACTAACGACCAAAGACCAGACAAGTTGTGGAATGACATCAAGGACATCTTAATGAAGAAAGCAAGAGGTCATTAAAAAGCCAGGAAAGAAAGAAAGGACAGCCCAAAATGGATGTCAGAAGAAACTCTGAAACTTGCTTTTGAACATAGAGTAGCTAAAGTGAATGGAAGAAAACGATAAAGTAAAAGCGCTGAACAGAAGATTTCAAAGGGCAGCTTGAGAAGACAAAGCAAAATATTATAATGACATGTGCAAAGACCTGGAGTTAGAAAACTCACATTTTCTCAAGCTGAAAGAACTGAAGAAAAAATTCAGGGTCTGAGTTGCAATAGTGAAAGATTCTACATGGAAAATATTGAACAACACAGGAAGCATCAAAAGAAGATGGACGGAATACACAGAGTCACTGCACGAAAAAAAATTGGTCAATGTTCAACCGTTTCAGGAGGTAGCATATGAGCAAGAACTGATGGTACTGAAGGAAGAAGTCCAAGCTGCACTGAAGGCATTGGTGAAAAACAAGGCTCCCAGAATTGACGGAATACCAACTGAGATGTTTCAACAAATTGATGCAGCGCTGGACCAGGTGCTCACTCACCTATGCCAAGAAATTTGGAAGACAGCTACCTGGCCAATCTACTGGAAGAGATCCATATTTGTGCCCATTCCGAAGAAAGGTGATCCAACAGAATACAGAAATTATCAAACAATATAATTAATGTCACACACAAGTAAAATTTCGCTGAAGATCATTGACAGGGAACTGTGAGAAATTCAAGCCAGATTCAAAAGAGTACGTGCAATGAGGGATATCATTGCTGATGTCAGATAGATCTTGGCTGAAAGCAGAGAATACCAGAAAGACTTTTACCTGTGTTTTGTTGACTATGCAAAGGCATAGTGTGAGTCATAACAAATTATGGATAACATTATCAAGAATGGGAATTCCAGAATACTTAATAGTGCTCGTGAGGAACCTGTACATAGACCAAGAGGAGTCATTTGAACAGAACAAGGGGCTACTTCACGGTGTAAAGTCAGGAAAGGTATGCATCAGGGTTGTATCTTTTCATCATACTTATTCGGTGTGTATGCTGAGCAAATAATCTGAAAACCTGGACTGTTTGAAGAAGAAAGTGGCATCAGGATTAGTGGAAGACTCATTAAGAACCTGTGATATACAGATCACACAACCTTGCTTGCAGAAAGTGAAGACGACTTGGAGCACTGACTGAGGAAGATCAAAGACTACAGCCTTCAGTATGGATTGCACCTCAACATAAAGAAAACAAAAAATCCTCACAACTGGACCAATAAGCAACATTGTGATAAATGGAGAAAAGATTGAAGTGGCCAAGGTCTTGATTTTACTTGGATCTACAATCAACGCCCATGGAAGCAGCAGTCAAGAAATCAAAGGACTCATTTCATTGGGCAAATCTGCAGAAGACCTCTTTGAAGTGTTAAAAAGCAAAGACATTACTTTGAGGACTAAGGGTGAACCTGACCCAAGGCACAGTGTTTTCAATCGCTTCATATGCATGCGAAAGTTGGACAATGAATAAGGAAGACCGAAGAAGAATTGACACCTTTGAATTATGGTGTTTGCGAAGAATATTGAGTATACCATGGACTGCCAAAAGAATGAACAAATCTCTCTTGGAAGAAGTACAGCCAGAATGCTCCTTAGAAGCAAGGATGGCAAGAACTCGTCTCACATACTTTGGACATGTTATCAGGAGGGACCAGTCCCTGGAGAAATACATCATGCTAGGTAAAGTGAGGGTCAGCGAAAAAGAGGAAGACCCTCAACGAGATGGATTGACACAGTGGCTGCAATGATGGACTCAAGCATAGCAGTGATTTTGTAAGGATGGCGCGGGACCAGGCAGTGTTTGCTATGAGTCAAAACCAACTCGACCGCACATAACACCAACAACATACATATGCACACACACACACACACACACACACACATTTATTTCTTTACTGAACAATTTACATGTTACAGACATCATAACACTGTAGACACTAAACCCCTAAATATTTCAGCATGCACTGCCTATCGATAAAGCATTTTCCTATATAATCACAATACTAGTATCATTCCAAGGAAATTTAATTCAATAATATCTCAAATTCAGTCCCTATTCAGTATCCCTCAATTGTTCCCAAAAGTCTTTTTATTGTTACGGATGGTCCTAATTGGGTTTATGCATTTTGTATGGTTTCTTTTCACTTTCGAAGGTAGGACAAGGGAGCAGCAGGGAGCTCTTCTTGGACTGAATTAGCAGATGAAATGTAGACCTACCATCTTATTGGGATTCATACTAGAGATGGTTTGTGGGGCTCCTGCAAACTGGGGACATTTACAAATTCATCTACTGGTAGAGAGTACTAATAACCGGACAAACAGATAAACAAGTATCTAGGGCACCAGCATAGCAGAGAAATAACGATTTTTTATAAAGATCTTGATATTTCAAGAGGAAGGGAGAGAGGGAGGGAGGGTTGGATAAAGGAAAGAAGGAAGGAAGGAAAAAAGAGAAGGGAAAGGCAGAATGGAGAGAGAAAGAAGGAAAAAAAAAGCATCAAAGTACTCATCATAGAGAAAATCAGAAGTTGTGGGACTTTACAATTAGTATTGTTTTTATTTAGAATTGCATGTGAGGGCGGGGAACCATAACTTTTCCAGTGTTTAGAATTTCTACCGGTCTTTACTCAGGCCTGGTCGTCTGTGACAGTCTAGCATGAAGAAAGACCGTCTAGAATGATTTTGGGGGTACCTGACCCAATCCCTGGGTGACGCAAATGGTTACATGCTTAGCTGCTAGTCGAAAGGTTGGAGGCTAAAACCCACCCAGAGGCACCTGGGAAGAAGCGCCTGGCCATCTGCTTCTGAAAGATCACAGCCATTGAAAACCCTATGGACCAGTTCTATTCTGAAACACACAGGGTTGCCATGAGTCGGAATTGACAGCAGCTGGCTTGGTTTGGATTTCTTTGAACCCAGCTGGGAACCACGCACGTATGGAAGAGGACACGGCTATGTGCTGTCACTGTGATGTGAGTCATCTTTTTCTCAAGGACCACAACGGGAGGGTGATAGCAACCAAAAAAAGTATCTAAGTTTAAATGTATGCTTAAAAAAAAAAAAAACCTAAATAGGATTTCTTATGTAACAAGATGGGTAGCGGACTGTCTCCTAGTGTATGCAGGGTGATCTCAACCATATTTAACACTCAGGTTTCAAGCATTGTTCTGACCTCTGATTGCAGGAAGTTTTGTAACACAAAGTACATTTGATAGCTTTGCCCTACATCTACCCAAACTAAATCACTGCTCTACACTCTACAGAGATAGTTTGCTAACTCTTGTAATTATGCCTCTCTGCGAAACATACCTCCTTATTCCACAGAGCAGGATAATTCGTCCTCATTCTTAAATTTGTAGATGGCTAACTCATTCATAGAATACAACATGTACAGAAGGGCCTAATCCTTAATTTCTTAACCCAGTACCGTTTAGTAACTTTAACCATTTTCCTAAATCAAAATACCATACTAATATTTACTTACTCATAACTATGTAGTTAAACTGGGGAATGTTGTCCCCCGTGGTTCTAGAAGCACTTAAAAAATGATGGAAATTGTAATGCACTCTGGAGAGATTTATGAGAATATTAATTAAAATCAACTTGTCCTAGTTTTCATAGTTTCTCCAGAACTGAGAAGGATGATGAGTATGGCAAAACTGGCATGTTTTCAAAATATAACTTCTCATAGCCATAGCCTTAAAAGAGAAGTCTAATGGATCTTCAGAAAAGATGATTATTTCTATTACAACCTCAAAAATTACACAATAATTTATACTTAGGATACAGGAGGGACTCAACTGAATTAATGAAATATGAAAGAAATAAGGCAATTTCTGACAGCGTCTGAGAAATCTGCAACATTTTATCTCCCCAGGCACGGCCTATTCATAGTTTTGCTTTGATGTGTGCACATATCCATTAACACTGACAGGAGTTAAGCACACAATTTAAAGGAGAAAATTACACCATTTTGGATCTATCTCACAAATGATTAATAAGCACTAAAAAAACCTACATTTAAATAAGACTGTAGGTTCACTTTAAAATACTGTGTGTGTAGTGGGTACCATCGAGTCCATTCCAACTCATAGTGACCCAGGTGACAGAGTAGAACTGCCCCATAGGGCAGTAATCTTTCCGGAAGCGGATTGCCAGGTCTTTCTCCCGCAGAGTCGCTGGGTGAGTTTGAAATACCAACCTCTCGGTCAGCAGCCAAGCACCTACCTATCCGTTGTGGCATCAGGGCTCCTTTTTGTAATTACATATACTTTAAAATACATCTCCCTTATAGCCAAATGGTTCTTTGTTTTGTTTTGCACATCTTAAAACACTAGGAACCAAGAAATGTGGTTCTGATTATGCTGTCAGAGACTAAGACAAACTAAAAAGGGGGAGAATCAAAAAGTTTAATTTCATGCATAGTAAGCACTTTAGCTGTTGAATTGAATCGATTACTTACCTGCTAATTTACAACCAGAATTGTTTCTGCAACTTAGTTTCTAATTATGATCAAATGAATTAGATTTATGAAAAGTAATTGAAAATCCTTTTTCTAAAATTGACACACTGTTTATCTGAAGACAATATTTCAACACTCTCAGCTTGTCACCAAATGCCTTTCTTAATCTTCCATTTCCAGTCTTGATTCCATTCGTCTTTTCCAATCTCCTATCTGGTCCACTCTCCTATAGCACAATAATTTACTACCCACTTATGAACTACTTCAAGGATCAGTTAAGTTCTGTTGCCTGTGTATCAGGAACACGTGTATCTCTTCTAGATTATAAGCTTCTAGAGGCCAGAGGAACAGTCCTTACAATCTCTTTGCACATCAAGGGGGCAAATCAACAACTGACAGTTGCTTCTTTGATCATAATGGGAGATGACGGAACAAAGCAAGAGAAAATTCTAAGACTGTAGGTGGGGTTTAAATGCTAAAGGACTGCTTCAGCAACATACATAACAAATTTCACGAAAACTGCTATTTCTGTTTTTAAAAAACCTCATCTCTAACCTATTTTTTCTACCACTAAAAAGCTAAAAAAATAGGAGAGAAGGATCGAAAATAAAAGGTGAGAAAAAGTAAAAACTCATTTTTTATGGCAATTTTCATGCATTTACTTATATAACCCATTGCTGTGTATTCATAGTGACCCTATAGGACAGAGGAGAACTGTCCCATAGGGTTTCCAAGGCTATAAATCTCTACAGGAGCAGACTGCCACATCTTTTTCCCCACGGAGCAGAACAGCAAATTAAAGCAGAACCTAAAATTAAGTTCAGTATTCCAAAAATTGTTCTCTAAATACACAGACGAGCTTCTGGCTTGGTAAAACCAGCCACACAGTAACCTCAAAAAACCCAAATCCTCTTTAATAGAAGTCACTGTTTTAGTGTGCCTAGTTGGTTTTTAGATGACACACGTTGGTTTATCGGTCGGAAACACTTGACCTTGGAACAAGGTGATGACTGGGTTTGCAGTCTCAGCTTTGTCTCTGCACGTGACGTGGCGTTGGCGGTTTTCCCTTTGCCTTTCCTTTGGGGTCCTACCCAATGACATCCAGAAGCCTCAGGCTTTATTCACATTCGCACCCTGGTTTACTCCCCCCTAAATACCCAGGCTTAGGAAACGTTCTCATAAATTCATTCAGCCAAAGACAAAAAGCATCGGTCAACTGAATGAACTACTTGCATCCAATGTATCGTATTGTAGTAGGGAATGGGTTTGGAAGCCCCCCACGATTTCTCAGCTGGGGCACTACTTATATTTGGGGTGGGGGAATTTGAATGGCAGTAGGGACTCCCACCCCCACCGCTCTGAAAAGCCTATGTTCCCCCCAGGCATGGGGCCAGTGCTGGACTCCTGCTGACGGCTCAGGAGTTCATTTATTAACAAGTATTTCTTCAAGAGCTACTGCAGGCCAGGCACTGCTCCAGCACAGCAATCTTTAGTGCTCCTGGCTGCAAAAGAATTATGAAATAAAACACACAATACACTGAAAGCTTTATTTAACAAAAATATTTGTAGGCTACTCTTCCTAATTATTTCCGTTTTTTGTTTAATTTTTGAAGCAAGCAAGAAAAAACAAAAATAAAAAGAAAGGTTACCCTTAACTTGCAAATATCTGCCTCAGCAGCTCTCTGCTTTCTTTCTCATTTCAGATACAATGTTTAGAGATATTTTGGCTTTTTCTTCTTTGTTTCTTACATGTGGACTTGAAACTCCTGATAACATGCCCTGTCTGGTAAATAATCAAGAGAATGTAAGTGCCACCTGCTTGCTCCCACAATAGCACTCTTTTGCATATCTACGTTTCAGTAGTTCATCTGAGAGGATATTGCTTTATTCCATTAAACTGGAAGCCCCCCCCCCTTTTTTCCCTAGAATGCGAATTACTATCACTCTGGTACTTAGGAGGTTCTTTCTAGGTAATTAAAGATCTCTTCATATCATGCTTGAATACAGTCTTAAAGGCATCGTGTAGTGAACTTTGATCTTCTGAGTATAATCAGGTCTAGTATAATGAAAGCAATTATTCTTTGATAAATTTTAAAAGTATAAAAGAAAAAATTGAGTATACATTCCTGATACAGCTAGGTTTAAGGGCATCTCAACTTGTTAACTAATAAAAATAATTTATAAAAAAGATTACAAAACTCAAACTTTGAGTTGAAAATGAAAGAAGCAGCCCCCCCCCCCCAAATCCTTTGGAGAGAAAATCTCATCAGAAGAAAAACTGTTTAAAGTATTTATTACGGTTTCTATGTCATCTTTTTATGGACATCGGGATTTCTCCCATTTTCTTGTTTTAAACAGTGAGCACTCAGGCGATTTGCAGATGAAAATAACACTTGTTTACGAAGAAGCTTTTCTTACTATGCTGGTTGTCCTATTAATAGTTAGGTAGTGAGACACTCTGTATAATTTCAACCAATAGAAATAAGAAGAACAGTTCCAAAAGTAATCAGATTTCTTCATCCAGAAGTTTCCAAATCAGAGGTAAAAGGGTTGCCCTCTTCCTCTTGGACAGAGAACTGATAAACATAAGCTTGGGGCTCACTATGGCCGTCTTCCTCTCCTCTCAAAGAGAATCTCAGAATGGAGCTCAGCAGAGAAAGATGCTGCTAAGGAGAGGGTCTCGGGGTCATTGCGCCCAGTTCCGGACCCTGAGCACCTGGTTCCTGTGACTCTTTCTTCTACAGTTGCCTTCACTATTATGTGAACAGTTTGCTTTAACCCTTTACCGTCCAGTCGATTCTGACTCATAGAGACCCTGTAGGACAGAGTAGAACTGCCCCATAGGATTTCCAAGGAGCACCTGGTAGATTTGAACTGCCTACCTTTTGGTTAGCAGCCGTAGCTCTTAACCACCGCGCCACTGGGGCTCTGAACAGTTTGCTTAAGGTATAACATATTCCTAATCTAGGACATTTCCCAGAGGAGAAAGGAACTGGATTGGTGGGGGGGAATGGCAGTGGGGTGTGCAAAAAGAGGAAAGCTTTCATTTCTTCTCATTTTGAAATTAGAAAGTATGGTTAGATATCAATGCTTAAGAGTAGTGTTTTGGTTATATGACTCATTGTGAAATTTTACTTATTTATTTTTTGTTTGAAGAGAGCCTGAATGGATAATAGGTAGAATAATCGAAGAACATTTATTTTTCCTCAACAGAGTAGCTCCCTCCGTAGGTGTGACATTGTGTGGATTCAAGAAAAGTACAAAGACAGCACAAAAGATAAATGGGGAGTGTACTCCAGTACAGCTATTTGCATAAGTATTAACAATACTTGTCACCACTCCTCTGGCGGCACCATTGTGAGGCTAACAAAGCCCTTGAAAAAATAGGAAATGGTCTATACATATGAGTCATAGTTTACCTTCCTACGTTTAGAAATAGTAAGGCAACACAACTCACCATTTTTGCTGTACCTATCAATCAAAACACACTTCTCACTAAAATACTAAGTTTAGTTTAACAGCATTTATGTGATTACTGGTGAAGTTGTTCACTGAAGAACTGGGGACACTGGAAGCAGAACTTATAGGAATTAACAGAATTTACAGGAAGATTAAGAAATACCCACAAAGGACGATGGGGGAATACCGGAAAGATAGTCCCTAAAGGGAGAATACCATTGCCATCAAGTCGATTTGGTGGTGTAGTGATTAAGAGCTATGGCTGCTAACCAAAAGGTCGGCAGGTCTAATCTAGCAGGTGCTCCTTGGAAACCCTGTAGGGCAGTTCTACCCTGTCCGACAGGGTAACTATGAGTTGGAATCGACTTGACAACAACGGGTTTTGTTTTTTTTAAAGGGAGAATGGGTATGAGAGACATCCAAATCCAAGGTGACCTCAGTTTACAATCTGCTGTTTTTACTCTCAAAATGGGTATTTGTGAATTAAAAGAAAATGTTCCCAGCAAACAATGTTAAAAATGGTGGTTAGGTTTCTGGCAGGCCTTGCAACCTACTAACCTACATGCAAGTGAACCAAGCACTCAGCTTCCTGTTGCTCCAGTGGGAAAATGTAGTGAAATTCCAGCCTGCAATCCAGGATGTGGGAATATCTTTCTGCTCCCCAACATCGCTATCCTCCACAACTCCACAGTCTGGAAAGTGGGAGTGGAATCCTCCAGTCTCCTCTCCTACTGGGTCAACAGGGGAAGGAACACCTTCCCTTTACAGTGACAAAAGAACAAAGAATTCTAGGGGAGCAAATGTTAACAGGAAGGAGGCAGTGACTCACATCTCGGGGATGTTCATAAATTAGTTTTTGTGGCTTGGGAAGGGCCCAAGGCCAGGTACTTGCTTCATTTTCTTTCACAATGAGTTTGCCACTTGCTGTCCTAATAGAAATAGCTGTGCTACTTTTCTGTCACAAGAGGTGGCAGATGTTTTGAATTGTTTTTCTTCTGGGCAAATAACAGAATCTGTAAACACCAGGCTGCTCCTGCTCTTCCTGCTCTTTCTCTTCCTTAGAGCCCCAAGGGGAAGCTCACTTCAGGCAACTTTACCTGGAGTTCCAGAGACTGCACAGGTTCTACCAGCCACTCCACAGGCGTCTCTGATGACAACTCGAGCACATCTCTTTTACAGTATTCCAACAGACAGAAATCAGAAATAACCCTGAAATACATTAATATTTTTTAAAGTCTCAACAGTCATTTCCAAAAGCATTAGCATGCAAATGAGTTAGCAGTCACTAATAATTTTTTCTTTGCTGCAAAATTATTGGCTAATTATACCAATTACTGCATTCTTAGCCAATCAGACCATGCTTTGATCATCCAGCGACAAAAATGTGTCTTGGAATCAATCCACAGGGCAACAAATGGAGTCTGTTTTGATTGTTCTTTCTCAAAACCATGTTGCCAATGTTGCTCATCCTCACTGCTGACCACTGAGGCTTGGAGTGGATCCAGAATGGCTGGTTACAGTGTGCTCTCAGGAGCTCTTAGAAGATGAGTCCCTCACTTGTCAACTGTCCCTTCTAAAACTCTCCTAGAAACAAATAATTGCTCCATAAATGTATACTCTCTCACACGCGGTCATCACTCTTATCTTTCAGAATACTGGAGATTGCAGTTATGTGGGCATGCGGACATTTTATATCACCCTTCCCTGTATACTGTATTTCACTGTATCTCTCTCTACATTGAAGACAATCTAATAGGACTTATATATGAAGAAGCTAAGAGATATCTACAAAGTCAGGAAAACATTCACCGTATCTACCATATTAATAATCTAAGGTTCTCCCAAAACATACGTGTATCTTTACCATTGAAAACGTTCAGGGATCATCAAGCATTACAAGTTAATCATGACTCAGAAAAGTTTACTCCACGTAGGTCAAAGCTTAGTGAACTATTAAAGTGACAGAAGCTTGAAGTGAATTGTCAAGATTACACCAGGCCGTGTAACTTGGAGTTACAACTTTAAAAAATAAATTAAAACATATTTACATTCAATTTGCCAATGTCTATATTATCTTTGAATCAGATACTTGATGACTGTTGATGTTCGTTACGTAAGTAGTTTTTCTGACCCTACTGTATTCACTGTTTTTTTTTTTGACTATTTTATTGTGTTTAAGGTGAAAGTTTACACAGCAAATCAGATCCCCCTCCAACAATTCGTACACAATGCTGTGTGACACTGGTTACAATCTCGTAATGTGTTAGCACTCTCCCCATGTCTGCCCAACCTGCCCTGTTTCCATCCATCCAGTTTCCCTGCCCCTCCTTGCCTTCTCATCTTTGCTTTTGTATAAATGTTAACCACTTGGTCTCATATGGTTGATTGTTTAAAGAAGCACATTCCTTATGGGTGTTATTGTTTATTTTATAGGCCAATCTATTATTTGGCTGAAAGGTGACCTCCGGGAGTGGCTTCAGTTCCCGGTTAAAAGGGTATCTTAGGGCAATAGTCTTAGGGGTTCCCCTAGTCTCTATCAGTCCAGTAAGTCTGGTCTTTTTTAGGAATTTGAGTTTTGTTCTACATTTTTCTCCCACTCGAACCGGGACCTTCTATTGTGTCCCTGGTCAGAATAGTCGATACTGGTAGCCGGGCACCATCTAGTTCTTCCAGTCTCAGGCTAGAAGAGACTGGTTCTCGTGGGCTATTAGTCCTGTGGACTAATTTCTTCCTTCAGTCTTTGGTTTCCATCACTCTCCTTTGCTCCAGATGGGAAGAGATCAACAGTTGTATCTTAGATAGCCGCTTGCAAACTTTTAAGACCCTAGATGCTACTCACCCAACTAGGATATAGAATGTTATCGTTATGAACTGAGTTATGCCAATCAACCTAGTTGTTCCACACAATTATGGTCCTGAGGTTTCAAGCCCAGTAGATTAATCCCATGAGGTGTTTGGATATGTCTAGAAGTATCTGTAACTGTGCCCCAATGTGCTTTATTGTATATATGAATATATATGTAGCACCTACAAACATGTATATATATATGCTCACAAATATACGTATATATGCATGTGCATGTACTCCCGTATGTCTTCCCACACCCATTATTTGCCTGTGTAACCACTCACATATTTTTTGCTTGTTATTACTGTTGTTGCAAAATTGTATATGTTATAGTGTTTACCACAGTTGTCATTTATTCTTGAGTACCTCTCAGTATTTCATTTACCTTGATCAAGCTGTGCTGACTTCCCCATATTGTGTACACCGACTCCTCACTTATCGACATGGTTAGGTTCCAAAGACCAGGTCGTTATGCAAAAATTGGTGTTAGGTGAAAATTATGGTAGCCTAGGTCTAACCAAGACTATGTTTGATGTAGAGCTGAGATCTCAGGAAAAGGAGCACTGCCATGCCTGGGTGGGCTCGAACCACCGACCTTTCAGTTACCTGTGGAACACGATAACAGATTGTGCCACAGTGACCCAGTAGCCCGAGGCTGCAATGCAGGTGTACACATTCCTTGGAGGCAACAGCAACCTTACCAGGCTGAGCATCGGCGTCCTGGGTCTCAGACGAGCAGCTGGGCACCCGGCAACACAACACGAGAAGCCCAGGCCACCTGGGTGGAGCCGGAGGGGAGGAGCCTAGGCCCAGAGGGGCCGCCATCCTCCCACCCACCCGACGCCGCGGCCTGCCTGCTGCTCTGAGAAAAACACACACAGGTAGTGCTCCTGGCCGCCAGGATTGCTGAGGAAGCTCGAAATTTCATTTCAGCTCCAGAAAGAGTCTCCTTCCAGCACCCACTGCGTGCAGCACCCTGTGGGGTTTCCAGAGGCTGCAGACAGTGCCTGCCTGCCAAACACTGGGAATCGTGGCCCAACCAAGTTGACACATAACCTTAACCATCGCAGTCAGCGTTACTCTCACCTCACACCTTGGCGTTAGTTACTGCCAGATGTACGTCATTAATGAACAAAATGGCCGGATAGTAGATGTTTTTACTATTGTCGTAAACGCAGAATGTTGCATAACGAGATAGTTAATAAGTGAGAATAGGTGTATTGCCTTTCCCTTCACCAGAATTAACTCGTTTCCTCTCTAGTAAGTGATTCCCTCTCTGCTTGCATTTCTGGTAACCATCAGAGAACGTTGCTTTCTGCGTGTATACCCATTTATGACTTTTTATAAAAGTGGTATCATGCAATATTTGTCCTTTTGTGATTAACTTATTTCACTCAGCGTAGTGTCCTCCAGATTCATCCATGTTATCAGATGTTTTCCAGACTCATAATTATTCTTTATCATTGTGTAGTATTCCATTGTGTGTATGTAGCACAATTTGTTTATCCATTCATCTGTTGATGGGCTCTTAGGTTGTTTCTTTTTGCTGTTGTTAATAATGCTGCAGTGAACATGGGTGTGCATATGTCTATTCGTGTAACTGCTCTTGTATCTCTAGGATATATACCTAGGAGTGGGAATGCTAGATGATAAGGTATTTCTATTTCTAGCTTTTTGAGGAAGCACCATACCGTTTTCCACAGTGGTTGTTCCATTTTACAATCTCACCTCACCAGCAGTGTGTAAGAGTTCCAGTCTCCCCACAACCTTGCCAGCATTTGTTGTTTTCTGTTTTTTTTAAATTACCATTAGTGCTATTTTTGCAGGGATGAGATGGTATCTGGTTGTAGTTTTAATTTGCGTCTATTTAGTGGCTAATGATCACTAGCATCTCTTTATGTGTTTGTTAGCTGCCTGAATGTTCTCTTTGGTGAAGTGTCTGTTTCATGTCTTTTGCCAATTTTTTGATAAACCAAACAAAAAAAAAAAAAAAAAAGAGACTTGGGGGCAGGTTCTGACCTCTAACTTCACAAGGGAAAAGGAAAATCAAGATCAACATCCCAAGGCTGATTCCCATGAGGCAGAGGTCAAACATGCCTCCTCTCTCTGCCATCTTTACCAATTCTGACACCAACTGTCCCTCCCACAGCACTCTCTTCTTCTCTGCTGGGTTTGATAATTCATTGCAATGGCCACACAGAACTCACAGACAATACTCAAGATTATAGGGTTTATAAGGGAAGTAACAGTTACAATTTAGGCTCAGAAACACTCAGGATATAGTTCTTCCATCGAGACAGCCTCTTCCTAGCCTACTCGCAGGCACGCCCCTCCCTGGCCCTAGGCCTCTGCCCAAAGGCACTCAGCTTTCTCTTTCTGTGGGCCTGGGAGCCCACCATGCTGTCTCCTGCTGTTGGGTTTCTGCCACTGCTTCTTGCTGTCTTCAGAGTTACAGCTTGTTCTCTGACTGCTGTGTCCAGGAGCTTCTTAGAGCAGGGATTCCGGGTCCAAAGGATGTGCTGGCTCCTGGCTGCTCTTCCTTGGTGGTGGTGGGAATTTCTTTCCCACCTCTAGGGTGGCTCATTTCAAGCCCAGTGGGATGGAAAACTGACCAATCCCTTTGGTGGCCCACAATTACCCTATCACACAGTCCTGTCCAATCTTTTGGGTGGGAGTTACGAGACCATGGGTAGAAAGGCCACACAAAGTTATCCACCACAGATTGTCTTTTTCTGTTGAGTTGTTGAAGTTTTCTATGTATTTTAGAGATTAGACCCTTGTCAGATATGTCGTTACCAAAAAATTTTTCCCAGTCTATATGTTTTTTTTTTCTTTTGCTGAAGTCTTTTGATGAGCATAAGTATTTGATTTTTAGGAGGTCAGTTACCTAATTTGTCTTCTGTTGTTTGTGCATTTTTAGTTGTGTTTGATAGTGTATTTATGCTGATAATTAGGACCTTTGGCTTTGTTCCTATGTTATCTTCCAGGAACTTTATAGTTTTAGTGTTAACATTTAGGTCTTTGGTCCATTTTGAATTAGTTTTTGTGTATAGTATGAGGTGTAAATCCTGTTTTATTTTTCTGCAAATGGATATCCAGTTTTGCCGGCACGGTTTGATAAAGAGACTGTCTCTTCCCCGTTGAATGGACTTCAACCCTTTGTTGAAGATCAGTTATCCATAGATGGATGGATTTACTTCTGAGTTCTCAATTCTGTTCCATTGATCTATGTATCTCGCCTTGTACCAGTACCAGACTGTTTTGATTTCTGTGGCTGTATAATAAGTTCTGAGATTGGGAAGTGTGAGGCCTCCTACTTTGTTCTTCTTCTTCAATGTTTTATAAATGTGTTCACCTTAACATTGTAGTTTTAAACAATTTGATAGCACAAAATATTTTAGATGTTTACCTCTCGTGTTTTTTTTTTTTTTAATCTGTCATAGTTTTGGTGCAAACATACTATTTATGGTAGATCATAATCATTCATGTTAGCGGAAGATCCACCTGTCCTTTTCCCCCATCTGAATCCTTCTGTCATGATTAATCGTTGTTAGCAAAGTGTACCATCTCCTTGCTGGTGCTTTGCAAAGGTTTACCAGAAGTTGCCTTCTTTTAAAATAATAATGCTTAAAATACTACATGCTTAGCTCTCTGTCCTTTGCCATCTTCATGATTGTTGATATGTTTGAGTCCATTGTTGCAGCTGTTGTATCAGCCTTTCTCACGGAGGGTTTCTTTCGTTTTCACTGACCCTCTGCTTTACCAAATATGATGTGCTTTTCTAGTGACTGGTCTTTTCTGATGATGTGTCTGAAGTAAGCAAGCCAAAGTCTTGCCATCCTTGCTTCAAAGGAACATTCTGGTTATATTCTTCTAAGACTGACTTCTTCCTTCTTTCAGCATTCCACAGTATATTCAATATTATTTGCCAACACCACAATTTGAATGCGTCAATTCTCCTGTCTTCTTTTTTCATCGTCCAGCTGTCACATGCATATAAGGTGATTGAGAAGACTATGGCTTGGATCAGGTGCACCTTGGTCATCAAAGTGACACCTTTGCTTTGCAAAACGTTTGAGAGGTCTTTTGCGCTAGATTTGTCCAATGCAAACTGTCATTTAATTTGCTGACTGTTGCTTTCGTGGACGTTGCTTGTTGATCCAAGTGGAATGAAATCATTGATAATTTCAAATTTTCCTCCATTTATCATTATGTTGTTATTAGTCCAGTTGTAAGGACTTTCATTTTCTTCATGTTCAGGTGTAATCCATACTCAAGGCTATGGTCTTTGACCTTCATTAGTAAGTGCTTCAAGTCATCTTAATTTTCGGCAGGCGAGGTTTCATTCTGGTATACATATGGTTGCCATGAGTTGGAGTTGATTCAATGGCAAGTAACAACTATAAAGTTTAAATTATATACATGGCTCTCATTGATTTCTATTTAATAGGACTGCTCCATAGAGTTAAAGATCCTCTAATCCAGCTCCTTTCTTTTAGAGATAAGGAAACCAAATAGAGTTCAGAGAAGTTAAATGATGCACCTTACATCACCCAGCATGTGACAGGGTAGTTGCAACAATGGACTAACATGCCAACGATTATGAAATGGTACAGGACCGGGCATCCTTTTGTTCTGTTATACATAAGGTCACGAAGAGTCGGAGCCAACTTGTCAGCAACCACCACCACCAACAAGCTCTCTGTGGTCTTAACGCAATCTCAGCTATTGTGGTTCCAAAGCCTCCGGTAAACTGCAAGAGGCTGTTAGAAGCCATTCTTGTTAGTGGCTGAGTCTAACAAAGTGGAGATAAAATTTAAATGCTAAGTCAAGAATGATCCACTTTGTATTAAGCGTCTAAGGTGTCTGCCTATTCAGGAATGAAAAGCAACTAATGAAAAAAGATGTACCTACTATGTTTACACTGAAAAAATGAGCTTCTAAAGGGCTGAGAAAAATGCTGATATTCCATTGTCTTTGGGCCTCTGTTGTTACTGATGAGAAGTCTGGTGTAATTTCCATTATCAAATTATTCTATAGGTAATTTGCTTTTTTGACTGGCTACTTTTAAGCTATTCTCTTCATCTTTGTTGTGAAATCTCACTAAAATGTGTTTTTATTTAACTTGCTTAGGACTCACTGTGAATTATAAATTTGAGTATTTATGTGTTTCAGCAATTCTAAACATTTTTCTGATTTATCTCTTTGAATATTGCATTTCTCTAATTCTCTTGATTCTCTCAAAGTTGTATAATGGTAGTTGTAAGTTAGACTTTCTGATTTTCATCCCCATCCCTGTTTATCTGTCTTGTATATCTTCCACCTCTTCATCTCTTTGGGTTATATTGTGGGTAATTTCTCAGATCTAACTTCCACTTTATCAAGTCTTACTCCAGCTGAGACCGTTCTGTTCTTTAACTCTTGTATTAATACTTAATTTAAATTGCTTTTGTTTTTCATTTATAGAAGATCATTTGGCTATTTCTTTCAAATCTATGTATTGGTTTTTCATAGGATTTTATTCTTTTCTCATATTTTAGAGTCTTTCTTTTACGTCCTTAATCACATTTGACTTATTTTATAGCCCCTATCTAATGGCGGTACAATGGCTAAGCACTTAGCTGCTAATCAAAAGGCTGGTGGTTCAAACCCATGCAGTGGCTCCATGGAAGAAAAGTCTGGCAATCTGTTCCTGTAAAGTTTTTAGCCTGGGCAACCCTGTAGGGCAGTTCTGCTCTTCACATGGGGTCACTATGAGTTGGAATCGACTCCATGACACACAACAACCATCTAATGGTACTAGGATTTGAAGATCTTGGGAAATTTAATCCTCTTATTTGTTGTGTCTGCTGGCTCTCAAGCACAGTGGACTGTTTCCTTGTATGCTTTGTGTTTAGAAATACGTGTTACTTTGGACATATTATCAGGAGGGCTCAATCCCTAGAGGAAGACATCATGTTTGGTAAAGTAGAGGGTCAGCGAAAGAAAGACCGTCAATGGGATGGATTGACACAGTGGCTGCAACAATGGGCTCAAGCAAACAACGACGAATGTGACAATGGCATAGGACCAGGCAGTGTTTCGATCTGTTGTACATGGGGTCGCTATGAATCAGAACCAACTCAGTGGCACCTAACAACAACATGTTTTGTGTCTCCTGGCCCTCAAGCACAGTGGACTATTTCCTTGTATGCTTTGTGTTTAGAAATATGTGTTCATCTTCAGCAAGGGAATCCCTCACAGCCTGAGCTAGCAACGTCCCTCCAGAACCGTTTTTATGTTTGCTTCTGTTAGGTGCGCTGGGGTCTTTGCTGGCCAGGAAAACCTTCTTATATCAATTTCTTAATTAAAGGGTTCCTGGCCCATGCAGATGGATTCACAAACCTCTCTTGTTTTTGTAAATAACCTTTTATTGGAGCGCAAACACAGCCATTCAGTAATGCATTATCTATAGCACCTTTCACTCTGCAGTGGCAGAGCTGAGTAGTTGCAACAGAGACTGTATGCCCACAAAGCCGCTAATATTTACTGTGTGGCCCTTTACAGAAAGTCTGTAAATATAAATCCCAAATCAGAGTAAGGGCTATTATAAGGATACAGATCGTCAGAGCCCAGCTTGACACGTTTCTTCACTAACTCTACATGCAAGTGGGCACGGTTTTGTTCTGTTTGTTTGTTTGCTTTGATAGTCCATATTTTCACTAACAACATGGCTTTTTGAGGGCCCCGAACTGATGCAGATTTGCTGATTACACCCCTATCTTGCATGAGCCCAGGACCCAAGGCCTAATATCCTGAGGGCACTTAAATCCAAACCCCTAGATCTAGGAAAACACACTTCATTCCCACACCACTGCCCCCCACTCCCCACAGGCTTGCAGCAGCCACAGCTCCCGCACCCACTGCTCTTCAATTTTGTCTTCTGCAATATCACCTACAAATCAGCGAGGCATTAGTTCTATCTCCCAGCATTAATAGGTGTTTTATAATGTGATATTTTTCAAGTTATGTAAGAGGCCACATTTCTGGGGATTGAAAGTTGTGTAAAATATAACTGGATCCCAGACTCTCTGTCAACACAGAACTAAAACCATTCCCGAGGCTAACTCTTCAGACAAAGATTAGACTGGACTATGGGACATAAAATGATACTCATGAAGAGTGTCCTTCTTAGCTCAAGTAGATACATGAGACTAAATGGGCAGCTTCTGTCTGGAGGTGAGATGAGAAGGCAGAGAGGGTCAGGAGCTGGTTGAATGGACACGGGAAATCAGGGGTGGAAAGGAGGAGTGTGCTGTCACAGTACAGGGAGAGCAAGTAGGGTCACATAACAATGTACATATAAATTTTTGTATGAGAGACTAAGTTGAATTGTAAACTTTTACTTAAAGTACACCAATAAAAATAAAATAACTGGAGTCTTGGAAGACTGAAAAATTCTAAATTTTGGCTAAAACAATTTTAGGATTTTGAATCACACTATTTCTGTGGAATCATAAAAGTGGAAGCTATTTAGGAAGGTTGAGAAACAAGTGAGCAGTGAAGGAAGTGGCAGTAAATACAGAGCCACTATGGTTGGAAGCCACATAGCGTAGTGGACTCTGATATCAGTCTTGCCTCAATTTGAATCCTGGCTCTGGTACTTTCTAGCTATGTGAACCTTAGAAAAGTTATTTACTTTTTCATAACCTCAGTTTCCTTATCTGTAAAATGTAGATGATAAGGCCTGGCACATAGCAAAATCTCAATATATGCTACTCTCAATTGATATGAATATATTGCAATGTCTTAAGAATTACTTACTCTTCAGATTATCTCTCTCCTACTTTGGAGGAAGGAAAGAACCATATTTAACATGTGGCATACATAATAGCAAATATTTCTAACTTAATGTAGCCATTGTCATTGTTTCCAAGGCAACTACCATGGAAGAGTGGCAAACACATAAAAATGCCATGGAAGTTTTATAGGGACTTGTCTGGGACGATCTCTGGGTTTTGAGGGAAAGCGTTACCTTAAACATGTGGTATTAAAAACTTAAAGTGGTTATCAGCTGTTCCTGCTAGGAACCTATTCAGTAATTTTTAATTGTTTGATATTCAGGTCTCATTTTTAACCATATCTACACAACTGTTCTTGAAGTTTATCAAATTTGTATAAATAATGTGGCAGGGCAAACGTATTAGGTGGACATTAGAAAGAGAAAAGTAGCCAGCAAAATATGGTATAAGGAAAGAGGAGGCATTCACATTTGGGTGTGGAAGGCAGAGTGTTGGTTCTGATTGTGAGGGCTGGGAGATGAGGTGCACCTTAGAAGTGGGGCTGTAAGTCAGGGGACAACTGTCATATGATTATACAAGTGGTATACAACCATTGTGAAAGCCTTGTTTGCATCTTATTTACTCAAGTGTAGGATTTTTCCCTACTAAACATAGCAATGGCTCATTTCTTCAATAGATTTTCTAGATCAGCTGTGTTTTCAAGCAATCTTTCCTACAACAATTTTTCGCTGTTTGATGGAACTCACAGAAGACAACAAAATTCAATTTCCCAAATGAATTCTCTACGTCTCACAGTGTTTTTATCTGTCAACTGTTTTATTTCTTAAAATCTTAGACTTGCTTTCGATTAGAACCCATGGAATTATAATGAATCTAGGAATAAAAATCTCCTTTTGTTACATATTGAAATAATTTCTAAACACGTAATTAATATGTGATAATTTCACTTCCAGTTATGCCAAAGGGAAAAAAAGCAATACATCCATTCCTCACTTACTGACATGGTCAGGTTCCAAAGACCAGGTCCTATGTGAAAATCAGTGTTATGCAAAAACAGTTAAAAGACAGAGCCCACCACTCTCCACACCCGAAGTTCAAGCAGGTCATCAAGGCCTTGCTAAAAACGGTGTTCAACTCAGGAGAGGCCTGCAACTGGACTAAGTGGCTGAACCTCAGGCCTCCAGCCAGCTGTCCCGGCCTGCAGTAGCACCCCACAGCATCCTGCACACCTTCAGCCGGTGCCCGCTCTGCAGACACAGCTGTGTCCCTCGTGACCAGGACTGGCAAGCATTCCGAGAGGGCCGTGGGCACCGACAAGGGCAGCGCCACTCTCAGCTGGAAGAAGGGGGCCCTGAGCGCAGGTGGGCCCTCGCCTTCCTCAGCCTAGTCTGGCGATGCACAAGGCGTCCTCGGCGTGGACCGCCAGCACGAGTACCCTCTGGACACGGTCCTGCCGCACTCCATGCCCCAGCCGGCCACGTGGAAACAGTGGAGACCCGCCTCCCTCTTCCCTCTGCCCCCAGGGCCGCCTGCCTGGGCGAGAAGGGTCCAGCCCACCTGTCCTCCGCCTGGGAAACGCCGGAGCCAGCAACCTGCCATGCTGTGGAGCATCTCGGCTTTCCTTACTCTGCTCAGAATAGTCTGTAGATTTTTTCCTATTGTCCTAAATATGAAATGCCAGACAATGAGATAGTCGGTAAGTGAGAAGTAGGTGCAAGAATATTTTCAGTCTCTAAAATACAAAATCTTCCATCATTATGAAGCTTACATTCTATAAAGAAAAATAATTTTGAAAAAATTTTCTAAATGGATAAATGCCTCAAAGTCATGATTTTATTTACTATAAATAGCTGACAGAAAAATGAATAACTTCGGTTATCATGAACTTGTCTAGATGTACCCAGGATGTTTAGAATAGATTCCGTTCCACCCCACCCCTTCTCCAAAATGGACTTTGCTGTTGGGTCTCCATTCAACCGCCAATACTCAAATTCAGCTGTGACTTCTGAAAGAAAATCTGCTTAGAGAGGAACTAACAAGACAACTTTGCTCAGGGGTCTTCCAGAAAAAAATTCAAATTCCTCACGGCTATGTACTAGCTATCATATGAGGCAGGGGTGACCTTAAGCTCTTGTGAGGAGGTGTAAGTTAAACATTCTAAGAGATTCCTTGGCCACATGCCATTTCCCCGGCACCACTCTGCCTTGGAACATGAAATTCTGTTTGCAAATAACTGCATGCATTACTAATGTACAGGTATGGAACCAAACTGAGTTGAGTGCTAATCAGTGCTTCCTTTTATCCCATCAATACGCCTGTATCACTTCCACATGTGCCCCTTGATTTGAAAAAGCTATACAACTTCACAGGCGGAAGAGAATGCAGTAGTCTCAACAGAATTAAACTAGACTGTTTAATAAAAAGAGTATATGCACACATGCACACGTATGTCAGAACTTTCAACATTTAACGTAGTTTTCATACATTTTGGAGTCTTTGGTATTCTTCAAAATATGGTCAAAATAAAAGAATTTAAGAAAAATGTTAGGGGAAAGGTGAACATGAAAAGTCAACAATGCTTTTTTTTTATAATTTATTTTGTTGTTGTTGTTGAGAGTGTACACAGCAGAACATACACCAATTCAACAATTTCTACATGTACAATTCAGTGACGTTGATGACATTCTTCAAGTTGTGTGACCATCCTCATCCTCCTTTTCTGAGTTGTTCCTCCTCCATTAACATAAACTCACTGCCCCCTAAGTTTCCTATCTAATCTTTCAAGTCCCTGTTGTCAATTTGATCCCAGATAGATAGTTTTTAAAAGAGCATAATGCTCAAGGCAGATATTCTTTTTTCTTTTTTACTGGTGTGACAGCACACTCCTCCTTTCCAACCCAGATTTCCCGTGTCCATTCAACCGGCTCCTGACCCTCTCTGCCTTCTCATCTCACCTCTAGACAGGAGCTGCCCATTTAGTCTCATGTATCTACTTGAGCTAAGAAGCACACTCTTCATGAGTATCATTTTATGTCCCACAGTCCAGTCCAATCTTTGTCTGAAGAGCTGACCTCGGGAATGGTTTAGTTTTGGGCTAACGGAGAGTCTGGGGGCCCTGTCTTCCAGGGTCTGTGTCTTCAGGGTCCCTCCAGTCTCAATTCAAAGCAGAAATTCTTTACTAGTTAAGCTAAACTACTGCTTGGTTTTAAGAAGGGTTTCAGGGGATATTTTTAGTATAAGGTTTAAGGCTTAAAGATTATCTCAGGCTAATAGTTTTGGGGGTTTGTCGGCCTCCAGGGCTCCAGAAATTCTGGATTCCACGAGAATTTGAAATTCATTTCTGCATTTTTTCTATAGAATCTTTGATCAAAACATTTAGTAATGGTAGCTGGCCCCCATCCAGTTCTGGTCTCATGGCACCAACAATGCTTTTTTAAATAATCTTGTAAGTTACCATTTTGGGGGAAAAAAATTATTCATCTGCATTTCTTTCAAACAAGGAAAGAAACAATGAAGAATTCCAAGCAAAGCACAGACATCAAAACACAGACACATCCTTAGTTACTCTTTTCTAGCCCACTTGGCTTCTTACTTTTCAAATTAAAATGGAAGACATAATGGGGGAATTTCTTTTAAAGCCTAAAATGAGCCTTGAGAGAGAACATCAGTGAAGCTCCTAATAAATCACTTTTGTTTCAAGTTTCTTTTTTAGAAAGATTTTCAGAGACAATTCATTTTAACATTTAAAAACATTTAAAATTTCTTAATATTTTTTTCTGTTTCCATATGATCCTTTTGCACTGGTAAACTATGAAGTGTGCAAACCCGTGACCCACCGAGCATCAGTCACTCCATTCTAACAACTGCTCTAAACCAATTTGGTTGATTTAAAAATATTCATTGTTCACCTCGCCATTCATTACTAATTCATCAATTCTTATTAATAATACATTTGACAAATTACAAATATCAAAGTTAACACTCTTATGGCTGTCTTTTGACATTATCTCTGTAAGTACCTGAATAAATAAGTAAAAGCTTAACTTAAGGAATAAACTTCAATGAAGAAAGACAAGGAAATACCACCCTCTTAAAGACAAGTTTATTTATTTTTGGAACACAATGAAACTAAATAACCTATTGAGTCAGCCCATCTTTCCTTACTTTGTAAGCCTTCTATTTTTGCTCAGTTATCTTCCCTTTTGTTGATCTTGAAAACGAAAGCATTGAAACTTTGCTTTGCAAAGCCACCCTAGCATCTTATTCTGTAATTATCTTTGTCGGATTGAGTCATAAATAGAGCTAAACTTAAACCAAGCAGTTTCCAAGGCTAGTCAAGATATTCAGATGAGGTGATAAAGAGTTGAGACAGCGCACTTTCCACCATAAACAGTAAAAGGAAAGGGTGGGGAAAGCCTAGGGTTTTGTTTGTTTTTGAACATTTTATTGTGTTAGGTGAAAGTTTACATAGCAAATTCGTTTTCCAGTCAATGATTCTTACACAAATTATTCCCTGGCACTGGTTGCAGTCACCACAACCTGTCAGTACTCTCCGCATTTCCTCCTTGGGTCCCCCATTTCCATCAGTCCCCGTCCCTCTCTGCCTTCTTATCTTTGGTTTAGGGCAAATGTTGCCCTTTTGGTCTCATATGGTCAATGGTTCTAAGCAGCACATTCTTCGTGGGTGTTATTGTTTATTTTGTAGACCTGTCTATTATTTGGTGGAAGGGTGGTCTCCGGGAGTGTCTTCAGATCCAAGTTGGAAGGTTATTTTAGGGCAATAGTCTCGGGGGTTCCTCCAGTCTATCAGACCAGTAAGTCTGGTCTTTTTTTTAAATTTGAATTTTGTTTTACTTTTTTTTTACCCATTCTAATCAAGACCTTCTATTGTGATCCCTGTCACTGAGGTTGGTAGTGGTAGCTGGGGCACCATCTAGTTCTTCTGGCCTCAGGTTACAGAAGGCTGTGGTTCCTGTGGACCATTAGTCCTTTGGACTAATTGCTTCCTTGAGTCTTCGATTTTCCTCATTCTCCTTTGCTCCAGATGGGAAAAGACCAACAGTTGCTTCTTAGATGGCTGCTTGCAGGATTTTTGACCCCAGACGCTACTCACTAGAAAGCCTACATTTTGGAACTAGTCACCAGACCTGGATCTGTGTCTCATTTCCACCACTACCTAGCTGTTGGACTATGGGCAAATTAGTTAACCTCTCTGAGCTTCAGTTCCTCCCCTAAAAAGAGGGCAACAGTTATGTCCTTTACATCTACATAAATATCGTATACTATCATGATGACCAGGACATGTTGTTAGCTGTCGTGGAGTTGGCTCTGATTCATGGCGACCTTATGCATAACAGAACGAAGTGTTGCCCGGTCCTGTGCCATCTTCATGATCATTGGTATGTTTGAGTCCATTGTTGCGGTTATTGTATAGTGCCTTCCAATCTGAGTGGCTCATCTTCTAGCACTATATAACCAATATTTGTTGTGATCCATAGATTTTCATTGGCTAGTATTTGGAAATAGATCACCAGACCTTTCTTCCTAGTCTGTCTTAGTCTGGAAGCTCTGCTGAAACCTGCCCACCATGGGTGACGCTGCTGGTATTTGGAATACTGGTGGCAGAGCTTCCAGCATCATAACAACACACAAGCCTCCACAGTATAACGAACTGACAGATAGTAGTGGACTAGCACATAATAGATATCTTAAAGTAGTGTCTATTATTAATGGTAAGGAAAATGTTAAAGCAATTTAAATTGCTTTATCATCAAAACAAAAGCCAATTATCTTAGTTTCAAATCCATGTTCAGATCTGTTACATATACTTAATACATCTACATTTCACCTAACACTCAACAGAAAGGAATTTGGAAGCAGACTTTACACATGGTTAAGGTATTTCACAGGTAGGATTTATATTACAGTACACGGTTTGCTTTGCACAGGATTAAATCCCAGGATGACTCTGGGCTCTCTATCTCTCTAACCAGTTGTCATCGAGTCAATTCTGACTCACGACAACCCCATCTGTGTTAGAGTGGAACTGTGTTCTATAGAATTTTCAGTGTCTGATTTTTCAAAAGTAGGTCACCGGGCCTTTCTTCCAAGGTGCCTCTGGGTGGACTTGAACCTCCAATCTATTAGCTAAGTTAGCAGCCAAGCACGTTAACCATTTTCCCACTCAGGGATTCCGCTGTCTCTCTAACCATTCCAAAGTCCCTGAGATTTTTAAGTGTTAAACGGCCCCTTCCGGATATAACTATTCAGAAAATGCTTTCTCTTCCTGGTCTACCCTATCTCTGCCCACTATTTCTTGTTCAAGCAACCATTGGTATTAACCCCTTTCAAATGTCTGGGATAATGATATTCTTTCCTATTTAGTCCTCAGTTCAAATCACTGGACTTCACTGATATTGGGTTACGTTTGCCGTAGCAGCTGGGTCCACTGACGCCACTTTGGGCTCTGCTCCACTTTAGTTCTTGATTTTGGCAGCAGATGTAAATGTGCACCAATCTCCAATGGGAGCTTAGTATTTATTAACTCTCCTCATTGGACTGACCAGGAAGCAGTGTCCCCACTCTCCCCACTGGGCCTCTGAATTGGTGTCTCTCTTGGTCCCATCCTGGTAACTGGGTTCCTCACTAGAGTTCCAACTCTTTTTTGATATGGCTGGTAAAACTAGAAATCTGACATGGTCCCTGTTCTGGCAACTTCATAGTATACTAGATTCTTACTAGAAATTAACTTGGTCTACCCAAAGTGTTGAAGAACAAAGATGTCACTTTGAGAACAAGGTGAAGTTGTACATGACCCAAGCCATATTTTCAATCACCTCATATGCATGTGAAAGCTGGACAATGAATAAGGAAGACCGAAGAAGAACTGATGCCTTTAAATTGTGGTGTTGGTGAAGAATATTGAATATACCATGGACTGCAGAAGAACAAACAAATCTGTCTTGGAAGAAGTACAGCCAGAATGCTCCTAGAAGCAAGGATGATGAGACTTCGTCTCTTGTAACTTTGGACATGTTATCAGGAGAGACCGGTCCCTGGAGAAGGACATCATGCTTGGTAAAGTAGAGGGTCAGCAAAACGAGGAAGACCTTTAATGAGATGGATTGTCACAGTGGCTGCAACAACTGGCTCAAGCATAATAACAATTGTGAGGATGACACAGGACTGGGCAGTGTTTCATTCTGTTGTATATAGGGTCACTATGGGTTGGAACCGACTCAATGGCACCTAACAGCAACAACCCAATGGTTCGTGCCCTGCTGTCAATGGTCAGGCCTGTTAAGAGTCTTGAGTACCTCACGGTTATAGATTGAGTTGTGTCCCCCTAAAAGTTATGTTGAAATCCTAACCCCTGTGCCTGTGAATGTGACTGTGTTTGGGAATAGGGGCTTTCTTTTGTTATGTTAATGAGTCCATGCCAGATCACTTCTGAGAGGCATCTGACAAAAAGAGCAGAATAGACACCGACACACACGGGAAAGAAAGACGCTATGTGAGGACCTAGCCATAAGCAAAGGAACACCAAGGATGGCTGGCAGACACAGAAACTAGGAATCGACAAGGCTGACACCCTGATTTGGACTTTTAGCCTCCAAACTGTGAGAAAACAAATTCTGTTCTTTAAAGCTACCCACTTGGTATTTTTTTGTGACAGTAGTCCAAGGTAACTAAGACAGCCACCTATGGCAGAATTCACTGCATTCTGCCCGGGGCACTGGTGGGAGCCCTCGTACCTCACCTTTCATCTTCCCTGTGCCTCAGCAGGGCCCTTGTGCTTGGACCCTATGCTTTCTCTCACCCAAAAGAACCTCTGAGGGCAACCCCTTCAGTAAGTGCAGTCCCCTCATCATTTATATACGTCTCATGGGTATACACTGGTGACCTTCCACCCCCTGCCCTATCTTTTGGAAGGCAGTCTGCCATGTCTCATCAGTTGACCCTGGCATGGTCGTTTCCTGCTCAGGCATCATCTCTCTTCCAGTACTGTATGTTTGGTTTCACAAAACTCATCTGCATTTTAAAATTAACTCTCATCAACGTCTATAGTATGTTACAAATGTTTGACTCCATATCTGATGACTCCTAAATTCACCTGCATATTTTAAGCTCCAGAACCTCAGGAAAGCCTGCCTTCCGGGGTCTGTGACAGAGACTCCACTTAACCTCCAGTCTGTTGTAGAATTCCACTCCATAGGGAAATATCACGGTGTACTGTGTTTGCAACTCACGTGAGTCTGCTGGCAACACTCTTTAGCTCATGCTATTGTTTTTTCTTTCTTTCTTCTCACTTTACAGAGTTGTCCATGATATGTATGTCAATATTCATGCTATCCATTTCAGAACATAAATTCTCACAGATTGGGTCTATGTTCAGGGTGTATTATCTAGTAAAGTACCTATCCCAATGACATTTGCAGTTAGATTTTTTGTTAAACTGCCATATTTTCATAATAATGATTATTCTAAAACTAAAATGGGAAGACAAATGAAAGGTTTAATTATCCATTTGTGGATCAGCATTTAGCTTTATATAAAGCTGTAAAGATAACGGGTATGAAAGTGCTTTGTAGAACTCCATGGAAGTTCTTGTTTCAGTTATTCCTATATTATTGCATTTCCATAGAAGTGTCAGTTAAAATAGAAAATGTACATTGTTCTCTATATTATAATTAGGCTTTTAACTAGAAATAAATCATGAATCACTCTTAACTATGTTTCCATGATTTCCTTTATAGCTATTCATTTTCTTTGTCCTGTAATAGCTGTGAATGTCTAGAATGATAGTTATAGAATTGTAGACCTGAAGGAGACTTTAAAACCCCATTTCTATGTTTTTAGGCAGAGCCACCTCAACCTATTCAAACAGATGAAGACATATCTTTGCTTCCTTCAATATAGATATAAATACTCATTGATCTAGAGGGATCTATATATCTTTCACTAGTACTTAGCTTCAAAGGTGTCAGTAGAGAGCTGATATTATGACTCTTAGTGATGGTTTTTCCGTCTCCTTTTCTGTCAAGTTACTTCTGCCTCAATCATTACACTTAGAAAATAATACTATTAAAAAATGTTCAAAACAACATTAGCAAAATTTAAAAAAAATTTTTTTAAAAAGGGCCCAAGCCATTATAATAACCATTTTCCACATTATGCTCCTGTATTTAGTAATACATATGCTGATTAAAAAAATTATAATCATATCCTCAGCTTTTACAATGTTACATGATGTGATAAATATTTCCATTTTCTGACACGGTGCTGATATTTTTCATTTTAATAAATTCATAACATTTTATGAAGTGAATGTGCCATTATTTGATATTTTCCAGGGTTTACTTGTTTTATTATATAATGAGATAATAAGCATGTAGGGCAGCCAGTTTTCTTCTGCTGAAGTATTGTTTTAATCTAAATTTCCAGAAATTTCAGGACTTGATGTATAATTTCAAATTGCTTTTCCAAATGATTCTCCTAATTTCTCTGCCATCAGCCATGCGTGACTGCTGTAGCACTGAATTTTTCAGTGAGTTTAATTTGCGCTAAGTTTGGGATGGGCATCTCTGATGTAATTAATTAATCTTCTTAGAACCAAATAAAGGGAGAAAAAAATTCACCTCAGCTGCTTTACATATTAGATTATAAAAGCCTCAGATCCTTTCTGATTATTGGAGAATGATCTAAAATTTTATATCAGATGATCAGCTACCAGATGTATTAAAAGGGGATTCAGGAAACAAGGACTGCTGCTTTTGCTTGCTAATTGCCCTGTCTGGACCCCTTGGTCTGGAGGCCCTTTGATAAATCGAAGAATTGAGTGTTTTTATGATGAGTTTCCTTTTTCTTATCATGTTGTAGTTCTTCCTTGATGGGAAAAAAAAAATGTCAATGTCTCTTATTGCCCATAGTTAAATTCCAAATGTTAAGACCTGAGTCGGAGGCAGCAGAAAGGACACGTGGAACAGCAGAATCAAGGAAGGAGCACAGCCCACCGACTCAGAGGGCTTGGGTTCGGGTCCCACACCTGTACTAATACTTAACCTTCCAGTTTGCTTATCTGCATGATGAGAATAATGGTGTCTGTTTTATAAGGCTATTTAGATAGATGAGAATTCATTGGAAAGGGCCAGCACAGAATGAAAGACATCCTTGATGTGATTCCTTTCTTTCTTTCCACTTCAATCTGGGCTCAACCTTCCTTACCCCACCAGCTATGGATCCCCGTGCCCACCTCTTGCCTTCCTGTTTCTGCGCCTGGGCTCACAGTATTTTCTCTCCATCGAATGCTTGTTCCTCACATCTCCAAAATCCTATTGAAACCCTACCTAGGAAGCCCGTCGGGATTGATCTCCCCAGCTGAAATGAACTTCTTCTCCTGTGCCCCAGTTCCTTTCTAGCATTTCTCGTAGTTTGCAGTATGTTATAGCTATGGATGGGGCATCCCATGCCCTTGGAAATGGCACTCCTGTCTCAAGGCTCTTTGTGTCCCTGTATCACTCTAGCACAATGCACAATGTCTGGTACAAAATAAGCAATTTTTTATTGTTAATTTTATTTAATTCTATCTCTATCATACTCCACGCTTTTTTCTATTCCTCTTCCTTCTCTCTGCCTTTATTCCTTACATTTCATATGCAGTGCCATTCCATGTTAAACTCATCCACATCAAACAATAGAAATAGAAGACTGTGAACTTCCTGTAACCTCTAAACAGGCACGCAAAAATTCCAATAAGGAAATGAAATGACAGTTTTAAGAAATGGAGGTAAGGGGGTTGGGATGGTAAACTAGCTTGTCAAAGAAGCAGCTTTTGCATGTCTAAATCTGTCTGTTTTGGGATGTAAGCCAAAGTCAGGGATCCAAAACTATTCCATTCCATTTATTATGGATATAGTATATATTGCTGTAGTCTCCGAACACTTTAACATGAAATACAACACACCTCTGGGAGTGAAAAAGGAAATGAGGGAATGGAGAAGGGGCTGTTGGAACGTTGGTTATCATTGTGAGCCTGGAAGTTCTGAGGAAATGAGGGAATGGAGAAGGGGCTGTTATAATACTGGTTATCACTGTGAGCCTGGAAGTTCTGAGGAAATGAGGGAACAGAGAAGGGGCTGTTGGAACATTGGTTATCACTGTGAGCCTGGAAGTTCTGAGGAAATGAGGGAATGGAGAAGGGGCTGTTATAATACTGGTTATCACTGTGAGCCTGGAAGGTCTGAGGAAATGAGGGAACGGAGAAGGGGCTGTTGGAACACTGGTTATCACTGTGAGCCTGGAAGGTCTGAGGAAATGAGGGAACGGAGAAGGGGCTGTTGGAACACTGGTTATCACTGTGAGCCTGGAAGTTCTGAGGAAATGAGGGAACAGAGAAGGAGGTGTTAGAACACTGGTTATCACTGTGAGCCTGGAAGGTCTGAGGAAATGAGGGAACAGAGAAGGAGGTGTTGGAACACTGGTTATCACTGTGAGCCTGGATTATTACGGTTGAAGCACTTTCTGTAGAAGCGGTGGGGATGGGGTGAAGAGGGCTTAGGGAATCAGCTGTGAAAGGTGTCAGCTCCTACAGTGAGGAGGCGAGGGGCAGGGGGGCACCTGTGAAGGCATGGCCACTGTCCTTCAGAAACAATGCTTTTTAAACTTAAGTTGTTTTCCATTGTGTGTGTAGTGTCCTCAGTAACTGTAAAGCAGGTGAAACACCAGAGCTTTCTGTTACTTGTGCACTGAGGAATCCAAGTGGAGCATGTGTCTGTGTTTGGGGAGGGAAGTAAGGAAATGAGGGAATGGAGAAGGGGCTGTTGGAACACTGGTTATCACTGTGAGCCTGGAAGGTTTGAGGAAACGAGGGAACAGAGAAGGGGCTGTTGGAACACTGGTTATCATTGTGAGCCTGGAAGGTCTGAGCCTGAACAAGCAGCTCCTCCCTGTCTGTCTGACACAGGTGTGAAAAACACATTGTTTAGTTTCAGAGGCATAAATTTACATTGTGAGCTAGAAGCCAACATTTTCAGAAAAAGCTTTCTTTACCCTTTCTCTGAAAAAAGCACAGTCCTCAGGGGAGAAGGACCTCCTCCTTCTGTGGTATCCTTTCTGAAATTCAGAGTCCATGAGAACGTAACTGATACCTATACTCATCATATAAACCTTGCTCTTCACAATTATTTTTGGCTCCTTGAAACTACAGAAACCACAGATGCTAAAGCTTCTGGATGCTGTGTCTTACTCATATGGTTCAGTTCCCTATGGCATTTGGAAATTCTCAAAATGGAGAGGAGAAGGGAGGAGTTAGGTGGTGTCTTCAGAACTCTTTTGGAGTGTGCCACGGTCTGCCATTTGTCCCACAGGTAGTGCTTCAGCAGATGTAGACTAGGGGTTCAGTACATGTTTCCCTCTAACAGAATTCTTTAGGTAGTTCCTGATAATGTGCCCTTCATTAAGGAGGCCTAAGGAAGCCTCAGAGATGCCTCAGAAGAACGGCCGAGTGATCTACTTCTGAAACATCAGCCGTTGAAAACCCTACAGATCACAGTTCTAGTCTGACGCACACGGGGTTGCCATGCGTCTGAGTTGGAGTTGACTCAATGGCAACTGTTTTTTTTAAGGAAGATCTGTCTGAAATACAAATGTATCTAAAGGCTTTGATGCCAGATCCCAAAATTTTTGAAGCTTGATGGCTTTAAGGGTGATCATTAGGCAAACTCTCCTTTTATTTTGGGAGTGCTGGGCTCCTTTGATAAGCTTTTTTAGCCATGTAGACTTTCTCTGGCAAGCCTTGGACCGGGGAATGAGTTAAATACAGATGACTCAGCCTGGGGTGTTCAATGTCCTCTTTAGTGATGAAAAGGGCTGACTCCAATGGCAGCAGAGCATATGCCGGAGAGATTATTACGGTTGAAGCACTTTCCGTAGATGTGGTGGGGATGGGGTGAAGAGGGCTTAGGGAATGAGCTGTGAAAGGTGTCAGCTCCTACAGTGAGGAGGCGAGGGGCAGGGGGCGCCTGTGAAGGTGTGCCCACTGTCCTCCAGAAACGATGCTTTTTAAACTTAAGTTGTTTTCCGTTGTGTGTGTAGTGTCCTCAGTAACTGTAAAGCAGGTGAAACACCAGAGCTTTCTGTTACTTGTGCACTGAGGAATCCAAATGGAGCATGTGTCTGTGTTTGGGGAGGGAAGCAGAGTGAAGAGAGGTGTTAGCACAAGAGATGGCTGATAAAAACGCTCTGAGCGTGGTCTGGACTGAGAGGGGACAGAGGCAGCCAGAATGGCCCTGTGGAACGTCTAAGCACGGCCCCTGGCTTCTCAGAAACGTGAGGAGGTAGGACAGCATTTCCTGCATCTGTGTAAGATGGGGAAGGGAGGAAAGGAAGAAGACAACGAGTATAGGAATTTTTTAAAAAGGATTAATCTAGAATACGATAAACTCATTGGAATAAGAACTGCTGAAGTATGAACTTGTTTCTAATTAAGAAAGAGAAAGAAAGGAAAAGAGAGAAAGGAAGGGAATCTCTGGTGGCCTAACCCTATGTCATCCACAGACAAGGCTACTTAGAATGGGTCCTGAGGAGCGAAGTGGTACAGTCTGCATCTTCCAGGAATGACGTTATGTTGATGGTAGCGGGGGAGGGGAACTCAAAACCATAACACACTGCAAGTTGCAGAAGCCATGTAAGGCCCTTGGAAGTGACCCGAAGCAGGAAGGTGTGGTCTAGGGGAA
Source organism: Dugong dugon (assembly GCA_030035585.1). Lineage (NCBI taxonomy): Eukaryota > Metazoa > Chordata > Mammalia > Sirenia > Dugongidae > Dugong > Dugong dugon. The sequence continues at coordinate 190,467,201 of CM057463.1, read as the reverse complement.
CCCTAGAATGTGGGGTGCAGGGTCCCATGCCCAAGGGGCCCTAACTAGCCCAAAGTCGTATGTGTTCTCAACATATTACCCCATGCACCGTATATAAAAGAGAAGGTAACACTTAACCCAAAAGAATCACCAACAAAAACTAGTAGTCACGCAATTTGGTGTGCACTCGGCTCTTTCACTCAAATTATTCTTTTTATTTGATCCTCTCGACGGATAGCAGCATCACCACCCCCACCTACAGAATAGAAGATCGAGGCTCACTTCTAGAAGGCTACCCGTTTAGTTAAATGGAGGAGCTGAGTTCCCAATCCAAAACTTTTCACTTTTTTCAGTCTGCTTTCCCCTACACAAATGGGTAGTTGTAGGTCTGTGGCATCTGGGTAGAAAAGTCTTTTGTGATGCACAGGGTTTTTGTCTTTTTCCCAGGGTCTCCTTAAATCATGTGGTATTGGAAACTCTGCTCAGCTTTAATTGGTTGTTGCCATGCAGGAGTGTGGGCCCGGATCTTCCAATTTTTTTAAAATAAATTGGACATTTATATTTGTACACAGAATCTGATATTTTAATGTTGGTTCATTTGAAAAGGGAAAAACAAAATCTGAACCTTATGTAAACTAAGCATACTGTCTACCCATGTGAGACCTCTGCCTGAGTGTGCTTGGCTCTCCCCCAGAGGTGCCCCCAGGGAGAGGATGAAGGGTGACATCACTGATGTCAGGGGACCCTTCCTACTCCTTTCTGTCCAACAGACTCTTAAAAACCAGTTGCCATCAAGTTGACTCCAACTCATGGTGATCTCATGTGTGTTAGAGTAGAACTGTGCTCCATAGGGTTTTCAATGATTTTTCGGAAGCACATCTACAGGCCTTTCTTCCGAGGTGCCTCTGGGTGGACTCCAACCTCCAACCTTTTGATTAGCAGCCGAGCTTGTTAACCACGTGTCTTAGTCATCTAGTGCTGCTATAGCAGAAATACCACAACTGGATGGCTTTTAACAAAGAGGTATTTATTCTTTCACAGTCTAATAGGCTACAAGTCCAAATTCAAGGCATCAGCTCCAGGGGAAGTCTTTCTCTCTGTCAGCTCTGGAGGAAGTTCCTTGTGATGCATCAGTCTTCCCTTGGTTTGGGAGCATCTTAGCACAGATCTCAGGTCCAAAGGACACGCTCCGCTCCCAGCACTGCTTTCTTGGTGGTATGAGGTCCCCATGTCTCTCTGCTCGCTTCTCTCTTTTATATCTCAAAAGAGACTGGCTTAAGACACTAGCTAATCTTGTAGACCTCATCAATATAACTGACTAGTCCATCTTATTACATCATAGTGATAGCATTTACAACACATAGGGAAATCACATCAGATGATAAAATGGTAGACAATCCTACAATCCTGGGGATCACGACCCAGGCAAGTTGACGGATATTTGGGAAGGACACAATTCAATTCATGACACCATGTGCACCAGGGACTCCAACAGGGACTTACCCGGTCTGGGTATCTGCCACTGGATTCCTCATCTCTTCTGGCTACTTCCCTCCGGCTGAGTCATCTTCAGCTTTCTCTCGGGATACGTGGAAATCAAGCTGTGGCAAGGAGCAAACTTGTTCTTTTTAGCACTGGGAACTAGGGTGTGCTAAGACAGCAGAGAGCTGGAGGGAGGAGAAGGGAGGGTAAGAAGAAGCAAGGAAGGATGGAGAGACACCACGCCCAGGAGCTGCTTGTGAAGGAGAGGAAATGAAAGGACAGGAGCTGACAGGACTCTCGGAAATACTAAATAGTGGTCAAACAGAGAGTAAGAGGCCACCGAGAAAGTGTGATAGACATGCAAGCAGTGTACTGTGTTTTGGCACACAGCTGGGGGCCAGAGCTTAGCACATGTCTTCTGACATTGCAGGCAGTTTTACTGTGCTGGTAGCAAAAACCTGTATAATGAACAAGAGGTAAATGCGTTTACTATTGTAGAAACAAATAAATGGTGGAGTAAGAACGGTGGAACAAGAGAGGAAAGACATGTGATTGCCATCATTCTAAATAGATGTTACATCTTCTGGCTGATGAGATTCCATTAATTGGCAGCAAGAGATTTTGGAAATAGCCGTTGTATAAACAGTGTCTGCTCTGTGTTTGATCATGAAAATGCTTTTGAATGTGATGATTTAGTAATTCAGGCAACAACGTTTCTTAGTTCCTATTGTGTACAAAGCACCAGGCACTGCGGGGAGAGGCGCAGGAAATTGGTGGATGCAGCCTTCTGAGCAGTTTCCAGTCTAGTGGTATTAGATTTTCAAGAAGGAAGAAGCTACCCCCAAAACCCACGTCAAATCTTAAACAGTTTCAAGCAATAAAAAAATCTATGTGATAGATACCTCTCCCAGAAAGCATATCATTTTTCATTCATCTGAACGTAATTCAAACCACATTGACTAAACCTCTCTGTTACTCTGTTATACAGCACTTCGCTTTTATGTTTCAGTAAGAAAATGCACAGAATAGCATCTTTAAGATTTTAAATAATAACACAGTATGCATTTTTATCTGATTTTAAGACTCTCTGAACCTAGGCTGGAGTTTTCAATTACTGCTTACGGTGATCCTTTTTCCTAACCCATTTCCGCTTTCTTTAGTATTATATTGATGTTGCTGTTCTTGTTGTTAGTTGCTGTTGCGTCTGTTCTGACTCATGGTGACCCCGTGTGTGATAGCGTAGAACTGGTCCATAGGGTTTTCTTCAATGTAATCTTAACGGAAGCAAATTGCCAGGCCATTTCTTCCATAGCACCGAATGGGTTCAAACTGTCAACTTCTGGGTTAGCAGTTGAGAGCAAACTGTCGACACTATCTTTTGAGTATTATATTGATACTATCGTGAATTTCATACATATTTGTTAAAAATGCTGTCACCTCTGTCTCCCCATTCAATACAGCAGGCTAAGACCGAAGTTAAGTAGCCATACCTGACTTTCCACTTCTCAAGCCTGACGGGTTATCTGCAAGCACAAACAGTAAAAAAATGAAATAGAACAGCGGTAGCGCCACCCAGTAAGAAGAATGAATTCCAAATGCTGTCAAAATACCCAGAGGTGTGTTTAATGCCATGGTTCACTTTATTGTCACTGCTGCTACAGTAGGGTCAGAAAGAGCAGGCGGTGCAGGCCCACAGCAACGTGCTCATACTGAGGGCCTTCTTTTAAAAACAGACTTTTTTTTTTAAATAATATCTAAGTTACTTGAAAATTATTGCCTTATGTCAATTGAGAAGTGTTAATTCTAGGGATCCAAAGTAGCCTGTACCTCAATGCCCCTTTCCTACCGAAACTTCCCCAATATCAGATTTACTTTTTTGTCTCTTCCGTGACAGCTAAAAAAATCAGCGATGTAATGTAGTATATATTTGGGCTCTCTGTGACATCTGTGGGAGCTGAAGCCTATTTTCCAGACAGCCGAAAAACTCATGTGGCTTTTAACTCATGCTTAAGTAGATCCTGACCTAGTATAAAAAATTGAGAACAGGTGACCAATATTCTCAAAGAATCATAAAAATTCAGAACATTCCGAAGAATAAATGGCTTCAAGAAAGTTGACTGAGAATCCTAAATTGAGATCAAATGATTGACTGTGCTTAAACATCACTCCATCTTTAATCAATCTCTATAAATCCTGGTATCATCCCTACTTTTCAAGTTTCTTTCTTACATCTTCTCAACGATTTTCAAAGCTACTTATTGTGGTGCGTTCAGAAAATAAATAAAAATTTCTTAGATTTTATTATGCAGTGAAAGAACAGAAAAATAAAAAGAGCTTCATTGGTCCAGCTGTGCCTTCTTGTTTATTTAAATAAAAAAATAAGCTAATCTGTGTTAATGTAAAATCCATTGAAATGTGACAAATTGATGTTGCTTTATTTTTCTTGACAGTGATTTCTCAGAAATCATAATCATTTTCATAAATCTACACTTAGAAAACCTTCGTTTTCTTTTCGTGAAAACTCAGTGATTAGTGGTATTTCGTAAATATAATACCCGTAACTTAATGACATAGCTTTAACTTTTGACGTCTATAGTTTACGTGACTCGACTCACATATTTCAACCTAAAAGCCCATGTTTTACATTCTGATTTTAAATAATTTTTTTCAACATTTTATGATTTGGTAAATTACATCAGTGTCGTCTGTTTTTACAATGATCACTTATCACTGTAAACACATTTCTTTAACAATATTTACAGAAGCTAACTGATAGGCGTTTTCAGTTCAGGATCCTCCTGTAGCCTGAATGTGGGCGGGGGGGGGGGGGATCTTGGGCTGTGTCCCCTCCCGCCGCCTCTGCTCCCGGCTGTCTCTCCCGTAGCGTCCCCCTCCACGTGGCTCCGTGCCAACAGAAATCCCTGTGGAAAGGAAAGCCTGTTCGGAGAGAGGGCGACTGCCTCTGTGAAAGCCTAATACAGTGGACCTGTAGAGCGTTTTCCCGGGAGCTGAGCGTGCTGGCTGGTCTCCGTGGGAAAGCGCGCGCTGGGAGCCGCACAATGGCTGCGTTTCACTGCCCTTTCACTTGCCAGACATTCCAGCGCTCCCTGCCTCCGACAGGAGACGGCCAGCGGCTCAGGAAAGCTTCTCTCCAGCCCCTTTTGTGGTTACACAAAACGGCCAATTACCTCCGTCTGCACCAGGGGCCAGGTCTGTTCTCAAATACTGTGCTTTGAGCAGGGGTGAGAATATCTCATGATGCCTTGAGCTGGTTCAGGTGGGCTGCAGAAGAGCAAGACAGCACTTGATAGACGGCAGAAGTCACCTGGAGAAGGAACATCTCCTAGAGAAGGTGAGCACACCGACAGCGTGGTAAATACTGTCTTCTCTAAATGCCAGAGTGGGAGCACTGTTTTTCTCTTTGTGCTTTTCTTTGTCACGTGCTATGACATGCTATCCTATCACGAGTCTTCTGTTTGAAACCCTGTCTTCTTATCCATTTCTATTTATTCCAGAACATGCAGAATCTCAGCAGACCGAGGACGAAACGACAGAACACCAGGTAGCCGGGCAGGTGTCCTCTTTTCTTAGCTATTGAGCTGTAGAGACCCTGCTGGCAGTGCTTCCCAAGAATGGTGGACTGGAGGCAGCTTTCCTGCAAACTCAGGGCTCAGGCCTGGCGATCCTCTACAGAGCTGGCCTGGGGAATGCAGGAAGTGCTACTTTGCTAGGCTTTTCCATTATCTAAGAACACCTCTGTATTTTTTAGATGACCAAGAATCTATTAAATGTGACTTTGTGACACAGCAGATAAAGAGATCAAGATAGCTCATTGCTGCAGACTGTGTTTTCTAAGCATTGATGATAAGCATTAGCAGATTAAAAAAATGTCATCAATAAAGTAATGGAGCAAGTCAGGAATGAGGAGATTATTTTCCAGCTTAAAAGCTAGTCTAAATTTTGCCCTTAATAAGATCACAGAAATGTAAAGAATTAGGCAGAATTTTAAAAATACCCAATTTAGGAAGAAAAGTATTACTTAAATAGATGAGTATATGGTTTCATACATAACAAATGCAAATATGTATATATGCGTGTATGTGTGCATGTATATGTATGTTTTGAGACAAATGTATTTTTTGATGTATATATGTATGTTTTGAGATTTTCCTTTACTGTTAGGCTTAAATAACTTTTTAGAGTAGATTTATTTAGAAATTCATTATTTGGTTTCTCAATACTAACAACTTACTTTTTATAGTCCTTAAAGAATAATTTTTAAAAATTACACAAGGATAGATATTTTAAAAATGTGAATAGTATTTTTAACTTCTCTAAATACTGGGTTCCCCGCACTTGAGATCTCTGAGAGCTGATAGAGACGTGGTCACTGGACGTGAAATGCTCCGTAGGCCTCAGAAAATCAACATCAAATCTAGATAACTTCCCAACTCTCTGTCCACCGACTCCACGCCCACCCTGCCACACGGACCTCTTTCTGGATGGGTCATTGTTTCCGCACTGGACAGGTGGGGCGGGAATTGGTTTTGATGCTTAAGAAGCTGAAGCAGCTCCCCAAACAACTGAAAGTTTAATATTCAGCATCCCTGCTCTTGGAATATGCCAGCTACACTGTCACTGAGAAGCTCTCCCTGGCTGCCTGGGTTAGGCAGGTCCCTGGGTGACACACACAGTTTACCCTCGGCTGCTAACTGAAAGGTTGGTGGTTTGAACCCACCCAGCAGCACCGTGGAAGAAAGGTCTGGCAATCTGCTTCCATAAAGATCGCAGTCAAGAAAACCCTATGGAGCTCAGTTCTACTCTGTTACACATGGGGTCACCATGAGTCAGAATCGACTCCGTAGCAATGGGCTTGATTTTGGTTTTTTTTGGCCTGTGTGGGCAGCCTCTAGGATGACCCCCAGTGATCCCCACCTCCTGGTATTCCTGTCCTTGTTTAATGCCCTCTGCTTCAGTGTGGGTTGAATTTAGTGATTTTCTTCTAGCGAATAGAATGTGGCAGCAGTGATGGGGGGGTCACTTACAAGATTAGTTTATAAAATGACAGCTGTGGCTTCTGGTTTGGGTGCTCTCTCTGGCTTGATCTGAAGGAAATGAGGTGGCGTCCTGTGGCTGCTTTATGGAGAGGCCCACAGGTAGCCCATTAGCCTGAGGACCGACCCTGCCAACAGCCATATAAATGAGCTTGAGTCTTCAGTAAGACCTCGGTCCCAGCTGGCAGCCAGTGGCACCCACCTAGGCAGTGCCCAGATTCCTAACAGACAGAAACTGAGAGATAACAGATGTTTGCTGTTTTAAGACTCTTAAGTTTTGGGATAGCTTGTTATGCAGCAATAAATAACTAATACCATATTTTTACACAAAAAATAAGTGTATTAAATGTTTTTTTTATTTTTTATTTATTTATTTTATTGTACTTCAGGTGAAGGCTTACAGAACAAATAGTTTCTCATGAAACAGAAGTACACATGTTGTTTTATGACATTTGTTAACAACCCCACAACATATCAACCCTCTGACTTCTCAACCTTTTTTTTTTTTTGTGAAAATACACATAGCCAAAGATACACCATTTCAAAAATTTCTACATGCTCAGTTCAGGGACATTGACTATGCTCTTCGAATTGTGCTGTTATTCTTACTTAAGATGAAGGCTTACAGAACAAGATAGTTTCTCATTTAACAGTTACTACACATGTTGCCCTATGACAAGGGTTAACAACCTCACAACACATCAACAATATCCTTACTCAACCTTGGGTTCCCTATCACCAGCTTCCTTTTCCCCTTCTGCTCTCTGGCCCCTGCCACTGGACTCCTGTACCTCGTTAGTCTCATTTGGTTTTACGGGGCTGTCCACTCCCAGGTTGAACAGTGAACCTCGGAGGTAACTTCACCACTGAGCTAAAAAGGTGTCTGGGGGCCATACTCTCGGGGTTTCTCCATTCTCCTTTAGGCCAGTAAATCTGGTCTTTTTTTTTGTGAGTTAGAATTATGCTCTACATCCTTCTCCAGCTCTGTCCAAAACACTCTATTGTGATCCCGATCAGAGCAGTCAGTGGTGGTAGCCAGGCACCATCTAGCTGTACTGAACTCAGTCCGGTGGAGGCCTTGGTAGCTGTGGACCATTAGTCCCTCGGACTAATCTTTTCCTTGTATCCTGTTCTCTTCATTCTCCCTTGCTCCCGAAGGGATGAGACCAGGGGAGTATCTTAGATGGCTGCTCACAGGCTTTTAAGACCCCAGACACTACTCACCAAGGTAGAATGTAGAGCATTGTCTTTATAAGCTGTGTCATGCCAGTTGAGCTAGATGTTCCCCAAGACCATGGTCCCCAGAGCCCTCCGCCCAGCAATTCAGTCCCTCAGGGAGTTTGGATGTGTCTATGGGGCTTCCATGACCTTTCCTTGTACAAGTTGTGCTAGTTTCTCCTGTATTGTGTACTGTCTCACCCTTCACCCAAGATACCACTTATCTATTGCCTATTTAGTATTTCCCCCCCTCCACCCCTCCCATCCCTGGTAGCCAACAAAGATTGTTACATTTTGTGTGTGAACTTTTTCATGGGTTTTTACAATAGAGGTCTCATACAATATTTGTCCTTTTGTGATTGACTTATTTCACTCAGCATAATGTCCTCCAGTTTCATCCCCCCCCCCCCCATGTTATGAGATGCTTCACAGGTTTATCATTGTTCTTTCTTCTTGCATAGTACTCCATTGTGTGTATGTACCGTAGTTTGTTTATCCATTCATCTGCAGATGGGCAGCTAGATTGTTTCCATCATTTTGCTATTGTGAACAATGCTGCCATGACACAGGTGTGCATATGTCTATTCGAGTGACAACTCTTATTTCTCTAGGATATATTCCTAGGAGTGGGATTGCTGGATCGAATGGTATGTCTATTTCTAGCTTTCTGAGGAAGCACCATATCATTTTCCAAAATGGTTGTATCATTTTGCATTCCCACCAGCAGTGCATAAGAGTTCCGATCTCCCTGCAGCCCCTCCAACATTTGTTGTTTCCAGTGTTTTTGATTCGTGCCAGTAATGCCGGGGTGAGATGGTATCTCATTGTGTTTTAATATGCATTTCTCTAATGGCTAGTGATCGCGAACATTTCCTCATGTGTCTGTTGGCCATTAGAATGTCTTCTTTGGTGAAGTGTCTGTTCATTTCTTTTGCCCATTTTTTTTAAAGGATTATTAGTCTTTTTGTTGTAGAGGTGTTGGATTTTCTTGTAGATTATGGAGATTAGACCTTTGTCTGACTTGTACTGTCCAAAAATGTTTTCCCAGTCTGTAGGTTCTCTTTTTACTCTTTTGGTGAAGTCTTTTGAAGAGCATAGGTGTTTGATTTTTGGAAGATCCCAGTTATCTAGCTTATCTGTTGGGGTTTGTGCCTTGATGGTTATGGTTTGTATCCTGTTAATGTCATGTATTAAGGCCTGAAGTGTTGGTCCTATTTTTTCTTCTATGAACTTTATAGTTTTAGGCTTTATATTCAGGTCTTTGATCCATTTTGAAGTAGTTTTTGTATACGGTGTGAGGTATGGATCTTGTTTCATTTTTTTGCAGATTGATATCCAGTTTTGCCAGCGCCATTTGTTAAAAAGAGTGTCTTTTCCCCATTTGATGGACTTTGGGCCCTTGTCAAAGATCAGGTGACCGTAGGTGGATGGATTTATATCTGGGTTCTCAATTCTGTTCCATTGATCAATGTATCTGTCATCGTACGAGTGCCAGGCTGTTTTGACTACTGTAGCTGTATAGTAGGTTCTGAAGTCAGCTAGTGTGAGTCCTCCAACTTTATTCTTCTTCTTCAGTAGTGCTTTACTTATTTGGGGCTTCTTCCCTTTCCGTATAAAGTTAATGATTAGTTTTTCCATCTCTTTGAAGAATGTTGTTGGTATTTGGATCGGGATTGCATTGTATTTGTAAATTGCTTTGGGTAGAATTGTCATTTTCACAATGTTGAGTCTACCTATCCATGAGCAAGGTAAGTTTTTCCATTTATGTAGATCCCTTTGGGTTTCATGCAGTAGTGTTTTGTAGTTTTCTTTGTATAGGTCTTTTACATCCCTGGTCAGATTTATTCCTAAGTATTTTATCTTTTTAGGGGCTATTGAAAATGGTATTGTTTTCCTGATTTCCTTTTCATCGTTCTCCTTATTGGTGTATAGGAATCCAACTGATTTTTGAATGTTTATCTTGTATCCTGCTACTCTGCTGAATCTTTCTAGTAGTTCCAGTAGATTTCTCATGGAGTCTTTAGGGTTTTCTGTGTATAGTATCATCTGCAAACAGGGACAGTTTAACTTCTTCATTACCAATTTGGATGTCCTTTATTTCTTTTTCTTGCCTTATTGCTCTAGCTAGAACTTCCAGCACAATGTTAAATAGGAGTGGTCATAAAGGGCAATCTTGTCTTGTTCCTGTTTTCAAGGGGAATGTTTTCAGCCTCTCTCCATTAAGAACGATGTTGGTTGTTGGTTTTGCATAGATGCCCTTTATTATGTTGAGAAATTTCCCTTCTATACCTATTTGATTGAGAGTTTTTATCAGGAATGGGTGTTGGACTTTGTCAAATGCCTTTTCCGCATCAGTTGAGATGATCATGTGATTCTTTTCTTTCCTTTTATTTATGTGGTGGATTACGTTGATTGATTTCCTAATGCTGAACCATCCTTGCATACCTGGTATGAATCCTACTTGGTCGTGGTGTATTATCTTTTTGATATGATGCTGAATTCTATTGGCTAGAATTTTGTTGAGAATTTTTGCATCTATATTCATGAGAGATATTGGCCTGTAATTTTCTTTTGTTGTGACATCTTTTCCTGGTTTTGGTATCAGCGTTATGCTGGCTTCATAGAGTGAATTTGGAAGTGTTGCTTCCTCTTCTAGGCTCTGAAATAGCTTAAGTAGTACTGGTACAAGCTCTTCTGTAAATGTTTTGTAGAATTCTCTAGTGAAGCCACCTGGGCCAGGGCTTTTTTTGGTTGGGAGGTTTTTTATTACCTTTTCGATCTCTTCTCTTGTTATGGGTCTGTTCAGATTTTCAACATCACTTTGTTGCAGTTTGGGTAGGCAGTGTGTTTCTAGAAATTTATCCACTTCCTGTAGGTTTTCAAATTTGTTGGAGTATAGTTTTTCATAATATTCTGTTATAATCCCTTTTATTTCAGTTGGGTCTGTCATAATGTTCCCCATTTCATTTCTTATTTGGGTTATTTGTGTCCTCTCCTGTTTTTCTTTTGTCAGTCTGGCCAGTGGTTTGTCGATTTTGTTGGTTCGTTCAAAGAACCAGCTTTTGGTTTTGTTGATTCTTTCTATTGTTTTTCTATTCTCTATTTCATTTATTTCTCCTCTGATCTTTACTATTTCCTTTCTTCCGGTGGTTGTGGGCTTTTTTTGCTGTTCTCTTTCTATTTGTTTGAGTTCTGTAGTTAATGTTTTGATTTTGTCCCTTTCTTTTTTTTTGATATGTGCATCTATTGCTATAAATTGTCCTCTGAAGACTGCCTTTGCTGTGTCCCAAAGGTTTTGGTATGATGTGTTTTCATTCTCATTTGATTCTAGGAATTTTTTAATTCCATCTCTGATTTCTTCTATTACCCACTGATGTGTAAGCAGAGTATTATTCACTTTCCATGTAGTTGATTTTTTTCCTTGCTCTTTCTGTTGTTAATTTCTACATTGATGGCATTGTGGTCAGAGAAGATACTGTGAATTATCTCAACGTTGTGGATCTTGTTGAGGATTGCTCTGTGGCCTAATATGTGGTATATTCTGGAGAACGTTCCATGTGCATTGGAAAAGAATGTGTACTTTGCAGCGGTTGGATGGATTGTTCTGTATATGTCTATGAGGTCCATTTGGCTGATTGTGCCCTTTAGGTCTTCTGTATCTTTGCTGAGTTTCTTCTTAGTTGTTCTGTCCTTTACTGAGAGTGGTGTGTTGAAGCCTCCTACTATTATTGAGGAACTGTCAGTTTATCTTTTCAGTGTTGTTAGAGTTTGTTTTATGTATTTTGGAGCCCCGTCATTGGGTGCGTAGATGTTTATTATGGTATGTCTTCATGATGGATCGTCCCCTTAATCATTATATAGTGTCCTTCTTTGTCTTTTATGGTAGATTTCGTTTTAAAATCTATTTTATCTGAGATTAGAATTGCCACTCCTGCTCTTTTTTGGTAGTTGTTAGCTGGATATATTTTTTTCCAACCTTTTACTTTTAATAAATTCACATCTTTGTTTCTAAGGTGTGTCTCTTGTAGACAGCATATTGATGGATCCTGTTTTCTTATCCATTCTGCCACTCTCCATCTCTTTATGGGTGCATTGTGTCCATTTACATTCAGTGTAATTATTGATAGTTGTGGCTTTGTTGCTGTCATTTTGTAGTGCTTTTTTTTGTGGTGCTGAAGTTTTCTTTGTTCTTCTTACTCTCTTATGCTGAGTTACTTTTGTTGTGGATTTTTTTTTCATTTCTTTTGTTTTTGTAGGTTTTGTTTTTGTTGAGACTTTATGTCTTTCCTCTTTTTTTTTATGTTTGTTAATTTTCTTTGTGGTTACCATGAATTTTACCCTTATCTTTCTAAGTTTGAAGCAGTCTACCATTAGTTGTTATCGCCGTGGCTTCCTCTCCATTTGAAGGTTCTATACCTATGCCGTTTATTCCCTCTTTTATTGTTTTGATGTTGTTGTCATTTACTGATTAACTGCTCTGATTCCCTGTTGTATTTCTTTTGGTTTTAGATAGTCCTCGAGAGTTCATTTCCTAGATTGGTATCTGGCTGGTATGATCCTGCATCCTAGGTTCTGCCTGTGAGCTGAAGCTGTTTGTCCTCAGATCAAAGAACTCCCTTCAATAATTCTTGTAAGTTTGGTTTGGCTTTTACATATTCCCTTAATTTCTGTTTATCTGTAAATGACCTAATTTCACCATCAAATGTGAACGAGAGTTTTGGAGGATATATTATTCTTGGCTGGCAATTTTTTTCTTTCAAGATTTTATGTATGTCATCCCATTGCCTTCTTGCCTGCATGGTTTCTGCCAAATAATCTGAGCTTAGTCTTATTGTTTCTCCTCTGTATGTGACTCTTGTTTTTCACAAGCTGCTCTCAGGATTCTTAGTTTGTCTTTGCTTTTGGTGATGGTGAAAATGATATGCGTTGGTGATTTTCTTTTGGGTCTTTCCTATATGGGGTTCATTGAGCTTCTTGGATGGCCAGCTTTTCATCTTTCATTGTATTGGGGAAGTATTTTGTCAGCAGTTCCTCAATGATCCTCTCTGTGTTTTCTGTTTTCTCCCCCATTCTGGAATTCCAATCACTCGAAAATTTTTGCTTTTGATTGTGTCCCACATAACTCTCAGGGTCTCCTCATTTTTCTTTGTTCTTTTTTCTGAGTTTTCCTGAAACAGAGTTGTATCCAAGTGTTTGTCTTCAATTCCACTGATCCTGTCTTCCACCATTTCAAATCTGCTTCTCAGCCCTTCTATGACATTGTCCATTTCTGAAATCTTGTTGTTTATCTTTTGGATTTCTAATTGTTGTCTTTGTATAATTTCTAGTTGTGAATTTATTTTGGCATTTTGTTCCTGCATTATTTTCCTGAATTCTTCCAATTTTTTGTGCATATTTTCCATGAATTTGTCTATTTTTTCCTCATGTTTGTCAGCTTTTTGCCTCAGTTCTTGGAGAATTCTGAGTATTAGAGATTTGAATTCCCTATCAGGTAGTTCTAGTGCATTTTCTTCCACAGGAGAGTCATCTGGTGTTTTATTTTGCATGCCTACTTGAACCATCCTGTCCTGTTTTTGTAAATGCTTTGTTATTGTCTGCTGTCTTCGGGGCATTCAGTGGTTATTTTTCTCATTTATTCATTGTGGATTTGTTTGTTTTGTCCCTTTTTTAAAAAAAGAAAAATTTGACTATGTCTGAGCAGGCAGACTGTGTGTGTGTTCTTTTTTGTTTGCTTGTCTGTGGGCATGATACTTTTCGCCTCCTTCTTCAAGTGGCAGGGTCAGTCACTCAGATATGGTACAGCAGGGCAGGTCTAGCTGAAGAGGAGTTACTCGGATGGGTTGTTTGTGGCACTTAGTACAGCCACCAGAGCGGGTCGATAATCAGTGCAGGGCAGGTTCCAGTAGGCCGTGCCTGTGCTGCTTGGTGGTGTGATATGAAGCATACTGTCAGGTAGGCAGGATACAGCGGGGAGATTGTTATGTGTGGAGCTAAGATGGATATGGGAGAGAGGAGAGAGGAACACGAGCGAAAAACATACAAACAAACAAAAAAGAATGCTAGGGGAGCTTGCCATTGGAATGGAGAGATGAGAGACTATGAAATGGAGAAAAACAGAAAGGGGAGGAGGAAGAAAAGAAAAGAATGAATAAATAGGAATCAGAAAGGTTAAACAACTGCAAAGTTCCCAGGGATCCCACCGGTGCAGCTATGAAGTCTGGGGAAGTCGCTCTCAGGTGTTGCAGTACAGCCTGGCTAGAAGGCTTAGAGGTATACAATGCCAGGTATTCAGGGAACAGAAAGAGAAGGAAGATATAGACAGATGAGAAACAGAGCAATGAAGAAAGACAAACAAGTAAAAAGAGGAAAAAGAAAACAAAACAAAATAAAAAAAAAGAAAAAAGAAAGGCCCCCAAAGAAGCAGAAAAATAAATAAATAAATAAATAACCAGCGTAAAAGGAAATGCCCTCAGGGATCCCTCTGCACGTCTGTGGAAGCTGAAGGGGAGTCTCCCTGCCACGCAACTCAGCCTGGCCAGAAAGGGCTCCCAACTCAAGAAAAGGAAAAGAAAACAAAGAAACAATTCAAAACAAATAAACAAACAAAGCCCCAGGATCACACCAGCGTGGGAGCGCAAACCGGGAAGCAGCTCCACACTCGATCGGAGCTCCGCAGCTCCTCAGGAAGAAGCAAAGATGGCTCACGGAGCCAGGTACTTGAGTGAAGGGAGTGGGAGGTGGCAAGAGGCAAGTAAGAAATCAAAAGAAGCAGATTAAAAAAAAAGCAACCCTAGCAGCCAACAAATGGCGCTCAGAGAGCCAGCTAGTGCAGGCTGGTGTTTCTGGACAAGAGACTGTGTCCGCGGGAAGCAGAGGGAGCCGAGTGTGGGTGAAGAAGGGTAGAGAGTGGGAAAGTGTAAATCACAAATTACCGGAGCTCTGCGGCCTCTCAGGAAGAAGCAAAGATGGTGCACGGAGCGAGGTACTCAAGGGAAAGTAGGGGGAGGTGGGGAGAGGCAAGGAAGAAATGAAAAGAAGCAGAAAAAAAGCAACACCAGCAGCCAACAAATGGCACTTAGAGAGCCACCCGTTCAGGTGTGTGGAATCCAAACAGCTGCTGTTTCCCAGTCAAGAGACTGTGGCTGCGGGAAGCAGAGGAGGCCAAGTCGGGGTGAAGAAGGGTGGGGGGTGGGAAAGCGTATATCGCCAATTACCGGTTGTTTTGTCTCCTGCTGGAAGCTGTGTGAGGCTGCTTTCTCGTACTCCCTGTTTGCTGGTCTCTGATAGGAGTCCAAGATGGCGGATCCACGCTGCGTTAGCTGGTAGGGGACCTCTGCATGAATCTCTCCTTGCTCTCCGTTCTCTGTCAGTTTTCTCACTCCATTTGGTGCTTGGCTGAGTTCTTTATCTCTTCATTTGATGTTTTAGGGTTTCAGGATTGTTGTATTCTCTGTTCAGCTTAGGTTTTTGGATCTTTGCTGTGGCTTAGTTTTTCGGATCTTTGCTGTGGAGGGACGGCGTGGTGCTTCTGCCTAGAGCGCCGTTTTGCCGGAATTCCTATTAAATGGTCTTTTCCAACCACAGGAACCCCCTCCTATTTTGGTAAGTGCACTATGCTGCCCGTTATATGTGTGGGCGCATTATTTACATGGCAGTGTTATTTGCAAAAAAATATAGTATACCATCTTTGTCCAGCTTCAACCTTCCATCTTTTGTAGCCCTCCTTCAGAGCCCTGGTGGCGAAGTGGTTAAGCGCTCAGGCTGCTAACCAAAACGTTGACAGTTCGATCCACCAGCCGCTCCTTAAAAACACTATGGGGCAGTTCTGCTCTGTCCTATAGGGTCGCTATGAGTCGGAATCAACCGGACCGCCACAGTGTGGGTTGTTTTGGTTCTCATTTCCTACTTTAAAATTCTGTTTTTCATGCTTCTTGAGGCCATGCCCTCGGGGCTTCTCCTTTCTAACCTTAAGTGGCCTAAAAAGAATAAAAAATGAGTTTTCAACCTAAGAGGAACTCTAGTGCTAGCTGTTAAAAGAACATTTTTTCCAATTTATTTAAGAAACTGTGACTCATCCAAAATAAATAATGTATCTATGATTTCATCTACTTAAAAATACCCTAGCTGTGGTACATTTTATAGAGTTGAGATTAAAAAACCTGATGATTAAATAATCAATTCCCTGATTACTTACACTTTTTATAGTAATGAAACAAATTATTTTCAAATGTTGTAGTTAATTTTGTCCTAACATTTTGTTTGGATTGCTGCTCTATGTGAGTGTAAGTGAAATGTCTCGGTCTGAACTCCTCAAGGCTTCCAGCCTTGTGGGCTCAGCTTCTTAGATACCGCAAGTCAAATTCCTTGTGTCACCCTCTCGGTCATAGTGTGTAAATTCCCACATTTCCCATGACTTTGGAGCATACACGGAAGACTTGCATTCCCGTTTGTTTGTGGTCTTCTCTCTGGACTTATGCCGGCAAGTGGTCCCTGGTCGCTGGGTCTTGGCGAAGGTGTTGCTCCTCCAGTTCTGCTCTACAATGGGCACTGCCCCACTCTGTTTGTCTTAGTTTTCCAGTGCTGCTGTAACAAATACAGCAAGTGGTTGACTTTAACAAACAGACACTTCTTTTCTCACAGTTTAGGAGGCTAGGAGTCGGAATTCAGGGTGCAGGCTCTAGGGGAAGGCTCACTGTCTGCTCTGGGGGAAGGTCCTTGTCTCAACTTCTTCTTGGAGTTCTGTGGAGATCTCCACCTGGCATCTACATTTCCCCCATTCTAGCTCGCCTGGGGACCTAAGCTGCTCCTTTTACATCTCAAAAGTGATTGGTTTAAGACACAGCCTACACTGATATGGCCTCATTAACATAACAAAGAAAACCCTATTCCCAAGTGGGATTATATCCATAATGTATAAACCAAAAAAAATCCATTGCCGGTTTCTGACTCATAGCGACCCTATAGGATAGAGTAGAACTGCCCCATAGGGTTTCCAAGGCTGTAAATCTTTACGGAAGCAAGATTGCCACATCTTTCTCCCACTGAGCAGCTGTTAGGTTCGAACCACCGGCCTTTCAGTCAGCAGCTGAGTGCTTAACCACTGTGAAACCTTGGCTCCTTCCATAATTTATAGGGGTTGGGATTTACAACACATGTTTTGGGTGGGGGGCACAATTCAATCCATTATAGCCACCAGTACAAGGCTGCTGAAAGAGATTACAGCAAAGTACAAGGAAGAAAGAATTTAAAATTAGACATTTCCTGAAAGACTTTTTCTCCAGTTTCCTGGATAACCAGAGCATAGGAAGTCCTCACAGCTGTCCTCCTCAGCCACCCCTCTCCCCACCAGTCTTTCACTTGCCCTCTGTTATGGATTGAATTGTGTCCCCCCAAAATGTATATCAACTTGCCTGGGCCATGATTCCCAGTATTGTGTGATTGTTCACTATTTTGTCATCTGATGTGATTTTCCTATGTGTTGTAAATCCTACCTCTATGATGTTAATGAGGTGGGATTAGGAGCAGTTATGTTAATGAGGCAGGACTCAATCTACAAGATTAGATTGTGTTGTAAGTCAATCTCTTTTGAGATATAAAAGAGAGAAGTGAGCCAAGAGACATGGGGACCTCATACCACCAAGAAAGCAGTGCTGGGAGCAGAGTGCATCCTTTGGACTTGAGGTTCCTGCCCTGAGAAGTTCCTAGACCAGGGGAAGATTGATGACATGGACCTTCCCCCAGAGTCGACAGAGAGAGAAAGGCTGGCACCCTGAATTCAGACTTTTAGCCTCCTAGACTGTGACAGAATAAATTTCTTTTTGTCAAAGCCATCCATTTGTGGCATTTCTGTTATAGCAGCACTAGATGACGAAGATACCCTCCATTATATTAAAACTTTTCTCCTGCATCTTGCTATTTTCCCTTCAGTCCCAGAACTCCCAAATCCTATCCCCACAACCTTGTTTTTCCTTAATACAGACCATTTTAACTTAGTCTTGTTTAAACCTCTCTCATCTAGGCTGCATAATGGGGGAGAAGGGAGGGCTTCAATTTGCAAAAAGTCCCAGCCCCAGCCATGTTTTCTTTCACTGATATTGTCATCCTCTTCATCTCAACTGTTTTCGCTTCCTAAAATAACATTTTTCTTAATACTATATTAGAATTTTAATAAAACATTTATGTTTTTAAAAGCTAAATAAAATATACAAAGAAGAAAAGTCATTTTGCCATTGAAATCTTGCTGAATTTGCTAAAAAATAAAAAATTCTCAAAGAAGTGGAGTTTTTTCTTAAGACTGGACCGAACACTCCTATTATATACCAATTCATAATCCATTTCAAGAAAAGGCAACAGCTATTTTTATGATCGTAATTATGAGACACTCTCTGGGAATCAATTTCCATATAGTTCTATGGAATGGCAAGTAAATGGCAAAGATATTAATTCACATCAAGAAGCTGTGTCTTCTCTTTCAACATCAAAGGTAACACATCTGAATTGTAAAAGTGCCACAAATTATGCTTAGTCTCATGAAACTAGATGGGTGTAAAACACTCAGCTTCAGATACTGGTTCTAATGAAGAACTTTAGAAGAACGTATGGAAGAGTACATACCAATTCTGGATGATGTTCAATTTTGTTTTCCTATCAGTGTAAATGTCTATATTCCATTATGACAGTACATTTCCTCAGAAAAGTAAGAGGGGTTGGGTCCTGGCTGTGCATTAGGGAAACATTTCTTCTTCGTTTCACTTCCGGCAGCTAATTGCATCCAATGTTCTCAAAGGGAGCTGGGAATTTCTAGGGAAAAAACTTGAAACGTATCTGGTGAACTGGATGGGGGACAGGAAAGATAGGAAAGAGGGAGTTTATCGGGTTGCTAATGGGAGAAAATTTCTACAGGTTGATTTCCCTGCCAAAAAAAAGAATTCACCAGGAGCAAAGAAAAAATTTGACATGGTCCATTGTATTCAACAAAAGGACATGAAGGTTTGAATAGGGTTTCCAAGTCAAAAGTGCCTACCCTTACCCCAACAATCAACAGTAAGTTCATTAAATAGTTAAAAGAGCTGCCACCCAAAATTGTATTATACCTTGGGGCCCAAGAAAACCTGCTGGGGATTTTCTCAGAGAGTGTCTTACAGAGGAAGGGGCTATTTCTCTCCCACTGAGCCAAGAAGTCTGAGGAAGAATGGTGGAATGAAGAATGGAATGGCAGCCAGAAGCTGTGGCAGTGCTGTGATCTGGGGAAGAGAGATTGGCAGAGATTCACACTGGACAGTGGCTGATGTGGAGGGGCACTTCACCAGCTGAAGCAGAACGTATCTGAGCATCAACCAAGCTAAAACTTAAAGAGCAACAGCCTACAGGAGAACAGAGAAGGAAGTGTGGGCATTTGGGGACCTCCAGAGATGCACACCGGTGGAAGGGGGAAAAGAGAAATTTACAAGAAGGTTGATTTTCTGTAGTTATGAAGGTGGGAGGGCACTAAGCTTGGACAATTTAGGATTAAATATTGCTGTCACCTCATTTTCATTCACATACAGAGGGAATAGCTTCTAACTGTCAGGTCGCCATGAGTCGAGATCGACTCGATGACAACGGGTCTGGTTTTGGTTTATA
Organism: Dugong dugon; assembly: GCA_030035585.1. Lineage (NCBI taxonomy): Eukaryota > Metazoa > Chordata > Mammalia > Sirenia > Dugongidae > Dugong > Dugong dugon. The sequence goes on along the minus strand of CM057463.1, from coordinate 190,447,846 downwards.
CAATGTACAATAAGACATAACTTTGGTACTAAATTTTCTGGACTCACCTCATCAGTAAATTTGGGAACATAGTTCTTATAACATTATTGTGAAAGTGAATGAGAAAACCTTTATGAATGGGTCCAGCATAGTAAGTGTCCAGTTATGTTTGTTCACTGCTCAGTGAAGAAGGCTTTGCTAGAAAATTAACTGGTAGAAGAAGAAAAACCAAGTCAAGAGTTAGAGCAGGCTTCAAAGGCTTTTGATACTCACAGCTCCATGATGAGAAAAAGAAAAGACAGTTTTTTCCACAAGGTAAAGTGTGGGGAGAAGAAGCCTGAACTGAGAATCAGGAGGGTTGGGGGTTTTTCCTGGCTATTCTTCCAACTCCTCTAGTTGGTTAGTTCCTCAGCTAAACTCTCCCAGTTTCAGATTGTTGGTGGTGAAAACGAGGGGCTCAGTCTCAGTAATAGCTAAACCAAAACCAAACTAAACCCATTGCCGTCGTGTCGATTCCAACTCATAGCTACCCTATAGGTCAGAGTAGAATGGCCCCATAGAGTTTCAAAGGAGCACCTGGTGGATTCAAACTGCCAACCTTTTGGTTAGCAGCCAAGCTCTTAACCACTATGCCACCAGGGTTTCCAGTAATAGCTAAGGTCCTTTTTAATAATAACAATTCACACATTTGTAAGATACGACCAGTATTGTTTCTATAACACTTGATTTAAATTACTTGTTGCATTTTAAATTATAGAATAGCAAATAGGGAGCCCAAGGTTGGCTACTTGGAAGCCCTGTGGGGCAGTTCTACTCTGTCCTATAGGGTCGTTGTGAGTTGAAATCAGCTTCGATGGCACACAACAACAACAATAGCAGTTATAATGCCTTGTGGTTTTAATTTTTTTTAAACTTTGTTTTTATAGATAAAAGCATAAATGTGCTGCAATCCCCAGTTAAATTTACTACAAGTGTGGGAACTTGGGTTCACGGGACTGGAAGGGAACAGCACCACTACACTCGTGGTGCCAAATTAACCAAATTAGAGCTGAGCATGAGGAAGAATACAGACTTTTTCATAAGCTTGCCTTGCATACTCAAATCTAAAAAGTAAGGTTACAATTTTTTTTTAACCAGTTGCTGTTGAGTTGATTCTGACTCAGGATGATCCCATGTGTGTCAGAGTAGAACTATGCTCTGTAGGGTTTTCAATGACTGTTTTTTTTTGGAAGTGGATCTACTATAGTGCCTCTGGGAGGACTCAAACTTCCAACCTTTTCATTAGCAGCCTAGTGCATTAGCTGCTTACACCACCAGGGGACTCCAAGGTTAAGATGTCACAGTTTAAATTTTTCAGTCATGTACAATTTCTAAGGAAAGAAAGGAGGTAGCAAGGGTAAAGGGGAGGGGTGACAAGGCTAATATATAACCTGTTATCAATAACATTTCATTATAATAATTTACTTTGTCTTCTCGAACCGCCCTTTGAAATATTCTGTTCAGCTCTTTTACTTCATCATTGCTTCCATTTGCTTTAGCTACTCAACATTCAAGATCAAGTTTCAGAGTCTCTTCTGAAATACTTTTTGGTCTTTTCTTTCCTGTCTTTTTAATGACCTTTTGCTTTCTTCATGTATGATGTCCTTGATGTCATCCCACAGCTTGTCTGGTTTTCTATCATTAATGTTCAATGCATCAGATCTGTTCTTGAGATGGTCTCTAAATTCAAGTTGTATATACTCAAGGTCGTGCTTTGGATCTCATGGACTTGCTCTAATTTTCTTCAGCTTCAACTTGAATTTGCATATGAGCAATTGATGGTCTGTTCCACAGTTGGCCCCTGGCCTCATTCTGACCGATGATATTGAGTTTCTTCATTATCTCTTTCCAAAGATGTAGCCTATTTGATTCCTGAGTTTTCCATTGACAGGTCCAAGTGTATAGTCGCCATTTATGTTGTTGAAAAATGGTATTTGCGATGAATAAGTCGTTGGTCTTGCAAAATTCTATGATGCCATCTCCGGCATTGTTCCTACCACCAAGGCCATATTTTCCAACTACTGATCCATCTTCTTTGTTTCCAACTTTTGCATTCCAATCACCAGTATTATCAATGCATCTTGACTGCATGTTTGATCAGTTTCAGACTGCAGAAGCTCACTAATGCCTAAGATATCAATCTTCATGTGGTCTATGTCACTTTTGATGACTCCCAATTTTCCTAGATTCATACTTCGTACATTCCATGTTCCAATTATTAATGGATGTTTGCAGCTGTTTCCTCTTATTTTGAGACGTGCCATGTCAGCAAATGAAGGTCCTGAAAGTCTTACTCCACCTTCAAAGTTCGACTCTACTTTGAGGAGGCAACTCTTCACCAGTCATATTTTGAGTGCCTTCTAACCTTAAGGGTTCACCTTCCCGCACTATATCAGACAATATTCTGCTGCTATTCATAAGGTTTTCACTGGTTATTTTTTCAGAAGTAGACCACCAGGCCCTTCTTCCTAGTCTGTCTTAGTCTGGAAGCTCCGCTGAAACCTGTCCACCATGTGTGACCCTGCTGGTATTTGAATACCGGTGGCATAGCTTCCAGCATCACAGCAACACACAAGCCACCACAGTATGACAAACTGACAATCAAGTATTACAATGAAGTGTGCAAAAACCTGCAAAAAATGGGCAAAACATAGAAAGATGCAGGAAGCATCAAAGGAAGATGGAAGGAATACACAGAGTCACTGTACCAAAAAGAATTGGTCAATGTTCAACCATTTCAGGAGGTAGCATATGATCAAGGACCGATGGTACTGAAGGAAGAAGTCCAAGCTGCTCTGAAGGCATTGTCGAAAAACAAGCCTCCAGGAACTGATGGAATACCAACTGAGATGTTTTAATAAATGGATGCAGCACTGGAGGTGCTCATTTGTCTATGGCAAGAAATTTGGAAGACAGCTACCTGGCCAACTGACTGGAAGAGATCCATATTTGTGCCCATTCCAAAGAAGGGTTGATCCAACAGAAAGCAGAATTATCAAACAATATCATTAATATCATACACAAGTAAAATTTTGCTGAAGATAATTTAAAAATGATTGCAGCAGTACATCGACATAGAATTGCCGGAAATTCAAGCAGGATTCAGAAGAGGATGTGGAACGAGAGTTATCATTGCTGATGTCAGATGGATCTTGAAAGCAAAGAGTACCAGAAAGATATTTAGCTGTGTTTTATTGACTATGTAAAGGTATTTGACTCTGTGGATCATACCAAATTATAGATAACATTGAGATGAATGGGAATTCCAGAACACTTAATTGTGCTCATGCAGAACCCGTACATAGACCAAGAGGCACTCATTTGAACAGAGCAACGGGATACTGTGTGGTTTAAAGAAATCAGGAAAGGTGTGTATCAGGGTTGTACAATGTTACCATACTTATTCAATCTGTATGCTGAGCAAAGAATCCGAGAAGCTGAACTATATGAAGAAGAACGTGGCATCATCAGGATTGGAGGAAGACTCATTAACAACTGTGATGTGCAGATGACACAATCTTACTTGCTGGAAGCAAAGAGACTTGAAACACCTACTGAAGAAGATCAAAGACTACAGCCTTCAATATGGATTACACCTTAGCATAAAGAAAACAAAAATCCTCACAACTGGAACAATAAGCAACGTCATGATAAAAGGAGAAAAGATTAAAGTTGTCAAGAATTTCCTTTTACTTGGATCCACAATCAATGACCGTGGAAGCAGCAGTCATGAAATCAAACAACATAGTGTATTGGGCAAATCTGCTGCTAAAGACCTCTTTAAAGTGTTGAAAAGCAAAGATGTCACTTTGAGGACTAAAGGCACACCTGATCCAAGCCATGATATTTTCAATCGCCTCATATGCATGTGAAAGCTGTACAATGAATTAGGAAGACCAAAAAAGAATTGATGCCTTTTAATTATGGTGTTGATGAAGAATATTGAATATACCATGGATTGACACAGTGGCTGCAACAATGGCCTCAAACAAAGCCATGATTAGCAGGACCAGGCAGTGTTTCATTCTGTTGTACGTAGGGTCGCTATGAGTCTGAACTGACTTGATAGCACCTAACAAGAACAACGTAGCTAACATTTATTGAGTACATACTATGTGTCAGGCACTTTGATAAGCATTTTATACACATTAACTCATTTTACCCTTTAGGTGGACACAATTCTCACTTTACAGATAAACAACCTGCCAATGTCACACAGACTAGTTGCTGGGATTTGAATCAAGTCTCCATTCCATTTCAGATTATTTCCTGAAAACAGGGAAGATAGGAAAAGCACATACATTTATTTTTTACATAATGGAAAAGATGTATTTTTGTTACCTAAAACCCAAAGAACAATTTCCTTGTGACATCATTTTGATGGCTATATGGCCACAATCACTGCCACATGATAAATAACTTATTTTTTCTTTCTAGTTTCATATGCTCTAGATAATCTGCTTTAAGTAGATAAACCATATAATTTACATAAATAAGATTATGAGGAAAAGTAAAGTAATTCTATGACCTCCTTTTCAAAAATGTAAAAAAATATATTACTTCTTTAGAGTTTAGGTCAAATGGTGGGTAGTTTTAATAATTTATTTTTTGTTGTTTTTGAAAATATATACAGCAAAACATACACCAATTCAACAATTTTTACATGTAAAATTCAATGACACTGATTACATTCTTCAAGTTGTGCAACCATTCTCACCCTCCTTTTCTGAATTGTTCATCCTCCATTAACATAGACTCACTGCCCCCTAAGCTTCCTATTTAACCTTTTGAGCTGCTGTTGTCAATTTGATCCCATATAGATAATTCTTTAAAAGAGTACAACGCTCAAGGCAGACATTCTTTACTAAGCTAAACTGTTGCTTCGTTTAAGAAGACTTAGGAGGATATTTTTGGTTTAAGGTTTAAAGATTATCCCAGGGCAATAGTTTTGGGGGTTCATCCAGCCTCAATGGCTCCAGAAATTCTGGATTCCATGACAATTTGAAATTCTGTTCTGCATTTTCTCCCTTTTGATCAGGATTCTTCTATAGAATCTTTCATCAAAATGTTCAGTAATGGTAGCTGGGCACTAACCAGTTCTTCTGGTCTCATGGCTAAGGAGGCAGTTGTTCATGGAGACAAGTAGCCACACGTTCCATTTCCTCCTATTCCTGTCTGTCCTTCTTCCTCCATTGCTCCAGATGAGTACAGACCAATTTTTGTACCTTGGATGGCTGCTTGGAAGCTTTTAAGACACCAGGCACTATGCAATGAAGTAGGAGGTAGAAAAGAAGCATTAAAAACAGTATTTGGCCAGTTAACTATAATGTCTCTAAAACCATGACCCTAAACCTGCAAGCCAAGATACCAAATCCCATGAGGTTTTTGGTCATATATAAGCAGCATTAACAGCTGCTCTTCTTTTTATTTTTTTGCTGTTGTTCTATAAAATTATATATCACACAACATTTGCCAATTCCACTTTTTACAGGTGTACAGCTTTGTGACATCAATTACATTAATCGGTTGTACAACCATTGCCCTTGATCAATGCCAAATTTCCCATTACCATAAGCAGAAACTCAGTGCTCCGTAAACAATGATTTTCCCTTTCCCCCTACCTCCCTCCACTGGTAACCACTAATAAACTTTGGTCTCTATACATTTGTGTATTGTCATTTGTTAAAAATGAGGTCATATAATATTAGGATGTGCAAATACATGGTACTAAAAGGTCTAAAGGAAGATTCACTGGTACAGAGATGGCAAAGTTTCCCAGTTTGCAATATGTGTTCAGTAATAGGATATTTGAACATTATTATGTAGTTTCAACAAATTCTAGCCTATGTCACCTGGAGATACATATTACTACTCTTTTATAAGAGTTTCTACTTTATATCAGTTTTACATCATTAAAATGCATAACTTAATTCTTTCCCAATTTTTGGAACATGATATTTCTGCAAGGCCACTGCATTGGCCTCCACTGTTGAACTGTTGACTTTGTTATCAACTCTGATGTAGCAATTAAATTAGCAAAGCAAGACAATAGCCAAAATTTCATTTGTGCTGAGCAGCAAACGCTAAGTTTGATTCATAAGTAATAGGGATTTTCTCAATAGAAATATATCTAGTGGCCAAGTGAGACCATCTTGAATCCCTATAATGAGTTCAGTAGCTGTCACAAAACTTCATGACAATTTAGGCTTAATACTAACTACTCTATTAGCCTATTACACAGCATATACAAATCCCACACCTAGTTAATACTATCACTTTATTTACTGGCCTTGGTTTTATTTCTGTCTTTTGTTTTCTCTGTCTTATTTTGTGGTACTACCACACACTGGAGCCCTTGTGGCACAGTGGTTCAGAGCTACAGCTGCTAAGCAAAAGGTCAGTAGTTCGAATCCACCGGCCATTCCCTAGAAACCCTTTGAGGCAGTTCTATTCTGTCCTATGGTGTTGTGATGAGTCAGAATTGACTCCATGAAAACAGGTTTGGTTTGATTACCACACACCAGACACCCAAGCTCAAACATTGGGGTCATCCTTGATTCCTTCCAACCTCCATTTCCAGAATGTGTCTCTCTACTCCATTGCTATCTCCCCTGATTTAGCTCATGTCCTCATCTTCAGTTGCCTGGACCCCTTTTCTCCTCAAGCCTGTTCTCCACACAGCCAGGTGTCTTCTGTTTATACCCCAGACTGAGCAGGCTCTCTGGCCCGATTAAAAGCTTTAAGGTTCTCTTTGCCTATTGAATAAAGCCAGGCCCCCGACATGGCTTACAGAGCCCGTCCAGCTTCATCTCCCATCTCATCCTTTCGTCAGGACTATCCTGCAACAGTGAACTTCTGCTGTGCATGGTGCTGTTAGAGCTGTTTCTCCCTTCTGAGCCTTTAGTTCAAGCTGTCTCCTTTGCCCCCAAATGCCCTCACTTCTCACTCATCCTTCAGCTCCCCAGCCCTTGCCACCCCTCATCATTCTTTAAGACTCAGTTCGGATGTCGCTTCCTCAAAGAAACCCCGCCTCACCCCTGCGAGCCACCCCTCCGTCCCAGGCCAGGCAGGCAACCCTCCTCTACGTTCCCGTGTCTCCAGGAACAACACTACATTTCATTGTAATCCTCTCTTATGTGTCTGTGTCTCTCTTTAGAACTTTAGCTCATTCTTCTAAAAGTAGGAAAAAGGGTCAACAACCTAACAGAAAAATATACACGAGGTGTGACTGGGCAGTTCCTAGAAAAAATGCAAATGGCCTTTCACCATTTGAAAAGATGTTCAGTCTTGCTCATAGTAAGAGAACTGTAAATTAGAAATATACGATTTCTCACCTGTCAGATCACAAAAATCCAAAAGTTTGACAACAGACTCTGTGGGCAAGGCTGCGCGGAAATAGGCGCTCTCAGACGCTGCTGGTAGGAATGCAAAACGGTACAGTCATTTTTGTGGGACACTTAGCAATATTGAGGAAAAGTATATATGCATTTACCGTGTGACCCAGTGATACCACTTCTAGGAATCTAGCCCAAAGATATTCTGCCAAAAAATATGAGACGTGTGCAGAAAGCTATAGTTTGTTGCACTTTTTGTAATAGCGAAAGATTGGAAACAACCCAAATAACCATTAATAGAGGACTAGTTGACCAAACGATGGTACATCCATACAGTAGAGTACCCTGGTGGTGCAACAGTTAAGAACTGAGTTGCTAACTGAAAGATTGGGGGTTCGAACCTCCCCAGTGGCTCTACAGGATAAGACCTGGTCATCTGCTCTCGTAAAGATTACAGTCTAGGAAACCCGATGGGGCAATTCTACTCTGTCACATGGGGCGACTATGGGTGGGAAATTGACTCAATGGCACCTAACAGCATACAAAAGAGAGGGAGAGAGAAATCAACCTATGTTGCTATAGAGTGATCTCCAGATGATTGTAAAGTGTACAAGGGAAGGCCAAAAAAGGTGTGTTCAGTATGCTACTGTTTCTCTAAGAAAGGAGAAGATATGATTATATATACATAATTATTTTTTAGAAAGGGTTTCTATAAGGAAAAGAAGGGAACAGGATAGAGTGACAAGGATGAAATCTAGACTTCTCTGAATGTCCCTTATCTTAAGGATTTTACTTTGGAACCACATAAATATTTTGCTTAATTATAAAACGTAGTTTTAAAAATACCTCTGAAGAATGAAAATGAAGCAAAACAAATGAACCTAAATATGTATAATCTCACAGAAAATAAGTAACTCTGGGTTTATCCTCTATTTCCCCTTTTCTCCAGCCTTTTATCATCAGAATTGCTGACTCTAAGGCCACAATAAGGAGCCCTGGTGGCACAATGGTTAAGCGCTGGCTGATAACCAAAAGGTCAGTGGTTCGAACCCACCCTGCAACTCAGCAGGAGAGAACACTTGGCAACCTGCTGCTGTAAAGATTACACCCCAGGAAACCCTATGGGGCAGTTCTACTCTGTCATATAGGGTTGCCACGGGTCGGAATTGATTCCGTGGCCCAAAGCAACAATAACAAGGTCACAACAGATTGTCAAGCTTGTAGCAGTCTCCAAGGCAAAGCAGAAGCCCACATGTCCCATGGACGCTTAAGAGGAGGAATTAGTCAAAACCCACAATCTCTTATTTTCCACTCAAGTTACTAGGGAATTACTTTTCCTCATCAAGGTTCCTCCTTCCTATCTCTTCACAACATCACGAAAACTCATTAGGGCAAACATACCTGATGTGCCCTAATGAGTTTCAGACTTGGGTGACTTGGAAAACGGTACTTCATGGCACAAATAGGGAATTTTTCAAGGAGGGAAACTTTTCAGTGGGATAGGGAGCCCCTGACTCTAGTAACTAGTCCTAGGTGACCTCAGCAAGAGTAGAAAAGCTTCTGTAACTGCAGAGGGCCGCTATGGAGGTAAAGAAGAGTGCAGTGCAGGTCAGGACCAAAGAAGATCAGTAATGGAATAAAGACAGACTCTAGTTGCCCACACTGGGGAAACAGAATCATTTGTGGTGAGAAGGGTTGAGTGGTTCAGATGAGAAATACTCCTGTATAATACGTTTTTGCTTATATATCTATGCTGTCTGGGTGTTGCAGGTCAGGTTCTCTGGAAGTAAGATGCATGATGTTATTCGGGATCAACACCTGTGAAGAAGAAGGGGAGGAAGCAGGATTGAGCAGAGGGAGAAGATGAAGTGTGATGAGGGTTCCAAAAAACCTTGACCAACTCAGTGAAGACGTGTCCCATGGCAGGCTGAAACAACAGGCCTTTATACCTCCACCTGACTCATTCACCTGATGCAGGCTGCCCCAGAAAAGCTCAACTCGGGCCGAGGTAGCTCTCTGTAGCTGAGGCCGACCCTGCGGACAGTACTCCCCACAGCTGGGTGGCAAGTCCTTCCTTGAAGGAGGACCTGGTGGTGAATCTCTCTGCCTTTCATACTAATGAACCTCTCCATAGTTAGTACAAGTGTTTTTATTTTCATTTCTGTCAACTAACAAAAGGTATTACATTTTTTTGAAAAGAACTTCATAGATTTAGTGTTGAAGTAGAAATTACTGTTAGAATTTATATCTAATAGTTTGCCAGGTGGTCACTGTTACATTTTTGGGCAGGCTAGAATTAACTGTTCGTTCATCCATCCCACAAACATTTATTAAATGTCTGTTACATGCCAGGCTCTGGAAATTGAAATATGAATAAAGATGCTTTTCCCATGAACTCCGGGGAGTTTAGATTCTAATGGGGAGCATATAAAAGAGACAAATAACTAAGCAAAGTAGTAAGAGTTAAAAGGATAGGTATCAACAAGATGCTATGGAGGTTAAAGGACCATGACAAGAAGACATCCTCCTAGAAGACAAGATACAGGCCCCGGCCCCCGGGAGGACAAGAAATATTTGAGAGAGGACAACAAATGATGCATAGGAACACAACGGAGTGAACTGCGTGTATAAAGGATCACAAGAATGAAAGAGCATTGCACATTCTGGAAACCACAAATAAATCGCTATGATCAAAGCACAAATTGTGTTTAAGGAAGTGTTAGACTGCAAGGCTGTAAAGAAATACATCTACAATTCTCTTATCTGTTTTTTAATGTAATTTTAAACTGTGTTTATCAATCTAGTGTTTCTCAAATACGTTCAGTTATGGTTTGTGGTTTTTGTTTGTTTTGTTCTTTTGCAAAGCAAACACCTGTCAGCAGAACATTCTTTGGGAAACGTTGAAAGACACTGGCAATTGAGCGTGTCAAGTCACCTGTTACATAAGCCTGTTGTAGATCTAGTACCTGAAGAGATCTATTCTTACTTGATATTGCCAGACAAGGAAAAGTCGTTGGATGCAATTCTTGGGAATGCTACAGCTCTGTGTGTCTGTCCTTGGGCCCTGGAATTCTAAGTTCTGTTAGAAGGAACAACCTGTCTCCTTGTCATAAAGATCCCTTAGCAACGAACTAGTTCAGGGAGAGCAGGGATGACAGATTCTATGGTTCTTTCTGGTGCAGATTAACTGGTCTGAGGAAGCTGAGGAAGAAAATTCTGCGGCACAGTTAAGGCCTCAACCATGGCGTCTGTATCGTATCGAGAACCAATGTCTACTACTGTGGGAAAGCGAATGATAGTTACAGGTAAGTAAAGAGTTTGTGTGTGTCATTTACAGGAGATCTAAACTTTCTTTTTCCCTCACGTAGATAAGACTCACCTAATGGAGCTAAGAATGAAATAATTTTACATGTAGTCTGTATGACGCTGTTACCCAACCACGAGCACTCAGCCTGGGCTTCCACACCTTGCCGATGTCACAGACCTGCAACATCACAATTCTTGCTACATCCGAGCTAAATTTCACAAAGAAACTTTATTTTTCCTTATGTCAATTTCCCTCTTTTTATTATTGTGGCAAAAGTATATACAACAAAACATTTGCCATTTCAACATTTTTTACATGTACGATTCGGTGACATTCATTATGTTCCTCATGCTGTGCAACCATCACCAATATTTATTTCCAAAATTTTCCAATCTCCTTTAACAGAAACTCAGCACCCTCTAAGCAACGACTGTCCCTTTCCCCCTCGACTTGCCCCTGTTGTTGTTGTTAGGTGCCATTGAGTTGGTTCCAACTCATAGAGACCCTATAGGACAGAGTAGAACTGCCCCATAGGGTTTCCAAGGAGCGGCTGGTGGATTTGAACTGCTGAGCTTTTGGTTAGCAGCCGTAGCTCTTAATCACTATGCCACCAACTTGTCCCTGGTAACCAGTAATGAACTTTGGTCTCTATACATATAAGGAAATTTTTTTTATTATCATAGATTTTGTGTTTGGTATGAGGAGAACTACTTTGATGTTGATAAAAAAAAGTATGCTTTTGATCACATTTTTATTATTACTTATTCAAGCTTCTTATATTTTTATAAACTTGACATGTTTGGTATAAAAATGTGAGCAATATGTGCATTAAACCTACTATAACTGTTGATTTGGATTTTGTTCCTTCAACTTAGTTTACATGATTTTGGCAATGTATGTGTGTGGAAGGGCCGTGGTGGTGCAGAGGTTAAGCATTCAACTGTTAACCAAGAGGTTGGCAGTTCAAATCCACCAGCAGCTCCTTGGAAACCCTATGGGAAATTCTACTCTGTTCTATAAGGTCTTATGAGTTGGAACTGACTCCACTGCAACAGGTTTGTTTTCTGGTGTGTGTGGAACTATAATAAAATTTAATTAAATAGAATATGATTGATCGTGATAAGTCTATATGAGCAACTAAATTTTATCTTTTTCCGTTTAGATTTTAAATCATGAGCATATTTTACATTGTTACAGAAAGACAGTCAAATGCATGTTCGCGCTGAGCCTTTTATGTTGCTCATCGTCCCACCCACTCCCCCACTTGTGCCTCTCTTGACTTTGGAGAAACCTCTCCTTCCCCACTCTTAGTATGCTTGCTTCAGGGAACACCTACTTCCTCCCTGGGTGGGTTCACAACAGGTGGAGCACATGACCTAGTCTAAGCCAATCCACACTTTCCATCTGCACTTCTGAAATGGTGAACACCTGCCCAGAATGACTGATTCAGAATGGAAACAACTCATGTCCTGCCGACCAGGGCTAAAAGGACTCAAACATGAGACCTGTGCTTGAGTTCTGGGAAATACACTGTCCGTCTGCTACTGGACAGTGGCGATTTGAGTCTGTAGCTGCTGAGAACCCACGGGGAAGCAGGGCCAAGAGGTGCATCTTGGTGGTATCTACTGACTCTTAAAATGAATTACACCTAAAACCTGCTCTACCTCTTAGACTTTTTAAAACAGACTTTATTTTCTAGCACAGTTTTATGTTTACAGAAAAATTATAAAGATAGTACAGAGAGTTTTAATTTACGCCCTCTATACAGTTTCTCCTATTATTAACATATTAGTAGGGTACTTGTGTTAAAATTAATGAACCAGTGTTGATACATTATTATTAACTAAAGTCCATAGTTTATTTTCATTTTCTTAGTTTTTGCCTGATGTCCTTTTTCTGTTCCAGGATCCCATCCAGGATCCCACAGTACTTTTAGTTGTTTGTCTCCTTAGGCTCGTCTTGACTGTGACAGTTTCTCAGACTTTTCCTTGTTTTTGATGAGCTTGACAGTTTTGAAGAGTACTGGTCAGATATATTGTACAATGCCCCTAAACTTGGATCTGTCTTATTATTATTATTTTCTTTTATGGTTAGACTGGGGTTATGGATTTGGGGATGGAGGATCACTGAGGTGAAGTATCATTTTCATCATATATCAAGGGTACATACTGTCAACATGATTTATGACTGCTGATTTTGACCTTTATCACCTACCTGAAGTAGTGCTTGTCAGCTTTCTCCACTGTCAAGTTATTCTCTCCATTCGCCTTTTCATGTCAAACCCTTTGGAAAGAAGCATCTATGCACAGCCACATTTAAGGAGTGGAAAGCAATGCTTCCTCTTCTTTAGGGCAGAATATCTACAAACATTATGTGGAATTTTTCTACATGAGTGATTTGTCTCTTCTCCCGTGTTTATTAATTTATTCAGTCATTTATTTATAGTACTATGGACTCATAGTATTTATTTTATACTTTGGGTTATAATCCAATACTACTGTGTTTTGTTGCTCAGTTTGTTCCTGTGTTGGCCAGTGGGAGCTCTTTTAGTTGGCCCCTATGCCCCTTTGACGTACTCCCATCAACAAGTTTGTGTGTGTGCACATGTGTGTGTTTTAACACTTCCTTTCTTTCTGGTACCACAAGTGGCTCTATGCCCATCTTGCATATTTCCTACCCCAGTCCTAGAATCAGCCATTTCTCCAGGGAGCCTGGTCCCATTTATCAGAAAATGGTATTAGAAACCAAGATCTGAGTGCTAGGTGTGCTTGTTGCTACTGGGGTGTCATTTCTTTTAGGCTGTCTCAGCTGACAGAGCAAAAAGAATATATGTGTGCATACTAACCAGTGTATATACGCATATCAGTAAATATTCTGTATGTAACTATCTTTATATTAAGCTCAACATGAGTTAGGTCTCCAACTCTACTCCCTTACTAGATGGATCATTCTAGTCTTCTCTCCTTGCTTGTCAGAAATTTCCACACCAATAGTGAGAAATCTGCCTGCCACCATTCACCATCCATTCACTTAAATTTTCAATTCCAGCGTACGTATATAGCAGAATCACAATTATTAACCCAAACTCTCATGGGAAACAACTTTATCAGCTAGAGCATAGTGCTTAGTGTAGTATTTTTGTCTTTAGTCTTACAGATTCTACTCAGTTCCAAAGTTACTTAGGTTAGTACCTGTCCCCCTACCCATCTGTTCATCTTTTTTAGTGAGAAGTCTGTTCCCCTGCTCATTTTTTGGTATGGTTATTTATTTCCTTATTGTTGAAGTTTTAGTATACTTTAGGAGCCCTGGTGGCACAGTGGTTAAGTGCTCACTGCTAACCAGAGTTTGGTGGTTTAAACTCACCAGTCATTCCACAGGAGAGAGATGTGGCAGTCTGCTTCTGTAAAGATTTACAGCCTTGGAAATTCTATGGGGCAGTACTACTCTGTCCTATAGGGTCACTGTGAGTTGGAATCAACTCAGTGGCAGTGAGTTTTGTATATATCATATGCAAGTCAATTATTAGATAAGTGTTTTGTAAACATTTTCTCCCAGGTTCTGCTTGTCTTTTCATTCTTTTAACGTTGTCTTTCACAAAGCAGAAGTTTTTAAATTTTTTCTTATTTTAATTTTAATTTTTTAAATTTTTTGTTGTGCTTTAAGTGAAAGCTTACAATTCAAGTTAGTCTCTCATACAAAAATTTATACATACATTGTTTTGTGACCCTACTTGCACTCCCTATACTGTGACAGCACACACTTCCTTTCCACCGTGGATTTCCCATGTCCATTCAACCAGGTCCAGACCCTCTCTGACTTCTCATCTCGCCTCTGGATGAGAGCTGCTCATTTAATCTCATGTATCTACTTGAGCTAAGAAGCACACTCTTCACAAATATCATTTTATGTCCCATAGTCCAGTCTAATCTTTGTCTGAAGAGTTGGCTTCAGGAATGGTTTTGGTTTTGGGCTAACAGAGAGGGGGGCCACATCTTCCAGGGTCCTTCCAGTCTCAATTAAACCATTAAGTCTTATCTTTTTACTAGCATTTGAGTTCTGCACCCCACTTTTCTCCTGCTCCATCAAGGACTCTCTGATGTGTTCCATGCCAGGTGGCCATTGGTGGTAGTGGGCACCATCTAGTTCTTCTGGTCTCAGGCTGATGAAGTCTCTGGTTAATGTGGCCCTTTCTGTCTCTTGGGCTAATACTTTCCTTGTGTCCATGGTGTTCTTGACTCCAGGTGGGTTGGGACCAATTGATGCATCTTAGATGGCCACTCACTAGTTTTTAAGACCCCAGACGCCACTTACCAAGGTGGAATGCACAACATTTTCTTAATGAACTTTGTTATGCCAATTGACCTAGATGTCCCCTGAAAGCATGGTCCCCAGACTCCTGCCCCTGCTACTCTGTCCCTTGACGTGTTTGGTTCTATTCAGGAAATTTCTTAGCTTTGGTTTAGTCCAGTTGTGCCGACTTCCTCTGTAGTGAGTGCTATCCTTCCCTTCACCTAAGATAATTCTTGTCTACTTTCTAGTTAGTGAATACTCCCTCCCTCCCCACCCTTGTAACCATCAAAGAATGTTGTCTTCTGTATTTAAACCTTTTCTCGGGTTTTTATAATAGTGGTCTTACAAAATATTTGTCCTTTTGCAACTAAGTTCACTCAGCATAATACCAGATTCCTCCATGTTATGTTTCACGGATTCATCGTTGTTCTTTATCGTTGCACAGTATTCCATTGTGTGAATATACCATAATTTGTTTATCCATTCGTCTGTTGATGGGCACCTAGGTTGTTGCCATCTCTTAGTTACCGTAAACAATGCTGCAATGAACAAGGGTGTGCATATATCCATTCGTGTGATGGCTCTTAATTCTCTAGGATATATTCCAAGGAGTGGGATTGCTGGATCGTATGGTGCTTCTATTTCTAGCTTTTTAAGGAAGTGCCAAATCGATTTCCATAGTGGTTGTACCATTTTACATTCCCACCAACAGTGTATAAGTAAGTGTTCCAGTCTTTCCACAACCTCTCCAGCATTTATTGTTTTGTGTTTTGTTTTGGATTAATGCTAGCCTTGTTGGGGTGAGATGGTATCTCATTGTAGTTTTGATCTGCATTTCTCCAATGGCTAATGATCGTGAGCAGTTCCTCATGTGTCTGTTAGCTGCCTGAATGTCTTCTTTGGTGAAGTGCCTGTTCATATCCTTCATCCATTTTTTTAAATTGGGTTGTTTGTCCTTTTGTTGTTGAGGTTTTGCAGTATCTTGTAGATTTTAGAGATTAGACGCTGATCAGATTTGTCATAGCCAAAAATTTTTTCCCAGTCTGTAGGTTGTCTTTTTACTCTTTTGGTGAAGTATTTTGATGAACATAAGCGTTTGATTTTTAGGAACTCCCATTTATCTAGTTTCTCTTCTGGTGTTTGTGCATTGTTGCTTATGGTTCGTATTCTGTTTATGCCATGTATTAGGGCTCTTAGCCTTGTCCCTATTTTTTCTTCCGTGATCTTTATTGCTGTGGATTTTATATTTAGGTCTTTGATCCATTTTGAGTTCATTTTTATGCATGATGTGAGCTATGGGTCTGGTTTCAGTTTTTTGCAGATGGATATCCAGTTATGCCAGCACCATCTGTTAAAGAGACTATCTTTTCCCCAATTAATGGACTTTGGGCCTTTGTCAAATATCAGGTGCTCATAGGTGGATGAATTTATGTCTGGATTCTCAATTCTGTTCCATTGGTCTGTGTATCTGTTGCTGTACCAGTACCAGGCTGTTTTGACTACTGTGATGGTATAACAGGTTCTAAAATCAGGTAGTGTGAGACCTCCCACTTTGTTCTTCTTCTTTAGTAATGCTTTACTTATCCAGGCCTCTTCCCTTTCCATGTGAAGTTGGTGATTTGTTTCTCCATCTCATTAAAAAATGCCATTGGAATTTGGATTGGGATTGCATTGTATCTATAGACCGCTTTGGGTAGAATGGACATTTTCACAATGTTGAGTCTTCCTATCCATGAACAAGGTATGTTTTTCCACTTATGCAGGTCTCTTTTGGTTTCTTGCAGTAGTGTCTTGTAGTTTTCATTGTATAGGTCTTTTACGTCTCTGCTTAGATTTATTCCTAAGTATTTTATCTTCTTGGGGGCTATTGTAAATGGTATTGATTTGGTGATTTCAACTGATTTTTGTATATTTATCTGGTATCCTGATACTTTGCTGAAATCTTCTATTATTTCCAGTAGTTTTCTTGTGGATTCTTTGGGGTTTTCTGTGTGTAAGATTGTATCATCTGCAAATAGAGTACTTTTACTTCTTCCTTACCAATTTGGATGCCCTTTATTTCTTTTTCTAGCCTAATTGCTCTGGCTAGGACCTCTAGCACAATGTTGAAGAAGAGTGGTGGTAAAGGGCATCCTTGTCTGGTTCCTGTTCTCAAGGGGAATGCTTTCAAAGTCTCTCCATTTAGGATGATGTTGGCTGTTGGCTTTGTATAAATGCCCTTAGTTATGTTGAGGAATTTCCCTTCTATTCTTATTTTGCTGAGAGTTTTTTATCACGAAAAGGTGTTGGACTTTGTCAAATGCCTTCTCCGCATCAATTGACAAGATCATATGGTTCTTGTCTTTTGTTTTATATATGTGATGGATTACACTGATTGTTTTTCTAATGTTGAACCATTCCTGCATACTTGGTATAAATCCTGCTTGATCATGGTGAATTATTTTTTTGATATGTTGCTGAATTCTATTGACTGCAGTTTTGTTGAGGATTTTTGCATCAATGTTCATGAGGGATATCAGTCTGTAATTTTCTTTTTTTGTGGTGTCTTTACCTGGTTTTCGTATCAGCATTATGCTGGCCTTATTGAATGAGTTTGGGAGTATTCCATCTTTTTCTATGCTCTGAAGTGTGTTTAGTAGTAGTGGTGTTAACTCTTCTCTGAAAGTTTGATAGAATTCTCAAGTGAAACCATCTGGGCCAGGGCTTTTTTTTTGTTGGGAGTTTTTAGATTACCTTTTCGATCTCTTCTTTTGTTATGGGTTTATTTAATTGTTCTACCTCTGTTTGTGTTAGTTTAGGTAGGTAGAGAGTTTCTAGAAATTTGTCCATTTCCTCTAGGTTTTCAAATTTGTTAGAGTACAGTTTTTCATAGTATTCTGTTATGATTCTTTGAATTTCAGTTGGGTCTGCTGTGATATCATGCATCTTATTTCTTATACGGGTTATCTGCTTCCTCTCCTGTTTTTCTTTCATCATCTTGGCCAATGGTTTATCGATTTTGTTGATGTTTTCAAAGAACCAGCTTTTGGTCTTGTTGACTCTCAATTATTTTTCTATTCTCTATTTCATTTAATTCTGCTCTAATTCTTATTATTTCCTTTCTTTTGGTGCCCAAGGGTTTCTTCTGCTGCTCTCTTTCTACTTGTTCCAGTTGTTGGGTTAATGTTTTAATTTTGGCCCTTTCTTCTTTTTGGATGTGTGCATTTATTGCTATAAACTGACCTATGAGCACTGCTTTTGCTGTGTCCCAAAGGTTCTGGTAGGATGTATGTTCATTCTTATTTGAGTCTATGAATTTCTTTATTCCATCCTTAATTTCTTCTATAATCCAGTAGTTTTTGAGCAAGGTGTTGTTCAGTTTCCATGTGTTTGATTTTTTTTCCTTGCTTTTTCTGTCATTGATTTCTACTTTTAAGGCTTTATGGTCAGAAAAGATGCTTTGTAATATTTCGATGCTTTGGATTTTGTTAAGTCTTGCTTTATGGTCTAGTACATGGTTTATTCTGGAGAATGTTCCACATGCATTGGAAAATAAAGTATACTTAGCAGCTGTTGGGTGTAGTGTTTGGTATATGTCCGTGAGATCAAGTTGGTTGATTGATTAGATCTTCTGGGTCTTTATTGAGCATTTAGATCTTCTGTGCCTTAATTGAGCTTCTTTCTGGATGTTCTGTCCTTTACTGATAGTGGAGTGTTGAAGTCTCCTACTATTACTGTGGAGCTGTCTATCTCTCTTTCCAAAGCTGTTAGAGTTTGTTTTGTGTATTTTGGAGCTCTGTCATTTGGTACGTAAATATTTATTACAGTTATGCCCTCCTGTTGTACTGATCCTTTAATCATTATATAGTGTTCTTCCTTATCCTTTGTGGTGGATTTTACTTTAAAGTCTATTTTGTCAGAGATTAATATTGCCACTCCTGCTCTTTTTTGAATGTTGTTTGTTTGATAATTTTTTCCCATCCTTTGAGTTTTAGTTTGTTTGTGTCTTTAAGTGTGAGGTGTGCCTCTTGTAGGCAGCATATAGACAGATTGTGCTTTTTTATCCAATCTGCCACGCTCTGCCTCTTTATTGGTACATTTCGTCTGTTTACATTCGTTGTAATTATTGATAGGCATGAGTTTAATTCTGTCATTTTGATGTCTTTTTTGTGTGTTACTGACAGATTCTTTGTTCCATTTAATTTTCTGTGCTAAGTTGTTTTTCTTTTCATCTGTTTCATTGTTGTTGATTTTGTATTTGCTGAGTTTTTATATTTTTATTGTTTTTTACTTTCACATGTAAGATTGTTAGTTTTCTTTGTGGTTAACTTAATATTTACCCCATTTTTATAAGTTTAAACTAGTCTTTTATTTCTTTATATTGCCTTGACTTCCGCTCCATATGAAAAATCTATGTCTACATTTGTTTGTCCCCCTTTTTTGTTGTAATGTTGTCATCTTTTATGTGTTGATATCTGTTTCCCTATTTTTAGTGTTTTAGCTTTGATTCATTTTTGTGACTTCCCTATCTGAGTTGATATCTTGTTGCTCTGTCCTGTGTTCTAGTCTTGCATTGTTATCTTATGTTATTGATTTCTAACCGGAGGACTCCCTTTAGCACTTCTTGTAATTTTTGTTTGGTTTTTGCAAATTCCCTAAACTTCTGTTTACCTGGAAATGCGCTATTTTTGCCATCATATTTGAGAGACAGTTTTGTTGGATATGTAATTCTTGGCTGGCAGTTTTTTTGCTTCAAGGCTTTATATATGTCATCGATTGCTTTCTTGCCTGCATGGTTTCTGCTGAGTAGTCCGAGCTTATTCTTTTTAACTCTCCTTTGTAGTCGACTTTTCGTTTATCCCTACCTGCTCTTAAAATTCTCTCTTTATTTTTGGTTTTGGCAAATTTGATTATAATATGTCTTGGTGACTTCCTTTTGGGATCTACCCTATGTGGGGTTCGATGAGCATCTTGTCTAAATATCTTCTCATCTTTCATGATATCGGAAGATTTCTGTCAACAAATCTTCAACAATTTTCTCTGTATTTTCTGTTATCCCCCCCGTTCTGGTACTCGAATCACTCGTAGGTTATTTCTCTTGATAGCGTCCCACATAACTCTTAGAGTTTCTTCATTTTTTAAAATTCTTTTATCTGATTCTTCCTCAAATAAACTGGTGTCAAGCGCTTTATCTTCAATCTCACTAATTCTGGCTTCTGCCTCAATTCTCTTCCTATGACTTTCTATTGCGTTGTCTAATTCTGAAATTTTATTGTTAATCTTGTGGATTTCTGATTGCTGTCTCTCTATGGATTCTTGCAGCCTATTAAATTTGTCATTGTGCTCTTGAATAACCTTTTTAAGTTCTGCTACTACTTTGTCTGTGTGTTCTTTGGCTTTCTATGCATTTTTCACAGTTCCTTCCTAATTTATGGAAGAGTTCTGTATATTAATCTTTTGTATTCTGCTTCTGGTAATTCCGAGAGATTCTCTTCCTCCAGAAAATTTATTGATTCTTTATTTTGGGAGCTTGCTGAAGCCATCATGGTCTGCCTCTTTATGTGATTTGATATTGACTGTTGTCTCTAAGCCATCAATAAGTTATTGTATTTTTTTTTTGTTTTATATTTGCTTAGTGTGTCCTAGCTTCTTGTTTTGTTTTGTTTTGATATGCCCAAGTAGGTTGCTCATGTGTGCTAGTTTTGATTATTGGCACCTTTGAAGCTCTAACATCGTGTCACCAGGTAGTTAGATCTGTTACTAAGTATGTAACCAGGAGTCTGTTAAGTTTTCTTGTATGGATTCAGCTCAGGTATCCATGCAGTCGATCACCAAGTGTGTGGTTCAGCCACTCACCTACTGTCTTAGAGAGGCATGGGTAATTGGTGTAGGCACAGGTATCTGGCTGCAGTAGGGGGGGTCACATACTGAGCAAGGCAGGGGGTTCATGGCTTTCCTGAGTGTCTGAAAGAGAAGTGTGTCCCTGTTCCCTAGAGTGAGGAGATAGGTGAGTTTTGCAGCCAGACTATGACCACCCTGCTTTGTTGGCTGTCAGGACTGGGGGGCACCACTTATTCTTGGGCCCCTGTCACAGGTGGCTAGGTGGCATGGGTGGAGCCACCAGTCCTCAAGCCCCTGATGCAGACAGGTAAGGAGACTGCTTAATGGGCAGAACAGTGTCAAACATCACAAACCTGCCACTTCACAGCTGAAACAGTTGAAGTTAGACTTCAGGTATTTACCCTGTTGTACTGTGATAGTGAGGGTTTACACTGTTGAGATTGGTTCACATAAGTCTATGCAGGGGTGAAAGGCATTCAAAGTCTGTGGACCCCTTATGCCTGTGCCTAGGGAAAGGAGTTGTGCCAACCCTGATGTCCTGGCTTAGGGGAGCTGGTAGCTTAGTTTTTCCCTGTTTGTTAATTTGTTCCCTATCCTGAGAATGGCTCAGGGTGCCTTCAGGGATCTACTGCTGGCCCAGGGGATTCATCAGTCCCTGAAGCCATCCAGGACCTGGTGCAGAGCAGGGAGCAGGGAGGTAAATGGGAGAGAAGTTTTTCCCAAATGGGTTTTTTTTCTTTTTAATCCCTGCGGTAGGCCACACGCAAGTACTTATCTTTAGCTGCTTGAGTGCTGCTTTTCACTGGTTCTAGGTGTCCAAGTAGACCGTCTGCTGCTGGATCTCTCCCGATGTGGAAAATGCCTCCTGAGCGCAGCAGTTTGCCCACCTCACTGCGCACCCTGAGCTGATCCGGGTTGGAGGGCTGCAGCTCCCACTAAGTCAGATCTGGTAACTCCTCCCGCTTCTGAACCATCTATCTCTCCCCCGCCACTCAGTTGGATTCCTCAACTTTGCCTTTGATGTTCAGGGCTCCTAGATATTCATATACAATCAATTCACTTGTTTTTTCAGGTCTTTATTGTAAGAGGGACATAGGAAGCATCTGATTACTCCACCATCTTGGCCTTGCCTCCTTTAATTTTAGTAAAATCCAATTAATTAATTTTTCCTTTCATGGATTGTGCTTTTGGTATTGTATGTAAAAACTTGTTGCCAATCTCCCCCCCCCTTTTTTTGTAAGTTTCATTTAAGTCTGTGATCCATTTTGAGTTCATTTTTATGCTCTTAGACTTTTCGTTTCCACCAGCCAATAAATTTTCTCCTTTCTTTGAGCCAGTTTGGGTTAGATTTTCTGTCACTTGCTCCTGTGAAAGAGTCTTAACTGATACTTAAAATTGCTTCTAATTTTTGTTGGTGTATGTTTGGTTTGATGTATTTACATAGTTCAAATTCTTATCATATTTGATTTATGGTCTTTCATTATATTGATCTGTAATAACTAGCTTTAACCATTCTCGTGTATTTTGTGTTTAATTTAGTTTCAAATTATTCCTTTTGTAGATAAAGCTACATGAATACTTTTTCATAAGTTACTTTCCTTTTTCTGTTATTTTCTTGTGGTGTATTTACAAAGAGTGGAATTAGCAGGTGAAAGATATGAACAGACATATAGCTGTTACTAATGCTATGAGGTTTGGAAGACTGTTTATAATACTATGAACAATGTAATGTATATGTATTTACTGCTGTCAATATTTTGAAATACTTTAATTTACTTTTAATAAGTATAAATCCTTAATAAATATAAAATCCTTTAATAAATATAAATCCTTTTTTTGAGTGTAGTTTTTATTTTTGATTATAAATATTTTCAAACATAAGTCAATGACCCATTTTCAACAATTACCAAGATTTTGCACCATCAACCACATTCAACAATTATCAAGATTTTGCCATGTTTGATTCGTGTAACTTTTTCTTTTGCTGAAATATTTTAAAGCAAATCCCAGATATCATATTATTTCACTCCTCTATATTTTATTGTGGATCTCTAAAAAATATGGACATATTCTTACATAGGCACATTGTCATTGTCACATTTCACAAAATTAACTATTATCTTTTGGCATCATGCAATAACTAGTCCATAATAAAATTTCCCTGATGGACTCAGAAATGTATTTTTACAATTGATTGTGAGAATAAGGATCTAAACAAGGTCTGCACATTGCACTGGGTTGTGACATCTCTTTTAGTGTCTTTTAATATGGAGCAGTCTTCTCTTCTTTTTTTCCTTGCCATTTACTTGTTGCAGAAATGGGGCTAGTTTTTCAGTAGAATCCAGCGTTTTAGATTTGTTTATCTCTTCTTTGCCATGACATTTAACTTGATCCTCTGTCTTCTGTACTTTCTGTGAATTGAATCTAACTCTGGACATTTGATCCTATTCATGTTCAACTCTCAAGGAAAACTTGTATCTCTGCTGCTTCTGGGGTCAGCACAGAAGACAGTAATTTTTAAGCAGCTCAAACATAACAATTTCAGTTCTCATAAATTCTTTACTTAGTAACTTTCTAAACTGTTGGAGTGTGGATGCCTTTTCTCTATGTTTGGAACTGTTTTTAATGTAAAGCCTATGTTCTAAAAATGTTGGTATAAGTGGGTATGTACCCAGTTAGAGGAGTCCCTGGGTGGTGCAAACAGTTAAGCACTCAACTACTAACCGAGAAGTTGGCAGTTTGAACTCACCCTGAGGCACCTTGGAAGAAAGGCCTGGTGATCTGCTTTCAAACGGTCACAGCCTTGAAAACTCTATAGAGCATAGCTCTACTCTGAAACACGTAGGGTCTCCATGAGACAGTGACTGGTACTGGACTCAGGCTTGGCAAGCAAAGCATTCATTTAATCCATACCATATTTCAAATATTGTATAGCTGGAAACATTATTTTGTCACCATGAATAGTTAATGTAAAAACAATAAAATGTCATAGGAAATCACTTTTTTAAATTGCGTTGAATGCTGGTATGTAAGGAAAAACTAATTACATTGTAGGGGGGTACAAAAATAGCTGAGAAATTTGGGGTAATTCTGAGGACGATTTCATAGCACTTTAAAGACTTTCATAGGATGCTTTTTATTACTGTTAATTTAATTTAAAAATCAATTTTCCGTTTGTCTTGATGGATGTAACGCTGCTCTTACTCTTATTGATAAGTATAGTTGTTTTAATGTTTATTTCTTTAATTTCTAGTGAGTCTGCAGTATTCCATGTGATGACCCACAGTGTATATCCAGTGGTAGAATTCTCACCTTCCATGTGGGAGACATGGGCTTGACTCCCGGCCAATGCACCTCATGTGCAGCCACCATCCATGTCTCAGTGGAGGTTTGCATGTTGCCATGATGTGAAACAGATTTCTGCGGAGCTTTCAGACTAGGGTGGAGCAGGAAGAAAGGACTGATGATCTAATTGTGAAAATCAGCCAGCGATAACCCTATGGATCACAACGGTCCAACTCACGACAAATCATGGGGATGTGCTGGACCTGGAAGCATTTCGTTCTGTAGTGCATGGGGTCACAATGAGTAGGGGCAACTTAATGGCAGCTAACAACAAAAAACAATTGATTGTACCTTGACTGTTTAACTAATTGGACCACTTATCAAATCTTATTTCTCTATCAAATTTTGATATTTTTCCTTTTGAATATTTTTATACTAAATTTTTATTATATAGATTTGAAACTCAATTTAACAAACATATAGTGAATTCTCACTGTGTCTAAAAACTTTGCCATGGGCTATGGGATACAAAAACGGAGAAGAACAAGACATTCTTTTTCTCCTAGGAGCTTACAATCTATTGGATAACCAGAACATGACAAAGTTAACTTGTTCAGTCTAAAGATACACATCACAGCACAGTGTGGCATCCAAAGGAAACACAAATTCAATGGCAAAGGCCTTGAGATGTAATGTAAAAAAAGTGAAGAAGAAGGGAAATTACCTCACATGTTATTAGGTGCTGTCAAGTCAGTTCCAACTCATAGCGACTCAGTGTGGCAGAGTAGAAATGCCACATAGGGGTTTCTAGGCTGTAATCTTTACAGATGCCAGGTCTTTTCTCCCTTGGAGTGGCTGGTGGGTTCGAACAACTGACCTTTAGGTTAGCAGCTGAGTGCTTAACCGTTGTACCACCAGGGCTCCTTTACCTTACATGTCGTTGTTGTTAATGGTGCTGAGTCATTTCTGACCCACAGGGACTCTATGTATGACAGAACAAAACACTGCCCGGTCCTGCGCCATCCTCACAATCCTTGCTGTGTTTTAGCCCATTGTTGCAGACACTGTGTCAATCCATCCCGTTGAGCGTCTTCTTTTTTGCTGACCCTCTACTTTACCTAACACGATGTCCTTCTCCAGGAATAGGTCCCTCTGATAACCTGTCCAAAGTATGTGAGATGAAGTCTCGCCATCCTTACTTCTAAGGAGCACTCTGGCTGTACTTCTTCCAAGACAGATGTGTTCGTTCTTCTGGCAGTCCATGGTATGTTCAATATTCTTTGCCAACACCACAATTCAAATGCGTCAATTCTTTGGTCTTTCTTTTTCATTGTCCAGCTTTCACATGCATAGGAGATGATTGAAAGTACCATGGCTTGGGTCTCTCAAAGGGATATCTTGGCTTTTTAACACTTTAAAGAGGTCTTTTGCAGCAGATTTGCCCAGTGCAATGTGCCATTTGATTTCTTGACTGCCGCTTCCCTGGCTGATGATTTTTGATCCAAGTAAATGAAATCCTTGCAACTTCAATCTTTTCTCCGTTTATCGTGATGTTGCTTGTTGGTCCAGTTGTGAGGGTTTTTGTTTTCTTTATGTTGAGCGGTAATGCATACTGAAGGCTGTGGTCTTTGATCTTCATCCGTAAGTGCTTCAAGTCCTCTTCACTTGCAGCAAGCAAGGTTGTGTCATCTGCACATTGCAGGTTGTTAACGAGTCTTCCTCCTTTCTCAGATGATTTGCTCAGCATACAAATTGAATAAATATGGTGAAAGGATACAATCCTGACACACACCTTTTCCAGTTTTAAACCATGCAGTATTCCCTTGTTATGTTTGAATGATTGCCTCTCGGTCTATGTACAGGTTCCACGTGAACACTATTAAGTGTTCTGGAATTCTCGTTCTTTGAACCTTTGTCCACAATTTGTTATGACGCACGCCGTCAGACGCTTTTGCATAGTCCATAAAACACAGGTAAACATCTTTCTGGTATTCTCTGCTTTCAGCCAAGATCCATCTGACATCAGCAGTGATATCCATCGTTGCACATCCTCTTCTGAATCAGCTTGAATTTTTGGCAGTTCCCTGTTGATGTACTGCTGCAACCTTTTTTGAATTATCTTCAGCAAAATTTTAGTGGCCTGCGATGTTAATGATTTGCTTGATAACTTCTGCATTCTGTTGGATCACTTTTCTTTGGAATGGGCACGAATATGGATCTCTTCCAGTTTGTTGGCCAGGTAGCTGTATTCCAAATTTTTTAGCACAGACGAGTGAGCACCTCCAGCGCTGCATCCATTTGCTGAAACATCTCGGTAATCTGTTAATTTCTGGAGCCTTATTTTTCGCAATGCCTTCAGTGCAGCTTGGACTTCTTTCTTCTGTGCTGTTGCTTCTTGATCATATACTACCTCCTGAAATGATTAAACGTTGACCAATTCTTTTCGGTACAGTGACTCTGTGTATTCCTTTCATCTTCTTTTAATGCTTCCTGCGTCGTTTAATTTTTTGCCTATAGAATCCTTCAATATTGCAACTTGAGGCTTGAATTTTTTCTTCAGTTCTTTCAGCTTGAGAAATGCTGAGCGTGTTCTTCCCTTTTATTTTCTAACTCCAGGTCTTTGCACATGCCATCGTAATACTTTACTTTTCTTCTCGAGCTGCCCTATGAAATCTTCTGTTGAGTTTTTTTACTTCATCATTTCTTCCATTCACTTTAGCTACTCTACATTCAAGAGCAAGTTTCAGAGTCTCCTTTGACATCTATTTTGGTCTTTTCTTTCTTTCCTGTCTTTTTAATGACCGTTTGATTTCTTCGTGTATGATGTCCTTGATGCCATCCCACAACTCATCTGTTCTTGGTCATTAGTGTTCAGTGCATCAAATCTATTCTTGTGATGGTCTCTAGATTCAGGAGGGATATATTTAAGGGCATACTTTGGCTCTTGTGGACTTGTTTTAATTTTCTTCAGCTTCAACTTGATGGTCTGTTCTTCAGTTGTCCCTGGCGTTGCTCTAACTGATAATATTGAGCTTCTCCATTGTCTCTTTTCAAAGATGTAGCCAGTTTGACTCCTGTGTATTCCATCCGTCAAGGTTTGTGTGTAAGCCATTGTTTATGTTGTTGAAAAAGGTATTTTCAATGAATAAGTTGTTGGTCTTGGAGAAGTCTATCATGTGCTGTCTGGAATCATTTCTATCACCAAGGCCATGTTTTCCAAGTACTGATCCTTCTTCATTCCCATCTTTTGCAATTCCAATCACCAGTAATTATCAATGCATCTTTAGTTCCTGCTTGATCAATTTCAGACTGTGGAAGTTGGTAAAATCTTCGATTCCTTTACCTTTTGCCTTTGTGGTTGGTGCCTAAATTTGAATAATATTCGTATTAATTGGTCTTCCTTGTAGACATTTGGATATTTCCTATCACCGACACCATTGTATCTCAGGATAGATCTTGAAGAGTTCTTTTTGATGATGAATGAAACACCACTCCTTTTCAGTTTGTCATTTCTGACACGGTAGACCATATGATTGTTTGATTCAAAATGGCCAATACCAGTCCATTTCAGCTGAATAATGCCTAGAAGATTGATTTTCAAAAGTTCCATTCATTTTTGACAACTTATTTTCCTTGATTCACACTTTGTACGTTCTATGTTCTGATTACTAATGGATGTTTGCATTTGTTTCTTCTCATTTGGAGTCATGCCACATCAGCAAATGAAGGTCTGGAAAGCTTTACTTCACCCACATCATTAAAATTGACTCTACTTTGAGGGGGCAGCTCTTCCTCAGTTGTATTTGAGTGCCTTCCAACCTGAGGGGCTCATCTTCAAGCACTGTATCAGACAATGTTCCACTGCTATCCCTAAGGTTTCACTGGCTAATATTTTTCTGGGCGTAGATCACCAGGTCCTTCTTCCTAGTCTATCTTAGTCTGGAAACTGTGCTGAAACCTGTTCTCCATGGGTGACTCTGCTGGTATTTGAAATACCAGCAGCATGGCTTCCAGTATCACAGCAACGTGCAAGCCACTACGGTATAACAAATTGACAGACAGTTAGTGGTGACCTCATACAACATTCCACAAAACTCAGCCATATTTTTTTGATAACTGTGAGTTTTAATATGATAAAATGAGCTGACTCCAACTCAGGATGACCCCATCTGTGTCAAAGTTGAACTGTGTTCCATAGAGCTTCAAGTGGCTGACTTTTCAGAAGTAGATTGCCAGGCCTTTCTTCTGAGGCAACTCTGGGTGGACTGAAAGAACTTCAACTGCTTGCACCACCCAGGGACTCCTTTTAATCATCACTTCTAAAACATTTTATTCATTGGCTTGTTCTCCCAAAACAAGTTTTACTACTAACTTGTTAATTTCTATAACATCCTGAGGAGATTTTAATAGAAAATGTTATTTTTCATAACAAAGATTCTACTAAGAGAACACTATGAACAAAATTACAAAGAGATTTAAAAATATTTTAGAGAGTATTTTTTTGAGCATGATTATGCACTTTTAAAATACCTGTTTACATACAAATGATATAAATTGTTTACCCAGTTTCTGGTCCTATGCTGTTTTAAAGTTATAAAATTACATTTATTTAGAAATACATTTTTTTAAACACAGAAGAAAACATTCTTTGATGGTTATGAGAGCGGGGAGGGAGAGAGAGGGTTATTCACTAACTAGATAGTAGACAAGAATTGTCTTAGTTGAAGGGAAGGACAGTATACACTATAGGGGAAGTCAGCACAACCGGACTAAACCAAAAGCTCAGAAGTTTCCTGAATACAACCAAACACTTCGAGGGACAGAGTAGCAGGGGCGGGGGTCTGGGAACCATGCTTTCAGGGGACATCTAGGTCAACTGGCGTAACAAAGTTTATTAAGAAAATGTTCTGCATCCTACTTTGGTGAGTGGTGTCTGGGGTCTTAAAAGCGAGCAAGTGGCCATCTAAGATGCATCAATTGGTCCTAACCCACCTGGAGTAAAGGAGAGTGAAGAATACCAAAGTCACAAGTTAGCTGAAGAGACAGAAAGGGCCACATAAACCAGAGACTGCATCAGCCTGAGACCAGAAGAACTAGATGGTGCCTGGCTACCACCAATGACAGCCCTGACAGGGAACCCAACAGAGAGTCCCTGATGGAGCAGAAGAAAAATGGGGTGCAGAACTCAAATTCTAGTAAAGAGACCACACTTAGTGGTCTGACTGAACCTGGAGAAACTCCAGAAGGCATGGCCCCCGGACTGTCTGTCAACCTAGAACTAAAACCACTCCCAAGGCCAACTCTTCAGACAAAGATTAGACTGGACTATGGGACATAAAATAATACTTGTGAAGAGTGTGCTTCTTAGCTCAAGTAGATACGTGAGACTAAATGGGCAGCTCCTATCTGGAGGGGAGATGAGAAGGCAGAGAGGGTCAGGAGCTGGTTGAATGGACACGGAAAATCCGGGGTGGAAAGGAGGAGTGTGCTGTCACAGTATAGGGAGAGCAGCTAGGGTCACATAACAATGTATGTATAAATTTTTGTATGATAGGCTAACTTAAATTATAATCTTTCACTTAAACAGCAATAAAATAAAGAAAACAACAACAACAAAAAGAAATAAATTCTTAATTCAGATTTTTTTCGTGAATTTCCACTGGTTCCAAATTAAAGAGATTTATGGAATAATTACTATAAAATGTTAAATAAAGAAGGCACTGTAACAGATAATCTAGTTTAACCTACCATTTTTCAGATGGGACTACTGAGGTTCAGAGAAAGTAAGCGACTTGCTCAAGATCCCTCAGCTTTTATTAGAAGGAGGGAAGCCTCTGCTTCCCTCCACCCTGTTTATATGAAGTATTTATGAGTATTATATCCAGATTACTGACTAACTGAAAATATTAATGTATTTAATCAACTGTCATATAGCTAATAGCAAATCTGTTTATGTAAACCAGGAATATTGCAGCATTCTAACTTATAATGGAGTGATCACAACATTGGATTTCTGTTAGAAATATGGTAGGACTGGAAATAGTCTCAGGAAATGGCTGAAAACCAGTATGCTGAATGAAACTGTAAGCGTAAGAGAAGTACATAAACGTGCACGTAATTTTGAAAAGCACTGCCCCGTTAGCCTCGGTCCCAGGCCCATTTATTTGTCTCGTTTTTCTCCCTGTGAAACTGTCACACTAATAGCTATGTCTCAAATTCAATTATTTTAAAAATAGAAACTGACTTCCCATTGCACTTCCAGTGGTTTCCTGTGTGAGGAAAGAATAAAATAGTCCTACTGCAAATCCAGCTTAAGTTACAGCATTATAACCCATGAAGCAAATATTTTAGATTTTTAACATCGAATTCATGACAAAAGCTTACATGTTTTAAGGGTCCTGACATATTTGGGTGGCTTAACCGCATTTTCTTTTCTAGTCATAGCATGCAATTATTCGAAGTTATTAGAAAACATATTGTGCCTGTATATATCCCTGCCATGATTCTTGGGCCTGTCCAAAAATAATGGAAAGTAAAAAACTAAGTACAGTTGGAAATGATCCTGTGATAGAACACGATGTTCTATTTATTTAAAATAAGAAAATTGTGAAGCATCTAGTTAGCCTAAGCATACCCAGTTACAGAGATTTATTTATTTGTTGAGGCGTTGTTACCGTAACACCAAAAGCCGGATGGAAGGCTTCATGTAGTCACCATTCATTTTTCTCCATCAAACGCTGTTTACAAGACAGATATTATTTTGAAATAAGCATGTAATATAAAAGCTTTATCTACAGGGTGACAGCAGTCCCAAATCAATCCGACCTTAAATTGTTGGTCATCTAAATCATCACCAATGTAATTATCAGTTTAAAAAATATTAGTTGCTGCCATGTCTTTGGAAAGCATTTGAACTCAGCCATTAGAAAAGGACTTCTAAGAGCAAGCTTTGTCTTATTCTCTAGTTTTAATTTTCCACAGTTGATGCCTTGTAGGTTACTGTCTTAGTCATCTAGTGCTGCCATAACAGAAACACCACAAGTGGATGGTTTTAATGAAGAGAAGTTTATTTCTTCACAGTCAAAGTAGGCTAAAAGTCCAAATTCAGGGCGTCAGCTCCAGGGGAAGGTTTTTTCTCTCTGTCGGCCTTCTCATCAGTGTTCCCCCCGACTAGGAGCTTCTCGGCACCGGGACCCCAGTCCAAAGGACACACTCTGCTCCTGGCACTGCTTTCTTGATGGTATGAGGTCCCCATGTCTCTCTGCTCACTTCTGTCTTTTATATCTCAAGAGATTGCCTCAGGACACAATCCAGTCTTGTAGATCACGTCCTGCCTTACTAACACACTGCCACCCATCCTCCCTCCTTAACATCATAGAGGCGGGTTTACAACATCCAGGAAAATCACACAGTACCAGGAATCATGGCCCATCCAAACGGATATACACATTTTTGGGGGACATAATTCAAACCATGACAGTTACATTAATATTACAACTTCAAATCAGGTAGAAATGCTCACAATTAAGGGGAAAAAAAAGATCTTTTTGTTGTTGAAACAGAGTTTGAAACAATTTTTTTGTCAAAGATTGTTTACTGTGTGCTAGGCATTGTACCATTGTTGTAGGCATACCACTACCTGCTAGGAAATAAAGATGAGCGTGAGGGAGCCCTGGTTAGCGGTTAAGAACTTAACAATGGTTAAGAACTCGGCTACTAACCGAAGCTCAGCAGTTCAAATCCACCAGCCGATCCTTGGAAACCCTATGGGACGGTTCTGCTCAGTCCTTTAGGGTTGCTATTATCGACGGCAATGCGTTTGTTTTTTGGTTTTATGAGGGCGTGGCTTCAAGGAACAAGGGATGTATATTTGGATATCAATCTTGCTTTCTCCCCTCAACCTACTGAACTCAGTTTTCTCATCTGTAATTTGGGATTGTTGTTAGCTGCTGTTGAGTCAGCCCCCAATTCATGATGACTCCATGTGTTACAGAGTAGAGCCGCCCCACAGGGTTTTCTTAGCTATAATCTTTATAGAAGCAGTCACTAGGACTTTTTTCCGCAGAGCCCTGGGTGGATTTGAACCACCAACCTTTATGTTAGTAGCCACGTGCAAACCACTTGCGCCACCCAGGCTCCTTAGTATGGAAATAATAGTACCTAGTTCATAAGGTGTTCTATGATGCTTAAATGAAGTGAAAGCGTGTGTCTGTAATGAGTTCAATAATATGCACTTCTTTTCTTTTTTTGTCTTGAGAAACTGGCAATCTAGGGGAGGGAGATGCAAGCGAGAGAACACAGAAATCATCCTAAAATTCTAAAATCCAACTACACTTTATTTCCCAGAGTCAGAAGCCATAAGCAAATTTTTAAAGGGTTGAGGGACAGAAATTATCTCAGGTCATATAAACCAGTGGTTTTTAAACTTTAACGTGCATGTGAATTACCTGGGGAGTCTCATAAAAATGCATATTCTGATTCCATAGGGCTGGGGTGGGCCAGAGAGTCTGCATTCCTTACCAGCTCCCAGGGGATGTCCACGTTGCTGATCCGGGGACCACACTTTGAGTGGCAAGGATGTAAACTATCCTGGCTCCATCACTCACTCAGTGCTGTGACCTGGAACAAATCCCTTTACCTCTCCGTGCCTCAGTTACAGCATCTGTAAAATAGCAGTAATGGTATCCACTTCACGGGGTTGCTGAGAGCTTTAAGTGAGGTAATGCAAGTAGAGTACTGAACAGTGCTTGGGCGTGGGGCAAGCACCATACACGTGTTAACTATTGTCATCTGACAGAAATCACTGGCACTACAAGTAAACTGCTGGCTACTGGGCTTACAAAGATGAAGTTATTTGTGATGCTATTAATTACAAATGATGTTTTTTGAATCTGCTAAATAATAGCCTTTTGGATTTTTCCTGATCTAAATCATACTAAAACAAACAATTTCCATTAAAACTATTTTATGGCAGAATGGCAGATTTTAGACTTCTACCTAGAACCCTCATTGATTTATATAATCTTGGTTGGTGAAAACTACGTGTCGTTCAATAGTCAGAAGATCGGAAAGATCTCATTAGGGTACTCTGGGTGCTGAGTCTTTCCCCAAGGCATCGCCTCTGCCTGTCTACGCTGAGCGCTTCTCCTTCCCTCTCTCTGTCTCCTTCAGAGCAGGCCTGCCAACAGAGAGGACACAGGTCCAGCTCCGGAAGGAAGCACCTTACCCTTGCCTCCTGCTGTATGTCATCCTACTCCATTTCACTCACAGCGAGCGATAAAGTGCCTCGCTGTCTTGCTGCCCTGACAACCCCAGTTGCCAGAAATTATCTCAGAAAAGGTAGAATCTTCCATGGCGCCTGTAAAAAGGCCCCTTTGTCCATAAATACCGCCTTTTAAAAAATTCACTCCAGGGAAATGTCTGAGACTGATGGAATACTATCTAGACCTTTTAGAATAACAGCATTTCTTTATTTTAACTTTGAGGTAAATCATTTATTCTGTGGCAGCACTTTTTAAAGTGAAGGGACTAATATCAAGGCGCTACAGGCGGACAGAAGAGGCAGTCACCGAGAGGGAAGAAACAAATAGACCGCGGGCTCCTGTTCTGGATTAAGGGTTGAACTACAAAGTCATTTTAAGGAGTCCAACCACTCCATTTCCAAGCCCCCAGTCCGTACAAGGAGCCCTGGTGGCGCAGTGGTTAAGAGCTCGGCTGCTAACCAAAAGGTTGGCAGTTTGAATCCACCAGCCCCTCCTTGGAAACCCAATGGGGCAGTTCTACCCTGTCCTATAGGGTCCCTATGAGTCAGAATCGACTTGACATCACAGAATGAGTCTGTATAAGGGAGTCCTGGGTGGTGCTAACAGTTAATGCGCTCGGCTGCTAACTGATTTGATTTGCAGATTTGAGTCCACTCAGGTGCTTTGGAAGAAAGGTTTGGTCATCTACTTCGAAAAATTAGCCACTGAAAGCCCTGTGGAGTACAGGTCTACTCTGACACACAAGGGGTCGCCAGGAGTTGGAAACAGTTCGATGGAGCTGGTAGTCAGTATAACGCCTGACTCGTTCTAACGAGGGTCTAGAACAGCCTTAGAAACCACCTTCTGGTCAGCGCAGAGGGGAGATCGGGTTTGTTTCTAAACCTCATTCTTGGCAGCCAAGTGAACTTCCCTGGGAATGGAAGTGGATGGAGCTGAGGGCAGAGCCGGAAACCCTGTGTCTGGAACAAGTGCTGCTTCCAGTTTACTGAACAGTGATGAAAACTCGTGAATGCGTAATTGGGAAGACAGGCGGCGACTGTGGAGGAAAGACAGAGTGTGCTGTGAAACGTCAGCCAAATCCGGTTTCTGTCTGTCGGTCCCGAAGAGGACTCTGAGCTAACCACAACCCCACATCTAGACATTGGTTCTCATAATGTAATGTGCACAGATTGGTTCATAAAATAAACAATATCACCCATGAGTACTGTGCTCCTTTACAAAATCAACTATATGAGACCAAATGGTCAACACTTACTTTAAAGCAAACACAAGAAAGCAAGGGGGCAGAGAAACTAGCTTACTGGAAACGGAACAACCAGAAGGGAAACAATAAGAACAAATGTCACTGAAGAAATTGTGTAGGAATTGTTAAATGGGAACTTAATTTGCTGTGTAAAAAACACCAAACCAAAAACACAATAACATTTAAAAAAAATGTAATGTGCATAGAACTAGAATGCAGAGTCTCAGGCTGTATGCCCCAAATTCTGACTCAGCTTTTCTGGGGCCGTGGAACCAGCGTGTTAAACAAGGGCAGCAGGAGATTAGATACGGGTAGTGCAGGTGGCCCAACGTGAGAGACACAGCAGACCTGGAGGGACTATCCGCACCCGTCCTGCTCCTTGACGCTCACACAGTTGCCAAGTCCACTAGTCTTTAAGGTCTGACTTGCTTCCAGTCAAAACGTCAGAAGCCTCTACTGACAACTATTGATTTAAAAAAATTTTTTGTTGTTGTGTGTCATGTGAAAGTTTACAGAGCAAATTAGTTTCCCATTCGCTAGTTTGTACATGAAGGGTTCCCTAAAGTTGGTTTCATGCCCCACAATGTGTGAGAGCGCTCCCCATTTCCGTCCTAGTTTCCCCATATCCCTTTGGCTCCTCTTGGCGTCCTCCTTTGCCTTAGTCCTGTTTTGCTGACTTCCCCCATACAGAGTATTGCCTTTCCCTTCACCAATATTAACATGTGTCGGCTATCTGTTTGGTAATTTTCCCTTCCTCTCCCATCTCTGGACAAGCAGTGATTTTTGAAAGCAGTTTAAAAAAAAAAAAAAACAACTGCAATAGAAAAAGAAAAAGGTGTGAATATTTTTTTGATTCAAACTAGTGGGTGTGTTATATTATTCCATAAGTGATCATATAAAAATGGAATATGTTTTTCAGCCCAGTGAATTGTGGCCCTGGTGACGGGATAACTAGGAAACTAAGCAGTCGAAAGATTCTGGCTGGATGAATTCTTTGTTCGTAGCACGGAAATAGTACCTCCCACATCTCTTTCTTTTAGGGATTTCCAGACTCTCTCAGACTTCAATTTACAAGCTATCACCACCCTTTTCTCACAAAAGGGAAGCGAAACAAAGTAGACATGCTAGTCATGTGGGCTAAGTAAGCACGTTTTAAACAAAGACCTATGACCCTCCAGTCCTAGGCACTGACGTGGCAGATCTCATTTGTTTCCTTTTTCTGAGGATTCTGTAGCCACTTAGAGCACAGGAACCCCGCTGAACCACACTCACCTTCCCAGTCGCCATCCCACCAGGGTGTGCATGTGTGTCTGTGCACACACACAGACTCATACACATCCTTTGAGATGTGGACATGTCCCAAGGAACCTCCGCTCCTCTTGTCTGCAGGGTACGAAAAACTATCAGTTTCAGTTCTCAAGAAAGTTCCTTTTTTTTTTTCTCAAACTGAGTGTCATAGACTCCCTTGAAGGGGGTCAAAATATAAATCT
This sequence comes from Dugong dugon, assembly GCA_030035585.1. NCBI lineage: Eukaryota > Metazoa > Chordata > Mammalia > Sirenia > Dugongidae > Dugong > Dugong dugon. Next base: position 190,411,796 of record CM057463.1, on the reverse strand, counting down.
AATAGCTTATCATTGACCTAAGATCCCTGGCGGTGCAAGTGGTTACCACGCAACTACTAACCTAAAGGTTGGTGGTTCAAACCCACCCAGCAGCACTATGGATGAAAAGCCTGTTGATCTGCTTCCCCAAGGATTACAGCCAAGAAAACCCTACAGAGCAATTCTACTGTGTAATACACGAGGTGGCTAGGAGTCAGAATCAACTCAATGGCAATAGTTTATCATTGATCAAAGCGTGAAATTACTCTGAAGATAAAGAACTTCCAGGAAATCCCATAACACATGTGACAGCTCTACCTTTGCTTGTGAGGGAGAATAGGTCTGGTGGAAATATTGTTACCTGTATGGATTGTTTTGTGTGAAGACTATAAAGTAGGAAGTTATTTACATTAGTCTATATAGTTGTTCCAGAACCCCATTAATCATTGTTAAATAAGCAATTCCCTGCTGCTACTCACCCTGGAGCATTCTGAGGCATGAGCACCACCAGCACAGAGAAACAGTTCACTCACAAACCCATGTGGGAAAATTGAAAGCCTCGCCTTTGTGGTTTTTTGGTTTGGGGCCCACATTTAAAACGATAGTTGTCCTGGTTCACAGCATCTTCACATCACTGGCTTTCCAACAACTGGCAGTCACATTTGTCTCTTATTGTACCTTTGTTTCAGTGGCTTTGGGGTATGACTTTGGAAAATCATGATATTTACAAGCAACATCCAGCCTTTGTTTTAAGTTAGATGCCTCAAACATTATCCCCAAATTTAGATGGGATTTTGTCCAGTGATTTTTGTGTGATGCTGTAACATAAAAGTAAACAAAACTCCGCACACATACATAAATGTGTACTTCATCACTGTGAATCACCTAAAATAATGACGGAATGACTTAGTTTAAATGTTTTGAAGTTGAAACATACATACTTACATTTGAGGCTGAAATTTTGCCCATAAGAAAATTATATATTGTATAAATAGTAATCAACCAGTTGCTGTTGAGTCGATTTCAAATCATGGCGACCATATGGCTCAGTTTTCAGAAGCAGATTGCTAGACCTTTACTCCAAGGTGCCTCTGGGTGGACTCAAACTTCCAACCTTTCAGTTAGCAGCTGACTGGGTTAACCATTTGCACCATCCAAACAAACAACAAAAAATACCGCTGCCATCGAGTCGATTCTGACTCATAGCAACAAAGGACTATGAAAAGCAGGACCATCTGCTAAAGCAGAGAGCTCCGAGTTCACAGAAGGTGGGGTAGGTTAGCCCGATGGACAAATGGAAAGGAAAAGACACCCTCCACCTTGCCCAAAGGCCGAGGGTCCAATGGCTGGAATACTTCAAATTGCTGGCACTCACTGTCTCTTAGCTAGACACAATTGAGTAGATAAAATTCTGAGCAAGTGATTTCAAGATGAGGCAACTCCAAAAACAACTTCTACCATAAGGGTTATTCCTGTAGTCTGTTCATCAAAAAGAACTGCAATCATAAAACCGAAGACACAAGGGAAAGATTAGTCTGAAGGACTAATGGACCCTAACTACCACAGCCTTCACCAGACTGAGTCCAGCACAACTAGATGGTGTCTGGCTACCACCATCAACTGCTCTAACAGGGACAACAATAGAGGATCACAGTAGAGCTGGAGAAGAATCTAGAACAAAATTCAAACTCACAAAAAAGTCCAGACTTACTGGTCTGACAGAGACTGGAGAAACCCTGAGAGTATGGCCCCTGAACACCCTTTTAACTCAGTACTGAAGTCACTCCTGAGGTTCACCCTTCAGCCAAAGATTCGACAGGCCCATAAAACAAACAACAGTACATGTAGCTCAACCATGTATACAAGACTAAAGGGGCACAACAGCCCAGGGACAAGGATGAGAAGGCAGGAGGAGATAGGAAAGTTGGATGAATGGAAATAGGGAACCCAAAGTCGAGAAGGAGAGAGTGTTGACACGTTGCAGGGTTGGCAATCAGTATCACAAAACGATATGTGTATTAATTGTTTAATGAGAAACAAATTTGCCTGTAAACTTTCATCTAAAGCACAATTAAAAAAAAGAAAAAGAACCGCAATCATTTGGACCTTCTACTATTTCCTACCCTCACTGAATGACTTCTACTAACCATAACTTCTACCTCCCCTCCCCCATTCCTCCCTCCTCCTGCGCCCCATCACTTCCTGTCTTCTTTCTATTCTACAGTTACAAAGAAATTGAGGAAGAATAAGGAGAAAAAAGCTGCCTCAATTTTTAAAGTCATCCCCAATACAGAGCTGACTTACTGCCCCCTGCAACAAGCAAACCCGACAGGCCAGATGACTGATGCCCCACTCCTTGACTTTGCCTTCTCCTCTGGCCTGAGTTTTGCCTGTTGTCCCCATTGAAAACTTGTTGTTCCAGCCATACCCACACTCTGGCCTAGGGTGATTGTCTTGGTTTCTTAGTGCTGCTGTAACAGAAGTACCACAAGTGAGTGGCCTTAACAAACAGAAATTTCTTTTCTCACAGTTTAGGAGGCTAGAAGTCTGAATTCAGGGTGCTGGCTTTAGGTAAAGGCTCTTTCTCTCTCTGTCAGCTCTGGGGGAAGGTCCTTCTTTCTTTTGAACTTCTGGTCCTCAGTTCCTTGGTGACCATCATGTGGAGTGTATCTTTCCCTCTGTGCTTCCTGCTTCTGTGTCTAATTCAATCTTTTTATATCTCAAAGATGATTGGCTTAATCATGACAAAATTATTTTCTGCTTTTAGTTTTTTGTTGATATAATGTCTTTTCATTAATGGAATGCATGCTGAATCATTGAGTGTGTCTGATTTTAGGTAGGTAATATGGATTTTGATACATATTTTGTGGGACACATATGTCCCTCTGGACTCTGAGGTTGGGATTCTGTGGGGCATATATATGTTCCTCTGTACTCTGAGAGTAGGATTCTGTGGGACACACATGTCCCTCTGGACTCTGGGGGTAGGATTCTGTGGGACACAAATGTCCCTCTGGACTCTGAGAGTAGGATTCTGTGGGGCACACATGTCCCTCTGGACTCTGAGGGTGGGATTCTGTGGACACACATGTCCCTCTGGACTCTGGGGGTAGGATTCTGTGGGACACACATGTCCCTCTGGACTCTGAGAGTAGGATTCTGTGGGGCACACATGTCCCTCTGGACTCTGAGGGTGGGATTCTGTGGACACACATGTCCCTCTGGACTCTAGGGGTAAGATTCTGTGGGGCACATATGTCACTCTGGACTCTGGAGGTAGGATTCTGTGGGACACACATGTCCCTCTGGACTCTAGAGGTAAGATTCTGTGGGGCACACATGTCCCTCTGGACTCAGAGTAGGATTCTGTGGGCACGCATGTCCCTCTGGACTCAGAGTAGAATTCTGTGGGGCACGCATGTCCCTCTGGACTCAGAGTAGGATTCTGTGGGGCACAAATGTCCCTTTTGCACTTTCCATTGCCCTCTAGATCCCTTGACAGATGCATACAGTGTATGGTGCCTGAAACTGTGGTATTCCCTCAAACACAGAATTCTCGAGAGAAACACAACTTCCAAATAATGCACAGGAACCCAGAAATACACTTATAAAGCTTATGTTGCTGTTCAAAAAGCCAAAAGAGACAAAAGTTTTGCACAATCACACTTCCAGGATGCAACACCTCACACAATACCCTGTAAAAACAGTAGTTTGTGGCATACACCTGTTTCTTCCATTTCAAACAGTTATCCAGGCCCCTGCCTGCTGGCAGCATGTACTGTCAGTCCAATAGTAGCTTTCCAAGAAACTTGAGAGGTGGAAAATGTAGGTGGCCACTGTATGTTCCGTGGGTCTTGAAATGGTTAACACACACCCTACACTGATACAGCCTAATTAACATAACAAATAAAACTCTATTCCCAAATGAGATTACATCCACAAATATAGGGTTTAGGATTTACAACACATATTTTTTGGGGAGACAATTCAATCCATAAGAGTGACCAACTGTCCTGGTTTACCTGTCATGAGAACGTTCATGGGACACCAAAGTCTCAGTGCTAAAACCATAAAAATCCCAACTAATATCAAGATGAATTGGCCATCCTAATCCTGACCCTTAGCTGCTGCCCTAACCAGGCCAGCCTTCTCACCCAACCATATCCTTTTCAAGGTGCTGGTAGAATTCAGATAAGCACAAAGCAGGATGGGGAAGTGTTCAGGATATCAGAATGCTAGCAAGAGTCCCTCACATATAGGGAGCATCCTCCCTTGCAGTCAGAGAAAGATGAAAAAGCTCAGGCTGTCCTCACTAGATGGATTCCCACCTATACTCTAGGGAAGTATTGCCCAGGTAGAGACAGGGGACATTCACTAACCTTTTACCCCCATCTGATTTGAGACTGCTATTCTTCTTGACTAAAGACAACTTGTATGAGAGTACCTACTGAGTTCACTGTAAATGCAAGCAGAAGGTACTGAATCTACCTCAAACCTTTCCAGCAGTAGGTGGCCCCAAATTTTGCAAGATGGCCAAGACCATACTTATTCTGGGCCACCATACTTACTTAGGAGGGAAAAAAAGCAAATCTCTTTTTACTTCATTTTTTTTGAATTTTTTTTCCTTGTTCAATGGTGAGCTGTTCATGAATTTGTTCCATTTCTACCCTTAATCAACATATAGTGCCTGACATTAGAGTCAAATAAAACAAATTATGTAAAGTATAAATAAAAGAAACAACATACATGTTAACTAGACTGAATCCCTTGTCAGCGAACTGGAATTACATTTCCCAGAATTCCCTTCTCTGCATAGTTCTATATTAGCCTGGGCTGTAATAGACATTTTGTATGAGATTTGGAAGGCGGAATTGAAGGAGCACACATATTATTTTTATGTTCAGATGATAGGTGCAGATTATGCTGTCACTGGCCTCCTGGTGAGGTGAGGCTGGCTCACTTCCTCCTTCAGCCTCACTGGCTCCTGGCTCAGGTGATGTTTAGCCCATGGATGAAAGATTCCAGCTTCCCCTGCAAGTCACTCGCATACTCCAAATTGGAGGCTTGGAGGTAATAAAAGACTTACGGGGGTTCCAACTAGTCCTTGTGGGTTCCAGTTTGTCCCACAACTTCAGAGCCCACCTTTAGTCTGTCAGGAACATCCCAAGCCACACATGAAAGAGATATGGGGGCCAGCATCCTGGGTTGGCGTGATTCATTCTTATTCCAGCCCCACACTTTGCTCTGTCCTTCCTCCCTGTATGTCCTATTGGCCCAGGTATCCCTCTTGACCATTGCCACACCCACACTGGCTTGACTCTGGCTCTAATTGATTGCTGTTTCGGGCATCTGAATCACCTTCCTGAAATGGTGTGATGGACTGATTGTCCCTGATGGGTATCAAAGGCTGAGTCTCAGGACCCTTTCTTGTGAACTGCCTGTTTGGGCAGCTCCAGCTGGGGCACCAGGAATTTTGGGGCTCACCTTCTTTCTTGTTTTAGTTTCAGAGGGTAGCAAGACAGTCTTAGCACCAAGGGTAGGCTAATATAGAGTGGATTTTCAAAATAATTGTGGAAGAAAGGGGTGAATGAATGAGCCGATTAACTGACAAATCCATGAGAGGTTTGTAGTTAAAGGCAGTTTCCTCCACCAGATTGTTCATAGCTGCTAATTTGCTGTTTGACTGATTGTTCTACTCAAAGAGTCATTCTGGAGATTTGTTCATCCCTAAACTGGGCCAATAATTATCTCAGCATTAAAGACAATTCAGAGGGACACATGGTTCACTATTTTACTTATTTCTTCTTTGTCTGGAGTAGGTGTGTGTTGATGGAAAGGACAGGAGTGCCCAATGATATCTTCCTCCTCTCACACAAAATTTCTCTAATGCTACTTTCTCAGTGATTCCTATGATTTGCTCACTAATGGAGCACTGCTGAGAACGATTTCTAGAAACAGATTTCAGATAAAGAGCTTCCACCTGCTCCCTTCCAATCCACACTCCATTCACCCAGGCCCTCCTGTCTCGTCCTCCCTACAGTGCCTTCAAGGGTGGTGGTAACTTGTGTTCACTTTCCTATGGAAGAGAAAGCGATTTGCTGTCTAGGAGAAATGACAGGTAAAGGTACTGCAGATGCATTGTGGGAGGCAAAGGGAGGGAACCACACAGCTTCAAAGGGAATGCAGTTAACCCCCTCCTTCTTCCAGGGGCCCAGCTGCTGCTCCCCTAGTGTCCCCTTGTGGGGGGCAGGCTGCTGTAAAAAAGGCAAAATTGAGAGTACAGTAAGACTCCCCACTTCAGCCTTCTTAACTGGCAAACAAGCTTGAAGTAGCTAGGCTGCAGCCACAAGGGGTTACTAGGGAAAACTAAAATCGAAAAGATGGCTGTCTAGAAAGCCTCCCCAAGAGAGAGGGAAACGTAAAAAGAACAATGGATGTTGCTTCTCCTTTTTTATTAACTAGAAAATTGGGAACTGGAAAAAGATCTGTAGCTTTCAAGTTGTTGCCTTTTCCCGGTGATGGCTAACATGAAGAAGTAACAACTAATGGAGCAAAGGTGACATATTTTATCTGTCTGTGAACAATGCAATAATAACTGGGCTAAAGGGAATTTATACCATGGACTGCTGCAAGAACAAACAAGTCTGCCTTGGAAGATGTACAGCCAGCGTGCTCCTTAGAAGGGAGGATGGCGAGGCTTCGTTTCACATACTTTGGACATGTTATCAGGAGGGACCAAGTCCCTGGAGAAGGACATCATGCTCTGTAAAGTAGAGGGTCATCAAACAAGAGGAAGACTGTCAACAAGATGGACTGACACAGTGGCTGCAACAATGAGTTTAAGCGTAACAAGGATTGTGAGGATGGTGCTGGACCAGGCAGTGTCTCGTTCTGTTGTACACAGGGACTCTAAGAGTTGGAACCGACTCAACAGCACCTAACAACAGAAGGGAGTTCAGCTAACTGGTCAATGTCTACTGCTTTAGTTTCTTCATCTGGTGTAAGGAATAGTCAACTCTGGAAGATGGTGGGAAGCTATGAGGCTTTATATGAACTTATAGCCTGTCAAGGAGCCCTGGTGGCACCGTGGTTAAGCACTCTGGGCTGCTAACTGAAAGATCAGTGGATTGAACCCACCAACTGCTCCATGGGAGAAAGGTGTGGCAGTCTGTCTGCTTTCGTAAACATTATGGCCTTGGAAACCCTCTGGGGTGGTTCTACTCTGTCCTATAGGGTCTCTATGAGTCGGAATTGACCCGACAGCAAAAGGATTATATAGTTACATTTAAAAAAATTACAAATTCTAATTTTTCAAACTTGTGGGCTGACTTCATCCATCTGTCCAAGTCCTGCTCAAGACCCATATTTTCCATGACTATTTGTCACTGATGTCTGCCTTCTCTGAATTTATTTTGCAAAAAAATGGCTGTCAGCTTTCCTCTAGCGGTTTTATGTGTAAGACTATTTTCTTAGTTAGATTATAAGTTCTACGAGGGCTGGGCCACACCTTGTCCTTTTGCTTCCTCCATGTATCAGCATGATGTTGGACATATGTTGTTGTTAGGTGCCATTGAGTCAGCTCTGACTCATAGCTTCCTTATGTATAACAAAAAACCACATCATCCTCACAATAGCAGGTATGTTTGAGCCCATTGTTGCAGCCGATATGTCAATATTGGACTTGTAGTAAGTGCTTAATATGATTATTACCCAGTTATAATCATTAATCATTCTAATTACATAAGATTCTAGGTTTTTAATCTTTTGTCAGCGTTTTAATACACACTCCTGATATTTATACATAAAAATTACAATGCAAAGTATAAAAAAAAGCTGAATTTCGTTGTCCCAACTCTCTTGTTTCTAATAGAATAGACAGTTTCTCTTGCCTTGGTCTAGTAAATCTTTGAACTTTTGTATTACGATATTTGCAAAGACATCAAGACGTACACCCAGAAGCAGCCGCACCAATTTTCCTGACCTTAGCTTTACAAAAGGGCCTAAGTGACAGTGAATGAAATTTCATTTGCTTTGCTACACTTGAAAAATAATTCTTTCTAACTGGAAACTATTAGCTGGAATTATGCCTGCCACAGTGTAAAGCTATCTCAGAATATGTTCCTTCAGAGGTCTGCACCTGCCGGGTTTGCAGGAGACACTGGATTCCTCCCCCTTTCCAGCGAGGAAGTTCTCTCCATAATGTGCACAGACGCACATTCGTTCATTTATCCCAATTTGTCGTGCAGCAGGGCTGAAGGGCTCCCTGAATTTGCGTATTGGTGCAGGAAGGGAAAGAGACAGAAGGTAAAACGAATCTGGGACTTTCCAGTTCTGTTAATTTAGAGTCAATTCACATCTGACAATATTATTAAATTATTTACATTCTTGCAGAACTGGGAAGTCCCAAAGCTGATTTTCCTGTAATTCAATAAATTTGTAATTTTATTACTATCACTGTGATGACAACATGTGGGAAACATTAAGTTTAAATTCATACTGAAAATTTAGGATATTCTATTGAAAGGATGGAGCCCTGGTGGTACAGTGGTTAAGAGTTCGGCTGCTAACCAAAAGGTTGACAGTTCAAATCCACCAGCTGCTCCTTGGAAACCCTATGGGGCAGTTCTACTCCATCCTATAGGGTCACTATAAGTCAAAATAAACTTGACGGCAAAGGGTTTGGTGTATCGGAAGGTAGTTGTAAATGGCAAATACCCATCTGATAGATTTGAAAAGACCACATAGAAAAAAGTGGAGAATCAGACTGGTGGTTGCCAGAGCTGAAGGTGCATCACAGCACTGAGGTAAGTAAGTGTGTTAAATGAGTTTCAGTAGGAATATACCCAGCAAGAGTGAGAGCCATTTGGGGTTGTCTACTGAAGTGCGAATGGCTTAATCTAAGAGTGTGTTTCTCGTTTTAAAAGTAATTAAATGTAAGTTTTTGGTTGCTGTAAGGGACCTGTGGTCACTCAGTACAATTGCAGACTTTGGGACTATTGATCACGTATTCAAATATGTAAAGTTATTTGCTCCCCTATAAGCAGTAATGGTCCCTGGGTAATGCAAATGGTTAACAGACTCAGCTGCTAGTCGAAACGTTAGAGGTTTGAGTCCACCCAGAGCTGCCTTGGAAGAAAGGCCTGGCCGTCTATTTTTGAAAATTCAGCCATTGAAAACCCTATGGAGCAAATTTCAACTCTGCCACACATGAGGCCACCTCTATAGCAGCTAACACAACAAAGCAGTAATGCAACAACACACAATAATATTGCTTGTGAAGGGCAATTCCAAATAAGTGGGATTATTGGTGCCATTTCGTATTAGCATAACTTCACCAAAAATTATTTCAATGTTCTGTGGTGCTAGATTAGCCAGGGGTTTATTCATGTTAAAAAATTTTAAAAAAGTCACTACCACTTCCCCCTCCCTACAGGGGCCTCACCCTTGTCTACTGAAAACACATTTTAAAATCTTTTCTGTCTGGATGCAGTACAGGTATCAGATCAGATACCATATCAGAGATCCCCCGCCCCAATTGAATTATGGTATTTGTGATCATGGTGTTATTTCCATTCAGCTCTACATTTCACACGATGGCATAGTTTGTTCATGTGGACTGCTTGTAAATGGAGTTTGAGGGTTTTTTTTTCCCCTCAGCCTATCAAGTCTTAAATGTTAATACTCTGTGCTAAATAGGATATCTTTTTATTTTAATATTTCTTTATAATTCTTTTTTGTTATAGATTTAAGTAGTCATTTAAATAATAATTTTCTTAAATATAAAAATAATTAACTCAAAGAAAACCGCACAAAAAAAAAAAAAGCTGAATTTTGAAGAAAGCTGCAATGAACATTTATATGCAGTTTTTATGTGGACATACAGTTTCATTGCATTTGGGTAAATACCTAGGACTGTGATTGCTGGATCAAATGGTAAGCCTCTGTTTAGCTTTGTAAGAGATTGCCAGACTGCCTTCCAAAGTGGCTGTACCATTTTGCATTCCCACCAGCAGTGAATGAAAATTCCTGTTGCTCCATATCCTTGCTAGCATTTGGTGTTGTCAGGGTTTTGGATTTTAACCATTCTAGCGGATGCGTAGTAGTATCTCGTTGTTTTGATTTGCAATTACCTAATGACATATGATGTCAGTCACTTATTTCATATGCTTATTTGCCATCTGTGTATCTTCTTTGGTGAGGTTTCTGCCAGATCTTTTGCCCATTTCGTACTGGGCTTTTTTTTTATTGTTGCATTCCAAGCATTCTTTGTATGTCTTGGAATACAGGTCCTTTATCAGAAACGTGCTTTTAAATATTTTCTCCCAGTCTATGTGGGTTGTCTCAAAAAAAATTGACTTTTATAGTAATATTTTTCAGTATAGTATCGTTACTCTCTAAATACTTCAATTAATCTAGTATCATGATTAAAGGTTTTAATTATTCTACACTATTCTTAAACTGGAAACCCTGCTGGTGTAGTGGATAAGAGTCTGGCTGCTAACCAAAAGGTCGGCACTTGGAATCCACCAAGCGCTCCTTGGAAACCCTATGGGGCAGTTCTGCTCTGTCCTATAGGGTCACTAAGAGTCGAAATCGACTCGACGGCAAGGGGTTTGGTTTTTGGTTTATTCTTAAACTACTTTCCTCTGTATAGATCAAAGAATAGGAATATAGATTTCAAATATTTAACACCTGTTGACCAAACCAAAAAACCCATTGTTGTCGAGTTGATTCCAACTCATAGCAACCCTATAGGACAGAGTAGAACTGCCCCATAGGGTTTCCAAGGAGTGGCTGGTGGATTTGAACTGCCGATTTTTTGGTTAGCAGCTACAGCTCTTAACCACGGTGCCACCATGTTTCCTAGAAATTATTTACAGTGATTTCAACATTTTTCTTTTTCAGGCTACTTCACCCAAAAGGTGGAGTGATGTGAAAGTGGCTAGTGAAAGTCAGTATTTAACTTGTACTCCACTAGGACATTTTATTCCAGTTTCAAGTTTTGATGTTTAATAATTGGTTGGTGTTTAATAATAGTTCATCAGTTTTCCCAGTGATTTGAATGAGAAATAGAAGTCATGCTGTCAGGTATCAACCTAGGAGAAAGAGAGAGAATAAAAGTTAGATGGCAATTTGGATTATAAAAGGTATTGTCTTAGTCATCTAGTGCTGCCATAACAGAAATACAACAAGTGGATGGTTTTAACAAAGAGAAGTTTGTTTCCTCACAGTCAAGTAGGCTAAAAGTCCAAATTCAGGGCGTCAGCTCCAGGGGAAGGCTTTTTCTCTCTCAGCCCTCTCATCAGTGTTCCCCCGGACTAGGAGCTTCTTGGCGCAGGGACCTGGGTCCAAAGGATGTGCTCTGCTCCCGGCACTGCTCTCTTGATGGTATGAGGTCCCCCTGTCTCACTGCTCACTTCTGTCTTTTATATCTCAAGAGATTGCCTCAGGACACAATCCAGTCTTGTAGATCAGGTCCTGCCTTACTAACACAACTGCCACCCATCCTCCCTCATTAACATCATAGAGGCAGGTTTACAACATACAGGAAAATCACACAGTACCAGGAATCATGGCCTAGCCAAATTGGTACACACATTTTTGGGGGGACATAATTCAAACCATGACAGGTATTAATATTTTAGAATTAGGGAGAGGCTACAACTAAGGTTATGATTTAATAGGAGTAAATGTGAACCCTGAACTTAGGGCTAAAAATCCAACAATGCAAGTAAAGGGTAGGCAAGACATTATGTAAGTGCTTGGAACCCAGAGTTCAGCATGCTTGCCATACAGCTGACATAATCACCAAGTTGTATGTCCAGCAAATAAGGAGCTTCTGCTTTGGTGGTAGCATTATGTTTAGTTATGATTGCCACGTTTTAAGAGAGACATGATAAAGACATGATAAACCAAGAGAAGGGATGTTGAGGGGCCTGGGAACCATGAGAACATGTTACCTGGAGAACAGCTGCTGGAAGGGGAGGATGCCGAATGTGCCAAAGAGCCTCGTGGGAGCCTCTCCCAGCACCTGAAAGACTTTCCAGTGAGAGAGGGATTGTGCTTATTAACTGGAATGCAGAATTCAGACCATGTGTGATATTACAGGAAGTCAGATTTCAGTTCAATCTATGGAAGAACAATTTGAAAAAATAGAATGTGTTTCTGTTATTGGAAATACACTAGCATTTTAGATGAACCATGAGAAATACTGTGGGAGGGAACCCTACACAGCATGCACAGTTGTACCTGCTGGCCTCTAGAGGCTGCGCCAATCCCAGTCCCTCAGGTCATGCTGAACATCATGCACCTCTCGGCCAGGACTGTGTATGGCGTAACGGAATTTAGGCCGGTATTACCATGATTTCCAAGCAACCACCTGGCAACCCAAGTGGATTAGTATGTCCATTAATACAACAGAGCATCTGTTTATTCCAGCTCAAAATTATGTCCATGGTCTCTTCTGTGGAGGCCACCAGAAATCACAACCAACAGCACTGAACTGCCCATTCTCAGAGCCTCTTACTATCAACTAAAACACAGAAACATCTAAATGCGAAACTCCTTCCGACCGAAGAGCAGCAGCTTGGTATCCTTTCTTCATTCCAGGGATTTAGGAGTAGTAATTTCAGAGTCCATAACTAGATGCTTTTAAGAATGGAAATGCCAACATTGTAGGCTTAGTACAATAATTAAACAGTGTTAGAAGCTGCTTGCCACTCTGTCCTTTCAAAAACAATAGCAATGGGATAAGGCAGTGGTTCCCACAGTTTATCACCAATCAAAAGCACTTGCAGGAATTGTTAAAACACAGATTGCTAAGCCCCAGCCTCAGAGTTCCTGTTTCAGGAGATCCCAAGTGGAGCCTGAGATTTTGAATTTCTCGTAAGTGCCCAGGTGATGTTTGTTGGTCAAGGGCCCACACTTTGAGAACCACTGGCGTAAGGAATAAATGGAATCCACCTAAGAAGCCATATAATAATCAGGAGATTGTTCAGTGTCTATATAAGGAGTGTGCAGGAGCCTGCTTACACCTGCTTGAGAAAGCTGATTGTTAGCATGTCTTCAGCACTCTTCATTCAATGCCATTACATTGGCGGGAATATTTATGCCACAGGAATCAACAAATGCTAAAATCATAGCTTTTTCCTCCGAGAGCCGGTTGTTAAACATTTACCAGTATACCACTGCTACAAAATCAGAGAGAGAAAAAAAAGAATGCTGTTACGTTCTAATGCAGTGTGTGTCACATTCACTTCATTCATGGATTTTAGAAGTATTGCTTGAGTCCTGGCTGTATAACCACTACTTTTTAAAAAATTATAATGTGTTGAAAGAATTCTAAGAATGGAGTTCATGACATAAAGTGTACTCTTGGATTAAAGTGGACAACAAAATATGGCTTCACATAGTAATTATTTGCTGTTAGAAGTAACCAACATGTGATCCATTTCATAAATGTGTATTAAAATTACAACATGAAAATCAACATAAACCAGTGATCATTAAATAAATGTAGATACTGGTTAATCATCATCATCATTATCTAACATTTATTGACTGCTTAAAATATGCCAGGCACTGTTTTAAGGGCTTTATATGAATTCTCTCATTTAATTCTTATAAAACTCTGTGATGTAGATATTGCTAACCCCTTTGTACAGACAAAAAAACACCCAAGTGAGTCACAGTAACAGGTCTCTGATGCTTCTGTATCAGTGTCTGTATGGTAGCCACGTATCAGGTGATCTCACATGTAATCTTCTGAAAACCCTAAGTATGTTGTTGTGGTTAGTTACCATTGAGTCAGCCCCAACTCATGGGAGCTTACATTTAACAGAGTGAAACATTGCCTGGTCCTGCACCCTCCTCCTGGTTATTGGTATATTTGAGTTCATTGTTGTGGCTATTGTGTCAATCTGTCTTATTGAGAGTTTCCCTTGTTTTCACTGACTCTCTAACTTCAGCAAACATAATGTCCTTTTCTAGTGATTGGCCTTTCCTGACGATGTGTCCCCAGTAAGCGAGCCTAGTTTTACCACCCTCGCTTCTAAGGGACATTTTGGTTGTATTGCTTCTAAGACTGACTCGTCCCTTCTTCTGGCAGTCCATGATATATTCAATATTATTTGTCAACAGCAAAATTTGAGTGCATCAGTTCTTCTTCTGCCTTCGTTTTACATTGTCCGGCTTTGACATACGTGTGAGGTGATTGAGAAGGCTGTGGCTTGGACGAGGCGCACCCTGGTCCCCAAAGGGACATCTTCTTAAAACTTTAAAGAGGTCTTTCGCAGCAGATTTGCCCAATGCAAAATGTCGCTGAATTTGTTGACTGTTGCTTCTGTGGATGTTGATTGTTGATCCAAATAGTATGAAATCATTGACAACTTCAGTTGCTTCTCCATTTATCATGATGTTGTGAAGATTTTTGCTTTCTTCACATTCAGGTATAATTCATGCTGAAGACTGTAGTCTCTGACTTTCAGCGGTAAGTGCTTCAGGTTGCCTTCATTTGTATCATCTGCATATCGCAAGTTACTAACAGGTCTTTCTCCCGTCCTCATGTTGTGTTCTCCATCTAGTCTGGCTTTTCGGATAATTTGTTCAGCACGCAAACTGAACAAGTATGGTAAAAGGATACAGCACAGCCACACTTTCCATTATGGAACCCCACAGTATCCCCTTGTTCTGTTCTAACAACTGCCTTTTGATCCATGTACAGGTTCCACATGAGCAAATAAAGTGTCCTTGAATTCCCGTCCTTCATAATGTTATCCATAATTTGTTATGATTCACACAATCTAAAGACAGTTAACTGATAGTAATAATTATATCATTATCATATAATCACTATTTCTTAAATATATTTTATTACATTTTAGAATAGAATACTGCTGGCGTAATATATTCGCAAAACAATGCTAGAATCCTGGAATCCTAGGGAAAACAATGTTAAATATTGGCTTAATGGCATTAAACCATAAGATCCTGACCAATCCTAACTCCTCTTTTGAGCTACACCTCTCAAGAGGAGGGCCCTCAGCCTCTTTTATGATAGATGGGCACTGTCAACAGTTGACACTCTGACTCCCTAATTTCTATGCTAGCCTACTGTTGCTTGACATATTTTTTATTTATATATCATTTATACACCTTTATTAGGTTACTGTCAATCTATGATTGATCTGATTTAAAAACTTGTCTTTAAGATTCTTTCTACATGGGGCAAGTCAGTATAATTTGACCAAGGCAAAGCCATAGAAGCTTCCTAAACATATTCAAACACCTTGAGGGACTGAGTCACCGGGGCCGAGGGACACCTAGATCAATTGGCATAACATAGTTCATAAAGAAAATGTTCTACATCCTACTTTGGTGAGTAGAGTTTGGGGTCTTAAAAGCTTGTGAGCCACCATCTAAAATACATCTATCGGTCTCATCATGTTCAGAGCAAAGGAGAATGAAGAAAACCAAAGACACTAGGGAAATGTTTGTCCAAAGGACTAATGGACCACATGAACCATAGCTTCCACCAGCCTGAGCCCAGAAAAAATAGATGGTGCCTGGCTATCACCACTGACCACTCTGACAGGGGTCACAATAGAGGGTCCCAGATGGAGCGGGAGAAAAATTCAAATTCACAAAAAAAGAGCAGACTTACCGATCTAACAGAGACTGGTGGAACCCTCGAGACTGTGGCCCCTGGACACCCTGCTAACTCAGAACTGAAGCCACTCCTGAAGTCCACCTTTCAGTCAAAGACTAGACAGACCTTTAAAACAAATAATAACACATGTGAGGAACATGCTTCTTGGTTCAATCAAGCATACGAGATCAAATGTGTAACACCTGCCCAAAAGCAAAGATGAGAAGGCAGGAAGGGACAGGAAAACTGGACGAATGGATGCAGGGAACTGGTCTGGAAAGGTGGAGAGTGCTGACACATTGTGGAGATTGCAACCAATGTCACAAGACAATTTGTGCATAAATTTTTGAATGAGAAACGAATTTGCGCTGTAAACTTTCACATAAAGCACAATCAAATTTAAAAAAATCTGTATCTGTTTGATCACAATCAGTATGATCCTGGGGGTTTCAATCTGTCACTATTTAGTACTGCCTACAATTCATTTTTCATGCTCAGTGTTTTGTATAAAGTCATAATGTTACCTAAAATGAGTGTTATGTTGAGTGAAAAACTTAGAAACTCTTGAGATGTCAGCATGTGCAACATATCCTGTAGGGAGTGTAATCTCACTTTCAAAGGGATCCAACTGTGAGCAATTAGCTATAGAAACCTGGGGGGCAGGTTTCAGGGATGAGTAACAAGTTAAACACTACATTGCAGTGGTGGGGTGTGGTACACTTATTCACAGGTTGAAGCCACCAGCTTTTTCTCTGCATAAACAGGGTTGCTCAAATTAGTTGCATCTGTGGTCTTCTGAATGGCCCCTTCTAGACTACTTCTGTCTGACTCTTCTGCTAGTTACATGCTCTAAAGACCTCACCCTTTCTAACAAATATTACAGCAAGTTTTCCCAATACAGTTGTGTACAGTTTCACAAGTTTCCAAACTCTAGACCAGCATTGTCCTATAGAAATATAATGCAAGTCACATATGTCATTTAAGGTTTCCTGGAAACTCTGGTGGCTTAGTGGTTAAGTGTATGGCTACTATCCAAAAGGTCGGCAGTTCGAATCCACCAGGCCCCCCTTGGAAACGCTATGGAGCAGTTCTACTCTGTCCTATAGGGTCGCTATGAGTCAGAATTTACTCAACAGCAACAGGTTTTCGTGGTTTAGTAGCCACATTAAAAAATTAAAGCAGGTGAAATTAACTTTAATAATATATTTTATTTAACCCAATATATCCAAATTTTTGCTTCAATATGAAATCAATATCTAAAGTTATTAATGAGGTGCTTTACGTTCTTTCTTTTTCAATAAGTTTTCAAAATCTTGTCTGTATTTTCCACTTATAGTACATGTCACTTTGGACTAGCCACACAGCAAGTACCTAATAGTCCCGTGTAGTGGTTAGTTACATGCTCTAAAGACCTCACCCTTTCTAACAAATATTACAGCAAGTTTTCCCAATACAGTTGTGTACAGTTTCAGTTGCAGTCCATTTGATCCCAACTTATTATGATCCCATGTGTGTCAGAGTAGAACTGTGCCCCATAGGGTTTTCCATGACTGATTTTATGGAAGTAGATCACCAGGTCTTTTCTCAGAGGCACCTCTGGGTGAATTCACACCTCAAGCCTTTCGCTTGGCAGCTGAGTGTGTTAACCATTTGTGCTACCCAGGGACTCCATGTGGTGACTGTTGTCTGCTATGTTGGAAAATGCAGCTCTAGACTTGTCAAAGCTCAGATTAATATTACCTTGGAACATCCAAACATCTGAACACCCCAGTAGATGGGTTTTTAACCAAGTTTCTAGAAGGAGGTATTAATCAAACCCTGTTGACCAATAGCTTCAATATCAAGTCATCATTAATAATTAGGAAGAATTAATTATGTCAAAGAACAGCTATAACTTTACTGTGTATAAACAAAAATGAGTAAATATATTAAATTTGTGATATACAGTTAGTCCCCAGGTTACGAATGTCCAATTTACTTACAGTGCATAGTTACAAACCAACCCCCGTAAAGCCTATTGCAAGGTGACTTTAAGTAAAATATTTAAGCCTCATTAAGTATCATTTTCCTCAAATGTGTAAGTGCAAATAATAACTTCCTTAATATTTTTAAATGAGAAATAAATAAGATAACATGTAACATAGCCTACACATATAATCACCCCCTTGATAATTTTTGTGAGGATTCAACAAAATAACACATGTAAAACATCTAACATTTATAGTCCCCACTCTATAAATAGCACCTATTATTTTAAGTAAGTCATATTGTACTGACTTTAGGACTGTTTTCCTGAAATGACACCAGCCGAAAAATATATTTCCAGATCTGAGCTCCTAAAAGCATATCTTCAGTAACTCTTTTGCTCTTACTTGTTTTCCTTTTTCAATTCTATTTTAAAATATGCATGCGGAAGAGGGTTCTCACTGGGACTCATGGAAGTGACATGAGTAGGGTGATTTGAGAAACTAGGGATGATAGGTGCTAGCTCTCTCAGGAGGCCCAGCATAGCACAGGTGACACATGCACCGTGGCCTTGGATCCAGAAAGAAGGCAGCTTCAGATAAGGTACACGTTACCACCTTCAAAGGGTCAGGACCTAAGACCTTTGTATGGAGACCTCTCTGCCAAATGTTGACAGACACGCTTCTCTATGCATTCTGGCTTTTTTGCCAGAAACTTCTGCCAAAGACTTGCTTCTCGGGGCATGCGTGCTGACTTCTATATCTATAGCTTTGGGGCATATTGTATTGTTGTTAATTGCCTTCCAGTTAGCTCCAGTCAGAGCCAGTCAGCTTCAACTCCTGGCAACCTCATGCATAACACCATCAGACATTGCCCTGTCCTGTACCATCCTCACAACCTTTGGCATGTATGAGGCCATTGTTGTAATCACTGCGTCAATCCAGCTCGTGGCCCTCCACTTTACCAAAGATAGTGTCCTTTTCTAGCAACTGGTCTTTCCAGATGATGTGCCCAAAGTAAGCAAGATGAAGTCTCTTCATCCTTGCTTCTAAGGAGCATTCTGACTGTATTTCCTCCCAGATGGATTTGTTCATTCTTCTGTCACCCCACAGTATATTCAATATTCTTCACCAACACGCCAATGCAAATGCATCGATTTTCTTTCCATCTTCCTTTTCCATTGTCCAGCTTTCACATGCATAGGAGGCAATTGAAGAGACCATGGCTTGAGTCAGTTGCCCCTTATGGGCATCTTTGATTTTTAAAACTTTAAAGAGATCTTTTGCAGCTGATTTTCCCAATGCAATAAGTCATTTGATTTCTTGGTTGCTGCCTACATAGGCATTGACTGGAGCACATGAAAAACCAAACCCACTCCCAGGTAGTTGATTCCGACTTATAGCAATCCTATAGGACAGAGAAGAACTGCCCCATATGATCCCCAAGGCTGTAATCTTTACGGAAGCAGACTTTCTCCTGCAGAAGTGCTGGTGAGTTCCAACTGCCGACCTTTCAGCTGGCTTAACCACTGATCCAAAATCAACGCTCATGGAAGCTGCAGTCAAGAAATCAAACGATGTGTTAAAAAGCAAAGATGTCACTATGAGGTGTGACTGACCCAAGCCATGGTATTTTCAGTTGCCTCATAATAAGGAAGACTGAAGAAGAATTGATGCCTTTGAATTATGGTGTTGGCAAAGAATGTCGAATATACCATGGCCTGCCAGAAGAATGAACAAATATGTCTTGGAAGAAGTACAGCCAGAATGCTCCTTAGAAGCGAGGATGGCAAGACGTCATCTCACGTACTTTGGACATGTTATCAAGAGGGACCAGTCTCTGAAGAAGGGCATCATGCTTGGTAAAGTAGCGAGTCAGTGAAAAAGAGGACTTCTTCAATGAGATGAATTGACACAGTGGCTGCAACAATGGGCTGATGCATAACAAAGATTATGAGGATAGCACAGGACCGGGCAGTGTTTCGTTGCATTGTACATAGGATTGTTATAAGTCAGAACCAACTCGACAACACCTAACAACAACATCAACAACCTTTATAGAAACAGACTGCCACATATTTCTCTCACAGAGCAGCTAATGGATTCGAACTGCTGACCTTTCAGTTAGCAGATGAGCACTTAACCACTGCACCACCAGGGCTCTTTTGGAACATATCCAAACCAAACCAAACCCATTTCCATAGAGTCAATTCTGACTCATAGCAACCCTATAGGACAGAGTAGAACCGCCCCATAAAGTTTCCAAGGCTATAATCTCTACAGAAGTAGACTGCCACATCTTTCTCCGGTGGAAGCAGCTGGTGAGTTCAAACAGCTGAGCTTTCAGTTAGCAGCCAAGGGCTTAACCATTGTGCAACCAGGGCTCATTTAGTGGCATATAGAAGGTTCTTAAGAACTATTGGCTGATCTTGAAACAGCTTGACAAATTGTCAACTATTCTATGCTTTTAACAGCAAAGAATTCATTTTTCCTTTGAGTTAATCTGAAAACTGCTTAGCTAGAAGAACAAAAATTAAAAATTAAAAATATTAAAAATTCAAGGTACATACAATGGTTTGAAATAACAAATGGGCACTACTTTGCAACGTGCATTAGAACATTATTATTATTACTGTATTATCATGTTAAAGATGTTTTAGTGTATTTGGAAGTGTTTCTTTAATGCTTTTTATGGACAGAAGTGAACACTATCGACTACATACTAAGACAAACATTTGACTAACTGCCGCTATATACAAACCGTACCGGACTGTTCTGATTTATGTACAAATTCGATTTACAAACAGAACTCGTTTGTAATCTGGTGACTGCCTGTAGTGCAAAAATAGACTGGCTATGCTAGACAGCAGAATTTAAATTTTTAAAAATCAGGTAGGATCCACCCAGGCTAGGAACCTAGGAATTCATAGAGTGGCTCCTTGATTATTTTTAATATTTAATGAAGAAAGCAAAACAAATATATGGTAGGTTAAGGCAGTCTCCGGTTCCTCTCCGCAATGGACTCCATTGGTGATAACTCTTAAACAGACAGTGGTCAGGTCTGAATTCCTATTCTGTGCCCAATATTTTCTTATCTAAATTAGAATATTCTTGGCCCATCGGCAATCACATTCTTATTTTTGGCTTGTTGGTACTGAGAATGATAGTTTGATGTATAGCTCTGACCATCTTGGCTAGTGATCAGTATCTCAAGTTGCTGTGTTCTTGAAGAGATAGAGTATTTTTCTGTTCACCTTAATAATGGGAGGGATATTTTAAGGTCTTTTGTGGAAGAAAAAATCTCTTTTTAGAATAAAATTAAATCTGCTGTCTATCTGCTTGACTCCGTAACTTCCTCTGTGACATAATTGAACAGTTCTCATTACAATAGTTCAGGGCATTGCACTTGATTGTCTCAGTCCTAATCTAGCATTAGCATAGAAGGATGTATGGACATGGGGGGAGGTGATGGAAATAACAGAAACGATTAGAACGTACATGATATGATAGTAATACCTGATGATACACGCGTATGTCATGTGTTAGTTACAGGACTAGACATGATACATTCGCCGCATACAGTATCTTGCTTAATCCTTACAGCAACCATATGAGTTTGTTAGATGTAGTTTCATTTTTCAGATAAAGCAACTAAGCCTCAGAGACAGTAAGTATTATGAAGAAGGTTGTAAAGCTATTATGAAATAGAGTTCAGATAAAGTATGGTCCATTCCCTTCCTCTGCAAGATGCTGTCTTCCAATAAAACAAAACAAATGCAAAAGGAAATGGTTTGCTGTAAGCCAATTGCAACCATAGGAAATGCTGAATGAAAGGGCAGAGTGTGAATTACACAGAGAGTAGGATAGAAACTCGGTGAGGAGAAATGAACCATCTCATCATTTCCTTGTATAGCAGAGAGCAGAGGGGGAAGTAGAAGAAACAATGAAAGCAACGTGGTCCTGAGGTGATCATAAATGTCTTGCACAAAAAATGAAGGTTTAGAGAAACAGTGGAAATTGAAGAAGTAGGAAAGACTGATTGTATAGAAATGATAGATAAGTGTCATCAAGAGACCAGAGGGAAGACAGAAAAGTTAATTAAAATAGTTCAAGTGATAATTACATCGGTGGCTTTCAAACTTTTTTGACTGCAGCCCACAGTAAGAAATATATTTTACACAGGGACCTAATTAACAAACTATACGTAAATAAACGTACATATAAAGCTATGTAAATTAGCTATATACAATAAATATCTATAATATCTACATCTATATCTATCTCTCTACCTACATATATATGTTATTGTTAGGTGCCATCGAGTCGGTTCCGACTCATAGCAACCCTATGTACAATAGAACGAAATACTGCCCGGTCCTGTGCCAACTTCACAATCGTTAGTGTGCTTGAGCCCATTGCTGCAGCCAATGTCAGTCCATCTCTTTGACGGTCTTCCTCTTTTTGCTGACCCTTTATTTTACCAAGCAGGATGTCCTTTTCCAGGGACTGGTCCCTCCTGACAACATACCCAAAGTATGTAAGACAATGTCTCACCGTCTTTCCTTCTAAGGAGCATTCTGGCTGTACTTCTTCCAAGACAGATATGTTCGTTCCTGTGGCAGTCCATGGTGTATTCAGTATTCTTTGCCAACACCATAATTCAAAGGTGTCAATTCTACTTTGGTCTTCTTTATTCATTGTCCAGCTTTCGCATGTATATGAGGTGACTGAAAATACCCTGGCTTGCAAGGGACAAGTGCACCTTAGTACTCACAGTGACAGCTTTGCTTTTTAGCACTTTAAAGAGGTGTTTTGCAGCAGGTTTTCCCAGTGCAATACATTGTCTGATTTCATGACTGCTGCTTCTATGGGCATTGATTGTGGATCCAATAAAATGAAATTCTTGACAACTTCAATCTTTTCTCTGTTTATTATAATGTAGTTTATTGGTCCAGTTGTGAGGATTTTTGTTTTTTATTCATATATATACACATATACATATATATACACGTGTATATGTGTATATACATGCCAAAAAAAGGTGCAAAGGCAATTCAGTGGAAAAAGATAGTCTTTTTAACAAATAGTGCTAGAATAATTGGATATCAGTAGCAAAAAACAAAAAAACCTTCAATCCATACCTCTCGTATAAAAATTGACTTGAAATGGCTTACAGACCTAAATGTAAAACCTAAAACTATAAAACTTCTAGAAGAAAACATAGGAGAAAATCTTTGTCACCCTAGGATAGGCAAAGGCTTTTTAGATGCAACATCTAAAGCAAGATTAATAAAAGAAAAAAACTGATAAATTGGACTTTATCAAAATTAAAAATTGCTCTTTATAAGACACTGTTAAGTGAATGAAAAGACAAGCACAGACTAGAAGAAAATATTTGCCAAGTACATATCTGAAAAGGCACCTATATTCAGAATATATTAAAATAACACACTGCTGTCTAGTTGATTACGACTCACAGAGACCCTATAGGACAGAGTAGAACTGCCCATAGGATTTCTAAGGCTGTAATCTTCACAGAAGCAGACTGCCACGTCTTTCTCCCGCAGAGCAGTTGGTGGGTTTGAACTGCCGACCTTTCAGTTAGCAGCCGAGACACTAAACCACTGGGGCACCAGGGCTCCTTTCAGAATATACTAAGAACCTTCAAAACTCAACAGTGTGAAAACAAACAAATTAAAAAGTAGGCAAAAGAGCTGAACAGATACTTCACCGGAGAAGATATATAGATGGCAAATAAGCACACGAAAAGATGCTCACCATTACGCGTCATTCAAACAAACAAACAAAAAATCCATTGCTGTCGACTTGTTTCCAACTCATAGTGACCCTATAGGACAGAGTAGAACTGCCCCATAGGGTTTCCTTAGAACTGCCCCATAGGGTTTCCAAGGAGTGGCTGGTGGATTCGAACTGCCCACCTTTTGGTTAGCAGCTGAGCTCTTAACCACTGTGCCACCAGGGCTCCTATTAGTTATTAGAGAAATGCAAATTAAAACTGTAATGAAATACCACTACGCAGCTATTAGAATGGCAAAAATGAAAAAGAGCTACCCTATCAGCTGTTGGCAAGGATGGGGAGAAAGCAGAGCTCTCACGCGCTGCTGGTGAGAATGTTAAAGGGTACGCCCACTTTGGAAAACAATTTGGCAGCTTCTTTAAAATCAGTGCACCTATCATGGGAACCAGCCATTCCACTCCTAGGTCTTTGCCCAAGAGAAATGAAAGCACGTGACCACACAGATTTGTGCACAAATGTTCATAGCAGCTTTATTTGTAACAGGTGAAAACTGAAAACAACGCAGAAGTTCCTCAAGAGGTAAATGGATAAACTGTGGTAGAGCCCTACGATAGAATACCGCTCAGAAACATAATGAACTAGTGGTTCACGGTACAATATATATGATCTCAGAATACCTATGTTTAGTGAAAGAAGTCAGACTGAAAAAGCATGCATACTGTATGATGCCATTTGTATAACATTTTAGAAGATGTGAACTAATCGACGGTAACAGAAAGATTAGTGGTTGCCTGGGTCTGTGAGGGGGCAGGGAGGGACAGGATTGAGGGTTTATAAAGGATTGATGGGTAAGTTCTTTATCGTGATTGGGTTGATATTCCGTGGGTAGGTTTGCCAGATTTAGCAAATAAAAACACATGACGTCCAATTAAATTTGAATTTTGGATAAACAAAGAATGTATAGATTTTATTTTTAGGCTTTTTTACTCTTATTTTATTCTTAGGAGTTGGAAATATTCTTGGCAACCTTAGCCGTGTGTGTATACTTATGTCAAAACCTAACAAATTTTACATATTAATTATGTGCAGTTTATTGTATGTCAATTTTACCTCAATAAAGCATTGCCAAAAGAGAGAAATTGAAGCTAACCAAAAGCGATAAAATGACTTTCCCAAGGACAGTAAAGCCAAGACCAAAATCCTAATTTTCATTCTCCGTGTCCAAGTACTCTTTCTATTGTACCATGTTGGCTCCAAAAGAAAACGTTTGTTCACATGGATGGAAAAACAGATCCTCAAAGTAAAGATATTCAGATATGGATGAACAAGGAAATTTAAATTGGTTTTATGTGCTTAACGTTTCATCTGTTCACAAATCCATTTCAAAAGCAAAATGCTGCAGCATCGTGAAGTTCATTCTTGGAATGAATAAGGGGTCATTTTATTTAGTCCGTTTAATTAGGTCCACTAGCTGTCTGAATATACCAAAAAAAAAAAAAAAAACCAAACTCATTGCTGCCAAGTCAATTCCGACTCATAGCGACCCTACGTACAACAGAATGAAACACTGCCCAGTCCTGCACCATCCTCACAATCATTGCTATGCTTGAGCCCATTGTTGCAGCCACTGTGTCAGTCCATCTTATTGAGGGTCTTCCTCTTTTTCACTGACCCTCTACTTTTCCAAGCATGATGTCCTTCTCCAGGGACTGATCCCTCCTGATAACCAGTCCAAAGTATGTGAGACGAAGTCTTGCCACCCTCACTTCTAAGGGGCATTCTGGTTGTACTTCTTCCAAGACAGATTTGCTCATTCTTTTGGCAGTCCATGATTGTCATGGGTTGAATTGTGTCCTCCAAAAATATATGTATCAATTTGGATAGGGCATGATTCCCAGTATTGTGTGCTTATCCACCATTTTCATCTGATGTGATTTTCCTATGTGCTGTAAATCCTATCTCCGTGATGTTGATGAGATGGGATTAGCAGCAGGTATGTTGATGAGGTGGGACTCAGTCTACAGGAGGGGTTGCATCTTGACCCAATCTCCTTTGAAATATAAAAGAGAGAAGCGAGCAGAGAGACAGGGGAACCTTATGCCACCAAGAAAGCAGCAACGAGAGCAGAGCGCGTCCTTTGGACCTGAGGTTCCTGCTCAGAGAAGCTCCTAGACTGTGGGAAGATTGATGACGAGGACCTTCCCCTAGAGCCAACAGAGAAAGAAAGCCTTCCACTGGAGCTGATGCCCTGAATTTGGACTTGTAGCCTACTAGACTGTGAGAGAATAAATTTCTGTTTGTTAAAGCCATCCACTTGTGTATTTCTGTTATAGTCAGCACTGAATGACTAAGACAATGGTATATTCAATATTCTTTGCCAGCACCACAATTCAAAGATGTCAGCTCTTCTTCCGTCTTCCTTATTCATTGTCCAGATTTCACATGCATATGAGGTGATTGAAAACACCAGGCTCACGTTAGTCTTCATGGTGACATCTTTGCTTTTAAACACGTCTGAATATAGAACGGTGAATATAGACGTTATTATAAAAGGGACACAAAAACTAGAAGAGCCTCTATCTGTTTACTACTTACTTGATTTTTATAATTAAATGTTTCTCAATAATCCAAATAGCCAGTTCATACATTTTTATTACACCATACATTTAGCTTAATCCAAATAGCATGTTCACACATTTTTATTACAGCATACACTGAGCTATTTTCACCTGTTTATTGTTTAAACTGCAAGGTAGAGAAATACCAATTACTGGTCTAAATTGCCCTGGCCTAAATTGAAGTCATTTACTGCCATCTAGAAATAAGACATTCCTTTCCTGGTGTACTGTTTATCCAGGGAATAGAGAAGGGAATTGCCACATTTCATCTAGACTAAAAAGCATCATTTTAATAAATTATATTTAACTTCTCTGTAATTGTGATGTATCTTACTATCAATGCTACATTTAAAGGACAAGTTTCTTTTTATTTCTTTTCTCTTTTTGAAGCAAAACCCACAAACAATTTCGACTCATAACCACCCTATAGGACAGAGTAGAACTGCTGCTTAGAGTTTCCAAGGAGTGGCTGGTGGATTTGAATTGCTGACTTTATGGTTAGCAGCCGAGCTCTTAACCACTGAGCAGGTATTAAATCAATGGTACATTTTACAACTCATAGCACCACAGAGTAGAGGATGTTGTTGTTGTTAGATGCTGTTGAGTGGGTTCCAACTCATAGCAACCCTACGCACAACAGAATGAAACCATGCCAGGTCCTGCACCATCCTCACAATAATTTTTATGCTTGAATCCATTGTTGCAGCCACTGTGTCAATCCATCTCATTGATGGTCTTCCTCTTTTTTGCTGACCCTCTACATTATCAAGTATGATGTCCTTCTCCAGGGACTGGTCCCTCCTGATAACAAGTCCAAAGTATGTGAGATGAAGTCTTGCCATCCTTGCTTCTAAAGAGCATTTCTACTATACTTCTTCCAAGACAGATTTTTTTCATTCTTCTGGCAGTCCACGGTATAGTCAATATTCTTCTCCAACACCATAATTCAAAGACATCAATTCTTCTTTATTCATTGTCCAGCTTTCGCATGCATATGAGGTGACTAAAATAATCGTGGCTTGAGTCAGAAGCACCTTAGTCCTCAAAGTGACATATTTGCTTTTCAACACTTTAAAGAGGTCTTTTGCAGCAGATTTGCCCAATGCAACGTATCGTTTGATTTCTTGGCTGCTGATTCCTTGGGCGTCGATTGTGGACCAAATAAAATGAAATCTTTGACAACTTCAATCTTTTCTCCGTTTATCATGATGTTTCATATTGTTCCAGTTGTGAGGATTTTTGTTTTCTTTATGCGAGCTGCAATCCATACTGAGAGCTGTGGTCTTTGATCTTCACCAGTAAGTGCTTCAAGTCCGCTTCCCTTTCAGCAAGCAAGGTTGTGTCATCTGCATATACCGGGTTGTTAATGAGTCTTCCTCCAATCCTAATGCCCTGTTCTTCATATAGTCCAGCTTCTCTGATTATTTGCTCTGCATAGAGATTGAATAAGTGAATATGGTGAAACCCTGACACACACATTTCCTGACTTTAAACCATACAGTATCCCCTTGTTTGGTTCGAATGACTGCCTCTTGGTCTATTTACAGGTTCCACATAAGCACATTTAAGTGTTCTGGAATTCCCACTTTTCAGAATGTTATCCATAATTTGTTATGATCCGCACAGTCAAATGCCTTTGCATAGTCAACAAAACACAGGTAAACATCTTTCTGGTATTCTCTGCTTTCAGCCAGGATCCATCTGACACCAGCAATGATATCCCTCATTCCACGTCCTCTTCTGAATCCAGCTTGAACTTCTGGCAGTTCCCTGTCGACATACTACTGCAACCACTTGATCTTCAGCAGAATTTTACTTGTGTGTGATATTAATGATATTGTTTGATAATTTCCACATTCTGTTGGATCACTTTCTTTGGAATGGGCACAAATACGGATCTCCTCCAGTCGGTTGGCCAGGAAGCTGTCTTACAAATTTCTTGACATAGATGAGTGAGCACCTCCCCCAGTGCTGCATCCATTTGTTGAAACATCTCAGTTGGTATTCCATCAATTCCTGGAACCTTGTTTTTTGCCATTCGCTTTAGTGCAGCTTGGACTTCTTCCTTCGTACAAAAGGTTCTTGATCATATGCTACATCCTGAAATAGTTGAACATCGACCATTTCTTTTTGGTACAATGATTCTGTGTGTTCCTTCCATCTTCTTCGGATGCTTCCTGCATCCTTCAATATTTTCCCCGTAGAATCCTTCAGTAGTGCAACTCGAGGGTTGAATTGTTTTCTTCAGTTCTTTCAGCTTGAGAAATGCCAAGTGTGTTCTTCCCTTTTGATTTTCTAACTCCAGGTCTTTGCACATTTCATTATAACACTTTACTTTGTTTTCTTGAGCTGCCCTTTGAAATCTTCCGTTCAGCAATTTTACTTCATCATTTCTTCCATTCCCTTTCGCCACTCAATGTTCAAGAGCAAGTTTCAGAGTCTCTTCTCACATCCATTTTGGTCTTTTATTTCTTTCTTGTCTTTTTAATGACCTTTTGCTTTCTTTATGTATGATATTCTTGTTATCATTCCACAGCTTGTCTGGTCTTCAGTGATTAGTGTTCAATGCGTCAAATCCATTCTTGACATGTGCTCTAAATTCAGGTGGGATATACTCAAGGTCATATTTTGGCTCTCGTGGACTTGCTTTAATTTTCTTCAGCTACAACTTGAACTTGCATAAGAGCAATTGATGGTCTGTTCCACAATTGGCCCCTGGCCTTGTTCTGACTGATGATATTGAGATTTATCATCATCGCTTTTCTCAGATGAAGTTGATTTGATTCATGTATATTCCATTTGGTGAGGTCCATGTATATAGTTGCCATTTATGTTTATCATATTTGCAATAAAGATGTCGTTGGTCTTGCAAAATTCTATTATGTGATCTCCAGCACGGTTTTTATTACCAAGGCAATATTTTTCCAACTACTGATCCTTCTTCTTTGTTTCCAACTTTCACATTCCAGTCACCAGTAATTATCAATGCATCTTGATTGCATGTTTGATCAATTTCAGACTGCAGAGTTGGTAAAAAATCTTCAGTTTCCTCGTCTTTGGGGTTAGTGGTTGGTGCATAAATTTGAATAATAGTTGAATTAAGAGGTCTCCTTGTAGGCGTATGGATATTATCCTACCACTGACAGTGTCGTACTTCAGGGTAGATTTCTTTTTTTTTTTAATTGTTGTGCTTTAAGTGAAAGTTTACAATTCAAGTTAGTCTCTCATACAAAAATTTATACATACATTGTTATGTGACCCTAGTTGCTCTCCCTATACTGTGACAGCACACTCCTCCTCCCATCCCGGATTGCCCGTGTCCATTCAGCTGGTTCCTGACCCTCTCTGCCTTCTTTCTCGTCTTGCCTCTGGACAGGAGCTGCCCACTTAGTCTCCGGCACCATCTAGTTCTTCTGGTCTCAGGCTGTTGAAGTCTCTGGTAACGTGGCCCTATAGTTTCCTTGTGTCTTTGGTGTTCTTCATTCTCCTTTCCTCCAGGTGGGGTGAGACTAATTGATGCATCTTAGATGCCCACTTGCTAGCTTTTAAGACCCCAGATGCCACTCACCAAAGTGGGATGCAGAACATTTTCTTAATAAACTTTGCTATGCCGATTGACCTGGATGTCCCCTGAAACCATGAACCATGGTTCCCAGACACCCCCCCCCACCCCCCGCTGCTCTGTCCCTTGAACTGTTTGGTTGTATTCAGGAAAATTCTTAGCTTTGGCTTAGTCCAAGTTGTGCTAACTTCCCCTGTAGTGTGTGTTGTCTTTCCCTTCACCTAAGATAATTCTTTTCTACTATCTAGCTAGTGAATACTCCTCTCCCTCCCACCCTACCCTCGTGACCATCAAAGAATGTTTTCTTCTGTGTTTAAATCTTTTCTTGAGTTCTTGTAGTAGTGGTCTTATACAATATTTGTCTTTCTGCAACTGACTAAATTCATTCAGCATAATGCCTTCCAATTTCATCTATGTTATAAGATTTTTCACAGATGCATCACTGTTCTTTATCATTGTGTGCAGTATTCTACTGTGTGAATATACCATAATTTGTTTATCCATTTGTCTGTTGTTGGACACCTATGTTGTTTCCATCTTTTTGCTATTGTGAACAGTGCTGCAATGAACATGGGTGTGCATATATCTACTCTTGTGACGGCTCTTATTTCTCTAGGATACATTCCAAGGAGCAGGATTGCTGGATTGTATGGTACTTCTATTTCTAGCTTTTTAAGGAAGCGCCAAATCGATTTCCAAAGTGGTTGTACCATTTTACATTCCCACCAACAGTGTGTAGGTGTTCAAGTCTCTCCACAACCTCTCCAACATTTATTATCTTGTGTTTTTTGGATAAATGCTAGCCTTGTTGTGATAAGATGGTATCTCATTGTAGTTTTGATTTGCATTTCTCTAATGGCTAATGATTGTGAGCATTTCCTCATGTATCTGTTAGCCGCCTGAATGTCTTCTTAGGTGAAGTGTCTGCTCATATCCTTTGCCCATTTTTTTAAATCTTTTTTTTATTGTTGTGATTAAATGAAGTTTACATTTCAAGCTAGTCTCCCATACAGAATTTTTTTTTTACATACATTGTTATGAGACCCCAACCACTCACCCCATTCTGCGACAGCACACTCCTCCCCTCTGCTCCTGATTCCCCATGAACATTCAACCAGCTCCTAACTTACTCTGCCTTCCCATCTCACCTCTGGACAGAAGCCACCCCTTTGGTCTCTTGTATCTACTTGACTAAGAGGCACATTCTTCACAAGTCTCACTTTATGTCCCACAGTCCAGTCCAATCCCTGTCTGAAGAGTTGGCCTTGGAAATTGTTTTAGTTCTGGGGTGATAGAGAGACAAGAGGCCATGCTTTCCTGGGTGCCCCCAGTCTCAGTCAGATCGTTAAATCAGGTCTTCTTACTAGAATTTGAGTTCTGCATCCCATCATTCTACTGCTCCATCAGGGACCGTCTGTTGTGTTCCCTGTCAGGACATTCATCTAGTTCTTCTGGTCTCAGGCTGATGAAGTCTCTGGTTTATGTGACCCATTCACATAGCTTTGGTCTCTCTAGTCTCTCCACAACCTCTCCAGGGTTTGTTATTTTGTGTTTTTTGGATTAATGCTAGCCTTATTGGGGTAAGATGGTATCTCATTGTAGTTTTGATTTGCATTTCTCTAATGGCTAATGATTGTGAGCATTTCCTCATGTATCTGTTAGCCACCTGAATGTCTTCTTTGGTGAAGTGCCTATTCATATCCTTTGCCCATTTTTTAATTCGGTTGTCTTTTTGTTGTTGACGTTTTGCTGTATCTTGTAGATTTTAGAGATTAGATGCTGATTAGATTTGTTGTAGCCAAAAATACGTTCCCAGTCTGTAGGTTGTCTTTTGATTCTTTTGCTGAAGTCTTCTGATGAGCATAAGTATTTGCTTTTTAGGAACTCCCAGTTATATAGTTTCTCTTCTGGTTGTGCATTGTTACTTATGGTTTGTATTCTGTTTATGCCATGTATTATGACTCCTAGCATAGTCCCTATTTTTTCTTCCCTGATCTTTATCATTTTAGATTTTATATTTAAGTCTTTGATCCATTTTGAGTTAGTTTTTGCGTGGGGTATGGGTTTTGTTTCAGTCTTTTGCAGATGGATGTTCAGTTGTGCCAGCACCATTTGTTAAAGACACTGTCTTTTCAGGGTAGATCTTGAAATGTTCTTTTTGATGATGAACGCAACACCGTTCCTCTTCAATTTGTCATTCCCAACATAGTAGACCATATGATTATCTTATTCAAAATGGCCAATACCAGTCCATTTCTGGTCACTAATGCCTAGGATATTTATGTTATGCCTTCCATTTCATTTTTGAAGATTTCTAATTTTCCTAGATTCATACTTCGTACATTCCGTGTTCTGATTATTAATGGATGTTTGCAGCTATTTCTTCTCATTCTCAGTCATTCCACAACAGCAAATGAAGATCCTGAAAGCTCAACTCCATCCACGTCATTAAGGTCAACTTTAATTTGAGGAGGCAGTTCTTCCCCAGTCATATTCTGAGTGCCTTCCAACCTGAGGGGTTCATCTTCCAGCACTATATCTGACTATGTTCCACTGCTATTCATAAGGTTTTCCCTGACCAATTTTTTCAGAAATAGACTGCCAAATCCTTCTTTCTAGTCTGTCTTAGTCTGGAAGTTCTGCTGAAACCTGTCCACCATGGGCAACCCTACTGGTATTTGAAATAACACTGGCATAGCTTCCAGCATCACAGCAACAGACAAGCCACCACAGTGCAACAAACTGACAGAAATGTGAGGAAAGTGGAGGATACAGAGTAGCTATTTCCACCAGTCCTGTGTTTGTTTTGCCCCTCCCTTTGCATTAAGCAGTAATTACCATCATTACTCACATTACTACTGGAACAATGCAAACCCTCTCAACTCTTCCCGGTGTAGATAAAAGTAGCACAATTCTTATTTAATTTTGTTATTTACAATCTGTCTGTTTTTCATTTGCTCTGGCAAGTTAACTGTATTTGCATCTTCTGTCATGTCACTTGTTATTAGCTGCCACTGAGTCAATCCCAACTCATGCTGACCCCATGCACAATGGAACAAAATGGTGCCTAGTCCTGCTCCATTCTCATGATCCAGACCGTTGTGATCCACAGGGTTTTCATAGGCTGGTTTTCAGAAGTAAATCACCAGGGCTTTCTTCCTAGTCCATCTTATTCTGGAAGCTCCACTGAAACTTGTTCAGTATCATAGCAACATGGAAGCCTCTAATGATAGACAGGTGGTGACTACATACGAGGTGCATTGGTTGGGAATCAAAATTGGATCTCCTGCATGGAAGACAAGAATTGTACCACTGAACCACCAATGCCCCCATGCTGGTCCCTCAGAAAGTCAGAAACGAGATGGGGCCAAATTTACAACTGGCAAAGTAGAGTAAAGCAACACCCTCCATTAAAAAATAAAAGTGTGCTCTTTAATGAATTTGAAAAATAGTGTATGTTTCATGTTTCATTTAAGAAACACTTATTTTTGCAGTTATATAATTAACTATTTAACTCTAACAAATAGTGTACCTTCATATCTAATATATGCATGCAGGAAATGTAACATGAAAGTTAAATGTGAGAAACACTTCAGAGCAGGGGTTAGTAAACTATGACCTACAGGTCAAATCTGGCTTGCCACCTGTTTTCATATGGTTCAAAATAGTCTTCCACTTTGTAAACTGTTGAAAAAAAAACAAAAGAAGAATATCATTTTGTGATACATAAAAATTATACAAAATTCTAACTTTAGTGTCCATAAATGAAGTTTTCCTGGAACACAGCCATGCTTGTTAGTTTCCATGCAAATATGGTGGTTTTCCCACTGCAGTGAAGGGGTTGTGCAGTTGCAACAGAAATAATATGGCCACAAGCCAAAAACATTTATTACCTGGCCCTTTACAGGAAAGGTTTGCTGAACTTTAATCTAGATCAAAGAGTCTGACTGTTTGAGGATCACCAATAATTACTCTTTCCCTTGCATTTTGAGATGATGACTGATGGCTGAGTCTTTGGCTCGCCTCCGTGCTTTTGTATTATTTTGGGGTAAAGTCATATTCTCAAGTTTGATACCATAAACATCAAACTAATTAGAATTTAGTGAGCAACCAAGAAGCCAAAGGAGAGTGAAGTGGTGAATTTAAATAATTTCTTGTGGTACTATGAGTAGATTGTAATGCAGTAAAAAGTCTGTGTTGCATTTTTTTGTGTATATATATATATATTTTATTATGCTTTAGATGAAGGTTTACAGAACAAATAGTTTCTCATTAAACAGTCAGTTCACATATTTATGACATTGGCTAACAACCCCACAACATGTCAACACTCCCTTCTCTAGCTTGGAGGACCTTTTTTTTTTTTAACACCATTTCAAAAGTTTCTACATGTACAATTCAGTGACATTTATTACATTCTTCCAGTTGTGCTGCTATTCTCACTATCCTTTTCCAAATTATTCTATCACCATTATCTTCAACTCACTGCCCCCTAGGATACCCATCAAATCTTTTGAGTTGCTGTTATCAATTTGATCTCACATAGATAATTCTTTTTTTTTTTTTTTGTACCTTAGCTGAAGATTTACAGAACAAATAGTTTCTCGTTAAACACTCAGTACACATACTGCCCTATGACAAGGGTTAACAACCTCAAGACACGTCAACACTATCCCTTCTCAAACTTGAGTTCCCTATCACCAGCTTTCTTGTCCCCTCCTGCCTTCTAGTCCTTTTCCCTGGACTGCTGTGCCTCATTAGTCCTGTTTTTGTTTTATGGGGCTATCCAATCCCTGGCTGAACGATGAACCTTGGGAGTGATTTCACCACTGAGCTAAAACGGTGTCTGGGGGCCATACTCTTGGGGTTTCTCCAGTCTGTCGGGCCAGTAAATCTGTTTTTTTTTTTTTTGTGAGTTAGAATTTTGTTCTACATTCTTCTCCAGCTCTGTCCAGGACCCTCTGTTGTGATCCCAGTCAGAGCAGTCAGTGGTGGTAGCCGGGCACCATCTAGCTGTACTGGACTCAGTCTGGTGGAGGCCATGGTAGCTGTGGTCCATTAGTCCTTTGTACTAATCTTTTCCTTGTATCCTGTTCTCTTCATTCTCCCTTGCTCCCAAAGGGGTGAGACCAGTGGAGTATATTAGATGGCTGCTCACAGGCTTTTAAGACCCCAGACGCTACTCACCAAGTTAGAATGTAGAACATTGTCTTTATAAACTGTGTTAAGCCAATTGAGCTAGATGTTCCCCGAGACCATGGTCCCCACAGCCCTCTGCCCAGCAATTCAGTCCCTCAGGGAGTTTGGATGTGTCTATGGAGCTTCCATGACCTTTCCTTGTACAAGTTGTGCTGGATTCCCCAGTATTATGTACTGTCTTACCCTCCACCAAAGTTAGCATTTATCAATTGTCTATTTAGTTTCCCCCTCCCACCCTTCCCATCCCTTGTAACCAACAAAGTTGGTATCTTTTTGTGTGTAAATTTTTACATGAGTTTTTACAGTAGAGGTCTCATACAATATTTGTCCTTTTGTGATTGACTTATTTCACTCAGCATAATGTCCTCCAGTTTCATTCATGTTATGAGTTTTTTTTTTGTGGTGCTGACGTTATCTTTGTTCCTCTTATTACCCTGTGCTGAATTCCTTTTGCTTGTGAATTTTTTTTTTTCATTTCTTTTGTTTCTGTAGGTTTTGTTTTTACTGAGACTTTATGTTTTTCTTCTTTAGTTTGATGAGTAGGTTTGTTAACTTTCTTTGTGGTTACCTTGAAATTTACCCTGATCTTCCTAGATTTGAACCAGTCTGTTATTACTTGGTATGGCCTTGCCTTCCTCTCTGTTAGAAGGTTCTATATCTATACCATTTATTCCCTCTTTTATTATTCTGATGCTGTTGTCATTTACAGATTAACCTCTCTGGTTCCCTGTTGTAATTCTTTTGGTTTTGGATAGTCCTTGAGAATTCATTTCCTAGGTTGGTATCTGACCAGTACAATCCAGTGTCCTAGATTCAGCCTGTGGTCTGATGTTGCTTGTTCTCAGATCGAACAACTCCTTTTAGTATGTCTTGTAGTTTTGGTTTGGTTTTTACATAGTCCCTTAATTTCTGTTTATCTGGAAATGACCTAACTTCACCTTCATATTTGAACAAGAGTTTTGCAGGAAGTATTATTTTGGCTGGCAATTTTTTTCTTTCAAGGTTTTATATATGTCATCCCTTTGCCTTCTTGTCTGCATGGTTTCTGCCGAATAATCCGAGCCTAGTCTTATTGTTTCGTCTCTGCATGTGACTTTTTGTTTTTCTTGAGCTTCTCTAGGGATTCTTTGTTTGTCTTTGGTTTTAGCAAGTGTGATTATGATATGCTTTGTTGATTTTCTTTTGGGGTCTATCCTATACGGGTTCATTGAGCTTCTTGGATGGTCAGCTTTTCATCTTTCATGATACTGGGGAAGTTTTCTGTGAGTAGTTCTTCAATGATCCTCTCTGTGTTTTCTGTTTTCTCCCCCTGTTCTGGAACTCTGATCACTTGCAGATTTTTGCTTTTGATTGTATCCCACATAATTCTCAGGGTTTCTTCATTTTTATTCGTTCTTTTTTCTGATTTTTCCTCCAACAGAGTTGTATCCAAGTGTTTGTCTTCAATTTCACTGATCCTGTCTTCCATCGTTTCAAACATGCTCCTCAGCCCTTCTATGACACTGTCCATTTCTGAAATCTTGTTTATCTCTTGGATTTCTAATTGTTGTTTTTGTATGATTTCTAGTTGTGAATTTATTTTAGCATTTTGTTCCTGTAGTATTTTCTTGAATTCTTCCATTTTTTGTCTGTATTTTCCATGAATTTGTCTGCCTTTCCATGAATTTGTCTATTTTTTCCTCATTTTTGTCTGCTTTTTGCTTCAACTCTTGGATAATTGTGAATATTAGAGATTTGAATTTCATATCAGGTAGGTCTAGTGACTTTTCTTCTACTGGAAAGTCATCTGATGTTTCATTTTAGACACCTACTGGAACCATCCTGTCCTGTTTTTGTATATGTTTTGACTTTGTCTGCTGTCTTTGGGGCATTTGGTAGTTATTTTCCTCATTTATTGACTGTAGATTTGTTTGTTTCATCCTGCCTTTTTGTTTTATTTGGTTATGTCTGAGCAGGTGGGCTGTGCGTTCTTTGTTGTTTGCTCGTCTGTGGCCATGATACTTTTCACCTCCTTCTCCAATGGACAGGGTCAGTCACTCAGATATGGTACAGAAGGGCAGGTCCAGCTGAAGGGGAGTTGCTGGGATGGGTTGTTTGTGGCATGTACTAGGGCCGACAGGGCAGACTGGGAATCAGTGCAGGGCAGGTTCCGGTAGGCCATGCCTGTGCTGCTTGGTTGTGTGATGTTTAGCACAAGGTGCACATAGGCAGGAAGGAGGTGGGAGGTTGCAATGTGTGGAGCTAAGATGGGTATGGGAAAGAGGAGAGAGAGGAGAGAGGAACAGGGCCAAAAACATACACACAAACAAAAAACAGTGCTAAGGGAGCTTGCTATTGCTACTGGAAATGAAGAAAGACAAAAAGGGAAAAAGAGAGAGAGGAAAACAAAACAAGGAAACAAACAACCAAAAATCTCCCCCTCAAGGAAAAAAAAGAAAAAGGAAACACCCCCAGGGATGTCCCTGTACGTCTGTGCAGAATAGGAGTAGCTCCTAAGCCACATGGTACTGCTTGGCTTCAAGGTCTCCCAAGCAAAGAAAAGAAAAAGAAAATAAACAAATAAGTCAGAACAAACAAACAAACAAAAGCCCCGGGGGTCCAACAAGCAGGGTGACAAGGGCCGGGAAGCAGTTTCACAGTTGAGTGGTGTTTCGCAGCCTTTCAGGAAGAAGCAAAGATGGTGCACAGAGCCAGATATTTGAGAGAAAGGAGGGGGAGGTGGTGAGAGGTAAGGAAGAAATCTAAAGAAGTGGAAAAAAGCAACACCAGCAGCCAACAAGTGGCACTCAGGGAGCTGGCCAGTGCAGGTGGGTGGAATCCAAGCGACACTGGGGTAAAGCCAGTTCTTCCTGGCCAAGAGACTGTGGCTGCAGGAAGCAGAGGAGCCCGAGTAGGGGTGAAGAAGGGTGGGGAGTGGGAAAGCGTATATCACTGGTTACCAGTTGTTTTGTCTCCTGCTGGAAGCTCCATGAAGCTTCTTTCTTGTACCCCCATTCACTGATCCTGAGAGGAGTCTGATAGGGGACCTCTGCATGTATCTCTCCTTGCTGTCTGTTCTCGATCAGTTTCTTATTCCATTCAGTGCTTGGCTGAGTTCTTTATCTCTTCATTTGATGCGTAGGGTTTCAGGATTGACATGTGACTCTGTTTGACTTAGTTTTTCTGACTTTGCTGTGGAGGGACGGCGTGGTGCTTCTGACTGTAGCGCCACGTTGGCCGGAAGTCCTGTGTTGCATTTTGTGTGAAAGTGAGAGAGAGACAGAGACAGAGAGAGGGAGAGGTTTTTTTTTTTTTTTTTTTTCTCCTGTGAGGACTGTTTTCCTTTATGCATTGTATCAGATAACACAGAATCCAGTATAACCCTCCTTTCGGTGGAGCCACACTTTACTTGGGTGTGTACTCTTGTCTCACATGACTCAGGATGAAATCCTGATTCATCCAAGACAATCACTGAAACCCTAATCCCTTTGTCAGTGCCTAGTTTTAGGAAGAAATGTATGACTCAGTCTTGTCCAATAAAATGAGAAAGGAATTACTCTGAGGTTTTTTTGGGAAAGACTTCCTCGATGATTAAATAAAGAGACACACCCCCTCTTGGACATTATTGTATCTGCATATTTTATTTTACCTGGAGCTGTGTGACAGCCTCCTTGGAGTGTCCAAGGGAGCTAGTCTGAAGGCAACAGAGGAAGCTGAGGAAACCGAGCAGATAGGTGGAAAGGACCTGGGTTTCTGAGGACATCCTTGAGCTGCCCAATTAAGCAACCCTAGATCCCTCTTATCTCAGAAAATCTTATGTGACATCATAAATTTTTCTTATTATTTAATCCATTTTATGATGGATTTCCCATTATTTGCAGTACTCTGAGGGTTTTTTATTAGTTCTACATAGCTCTTGCCAATATCTTTTCTCATGGGCATGTCTGTAGTCTAACTCCACAAGTTGAAAGAGTTTCTTATAACAAAATTGACTATACTATGCACAGATATGCTAGGAAAATTCCAAGCCAAAAAATAAATGAAGAAAAGCTATTTATTATTTGTTATCTATTAGATTTCCCCTTCAGGTAAGGTGGGCTTATGGAGAATCACCTAGCTGCAAAATTTTGTCAAGATTAATCTGTCAATTTTATTTTCAAAGTAAAAGCCCGGACAGGTTTCCAAAACGTTCTCTACTTCCTTTCTTTTTCTACTCACCAGGAAAAACATAGAATTTTATGTTTTTTGATTACATTAGCAAGTTTAATTATGAAGCAGTTGTTTTTTCAACAAAAATTTACCAAGCATTTGCTTAGTGAATTGCACCGCCCAGAATGCTACGGGGGATACAAAGCAAATGGAAGACAGTGCAAGTCCCTAAAGGGAACTAACAAGAGCGTTTTTGACAAGCAGAGAGACAGGACCCACACTCCTAAGACAGCTAGAAACCTAAGCATGCATATGAAATATAGCTCAAACTGTACTGTAAAGTTTCAGGGAATAATAACATCTGTCATGAAGATCAGAAAATGTTCCCTAAAGGAGATGGACACGACCTTCTTTAGACTGTATGGGAAACCAGGAAAACAGAGGTCATGTTGTATTAATCTTTCCTCAAACAGATTCAGGTCCAGTACTGGCAATACAGTAGGGTGCTACCAATGTTAGCTGGACCATTGATTGGATTGTGCATAAGTATCAAGTGGATCCTCTAGTTCTTTATAACTCTGAATGCCAATTTATAAATCCAGGCATAATTCTATCAGTTACTTTGTTGCTGTTGTTAGCTGCCACCAAGTCGCCCCTGACTCATGGAGACCCCATGAACAATGGAACAAAAAGCTGCCCAATCCTGCACCATCCCCATGTTTGGTTGTGGATTGGACCGTTGTAATCCATAGGGTGTTCATTAGCTAATTTTCAGAAGTAGATAGCCAGGTCGTTCTGCCTAGTCCACCTTAGTCTGGAGGCTCTGCTGAAATCTGTTCAGCATCATAGTGACATACGAACCTCCACTAACAGATGGGTGGTGGCTGTGCATGAGGGGCATTGGTTGGGACCCAAACCTGGGTCTCCAACATGGAAGGTGAGAATTCTACCACTGAACCACCAACGCCTCTATCAATTACCCTGTTGACACAATAATCCCATGAGTTTATCGGAGTTTGATTAGTAACTGCTGATAATCAGGAGTTTTTTTTAAAAAAATTTTTGTTGTGTTTTAGATGAAAGTTCACACAGCAAATTAGGCTCCTATTTAACAATTTTTACACCAATTGTTCCGTGACATTGGTTACAATTTTTGCAAAGTGTCAGCATTCTCATTTCCATTCTATTTGTTCTGTTTCCATTTATCTAACTTCCTTGACTCTCCTCACCTTCTCATCTTTGCTTTCGGGTTAGTGTTGACAGTTTGGTCTCTTACAGTTGACTGTTTAAGGGAGCACATTTCTCACAGTTGATATTGTTTATTTTATAAGCCAATCTGTTATTTGGCTGAAAGGTGACCTCCGGAAGCAGCTTCAGTTTCAGTTAAAAGGGTATCTTAGGGTGATGGTCTTGGAGATTCCTCTAGTCTCTATCAGTCCAGTAAGTCTGGTCTTTTTTAGGAATTTAAGTTTTGTTCTACACTTTTCTCCCGTTCTGTCCTGGACCTTTTATTGTGTCCCTGGTCAGAAGGTTAGTAGTGGTAGCCAGAGGCAGAGTACCCAATAAGCAAGGTACGCGTGGACTTCCTTGTGTTTACCTACTAATCTGTAGTGCACAGTTTCACAAGGGTTTCATCACATCTTTGACAGCCTCCTTGGAACTTTCATTATCTTTGCCTTAGCTTGATTCCCTGACCAACCCAGCTGTTCTGCGCTGCACATCTACAATGGCCAAATTATGCCCGTATTGTCAACAGACTATCAAGTATAGATATTAAAATACTCATTTCCATGTTCCACTTGATTCCTTTTGATTTATTTCCTTGGTGTGTTTAATTCTGGTCAGTGAAGTGGAGGATGGGCCTCATGAGGTGATATTATAGAACGAAATAATGTTACTGTAGGCGCTCATCCTTCCCCCTACCTCTATTAAAAATAAATGTTGTGAAAAGCAGTTGTTCCTCTGACCTTACACTTACATGTCTTATAAAGTTCAGACTGGGAGAGTTTAAGGTAGTTCTGGAAATTAGATTGCTCATTAGATGTTTAAAGAAGTGCTTGCCTCTCTTCCAATATGGCTTTATAGACCTTTAGTCTTATGACGGAATCCTTTGATTCATTTACTCAATCGATCATTCATTGATCCAGTCAACACACATCTTTTGATGACCTAGTGTGTTCAAACACTATTCTGGCAGTGAAGAGTTAAGAGAGATAATTAAGACATAGCCCTTATCCACGAGGAGCTTAGAAATAGAGAAGACTCAATAAGTACAAGATAAAAAAGAAAATGAAATTAAAGGAAAGTACTATGAAGGCAGTGTACTGATCGTCTGATTCTGATGTGGAGGCTTAGCAATGTTTTCCAGAAGTCAGCGCTTACAATAAGCCTTGAAAGTTTAGTTCTGATCATGAGAAAAAGGGAAAGAAGGGAAGAATCCACACGGAGGTGAGGGTGAGATTATGAAGGCGCTCATCTGCAAAGCTGGATGACACAAATGCGGAGGCGCTGGAGAAAACCACTTCCTGTTTTTTCAGGAGTGAAGGTATTTGATTTTATCTGAGTTGTAGACCACTCTTGGCAGCTGTGTGGAGAATGGCTAGAAACAAGAGAAACTAAAGTTGAGATTAGTTAGGAGGGTGTTGTGATAATCCAGATGAAAGATAAGGAAGGGTTGTAGATTTTATTGCTTGACTCTCAACTAACATGTAAGCTCTGTGAAGGCAGGGACTTCGCTTTGTTCATTGCTATATCCTCAACATTCAGAACAGTGCCTGACATATAGTGGCTGTTTAATAAATATTTGTTGAATAAATGAATAAATAAGTCAATGAAAGAACAGATGAATGAATGAACTAAGTTACAACAAAAATACAGAGAAGAGGTCAGAAAGCGACATTTGCCGCAGAGATGTCATTTTTCCTTTTCTATAGACACACACCTTAGCTAGGTCCTTCTCAAGTGCTGGCAGTAGATAATGTTTGTTGAAAAACCTCCCAGACTCACCTGCCTGTTCTCTTTCCCGACTTTGTGGCATCTGCTTCCTCAGTGTCCACCATTTCCCACCATCGAAAACAGAAGTTGACGAACTGTAGCCCTTGGGCCAAATTCGTTTTACCACCTGTTTTTGTAGGGCCTATGAGCAAAGAGTTGGAATCGACTTGACGGCAATGGGTTTGGTTTTTTGGTTTTATAAGCAAAGAAGAGACCCTGGTGGCATAGTCGTTAAGAGCTACGGCTGTTAACCAAAAGGTGGACAGTTCAAACCCACCAGGTGCTCATTGGAAACTCAGTGAGGCAGTTCTACTGTGTCCTACAGGGTCACTATGAGTTGGAATTGACTCGACATCAATGGGTTAGGTTACCTGTAAAGAATTATTTTTACACTTTTAAAGGGTTAGAAAAAAGCAACAAAAGAAGTGACACATGAAAATTATATGTAATTTAAATTCCACTGTCCATAAATAAAGTTTTATTGGAACACAGCCATGTTCATTTTCTTACATGCTGTCCATGGCTGCTTTTGCCCTACAATGGCAGAAATGAGTAGTTGTGACAGAGACTGTATGGCTCTTTATAGAAAAAGTTTACCAATCCTGGAAGAACTCTCAGAAAACGATTTGAAGCTTATTCATAATAAGAAATAAATAGTCCATTAGTGAAAGCGCCTATGATTTTTTTAAAAACTGTAATAGATAAGACAAAGCCTGTAAAACAAAAAATAAACAACAAAAAGACACAGCTAAAAATAATAAACAAATAAAAACCCATTACTAGCCAGTAGACTCCAGTTCACAGCAACCCTGTATGTTTCAGCATAGAACTGTGCTCCATAGAGCTCTCTTGCCTGTAGTCTTTACGGAAAGAGCCCCGGTGGCACAAAGGGTAAGTGCTCAGCTCCTAACCTAAAGGTTGCCGGTTTGAGCCCACCCAGTGACTCTGTGGGAGACAGCCCTGGTGATCTGCTTCTGTAATAGTACAGCCAAGAAAACCCTGTGGGGCAGTTTTACTCTGTCCTATGGGGCTGCTATGAGTCAAAAACAACTCCATGGCACCTAGCAACAACGGCAATCTTTATGAACGTAAGTCTTTAATCCTTTCCTCTGAGGGGCCACTGGGTGGATTTGACACATCAACCTTTCTGTTAGTAGTGCAAACTGTTTGAGCCACCCAAGGACTTACTAATAATGTTAGCCATGTATTGTGTGCCAGGTCCTCAGCTAAGCACTTCGTTATAGAAAATGCATTCTCTCCTGTCCTTCCTACAAGACTGCAACACCGGCATCGCTGCTGTTGTCTTACACATGAGGAGCCTGAGACACAGAGGTTGGAAGACTTTCCTGGGATCAGAAAGCCAGCACAAGACAAAGCCAGGATTTGAACCTACAGTGGTTTCTCTTCAAAACCACATCCTTAACTGTAACTTCACAATTTCAGACATAAGTCAGCAAGTAATGTTGGGCTGTGGAGAAGACAGAGGGGAAGTGGGTTCT
The DNA here is from genome assembly GCA_030035585.1 of Dugong dugon. Lineage (NCBI taxonomy): Eukaryota > Metazoa > Chordata > Mammalia > Sirenia > Dugongidae > Dugong > Dugong dugon. Next base: position 190,368,449 of record CM057463.1, on the reverse strand, counting down.
GCCTATTGTCCTTAAAATTATAGTTTTCCAAGGCAGGAAGATGCAGAATTGCAGAACCAGGAAGCTTGTACATCTCCTTTCCCATCACAACACGGCTAGCACCGCAGAGGAAGTGTTAGGATGCTGGGCAACCGCTGCTCTAGTTAATACGACAGCTGCAAGCCATCCTACACGAGAAAGCTCCCTCCAGAGAAGATGAGCAGTGAGGGTTTTATTAGCCTAGGTGCTGCCGGCTTCACTGCTGGCAAATGAAGGCTGGAGTTCGTGGGAAGAGGACAAACAATCCAAGAAAACCTGCCACAGGATGAAGAAAAACTAGAAACACCCTGAGAGATGCAGCAAGATTAGCCAAACAGATATGATAATTTCTAAAGCAAATTGAAGTCTAAGAGACCAAGGACTGGTCATGAATTGGAAGTTTTACTTCCAAGCACAGATGCTGATCCAGCACAGAGTCTAGGCTCTGGAGGTTTGGGAGGAGGGAAATGGGTTCAATCCGCTGAACTGTCTCACTAGGAAAGCCAAGTTTCTGTGTGTTGCTGGCTGGGTAGTGATACATAGCCCTCTCGGTTAGGTAAAAAGGTCCCTGGGTGGTACAAATGGTTTGCACTTGACTATTAATTAACTTAAAGGTTGGCAGTTCTAAGCCACCCAGTGGCAATGAGGAACCAAGCCCTGGTGATCTGCTTCCTTAAAGATTACAGCCACTAAACTCCTATGGAACGGTTCTACTGTGTAATACATGGGGTTACCATGAGTTGGAATTGACTCCATGGCCACAGGTGTGGGGTTTTTTGGTTAGATAAACCCTGGGCTAGCTAGAAGTGATCTGCTGTGAACCTGGGGCCCACCTCAGGTCAATGGCATGATAGGCATGGTAAATCTGCCTCTGCTGATTAGGCACGGTGCCTGAGTCAGTGTGATGGTCAGCCCAGCCAGGCTACATGGCCAGGGTAGTATTGTTACAAGAATCTAATGAGCACTAGCCAAAAAAAACCCAGTGTCGTCAAATTGATTCCAACTCATAGTGACCCTATAGGACAGTGTAGAACTGCCCCATAGGGTTTCCAAGAAGTGGCTGGTAGATTGGAACTGCCAACCTTTTGGTTAGCAGCCAGGCTCTTAACCACCATGCCACCAGGGTGCGGTGGTTAAGAGCCGAGTGGTTCAGCCCTGAGTGGCACAAACAGCTAAACACTAGACTACTAGGCGAAAGGTTGGTAGTTTGAACTCACCCAGAGGTGCCTTGGAGGACAGGCCTGCTGAACTGTGCATTAGGCATTGTAAAATGTATTATTTCTCAAAGGTAGGTGAGGAGACAGGGCTTAGAATAATTTAGTGGATTGCCTAAATTCACAAATAACTGATTAGACCCCTACAGTGTTCGGTTGCAAAACTCATGAATTTTGTATCACTCTGTTAATTTCCTAGGACTGCTGTAACAGAGTACCACCAAGTGGGTGACTTCGTTTGTTTATTATTTTATTGTGCTTTAGGTGAAAGTTTACAGAGCAAGTTAGTTTCCCATTCCGTAATTGACACACAAAGTGTTCCATAAGGTTGGCTGCAGTCCCTGCAATGTGTTAACATTCTCTCCGTTTCCACCCTGAGTTCCCTGTTTCCATTGGTCTGGTTTTCCTGCCCTTTCCTGCCTTCTCATCTTTGCTTTTGGGCAAATGTTGCTCTTTTGGTTTCGTATCATTGACTGTTCTAAGAAGCACTTTCCTCATTGGTGTTATTGTTTGTTTTATTGCTATTGTTAGGTGCCATTGAGTCGCTTCTGACTCACAGCAAACCTATGCACCACAGAACAAAACACTGCCCCATCCTGCACCATCCTCATAATCGTTGTTATAGTTGAGCCCATTGTTGCAGCCACTGTGTCAATCTGTCTCATTGAGGGTCTTCCTCTTTTTCTCTGATCCTCTACTTTACCAAGCATGATGTCCTTCTCCAGAGACTGATCCCTCGTGATAACATGTCCAAAGTGTGTGAGACCTGTCTTGCCATCCTTGTTTCTAAGGAACATTCTGGCTGTACTTCTTCCAAGACAGCTTTATTCATTCTTCTGGAAATCCATGGTATATTCAATAATCTTTGCCAACACCATAATTCAAAGGCATCAGTTCTTCTTTGGTCTTCTTTATTCATTGTCCAGCTTTCACATGCATATGAGGTGATTGAAAACACCATGGCTTGGGTCAGGCGCACCTTAGTCCTTAAAGTGACATCTTTGCTTTTTAACACTTTAAAGAGGTCTTTTGCAGATTTACCCAATGCAATGCGTCGTTTGATTTCTTGACTGCTACTTCTATGGGTATTGATCATGGATCCAAGTGAAATGACATCCTTGACTACTCCAATCTATACCGAAGGCTGTGGTCTTTGATCTTCATCAGTAAGCGCTTCAAGTCCTCTTCACTTTGTCAGCAAGCAAGGTTGTATTATCTGCATATTGCAGGTTGTTAATGAGTCTTCCTCCAATCCTGATGCCCAGTTCTTCCCCATACAGTCCAGCTTCGTGGGCTATTTCCTCCACATAAAGACTGAATAAGTGTGTCGAAAGGACCTAACCCTGACACACACCTTTGTTGACTTCAGACCACATAGCATCCCCTTGCTCTGTTCAAACGACTGCCTCCAGGTCTATGTCCAGGTTCCTCATGAGCACAGTTAAGTGTTCTGGAATTCCCATTCTTCACAGTGTTATCCATAATTTGTCATAATCCACACAGTCGAATACCTTTATAATTTGGCTGAAAGGCGATCTCTGGGAGTGGCTTCAGATTCAAGTTAGAAGGGTGACTAAGGGCCAAAGTCCTGGTGGTTCCTCCAGTCTCTATCAGACCAGTAAGTCTGGTCTTTTTTATGAATTTGGATTTTGTGCCACTTTTTTCTCCCGCTCTGTCCAGGGCCCTCTGCTGTGATCCTGGTCAGAGCAGTAGGTAGCGGTAATCTGGCACCATCTACTTCTTCTGGTCTCAGGCTAGTGAAGGCTGTGGTTCCTGTGGGCCATTAGTACTTTGAACTAATTGCTTCCTTGAGTCTTTGGTTTTCTTCACTCTCCTTTGCTCTGGATGGGAAGAGACCAATAGATGTATCTTAGATGGCCATTCACAAGCTTTTAAGACCCTAGATGCTACTCACCAAAGTAGGATATAGAGCATTGACTTTATGAGCTATGTTATGCCACTTGACCTAGATGTCCCTTGAGGCTATTGTCCCCAGCCCTCAAGCCCTGTAACTCAGTCTCTGAAGTGTTTGGTTATGTCTAAGAAGTTTCCCTGACTGTACTCTCTGTGTTCTCTATTGTATATATGACTATACATGTAGCACATATAAATATGTATGTAGAAATATCCACAACTTAGTCTATATATGCATGTGAGAGTATTCCCGTATGCTCTCCCATACCTATTCAGCATACATATCTGCCTATGTATCCGCTTGTAAATTATTGTTTCTTATTACTGTTGTTGCAGGGTTGTACATGTTATAGTTTTTAGCATAGTTTTTTATTTTATTTTATTTTTATTCTTGCATACCTGTCAGTGTCTTTCTTTGCCTTGGTCATGTTGTGCTGACTTCCCCCATATTGTGTACTGCCACTGCCTGTCTTTCCCTTCACCAAAGTTAACACATTTCTACTATCTAGTTGGTGGTTTTTACTTCCTCCCCCTTTCATCCCTGGTAACCATCAAAGAATGTTTCTTTCAGTATGTAAACCTATTCTTGAATTTTTATAATAGTGGTCTCATACAATATTTATCCTTTTGTGATTGATTTATTTCACTCAGCATAATGTCCTCCGGATTCATCCATGTTGTGAGATGGTTCACGGATTCATCATTGTTTTTTTTTATCATTGATAAAGTAGTAGTATTCCATTGTGTGTATATACCATAGTTTATTTATCCATTCATCCACTGATGGGCATTTAGGTTGTTTCCATCTTCTTGCTATTGTGAATAGTATGGCAATGAACATGGGTGTGCATATGTCTATTTGTATTTTGGCTCTTATTTCTCCAGGATACGTACCTAGGAGTGGGATTGCTGGATCATGTGGTATTTCTATTTCTAGTTTTTTAAGGAAGCATCGTACCATCTTTCATAGTGGTTGTACCATTTTACATTCTCAACAGCAGTGTTTGAAGCTTCCGATCTACTCACAGCCTCTCCAGCATTTGTTTCATTTTGTTTTTTTTTTTAATCAGTGCTATTACTGCTGGTGTGAGATGGTGTCTCATTGTAGTTTTGATTTGTATCTCTTTAATGGCTAATGGGAGCCCTGGTGGCACAGTAGTTAAGAGCTCGGCTGCTAACCAAAAGGTCGGCAGTTCGAATCCATCAGCTTCTCCTTGGAAACCCCATGGGGCAGTTCTACTCTGTCCTATAGGGTCGCTATGAGTTGGAATCAACTCGACGGCAATGGTTTGGGTTTGGTTTGGTCTCTTGTGTTTGTTAGCCACCTGAATGTCTTCTTTGGTGAAGTATCTGTTCATGTCCATTACCCATTTTTTAACTGGATTGTTTGTCCTTTTGTTACCAAGGTGTTGAAGTTTTCTATAAATTTTAGAGATTAGACCCTTGCTGGTTATGTTGTAGCCAAAATTTTTTTCCAGTCTATAGGCTCTCTTTTTACTCTTTTGAAGAAAGTCGTTTGATGAGCATAAGTGTTTAATTTTTAGGAGGTCTCAGTTATCTAGTTTATCTTCTCCTATTTGTGCATTTTTAGTTATGTTTGGTATTCTATTTGTGCTGTATATTAGGGCCCCTAGCATTATCTTTATTTTTTCTTACATGATCTTTATAGTTTTAGGTTTGACATTTAGGTCTTTGATCCATTTTAAGTTAGTTTTTGTGTATGGTGTGATAAATAAATCCTATTTCATTTTTCTGCTGATGGATATACAGTTTTGCCTGCACCATTTGTTAAAAAAACTTTCTCTTCTCCATTTAAAGGACTTCAACTCTTTGTTGAAGATCAGCTGTCCGTTGGTGGATGAATTTACTTCTGAGTTCTCAGTTCTGTTCCATTGGTCTATGTGTCTGTCACTGTACCAGTACCAGGCTGTTCTGACTACTGTGGCTGTATAGTAGGTTCTGAGATTGGGGAGTTGAGGCCTCTTACTTTGTTCTTCTTCTTCAATCATGCTTTACTTATCTGGGGCCCCTTTCCTTTCCATATAAAGTTAGTGATTAGTTTTCCCATCTCATTAAAGAATATTGTGGAATTCACATCAGAATTGCATTACATTTGTAGATTGCTTTGGGTAGTATTGACGTTTCCACAATGTAAGTCTTCCTATCCATGAGCATGGTATGTTTTTCCATTTATTTAGGTCTCTTTTGGTTTTGTGCAATAGCATTTTCTGGTTTTCTTTGTAAAAGTCTTTTACCTCCCTAGTTAGATTTATTCCTAAGTATTTTATCTTTTGGGGGACTGTGGTAAATGGTATTGTTTTCCTGACTTCCCTGTCAGAGTTCTCTTTGTCAGTATAGAGGAATCCAACTGATTTTTTTTTTTTTATTGTACTTCAGGTGAAGGCTTACAGAACAAATAGTTTCTCATGAAACAGTAGCACACATATTGTTTTATGACGTTGGTTAACAACCCCACAACGTGTCAACCCTCTAACTTCTCAACCTTCTTTTTTTTTTTTTTTGGTGAAAATACACATAGCCAAAGATACACCATTTCAAAAATTTCTACAGGCACAGTTCAGTGACATTGACTACATTCTTCCGATTGTGCTGCTATTCTCACCTAAGATGAAGGATTAGAGAACAAAATAGTTTCTCATTTAATAGTTACTACACATGTTGCCCTATGACAATGGTTAACAACCTCACAACACATCAACAATATCCTTACTCAACCTTGGGTTCTCTATCACCAACTTTCTTGTCCCCTTCTGCCTTCTGGCCCTTGTCACTGGACTACTGTACCTCATTAGTCCCATTTGGTTTTATGCGGCTGTCCACTCCCAGGCTGAACAGTGAACCTCGGAGATAACTTCACCACTGGGCTGAAAGGTGCCTGGGGGCCATACTCTCGGGGTTTCTCCAGTCTCCTTTAGGCCTGTAAATCTGGTCTTCTTTTTGTGAGTTAGAATTATGTTCTACATCCTTCTCCAGCTCTGTCCAGAACCCTCTGTTGTGATCCTGGTCAGAGCAGTCAGTGGTAGCCGGGCACCATCTAGCTGTACTGGACTCAGTCTGGTGGAGGCCTTGGTAGCTGTGGACCATTAGTCCTTCGGACTAATCTTTTCCTTGTATCCTGTTCTCTTCATTCACCCTTGCTCCCGAAGCGATGAGACCAGTGGAGTATCTTAGATGGCTGCTCACAGGCTTTTAAGACCCCAGACACTACTCACCAAAGTAGAATGTGAACATTGTCTTTATAAACTGTGTTATGCCAGTTGAGCTAGATGTTCCGTGAGACCATGGTCCCCACAGCCCTCCACCCAGCAATTCAGTCCCTCAGGGAGTTTGGATGTGTCTATGGGGCTTCCATGACCTTTCCTTGTACAAGTTGTGCTAGTTTCCCCTGTATTGTGTACTGTCTCACCCTTCACCCAAGATACAACTTATCTATTGCCTATTTAGTATTCCCCCCCCACCCCTCCCATCCCTTGTAACCAACAAAGATAGTATCTTTTTGTGTGTAAATTTTTACATGAGTTTTTACAGTAGAGGTCTCATACAATATTTGTCCTTTTGTGATTGACTGATTTCACTCAGCATAATGTCTTCCAGTTTCATCCATGTTATGAGATGGTTCACAGATTCATTGTTGTTCTTTCTTGTTGCATAGTACTCCATTGTGTGTATGTGCCACAGTTTGTTTACCCATTCATCTGTTGATGGGCATCTAGGTTGTTGCCATCGTTTTGCTATTGTGAACAATGCTGCCATGAACATAGGTGTGCATATGTCTATTCGAGTTATGACTCTTATTTTAATAGGATATATTCCTAGGAGTGGGATTGCTGGATCGAATGGTATGTCTATTTCTAGCTTTCTGAGGAAGCACCATATCATTTTCCAAAATGGCTGTATCATTTTGCATTCCCACCAGCAGTGCATAAGAGTTCCCATCTGCCTGCAGCCCCTCCAACATTTGTTATTTCCAGTGTTTTTGATTCGTGCCAGTAATGCCGGGGTGAGATGGTATCTCATTGTGGTTTTAATTTGCATTTCCCTAGTGGCTAGTGATCGCGAGCATTTCCTCATGTGTCTGTTGGCCATTTGAATGTCTTCTTTGGTGAAGTGTCTGTTCATTTCCTTTGCCCATTTTTTAATAGGATTATTTGTCTTTTTGTTGTAGAGGTGTTGGATTTTATTGTAGATTATGGAGATTAGACCTTTGTCTGACTTGTACTGTCCAAAAATGTTTCCCCAGTCTGTAGGTTCTCTTTTTACTCTTTTGGTGAAGTCTTTTGAAGAGCATAGGTGTTTGATTTTTAGAAGATCCCAGTTATCTAGCTTATCTGTTGGGTTTTGTGCATTAATGGTTATGGTTTGTATTCTGTTAATGCCATGTATTAAGGCCTGAAGTGTTGGTCCTATTTTTTCTTCTATGAACTTTATAGTTTTAGGCTTTATATTCAGGTCTTCGATCCATTTTGAAGTAGTTTTTGTATACGGTGTGAGGTATGGGTCCTGTTTCATTTTTTTGCAGATGGATATCCAGTTTTGCCAGCACCATTTGTTGAAAAGGCTGTCTTTTCCCCATTTAATGGACTTTGGTTCCTTGTCAAAGATCAGGTGACCATAAGTGGATGGATTTACATCTGGGTTCTCAATTCTGTTCCATTGGTCAATGTATCTGTCATCGTACCATTGCCAGGCTGTTTTGACTACTGTAGCTGTATACTAGATTCTGAAGTCAGGTAGTGTGAGTCCTCCAACTTTATTCTTCTTCTTCAGTAGTGCTTTACTTATTCAGGGCTTCTCCCTTTCCATATAAAGTTAATGATTAGTTTTTCCATCATTGCTTTGGGTAGAATTGTCATTTTCACAAAGTTGAGTCTGCCGTCATTTTCACAAAGTTGAGTCTGCCTATCCATGAGCATGGTATGTTTTTCCATTTATGTAGATCCCTTTGGGTTTCTTGCAGTAGTGTTTTGTAGTTTTCTTTGTATAGGTCTTTTACATCCCTGGTCAGATTTATTCCTAAGTATTTTATCTTTTTAGGGGCTATTATAAATGGTATTGTTTTCCTGATTTCCTTTTCATCGTTCTCCTTATTGGTGTATAGGAATCCAACTGATTTTTGTATGTTTATCTTGTATCCTGCTACTCTGCTGAATCTTTCTACTAGTTCCAGTAGTTTTCTCATGGAGTCTTTAGGGTTTTCTATGTATAGTATCATATCATCCGCAAACAGGGACAATTTAACTTCTTCATTACCAACTTGGATGCCCTTTATTTCTTTTTCTTGCCTTATTGTTCTCGATAGAACTTCCAGCACAATGTTAAATAGGAGTGGTGATAAAAGGCATCCTTGTCTTGTTCCTGTTTTCAAGGGGAATGTTTTCAGCCTGTCTCCATTAAGAATGATGTTGGCCATTTGTCTTGCATAGATGCCCTTTATTATGTTGAGAAATTTCCCTTCTATTCCTATTTTATTGAGAGTTTTTATCAGGAATGGGTGTTGGACTTTGTCAAATGCCTTTTCTGTGTCAGTTGAGATGATCATGTGATTCTCTTCTTTCCTTTTATTTATGTGGTGGATTACGTTGATTGATTTTCTAATGTTGAACCATCCTTGCATACCTGGTATGAATCCTACTTAGTCGTGGTGTATTATTTTTTTGATATGATGCTGAATTCTATTGGCTAGAATTTTGTTGAGAATTTTTGCATCTATATTCGTGAGAGATATTGCTCTGTAATTTTCTTTTTTTGTGATGTCTTTTCCTGGTTTTGGTATCAGCGTTATGCTGGCTTCATAGAATGAATCTGGAAGTGTTGCTTCCTCTTCCATGCTCTGAAATAGCTTAAGTAGTACTGGTACAAGCTCTTCTGTAAATGTTTTGTAGAATTCTCCAGTGAAGCCATCTGGGCCAGGGCTTTTTTTGGTTGGGAATTTTTTTTATTACCTTTTCAATCTCTTCTTTTGTTATGGGTCTGTTCAGATTTTCAACATCACTTAGTTGTAGTTTGGTTAGGCCATGTGTTTCTAGAATTTATCCATTTCCTCTAGGTTTTCAAATTTGTTGGAGTATAGTTTTTCATAATAGTCTGTTATAATCTTTTTTATTTCAGTTGGGTCTATTTTAATGTCCCCCATTTCATTTCTTATTTGGGTTACTGCATCCTCTCCTGTTTTTCTTTTGTCAGTCTGGCCAGTGGTTTGTTGATCTTGTTGATTCTTTCAAAGAACCAACTTTTGGTTTTGTTGATTCTTTCTATTGTTTTTCTGTTCTCTATTTCATTTATTTCTGCTCTGTTGTTTACTATTTCCTTCCTTCCGGTGGTTGTGGGCTTTTTTTGCTGTTGTCTTTCTATTTGTTTGAGTTCTGTAGTTAATGTTTTGATTTTGTCCCTTTCTTCTGTTTTGGTATGTGCATCTATTGCTATAAATTGTCCTCTGAGGACTGCCTTTGCTGTGTCCCAAAGGTTTTGGTATGATGTGTTTTCATTCCATTTGATTCTAGGAATTTTTTTATTCCATCTCTGATTTCTTCTATTACCCACTGATGTGTAAGCAGGGTATTATTCAGTTTCCATGTAATTGATTTTTTTTCCTTGCTCTTTCTATTGTTAATTTCTACCTTGATGGCATTGTGGTCAGAGAAGATACTTTGAATTATCCCAAAGTTTTGGAGAATCCAACTGATTTTTGTACAGAGTGGGTGACTTTAAACAACAGAAATTTCTTGTCTCACATTCAGGAGACTAGATGTCCACAGCAACATGTCAGCTGGGCCACGTTCCCTCAAGATTTTAGGGGAAGATCATTTTTGTCTCTCCCAGTTTCCAGTAGCCCCAAGGGTTCCTTGGTCTGTAGATGCATCTTTATATGGCTGTCCTTCTTCTGTCTATCTCTATGTGTCTCTGCTCTTTTGTAAAGACTCACTCAGATTGCATTAGGACCTAGCCTATTCTAATATGACCTCACCATTAACTGATAACATCTTGAAAGATCCTATTTTCAAACAAGTTCACACTTGTATCTTTTGGGGGGACACAATTCAATCCATTATACACTCTCAAACTGTAGTTGACCCAGATGTCTAGTTTCCAGCTCTTTTTAAAAATTTATGGCAGTACACAGAGTGACTAAAGAACTAGCTGCAGATATATATCTGCTCTCACATTTATTGTAGTATGTGGTGATGACAATGCTTTAAAGATAACTGAAGCACTGTACAGAAACGGTCAATATTTCCTGAAAATCTTTCAGAGTCTGGAGGATGTGAATATGTGATCCAGGACAGAAAAAAGATCCATGTTTAAAGAAGTTAAGGGGAAAAAAGGAGAAGTTAGGGAAACACTGTGTTGCAGAATTGCAAACAGGTTTATTTACCGCTGAACTTCCCAGACCTTTTAATTTGCTTAATTTGCCTCCATATACTGTGAATATCTAAAGCAGCCTCCCAAATATATTTGACTATGTAGCACACACCTCCCATCCCCTAAATTCATGGTACACTGACAGAAGCAGCATTTGATGAAATACATTTGGGATATCACTGGTCTAAACATACAGTGACGTTCCAAAAAGACCAATGCAGTAATACCGTTCTTCCATAGTACACACTGCTCAGAGGAGACTGCACATTTCTCCTTATGACAGGAGATGTGTAGATGAGACCTCAGCACCTGTCATACTAAGAGAGAAAACAGTTTTCAATGCTTGGACATTCAATACTTTACCAAAGTAGTTATACCCAAGTGAAAATCTGAAGCAAATAAAATTGCAGCCACAGTGTATTCATCAGGGGAAATTAGCAACTCAGTGCATACTCAGTGCATCACTGGGAGTGATGGTGATTAGGAAGCTGTGAAAACACCTGCCAAAACTGTGTTTTTAAAGAGCAAGGTCTCATGTTTTCAACTTCCTTGGAAAGCTTAGACTCCTCTTCTAAGGGGAAGACTTGTTACCATGTAGACTGTTCCATCAGAGTAGCTGGTTGGTGCAGCAGGGGCAGCAGGTCAAACCCGAGCCCACCCGTGCTTCCTGCAAATAGTGGGCTCCCTGATCCAAGGGCAGGATGAAGGGGGCCACAGGGCCAGGAGGGGCCCGGGTGACATCATGACAAAAGCACAGCTCTGCCTCCAAGGTCTTTGGCCATCGTTTGGTAACAGGAATCACATTCCTCCTTTGCGTCCCTAATACCATACAGTCCTGTACCCATTTTGGTTTTGTGTCTTTTGAACTCTTCCTGGGCCAGGAGCTTTATTGTTGATTTTTAACCAGAACCATTCTTCCAGAAAGTCTTTGTTCCCCTTCATGTTCACATCATCAGTTTTATTTTGCTTGTTTCACCCACTTCTAGGACATTGACTATTTTCTGTTCATTGTTTTGCCTTTAAATATCAGTATCTACACCCTGCCTTTGGCCGTCTTCTGTTTTAAGCTGCCTTCTCAGCTAACAGTCTTCCCCATTTTCCAGTGGCTTTAATACATTCTGGGAATTTCTCATTCTCATTTCAGACTTTGTTCATTTAGATAAAACACTCCAATGCCTGGAGCCCTTCATCCCGCAAATGTGGCACAAGGGTGCATTTCAGTGTCTACAACACATCTATGTTAAGGTGATTATAAACAAAGCAGTTTAGTGTGGCAATGAAGAGGCCAACCTCTGAGGCAGCTTGCTTGGCTATGAAGAAACAGTTAGCTGTGACTTTGGACAAGTAACCAATCTTTTTGTGCCTCATTTTCCCTGTCTATAAACTGGGGAAAATAATACTACCTAGCTCACTTGGTTACTGTAAGGATTAATTAGATTAACACATCTAAAAGGCTTACAACAGCACCTAGAACACAGTAAAACAAAACAAAAAAACCACCAAACCAGTTGCTGTGAAGTCAGTCCTAACTCATGGCAACCCCATGTGTTTCAGAGTAGAACTGTGCTCCATAGGGTTTTCAATAGCTGATTTTTGGAAGTAGATCATCAGGCCTTTCTTCTGAGGCACCTGAGGGTAAATTCACACTTAACAGCCTAGTGTGGTAAATATTTGCACAACACCTAGAACTCACTAAGTACTGTATAATCCTTAGCTATTATTATTTCCACCGTTAAAATAACAAAAACATCTTAGAATAAAGTGTGGAGAATTTTTTTTAATTATGGTTTTTTTTTTCTTTCTAAGGCCCCGATTATATAAAGGATCACCTACCTAAAATTCATCAGCACTCTTCCTACATAGGAGAAAAGCGTCCGGTGTCAGAAAAAACTGGAGATCTCAGATATTTATGGAGACCTGACCCACACAGAGGCTTACCAGTAAAATATAAACACAACTATGTTGGTGAAATTGGTTGGGGAATACCTGAGTATGATTTTATCAACAAATCAAATATTGAGTCCGGCTTTCACATCAAGGTATTGCTCTTAAATTTGTGCTTTTCATAGTATATTGTTTTCTAATTTAATTCTTTGTGAATTTGCTTCCATAGGAAATATCATATGCTTGGTTTGCCATTGAGAAGTAATAAGATTTTATTTTTACAGAATGGTAAATGTGTGAATAAATGTTCCCACTACCACTACTCCTTCTTAGTCCCTCTAATGTATGAGGGAAGAGGTGTGGAGACAATGGAGCCATGGATAATCCAAAAGTGTTTGTGTTTGACTTCAGACCACATTCAGAGTCACATTTATGCTGAGACATTCACACGACTTTCCCTCATCTGAGCGCTGCCTTGTGCGTGAGTGGTGTGAAAGAAGAAGCCTGTGTGGGACATAATTCACAGAGCTAAACCAGGAGTCACAGACTCTCAGAATCCACTGTGGTGAGAATGTCTTGAAGCAGGTAATCCAGGATATGTAGATAGTGGCTTCTCAGAAACTTTGTTTTATTTCCTTTTGGTGATGTGGCTGGAGGCATAAGCCCATACAGTCTCCTCTGAAGCAGAAGAGAGCACAAGTGATTTTAGAAGTAAAATCTGAAAATTCAGATGCTATTTTTCATGGAGGCTTTTGAGTTATTCGGAAATCGAGCATGTATTTATTATGCGGTAATCCTATTTCCTCAAATTCTTTAGGCAATAATAGTACAGCTTTATAAGGTAAACGTTAACATAAAGAAAAAGTATTCGCTGGCCCTACCTGTGGCAGGCAGGGCTCTGATGGTTCAGTGATGGAATTCTTGCCTTCCTTGAAGGAGACTTGGACTGAATTCCCAGCCAATGCACCTCATGCATAGCCACCACCCATCTGTCAGTGGAGGCTTGAACGTAGCTGTGATGCTGAACAAGTTTCAGCAGAGCTTCCAGACTAAGATGGACTAGAAAGAAAGGCCTGGCAATCTACTTCTGAAAATCAGTCAATGAAACCCTATTGATCACAACAGTCTGATATTCACCTGATTATGGGGATGGCACAAGACCAGGCAGCGTATCCTTCCCTTGGGCATGGTGTCGTCCTAAGCTGAGTTGACTGAACAACAGCTAACAACAACAACAGCACCTGTGGCAGTAAAGGAGAGTGGTTGGGAGCTTAGTCTTTGAAGTCAGGTTGACATAGCTTCAAATCCTGCCTCTGGTTCGAGTTGAACTCTGTGACCATGGGCGCATGAGTTTATCTCACTACACTTCTGTTTTCCCGTCTTCCACAAGGCAGTGCTCAGAGTGCCTGCTTCACAGGGTCACCCCTGTTTCTATCCTGCTTCTGCAACCTACGAGCTGTGTGTGGCCTTGGGCAAGTGCCTTAACCTCGAGCTTGGTTTCTTTATTATGAAATATTAGTATCTACCTTACAAGGCTGTTGTGAACATTAAGAAGTTAACATTTGTAAAGCATTGGGAACTGGTCTGACACATAGCCAGCACTGTATCTGTTCAGTATTATTATTGTTACGTCTTGAGGATTAGCAACGAGAACACAAAGAAGGCACTAAGCATGATGCCTGGCACATGGTTTCCATCCAAATTGCAATTTATTAGTGCTGTGGTTGATGCATTTTATGTTATTCAGTGTCAATTAAATGGAAGGAATGCTCTGGTTCTTAAACTGTGTCCTTGCCACTTAGAGCATTAAAGATGAAGATCAGAACTTTGATAAATATTAAACTGGCCACCAGCATGAAGAGTAGAGCTTGAGAGTAAGGCAGTTGGTTTTAACAGAGTCCAGAACTTTTGCTGCCTTGTTGCTTCTCATTGGGTGATGCCAAGCCTTTGTGCACAGCCCTCAGTCTGTCTGATCATCTTGAGTGTGTATAGCTTCTTCATCTTTATCTTTCTTCATCTTTAACTGAAGAACACATTTTTTGCTCTAATGAAGTGAAATCAAGCCATCCTAGGTCTTTGAAGTAAGGTAGGAATCTAACAGAGATGATGGCAGTGAGTTAGCCTTCCTGTAAGGTGTTTATGCGGCTTCTTTCGTGAGCAATTCACAGACTGCTGGGCATCACTGCTTGGCTTGGGAATAGGTCCTCTTGACCTCTGAGCGACTGAGTGGGAGCCATGGGATGGTCTTCTTCCTGTCCTGTGGCACATTCAGAACTTGGTCTTTTTAGCACATGCTACAGGGGATGCTGCTTACCAGCCCTGCCCCTCTTGGCCCCCTGGTCCTGGCATTTTGACAGTAATTGTTTCCAAAGATCTACCTGCCCCCGTTAGCTTTCATCAACAATGCCATAAGGGTTCCTTTACCTAGAGTTTTATAATGACAACAGAAAGATTCGCCGAGAATGGCTAGGTGTATTTGCAATGAACCACATATGATTCATGTAGGTTTAGGCCTACATTGGATTATGTTGGAGTCCCTGGGTGGTGCAATCCTTTAAGCGCCGGACTACTAACTGAAAGGATGGAGGTTAGGACTCACTCAGAGGTGCCTCATGATTCCAAAATGTCGAAACACGGTTGATCGTGCGGAACCGAAACCACAGAAAGTGATACCGTGGACGGGGGGCTACGGTACAAGCATCTCTGGCATTAACTCGTGCCCATTCTCACCAGAGCCCTGATGAATTCCTTGTTGTTGTTGTTAGCTGCCATCTAGTTGTCCCTGACTCTTGGTGAACTCATGCTCAAAGAGACAAAATGCTTCCCAGTTCTCCACCAACCCCATGATTGCTTGCAGATCACACCGTTGTGATCACAGGGTTTCATTGGTTGATTAGTGGTGTGTAATTTAGGGAAAGATATCCTCGATCTATTTTCTGTTCTTTCTCCCAGTTCCTTGTCTTTCAGTGGACCTCTTCCTCATCCCTCACCCATCCTTGTCCCGTAATGGTCCAAATCAAAATGGCCACTTCTTTGTTTCAGTCTAACTTTAGAGTGTTTCTCACTGCAATTGCTCAGAACTTAGATTTTGAGCATGTACTGGATTTTTATAGCCCTAACAGCTGCTGTTCCTAATTTACTGCTCCACAGGTTTGTCTGAGGCTGACAGCTAAGGAAGCCCAGGCACCCCGATAGACTCTTTGTAAAATGCCTGGAGCAGCTGCTTCCTACCTGGGATTGCTATCCCTAATTTGGGGCACTGGTGGGTTCTATAGATCATCTGGCTTTTGGCAGGAAGCTAATGTCTTCCAGGCTAAGTGTCACCTGAAAAACTTTCCTCCGCATTGCAGAGGTCAGTAAAAATCACAATATCAGGTTTCGTTTCTGGATTTTTTGTGGTGAACTAGTTCCTACTCACTTTTATGCAGGTTAGAATGCTGTAATAATACATGTGTATACAAGCCAGGAATGATCACAACTTTTGTTATCATCTCAGATGTAAGAGCAGCACATTCTTCTTTTTTTTTTTTAATTTGGTCTCTGCCAAACTACAAACATTGTTTATATAGAGTCAGTCCTTCTGTTTCAACCCTGTGCTACGCTGAGGAGTTTTTCTAACTGCATCTTAGCTGGTCTTGTCTCCTCTCCCTGGCCTTTCCTTAACCCAAACTTCAGCAGGGTCAGCTGGCTTCCTGATTGCCCTTTTCTGCTCTTGCACTCTGACTGCATGACTAAATGATTTAAGTCCTTTGATTTTCCCACAAAAAGCATGCTATACTGGACTTGAAGACTGACTCTTCATAAGTGTCATCCTAACAACAATATTAAATCAATTAATCATAATGTACATTACAACCAGTACATTATGCAATACACAATTTTAAAAGTCTATATAAGGCAGTAAGGAGAACTATGACAACTCAGCAATATCTTTATATTTTATGCAATATAATATAGTAAAAACTAAAATTTTCAAGGCTTTGAAATTTCTGCCTCATATTTTACAACCCACTGGCAACTGCTGTGTCATTTTTTCCCTCTTTATTCCTTTTCTTTCTCCCTGCCACCTAGCTCTGTATGACACCTCACCCCACCTTCCACTGGCTCAACAGCTATTTTTCCTCTTATTTTCTTTCTCTCTCTTTGCTTTGTTCCCTCTACTTAGCCCTAGTACACAACACCCCCCCTCCTGCTGGCCCTCAGGGTGCCACCATAGTTACAGTATCTTCCACTCAGGCCTGCCACCACACCCAGCTTGCACTGCCCCTCTCCTGTCACCTGAACAGCAGCTGAACAGAGAGAAGCGAGCCCATACACTCTGTTTCCAACACCCCCACCTCTTTCATGAGGGGATGTGAATGCTCTTACATCACTGGATAGACACTAGGAGGCAGACAGCAGCCGCTCAGTCCAACCTCAGCCAACTTGCCAAACCAGGGTACAGTGAATCAGTCTCACTCTGCTTGCTGTTGCCCTGCCCACACGGACAAGGTGATGAGCGCTATTGTGCCCACAGATGAGCAAGTAGTAAAGCATGCCCAGCCTGCCTGCCCTGACATATAAACAAAACAAAGAAGCAGGAAGAAACAAAAGAACACACAATCAATAAATACAAAAAATAATACTTTAATGTCTTGGAGAGAGCAGACAATATCAAAACATTTAAAAACACAGGACAAGATGGCTCCAGCAAGTGAGCAAAATAAATAATAAACATATGACCTTCTGGTAGAAGAAAAGGCAGTGGAATTACCTGATATGGAATTCAAAAGACAAGTATTTAGGGATCTCCAAGAGATTAGGAAAAAGATCAAGGAAAACACAGACAAAAACCAAAGAAAAATAGACAAAATCATAGAAAACATGGACAAAACCAGCAAAAACATAGCCAAAATCAAGGAAAACATAGACAAATCAGTAGAAGAATTCAGGAAAATAATACAAGAACAAAACATCAAAATAAATAATTAGATATTATACAAACACAGCAACTAGAAATCCAAAAGATAAACAACAAAATTTCAGAAACGGAAACTCAATAGACGGTTTTAGGAGCAAATTTGAAACAATGGAAGATAGAATCAGCGAGATTGAAGACAATCCCTGGACGTCACTTTGCCTGAGGAAAAAATCAGAGTGAAGAATGAAGAAAACTTAAGAATTATGTGGGACACAACCGAGAGCAAAAATTTGTGCATGATTGGAGTTCCAGAAAAGGGGGAGAAAATGGAAAACACAGAAAATATTGTTGAAGATTTTCTAGAAGAAAACTTCTCAAATATCATGAAAGAAGAAAAGCTGACCATCCAAGAAGCTCAATGAACCCCGTAAGGGATAGACCTCAAAAGAAAGGCACTAAGACATAAAAATCACACTTGCCAGAACCAAAGGCAAAGAAAGAATCCAGAGAGAAGCTCAAGAAAAGCAAAAAATCATTTACAAAATGGAAACCGTAAGAGTAAATTCTGATTACTCAACGGAAACTATGCAGGCAAGAAGTCAATGGGATTAATACACAAAACCTTGAAAGAAAAAACTGCCAGCTAAGAATAATATATCTTGCAAAATTCTCTCTCAATACGATGGCAAAATTAGGATATTTACAGATAAACAGAAATTAAGGGAATTTGTAAAAACCAAACCAAACTTACAAGAACTATTAAAGGGAGCCCTTCAGTTAGAGAACCAACAAAATCAGACAACAACCTGAGTCTAGGACACAGGACTACATCAGCTAGTTATCAACCTAGGTAAAGAACTCTCAATAATAAAACAAAGCTAAAAGACTTAAAACAGGGAAACAGAGACATCAATCTATAAAAGATGACAAGGTCAAAACAATAAAAGGGAAATAAATGGTGTAGGTATAGAACTTTCAAATGGAGAGGATGTAAAGGTACTATCAAGTAATAAAAGACTAGTACAAACTTAGAAAGATAAGGGTAAATTTCAAGGTAACCACAAAGAAAGCTAACAAATCTACTCATCAGAATAAAAAACAATAACATAAAGTCTAAGTAAACACAAATTCTATAAAATGAAAGAAAAGACAATCTGTAAAAAAAGGAATGCAGCACAAGGGAGTAAGAGGAACAAAGAAAACGTCAGCACCACAAAATTGGCAAATCTTTGGCCAAACTGACAAAACAGAAGCAGAAGCAAATAACCCAAATAAGAAATGAGATGGGGGACTTTATAACAGACACAACTGAAATAAAAAGGATTGTAACAGGAGGTACTGCCGACATGGTGCTATAGACAAGCACCATGCCATCCCTCCACAGCAAAGACCCGAAAAACTAAGTAAAATAGAGGCAAATGTCAATCCTGGAACCCTAAGTGTCAAATAAAGAGATAGAGAACTTAGCCAAGCACTGAAGGGAAACTGACAGAGAACAGAGAGCAAGGAGAGATATGTGTGAAAGTCCCCTATTAACTAATGCAGCATGGAGTCGCCATATTGGACTCCTGTTGGAGATCAGTGGACAGGGAGTATTGGAAAGCTGCTTCAAGGAGCTCCAAGCAGGAGAGGGAACACCCAGTAGCCAGTGATATACGCTTTCCCACCCCCAATCCTTCTCCTCCCTGCTCTGCCTCTTCTGATTCCTAGCTGGCTGCGGTCGCTCCACCAGCCAATGCAGGGTCCATGCCGCTTGGATTTGCCCTGCTCACATTGGAGATCGGTGAATAGGGAGTGAGGGAAAGCAGCTTCATGGAGCTCCCAGCAAGAGACAGAACAACCGTTAACAAGCAATATCTGCTTTTCCACCCCTACCCTTCTCCCCCAACCCCCCGCCCCTGGGGCTTGGCCTCCTCTGCTTCCTGCTGGCCGCAGTCTCTTGGCTGAGAGGCATTGGCATCAGCTTCGGCCCTGTGCCTCTTGGATTCACCCTATCCACACTGGCTATCTCCCATAGTGCCATTTTTTTTTGCCAGTGTTGCTTTTTTCCACTTCTTTTGATTTCTTCTGTGCCCCTCACCACCTCCCCCTCCTTTCTCTTGAACACCTGGCTCCATGTGTCATCTTTGCTTCCTCTTGAAAGGCTGTGAAATGCTGTTTGACTGGGTATCTGCTTCCCCTGTCCACGCTACCACGCTGGTGAGATTCCCAGGGCTTTTTCTTGTTTGTTTTGTTTTCTTTTTAATTTTGAGGCTTAGGAGCGCCTTCTAGCTGGGCTGTACTGTCTGACTTGGGATCCACTTCCTGGTCTGTGCAGCCATGCCAGTGGGATCCCTGGGAGCATTTCTTTTTTTCTTTTTCTTTTTTTTCCTTTTTGTCTTTCTTCATTTCTCAGTTTCTCGTCTCTCTATACTTACCTTCTTTTCCTGTCTCCTGAATAGCTGGCGCTGTGTGACATCTCTACCCCTTCTGGCCAGGCTGTACTTCAAGGCTTGGGAGCCACTTCACTGGTCTTCACAACCACACCAACGGGATCCCTAGGGGCTTTTCTTTTCTTTGCCCTAATATTTATTTATTTGTTTTTCTTCTTTTTTCCTTTTTGTTTTTCCCATTTATCGGTTTCTCATATCTCCACTCCAGCAGCAACTCCCTTAGCACTCTTTTCTTTGTTTATTTCTTTGCTTGTTTTTGGCTCCTGTTTCTCTCTCCTCTTTCCCATACCCATCTTAACTCTACGCATCAAAATCTTCCCCCTTCTTCCTGCCTACCTATACCGTGCACTAAATATCACACCCCCGAGCAGCACAGGCACAGCCTACCAGAACCTGCCCTGCACTGATTCCGGGCCTGCCTGTCGGCCCTAGTATGTGTCACAAACAACCCATCCCAGTAAGTCCCGTTCAGCTGGACCTACCCTGCTGCACTATACCTGAATGACTGACCCTTCCCATTGGAGAAGGAGGTGAAAAGTATCATGCCTACAGATGAGCAAACAACAAAGAAAACACAGCCCACCTGCTCAGACATAACCAAATAAAACAAAAAAGCAGGATGAAACAAACAAATCTACAATCAATAAATGAGAAAAATAACTACTGAGTGTCCCGAAGACAGCAGACAATATCAAAAAATAAAAAAACAGGACAGGATGGATCCAGTAGGCATCCAAAATAAAACACCAGATGACTTTCTGGTAGAAGAAAAGTCACTAGAATTACCTGACAGGGAATTCAAATCTCTAATATTCAGAACTATCCAATGGTTGAAGAAAAAGCAGACAAAAATAGACAAATTCATGGAAAAGACAGACAAATTCATGGAAAATACAGACAAAAAATGGAAGAATTCAGGAAAATAATTCAGGAACAAAATGTCAAAATAAATTCACAACCAGAAATCATACAAAAACAGCAATTAGAAATCCAAAAGATAAACAAGATTTCAGAAATGGACAGTGTCATAGAAGCGCTAGGAGCAGATTTGATATGATGGAAGACAAGATCAGAGAAACTGAAGACAAACACTTGGATAAACTCTGAGGAAAGAACAGAAAAAAGAATGAGGAAAAACGAAGAAATGAAAAGCAAAAAATTTATGAGTGATTGGCTTTCCAGAACAGGGGGAGAAATGGAAAACACAGAGAGGATCATTGAAGAACTGCTGACAGAAAACTTCCCCAATATCATGAAAGATGAAAAGCTGACCATCCAATAAGCTCAGTGAACCCCATATAGGATAGACCCCCAAAAGAAAATCACTAAGGCAAATCATAATCACACTCACTAAAGCCAAAGACAAAGAAAGGATCCTGAGAGCAGCTCGAGAAAAATGAAAAGTCACATACAGCAGAGAAACAATAAGATAAAGCTCTGATTATTCAGCAGAAACCATGCAGGCAGGAAGGCAATGAGATGACATATATAAAACCTTGAAAGAAAAAAATTGCCAGCCAAGAATAATACATCCTGCAAAACTGTCATTCAGATATGATGGTGAAATTAGGTCATTTCCAGATAAATAGAAATTAAGGACTATGTGAAAACCAAACTCAATTTACAAGAATCATTAAAGGGAGCCAACTTGACCTCATACACATATATAGAACACTCCACCCAACAGCTGCAAAGTACACATTCTTTTCCAACACACATGGAACATTCTCCAGAATAAAACACATCTTAGGCTACAGAGCAACCCTGAACAAAATCCAAAACATTGAGATAATACAAAGAGTCTTTGCTGACCACAACACCATCAAGGTAGCAATTAATAACAGGAAGAGCAAGGAAAAAAATCAATTACATGGAAAATGAATAACACCTTGCTTAGAAACCACTGGGTAAGAGAAGAAATCAGAGATGGAATAAAAAAATTCCTAGAATCAAATGACAGTGAAAACACATCATACCAAAACCTTTGGAACACAGCAAAGGCAGTCCTCAGAGGACAATTTATAGCAATAGAGGCACACATCAAAAAAGAAGAAAGGGACAAAATCAAAACATTAGCCACACAACTCAAACAAATAGAAAGAGAACAGTAAAGAAAGCCCACAGCCGCTAGAAGAAAGGATATAATAAAGATCAGAGCAGAAATAAATGAAATAGAGAATAGAAAAACAATAGAAAGAATCTACAAAACCAAAAGCTGGTGCTTTGAAAAGATCAACAGAATAGGCAAATCACTGGCCAGATTGACAAAGGAAAAACAGGAGAGGACGCAAAGAACCCACCGACTGTTCTCACAGGGATCACAATAGAAAGTCCTGGACAGAGCTGGATAAAAATGTAGAACAAAATTCTAACTCACAAAAAAAGATCAGACTTACTGGCCTGACAGAGACTGGAGAAACCCTGAGATTACGACCCCTGGACACCCTTTTAGCTCAGTAATGAAGTCACTCATGAGGTTCAACCTTCAGCTAAAGATTGGACAGGCCCAAAAAATAAAATGAGACTAAAGGGGCACAACAGCCCAGGGACAAGGACTAGAAGCCGGGGGTGGGGGGCAGGAAAGCTGGTAACAGGGAACCCAAGGTCAAGCAGGGAGAGTGTTGACATGTCATGCGGTTATTAACTAATGTCATAAAACAATATGTGTACTGTTTAATGAGAAACTAGTTTGTTATGTAAACCTTCATCTAAAGTACAATTTTTAAAAAAAAGTTGTGGAAAAAAAAGAATCGTGTCATGGATTGAACTGTGTCCCCCAAAAATATCTGTCAACTTGACTAGGTCATGATTCCCAGCATTGTATGATTGTCTACCATTTTATCATCTGATGTGATGTCCCTCTGTGTTGTAAATTCTATCATAATGATGTAATAATAAGGTGGATTAGCAGCAGTTATACTGATGAGTTCTACAGATTAGATAGTGTTTTAAGCCAATCTCTTTTGAGATATAAAAGAGAGAGGCGAGCAGAGACACATGGGGACATCATACCACCAAGAAAGCGGTGCTGGGAGCAGAGCACTTCCTTTGGACCTGACATTCCTGTGCTGAGATGCTCCCAGACCAAGGGAATACTGATGACAGGGACCTTCCTCTGGAGACAAAAGATAGAGAAAGCCTTCCCTTGTAGCCAGACTTCAGCTGTGAATTCAGACTTCTAGCCTACTGGACTATGAGAGAATAAACTTCTCTTTGTTAAAGCCATCCACTTGTGGTATTTCTGTTATAGCAGCACTAGATGACCAAGACAAATTGTAACAGAATACTATGAAAAGTTATACTCCAACAAATTTGAAAACCTAGAGGAAATGGACAAATTTCTAGAAACACACTACCTAGCTAAACTAACACAAATAGGTAGAAAATCTGAACACACTCATAACAAGAGAAGAGATTGAAGAGGTAATAAAAAACTTCCAACAAAAAAATTCCTGGCCCAGACAGCTTAACTGGAGAATTCTAGCAAACATTCAGAAAAGACCTCGCACAAATACTACTCAAACTATTTCGGAGCATAGAAAAGGAAGGAATACTCCCAAATTCATTCTATGAAGCCAGCATAACTGTGATACCAAAGCCAGGCAAAGACATGACAAAAAAAAAAAAAAAAAAAAGAAAATTATAGACCAATATCTCTCATGAATATAGATGTAAAAACTCTCAACAAAATTCTAGCCAATAGAATTTGGCTTCATATCCAAAAAAATAATACACTGCAACCAAGTGAGATTCCTATCAGGCATGCAAGGATGGTTCAACATTAGAAAAAGAATCAATGTAATCCACCACATAACTAGAACAAAGGAAAAGAATCACATGATCATCTCAATCAACACAGAAAAGGCATTTGATAACGTCCAACACCCATTCATGGTAAAAAAAAAAAAAAAAAAGTGAAAAGAAATAAAGGGCATCCAAATTAGGAAGGAAGAAGTAAAATTATTCCTATTTGCAGATGACATGATCCTGTAGACAGAGAACCACAAAGATACCACAAGAACACTACTGGAACTAACAGAAAGATTCAGCAAAGTAGCAGGATACAAGATCAACATACAAAAATCAGTTGGATTCCTATACACCAACAATGAGAACTTCGAAAAGTAAATCAGGAAAATGATACCAATTATCATAGCCCCTAAAAAGATAAAAGACAGGAATAAACCTAACCAGGGACGTGAAAGACCTATACAAAGAAAACTACAAAACATTATTGCAAAAAACTAAAAGAGACCTACATAAATGGAAAAACATACCATGCTCATAGATAGGAAGACTCAACATTGTGAAAATGTCAACTGTACCCAATGCAATCTACACATATAATGCAGTCCTGATCCAATACCAACAGCACTCTTTATCGAGATGAAAAAACTAATCACCAACTTTATATGGAAAGGAAAGAGGCCCCTGACAAGTAAAGCATTATTCAAGAAAAAGAACAAAGTAGGAGGCCTCACACTACCTGATCTCAGAACCTGCTATATATCCATGGTAGTCAAAACAGCTTGGTACTTGTACAATGACAGACACATAAACCAATGGAGCAGAATCGAGAATCCAGGCTTAAAACCATCCACCTATGGTCAGCTGATCTTTGACAAAGGACCAAAGTCCATTAAATGGGGGAAAAGACAGTCTTTTGAACAAATGGTTCTGGCAAAACTGGACGTCCATCTGTAAAAAAATGAAACAGGACACAGACCTCACAGCATACACAAAAACTAACTGAAAATGGTTCAGAGACCTAAATATAAAACCTAAAACCATAAAGATCATGGAAGAAAAAATAGGAAGAACATTAGGAGTCCTAATACACGGCATAAATTTCATACAAACCATAACTAACAACACACAAACACCAGAACATAAACTAGATCACTGGGAGCTCCTGAGAATGAAACATTGATGCTCCTCAAAAGACTTCAGGAAAAGGTTAAAAAGAGAACCTACAGACTGGGAAAAATTTTGGGGCTATGACATAACCAATAAAGATCTAATCTCTAAAATCTATAGAATACTTCATCACCTCAACAGCAAAGAGACGAATAATCTATTTAAAAAATGGGCAAAGGATATGAACAGACACTTCACCAAAGAAGACATTCAGGTGGCTAACAGACACATGAGGAACTGCTCCGAATCATTAGCCACTAGAGAAATGCCAATAAAACTACAAAGAGATACCATCTCACCTGACTTTACCGGCACTAATAAAAAAATGGAAAATAATGGATGTTGGAGAGGTTGTGGGGAGATTGGAACTCTTATGCACTGCTGGTGGGAATGTAAAATGGTGCAACCACTATGGAAAACAATATGGTGCCTCCTTAAAAAACTAGAACTAGAAATACCATACCATCCAGTAATCTCACTCCTAGGAATATGTCCTAGAGAAATAAGAGCTGTCACACAAATAGACATATGCACACTCATGTTCATTGCAGCATTATTGATACTTGCAAAAGGATGGAAACAACCTAAGTGCCCATTGACAGGTGAATGGATAAACAAATTATGGTACTTACACACAATGGAATACTACACGATGATGAAGAACAATGATGAATCCACAAAACAACTCACGACATGGATGAATCTGGAGGGCACTATGCTGAGTGAAATAAGTCAACCACAAAAGGACAGATACTATATGAGACCACTATTATAAAAACAAGAAAAAGTTTACACACAGAAAAAAAGCAATCTTTGATGCTTATGAGGGAGGAGAGGTGTGGGGAGGGGAAATCACTGACTAGACAATAGACAAGTGTTAACTCTGGTGAAGGGAAAGACAATGCACAACGTGTGAAAGTCAGCACAACTTGACCAAGGCAAAGCCATAGAAGCTTCCTAGACACATCCAAACACCTTGAGGGATCAAGTTACTGGGGCTGAGGGCTGGGGACTGTGGTCTCAGGGAACATTTGGGTCAATTGGCATAACATGTTTCATAAAGAAAATGTTCTACTTTGGTGAGTAGAGTCTGGGGTCTTAAAAGCTTGTGAGCAGCCATCTAAAATATATCTATTGTTCCCATCATGTTTGGAGCAAAAAGGAATGAAGAAAACCAAAGACATAAGGAAAATATTAGTCCAAAGGACTAATGAACCACACGAACCACAGCCTCTGCCAGCCTGAGCCCAGAAGAACTAGATGGCGCCCAGCTACCACCATCGACCGCTCTGACAGGGATCACAATAGAAGATTCCAGACACAGAGGGAGAAAAATGTAGAACAAAGTTGAAATTCACACACAAAAAGACCAAACTTACTGGTCTGACAGAGCCTGGAAGGACCCTGAACCTATTGCCTCCAGACACCCTGCTAATTCAGAACTGAAGCCATTCCTGAAGTCTACCTTTTAGCCAAAGATTAGACAGCCCTGTGAAACAAGCAATAACACGCATGAGGCACGTACTTCTTAGTTCTATCAAGTAGAGGAGACCGAATGGGCAACACCTGCCCAAAAGCAAAGACGAGAAGGCAGGAAGGGACAGGAAAACTGCATGAATGGACACGGGGATCCTGGGGTGGAAAGGGAAAGGGGGAGAGAGCTGACACATTGCGGGGATTGCATCCAAAGTCGCAAAACAATCTGTGTATAAATTTTTGAATGAGAAACTAATTTGCACTGTAAACTTTCACCTAAAACATACACACACACGCACACACACACAAGAGCTACCATTGACTGTTTATTATGTAAGGGGGGTACTGTGATTGTTTCTGTTTTACGGATGAGGAAACTGAGGTTATCAACACGTACGGCTTGAGGCAACACAACCAATGAATGGTGCAGTCAGGTTTTCAATGCAGGCCTTGTGAATTCAGGAACTTAGAGAGGAAATGGGAATCAAGTCAGGTCAGAGTGTTAGACTGGAGCCACTGTGGACAGTGACCATCTGTGTTATCATTTTTCTGTAAGGTGGAGTCTGGCTGGGGTCAATGCCACTTGCCTTCTGTTATAAAGCTTGCATGCCTTTTTTTCACGATTGTCTCAATTTTCTCCCAGCTTTCCATTTGCACACAATATACTGCATGTATAATATTTGAATGAATCATTATATCCCACACACTTGATATAATAACAAACAGCTTGGTAATGATTATCTTTGAAATTTTATTTGATAAGCACTTTATAATCTTTCAGGAGTCTCTGGGTGGTTTAACACGCTTGACTGCTACCCAAAATGTTATCAGGTTGAGTGCAGAAAGAGGTGTCTCAGAAGAAGGCTTGGCAATCTACTTCCCAAAACTCAGCCATTGAAAACCCTGTGTGTGGAAGTTGTTGAATTGGTGTATGTTCTGCTGTGTATATTTTCACTGCAATAAAAAAAGAGTGAGAAGAAACAAGAAAACACCACGGAGCACAGTTCTACTCGGACGTACATGAGGTCGCCATGAGTCAGAATCAACTAGATGCAACTGGCTTATAGTCTTTCAAAACATGTAGTCAAATACAATATCTGGAATGAAGGAAAATAAGGGAAGACAGTGAGGTAGCACCAAGCTGCACCTTCTTCCCTTGTCCCAGCCTCACCCCTTGAGTTCTTCTGAACCGTCCACTCTTGCCCAACAGTTTCCTCCTCTCTTCCAAATTCACGTGGAGGAGAAGTATTGCCAGTGTGGCATTGTTCAGTATGGAAACCACCAAACACATTTCAGAATTTCTGGGATTTTTTTCACCCCAAATTTTCTCATTGACTTAGGTTCATTTAGGGGAATTACAAACAGCCGCCAGTTTTCAGGTTCATTAAAATTCCTAACATCTCACATTCCTAACCTCCAGATGTTGTTATCAGTATAGAAAGATTTTAAAAAATAATAATAAAGCTCTCCATTTTCAACCCAGTTATAAAAGCAAAATAGAAAATAGCTTTTCTAAAATTCAGCATGTCTTTGGATTGAGGCAGTTTTTCCCCAGATGGATGTGTGTTTAGTTCTCACTTCATATTTCCTATAGTTATTTGCATCTTAACAATTTGTGGTTTAATATAAAAATAGTTACATTATCACCTTTCATCATTAAGTTCTGTATAAAGTAATACGCTTTATGATACCACGGGAAGCCCTCGTAAGGGAGTGCCACACGCTGACCATCTGTGAGGGAGAAGAGACATTGGTGAAGGAGGCCAAATAACCCTCCTTTTTCTTGAAATAAAAAATCTAGTAACACCATTAGCCTCCACCTACACAGAAGTTTTATTTTCCCCATTTCACAAAGTTTGACTTTATAGGATTCCTCAAATCAATTGAAGGAAGTAATAGCCTCATAAAATCTTACTGTTGTCTGAACTTCCAGAAAATGAATTTTGTGTTTGATACTTCCTTTTCCTAACAGACCATAAAAACAACAAGGGAAGTGTGTATCGCTGATTTTCACTCTCGGTACTGTGTTCAAGGAGCCCTGGTGCGCAGTGGTTAATCACTTGGGTGCTAATCAGAAGGTCTGAGGTTGGAACTAATCAGCTGCTCCAAGGAACAAAGATTACAGCTTGGAAACCCTATGGGGCAGTTCTGCACTGTCCTATAGCGTCCCCATGAGTCGGGATAGACTCGATGACAATGTGTTGGGAATTATATGCCAGGAAAATTCTTTGGATGGTACAATTAAGTGATACTAATTGAAAGGTAAGACGCCCTGGTGGCACAGTGGTTAAGTGCTCAGCTGCTAACCAAGGTCGGCGGTTCAAATCCATCAGCTGCTTCATGGAGGAAAGATGTGGCAGTCTGCTTCTGTAAGATTATAGTCTTGGAAACCCTATGGGGCTGTTCTACTGTGTCCTGTAGGGTCACTATGAGTGGGAATCAACTTGACAGCAGTGGGCATTGTGTTCAAAGCAGTTCCATGAAGAATGACGTGTTTGGAACAGGGAGTGTTTTCTGTTGGTAGCTAGGACACTACTACCTCCACGTTCTACTGGCAGCCCGGCCCCAGAAGAGCTGGCCTCTCAGCTAAACAGGACTTTTTTTTCAGATACTTTATAGGTAATGATTGAACAATTGGGGAAAGCAAACAAAAAAAGAACACAGCCTAATTTTCACATTTTTAGCTAGGATATGGAAATGTCGGGGACAGGGAGAAAGAACCCACTATAATTTAAAGTCTGGTGAGTGATTTTATCCTTTAATTAAGAAACGCTAAAAATATACCATAACCCATTGCCATTGATGCCTCATTTGATATAACATCTTGAGTATGTGTCTAAATGTAAACAACACTCTTTAAAAAAAAAAATTAAGCCTCTTAATGTTTGCAATTAAGCATATGCCATAGGTTTTCAACAAATATGATTTGATGATTATTGGGACATACAAAGCTGAGAAAAGACTGCATAAATTAGAAGAAAACAAAGAAACCAAATCAGCTCCAACTCATGGTGACCGTATGCTTTGCAGAGTAGAACTGTGCTCCGTGGGGTTTTCAAGGCTGTGACCTTTTGGTAACAGATCACCAGGACTTTCTTCTGAGATACCTCTGGGTGGGTTTGAACCGCCTACTCAGCTAGTAGTTGAGTGCTTAGTCATTTGTGCCACCCAGAGACTCTTATAAATTAGAATGTTGTTGTTGTTGTTGTTAGGTGCTGTCGAGTCGGTTCTGACTCATAGCGACCCTATGTACAACAGAACAAAACACTGCTCCGTCCCTCGCCATCCCAAATGCTTGAGCCCATTGTTGCACCCACTGTGTCAGTCCATCTCATTGAGGGTCTTCCTCTTTTTCACTGACACTCCACTTTACCAAGCATAATGCCCTTTTCCAGGAACCGGTCACTCCTAATAACATGTCCAAAGACTGTGAGACGTAATCTAGCCATCCTTGCTTCTAAGAAGCATTCTGGCTGTACTTCTTCCAAGACAAATTTGTTCATTCTTCTGACAGTCCTTGGTATATTCAATATTCTTCACCAACCCCATAATTTAAAGGCATCAACTTTTCTTTGGTCTTCCTTATTCATTGTCCAGCTTTTGCATGCATATGAGGTGATTGAAAACACCATGGCTTGGGTCGGGCGCACCTTAGTCCTTAAAGTGACATCTTTGCTTTTTAACATTTTAAAGAGGTCTTTTGCAGCAGATTTGCCCAATGGAACACATCTTTTGATTTCTTGACTGCTGCTTCCGTAGGTGTTGATTGTGGATCCAAGTAAAATAAAATGCTTGACAACTTTAACCTTTTCCTCTGCTTGTCGTGATGTTGCTTATTGTTCCAGTTGTGAGAATTTTTGCTTTCTTTATGTTGAGGTGTAATCTACACTGAAGGCTGTGGTCTTTGATCTTCATCAGTAAGTGCCTCAAGTCTTCACTTTCAGCAAGCAAAGTTGTATCATCTGCACATCTCAGGTTGTTAATGAGACTTCCTCCAATCCTGATGCCCCATTCTTCTTCCTATAGTCCAGCTTCTCCAATTATTTGCTCAGCATACAGACTCAATAAGCATAATTAAAGGATACAACCTTGACACACACCTTTCCTGACTTTAAACCACACAGTATCTCCTTGCTCTGTTTGAACAACTGCCTCTTGATTTATGTACAGGTTCCTGATGAGCACAATTAAGTGTTCTGGAATCCCCATTCTTTGCAATGTTATCCATAATTTTTATGATCCACAGAGTCAAATGCCTTTGCATAGTCAATAAAAAAAAGTAAACATCTTTCTGTTATTCTCTGCTTTCAGCCAGGATCCATCTGACATCAGCAATAATATCCCTCATTCCATGTCCTCTTCTGAATCCAGCTTGAATTTCTGGCAATTCCCTGTCGAAACACTGCTGTAGCCACTTCCGAATGATCTTCAGCAAAATTTTACTTGCCTGTGATGTTAATGATACTGTTCCATAATTTCCACATTCAGTTGGATCACCTTTCTTAGGAATAGGCATAAATATGGATCTCTTCCAGTCGATTGGTCAGGTAGCTGTCTTCCAAATTTCTTGGCATAGACGAGCAAGCACTTCCAGAGCTGCATCTGTTTGTTGAAACATCTCAGTTGGTATTCCATTAATTCCTGGAGCCTTGTTTTTCGCCAGTGTCTTCAGTGCAGCTTGGACTTCATCCTTCAGTACCATCAGTTCTTGATCATACGCTACCTCCTGATATGATTGAACGTCGACCGATTCTTTTTGATACAGTGACTCTGTGTATTCCTTCCATCTTGTTCTGATACTTCCTGAATCATTCGGTATTTTGCCCATAGAATCCTTCAATATTGCAACTCGAGGCTTGAATTTTTTCTTCTGTTCTTTCATCTTGAGAAATGCTGATCATGTTCTTCCCTTTTGGTTTTCTAACTCCAGAACTTTGCATATGTTATTATAATAATTTACTTTGTCTCCTCGAGCTTCCTTTTAAAAAATCTTCTGTTCAGGTCTTTTCCTACATTATTTCTTCTGTTCGCTTTAGCCACTGGATGGTCAAGAGCAAGTTCTGGAGTTTCTTCTCACATCCATTTTGGTCTTTTCTTTCTTTCCTGTCTTTAACAACCTCTTGCTTTCTTCATGTATGATGTCCTTGATGTCGTTCCACAACTCGTCTGGTCTTCAGTCATTAGTGTTCAATGTGTCAAATCAATTCTTGAGATGGTCTCTAAATTCAGGTGGGATATACTCAAGGTCATACTCTGGCTCTTTTGGACTTGTTCTAATTTTCTTCAGTTTTAACTTGAACTTGCATATGGGCAATTGGTGGTCTGTTCCTCAGTCAGCCCCTGGCCTTGTTCTGACTGATGATATTGAGCTTTTCCATTGTCTCTTTCCACAGATGTAGTTGATTTGATTCCTGTGTATTCCATCCGGAGAGGTCCACGTGTTTCGTTGCGGTTTATGTTGTTGAAAAAAGATGTTTGCAATGAAGAAGTCGTTGGTCTTGCAAAATTCTATCATGCACTCTCCAGCATCGTTTCTATCACCAAGGCCATATTTTCCAACTACCAATCCTTCTTCTTTGCTTCCAACTCTCCCATTCCAATCACCAATAACTATCAATGCATCCTGATTTCAGGTTTGATCAATTTCAGACTGCAGAAGTTGGTAAAAAAATCTTCAATTTCTTCATCTTTGGCCTTAGTGGTTGGTTAAATTTAGTTGCATAAATTTGATTAATAGTCATATTAACTGATCTTCTGTGCAGGCATATGGATATTATCCTATCACTGACAGTGTTGTCCTTCAGGATAGATCTTGAAATGCTCTTTTTGATGATGAAGTGACACCATTCCTCTTCAATTTGTCATTCCTGGCAGAGTAGACCATATGACTATCTGATTCAAAATGGCCAATACCAGTATTCCAGCTCACTAATGCCTAGGATATCAATGTTCATGCATTCCATTTCATTTTTGACGATTTCAAGTAGACTAATTTCAAGTAGAGGATCAGTGAGAAAGGGGAAGATCCTTAACAAGATGGATTGACACAGTGGGTGCAACAATGAGCTCAAGAACAAGAACGATTGTGAGGATGTGGCAGTGGCAGGACCAAGCAGTGTTTCGCTCTGTTGTACACAGGGTCAGTGTTAGAACTGACTCGACGGCACCTAACAACAAGAACGTTGTCAATAGCTGTACTCTACAGTTCTAGCCACATTCCAAACGGTTTTAAGCTACTTAAGGTCTGAGATCTGTTTTATTTCATTTTGTGCTGACAACATCAACCCCACTCCCTCACGCACCACCTCTAGTGCTTAGTTTGGGGTCTTATTGTTAGTGGCTGTCCAGTAGATTCCTAGGCATGGCTACCCTATGCGTGCAGAGTAGAACTCTTCCATAGGGTTTTCAAGGCTATGACCTTTTGGAAGCCGATTGCCGGGCCTGTTTTCCAAGGCGCCGCTGGGTGTGTTCGAACCACCAACCATTCTGCTAGTAGTTAAACACTTAACCACTTGTACCACCCAAGGACTGTGCTTGGGGTGAATGATTATCAATACATGATGAATGAATGAACAAATGAATGGACATAATTAATAAATATCAGCCTGTCGTAAAGCGTAGTTTAGGATTGGAAGTCAGGCAAATTGTAGCTGAGATCTTCGTTTTATCATTTAGGCTATGAACTTGCCCAAGAAATTTAAATTCTCTAAGCCTTAGTTGCCATTCCTGTAAGGTAGGAAAAATAAAAATAAATACCTCATAAGTTTATTGTGATGATTAACTGCAATGATGTACTTACAGCACTTGGCACAGTGCCTACAGGCTGCTTAAGGAAGTATTAACATGAATTGTGTTGTGAACATTGTAAGCATCACACTACTCTCTTGAAAGTGTATCTTGCACATATTATCAATGCGATGCAATTTCTCTTGAGTTTACAAAAAAACCTACATGCATTCTTTTTTGGCAGAGGTTTGATAAAATGTACAGACGAAGTTTTAAGTGTGCTTTAGATTGGAAAGTATTATACTCCGAGCTTAAGCATAACAACGATTGTGAGGATGGTGCCAAAATGGGCAGTGTTTCATTTCGTTGTATGTAGGGTTGCTATGAGTCGGAACAGACTCAATGGCTAACAACAACAAGCTTAGTCAATAAAAGTCATTTGAAAATTATTTGCCTTTTTTTTTTTAACTGAAACTTAGGTTTGCTGTTACTGTTTGCTCTGCCCGAGCTACCACCCCTAGTGTAATTCTGTGTTGTGGAGCTAATTGGACAATTAACTTGGGGGAAGCACACTTTTTAACCTTTGAATTGACAACAGCGCCAAACACATTAGAAACCTCCAAGGGTGAGAACATTTGCAAAATAGGCACTTGATTATATTTTAGAATCTGTGCGCTAGGCACCCATGGAGACCGGGATGCTCTTGTGTGGCTTTTTTGTAGCTAGTACAGCTGAATTATCTCAGATTTCAGACCCTGGCAGAGATCATTAACTAACTCTGAATAATGGGCTGACATCAGAATGATAGGTAACTCATCACAAATCAAGACAAGTCTCAAGAGGTAAGTTCTAGTTTTACTTTAAAAGAAAAAAATTTTTTTTGAATGATAGAATGAATAAGGAAACTACTTATCTTCCTGGAGGAATACAGGAAGAAAATAACCCAAATTTGCTGAAAAACTGAGGCAGCTAGCATATTGCTTTTCAGGGCAAATTTAATGAAGGCCCTAATGAGTAATTAAAAGTAGCTCATAAGACAAAAGAGGCAGTTGGAGAACTTGTTATTTTCCTCTCCTTGCAGCAAGTAGCGCTTTGAGTCGGAATCAACTTGACGGCAACAGGTTATTGCAGCTCGTGTGCCCACTGTTTTGTATCATGCCTTAGTTTCACCATCTATAAAATGGGGGTTGTATTAGTTTTCTGTTGCTGCATAACAAATTGCCAAAAATTAGCAACCTAAACCCATTGCAGTTGAGTCGATTCCAACTCAGAACCCCTCTATAGAACAGCGTAGAACTGCCCCCTAAGGTTTCCAAGGAGCGGCTGGTAGATTCGAACTACTGACCGTTTGGTTAGCAGCCGAGCTCTTAACCGCTGCGCCACCACGGCTCCAGCAACCTAAGGCAGCACCCATTTGTTATCTTACACTTACGTAGGTTGGAAGTCCACGGACGGTGTGGCTCTGGTTCCACAAGGCTGAAGTCAAGGTGTCAGCTCAGGGTGTGATCTCATCTGGAACTCGGGATCCTCCTCCAAGCCGTGTGTTGTGGCAGAGTTCTGTTTTTTGTGGTTGTAGGACTGAGGTCCTATTTCTTTACTCTTAGCTGGGGCCTTTCTCAGCTCCTGGAGGCTGTCACATTGCTTTCCTAGTGGCCACCTCCATCTTTAAAGTCAGAAACGAGGACTCTCCCTCATGGCAAATCCCTCTCGTGCTTCTGATCCCTGTTGCCAGGAAGAGCCGAGGCCCTTTTAAGAACTCACCTGATTATGTTAGGCGCACCAAGGATAATCTCCCTGTTTTAGCCGATTGAGTTGGAACAATGATTTCATTTGCAAAATCCCTTCGAAGCAACACCTGGATTGGTGTTTGGCTGAATAGCTGGGAGTAGATATGTACAATAGGGGGCAGGAATCTCAAGGACCATATTAGAATTCTGTCTACCACAGGGATAATAATAACAACATCTTATTGTTGATTGAATTTAGTAAGATAAGGGAACCCTATCAGGCAGTTCTACTCTGTCCTATAGGGTTGCTATGAGTCAGAAATGACTAGTTTTAATGTGCATTAAGCACTTAGCATAATATCCAAAGTGCAACAAGGCTCTGTAGGTCGGGACTAGGAGCCCTGGTGGCACAGTGATTAAGGGCTCGGCTGCTAACCAAAAGATCAGCAGTTCCAATCTATGAGCCGCTCCTTGGTAACTGTATGGGGCAGTTCTGCTCTGTCCTATAGGGTCGCTATGAGTCAGAATCAACTCGATGGCAATGGGTTTGGTATTTTTTAGTATTATTAATGGCTATATAGACTTATTTTCCTGCCTGCATGAATTTTTAAATTATACTACTATAAAATAAGCTCGTAAGAAATGTGATGGATCATATTGCACATTATTTGGATACTTCACAGAAAACAGAGATACTGAGGAGATAGTCAACAAACTCACAAAACCCAGTGTTTAGTCTATTTGTTGAAAGCAGATGTACTAATCTGAATTATTTAAAAGGTAATGCAGTAAAAAAAAAGTCAGATATCATTCACATTGGTACTTAAACCCATAAATAACATGACATAAAATGTAATATGGGTCTCTACATTGTTCGTTTTTGCTTTTAACAAGAAAACTCCATCAGAAAATCCATGCTTTAAGCACTGACGTTTTTCAGAAAGGAATGTTTTCTTTCTACTCACACTCTGAATATAAAATGAATGCTTAAATGCTCCATTCACACAAAGGCCTTTACGCCCCATTTCTCCCTTCAATAGTTCTAGTCTAGAATACGCAACATTATACAATTTCGGGATCCAACTACAACAATGGGAATGCTTTTCACTGGCTGTGGGAACGAAGACACCTAAGGGGTTAACAGTAATATTTTGCAAATTGAAGCAAGTGATGGGAGAAAATTAGCATAAGAAAAGGTAGCCCTCAGGGATTTTTCACTCAAACGTTTTGTACTAAGAGCTCTACATTACCAAGGAGGAGGCTGGAGAAGAGAAATCCCAGTGTCTATGCGCTCTTGACATACATTTGTATTATATTCATTCTACTGGTGAGAAAGACCTCGTAGTTAAAGAGATGGAAAACGGTTCTTTCTAGTAAGGAATGTCAAAATTGGGTATACTAAAAAAAAATCCTAAGTCAAGCATAGCAACAAAGCAAGAGGATTCCTTAGTGATCAACCCCAGAATGATTTCTTAAGTATGCCAGGACGTGAGACAAGAGGTCGTTGGAGATTAAAAGTGAAAATCTCAATTATTTATATTTTTGAATAGAATGAGCCCCAACTATCTGAATTAACTTAAATTTAACAATTATTATTCATTTCAGAAATTGTATCTAACTCACAATATCTAAATGTAGTTAGCAGGCATTTCCCTTTTCTTAATACCTAGACTTATTTAATGAGGAGCCCTGGTGGTGCAATGGTTAAGTGCTTAGTTGCTGTCTTAGTCATCTAGTGCTGCTATAACAGAAAGGCCACAGGTGGATGGCTTTAACACAGAGAAGTTTATTTCCTCACAGTAAAGTAGGCTAGAAATCCAAATTCAGGGTGGTCAGCTCCAAGGGAAGTCTTTCTCTCTCTGTTGGCCTTCTCATCAATCTCCCCCGGGGCTAGGAGCTTCTCTGCACAGGGACCCCGGGTCCAAAGGACCGCTCTGCTCCTGGCACTGCTTTCTTGGTGGTATGAGGTACCCCCTTCCTGCTTGCTTCCCTTTCCTTTTATCTCTTGTAAGATAAAAGGTGGTGGAAGCCACACCCCAGGGAAACTCCCTTTACATTGGATCAGGTTTTGACTTTAGAAAGGGCGTTACAATCCCACCCTAATCCTCTTTAACATAAAATTACAATCACAAAATGGAGGACAACCACACAATACTGGGAATCATGGTCTGGCCAGACTGATCATTTTGGGGGGGATGTAATTCAATCCATGACGGTTGCTAACCGAAATATTGGCGGACTAAACCCACTAGCGACTCTGCAATGCAAACAACCTGGCAATCTGCTTCTGTAAAGATTACAGACCCAGAAACCCTATGGGCCATTCTACTCTGTCATAAAGATCACTATGAGTCGGAATCAACTTGACGACACTCAACCAGACTTACTTACAGATTGCTTTGTAGGGAATACCCAATTTGGAGTTATGATCATTTTTGTCAGTTGAAAAATGTGTAAAAGATTCTCACTGATTTCCTTAGGATAGAGAATATGCTCATCAGTTGTTACCTGTTTTTCTGAAGATGAATTGTTTTTTGAATCAGTCTTCTTCTTACTCTTACAAACATCTAACTTACAGAAAAATGATTTTTTTGATTCTTAATTTCATTAGATTTAACACCACACTGAGCATGTCTGTCCAAATAAATCCTGATAGATTTCATTAATAAATTAAGATAAGGGCTAGTTTATTTTAGATAACATTTTTATGACATTATACACTTATATCTATAAAAGAAATGTAAAAATTTTATTTAAAAAGTGTTATTTTGTTTCTCAGAAAAGTCTTTCCAGATTAAGAAGATACAATTTTTGGTTATTAAAATAGAGAATGGTAGAAGATCATCCATATCCTGGAAAATTTGTCCAGAAGTTGATAATCAAATTTTTTTATTAATCAATGGCTAAGGTCAATTTTTAGGGAATCACAGTTAAAAAATCAAAACTATACCACGATCTTTCCATTATGCACAGACGAATACTTTTCAGTTTTTGATGAAATAGAGGCACAACCCTGCTTTAAATCCTTACTTATCTTGCCCCTTCCTTTGTTTACTTATTTTATATGTGGACGTTAAAGAGCTAGAAGTGATCAAGGGGTCAGGTCTTTCTCCCTGAGAGGACAACATAAGCAAATGAATCTGTTTTCCCATCACAAATAACTCCAAAGGAGCCAACCAGAA
This sequence comes from Dugong dugon, assembly GCA_030035585.1. Taxonomy (NCBI): domain Eukaryota; kingdom Metazoa; phylum Chordata; class Mammalia; order Sirenia; family Dugongidae; genus Dugong; species Dugong dugon. The sequence goes on along the minus strand of CM057463.1, from coordinate 190,330,679 downwards.
AATTCTAAACAAAAGCTCGACAGAAAGGGAGGAAGAAAGGGATGATAATTAAAAAGTACTAGGTTAAATCAATCAATAAAAGACAAATATTGTATGATCCCACTTATATGGAATATCTAGAATAGGCAAGTGTACAGTGACCAAAGTTTATTAGTGGTTATCATCAGTTGGCAAGAAGGATGGAGAAAGGGGGACTCATTACTTAGGGGACACTCAGAGTCTTTCGTTAAGGGTGATAGAAAAACTTGGACTCCAACGATGGTGATGATTGAACAACATGATGAACATAATTAATGTCACTGATTGTACATATGAAGAATGTTCAAATGGCAGTTTTTTTTTTTTAAACAACAATAATTATTTACTGTCTCAAAGTGGACCAAGAGTTAAGAGTGGTTTACTTGGGTGGTTCTGGCTTGGAGTCTGTCAGGAAGTTGCAGTCAAGATCTAGGCTGGGGCAACACTCATCTGAAGGCTTGACTGGGACTGGAAGGTTTGCTTCCAAAATGGCTCACTCGTATGGCTGGCAGATTAGTGAAATGGCAAATGTTTTGTTAGATATATATTTATCACAATTTTAAAAAATTAAAGCAAAAAAACAAAATAATAAAAAGAGTACTAGGCAATTCCTGTGATGTTGAAATCATCATAATATGGTTTTACTACTTTTTGAGATGTTTTGAATACAGCATCCAGTATCAATGTGAAAAAAAAAAAAAAATGAAGTGAAATACTTTCTGATAATCCATGACATTGTTTCTAAATCCTGGTATTGAAAATTGAGAAATTATTATAAACAAAAATCCTTTCTGGTATGACTTTGACACTCCTCTTCCCCATGCTTATTCACACATGTGGCATTCATTGGATGTTCCTGGGGAAAAGGAGTTAGGATGTGTTATGGAATGAATTGTGTCCCCCAAAAATAGGTGTTGTAAATCCTAACCTCTATGCCCTGTGGTTATAATCCCATTTGGGAATGGGTTGTCTTTGTTATGTAAATGAGGCAGGATTAATGTAGGGTGTGTTTTGAGTCAATCTCTTTTGAGATATAAAAGAGATTAAATGCAAGGTAGCAAGCTGAGATGGGGAAGAGAGATGCCAAGCCACATGAAGACTACTGACGAGCAAAAGCCCAAAGGCAAGGACGTTTCTCCAGAGCTGACAGAGAGAAAAAGTCTTCCCCTAGAGCTAGTACTCTGAATTCGGACTTCTAACTCCCTAAACTGTGAGAAAATAAATTTGTTTGTTAAAGCCACCGAGTCATGGTATATCTCTAGATAACGAAGAGAGGATGCAAAGATGATTCATTCGATAATAATAGATCGTTTCAATGCACATGGAGGGGGAGTGTGGAAATTATTTTTTAATGTGGAAACTGGCTCTAAGCTACTTAATACTTTATCAGCACCCCCAAATTATTTGAAAGGAGTTTTCAGATGCACACTTCTCCACCGGCTGTCTATAACCCAGGTCCTTTTCCGTCTTATTGCCCCACCACGTTTTCTAATTCTGTGAGGAGAAGGTAAAGTGAAAAGAGCTAAAATGTTTGAGTCTAAATGCTAAACAGTTGTGTAAAATGCCTGCTTATATAGACATAGAATCACCAAGATAGAAAGGAGTTTAGACTATATTCTCCTTGCTACTCGACACCCCTTTTAGAAACAGGGAAACTAAAGCACATAGAGACATATTTATTTTACTTCTTGTACTCTTTTGTCAGTTCAGGACTCAAAAGGCCATCTTCTTCCCTCATTTTCCTTTAACTGAATTTAGCATTTCCTATCTAATTCCCCAACCTGAATTCCTTTTTGACTAGGAATGTAGATCCTTAGACATGTTGTTGCCTATTTACCTTGGAATTATGGTACATTCATTTTCTTTCTTTTACAGTACGGAGAAATAAGTCATGCTGCTCTTGATCAATTAACCCACAGATACCAGAGTCCATGGTAAGCACATATTAATATATTTTAAATCAATTAATGTCTCCTTCCTAAATTAGTAACAGGGTTAATTATATTTGTAACTTTGAAGTATAGCACCACTTTATTTCTTTTATTTCATGTAGGGTTTGTTTTTTCTTGGTAAAAGTATGTATTTTTATCCTTAATAAATACTTAATGAATTTTCACCATGGGGAGGGGGGAGATGTAACGCAAGTACTGTTAGAGCAAGAAACAGAATGTGGTGGAGAAAAAGAGAACCGAGCCTGTATCTATTAAGAATAGCAACTAGATGAGCGGATTAGCTTTAACTGGATAAATAATTCTCTTTGGAAAAAAACAATACTAATTTTTTTTTTTTTTGTAAAAAATAAACTGATTTCACGTGGTTGGCTTAGAAACCATCATAACGGGTAATTTGGGTTAATAAGCGTAATCCTACTGAAGTCACATAATGGCTTGAATTCATGCTATTTAAGGCAGCCCCTAAACGATGTTAAACGTGTCTAGCTCCAGATGTGTTAAATTACTGGGAAAAGAGCAGAAACGAGGCTTGTCATCTAGATGCAGTGTGTAGTTCAGATCCCTAAGAGAGAAAGGGTCAATCAGCGTTGCTCTTACAAGACTGCAGATTCAATATTGTCTTTATTATCCTTAGATTTTTGGAGGTGAGGATTTCTGAAGCCTACTTCACCTCATTTTTAATTGTTGAAGGATACAGCTATTTGCATGTGTAAAATTATTGGATTTTAGCCTTGTTCTACTGTACAGGCAACAACATAAACCACCTCAAATAGATACAAGTAAACTCCATGTTAAAAGATTAGTAGTTACTACAACACAAGTCCAGGAAAACAAATGATCTTATTGGACAATTCCTATAACCTGTGAATTAGATCCCATTTTTAAAGCCATAGAGAAATAGTTACACCTTATGGCTTGAAAAGCATATGTTCTCATTAAAATATTCCACTTCATTTGTTCAAATAACTTTGCCCCAGTGCAGGAATTAATCTTTCTTGCAGAGGCATCTATCTGCAAATGCCGTATCAAATATTTCCAAGCAAAGGAAAACATGAAAGACTATTGAAAATCAGTGAAATTTCAACAAACATTGTTGAAATACATAATAAAATTTGCTGCATTTATTTAAACAAACAAACAAAAAAAACTCATTAGAAAGCAGCTGAGAAATATTGAAGCGTTGAACATTTTTCCTGGTTAAAGAACATTGACTACATTCATTTCTAGGGAATAGGCTATGTATTGTGCCAGGTCATGTGGATGCAAAACATTTATGAAAAAAGACCTCGTACTTAGGAAATTATGGATTCAATTGGGAAACTGAGCATATGTATATATAAAAAACGAGTCCCTGGATGGCACGAGCAGCTAAGCACTCAACTACTAGCCAAAATGTTGGCGGTTCAAATCCACCCAAAGGCACCTCAGAAGACAGACCTGGCAATCTGCTTCCAAAAGGTCACAGCTTTGACAATCCTATGGAGCAGTTCTACTCTGCACATGTGGGGTCGTCATGAGTCAGAATTGACTCGACAGCAACTAACAACACCACCATATAAAGAAAAATAAAATCAATTTGCATCAGTCACAAGTCAAATAAATGATGAAGACAATTATAACTAGAAAAGTTTAAACTTAAAAAAAAAATGTATTCATGACCCCCTGGACCTGTAGACTCTGGCTCAGATCCTATTTTAACTAGTCAGACACAAATAACCTGAACGCTGCCTTCCTCTTGAGACTCTAAGCACCTCCACTGCTTCAAAGCCTTCCTGCCCCACTCTGGGGCTGGCAAGATGCCCTTGGATAAGATGATGACCTGGACAGGCCCAGCTGTGTCCCACCTTTGTGCTCTCTAATTTGGACAGGTGGCTATCTCTTTCTCAGACAAGGTCTCCAGTAAGGTCACTGAGTAGCCTTTCTAACCAGTTTTCATGTTCTGTCCTGTTAGCAGCATTCATTTACATTTGTTCAGCACCTCATAGGTTGAAGGCACTGTTAGATTCTGTGGACACAGTGGTGAACAAGACAGGCTCAGTATCTGCCCTTCTGGAACCTGTATTCTAGGGGAGGACAAAGGCATTAAACAACTGGCTATATAACATTTAAAAAATAGTCTAATGCTTTTCATGCTTTACTATAATTTTTAAAATTAAAAATGAGATACATGGTTGTGGTAACAAATCAAACCATATAAAGTTATATTAAGAAAAATTTAATATCCTGCCTGTGATGGTTAAGGTTGTGTGTCACCTTGGCTGGGCCATGATTCTCAGTGTTTGTATGTGATCACTCCCATGATTGAATATACTGTGAGTAGCCAATCAGATGAAAGGGAGTTTCCTTGGGGCTGTGGCCTGCATCTGAATATATGCAGATGTTCTGGCATTTTGCTCACTCTGGATCCTGTGGCTGCCTCCTGTCATCTCACCTCTGGTTCTTGGGACTTGAGCTGTCAGCTTATCTGCCAAACTTGGGATTCATCAGTCTTCACAGCCTGTGAGCAGAGCCCTGCTCTCCGACCTGCCGATCTTGGGCTCACCATCTTCTGCAGCTGCGTGAGAGGCCTCTACCCTGATCCACGGACTGGTACATTCTAGCCTCTACAATCATGTGAGCTGTTTCCTCAACAGAAATCTCTCTCTATATATATTCATACACGTTACTGGTTTTGCTTCTCTAGAGAACCCAGCCTAAGACACTGCCCAGTTCCATCCAGTTCATGATTAAACACTTAATTACAAAAGGGTATTTATAGTAGCTTAAGAGAGGATCTAACTAGGGGCACTGACCTAGACTGAAGCCAGGGAAGGGTTCACCAAAGAAGTGATTAAGCTGACACCAAAAAGATGAGTATAATCTCGTTCATCAGCATGAGCAAAGGCACTGAGGTGAGAAAGAGTGTATCAGATTAGATACCAGTGTGGTTAGACTCTAAAGAGCAACAGGGAGAGCAGCAAGTGGGCCAGGTTAGAGAATTTGGATTTTAATCTAAGAATGAAGAGAATTCAGTGCAAGGTTTAAAATAGGAAGCAACATAACCAGATTTTCTTTAAAGAGCACTCTGGAAAGTTGGCATACTGTTTGGAGAATGAACTGAAAGGTGACGGGAGTAGCTGCGGAAAGATCAGCTAGGAGACTGTTTTGGTTTTACAAACCTAGCACTGAGTTCCAATGTGTTTTGCAAACAAATCAAAATAAATTGTGATTATGGAGGGCTGAGGCAGGGGGAAGATTTCATGGAAAGGTGTAGGCCTTAAATAAACGAAGAAAAGAAGAGATGATATTTGCTGTAATGATGGGGAGTAAACACATGTGATGAAGCAGATATTTAACATTATCCTAATTTTACAGGTAAAGACGTTGAATTTTAAAGCTTAAGTGATATGACCAATAGTCATGGAGCTAAAGTTTCAGTCCAAGTTGACTGACTCTGGAGATTTGGATTCCATTGGTCTGGGTTGAGACCTGGGCTTGTTCATTTTTCATAAGCTTTCCAAGTGATTCTGATGTACACCCAGGCTTGCGAACACCTGGTGATGACTGAGGAAAGGAGGGGCACACTGAGGGCAATATAAACGGGAGCCACCGAGAGATAAAGGGAGCATTAGAGTTAAGTCCCTCGAGACAATAGAAGTCTACTGAAGCCCGTGAAGAATTTTGCAGAGCAGGGTTTAATTCAAGGGAAACAATAACATACAAATATTTGCAGGTTATCAATGGCCTCAGAAAAAGAAACTTAGGAAGAGAGGATGATTTGAGTCAATATCACCAGTACTAATGAATGTTTATCTGCTGAGAGAATGAGGGAAGAATCCACTCTATTTTTCAGAAAAGAAATCCAGAACAAGACAACTACAGGATTTCCTCCATTCTAAGGCATAATTTTAAAATTTTAACCTTTCTGAAATCAGGATGTGTTTTATACTGGTTGTTTATACATGTAGTGCCCATGTAAAGCTTTTATTAAATCAGTGATGTATCATATAAGTTATTGCATCTTAAAAACCAATTAACAAACATGAAATGAAGACCTGCCGTGTGCCACGTGTTTGGGATTAAAAAAAAAAAATTAATAAGCAGGGTTTCTACTCTCAAGTTGCTCACAGACTTTCAGGCACAGGTAGAAGTAAGCAGAAGATGACACTGACGGGGAATGATTGCAGTAACTGCGTGTGGGTTAACTTTGTTTTTGTTTTTTTCTGAATTAAATAAAACATCCTCTTGTTTTAAATATCTTAAGTTTTTCTAGATTTGTGACCTGATGGTTAAGACATTTTCATATGGTCTCTCCGGTTTGCAATTGGGTGTTTTCCAACTGTTAGGTGTTGTTGAGTCAATTCTGACTCATAGCGACCCTATTCACAACAGAACGAAACACTGCCTGGTCCTGCACCATCCTCACATAATGCAATCAGATTGCTGTGTTTGAGCCCATTGTTGCAGCCACTGTGTCAATTCATCTCATTGAAGGTCTTCCCCTCTTTTGTGGACCTCTACTTTACTAAGCATGACGTCCTTCTCCAGGGACTGGTCCCTCCTGATAACATGTCCAAAGCACGTGTGACAAAGTTTTGCCATCCTAGCTTCTAAGGGGTATTCTGGATGTACTTCTTCCAAGACAGATTTGTTCCCCTGGCAGTCAATATTCTTTGCCAACACTGTAATTCAAAGGCATCAATTCTTTTTTGGTCTTCCTTATTCATGGTCCAGCTTTCGCATACATATGAAGTGATTGAAAATATTATGGCTTGAGTCAGGCGCACCTTAGTCCTCAAAGTGACATCTTTGCTTTTGAACATTTTAAAGAGGTCTTTTGCAGCAGATTTGCCCAGTGCAATACGTTGTTTGATTTTTCGACTGATGCTTCCATGGGCATTGATTGTGGATCCAAGTAAAATGAAATCCTTGACAACTTCAATCTTTTCTCCATTTATCATGATATTGCTTATTGGTCCAGTTGTGAAGATTTTTGTCTTCTTTATGTTGAAGTGTAATTCATACTGAAGGCTGAAGTCTTTGATTTTCATAAGTAAGTGCTTCAAGTCCTCATCACCTTCAGCAAGCAAGATTGTGTCAACTGCATATTACAGGTTATTAATGAGTCTTCCACCAATCCTGATGCTGCATTCTTCTTCTTATGTCCAGCTTCTCAGATTTTATATATATAAACAATGCTTTTAATGTCAACAAGAAGAGTAAGAAGTGTAGATAGGGAATATAGGAAAGATTTTCAGACACATTAAGAGAATGAACTGGAAAATAATGAATGGGTAGAGTTTTTTGTTTTATTTAAGAGGTAAGTGGATTCTGTAAAAGCCACCCTTGTGTTCACACCATTACTGAAGAGCCTGTCCCATCCTCCTGGGCTTTAACAAATAATATCAAAGCTAACTTCAGAATGCCTCTGTGTGTCTCCTGTTTTCCTATGAGAACAAATTTAATTTTACAATAATCTTTTACATTAGATGTTCCTGAGTCACTGAAGTCTAGAAAAATTATTTACAGGGATAGGACTTCTTTAACTCTTTGTAATACAACTTCTTATTCTGGTGGTTGTAATTAGCGGTTGTGTTATTAAACTGCTGGGCATGAGCTTCGTCTTGAAGACCATGGATTTCGCTAAAGCCACACTGATTTACAGGTAGAAACATTTGGAAAGGGACAATGTTTTGCTCTTGTAGTTGTTTTTATTCATGCTGCAAATCTTCTCAAATCATGTGTTTTTTCCAAAAGCAAAGACTACTGATTAGTCTTGGTATATTTTGCTTCCTTCCATAATGTGCTTTACCTCAGTGTTAGTGGATCAAATATAAAATACGAAATATCAAATTGAAAATCCAAGCCTTAAGTTAAACTATAAAACCAGCAACCCCAAATTATCCAAAGAGTAGAAATATGTGTTTGTCTGCTGCCTTAGTTTCCTAGAAGAGAAATTTACTTTCTCACAGTTATGGAGACTGGAAGTCCAGATCAGGCTATCAGTTTTGTCGATTCCTGCTGAGGGTTTTGAGAGAGAACATTTCCCTGCCTCTCTTCTAGCTTCTAGTGGCTGTAAGTAATCCCCTATGTTCCTTTGATACTTGTAGATGTATCTTCACGAGGTGTCTTCCCCCTCTGTGTCTCTGCTTCTGTGTCTATGTTTCCCTTTTATAAAACACCACTCAGAAGGAATTAGGATTAGGAGCCACTCCATTCTGGTATGATCTCATTTAACTTAACTGATAACAAAAGAAAAATCCTATTTTCAAACAAGGTCACATTCACAGGCAGAGGGGTTAGGACTAGGACATATATTTGGGAGGACACCATTCAATCCATAACCTCTGCCATACAAAGGAAATAGAGTCCAGATTTCCTACCATTTTAAAGAGCAAGAAGAGGAATTTAGACATAAAGCACTTTTAGAAACACTCTACCCTAGATTTTCTCCCTCTTCCCTCAGCCCACACTCTCAGTGAGAACCCATGGAAAGCTACTCAGGAAAGCAGGATTACTGTGCAGTCTGAGTTTTTAGCCATCCTTGATACATTTCAGTTAGTCGCCTCATGATGGAAAGCACTTCCCTGCAGGAGGCGCTGAGATGTATGAACTGGAGCCCAGGCCCTGCTTCCCACCAGTCTCCTGACACAGTTTCTGCAGGTCTAGCTACATGGATGGTTCCTTAGGCCAGACATGTTCTTCTCCATATGTGGTTTTTGCATATGCTGTTTGTTCTAACGAAATAGAGTATCTTTCAAACTTTCTCACAAAGCACCCTCCCCTCACATACACACACCTGTTTCTTTGAATTATTCACAAAATCAGGAATTCAGCATTCATTCTTCATTCAATCATTATTCATTAAACATACACTGTGCTGGATACAGGTCCCTGGGTGTCACAAGTGGCTTGCAATTGGCTGCTCACCTAAAGGCTGGTGATTTGAACCCCCCCAGCAGCTCCAAGAAGAAAGGCCTGGTGAACTGCTTCTGTAAAGATTACAGCCAAGAAAACCATTTGGAGCAATTCTATTCTGTAACACATGGGCTTGTCATGAGTCGGGGCAGACTCAACAGCAGCTAACAACAACATGTTAGATACAGGAGCCTCTGGATGATGCCAGTGCTTAAACACTTGGCTATTACTAAGTGAAAGGCTGGAGGTTTAAACCCACCCAGAGGCACCTGCTTCCAAAAGGTGGCAGCCATGAAAACTCTATAGAGCACATGGGGTCGCCATGAGTCTGAATTGACTCCACAGCAACTGTTTTTTTTTTTTTTTTTCTTTTCTTTTTTTAAATGTTAGATACTAAAGCAAAAGCATTTGGGAAACAAAGATAAGTAAAATATGGCACTTGCCATTAAGAAGCTCATAGCACAGAGAGGAAAATACAGCTATGCTAGATTAATAGTATAATCCAACAGGATAAGGCAGAGTGTGAAGCAGCACACCGTGGCAGCTCAAAGGAAGAAACGTTCCTTACTCTCTGGAAGCTGCTATTTATGCTTCAAAACACAGCTTGACCGTCTCTCTCTTGTGAAGCCTTTAACACTCCGTTGCCCCCCCTTCAGACTCCTCTTATAAGACTGTGACTTCACTCCATTGCAGATTTATGTTCCCGACAAGACTGTGGGGCACAGAAGTTCTCCTTAGCTTTTTCCTTCCCTTACATTTAACACAGTGCTTGGCATATATTGAGTACTCAATACATATTTGCTAAATTGAATATAAAAGGCAGATTTCAGACCTTATTGTTCTCATAACAGCACAAGGTGGTATAGTCCAGGTTTGAGAAGTTGGATGAGGTCAAGTCATGAGGACTTCTTGAAAGAGGTGAAAATTAAGCTGAGTTAAACGAAAAAACCCATTGCCTTTGAGTTGATTCCAACTCATAGTGACCCTATAGGACAGAGTAGAACTGCCCAACAGAGTTTCCAAGGAGTGCCTGGTGGATTTGAACTGCCGATCTTTTGGTTAGCAGCCATAGCTCTTAACAACTACTCCACCAGGGTTTCCCTAAGCTGGGTTAGAAGTAACATTTTGGGAACATCTGTAGCTGCTTCCTTGGGTGAACTTTTCATGCTTACAAATGTCAAGCCTATGAAATCAACAGATTGATTTACAGGAAAACAGCATTCCAGAGAGAAACTACTGACATGCCACTGACCTAATGCCATGAAAAAGTTGCTTCTTTGACAACTGGGGGCTTATGACATTTGCCACTCACTCGACAATTTGTAGGTTTGTTTTAGGAATAATGTCTTAAGGGGCACTTCGAGTTCCTATGGACTGCCACTGTGGTAGATGGGGGAGGAGGTCAAGATTGGGACAAGTAAACTGGATGTCAGTCACGAAGAGAAGAGAAACGTGCATTTTAAAGGGGCAGACGTAACTTCAACCTCCCCTAAGTTTCTGTTTACTTGAGGGCACAGAGACAAGCTCTTCTCAGGGTCGACTCCCCTCATCTCTTCTTGTGGTCTGTCCTTTCCTAATCACAGCATTAGTTAGCCAATCCTGGAGTGGACTCAGCACAGCACAGTGGAAAAGAACACCAGACTGATACTCAAGATAGCCAGTTTTACTAGGAATTTATCTTTCCAAGAAAATAACAAAGAGATCCACAAAGATGTAGCTAACAGGAAGTCCAACAGTATGTTAGCAATCATAAAAATTCAGAAATGGCCTCATATCTCCCAAGTAGGGCATTATAAGTAGTTATGAAGCACCATCCAAGTAGTGATTAAAGCAAGGCTGTGAAGCGAGATTTCCTGAGTTTGAGTCCTAGCTTTACTACCTATTAGCTGGGACAAGTTATTGAAACTCTTTGCCTCTATTTCCCAATCTGTAAAATAACAATAATAACAGAATCTATTCCACTGTGGTGTCAGTTGGGTTACACAGAAACATCTCAACTAGTACTCCGTCAATTCCTAGAGCCTTGTTTTTCGCCAGTGCCTTCAGTGTAGCTTGGACTTCTTCCTTCAGTACTATTGGTTCCTGTTCATATGTCACCTCCTGAAACTGTTGATTCTATGAGCAAAATATTGAACGGCACAGGAAGCATCAAAAGAAGATTGAAGAAATACACAGAGTCACTGTACCAAAAAGAATTGGTTGATGTTGAGATGTTTCAACAAATGGATACAATGCTGGTAGCGCTCACTTGTCTATGCCAAGAAATTTGGAAGACAGCTACCTGGCTAACCAACTGGAGGAAATCCATACTTGTGCCCGTTCCAAAGAAAGGTGATCCAACAGAATGCAGACATTATTGAACGGTAATCATATACAAATAAAATTTTGCTGATGATCATTCAAAAACTGTTGCAGCAGTACATTGACAGGGAACTGCCAGAAATTCAAGCTGGATTCAGAAGAGGACATGGAACCATGCTGATGTCAGATGGATCTTGGATGAAAGCAGAGAATACCAGAAAGATACTTACCTGTGTTTTACTGACAACGCAAAGATATTCGACTGTATAAATCATAACAAATTATGGATAACATTGGAAAGAATGGGAATTCCAAAACACTTAATTGTGCTCATAAGGAACCTGTACATAGACCAATAGGCAGTCGTGCAAACAGAACAAGGGGATACTGCGTGGTGTAAGATCAGGAAAAGTGTGTGTCAGGGTTGTATCCTTCCACTATACTCATTCAATCTGTATGCTGAGCAAATAACCTGAGAAGCTGGACTATTTGAAGAAGAATGCAGCATCAGGGTTGGCAGAAGACTCATGATAAACTGTAATATGCAGATGATACAACCTTGCTTGCTGAAAGTGGAGATGACTTGAAATACTTGCTGATGAAGATAAAAGACTACAACCTTCAGTATGGATTACATCTCAACATAAAGAAAACTAGAATCTTCACAACTGGACCAATAAGAAACATCATGATAAACAGAGAAAAGACTGACCTTGCCAAGGATTTCATTTTACCTGGATCCACAATCAATGCCTATGGATGCAACAGTCAAGAAATCAAACAACGTATTGCATTGGGCAAATCTGCTGCAAAAGATCTTTTAAAAGTGTTGAAAAGCAAAGATGTCACTTTGAGGCCTAAGGTGTGCCTGACCCAAACCATGGTATTTTTGATCATCTCATATGCATGCAAAAGCAGGACAATGAATAAGGAAGACCAAAGAAGAATTGATGTGTTTGAATTATGGTGTTGGCGAAGAATATTGAATATACCATGGACTTCCAGAAGAATAAACAAATCTGTCTTGGAAGAAGTACAACCAGAATGCTCATTAGAAGTGAGCGTGGTGACTTCATCTCAGGTATTTTGGACATATTATCAGGAAGGACCTGTTCCTGGAGAAGGACATCATGCTTGGTAAGGTAGCAGGTCAGCAAGAAAGAGGAAGAACCTTGATGAGAAGGATCGTCACAGCAGCTGCAACAATGGGCTCAAACATAACAACAATGTGAGGATGATGCAGGACCGGGCAGTGTTTTGTTCTGTTGTACATCGGGTTGCTGTGAGTCGGAACCAACTTGATGGCACCTAACAACAACAACAATGGTTGACTAATAAGAGACCCGGAAAGAGATAAGAGAAAACGGAAATAAGGAAATCAATAATACAATGAAATTTCTCAGAAGGAAAAAACATAACTTTTGCTCCATCAAATGTTGCACACAATGACTGAAAGAAAACTTATATCAAGGTAAGTCATTGTGACACTTCATAATCCTGGGATGAGGAGACAAATCTAAAGCCTTCCTCTAAAGAGGAAAAACAGAATATATACGACGGATCAGAAATCAATATGGCATCACACTTCTTGACAGCAATACTGGATTCTAGAAGACAATGGGGCTATGTCTTCCAAAATCTGACAGGGCATACTTTCAACCTAGAATTCTATACTCAGCTAAATAATCAAGCAGGAAGGTAGAAAAAAGATATTTTCAGGCGTGTATGTTCTAAAAAAATACACATCTAAGTATTCTTTCCCAGGAAGCAACTAGAGAATTTTATCTAGCAAAACAATGCGTAACACAAAAAAGGGAAAGGGATGGGATGTAGGAAACAAGAGAACCAACGAAGGTGACAGACAAAGAGAATTTCCAAGGAGGTGGTAAAGAAAAGTGCCAGGAATGTGGCCGTGCAGAGGCCTAGAGAGAGTCAGTTCAGATAAAAGCAGAGCAAGCAGGGGCTCCAGAGCAAATGCTCCTAGTGCACACGTATTGGGTCAAATATCAGAAAAACCAAGTGAGCTAAAAGTGGCTGCTTTTGGATAAGAAAACTGGGAAGGTGGGAGATGGGGAGGGGGGCTGTTTTTTTTCATTATAAATATTTTTATATAGTGTAATTTTTTTTAAAAATTGTGCTTTAGGTGAAAGTTTGCAGAGCAAATGGTTTCTCATTAAACAATACATAAATTGTTTTGTGACATGGGTCGCCAACCCCATGATGTGTCAGTACTCTCCCCTTCTCCACCCCGGATTCCCTGTTTCTATTCTTCCAGTTTTCCTGTCCCTTCCTGCCTTGTCGTCTTTGCTTTTGGGCTGGTGTGCCCATTTAGTCTCATACACATAATTGAACTATGAAGCACGTTCCTCATATCTGTTATTGTTTGCCCTATAGACCTGCCTAATCTTTGGCTGAAAGGTGAACCTCCAGAGTGACTTCAGTACCAGATTAAAAGGGTGTCTGGGGTTACTCTTGGGGTTACTCCAGTCTTTGTCAGACTAGCAAGTCCGGTCTTTGTGTGTGTGTATGTGAGTGTGTGTGTGTGAATTCGAATTTTATTCTACATTTTTCTCCCACTCTGTCTGGGACACTCTATTGAGATCCCTGCCAGAATAGTTGGTGGTAAACCAGGCACCATCTGGTTGCTCTGGACTCAGTCTGGTGGAGGCTGTGGTACTTGTGGTCCATTAGTCCTTTGGACTAATCTTTCCCTTGTGTCTTTGGTTTTCTTCATTCTCCTTTGCTCCAGCCAGGATGGGGCCAATAGATGTCATTATAAATATTTAGTACTATTTATATGTATGAAGTGCCTGTACCTAAATTATTTTCTTAATATAAAAAATAATTAGCACTATATTATGTCCATGTACAATCATTTTATTTTGGTAATAAAAAATAAATATTTTAAAATGGGAAAAATAAAATAGTCAACTAGAATTCTAGTAGTTAGGGCTTCTCAGGTGAAAATTTTCAAGCCAAAAGCAGGACTTTCAGTGTTAAAGAAATATTTACTGATGGGAATAAACAGAGCTTTGTGTTTATTCAGAAAGGTGTAAGGTGTGCCTGTATTAGGTATTAGTTGGGCGGTGTATAGAAAATTGCCTGTTTTACTCCGTAATGAAATACTGCCAAACCCAGTTGTTAAACCACCAGACTTAATGACAGCTAGTATTTAAAAATATATTGGTACATAAACCCTTGCTTTTTTCTTAGAGTTGTCTTCTTCAAAGCATCCATAAATCTTGACGGTTTTCTATTTTTAAGCCTGTCGGTGTCTGGCACATTAGAGGGATTTCCGTGAGCATTAAGCAGCAAAGTTCTCCAGTGTTTGAGATCAGCAGCTATTTCTACTTTGTCCATTTAGGTGCTTCAACTTAAAAACTGTCTTCCCAGTGTCTTCCCTTGAGCCGCCTTCCTCCACTCCAGCCTCCTCTTCAGCCCGGTGGTGAGGGAGGAGTTTTCCTGGGAAGCCACAGCTGAAGCCAGGTCATTACAGAGGCCCATAGCTGTCACTGTAACAGTGCCACACAGATAGTGCTGATTTATCTAGTCGATCAATATTCAAGTGCCAACAATGTGCCAGGCACCGTGCTAGCCCTGGCGATTCAGGTGTGAACAAGACAGCCATAGATCCTGCCTTCCTTACATTCTGTCAGGGGAGACGGGAAAGAAAGAGCCTGATATATGTTTGATAATTTAACTGCCGTCGTAGTAGGTGCCATAGGGAGAAAGGCGGGATGTGTTGAAGGAACGGCTGTTTCTCATTATCTCAGGATGGAGCACTTATACCAAAAGGATAAGATATAACTTTTCTGGAAAAAAAAAATAAAAGAGAGAGACATTACTGTTATTCTTAAGAAGAAACCGTACTATGTCTATCCCTTGATCAGTTCATTTCAGAATGTGGCCCTTCACTGCTAACTACCCTCCATGCAAGTTATGAAAGATATGAAGTCTGAAGTGTTGACAGACAAAATAAATGTTGTCATTGAGTCAATTATGATTCATAGTGACCCTACAGGACAAAGTATAACTGACCAATACGGTCTTCTAGACTGTAACCTTTATGGAAGCAGACTGCCACATCTTTCTCCCACTGAGCTGCTGGTAGTTTCGAACTGCTGACATTTTGGTTAGCAGCTGAGCATTTAACCACTGTGCCACCAGGGCTCATGTGTAAGAAAGAGGCAGTATCAATTCACTGGCCTATCATTTTTAATTTTTCAGCACATCAGACATCAGAACTGTAGATCTCGGGGCATAGTTCAGTGTCAGGAGACCAGGGTGACAGAGAGAGCAGCTGCTGGACCTTCCAAGACAGCTTATAGCAATAAAATCAAAGCATAACTGCAAACTGAAAGTAAACAGATGACTACAGCGAGATACCATCTCACTCTGACATCAATGGCACTAATCAAAAAAACAAAAAATAACAAATGTGGGTGAGGTTGTGGGGAGATTGGAACTCTTACACACTGATGGTGTGAATGTCAAATGGTACATCCACTATGGAAAACGATAGTCACCTCCTTAAAAAGCCAGAAATAGAAATACTATCTGATCCAGCAACCCCACTCCTAGTTATACATCCTAAAGAAATAAGAGTTGTGACACATATAGACATATGCACACCCATGTTCATTGCAGCATTATTCACAACAGCAAAAAGATGGAAACAACGTAAGCGCCCATCAACAGATGAATGGATAAACTAACTGTGGTACATACACACAATGGAATGATACTATGCAACGATAAAGAATAACAACATCTGTGAAACATCACAGAACATGGATGAATTTGGAGGACATTATGATAAGTGAAATAAGTCAATCACAAAAAGACAAATATTGTATGACACCACTATTATAAAAAGTCAAGAAAAGTTTTACATACACAAAAAAATTATTTGATGCTTACCAAGGATGGGAGGGGGAGGGAGGGAAATAACTAACTAGAGAGAAGACATGTGTTAATATTGGTGAAGGGAAAGACAATATGCAATATGAGGGAAGTCAGCACAACATGACCAAGGCAAAGGAAGACACTGAGAGGAACACAAGAATAAAGGGCAACTACAGTAATTACTACAACGTAGACAATCCTGCAACAACAGTATGAACAAACAATAGTCTACGAATGGATACATAGGTAGATGGGAGGGTGTAAGGGAGCACGCCCACCTGCAGATGTAAGTTTGATTGTGGATATTTCTACATACTTACTTGTAGGTGCTGTATGTATATTAATATAGGCAATAGAGCACACGAGGGGCACAGTCATGGAAACTTCTTTGACATAACCAAGTACCTCATGGGACGAAGTTCCTAGGCTCAAAGGCATAGGTCCATAGACTCGGGGAACATCTATGTCAATTAGCACAATATAGTTCATAAAGACACTTCTGCATCCTACTTTGGTGAGTAGTGTCTGGGGTCTTAAAAGCTTGTGAGTGACCATCTAAGATATGACTATCGGTCTCTTCCCATTTGGAGCAAAGGAGAGTGAAGAAAACCAAAGACTCAAGGGAGCAGTTAGTCCAAAGAACTAACGGACCACATGAACCCCAGCCTCCATGACCCCGAGACCAGAAGAACTAGATGGTGCCTCACTACCACTATCAATTGCTCTAACTGGGATCACAACAGAGGGTCCTGGATACAGCGGGAAAAAATTGTAGGACAAAAAATCAAATTCACAAAAAAGACCAGACTTACTGGCCTGACAGAGACTAGAGGAGCTCCCAAGACTATGGCCCCAAGACGGACACCCTTCTGAACTGGAACGGAAGTCATTCTTGGAAATCAATCTTCAGCCAAACAATAAAACCAAACCCATTGCCATCAAGTTGATTCTGACTCACAGTGACCCTATACAACAGACAGGCACATAAAATGGACAGTAACACCCAAGAGGAACATGTTCCTTAGAACAATCAATTATATGAGATCAAAAGAACAATATTTGCCCAAAAGCAAAGATGAGAAGGTGGGAAAATCCAGACAAAAGGAAATGGGGAACACAGGGTGGAAATGGGGAGAGTGCTGCCACATTGAGGGGAATGCAACCAATATCATGGAACACTTTATGTACAAACTATTGAATGGGAGACTATTTTGCTCTGTAAATTTTCACCTAAAGCACAATAGAAAATAAGATATAAATAAAAGTAAAAAGATGAGCTAAATTTCTTTGTTGTTGGTTGCCGTTGAGTCATTTCCAACTCATAGCGACCCCATGTGTGCAGAGTAGAACTGCTCCATAGGGTTTTCAAGGCTGTGATCGCCAGGCCTGTCTTCCAAGGTGCCTCTGGGTGGGTTCAAACTGCCACCCTTTCAGCTACTAGTCAAGCACTTAACCATTTATGCCAATCAGGGACTCCATCTAAATTTCTAGGCCCAGGCAAACAGAGAGTTTATGTACTGAAAAGAGTACAGGGGGAAAAAAAAAAAAAGGACAATGTATATTACAAATATTTGGATTTTCATTTCACTATTATCTAATTTTGTAAATCTACAAAAATACCTTGATACTTGATCAGACTAGTATCAAACATGCTTACATTCACCAACATCTGTATAAGTGGTTCACAAAGAATAATAATAGCATTTAGCATATACTCATATTACCAGTTGAAGTAATAGAGTAAAAAGCATCCATCCTATTAATGCGCATTGTTTATTATCATCTCTGCTTTTCATTGCTTCTTTTAGTCCTGCTGATAATTTTAGGTTTCCATAATTACAAGATCCTATGAGCAAGGCTTTGGAATTGGACAGACTTGGGCTTAATTCCCTCATCTTGTGAAATGTAGATGTCCTTTGAGCCTGAGCTTCAAGGGCAAAACAGGCAGTGAGAATACCTCCCTCCTGGGGTTGCATAAAGTCTTGTCTATGGGCAGCAGACTATCTGAAACACTATTTGCTCTCTGCTTAAAAAAAAGTTTTCTTTCGTTTTTCCTCCCATCTTCCTGATATGTTTCCAAACCATTTCAAAGAATGTTTGAGGAGTTTTCAGCTTTTAGTAATGGTGAGTTTACGATGGGTCTGCAGCCCATCGTTTCTCGTCAGTGTCATCATTAGGGTCAAGACAAACGTGTTTCCCAAGTCATTCCTTGAGCACAGTGATGAGAAAGAGCTGTGCTGTTCACATAAGACATTTGAAGATTATGGACAAAAACACCCACACGCACACAACCTCAAGGGTCCCTGTAGCTGGGGTGTTTTGAAATTATTGATAGAAGGAAAGTTTTTGCTAGCATTTGTGTTGTTTGCATTTCTAATTTTATTCCAAATAATTAAATGTTGTGGTGCACTGTCAAGTCAATTCCAACTCACAGTGACCCTATATAACAGAGCTGAACTGCCCCATAGGGTTTCCTAGGCTGTAATTGTAGGCCCCTCAATGTTCAAAGAAGAGGACATACCTTCACCTGACTACTTTGGTTTATAGTCTTTAATTAATCGTTCATTTATTCAGTTAATCCATCAATCAATCATTTAATCAACCAATAAATAGTTTTAGAGCACTGTCCTTTCCATCAACAGTTCATAAGTAGTGGGGAAGAGATACATAGATAATTCTAGAACATTATGATAAGAGTAGCAGTATAGCCATACCAGACTATGCGTATAGCCCAGGAAGGGGATGAGGAGGGGAGGCTCTCTGTGGAGGAGTCTGAAAAGGTGAGGTTAGGGAAGTACATGATTTATCACTCTATTTATCTATTATAATGATAAACACATACCAAAACATACAGCAATTCGTCAGTTTTTACATGTACAATTCAGTGACGTTGATTACACTATTCAAGTTGTGTAACCAGTCTGTTCTTTCCAAGTTATCTTACCACCATTAACATACATTCAATGCGCTCGAAGCAAAACTCCTTCTTTCCCCCCTCCCTCCTAACCCTGGTAATCACTAATTACTTACGGTTTCCATATATTTGCTTGTTTCACATAAGTGATATCGTACAGTATTCCTCTTGTGACTGACTGATTTCACTCAGTGTAATGTCCTCTAGGTTCATCCGTGTTGTGGCATGCATCAGGACTTCATTTCTCTTTATAGTTAAGTAATATTCCATTGTGTCTTTATACCACATTTTTTTAATCCATTCATCAGTTGATGAACATTTGGTTGTTTCCACATCTGGGTGATTGTGAATAGTGCTGCAGTGAACATTGGTGTACGTATGTCTGTTCAGATCGCTGCTTTCAGGTCTTTTGGGCATATACCTAAGAGTGGAATTGCTGATTGTCATGGTTTGAATTATGTCCCCCCAAAAATGTGTGTATCCATTTGGCTGGGCCATGATTCCCAGAATTGTGTGGTTGGCCTCCATTTTGTGATTGTAATTTTACATTAAAGAGGATTAGGGTAGGACTGTAACACCACCTTTACCCAGGTCACATCCCTGATCCAATGTAAAGGGATCCCTGGGGTGTGGCTGCACCACCTTTTATCTCTCAAGAGATAAAAGGAAAGGGAAACAAGCAGAGAGTTGGGGACCTCATACCATCAAGAAACCAGTGCTGGGAGCAGAGTGCGTCCTTTGGACTGGGGTCCCTGCGCAGAGAGGCTCCTAGTTCGGGAGAACACCAAAGAGAAGAAGGCTGACAGACAGAAAAGCCTTCCCCTGGAGCTGAAGCCCTGAATTTGGACTTTTAGCCTACTTTGACTGTGAGGAAATAAACTTCTCTTCGTTAAAACCATCCACTTGTGGTATTTCTGCTATAGCAGCACTAGATGACTTAAGACACTGGTTTGTATGGTAGTTCTATGTTCAACTTTTTAGGATCTGCCAAGTTGTTTTCCACAGTGGCTATACCAACTTACATTTCCACTAGCAATGCACGAGGGTTTCTGTGTCTGCACAGCCTTGACAACACCTAATGTTTTCTGTTTTTGTTTGTCTTTTTATCATTGCCCTTCTAATGTGGATGAGATGGTATCTCATTGTGGTTCATCACTTTATTTTTACATGTTGCCTTGTGCTTATAATATAACCCTCAAGAGATTTTCATGCTTATCCTCTATAATTTTAATTCAATTTTCAACAGTATCTCTTCTGTTCTCTACTCCATCCAAACAATGGATACATCTATTACCAAGGAAATAAGACACACTTCCTGCTCTCAAAGAGCTTATCATGTGGAGGAGAAAAGAGACATATAAACAGATAATTACACTAGAGCATATTACAATACAGCGATAGAAATATTGAGTCAACCTACATTGAATACCTATTAGTGCTTGGTACTATGCTAGGTGTGGGGCTCAGATATTTAACAAAGTTTAACAACTAAATGTGACGCTTGTTATGGCAGGGGGTACTATAGAGTGTGCCACGGGAACACATAGCTCGGAGTCTAAATTTAGAGCAGGAATAAAGAAGGGCTCTGTAAGGTGGCCTGACCTTGAAGGTGGGGGGGAGTAGGAGTTAGTTTTTAGAACTTCTAGATTTAGATTCCAAGATTCTGTTATTTCAGAGATGGAACTTTACGTGTTCGAATGTAATTACCTCGGAGTTCAGCAACCACATACTTGACAATAAAGCTTTTCATGTCTAACCTCTACAGCAGTGTATAAAGATGGCAGAGTTTATACAGGATACTGCAGCTTGTTTTCTGTCTAGCAGCCCAAGGGCTAGTTAATTAAAATTCAAAGATGAATTACATGGTGGGTGGAAGAACAAATGTTTTCTTCACTGAACAGAGCTAAGGCCTTCAAGACAGTTTTTCCCAGAATCTAAGTCACTCTTTGCAGCTCTTCAGTAAGACATGAAACATGACTCAGGCATCACCTCCTGCCCCACACCTACCACACCACCAGCCATCCCTTTCCTGGTTAGACACACACAGTAAAGACAGTAACAAGGAAAAACAAAAAGGAAAGCAATACTGATTCCACACTCCATTTGACTCTGGAATCGTGCATGTATTTTAGTTAATTATAAAATAAATTAATTTAAATATAAAATGAAAAAAAATCCAAATGTGTATCCAGTTGATGGTTTAGTCCACTGTGGTGGCTAATTTTATGTGTCAGCTTGGCTAGGCTGTGATTCCCACTGGTTTGGCCAGACACTAGGCTGGTTGCTGTTCCATGTTGTTATTGTTGCTGTGTGCCATTGAGTCAATTCTGACTCAAAGCAACCCTATATAACAGTAAAACTGCCCCATAGAGTTTCCTAGGCTGTAATCTTTACAGGAGCAGGCAGCCAGCTCTTTCTCCCATGGAGCCGCTGGGTCGGTTTGAATTGCCAACTTTTTGGTTAGCAGCCAAGTGCTTAACCATTATGCAACCAGGGCTACTTTGCTGTTCCATAGTGTAATATGTAATGTAATGTATGTAATGTATGTAATGTAATGTAATCACGTTCCATGATGTGATCTGATGTGATCAGTTGAAAGGAGAGTTTCCTTGGAGGTGTGGTCTGCCTCCAGTATATAAATGGTTGTTCCTGCAGAGCTCACTCTTGCTCTTGACCCTGCACTCTCCTTGTTGCCTAACCTGTGGATCTTGGGACATAAGCCTGCAGAAGTCTCTGGCCTGCCTCCTGACCTACAGATTTTGGACTTGCCAGTCCTCCACAGTCCCATGAGCCACCAGAGGTCTTCAGCCTGCTGCCTGAGCCATTTCCTTGAAGTCAATCTCTTTCTCTCTCTTTCTCCCCACCGCCCCACCCCAGTCTCTCTCTATATACATGGTGAGAACCAGTATATCTCACTGGTTCTGTTTCTCTAGAGGACCTTGATTGAGACACCCACAGAGAGAAATTTTCCAAATGATTTTGAAGAATAATAATTTCAGTATAAATCTCTAGTAGGGTATGCCCTGACAACAAAAAGAACTGCAAAAATCTTGGTAGAAGAGTTGGTTCTATTGTGGGTGTATTGTGGGATAAAGCAAATGAGAAATAATACCATGTTCTCGTTTAATTATTCCTGCTTTGGTTGAGTACCAGGCTTCCTGGAGTGGGAGAAAAGAAATACACACGTAAGATGAAAGAGCTGAAAAACGAACCCTGAATTTGATGGGATGATATATATGTGTCTGTGTATGTCTGAGGAACCCTGGTGGCGCAGTGGTTAAGCTCTCGGCTACTAACCAAAAGTTCGGCAGTTCAAACCTACCAGCCACTCTGTGGGAAAACGATGAGGCAGTCTGCCTCTGTAAAGATTACAGCCTTGGAAACCTATGGGGCAGTTCAAGTCTGTCCTACATGGTCACTATGAGTTGGAATCAACTTGACAGCAGTGGGTTTGGTTTTGGTTTAGCATATATTACTGTGTATGTTTATATATATATATTTTTCATATGGCCTAGGCATATGGACTAACTCAGTAGCTGTAAGTCCCCCCACGACTCAAATTATACTCTTCAAATACCTTTTCCACTGAAATGAAGTGGGGATTCTTAGGAAAATGACTGATTCTGGATCTGGAGAAGGAAATGGAAAAGATGAGCCTGGATATCTTGCTTTATGAGACAAGAAAGAAGCTATCAAAGACTATTACAGTCTTGTGGAGGGATCTAGGAGCAAACCTTGAAGAGGCTCCCACTGGTAAAAGATGGGACACCTTGAAAAATGTTGGTAAAAGATTAGTATACATCACATATGTCCTTGTAAATATCCACATACACTCACATACATACTCATGAGTTCACCGTGTCTCTAAAAAAGCCTACAACGTATTGGTCACCATGGAGAATTCTAATGAACCAATTCATTATTTTGAAAACAGGTAAATAAAAGGAAAGAGTCAAGCATTAATTCTGCCTTTCTAATACAAACTCTACCGCTGTATAACCAAATAGAAGTGAAGTGACTCTTTAAAAAATAAAAGTAAATCCAGCAAATAAATAAAGATGGAACAACAAAATTAAGACATTACCACTTTGCAAACCCTAATGAATGAATCTAGGCACTGATCATTAATGCCTGTCAAAATTACACACACAAAAGAGACAATCAGGTAGTATGTGTCTCTTGAAGGAAGAACACAGCACCACGTGGAAGGTAGGCTTGTCCCAAAAGCTCAATCTGACTTTGACCAAGCCTCTAAATCCAACTAACAATGTACAGGAAATAGGGACAGTGAAAAATGTTAAATAACATCATGAAGATATTATCAGAGAAACTTACAGTGGGAAATTTTATGGGAAAAATGACCCGGTTTTGTCAAAAAATAAATTGAAAAAAAAAAAAGGAGAAAAAAAGAAATGAGCAATAACCCATGAATTAAAAGAAACTTAAAAGATATATCGACTAGTTGCAAGGTATGGAATAAATTTGGATTGTTTCAAACAATTGGTTAATGAATGTCTTATAACATTTATAAGACAGTTAGAATTTTAGAAAATGAATATTTAGTGAAATTATTATATTTTTAAGCAAAATAATGGTGCTGTGACTATGTTAAGAAAAAGAGCTTTTATATTTAGAGATTCATACTAAAAAGATACATCTTGGCGGGGGGAAGGTCAGCGGGCTTGATAGAAAGGAAATAAGATTGGCTATAAGTTGATAACTTTTGATGCTGAGTGATGGGTCCCTGGGGATCTTTATGCCGTTTTATCTACTTTTATGTATGCTTAAATTTTCCAGAGTGAAGAATAAAATAAATTGTATCAAGTTTATTCGTTGTTAATGAATGTCCAGATTTGCCATCTGGATAGATATGCTTGTCTAAAACTAAATTTAGTCAATACCATTAAAGTCTCCCAACTAACCTTCACCTCAATTGCTGTCGAGCAGCTGAATTAAAACGTGGCTCCCCTTTCTTCTCTTTGTTACTTTCTGATACTTATGTGAATAAGCAAGTGATGCCTAGGAAAGCCCAACAGGAAGAGAAGCCCTGGATGTGGTATTTATCCCCTGAAGTGCTGAAATTGGCAGAAAAATCTCCCATAAATCTGACAACATCAGGAATTATATTCAACGCTCCTAAGAGGTGACCCCGAAACAATATAATATGCTGTATGTCTGGTGTGATTTTGAACAGCTGTACACGTGAAAGCCTGAACTAACAGTCACTTCATATAAATCATTTTAAAAAACTGAATGAAAATCAATAAACACCTCTGTGTGTTTCTACACCATGGACAAACTCTTGGTAATAGTGCTGTTTGTCATTGTGCACAGGAAGGAAACATGTCTAATTTAGATTGCATAGCTGTGTAACTGGAAGCCCAGCTGGAGCCCATAAGTGATGGTGACATCACTGTGGCAAAGAGAGAATTTTTCACATTCTGGAGCCCGGGAAGGGCAATCTGGCAAGTTAATGAACAAGTGCTCACTTAGGGTAATCCCTGACCTTTCTCGTTTCCATTAATTTTTTATGTCAGTATAGTGGTAGAATATTTAACAAGACTTTCAAATAAACTGGCTGTGTATCCTATGAAATAAAAGCAATAAACCAAACCAAAGTAATACCAATCTGAGGTAAGAAGCAGATGGCTCATGTAATTTTATAGAACAGCACAGTCCTCTGATGTGCTCTTTTTAGAAGACAGCCCGAGAGATTAGGCTTTTTCTTTCTTTCTTTTTTTTTTTTTTTTATTGTACTTTAGATGGAAGTTTACAGAACAGTTTCTCATTAAACAGTTAGTACACATATTGCCCTATGACAATGGTTAACAACCCCACCACATGTCAACACTGTCCTTTCTCAACCTTGGGTTCCCTATCACCAGCTTTCTTGTCCCCTCCTGCCTTCTAGTCCTTGTCCCTGGACTGCTGTGCCTCATTAGTCCTGTTTGGTTTTATGTGGCTGTCTAATCTTTGGCTGAACGGTGAATCGGGAGTGACTTCATTACTGAGCTAAAAGGGTGTCCGGGGGCCATACTCTTGGGGTTTCTCCAGTCTGTCAGGCCAGTAAATCTGGTCTTTTTTTGTGAGTTAGAATTTTGTTCTACATCCTTCTCCAGCTCTATCCAGGACCCTCTGTTGTGATCCCTGTCAGAACAGTCAGTGGTGGTAGCCAGGCACCATCTAATTGTACTGGACTCAGTCTGGTGGAGGCCGTGGTAGCTGTGGTCCATTAGGCCTTTGGACTAATCTTTTCCTTGTATCCTGTTCTCTTCATTCTCCCTTGCTTCCGAAGGGATGAGACCAGTGGAGTATATTAGATGGCTGCTCACGGGCTTTTAAGACCCCAGATGCTACTCACCAAAGTAGAATGTAGAACATTGTCTTTATAAACTGTGTTAAGCCAACTGAGCTAGATGTTCCCCGAGACCATGGTCCCCACAGCTCTCCGCCCAGCAATTCAGTCTCTCAGGGTGTTTGGATGTGTCTACGGAGCTTCCATGACCTTTCCTTGTACAAGTTGTGCTGGCTTCCCCGGTATTGCATACTGTCTTACCCTTCACCAAAATTACCATTTATCTATTGTCTATTTAGTTTCCTCCCCCACCCCTCCCATCCCTGATAACCAGCAAAGGTAGTTGCTTTTTGTATGTAAACTTTTACATGAGCTTTTACAGTAGAGGTCTCATACAATATTTGTCCTTTTGTGACTGACTGATTTCACTCAGGATAATGTCCTGCATATTCATCCATGTTATGAGATGCTTCACAGATTCATCATTGTTCTTTATCTTTGCATAATACTCCATTGTGTGTATGTACCATAGTTTGTTTATCCATTCATCTGTTGATGGGCATCTAGGTTGTTTCCATCTTTTTGCTATGTGAATAGTGCTGCAATGAATATGGGCATGCATATGTCTATTCGTGTGACGGCTCTTATTTTTCTAGGATATATTCCAAGGAGTGGGATTGCTGGTTCTTATGGTATTTCTATTTCTAGCTTTCTGAGGAAGCGCCATATCATTTTCCAAAATGGTTGTATCGTTTTGCATTCCCACCAGCGGTGCATAAGCGTTCCGATCTCCCTACAGCCTCTCCAATATTTGTTATTTCCAGGTTTTTGATTTGTGCCAGTAATGGCAGGGTGAGATGGTATCTCATTGTGGTTTTAATTTGCATTTCTCTAATGGCTAGTGATTGTGAGCATTTCCTCAGTGTCTGTTGGCCGCTTGAATGTCTTCTTTAGTGAAGTGTTTGTTCATTTCCTTTGCCCACTTTTTAACTGGATTATTTGTCTTTTTTTTGTAGAAGTGTTGGATTTTCTTGTAGATTCTCGAGATTAGACCTTTGTCTGACTTGTAATGTCCAAAATTTTTTTCCAAGTCTGTAGGTTCTTTTTTTACTCTTTTGGTGTAGCCTTTTGATGAGCATAAGTGTTTAATTTTTAGAAGATCCCAGTAATCTAGCATGTCTTCTGGGGTTTGTGTGTTGTTGGTTATGGTTTGTATCCTGTTAATGTTGTGCATTAGGGCCAGTAGCATTGATCCTATTTTTTCTTCTATGAACTTCATAGTTTTTGGCTTTATATTTAGGTCTTTGATCCATTTTGAATTAGTTTTTGTATATGGTGTGAATTATGGGTCCTGGTTCATTTTTTTGCAGATGGACATCCAGTTTTGCCAGCACCATTTGTTAAAAAGACTGCCTTTTCTCCATCTGATGGACTTTGGGCCCTTGTCGAAGGTCAGGTGACCATAGTTGGATGGATTTACATCTGTGTTCTCAATTCGGTTCCATTGGTCAGTGTATCTGTCATTGTACCAGTACCAGGCTGTTTTGACTACCATAGCTGTATAGTAGGTTCTGAGGTCAGGTAGCGTGAGTCTTCCTACTTTATTCTTCTTCTTCAGTAGAGCTTCACTTAGCTGGGGCTTCTGCCCTTGCCATGTAAAATTAGTGATTAGTTTTTCCATCTCTTTAAAGAATGTTGTTGGTATTTGGGTCGGGATTGTGTTGTATTTGTAAATTGCTTCGGGTAGAATTATCATTTTTCACTATGTTTAGTCTACCTATCCATGAGCATGGTAAGCTTTTCCATTTATCTAGATCCCTTTGGGTTTCTTGTAGTAGTGTTTTGTAGTTTTCTTTGTATAGGTCTTTTATATCCTTACTTAGATTTATTCCGATGTATTTTATTTTTTTAGGGGCTATTATAAATGGTATTGCTTTCCTGATTTCCTTTTCATTGTTCTCTTTATTGGTGTATAGAATTCCAACCGATTTTTGTATGTTTATCTTGTATCCTGCTACTGTGCTTAATCTTTCTATTAGTTCCAGTAGTTTTCTCATGGAGTCTTTAGAGTTTTCTATGTATAGTATCATATTATCTGCAAACAGGGACAGTTTAACATCTTCATTACCAATTTGGATGTCCTTTATTTCTTTTTTTGCCTTATTGCTCTAGCTAGGACTGTCAGAACAATGTTAAATAGGAGTGGAGATAAAGCGCATCCTTGTCTTGTTCCTGTTCTCAAGGGAAATGTTTTCTGCCTCTCTCCATTAAGAATGATGTTGGCAGTTGGTTTCACATAGATGACCTTTATTATGTTGAGAAGTTTCCCATGTATACCTATTTTATTGAGAGTTTTTATCAGGAATGGTGTTGGACTTTGTCGAATGCCTTTTCTGCTTCGATTGAGATGGTCATGTGATTCTTTTCTTTCATTTTATTTATGTAGTGGATTATGTTGATTGATTTTCTAATGCTGAATCATCCTTGCATACCTGGTATGAATCCTACTTGGTCATGGTGTATTATTTTTTTGATATGATGCTGAATTCTATTGGCTAGAATTTTGTTGAGAATTTTTGCATCTATATTCATGAGAGATACTGGTCTGTAATTTTCTCTTTTTGTGGCGTCTTTGCCTGGTTTTAGTATCAGGGTTATGCTGGCTTTATAGAATGAATTTGGAAGTATCACTTCCTTTTATTATGTTCTGAAGTAGTTTGAGTGGTACTGGTATGAGCTCTTCTCTGAATGTTTGGTAGAATTCTCCAGTGAAGCCATCTGGGCCAGGGCTTTTTTTGGTTGGGAGGTTTTTTTTTTTTTAAATTACCTTTTCAACCTCTTCTTTTGTTATGGGTCTGTTCAGATTTTCAACCTCATTTTGTTAGTTTGGGTAGGTAGTGTGTTTCTAGAAATTTATCCATTTCCTCTAGGTTTTCAAATTTGTTGGAGTATGGTTTTTCGTAATACTCTGTTATGATCCTTTTTATTTCAGTTGGGTCTACTGTAATGTCCCCCATTTCATTTCTAATCTGGGTTATTTTTGTATTTGGATCGAGATTGCATTGTATTTGTAAATTGCATTGTATTTGTAAATTGCTTTGGGTAGAATTGTCATTTTGTCAGTTTTTCTTCTGTCGTTCTGGCCAGCGGTTTGTAGATTTTGTTGATCCTTTCAAGGAACCAACTTTTGGTTTTGTTGATTCTTTCTATTGTTTTTCTATTCTCTATTTCATTTATTTCTTCTCTGATCTTTGTTATTTCCTTTCTTCTGGTGGCCGTGGGCTTTTTTTTGCTGTTCCATTTCTATTTGTTTGAGTTGTGTGGTTAATGTTTTGATTTTGTCCCTTTCTTCTTTTTTGATGTGTGCATCTATTGCTATAAATTGTCCTCTTATGACTGCCTTTGCTGTGTCCCAAAGGCTTTGTTATGATATATTTTCAATCTCTTTTGATTCTAGGAATTTTTTGATTCCATGTCTGATTTCTTCTCTTACCCAGTGGTTTGCAAGCAGGGTGTTATTCAGTTTCCATGTAATTGATGTTTTTTTCCTTGCTTTTCCTGTTGTTAATTTCTACCTTGATAGCATTGTTGTCAGAGAAGATACTTTGTGTTATCTCAGCATTTTGGATCTTGTTGAGGATTGCTCTGTAGCCAAAGATGTGTTCTACACTGGAGAATGTTTTATGTGCATTGGAAAGGAATGTGTACTTTGCAGCTGTTGGGTGTAGTGTTCTATATATGTCTATGAGGTCAAGTTGGCTGATTGTGCCCTATAGGTCTTCTGTATCTTTGTTGAGTTTTTTTCTAGATGTTCTCTTGTTTACTGAGAGTGGTGTGTTGAAGTCTCCTACTATTATTGTGAAACTGTCAATTTCTCTTTTCAGTGCTGTTAGAGTTTGTTTTATGTATTTGGGAGCCCTGTCATTGGGTGCGTAGATGTTTATTATGGTTATGTCTTCATGATGGATCATCCCCTTAATCATTACATAGTTTCCTTCTTTTTCTTTTATGGTGGATTTTGTTTTAAAGTCTATTTTATCTGAAATTAGTATTGCCATTCCTGCTCTTTTTTGGTAGTTGTTTGCTTCATATATATTTTTCCATCCTTTGATTTTTAATAAATTTACATCTTTGTTTCTAAGGTGTGTCTCTTGTAGACAGCATATTGATGGATCCTGTGTTTTTATCCATTCTGTCACTTTCTATCTCTTTATGGGTGCATTTAGGCCATTTACATTCAGCATAATTATTGATAAGTGTGAGTTTATTGCTGTCATTTTGTAGTGCTTTTTTTGTGGTGCTGACATTTATACCCCTTTGTCTCCTGTGCTGAATTCCTTTTGTTTGTGGATGTTTTTCATTTCTTTTGGTTTTGTTTTTTACTGAGACTTTATGTTTTTCTTCTTATTTTGATGAGTAGGTTTGCTAACTTTCTTTGTGGTTACCTTGAAATTTACCTGTGTCTTCCTAGGTTTGAACCTGTCTATTATTACTTGGTATTGCCTTGCCTTCCTTTTCATTAGAAGGTTCTATACCTACACCATTTATTCCCTCTTTTATTGTTTTGACATTATTATCATTTACAGATTAACCTCTCTGGTGCCCTGTTGTAATTCTTTTGGTTTTTGATAGTCCTTGAGAGTTCATTTCCTAGGTTGGTATGTGGCTGGTATGATCTTGCATCCTAGATTCAGCCTGTGGTCTGATGTTGTGTGTTCTCAGATTGAAGGACTCCCTTTAACAATTCTTGTAAGTTACACTTGGTTTTTACATAGTCCCTTAATTTCTGTTTATCTGGAAATGTCCTAATTTCACCATCATATTTGAAAGAGAGTTTTTCAGGATATTATTATTGGCTGGAAATTTTTTTCTTTCAAGGTTTTCTATATGTCATCCCATTGCCTTCCTGCCTGCATGGTTTCTGCTGAATAATCCGAGCTTAGTCTTATTGTTTCTCCTCTATAAGTGACTTTTTGTTTTTCACGAGCTGCTTTCAGGATTCTTTGTTTGTCTTTGGTTTTAGCGAGTATGATTATGATATGCCTTGGTGATTTTCTTTTGGGAGTCTATCCTATATGGGGTTCATTGAGCTTCTTGGATGGTCAGCTTTTCATCTTTCATAATATTGGGGAAGTTTTCTGTCAGCAGTTCTTCAACAATCCTCTCTGTGTTTTCTGTTTTCTCCCCCTGTTCTGGAACTCCAATCACTCGGATATTTTTGCTTTTGATTGTATCCCACATAATTCTCAGTTTCTTCATTTTTCTTTGTTCTTTTTTCTGACTTTTCCTCAGAGTCATATCCATGTGTTTGTCTTCAATTTCGCTGATCCTGTCTTCCATCATTTCAAACATGCTCCTCAGCCCTTCTGTGACACTGTCCATTTCTGAAATCTTGTTGTTTATCTTTTGGACTTCTAATTGTTGTTTTTGTATGATTTCTAGTTGTGAATTTATTTTAGCATTTTGTTCCTGAATTATTTTCCTGAATTCTTCTTTTTTTGGTCTGTATTTTCCATGAATTTGTCTATTTTTTCCTCATTTATATCTGCTTTTTGCTTCAACTCTTGGATAACTCTGAATATTAGAGATTTGAATTTTGTATCAGGTAGGTCTAGTGCCTTTTCTTCTACTGGAAAGTCATCTGATGTTTTATTTTGGATGCCTACCAGAACCATCCTGTCTTGTTTTTGTATATGTTTTCATATTGTCTGCTCCCTTCAGTACATTCGGTAGTTATTTTCATTGTTTATTGATTGTAGACTTGTTTGTTTCATCCTGCTTTTTGTTTTATTTGGTATGTCTGAGCAGGCGGGCTCTGCTTTCTTTGTTGTTTGCTTGTCTGTAAGCATGATACTTTTCACCTCCTTCTCCAATTGGCAGGGTCAGTCACTCAGGTATGGTACAGTATGGCAGGTCCAGCTGAAGGAGAGTTACTGGGTTGGGTTGTTTTTGGCATGTACTAGGGCCAACAGGTCAGTCCAGGAATCAGTGCAGAGCAGGTTCTGGTAGGCCATGCCTGTGCTATTTGGGGGTGTGATGTTCAGCACACAGTGCAGGTAGGTGGGGGAGTGGAGATTGTGATGAGTGGAGGTAAGATGGTTATGGAAAAGAGGAGAGAGAGGAGAGAGGAACAGGGGCCAAAAACATACAAACAAAAACGAGTGCTAAGGGAGTTTGCCACTGGAGTGGAGAGATGAGATACTGGGAAATGGAGGAAACGAAAAAGGATAAAAAATAAATAAATAAAAATTAGAAAAAAGAAGGAAAAGCAAAGGCCCGAGGGGATCTCACTGGTGTGGTTGTGAAGACTGGGGACATTGCTCCCAGGCCGTGAAGTACAGCCTGGCTAGAAGTGGTAAAGATGTCACACATCCCAAGTATTCAGGAGACAGGAAGAGAAGGTAAGCAGAGAGAGATGAGAAACTGAGAAATAAAGACAGACAAAAAGGTAAAAAGAGAGAAAACAATCAATCAAAAAACAAACAAAACCAAAAAACAAGAAAAAAGAAAAGCTCCCAGGGATCCCACTGCAAGGCTGCGCAGACTGAAGGAGTAGTTCCCAAGCTGCTCATTACTGCCCAGCTAGAAGGGGTTCTCAAGCTGAGAAAAGAAAAAGAAAAGAAACAAACAAATCAAAACAGAACAAATCAAAACAAACAAACAAAAATCCCCAGAGATCCCACCAGTGGGGTGACACAGGCCAGGAAGCAGTTCCACCGTTGAGCGGTGTTTTGCAGCCTTTCAGAAAGAAGCAAAGATGGCACACAGAGCCAGGTATTTGAGAGAAAGGAGGGGGAGGTGGTGAGAGGTATGGAAGTAACCAAAACAAGCAGAAAAAAGCAACACCAGCAACCAAGAAATGGCACTCAGGGAGCCAGCCAGTGCAGGCGGGCAGAATCCAAGCAGCACAGGGGTGAAGCCAATGCTTCCCAGCCAAGAGACTGTGGCCACAGGAAGCAGAGGGTGATGAAGAGTGGGGGGTAGGAAAGCATATATCACTGGTTACTGGTTGTTCTGTCTCCTGCTGGGAGCTCCGTGAAGCTGCTTTACCATACCCCCGTTTGACAATCTCCAACAGGAGTCCAAGATGGCAGATCCATGCTGCATTAGCTGATAGGGGACCTCTGCATGCATCTCTCCTCGCTGTCTGTTCTCTGTCAGTTTCTTATTCCATTCGGTGCTTGGCTGAGTTCTTTATCTCTTCATTTGGTGCTTAGGGTTTCAGGATTGACGTTTGTCTCTGACTTAGTTTTTTTGGATATTTGCTTTGGAGTGATGACGTGGTGTTTCTGTCTATAGTGCCATGTTACCTGGAAGTGCTGGGCTTTTTCTTCTTAAAGGAAAAATAAGTATTCTTCCACTTCGTTATCGCTTTTTTTCTTTTAAAAATAGCTTTCAAGCAATGTTTTTATGTCTGAAATAGTTACTTTGGCAATTTGGAAAAACTTTTGTTGTGTTTTCCCGAACACTTCCTTGGGAAACAAATTCATTTTTATCCTTGAGACAGTATATGCTTCATTCTAATATGTGATTATGTAGTTTTGTTTATAAATTTAAATAATTTCTACCTATTTTTCAAAAACATTTTGTGCCCCATAGATGCACAGACCCATTCAATACATTTGTCTTTGAATTGTTAATGATGTAAAACTGATTGTAGACATCTTTGCTATTTTGGGAGGAAGGGAACTCCAAAGGAAGAATAAAGGATTCAAGCAGCTATTAAAAATTATTTTCTACATTTTGTCATGAATGATTATCCTTGGAAGATTATTGTCATCAAATAACTTCTTGGTACAAATTTCTCTCATTTATAGATTCAACAATAAATAATCAATTGTTTATTCATATACTGATGTTGCTGGCCTTTTAGCATGTGTCTGTATTACAGACTATTAGCTTTCTGTGTGGCTTCCCAGAGGACTGGGTACAGTAAGTGTATGCTCAAAAACTCCGGCAAACGCTTTTGTTATCTAAAATCAAGATCAACATATAAATAGTCTCTGGATCCTCGAGGCCATAAATTGCCTCAAGTTGTCCTAATCCTTCAGTCAATATTACTTTGGGCCTTTTTTTTTTAACAGATTAATTTACCACTTACAGGGATATGCTCAGTTTCCCCAGCATCCTGCAGACTGAATGTTTAAACAGGTACGCACATCCTTCTCGGTAGATAAATCTTTATACCCTCATTTGGACACTGATTACTGAAAATTAGCTTCTTTTATAAGTTACTTTCTCTTTCTACTTACCAAGAATCTCCTGAGCAACAACTAATCTAGGATAAATTCCATTAATATTTACATTTTCTCTATTAATAATTGCTAACTATAGCTCTGTATTCATTTTGTTTGTCCAAATACAAAATATCAAGATAACTTCATGTTTTTAATCATCTCTATGATGACCGCTGATCCAGGATCAAATAAGGGTTATCCCAGAGGATTAAGACTAAACCTTCTGAAAACAAGGTACATCATCACGAATGATTCTGTGGGGGCAGGGAGAGGAAGGATATCAAAGTGTAAGAAATGAGGTCGGACTTAACTAAATTAGGCTATGGCTAAAATGAACCTGTAGCACCCCAAATTTCCCGAGTTCCTTCTTTGTGATACCACCCTTTCAGAATATGTTCTCTAGAGAAGGATCAGGTAATAATGCTTTATAGCACCTTTCCCAGCTATGTGCACCAGAAGCCTGGTCTTTAGCTGTGGAGTGAAAGGCAGCAGCACGGAAGGATAAGGTAGCATTTTCTCAGGCAGCCAGCGTCTCTGAAATCATTCCACATATGTGGCTGCCTGTGTCAGCAGTAACAGCCAATCCACCTACGAAGAAGGCCAAGTTAGGAAAGGAAAATATGATTAAAAACATCTTCAAAGCCCTATTGTTATTCCCTAGCAGATTGTGACTTAGACGTGGACTATACCACAAATGCAGAAAGATCTTTAAAAAATAGGGGCCTTGCTTTCCTGCAAATGTTCCAAAGAGAAATGAACAGGGAGAGAAGACCTATTCTCCCAGAAAGCACATATCCCGCCAAATGGTTTCTAAATGTGTTTCTCAAAAATTTCCATGTGCCGTCAATGGCCTTTTAGTACTTCCGGAAATGGGAAGAACAAAAATCAATGAAACTGTGAGAGCAACCATTTAAGGAAACCAGCTTGCTGAGGAAACAGGTAGTCATGCTTTTAAACCACAATACTGATACTGGGCCAGTCCTTTTCATGAGCTAAAATGCATGAATGTTCAGAGTTACATCACTTTATGATGCCTCAGGAAAATGCTGAAGCCCTCAAGGGAAGTTTCCACATGTTTCTCTATTAGAAACTCGAGTGAATTGTTTTTGGCATATACATGAGGCAACCAAACTGACTCACTGGAACTTAAACAAACAGTGAGTAGTTTTTTCTTTAACTTTGAAACCCAAAAAGACAGTAATTTTACCTATTAGAACTACTGGAGGGAATCCCAAAGATGTGGATCAGAGTGCAAAACAGAAGAAAAAGGCTTGCTCCTAGGCAAGACTGAAGCTGGGTGGTCACTTCTCCAGAATAACCAGTTGCTTTCATCAATTTAAGTAAACATATTAATTCAAGCCAATTGTTTCACCAGCATACCAAGAGTTCATTGCATTGCTTGGTTATGAATCCAAGTGACTGCTGCGTAGTCTCCTGTTTCCCCAGATTGAGTCATAAAAAGACAGGAACACAGAAGACCAAACATACAACCACCTTAGCAGGGCCCCTCTTCAGCCATCAGGAGTGTTTTCTCTGGCAGAAGCGTCAAAATGAAAGTTAAGTGTGTCCCATCAGATGTAGACAGTTATGTAAGCAAGTCCCAGCCAGTCATTTCCTAAATTAGTGCTGAAGTCTATTTTATCTTCTCACTCCATTTCTCTCCTGTGCATGCTGCTAGGAACAGTTTAGTCATTTCTTAATTAAATAGCCAACAATTTTAAGAAAAATTTAGCCATGTTTTATTATTTAAAAAGTACATGTTCATAGTTTTAAAAATTCAAATAGCAAGAGACTGTAAATTTAAAACTAAGTCCCTCTTGCTCCAAATACTCTATCCACAGCCAATCACAGTCCTTCCTGCCAGAGATAACAACAAAAGAGGGTTTTTTTCTTCTTCTTCTTTTTGTATCTTTATAGAAGCAAGCAAAATTTATCAAAAAACTTGTATGTCAGGCATTCTACTAGACACTAAAGATACAAACAAGTAAGAAATGCTTTTTTCCCTCAACTAACAGATTTATTAGTGAAAGTCAACATGAAAACACCAAGTGTAATAGGTATGAACGATGTTCTGTGGGGAAAAAAAGAGAAGGGAATAATTCTGCCCCAGTGTTGAAGGTGGGGTAGACATTGAGGAATGCTTTATAGGAGAGGTAACATGTGAGCTGTGTTTTTAAGGCTGCATGAGAAATATAAAGGAGAGAGTGGAGATGGATCCATGAAAGGAATTCTAGCCATAAGGAGGGACGTTGGTGAAAACAGTGATCTTCGTGGCATTTTAATGTGCCTTATTCCCATTACCCTCTTCCCAGCTTTGTGGTAGCTTTGAAAACTAACAGCATCATAGCCATAAAAAAAACAAACCAAACCCATTGCTGTCGAATCGATTCTGACTTGTAGTGACTGCATAGGACAGAGTAGAATTACCCCACAGGATTTCCAAGGAGAAGCTGGTGGATTCAAACTGCCGACCTTTTGGTTTGAAGCTGAGTTTTTAACTGCTGCACCACCAGGGCTCCTCACAACCATGGTTGCTATGAAAATCAGCAACTACTAATCACTGGAGGGGGAGGACAGGATTGGAGCTCCCTGAAAAGCCCCATTCCCAGACAAATGTCATATTTGACCTATCTTGTAGCTCCCTGGAAAATCTCCATTCTCAGGGCTTTTTTCTACCTGATTTCTTATGCAAACAACCCCATCCGATAGGCATTTGTTGAAAATAATCAGTGGCAAGTGTTTAACATCACAGTTGCCTGAGGGAGTGATACCAGTGGAGATGAACAAACGGCTGACCAAAAAACCTGAAAGAAAAAAACTAAGGAATGAGATATCTATAGGGGGCTTTGAAAAACTCCAACATATTTCTAGGAATCTACAAGCCCATGCCCAGGAAAGACCTGAGAAGGTCTTAAATCTCTCACCTTTGGCTGATCTTGAGGCTCCATGAGAGAAAGAATGAGGGCTGATGCAAAGTTGTAAACCACCTGCTGGAGCATTGAAAGTATACCTCAACACACACAAAGGCTATAAAACTTATGGGTACAAGGTCTTTACGAAAATGTCTGTCCAATCATTAGTTGACCACTGAGCAAACCAAGTAGAGACTTCAGGGAGTACACATGACTGAGAATACAGACTTTACACAGTTAGTCTAGGAACATCACTAAACAAACAGCAGCAACATCATCACCACCACCTACAATAATGACACAAATCTTGAGGAGGAAGGGGAAATCTGATTCCAGAGCTGCCACATTATATTATTTAAAATCCTAAGTTTATAACAAAAAATAATTATGAGAAATGCAAAGAAATAGGATCTATGACCCATTCACAGGGGAAAAAAATGCAATTGAAACTGTTTCTGAGGAAGCCTAGATGTTGGGCTTACTAGACAAAGACTGTAAATCACCTGTTACAAATATGTACAAAGCACTAAGGAAACCATATCTAAAGAAAAGTATGAGAATGATTTCTCACCCATCAGAGAATATCAATGGAAATAAAAATGATAAAATAAATAAAAATTCTGGAATTGAAAACCAGCTGGTTCCACTGGTGAATTCTAGCAAATATTTATAAAAGAATTAGCATGAAACCATCACAAAATTTTCCAAAAAAAGAAACAAGGGAGAGACTGCTTCCTAACTAATTCTATGAGAGCAGCATTAAACTAATACCAAAACCAGACAAGTCATCACAAGAAAACTTCAGACCAATATCATTTATGGATATAGATGCAAAAATTCTCAACCAAACACTGATTGAATTATGTTCTCCAAAATGTGTGTTGAAATACTAACACCTATACCTGTGGATGTGATCTTGTTTGGAAATAGGGTTTTTGGTTATGCTAATGATGTCATATCAATGTAGGATGTGTCCTAAACCTAATCATTTCTGAGTTATAAGAATAGTAGATGAGACTCAGCTGTGAATACATACTGAAGAAGACATATGCCATGTGAGGGTTGTCAAGAACCAAGGAATCCTTGGGCTACTAACAAGGAAGGGATGGACGCAGCCAAGACCCTGATTTGGATTTTTAGCCTCCAGAAATGTGAGAAAATAAACTCTGTTCTTTAAAGCTATCTGTGGTATTTGTGTTACAACAGCACTAGCTAACTAAGACAACTACTAAATCAAATCCAGCAATATATAAAAATAATTATACACCATTACCAAATAGAAGGATTTATCTCAGGAATGTAAGGTTGGTTCAACATATAAAAATCAATCAGTGTAATACACCATATCAATAGAATAAAAGATAAAACCCCATGATCATCTCAATAGACACAGAAAAAAACATTTGACAAAAATCCAATGTACCTGCTTGATAAAAACATTCAGAAAAGTAGAAATAGAAAAGTGCGTCTCTCACTATGCCTCAAGGTTTTATTCAAAGCAATAATCAAGGAAAAGAAATCCAGATTGCAAAGGAAGAAGTAAAACTATCTCTATTTGCAGATGATGTGATCCTGTATATAGAAAATCTTAAGAAATCAAAAAAATTATTAGAATGAATAAATGAGCTCAGCAAGGCTGCAGGATACAAAATCAATATACACAAATCAGTTTTATCTCTCTACACTAGTAATGAATAATACAAAAGTAAAATTAAAAAATTCCATTTATAATAGCATCTAAAAGAATAAAAATTCTTAGGAATAAATTTAACAAAGGAAGTGCAAGACTTGTACATTGAAAATTACAAAATATTATTGAGAAAAATTAAAGAAGACCTAAATAAATGGAAAGACATCCATGTTCATGGACTGGAAGAGTTAATATTGTCAAGATGGCAATATTTTTAAAATTGATCTATAGATTCCATGCAATCCCTATCAAAATCACAGCTGGCTTCTTTGCTGATATCAACAAGCTGATCTTAAAATTCATATGGAAATGCAAGGGACCCAGAAGAGCCAAAACAATCTTAAAAAGGAACAAAGTTGGAAGACTCACACTTCTTTATTTCAAAACTTACTACAAAGTGATAGTCATCAAGACAATGTGGTACTGGCATAAGGGGAGACATACAGATCAATGGAATAGAATTGAGTGTCCAGAAACAAAGTGTCATATTTATGGCCAACTGAGTTTTCACATGGGTGCTAAGGGAATTCAATAAGGAAAAAATAATCTTTCCAACAAACGGTGCTGTGACAACTGGTTATCCACACGCAAAAGACCAAAGTTGAACCTTTCCTCACACCTAAACAAAAACTAACTCAAACTGGATCAGAGACCAAAATACAAGAGTTAAAACTATAAAATTCTTAGAAGGAAACACGGGTAAATGTTCCTGAAGGACATCTGCAGAATAACTGACCTGTATTCTTCTGAATTATCAAGTGCATGCAAGTAACGAGAAGACTGAGAAGCTGTTCCAGATGGAAGGAGACTGAAGAGACTAAATCCAATGTGTGAGTCTCTGAACTGGATCTTTTTTGCAAAACAGACGTTATTGGGACAATAATGGGCAAAAACTTTAATGGCGACCGAGGTGGTTTAGAAGCTAGTAATGTAAAAATGTGAATTTTCTGATATCCGTTGATTTTGATGGTTGTACTGAGGTTATATAGAATGTCTTTGCTTGTAGGAATTACACACTAAATTACTTGGTGATGGGCAGCATGTCAACAACATGCTTTCAAATGGCTCAGGAAAAGAGGTTTTTGTACTGTGCTTCTACTTTTCTATAAGCTTGAGATCGTTTCAAAAAAAGAAAAGAAAAAAGAAATATCTGACTCTTACGGATATACTTAGGAATTAAGTAGTAAGAATGTTATGTAAGAATTTTTTGTTGTTGTTTAGTTTGGTTGTGTGTGTGTCACTAACACTGAGCCACTAAGGATGGCCCAATTGTGTTCCATCTAGATCCACACTTTCTGCTCTTTGGTTTACCTATTTGAACTTTGTAACTCAGTTGTAAGGTCAACATAGTGTGTTCAGATCTCCAGAGTTGATGTTGTTAGGTGCCATCAAGTCAGTTCTGACTCATAGTGACGCTATGTACCACAGAATGAAACACTGCCCAGTCCTGCACCAGCCTCACAATCATTGTTATGCTTGAGCTCATTGTTGCAGCCACTGTGCAACCCATCTCGCTGAGGGTCTTCCTCTTTTTCACTGACCCTCCTCTTTACCAAGCATTATGTCCTTCTCCAGGGACTGGTTGGTCCCTCCTGATAACATGTCCAAGGTATGTGAGACATAGGCTCACCATCCTGGCTTCTAAGGAGCATTCTGGTTGTACTTCTTCCAAGACAGATTTGTTCATTCTTCTGGCAGTCCATGGTATATTCAATATTCTTCGCCAACACCACAATTCAAAGGCATCAATTCTTCTTCTGTCTTCCTTATTCATGGTCCAGCTTTCGCATGCATATGAGGTGACTGCAAACACCATGGCTTGGGTCAGGCGCACCTTAGTCTTCAAGGTTACATCTTTGCTTTTTAACACTTTAAAGAGGTCCTTTGCAGCAGATTTTCCCAATGCCAACTCATCTTTTGATTTTCTTGCTGCTGCTTCCATGGGTGTTGATCATGGATCCAAGTAAAATGAAATCCTTGATGACTTCAATCTTTTCTCTGTTTATCAAGATGTTGCTTATTGGTCCAGTTGTGAGGGTTGTTGTTTTCTTTATGTTGAGGTGTAATCCATACTGAGAGCTGTGCTCTTTGATCTTCATGAGTAAGTGCTTCAAGTCCTCTTCACTTTCAGCAAACAAGGTTGTATCATCTGTATAATGCAGGTTGTTAATGAGTCTTCCTCCAATGCTGATGCTGCATTCTTCTTCCTATAATCCAGCTTCTCAGATTATTTGCTCAGCATACAGATTGAAGAAGCATCGTGA
This sequence comes from Dugong dugon, assembly GCA_030035585.1. NCBI lineage: Eukaryota > Metazoa > Chordata > Mammalia > Sirenia > Dugongidae > Dugong > Dugong dugon. The sequence continues at coordinate 190,290,294 of CM057463.1, read as the reverse complement.
AAGGATACAAGCCTGACACACATACTTCCTGACTGTAAACCACGCAGTATCCCCTTGTTCTTTTCAAACAACTGCCTCTTGATACATGCACAGGTTTCTCATGAGCACAATTAAGGGTTCTGGAATTCCCATTCTTTGCTACATTATCCATAATTCGTTAAGAGCCACACAGTCGAATGTCGTTGCATAGCCAATAAAACATAGGTAAACATCTTTCTGGTATTCTCTGCTTTCAGCCAAGATACATCTGACATCAGCATTGATATCCCTGGTTCCACGTCCTTTTCTGAATCCAGCTTGAATTTCTGGCAGTTCCCTGTTGATACACAATATTCTTCACCAACACCACAATTCAAAGGCATCAATTCTTCTTCGGTCTTCCTTATTCATGGTTCAGCTTTTGCATGCATATGAGGTGATTGAAGGAGTGGAGGGGAATAGGAGGGAAGAAAGTAGAAACCCTTTAAAGTAATCCAGTTCTGATCTGCTCCTTCCCTCTCTAATTACACCATTCATCAAAGATTAGGTAGGTAGGAAATATCCCTGGGTGGCACCAACGGTGAAGTGCTCGACTGCTAGCTGAAAGGTTGGTGGTTCAAACAGACCCAGAGGTGCCTTGGAAGACAGGGCTGGCGATCTGCTTCCAAAATGCCACAGCCTTAAGAACCCTGTGGAGCAGTTCTACTCTGCACACATGGGGTCACCATGAGTCAGAAATCGACTTGACAGCAACTAACAACAACACCGAAGAGGGTAATGGGTATAGAAGATCCAATGCTGAATGAGACACATTCTGTGCCCTTTAAGGAACTCGGAGTCTCGGGGGAGGGTGAGCTAGAAATTTAAGTATATTCTAACAACAACAACAAAACCCATTGCCATCAAGTCGATTCCGACGCATATTAACTCTTTAGAGTAGAACTGCCTCATAGGGTTTCCAAGGCTGCAACCTTTACGGAAGCAGACCACCACATCTTTCTCTGGGAGCAGCTGCTGGGTTCAAACGGCAGACCTTTTGGTTACCAGCCGAGGGCTTAAACACTGCACCACCAGGGCTCCTATATGCTAATCGTTTCCAAAATAAGTCAAATACAAAGTACTGTGAAGGAGAAAAACTGCTGCCTGCCAGGCATAAGGGAAGTATTCACGGAGAAGTTGCTGTATAAAGCAGACCCAGGTTGCAGCTTGCCAGGAAAGGAGGAGGGGAGGAGACTACAAGCAGAAGAAAGAGCTAAAAGATCTGAGAGCGCAGCGTCTTCAGAGCTAACAGAGAGAAAGGGGAGGATTGAGAGCGCACAGAGGCACTGTGTGCGCGTCTGCAGGGCGGGGCAAGAACACACCAGGAAGGCTCACAGTGATCAGAACATTTAATAGAAGAAAAAATGGGCAAAAAGCAAACAGCAACCTCAAACACTCCTGTATGCTGTGCCGAGGAGTTTGCATCTTACTGCAGGGCTATGGGAAGCCAGCGGAGGGTGCGCGGGTGAGTGACCCGGTGCGCTCTCTCCCAGCACCGGCCGTCTGCGATGCTCAGGAGTGGGCAGGAGTGTCTGACCTCTGTGCACGACCAGGATTGCTGACTCCCTCGCTTCTATTTAGCTCTTTGCTCAAACATTACGTCCTCCCCTCCCGCCTACCCTCACAAAAATAGCATCCCTGACATTTCCTACTTCTTATCTGGGTTTATTTTTCTTCCTGGATATTTTACTTGTTTGCTGTCGGTCTCTCCCACTGGTATATAAGCTCTATGGTAACAGGGACTTTGTCGTATTACCGCGGTCTCCTCAGTGCCTTGTACAGTGCCTGGCATATTGTAAGTGCTGGAATGTTCTTGAATGAGTGAAGTGCGGTGCAGACCTGCCACAAATCTTGGTCCAAAGAACTTGGGAACCCGTGAAATTCAGGTTCTAGGAAGGGAACTTTGCTTTTGCCAAGGGCTTTTGCAGCCCAGTTTGAGTCATGGTGGGGTAAGGAGCTCCAAGACGCTTTCTAGAGAGACAACAGCTTTCAAAATCAAACGGCAAATCCTTAACCTTAAAATTCTTCTTCTATCAATGTAGAACAAAATTCTAACTCACAAAAAAAAAAAAAAAAATTGCTTGTCTGACAGAGACTGGAGAAACCCAGAGGCTATGGCCCCTGAATATCCTTTTAACTCAGTACTGAAGTCACTCTTGAGGTTCCTCCTTCAGCCAAAGATTAGACAGGCCCATAAAACAAAATGAGACTAAATGGACACATCAGCTCAGGGGCAAGGATGAGAAGGCAGGAGGGGACAGGAAAGCTGGTAATGGGGAACCCAAGGTAGAGAAGGGGAGAGCGTTGGTATGTTGTGGGGTTGGCAACCAATGTCACAAAACAATATGTGTATTAATTGTTTAATGAGCAACTAATTTGCTCTGTAAACATCCATCTAAAACACAATAAAAGAAAAAAAAAATCTAAAAAAAAAAACCAAAACTTTTTCTATCAGTTTTCCAGAGCTGGTCCTTTATAATCAGAAAGAAGGGCTCAGATAATGTTCTAATTTAGGGTTGTTGGAATCTACCCAAGGACCTCACTGAGGAAAGAGGATGGAGCTTAGATCTTTCTTCTAGCACACTGTCCAAAGCCGGAGTCTGGAATCACAAAGCTGGTGTTTTCCTAAATACCCACGGGATTTCAAAACGGGCAGGTTGTGTCCTCCAGGACAACGCATGAGTCTCATGAGGTCTCAGCCTTAACATGCCACCTTCAACTCCCCAAGGTGCATGGTTGGTTTGAAAACGGCAGCATACACAGGTGCGTCCAGGAACTAGGTTCCTAGATAAGTGTCTGGTCGGGGAGAGGTGGGTATTTCCCTGCATCTCCAGCAGCTGGACGTCCAGCAGAGTGGAGTGGCGAGAGTCTACAACCTTCTCAGCATGCTGGCTGACGGGTCAGGTTCTTAGCTTTCCCAAGTCACGTGGTGAGAAATCACCTCCAATCACAAGTGAATCAAGTATCTGAAAACGCCTGGCCTTGTTTCTAAGCCTTTTCAATTCAAGAACTCACCAATTTGTTTCTGTTTCAGGCAACCCAAACCTTATATTCTGGATATGCAAAGAAAATTTGGTCGTGGTTTTATTGCCTGGCATCTTGGTGATTATGAGCACACCGATACGAGAAATTCCAAGCGGGCTCTCCCAGTTAACAAGAGTGAGGCTGATGCCCCAAGAACTTCCAGACCATCTAACCTGCCGAAGCTACCCCAAAAGGAACAGGTATGATCTTTTGTTTTCTGAACCATCACAGAAAAAAACCAAACTGTTTTAACATGAATTAGACAGCATTGTTAAATAGTCATACTACGAATAATCAGTTTTATAGCTCCTTTTAACTTGTTAAAGCATTTGTAATTTATATTAGATTTCCACAGGAAAGTACATACTGTGGGTAAACCAGTTGCGGTCGAGTCAGTTCCGACTCACAGTGACCCCATGTGTGTCAGAGTAGAATTGTTCTCCATAGGATTTTCAATGGCTGATTTTTTGGAAATAGATTGCCAGGCCTCTCTTCCAAGGAGCATCTGTGTGGATTTGAATCTCCAGCCTTTCAACTAGCAGCCAAGCGCTTAACTGCTGCACCATCAGGGCTCCTTATACAGTGGGTAGGTGGGTATTATTACCATTTTATAGCTAAAGAAAACCAGGGGTAGTGTGGTCCAGTCCTTAGAACTACTTATTTATATATGGTGTAACCTAGAGAGAATGGCCATCCCCTTAATTTTCAAAAACTGAGAAAACATCCAGTCTGTGAAATGGAGGTAAATCTGTAACTGCCCATACGCCTTCACAGACTGATTAACAGACTAAAAATATACCAGTTTGAATCCTTGTTTTGTTTTGTTTTGTTTTTTTCTTTTACTATCTATGGAATCTTGGACAAGTTGTGTAATTTCCATATGTAGGTTTTTATCAGTAAACTGAGAATCTCACTATGTGCTCTGAATATCTTGTAGAGTTATCATGAGAATCAAGTAAAGACTGATTCAACTCAACGTCAATTCCCTGAAGCCTAGGTACAAAGCCACCACTCGTCGGTCAGTTTCTCGTACTGTGGTGGCTTGCGTGTTGCTGTGACGCTGGAAGGTATGCCACCAGTATTTCAAACACCAGCAGGGTCACCTATGGTGGACAGATTTCAGAGGAGCTTCCAGACTAAGATAACTAGGAAGAAGGACCTGATGGTCTACTTCTGAAAAAATGAGCCAGTGAAAACTTTATGAATAACAGGTGAACATTGTTGGTTATACTGTCAGAAGATGAACCCCTCAGGTTGGAAGGCACTCAAAATACTGTACAGGTGAAGTCCTGCCACCTCAAAGTAGAGTTGACCTTAATGACATGGATGGACTAAAGTTTTCAGGGCCTTCATTTGCTCATGTGGCATGACTCAAAATGAGGAGAAACAGCTGCAAACTTCCATTAAAACTCAGAACACGGAATGTACAAAGTATGAATCTAAGAAAATCGGAAGTCATCAAAAATGAAATGGAACACATTAAGATCAATATCCTAGGTATTAGTGAGCTGAAATGGACTGACATTGGCCATTTTGAATTGGACGATCATATGGTCTACTATGCCGAGAATGACAAATTGAAGAGGAATAGTGTTGAATTCAACATTAAAACGAATATTTCAAGATCTGTCCTGAAGTACGATGCTGTCTGTGATAGGGTAATATCCATTTGCCTACAAGGAAGACCAATTAATATGATTATTATTCAAATTTACGCACTAACCACTAATGTCAAAGTTGAAGAAATTGAAGATGAATCAAACATGCAATCAAGATGCATTGATAATTACTGGTGATTAGAATGAAAAAGTTGGAAACAGAGAAGAAGGATTGGTAGTTGGAAAACATAGCTTAGGTGATAGAAAAGACAACAGAGCTCAGGTAATAGAATTTTGCAAAACCAAAGACTTATTCATTGCAAATACCTTTTTTCAGCAACTTAAAAGGCAACTATACATGTGGACCACGTCAGATGGAATACATAGGAATCAAATCGACTACATCTGTGGAAAGAAACAATGGAGAAGCTCATTATCATTAGTCAGAATAAGGCCGGGGCTGACTGCAGAACAGACCATCAATTGCTAATATGCAAGTTCAAGTTGAAGCTGAAGAAAATAAGAACAAGTCCACAAGAGCCAAAGTACCACCTTGAGTATATCCCACCTGAATTTAGAGACCATCTCAAGAATAGATTTGACACATTGAACATTAATGACCGAAGACCGGACAAGTTGTGGGATGACTTCAAGGACATCATACATGAAGAAAGAAAAAGGTCATTAAAAAGACAGGAAAGAAAGAAAAGACCAAAATGGATGTCAGAAGAGACACTGAAACTTGCTCTTCAACGAAGAGCAGCTAAGCAAATGGAAGAAATGATGAAGAACTGAACAGAAGATTTCAAAGGGAGGCTTGAGAAGACAAAGTAAAGTTTTATAATGACATGTGCAAAGACCTGGAGTTAGAAAACCAAAAGGGAAGAACACGCTCGGCATTTCTCAAGCTGAAAGAACTGAAGAAAAAAAATTCAAGCCTCAAGTTGCAATATTGAAGAATTCTACTGGGAAAATATTAAATGGCACAGGAACCATCAAAAGAAGATGGAAGGAATACACAGAGTCACTGTACAAAAAGAACTGATCAACATTCAACCATTTCAGGAGGTAGCATATGATCAAGAACCCGTGGTACTGAAGGAAGGAATCCAAGCTGTACTGAAGGCATTGGCGAAAAACAAGGCTCCAGGAACTGACAGAATACCAATTGAGATGTTTCAACAAATGGATGCAGCACTGGAGGTGCCAAGAAATTTGGAAGACAGCTATCTGGACAACCTACTGGAAAAGACCCATATTTGTGCCCATTTTAAAGAAAGGTGATCAAACAGAATGTGGAAATTTTCAAACAATGTCATTAATATCACATGCAAGTAAAATTTTGCTGAAGATCATTCAAAGATGGTTGCAGCAGTACATCAACAGGGAACTGCCAGAAATTCAGGCCTGATTCAGAAGAGGACACGATATGAGGGATATCATGGCTGATTCAGATGGATCTTGGCTGAAAGCAGAGAATACTAGAAAAATGTTTACTTGTGTTTTATTGACTTAGCAAAGGCATTGGACTGTGTGGGTCATAACACATTATGGATAACATTTAGAAGAGTGGGAATTCAACAACACTTTTTGTGCTCATGAAGAACCTGTACATAGATCAAGAGGCAGTGGTTCGAACAGAACAAGAGGATACTGCATGGTTTAAAATCAGGAAAGGTGTCCGTCAGGGTTATATCCTTTCACCATACTTATTCAGTCTGTATGCTGAGCAAATATTTCAAGAAGCTAGATTATATGAAGAAGAATGTGGCGTCAGGATTGGAGGAAGACTCGTTTACACCTTCGATATGCAGATGACACAACTTTGCTTGCTGAAAGCAAAGAGGACTTCAAGCACTTACTGATGATGATCAAAGACTACAGCCTTCAAAAACTAATTATAAAATTTACATCGAAAGGAAAGAGGCCCCCGGATATGTAAAGCACTATTGAAGAAAAGGAATAAAGTAGGAGGACTCGCACAACCTGACCTCAGAACCTACGATACAGCTACGGTAGTCAAAACAGACTGGTATTGGTGCAACGACAGACACACTGACCAGCTGAACAGAATCGAAAACCCAGATGTAAATCCATCCACTTATGGTCACCTGATCTTTGACAAAGGCCCAAAATCCATAAAATGGGGGAAAAGACAGTCTTCTTTTTAACCAATGGTGCTGGCAAAACTGGATGTCCATCTGTGAAAAAATGAAACAGGACCCATACTTCACACCATGCACAAAAACTAATTCAAAATGGATCAAAGACCTAAACATAAAACCAAAAACTATAAAGATCATAGAAGAAAAAATAGGGTCAATGCTAGAGGCCCTAATACATGGCATAAATAGCATACAAACAAAACTAACAATACACGAACACCAGAAGATAAGCTAGATAACTGTGATCTTCTAAAAATTAAACACGCTCATCAAAAGACTTCAACAAAAGAGTAAAAAGAGAGCCTACAGACTAGGACAAAAATTTTGGCTATGACAAATCTGACAAAGTTCTAATCTCTAAAATCTATAGGAAAATCCAAATCCAACACCTCTACAACAAAAAGACAAATAAGTCGATTAAAAAGTGAGCAAAGGATATGAACAGACACTTCACCAAAGAAGACGTGCAGGCAGCTAACAGACGCATGAGGATTCCCGAGATCACTAGCCGTTAGAGAAATGCAAATCAAAACCACAATGAGATACCATCTCACCCCAGCATTACTGGCATGAATCAAAAAAACAGAACATAATAAATGTTGGAAAGGTTGCAGGGAGCTTGGAACTCTTATGCACTGCTGATGGGAATGCAAAATGGTACAACCATTTTGGGAAACAATATGGCGCTTCCTTAAAAACCTAGAAATAGAAATACCATATGATCCAGCAATCCCACTCCTAGGAATATATCCTAGAGAAATAAGAGCTGTCATAAAAATAGACATATGCACACCCATGCGCATTGTAGCATTATTCACAATAGCAAAAAGATGGAAACAAGTTCGTATCAACAGATGAATGGATAAACAAACTATGGTACATACACTCAATGGAATACTATGCAACAATAAAGAACAATGATGAATCTGTTAAACATCTCACAACATGGACGAATCTGGAGGGCATTAGGCTGAGTGAAATAAATCTATTGCAAAAGGACACATACTGTATGAAACCACTATTATAAAAATTCATGAAAAGGTTTACACAAAGAAAGAAATAATCTTTGCTGATTACTAGGGAGGGGAGAGAAGGGGAGAGAAGAGGAGGGGAGGGGAGGGGAAAACACTAACTAGATAATACAAACCCATTGCAGTCAAGTCGATTCTGACTAATAGTGATCTTATTGGACAGAGTAGAACTTCCCCATAGGGTTTCCAGGGAGTGGCTGGTGGATTTGAACTGTCAATCTTTTGGTTAGCAGCCAAGCTCTTAACCAGGGCTCCAACTAGACAATAGATAAGTGGTAACTTTGGTGAAGTGTAAGACGGTACACAATACTGGGGGAGTCAGCAGAACTTGACCAAGGCAAGGTTATGGAAGCTTCATAGACACATCCAAACTCCCTGAGGGACTGAAGTACTGGGCTGAGGGCTGGGTACCATGGTCTCGGGGGACATTTAGCTCAACTGGCATAACATAGTTTATAAAGAAAATGTTCTACATCCTACTTTGGTGAGTATCGTCTGGGGTCTTAAAAGCTTGTGAGCGGCCATCTAAGATACTCCACTGGTCCCACCCCGTCTGGAGCAAGGAAGAATGAAGAAAACCAAAGACACAAGGGAAAGATTAGTCCAAAGGACTACAGGACCACAACTACCACAGCCTCCACCAGACTGAGTCCAGCACACTAGATGGTGCCTGACTACCACCACTAACTACTCTGACAGGGATCACAATAGGGGGTCCCGGACAGAGCTGGAGAAAAATGTAGAACAAGATTCTAACTCACAAAAAAAGACCAGACTCACTGGTCTGACAGACACTGGAGAAACCCAGAGACTACGGCCCCTGGACACCCTTTTAACTCAGTACTGAAGTCACTCCTGAGGTTCACCCTTCAGCCAAAGAATAGACAGGCCCATAAAACAAAATGAGACTAAATGGGCACACCAGCTCAGGGGCAAGGATGAGAAGGCAGGAGGGGACAGAAAAGCTGGTGATGGGAAACCCAAGGTCAAGAAGGGGAGAGTGTTGATATGTTGTGGGGTTGGCAACCAATGTCACAAAACAATATGTGTATTAATTGTTTAATGAGAAACTAATTTGCTCTGTAAACCTTTAGCTAAAGCAAAATAAAATAAATAAAAAAGACTACATCCTTCAGTATGCAGTACGTCTCAACATAAGGAAAACAAAAATCCTCACAACTGGACCAGTAAGCAACATAGTGATAAACAGAGAAAATACTGACTTTTTCAAGGATTTCATTTTACTTGGATCCACAATCAATGCCCACGGAAGCAACAGTCAAGAAATCAAATGATGTATTACATTGGGCAAATCTGCTGCAAAAGACATCTTTAAAGTTTTAAAAGCAATGATGTCACTTTGAGGACTGAGTTGTGCCTGACCCAAGCCATGGTATTTTTAATCGCCTCATATGCATGGGAAAGCTGGACCATGAATAAAGAAGACCAAAGAAGAATTGACACCTTTGAGTTACGGTGTTGGCGAAGAATATTGAATATACCATGGACTGCCAGAAGAACCAACAAATCTGTCTTGGAAGAAGTACAGCGAGAATGCTCCTTAGAAGTGAGGATGGCGAGACTTCATCTCATGTACTTTGGACATGTTATCAGAAGGGACCAGTCCCTGGAGAAGGACACCATGCTTGATAAAGTAGAAGGTTAGCAAAACAGAGGAAGAGCCTCAATGAGATGGGCTCAAGCATAACAACGATTTTGAGGATGGCGCAGGACTGGGCAGTGTTTCGTTCTGTTGTATATAGGGTCGCTATGAGCTGGAACTGCTTGGATGGCACCTGACAACAATAAAATGTGCCAACCATTCTGCAAAATTAGCCCTCTGCACAATCCCACAGCACAATGCAGTTTGGAGTCCAGTATGTCAATATTTAGTATGATAATAAATTTCAATTATAGAAAAGGAGACAGAAGAGCTTGGATACATTCAGAGACTCCTGTTCCCTATAAGAAGGGAGACTTGTCTTGCTCCATTGAAGAATCTTGCCAACTCACTAAAATACTGCTCTCTCTGTCGCCAGAGATCTGAGTCATCGGCAATTAAGTATGTCTATTTGGAACATTCTCTGAGGAAGTTGTACTAGTCCTCCCTGGTAGGTCCTGACTCCAGGGACACTTTGTAGTAAAAGGGGAGCAGTTCAGCAGCTAACATTCCTATGTGGTCTGAATTTTGGGATAGGTCCAAACGAGATGATTTCTTATAGGTAGTGTGTGTGGAGGAGGGCTTGAATTAGTTACTTTCCATCACTGAACCAATTTTGTGTAGGATTAGAGCTATTATGTATTAAACTACCCTAAAATCTTCCTCCTATCGTTTTTTAAATCCAATTGGGATATTTTTGTGCATTAAAAAAAATCTTTTAAGAGACTTTTTATCTTGAAAAGATTTCCAACTTAAAGAAGAATTGCGAGAACAGTACAAAGAATTCCTGAGACACTCTTCACCCAGAATCATCAGTTAATTTGGTTTGCTTTAATGCCCTCTTTCTAAATATGTATGCGTGTGTATATATGTACACATACTAGCATTTTTTTTCTGAACCATTTGAAAGTAAGCTGCAGACATGGTGCCCCTTTACTCCTAAATATTTCAGGGTATATTTCCTAAGAACAAGGATGTTCTCTCACATAGCCACAGTACAATTATGAGGTTTAGAAAATTTAATCTAATCTGTAGTCAAATTTTGTTAATTGTCCCAGTAATGTGCTTTTTTCCCCCAACCCAGGATCCAATCTGGCATCATGTAGTACATTTGGTCATCATGGCTCTTTAGTCTTCTTTCACTTGGAACGTTACTTTGTCTTTCACGACACTAACATTTTTGAAGGGGACAGGCCAGTTCTGCAGACTCTCTCTCAGTTTTGGTCTGTCCAGTGTTTCCTTATGATCACATTGAGTTCGTGTGATTTTGGAGGCGTCTCAGATAGGTGATGTTGTGTTATTCTCAGTGTATCGCATCAAGAGGCATCATTCATTCTAGTTTAACTCATTATTGGTGATGATAATTGGTCAGTCATACTCCTTCCCTTCCAGAGATAAACAAAATATTGTATCATTCAGAATAATCCCTCTTTTTATTAACCAGGTTTTCCTTTAAAGTTTTAGATTGTCCCACAGAGTTCTTTTTTTTTTAATTGTGTAAAATCTATAGGTAACATACATTTGCCATTTCAACAATCTTCACACATACAGTTCAGTAACATTAATTACGTTCATCATGTTCAGCCCAAATTTTTTCATTGCCCTTAACCAAAGCTCAGTGTCCCCTGAGCTTCTTGTCTCCTTTCCCCACAGAATTCTTATGGATATTTCAGTAAGGTCTATTCCTTAGATGGGGCCAAGATGGGCCTGGGAAAATAATTTGAAGGAAGTATTCTTATAAACTCAAGTCAATAATGAATACAATGTTATGTAAAGCCACCAACACAATGTCTCACACACAGTCATCAGCGGGTGGCTTCTATTACCATCTTACCTGAGATGCCAGTGCATTCTCCACTCTTATGATTCAAGAATCAGAACCATTAGAAAGTACACTGAGAGACTCCAAGAAGTAAAAATTTGTCGATGGTATTGGGTATGCGAAAGCTAGACAATGAATAAGGAAGACTGAAGAAAAATCGATGCCTTTGCATTATGGTGTTGGTGAAGAATGCTGAATATACCATGGACTGCCAGAAGAACGAACAAATCTGTCTTGAAAGAAGTACAGTCAGAATTCTCCTTAGAAGTGAGGATGGCGAGACTTCGTCTCATGTACTTTGGACATGTTATCAGGAGGGATCAGTCCCTGGAGAAGAACATCATGCTTGGTAAAGTAGAGGGTCAGCAAAAGAGAAAGATCCTCAACGAGACAGATTGACACAGTGACTGAAACAATGGGCTCAAACGTAGCAAGGACGGTGCAAGACTGGGCCAAGTTTCATTCTGTTTTATATAGGGTTGCTATGAGTCAGAACTAACTCAATGGTACCTAACAACATCGGGGAACCTGGGGGTCTTAGAGAGTATTTTAAAAGCATAAACTTGTATATAATATTACATACTTTCTCATAAGACAGGCAGTTGAAAATAGAGATATTTTATATTCAGGTTCTTGAATTAGGATTGTCATTTACAAATTTAAGTTTAGAATTTAATCACAATGTTTCTAAAAGTACAACTTATAATATTTAACAGTATGTACTATTCTTGCATACATTTACCCAAAATGCTCTTACAAATATTTTTGGAAATCAATTGGGCAAACTTTTAAACTGTTTCTTCTATTATATTTCCCCAAATATCTAAAATTTTTTGAATGACAAAATATCTTCCAAATTCTATGTTCTATCCACTTATTTTTCCCTTCATGATTTTTGGTAATGGTTTTTCTCCACACAAAAGCCACCTGAATGTCAAATTCATGTGCATGGGACAGACACTTCTAGACATCATCCATTTCTACTTCATTTCTTTGTTTGAAAACAATCTCACCGACCTCGTTCATTCCAATATGTATTGGACATCATTCTCAGTGACTGGTACATTCTCTCACTCATCTACTCACATTGAGTGCTAAGAGTAGAAACTCTCAAATTTAAGGGTGCATAACAATGTGATCAACTCGGGATTGCATTTAAGTAGGTGTAGGAATGGGGTGGGCTTGAGATTCTGGGTTTTATCAAGCTCTCAGGCCGTGCAGCAATGATGCAGTTGTTGCTGGTTGGGACCTACAGTAGTTAACAACGTGTTAGAGGATTTCAAGCTGAGTTGAATTCTGAGCTACAAACAGAAGGGACTTGGTGGGACAGGGGAGAGAGGGAGAGGAGGAAAGACAGATTTGCAGGGTAAAGGCAGTGATACTCTAGAGCCTTTGGGAAAGTGCGTGTAAGGACAGAGTGTCTGGAGAATAAAGTGCAAAAGGAGTATCTGGTGATGAGGCTGGAGAAGAGGGATCAGCTGGGTCACTGGAGTGCACTGTGCTAGGGGACTTGGATTTTACTGGAAGGACTTTTGAACGGAGAAGTGACAGGATTAAATGTGTCTTTTAGAAAGACATCAGCCTGGGAAAGGATGGATTTGAACTGTTTGATATGAAAGAGTTAAGGCATTAAGCCATCTTGGGGGGCATTTCAGTAGCTCAGTGGAGAAATGAGCAGGGCTTGAAACAAGGCAGAGAGAAAGGAAAAAAGATGATGCATTTGAGGCATTATGAAAGTAGTTCATCAGCTCTCAGTGCTGCACAGTCGTGAGGAGACTTCCATTACAATGGCAAGGGAGGAATGGAGAGAGAGCCTGCTGGTCCCGGGGAGAGCAGCAGGGGTAGAAGCCAGGTGACAGTGAGCAGAGAACAAACAGGGCACAAGGGAAGCCAAGGCACCTCTCTGGAAAACGCCCGGTTATCGGTTGTCGAGGGAACGAGAGAAACTTCAGAGAAAGAGAGGGGGGCAAAGGTTTAATAAGGATCAACTTTTTCTTTTCTTTTTTGAGCAGAAAAAGATGAAAGGGATGATAATTGATGGCTTAAGGTCTCCAGAAAGCAGAGGGAGCTGTACGACTATAGGAATTAATACAAACTGTACAGATTCATCATTATCAGAAGGGGGGTTTTCTTCCATTGAGAACCATCTCAGAGGCTCATTTCTAACATTTATGCTTTTCTTGTTCTCCAACCCTTTTTTTGCAGCACATTTACAGGATGCTGTGATTTGTATTGGATACTTAGGAGATAACTCTGAAGTCCGTACTGTTTATTATGTTAAAAACCTTGGCTTCAAAGTCTACTTCCTATGACTTGGTAGGAGAATATTCTGACACTACCCAACTCTGCTGTTCGGACATCATATATCATTGGACTGATCTCTTATTTTAGTACTACATGACTTCTTTGGTTTTTCTTTATGGTGCCTGCCGGAACCATATACAGTATGTTTTCAGTGAGGGGCTCTGGCTTCTAGAGTCACAGAGCTCAAATGCATGCACTTCTCTCCTCCCCCCCGCCCCTACTTCCCATCCATGTTCCCAAGGCCAGCTTAAAAGAATGCAAGCCCAAGGACCAGCATGTTGCTTCCTGCTCCAAATCTACCAGTTAATCAGTTGCTATTGAGTCAGTTCTGACTCACGGCAACCCCATGTGTGTCAGAATAGAACTGTGCTCCATAGGGTTTTCAATGGCTGATTTTTGGGAAGTAGATCACCAGGTCTTTCTTCTGAGGCACCTCTGGCTGGACTAAAACCTCCAAACTTTTAGTTAGAAGCCAAGCACATTAACCGCGGACTCACAGAAAACTTATTAGGCAAACTGATTTTATCCCACAGGGCTTCTTAATCATCTTTTAGACAGGGAGCTAGCTCTCCCCTCTCATACTGATGACATCTGGCCTTTTAAATTCATGGCTGGAAACTTCTCTGCCCTTGGGCAAGTCATGACTTGTTTCCATTTCTTCACGTGTACAATATAGGAAAAGTTGCACTTTCCTATTTCATGGGTCTTGCAAGACCAATGGATTATTTATCACAAATACCTTTTTTCAACAACATACATGGTGATATACATGTGGATCTCGCAGGATGGAATACACAGGAATCAAATCAACTACATTTGTGGAAAGACGATGGAAAAGTTCAGTATCACCAGTCAAAACAAAGCCAGGGGCTGACAACAGACCATCAATTGCTTACATGCAGGTTCAAGTTGAAGATGAAGAAAATTAGAAGAAATCCACAAGAGCCAATAGACTACCCTGAGTATATCCCACCTGAATTTAGAGACCATCTCAGGAATATATTTGATGCAGTGAACATTAATGACCAAAGAACAGATCAGTTGTGAGATGACATCAAGTACATCATAAATGAAGAAAGACAGCATTAAAAAGACAGCAAAGAAAAAAAAAAAAAAGACCAAAATGTATGTCAGAAGAGACTCTGAAACTTGCTCTTGAATGCACAGCAGCTAAAACAAATGGAAGAAATGATGAAATAAAAAAGCTGAACAGAGGATTTCAAAGGGTGGCTCAAGAAGATAAAGTATTATATTGAAATGTGCAAAGACTTGGAGTTAGAAAACCAAAAGGGAAGAATACACTTGGCATTTCTCAAGCTGAAAGAAACAAAGAAAAAATTCAGCCCTGGAGTTGCAATATTGAAGGATTCTATGGGCAAAACATTGAGTGACGCAGGAAGCATCAAAAGAAGATGGAAGGAATACACAGAGTCACTGTACTTAACTAAAAGTACATTCAACCATTTCAGGAGGCAGCATATGATCAAGAACCGATGGTGCTGAAGGAAGAAGTCCAAGCTGCACTGAAGGCACTGATGGAAAACAAGGTTCCAGGAATGGACGGAACACCAACTGAGATGTTTCAACCAATGGATGCAGCGCTGGAGGTGCTCACTCATCTATGCCAAGAAATTGTGAAGATGGCTACCTGGCCATGTGACTGGATGAGATCTATATATGTGCTCATCCCAAAGAAAGGTAATCCAACAGAACGTGGAAATTATCAAACAATATCATTAATATCACACACAAGTAAAATTTAGCTGAAGATAATTCAAAAATGGTTATAGCAGTACATCAACAGGGAACGTCCAGAAATTCAAGCCAGATTCAGAAGAGAACATGGAATGAGGGCTATCATTGCTGATGTCTGATGGATCTTGGATGAAAGCAGAGAATACTAGAAAGATGTTTACCTGTGTTTTGTTGGCTATGCAAAGGCATTCCACTGTGTAGATCGTAACAAATTACAGATCACATTGTGAAGAATGGGAATTCCAGAACACTTAGTTGTGTTCAGGTGGAACCTGTACATAGACCAAGAGGCAGTCATTTGAACAGAACAAGGGAATACTGAGTGGTCTAAAATCAGGAAAGGTGTGCATCAGGGTTGTATCTTCTCACCATACTTATTCCATCTATATGCTAAGTAAATAACCCGAGAAACTGGACTATCTGAAGAAGAACGCAACATCAGGATTGGAGGAAGACTCATTAACAACCTGTGATGTGCAGATGACACAACCTTGCTTGCTGAAAGTGAAGACGACTGGAAGCACTTACTGATGAAGATCAAAGACTACAGCCTTCAGTATGGATTACACCTCAACATTAAGAAAACAAAAGTCCTCACAACTGGACCGATAAGCAACATCATGATAAATGGAGAAAAGACTGAAGTTGTCAAGGATTTCATTTTTCTTGGATCCACAATCAACATCCATGAAAGCAGCAGTCAAGAAATCAAACGACGTTGCACTGGGCAAATCTGCTGCAAAAGACATCCTTAAAGTGTTAAAAAGCAAATACGTCACTTTGAGGACTAAGGTGCACTTGACCCAAGCCATGGTGTTTTCAATTGCCTCATATGCATGCGAAAGCTGGACCATGAATAAGGAAGACTGAAGAAGAACTGATGCCTTTGAATTGTGGTGCTGGCGAAGAATACTGAATATACCATGGACTGCCAGAAGAATGAACAAATATGTCTATGAAGATGTACAGCCAGAATACTCCTTAGAAACCAGGATAGTGAGACTTTGGTCATGTTATCAGGAGGGACCAGTCTCTAGAGAAGGACATCATGCTTGGTAAAGTAGATGGTCAGCAAAAAAGAGGAAGACCCTCAACGAGACGGACTGACACAGAGACAGACTGACACAGTGGCTGCAACAATGGGCTTAAGCATAACAAGGATTGTGAGGATGGCTTAGGACCAGGCAGTGCGTCCTCATTTTACATATGGTCGCCATGTGTCACAACCGACTCCACAGCACCTAACAACCACATTTTATGGGGCTGTTGTGAAGATATTGAGATGTACACAGATCATATTTAAGCCCTGAGGAATAGAGAGAAAACGAGGTCTAGGTCCGGTCTAAGGAACACCAACATTCAGAAGTTGGGGGAGGAAATACGAGAAAAGGAAACTAAAGAGGGCTTGCCTGAGAGGGAGGGGTCGCGTCTGTAAAATGCTGCTGACGCCAAGGAAGATAAGGAGACAAGAAGGTGACTCAGATTTGGCAGCAAGTTGTCGGCTTGACAAGTGCATTTTCAGGGGAGGGATGGAGCAGAAACATCCATAAATCAGTAGCAATTTAGGTAAGAGGTTTAGCAAAGAAATTAAGACCACTGCTTGATTTGCCACTAATTCTTCAGGCAGGGCAAAAACTACTGGCAGAGATGGTCTACAGCCAGATGCCACTACCGTGGATTAAGAAATCATCTCAGCCCCAACGTGGATCCCATAATTCTACCATAAAGTCAACTCTCAGCTACCCTCTCCCACCACCACCGCCGCCACCACCATCATCATCTAAAACTAACCTCTGCCTCCCAAGAGGCATGAGCATAACCTTTGGAACAAGTAAAACAATCTCAACTCTCGACCCAGACATTTACTGGCTGGGACCTTGGGCAACTTCCCTCATCCTTCTGGGCTTCATGGCTCCTTCAGCACCCATCTCATCTAGCTGTGAGGGTTAAATGAGGTGATATATGTAAAGCAGCTGGTAGGACAGTCCAGCAGGCACTAGGGAACAAAACGCAAAGTGGTATGTATTTGTACGTTTAAGTTCTTTATCAATGGCATGATTTTAAAACTGGTTCAGGGAACGTGGAAGCCTCTTAGAATTTTTATTTAATCTGAAAAGAATTTTTAAATGTCTAATGTTACTTCTCTCTATAGTCTTTAATTCGGTATGGATTACACCTCAACATAAAGAAAACAAAAACCCTCACTAGACCAATAAGCAACATCATGATAAATGAAGAAAAGATTGAAGTTGTCAAGGACTTCATTTTACTTGGATCCACAATCAACATCCATGGAAGCAGCAGTTAAGAAATCAAAAGATGCATTGCATTGGGCAAATCTGCCACAAAACACCTCTTTAAAGCGTTGAAAAGCAAAGGTGTAACCTTGAAGACTAATGTGCACCTGGCCCAAGCCACAGTGTTTTCAATCACCTCCCAAGCATGTGAAAGTTGGACCATGAATAAGGAAGACCGAAGAAGAATTAATGCCTGTGAATTGTGGTGTTGGCCAAGAATATTGAATATACCATGGACTTCCAGAAGAATAAACAAATCTGTCTTGGAAGAAGTACAGCCAGAATGCTCCTTAGAAGTGAGGATGGTGAGACTTCGTCTCATGTACTTTGGACACGTTACAGGAGGGATCAGTCACTGGAGAAGGATATCATGCTTGGTAAAGCGCAGGGTCAGCGAAAAAGAGGAAGACCCTCAAGGTGACGGAGTGATACAGTGGCTGCAACAATGGGCTCAAGCATAACAACGATTGTGAGGATGGCGCAGGACCAGGCAGTGTTTTGTTCTGTTGTACACAGGGTCACTATGAGTCGGAACCGACTCGATGGCACCTAACAACAACAACAGTCTTTAAAATAACATAATTCTATATGGCATTATGTTGCTACAAAAGTTGTACACAACAGCATTTCTTCCTGAGACCATACATATCAGGAGATCTCATCCCTTTTCACTGTAAATATTTTGTAACGCCCTCTTTACAATCCTAAAATAAAATTCATAGATAACATACCTATTTATATACATAATTTATAAAAAAACCATAAAATGCCTTAGATGTACTACAGAAAAGTAATTTATAAGAGTATATTTCAAAATGTAAATGCCAGGGCACAAGCAGACTAGAAAGTATAATGAAGTAGGCAGATGCGTGCATCTACATGTAGAATCTCCATGAATGGGACAGGTACTATATTGGTCCCTCAAATACCATGAATACTGTAGCTGTTGGTAATGTAATTTCCCAAAATTAATTCCTGGTAAAGACCAAGTGACCAATTCTTGCTAAAATTTTGAACCTTATGAAGTAAAATCTTTCCTCAATTTAAAGGAAATTCCCATTCCTGGAAAATTCAGCATATATGAAGACCATGTAAAGAACCGTGTCCTTATGTAAAGCGTAATTAAGTTCTCAGCTCAGGTAACTATTATTATAAACAGGTTTTTCACCCACATAAATGTCCAGCAGGATATTTAAAGGTCCCTCAGGACGTGGGACAACTCTTTAGCGGGGCGGACTCACACACTGCAGGACACCTCATGACCAGCCCCCACCCACCAAGTTCCAGTAGCACCCGCTTGTCGTTAAGCTAACCGACACTGTGCCCACATTTCCCAAACACCTCTGCTGAAAACAGACATGTATAATCCACTTGTTTCACATTAATTTTTGGCAATGAGACCTTTAAGTCTGATTGAACGTAACAAATCATATGCAGTACGAGGAAAATGTTCAAGATAAATTCAAAAGGTTTATTGCACCAAATGCCACAGAGAAATGGATCAAAATAATACATGAACAAGTTTTAAGAAAAATTCTCCACACATTAACAATGGTATCTATTCAACTGATCTAAAATATAAAGTCCTATCAATTTGTCTTAATGGAGCTTCAGTAACAACAAATCC
The DNA here is from genome assembly GCA_030035585.1 of Dugong dugon. Classification (NCBI taxonomy): domain Eukaryota; kingdom Metazoa; phylum Chordata; class Mammalia; order Sirenia; family Dugongidae; genus Dugong; species Dugong dugon. The sequence continues at coordinate 190,270,993 of CM057463.1, read as the reverse complement.
CAGAATTTTCTTTTTTTTAAACGCAACTTAAATTTAAGCATATTGCAATCTCGCTTCCAAGATAATACGGTTCACCAAATTCTGACATTTTAAAACTAACATTCAGAGGGGCCTACTTTAGGCAAAAATTATATTAAAATACCACCTCCCCCAAAGCACAACAACAACAAAAAAAACCAAATGGTTCACATTTACCAAGAAAAGCTAGACTTTTTCAATTTAATGGTGAAATTATGCACGAAAAAAATACACTCAAAAGTACGTATTAGTGAAAAACTCCAGATATTTAGAAGAATTTTGGGGTCACTTTATAGTCTTTATTTTTACGTACAATCAACTCTAAGTGAATAACCTAAAAAGCTACAGACCGAATTTTTATAAAATCTCAAGACCTAATTAGAAGAGACCAAACAAGAGTTTAGTATCATTTAGCAAGTGGGGATTTCCCTCCCTCCAAAAAGTTAATTTTGAAAAATATGGTTAAGTTTATAAAGTTGTGATGTGTAAACGGCAGTTCCATGGGATGTGAAAGATTAGTTACTTTCATTAAAAAACAGCACACTTCAGAACAATGGATTGAAGCCCGTACAAACAGCTATTTAACACTGATAAAAAGAAAATACTTTGGAATTACGCACAAGTATGGAAGCGACATTTTCAATTTTCATTGTCATGTTTACACATACACAATTACCTTTACATTCATATCACTCGTCAATTTATTAAAAATAAAACTGCAACATGCTAGAAGGAGGTCCATCACAGTAACATGGACACACTTCTCTGTCATGCCTCGCTAGCTTGCTTCAAACAGCAAGATGCTACAGAAGTGACACTGAACAGGTAAGACTCAAAAGTTGAAGAAACCCTAAAGGTGGAATCCTGTCAACTGAGGTAGTTTTCTTTAGTATTATTTTTTTAAGTTTTGTTTTTTTTCTCATGGTGGGCATGGGAGAGGGTGGAATCCCTTTCTTGCCTCTTCAGCTAAGACAGAATGAAGCTACTGGGTTGTATGCGATGTGTGAGGGGGTGTATCTCAACACAATTCCATGAGATTTTTTTTTTTTCATTTTCACTTTTGGAAAGAAGCTGAATTTAAGACAAAATTTGAATGTTATGTAAAGAGGATCATAAAAGAGCAGCAACATTCTCTGTTTCTGCAGGCAACAGATCCGAGGATTAAGCACTGACTGGAATTCTGAGCGTCACTGAGACAGCCCCCACATAGAACCCACCCGCAGTTTTCCAACAGACATTCTCCAAGAGACAGTTGTGGAACATTAAACTAAGAAGCAAATTAAAACTGCTCAGGCTTCGGGGGGACTGGGTTAAGTCTTTCACGCGTAGAGTTTAGAATCAGTCACTTAAAGCTCAATTTCCCCCTAGATGGGGTAAATTTCAACATGCCACTAAGTTCACATTATAATTGAACTGACTTTGTATTGAGTTATTGTCTATGAAACCCTGAAAGGTGGTGAATGAGGAAAAGTGCCCAAAACATGTAAACAAGGAAAGGGAACCAGAAATGAGGGGAATGCTTTGAACTGGTACAGATGTAAAAGATGTACCATCAGCTATCACAATATATTCACACGGAATGAAAAACCCACAGAGTGGGCTGAGCCACAGTTGAGGTTCATTCTCTGTCTGCAAACAATGATGACATGGAATTAGAGGATTTAAAACACCAAACTCAAATGTTAGGGTAATGGAAATACAAAAATATTACAAGAATGAAAAACCTCAATTTTATGAAAGACAAGACATAACCTGAAAATTAAAGACACAAGAGTCTTAATGCACCCACTGACATTTTCCCTCACGGAGAGAGAGAGGGAAAGGCAGCAGTTCTGACCTGTCCCTAGAAAGACTTCATCCAAGAAGAAAAGAAACACATGGGCGGAACTTGTATTTAGGATCAGGATTTTACCATATGGAAAGTGTGAAGTCACTCTACCTCCTAGGAGGGAGGTTACTTCATCTTCTTAAGTATGAAGAATAAATGGAAAGGCCTGGAATTAATTCAGCACAAACAGTGAAAGGAAGCCAGAGCCTGGTTATAATTAACCGCACTCAGATCTGCTAAGTGTTAACAGTGTTTTTACTTCACTAGATTAACTCCTCTCTTTTAATGCTTTATTTTTTTTTAGTTTTTTATTTTACTCTGTATGTCAGCACATAGTCTGTTCCATGGGCAGTAAACTAAGTAAAATTTCTTTTATAGTAACAGAAAAAAAAGTTTTTTAAGTGAACTATACTAATGAATAAACAATTTTTCATTTTGGCAGGTTTTGTATGATGGGTAAGTTAACTTCTAGAAAGGTGTTTTTTTAATGTAGGAATTAGAAGGCACAAAGATAATAATGTAAAAATTGAGATCATAAACGGATCACTTTTAATGTTCAAACTAATTACTTTCATTAGTCATCCTGAACTCTTGTAGGTTTCATTTCCCACTAGGACAGCTGTGCCTTTTACAGTATAAATAGTCATTTGCATTAACTATCATAGGAAGAAAGTGGCTTCGGCTGGAAGAATTTACCAACAGAAACACTCTTACAGAAATAACTTTGGTAAATGGCCTCTCTTAAAGGCTGCTGAAAGCTCTAAAGTACAAGATAAAACACCTGGTGTCAGACCACGTCCTCCGCTGCTAGAGACTCCATCATGGTGGGATGAAGATGCTACACTGCCTCTTGGGTTTACTGTGAAGACTCTGCACCACCAATCCGCCCCTACCCTACCTGTGGCTGTATCTGCAACAACGTAAACTCCAAGAAGAAATGAAAACAATGGGTCCCTAAAGCACTCTCTTACCAACAGGCAAACCTCTTCCAAGTTTTATGTCACACAGTAGCACCTACAGCCACCAGAGCTAAAGACGGCACACTGTGGCTTTCCTCATTTTGCCTACTGTAAAATGCAAACTCCGACTTGGAATCTGAAGTTCTTGTTCCAGCGGTCTTCTCGGAATAGCAAAATATGCTTTCTCCAGCTTGAAGAGCTCATGCTTAAACTTGGAAACATTTTCCTACTGGAATGATGTGCACATAGTTTATCTTGCTGCTCCAAAGTTACCAAAAATGTGAACAAGCCCGTATCACTTGTCCTTATTCTGTGCAAACAGCACAGAGCAATCTGTACCAACAGCTTCCTGTTCACTGTAGTGTTTATTTTCCCTCCGACCAAAAAAGGCCACTCTCTCTGTTGATTCATGGGTAACAAAGGGCCGAAGGTGTTCATAAAAAACACAAATGCCATTAAGTCAAGTAAACCTAAAGTCTTCCAACGAAGCATCACTTGAAAGCAAAAATACAAAAACAAAAATGAAAATGGTTGAATGACGGTTTCTGCTTGCTCTTCTTATGCTGCTGATATCACACAGAGAGCGTCTTTCCTTCTCTTTCAGCTGAGAATTTGATTTTTTTTCTTCCAAGGAAGAACTGTCCTGAGCTTTATAAGAGTATTTGAGCCACATATGGAGAATGAGTACTGGCAATAGCAGTCAACAGAGGCAGGTCGTTAGATTCAATCCTGAATATTGAAGAAAGAAAAGAATAATATTATTTTAAAACAGCATGACTTTATACAGAAATATTATTTATAGGTACCAAGGTTGCTACATAATTGCTTCAAACTAGTGAAAAAGTGTAATAGATGTAAAGATAATAAACCTATTTTTTAAATAAAATCTCTTAGTGGATGCTGCCTAAAGAGGCAAAAGGAAAGGGAGGCAGGTGTGTTGTGCACACAAGTAGACATGAGCGTACATGCAGACATGTACATGTGTGGACATGAGCATGCATGCTGACGTGTGCATACGTGCAGGCGTGAGCATGCGTGTGGATGTGTGCATACGCAGGGACATGAGCATACATGTGGACATGTGCACATGTGGACATGAGCATGCGTGCTGACGTGTGCATAAGTGCGGGCGTGAGCATGCGTGTGGATGTGTGCATACACAGGGACGTGAGCATACACGTGGACATGTGCACGTGTGGACGTGAGCATACATGTGGATGTGCATACGTGTGGACACACATTCACACATAAATGTGCATACATGTAACTGTGTTCATCATGCAGGTATGCATACATGTGGATGTGAGCATACATGTGGACATGCACATTCATGCGGACATGTGCATACACATGAATGTGTTCATCATGCAGATATGCATACATGTGGAGACGTGCATGCAAACAAACGTGTTCATGTAGACATGCATACATGTGGACATGCATGTGGACACACACAGGCATGCAGACATGTGCACACACGTGGATACATTCATCATGTGGATGTGCATACATGTGAACTGAGCATACATGTGGATGTGCACATACATGTGGACATATGAATACACGTGGATTGCGCACACATGGACATGTGTGTGGACATTTGCCATGTTCTTTCCATAGTCCAGGTCACCCACTTTGTCTATAACTTCTATATCCCCTGTACAACCTCATATGTCATACTTTAGTGTCTTCTCATTATTCATCACTCCTCCAGTCAACACTCCTGAATGCGTGCTGATTTTGTACTTAGGCTCAAGTCAGTCCTTGGAAAATGATGACGGAAGTGATTTCTTCAAAAACCTTGGGGACTTGCTCAACAGGGTATACAACTCAGATCTTCACTAGGCCTCTAAGCCACAGCATTCTGAGAGCTAGTGGACACTAGCAGACACTGAATCAAGAAACATCACACTGCAAACGGGCATGGCCCTGGCAGCCTGGCTTCAAGCAGAGGCTGACCCAGTATGGTCACTGGCTGAACGTTGCCAGAACAAAGTTAGGACAGCCTCAGTCTGTGGAGCAGGTCCTAATCCTTTCCCTTGAATTCCAAATCTTAAAAAAACAAAAGGTAGCTGGCATGACTTCTGGAGTTTTCTCTTCTTTTTCAGTAATGCGACCTTCAGTTCCAACTTCACTGTAGACAGGCAGCCCTCTAGTGCCGTGAGTGCAGCTGGACTGACTGTGGAGGAAGGGATCAGAGAGGACGGACAGGCTTCTCACTCATAATGGACTAAGAGGATTTAGGGATGGCTGCTAAGATGATCCCTCTAATTGTGTGGATGGTGGACACCCATCAGGGCCAGCGACTAGGCAAACGCCATATAAACATAAGACACATATCGGGAGACCTTGTTTAGCAGGGCTAGGTAAAGCGTGAGACTGGTAAAGCGATATAAACAAAACTAACAAAAAACATGACAAAAAGATCTGTTACAAGTTAACGGCAGAGGCAAATGCCTCAGAACGGGAAAATATTTTTAAACTGAAGTATATAAAAAAACGTAAGGCAGGAAGTATGAGGCGTCAAACAATACAGTAAGTGACATCCTGGGTATAAACAAGCGTGATGAGACCGTGGAAGCTTGTTTGATTAACAGTCTTAATACAGAACTTAAAGGAAGACATTACGTATACAATATTTTCTTGTCCCAAACTGGGGGGACCATCATCATGGGTAAGAGGACAATTCCCCACACATAATGTCTTTTTGTTCTCTGTTGAAAAATTAAGCAGAAAGTAAAACAAAAGTCAGAATTCTTCTAGAGAAGTTATGGCAAGCAGCCTGTGGAAGATGATATACATTATCCGTAACTCAGAACAAGTTTCCTCCTCAGGTGGACCTGTAACGGAAGGGAGGAAAGCACAGCCATCCCACGGAGACCTGGGCCCTGACCGTGCAGAAGGCCGCTGGCCCTCGCGGCCTGCTGGGGTAGACTGCGAACACACGCACCGCTCAGGCCTGACAGCCCGGGACTGTGGCAGCTCACTAAGACTGCTAAAAAAGGGCAGGCAGAGTGGGGTCACACTGTTTCCCTTCTAGCATAAAAACGGGGGTCCCTGAGTGGTGCCAACAGTTACGTGCTTGGCTACTGATCAAAAGGTCGGAGGTCTGAGTCCACTCAGAGGTGCCTTGTAAGAAAGGTCTGCTGATCTACTTCTGGAAAATCAGCTATTGCAAACCCTGTGTTCTGCTCTGGTACACATGGGGCTGCCCTGTGTTGGCGTCAACTTGATGGCAACTGGTTTTCAGCGTGGAAACAAGCCAGGGAGAAGAGGAACATCCAGTTTACCACCAGTATGCAGTTCGGTGACACAGCAGTAAAAGATTCACAGGAGTGGCAGAGGCATACACGGAACAGACAGCCAAACCCTTCAATGGGTTACTAGGCCCTGTAGGCTGAGAGGGGCACTGGCTCCACGGGTTAGCGGGACAATACTAGGGACAGCCCCACTCATGAGGAGGATGGCAACACTTCACAGAACTCACCCCAGTACAACACCTAATTCTTTCACATGGACTCGTGTGTGTCCCCGAAGATATTCAGACAGCATTTTACTTTTAAAGTACATCTCCTGTAGTCTGTCTTCCAGATGCATGACGCACTGTGAAGGACAGAACATCAACAATGAGGGCTGGAGTTCACATCTCTGCCAATCCTTCAAGAGCTACAATTCGCTTCATTCATTTCTAATACACAGCTATAATCTCATCCCTTTCAGACATACTTAAAAAGTTAGAAGTCATCTCAAGCCCTAACACCAGCAGGTATAAAATTAAGTTTTTATAAAACAGTAAAATTTATCTTTTCTAATTACTATTAAGATTTTCATATGTATCTTTCTGGCCTTTATAAAAAATCATTTATTTGTTACTTAGTTGAGATTACTCTGTAAGAACAATTATTTCCTGCTTTTAAAAAAACTTTATAATAATCTTCAATTTTTATTAAAAATTCTTTATTGGTATAATTTTTATGGCTAAATAATTTTTGAGAATATGAAAATACCATCATTTACTCAACCATAGAGCAATCTGCATTTTCGTTACTAGAACTCATTTTGTAGAAAACACCTCTGTACTGTTTTTTCCTATCTCTCAGATGATTCGGTTGCCAGGCAGTCCCAGAAGTGGAATGCCTGGAACGAGGTTATTTTGAACTTTTTTAAAATTTTTTTTATTTCAGGGGTGCATTTTAACTAGGTCTTTAATAACAATAAAGAAAAGGCAATTATTTTTAGGACATCTCTACCCTTGGAATTATGTCCAACTTCATTTTTTAGAGAATAGCAACCATCTGTGTCTTTCACCAGAGGCAAATGGTTTTGCATTTGGCAGGCAGAGGTATCAAAGCATCTTCAGTAAGACACCTGATGGCTTTGGCAAGGATAATTCCATCATACACAATATTCTTCTAGACCATTGCACCTGTTATTTTCAAGGTAAAAAGATTAACAGATGCAGTTGAAAATGTTGATCCTGACCATCTGGGCTGATCAGTGACATGGAAAACGTATCCATTAGAGATGTGATCTTTTCAGTTTCTCATTGGCTTAAAATCTTAAATGCATTGTGTTGGGTGGATGAAACACAACTGGTAAGTGACTAAGAGTAATAATCAAAGCAAGGAAGTTTTCACGACAATATTCCTCCAAGTAAACAGTTAAGTGGTAAAAGGATCTCATGTTAAGTTTCAGCTATTTATGCCATGAAATAAAGTTTTTAATAAGAATGCTATACAATATTAAAAAGAATATTCACATCACATTGAATCCTTCATGTTTTAGATAGTTCATTTTCACAGTCCCCAAGAAAACTCTGTGTTGCAAGGTGGCAAGACAGAGAACAATGCAGAGAAGAATGCAGAGAACAATACAGAGAAGAATACAGAGAACAATGCAGAGAAGAATACAGAGAACAATGCAGAGAACAATGCAGAGAAGAATACAGAGAACAATGCAGAGAAGAATACAGAGAACAATGCAGAGAAGAATACAGAGAACAATGCAGAGAAGAATACAGAGAACAATGCAGAGAAGAATACAGAGAACAATGCAGAGAAGAATACAGAGAACAATGCAGAGAAGAATACAGAGAACAATACAGAGAAGAATACGGAGAACAATGCAGAGAAGAATACGGAGAACAATGCAGAGAAGAATATGGAGAACAATGCAGAGAAGAATACGGAGAACAATGCAGAGAAGAATGCAGAGAAGAATACAGAGAACAATGCAGAGAAGAATACAGAGAACAATGCAGAGAAGAATACAGAGAACAATGCAGAGAAGAATACAGAGAAGAATACAGAGAACAATGCAGAGAAGAATACAGAGAACAATGCAGAGAAGAATACAGAGAACAATGCAGAGAAGAATACAGAGAAGAATACAGAGAACAATGCAGAGAAGAATACAGAGAACAATGCAGAGAACAATGCAGAGAAGAATACAGAGAACAATGCAGAGAACAATACAGAGAAGAATACAGAGAACAATGCAGAGAAGAATACAGAGAACAATGCAGAGAAGAATACAGAGAAGAATACAGAGAACAATGCAGAGAAGAATACAGAGAACAATGCAGAGAAGAATACAGAGAACAATGCAGAGAAGAATACAGAGAACAATACAGAGAACAATACAGAGAAGAATACAGAGAACAATGCAGAGAACAATACAGAGAAGAATACAGAGAACAATACAGAGAACAATGCAGAGAAGAATACAGAGAAGAATGCAGAGAAGAAAGCAGAGAACAATGCATAGAACAATACAGAGAAGAATGCAGAGAACAATGCAGAGAAGAATACAGAGAACAATGCAGAGAACAATACAGAGAACAATGCAGAGAAGAAAGCAGAGAACAATGCAGAGAAGAATACAGAGAAGAATACAGAGAACAATGCAGAGAAGAATACAGCGAACAATGCAGAGAAGAAAGCAGAGAACAATACAGAGAACAATGCAGAGAAGAATACAGAGAACAATACAGAGAACAATGCAGAGAACAATGCAGAGACGAATGCAGAGAAGAATGCAGAGAAGAATACAGAGAAGAATACAGAGAACAATGCAGAGAACAATGCAGAGAAGAATACAGAGAACAATGCAGAGAACAATGCAGAGAAGAATACAGAGAACAATGCAGAGAACAATGCAGAGAAGAATACAGAGAACAATGCAGAGAAGAATACAGAGAACAATGCAGAGAACAATGCAGAGAAGAATACAGAGAACAATGCAGAGAACAATGCAGAGTAACAATGCAGAGAAGAATACAGAGAACAATACAGAGAACAATGCAGAGAAGAATACAGAGAACAATGCAGAGAACAATGCAGAGAACAATGCAGAGAAGAATACAGAGAACAATGCAGAGAAGAATACAGAGAACAATGCAGAGAAGAATACAGAGAACAATGCAGAGAACAATGCAGAGAAGAATACAGAGAACAATGCAGAGAAGAATGCAGAGAAGAATACAGAGAACAATGCAGAGAAGAATGCAGAGAACAATGCAGAGAAGAATACAGAGAACAATGCAGAGAAGAATACAGAGAACAATGCAGAGAAGAATACAGAGAAGAATACAGAGAACAATGCAGAGAAGAATACAGAGAACAATGCAGAGAAGAATACAGAGAACAATGCAGAGAAGAATACGGAGAACAATACAGAGAAGAATACAGAGAACAATGCAGAGAAGAATGCAGAGAACAATGCAGAGAAGAATACAGAGAAGAATGCAGAGAAGAATACAGAGAAGAATACAGAGAACACCGGCCGAGATGGAATGTACACTGAACTTGAAATCAAACAATCTGGACAATTTCTTAAAAAACTTCTTTGATTATCCAATAAACCTGTGTTTGCCATCCCCCCGCCCCTTCTGGGATTTTATTCCCGAGATGGATTTCTTCAATTTTTAACGGTTTAAATTTTAAAGTGGTTTTTACAGTTTGTTTTTTTCATCAAAATTAGCTACTTTCTGCTTTCATACTGAAGGCCCTAGCAGCGATTAAATCCTATGTTTCATTCAGGTGATTTTTAAGGAGAATTTCAAACCGTAGATAAAATTTTCTTTGCTCTTGGTTTTGTCAGGGTAAGTAAGTCATAAACACACTTAAATGGTTAAACATACTTCTGTCCACATGAAGTAAAAAGAATTAGCTATTGTAATTTATTGCTTGGACAACTGAAATGTCAAATGTAATAAGAGCTATGTACTTATAGAATAAAATAAAAAGTTTGGTATATACATAACAGTAAAACACTATGACGCTTAACATATTTTCCTTCCTTTGCAGAAAAGGAGACTTCAGCCTGTAAAAAAGGATAATTCAACCTGCTTCTAGAAAAGAAACTGCCTATGTATGTAGAACAAACATAAGGTTGTAATAACCCATAAACTCTTCTCATATCACCCCATGACAGATGTCCTGTAACTGTCCGCTTCAGGTTAAAGCCCAAATAAAGGCTTCAGTGAAAAGGTGTTGTCAGTCTCTGCATGACATTAGAATTGTTTCATGAAACTATTATTGACAGTCGTACTAACAGAAGCTGCTTCCTGAGTGCTTATAATGTCTAATACAAAGCCAAGTGCTTTCTGTGAATTATCTAATTTTCATAGCCCTATGAAATAGGTTCTATTACTTCACCAGCTTTGCAGACAGATTTCAGGCTGGAGAGGTCACACAGTTAGTGAGGATCAGAACTCGGATCTGACTCCAGGCCACCACACTCTAGAGCCCAGGTATTAGCCACTAAGACACACTGGCTTTTCAAGTACCTTATATGGGAATAAGGAGCCCTAGTGGTGCAGTGGTTAAAGTTGTTGGCTGCTAACCAAAAGGTCAGCAGTTCAAACCCACCAGTGGCTCCATGGGAGACAGATTTGGCAGTCTGCTTCCATAAAGATGTACAGCCTTGGAAACCCCATGGGGTCGCTATGAGTCAGAATCGATTCGACAGCAGTGGGTTTGTTTTTTTGGTTCTTTAATATGGGAATAGTGTTTTGACAATTTAAAAAGCAACATCTTACTCCTTATATTCAGAAATTCTCACAATGTGCTTGTTTAGAAGGCACTATCTTCCTTTTACAAGTAAGAACGCTGAGGTTCAGAGACACTCAGGCTTGTCACCATCACATAACTGATCAGTGGCAAAGCCAACACCGCCACTATGGAGCTGACAGTCAGACAGTATTCCAAAGCTCCTTCTTTGAGTTCACACACATATAGAGCATTTCTGAGGAATGTGGTGTGACTGCAGATTTGGTGGTAAGTACCCTGGAAAATTACCACTCCATTAGCAATTAGTGTAGGTGATGAGTATTCAGTTTCCTACTCTGTTGTTAAACAGCTCTGGACCATTTGTGGAGGCCGGAAGGGGGATACGGATGCTTTTGTTTGGAGTGGTACTGCAGAGAGCAACACTGTGTAAAAGGAAGGAAAAAGGAGAGAAATAGTGTCTTTCATCTAAGCATTTATCCCCGAGGTCAGCTCATCTAAACTGTTCCTAGCTACACCCACTTAAGCCTCTCTGACACTTTTGAAACCTTTCTCTGTCCCTCATAAATAAAGAGCATTTTCTCTTTGAATCTCTTTGTACGCATGCACACATATTGAGGATTTGGTTTGTATATTAATTCCAGTAACTGGGGGAGGTCTGTTGATAATTTTCTAGGAGTTGATAGGCTTGGTTTGTTGACTGTATTTAACATAACATTATGAAAGTGATATAAAAATCCCATTTGAAAAGGAAACATATGATACTACCTTACAAGGATATGGTCCTCCAAAATTTCAAAAGTGTTTATACAAACAATATTCCATTTTATCCTTAACAACTCTATGAGGAAGGTTCTGGAGCAAAAGAAACTACAGTCCCTTCAGCAAGTGGCCTTCTCAAATGCAAGAGTTTTCACTTCTTCTTAGGTCCCTCCCCGCACACCCTGCTGACGGCCAGACACCTTGTTCAAAAAGATTGCAGGGTCACCGTATGTTATTTGTTTCATGGAAGGGAGAGTGTTACTGAAATCGATCCTGTCTGCTGGTTTTATACTGCATTTTCTATTTTTACTTACGCTAACCTCCAATTATGCTAAAAATAATACATTTGAATTTGTGATTTTATAATTAAAATGCTTTCAGAGGTGTTTTTTTAAACTATACCTCTTTGAGGGTATGAGAACAAACACTTACAAAATCAGCAGGGAAGTGAAGCTTGTAAAGCTGCAAAATTGCCTGAAGTAAGCTGGACACCTGACTTGATACCAAGACATCTTGGCCCAGTTTCACGCCGTCCGCCACCTTCCTCTGGCTGGTGGCTACCTGCACACTCCACTTATCTGTGTCTGCGACAATGCACACGGCTTCAGCTATGGGCTCATCGAGCGCTGGATGCTGAAAGAGAAATCACACCATGGGTCAACATCGCAACACCTCCAAGTGACCCTCAAAACATCCGGGGTGTTCTGTTTAGGGTTAGACTAATGGTTCAGAAACTGATGACAGGCATTCCAGGAGTTTCACGTGCTACAGGGGCTCAAACAGGAGTGTCTAAAGCACCATTTAATTGTTATTTTGTCATATACCCAGGAGGTACTCCATAAAGGTGGTGAAATGTTCATATATAAGTGAAAAGACCCGTACCCTCCCTACTTTCCAGGATATTAACATTCGTTTCCTTTTGAAAGATGGTACTCTCCTTTTAAAATGCAGAAAATTAGAATAATGTATACAGTTCTATCGCCATTTCTCAAATAACAAGGTTAGGCAGGGTAACTTACAGTCCCTTAAAGTTTTAACTTTAATCACTGAACAATATTTACTGAGTAAGCATGTGCTACATTGTATACATCAACTCTAACAGCCAACTAAAATCAGACTGGGGTTACTTTATCTAGAGAAGTCCTAAAGGTCAAAGGGTGCCTACTGGTGAATGTACAGAAAATACAAAATTCTTGACAATTAGGCAGTCATGGTTAACAACAGTAAATATGCCCTAGGGTAAACACTGAAGCAGTCAAGGAAAAGGGCTTTAAAAAAAATTGAGAGGCAGAGCCAACATGGTGCCATAGACAGATACACCATGCCGTCCCGCTCCAGCAAAGACTCAAAAAACTAAGTAAAACAGATACAAACGTCAATCCTGGAACCCTAAGCATCAAACGAAGGGATAAAGAACTAGATCAAGCACTGAGTGGAAGAAGAAACTGACAGAGAACAGAGAATGAGGAGAGAGCTAAGAGTTGAGGTCCCCTGCCAGCTAACGTGGCACAGTGTCGCCATCTTGGAGCACAGCCAGCAATGATCCCAGACAGGGAGACAGGGAGGCAACTTCACAGAGCTCCCAACAGGAAACAGAGCACCCGGTAACCAGAGAAACACACATTCCCACCTCTCACCCTTTTGGTGTATAGAAGCAAGGCCCCCCACCCCCAACCTTGCAGGCTCTACCACTGAGAACCACAAGACCCTGCCCCTGTTCTATCCCACCAGCTCTTGCCACGCAGGTTTTTTTTTTCTCTTTGTCTCTCCCACCTAGCCCCGTATGCCTCCTCCTCTCCTTCCTGTAGGCTCCTACTGCACCACAGCAGCTAGAGAGCCACAGGCCTGCCACTGCCCTGGGTTTGCCCCAGCCCCACCCACCAGCTTCCACTGTGCCTTTTTTTTTTTTTTTGCTTTTTTTTTTCTTTCTCTTCTTTCTCCCTCCCACCTACCCTGTACATTACCTCCTCTCCCTTCCCACTGGCCCTTGAGTCTACCCCACCCTACCTGCCAGCACCCACTGTACTGCCATTCTAAAATTTTTTCTTTCTTCCTTTTCTTTCTCCCTCCAACCTAGCCCTATATGCCTTCCCCTCTTTCCTGCCAGCCCCTGCCATGGCTACAGAACCACCAGCCTGTCGTCACCCTGGGTCCACTCCACCTCCACGCACCGCTTCCTGCCATGCCTCTATTTTTTTTCCCCTTTTCTTTCTCCCTCCCACCTAGCCTGGTATATAACCTCCCCTCCCTTCCTACTGGGCCCCAGGTCCTCCCCGCCCCCACTCGTTGGCCCCCAATGCACCATCATTTACTTTTTTTCTTTTTCTTTCTCCCTCCCACCTACCCCTGTATGCCACCTCCTGCCCTTCCCGCTGGTTCCCAGGTCTGCCCTGCCCACACACGCTGGTCCCTGCCATGTCACCACAGCTACAGTGTCCTCGGCATTGCACTTGGTCTGAACCACCCCTGCCCTCCCACCGTTCATCCAGCTGCTGAATGGTAGGAAGCAAGCCCATACCATTCCCCCATCCAAAACCTCCGCCTATCTGGTGAGAGGCTGTGAACATTCCCACGCCACCGGACCAACATCAGGAGACAGACAGCGCCGCCCAGTATGCCCTCAAACACCTCGACAAAAAAGTATACAGCGAAGTGGGCTCGTCCTGCTGCTGGCAGTGGCGAGACATATCGTGCCCACAGACGAGCAAGCAGCAAAGCACACCTGGACTGCCCACACTGACTTATCAAAACAAAACAAAAAACAGGACGAAACAAACAATCAATAATGAAAATAATGCCTTAATGTCTCAGACAGCAGACAATATCAAAACATAAAAAAAGCAGGACAAGATGACTCCAGCAAGTGAACAAAATAAAGAATCAAAAATGTGCGCATGATAGGAGTTCAAGAACAGGGGGAGAAAATGGAAAACACAGAGAAGATTGTTGAAGATTTGCTGGCAGAAAACTTCGCAAATGTCAAGAAAGATGAAAAGCTGACCATCCAAGAAGCTCAAATGAACCCCATAGATGATAGACCCCAAAAGAAAGTCTCCAAGACATATCATAATCACACTTGCCAAAACCAAAGACAAAGAAAGAATCTAGAGAATAGCTCGAGAAAAATGAAAAGTCACATACAAAGGGGAAACAATAAGACTAAGTTCTATTACCTGGCAGAAACTATGAAGGCAAGAAGGCAACAGGATGACATACATAAAACCTTGAAAGAAAAAAAAACTGCCAACCAAGAATAATACATCCTGCAAAACTCTTTCTCAAATGCAATGGTGAAATTAGGACATTTCCAGATAAACAGAAATTAAGGGAATTCATAAAAACTAAACCAAACTTACAAGAACTATTAAAGGGAGTCCTTTGGTTAGAGAACCTACAACATCAGACAACAATCTGAATCTAGGACACAGGACAGCATCAGCCAGATACCAACCCAGGTAAAGAACTCTCAATAATAAAACAAAGCTAAAAGACTTAAAACGGAAACAGAGATGTCAATCTGTAAATGACAGCAACGTCAAAACCAAAAAGGGAATAAACAGAGTAGGTACACAGCTGTCAAATGGAGAGAATTCAAGGTGATATTAAGTAAAAAAAGACTGGTTCAAACTTAGGAATATAAGGGTAAATTTCAAGGTAAACACAAAGTTAACAAATCTATTCATCAAAATAAAAAAGGATAAAAACATAAAGACTCACTAAACACAAAATCTATAAAAATGAAAGAAAAGAAAATCCACAAACAAAAGGAACTCAGCAAAGGAAGGTAAAAGGAACAGAGAAAATGTCAGCACCACAAAAACAAAGCAGAACAATACGACAGCAGTAAACTCATACCTGTCGATAATCATACTGAACGTAAATGGCTTAAATGCACCCATAAAGAGATAGTGGCAGAATGAATAAAAAAATAAGACCCATCAATATGCTGCCTAGAAGAGACACACCTCACAAAGACAAAAATATTAAAAATCAAAGCATGGAAAAAATGTAACAAGCAAACAGTAACCAAAAAAGAGCAGGAGTCGCAATACTAATCTCAGACAGAATGGACTTTAAGGCAAAATTAACCATAAATGACAAGGAAGGACATTATATAATGATTAAAGGGACAATTTGCCAAGAAGATACTACCTTAATAAATATCTATGTACCCAACAGGGCTCCAAAATACATAAAGCAAACTCTAACAGCACTGAAAAGAGAAATAGTTTAATAATAGTATGAGACGTTAACACATTACTCTTGGTAATGGACAGAACATCTAGAAAGAAAAACATACAGAAGATCAAAAGGCCACAATCAACCAACTTGACCTCACAGATGTATACAGAACACTCCAGCCAACAGCAGCAAAGCACAGTCTTTTCCAACACACATGAAACAAGCTCCAGGATAGGCCATATTTTAGGCCACACAGCAACCCTCAATAAAACCAAAAACACTGAGAGAATACAAAGCTTTCTCTCTGATCACAATGCCATAAAAGCAGAAACCAATAATAGGAAGAACCAAAAAAAAAAAAAAAAAACCCTCAAATACATGGAAACTGAATAACACCTTGCTTAAAAAAAACTGGGTAAAAGAAGAAATCAAACAGGGAATCAAAAAATTCTTGGAATCAAATGAGAATGACAATACATCATACCAAAACCTTTGGGACACAGCAAAGGCAGTGCTCAGAAGTTAATTTATAGCAACAAACACACGCATGAAAAAAGAAGAACAGGCCAAAATCAAAAATGTTAGCCCTACAAATCAAACAAATAGAAAGGGAACAGCAAAAGAAGTTAACAGGCACCAGAAGAGAGGAAGTAATACAGATGAGACCATTAGAACTGAAATAGAGAACAGAAAAATGATAACTGAAATAGAGAACAGAAAAACAATAGAAAGAGTCAACAAAACCAAACGTTGGTTCTTTGAAATGATCAACAAAATTGACAAATCACTGGAAAAACTGACAAAAGAAAAAAGGAGAAGAAGCAAATAATCCAAATAAGAAATGAGATGGGGGACATTACAAAAGACCAAACTGAAATGAAAAGGATCATAACAGAATACTTGAAAAACTGTGCTCTAACAAATTTGAGAACATAGTGGAAACAGACAAATTTCTAGAAACACACTACCTATCTAAACTAACACAACCTAAGATAGAAAATATGAACAGACCTATAACAAGAGAAGAGACTGAAAAGATAATTTAAAAAAAAAAAAAAAAAAAAAAAAAACAACTCCCAACAAAAAAAGCCCTGGCCCGGATGGCTTCACTGAAGAATTCTATCAAACGTTAAGAGAAGAGCTCAACTGAGAACTACTCAAACCATTTCAGAGCACAGAAAAGGAAGGAATACTCCCAATTTCATTCTGTGAAGCCAGCATAACCCTGATACCAAAGCCAAAGACAACACAAAAAAAAGAAAATTACAGACCGATATCTCTCATGAATATAGACACGAAAATTCTCAACAAAATTCTAGCCAACAGAATTCAACATTATATCAAAAAAATAATCCACTGCGACCAAGTGGGATTCATATCAGGTACGCAAAGATGGTTCAACATTAGAAAATCAACATAATCCACTACATAAATAGAAAAAAGAATCACATGATCATCTCAATAGATGAAGAAAAGGCATTTGATGAAGTCCAACACCCACTCCTGATAAAAACTCTCAATAAAGTAGGAACAGAAGGGAAATTCCTCAACATAATAAAGGGCACCTATACAAAACCAACAGCCAACATCATTCTCAAAGGAGAGGCTGAAAGCATTCCCCCTGAGAATGGGAACAAGACAAGGATGTCCTTTATCACCACTCCTACTTAACATTGTGCAGGAAGTCCTAGCCAGAGCAATAAGGCAAGAGAAGAAAATAAAAAGCATCCAAAGAAAATCCAAGAAAAGTTTTACACACAGAAAAAACAAAAAAATCTTTGATGCTTACAAGGGAGGGAAGGAAAGGGGAGGGAAAATCACTAAGTAGATAGTAGACAAATGTTAACTTTGGTGAAGTGAAAGACAAGACACAATATAGGGGACGTCAGTACAATCTGACCAAGGCAAAGTCATAGAAGCTTCCCAGACACATCCAAACACCTTGAGGGACTGAGGTGCTGGGGCTGAGGATCATGGTTTTGGGGGACATCTAGGCCAACTAGCATAATATAGTTCATCTTACTTTGGCGAATACCATCTGGGGTCTTAGAAGTTTGCAAGTGGCCATCTAAAATACAGATATTGGTCCCATCCCGTCCAGAGCAAAGAAGAATGAAGAAAACCAAAGGCACGAGGAAAATATTAGTCCAATGGACTAATGGACCACATGATCCGCTGCCTCCACCAGCCTGAGCCCAGAAGAACTGGATGGTGCCGAGCTACCACAACCGACCGCTCTGACAGGAATTACAACAGAGGGTCCTGGACAGAGCGGGAGGAAAACGCAGAACAAAATTCAAATTCACAAAAAAAGACCAAGCTTACTGGTCTGACAGAGACTGGAGGAACCCCCAAGACTATGGCCCCCAGACGCCCTGCTAACTCAGAACTGAAGTCACTCCCAAAGTCCACCTTTCAGACAAAGATTAGACAGGCCTATAAAGCAGACAGTAACATACGTGAGGAACATGTTTCTTAGTTCAGCCAAGTCTATGAGATCACATGGGCAATGCTTGCCCAAAAGCAAAGATGATAAACCAGGAAGGGACAGGAAAACTGTACAAATGGACACGGGGATCCTGGGGTGGAAAAGGAAAGGGGGAGAGTGCTGAAACATTGTGGGGACTGCAACCAATGTCACAAAACAATCTGTGTATAAATTTTTGAATGAGAAATTAATTTGCACTGTAAACTTTCACCTAAAGCACAATAAAATCAAAAAAACAAAAACTGAATTTCTCGAAACTGATCAAAGCGTAAGTGCTTCACCACCAGCACCTTCTGACATATAGTTAGTATCCCATGAGTGTACAAAGCAACACTACAACAGGACTGCCCTTCTAAGCACCAAATTAAAAATAGGGAGAGGGAAAGGGAAGACCTCACAGCCAATGTATATGCACAAACGCTTCTAGCCCTCATTTACCAAAGAAGCACTAGTGCTGGCCTTCTTCTGTCTTAAACCCCATTCACCATCCTGTACGGAGCATTTGTTGGTTTTGGCTGCTTAGCATAACTTCCCACCAATAACTCTGCCCTAATTTCCCTTTGGAGAATGACCTTTCCCCAAGGGGATAAAGCCCGATGGGGCTGTAATTAGAGTCCCACATTCCATCTAGCAAGACGTGGTCACATGATCCAGCTACGCCAATCAGCTGCTTTTTCCCTAGGACGTCCCTGTGAGCAAAGGGAGAGGGGGCTGAAGATGGTTGGTGTCACCATATTCCTGACTGGACAGCAACTATTACAAATGTCTTCAGACAGTTCTTGTTCCTGGATCTCTAGAGTTTCCTTCTTCCAAGGTTTCTGCCTTCTTCCAAACCTAGTTCTCTGGTCTTCTCATCAATTCTATTAACTCCTAATATCCTTCTAATAAACTTCTTTCTGCTTAAGTCAACAAGAGTTGGTTTCTGCTGCTTGCAGCAAAGAACCCAAATACACAACCGTGCCATCAGGACAATGATTACTTGTGATTTCCAAGACTTAAGTAGACGGGAAGGTTGCTGTCGTACTGTAATTTCAATAGAAGGTTTGGCTCCCTAGTCTTGCAACAGTTTCTGGACTTTGTTATTAAAAGGAGAGCCTACCCAGCTTTGTCTTCCTTCTTAGAAATGGGGAAGAACTGACTGATGGGCTGGAATGAAAACTTTGTCGGGACTAACATTTTTTCCTACTATTCTCAAGGGGTAAGCTTTCAGAGTTTACAATATTTTTCCCGTTGAAGGGAACAGTAATCAGGCAAAGTCTAATGGTCCCGCATTTATTTAAGCATATGCTCACTCAAGTAACCTTAAACATGAAAAATAAAGAATTTAATAAAGCAGACTATTGAGTTAGTGAAACCCGGGTTCCTAAGGATGGTTCTCATTTTCTAGACCTGTTAGCCAAATAGAACAGTGACCCCTCACTCCCACCATTACCCGAAGGTTTGTGCCCCCCGACCCATACCCTTCTATTTACACAGATAAACACACAATCCAAAACAGACAGCTAAAGACACATGGTCTCAATGACTCCCCCTGTACAAGTTTCTGCAAGTTCTTGCTCAGCGTGTCCTAAATTCACAGCAAGATGCTGAGGACTTGCCATCCATGTGGCTTGGTTGTTATGAATAAAGGGAGTAAAATTTTAGAAATCTAAAAGATTTAGAATTTTTAGAGATTTGAGCTCAAGCCCCTCACTGCTTTGCATTTGTCAGAAATTCACCATATGCTGGATATATCACAGAAGAGGTCTATACTTTTCCTTCAAGGGACTTACATTTGGAAAGCGCACATAATCGTCACTGACCATATGCCAACATATATGCAATGAATTGAATGTATGCTAACCATCCTTCATAGTAAAATTTATCTCACTCCCCCAAACGACTTGGAGTAGATAACTTGGGCTCTAGGTTCAACTGAACTCAATTTCCTAAATGATCTTCCCATCACAGTGGTAGGGAAGAAAGAGTATGTCAATCCAAAGAAAGCGCGCAGAGTATAGAGTACATGGTACCACCACCGCAGACACAGAGAATTTCGTTTTAAGCAATGAATTGCTGGAACAAGGGCAATGGGCTCACTGGGTAGGTAATGGACGGCAGATTCTCCAAATATAAATCACTTCTGAAGGTTCTAGACCCTAACGCTATAACAAAAACGAGCAGAGAAGTTGGCTCACTTATTTCAAAGTGGGGAACTAAATGAGTAAGAGAGATGTAAAAAAAAATAAATAGAATCTAACAAGAAAAATGAGCATGAGTGATCATTAATCACTGGAGACAGCAGCAGAATCTGAGGTACGGTCCTGAGGAAACAGTAATGGGGACAAGGGCTGGGACAAACTGACAGCTGTTTGAGGGTCGATTCCTTCAAGGTAGGGGCTGAAACTCCTCTCCCTGTATCCTTAGCCACTAGCACAAGGTCTGGCGCTGGGAAAACGCTGCTTACTGAACTATAATGAAGAGGTGAGCACAAGCCAGTGACAGAGTTGGAAGTGGTGTTCATTCCCCAACACTTCTAGGACATCTAGGTACGCAGGCTCCAGGAACAGGAAAGAACCAGCTGGACATTTCCAGAAGAGGATCTTAAAAAAATACTCAAAAAATTACACATTCTCAGGTCACTAAATATCTAACACACGACTGCCTGAACGTATCCATGGAGCAACCCAACTGCCTCCATCTAACATGATTATATAATTCAGGAGCTACTCATTCATTTACTGAAGAACAAACATTTTTAATGAAAGAAGGAAATAGAGAGAAATGTAAATAGATATCAAAAAGACAGGAATGCCGGAGAGAGATAAAATATCATCAACCATGACTTTAGTTACAATTCAAAGGGCCACCAGGGTCACTGGCTGCTCATCTCTCAGCTGGCCTAAACCCCACAGGGTCAGAGGCTTAAAGCTTAAGTTCCAGTGAATCTGGAGATTTCTGATGTGTATCTTTCCAAAGGAAACATAACTCCATTACAGACAGAGTATTTGGCTTATCAGTCAATCTCTAAGCTTTCAGAATTTAAAGAACTCTAAGGTCCAGAAAGCCACTGTTAGGAATTTGTCAGAGAAAAACACACCCACACATACCCTACAACCTGGTACTCTGTTTAAACTCCCTCTTAGGGAAGGTTCTTCTTTTAAGGCATATATAGAACCACAAGCAACAAAGAAAACACTGAATTATGTCCATGGGTTTTTTGTAAGACTAATTTTTTATTATTAGCATACTTTAATGGTAAAAAAAGAAAACCAGTTGCCATTGAGTTGACTCCTACTCCTAGTGACTCCACGTGCGTCAGAGTGCAGCTGTGCTCCATAGGGTTTTCAATGGCTGATTTTTCAGAAACAGATCACCAGGTCTTTCTTCCAAGGTGCCTATGGGTGAAACTGAATCTCCAACCTTTTTGTATCAGCAGCCAAGTGCGTTAATCATCTGCATATCCCATGGACTCCTTTAATGGTAGAAGTGATTAAATAGTAAAATCTGTCAAGTAGATTTATTAAGTTCACAACTGAGTTCACGTGCACATCAGGGGACACATAAACACACACACTTATCATTAGCAATAACATAGAGAGCAGTACTTCTGAGAAATTAAGAAATGCTATAAACATAAGACTGAATGACTTAAACATCTGAGTCAGGCTAGCACATGCCTACTAAAGGCTGACACATTCATCAGCTTTTCTCAGGGCTTGGAGTTTGCAGTGTGAGGCCTAGAGAAGAGAACTAGGAAGGTAAGGCTTGGCTGCATCCTGACATCGACTATGAACCACACATAAGTCCCATCTGGCCTCTCAGAGGCCTCTGGGAAAAGGGAGACAGGATATGGCTAACCACCCCGTTGGTAAGATTCTGCTTCCTGATGTTTAAGGCCTTTTCTTTTTTTAAAAGGACTTTGTTATTTTTACAAAATATCACTAGAAAAACAAGCAAACAAAAAACCATTTTATTTATCCTTTTAAAAGTTCTCCTCCAAACTTTGTCTCGACTCTCCATGCCGGAGTTATGAATGAAAATCTATCTGAGGGAAATACTAAATATTAAAAACAGCCATTCTCACTTAAAATGTATGTTTGGGTTGAAAAACTTTACAAACATTATAGACACTGGTATACGTCGATTTTCCTTTTCTCTCTTAAACTGAAGAGAATTTCAAAATAAATTTCTTGCCCTTAGAGTTTGTCAGATTTCCATATGAGGACGAGTCTGCACCATGTTTCTGCTTTCTCCATATTCCGAGACCCCATAAGGTGCTGCCCTACACCATCCTCCTGAGTGCCCGCACCTCACTGAGCATCCATCCGAAACCCAGTTGGCACTGCAGAGCTACCAGCTCTCGTCAACGGTCTCCAATGCCTCCTTGCCACTTCTCCCAACCACTGCCATCAGTTTCCACACCTCGTGCGGAAACACAATTGGGCAACTCAGAAACTTCAGACAGACACTGGAGGATAAAGGACACAGTAAAGGTCCCTAGGTGATGCGAATGATTTGGGCTTGGCTGCTAGCTGAAAGGTTGGTGGTTTGGATGCACCCAGCAGGACCATGGAAGAAAGGCCTGGTGATACGCTTCTGTAAAGATTACAGCCAAGAAAAACCCCACAAAGATCAGTTCTACTGTGTAACATATGGAATCTCCATGAGTCGGAATCGACTTGACAGCAACAGCTTTGGTTTTGGTTTGGTTTGAAGATCAGTAAAGAGCTGTTGACAGTTGTTACAGTGGATGACCAATCTCCATCAGAGGAAGGAATTAGTGGCAATATGCCTTGCTCTCTACTCATATGAGAAGTTAGAAACAATCATTTATCAGCTCTACTTTGTCAACATCTCATTTATCCAAACTACTTTCCTGTAAAGATTTCTCAAGGTAAATTAACAAATGAAATGTTTTGTTTCAAGGATCTTTAAAGGTTTCTACAATTTTGGGGGGGATACTGTATCTTTTGAATCAACAGAATAAGCCCGGTTAATTCACAGTCACTAAAGATTTGTGGGTCTATTTCCTGGGAGTGCCAGATGACTAAGACATTACAATTTCAAGATTCTTGGTGAGATCTCTGAGGATACAAAATGCACTGCCCTGACTCACACACACGTGACTTCTGCTTAACTTAAAGGAACTTTCAACTTCCAGGACAAGAAATGTCTACAAAATAGTAAATGTTGGAGAGGTTGTGGAGAGTATTCCATGGTGTGGATATACCATAATTTGTTTATCCATTTGTCTGTTGATGGGCACCTATATTGTTTCCGTCTTTTTGCTATTGTGAACAGTGCTGCAGTGAACATGGCTGTGCATATGTCTATTCATGTGACGGCTCTTATTTTTCTAGGATATATTCCAAGGAGCGGGATTGCTGGATTGCACAGAACTATTCCTAGCTTTTTCAGGAAGCGCCAAATCGATTTCCAAAGTGGCTGTACCATTTTACATTCCTGCCAGCAGTGCAGAAGTGTTCCAGTCTCTCCACAACCTCTCCAACATGTATTATTTTGTGTTTTTTGGATTAATGCCAGCCGTGTTGGGGTGAGATGGTATCTCATTGTAGTTTTGATCTGCATTTCTTCATGTGTCTGTTAACCGCCTGAGTGTCTTCTTTGGTGAAGTGTCTGTTCATATCCTTTGCCCATTTTTTAATTGAGTTATTTGTCTTTTTGTTGTTGAGGTTTTGCAGTACCTTGTAGATTTCAGAGATTAGACCCTGATTGGATTTGTCGTAGTCAAAATTTTTTCTCAGTCTGTAGGCTGTCTTTTTACTCTTTTGGTGAAGTCTTTTAATGAGCGTAAGTGTTTGATTTTTAGGAGCTCCCATTTACCTAGTTTCTCTTCTGGTGTTTATGCACTGTTCCTTACGGTTTGTAATCTGTTTATGTCATGTATTAGAGCTCCTAGCATTGACCTTATTTTCTTCTTCCATGATCTTTATCATTTTAGATTTTATATTTGGGTCTATGATCTATTTTGAGTTAGCTTTTGTGCATGGTGTGAGGTATGGGTCTTGCTTCATTTTTTTGCAGATGGATATCCAGTTATGCCAGCGCCATTTGTTACAGAGACTGTCTTTTCCCCCATTTAATGGACTTTGGGCCTTTGTCAAATATCAGCCGCTCATAGGTGGATGAATTTGTATCTGGATTCTCAATTCTGTTCCATTGGTCTACGTATCCATTGTTGTACAGTACCAGGCTGTTCTGACTGCTGTGGCGGTATAATAGGTTCTAGAATCAGGTAGTGTGGGGCCTCCCACTCTGTTCTTCTTCTCGGGTAATGCTTTACTTATCCAGGGCCTTTTCCCTTTCCATGTGAAGTTGGTCATTTGTTTCTCCATCTCATTAAAAAAAGCCGGTGGAATCTGGATCTGGGTTGCATTGTATCTGCAGATCGCTTTGGGGAGGACTGACATTTTCACAATGCTGTCTTCCTATCCATGAGCAAGGTATATTTTTCCATTTATGTAGGTCTCTTGTTTCTTGCAGTAGTGTCCTGCAGTTTTCTTTGTATAGGTCTTTGATGTCTCTGGTTAGATTTATTCCTAAGTATCTTATCTTCTTGAGGGCTATTGTAAATGGTATTGATTCAGTGATTTCCTCTTAAAAGTTCTCTTTGTTGATGTAGAGGAATCCAACTGTTTTTTGTGTTTATCTTGTATCCTGAGACTTTGCTGAAATCTTCTATTAGTTCCAGTAGTTTTCTTGTGGATTCTTTGGGGTTTTCTGTGTATAAGATCATAACATCTGCAAATAGAGGTACTTTTACTTCTTCCTTACCAATTCGGATGCCCTTTATTTCTTTTTCTAGCCTAACTGCTCTGGCTAGGACCTCCAACACAATGTTGAATGAGAGTGGTGATGAAGGGCATCCTTGTCTGCTTCCCGTTCTCAAGTGGAATGCTTTCAGACTCTCTCCATTTAGGATGATGTTGGCTGTTGGCTTTGTTTAAATGCCTTTAATTGTGATGAGGAATTTCTCTTCTATTTTGCTGAGAGTTTTTATCATGAAAGGGTGTTGGAGATTGTCAAATGCCTTTTATGCATCAATTGATAAGATCATGTGGTTCTTGTCTTTTTATTTATGTGATGGATTACACTGATTGTTTTTCTAGTGTTGAACCACCCCTGCATACCTGGTATAAATCCCACTTGATCATGGTGAATTATTTTTTTGATATGTTGCTGAATTCTATTGGCTAGAATTTTGTTGAGGATTTTTCTGTCAATGTTCATGAGGGATATTGGTCTGTAATTTTCTTTTTTTGTGGTGTCTTTACCTGGTTCTGGTATGAGGGTTATGCTGGCTTCATAAAATGAGTTTGGGAGTATTCCACCCTTTCCTATGCTCTGAAATACCTTTAGTATAAGTGGTGTTAACTCTTCTCTGAAAGGTTGGGACAACTCTCCAGTGAAACTGTCCTGGCCAGGGCTTTTTTTTGCTGGGAGTTTTTTAATAACCTTTTCAATCTCTTCTTTTGTGATGGGTTTATTTCGTTGTTCTACCTCTGTTTGTGTTAGTTTAGGTAGATTGTGAGTTTCTAGAAATTTGTCCATTTCCTCTAGGTTTTCAAATTTGTTAGAGTACAATTTTCCATAGTATTGTGTTATGATTCTTTTAATTTCAGTTGGGTCTGCTATGATCTTGTCATCTCACTTCTTATTTGGGTTATTTCCTTCTTCTTCTGTTTTTCTTTTGTCAGTTTGGCCAATGGTTTATCGATTTTGTTGATCTTTTCAAAAAACCAGCTTTTGCTCGTTAACTCTTTCAACTGTTTTTCAATTCTCTATTTCATTTAATTCTGCTCTAATTTTTATTAATTCCTTTCTTTTGGTGCCCGAGGGCTTCTTTTGCTGCTCTCTTTCTATTTGTTAGAGTTGTAAGGTTAATGTTTTGATTATAGCCCTTTCTTCTTTTTGTAGATGTGTGCACTTATTGCTATAAAGTGACCTCTGAGCACTGCTTTTGCTGTGTCCCACAGGTTCTGGTAGGATGTGTTTTCATTTTCATTTGATTCTATGAATTTCTTCATTCTGTCCTTAATTTCTTCTATAACCCAGTAGTTTTTGAGCAAGGTGTTGTTCAGTTTCCACGTGTTTGATGTTTTTCCTTGCTTTTTCTGTTATTGATTTCTACTTTTACGGCTTTATGATCAGAGAAGACGCTTTGTAATATTTCAATGGTTTGGATTCTGTTAAGGCTTGCTTTAGGGCCTAATACGTGGTCTATTCTGGAGAATGTTCCATGTGCTTTGGAAAAGAAAGTATACTTGGCTGCTGTTGGGTAGAGTGTTCTGTATATGTCTATGAGATCAAGTTGGTTGACCATGGCATTTAGATCTTCCGTGTCTTTATTGAGCTTCCTCTGGATGTTCTGTCCTTCAACGAAAGTGGTGTGTTGAAGTCTCCTGCTATTCTTGTAGAGCTGTCTATCTCTCTTTTCAATGCTGTTAGAATTTGTTTTATGTATTTTGGAGCCCTGTTGTTGGGTGCATAAATATTTATTATAGCTACATCCTCCTGGTGTATTGAACCTTTAATCATTATATAGTGTGCCTCCTTATCCTTTGTGGTGGATTTTACTTTAGTCTATTTTGTCAGAGATTAATATTGCCACTCCTGCTTTTTTTTTTTTTTATTGTTGTTTGATGTATTTTTTTTTCCATCCTTTGAGTTTTAGTTTGTTTTTGTCTTTAAGTCTAAGGCATGTCTCTTGTAGGCAGCATACAGATGGATCCTGTTTTTTTTACTCTCTCTGTCTCTTTATTGGTGCATTTAGTCCATTTACATTCAGCGTAATTACTGATAGGTATGCATTTAGTGCTGTCTTTTTGATGTCTTTTTTTTGTGTGTGTTGTTGACAGTTTCTTTGTTCCACTTAATTTTCTGTGTTGAGTCGTTTTTCTTTGTTCTCTTTTCATCTTTTTCATTGTTGTTGATTTTGTATTTGCTGAATCTTTATGTTTTTCTTGTTTTTTATTTTGATGTGCAGGATTGTAAGTTTCCTTTGTGGTTACTTTAATATTTACCCCTATTTTTCTAAGTTTAAACCAGTCTTTTATTTCTTTATATTGTCTTGTCTTCCTCTCCATATGAAAGATCCACGACTACATTTTTTAGTCCCTCTTTTTTGTTTTAATGTTGACATCTTTTACATATTGACGTCTCTGTTACCGTATTTTCGGCGTTTTTGCTTTGTTTTTGTGTCTTCCCTATCTGGGTTGATAACTAGTTACTCTGTCCTGTGTTCTAGTCTTGGGTTGTTATCTGATGTTATTGATTTTCTAACTGGAGGACTCCCTTTAGTATTTCTCGTAATTTTGGTTTGGTTTTTACAAATTCCCTAAACTTCTGTTTATCTGGAAATGCCCTAATTTCGCCATCATATCTGAGAGACAGTTTTGCTGGATATATAATTCTTGGCTGGCAATTTTTTTCCTTCGAGTCTCTATATATGTCACCCCATTGCCTTCTTGCCTTCATGATTTCTGCTGGGTAGTCTGAGCTTAGTCTTATTGACTCTCCTTTGTAGAGAACTTTTTGTTTATCCCTAGCTGCCCTTAAAATTCTCTCTTTATCTTTAGTTTTAGCAAGTTTGACTGTAATATGTCTTGATTACTTTCTCTTGGGATCTACCCTGTGTGGGATTTGATGAGCATCTTAGATAGGTATCTTGTCATCCTTCACGATATCAGGGAAGCTTTCTGCCAACAAATCTTCAACAATTCTCTCTGTATTTTCTGTTAACACTCCTGTTCTGTTACTCCAATCACTCGTAGGTTATTCCTCTTGATAGCGTCCCACTTAATTCTTAGGGTTTCTTCATTTTTTTAAAATCCTTTTATCTGATTTTTCCTCAAATAAGTTGGTGTCAAGTGCTTTATCTTCAGTCTCACTAATTCTGACTAACACTGCCTCAATTCTGCTCCTATGACTTTCTTTTGAGTTGTCTAATTCTGAAATTTTATTCTTCTGGATTTCTGTTTGCTGTCTCTATATGGATTCTTGCAGCCTGTTAAATGTCATTATGCTCTTCTATAATCTTCCTAAGTTCCTCTACTGCTTTGTCTGTATGTTCCTTGGCTTGTTCCTGGCTTAGGGGAGATGGCAGATAATCTTTTCTGTTTGTTAATTCGTTCCCTAAGGCTGGGAGAATGGCTTAGGGGAGAAGGCAGATAATTTTTTCTGTTTGTTAATTTGTTCCCTAAGGCTGGGAGAATGGCTCAGGGCACGTGACGGATCCTACTTCCGGCCCAGGGGACAAGGCAATCGGGAATCGCTGAAGCCAGCCCAGGACATGGTGCAGAGCTGGGAAGGGGCAGGTAAATGGGAGAGAGGTTCTTCCCAAAGGGGGTGTTTTTTGATCTGTGTGGTAGGTCAGACACATGTAGTTATCTTTTGCCAACTGAGCACCGCTTTTCACTGGTTCTGGAGGCCTGAGAAGATTCTCTGCTGCTCGCTCTCTCCCGATGTGGAAAATGCATCCCGAGAGCCACTGCTTGCCTCACCATGCACTGGCTGCAGGGTGCCGGCTCCCGTCAGGTCATGTCTGGCAACTCCACGCTGCTTCCGAACCATCTCTCCCTTCCTCTGCCACTCAGTCCGATTCCTCAACTTTGCCTTTGGTGTTCAGGGCTCCTAGATTGTCATATACAATCGATTCACTTGTTTTTTCAGGTCTTTATTGTAAGAAGGACCATAGGAAGCATCTGACTACTCTGTCATCTTGGCCCCGCCCTCTAATTTGGTAAATTCTATAATTTGAACTTGAATAAGAGGATGCTATATAACAAAATACCTTTTCACAAAGATTCTCACCACTAGGTTAAAAATCATGACTTAATATTAGCCTTTTCATAGCTTCAAGAAAGACCCACTCAGGGAAAACCGGATGATTAACGCAGTGAAGTTCACCTAGTCAGTACTTGCTCTTAATTAATTTTGTCCTCAAAATCCCTTTTGTTATTCCTCGATCCTTAGGGGAGAAGACCCACCTACATATCCACGTCATCCACTGCTTTGGCCATGTGAAGACTGAGACAAAGAGTCGAATGAAAAGAACGTCATCACCAGAAGCTAGGAGAGAGGCGTGGAACAGTCTCCCTCAGACCCCTCAGGAGTCAACATGACTAACCTTGATTTTGGGCTGTCAGCCTCCAAGACTGTGAGACCATACACTTCTGTTCTTATTAGCCACCCAGTTTGTGGTACCTTGCTACGGCAGCCCTGGGAAGCTAATATAGTACTTACTAACTTAGCGGTATGTATTTTTCAAAAGAAAAATAAATCTTCACGGCATGTCTCTCCTTCCCCTCCACAAAATCCATCTCTAGCTCCCTACCCCATCATTGCACAAACAAGTCTGCAGACCACCTGAAATGCCACCACCAGAGATTTCTGGTATAGCAAACAGACTTTTAACATACGAAAATACCAGAAGGGGTAACAATTACCTATGCTCTTACAACTCTGTAACATTTGTTTACCATAATTTTTTCCTCTTGGAAACAGGTTCAATGTCAGTAACTAAAGACTTACGAGTTGTATAATACAGTGGAGAAAAGGAAGATAAAATCAATCATTCTGGACTAGGGGACATTGCTGAGGGATCCTGGTAGGTACACGAGGGGCAGGGGAGGGGGGCAGGGGAAATTCCGGGAAGCCCGAGACACCATGACCTCATGAAGGCATTAGGTATGTAGGGACAGAGGGAAAGAAGGAAGGGTCCAGGAGCACAAAGTGCAGCGAAGGGGGTGCAAATGAACATCTGACCTTCTGCGTGTTTGTGCCTGTGAAGACCTGGCTCACTGACGGACGTCCAAGTTCAGCCTATGGCCTTGAAGACAAAGTGTGTAACCTCTGAAATGGCTTAACTATCAGGCTGGTCACTTACTGAGGAAAAACACAGTCTAAAGTTGTAGAAAGGTGCTCAAGGTTGAAAAGGGTCATCAGAATAGAGTTATTTAAATATGTCTGCAGCTCCAAAATAAAATAAGAGGGGGCTGGCAGCTTTTGCAGAGAATGCCACAGATGTCTAAATATTTCATAGATAGTGAAAAAACTGGGGAAAACATTAAAATTAGGCATGCACCTAATCCTTAGATGATGCAGAAGAAACGTAGCCTGAGAGACTTACAATAAGTTTTTATTCTCCTTAGGTAAAGAAAGTGAACGCAAAGAGCCACAACATGACAGGGAAATGCATTAAGCTTTCCCTTTATTTTTTAAAGAAAGACAACCTACCGTTTCTCTTTACTTCAGAAGTAATAGATACACCAATAATCATCACAGTTTTACCCACAGTGATAAACATATCCCCCCTAAACCCACTTCTGTGGGGGAATAGCCAACTAACATTAACAACCACTTTCTATATACTAGGCACTGGGCAAGGTGCTGGGAATAGAAAGGGAAATAAATCCCTTTTCTCTGGCTCAAGGTCCCTGCCACCCTAGTGGCAGAAACAGACACTTGAAACAGAACAGCGGTGTGGTTCAACGTGCTAAGGGAGCCTGAGGGTAACAGTCGACTTTATCTGCGGGTGCCCGGGATGGTTTCAAAGAAGAGGCAACATTTCAACTGGGTCTACAAGAATGAGTAGTCATTTGCTCAACAGTGCCCTAGGCAAAGAAACAGAATGTACATAGGTGAAAAGGTGTAAAAAAGGTGGGAGCATTTAAAGAATGGCATACAGCGTGACTGGAACATACAAGATGTAGGAATGTGTATGTGTGTGTGTTTGAGGGACATGAAAGGGACAATTCCAGCCAAGGAGTTTTTATTTTACTCTACAAAAACGGGAAACTATTAAAAGTAGATGAGTTAACGATAATACTCATTGTGTGAGATGAATGGAAAGGGGGAACTAGAAACAGGCAAACTCTTAACCACTGGATCAGCTGGGAAGGTTAAGGGAAACTTAAATAAGACTGCAGTTGCAGTGAGGAGGGGGCAGATAAAAATTAACAGGACACAGGGAATGACTAGAGTTGGTGGTATCAGACATCAGTATTTTCTCGTGTATTTTTACCACAACCCACAATAAGAAAGGTATTTTAACATCATAACCCAGTTAAGTCCTTGTGCGTGTGTGAGCATGTATGCACACGTGTATGTAATGTGTACATACACACATAAATACACACAGACACAAAACACAACAGTTTCACTAAACAATAGGAACTCTAATTATGTGTGATGACTTCCATCCAGTTCTGTATCATTTAGAAGAACCTGGTGATCAGAACCCAGTCATAGTACATAGTGTGAAGTTTACAAACCCTGCACAGGCACTTCCTAGGGCTAGAAATGCTGGCAGTGTTGTACTCAGGGCTGTGGTGGAAGAAGGCTGTGTAATTAGGTCCAAGGCATTCACTGTTGTGCTCGTTATTCAACACAGGGAAACCGAAGCCACTGAAGGTGTTCTAAAACAGCAGATTTGTCCTGCTTCGAGGTTTCTCTTGTAACTCTGCTGATTCTAAAGTTGCTGACCTGAGGCTTAATGTTGTGTGTTACTTAAGTAATGATTTATCATTGGATGTCACTTGCTGTTCCTCTGCAGTCTTATTGGTTGATTACACTGCACGGTTTAATTAGGTATTCACGAGCACATATCAGTCAGGCTTTTAGCAAAGCTCCTTATCTGTACTCCTGACCCCCAAACGGTATTCAGGAGTCAATCTGCTGCTACTCTTAAAATCAAATGGAACAGGCTGCTATACTCAACTGTTACTTGGCTTTATATTCTGTAAAATGTCTGAAGCTCTGGAGCATAGCTTTAAAAAAAAAAAAAAAATTACAATGTGATGCTAATTTTGGTCTTGATGACCCTTCCCTGCAAAGTTAAGCTGCCTGGCCTGCTCCGGTGACACCCAGCGCTCAGGGGCAGTGCATGCTTTCCGCCCTGAGTGACGGCGGGCACTGGTTCTCTTTAATCATCTCCCTGTTCGCTGGGAGTGACAAGGACATGCACTAGCTAGGTGAACTTTAAGGACATTTGCATATAACTTTCTAAACTCTCATAGTAATTGTCATTTTTGCTAAATTAATGGTTGTCATTCTGCTCTTCATATTAAAAGCATGTTTTTACTGCTTTATAGTTTACAAAACATTTTCACGTATATTACTGTAATGGCTAACATTTATGGGACATTTAGTATGTGCCAGGTACTGTGCTAAACACTTAATATGCATTATTTCACAGAATCATTAAACCAAGCCTATGCTACAAGTACTATTACTATCTTTTATAGAAGATAAAACAGAAGCTTAGAAAACCCCAGAAACCTGCCCACAGCCACACGGCCACTAACACGTGAGCCATCATCCAAACCCAGGCTCTCTGCCTTCATCAGGTAGACTCAACCACTGCATAACACTTGGTCTCTTCCTCTCAATGACCTTCTCTGAGCCTTAGTGATGCCAACTGACTGACTTAAGACTACCAGCCAATGCTTTGTAGCACCAGGACTTGAACCGAAGCCATCAAAGCTAAGTCGGTGCTCTTCCCCGACTCTACCCTGTCCCGTAATTTGATCCCCCTGCATTGCCCCTGTCGGCAGTCCTGACAGCAGACTATGACGGTACAGGAGGGAAAGAGGAGAGAAAGACCGCTGGAGGGGCACAGGCGCGGAGTGCCGCCGCCCGCCCGCAGGCCCGCCAGCCGCTTCTCTCTCTCTCCATCTGAAGTCAAAAGGGAAACAGAGGAAAGCGCACCCATTTAGATGTGGAGGGAAAAAAGCGAAACTAAATATTACTCTGGCTACAGTAATCTAAGGCAGCTGTATAATCTGTTCGTTAGGAGGCAGAGAAACAGTTCAAAGTATGAGTGACAGGAAAGTAGTAATACAGGATTAAACAAGAACATGTGTTCAAATATTTAAAGAACATCAAAATCCTAACATGTGAAAACCAAGAATAAAAATGAACACAAATAAGTTAACATATCTTTCTTTCATAAGAGACTAGAATATGGAGAAGCACAAAAAGCAATTCTTAGCCCTGAAAGCTCTAGAACGCAATCCCACAAGGAGAGAAGAAGCTCCACAAACCAGTCCACCTTGGTTGTAAAAGTACCCATTTACATAAGACAGATTTTAAAATCTAATCTTGCACACTTTACCACCCATCTGCTGCCGCTGAGTTGATTCCGACCCCTAGTGACCCTACAGGGCAGAGGAGAACTGCTCCATAGGGTTTCCCAGGCTGTAATCTTTATGGGAACAGACTGCCACATCTTTCCCCCAAGAGCAGCTGGTGAGTTTGAACCTCTGAGCACTTAACCACTGCACCACCAGGGCTCCTTCAATCCTGCATAGGTCTAGAAAATAGATTAATAACCTAAATCAATTGCTTTGAAGTTATTAAAAACCTTTCTCCAAAAAAATTATGAATATCAAAGTCCAATAAAATCCTGCATGAGCACTAAAAATAATGTTCGGAAACTCGGTTCTGAAACAAAGTTATGTTAGAGAGATTTCTCGCAAACCTGTCTTCCTCATCAACCTATTATGTCAGCTCTAACTCAAGTCATGTACTAGTTCCTGGATCTTTACATCTTTCTCTGGCGACATTCTCAAGAATTTGAATAAATATTAGGCTTCATGGGGCAGTAAATTCAATATAAAGTCTTTAACAATTCCTAATTTATTTTTCAACCAATATTTGTAAATGGAAGTTGAAAGTAAAGCTGTTTTTTTTTTTTTTAAAAAATGCTGCCACATACTTGAGTCCCAGTCGAGGCAGTTTAAATGGAACACCACTTCAAAAGCAAAATTCATTAATGATGAATGTGTCAAGTCAAATTAGAAATTCACTAAGCTAACTGGATACATTCTGAATGTATTGAACTTCTGAAGATATCTTTACGAACCCTCCGCAATTTCCTACTCAGAACCACGCATGGCTGCACTTTGGATGTACCCAAGATTTGACACAATATAGGTTATTATGCTTCATAACGTTCGATCTCTTAGGGAGACTGCAAAGTCAAAAGAAATGAGAAAGCTAGGGTGTGAAAACACTATTTCTGAAAGGAAAGGAAAATGAAACATAAAAAATCATTAACAGTACAGATACAGTAAGCATGGTTTTGTTTTTTCAAGTACAAGAATTACAGATAGACAGTCCAGGATAGAGTGAGAGAAAAACGTAGAACAAAATTCAAATTCACAAAAAAAGATGAGACTTACTGGTCTGAAAGGGACTGGAGGAACCCCCGTTACTATGGCCCCCGGACACCCTGCTAACTCAGAACTGAAACCACTCCCAAAGCCCATTTTTCAGACAAAGATTAGACAGGTCTGTAAAACAAACAATAATACAGGTGAGGAACATGCTTCTTAGTTCAATCAAATATATGAGACCAAATGGACAACTCCTGCCCAAAAGCAAGACAAGAAGGCAGGAAGAGACAGGTAAACTGGATGAGTGGACGAGGGGAACCCGGGGTGGAAAGGGGGAGAGCTCCGTCATGTTGCAGGGACTGCAACTGACTTCACAAAACAATATGTGTATACATTTTTTAATGGGAAACTAACTTGAGCTGTAGACTTTCACCTAAAGCACAATTAAAAGAGAAAGAAAAGAAAAAACAATTATAGAGCCGCACGGTCACCATAAAAATGTACAAAAACTGGAATTTGTGAGCCTATGGAAAACACAAACAATTCACAGACAGTTGGACAACATCCCAAGTCTGTAAGATCAGTGTCAGTGGGACGATGCCCTTAGTTCACATACAGTCTCCTGGTGCCCCGTCAGGGGCAGAACCCCGGGCCTCCTGGAAGAGGGTCTGGTGAGCAACACCACTGTTCTTACGAATCCAATCGACAGCAGAGCAGAAAGAACCCCGCAGGTTTTATAGGTGTGGATGTCAACATCAGGTGCTGACAGAAAAGGAAATAAGGTCCTCAAACTCCTTGTCTTAACACTACAGATGGCCATTAGACATAGACAAGTACAGTCTATAAAATCACCAAGGCATCATATATGCGTTCAGACAACTCAGAAAGGTAACAGCACACAGTAAGGCACTGTTCTTATCCCAGGGTCACTGATGCACCAACTTCTGCAATGATAAACAAGCACACGGTGTTCACCACAACTGTGAAAAGGAAATACCACAACATCCCTTACAGAGACAGAAACAACTTCATAGCTTCATCTCAGGAATATTCTGGTGAGGGTGGTGACTGACCACAAAGCAAGGTGGGGTTAGGAATGTTCCGGCACAAATGTGTACACTGGGCTGGTCTCCTGGCTTCATCTCTCTTCTCCCTGTGCACTGGGGTGTGGGGTGGGAGGGAAGGAGGGAGGGCTGCAAGGCTATCTGCTTCACCCCTGAGCTTTTCTCCCACTTCACACACACCTCTGGCCTGTTTATCTGGGTCTGACGTGTACACAGCCTCCACAGAGGAGAAGTTCAAGGCCAAAGACAACACGTGAAGCCTCTGTTCACCCCTCAAAGAAGGCGGCAGATACACAGTCCTCGTTGGGTGAGGAGGCAGGTAAAAAGCCAAATGCCAATTTTCTTAAATGCAATGAGGACTTTCCCTGTTGCACAAGATACAAGATGTTTCCAAAGCAAAAACAGGAATTTTTGCCCATCTTCCCCAACAGCAGCTCAATTAAAAACAAGCCCATCCGATTTGCACAGGTTTCCTTAACTGCTTGGTTCCTGTCATGCTGCAGACAGCAGGAAAGCACTTCATGACAGCCACAAGGTGACTTACCAGTACGACTTGTTAATCTTTATACAGTCATTCTCATGCAGCCATCAAAGCGAACTTAGTGACACATCAGTTAAAATAAATTAGTTATAGGAACTTGTAAGGATTGGATAAAAAGCAAACCATATGTGACATCTCTTCGGTTCTCTCCGTGACAGCATATAATTGTCCCCATCTGTGCTGTTTATTCCCTTTGCCCCGGCTGCCTGCCCCTCACCCCACAGATCCACTCTGCCCTTCTCTGTCCTTTCTGGGCCCCAGGAGGCTGACCTCGATGGACCATGGAACTGTATTTGCATCAGCTGTGGTTTTGATCTTGGGCTTCCAGCTGGCTCAGTCAATGGACTGCACCAGAAGAGACCAGAGAACGGGTGGAGGGAGACGCATGTACTTATCCCCCAGCCCTCACTGCTCTTGCAGCCAGGCAGCCCTTCTTCCTGGGCTCCAGCGTGGGTGTCACTGCCCCCTCCCCCTCCCTTCAGCTCCACGTGTGGCTGCAGCTTCCTGATGCTGCTAGTCCCTGGGTGCTTCACCAGCCCTTGCTGGTTCCCTGGACCCATCCACGCCTCTATAAGCAATCCCTTAATTCGACTCTCTTCAGTCTAAACCCTTGTGAGGGGCCACCTGTTGCTGGCTGGGACCCTGGCTGACACACTGTTGGTGGCCAGAGGCTCCCAGCTGGGGTCACTTACATGTACCGTGTGTAGCAGATCGGCCATGAGACACTGCTTCAGCTTCTCATCATTGCTGGTTCCATGAAGCACCAGATCAGGCATGTACGTGGGGCAGTAGCCTGCCAAAAGCGACCGGCCGAAGTTTCTTACGCTCTGGTTGCTGAAGCTCTGAGACCTAAAACAATATGTGTAGGTAACCATGACTCCCTTCTGGTAGACCCCAACGACACAAGTAAATAAAGGAGATTCGGGGTGGCCCATGGCACTGAGCCTCCAGTAAAGGGATCATTGGTGCCGGTGGGGGAAAAGGAAGGAGCTTCAGAGAGGAAAGGGAGGTTTTTTGTTTTTTCAAATGGAAGGCCAAAAAAAAAAAAAGGCATTCCCATGGCTGGTTACAGAGTGTGTCCTTGTACCTCGTCCTGAACACCCCCATGCAGTCTGCGTCAATAGAATGAAGACAGAGAAAGTCTACTGAGGGGTCTCCTGCCCAAGCCTGGCTGCAGGAAGCTGACCAATCTGCACAGGGTGGTGCCCACCACAGAGCCGACGAGCAGGAGAAATAGCTAATTACTGCGTTC
Organism: Dugong dugon; assembly: GCA_030035585.1. Classification (NCBI taxonomy): domain Eukaryota; kingdom Metazoa; phylum Chordata; class Mammalia; order Sirenia; family Dugongidae; genus Dugong; species Dugong dugon. Next base: position 190,233,769 of record CM057463.1, on the reverse strand, counting down.
AGTCATCGCAGACCAAATAATTAGCCTAATGGAGCGTTAAGAAAGAGATGTTGCTTCCAAACCACTTCACGCTGCTCCGACTGGCGGAGACGAGCCGCACCCCTGGCAGCAAGGCATCTGCTGCCAGCCACATCACTTCTGTACAGACGACAGAGAACTACACCCCCGTCCACACCACCACCTCCACCACATCCCGCAAGCTCCCCCGAATGTCCGAGCAGCCGCAAAGACAACGGCTCCTTGCTCGGACAACGCAGGGGCACTAAGCCAGTGACCATCCTTAGAAAAAGGGCCAGCTGCAAACCGATCTGTATTGATCTGTAACACTTCTAATGCTGCTGTTGTTAGCCGCTGTCAAGTTGACTCATGGCGAGCCCACGTGTGCAGAGTAGAACTGCTCCACAGAGCTCTCAAGGCCGTGACCTTTTGGAAGCAGGTTGCTAGGCCTTTCTTCCAAGGCACCTTCGGTGGGTTCCAACCACCAACCTTTTGGCTAGTAATTGAGTGCTGGATCGTTTGTGCCACCCAGGGACTCCTACACTTCTGATACTTTAACTGGAGGGAAAACAAAACAAAACAAAACACCTTGTGTGTAAAATGGCCAGTGGCAGTGCTGGGCCACGATCACGGGTGAGGCCAGGAGGAAAGCAGGACTGGAACCCAGGTCCCTCTGCCTCCCAGCCTGCCTGTGTTACCTTGGCAGAGGCAGCTCCACCTCCAAGGACTCCTCAGTCCTGTCACTGCGGTGACCTAGGCTCGGCACGGCCAAAGCACAGGTGTCATCATCACTGTCTCCGAGAGCGCTATCTGAGCTTTCGTTTCTGGGAATGTCTCCTTCCATTCTGAAGTCCACCTTCCTGTCAGCGTCCCCACAGGGGACATCTGCAGCGACAGAGAAGCCAGAGTCCTGCTGTACACACCTGTTTGGAACAGGCTCCAACAAAGGTCCTTCTGCATCGTTCAAACACAAACCTTTAGTTTTCTCCAATGTGCTCTCTCCGGTTCCGGCAGTGGCGTCAGAGGACACAGACAAGTCGGGAGACTGGCTGAGCTGACCAGCAACACCTGCCGCCACGTTAGTTCTGATGCCTCTGTCCTCAGCAAAACACCGGTCAAGCTTGTCTTTGTCCCGCTCAGAAGACGGATTCTGAGGACAGCAGGTATTCTTTCGAAAGCCAGGCTTAAAGGAGCACCCAGAAACGTGCTGATCCTCAGCCACGTCAGCGGTCGCCCTGGGTTGAGCCCAGGGACTACCAGCCAACTCTGGACACTGTCTACAGGCCTTTAGCTGCTCCTCCATCTTCTGTGCGCGACCTTCAAGGTCGGACTCTGGAGATACGGAGCTTCCAATCTGGAAAGTGACCCTTTCTAAGGCAGCCTTCTCCCGGGCATGTCTGTCAGGGCAAGGCCAGGCCGCTGACCGGTCTGACAGCTTCGTGGACATCTCCCCTTTCAACTCCTCATGGACAGTCTGTTGGCTGACTTCCAATCCTGCCCCCAGAACCTCAGAACTGGACAGTCTCAAACAGCCATCTCGCGATGCCTCCTTCTCACACCCTCTGTCTCCACAAAACGTGCCTTGATGCTGCCAAGAGCTGCCCAAATCTGGCTCCTGGAACCCCATGCTACAGGCCTCAGAGCTCTGCTCTGGCCTCCTGCTTTCCTCTTTGTCCAGACTGGGACACAGGTCTGTAATGGCAGTGCCCTCGGGGGTGCCAGCCAAGCCCATGGGTCCGGGGTTCCTTCTCTCGATCATGAGTGGCAGGACGGGGGGTATGAGAGCAGGCTCATTTCTCACCGTGACGACCACATACTCAGACTCCTCTACCTCGCCTTTCTCCAGGGCTGTCGTGATCTTGCTCCCATTTAACACCTGGTCGCCTTCACCATGATTCCCACTCCAGGTGAGCTGGTTCTCTTGTAGCTCAGAGCAACGCAGAAAGTAAGTCAGGACATAAAGTATGCGCTGGACCAAATCCTTCTGCTTCCCCACCACCACGGTGCGAGTCAGCCGCACTGGAGAGCCTATGGCTCCGTACAGATCACCTGGAGAGAGAGGTGAACACCAGGACAAAGTCCTCTGGGTTAGTGTGTTATGGACACGCCAGCCTTCACAAGAGAAGACGAGACTTACATTACCAGACTAGAATTGCTTCTTCAGACACCTGATGGAAGCAAAGAGGTAATGTCTAGAATGAGTCTGCTCTAGTTTTGCTTCTACAGGGGAAACTCCATCTGGAAAGGCTGCAGCCCACCGTCCACGGTGTATGAGGCCGGCACTACTGTGCACACAGCACTGCTCAAGGTTCTAGCTCTTCAGCCCACCAATGAAGGCGAAAGCCAGAGCCTTGAATATGTGACCAAATCAAATACGGTATCTTGGAAATAAATTAGAATGATGAGAATGTTAGAAGAATCCCAGGACAATGGGGCCTGGGGTACACTCCAATTGGGGGTCTCTGAACAGAAGTTTAGCAAGTCCATTCAAAATACTCAGTGAGGGCCTGCACAGAATTCTCTCCATACACACAGCAAGGAGGATCAATTTCGTTAACAAGAAGTAAATCACTTAGTCATGAGTAATGAATCTGAATGTTTTCTTTACATGCAAATTCTCCTGGGAAAAAAATATGTCCCATTAGTTATATTCTGAGAAACTGATTAAAAACTGGCTAATGAACCATCGGCAAGACATTTAGCTTAAGGGCAGAAGGGCCAATGTGTAATTGAACCCAGAGGTAGAAATTTTTCTTCAGAAGTATTTGTTAAGTGCCAAATGACTAAACCTATTACTCTAGATAATCTGATCATTAAATTGATAATAAGTTATACATTTAAAACTTCAATAATAATACTGACATTACAGCAATAAACCAACATTGACTGACTGTGCAGGCACCATGCTAAGTGGTTTACATGCATCTCTCTCATTTGCATCTTTGTAGAACCAACTCTACGAGTTAGAAATCGTTAAAGAGGTAACTAGAATGTTAGAATAAATCAAAGCCCGAAAGACACTAAAGGAGAGGTGGTCACATGGCAATACCTATAAATAAGAACTAAAGAAGCTAGAACATATCTGAGGAATGCATCTAGAGAAAGGAGAGAAGGAATTTTAAGGGCATATACTAAACAAAACTAATTAAAATTAATAGCATAAGATTGTGAAAAAAGTTACGAGCACCATTAGGAAGTACTTCCCTCTGGAGAACCATTAGAAAGTACTCCGTTTGGAGAGTATTCCCTACTATAAGGCTACTGTTTCTTAGAACAAGTAAAGGGTGGTGTTGTTGGGTGCTGTCAAGTTGGTTCTGACTCATAGTGACCCTAGGTACAACAGAACGAAACACTGCCCCGTCCTGCACCTTCCTCACATCCTTGATGCTTGAGCCCATTGTTGCAGCCACTGTATCAACCCATCTCATTGAGGGTCTTCTTTTTCACTGACCCTCTGCTTTACCAAGGAAGATACCCTTCTCCAGGGACTGGAGTATGAGATGAAGTCTTGCCATCCTCGCTTCCAAGGAGCATTTTGGCAGTACTTCCTCCAAGACAGATTCCTTCATTCTTCTGGCAGTTCATGGTATTCTTTGCCAACAACATGATTCAAAGGTGTCAATTCTTCAGTCTTATTCATTTTCTAGCTTTCGCATGTATAGGAGGCAATTGAAAATACTATGGCTTGGGTCAGGCGCCCCTTAGTCCTCGAAGTAACATTTTTGCTTTTTAATACTTAAAAGAGACTTTTTCAGCAGAGTTGCCCAATGCAATGCATTGCTTGATTCCTTGACGGCTGCTTCCATGGGTACTGGTTGTAGATCCACGTAAAATGAAATCCTTGACAACCTCAATCTTGTCTCCATTTATCATGATGTTGCTTATCGGTCCAGTTGTGAGGATTTCTGTTTTCTTTATGTTGAGATGTAATACATACTGAAGGCTGTAGTCTTTGACTTTCATCAGTAAGTGCTTCAAATCTTCTTCACTTTCAAGCAAGGTTGGGTCATCTGCATATTGCAGGTTGTTAATGAGTCTTCCTCCAATCCTAATACCACATTCTTCTTAACAATGTCCAGCTTCTCAGATTATTTGCTCAGCATACAAACTGAGTAAGAATGGTGAAAGATGCAACCCTGATGCACACCTTTCTGATTTTAAACCACACAGTATTCCCTTGTTCTGTTCGAATCACTGCCTGTTGGTCTACGTACAGGTTCCTCATGTGCACAATTAAGTGTTCTGGAATTCCCATTCTTCTCAATGTTATCCACAATCGGTTATGATCCACACAGTTGAATGCCTTTCCATAGCCAATAAAACACACGTAAACATCTTTCTGGTATTCTCTGCTTTTTATCTGCCAAGATCCATCTGACATCAGCAATGATACCCCTCGTTCCACGTCTCCTTTGAATCCGGCTTGAATTTCTGGCAGTTCTCTGCTGATGTACTGTTGCAACCGTTTTTGAATTATCTTAAGCAAATTTTACTTGCATGTGATATTAACGATACTGTTCAGTAATTTCCACATTCTGTTGATCACCTTTCTTTGGAATGGGCACAAATATAGATCTCTTCCAGTCGGTTGGCCAGGTAGCTGTCTTCTAGATTTCTTGGCACAGATGAGTGAGCGCTTCCAGCGTTGCACCCGTTTGTTGAAATATCTCAATTGGTATTCCATCAGTCCCTGGAGCCTTGTTTCTCATCAGTGCTTTCAGTGAAGATAGGAATTCTTCAGTATCTTCGGTTCTTGATCATATGCTGCCTCCTGAAATGGCTAAACGTCGACAACTTCTTTTTGGTACAGTAACTCTGTGTATTCCTTCCATCTCTTTTTGATGCTTCCTGCGTTGTTCAATATTTTGCCCATAGAATCCTTCAATATTGCAACTTGAGGCTTGAATTTTTTTTTTTTCAGTTCCCTCAGCTTGAGAAATGACGAGCGTGTTTTTCCCTTTTGGTTTTCTATCTCCAGCTCTTTGCACATTTCATTATAATACTTTACCGTCTTCTTGAGATGCCTTTTGAAAATTTCTGTTCAGCTCCTTTACTTCATCGTTTCTTCTGTTCAATTTAGCCACTCGATGTTCAAGAGCAAGTTTCAGAGTCTCTTCTGACATCCATTTTGGTCTTTTCTTTCTTTCCTGTCTTTTTAATGACCCTTTGCTGTCTTCACGTATGATGTCCTTCATGTCATCCCACAACTCATCTGATCTTCAGTCATTAGTGTTCAATGTGTCCAATCTATTCTTGAGTTGTCTAAATTCAAGTGGATGTACTCAGGGTTGTACTTTGGCTCTACTGGACTTGCTTGTATTTTCTTTAGCTTCAACTTGAACTTGTGTATGAGCAATTAATGGTCTGTTCCACAGTCGGCCCTGACCTTGTTTTGACTGACGATATAGAGTTTCTCCATCATCTTTTTCCAAGTCGTAGTTGATTGATCTGACCCCTGTGTACTCCATCCAGCAAGGTCCACGTGTACAGTCACCGTTTATGTTGGTCAAAAAAGGTATTTGTAATGAATAATTTGCTGGTCTTGTAAAATTTTACCATGTGATCTCTGGCGGCGTTTCTATCACCAAGGCCACATTTTTCAACTACCGAGCCTTCTTCGTTTCCAACTTCTGCCTTCCAATCACCAGTAATTATCAACACATCCTGATTGCATGTTCAATCAATTTCAGACTTCAGAAGTTGGTAAAAATCTTCAATTTCCTCATCTTTGGCATTAGCGGTTGGTGCGTAAATGTGAGTAATAGTTGTATTAATTGGTCTTCGTTGTCGGCGTATGGATATTATCCTATCACTGGCAGCGCTGTACTTCAGGACAGATCTTGAAATGTTCTTTTTGACAATGAACGCAAAGCCATTCCTCTTCAATTTGTTATTCCTGGCATAGTAGACCATATGACTCTCTGATTCAAAATGGTCAATATCAGTCCATTTCAGCTTACTAATGCCCAGGATATTGATCTTTACTGTGTTACATTTCATTTTTGACAAGTTCCATTTTCATACTTCGTACATTCCACATTCCGATTATTAATGTATGTTGGCAGCTGTTTCTTCTCATTTTGAGTTCTGCTACATCAGCAAATGAAGGTCCTGATAGCTTTACTCCATCCATGTCATTAAGGTCTACTCTACTTTGAGGAAGCAGCTCTTCCGCAGTCATATTTTGAGTGCCTTCCAATCTGAGGGGCTCATCTTCCAGACTATATCAGTCAATATTCTGCTGATATCCATTACGCTTTCACTGGCCAATTTTTTCAGAAGTAGACTGCCAGGTCCTTCTTCCTAGTCTGTCTTAGTCTGGAAGCTCCACTGTAACCTGTCTACCATGTGTGACCCTTCTGGTATTCGAAATACTGGTGGCATAGCTTCTAACATCATAGCAACACACAAGCCACCACAGTATGACAAACTGACAGACTAGTGGTAGAAGTACAGGGTAGGACACAAATAATAAACAATTCTATGAAAAGATTAGCCTATAGGCTAATGGAATCTTTATCTTAGAGGCTTTTGCTATTGACTGAGAAATCATCCAAGAATTCAAAGGGATAACTCAGAATTGTAGCCTGATGCTAGGACAAGTACTTTCTTGATTAAGAGTTTATTATTGTCGCTTTCCTTTGAATACTCTGTTCATTGCTGGAAGATATCACGGTCATTTAAGGAATTCATGAGGCATTTTTGTTAAGTCAGTCTCAATGTCAAAGAAGAGAAACATTACATATCTAAAATCTGGTATAATAAACCACAGAAGAAAGGCCACTCAGAATGACTATATATATATACACACATACATATATATGTATGAGCAATGCATTTAACTTTACATTTCTAAGCATAAATAGCAAAAAGTAAAACGAGGAATGTTATTAAAAATAAAATTTACAGAGGCGGGGCCAAGATGGCGGACTAGACAGATGCTTCCAGTGGACCCTCTTACAACAAAGACCCGAAAAAACAAGTGATTTGATTATATATGGAAATCTGGGAGCCCTGAACATCAAAGGCAGAGTTGAGGAACTGGACTGAGTGGCAGGGGGAGGGAGAGATGGTTTGGTAGCAGCAAGGAGTTGCCAGACCCGACACGACAAGAGCCTCAGCCCTTCAGGTCTGAGCAGCTTGGGGGTGAACAGAGAGGCAGGCAAGTGACGGTGCTCAGGAGGCACGTTTTCCACACCAGGAGAGACTCAGCACCAAACAGTCTACATGGCCACCCAGAACCAGTGAGAAGCAGCCCTCATCGGTGAAAGATAAGTAATTACATACAGCCTACCACCCGGATCAAAAACATCCCCCTTAGGGAAAAACCTCTCTCCCATTTACGTCCCCACTCCCTGCTCTGCACTGGGTCCTGAACCAGCTTCAGCAATTGCTGAGTCCCCTGGGCTGGAAGCAGGATCCATCACATGTCCAGAGCCATTCTCCCTGCCTTGGAGAGTGAACAAATTAACAAACAGGAGGAAAAATAAACTGCTGGCTCCCCTATGCCAGGAACCCAGGGTAGGCACATCTCCTTTGCCTAGGCACAGCCATAAGGGATCCACGGACTTTGAGTGCCTTTCCCCCTGCATAGACTTGTGTGGGCTCATCTCACCAACACAGGCCCTCATTACCACAGTACAACAGGGTATATACTGGAAGTCTAACTTCCACTGTTTCAGCTGTGAAGTGGCAGGTTCTTGACATTTGACACTGCTCTGCCCATTAAGCAGGGTTTTCACCTACCCACATCAGGGGCCTGAGGACTGGTGGCTCCACCTAAGCCACCTGCAAGAGGGGCCCATGAATAAGAGGTGACCCCTACTCCTTACAGCCAACAGCATTAAGTGCTCATAGTCCGGCTGCAAAACCCACCCACCTACGTGCTCTAGGGAACAGGGACATGCCTTCCTCCTGGACACTATGGGGTGGCTGTCAGCCCCCTGCCTTGCTCAGAGTGTGTCCCCTTGCTGCAGCCAGATGCCTGTGCCTACACCAATCACCCATGCCTGTCTAGGACTGTAATTGAGAGCCTCCACGACACATTTGGTGGCTATCTACCTGGGCACCTGAGCTAAATCTATACAGGAGTGGGTGGACTCCTGAGCTCACATACCTAGTAACAGATTTAACCACCTGGTGACAGGACATTAGAGTTTCAAAGGTACCAATAATCAAACTAGCTCATACGAGCAGCCTATCTGGGCATATCAAAACAAGAAGCGAGAACACAGTAAGGAAACATAAAATAAATAAATATAATAACTTATTGATGGCTCAGAGATAACAGTCAATATCAAATCACATAAAGAGGCAATCCATGATGGCTTCAGCAAGCTCCCAAAAATAAAGAATCTAGAAATTTTCCAGAGGACGAAAATTTCTTGGAATCACCAAAGGCAGAATACAAACAACATACAGAACGCTTCAAGAAATTAGGAAGGAAATTAAGCAGAACGCAGATTAGAGAAAAGCATAATGACAAATTTAACAGGCTGCAAGAATCCATAGAGAGACAGCAATCAGAAATCCAAAAGATTAACAATAACATTTCAGAATTAGACAACTCAACAGAAAGTCACAGGAGCAGAATTGAGGCAATGGAAGTCAGAATTAGTGGTATCAAAGATAAAGTACTTGACACCAACTTATTTGAGGAAAAATCAGATAAAAGGATTAAAAAAAAAATGAAGAAACCTTAAGAATTATGTGGGATTCTATCAAGAGGAATAACCTAGGCGTGATTGGGGTACCAGAACAGGGGAGGATAACAGAAAATACAGAGAGAATTGTTGAAAATTTGTTGGCAGAAAACTTCCCTGATACTGTGAAAGATGACAAGATATCCATCCGAGATGCTCATCAAACCCCACATAAGGTAGATCCCAAAAGAAAGTCACCAAGACATATTATAAGCAAACTTGCCAAAATCAAAGATAAAGAGAGAATTTTAAGAGCAGCTAGGAATAAACGAAAAGTCATCTACAAAGGAGAGTCAATAAAAATAGGCTCAGACTACTTAGCAGAAACCATGCAGGCAAGAAGGCAATGGGATGACATATATAAAGCCTTGAAGGAGAAAAACTGTCAGTCAAGAATTATATATCCAACAAAACTGTCTCTCAGATATGATGGTGAAATTTGGGCATTTCCAGATAAACAGAAGTTTAGGGAAATTGTAAAAACCAAACCAAAATTACAAGAAATACTAAAGGGAGTCCTCCGGTTAGAAAATCAGTAACATCAGGTAACAACCCAAGACTAGAACACAGGACATAGCAACCAGATATCAACCCAGATAGGGAAGTCACGAAAGTAAATCAAAGCTAAAACACTGAAAATATGGAAACAGATGTCAATATGTAAAAGATGACAACATTAAAACAAAAGAGAGGGACTTAAAAAATGTAGACATAGATTTCTCATATGGAGAGGAAGTCAAGGCAATATAAAGAAATAAAAGACTGGTATAAACTTAGAAAAATAAGGGTAAATATTAAGGTAACCACAAAGGAAACTAACAATTCCTACAAGTCAAAATAAAAAACTAGAAAAATATAAAGACTCAGCAAATATAAAATCAACAACAATTAAAAAGATGAAAAGAAAATACACAAAGAAACTGTCAACAACACACAAAAAAAAGACATCAAAATGACAGCACTAAACTCATACCTATCAATAATTACACCAAATATAACTGGACTAAATGCACCAATAAAGAGACAGACAGTGGTAGACTGGATAAAAAAACATGATCCGTCTATATGCTGCTTATAAGAGACACATCTTAGACTTAAAGACACAAACAAACTAAAAATCAAAGGAGGGACAAAATATATCAAGCAAAGAACACTCAAAAAAGAGCAGGGGTGGCAATATTCAATCTCTGACAAAATAGACTTTAAAGTCAAATCCACCACAAAGGATAAGGAAGGACACTATATAATGATTAAAGGGTCAATATACCAGGAGGACATAACTATAATAAATATTTATGCACCCAACGACAGGGCTACAAAATACATACAACAAACTCTAACAACACTGAAAAGAGAGATAGACAGCTCTACAATAATAGTAGAAGACTTCAAAACTCATGGATAGGTAGGCTCAACATTGTGAAAATGTCAATTCTCCTCAAAGAGATCTACAGATACAATGCAATCCCAATCCAAATTCCAGTGGCATTTTTTAATGAGATGGAGAAACAACTCACCAACTTCATATGGAAAGGGAAGAGGCCCCGAATAAGTAAAGCATTACTCAAGAAGAAGAACAAAGTGGGAGGCTTCACACTACCTGATTTTAGAACCTATTATAGCACCACAGTAGTCAAGACAGTCTGGTACTGGTACAACAACAGATACATAGACCAATGGAACAGAATTGAGAATCCAGACATAAATTCATCCACCTATGAGCAGCTGATATTTGACAAAGGCCCAAAGTCCGTTAATTGGGGAAAAGATAGTCTCTTTAACAAATGGTGCTGGCATAACTGGATATCCATCTGCAAAAAACTGAAACAAGACCCATACCTCACACCATGCACAAAAACTAACTCAAAATAGATCAAATACTTAAATATAAATCGAAAACGATAAAGATCGTGGAAGGAAAAATAGGGACAATGCTAGGAGCCCTAATACATGGCATAAACAGAATATGTACCATAAGTAACAATGCACAAGCAACAGAAGAAAGAGTAGATAAACGGGAGCTCCTAAAATTCAAACACTTATGCTCATCAAAAGACTTTACCAAAAGAGTAAGAAAACTACAGACTGGGAAAAAATTTTTGACTATGACAAATCCAGTAAGTGTCTAATCTCTAAAATCTACAAGATACCGCAAAACCTCAACAACAAAAAGACAACTCAGTTAAAAAATGGGCAAAGGATATGAACAGGTACCTTTCCAAAAAAGATATTCAGGTGGCTAACAGACACATGAGGAAATGCTCACGATCCTTAGCCATTAGAGAAATGCAGATCAAAACTATAATGAGATATCATCTCACTCCAACAAGGCTACTAGCATTAATCCAAAAAACACAAAATAATAAATGCTGGAGAGGTTGTGGAGAGACTGGAACACTTATACACTGTTGGTGGGAATGTAAAATGATAAAACCACTTTGGAAATAGATTTGGCGCTTCCTTAAAAAGCTAGAAATAGAAGTACCATACGATCCAGCTATCTCACTCCTTGGAATATATCCTAGAGAAATAAGAGCCGTCACACGAATAGACATATGCACACCCATGTTCTTTGCAGCATTTTTCACAATAGCAAAAAGATGGAAACAACCTAGGTGCCCATCAATGGACGAATGGATAAACAAATTATGGTATATCCACACAATGGAATACTACGTGACAATAAAGAACGATGAAGCCGTAAAACATAACATAGAGGAAGCTGGAGGTCATTATGCTGAGTGAATTTAGTCAGTCACAGAAGGACAAATATTGCATAAGACCACTATTATAAGAACTCAAGAAAAGGTTTAAACACAGAAGAAAACATTCTTTGATGGTTACGGGGGTGGGGAGGGAGAGTGAGGGTTATTCACTAACTAGATAGTAGATAAGAATGATCTTAGGTGAAGGGAAGGACAGCACACACTACAGGGGAAGTCAGCACAATGGGACTAAACCAGAGCTAATAAGTTTCCTAAATACATTCAGACACTTTGAGGGGCAGAGTAGCAGGGGTCTGGGGACCATGCTTTCAGGGGACATCTAAGCAACAGGCATAACAAAGCTTATTAAGAAAATGTTCTGCATCCTACTTTGGTGAGTGGTGTCTGGGGTCTTAAAAGGTTACAAGCGGCCATCTCAGACGCATCAATTGGTCCCAACCACCTGGAGTAAAGAAGAATGAAGAACACCAAAGACACAAGCAAAGTATTAGCCCCAGAGACAGAAAGGCCCACATAAACCAGAGACTTCATCAACCTGAGACCAGAAGAACTGGATGGTGCCTGGCTACCACCAACGACCGCCCTGACAAGGAACACAACAGAGAGTCCCGGATGGAACAGGAGAAAGGTGGGGTGCAGAACTCAAATTCTAGTAAGAAGACCAGACTTAATGGTCTGACTGAGACTGGAGGAACCCCGGAAAGCGTGGCCCCTGGATTCTCTATCAGCCCAGAACTAAAACAATTTCCAAGGCCAACTCTTCACACACGGATTGGACTGGACTGTGGGACATAAAGTGATACTCATGAGGAGTGTGCCTCTTAGCTCAAGTGGATACAAGAGACTAAACAGACAGCTTCTGTCCGGAGGTGAGATGGGAAGGCAGAGAGGGTTAGGAGCTGGTTGAACGGACACGGGGAATCAAGGGTGGAAAGGAGGAGTGTGCTGTCACAGTATGGGGAGAGCAATTAGAGTCATATAACAATGTACGTATACATTTTTGTATGGAAAAAATAATAAAATGTATCATAATTTAAGCTATACAAAGTAATGAAAGCAAAGTGTGTGTAATCTGTACTGTTACTTTACAGCCAAACTCCATAAAATAATGCATCATAAAAATAGTAGACCCTTAATATTAAAGATTTACTGGATGTTTAACTCGAAGGCAATGTTTTGAGTCCTAGACTGATGAGGCTGCTAATTTTAGACTAGATTTCTTTGTTTTCATGAGTATTATTTTATAAAATGAAGAAGAAATTTCAGATTTTTACTTGTATTAATGTAAACCAGTGATCTCAAACATTTTTCGAGGAGAAAAACTGCTTTTTTCATTTCCACAAATCACTAAGATCATTAGGGTCAAAAAGAGACTGAGCGGGAATCCTAAGGGGTGTAATTCAGTGGCGTTCAAACTTTGTATACACACCTTAAGAAAGAAATGTACTTTATATTGCAAGCTCACACACCCTCCAAAACGAACATTTCACAAAACATCTGTGTGACTCACTCTGATATTTTCTATTCCATCATACCTTTTCAATGCTTTTTTGACTACTAGGTTGCTTCTGGAACCCACTAAAACAGGTTATAATCCACATTTTGAGAAATCCTTGCACAGAGTACATGGTTAGGCAGGGACAAGGTTGCGAAGCTCCTTGTACAACAAGTCCATGAGAGCGTGAAGGGTGTTGGCTGCTTCCAGCTTCCTGCCTCCCTTCCCCGGGAATGCCGAGAAGCCAGGCAGAAGTGGGCACACCAGTGGGACCTGTCCTGGCAAGCTCTCAGGAAGTCTCTGAAGTCATTCAAGACAGAATATTTCGGAAGCCTGATTAAAACTACACCTGCATCACTGCATATTCTGAGCAATTTATATTTTCTCATTTACTGTGACTTGCTAAATAATTAATTAAAAAAACAATTGTAACTGGAAGCATCTCCTCTGTCAAATTATTGAAGCCACTCGATCTTTTGTAATAATGGAAATTCAACCGTCATTTACACCTGGCTTTCCAAAGCTACCATGTGCCTTCTCTGTGCCAGGGCCTGACCTCCTCCTCATACTCTCGAGTCAACAGCCAGGCCCCTGCTGGATTATTCAGGAAAAGGGAGGACTGGAAACTTTTGATAATGCATGGTCACCTCTGGAAAACGATGATTATGAACCACAGAAAGGGACTTTCCCTTGTATGCTGAACACAGGGAAATTAATGGCTCTCGATTAGTTAAATTTCAAATGAGAAGCAAGTCTAATTATAAATACATTTATCTAATTAAATGTGCACTGCTTAATTAGCATTGTTTTTAAATGGGTGACCCGGCAGCATGAAACACCATGTTTCCCTAATATCCAGGCCCCTGCCTTTCTCCACGAATGACAGCACATTTCTCTCAAGATTATTGTTCCATGACAAGAACAACAATGCTCTGCTCTCCTGAGGAAGAACCACACCACCCAGCGTGAGTTATACATGTTCTGGGTTCTTTCCTGAACTCAGTACTGACTGTCTGCATTAAGTCCATTGTTAATATCCATAAACTATCTAATGGATTTCTCTCACACACACCTGTTACCCCTAAGCTCGAGACCAAGGGCACAGGGCCGCACAGCATCTTTACTGACTATCAAATGAGGCTAACAGTAACGAGGGTACAATGAGAATCCAATTGATCTATTAATACTGTGAAAGGCACTTAGAACAGCATTGTGCTCATGGTGTCGACTTTTCATTACTGTTATTAAAACACGCTTTCTAAGATTACAGCGTTTTCCCCAGTCCATAACTTCTTTTTCTGGAAAATGTCATCTTAAGCTTTCCTTACGTCAGCCTTCCTTGAACATTCCCACCATGCCCTCACTTTCTCTCTGGGTGCCCTTCCAATATTAATGTTAGCAGCAGCAGCATCAATAACAAAGCTGCTTTGTATATACAGAACTATTTTTGTTGTTGTTGTTGTGCTTTAGGTGAAAGTTTACGGAGCAAATTAGTTTCTCATTAAACAATTAATACACAAATTGTTTTGTGACATTAGTTGCCAACTCTGCGATGTGTCACTATTCTCCCTTTCCCCACCCAGGGTTCTGTTTCCATTTGTCCAGTTCTCCTGTCCCTTCCTGCCTTCTTGTGTCTGCTTTCGGGCTGGTGAGCCCATTTAGTCTCGTACACGATTGAACTACGAAGCGCGTTCCTCGTGTGTGTTATTATTTGCCCTACAGACCTGTCTAATCTTTGAAATGTGAACCTCAGGAGTGACTGACTTCAGTACTGAGTTAAAAGGGTGACCCTGGGGCCATACTCTTGGGGTTTCTCCAGTCTCTGTCAGAGCAGCAAGTCTGGCCTTTGTGTGTGTGTATGTGTGAATTTGAATTTTGCTCCACATTTTTCTCCAGCTCTGTCTGGGACCCTTTACTGTGATCCCTGTCAGAGCAGTCGGTGACAGTAGCTGGGCACCATCTAGTTGTTCTGGGCTCAGGCTGGTGGAGGTTTGGTAGTTGTGGTCCATTAGTGTATATAACTAATTTGACCCCACAGCAACCATTTCACAATGAAGAAAGTGAGGCAAAGAGAAGGTAGTAACTTGCTCATGGTCACTCTGTTGGTAAGTGATGGAGACCAGTCTATCTAGGCACTCTAGCTCTGGCACCTATGCTCTTAACCACGATGCCGTACGATACTCCAGCACACCCCTATCAAAGGAGTAATCAGGATGTTTAAATTGTCTGAATACAAATCTGCCTCCACTGTTAGGCAATCAGCTAGCTTCCTGAGGCTACAGGCAGATGTGTTACTCAACTCCACATCCCTGGCATCTAGCACAGTGTAGAACAGAGTAAGGGTGTGTGTTTTATTTTGCCATTCTAAACGTTCGGTGACCGAGAGGTCCAGAGTACACCTCTCCTCCACATGAACCCAAATATGCAGTTCAAGACCCATAAGTCCCAAACTCTATAACCAACTATACCAATGCATTAGATTCCTACACCATGCCTGAGTATAAAGCTTTGAGAGAATAAATGCTACCAACCAGCTGCAAATGAGCAGTGTGGAGAAAGACAAGATTTTTGACTTAAGGTAAAGTTTAAAAGGTGCTGGAATTATGTTGTTACTTTTTTTTTCTCTCTCTCTCTTACCTTTCTCCTATTCAGTCCATGCTCTAGGGGAGTGGTTCCCAACTAGGGGACGATTTTGCCCTCCAGGGGACACATGGCAATGTCTGGAGGCATTTTTGATTGTCACAAGTAGAGGGGGGGCATGCTTCTACTGGCATCTAGTGAACAGAGGCCAGGGATACGGCTATCCATCCTACAATGCACAAGACAGCCACCAGCCCCACCCACTTCCAAAATGAAGTACCTGGTCCAAACGGTCAACGGAGCTGAGTCTGAGAAAACCTGCTGCTCTAGCCTTAACAGCCACCATGGTATGGGAGAATTCAATTTAGTAACACTGTTTTAAAAGAGCAAGGCAAAGCTGCTAGCAAGGGGAGAAAAGAGGTGAGGTAGTCTCCTCACAGTCAGAATCCACAGGCCAGCCTCCTACTCCCTGCCTGCCCAGTGACAAGCCCTGGATTACTGGGTGGATAGCCAGTATAAACTACAAATTCTAACACTTCTCCCGTCCCCCCCCCCCCCACACCCCCTCCGAAGAGTCCCATTAGGTACGAACCCAGCTGCGCCCAGAGAGGATTGTACGGGTGTGTTTTGGCCAGCATGTTCACTGACTGGGAGGTACGTTTCTCTGAGAAGGCTTTAATGGGAGGGTGGTCAATAGGCATGACGGTTGGGACCCAGGCCAGGTGGTAGGTTAGCACTGCAGTCAGTAAGGCAGCAAAAAACCTGGAAGGAATGAGAGAAGACACAACCAGATGAGTCGGCACAGGATGAGGCCCGTCAGACACGGCACGTACACTGCCCACGGAATCTGCATACGTGCAAACCCAAGCCTCCAGAGAGTCGAAGCTTACTGGTTTTTGTTGATCTGTTCTATCAGAAGAGTAAACTCCTTGAGAAAGCGCTGGCAGAGCTGGGTTTTTTCCAAAGTGCTGGACATCATGGTAAGCCATACGGGTTCTGCTATCCTTGGAACAGAATATAAGTTCCAGATAGTCCCTCTATAGAGAAGAAGAAGGGGCACACAAAATTGCCAGAAATATTATTTTGAGTAACCTCTGTATAAAAAAATAAAGAAGAAAACAAAAATTTAGATCCATGGGGTTCCTAATTCAAGCAGTATATAAAATGGGTCTGTAAACCATGCCCACAGGACAAATCTGACTGGTAACTATTTTGTAAATAAAGTTTTATTGGAACACAGAAATTGATTCACATATTGTCTATGGCTGCTCTCTCACCACAATGGCAAAGGTGAGCAGCTGTGACTGAGGCCCTATAGCCTGCAAAGCTGAGAATGTCTACTATCTGGTCCTTTACAGAAAAAGCATGCCGACCCCTGATATAAAACATTCATTTTAAAAACAATTTATTTTCCAATGCCTTGTGTATCAGATTTTATACCCGTTTTTATAGCGAGGAAGTAAAGGGAGAAGTATATGCTATACTGAAAATGTAACCAGAGGCAACGCAACTCTCCTAATTCCTGGTTAATGCTTTAGTTCTCTGAGCTAAGCACCCTATTCATTTTAGATGAAAACCTAAACAAACAGCTCTTCTTTACTATACCATATACTTAGCTTTTACATGGACTAACAGAACCAAATTCTTAGAGCTGTAAACAATCAGAGAAACTCACTAGTCTAGTTCTATCACTTTGCAGATTAAGAAACTGAGGCCTAGAGAGAGATGAAGTTACTTGAGCAAGGAACAAATATTTAAGGACAAGCTCAGGATGAGAATGCAGGTCCCACAATGCCTGGTACAGGGGGCTCTACTCCAAGCTACAGGACTCATGAGCGTTTTTCCAAAGAGCATACTGACTTAGCTTAGGGTCTCCACTGCATGAGAGGCCACTGTATCTCAGAATATAAAACACTCTTCCCAAGTCAAGATAGATGAGACATTCTCTGAGCTGATGTTCTAAATATGTGTGGGAAAGATTTGAGACACAACAAAATTCCACCTCAGCAAAACACAGGGCACTTCCTGAGTTATGTAGCAACACCAAGCTATGGTTACATGGAAGGGGGATTCATGTACTAAAACTTAAGGTCTCTTTATTTTGTTGCCACTTCTTACTTGATTGGTGAAGTCAGAACAAGGCCTGTCTGTATATACAGTGAGGCTTTCTGGTTCTGTACTCTCAGGTTCTTGATCCCTAAAAATGGCTATTTCATTAAATTAGTACCCAGACTCTCAAGCACCAATCAGCTCCTCGCCAGACCGGAGCAGAGCAACAGGTAAAAACCTAGTGCTGTCCACACACACTATGGAAGGCCGACTAATAATCAGACAGCCATCAAAAAGCACAGCTTCCCATTATTTCTCAAGTATATGTGATTTAAAACTTGACAGTCACTAAAACCAAAAAAACCCCAACCCATTGCCGTTGAGTCGATTCCAACTCACAGCAACCCTACAGGACATAGTAGAACTGCCCCATAGAGTTTCTAAGGAAGCCACTGGTGGATTCAAACCGCCAACTTTTGGTTAGCAGCCGATTGCTTAACCACTGTGCCACCAGGGCTCACCAGATAATGACTAATGTATTATCTGAGTACTTGAGTACTTTATACATAACCCAGGGTTCAAAAAAGGCTGGTGATTTTGCTCGAAGTAGCATTACAGAGTTCACCACCATATATCTTAAGCATCACAAAAATGTTCTAACATTCAAAGGATTGCAAAATTATTTATCTCTTGGCTAAGGAGTGACAGTTTGACTCATGAGCTCATGACTGCTTTGGAGTAGGATTCCGTTCCCCACTGAGACACTGGCTCTAGGAACCGGTGTGACAACCTCAGCTCAGCATGGTGGAAGAGAATCCCACCTGCCACCCGAAGCAGATTACCTTTCTACTAGAAGCAAGGACTCTAGAAAACCGGTTTCCAGAGTACAAATAAAACAAAAATTATGAAGACACAGTAGGTGACTATATAATTTAATGTCCAAACCAGGACACATATGTGAGGGGGGGAAAAAAAACCTATTGCTGTTGAGTCGATTTTGACTCAAAGCAACCCTGTGGGACAGAGCAGAACTGCCCCATAAGGTTTCCAAGGAGTAGCTGGTGGATTTGAACTGCTGACCTTTTGGTTAGCAGCCTGAGCTCCTAACCACTGTGCCACCAGGGCTCCATGAGTGAAAGGGGACAACAGGTATAAACTAGGATTGTCCTGGCAAAGTGGAATGTTTCTTTCTCTGACATACATACTCTCCCCATCCCTGCTTTGGACAAGCATCTCTGAACTCAGGTTTCTACATCTTTAAAATGGGCTTAATACTGCTTACCCTTAGGGCTTCTGTGAAGATGATGTAAGATAATAAACAGGCTCACAAGAGACACCTAATATTATTTTCCCACATTCATCCCGTGTCAAGGGCTGTCAGGCAGTAGTGAGGACTATCCACCAAAAGCCCACTGCCGTGGAGTTGATTCTAACTCACAGTGACCCTAAAGGGCAGAGGAGAACTGCTCCATAGGGTTTCCAAGGTTGTAATTCTTTACAGCAGCAGACTGCCACATCTTTCTCCTGAGGAGCAGCCGGTGGGTTCAAACCACCAATCTTTCGATTAGCAGCTGAGTGCTTAACCACTGGGCCACCAGGGCTCCTTTCTGTAAAGATAACAGCTGTGGAAACCCTATGGGGCAAGTTCAACTCTGTCCTACAGGGTCGCTATGAGTCTGATTCAACTTGATGGCAAGGGGTTCAATGAGGATTACTTAGTGTTAATTACTTCAATTTTTGCTCTGTTTGGTCTCAGTTTCTATCCGGAAGGAGGAGCCATTAAAGTGACTAATAATTGCCAGTCCCACTCGATTCTTCCAAGTCACAGTTTCTCTGTACCCTAGATCCACGGATGCTGCTACTACTTGTTGGTGTATTTTTCCTCTGGGGTTGGCCAAATGTTACCAACTTACCTGAACTCTCCCAGAGCCTCCATCAGGCGGCTGATGTAAAACTGGACTCGGTGACTGGACTCTGCTATCTTCCTACAGGAGATCATAGCCTTCATCCAAGAGAAAGCAAGCCAAATTACTGAGAATACATTCCCGTATAACTTACCTACAGGGCTTTATTAATAAAAGACAGTGATCAACTATGGTCAATTAAAAGCATTCAAGTAATAATGACTTAAGCCATCAGAAAGTGGCAATTTCCTTTCCAGAAGCAGTCCAGTATCTGATATCTAACACCAATTGCCCGAGGATCTATCACGGCTGCGGATGATTTAGCTTCTCTAGGAAAGTTATCTGACACATAAACAGCCTCTACCGTCTTTACAAGCCCCATAATTGTACCCTGCTTCTCCATTTGACATTGGATTACACTCCTATTACCTTCTCAACTGCACTCTTCAGCCTGTTCATGTGAGATTCAAACAGGGGAAAATGAGAAAAAAAGAAGTCCTGGAAATTCCTTTGTGCTTCTTCTTTCTCACACAGGGAAAAGATGATGCTGATGGCAATTTTCTTCCTCCGAACTATGGCTGGGTTAGAACTACAGGTCTCTTCAGCCAAGCTAAACGTCTCATCAGTTGACCTGGAAGAACAATAACTTTGAGAAGCTGTCATGCTCTGGTGGATCACCCTGACGGTGAACGGCAATGCCAAGGGAAACGCTCACAGAAAGCTAACTCAGAAAACCCAGGGCCGCAGCTAAGAGTTCAGCTACCTCTAATTCATTCTCTTCTGTAGTTCTGTGTCATGAAAAATGAGCACATTCGTTTGCCACAAAGTTTTATCCTAACAGGAAAAGAAGCATAAGTAACAACAAAAGTAATTTTAAATGTTCCCTTGTTAGAGTCTCAGCCCTTTTCCGTTGGATTATCTGTCGGATCGGTGGTATTCAGAAGGTGTGTGAACCATCTGTTTGCTCAAGACATAGGCGCTTTGCTTTGGTTGGGAGACACCAACAGATGAGAACATTGGAAGAGAAACAATCCTACATGGTATTCTGTTCAATGAAAGATCATGTGTGGATATTTACTGGTAAGTCTAAACTCTAAATGTCAAGGCTTACTTTCCCACGGTTATTAAAACTACTGGATGAAATTACTTCTCTAGATGCTCAGAGTCAGCTCTGTGATTAGGCTCCATGGGAAGTCCTCCAAGTTGAAAGACCCACCTCTCTTGTTACGGTCAAATTCTCAAAAACACTTAAGATTCTTTCAAGAGACTCTGCTTCCACAATAAGAGAACCATGACATCAATCATTTCTGAATATATATTCAACTGGTCTTAAGGGGTGAGCATCACAAACACGGCCTGCATGTGGGTGTCCCCACTCTCTTATTAACCACTATGGAAGGTCAGCACAGCTACTGTGCACTTACTAACAGCAGGAGTGAGAGCAAAGAACTCGCTTTTCCGCAAAGACACCGAAGCAAGGGACACACCAGGCGCTGCTGCTGTTTTCTCCGAGAAAGCTCTACATCCTCATCAGCTGCTTGACACAAGAAGAACCCTCTTGAGACTCTCACTCATTTCACTTACTTTCATACAGTGCTCCCTTCTCTTTTCCAGATACCTAGACTATAATCTTGTTTTCCTGCACCAGTGTATTTCTGTTTCCATACAAGAAATTCTTCTGAGTTTAGATTACACCAATACCTTCTTGTAATCCTTTCCTTCTTGCCTGGCATCTCCTATCTCCCTTCTTTTTCAAAAGTAAAATGACTGTATCAGCCCATTCCTCTTCAGGCCAATCTGTCTTTAATAATCATCTTGTAAGAAACACTGACCCATGTGCTGCTTTATGCATCATCTCCATCTTGACTCTAAACAGTAACCAGCTCTCTCATTAGCTATAACATGGGAGAGAGCACCACCTGCTGCATTTCTGAGAAACTTCCACAGCTGTAACAGTGGGTAGCTCCTGCTTCGCTGGATCTTTCTGATGAATGCTAAAGCAACTGAGCTTCCTCCTGTGGTCTTGGATCAACCATGCAAACTGCAATAAATCAAGTTATGTGGTATATTTTTAAAATTATTATATAATAAAAGGATGTTTTAGAATGTTTAGAAAATTTAAGTATTCTTCCAAATACTTCATCATATCTTCACCACCCAAGTCACCAGGTAAAGAACACAACCATTTGCAAAGGTGGAGACCGAGGCAGAGTGATTATCAACTTGCCTTGGGACAGAAAACTTCCTAGTGAAGGTGCTGGAGTTAGAACTCAGGGTTCCTGTCTTCTAGTCTAGGGCTCAGACTTTCCAATGCCAAGGACTCTGACGCCATGTCTGATCAGTCTGCTGGCACTCATGCCATCCACTGGAAGCACTGTGCCAGCTGAAACACTGAGAGGAAACAGCTGGGAGCAGTTAGATCGGATGACAGGCAACCAGAGAGCACTAAGTGGAGGAAGTTCACAGCTATGCGTTTACATTGTCTCCATGTAAAAAGATCAAAGAGAATTTTACTGACACCTATGAATAGGCATCTGTGTGCATTATGAGTACTGTGTGATCATAAACAAAGCAAAACCCGATTATTTAGGTGTATCTCAATAACCTATCGTTGATATCAGGACTGCTCAGTCTGACAGTTGTTTATGTCAGCTTTGAACTATTACACTGGACCATATGAAACTGCCATTTTTATAGGCCAAAAATATCCCATGAGCAACTTTTTGTGGTTGGCTCAATTTCATGCTTCAAATCAAAAGCCTTCCTGGAATATTATACTTCACCCCTTTAGGGTTTCAATAGCTTCACTAGGTTATGAAATCTCTGCAGCTTCTCACCCACCAATGTCCCTGGGTGGCGCAAATGGTTTGAGATCAGCTGCTAACCTAAAGGCTGGTGGTTTGAACCCACCCAATGGCTCTGAGGAAGAAAGGTCCAGCAAACTGCTTCCTTAAAGATTATAACCAACAAAGCCTATGGGGGTCAGTTCTACTCTGTAACATATGGGGTCACATGAGTCAGAATCAACTCAATGGTAACAGTTTGGATTTTTGGTTTTCTCTTCCAACCACAGGCAATAATTGTGCACCAGCTAGTCAACGATGGAGATCCTCCCCATCCAGTAACCAAGCTCAACACCCAACAGAGCAGACATGGGTGTCAGCGTGGAACCAGCTGGTAAGGGTTCTGAATATCATCTCTGACTATAGGCTTTACCTCTCTTAGGAAGGAAGTGTTTTGATTGCTGTGAATTTTCTCTCAAAGCCAGAGGCAATCATGATTTTTGGTACCTGCTGTTCTCATGTTTCTAGAATAAGAAACTAATTTTCCCATCCGCACACCTGCCAAAGGGAGTGCTCAGTTGAAATACCCTTTAAATGAAGGATGGAGGGGTCTGTGAAAGAACAGGCCAACTCAAAGCTCAGGCTGCACCTGCATGCTCAGATAAACAGGACCACGTCAGCTGGCTTCCTGGGCAGAGGACCTGTGCGCTCGCACGGGGGCCTGCCCTGCGAAGGTGCCCACGCTCCAAGGCTGCCATCTGGAAGTTCTCCGTGACTTCATCTTTGAACCTGTGTTCTGTAAGAGCCATCTGATGGAGCAGGCATGTGAGCGGTGGAGACTCTGGCACTCCATGGGCATGGCATGCAGCCCAGCACCAAGCAATCGGCATGGTGGGCAGGCAGGGTGGGACCTGGGCCCAGACTGGTGGCTGTGACAGCAGCAGCAGCAGCAGCTACAGCCAGCAGAGACGTAAGGGGCTCAGGCAGCGCTGGAACCCGAGGTGGGAGGCCAGCTTGTCCCTCCATCCTCAAAGCCAGTCCCTATGGAGTCTGCACAAACATTAACTCTCCAGCCTGCACGCCGGGATAGTAATTATGAAAACATAAAAGCCTACGCATGGACATGGTAGTAAAGCGTATTGGGGGTTATTAGAATTCTTCAGAGAATTTATACTCTGGTTATGAATATCCACATACACAGAAATTAAATACACTGGATGAAAAAAACATTTTTCATATGAATCTTCACACGAACAATTAATGAAGAAGACCATTTCAAAATTAATTTATCTGTAAAGTTGAAGACACAGTGACATGATGCATAAAAAATACGCATTTTTGAATTATACAGAACTAATAAAGACAGTTTTGGTTTCTTGTAAGGCCTCCACAGGAAATGTCAGAGGATACATTAAAGTAATACTCATAAATTTACATTTAAAATTAAATTCAGACTTACATGAAATGGAATTGTATGAAGAATTAATTCTTAGAAAAACTGTTCCACAAAAATTATCTGATTTAGATGTGCTAAAATTTATATTTTGAAAGTTATCAGAAACGTGTTCCAATGTTGTTACAGCCTATAAAATACTCTCAAATGCTCCAGCAATAATTGCATCAGTAGAAAGATCCTTTTCAAAATAAAAATATTATCTGCCACCTTGCATTTGCCAGGAGCGACCAACACAGCTTTCAGTTATACTCATTGAAAATGAAGTTGTTAAAACTATACATTTTGATGATCTAACAAATGAATTTGCAGAATAGCGAGCCAGAAAAATCTCATGATGTGAGGAGGCGGGGCCAAGATGGTGGGGTAGTCAGACACTTCCTGTGGCTCTCTGACAACAAAGACCTGAAAAAACCAGCGAATCGATTATATATGACAATCTAGGACGCCTGAACATCAACGGCAAAGTTGAGTAATCGACTGAGTGGCAGGGGGAAGGAGAGACAATTCAGAAGCAGCAAAGCATTGCCAGTCCTGACTCGGCGGGAACTGGCACCCTTCAGCCCAGACAGGTGACATAAGCAGTAGAGCTGGTTACACGTTTTCCACATCGGGAGAGACCGAGCGGCGGAGACTCTACTTGTGCCTCCACAACCAGTAAAATGCGGTGTTCAGTCAGCAATAATATAAGCCAATGCATTTAACCTACTGCATGGATCAAAAAAATACCCCGTTAGGGAAGCAATTCTCTCCCATTTACCTGCCCCTCCCCACTCTGCACCGGGTCCTGGGCCAGCTTCAGCGATTGCCACAATCCCTGGGCCAGAAGGGGGACCTGCCACATGCCCTGAGCCTTTCTCCCAGTCTTAGAGAGGGAATAAATTAGCAAACAAGAAAAAATAATCTGCCACCTCCCCTAAGCCAGGAACCCAGGGCAGGCACAGCTCCTTTGCCTAGATATAAGCATAAGGGGTCCAAGGACTTTGAATGCCTTTCACCCCTGAACAGACCTGTGTGGGCCCATTTCAACAGCATAGGCCCTCATTACCACAGTACAACAGGGTATATACCTGAAGTCTAACTTCAACTGTATCAGCTATATGGTGGAGTTGCAGGTTTGTGACATCTGACACAGCTCCACCCATTAAGCAGAGTCCTCACCGTGGCTTCACCCATGTCACCTAACCACCCATGACGGGTCCAAGACTAAGTGATGCTTCCCAGTGCTTACAGCCAACAGCACTGGGCACCCATAGTTCGGCTGTGAAACCCACCCACCTACGTGCTGTAGCAAACAGGGACAAGCTTTCATCCCAGACACTCAGGGGCAGCCATCAGAACCCTGCCTTGCTCAATGCATGACCCCTTACTGCAGCCAGATATCTGTGCCTACACCAATCACCCCTGCCTGTCTAGGACTGTAATTGAGAGCCTGCACCACACACTTGGTGACTGACTACCTAGACACCTGAGCTGAATCCATACGAGAAAAGTAAACAGACTTCTGGGCTCACATACCTAGAAACAGATCTAACAATTTGGTGACAGGACGTTAGAGCTTTAAAGGTGCCAATAATCAAACCAGCTCACATGAGTAGCCTATTTGGGCATATCAAAACTAAACAAAACAAGAAGCTAGGAGAGGGTAAGTAAATGTAAAATAAATAAATATAATACCTTATTGATGGCTTGGAGAAAACAGTCGATATCAAATCACATAAAGAGGCAGACCATTATGCCTTCAGAAAGCAACCAAAACAAGGAATCAAGAAATTTTCCAGAGGAAGAGAATTTTTTGGAATTTCTGGAGGTAGAATACAAAAGATTAATATACAGAACTCTTCAAGATATCAAGAAGGAAATCATTCAAAACGCAGAACAAGCCAAGGAACATACAGACAAAGCAATAGAGTAACTTTAGAACGTTATTTAAGAGCATAATGACCAATTTAACAAGCTGCAAGAATCCATAGAGAGACAGCAATCAGAAATCTGGAAGATTAACAATAAAATTTCAGAATTAGACAACTCAACAGAAAGTCATACGAGCAGAATTCAGGCAATGGAAGTCGGAATTACTGAGACTGAAGATAAAGCACGTGACACCAAGTTATCTGAAGAAAAATCAGATAAAAGAATTTTAAAAAATGAAGAAAACCTAAAAATAATGTGGGATTCTATCAAGAGGAATAACCTATGAGTGACTGGAGTACCAGAACCGGGGGGGGGGGGGGGGTAACAGAAAATACAGAGAGAATTGTTGAAGATTTGTTGGCAGAAAACTTCCTTGATATCATGAAAGATGAGAAGATATCTATCCAAAATGCTCATTGAACACCTCATCGATCCCAAAAGAAACGCACTCACCAAGACAGATTATAATCAAATTTGCCAAAACCAAAGGTAAAGAGACAATTTTAACAGTGGCTAAGGATAAATGAAAAGTCATTTACAAAGGAGAGTCAATAAGACTAAACTCAGACTACTCAGCAAAAACCATGCAGGTAAGAAGGCAATGGGATGACATCTATAAAGCCTTGAAGGAAAATACTGCCAGCCAAGAATTATATAGCCAGAAAAACAGTCTATCAAATATGATGGTGAAATTAGGACACTTCCAGATAAGCAGAAGTTTAGGGAATTTGTAAACACCAAACCAAAATTACAAGAAATAGTAAAGGGAGTCCTCCAGTTAGAAAATCAATAACATCGGATAAGAACCCAAGAATAGAACCTAGGACAGAGCAACCAGATATAAACCCAGATAGGGAAGTCACAAAAATAAATCAAAGCAAAAACACTGAAAATAGGGAAACAGAGACAGCAATACAAAAAAGATGTCAACAATAAAACAAAAAAGAGGGACTAAAAAAATGTAGTCATATATCTTTCATATGGAGAGGAAGACAAGGCAATATGAAAAAATAAAAGACTGGTTTAAACTTAGAAAAATAGGGGTAAATATTAAAGTAACCACAAAGGAAACTAACAATCCTAAATATCAAAATAAAAAACAAGAAAAACATAAAGACTCAGCAAATACAAAATAACAACAATTAAAAAGATGAAAATACAAAAAGAAAAATGACTCAGCACAGAAAATTAAGTGTAACAAAGAAACCGTGAACACACAAAAAAGACATCAAAATGACAGCACTAAACTCATACCTATCAATAATTATACTGAATGTAAATAGACTAAATGCACCAATAAAGAGACAGATAGTGGCAGAATGGATTAAAAAAAAAATCCATCTATATGCTGCCTACAAGAAGCACACCTTAGACTTAAAGATACAAACAAACTAAAACTTAAAGGATGGAGAAAAAAAAAAAATCAAGCAAACAACACTCAAAAAAGAACAGGAGTGGCAATATTAATCTCTGACAAAAGAGACTTTAAAGTAAAATCGACCACAAAGGGTAAGGAAGGACACTATATATTGATTAGGGGTCAATATACCGAGAGGACATAACCATAATAAATACTGATGCACCCAATGACGGGGCTACAAAATACATACAACAAACTCTAACAACACTCAAAAGAGAGAGAGACAGCTCCACAATAATAGTAGAAGACTTCAAAACACCACTTTTGCTGAAGGACAGAACATCCAGAAAGAAGCTCAATAAAGACAAGGAAGATCTAAATGCCACAGTCAACCAACTTGATCTCATAGACATATACGGAACATTCTACCCAACAGCAGCCAGGTATACATTCTTTTCCAATGCACATGGAACATTTTCCAGAATAGACCACATATTAGGCCATGAGGCAAGCCTTAACAGGATCCAGACAAAGCACTGAAACACTACAAAGCAAGTTTTCTGACCATAAAGTCATAAAAGTAGAAATCATTAACAGAGAAAGCAAGGAAAAAAAAAATCAAACATATGGAAACTGAATAACACCTTGCTCAAAAACTACTGGGTTATAGAAGAAATTAAGGACGGAATAAAGAAATTCACAGAATCAAATGAGAATGAAAACACATCCTACCAGAACCTTTGGGACACAGCAAAAGCGGTGCTCACAGGTCAATTTATAGCAATATATGCACACATCCAAAAAGAAGAAAGGCCCAAAATCAAAACATTAACCCTACAACTCAGACAAATAGAAAGAAGCCCTCAGGCACCAGAAGAAAGTGAATAATAAGAATTAGAGCAGAATTAAACGAAATAGAGAATAGAAAAACAATGGAAAGAGTTAACAAGACCAAAAGCTGGTTTTTTGAAAACATCAACAAAATTGATAAACCATCAGGAAACTGACAAAAGAAAAACAGGAGAGGAAGCAAATAATCTGAATAAGAAATGAGACCCAACTCTAATTAAAAGAATCCTAACAGAATACTATGAAAAACTGTACTCTAACAAATTTGAAAACCTAGAGGAAACGGACAAATTTCTAGAAACACACCACCTACCTAAACTAACACAAACAGAAGTAGAAAAACTAAGTAAAACTATAACAAAAGAGATTGAAAAGGTTATTAAAAAACTCCCAACAAAAAAAAACTCTGGCCCAGACAGTTTCACAGGAGAATTCTACCAAACTTTCAGAGAAGAGTTAACACCACTACTACTAAAGGTATTTCAGAGCATAGAAAAAGATGGAACATTCCGAAACTCATTCTATGAAGCCAGCATAACTCTGATACCAAAACCAGGTAAAGACACCATACAAAAAGAAAATTACACACCAGTATCCCTCGTGAACATTGACACAAAAATCCTCAGCAAAATTATCAACAACATATCAAAAAAAATAATTCACCATGGTCAAGTGGGATTTATACCAGGTATGCAGGGATGGTTCAACATTAGAAAAATAATCACTGTAATCCATCACATAAATAAAACAAAAGATAAGAACCACATGATCTTATCAATTGATGCAGAAAAGGCAACTGACAAAGTCCAACACCCATTCATGATAAAAATTCTCAGGAAAATAGGAATAGAAGGGAAATTCTTCACCATAATTAAGGACATTTATACAAAGCCGACAACCAACATCATCCTAAAAGGAGAGAGTCTGAAAGCATTTCCCTTGAGAACGGGAACCAGACAAGGATGCCCTTTATCACTACTCTTGTTCAACACTGCGCTGGAGGTCCCAGCCAGAGCAATTAGGCTAGAAAAAGAAATAAAGGGTATCCAAATTGGATGAAGGAGGAAGTAAAAGTATCTCTATTTGCAGGTCATATGATCTTAAACACAGAAAACCCCAAAGAATCCACAAGAAAACTACTGGAACTAATAGAAGATTTCACAAAATATCAGGATACAAGATAAACATACAAAAATCAGTTAGATTCCTCTAAAGCAACAAAGAGAACTTCGAAGAGGACATCAGTAAATCAATACCATTTACAATAGCCCCCAAGAAGATAAAATACTTACGAATAAATCTAACCAGAGACGTAAAAGACCTATACAAATAAAACTACAAGACACTACTGCAAGAAACCAAAAGAGACCTAGACAAGTGGAAAAGCATACCGTGCTCATGGACAGGAAGACTCAACATCGTGAAAATGTCAGTTCTACCCAAAGCGATCTACAGATACAACACAATCCCGACCCAAATTCCAACGGCATGTTTTAATGAGATGGAGAAACAAATCAACTTCACATGGAAACGGAAGAGGCCTCGTATAAGTAAAGCATTACTTAATGAAGAAGAACGAAGTGGGAGGCCTCACACTACCTGATTTTCGTACCTATTGTACTGCCACGGTAGAGAAAACAGCCTGGTACCAGTACAACAACAGATACGTAGACCAGTGGAACAGAATTGAGAATCCAGACATAAATTCATCCACCTATGAGCACCTGATATTTGACAAAGGCCGACAGTCCATTAAAGGGAGAAAAGATAGTCTCTTTAACAAATGGTGCTGGCATAACTGGATATCCATCTGCAAAAAAATGAAGCAAGATCCATACCTCACACCAGGTACAAAAAATAACTCAAAATGGATCAAAGACCTAAATATGAAATTTAAAGCAATAAAGATCAAGGAAGGAAAAACAGGGACAACGCTAGGAGCCTTAATACATGGCATAAACAGAATACAAACCATAAGTAACAATGCACAAACACCAGGAGAGAAACTAGATAACTGGGAGCTCCTAAAAATCAAACACTTTTGCTCATCAAAAGACTTCACCAAAAGAGTAAAAAGACAACCTACAGACTGGGAAAAAACTTTTGGCTACAACAAACCCAATCAAGGTCTAATCTCTAACATCTATAAGATACTGCAAAACCTCAACAACAAAAAGGCAAATAACTCAGTTAAAAAATGGGCCAAGGTTATGAACAGGCACTTCACCAAAGAAGACATTCAGGTGACTAACAGACATATGAGGAAATTCTCATGATCATTAGACATTAGAGAAATGCAAATCAAAACTACAGTGAGATACTATCTCACCCCAAAAACGCTAGCATTAATCTAAAAACACAAAACAATAAATGTTAGAGAGGTTGTAGAGAGACTGGAACACTTATACACTGTTGGTGGGAATGTAAAATGGCATAAACACTTTGGAAATCGATTTGGTGCTTCCTTAAAAAGCTAGAAATAGAAGTACCATACGATCCAGGTATCCCGCTCCTTGGAATATATCCTAGAGAAATAAGAGCCGTCACACAAATAGATACATGCACACCCGTGTTCATCGCAGCACACCGTTCACGATAGCAAAAGGATGAAAACAACCTACATGCCCATCAACGGATGAACGGATAAACAAATTATGGTATATCCACACAATGGAACACTATACAACAATAAAGAACAACAATGAATCCGTAAAACACCTCATAAAATGGATGAACCTGGACGGCATTATGCTAAGCAAAATTAGTCAGTCACAAAAGCACAAATATTGTGTGAGACCACTATTATAAGAACTCAAGAAAAGGTTTAAACACAGAAGAAAACATTCTTTGATGGTTACGAGGGTGGAGAGGGAGAGCAGGGGTATTCACTAACTAGACAGTAGACAAGAATTATCTTAGGTGAAGGGAAGGACAACACACACTACAGGGGAAGTCAGCACAACCGGACTAAACCAAAGCTAAGTTTTCTGAATACAACCAAACGCTTCAAGGGACAGAGTTGCAGGGGCAGGGTTCTGGGGGCCATGCTTTCAGGGGACATCTAGGTCAACTGGCATAACAAAATTTGTGAAGAAAATGTTCTGCATCCTACTTTGGTGAGTGGCATCTGGGGTCTTAAAAGATAGCGAGCGGCCATCTAAGATGCATCAATTGGTCCCAACCCACCTGGAGCAAAGATGAATGAAGAATACCAGAGACACAGGGAAAATATTAGCCCAAGAGACAAAAAGGGCCACATACACCAGAGACTCCATCAGCCTGAGACCACAAGAACTAGATGGTGCCTGGCTACCACCAATGACTGCCCTGACAGGGAACACAACAGAGAGCCCCTGAGAGAGCAGGAGAAAAGTGGGGTGCAGAACTCAAATTCTAGTAAAAAGACCAGACTTAATGGTCTGACTGAGACTGGAGGAACCCCACAGAGCATGGTCCCCAGACTCTCTGTTCACCCAGAAGTAACACCATTCCAAAGCCAACTCCTCAAAGATTATACTGGACTATAAGACATAAAATGATACTCATGAAGAGTGTGCTTCTTAGCTCAAGTAGATACATGAGACTAAATGGGCAGCTCCTGTCTGGAGGTGAGATAAGAAGGCAGAAAGGGACAGGAGCTGGTTTACTGGATGCGGGAAATAGGGGGTGGAAAGGAGGAGTGTGCTGTCACATTATAGGGAGAGCAACTAGGGTCACATAACAATGTGTGTATAAATATTTGTATGAGAAACTAAGTTGAATTGTAAACTTTTACTTAAAGCACAAGAAAAAGAAAAAAATAATCTTATGATGAATCAAGATATCACATTAATAAAGTAGTATTATTTAT
Source organism: Dugong dugon (assembly GCA_030035585.1). Classification (NCBI taxonomy): domain Eukaryota; kingdom Metazoa; phylum Chordata; class Mammalia; order Sirenia; family Dugongidae; genus Dugong; species Dugong dugon. The sequence goes on along the minus strand of CM057463.1, from coordinate 190,202,107 downwards.
TGTCTTATATATATACAATTATGATACCAAAAATATTACATTTTGCAAATTTTGATAATTTATATTATTCACATATCACTATTGGCATGATGGTCAAGAGCTACGGCTGCTAACCAAAAGGTCAGCAGTTTGAATCCACCAGCCGCTCCTTGGAAACCCTATGGGGCAGTTCTACTCTGTTGTACAGGGTTCCTATGAGTTGGAATTGACTAGACGGCAATGGGTTTGGTTTTTACTACCCCTATTATATTTTATAAGTAAAACACATTTAAAGAAAAAGCTTTATATTTTAGTACCTTTAACGGCACTTTTTCCCCTATGTAACCAAAGGGGCTCAGATTTTCATTTGTACTGGCCCCACAAATCACGAAGTCAGTCCTAACTGTATACACAGGCTTTCTGAACTCAAGGTACTTATTTTAGGTGTAAGTTCAGTAGAGATTCATTTAGTTTCCAACACATCTGAGCTCAAATTAGGGTGTTCAAGGATTTTGGAGAAGTGGGTTGGAGAATGCTATTCAACTTTAAATCTAAACTGGAAAGGTCTGGAAAAGCATTTTTTAGCAAAGACAAGATGTCTACAGGAAAGGGTTTCCAAGGCCCATCTCTTGCAATCACAGAAGTCGTCAAAACGACAGTGAGGATGGCGGAGGTATCTCTCCTGACAGCTCAGCACTGGAAATGGTAACAATGGCAATCACAATGTTAAGTAAGTTGTATCGACCAGTATTTATTTATCACAGTCTACGTCCTGGGCTAACACTTGACTTGCGATATCCAATCTAACCCTCTAACAATGCTTTGAGGCAGGGCTTTGAGTACTATTTATCACACAGCAGAGGCGGACACAATGCTTAGAATCCAGGTGACTCCTTCTACCACCCATCTAGTGAGTGACTGAGCTAACCCTAACCCCACACCAACTTCTAAGCTCTTAACCACTGCACACAAAGTCCACCAACCCAAAAGCAGCTCCTCGGTGAGTGATGCAGCTGTACGACTCTCCTTTTGTCGCACCCCCCAGGAGAAGAGGCCAGTGCTGACGCAGGCTTACCCCGTGCCCTGACCCCTTGTTTCATCGCCTGGGCTTTCAGTACCATCTCTTCCACAAAGGGCTCCCCAACTCCTCCCACGGCCACCACTGCCAGTGTTCTCCCCCACCCCCGACTACCCCCAAGTACTTTCCTGTCCTCCGTACGGCATTCATCCTTTTCCATCTTAGACGGTTAGTTACGTGCACATCACCTTTCCTTCTAGTCCATAAACCACTCAGGTGCAGGCGCACGGCTGCATCCTCTTTATATCTTCACAGCTCTCTGCTCACGGTGATCACCACTTACTCAATCAGTCAGTGTACACGGGAAGTTTCATTGACACAACCTACCTTAACTAACTTTTAAGTTTGGGGGTTGTAGGTAGAAAAGGTTGGAAGCTACGAACCTAACATTATAATAAGCCAAAAATGTATACTCTGCACAACAACTAGGCTTTGGATCCAAAAAACCCACTGAAAGGAAGGCATAAAACGCTGTGATGCTCTCTCTGTAATAATCACACGGCTGGTTAGTGGGAGAATTTAAGGTTTACAAAGAGTAAGTATGTCACAAACTCCTGAGTCTATATATTTTCAAATACTACACGGGTATCACTGTAAGCAGAGAAGAGATTTAGTCCACCCTTCTTATTTATAAGAGCTATTTCTGAAACGGAGCCAATATAAAGAGTGCGTACACTCGTGTTAAACTAACATCAAATCTAGTGCATACACAGTTGACTACCCAGAGTTTTCCAAACCAGGATATATTCTCCAGCTTTTATTTATTCTTTCCATAGAACTTCTAACTTGTAAACTTTCAGGCTAAGCTGGAACCAGAACGTTTTAACCCTCCTTTTCACCAATAACAGACAAGTGCAGGGTGAGACTTCAGTACTCTGCCAGTTTCACTGAGTTGCCCACATGACTGCATTTCTCAGCAAGAGGAAACCTGCAACTCACCTCCTTGGAATGATGCCGTTCTCCAAACTTGTTGTCTGACTTCGAAGCCAGCGGCGCTGGTAACTGCTGGAAGAGGATGTGGAGGAGCTTGGAGACGGGAAAGGTGTGATCAGAAGGCTGCTTAGTGAGGCTGTGGTGAAGAAAACGTGAAAGCTGAAATAAGTGAGTACTATGTAGCTACGTTAAAAATGTGCTAATTAAGCTAAAATTTCAGGTTCTATCAGTCATAGCCAGCAGGGGGAGACTATAATTCTTCTCTTACTAAGATTTCAGTACAGCAAAAAAGAAAGCATCCTTTAAAAAGGAAAACAAATTAAAAGGAGTCAGGATCATAGACAGTAAATACATAAACTATAGGGCCCACATTATAAATATAAAATAATTATCACTCACAGTGTAGACTGCAGATTTTTGACAAAACAGTCCGTGGAACACTACTACTTATATGGCTACCTGGTAACTCCTGCCATACGCTGTGCTTATAACTGCTGCTGTCGAGTCGATTCTGACTCAAGGCAACCTCATGTGTGTCGGAGTAGAACAGTGCTCCATAGGGTTTTCAATGGCTGTGATCTTTTGAAAGTAGATCACCAGGCCTTTCTTCCAAGGTGCCTGTGGATGTATTCAAATGGCCAACCTTCTGTTTAGCAGTCAGGCACTTAACCATTTGCATCGCACAGGTCTCCTCATCTCGTGCTTACTTATTTCCTCTCTTTGACTACTTGTTCATTCTATATTTTGAGTGCCTTCCCACCTGAGGGGCTCATCTTTGAGCACTATATCCGACAATGTTCTGCTGACATCCGTAAGGTTTTCACTGGCTAATTTTTTTGGAAGTAGATCTCCAGGTCCTTCTTCCTAGTCTGTCTTAGTCTGGAAGCTCCACGGAAACCTGTCCATCATGGGTGACCCTGTTGGTATTTGAAATACCAGTGGTACAGCTTTCAGCATCAAAGCAACAGGCAAACCTCCACAATATGACAGACAGACAGACAAGTGGTAGAACAGCATCGCATTCATTCTCAAAAAGAACCCTGAAGTACAATGTTATCAGTGATAGGATAATATCCATACGCCTACAAGACCAGTTAATACGACTATTATTCGAATTTACACCAACCACTAAGTCCAAAGATGAAGAAATCGAAGATTTTTACCAACTTCTGCAGTCTGAAACTGATCAAACATGCAATCAAGATGCACTGATAATTACTGGTGATTGGAACGGGAAAGTTGGAAACCAAGAAGAAGGATCAGTACTTGGAAAATATGGCCTTGGTGATAGAAATGATGCCAGAGATAGCATGATAGAATTTTGCAAGACTAACAACTTATTTATTGGAAATACCGTTCTTCAACAATATGAACGATGACTATACATGAGGACCTTGGCCGGATGGAATACACAGGAACCAAACTGACTACATCTGTGGGAAGAGAGGATGGAGAAGCTCAATATCATCAGTCAGAACAAGGCCAGGGGCTGACTGCAGAACAGAACATCAATTGCTCATATGCGAATTCAAGTTGAAGCTGAAGAAAATAAAAACAAGTTAATGAGAGCCAAAGCATGACCTTGAGTATATCCCACCTGAATTTAGAGACCATCTCAAGAATAGACTTGACACACTGAACACTAAAGACTGAAGACCAGATGTGTTGTGGGATGACATCAAGGACATCACACATGAAGAAAGCAAAAGGTCATTAAAAAGACAAGAAAGAAAGAAAAGACCAAAATGGATGTTAGAAGAGAGTCTGAAACTTGCTCTTGAATGTAGAGTACCTAAAGACCTCTTTAAAATGTTAAAAAGCAAAGATATCACTTTGAGGACTAAGGTGTGCCTAACCCAAGCCACAGTATTTTCAATCACCTCACATGCATGTAAAAGCTAGACAATGAATTAAGGAAGGCCAAAGAAGAATTGAGGGCTTTGAATTATAGTGCTGGTGAAGAATACTGATTATACTATGGACTGCCAGAAAAACAAATCTTTCTTAGAACAAGTATAGCCAGATTGCTCCTTAGAAGTACGGAGGGCAAGACTTTGTCTCACATACTTTGGACATGTTATCAAGAGGGACCAGTCCCTGGAGGACATCATGCTTGGTAAAGTTGAAAGTCTGTGAAAAAGATGAAGACCCTCAACGACATGGATTGACACAGTCACTCCAACAATGGGCTCATAGCAACGGCTGTGAGGATGACACAGGACCCAGCAGAGTTTCATTCTGTTAAACACAGGGTTGCTATGAGTTGGAACCAACTCGACAGCACCTAACAACAACATTTTGAGGTGAAATCTAATAAATATTTTCTCCATATATTATCTTTTCTCCCATCTCCCATCTCCATATGCAGCACTGACTCCCACCCCTTGGTTGTAAAACAGCAAGCTCTAGTCTTAAATATATTTTCTGCTTGGATTACTTATTTGCCACTGAGTTTCTCTCTGCCTCCTCTCCTACAAATATCAGATGTTCCCTGGGGGATAGAGCCTATCTTACTTTACCTACTTTCCGTACACTTGGGCTGACAGTGCCAGCCTGGACTTTTCTAACAGTCACAGATGCATGATGGACATGTGCTGGTTTGGAAGAATGGAGGGAGGAGCCAGACGTGTTCTGCTTTTACTTTCTATGCCTAAGGCATCAGACACTGAAACGTCTCTCAGCCCAGTGCGAAAGGAAATGGGATACTACAAATGACTGGTGGTTTTTCTAGTTGGGCAATAACTTCAGAAGCCAATCACGGGCCAACAGAAAATGATTTCGGTAAACGGTATATTATGCTCATGAATATCACATGGTAAGTCAGTTTCTCCAGATGAACTAGTCGTTTTTTATTTACCACTCTTACATGCAGATGTAAATAACCTGACACCCTGGCCTGGGCTCTAAATACTACAGGAATTATAAGTCAACAATCAATAAACAAATACTGGAGTATCTACAACGTGCCAGGCAACCAGGATATAGTGGTAGACAAGATGGACACAGCATCTAACCTCATGGAACTGCTAGTTGATAAGAGTGTCAATGAACTTTCCAGACTACAAGATTGAGATACATAATGACTCAAGGTTCTGTCCATAGCTGAGGCCCATGAGATGCTTTTCTTCTAATTTAGTAAATATTCACAGGAAATTTGGTTTGGTAGGTCTTAATCATCTTTATGTCTCTTGTACCGAGAACAGTTCCCCGAACACAGCAGGCAGTAAATGTTTACTGAGTATGTGACACTTTCCCACCAAAGTTGACCCAGATATGACTGGCCCCAGCAGGCGGCCTCTGTTCCGGCCTATTTCCAGCCTTGAGGCTGGACTTAAATTTCCAAAAACCAAATCTACATTTCAAGTACCAATGAGTAGGGTATATTTTACTAAGAGTTTTGTAGGGAGGTAGAAGAAAGTTTTTCATCAAAGTCACAGAAAATCCCTTAATAAAAATCCCAACTAGACATTTCTGCCCGCCTTCCTGCCTCGCCAAATTCCCAAAGTTTCCTGTAGGATCCAAAAGACTCTCAACCCCTACTCCCAGATCTCCAGGGTCCCTTCTCTCTGTCCTATGCTCAGCAAATCAGCTTCTTCCTGGAGGCGGAAGACAGAACTGGGGCTAGTAAAAACTTTTTTTTTTTTCTTTCACAGAAGTGAGACAGAGATAACTCTGAGTTCCAATTTGTTCTGGAAGTTGTCTGTACTGTTGTATAATTCAATTTAATAAACTGAGTAAGAGCCTGGGCTCCTGCTTCAGCTCCTACTTAAGCCACTTACTAGCTGTGACACTTGGGCAGTTTCCTTAACCTGTTAGTTTCCTCATTTATAAAATGGAGTAATACCACCTGAGTATTTTTCATAAGACCTGCAATTCAATAAACCAAAAACCAAACTCGTTACCATCGAGTCGAGTCAAAACCAGTATTTAAAAAAATTAGAAAAGAAAATAGAGTATACTGCAGTGTTAACATTAATTCATGAAACCTTTGATTTTTTATATATAAAGATGTTTATTATTGGGATGATAATGTAAAATTCATTAGCATGGGTTACAGACAAAAGAAAAATCTGAAAAATGCTGACCTATTTCCTAAGGTTCCTGTGAAGATTAAACAACCCAGTACAAAGAAAACACTTAACCAGTGCCCACACGATAAATGTTGACTATCCACTTCCTCCGATAAGTTTTCGAGAAGGTAGGCCAAGTAAGGCGTTTTGGAGTACTAAAAGGTTATTAGTTCTGATTGGTTAATTATGAAAAGCACCTAGAGTTTGCAACAGATATGAAAAAACAGCAACAACAAAGCCACAACAAAAACATTCCTTTTCTCATTTTGTAATTGCTGAATAACAAATTTTACAGTACACAAATTAAACATTTTTAAACAAAAACATTGGCTTAGTGCTGTCCAGCATCTCCTCATCAAAAATATTACAATATTATTTAGTAAGATTTTTATGCAAAAGTGCTGTGGTGTTATCACTGTCAACCATACACTCTAGGAATCAACAGAGTGCAAGTCTCAACTGTTTAAGAGCAGAGCTACCTGTGGCCCACAAACCACCGTCATTTCATTTAATTAAATTATTCATAGACTCGGTTTCAGCTTAGAAGTGTTATATCTGATGCATCTCAATATTTTTAGTATCATTTTCTTTTTAACATACTTTCACAATTAGAAAAAATGTTTAATAATATAGATTTGCAAAGACTACAGTTTTATGCATTGATCAGAAAATAAAAATCACCCACAGTCCCATTGCCAGCAGATGACCAAATGCTGCGTACCTGGTTAACTCCCAATTCGCAAACTGTGGAGGAGTTGTCAGCCAGCGCCCGTTCACCCCTGCAGAGACCAGCAACGACCAAAAACGCTTAAAACGCTGCTGGCCCTTCTCGGCCAGTGCCATTCAAGTTCACCTTCAACGTTCACTTAACTTCCTCTGAAAATATTTTTGTTACTTCCGTTTACTAGAAACACTGTACTTGATGATGTGACTAAAGAATTTAGATTTGACTACAGAATGCCCTGAAACTCTTAAGTCAAATCCATTCACTCAACAAATATTTACTGAGCAACTACTAACTGCCAGGCACCTGCCAGGCACCTGGGATGGAAACTTGAACGATATGGCCATAGTCTCTGCCCTTAAGAAGCTCACGTTCAGGGAGTCACTAAACCAGATGACTTCACACTGTGGTAAGTAGTATGAAAATAAGCCACTATGCTTTTCTTTAGGCAACTAGGAGGCAGGGCTGGGGGGAACAGTAGAGGTAAATTCTTTAATCAATGATCAGAGAAGAACTTTATGAATACAGGACATCGCCAATGAGACTTAAATGCCAGCAAGAGCCAGCCATGTAAAGAGCTAAAAACACATGGCATCCAGATATTATATGTGAAAAGAACCGGATAATTTCAATAATTAAAAACACATTTATGGGTATTTCCACTTGTGTAAGTAGACAGACACCCCCCCCCCCATTCATATAGTCATTGGGCATCTATGATATGCCAGGCTGGGATTTAGCAGTCAATATGACAGAGTGGGTGAGTCTCTGCCCTCATGGAGCTCACATTCTACGGGAGAAAAAGACACAAAAATCCCCAAAGAATTGCCAAGATAAGCACAGAATGTGGTAAATCACAAAGAAAAACCCAGGCACTGGGAAAACGGAAGTGCAAAAATCAAGAGCTCAGAAGCAGCTATGATTTCTTCAATGGGGAGAATTTTGAGGTTGGCTTATTTATGCTGACAACGTGATCAGAGTATCAAGGACTGTGGGAACAGGGCTATAGCAAATGTTCAGGGCAGGTCCAAATGTAAGCCCAGGGGAGCTGCTTTAGGCCCTGCCAAACAGATCTGACTTGCAAGGAGACACTGAGGGGAAGGACACAGCAGGTTAACGCCTGCTCTTCTCCCTTTCTTTTGCCTTGGACAGACACAGGTCTATAGGTATGTGGGAACACTCCCATCAGAATAAAAACGACCCTAACGTGATCAGGCACGGTATCTCCTCTCCAGGCTCATCTTGCACCCCTCTCCCAGTCTTTCTACTCCTTACACCTCCATCTGCAAGGCCTGCTCCACCCTGGTCTTTGCACCAGCTGTTTCCCAGGCATTAAAGGCTCTCCGCGCCCATCATCATGGGGCCAGTTTCTACCAGCATTCAAGTCTCAGCTGAAACTTCCTCTTCTCAGAGAGGCCTTTTATGAGCCTCCCATACTTTCCTCCATGATAAGAGCCAGCCTACATTTTATTGTCATCTGTCTCTCCTTTCGGAAATAAACTCTACGAGTTCAGGGATCATGTCTGTTCTGATATCTGATCTATGCTCGTATCCTAGTAAAACATCTGGCACATAAAATGCTCAAGAAATGTTGCTGAATGAACAAAGAATGAACAAATGAATACGTGAAGGATAGTGATATCTGCCTCAATCAATAATTGTAACAGAAACAAAGCATTAAAGAAACACATTTCTAGAGAAAATTCAAAGACTGAATTTGTTAAAAGTTTCCTGCAGCCAAAGCTATGTATGTGGCACTTGGATTTCTTCTGTTTTCCCACCTTCACTTAAAAAAATGTTGCTGTTGTTTTTTTTGGTGGGGGGTGGGTGATTCTGACACTGAACACTTTTTATACCTGCTTGACACATCAAGTACTATATCCAAAACATAATAATGATCTTTGTTTACTGTAATACTGACTTCTCTTTGAGTTTTTGCTTATTGAAACACTTGAAAAAAATAAGGTTCCTTTAAGTTCAGCAGTTGTATTTCCAATCACAACAAAATGGAAACTTCTAAAAGGACAATTAGTAGACCTGTAATTATTGTTTGACAGGAAGATTTCATTTTTAATAAGCCAAGCATTTTAATTAAACAAGTAAATCAAATTCTAGGTGATACAGTTAGTTCCCAAACCATAAAATGATTTTTGGACCATGAAGGGTCCTCAAAGGCACCATGATAAAGTAAGTTTATTAAACAAATTTTAACTTTTAATGAAATTCCAGTGAGGCTTCCTGAATAAAAAGCCAAAAAAAAAAAAAAAAAAGTTCTTGCCACCCTAATTTCAAACACCTTAAATTTTAACTTCGTTGGCTAAGACAACTTTAGTCCAAATCTGGCCAACAACATGGCCTGAGTTTATACACCAAGTTATTCAATCTCATTTCTTTTTAGCCATAAGACTATGGATCTAAGACTAAAATGTCTACAAAAGCGTTCTGAAAGGCATAAAACTCTCTTGGCCCTTTGCTCTTCCATATAAATGAATTATTTAATCTGGTCCCAACAGAGATTTTTTATTCAAACCTATACTGAATTCACCAATTAATCTGGGGAACTTGACATCTCTCTCCATTTCTTTAGGTCTTCTTTTAATAAAGTTTAAAAATCTCCTCCTAATAGTACTTCACGTTATTTCTTCAATTTATTCCTAGGCCCTTTATAGTTCTAGTTGCTATTTATGTTACTTTTTGTTTCTTGTTTAAAAAAACCGAAAAACAAGTATATATAAGAATGCAAGTTTAGAAAGGAAAAAGCTGAAGGGAAACAGCCAACAAATTTGTGAAAATCAAGAAGATAAATGGCCATTCTGGGAAGATACCAAAAGTCTGACTTGAAATACGAGACGTACAAAGAAATGAAGAAACTGAATTCTGCCTAAGCTACGGTACAGATTGTCAAGCTCACACACAGACAAGGCCAAAGACAGCCAAGGCCAAGGTAGAGATGCGACTTGTAAAGATACAGCAAACCGTTTATATCTGGACAGTTTGTTATTGACATAGACAGTGAAAAGAAGAACAAGCTACAGATGCCAGCTCCCTGTGATCCGTCTCACACACCAAAAGGGACCATGCCCTCACAACTGTGTTGTGGGATGCCCACTGCTGAGGAGTCAGTTCTGGACTGCAGCTAAGCAGTTTTATATTTTGCTGCTTTATTCTGAAAGCTCCATGCCTCATCAGAACCTGGGAGGTGATGAGAAACTTTCACGATAGCCTCCCAGAGGAGATGGGGAGGTGAGTGGGGGATGACATCCCAGCAGATCCTCAGGGGCTTCTCACCCTCTCCTGTACCAGGAGGATCACAAGGTGTCCCATCAAGACTCAGATAAGTTGCAGTTCAAGTCTTTGCCTATGTGGACACAATGGTGGAGCCATTCCCCTACACAGACCACAAACAAAAGCAGTACCCTCCTGGATTCCTGTTCCGCGCTAGAAAGCATGATACCAGTTAAGTCAATGAAAATTTACGTACAAACAGGATCTCATTTTGATGATTTAATGGTGACCTACGTTGTAACAGAGTCTGAGTCCATTTTCTTTTTTTTTTTTTTTTTTAATATATATTTTATTGTACTTCAGGTGAAAGCTTACAGAGCAAATAGTTTCTCATGAAATAGTAGTACACATGTTGTTTTTTGACATTGGTTAACAACCCCACAACGTATTAAGCCTCTAAATTCTCAACCTTTTTTTTTTGATGAAAATTACAGATGGCCAAAGATACACCGTTTCAAAAATTTCTACATTCACAGTTCAGTGACATTGACTACGCTCTTCCAACTGTGCTGTTATTCTCACTTAAGATGAAGGCTTACAGAAAAAATAGTTTTTCATTTAACAGTTACTACACATGTTGCCCTATGACAATGGTTAACAATCTCACAGCACATCAAGAATATCCTTACTCCACCTTGTGTTCCCTATCACCAGGGGGCTTCCTTGTCCCCTTCTGTCTTCTGGACCTTGTCAGTGGACTATTGTACCTCTTTAGTCTCATTTGTTTATTTATTTATTTATTTATTTATTTATTTTTATTTTATTTAAACACCATTTCAAAACTTTTTACTTACACATTTAAGTGATATTGACTATGCTCTTCCAATTGTGCTGCCATTCTCGCCCAAGATGAAGGCTTACAGGACAAAACAGCCTCCCATTTAATAGTTACTACAAATGTTGCCCTATAGCAGTGGTCAACAATCTCACAATACATCGACAGTGTCCTTATTCAATTTGTGTTCCTTATCATCAGTTTCCTACTCTCCCTCTGCCTTCTGGCCCTTGTCACCGGACTCCTGTACATCGTTAGTCCCATTTAGTTTTACTGCGGTGTCCATTCCCAGGCTTAACATCGAACCTTGAAGGTAACTTCCCCTCTGAGCTGAAAGGGTGTCTGGGGGCCACACTCTCGAGGTTTCTCTAGTATTCTTTAGCCCAGTATATCTGGTCTTCTTTTTTTTTTTTTTTTTTTGGGGGGAGTTAAAATTATGCTCTACATCCTACTCCAGCTCTGCCCAGAACCCTCTGTTGTGATCCTGGTCAGAGGAGTCATTGGTGGTAGCCAGGCACCATCCAGCTGTACTGGGCTCAGTCCCGTGGAGGCCTTGGTAGCTGTGGACCATTAGTCCTTCGGACTAATCTTTTCCTTGTATCCTGTTCTCTTCGTTCTCCCTTGTTCCCGAAGGGATGAGATCAGTGGAGTATCTTAGATGGCCGCTCATAGGCTTTTAAGACCCCAGACACTACTCACCAAGGTAGAATGTAGAGCATTATCTTTATAAGTAGTGTCATGCCAATTGAGCTAGATGTTCCCCGAGATCATGGTCCCCAGAGCCCTCCGTCCAACAACTCAGTCCCTCGGGGGGTTTGGATGTGTCTATAGGGCCTCCATGACCTTTCCTTGTGCAGGTTGTGTTAGTTTCCCCTGTACTATGTACTATCTCATCTCTCACCCAAGTTACCACTTACCTATTACCTATTTAGTATTCCCCCCCCCTCCCATCCCTGGTAACCAACAAGGATTGTTACATTTTGCATGTGAATTTTTTCATGGGTTTTTACAATAGAGGTCTCATACAATATTTGTCCTTTTGTGATTGACTTATTTCACTCAGCATGATGTCCTCCAGTTTCATCCATGTTATGAGATGGTTCACCGATTCATTGTTCTTTCTCGTTGCATAGTACTCCATTGTGTGTATGTACCATAGTTTGTGTATCCATTCGTCTGTTGATGGACATCGAGGTTGTTTCCATCGTTTTGCTATTGTGAATAATGCTGCCATGAACATAGGTGTGCATATGTCTATTCGAGTGATGACTCTTATTTCTCTAGGATATATTCCTAGGAGTGGGATTGCTGGATCGAATGGTACGTCTATTTCTAGCTTTCTGAGGAAACGCCATATCATTTTCCAAAATGGCTGTATCATTTTGCATTCCCACCAGCAGTGTATAAGAGTTCCCGTCTCCCCGCAGCCCCTCCAACATTTGTTATTTCCAGTGTCTTTGATTCGTGCCAGTAATGCCGGGGTGAGATGGTATCTCATTGTGGTTTTAATTTGCATTTCTCTAATGGCTAGTGATCGCGAGCATTTCCTCATGTGTCTGTTGGCCATTTGAATGTCTTCCTTGGTGAAGTGTCTGTTCATTTCCTTTGCCCATTTTTTGATAGGATTGGTTGTCTTTTTGTTGTAGAGGTGTTGGATTTTCTTGTAGATTATGGAGATTAGACCTTTGTCTGACTTGTACTGTCCAAAAATTTTTTCCCAGTCTGTAGGTTCTCTTTTAACTCTTTTGGTGAAATCTTTTGAAGAGCATAGATGTTTGATTTTTAGAAGATCCCAATTATCTAGTTTATCTGTTGGGTTTTTTGTGTTGATGTTTATGGTTTGTATCCTGTTAATGCCATGTATTAAGGTCTGAAGTGTTGGTCCTATTTTTTCTTCTATGAATTTTATAGTTTGAGGCTTTATATTCAGGTCTTTGATCCATTTTGAAGTAGTTTTTGTATATGGTGTGAGGTATGGGTCCTGTTTCATTTTTCTACAAATGGATATCCAGTTTTGCCAGCACCATTTGTTAAAAAGACTGTCTTTTCCCCATTTGATGTATTTTGGGCCCTTGTCAAAAATCAGGTGACCGTAGGTGGATGGATTTACATCTGAGTTCTCAATTCTGTTCCATTGGTCAATGTCTCTGTTGTTGTACCAGTACCAGGCTGTTTTGAGTACTGTAGCTGTATAGTAGGTTCTCAAGTCAGGTAGTGTGAGTCCTCCAACTTTATTCTTCTTCTTCAGTAGTGCTTTACTTATTCGGGGTTTCTTCCCTTTCCATATAAAGTTAATAATTAGTTTTTCCATCTCTTTGAAGAATGTTGTTGGTATTTGTATCGGAATTGCATTGTATTTGTAAATTGCTTTAGGTAGAATTGCCATTTTCACAATGTTGAGTCTGCCTATCCATGAGCATGGTATGTTTTTCCATTTATGTAGATCCCTTTGGGTTTCATGCAGCAGTGTTTTGTAGTTTTCTTTGTATAGGTCTTTTATATTCCTGGTCAGATTTATTCCTAAGTATTTTATCTTTTTAGGGGCTATTGAAAATGGTATTGATTTCCTGATCTCCTTTTCATCGTTCTCTTTACTGGTGTATAGGCATCCAACTGATTTTTGAATGTTTATCTTGTATCCTGCTACTCTGCTGAATCTTTCTATTAGTTCCAGTAAATTTCTCGTGGAGTCTTTAGGGTTTTCTATGTATAGTATCATATCATCTGCAAACAGGGAGAGTTTAACTTCTTCATTACCAATTTGGATGCCCTTTATTTCTTTCTCTTGCCTTACTGCTCTAGCGAGAACTTCCAGCACAATGTTAAATAGGAGTGGTGATAAAGGGCATCCTTGTCTTGTTCCTGTTTTCAGGGGGAATGTTTTCAGCCTTTCTCCATTAAGAATGATGTTGGCTGTTGGTTTTGCATAGATGCCCTTTATGATGTTGAGAAATTTCCCTTCTATTCCTATTTTATTGAGAGCTTTTATCAGGAATGGGTGTTGGACTTTGTCAAATGCCTTTTCTGCATCAATTGAGATAATCATGTGATTTTTTTCTTTCCTTTTATTTATGTGGTGGATTACGTTGATGGATTTTCTAATGTTAAACCATCCTTGCATACCTGGTATGAATCCTACTTGGTCGTGGTGTATTATTTTTTTGATATGATACTGAATTCTATTGGCTAAAATTTTGTTCAGAATTTTTGCATCTATATTCATGAGAGATATTGGTCTGTAATTTTCTTTTTTTGTGATGTCTTTGCCTGGTTTTGGTATCAGCGTTATGCTGGCTTCATAGAATGAATTTGGAAGTGTTGCTTCCTCTTCTATGCTCTGAAATAACTTGAGTAGAACTGGTACGAGCTCTTCTGTAAATGTTTTGTAGAATTCTCCAGTGAAGCCATCTGGGCCAGGGCTTTTTTTGGTTGGGAGTTTTTTTATTACCTTTTCAATCTCTTCTCTTGTTATGGGTCTGTTCAGATTTTCAATATCACTTTGTTGTAGTTTGGGTAGGCCGTATGTTTCTAGAAATTTATCCATTTCCTCTAGGTTTTCAAATTTGTTGGAATATAGTTTTTCATAATATTCTGTTATAATCCTTTTTATTTCAGTTGGGTCTGTTGTAATGTCCCCCATTTCATTTCTTATTTGGGTTATTTGTGCCCTCTGCTGTTTTTCTTTTGTCAGTCTGGCCAGTGGTTTGTCGATTTTGTTGATTCTTTCAAAGAACCAACTTTTGGTTTTGTTGATTCTTTCTATTGTTTTTCTGTTCTCTATTTCATTGATTTCTGCTCTGATCTTTACTATTTCCTTTCTTCCGGTGGTTGTAGGCTTTTTTTGTTGTTCTCTTTCTATTTGTTTGAGTTCTGTAGTTAATGTTTTGATTTTGTCCCTTTCTTCTTTTTTGATATGTGCTTCTATTGCTATAAACTGTCCTCTGAGGACTGCCTTTGCTGTGTCCCAAAGGTTTTGGTATGATGTGTTTTCATTTTCATTTGATTCTAGGAATTTTTTAATTCCATCTCTGATTTCTTCTATTACCCATTGATGTGTAAGCAGAGTATTATTCAGTTTCCATGTGTTTGATTTTTTTTCCTTGCTCTTTCTAGTGTTAATTTCTACCTTGATGGCATTGTGGTCAGAGAAGATACTGTGAATTATCTCAGCATTTTGGATCTTGTTGAGGATTGCTCTGTGGCCTAAGATGTGGTCTATTCTGGAGAACGTTCCATGTGCATTGGAAAAGAATGTGTACTTTGCAGCGGTTGGATGGAGTGTTCTATATATGTCTATGAGGTCCAGTTGGCTGATTGTGTCCTTTAGGTCTTCTGTATCTTTGCTAAGTTTCTTTTTAGTTGTTCTGTCCTTTACTGAGAGTGGTGTGTTGAAGTCTCCTACCACTATTGTGGAACTGTCAATTTCTCTTTTCAGTGCTGTTAGAGTTTTTTTTATGTATTTTGGAGCCCTGTCATTGGGTGCGTAGATATTTATTATGGTTATGTCTTCATGATGGATCATCCCCTTAATCATTATATAGTGTCCTTCTTTGTCTTTTATGGTAGATTTTGTTTTAAAGTCTATTTTATCTGAGATTAGAATTGCCACTCCTGCTCTTTTTTGATAGTTGTTAGCTTGATATATTTTTTTCCAACCTTTGATTTTTAATAAATTCACATCTTTGTTTCTAAGATGTGTCTCTTGTAGACAGCAAATAGATGGATCCTGTTTTCTTATCCATTCTGCCACTCTCCGTCGCTTTATGGGTGCATTGAGTCCATTTACGTTCAGTGTAATTATTGATAGATGTGAGTTTGTTGCTGTCATTTTGTAGTGCTTTTTTTTGTTATGCTGAAGTTTTCTTTGTTCTTCTTACTCTCTTGTGCTGAGTTCCTTTTGTTTGTGGATTTTGTGTTCATTTCTTTTGTTTTTGTAGGTTTTGGTTTTGTTGAGACTTTATGTTTTTCGTCTTTATTTTTATGAGTTGGTTTGTTAACTTTTTTTGTGGTTACCATGAATTTTACCCTTATCTTTATAATTTTGAAGCAGTCTACCGTTACTTGGTATCGCCTTGCCTTCTTCTCCTTTAGAAGGTTCTATACCTATGCCGTTTGTTCCCTCTTTCATTGTTTTGATGTTGTTGTCATCCTTTGATTGATTTCTCTGATTCCCTGTTGTATATCTTTTGTTTTTGGAAAGTCGTCTGTAGTTCAGTTCCTAGAATGGTATCTGGTTCATGTTAACCTGCATCCTAGGTCCTAGGTCCTGCCTGAGGGCTTAAGCTGTTTGTCCTCAGATCGAAGAACTCCCTTTAATAATTCTTGTAAGTTTGGTTTGACTTTTGCCTATTCCTTTAGTTTCTGTTTATCTGGAAATGACCTAATTTCACCATCAAATCTGAATGAGAGTTTTGCAGGATATATTATTCTTGGCTGACAATTTTTTTCTTTCAAGATTTTATATATGTCATCCCATTGCCTTCTTGCCTGCATGGTTTCTGCTGAATAATCTGAGCTTAGTCTTATTGTTTCTCCTCTGTATGTGACTTCTTGTTTTTCCCGAGCTGCTCTCAGGATTCTTTGTTTGTCTTTAGTTTTAGCGAGTGTGAATATGATATGTCTTGGTGATTTTCTTTTGGGGTCTATTCTATATGGGGTTCGTTGAGCTTCTTGGATGACCAGCTTTTCATCTTTCATGATATTGGGAAAGTTTTCTGTCAGCAGTTCCTCAATGATCCTCTCTGTGTTTTCTGTTTTCTTCCCCTGTTCTGGTATGCCAATCACTCGTAAGTTTTTGCTTTTAATTGTGTCCCACATAACTCTCAGGGTCTCTTCATTTTTCTTTGTTCTTTTTTCTGAGTTTTCCTGAAACAGAGTTGTATCCAAGTGTTTGTCTTCAGTTCCACTGATCCTGTCTTCCATGGTTTCAAATCTACTTCTCAGCCCTTCTATGACACCGTCCATTTCTGAAATCTTGTTGTTTATCTTTTGGATTTCTAATTGTTGTTTTTGTATAATTTCGAGTTGTGAATTTATTTTGGCATTTTGTTCTTGCATCATCTTCCTGAATTCTTCCAATTTTTTGTCTGTATTTTCCATAAATTTGTCTATTTTTTCCTCATGTTTGTCAGCTTTTTGCCTCAGTTCTTGGAAAATTCCGAGTATTAGTGATTTGAGTTCCGTATCAGGTACTTCTAGTGCATTTTCTTCCACAGGAGAGTTATCTGGTGTTTTAATTTGGACGCCTATTGGAGCCATCTTGTCTTGTTTTTGTAAATGTTTTGATATTGTTTGCTGTTTTCGGGGCATTCAGTAGATATTTCTCTCGTTTATTGATTGTAGATTTTTTTTTTTTTTTGTTCTTGTGGTACAGCTGGGCAGATCTAGTTGAGGAGGAGCCACTGGGATGGGTTGCTTGTGGCACTCACCGCAGCCACCAGGACGGTCGGTAGTCAGTGCTGGGCAGGTTCCAATAGGGCGTGCCTGCACCGCTTGGTGATGTGATGTCTAGTGCACGGTGCAGGTAGGTAGGGTGCAGCGGGAAGATGGTTATGTGTGAAGCTAAGCTGGATATGGGAGAGAGGAGAGAGGAGGAGGAGCAAAAAGCGTACAAACATAAAAGAATGCTAGGGGAGTTTGTCGTTGGAATGTACAGATGAGAGACTATGGGATGGAGGAAACCAGAAGTGGGAAGAGAAAGAAAAGGAAAGAATGACCAAATTAAAATCAGAAAAGTTAAAAAACTGCAAAGTTCCCAGGGATCGCACCGATGCAGCTATGAGGTCTGGGGGAGTCGGTCTCAATTTTCACAGCTCAGCCTGGCCAGAAGGTACAGAGGCATACATCGCCGCAGTTTACCGGTCGTTCTGTCTCCGACCAGATGCTCTGCAAGGCTGCTCTCCCGTTTGCTGGTCTCCGATAGGAATCCAAGATGGTGGATCCGCGCTGCGTTAGCTGGTAAGGAATCTCTGCCTGAGTCTCTCCTCGCTCTCCGTTCTCTTTTAGTATTCTCACTCCGTTTGGTGTTTGGCTGAGTTCTTTATCTCTTCATTTGGTGTTCTAGGGTTTCAGGATTGTTGATTCTCTGTTAGGCTTAGTTTTTCGGATCTTTGCTGTGGAGGGACGGCGTGGTGTTTCTGCCTAGAGCGCCATCTTGCCCCTCTCCCTGAGTCCATTTTCTGTAAGCCTACCACTCCCTCTCCCTTCTGTCCCACCTCCAGGCACGCTGATGAGGAAGCCTTGGTGCTCCCTCCTCTGGTATGGGCAGGAAGTTCAAACAACGTGCAGGGACCCTCACCCTAGTCCTACTCCTAACCACCAGGAAAACCTCAAGCCAGTCTCCTTTCCTTGCTCTCGAAAGCCATTTTCAGACAAGCGTGTGAAGTCCATTCTCCTCCCCTCAGACAGACTCACTATGCTAGTAAAAAACCCTTCCATGTTGTCTTGGTGTGTACGCAGCATCATCAGCCTTGAGATCCAAACCAAATTTTGGGTGGGGGTCCATTCTTTCTCCACAGGTGGCCAAAACACACATCCAATTTGAACACAGTTCAAATTACCTTGATGTGTTATGATGATATGTCTTCTTACCCTGATGGCTCATTTTAAAAGACTTAAATAAAAATGTTTAAAAGTACACCATTGGAAGTTGTCTTCATACTCACCATTTGCTTATTTCACTACTTTTAAGGACAGAGGAAAAGCAGTTGCAGAGAGAATGAGGAAATTATTTTTCTTGTCAATGATTTGAGCATTCAGATGAGAAAGAAAGTCTAAAGGTGAACTGAGGTCAGATGAAAAGGCTCAGTAAACCTGGTATCAATATCAGCCCTCTAAACCTTCCTCTGCTCATGCACCCAAGACTTTCAAATTATAGCTGCTGCTCCAATGCGTCTCTTAAGGGCCAGATTCCTATTTCTAAATGCCAGCTGACTACTTACAAGTAGAGAATTTGCAGATGCCTCCAACTAAAAAATGATCTCAACAGTTGTCTCCCCAGGCCTGGCCTCCTGCTTCTTTAGGCTGGTTAATGACATCATCCTCCACCTGCCTTCCCAAGTTAGAAACTGGAGAGTCATCCTTGGTTCCTCCTTCCTCCCCCATGTCATGTGTCCCCTTAGTCACCGAGCCTCACCAATACTACCTCCTAGAATGCCTGGTGCCTGGGTGGTACAAACGGTTAAGTGCTTGGCTGCTAACAAAAAGCTTGGTGGTTTGAATCCACCCAGAGGTGCCTCCAAAGAAAGGCCTGGCAATCTACTTCTGAAAGATCACAGCCATTGAAAACTCCAGGGGGAGGAGTTCTACTCTGAAACACATGGGATCACCAGGAGTCAGAAAGGACTCGATGGCAGCCGGTGAGTATGGCTGAAACCCATCCCTCTTCTCTGCCAAGATCTTACTTGAAAATTTCTAATGGCAACCACTAAAATGGTCTCTTAAAGTTAATTATAGTGTTGATTAATATATGCACAGTGGACACATTCAAAAGATCCCAAATACAATAAGAATGCACACCTGTCCACCAATTCAAGCTCCCTTCCAATTCATTCTATGAATAGAACATACAAAATCTCTCTTATACATATACCATATTTTTACGCAAATAACGTGTCCTGTGTTTGTGCCAACCACACCCTGCCCCTTTGAAGTTATTTTTGCAAGTGCATTACACTAATTTTTTTCAGCAACGTGTAAAAAAAATTGGCATAGCAGCACTTATAAAAATTCCTCACAGGGGAGGGAGGGCGCGGTTGGCAAACAAAGGTAGAAGTCACATGTTATTGGCATAAAAATATGTTTATGTATAAGAGAGATTTTGCATATGCCTTTCTTTGAAGCATAAATGGTAGCTTACTGTAACAGACTGTTGAAACACTTTTTTTTTTTCAGTTAGAAATGCATCTAAGAGAACTTTTCTATTATAGCATGTATCAAGTTGCCACGATCCTTTTTAACTGCCACATGGTATTCATTTACTGGGAAATACATAATTTAACCAGTCTTCGAGTGATAAACAGAGTCCCTAGGTGGTGCAAACAGTTAAGGCATTCGGCAGCTAACCGAAAGGCTGGAAGTTCAAGTCCACCCAAAAACACCATGGAAGAAAGACCTGGCTATCTACTTCCGAAAAATTAGCCATTGAAAACCCTCTGGAGCATGGTTTTATTCTGACATACGTGGGGTCACCATTAGTTGGAATCGACTCAACGGCAACTGGTTCTTTTTTTCTAGTGATGAACATTTGGGTTGCCTCCAATCTTTTCCTAAGGAATAATATCTTCCCTTCAAGCTCTCAGCTTCCTCAATAACACGAGAAAAATGGTTCTCAAATTTGCTGTAAATTAGTCTATGTATGAAAATTTAAATAAAATATGTGTATTTCTCACTGTACTTCCTTATACACTCCAACAATTCACGGAATAAGCCAAATACCTTTGAGTAAACTGATATCATAATGTAAAAAAGCAGTGTGATCTTATTATTTAGTTCATTCTTTTACTGAAGAAGCTTTATATATATACGTGTATATATATATATTTGGTGGTGTAGTGGTTAAGAGCTACGTCTGCTAACCAAAAGGCTGGCAGTTTGAATCCACCAGGCACTCCTTGGAAACTCTTGGGGCAGTTCTACTCTGTCCTATAGGGTCGCTATGAGTCGGAATCGACTCAACGGCAATGGGTTTTTTACGGATATATAAATGAAGCCCTAGTGCACAGTAGCTAAGTGCTTGGCTGCTATCCAAAAGGTCAGCAGTTTGAATTCACCAGCTGCTCCATGGGAGAAAGAAGTGGCAGTCGGCTTCCATAAAGATTTGCAACCTTGGAAACCGTACGGGGAAGTTCTACTCTGTCCTGCAGGCTTGCTATGAGTTGCACTTGACTCAATGGCACACAACAATGTACATATACGTATATATATACATAAGATATATGTTATTGTTGTGCTGTGTGCCATCGAGTCTGTATATTTATATATACTTCCTAACTAGATAAGGCAATCAGTAAGTTGGATACTCTAGTTATTGCTCTATTTTTTACTGTGTGTATATGTGTGTGTATTACAAGCTATGTATAAAGATAAACATCAAAGCACAGACCAAAGCTTGATTTCCTCTCTGGCATTATAAAGTTACTGAATAACCCTGGGAAACAAACTGCATATTTTTTAAGATGCTATTACAAAAGCAGGAGGAGAGGAAGGAAGGGAAAAAAAGCCAATGGACTATTTTTCAAAATTACCTGCTAACTCAGATACCACTTTATATTATTTTTACATATAGATACATAGATGGTAGCAAGACGTCCCAAAAGTTCAAGAAAATTCTATTGAAGAAAATTAATTAAAAACCATCCATCATTTGTGTCCTCCCCCCCACCCCCACCACCCAGTGAATTAGGAAGCATTACCATTAATCTACCTTAGCAATAAATACATTGGTCCTGTCTTTTCTGGAGCAGAGTTTCAGAAGCACCGTATGGACCTAAAATATAGAGCTAATCAGGTTACATCTCTGAGCTGCTCCCATTAACAAGATTCAGCCCAAACTCCTTAGCACTGCACTTTTTGTTTATCAGCTGATTCCAGCTCACGGAGACCCTGTGTGTTAACAGCGTAAGGACTTCTCCACAGGGTTTTCTTGGCTGTGATCTTAATGAAAGCAGATCACCAGGCCTTTTCTTTTGTGGTACCACTAAGTAGGTGTGAAGCACCACCCTGTACGTTAGCAGTCGAACACAAACTGTTTGTACTACCCACTCAAGATTAGCCTTTCTTAACCAGCCTTGAAGGAGCCCTGGGTGGACAATAGTTAAGTACTTGACTGCTAACCAAAAGGTGAGCGGTCTGAACCCACCACTCACGCTGTGGGAGAAAGGACCTGGCAATCTGCTCCTGTAAAGATTACAGCCTAGGAAACCCTATGGGGCAGCTCTATCCTGTCACATAGGGTAGTTGGAATCAACTCGACGGCACACAACATCAACCAGCTTTACACTCTGCCATTCCTACACACCCCTCAAGCCTATGTTCCAGCCCTGCAGTTGTTCAAACATACTCACTGGATATCTGCAAAGGTCTGTACCCTTGCACAAGCTCTTTGCAGAAAGGCTCTTTTCCTAAACTCTGAGGAAGTTCTTCTCTGTCTTCAAGGTGTCCCTCAAATATCACTTTTCTATGAGGTCATCATCTCTGACTTCTCAGGCACAGGTATTTACTCTTCCTTTTTGTTCCCACAAAACTTTGTGAAGTAGTACTTATCACGTGATATTTTAACTCCTGGTTTACATGCAAGTCTTCCTGAGGGCAGGTGCTCATAAACATCCCAAATTCTGGTAAAGGCAGATACCACAGGGGGCTAGAAAATTCTTATTCAATAAATAAATAAGGCTTGATGGTTGGTTAGTCAGGAGCCAGTGCTACCCTTCCCTTGCTCTTACTCCTCCCCTTAACTTTGACTGTATCAAAATAATTTATTTAAAACCACACGTCTCTTTGTACTCCCAGAGCATACGGTGCACAGAACAAGTGTGCTGCCGAGTATGAAATAAGCTCCTAGACCCAGCCCTTCCTCTCAAGTTGGTCTGTAAAGGAGATGCAGAAGACGGAGAAACTCAGGTTTCTTCTTGACGGGAGACTGGGAAGCCTCCTTAAAATGCCGTTTTTAACCTAGAACAATTTGCTCTCCATAAACCATGATTTTAAAAAACCTGTTCTAAAGTTACGGCTTTACTGGACTATCGAGAAAACAATGGACCCTACATTAGTCTTCAGATTCGACTTACAATAATCAGAATTCTCGGTAGCCTTCATTAAACCAGTTGCAAGATAACTTGCTGTCAGCTATGATTTCAGAGCTTCTACTGACCTGGATACATACGGCTACAAAAATTCCCCCATATCAAAAAGGTGTTGACCTAAGTAACTCTGGAAATGAGAGGAGTCTGTAAGACTAAAGGCAAAAGGAAGTGCATGTAAGTCTAGTGGATAAAATTGTTTCGCACTGGGGTGGTGTTATTAGTTGCTGTCGAGTCAATTCTGGCTCATGGGTACAGGTTAACAATTCTGACTCTGCTATACATGTATACTAAAACGGAACAGTTAAGTAAATGGATGGCAGGTGATAGGAGCCAGGCTTCTCACTACTGGCATGAGAGTTTACAGATAAATAGAGAGGGGAAACTAAAACAATCCATGTGGTAATGGATTTGAGTTGGAGATATCAGTATGAATTAATGCTTGGCTTAATATAGATACAGATGTTATATACAGAAAATATACATATATATTATCTATCTATCTATCTATCTATATATATATATATATATACACACACACACACAGTTAATATAAACACAATTTGTTAGCTCTGTCAGCTGAGAGGGCTTAAAAAAAATGACACCCCAGAAGCAACGCACACACCTAGTGCCTAGATCTTGGTTTCTAATACCATTCTCCAATAAAAGTCATCAGGGCTCCTTGGAGAAATCACTGATGGCAGGACAAGGGCCAGACATATACAAGGGAGCCTGGAGCATCTCAGCCAGAAAGTAAGGAACTGTTCAGAAAACAAAAACACATGATGGAGATACGTCAAAGGAACACGGGGGCCAAAGGAACGAGCTCCCAATGGCGAAAACTGACACAATCTGAGCAACAAAAATGTAGTATCTGTGAATCCAAACTGATATGAAGGCATGAATAAATTAAGAAATGAGGTGAGAAGAGACAGTATCTCCCACGCAGGAGAATTTCAAATAATTTATGTAGATACCCCGCCCTTAAGGTCAAAGAGCATAATTCTCCACTCCTTACCTGTGGGCTGCACAGACCGACTTCCTTCCAAAGTACACAATATGGAAAGGGGAAAAAGTAACTTCACAGTGGAAAAACCTGACAAACACTACCTCAGCCACTGATGTAATGAAAATGGCACTTTACCTTTGTGGTCTTCCTCCCCAAAACCAATAACCCCAATCTGACCATGAGAAAGACTTCAGACGAACTCCAATGCTGGGGCGTTGTACAAAATACCTGACCAGTACTTCTCAAAACTGTCAAGATCATCAAAACTAAGGCAAGTCTGAGAAACTGCCACAGCCAAGAGGCGCCTAGAGAGACGTGACAATTACATGGAAGAGGGCACCCTGGATGGCATTCTGGAGCAGAGAAAGGACACTCAGTGAAAACTAGGGAAATATGAATAAAGTATGGGCTTTAGTTAATAATAATATATCAATATGGGTTCATTAATTGTAACAAATGTGCCACACTCACATAAGATGTTAATACTAGGGGAAACTGGGTATAGGGTATAGGAACTCTGTACTATCTTCTCATTTTTTCTGTAAATCTAAAAGTGTTCTAAAAAATAGTCAATTTAAAAAAAATTTCCCCCATCTCTTAACTATTAATTACAGGGCTAACAGGGAATACACAGTATCTTTAATTTCTCTATCTCTGCTACTGCTAATTCAAACACTGGTGAGCCCCTATTCTGTTTCAGAATTGGGACCTTGGTCCCTATACAATGTAAGTTGTACATAAGGAAAAAGAGATCTTAATCAGAGAATAACTATGGATTAAGAACAAAAAAGAACTTCAATCAAGTGCTAAATTCCATCAGAAGTGTAAAGTTCACACTAGTCTTTACACGAACTCAGTGATTTCAAAACAGCTCCCAGATATGAGGAGATGGTATCTGAGGTGAGCACATCTACCAGACAACAAAGAGAGCAAAATGCCACTTAAGGGCACTTGCAGCTCTCTTTATCATCTCTGCCCCCTTTTTCCCAATAGGAGAGCCAGCAGATTTGAAGTAAAGAGTGCATGAAATAGAAACCAAACTACCAAAGAAAGCCAGTCCTCTTTAACTCTCGCAGTTCCTACCTGTATCAATACTGCCCCCAATCTGATCAGTCCCAAGTCCTTCTCGTGGCATCTGAGAAAACATGCAGATCTGGTTGCTACAGATTTCACCTTAATTTGAACTTGGTCCTTTAACTTGCCTGCTTACCAAAGGAAAGAAAAACTAGTTGTAGGAGCAATTTAGAATCTGAATAATGCCAAATATAGGAGACTTTGGCCTGTACAACTTGAACTTACAGAGACCCAGAGGCAGTCCTTCCAAAAGAACAAGGGGGTGGGTACTGCATGGTTTAAAGTCAGGAAAAGTGTGTGGCAGGGTTGTATTCTTTCACCATACTTATTCAATCTGTATGCTGAGCAAATAATCTGAGAAGCTGGACTGTATGAAGAACTCAGCATCAGGACTGGAGGAAGACTCATTAACAACCTGCGATACACAGATGACACAACCTTGCTTGCTGAAAGTGAAGAGGACTTGAAGCACTTACTGATGAAGATCAAAGACTACCGCCTTCAGTAGGAATTACACCTCACCATAAAGAAAACAAAAATCCTCACAACTGGACCAATAAGCAGCATCATGATAAATGGAGAAAAGATTATAGTTGTCAAAGGTTTCATTTACCTGGATCCACAAGCAACACTCATGGAAGCAGCAGTCAAGAAATCAAATATGGATGGCAGAGCCAACATGGCACCCTAGACAGACCCATCATGCCATCCTTCTGTAGCAAAGACCTGAGAAACTAAATAAAACAGATACAAACATCAATCCTAGAACCCTAAGTCTCAAATGAAGGGATTAAGAACTAGATCAAGCACCGAACAGAAGAAGAAACTGAATGAAAACAGAGAATAAGGACAGATATGGAGTGGCAGTCCCCTGCCAACTAACATGGCACAGCGTCGCCATCTTGGGGCACAGCCAGCAATGACCCAGGGGCAGGGAGCACAGGAAGGCAACGTCACGGAGCTCCCAACAGGAGACAGAGCACCCAGTAACCAGAGAAACATGCTTTCTTACCCCTCACCCTTCCGCCGCGTACACCACCTGCACGCCTCCTGACCGGCCACGTGGAACCACCTTGAACAGAGAGCTACCAGCCTGTGGCCAGCCCAGGTCTGCCCGGCCCCCACCTGCCAGCTCCTGCCACATCATTTTTTTTTTTTTTCCCTTTCTTTCTTTTCTTTCTCCCTCCCACCTAGCCACGTATCTCACCTCTACCCACTCCCGCCAGGCCACCCCGTACTACCTTGGCTACACAAGGCTAGAGAGACACCACCCCACCCCTGCCCACCAGCTCCTGCTGCACCATTTATTTTTTTCCCTTTCTTCCTTTTCGTTCTCCTTCCCACCTAGCCCCATACGCCACATTACAAACTGAAAATTGAAGCTTTCCTCCTAATAATGTTTTTGTTGGTTTTAGCTCCCCCAATATGTCTTTAAATCCTTTCTAGAACTCGAAGGGGGCATAAATAAATAAAGTAAGTTTACTGCAGGAACTCCGCAACATCGGTGTTCAGAATGAGCCCCTGTAGAGTGTTACTGATCTTTCATTTTACAGATGGGTAAGGAGCTCTCACTCTGTGAAACCAAACACATTCAATTCTGTCAGCCAGTAAGACAGCAAATTTTTCTCAAGGGACAGCAACTCTGACTCAGAGGGTCTTGGTTCCAGGATTGCACTTCCCAGAACATCACACATGGTGAAACCCACAACTTCCCCTTCACCTCGTCTGGAGAGTCAACCACAACAGAGCTGGCCTCAGTGGCAGTCCTGCCCAGGGGGCTTCAAGGGCACATCCTGAGCCTCTGTGGAGCTCCTGCAGTAGAGAATACTGACCGTGCCTCACGAAACACAAGACAATTATTGCGCACCATTAAATACAAACTAGAACAGTTCTCCCAGCACTTCGGATGTCGTCCTTGCCTCTTGAGGTGTTACGCTCATACAGAAGGTGCTCTAAGTGGAAATGGTAGCAGGCCTAACCAATGGATTTAATTTCTGACCAAAGGTTCATGGCCCAGCTTTACAGAGGAATGAAAATACCAAAATTAATCAACTATTTTTATTTTACCATGAATAAATGCTATATAGTTTACATTATGTGACATACATAAACCAAACAGGAGGATCCAGTGACAAATCCTGTCTATTTCATTTAATCACTCAGAAGCGGGGTTATAGAGTGAAGGGTGTTGGTGGCACACAGAAGGAGCACAGAGGCTGCTTTCAGCTATGTGTGAAGGCAGGGGCTAGAAATGGAAACAGAGGAAGGCTGAGGCCTCGTCCACCCTGAGCATGTCCATGTACAAACAACGACTGGCCTACGTGGTGAAGTGCCATGTGTCATGGGGGCACCAGGAGGTGCCCCCTAGCCTTGGTGGAAGGTAGGGGCTGCCTGTCTCGTATGTATTCATTATGCACAGACACACATACCTCCAGGTCCTCAAATTGCAGATTAGTTTGCCACCCTGCTCAGAACTGAACTATAATCAAAAATCAAACTTGAACAGATCCACTATCATATTCAACTCTCTCTATAATTTTAGTTTGGCTTTTGACAGAGTCATGTACAAAGCATAAACCAAGGGATGGTAAAAGCGGTATTAGATACTTTAGGATTTGAAGAAAGGGTGCCTGAGATGAAATCTAGATCATCATGTTTCCAGGACAGAAGAAAGTATGGCCACATCAGCTGGCAGACCTTCCCACGGTCATGGACTGATTTACTTCCAGAGACACGTTCTTTCAATACATAGCAAGCAATTGCCCACAACAACTGGCTCAAGGAAGCTTCCTTTCTGGAAAGAAACTTCTCAGTGTCCATTAGTCTCGGACAAGTCTGTGTATTAGAAAAAAAAGAATACCCAAATTCATTGCATGATCACTCCTAGAGGCTGTCCGTCAAAGTTTTAGATCTTCAGAGGCATGAAACGCTCTTAGAATGTGGAGAAAATCCCAGCAGATCTGAGGCCACCGATCTGTTCTCCTTCTTCCCCAGCTACTACACCATTCCAGATCATTCATCCTATCAGCTAAACCAGTAAGAGGAAGTACAAATACCTGATCGAGCAATGCCACTGTCTCTGTCTTCATTTTGTCCTCTGCTTGGCATGTCAACTGGTGTGCTGTGTGCTACAAGGCAGAACAAAACCATGTTACTGGGCTCTTCAAAGGTAAGAAAGTTTTAAAAACACCTGCAGTAATTTTTATATTTCAAAATAGACTAATAAAAAACCAAACCCATTGCCATCAAGTCGATTCCGACTCACAGTGACCCTATAGGACAGAGTAGAACTGCCCCCATAGGGTTTCCAAGCTGTAATCTTTATGGAAGCAGACTGCCACATCTTTCTCCCGAGGAGCCGCTGGTGGGTTCGAACCACCAACCTTTCGGTTAGCAGCCAAGTGCTTTAACCACTGCACCACCAGGGCTCCTTCAAATTAGGCAACTGCTTATAATTGGTCTGTTTATATAGAGATTAACTAGAAAGCAAAATCATATACATAAGAAGGTGATGATGGAAGCAAGAAGGAAATAAAGATAAGTAACCATCTGTCCTTAACTAGTCCACTGGAGCATATACACCTTTCAGTGACGTTTACAAACCGTAAAAAACTGGATAGCAAATGATTAATGCAGCTGATATAGTAACAAACGTTCTCAGGCAGATATATTTAGCCATTTTTCTCGGTATTAGTAGTATTTAAATAGCACTACATTTTCAAAATGCTTCATATGCAGTTTCAGTAGTAACTACAGGCAACTTAGAGAAGAGAAATACTTGAAAACCATTTCATAAATTTAAAAAATGTTTCTCTGTTTATAACCCACTCTCTTGGCAGATAGAAAACACTTACATTCATTTTCAAGTATTTCTTCCTCCACTTCTTTGCCATATACACCCATACACAGTATTACTGTAGTTACTTAGCAAAACTCATGTAATACTGGCATGAATTTCAGAAAATACCCTATAGTACTAAAGCCTTCTAGGACTGCTTCAGATTGACCTACACTACATACCGTGGGGCTTGAAGGTGGATGAGACGCTCCTCCTGTAAGGTTTACAAGGTACAAGAAACCCAGGGCCCTGCCTGATTATTATACTTGCCAGCTATCCTGAAGCATGTTTGCTTTCAGTTTTCGAACACATAAACATGTGATTCTCATGCTCAGGAGGTGGGAGGGTGTTAAGTTTCATAAGCGTGTCAGTTAACTATGGTGCTTGGCATATTTCAGACTATAAGAAACAACAGAGTGAAGAACACCATTTGCCATAAAAACAACCATTTACGTGTTAGTAACACAAGTTCCCCACACCTGTTAACCATGCCGAGACTACCACAGACATTTCAACTGCCACAGCGAGCAAGGCCAGTGAGAGCTCAGAAGTCACCTACCCAGAGAGAGCTGGATGATTAGACCTGCAAAGAACCTGGAAGCTGCATTTAAGCGACTTAAATGCTAGAGAGAGAAACAAAGGAGTCTCCCATGCTCTTATCAGAGTGACTTTTGAGGAAACTCTGTGCAGTAAGGATGCAGGTGAATAAATGGAGAAAAGACACCACAGCAAAGGGAAACAGCGCAGAGCAGCAGAAGAGACCCAGGAAAATCAGAAAATATAATCCTCTTAGAAACCCTAAAGGCTCATTTCAGATCAAAATCAGCTTACGCTGGGGCATTAGCAAAGCCATGTACAATGGAGGTTCACTGCTGAATTTTCAAAACACCATGAAGCTGGCTGCATTTGAAACTAATATCTCTTATCAAAAGAGCCCCTTGGATTTCTAGAGAGGCACCAAATAGGATTTTTTTTCCTTAAGAACCTGCACCGGATTTATTAGTAAGTGTGTGGGTCACACTGTACTCAGCATTCCACACAAACCTGCAAAGAAAGAAGCACTCCGGGTGAGCCGGAGAGGTCCTCCTTCAGCCACCCCCTGCAGCAATTTGCTGCTGCAAGCCAGCAGCAGACCTAGAGACAGAAACACAGAGGAGGGCAAACGGGATACACACAAAAAATAAACACAGATTAAGGTAATGCAAAAAAACAAAACAACACAACAAACTCAAATAAAGCAAAACACACACCCAGAAAGAAAGGATCCGTTTGTGTGTCTGACTTTACCTAGGTTACTTCCAGTACGACAAGGACCCAAGCTATTCTGATTTGTGTTCAGTTTTCCCAAATTAGGATCTTGGCTGATGTATTCAAAGCTGTCTTGCAAGCTAAAGCCAGAGAAGGGCAGGAAGGGAGAAAGAGGAGAAAAATGTCAAGAGATGAATAAAGGGATTTTTTCATAGACTTTCAAATACAGACAACAACTGATCAGTCACTCAAGATTTTTCTTTATAAACAAAATTTCGCAGCTACTAAATGGAATTAAACTGGTAACTTTAGGGAAATTTCTTAGAGGAAAATCAAAGCTTCTTGGAGGTGGCCAAACCTATAAAACGAAACAATTGTATTCCTAACAACTTCATGTTATATAATGGAACGTCGTACTCTAAATTCTGATTCTGTGATTGATACCAAGCATGCTGCTCTTCATTTTGAGGGTTTTACAACTCTTAATCAACATACATTGGCAATTCAGCCACTTTTATTTTAGGCGGAAATAGATAAGAGAAATTATGATTCTTATAATTTTGATTTCACAACTTCTAAAAAGTTAGATTTTACTCAACAAAACAAAGGTGATGGTAGCAGATTTTAATAATTTATTTTATTTATTAACAAGGAAAATATCAAGACTTCGAAGATAATACAGCATAACGAGGCCAAAATAATTTTTGGTTAAATCTGAGCACAGTATTTTATTATAGAGAGTTGTAATCTCAAAGGTCTGAAAAGGAATATATCATAAGAAATAAACATCAGTTCCAATATTGGTTTAAGTCATGACGGTCCAATATTAAACGTTCAAATAAGGAAACTCACTATTTTGCTGTCAGAGTAAGCAAAGACTTACTCGGTGGTGCCCGAATCTACAGGGGAATATATTTTTAATTTCCCAGGATTATTTAGAAAAATAGCAGATAAACTCCATTTGTCTCCTAAGAATGCCCCTTAATTTATAACAAGCCTTTCTTTCAAATGTATCTTGGTTGATGTATTCAAAGATAACAAATACTTTGTTTAATCAAAAAAGAAGTACCTGGAAGTTCAAAATATTTGGAGAAATGTGCCAGAATGTAAGAATCTCAATCAGACATTTTAGTATTGTTAGTCTACATAAACCAAAACCAAACCAAACTCACTGCCATCGACTCGATTGCAACTCACAGCAACCCCACAGGGTTTCCAAGGCTGTGAACCTCTGTGGAAGGAGAATGCCACATCTTTCTTCCACGGAGCCGTCGACTTTTCAGTTAGCCGTCAATCACTTTAACCACTCTGCCACCAGGGCTCCCATAAAAAAACACCAGACCCATGGCTGAGTCGATTCCAACTCATAGTGGCCCTATAAGACAGAGTAGAACTGCCCCATAGGGTTTCCAAGGAGTGCCTGGTAGATTCAAACTGCCGATCTTTTCGTTAGCAACCAAGCTCTTAACCACTATGCCACCAAGGGTTTCCAGGGCTTCCACCGATGTGCAAAATTAGAGGCGGGGACATCTGAGGAGTGAACATCAAAATATCCCATGACTGAAGCACCAACCACTCACAGTGGCTACCACGACCCCACAGAAAAGACGATGAGCATAGTCAGCCCAGACTGCCATACGGTGCCTGTCAGCCTGGAAAGGCTTCCTGTGTACTTGACTCCTTCCGAAATAAGTAAGTAAACAAGGAGGATTAATTCAAAAATAAAAAGAAGGTAAAATAATACTGGGAAATACCATGAACTCACTAACACAGCCCCACCTTCCGTCTTTCAGTTTTCTTCTTCCAGGGATGGAAAACCTGGTGACTGATGGTAGGAACACAGTAGGTAAGAGATGGAGGCACAAAATGTAGCTAATAAAGACAACCAGCCACTTGTCTTTAAAGTCACCTGATAAAGTCCAAGGCCTTTTTATACTCACTCATAGGGCAATGGGAGGAGGCTTTATGGTGGGATGGTTAAGTGTTCAGCTGCTAACCAAAAGGTCAGCGGTTCGATTCCATCAGCAGCTCACGGGAGAAAAGACCCAGCAATCTGCTCCCATAAAGATTATAGCCTAGGAAACCCTATGGGGCAGTTCCACCCTGTCCTACAGGGTCACTATGAATCCTAATCGACTCGACTCACAACAACAACATAGGTCAATGGAGCCCCTACGTAGCACAAATGATTAACTCACTGGACTGCTAAACAAAAGGCTGGAGGTTCAAGTCCACCCTGAGGTGCCTCAGAAGAAAGGCCTGGCAATCTACCTCCAAAAAAATCAGCCACTGAAAACCCTACGGAGAACAGTTCTACTCTGACATACATGGGGTCATCATGAATCAACTCAAAAATAACTGGCTATAGAACAAAGACCACTTTTAAAACACCTCTAT
Source organism: Dugong dugon (assembly GCA_030035585.1). Lineage (NCBI taxonomy): Eukaryota > Metazoa > Chordata > Mammalia > Sirenia > Dugongidae > Dugong > Dugong dugon. The sequence continues at coordinate 190,169,899 of CM057463.1, read as the reverse complement.
TAATGTGGATGCATCCTGCTTCTCATTTCTAAAAGCCTCACAGCCCTCAAAGAAGTCTTCTTTCCAGAAATAGCCACTTAAAAAAATGGGGGAGAGAAAGGGCAAATTCCCACACTTACTTATTTGTACTCCCACAGAAGCTGCCCATTCTAGCAGAGAAGACTTTACTAATCATCAGCTGTGGAGGAGAACTGGAAAAAAGAAGAGGGAGAGGAGGCATTATTTAATTGAGGAGTCAGTATCACCACTCACGTCTCACAATTAGCAGAAAAAGAAGCCCAAACTCACCGTATATAGTGTATCTTTAAGGTGGGGCCTTTATAACTCATTGCCACTGAGCCAAACATCATTTCCCCCAGCATGTTGACATCAGAAGCTGGTCTTGTGTACTACCGCACGCCAAAGAAAGAGACCAAAAGATCCAGGTCAGCACACAGCACAACCCGACGTACGACATAACAAAGATTACTGTTTACTCGTCTTTGGATCTCGCTTTAGTTTAGTGGGTAGTTACAACTATTTGTCAAAGCAGCTACTGATCATTTTACATTCTTAATCTATAATGGTGACTGCCTATCTTTTTCCCCCCGAATATTACTAATGCTCACGAGTTCTTTATACACAATATCTTCACACAGGATCCAAATGCTTTATTGGAATTCATTCATTAATCTTGTTAGGAGAGACAAGGATTGTAACTATCCCCACTTACAAACTCTAAACAGAAAGATTAAAACAGGACATAAACAAGGTAATACTAATAAACTCTTCCGTTGGTGCTAAGAACATATACCAAAAGGAAGATTAAAACAAAAACAAAACAAAACAGAACCCGTTGCCGCTGAGTCGATTCCAACTCACAGTGACCCTACAGACAGAGTAGAACTGCCCCATAGGGTTTCCAAGGAGCGGCTGGTGGGTTCAAACTGCCAACCTTTTGGTTAGCAGCCATTCAGTATTATTCAACTTTATAATTAACAGTGCTAATCAAAAATGCCAATTGGTGTAGGCACGGTTTTGTGAGGGTCCAAAAGGTAACAGATGGCCTGATACCTCCAAAGTTTTACAAAAATATTTTTAAAATATGTGACCCCTTTAGCTTCTGACTGGAGGAACCCTCGTAGCACAGTGGTCAAGCTCTCAGGTGTTAACCAAAAGGTCGGCGGTTGGAACCCACCAGCCGCTCCACAGGAGAAACGTGGTGGTCTGCTTCCGTAAAGATTACAGCCTTGAAACCCTATAGGGCAATTCTACCTTGTCCTATAGGGTCGCTGTGTGTTGGAATCGACTCAGTGGCAACAGGTAAGCAGGCAGCTTCTGACAGTCTGTCTCATCCCCTGTGTCACCCACACAGGTGGGCCGTGCTGCCTCCACTTTCTCCCCTCCCATTTTCTGGATCACCAACTGCAATCCTACTTTGCCTCTAATGATCCACTTACTTATATTTGATTTAGATGGCTCAGAAGATAAGATTCTGGACCTGGAGTGGATTGAAGACTTTTAGGGTGATGTGAGGGAGTGAAAGTGTTTTGCACGTGGCTAGGATGTGAATTCTGGGGGCTCAAATGATGTAATGTTGTGGACTGAATTGTGTCCCCAAAATAATACGTGTTATAAATTCTAACCTCTATGCCTGTGATTATAATCTCTTCTGGGAATAGGCTGTCTTTGTTATGTTAATGAGACAGGATTACTGTAGGATGTGCCTTGAGTCAATCTCTTTTGAGATATGAAAGAGATTAAACAAGCAAGCAAGTGAACAGAGATGGGGTTAAGATAGATGCCAAGACACACAGAGATCTCCAAGGAACCAGGAAGCAGAAGCTAAAGAATCAAGGCCCTTCCTCCAGAGCCAACAAAGAGAGAAAGCCTTCCCCTAGAGCCAGCATCCTGAATTTGGACTTCTAGCCTCCTGAACTGTGAGAAAATAAACTTCCTTTTGTGAAAGCTTCGAGTTACAACTTTGAAGGCTTTTATGGGCAAAATATTGAATAATGCAGGAAGTATCAAAAAGAGAATGGAAGGAATACACAGAGTCACTGTACCAGAAAGAACTGGTTGACATTCAGCCATTTCAGGAGGTAGCACATGATCAGGAACCAAATGGTACTGAAGGAAGAAGTCCAAGTTGCACTGAAGGCATTGGAAAAAAACAAGGCTCAGGAATTGACAGAATACCAACAGAGATGTTTCAACAAACAGATGCGGCACTGGAGGTGCTCACTCATCTATGCCAAGAAATTTGGAAGACAGCTACCTGGCCAACTGACTGGAAGAGATCCATATCTGTGCCCATTCCAAAGAAAGGTGACCCAACAGAATGTGGAAGTTATTGAACAGTATTATTAATATTCACACGCAAGTAAAATTTTGCTGAAGACAGGGAACTGCCAGAAATTCAAGCTGGATTCAGAAGAGGACGTGGAAAGAGGGATATCATTGCTGATGTCAGATGCATCTTGGATGAAAGCAGAGAATACCAGAAAGATGTTTACCTGTGTTTTACTGACTATGCAAAGGCATTCGACTGTGTGGATCATAACAAATTATGGATAACACTGCAAAGAATGGGAATTCTAGAACATTTAATTGTTCTCATGCGGAACCTGTACATAGACCAAGAGGCAGTTGTTCAAACAGAATAAGGTGATATTGTGTGGTTTAAAATCAGGAAAGGTGTGTGTCAGGATTGTATCCTTCACCACACTTATTCAGTCTGTACACAGAACAAATAATCTGAGAAGCTGGACTCTATGAAGAAGAATGGAGCATCAGGATTGAAGGAAGACTCATTAACAACCTGCAATATGGTCCTCAAGGTTGAGAAGGGAGAGTGTTGACATGTCATGGAGTTGTTAACCAATGTCATACAACAATATGTATACTGACTGTTTAATGAGAAACTATTTGTTCTGCAAACCTTCATCTAAAGTACAATAAAAAAATTTTTAAAAAATCAACAAGTAAAAGAAAAAGAAAAAAACAACCTGCGATATGCAGATGACACGACCTTGCTTGCTGAAAGTGAAGAGGACTTGAAGCACTTACTGACGAAGATCAAAGACCACAGCCTTCAGTATGAATTGCACCTCAACATAAAGAAAACAAAAATCCTCACAACTGGACCATTAAGCAACATCATGATAAATGGAGAAAAGATTGAAGTTATCGAGGATTTCATTTTACTTGGATCCACAATCAACGTCCAAGGAAGCAGCAGTCAAGAAATCAAACAACGTATTGCACTGGGCAAATCTGCTGCAAAAGACCTCTTTAAAGTGTTAAAAAACAAAGATGTCACTTGGAGGACTAAGGTGCACCTGACCCACGCCATGGTATTTTCAATTGCTTCATATTCATGCAAAGGCTGGATGATGAATAAGGAAGACCAAAGAAAAGCTGATGCCTTTGAATTATGGTGTTGGCGAAGAATATTGAATACCCCATGGACTGCCAGAAGAACGAACAAGTCTGTCTTACAAGAAGTACAGCCAGAGTGCTCCTTGGAAGCAAGACTGGAGAGACTTTGTCTCATGTACTTTGGACATTTATCAGTAGGGACCAGTCCCTGGAGAAAGACACCACGCTTGGTAAGGTAGAGGGTCAGAGAAAAGGAGGAAGACCTTCGACAAGATGGACTAACACAGTGGCTGCAACAATGGGCTCAAACACAGCAATGATTGTGATGATGGTGCAGGACCTGGCAGTGTTTCGTTCTGTTGTACACAGGGTCACTATGAGTAGGAACCAACTTGATGGCACCTAACAATAACAGCAAAGCCACCCACTTGTGGTATTTGTTACAGCCGCACTAAATAACTGAGATACTGCCTTGCGCGTGCGGGCACACACACACAGAGCATAAAAAGTCACCAGCCCTCTAGCCTCCATACCCAAGACGGGTCTCACCATTTCTTCCTTCTCCTACAAAGTGTTCTTCCTTCTAGTACCAAGTTCTATTTTCTCAGGATGCCTATATGCAGTCCCAGAATCCTCAGAAATTCTTATAAGAAAATGGGAAAATACAGACTTATTTCTCTGGCTTCGACACCAAAGGAAACAAAACAGCACAATTTGCTTCTCTGCAATATTTGTCTTCATTCAGCAAGTATTATGCTGGATCACCTCTGCTCGATTACCATTTTTATTGAGGGGAAAAAAGCCAAAGTGTAAAAACAGCACTGTCCTGAAACATTTAAGAGTATCCTCTTTGAACTTATTCTCATACTCCTGGAGTGGAACCCTCAAGAAGGCATTATTCCTGCGAAGAAATAATAATAAATGACTTCAACCCCATGGGGCTTTCCTACCGCAGGGATGGTTTTACCTGGTACTTTGGGAGCTGCTCCTTAGCGTGTTGTAAAGATCCCCCAGAAGAACTCTGGGAAGAGAGGCTGCTGCCGCTGCTGTTCACAACACCGCTTCCCTGACAGCACTTGGCTGACATTTTCATGGGGACATCCTCCGTGTTCTGGGTAAAGACAGACAGGCACGCTAAAGCACCGGAGTATACCAGCTTCAACACCTTCTTCACTAGGAATTCCTTTTGTAAAGGAACTGCATCCAAGTTCATTCACACACCAGAAGTGCTTCTTCCCCTTCTAATGATGGCAAAAATGAGGTTATTGAGAGTACGAGGGGGGCGGGGGGGTGGGCAGAGAGTAATGCTAAAGAAGGATACTAGACAAAAGTGGTGGTTATGTATTAAGACGTCAAAAAAAAAACAAAAACAAAACAACCAAACCCATTGCCGTCAGGTCGATTCTGACTCATAGCAACCCTACAGGACAGAGCAGAACTGCCCCATAGGGTTTCCAAGGAGCAAGTGGTAGATTTGAACTGCTGACCTTTTGGTTAGCAGCCGTAGCTCTTAACCACTATGCCACCAGGGTTTCCTGTCAAGACTTTACGCTTCTTAAATAATGCAACTATTATTTACATTTCAATTCACATTTTAAGAGTGTCTACAAGATCTAATCTCTCTTGGTCATTACTTGACTTTTACAGTCAAATCTGTGAAATGGATGAAAAAGACATTTTAAATTTCAATTTTTAACAAGCACAAAACAAAACTATTACATAACTTGGAAAGACTGGGCTTGTGCTTTGAACGACACACTCCTCTAATACCCCCATTCAGGGGTGACAGGAAAGTAAGTCAGGAGGTCGAGTTTGTGAAGAACAAGTGGACAAAACCCTGCAGGGGGAGCTACTGTGAACCACACAGCAGGTGATGGAAACTGGTCCTTTAGAGGCCAGAGGTAACAGAGGACTGCCTGCTAGGTCCCTAAACAGAGCTCAGTGTTAAGTGTCATGACCGTGACATGAAGGTGCGGAGATGTCCCACCTTCTCCCTCAGAAGGTGTGCCCTACCCCCTACAGAAGCGCGCTGTGCCCTCTGTGTCGCGTCGTTTTTATGCTGAGTCTTACTTGCTTTTCTTTTGTGCAGCTTTTGCTGGGAGAAACATGAATGCAACTGGAGCTTATCTAATCTCCAGTGTGACAGTCACACTGGGGGTCTAATGCAAATGCCTGCAGTCATGTGCTTGATACAAACTCCTGACATACTGTGTTTGCCACGTGGAGGGGGTGACAACGGGAAGAGGATGTAAGGAAAACTCAGAAGAGATGTGCTGGTTCACAGCAGTCACTCTAGCAAAGATGGCATTCCAAGTCACACTTGGTTAGTCCTGAGCACCCAGCCCTCCCTCAATACCCTCTTTAGATTCAGCCTTACTTAACAGCACTTGAAGGAGCCCTGGTGACACAGTAAGTAAGCGCTTGGCTGCTAAGTGAAAGCCACCCCACGGGAGAAAGACGTGGCAGTCTGCTCCTGAAGACTATTGTTGTTGTTAGGTGCTGTCGAGTCGGTTCTGGCTCATGGCGACCCTATGTACAAGGGAATGGGACACTACCCAGTTCTGTGCCATCCTCACAATCGATGCTGTGATCGAGCCCATCGCTGCAGCTACTGGCCCGTCTATCTCGTTGAGGGTGTTCCTCTTTCACACTGACCGTCTATTTTACCAAGCAGGATGTCCTCCTCCAGGGACTGGTCCCTCTTGATAACATGTCCAAAGTACATGAGATGAAGTCTCCCCATCCTCACTTCCAAGGAGCACTCTGGCTGTACTTCCTCGCAGACAGATTGGTTTGCTCTTCTGGCGGTCCATGGGATATTCAATATTCTTCATCAATACCACGGGACAGTTCTGCTTTGTCCCATAGGGTCACTATGAGTCGGAGCTGACTCGACGACAATGGGTTTGGTTTGGTTTCGTTTAACAGCACTTAAGCCATTAAGGACAGCCCCTCAGAGGCCCAAAGTGACACCAGGTACACCCTGCCTTACAGATTGCTAGACCTTTGGGTTGGAGAAGAACCTACTAAACAGTCTGTCAGTGGGGGCAGCACCCGACTCAGTGAGCGCTGCTTTTCTGATTAAATGAGGCACTTCTAAACCAACCTACACCCCCGACTCATGCCAACACAGCTGTGCTCTACTGAAGATCCCACTTCTTATGAAGACCCGTGAGAACCACAGCATGAGCAGCCCTAGAGGTAGGGTGTGGGTGTTCAACCCGCCATCTGCACCAGACCTTCAGGGAAACGGAAACGGTGTGGGAAATCAAGGAGAAACCATCTCCTACCCGCCAAACAAAGGGCCAAGGGCTGGCTTACCAGAACTGCTGCTACAACCTACCACTAAAGCTTGCTGTAAATCACCTGACAGATGGTGCCCCGCCCCACTTACCTAACAAGCCCAGCAACTACAGTAATGATTAGCTACCTGGCAGAATTCCACCTTAAGGCACTGTGGAATCCACCCAGCAAAACTGCCTTTAACCAAACACTTCCTTCCTGCAGAAATGATCCCATCAAAGGCAGGAAAAGGGGCCTGCGGTGCTGATGAGGCAAAGACTATGATATAAACTGTTCATCAACTCAGCTACACAGTCCTACAAATGCCAGAATTTGGTCAGTATAAAGCCAAAAAAACCAAACCCACTGCCACTGAGTCAATTTCAATTCATGGCAACCTCCTGTGTTACAGAGTGGAACTGCTGCATAGGGTTTTCTTGGGTGTAGTCTTTATGGGAGCAGATCACCAGACTTTTCTTCCATGGTGCCATTGGGTGGGTTAGAACCGCCAACCTTTAGGTTAGCAGCTGACTGCAAACCACTTTTGCCACCCAGGCAGACCTTGGTCAGTATAGGTGGCAAGTTATTAAACAAGAAAAGAATCAGTACAGATGAATTTATTTATTTAATTTGTAGACATCGGGATAAATATTGACAGTAGTGTGAAATTGGTGGCAGTTCAGAATTACTGTGGATTGGTGTTCAAGCCCCTGGGTAGCACAGTTAATGTACTCAGCCGCTAAACAAAAGGTTGGATGTTCAAGTCTACCCAGAGATGCCAGGAAGAAAGGCCTGGCAATCTACTTCCAAAAAATCAGCCACTGAAAACCCATGGAGCACAATTCTACTCTGACACACATGGGGGCACCAGGAGTCAGAACTGACTCAACAGCAACTGGTTTACTGGGTGGACTAGTGCCCTGACAACTCAGGTGGTCCAGAGCCTGCTGCTCCCCTTGGCTCCACAAGACCAAGAGCTGGTCTGTCCTCACTCTACCCATCCCCAGCCCCCAGCCCCAGGCCCATCCCCCAAGCCTCCACAAAGAAGAAGAAAGAAAGAAAAGCTTCCTTGGCCAGATACGTTTGAGAAACACTTCTTTTTGGAGCTGATAATGTATCTTACCATATTATACTTTATAATAAAAAAAACTATTTAGTTTAGTTTAAACCAGTGCTATATAATACCTATTAACATCTATGAAAAACACTGGACAGAACGATGTATTACTTTCCCTTCAAGCTAACATTTTATGAGTTTTAGGGTTCTTAGTTTTCCCATTACATGTCACACACTTGGCATCAAAATCCTACTGGATCCCAACTCACCAGCAAATTCACCTCTAGTAGTATGTATAGTATACTGCCCAGCTCCTGTCATGACTACATGCTACCTGTTTTACCTATGTTTACTAACGAGAACACAAAAATGCCTGCGGGTAGCAGGGGCGGGAGCCTTTGCTTATGTTTCTTCCAAACCATTAATAACGCTGTCTGGGATAGCCCAAAGAGAAGACTGTGAATTAATAATTCATTGATCAGAGACGTGGTAAAAGCACAGCTGGAAAAGATGAAAGCGAACCAGCATTTCCTACCTGAGCCGCCTCTTCAATCCTGTGAACAGCTTTAGAATCAAACAAGACTTGTCGGCCTCTCCTCTCGCAGTCCTGGTAAACGATCAGGCGAATCTCGTTCAGGTCAGACTCTGAGCATGACCAACTACGGTTTAAAAGGGAGAGAAAGGTTACGTTACCTGCAACGCTTGGCATGATCTCGAATGGATAAGCTTCCCAGCTGAGGTACCTGTGTGCACGGTGAAAGGCCACGGGTGTGCAGAGAGGGCAATCCCCTCAGACCTGGGGCACTTAGTGGGCTTGCCTATGGACTCCCCAGGGCCATAAAAATATTGTCAGTGTCCGTGACAAAGGTCTGCGAAGGCTGCTTTAAATAATAAAGCTTTGGAGAGAAAGCGCCTCCTCTGGAAGCTAACCTGGGCACAGGGGGCAGCCAGAAATTTCAGCGGCTTGCTGAGAGGACAACCTGGCTGCCTGGGGTCTGGGGGTGGCCCACCTGAGTTACAGGAGTGGTCAAGCTACTGTGTCACTGGGCAGGGGCCACCTGGAGAAAGTCAGTACAGCCTTTTCCTCTCTCTCTCTCCCATCCACCCACCCATGCTCAGGTCAAACTGAGAGGAAATACATGTCCTGAAGCTTGTTCCTTTCCCTGTATTATGGCTGCCTCTGACACAGAGGTTTTGAAATCCACCTGCCTCACAGTACAGAGTCTGAGTTGCTAACGATAACCATCAGCAATATAGGAAGCACATTTGTGCCTAAGCACACGGACAGCTATTGGGATCAAGTTCCTCAGAAGAAAACAGGGATTTGCTCCTGCGTAATGAGTGACATGGGAATGAGGGAGCTGAGGAAAGGGGGTAATCACTGAGAATGCAGCGCTATGGGCATATTCACTTATCGATCCCTTCATACATTCAAGGTATGTTCCGGCACTGTGGCAGATGTGAGGCATTCAACAGTTAATTAACCAAACAGCCTTGGTCCCTGCTCTCATGAAATTCATGGTCTAGTGGATATTACTGGGCTTATAACTGATGCATTTGAACGGTGGTGTTGGCAAAGAATATCAACTATACCATGGGCAGCCAAAAGAACAAATAAATCAGTTACAGAAGAAATACAACCAGAATGATCCTTAGAAGCAAGGGTGGTGAGACTTCAGTTCGCTTACTTCGGATGTGTCATCAGGAAAGACCAATCACTAGAAAATGACATCTTGTTTGGTGAAGTACAGGGCCAACTTTACAACACTGTAATTTACAAGGAAGCTGCTCAGTCCTTATTTTGGGGGGTCAACAATGATTCAAGTATCAATTAAACTGAGGACAGCCTCTCCAGGAGACCTAAAATTTAGTAATGATCACAACACTTTTCCAAATACCTCAATTTATATTTCAACTAAAAAAAAGATAGAAATAAAAAGTAAGAAAAGGGAAAAGTATGTCTGCCAGATTGTTCAGTTATTTTACCCAAACGCCTTAAAAGTATTTTACAAAATATTAGGAAAACTCCCTTCTTCTTCCATATGAATATGGTTTTGGTGTAACACAAGTTTGCCATTCACTGCCACTAATATTAGTAGAGGAAATCACAGGTGAGAATTTGGTGAAGGAAAGAGGGCAGGACACAGGAGATTAAATGAGTGCTTCAGAACGAGACAGGCCGGGGATCCCATCTCAGCTCTGCCTCCCTGAGCAGCACCAGCCGGGCCTATGTGAAGACGGAAGGAGGCAATCCATGGAGGTTCCCCAGCACAGAGCCAACAGGCTCGGCCTAGCAGTAATGGTACACCACATATCTGCTCATAGTTACGCTCACTTCCACACGGAACCGACAGTTACTGCAGAGCTGCTAGGAACACCAACCACAGTTCCCAGGGCTTTACTGAGGGCAACTCTGAATGATTCATATCAGACTATTTCAGAGAAATTTATTTTAATAAACTACCTCATTTCTATGCTTTTGTTGAAAGCAAGGAAAGAACAGTACTCTTGGCATCAGGGGACAGGGTCATATTTATTTATTTTATCATCAAAGCTATATGACAAGAAAGTAAGATGCTTTGTCTACCTTTTTTTCTGTAAAATTTAAACAAAATGCTTGCATAGACGCTTTTCGGTTTTAAAATCCCATGATGCTAAGATTTGCCTGGATTAGAACTGAAGCCAGACCTTATTGCTGGAACTACTCATTAAAAGCGGAAAGCCCATGACCAAGTGGGATTCATACCAGGTATGTAGGGATGGTTCAATATTAGAAGAACAATCAGTGTAATCCATCACATAAATAAAACAAAAGATAAGAACCACATGGTCTTATCAATTGATGCAGAAAAGGCAACTGACAAAGTCCAACACCCATTCATGGTAAAAACTCTCAGCAAAACAGGAATAGAAGGGAAATTCCTCAACATAACAAAGGGCATTTATACAAAGCCAATAGCCAACATCATCCTAAATTAAGAGTCTGAAAGCATTCCCCTTGAGAACGAGAAGCGGAAAAACATACCTTGCTCATGGACAGGAAGACTCAACATTAGGAAGACTCAACATTGTGAAAACGTCATTTCTACCCAAAGCGATCTACAGATACAATTGCAATCCAGAACCAAACTCCAACAACATTTTTCAAGGGATGGAGAAACAAATCACCAACTTCATATGGAAAGGGAAGAGGCCCCGAATAAGTAAAGTCTTACTGAAGAAGAAGAATAAAGTGGAAGGCCTCACACTATCTGATTTTAGAACCTATTACACCGCCACAGTAGTCAAAACAGCCTAGTACTGGTACAACAGCTACATAGACCAATGGAACAGAATTGAGAATCCAGACATAAATTCACCCACCTATGAGCACCTGATATTTGACAAAGCCCATTAATTGGGGAAAAGACAGTCTCTTTAACAAATGGTGCTGGCATAACTGGATGTCCATCTGCAAAAGACTGAAACAAGACCCATACCTCACAGCATGTGCAAAAACTAACTCAAAATGGATCAAAGACCTAAATATAAAATCCAAAACGATAAAGATCATGGAAGAAAAAATAGGAACAAGGCTAGGAGCCCTAATACATGGCATAAACAGAATATAAAACATAACTAACAATGCACAAACACCAGAAGAGAAACGAGATAACTGGGAGCTCCTAAAACTCAAACACTTACGCCCATCAAATGACTTTACCAAAGGAGTAAAAAGACAACCTACAGAACGGGAAAAAATTTTTGAGTGTGACATATCCAATCAGGGTCTGATCTCTAAAATCTACAAGATACTGCAAAACCTCAGTAAAAAAAAGACAAATAACCCAATGAAAAAATGGGCAAAGGATGTGAACAGGCACTTCACCAAAGAAGACATTCAAGCGACTAACAGATACATGAGGAAATGCTCACGATCATTAGCCCTTAGAGTAATGCAAATCAAAACTACAATGAGATACCATCTCACTCCAACAAGGTAGCATTAATCCAACAAACACCAAATAATAAATGTTGGAGAGGCTGTGGAGAGACTGGAACATTTATACACTACTGGTGGGAATATAAAATGGTACAGCCACTTTGGAAATCGGTTTGGTGCTTCCTTAAAAAGCTAGAAATAGAAGTACCATACGATCCAGCAATCCCACTTCTTGAAATATATCCTAGAGAAATAAGAGCTGTCACACGAATAGATATATGCACACCCGTGTTCACTGCAGCGCTGTTCACAATAGCAAAATGATGGAAACAAGCTAGATGCCCATCAACAGACGAATGGATAAACAAATTATAGTGTATACACACAATGGAATACTACACGACGATAAAGATCAATGATGATTCCATGAAATATCTCACAACATGGATGAATTTGAAAAGCATTACACTGAGTATAATTAGTCGATTGCAAAAGGACGAATATTGTATGAGACCACCATTATAAGAACTCAAGAAAAGGTTTAAACACAGAAGAAAACATTCTTTGATGGTTATGAGGGTGGGGAGGGAGAGAGAAGGGTATTCACTAACTAGATAGTAGACAAGAATTATCTTAGGTGACAGGAAGACAACACACAATTCAGGGGAAGTCAGCACAACTGGACTAAACCAAAAGCTAAGAAGTTTCCTGAACACAACCAAACACTTCGAGGGACAGAGTAGCAGGGGCAGAGGTCTGGGGACCATGGTTTTGGGGGACATCGAGGTCTACTGGCAAAAAAAAGTTTATAAAGAAAATGTTCTGCATCCCCATTTGGTGAGTGGTATCTGGGGTCTTAAAAGCTTGCAAGCGGCCATCAAAGATGCATCAATTGGTCCCAAACATCTGGTGTATAAGAGAATGAAGAACACCAAAGACACTAGGAAAGTATTAACCCAAGAGACAGAAAGGGCCACATAAACCAGAGACTTCATCAGCCTGAGACCAGAAGAACTAGATGGTGCCCGGCTATCATCAATGACCGCCCTGACAGGGAACACAACAGAGAGTCCCTGACGGAGCAGGAGAAGAGTGTGGAGCAGAACTCAAATTCACATAAAAAGACCAGACTTAATGGTCTGACTGAGACCAGAGGAACCCCTGAAGACATGGTTCCCGGAATGTCTGTTAACCCAGAACTAAAACCATTCCCAAAGCCAACTCTTCAAACAAAGATTAGACTGGACTATAAAACATAAAATGATATTCATGAAGAGTGTGCTTCTTAGTTCAGGTAGATACATGAGACTAAACGGGTAGCTCCTGTCTGGAGGTGGGATGAGAAGGCAGAAAGGGATAGGAGCTGACTGAATGAACAAGGGAAACTCAAGGTGGAAAGGTGGAGTGTGCTGTCACATTGTAGGGATTGCAACTAGGGTCACATAAGAATATGTGTATACGTTTTTGTATGAGAAGTTAACTTGAGCTGTAAACTTTTACCTAAAGCACAATAAATAAATAAAAAGTGGAAAGCAAGTCACCAAAGTCTGAATTATTTTCCTCAAAGTCAACAAGCAATAGTTCAAATGGTTTTAAGTGTAGAAAATGGAATTCTCTTTGAAAGAGACACAACCTTGAATTCAAAAGTTTACCAAATGCCCAATTTTTAGCTTATAATATGCATATAAAAAAAACTCTGGAAGACGACACAAAGAAACTATTAACAACAATCACGTCTAGAGAGCTGGAATAGAGGACTGCAGAATGGGAATAGGTCAGGGAAATTTGCTTCCTATTTCATACCCTTCTACTATTTGAATGTCTTACCAGGAGCATGTAAATCTCTTCTAAATAAAATAAATAGATTTAAGTTTGACAAATTTAGTTTTTATACACTATTTCTTGTACCCTATCATCCCACAATTTTAAGTTTGATATAATTCAGAATTTATGAACAAGCCGAAAAACTATTGATCTATTTGATCTATTCATTTAATATTCATTGAAAATCTACTGTGTATAAGACACTGGGGGGGGGGGGGGTACAATAAAATGGATAAGAAACATATAGTCCCTGTTCTCAAGGAACTTAAAATCTAGAGGAAGAGACAATCGTGTAGGTCTGGAAAACAAGAGGACAAGGAAAAACAGAGCAAACGAGAGGAAACAGGAAAAATTCCTGGAAGCAGCAGCATCTGAACTAATGAAGCCATGAAGGATGGCAATGATCAGACACAGGATGAACACGGAGACAGTCATTCTAGGCTGAAGGCACAGCACAACCCAAAAAAGGTAAATGGCGGAAGGTCAAAGTCGTGAGTGGCTGGAGCATGCCCACTGGAGGAGAATTACATAGGAAATGAGGCTGGCAAGATAGTTTAGGACCACTTTGGGGGCCTTAAATGCTGCACTAAGGCATGTATATTTTGTTCTACACGCAGTGGTGTACCGTTCCAAGTTCCTGAGAAGAAAACGACATGATCTGGCCTGTGTTTTAGGAAAAGAACTCCAGTGGGTTAGATCTTTTTAAGGGCACACGCAGAGGTGGAATTGACTTGCATTGCCCAGGCTTCCAGGAGTTGTGGCTGATGAGGGAGAGATCAGCAGGTGAAGTCTGTTGCAGGAGGATCTGCTGTGTCTTCCAAGCCCACTTCAGTGTTGGCGTTTGACTCCTCCCTTGAGCTTTTACAGGAATCAGGTTAGAAGTGGGCCTGCAGACGCCCACGGTAAAGATCTATCTATGAAAGAAGAATGTTTGGAAAACGTCTTTCCCTCTTGCTCTCACACAAGGCAGTGGTCTTCTATAGTCAAACAAAGTTCACATGAAAAGTATAAAGAGTAGTCTTGTGACCCAAGAATGTGAACGTTTAAAAAGTCAAGTATGACAGGGAATTTTAAATGGTCCAAGAAAGGTAAACTGTAGACAAAAAAAACCCAACAAAACCAACAATAACGATCCCAACAAAACTGGCAAACACAATCCGTTTAACAAGTACCCAGTGCAGGCTTACCGTGCGCCAAGCCTTCCTGCAGGCAGTGGGATAAAGCCCCTATTAAACTCAAGTGTGTTAACCATGAGACCTTCCCAACCACACTTACACCCTGCTCTCTTTTTCCTGCCAACCCCATGGCTCCCCTGCTCCTTTATTTAAAAAAAAAAAAAAAAAAGTTTCTAAATACAAACCAAACCTCTCAGAAGATCTGCTTAAGCAGGCCCGAGTGACTGTTACCTCAGAATAAGGGAAGGCTGGGGGGCGGAGGAAACGGAAATTCTGCTAGAGACAGCGATCAGAGCTCTCACTCTGTCAGCACATAACGCACGTTACTTCCCACCCAGTAACATGCTATTTATTTCAAGGAAGAAAATTGATGTAACTAGATGGCAGAAATGGATTTGGAATTCATTTCTTTTTTGCTAGGTTAGTACTTTCAGGAAGATGGCTAACAGGCAAAGTATCTTACAGATTAGCTGACTTTCCCTTCTTTGCCTGTTATGTATAAGGCTAGACGAATTACCTGGTATAATTTCAGAGGAACGGCAAAAAAATTCACCACTGAATTGGTGTTCTGTGGTCAAGAGTACAATAAAAAGTGTTTTAAAATTCCAATTCCCATCAGAAGCTTTATATATAATGCTAAACTAAAGATAAAATTTTAAAACAATTGTAATTAGATGTTAACTGTTTTCTTATCAAAAGAGAACTATATTGGGTGCCGGACGGGCTACGTAGAATTAAAAGATAAACCCCCAAATCAGCAGTGTGGCGCAATGGAAAAAGCACTGTAACATGAGTTCAAAGGCACACTCCTGCATCCATTCCTTCCACACACTTCTGATCGCCTGGCATAACCCAGGAACCATGAAAGATACCGGGAACAGGAACGAACTGCATCTAGTTCCTACCTCAGAAGGCTTACAATCAGATATGGGAAGACCAACATGTAAACAATGAGTCAACTACACTGTTACAGGTACTGAGGTAAATGTCACGTCTTACAGGGAACCTAGAAGACGAAGAGGTCAAGTCCACACTGTGGGTGGAAGGTAGGCACAAGTCACAAAGGAAGTGACGCCTGGACATGGATTAGTACCCGCCAGGGTAAATGGAGCTCCTGATTCTAGCTCTGCCACCTGCAATCCAGATGACCTCAGGAAAGCCCCCACTGTATGCCTTAGCTACATCACACGGTTGTCAGGACAAACCGGTAGTAAGCATGAAAGTACTTGTTATCGTTGTGGAGCATAATTCACTGACCAACGATCAATCCAGATACACAATCCCTTAACTGAGATCCCTAGGGCCAGATGTTTTCAATTTCTTTGTTTTTTAATTTTAGAAAGAAGTTTATACCATCTAACATCTCCTCCAGGGGCTGGCTCATAATCAAACCCCTAAATCAAACAAATGATTTCACAAGACAAAGTTATGAATATTTATGCTAAGCGGATTAGACAGAAACTATAAACAGTCTCAAGCCCTGGTGGTGCGGTGGTTAACTGCTCGGCTACTAACCAAAAGGTCGGTGGTTTAAACCCACCAGCGGCTCCACGGGAGACAGAAGTGGTGGTCTGCTTCTATGAACATTTCGGCCTAGGAAACCCTATGGGGCAGTTCTGCTCTGTCCTATAGGGTTGCCAAGAGTCAGGATCAACCTGACAGCAATGGGTATAAGTAGTCTCACATCATCAGTTCAGGTCAGTTCCAAATATTTTTTTCAGAGATTTTAGGGTTTTAGTATTATGGGATCGGTATTATTCACCAATATAGCGATACCATGTCAGAGGGAAGGTCAAAGACTGAAATAAGTAGCAGAGAGGCCCGCTCTCCACTTTCCTGAATATAACCAACCCGACAGAAGTGACAGTCAGAAGTTTATGTGTAAGGAGGTTGTACTCTGAGCTTGTTCCATGCCCCCCCCGCCTGCCCCACTAAACAATGCTATTAATGGCCGTGAGAACCACAAGCAAAAAACCACAGAAGGCTTTATATAACATATTCACACAGGAGTGACAAAACATTACAGCATGAGTCACAAAAAAGCTTGAGGTTTGGGTGCTGTGAAAAGGAAATTATGAATTACAGAAGGGGAAAGAAAGCATTTCCTCCTCCCTTCCTGAGTCTGGGCTCACATCAGGTAAAACGAAGTTTGCATGTGGCACTGGAGGCACACTTGTCACACCCCAGTGCCCCGGGGCCACCCCAGCATGAGCAGGGCACCCAGAGCGCTGCACTGGGCGTCCCAGCACCTGGGTTCTGTTGTTGCTAGGCGCCGTCAAGTAGGCCTGACTCCTAGGGAACTTAGGTATGACAGCATGAAACGCGGCCCCATCCTGTGCCATCCTCACAATCCTTGCTATGTTTGAGCCCATCACTGCAGCAGCCACTGTGTCGATCCATCTGGTTGAGGGTCTCCCTGTTTCATCGACTCTCTACCAAGCATGATGTCCCTTCTCCAGTGACTGGTCCCTCCTGATGATGTGTCCAAAGTAAGCAACACTGATCCTAGTCACATTCCTTCACCTCTTAGCCTGGTGTTCTCTCTTCTATAAATGATGGACTGGGGCTACCATTAGTCATACAGGTCTCAGCCTTCCAACTCTAACACACTGTAACCCTAAATTATCTATTTTGTATGCACAGGATAATTTATAATTGGTTACCTTTGTCAGGCACCAAGAGAAATGCAATCTTAATGAAATAATCTAAATTACTACATGGTATTCCTTAACCTGGAGCCCTGGTGGTGGAGTGGTTAACAGCTCAGCTGCTAACCAAAAGGTCTGCAGTCAGAATCCACCAGCTGCTCCTTGGAAACCCTATGGGGCAGTTCTTCTCTGTCCTATAGGGTCCCTATGAGTTGGAATTGACTCAACGGCAACAGGTTTGGTTTGTTTTTATTCCTTAACCCATCTAGATGTACCCTCTACATTGATAAACATGCTTCCTAATTAAAACACATCACTTTTAAAACGTGCTAATAAAATCGGAAGGGGACAAGTGTGAGCTCTCCTGAGGGAAAGGCACCCTGAGCGGGCAGGTCACCGAGCCAGCCAAGATGCCTCCCTGTCTGCACTCCCTGATTTTGCTGTTGTTGTTACAAATCGTCTCTTTCCTTTCTTCCCTTTAAAGACCCACAGAATCTTTAAATACAGTCTGTTTTTTCCAGAATGGTCCCTTTAATTTTACATGAGCACTGATCATTCTTTTCTCATATACACCTGTACCAAAATAACAAAAGTCACTGACACAAAGAGCTTGGTTGTTCATCTCCACGCGCACGTTAAACCGATACTCACTGGGCTAATTTTATACCCTCGTCAGCACAACCACGGCAGTCAAGACTCACGATTACATTCCAGGGTTACTGACACACGTAACGGCCCTGCTGAAAGGTAACCTGCGGCAACGTGACTTCAGAGCTTTTCCTGAAGGTAAGGTTTCCCCATCTCCTCCCCCACTGCAGGGCAGTTGTATAGTAATAACAGACAGACACGTGAATTTCAAAGTATGTATTCAAGACATGCTTTATATATTAATTTTATATTCGCTTAAATCGTACACAGATATGGCAATACTCCTACTTTCACGGCAGCGTCCAGAGGTCAAAAGCTTGATTCTCTGTGTAAGGGCTTTTGGTTGCAAAAGGAGAGAGCCAAAATAAATACACAACCATCACCTACCTTTGGTTTTAAAATATCCTATCTAAAAGAGATGGGTACAAACACACATACTCTTTAACCCAGCAATGCCACTTCTAGGAATTAATCCTACAGATACAGCCCCAAGCGTGAAAAATAATTATGTCCAGAGAGGTAGCCACTGCAGCGTTATTTGGAATAGCAGAGGACTGGAAAACAAACTAAACATCTGTCAGCGTGGGCTGGCAACATAAAGCATGGTACAAGTCACAAATGGAGGGCTGTACAGACATGACAAAGGATGAGGAAGCCCCTCATGTGGTCATATGATAAACCCCAAGACACAATAACTGAAAAAAGTACGACACACTGCGTACAGAATGCCACTGTATGTATAAAAAAGGGGCAAATGAGGGGAAAACACTAGATTTTCTTACATGTGCATAGCGTATCTCTGGACATGTAAGTAATGAACTGGTAAGCCGTCTGTGGGGTAGGAAGCTGGGAGAGTGAGGGAAAGGAGTGAGCACAAGGCTGCATAGTTTCTAGAAAGGCCTTCGTGAGGCCACTGAACACACAGCAGGGAAAACAGCACAGTGAGGAAGAGTGTAGACTCTGGAGCCAGACAGCCTGGGTTCCAGGCTGATGCCGAACCTCTTTGCCCCTCAGTTTCCTTGTCTGCAAAGAGGGGATAACAGTACCTAACTCCTAAGTGCTGTTTTGAAGAATAAATGCAAAGTGCTTAACTCATCAAGGCACGCAACAAGTCTGCTATAAGCAGCATTCACGGTAACTTTGAGCCTTTTAAATACTAAGCCATTGGACTGTACTAGCTCTTGAAAAATTAAAATAACAGAGATGGGGAATATAAGAGCCCTATTTTTTTTTAACCCATCAAAGAATCTATTACTGCCTTAAGACAAACAACCTTAATTACTGTTTCCTTAAAGAGACTTCTGAGTAGTTGAAGCATGAGGCAGTGGGTGAACTCCTACAGGGAAATCACCTTAATGAATTCAAGGCATTCAGATTTAGTTTTCAGACATGAAGTCTGACCTTGGACGATGACATTTATACAGCTTTCTTCTTGGTATTCATATACCACATTTTCCTGTCCTTCTCCCTCCCCTGCCTCCCCAGGAACAAGAGAAATCTTCTCTTTAAAAAGCATCCTCTCTTCACATTTATTCCACCCACTTATGGTTTTCAGTAGTTACTGTCATTCTAGTACTGTATCAAATAGATTTTCATTATGCCAAGCAATTGCCTTCTTTTTACTGCATAATTCTCACGGAGCCCTAGAGATACCCACCCCTCCAGGAAATCTGGTGTTTGGATGCAGGCAGAGGAAGACTGGTATCACACACACACATACAAATAACTGCCTAACATTTTAGAGTTTGCCAAACCCTTCTACAGAATCTTTATAAATGTCCTGTGAGAGTCTGTATTACAGAATTTGTTTTACACAGAAGTTAGGAGACCTGAACAAGGTTAAACCCTTTTCCGTCGAGTCAATTCCAACTCATAGCAACCCAATAGAACAAAGTAGAACTGCCCTATAGGGTTTTACAGATGCAGACTGCCACATCTTTCTCCTGTGGAGCAGCCGGTGGGTTTGAACGGCCAGTCTCTCAAGTGCTTAACCACTGCACCACCACAGCTGTTCTTAACAAGGTTATAACCTCCAAATTCTGTGTTCTTTCAATCCCGCTATCCTATCACCTTACATAACAGAGGATAACATCGTCTATGTTCCAGGACCTCCCAGTGCATTTCTTCTGAGGTGTAAAAATCTGCTACGTTTAAAAAAGTAAAAAGAAAACACATGAGGAGGGGCTTTTTAAAAAGTTCACACACACACACACACACACACACACACAAAATAGCAGCTCATAACACAAAGGTTTAATCTCCCTAATATACAGGGAGAAACTGATAAAGAAAAATGACTTGCAAACGAAGGGAAAAGTGAGCAAAGGATACATTAAGATAGTCCTTAAACATATGAAAAGATGCTAAACCTCACTCTTAACAAGAGAAAAGCAAGTGAAAACCATACGCCTATATCAGGAAGGCAAAAGCGCAAAAGCGGGCCACTGACTGCTAGGGAAGTACAGCGGGCACTGCCGGTGGTGATGGCTGTCGACCCCTACCACGGCAGCCCAACACGCGCAAGGCACAACTGCTTCACAGGGTTTGTAAGGCTGTGAGATTTCAGAAGCAGACCACCAGGCCTGTCTTCTGACGTGCCTCTGGGTGGGTTCAAACTGCCAACCTTTCAGCTAGTCGTCAAGCCACCCACGGATTCCGGAAATACAGGTAAGGACACAAAGTGTATGACCACAGGTGGAAAGCAATTTCTTATAGCTAGCAAAATTGCAAGGGCATTTAACCTTGGACCCAGCCATCCCACTTCTGAAACTATACAGATACACATGCGATCACAGCGTGTTTGCTAAGTGCAGAAGGCTGGAAACTGGCGGGGGGAAGCAGTAGGGGCAGGGTAAACCAGCTATGCCATATTCACACAACAAAACACAAAGCAGCTGCTGGAGAGAGACAGCGTGAGTGAGAGATCTAGCGTGTCTCCAGATAATACTGTCATGTTAAACCACGGAGATCGGACCACTGTATACACAGGGTAAGGAGGAGGAATATGTATTTATACTTGATTATTTATGCACAAAGAAATATAATTAGGATGTCTAGGAAACTAATAACACAGACTATCTAAAGAGGACGAGGAAGACTAAGGGAGTGGGAGGTCTGTGTTTTAAATGCATGCTTCTCTCTACGTATTTATCTTTGAACCAAGCGAATGGGTTACCTCTACTGACAGATAAAGTATTTTTTAAAACGTTAATAAACAAACCTATATTCACACCCTTTGACCCACGCATTTTACTTACAGATGTCAGGGTGGGGGCCTCCTTCACTTTGCTTTACGTGTCCACGCACAGGGACAGCCACGATTTGCGTTAGCACTCCCGACTGCTCTTCCCCCTCACTCGCTCCTTGCAGCCACAGGAGGAAGAACGGATCTGACTGGTAAGCCTTCTTGGATTCTCTGCCATCTGACTGCCTACAGAGCACACACATGCCAGTCCATTCCTCAACTCCTCAACATCGGGTATCACAGGACAGGTCCCCATGTGGGAGGCCCACAGGCGTCCTGGACTGCCTGACAAGGTGGGCAAACCTGGTGAATTTGGGGGTTCAGTGTTAGGCAGCCCCGCATTACACATGCTAGCCATACTTCAAATGGAGATATTTTGGTTTCCATCTACCTGACCACCTTTTCTCTGTCAGTTTAGACTCTGCTGGGGAGGGAAAATGGACATCATTTACCAGCCTTCTTCAAATTTCCTACAAGGAAAATTCCTTGCCAAGGAGACTGTCAGAAATTTAAACCAAAATTGGGTCGTTCTTGACCAGGATCACAACAGAGGGTTCTGGAAAGAGCTGGAGAACGATGTAGAACATAATACTAACTCATAAAAAAACACCAGATTTACTGGCCTAAAGGAGACTGGAGAAACCCCAAGAGTATGGCCCCCAGACACCCTTTTAGCTCAGTGGTGAAGTTATCTCTGAGGTTCACCGTTCAGCCTGGGAGTGGACAGCCCCGTAAAACCAAATGAGACTAACGAGGTACAGGAGTCCAGTGGCAAGGGCCAGAAGGCAGAAGGGGACAAGGAAGCTGGTGATAGGGAACCCAAGGTTGAGTAAGGATATTGTTGATGTGTTGTGAGATTGTTAACCATTGTCATAGAGCAACATGTGTAGTAACTTCAATGAGAAACTATTTTGTTCTGTAAGCCTTCATCTTAAGTGAGAATAACAGCACAACTGGAAGAGCATAGTCGATGTCACTGAACTGTGCATGTAGAAATTTTTGAAATGGTGTATCTTTGGCTATGTGTATTTTCACCAAAAAAAAAGGTTGAGAAGTTAGAGGGTTGACATGTTGTGGGGTTGTTAACCAATGTCATGAAACAATATGTGTACTACTGTTCCATGAGAAAGTATTTGTTCTATAAGCCTTCACCTGAAGTACAATAAAAAAAAAAAAAAAAATGTGGAAAAACAAACAAAAAAACTGGGTCGTTCTTAGCCTTGTAACAGTCTAAACTGGAAACGACTTAAATATCTATTAGCAGAATATACTCTAATATTCGAAGCCATCCATGTAAGAAGACACTACACAGTCATCAAAAGTATTCTCCAGGGAATTCTGGCAAAATGGCGCTCTAGGCAGAAGCACCACGCTGTCCCTCCACAGCAAAGATCCAAAAAACTAAGCTGAACAGAGACTACAACAATCCTGAAACCCTAAAACATCAAATGAAGAGATAAAGAACTCAGCCAAGCACCAAATGCAGTGGGAAAACTGACAGAGAACAGAGAGCGAGGAGAGATTCATGCAGAGGTCTCCTACCAGCTAACGCAGCACGGATCCGCCATCCTGGACTCCTATCGGAGGCGAGCAAACAGGAGGTACGAGAAAGCAGCTTCACAGAGCTTCCAGCGGGAGACAAAAAACAACCGGTAATTTGCGATACATGCTTTCCCACCACCCACGCTTCTTCACCTCCACTCAGCCTCCTCTGCTTCCCGCGGCCACAATCTCTTGTCCGGGAAACACTGGCTGCTTGGATTCCACACACCCAAACAGGCCAGCTCTCTGAGTGCCATTTGTTGGCTGCTGGTGTTGCTTTTTCCCGCTTCTTTTGATTTCTTCCTTGCCTCTCACCAACTCCCTCTCCTTTCGTTCAAATACCGGGATCCGTGTGCTATCTTTGCTTCTTCCTGAGGGGCTGCAGAGCTCCATTCGAGTGTGGAGCTGCTTCCCGGTCTGGGCTGCCGTGCTGGTGGGATCCCGGGGCTGTTGTTCGTTTGTTTATTTTCAATTATTTGTTTGTTTTCTTTTCCTTTTCTTGAGTTGGGAGCCCGTTCTGGCCAGGTGGTGCTGCGTGGCTTGGAACCTACCCCCTCGGCTTGCACAGACGTGCAGAGAGATCCCTGAGGGCATTTCTTTTTTCGTTGGTTTTTTTGTTTTTGTTTTTGTTTTTTTCTGTTTTTTGGGGGGACTTTTCATGTTCTTCTTTTTTTTTTTTAATTTCTTTTATTTTCTTTTCCCTAGTTTTTCCTTTATTCATTACTCAGTTTCTCAACTCTCTATATCTTCCTTTTCTTTCTGTTCCCTGAATACCTGGTGTTGTATACCTCTACGACTACTAGCCAGGCTGTACTGTAACACCTGAGAACAACTTCCCCAGACCTCATAGCCGCACCGGTGGGATCCCTGGGAACTTTCCTTTTCTTTTCCCTTTCTGATTATTATTTATTCATTCTTTTCTTTTTTCTTCCTCTTCCCCTTTTTGTTTTTTTCCATTTCATAGTCTCTCATGTTTCCACTCCCACAGCAAGCTCCCCTAGCATTCCTTTTTGTTTGTTTGTAAGTTTTTGGCTCCTTTTCCTCTCTCCTCTCTCCCATATCCATCTTAGCTCCACACAATAACAATCTCCCCACTACATCCTACCTACCTGCACCGTGCACTTAACATCATGCCAACAAGCAGCATGCCCTTCACTGATTAACGACCCGCGCTGGTGGCTGTAGTAAGTGCCACAAACAACCTGTCACAGTAACTCCTCTTCAGCTAGACCTGCCCAGCTGTATCATATCTGAGTGACTGACCCTGCCAATTGGAGAAGGAGGCGAAAAGTATTGTGCCCACAGACAAGCAAACAACAAAGAACACACAGTCTGCCTGCTCAGACATACTCAAATTAAAAAAAAAGGGGGACAAAGCAAACAAATCTACAATCAATAAATGAGAAAAATAACTACTGAATGCCCCGAAGACAGCAGAACATATCAAAACATTTACAAAACCAAGACAAGATGGTTCCAGTAGGCATCCAAAATAAAACACCAGATGACTTTCCAGTGCAAGAAAAGGCACTAGAACTACCTGATAGGGAATTCAGATCTCTAATACTCAGAATTCTCCAAGAGCTGAAGCAAAAAGCTGACAAAAATGAGGAAAAAATAGAAAAATTCATGGAAAATACAGACAAAAAATCGGAAGAATTCAGGAAAATAATGCAGGAACAAAATGCCAAAATAAATTCACAACTAGAAATTATACAAAGACAACAATTAGAAATCCAAAAGATAAACAACAAGATTTCAGAAATGGACGGTGTAATAGAAGCAGATTTGAAATGGTGGAAGACAGGATCAGCGGAATTGAAGACAAACACTTGTATACAACTCTGTTTCAGGAAAACTCAGAAAAAAGAACAAAGAAAAATGAAGAGACCCTGAGAGTTATGTGGGATACAATCAAAAGCAAACATTTTCGAGTGATTGGAGTTCCACAACAGGGGGAGAAAACAGAAAACACAGAGAAGATCATTGAAGAACTACTGACAGAAAACTTACCCAATATCATGAAAGATGAAAAGCTGACTATCCAAGAAGATCAACGAACCCCACATAGGACAGAACCCAAAAGAAAATCACCAAGGCATATCATAATCACACTCGCCAAAACCAAACACAAACAAAGAATCCTGAGAGCAGCTTGTGAAAAACAAGAAGTCACATACAGAGGAGAAACAGTAAGACTAAGCTCAGATTATTCGGCAGAAACCATGCAGGCAGGAAGGCAATGGGATGACATATATAAAATCTTGAAAGAAAAAAATTGCCAGCCAAGAATAATATATCCTGCAAAACTCTCGTTTAAATATGATGGTGAAATTAGGTCATTTCCAGATAAACAAGGGAATATGTAAAAGTCAAACCAAACTTACAAGAATTATTAAAGGGAGTTCTTCGATCTGTGAACAAACAACTTCAGCTCACAGGAAGAATCTAGGATGCAGGATCGTACCAGCCAGATACCAATCTAGGAAATGAACTCTCAAGGACTATCTAAAACCAAAAGAAATACAACAGGGAATCAGAGCAGTTAATCAGTAAATGACAACAACATCAAAACAATAAAAGAGGGAATAAACAGCATAAGTATAGAACTTTCTAACAGAGAGGAAGGCAAGGCGATACCAAGTAATGGTAGACTGCTTCAAACTTAGAAAGATAAGGGTGAAATTCATGGTAACCACAAAGAAATTTAACAAACATACTCATAAAAATAAAGAGGAAAATCATGAAGTCTCAGCAAAAACCAAACCTACAAAAACAAAAGAAATGAAAAAAAATCCACAGACAAAAGTAACTCAGCACAAGAGAGTAAGAAGAAAAAAGAAAACGTCAGCACCACAAAAAAAAGCACTACAAAATGACAGCAACAAACTCACATCTATCAATAATTACACTGAATGTAAATGGACTCAATGCACCCATAAAGAGATGGAGAGTGACAGAATGGATAAGAAAACAGGATCCATCAATTTCCTGTCTACAAGAGACACACCTTAAAAACAAAGACATGAATTTATTAAAAGTCAAAGGTTGGAAAAAATATATCAAGCTAACAACTACCAAAAACGAGCAGGAGTGGCAATACCAATCTCAGATAAAATAGACTTTAAAACAAAATCCACCATAAAAGACAAAGAACGACACTATATAATGATTAAGGGGACAATCCATCATGAAGACATGACCATAATAAACATCTATGGACCCAATGACAGGTCTCCAGAACACATAAAACAAACTCTAACAACACTGAAAACAGAAATTGACAGTTCCCCAATAACAGTAGGAGACTTCAACACACGACTCTCAGTAAAGGACAGAACAACTAAGAAAAAACTCAGCAAAGATATAGAAGACCTAAGGGGCACAATCTGCCAATCTGACCTCATAGACATATATAGAACACTCCATCCAACCACTGCAAAGTACACATTCTTTTCCAATGCACATGGAACATTCTTCAGAAGAGACCACATCTTAGGATACAGAGCAATCCTCAACAACATCCAGAACGTTGAGATAATTCAAAGTATCTTCTCTGACCACAATGCCATCAAGGTAGAAATTAACAACAGAAAGAGCAAGGAAAAAAAAATCAATTACATGGAAACTGAATAATACCCTGCTAACACATCACTGGGCAATAGAAGAAATCAAAGATGGAATAAAAAAAATTCCTGGAATCAAATGAGAATGAAAACACATCATACCAAAACCTTTGGGACACAGCAAAGGCAGTCCTCAGAGGACAATTGATAGCAATAGATGCACATATCAAAAAAGAAGAAAGGGACAAAATCAAAACTACAGAACTCAAACAAATAGAAAGACAACAGCAAAAAAAGCCCACAGCCACCAGAAGAGAGGAAATAAAAGATCAGAGCAGAAATAAATGAAATAGAGAATAGAAAAACAATAGAAAGAATCAACAAAACCAAAAGTTGGTTCTTTGAACGAATCAACAAAATCGACAAACCACTGGCCAGACTGACAAAAGAAAAACAGGAGACGACAAAAATAACCCAAATAAGAAATGAAATGGGGAATATTACGACAGACCCAACTGAAATAAAAGGGATTATAACAGAATATTATGAAAAACTATACTCCAACAAATTTGAAAACCTAGAGGAAGTGGATAAATTTCTAGAAACACATGGCCTACCCAAACTGCAACAAAGTGATGTTGAAAATCTGAACAGACCCATAACAAGAGAAGAGATCGAAAAGGTAATAAAAAACCTCCCAACCAAAAAAAGCCCTGGCCCAGGTGGCTTCACTGGAGAATTCTACAAAACACTTACAGAAGAGCTTGTACCAGTACTACTGAAGCTATTTCAGAGCACAGAAAAGGAAGCAACACTTCCAAATTCATTCTATGAAGCCAGCATAATGCTGACACCAAAACCAGGCAAAGACGTTCCAAAAACAGAAAATTACAGACCAATAACTCTCATGAATATAGATGCAAAAATTCTCAGCAAAATTCTAGCCAATAGAATTCAGCATCATATCAAAAAAATAATACACCATAACCAAGTAGGATTCATACCAGGTATGCAAGGATGGTTCAACATTAGAAAATAATCAACGTAATCCACCACATAAATAAAAGGAAAGAAAAGAATCACATGATCATCTCAATTGACACAGAAAAGGCATTTGACAAAGTCCAACACCCATTCCTGATAAAAACTTTCAATAAAACAGGTATAGAAGGGAAATTTCTCAACATAATAAAGGGTATCTACGCAAAACCAATGGCCAACATCATTCTTAATGGAGAGAGGCTGAAAACATTCCCCTTGAAAACAGGAACAAAACAAGGATGCCCTTTATCACCACTCCTATTTAACATTGTGCTGGAAGTTCTAGCTAGAGCAATAAGGCAAGAAAAAGAAACAAAGGGCATCCAAATTGGTAATGAAGAAGTTAAACTGTCCCTGTCTGCAGATGATATGATACTATACATAGAAAACCCTAAAGACTCCACGAGAAATCTACTGGAACTAATAGAAAGATTCAGCAGAGCAGCAGGATACAAGATAAACATTCAAAAATCAGTTGGATTCCTATACACCAATAAGGAAATCAGGAAAACAATACCATTTATAATAGCCTTTAAAAAGATAAAATACTTAGGAATAAATCTAACCAGGGATGTAAAAGACCTATACAAAGAAAACTACAAAACACTACTGCAAGAAACCCAAAGGGATCTACATAAATGGAAAAACATACCATGCTCACGGATAGGTAGACTCAACATTGTGAAAATGACAATTCGACCCAAAGCAATTTACAAATACAACACAATCCCAATCCAAATACCAACAACATTCTTCAAAGAGATGGAAAAACTAATCATTAACTTTATACGGAAAGGGAAGAAGCCCCAAATAAGTAAAGCACTACTGAAGAAGAAGAATAAAGCTGGAGGACTCACACTAGCTGACTTCAGAACCTACTATACAGCTACAATAGTCAAAACAGCCTGGTACTGGTACAACGACAGATACATTGACCAATGGAACAGAATTGAGAACCCAGATGTAAATCCATCCACCTATGGTCACCTGATCTTCGACAAGGGCCCAAAGTCCATCAGATGGGGAAAAGACAGTCTTTTTAACAAACGGTGCTGGCAAAACTGGATAACCATCTGCAAAAAAATGAAACAGGACCAATACCTCACACCATATACAAAAACTACTTCAAAATGGATCAAAGATCTGAATATAAAGCCTAAAACTATAAAGTTCATAGAAAAAAAAATAGGACCAACACTTCAGGCCTTAATACATGGCATTAACAGGATACAAACCATAACCATCAACGCACAAAACCCAACAGATAAGCTAGATAACTGGGATCTTTTAAAAATCAAACACCTATGCTCTTCAAAAGACTTCACCAAAAGAGTAAAAAGAGAACCTACAGACTGGGGAAAATTTTTGGACAGTACAAATCAGACAAGGTCTAATCTCCATAATCTACAAGAAAATCCAACACCTCTACAACAAAAAGACAAATAATCCTATTAAAAAATGGGCAAAGGAAATGAACAGACACTTCACCAAAGAAGACATTCAAATGGCCAACAGACACATGAGGAAATGCTCGTGATCACTAGCCACTAGGGAAATGCAAATTAAAACCACAATGAGATACCATCTCACCCCGGTATTACTGGCACGAATCAAAAACACTGGAAATAACAAATGTTGGAGGGGCTGCGGGCAGGTGGGAACTCTTATGCACTGCTGGTGGGAATACAAAATGATACAACCATTTTGGAAAATGATATGGTGCTTCCTCAGAAAGCTAGAAATAGACATACCATTCAATCCAGCAATCCCACTCCTAGGAATATATCCTAGAGAAATAAGAGTTGTCACTCGAACAGACATATGCATACCTATGTTCATGGCAGCATTGTTCACAATAGCAAAACGACAGAAACAACCTAGATGCCCATCAACAGATGAATGGATAAACTATGGTACATAGACACAATGGAGTACTATGCAATGAGAAAGAACAATGATGAATCTGTGAAGCATCTCATAACACGGATGAAACTGGAGGACATTATGCTGAGTGAAATAAGTCAATCACAAAAGGAGAAATATTGTATGAGACCTCTATTGTAAAAACCCATGAAAAAGTTCACACACAAAATGTAACAATCTTTGTTGGTTACCAGGGATGGGCGGGGTGGGGGGGAAATACTAAATAGGTGGTAGATAAGTGATATCTTGGTGAAGGGTGAGACAGTACACAATACAGGGGAAACTAGCACAACTTGTACAAGGAAAGGTCATGGAAGCTTCATAGACACTCCAAACTCCCTGATGGACGGAATTGCTGGGTGGACGGCTATGGGGACCATGGTCTTGGGGAACATCTAGCTGAATTGGCATGACACAGCTTATAAAGACAATGCTCTACATTCTACCTTGGTGAGTAGCATCTGGGGTCTTAAAAGCCTGTGAGCAGTCATCTAAGATACTCCACTGGTCTCATCCCTTCGGAAGCAAGGGAGAATGAAGAGAACAGGATACAACGAAAAGATTAGTCAGAAGGACTAATGGACCACAGCTACCAAGGCCTCCACGAGACTGACTCCAATACAGCTAGATGGTGCCCGGCTACCACCACTCACTACTCTGAGCAGGATCACAACAGAGGGTTCTGGACAGAGCGGGAGAAGGACGTAGAACAAAATTCTAACTCACAAAAAAACGACCAGATTTACTGGCCTAAAGGAGACTGGAGAAACCCCGAGAGTATGGCCCCCATATACCCTTTTAGCTCGATGGTGAAGTCATTTCCGAGGTTCACCATTCAGCCGGGGAGTGGACAGCCCCATAAAACCAAATGGGACTAATGAGGTACAGCAGTCCAGGGACAAGGGCCAGAAGGCAGAAGGGGACAGGAAAGCTGGTGATAGGGAACCCAAGGTTGAGTAAGGATAGTGTTGATGTGTTGTGAGATTGTTAATCATTGTCATAGGGCAACATGTGTAGTAACTGTTAAATGAGAAACTATTTTGTTCTGTAAGCCTTCATCTAAAGTGAGAATAGCAGCACAACTGGAAGAGCGTAGTCGATGTCACTGAACTACACATGTAGAAATTTTTGAAATGGTGTATCTTTGGCTATGTATATTTTCACAAAAAAAAAAAAAAAAAAAAAGGTTGAGAAGGGAGAGGGTTGACATGTTGTGGGGTTGTTAACCAATGTCATAAAACAATACGTGTACTACTGTTTCACGAGAAACTATTTGTTCTGTAAGCCTTCACCTCAAGTACAATTTTAAAAAAAACGTATTCTCCAAAACATGTTAATGACTTGGGAAAGTGGTCACGATACCACACTGACTGGAAAATATTCCAGTTAACACAATGCAACTTACACCCGTGCACCAAGAAAGAACCGGAAGGCAACAGAAAGTGTTAACAGTAGTTGAATTTCTGTGACAGCATTATCGGTGATTTGGGCTTTCACTTTGATATTTGTTTGTATTTTAAAAACTTTCTGTAATCATTCATTCATTCTGATAATCGGAAAAAATATTAGAGAAAAATATTAAAAAGAATTTTAGTAGCAATGTAAAACACAGAAATAGAGAGGCATTTAAAAAGAAAAGGAGAAATACCAGATAGTGTGCTTTGACCCACTCTGAAAAATACACCTGTTAAAATATTTTTAAGTATTTCAATTGTCAAGGAACTTTTAAAACACAGGAACTTTCAACAGTAAGCATTAGTTCTAAGGTTTGTGATCAGATTATCTTCTGAACATCATTTTGGTCTGTTACAGCCTGCTGGAGGATTCCCTGTGAAGATGAGAACCAAGGACACATTATTTGCACTTTATATTTAGCCACTGAAAGTGTCTGTCTCTGATCAGGACAACTACAGGCCTCCTCTCCCTCTGTTCTACCCACCGAGGTGGGAAGAAGAGGGTCGGACCTCACTGCTCTGCGAAGTGCACTCAGCCCTTCATGTGGCCTGGTTCCTCCTGACAGAGGAGACAGTTCTCATAACAGAAGTTTACACTAAGGCACCAGTGACCAAAGGGGACAATGCTTACATATAAAGAAATGAGGCTCTAATGACAGCCACTTTCACTAGCACACAAGGGCCGATATGGGAGATACAGGGGATAGGCAACTTCCACTCTCCTCTCCCATCACACAGGTGGCTGCTAGCCTTGTCTGCCAATATACCTCCACCCCATTCACAGTAAGGAGCCCTGGGGCACACTGGTTAACCGCTAGGCTGTTAACCGAAAGGTCGGCGGTTCAAACTCACCAGCTGCTCTGTGAGAGAAAGATGGTACAATCTGCTTCTGAAAAGATTACAGCTTTGGAAGCCATTTGGGGCAGTTCTACCCTGTCCTGTAGGGTCATTATGAGTTGGAATCGACTTGATGGTAACAGGTTTTTTTTTCCTATTCACAAACCCATGAAGGCCCATTTACCTCTGAATCCAAACCATCTCCGCCTTCAGAAACATTTTTCCTCCTAGAATGCACACCAGGCATGCTCCTGCCTTAGGGTCTCTGTACTTGTTGTTCCCTCTGCTGAGAAGCACTTCCTCAAAAACCCATGTGGCCTGCTCCCTCATGTGGAAAAAGATTACTCAAGGCAGAGTCTTCACATTCTTTGACATCTCCGTGTCTCGTGGTCCCTGACATGATCAGAATGCTAGTCCAGGAACGGACCACAGCTACCACTGTTCAGTGGTTCACAGACTTGGCTCATCATTAGAACTACCCGACAGCCTTTTTGTTTTTTTTTTTTTTTTTTGGATCAACAAAGGTTCTCAGGCTCCACCTCAAGGAATTTGGTTTAGTGGACCTGAAGTGAGGCTCAGGAATTTGTATTTTTAAAAGCACTTCATATATTTGGGAACCACTGACCACCACCTTTATATTTGAGAAAGGAGAATCCCTTGAAGATACAACAGGTGATGGATATAGGTACACCAGATACCCAAACATCCCATATAAACTTGGGACCCCATAAAAGAAGAAAAGAGGAGTTCCAGGAATTCTGGCGTTTCTAGAGCCCAGAGGCTGGCTATGGATTCTCTTCGGTGAGTTTTGACTCAAAGTCCAAATTATACCTTGGGTCACTGTTGATGGGTCACAAGTGATTGCTCTCACCAATTTCCACCAGGGCTTGCTACGTTATTGTTCTGCATTTCTTCAGCTTTTGTTACTATAACAATAAAAGGATAAGGCTAAGCCAGAGCCTGACTTACAACAGGAATCATCACAGGAGAACCAGGAATCGTGGACCTGTTCAGCAAGTATTCAGTTCAGCATACAGCTGAGCAGAAACTTGAGGAAAAAGGCTTTGGAGCTGAACATTGACTCGTCTGCAGATGCTAAATCAGAGCAACTTTGTCTTCTGTCTGGAACACTGTCATTCTGGAGACAATGAGTTATGGTGACTACCGACAAGTGCTTTACCCTGTTATGTCATCAATACTTACCAAAATAAGACCCAGACAAGTCTGTTAGTTGCCAGCTTCTATGAAGCGAGTTCACATACACTTCAAATCCCCTGTATTGAGACTGCTCTAATTCATCTGCAAGAAGAGACAAGGCCTCAGAGGGAAAGGATGAATGTTCTTTAAACCTGCATCAGACATGACACTGAAGGAATACTAGGTCACCAATACATTCCTTCATTCATTCACTCTATCATTCTTGAATTACATCTCAAAACCCCACAGATCAGCCAGTGGAAATAGATTCTTGTACAGGAGCCCTGGTAGCGCAGTGGTTAAGCAGTTTTGGAATCTACCGGCCACTCCCTGGAAGCCCTGTGGGGCAGTTCTACTCTGTCCTGAAGGCTTTCTATAAGTTGGAATTGACTCAACGGCAACTAGTGTTTTGGTTTTGGAACTAGTCAAAGAAAACTCACAGCACATAAAATCAGTGTAAGGGGAAGGAATGTAGGAAGGAGAGAAGAACTTGTGACAGCCAATACCCAACCTTCTGAAAGAGCCACACCCAGCAATTTACAACCTCCTGTGAAGCCTGTCACACAACACAAGACCATCAGCTGACCAGGGTTTGTTTTTCTCTATGAACTTCACACAAGCTGTGCAATAGCTGCTTTTTCTAACAAGCACCATCAAAGCAGAATGGCTTCCACACAGTGATTTTACGGGCAGGACACAATGAAAAAGTCTCTTCTTTCTCTTAATAGTCTTTTCCTAGGATCTTCAGAATCCTTTGGTCTGCTGCCTTGGCCTATCTCTCTCTAGATCTGTGACTATTTTTGTATTTCCTAGTCAGTAACCCTATAAATAAAGATGGGTGGTAGGATCAGGGTCAGCTTATCTCTGTCAAACAGTTCACTCGGGGGGAAAAACACACCCTGGCTTCTGTACGTACTTTCTTGTGAAGCAACTACAACAAACCATCTGAGGATTTGGTTGTTGTTTAATTAATAGGATTAATTAGTCTAAAATATAGGTAAGTCAGATGCCATACTCATTCAGTCGTCTGCCCCTTCTGTCCTGGTGACTCTAGGGCAATACAGGGATTTTCTTCTGAATGCAAATTTCAAGATGTGAAACTGTAATGCACGATTGACTCTGAAGTGCTCTGTTTCCGTTCCTCTTCCGTGTGTAGAAGGTATACTTTAAAGTCAAGGTTATGCCAAGTGTTCTCTTGCCATCAGAGAAACAATGATTCAGAGATAAGTCCGGCAAACACTCCCAGACTCCTCATATAAACAGCCTTAATTTGCTGGGAAAGTTTGAAAAATCCAAAGTTATCAGCAGTTTCACTGTAGTCAATATTTTGAGAAAGAAGATTGAAAGCAATTATTTGAAGACTACACCATATACTCTGCATCATATTTCAAGGAGTTACTAGATTTGAACCGAATTTCAGCAAGGAATTTTTCACTGACAAATCATTTAAGATGTCTCAACAAACTGTAGATTTTTGTTGACTCTGGAATTTTGTGATATAAATTGACCTCCAATAACTGTCACTATAGTGGATAAGAGGGATGGAGGTGAAGATTTAGTCTAACTTCTATCCTGAAATGTTCCATGCCACATGAACCACAATAAACCAAAAAGGCCCAAACCCATTGCCGTCGAGTCGATTTAGACCCATAGCGACCCTACAGGACAGAGTAGAACTGCCCCACAGGGTTTCCAAGGAGCGGCCGACGGATTCCAACTGCCGATCTTTTGGTCGGCAGCCGAATGCTTAATCACTGCGCCACCAGGGCTCCTGAACCACGGTAGAAAGACTGAAGTGTTTCTTTTTGCATTGAGCTGTGTGTCTTTTACAGCTGTAGCCACTGTCAAGTATCCAATACAACTCCACATGTTTGTGGAATCTTTCTCCTGACCTTTGGAATAACTGGAAAGTTACTGTTTATCAGTGTGCCCAACTAAGAAGACCACCTAAAACTACTGACCTAAGATACCCAAGAGCACACAGGGAGCTGGAAGTCATACCTAGCTGACTGCCATGTGACTTAGACAAACAGATAACTCGTGAGTGTTTGGGAGCCAGATCCTTACTGTGCAAGCTCCTGTCAATAATTCACTTCTGTCCTCGAGACTGGCCCAAGTCCTAAAGAAACTCATGGAAACCAGGCAAGACACTGCAAACAACGAACATGTTTTAAGACTAGAGGAAGGAGAAGAGAAAGTGGATGAGGTCTACCAAGACAACCGGTCCGACTAGCAATGAATTCCAGTTAACTGGCAAATATACTAAAATAGTACATCTAATGGAAGTGAAAATAAGGAAAGGAGATAGTGAATAAGTTTAAAGTGTTGTTTAAATTAAAATGATTAAAATCCTACCAAAAAACAGCTAGCTCATTGAACACGAGAAACAGCAGTTCATATCAAAAAGTTTAGAAGTTTTAAAAAAGATTAGTGTTTGGACACCTGCCCGCCCCAGCCCAAAATGAACTATTTGGGGGTCGAGAATACTATAAAATAATAAAAACCAGGAATACAAGAAGACCCTAAAACTGCCTCTTAGAATCACAGAGCAGGGAGGAATTGTTCAAATAATCTAAGCCTATGACACGGTTTAACAGTGGAGAGTGAGACCCAGAAATGCCAGGTGACTTGCCCATGGTTACAAAGCTCTTGGGCAGCCGAGCTGGGGATCAGAATCCAGGATTAGGACCCAGATAAACTGAGTGCTAACCCTGGACTCACTTCATCGTTCAGTTGCCCTTTCGTGATAGGAAACAGATTAAAAATAGATATTATCACAGTGAAATTCTTATCTGATCACTCAGATGTATTTATATCACATTATCCATTACCTCCTCCCCTACAAACAGATCTCTCTAACTGAGTGGGCAGCATGGGATCCAACACCCATAAAAGGCCTTCCACACCTCCCCATCTCTTCAATCTACTGGGCTCTTACACTAGAGTATCGGCTTACTAAGTCTCTAGGAAAGAAAGACAAAGAGTTTTCTATGACAAAAACTACATCCTGATTATTTTTAATCAAATCAATAAACACATTTATGGGGTAAACAGTTTATAGGTCAAGAGGGCAGCATATTACTTTGGAGAAAACTTCTGTAAGAGAGAAAAAAAAATATTTAAGTGAATTTAGAAACTTGCTTTTCCACTGATCATGAGAGCTTCACCTTTGACTTTCCTTGCTATCTACACAAGATTTTAGAATGAAATTTGATTCTCAAAGCATCCTTCCTTTCTACTGATAGGCAAAAAAAAATTCTTTATAGTGTTTCACTTAAAAGAACTACCACTACTAAAATCAGCGAATTCTCCCAGAATGAATGAAACAATCAACTTAAAGGAATGTAGCCAGCATAACAGGTAGAATGTTATCCTTTTTAGACAAGCTCCATTAACAAAATGCATTGATCATAATCCCACCCTTCCCAGGAAAAGAATTTTCAGAAGAAGACTAGGCTCTCCCTCACAAGCCTGCCTTCAACTGGAAAAGCATAACCGCCCACCAGTCATTCAGACTAGGCAGTGAGGACTCCCGATCCACTGCCCTATGTACTGTTACTTCAGACCTTCAACTTTTCCCCCTGATGATCACTGTGAATAGTATTGTCCAAGCTTAGACACAGGACAGGGAGGTATCATTGCTTAGAAATGGGCCCCCGCAGAGGTAAGAAAAAGTAAAGAAGAAAGCAGATGGGCAGTAGAAACACAAAACAACAGTCATGCCTGCACCTTTTCTATAAAGACTTGCCTCTGCACGCCCACCAGCGACCCCATCTCTCCTAGTCAGAAGCACTCTCAAAAAAATAACTGTCAAATCAATACAATTTCATCTGCTTGGCACTCAGTGAATTAAGTCAAAATTTCTCCTAGACTTTAAAGTACAATTAAAGCTTCAAACCTGCTGTGGAGTTCCGTGGTGTGACCGGTGTCCCTTCCTACCCTGGCACGTTTTCGCAGATTTTTGCACAAAAACGTCTTGTGAGTCCTCCCAGCGCCAGACATGGCATCACTCACACATCTGGCCGACTCCTGCCAGGCCCCTGGCTGGTTTGTGGTCTTCGCAGCGCCACCACACATGCCTTGAGCGGTTTCACGTTCTTCCGGTTTATCCTGACCATCAGCATGGACTTGGACACAATTTTGGAAGGTCCTTTGTCATTTAAGGGATATTCCGCTGTGACCAGCAGCTCTGAATAATTGTTCACTCCCTATACAGCAGTGAGACAAACTACTTGGCAGCAGCCTCCTAATTTCCTCTTTCAAAAGTCAGGGGAAAAAAAGGAACATTCATTTGTTACGTAAATTAAGCCCTTAACGACTTAGGAAGTCAGATGCATCCATCCAAGTTATAAAACTTGCTCTCAGCAGCCCCATAATAAACATAGACCAGTCCAAATCCCACTTCCTACTTTTGTTCCTAAGCTTGTACTCTGGTTAGCTAAAGACAAAAACACTCAACAGGTTGAGCAGCTTGGAATGACTCACCCCATCTGCGCTCCCTAGCTGGAGATTATGTAGTAGTCAATTAATCAGTCACAAGACCTATTCATATGGCTTTAGGTAAACGCAGTGACTTGCCTTCAGCTGCAAGGTTGTTCTGACATTGGCCACAACACCCTCTTAATGGCCCTCATGTGAAGCAGTGTCAGCTGACAGGTCTTACTTTGCAACCTTGCAAAATTCTACCCATAGCAACTCAGAGATGGTTACCCAAACAGCCTACCACCAAATGGAGGGCTTCATGTATAGGAGGTTATAGGGGGCAGGACAGCTGGGACACCTCGGTACTTTAGTCAAACAAACAGAAAACTTCACGAAAAAATAATAATAACAATAAATGAGAAACCATAACCCCTCAAAACTCTTGCACTGAATTCCTAGGCATATTCAAACTGAAAAAGCCTGGAACTACTAGAATGTGAAGACAAAGGCAGCGCAAATTTGCCTTCTGACACTAACATACTTTATCTGTAAAATGAGAATAATGTTACAGAATCAATACAACCTTTTCAAAGTACTGTGAGTTCACAGAGAAAGCATTTTTTCCTTTTAGAAGAGTTAAAAAGCACAGATCCCTGAAATACAAGTCAAATCCTGTTACAAGAAACTACAATGGACTGATCTCAATTACCTTAAGACATTATTACGTGTATGACCCCTAAAGTTCCTCCACGTTGTCACTGTTGCGTGCCATCAAGCTGACTGCGACTCATGGCAACCCCATGTGACAGAGCAGACCTGCCCCAGAGGGTTTCCTAGGCAGATTGTCAGATTTTTTCTCCTGTGAAGTGGTTGGTTGGTTTGAACTGCCAACCTTTTAGTTAGCAGCTGAGCATTTAACCACTGCACCACCAGGGATACTTAGCTTTACTGAGTCTAAAACGAAATGAAAGTATAAGTTCAATGTTGATTGGGGAGAGAGCTTTAAAAATGCCAAAATAACAGAATTTTATAAAATACGGAGAGGAAACAGTGGGAGAATAATTCCACCTCTATGTAAAGAAAAAGTGAAGTTTCGTTTTAAAAATTCAATCTCCAAAAGATATTTATCCAGGACCTGACGAAAGAAGATGAAATGTCTTTTTAAAACATCTATTCTGTGCATACATCTACGTAATAGTTAGTCACAAAGCTGTTCGATCATTCTGGTAAGTGTTTTTACATTTCCAAATGGCTTCAAATATTGTTATAAAATGCAAATTTTATTCCTTACTTGGGAGATACAAACACTTTAAATAACTGGAACAGTTTAGAGATGAAAGTGACAAGATGGTTACAAAGGGCATTTGGATGAAATAATATTAAAGACCTAACTGCGTTCAGGAAGAATCCCCTTAAGCAGAAACTAAGCCAAAGGGCACTGGGAACGCTAACCCTCTTCTGGGCATCCCCTTTGTTCAGCGAGCCATCTTTAACCAGGCGCTTACTGTGGTGCTAGTTATTACCAGTAAACCAGGTACTGGGGAGTCAGCTCCAACTCATGGCAAGCCCACATCTGTCAGAGTAGAACTGTGCTCCACAGGGTCTTCAGTGGCTGATTTTTCAGAAGTGAATCACCAGACCTTTCTTCTGAGGTGCCTCTGGGTGGACTCAAACTTCCAACCTTTCAGTTAGCAGACAGGAGCACTATCTGACTGTTTGCACCCCGCAGGGACTCTGCCAGTTATTGCCTCTCCCTAAATTCAGTCAGCACACCTTTGAGCCATCACTTCCTTGGCACTTAAACCACCCTTCCGGCCTAAAAAAACCCAAACCCATTGCCATGGAGTCGATTCTAATCCACAGCAACCCTATAGAACAGAGCAGAATTGCCCCATAGAGTTTCCGAGGCTGTAGTCTTTTACAGAAGTAAGAGTGGCTGATGGGTTTGAACCATCGACCTTTTGGTTAGGAGCCTAGCTGCCAGATGCTTAACCTTAACCATTACGCCACTGGGGCTCCTTTGCTTATAAACACAGATTGCTAGGCCCACATGCAGGTTTTCAGATTCAGTAGGTCTGGGATGGAACCTGAGAATTTACATTTCTAACAAGTTCCTAGGAAGCTATTGCTACTTGTCTGGGGACCAAACATTTGAGAACCATTTCCTTAGTAAAAATTCCATCATATTCATCAAGACTTTCCTGATAAGCTAAAAGATCCTTTTTCCCTTGAATTCCTCTATAAATTTTTTTAACCACACTTTTAACACTTAACACATAAGTGCTTTGCAATAGACTATGGTATGTGTCTTATCATTCTAACTAGATCATAAGTTCTTTGAATACAAGAACTAGGTCTCGATATTCACCTTTGTGAATGTTGGTTTATTACAATGAGTATTTGTGTTAAAAATTCTGAAATGCAAGACCTCATCAACCCTGAGACCAAAAGAACTAGCTGGTGCCCAGCTACTACTACCGACCGTTCTGATCAGGAACACAATAGATGGATCCTGACAGAATGGGAGCAAAACGTGGAACACAATGCAAATTCTTAAAAAGTCCGGACTTACTGGACCAGTTGAGACTGGAGGACTCCCCAAGACTATCACACTGAGATACTCTTTAAACCCTGAACCAAAACTATTTCACGAGATCACCTTTTAGCTAAATAAGACTGGTTCATAAAATAAACAATATCACCCTGAGTATTGTGCTCCTTTACAAAATCATCTACATAAGACCAAATGGTCAACACTTACCGTAAAGCAAAGATGAGAAGGCAAGGAAGCAGGGAAACTAGATTACTGGAAATGGAACAACCAGAGCAGAAACAATGAGAAGGTTGACATGCTGTGAACTGTGACCAATGTCACTGAGCAAACCGTGTAGAAATTGTTAAGTGGGAACCTAATTTGCTGTGCAAACTTTCACCAAAAAAAAAAAAAAAAAAAGTTATTTAAAAAAAAAAAAGGATGATATGAATTTACTTACAACAAGCAGTGTGCTTCTTTGTGTAATGCGCCTGCACACATGCTTTCTCTCTCTCTGTCTCTCTCACTTACTACTGCACACGTTTCTACAGAGGCTTCAACACCTCGTGTTCACGACAAAGTGACTCATCTGGTAGGTTCAACAGAAAAGACTTTGAGACTTAAAAATGAAAATGCTATTTCTTTTGTTCCTCCCCTTAGCAGCCCTTAGTTCCACAGTTCAAAATCTGATAAAATGTAATACAGCAGAGATGCAAATCAAAACCACAATTACTGTACTTAAAAGGAATGTCTCTGTATGACCCCAATTTTCCTCATACTCACATGGGAGTTCTAAGATGTCTTCATTAAACGGAAAGCAAGTAATAATTATATTATCACAACCACTCTCCTGAGAAATTGGAGCAGCTGATAGGATAGCTTAGAGAACACTAAGTTTAGACATTTGGTGCCCAAAAGTCTGTTCTCTCTCTTAATTCAATTACTGAAACAGCATCATACATTTACCTAGGTACTTACACTACTACTCATTATCATACTGGGTGTCCTGCTCTCATATATCATCAGCCCTATGGCAGCCCTGGTCAGGGTCAAGTTCTCTACTTCCCTCCCACAGTTCACCCACGAAATGCAGGGCATACACCAGCGTGTGCACCGTGTACACATCTAGAACAAAGCTGCGGTCCCTGCCTGGACTCCCACACCCCAGGAGCAGTTCAGGGTGTTTGCCTGGAAGTGCCACTGTGGTCACAGATGCCGATACAACACGGGTGAACGTGGCCAGATGCTGGAAGGGAGGGCCAGAAGTACGGAGTGTCATGAACCCGTGTGTTATGGAAAAGGGAGGGAGACTACGGTTTCAGCTTTTTTAAGCTGCTTTTTGCACTTTTCCAATATTCTGTCCCAGGAACAGAGGGGTCCTAGAGAAAAGTGCCCAATCTGTCAAGAAATGGCACAGGGGCCGTTTAGATCAGAGAGGGCAGTTATCTGATAACTCTAACACCTCTCCACCCTCTCTACCCATGACTAAAATCTCCGCTCCACCTGAGCACAGTTCTGCTGCGGCCAGACCCGTCTCCAGGCCCTTCCAATCTCAAGCTCCGGGGCCCCTCCTCCAATCCATTACAGATTTGCCACCTGAGGAAAAAACCCACCTCCAAAAAAACCTTGGAACTTAGGTGTCTGCAAAACGGACTCCAGAGCAGACCTAACTAACAGGTTATACCGGTAAGGTGATGAGGTGACTCTGGGTAGGGGCTGGCCAGGCCAGAAAGACCCACCATGATCACCTCGTGGTATCAGCTAACCTCAGGGGAGAGAGGCTGGAGTCTGCATTACATAACGAAACCCCCAATAAAACCTCTGAGCACCGAAGCTCCACGGCTTCGGCTTCACGGCTGGTGAAAGTTGTCCATGCACATGGGAGGGTAGTGTGTCCCTTTCTGGGACACGCAAGCCCCACACTGGGAACCCTCCCAGACCCTGTGCATCTCTGTCTGTATCCTTTTTCGCTATAATAAACTTGTCACCGTATGCATAGCACCTTCCATGAGTTCTATGATTCATTCCAGGGAATTACCAAACCAAAGGAGTAGTGGGGACCAGCAGGTCAGAAGTGAGGGGGGCTGGGAACCCCTGAGCTTACGGCTGGTATCCTGGTAGCCACTAGGTCAGAAGTGAGGGAACCCAGGGGGCCCTGATCTTGCAGCTGGCAACCTGAAGGGGTCGTGGGAAACCCTGGAAATAGCAGCCAGCAGGTCAGAAGCAAGGAAAGCACTCCAAGCCTGCAGCTGGCATCTGAAGTCTTGGGCCGACTGGCAGCCTGAAGGACAGTGTCCTTTTAACTTGGGAGACCTGACCCAGCTCCACGTGACGAGGGTCGGACAGAGAAGTGCTGCATGGGCAGCTGGAGTCAGAATTGAACAGAAAAGTGAAAGGTGGCTATTCTGATCTGATATTTGGATTTGAGATTTGTCCACACAAATCAACACATTTCTGTAGTCTCTCTAGATTACTTACACTCTGCGGGTGATAAAAAGTAACAATCACTATATGTAAGGAAAAATTAACTCAAAAGCCACAATTCACAATTGAGAGAGGTCGGTTTGAAGTGAAAAAAACTAAGGCCTCGGATTAAAAAAAAACAGTTGCCATCAAGTTGATGCTGACTCATGGCAATCCCACGTCTGTCAGAATAGAACTATGCTCCATAGGGTTTTCAGTGGCTAATTTTTCGGAAGTAGATCACCACAATTTTCTTCCAGGACGCCTCTGGGTGGACACGAACAGCCAAGCAGTTTAACTGTTTCCACCTCTCA
Organism: Dugong dugon; assembly: GCA_030035585.1. NCBI lineage: Eukaryota > Metazoa > Chordata > Mammalia > Sirenia > Dugongidae > Dugong > Dugong dugon. The sequence goes on along the minus strand of CM057463.1, from coordinate 190,127,447 downwards.
GAGACTCCTCATAAAGATTTAAAAAAAAAAAAACAACCAAACTCTTTGCCATCGAGTCAATTCCAACTCACAGCAACCCTGTGGGACAGAGCAGAACTGCCCCCATAGGGTTTCCAAGGAGCACCTGGCTGAATTCCAACTGCCGACCTTTTGGTTAGCAGCCGAGCTCTTAACCACTTTGCCACCAGGGCTCCTCATAAAGATTAGGGGTGCCTTAAAGAAAGGGAGCCTGGCATCCTGTTCCCAAGTGAAAGCTTACTCCATGACTCCCCCAAAAGTCCAGTCTAATTATTTCCATCTAATGAACTTTCTATAAGGAATCTTTTTCTCTCTATTCACTTTAATAAGAAAACAAGGAGAAATGAATGCAAAGTTTAGGATCTACAGCACCACAACAAACCCTCCTCTTATTTGGGTAATTCCCTCTATTCCTTAATGCCTTCTCCAAGCCCAAGAACAATAGATCACCAGCCATTCTTAACGCATGGTCCCCAAAAGGGACATAGAAGAGTTACAGGATGCCAATAATTTGTTTCTTGATCTGGGCACTGGCGCTATGAACATGCAGCAACAAACAGGTACACTCTTCTGCTTGCATACTGTAATTCAATATGAAGTTAAACAAATTTTAAAGGATCCCACACTAGGCTAGAGCAAGCCGACTAAGGTAAGGGGGAGTGAAAGCTGTCTTGAAGTGGTATGATTCAGGCTTTGGAGATGCAGGATTAGAATCAAGTCTGTCTGTCGGCACATGCCTCTTTTCAGAAATGTGTGTGAACAGCTCCTAAATTAACAAGCAGCAGCCCATCCTCACAATACCAGCCCAGTGTGCAATCGGAAAATAACACAGGTGCCTTGATGCCATCTAAAGTTATCTGATGAGCTCAGCACTTACGAAATTTGGCACGTTACAAGTGAATTCAGTGGTACAAGGTAGATAATAGCTAGCTAGATTTATTGAGTGCTTATTCTATGTGCCAGGCATTGTTCTCCATGTCTCACTTACTTCCAGGAAGGAGGTAGTACTAAAATCTCCATTTTACAGAGGAGGACAATGAAGCCCATCTGAAAGGCTAAGGAACTCGCCCAAGGTACACAGCTCGTCAGGGGCAGTGCCGGGATTTAGGTCCAGGCCCCAGTCATCCTCACACCGCTCTGCCCAGAGGTGCACACGGGCACCCGGCCATCCGTGGACAGAGGTGGGAAGAGGCTGCGGGGGAAGAGGTGGCTGGGTATCACTGATGGACAAATTTGTCCAAATCTTTCCCCGGCATCTCGAACCTCGCACCACTGACATTGTTTAGATTCTTACCAGTTCAGTTCCCTGCCTCTGTGAGGACAAGGCCCCAGTCATGTGCACTGTGGGTGACTCAGTCTCCTGGACACCTTGCCATGAACCCTGCCCTCCTGTAAACAATCCCTGTCCAGGAGCCAAGCACACCAGCAATCCCACAGGATGCCTGCTCTGCCCTCACCCGTGACCCTGCCCAGCACCGGAGCGCGTGTGGGAGAGGCGGACAGACTCCTGAGCACTCCTCGGCACGGTGATTGTTTTTTTGATCCATACAGAATTAGCTTAAATGCATAATAAAACCAACCAGTATTACCATTTTGACTTCAAAGGAGGAACTGCCTGAGACATAATTCAGATTTGGATAAAATGTAGGTGAAAATTCAGTACTATGTGCAGTTCCTAATTATAATCTAGATTATTGTTCTCTCTCACGTCCCCACCCTCTGAAGAGCAAAGCATTCAGCACCCGGCAGACAGAAGGCACTCCATAGCTGAAAGAATGAATGAGTGGCATGTCTTTATGAAATCTGTAAAACATAGAACAATTCTTATGTTATAATGCTAAATAAAAAGGACAGGATATACAAGTATATACACACTTTGATAGCAAATATGCTTTTTAAAACCAAATGTAGAAAAAAGAACTAAAAAAGTATATCAGAATGTCTTTGACTAGAAAGACGAATGATGTTTTTCTTTTATTCTTTTGTATTTTCCAATAATAAGTATGTATCATTTACCAACAATGGGTAAAACTATGTTTTTTAAAAAAAATTTTGCTGTCAAACCAGTGATAATCATTTGATTTCTTTATTCTGTAACAATTCTGCAGGCTTTATTGTAAGAGAATTGTCAGAGTCAAAACAATCTCAGACAGTTGAAAAGAAAAGAAAAGCATTCACTCTGTAAGACTACAATTCTACGCACCTTATTTTTCCTTCAACATAATTGCTATCATTACTAATTATATAAGCCAGCAAAAGTATAAAGCTGCAGCTATATAACCTTTTAAGACATCGAAAAACAAAACTCCAGTTTCCCTTCAAATAGAAGGACTTAGTTTAGTGCCAAGTAGCAATACAATACACAAAACAATGAGAGGAATTTTTAAACTACACACATTACACTCTTTTTTAAAAGTGCATTTCAAAGGTTATCTAATCAAGTACCAGCATGCTCACAACACAGAGATAAAGGCAGAGCAGGTAAGAAGCCAGGAGATTCCCTAAGCTAGCAGTGAATGAAACAGGCCAGAGGAAATGAGGAACACAGCTGGGGCTGTGAGGAGCTATTTCACATCTAAATCTTCCCATGACAGAGGCGCCACCCAGCCAGGCCTGCTAACCCCAGGTTGTAAGGCTCTGCAGTGTAACTCAGCACCCATCAGAAGGAGCACTGGTTATCTTTTTGTCTCAGTAAAATGATTCATCGCTTCCGGAATCAGCAAGATAACTGGCGTTTTGGGTAAAGAGTCTCAAGACTTTTTTTTTTTTTTAAGGTCCAACACCCGACCTCAATCAACAATCCTTTTTCCTTATGTATGATTTTCACAACCCACTTCCACATTTCACTGAAATTAATAGTAGCCACATGATTATTTCTAAGACCTCCAAAAGTGAGGCACACATTAGCGACAAATCACTACAAAGTCCAGCTTTTACAGATTAACTCTGACTTTACACCAGGCTGTTGCTAGCATTTGGACGCTAGCAAAGGTTATCAGCAGTGCGGATCTGTGTGAGTTGGAAGGGAAGCCTGAGCCATTGGGTTGTGGCCACCGTCTCTGGAATCATTCACAGGTCTCTGGTTCTCTGGAAAGCATGTGATCGGGCACACAGTTACAAAGTACAGTAGACGGTGTCCTTAGGAGCTGTTCCAGAAGTTCTTATTCGGTCCATCTGCTCCCTCTACCTAGCAGACTGATACTGGCTCCACAAAACTGCCCGTCCTCAGCATTCCCATCCCCCACCACAACCGTCACGATTCTTAAGACAACTGTATAATTCATGAAAAGCATGTCTGAAACAATACCTAGTGGAGAACACTCAAGTATCTCCTAGCTCCCTTCCATGTGGGTGTACAAATAACGTGGTTAAACATTTCCGCTAATGCTTTGAAACAGACGCAGCCTGGATTACTCAATGTGCAATGCAGAGCTGTACCAAGTCAAGCCCTAAGATTCTGTCAGAGCTGAGAAGCAGCAGCTCACACCTCCAAAGCCACAACTGAAGCTGTAGCCACCTTGGCTAAGTAGTAAGATCCTCTGTGATACAGCTTCAAATGGGCCTGCACCTTTTCATATACTCTGTTCCATTCAGGTAAACTCTACACCTGTACTCCAACTAGACCAAGCTCTCCCACCTCTAAGGCAGTCTTCTAACTCCTCAGTAAATGCTAACCCCTTTCCTTCAGAGTGTTGGTGAATAGCTGTAGGTACCAGGTTAGACCTGTCCCATCCCACCCGACTCCAGCAAACAATGTAAACAGTTAATTGGCCTAACTGGGCGTCAGGGAGCAGGACTTTGGTCATCTCTGTCTCTCTTATTTTTATATATGCTCCTCTTTCCTTTCTTGTGAGAGGCAGAGATAGAAGGGCAGTGTCTGAGTCTTCCTGTGGAAGAGCGTTTTCATGAAAAGGCCCCTTTTTTTTCCAAAATGAATAAGCTTTAAAAAAACATTCTTAACACTTATGAGGATACAACTACGTAATCTCACAGAGGAATAACAATGTTTACCTGTGTTTTACTGACTATGCAAAGGCATTCGACTGTGTGAATCATAACAAATCATGGATAACATTGCAAAGAATCAGAATTCCAGAACACTCCACTGTGCTCATGAGGAACCTGTACATAGATCAACAGGCAGTCGTTCGAACAGAACAAGGGCAGCAAAGGTGTGCACCAGGGCTGTATCCTTTCACCATACTTATTCAATCTGTATACTAAGCAAATAATTTGAGAAGCTGGACTATACAAAGAAGAAAGTAGCATCAGCATTGGAGGAAGACTCATTAACAACCTGCGATATGCAGATGACACAACCTTGCTTGCTGAAAGTGAAGAGGACTTGAAGCACTTACTCATGAAGATCAAAGACCACAGCCTTCAGTATGGATTACACCTAAACATAAAGAAAACAAAAATCCTCACAACTGGACCAATAAGCAACATCATGATAAATGGAGAAAAGATTGAAGTTGTAATGGATTTTATTTTACTTGGATCCACAATCAACACCCATAGAAGCAGCAGTCAAGAAATCAGACGACGCATTGCACTGGGCAAATCTGATGCAAAAGACCTCTCTAAAGTGTTAAAAAACAAAGATGTCACTTTAACGACTAAGGTGCATCTGACCCACGCCATGGTGTTTTCAACTGCTTCATATGCATGCAAAAGCTGGGCAACAAATGAGGAAGACCAAGAATTGACGCCTCTGAATTGTGGTGTGCCGAAGAATATGGAATATACCATGGACCGCCAGAAGAATGAACAAATCTATCTTGGAAAAAGTACAGCCAGAATGCTCCTTAGAAGCAAGGATGGCAAGACTTCGTCTCACATACTTTGGGCATGTTAAATGAGGGATGGGGTCCCTACAGAAGGACATTATACTTGATAAAGTAGAGGGTCAGCGAAAAAGAGGAAGACCCTCAACGAGATGAACTGACACAGTGGCTGCAACAATGGGCTCGAGCATAGCAACAATTGTGAGGATGGTGCAGGACCAGGCAGTGTTTTGTTCTGTTGTACACAGGGTCACTATGAGTCGGAACCGACTCGATGGCACCTAACAACAACAGCATAGCAGAAAATAAAGTGGGGGCAGGATAAGGAACAGGGAATAAGGAAGGTGAGGAAGATTTGTCTAATTACCCCTCCAGCTACGTGCAGATTAAAGACTACAGGATGAGAAAGGACTTAGGGCTTCTCATGGCAACTGATGTGAACAGTCGTAAACAAGATAAAGAGGAAAATGAAATTAGTGCTAACAGTCTCAAGGCAGATGTAGTGATACTACGAGAAGATGGGAGGGGTGGAAGATCTTGCCAGAAGCACCCAGAGCACTAAGGCTCTCTTCACTCACCACTTGGGATACAAAAGCTGAGGAGGAAGTCTTATCTGGAGCACAGGGTGCTCCTGTTCCCCGACTCCTCCTGATGGAGGTGTGGCAGCCTCCATCACGACTTCCACGGCCACCACCGTAGCCCAAGCCCCGTGTTCTGACAGGATGGTCACAACAGCCTTCTTATGGGTATTCTTCTCATTCTTGGCTGCTACATATCCATGCACATGGAACAGCCAATGTGCACAACACTATCAAAAAGTTCATGGGAGATATCCGAGGAAAGCTGCATAGAGGTTAAAGGGTAATTTAGGGATAGAAGATGCTTCTCTTCTGCTCTCCTTCAGTTTTGGTTTGACAGGCAACAACAATGATACCTATCATAATCCAGCTAAAATTAAAAGCCTCCCATATAATAAGTCTGTTGTTGGCAAATTAAGTGAGAAAGGCTCGAAAGTGCTTCAAGAGTTCTAATAGCTATAAAGACCAAGAAAGAGCTTGGGAATTGAAAGAAATTCATTTTTTTAAGAAAGGAAAGTTGGGAAATGAGAGGCTGGGAAAAGGACATTCAGCTCTGAATCAGCAGACTCTCATTTCTCTGAGTCAGTTCCTCATGACAAGGCTGAGTACTGGGGACTCCGGAGATGGGAGAAGCCAGATGAGCAGTCACCATCAGGAGTGTTCCTGACTGAGAGAGGTGTCACACGGCAGGGAAGAGCCCTGGACTAGAAGGCCAGAGCTACGTCTAGTTCTGGCCCAGTCACTGACTAACCGCATGACTCCGGGGAAAGACACTCAGCCTCTCTGAGCCTCAATTTCCTTTGCTGTGAACACATGCGTGATGACAACACTTACTCCCTATCTTAGAGGGCTGCGGGAAATGTCAAATGTCAGCATGTGTAAGGCTTTATAAAAAAACTTTGAAGCTCTAGACAAATGTGATGCCTTTTTTTTTATATACACAAATCCAAGGACTCGCTATCCCGTGAACTGCTAAACTCATAGATGACTGCAGTGTATTTTTACACCACGAAACCAGGATAAATAAGTCTGGCCACAATGTCATCTGGCAAATAACGATTTTACTCAAGAAAATCAGTCACCTGCCCATACCGTAAAAACGTGGTGGTGAATTCTCTGGAAGCTCCGGAAAGTTCAGCATTCTAAAACAAATTAGTGCAACAGCTAGAAAACCATACCTGTGAAATAATTAGCTTTCAAACAATTGTAAGACATTCTCTCTTCCACTGTAAATCCTCTTTCAACCCTGTATACCTGCACTCACATCAACTTCCCCTCAAAACATACCCTTCATCTAACTCTTCAAGCTGAATCTTCTAAGTTCTATCAGGACCCAAACTAAAGGCTATCTGTTCCCTGAAAACTTCCTACAATGACCCTTTTCTGAAGATCTTTTAATGGGATGACAGAATGGAGTCTGTACACAACACCTCTGGAGGACTCTAGTCGTTTCTTATAGCTAAACATCTCCCTACCCACGGCCATGGTTCAACTTTTCCCCTTGGCTACACATCACAGGATGACAGCCCCTGTGTTTTACACACTGCCACGCCATGGGGCTAGGGGCTCTGGAGAATGGCTACATGCCATGCACAGTTCCCATAAAAGAACATGCGTGGAAGCAGTGTTTATTCAAGGTTACCCTGAATCCACGTTTCTAAACATAAATCATTTTCAGATTTCTATACTTAGCTGCTATCATAAGGTATCAATCTCTCCTCACACCTCGTCACATACACCAGAACGGTGGACGATGTTAGAAACCTTCTCCAGGACATGGACCATGTCTTTAATTTCATTTGTGTTTGGCTATGTGGCTAGGCTAACAACGAGCAGAAGGCACTTGGTAAATGGTTCCTAAATTACATCCTTTTAGACTAACCCCTTCTCTGTCCTATTTCCTAAGGCTGCCTCGCAAATAGCTGCTCACATAAATTCTGAAAACTGTTGCTCTCTTAGGGGCAATAAAACCTATAGACAATGGCTCAATGTGACACAGACTCAAATGTTCATTTGAAAAATAATTACACATTTAAAAATGTGACTGCGACTGTATTTGATTAGCCCAAAATACAAGCTAATGCTAACCTGATATCATTCTTAAAGGGCTGGCTATATTCTGATCAACAGAAGTGTCATGAATGCTGAATTCATCTATTACAGAAGAATTTCCAAGGAAAAAGAACAGACTTTGTCTTAGGGAGAAGTCTTCTTAGCAGTGGGAAGTTCTGGTATTCAAGACAGTACTACTTTTGTTTACAGGACCTATATTCAGGTACAAGTGCAACGGCATTACAAGTACTACTGACCCAAGAACATGGTCTTTAGAAGGAGAACCATCTAATACAGCCATTTTCAAATTATTCCCTGGAATAATTCAAAAGGAGCAGTGGTGTCCAACAGAAATATAATGTAAGCCAGAGATACAACTTTAAACTTTGTTGTAGCCACATTAAAAATCAATAAATAAAACAGGTGAAATTAATTTTAGTAATTTATTTTAACGAATAAATACGAAATATTATCTTTTAAAGATGTAAGCAATATAAAATTAATGAAATATTTTACATTCTTTTTTCTACTGCACTAATTTTACACGTACAGAACATCTGAATTCATTTTAAGTGCTCACCAGACACATGTGACTAGCACCTACTGAACTGAGCAGCACGGTTCTAGAGAAGTCATAAAAAGAAATACAGTGGTGGTGTATATGTAGGCTCCTGGGTGGTGCAAACGGTTTACACTTTGCCTAACTAAAGGTTGGCAGTTCGAACCCACACAGCAGCTCTGTGAAAGAAAGGCCTGGCAATCTGCTTCTGTAAAGATGAGAGCCAAGAAAACCCTAGGGAGCAGTTCTACTTTGTAATACATGGAGTCGCCATGAGTTGGAAGCAACTCTATGGCCAACCAGGTTTTTTTTGGTATGTGTATTATTTACCTCTACTCCACCTCTATCCCCATCCCAATGACCCGTGAGAAAAGATACAAAAGCTAATCTTGTGGCCAGCAGGAAAGTCTGAAAGGGTAGAATGAAGTATCTAGAACTGTGAGTGTAATCTTAAAGACAGTCAAGAGGAAGCTGGCCCCATCCCAAGAACTCCCACGCAAACAGAACTGAAAGGAATCATTACCTCTATTTACCAAACCATTTGCTAATCTCAAATGCCATAGTAATGAAAATGGCATGACAGGGGAAATGAAAACTGAAGAATTATGGGCACTAGGAGATAATAAAGGAAGCTCTAAATGTACAGCTTCAATCTAACTCTCTGTGGAATAAACAGGATCTCATGCCAGCTAGGCAACACTGCCAAGAAACCCTTGACCACTCACTACGCCCTCCTCTCCTCTCCCTGCATCTAGTCAGTAAACAAATCTGATTCTTCCTCCATGTTCTACCCAAGGTACAAGGGGAGGTGAGGGGCTTATGAACCAAAAAACTACACTGTATTCTGTGCAGTCAGGAACTCTGCCACTCATCTGATACTCTGAATAGGCCTCCCTATAAGTGCTTTTACATTTGGACTGGTAAGATTATTCTAGAGCATGCTTCAGGGCTCTGGGAATCACCAGAAATTTACACACACAGTTGCACCCAGTAGGTACCTAAATATCTTGATTAGCTCTCTGGACCCTTTGACCTAAGTATCCCCTCTGAGCTCGCTGTCCCTGTGAATGGCCTACCCAACAATACACGTGCTTACTCTGCCTTCTTCAATAACTTTCATTTCTATTCTCGCCCATTTTCCGATATGACTTTGACTCAACCTCCTATCCCTGAAACTATCTTACTCCCTTCCAAGCCTGCCCTCTGGCCTTAGAGAATCTTCCAGTCCCTTGATACTTCCTTTATCAGAAACATTCTGGCTTCACTTCTTTATCTTTCCAGCCCTATGAGCCATTACTCTGTGCTATGGATTGAACTGTGTCCCCAAAAAATGTGTGTCAACTTGCCTATGCCATGATTCCCAGTACTATGTGACTGTTAACCATTTTGTCATCTGATGTGATTTTCTTATGTGTTATAAATCCTAACTCTATGATGTCAATGGAGCCCTGGTGGCGTAGTGGTTAAGACCTTGGCTGCTAACCAAAAGGTTGGCAGTTTGAATCCACCAGCTGCTCCTTGGAAACCCTAAGAGGCAATTCTACTCTGTCCTGTAAGGTTGTTATGAGTCGTAATGGACTCCATGGGAATGGGGTTTGGATGATGTTAATGACACAGGATTAGAAGCAGTTATGTTAATGAGTCAGGACTCAATCTATAAGATTAGATTGTCTTAATCTCTTTTGAGAAATAAAAGACAGAAGCCAGCAGAGAGACAGGGGGACCTCATACCACCAAGAAACAAGAGCCAGGAGAATAGTGCATCCTTTGGACCCAGGGTCCCTATGTTGAGAAGCTCCTCAATTGGGAGAGATTGATGACAAGGACCTTCCCCCAGAGCTGACATAGAGAGAAAGCCTTCCTCTGGAGCTGGCACCTTGAATTCAGACTTCTAGCCTCCTGGACTATAAGAGAATAAATTTCTCTTTCTTAAAGCCATCTACTTGTGGTATTTCCGTTATAGCAGCACTAGTTGACTAAGACTCTCTGATTCCCCAGCTTACCTGTCTTTCAGTTGAAATAGCCCCCAAAGAGAACAACTCAGAAAAGGAGGGTGAGAATGGCTGCACAACTCGAATATAATCAATATCCCTGAACTGTACCTGTAAAAGCCATTGAATTGGTATATGTTCTGTCATGCATATTCTCAACAACAAAAAAAATGAAATAAATTAGAAAGAAATGGCCCCCAAAAACCATTTTAGATCAAGCCACCCATCTACCTCCTCCACTCTAAGGTTGCTGAGTGCTGCACAGTACTTCCATTGTACTTAACCCATTGTCTTTGAGTCAATTCAGACTCATAGCGACCCTACAGACAGACCAGAACTGCCCCATAGGGTTTCTAAGACTGTACTCTTAATGGAAGCAGTCTGCCACATCTTTCTCCCATGGAGCAGCTGGTGGGTTTGAACTGCTGACCTTACAGTTAGCAGCCAAGTGCTTAACCACTGTGCCACCAGGGCTCCTTCCTATTGTACTTAGTACCTGATACAGTTTTCTGTGTCCATTGCCTCTAGTAAACTACAAACTCCCTGAAAGCAGGACCATGTCTTATTCTTCCATTGTTCCCATAAGCTAGCACAATGCTTGTCACATGAAGTCTTAAAAGGAAATACACTGGTTGTGTATGCATATGATTAGATTCCTGGGTGGCACACACGGATTTTCAAACATTTTTTGCATTCTATTTCTACTGGACACCACTGCTTCCTTTGAATTATTCCAGGGAATAATTTGAAAATGACTGTATTAAACGGTACTACCTCTAAAGAAGCATATATTCAATGTCGGTTAGCCTAAACAACACCCACATTCACCTTTGCTTCTTCCAGTCTATCGGTCTATGAGGATGACCAGAAGCTCTGGCTCTCACAGCCTCTCATCTCCTCAGGGCCAGGGCTCCATCATCTGTCTCCCCCACCTGTGACCAACTTCCAGTCCCTCCACAGAGCACACAATGCACTCAGGCTTATCAACTTACACAACCATCCTATTTGATTCTCCACCATGTGAAGAACGTGTGGGGAATGCAACAAAGAGGGTCATTACTGATGGTTTGGGCAGGGAGGCAGTGCGCTCTCTGCAAGTGTATGGAAAGCAATGACATTCCGAAAGAGAATTTCCTGAACCTCAACACTGGCTGGCTGTAACTGGTAGAATTCCCAGTTATCACAAAGGTAGCAACATGAAAACTCTTGAAATACTCTCAGTGCAGAAAAAATACCTAAAGGCTACAGTGTTGGTGGACACTTGAAAATAAAAATGAACTTAATGTGGAGCTGGAGGTAACACGGCCTGACAGTGTTTGGGAGACACCACAAATGCCCGTCAGCAAACCCCACCTTCCCCCTTCCTGTGGCCTCCTCCTCCGCCCGCCTCTCCACCCTCACGCCTCTCCATTTCACTGAGTTGGGGTTCAGAAAGCAGGTGGACAAACTCTAGCCACAATAACCTGGTTTTCATTTTCAGAAAACTACCTACAGATAAAATGGAAAGAAACAACAATAAAAAGCTGCCAGCACAGTTTATATTTCCAAATGGAAAAATAAAAACCTAAGTGCTTTAGTAAAGAAAAAACTGAAAAATGAAGGAATTTATTTAATAAAACTTTATTGACACTTTTGTAAGGCCTCCTTGCCTCTGTCTTCTGGTATACTGTCAGCTTCTGTTATACATGTTACAATGGAACAATATGGAATAAATGTTTATGAACTGAATTCTTCAAGGGTGGAGGCATATTTTATTCATTCTCGTGTTCTAGCAATTACTTGTTGGTACCTGGAATACAGAAGGTGTTTAATATAGGCCTTTGGATGGAGATTTATTAAGTGTCCTACAAGCTCAGCTGTAAGCTCACTCTCAGAACTCAGAGCACACATCAGAAACACTATCATAAAGAGGGTCGAAGACCCCCTGGCCAGCCTACAAAAACCAGGTTAGCCTATAGTACAGCCATTTTTCTAATAAATAAAGGAACTGTCCCTCATAACGTAATAACATCATGACTCACTGCCGTCGAGTCGATTTCGACTCATAGCGACCCTACAGGACAGAGTAGAGCTGCCCCACAGAGTTTCCAAGGAGTGGCTGGTGGATTCGAACTGCCAACCTTTTGGTTAGCAGAGAGCTCTTAACCACTGTGCCACCAGTCTGCTCTTTTAGAGGCTCAGAGGTTGAGGGAATGGGGAGGATGGCAGAAAGACTGCTCAAAAACCAAGAGGCCGATGAGCAGTTGTCAGAGGAAGGTGTAGCCTAACGAAGAGTCATCTGAAGTAACGGAGGCACCCTGAACTCATCAGGGGCCTCTCTTGCTCTGGGAAACTGAGTGGCTCAGTGAGGCACCATCACTCCCTGTGTGGACAAATACACTGCTCCACTTTCTTCTGACTCCACAAGGATTTAAAGAACCAACAACAATCTGTGTCTGGAGAGCAGGAAAGGTCTGGTAAGGCTGGGCAAGGATTACAGTGCACTCATCTTACTGGTACAGGATGGCAAAATCATCTGTACAAAACCTGATAAAACCAGCTGTGCTTCTGACTGATGGCGAGCGACCCCATGTGTGCAGCGCAGACTAAAACTGCTCCACAGGCTTTGATTTTTCTTTTGCATTTGGTTGCTAAGGGCAGGCTGGGTTGTTGTTGTTGTTATATGCCAGGGAGTCAGTTCCAACTCACAGGAACCCTATGTACAATAGAAGGAAATGGTGCCCGCTCCTGCATCATCCTCACAATCACTGCTATATTTGAACCCACTGTTGCTGCCACTGTGTCAATCCATCTTGTTGAGGGTCTTCCTCTTTTTCGCTCGTCCTCTACTTTACCAAGCGTGATGTCCTTCTCCAGGGACTGGTCCCTCTTGATAACATGTCCAAAGTATGCTTCCAAGGAGCAGTTTGGCTGTACTTCTTCCAAGACAGATTTGTTGTTCTTCGGACAGTCCATGGTATATTCAGTATTCTTTGCCATCACCGTAATTCAAAGGGATCAACTCTTCTTGTCTTCCTTATTCATTATCCAGATTTCATATGGACATGAGGTGACCGAAAATACCATGGCTTGGGTCAGGCACACCTTAGTCCTACCTCAAAGTGACATCTTTTCTTTTGAACACTTCAAAGAGGTCTTTCGGAGCAGATTTGCTCAATGCAGTGTATCGTTTGATTTCTCGACTGCTGTTTCCACGGGCATTGATTGTGGATCCAAGTAAAATTAAATCCTTGACAACGTCAATATTTTCTCCATATATCATGATGTTGCTTATGTCCAGTTGTGAGGATTTCTGTTTTCTTTATGTTGAGGTGTAATCCATACTGAAGACTGTAGTCTTTGATCTTCAAGAGTAAGTGCTTCAAGTCCTCTTCACTTTCAGCAAGCACAGTTGTGTTATCTGCATATTGCAAGTTGTTAATGAGTCTTCCTCTGATCCTGATCCACGTTCTTCTTCATATAGTTCAGCTTCTCAGATGATTTGCTCAGCATACAGACTGAATAAGTATGGTGAAAGATTACAACCCTGACACACACCTTTTCTGATATTAAACTGCGGAGTATCCCTTTGTTCTCTTTGAAAGACTGCCTCTTGGTCTATGTACAGGTTCCACATGAGCACAATTAAGTGTTCTGGAATTCCCATTCTTCACAATGTTATTCATAATTTGCTATGATCCACACAGTTGAATGCCTTTGCAGAGTCAATAAAACACAGGTAAACATCTTTCTGGTATTCTCTACTTTCAGCCAAGATCCATCTGGCATCAGCAATGATATTCCTCGTTCCACGTCCTCTTCTGAATCCAGCTTGACTTTCTGGTGATTCCCTGTTGATGTACTGCTGCAACCACTTTTGAATGATCTTCAGGAAAATTTTGTGTGTGATATTAATGATACTGTTAGGTAATTTCCACATTCTGTTGGATCACCTTTCCTTGGAATGGGCACATAAATGGATCTCTTCCAGTTAGCTGGCCAGGTGGCTGTCTTCCCAATTTCTTGGCATAGACGAGTAAGTGCTTCCAGCATTGCATCTGTTTGTTGAAACATCTCAGTTGGTATTCTGTCAGTTTCTGGAGCCTTGTTTTTCACCAATGCCTTCAGCTTGGACTTCTTCCTTCAGTACTACTAGTTCTTGATCATATTCTACTTCCTGAAATGATTAAATGGGCTGGGTACAGTGCTGTTTATTGATGGTACATGACAAGGTTGGGCTAAGCCTCTACCCTTCTTCAGGGGTCTAGAATGGAAACTGTGTCGAGGGTGGGAGATTCTCAGTGTGCTGGGGCATAGAGCTGGGGCAAGAACTTCCCAGCAGCTGAGGGCCTCTCTCTTTCCCTCATGCTACTGCTGGGGCTAGTGGTCCAGGGGTCTCTTATTCTTTGGAGGCCATGTGGACCGTAAGGTCCACCACCCTGTTGTTGTAGCCAAATTCACTGTCATACCAGGAAATAAGCTTGACAAAGTGGTCGTTGAGGGCAATGCCAGCTTCAGCATCAAAGGTGGAAGAGAGAATGTCACTGTTAAAGTCGCAGGAGACAATTCAGTCTTCAGTGTAGCCCAGGATACCCTTCAGGGGACCCTCCTATGCCTGCTTCACCACCTTCTTTAAACCTTTTTTTAAATTTTGTACTTTAGATGAAAATTTACAGAACACACTAGTTTCTCATTAAACAATATGCATATTGTTTTATGACACTGGTTAACAAACCCCACAACGTGTCAACACTCTCCCTTCTCGACCTTGGGTTCCCTATTATCAGCTTTCCTGTCCCCTCCTGCCTTCTAGTCCTTGCCCCTGGGCTGGTGTGCCCCTTTAGTCTCGTTTTGTCCTATGGGTCTGTCTAATCTTTGGCTGAAGGGTGAACCTTGGGAGTGACTTCATTACTGAGCTAAAAGGGTATCCGGGGGCCATACTCTCAGGGTTTCTCCAGTCTCTGTCAGGCCAGTAAGTCTGGTCTTTTTTTGTGAGTTAGAATTTTGTTCTACATTTTTCTCCAGCTCTGTCCAGGACCCTCTATTGTGATCCCTGTCAGAGCAGTCAGTGGTGGTAGCTGGGCACCATCTAGTTGTACTGGACTCGGTCTGTGGAGGCCATGGTAGTTGTGGTTCATTAGTCCTTTGGACTAATCTTTCCCTCGTGTCTTTAGTTTTCCTCATTCTTCCTTGCTCCCAAAGGGGTGTCACCACCTTCTTGATATCATCGTATTTGGCAGCATTCTACAGACAGCAGGTCAGATCCATGGCCTACACATGGGGGTAGGGACAAGGAAGGCCATACCAGTGAGCTTCCCATTCAGCTCAAGGATGACCTTGCCCACAGCCTTGTCAGTACAGTAGATGCAGGGGTAACATTCTGGGCAGCCTCATGGCAGTCATGTCACAGTCTCCCAGAGGGGCCATCCACAGTCTTCTGAGTGACGTGATCTTCATTATAGTGCCACTCATCACGAACATGGGGACATCAGCAGAAGCGGCAGAGATGATTATCCTTTTGGCACTACCCTTCAAGTGAGCCGCAGCCTTCCATGAGGTTGTGAAGACACCGGTGAACTCTACAACATATTCAGCACCAGCATCACCCCACTTGAAGACAGGGATGGGCTTTCCATTGATGACAAGCTTCCCATTCTCAGCCTTGATGGTGTCATTGAACTTGCCATGGGTAGAATCACAGTAGAACACGTAGACCTTGTAGGTGAGGTCAATGAAGGGGTCACTGATAGCTACAACCTCCACTTTGCTGGAGTTAACAGTAGCCCTGGTGACCAAGTGCCTGAAACGGCCAAATCTGTTTACTCGGACCTTCACCATCATGTTTCAGGGATGCTGCTGGCACTGCATGAGAAGAAGCGGCTGTGCGCAGAACAAGCAGGAGCAGAGAGTGTGCCACAGAGTTTTCATCTGACCTTTCAGAAGCTGATCACCAGGGCTTTCTGCTGAGGTGCCTCTGGGTGGGTTCGAACCGTCAACCTTTCAGTTAGTGGTTGAGTACTTAACCATTTGAGCCACCCAGAGACTTGTGCATTACTGACAAATGCACCTGATTTATCTTCGCAGTGGGGGCCATAGTAGAAATGCTCTGAAGGATTTGGGCACATTTCACTGGACACCAATCAAAGGTCACTCTCAGTAGAAGCCAGCATAGCAATGGTTAATTGCTTGCTTAGCTAACAACTGAGTGGCTTACAGTGAGCCCAACACAGCGCCTTACTTTTACTATCCCATCTAATGGGTACTCTATCTGTCCCCATTTTACCAATATGAAAACTGAGGTGGAAAGTACCTTGTCCCAAATCACATAGCTAGTAATCAGATAAGGAGGGATTCAAATCCAAATCTGACTGTAACACGCATACTCTTAACTGTTATGTATCCTGTCTCTCTCTCTTTTGAAAGAACAAAGGCTACATAAACAAACTATAATGCTGAACACAGACACTGGCTTTGCATGGAAAGTGCTTAGAACAGCGCCTGGTACACAATCGGTGCTCACTAAATTTTATTATTTTATTAGAGCAGATTAAGGGAGGGCGCACACAGGTAGGCATACGCAGGCTCAAGATGTGGAACTTGTTTTTCAAATTACACTGCTGTGAAAGTCCGTTTTGGGATCAATCTTTGCTTGTTACTACTGCCCCCTGAAAATCTGATGGATTCAGGAGGAATTAGCCCCCAGTCCGACTCTTCTAGGTCTCTGCAAACATTTAATGGGTTTAAACAGGAGTCACGGCAGCACAGCCGGTCCCTTCCCCTCCCCCCCGCCCCAGTACGGCACTAGTCTCACCCAGAACACTTACTTTCAATAAGAAACTATTTAATTAGAAACTTCCACTTTTACTTAGAAACTATTGTTATTCTTGTTTTTTATTTGTTATCACTGTTTTTATTCTTGACCAAAGTTGGAGCAGGTAGGTGAAGAAGCCAGGTGGTCTCTACCACCACACCTGGCCCCGGCACACCTGACCACCCACAAACACCGAGCGCCAGGAAGTGCTGGGCACGTGGGCTTAGAGGGTGGGGGCAGGGGAGCTATGACAATCGTTCAGCTAGATCCAACTCTCAGTCCGCATCAACCCTGATGCTCCTCGTGCCTGTTGTATGTACAACCCACTTGATCCTTTCCTGAAGGAACACAGCAGTTTCTCAAGAGTTCTATCCATATGCACAACCTTGTCTCCTAGCAGGGGAATGAACTACATCAGGCAATAATATGTGACAACTCCAGAAGCTTCTCTACAGAAACCTAGGCTGAACTAGGAGATGATCTCTTCTATCATTTCCCTTCTCCTTTATTGTCCCAGATTTCTCTTAAAATTACCTTGTCAAAAGCCCCGAATAAAAAGTAAAAATATCTTCAGAAAAAGAAAGGAAAGCTGAGGTCAAAGAAGTAAGCTTACAACGTGAGCTAACGGGGCCTTTGTCTACTCACTTATTCAAAAATGTCCTGAGTGCCTGTATGTGCCAGGCACTATACCCCAAAGTGAACAATGCAGACGTGGCATGACGTGCCCTGTCCTCACAGTGGGGCGACAGGCAGGCACAGGCACTTACAGGCACTATACCCCAAAGTGAACAATGCAGACGTGGCATTACGTGCCCTGTCCTCACAGTGGGGCGACAGGCAGGCACAGGCACTTACAGCGGGGTGTTAAGTGTGATGATAGCTGAGTGTGAGAAAGAGCAGGCCTCTCCATCCTCTCGGGCCTGGGGAAGGGAACCAGCAGGCCTTCCAGCTACCAACCCCACTGAAATCTCATAACCACACCATGAGATGGGCACTGTTATTCCCAACATACCAGTAAGAAAACTGCAGCTCAGTGGGGTTCATTAACTTGTTCAAGATCATACAGCTAGTAAGTGATGGAGTTTGGACTGGAAAGCTGAAGTCTGGTTTCAAAGCCCACGCCCACCGTTAACCACCAGCTAGGAGGCAGCTGGTGAGGTGAAAGGCCAATGAAGAAGTCCCAGACAAAGAAACCCTTATAATGTTTGAGGAACTGAAACAAGTTCCCTCCAACTGGAAGAAGGAGTGAGAGGCAGAGCAGGGAGAAAGGAGGCAGGGCCTGGGGCCAGGAAGAACCCTGCCAGCCGTGCAAAGGGGTGTGGACATGATCTCAGGAATCACACGAGAGAGTTCGCAGCATCTCAACACCACAAAGGTGCACAAGTCTAATGAAAATCACACAAAGTTTCAACAACACAGAATAATGCAGGTTTACAATGACTGCAGATTAAGAAAACGCGTTTTAGCTATAAATGCTAACAGTCTATCACATGTGCAGAACGAGGAAACTTGCTATACTCACCAGGCTAATAACCAGCTGAGGCACACGGACCTTCCTACCCTCCTGCAACTAGGTCTGTGGCCCTGGCCAGGGAGCCTGTTCCCCTTCTGTAAGGTAAATATAACCTCTCGGGAAATAAAACACATACAAATGTCAGCTTTTACAGTTAAGGCCATCTTACCAATTACACTTTGTCTGAGAAACAGCAGTCTCTAACACACAATGGCACACTTAACCGCAATTTTCAGAAAAGGAAACCAAGAGAAAAAACGAAGTGTACAGTATCTAAGTCCTAACGTCCCCATCCTAATCCTCCAGCTTGGCTTTGAAACCACCACCACTGCGTTTCTGAGGCTCAACAAAGCTCTCTTGGTCTTTGCCAAGGAAGAGAACTGATTTCATGGAAAGGGCTTCTGGATAATTACCCTCAGGGGGACAGGGAATATTCCTAACTTTCTCAAAAACAGCTAAGTACCAGATCCTCCGTTTCTGACCCCTCTTCCTAGACCGCTGGGAGATGGCATGGCCACCTGGAATCACAGGTGCTTCTGTCCCAGGTGTAAAACTCAAAATCACAAATTTGAGGATTTAAAAAAAAACCTTAGGGCCTTGAAAGGCAATAGAGACTTAGAAAACAATCTCTCCCCTAGGTGTTTTCTATCCCCACCCCCACTAAGAAATTACCTCATCTAAGTCTGTGAAGGCGGCAAGTTAAAGGTACAGCATCATGAAGAGGGGGTCACAAAGGACCCCAAGGAGAAAGAAACTGCAATACCTTGGACTCTGGTTAATTTGTCACTACTTTTTTGAAAAACGAGAAGCAAGAATCTCACAGAATAGCGTCCCTGGGTAGTACCAGTAGTTTGTGATTGGCTGCTAACCTAAAGGTTGGTGGTTCAAATCCACCCAGCAGTGCCACGCAAGAAAGGCCTGGTGATCTGCTCAAGTAAAAGATTATAGCCAAGAAAACCCTATGGAGCAGTTCTACTCTGTAACACATGGGGTTGCCATGAGTCAGAATCGACTTGATGACAGTGGGTTTGCTTTTTTATTTTCTGGTTTTCGTTTTTAACTTTGGTTAATTTGTGAGTACTTTTTTTAAGGAAAAAGGAAGCAAGAATTTCACAGAATAAAGAAGGTTGCAGAAGGTGCCTACAGGAGCCTCTTCCCACACTAAGCTGTGTTCTTCGGAAATCAAAAGGCACTGTCAGCTCTCACTACCATACTAGCCGTATTTTCAAGCCCTGGTCAGTCCACTTACTTCAAAACCGATGTCCACAAAATTCAAATGGGAGGAAGAAGCTTCTGCCAGCCCCTCGATGCTGTTAACAGTACACGACCTACGCACTAGTAAACCCAGGTGTTTTTAACTATGGCCATGAGAAACCAAAATAAGTACTCCTTTATTCATCTGAGTCTTGGGTATCACTAACATTTTTACTCTACAAACTGCATGGACACATTAGAATTCAAGGATTTGGTCACTTGTTTTAACAAGGATAAAACAACATGAAGCCAGCAGAGTATTTATCGTGGACAGAAAACTGGATTTGGTCCAGAAAACAAAAGTAGGGATAAACAAATGTTTCCCTGGAAGGAGAAGTATAAACAGAGTGGTCTTTCAGTGACGGCTGGAAAGACTGTTAACATATTCATGACCGATCCGGGTGAGAGACTGGCCAGGGTTAGGGCCATATTCAATGCTGTCCATCGCAGGGATATACATACAAATAATGTTCTTGCTCTCGAGGTATAATCTGGTAAAGTGTTTGGACAAATTCAACAACAGCTAGTATAATGTAGTAAGCGACTAAAGAAAGAAAGAAACCATGGGTGCAGGAGTCAAGAAGGACCAGAGTGCCTGTTTGGGACAATCAGCAAAGATAATCAGAAGTGGCATCTGAACTAAGTTTGGAAGAACAAATAGAATTTTGACAAAAGTAACTCTGGGTCACCCGTTGCCGTCGTGCCGATTCCAACTCATAGTGACCCTATAGGACAGAGCAGAACTGCCCCATAGAGTTTCCAAGGAGCACCTGGTAGATGCAAACTGCTGACCTTTTGGTTAGCAGCCGTAGCTCTTAACCACTGCACTACCAGGGTTTCCAATTCTAGGGTAGGGCATAGAAAAGAAAAGCCTTAAGTAACAGCACAATATGGATCTCTGGGGGCCCTCCAGCAAACACTGGCTTAATCTCTCCCCCAACAACATCACTATTTAGTGTCCAGCTGTCCCTCCAATTTCACATGTGCAAAACCAAACCTACCTATCCCCTTTAAACATCACTTCTCTTTATAATTTCCTATTTCTGTCAATTATGCTAGCATTCTCCCATGTTAGACTCAAAACCTTGAAGTTACTTCATATATTACTATTTATTTTTACTATTCTTTTTGCTTACAATTCCCTCTCCCCCACTTTCATATCCTGTCCAGTTTCTCTTCTGAAATATGACTCATGTACACTCCTCCAGCCATACCAGTTAACATCCCAAGGAAAGTCACATGCAGAAAAAGCAACAGAAGATATCTAAACCCTTAACTACTTGCTAAGCTTTGTTGCCAAATCTCAGCCTCAAATCCTAGTATGCTAGACTGGACAAGTCTGGGGAACTGGTTGGGGTCAGATGGAAAATTCCAGTTGTGAGGACTCTGGGCTACCTGCAGCCTAAGTCAATGTAGGTCACAAGACCTCCTCCCCTTCTCCCATAAGGCCACATGGGAATTCTCATCATACTAATCTGACAATGAAGATGGACCACTTCTGGGAATGACAGCCTACAAAAGAAAGAAATATCAAGCTTCCTTGCCCCAGTGCTTAGGGCAGAGTTGGTCAAGGTTCCACATCCCAAATATTTCTAGGATAGGGAGAAGGCAGTCTTCTGAACAGAGGGGTGCCAGCTGATAGATTAACAACTGGGCATTTGTTCTGAAGGCAGGAGAGACTGTTATTTTATCCTCAAGGATAACTGTGGCCCTTCCCCCTAAATGTGTCTTTGGGGTAAACTTCTTCAGGAAAATGATGAGCTGAAGGCCCAGAAACTTGTCCTTGAAGTTTTCTAAACTAAACAGGGAGTGTGCAGGTCTAACATTATGGCAATACTCTAACCCCGGGGAAATTAACCTACTGTGGTCTGGTGATTAGCCACAACAACTCTAACAATTAACGGCTAATCTTAACATAATTCTGAAAGGAACCCTCCTCTAAAACAGCTATTTGCCATGTTAAGGGTCAAGACAAGCTCAAGATAACTCACATTACTATTGCTACGTTAAACACAGTATTGACTTTAGCAGGCCACTCTGGAAAACCCAGTATCGGGCTGTAAGCTAAAGAGCAGCAAGACAATATGATCAGCTGTAAGATCAGAGTCCAGCACACCCGGATCTGAAGACAGGACTGTAAGAAAGAAGACAGCGATCAATAAATTTCACAGTGTGGATCTGCACCTGACTGGAACTAGACTGCTGCTGAGCAGCTTTAAGCAAGGCTGCAGACTTCCTGTGGCACATTATATAAACTAGCACCCCCATGCAATTAGGGGCAGCACGTAACACTTCAGTGAGATAAGATTACTCAACTGAAAGCTTTTCCTTTCTCTAGCTTCTGAGACAAATGCCCCCTCCCTCCCTCCTGCGCTCTATCTCTAAAACTCTAACAATCCTGAGTAACTGAATTAGCAGGTTCTTCAAACACAAATTCCTCTCCTTGGAATAGCTCTGGAATTTTAGCATACAGCCACAACTGGCTCTTCACAAATACTTGTGAAATGAATCAATGAAATGAGCAGAGCTCTCGGGAAAGTAACAGAAAAAACATAAAACCGTTGCCATGGAGTCAATTCCCACTCATGCAGCCTGATGTGTGTCAGGATAGAACTGTGTGCTATAGGATTTTCCATGGCTGTGATCTTTTGGAAGCAGATAGCCAGGCCTTTCTTCCAGGGCGTCTCTGGGTGGGTTCAAACCAAGAAACTTTCCATTAGTAGTCCAGCGCTTAACTGGCTGTGCCAGCCAGAGGGTCCTGTGGGAAACTACTTAGAGAAAAAAAGAAGCTCCTAAGATATAAAAAGGGATATCTGTACCTGGCTGAAGTCCCTGGGTGGTGTAAACAATTAATGCACTCGGTGGCTAACTGAAAGATCGGTGGTTCAAGTCTATCTAGAGGCATCTCAGAAGAAAGTCCTGGCAATCTACTTCTGAAAAAGGAACCAGTGAAAATGCTGTGGAGCACAATTCTGCTCTGACACACACAGGTGCCATGAGTCGGAATCAACCTGGCAACTGGTAGTGATGCTGGGATAGCCAAGTATGGATTCTGTCATAGACTGCGGGGGCGGGAGGGAGGGTCATAAAGGTGGGAGCTTGATGTTTCTGGCTTTTATCAGTTTGGGTCTTTGTTTTCCTCTGGAGATAAGAGAGTCTAGGGTTGTGGGTAAGAGGAAAGAGTAATACAGACACATTCTGCTTTCTGATATCACATACAGTGAAACTGTGTTAACTAACTTGGATCCCAGCACCACAATGTAGGCTAAGGTACCTGTGTACAGCCAGCTCCTTCACCAATCATTCCTCAAATATACCTCTGCTCAAAAGTGCAATGGCTCCCCACTGCCTCGGAGAGGGGGCTCCTCCTTGCCGTTTCCCTATAATTCTGAGATCACTCAGATGGGACGCATACAGAGAAGCAGCTGGAGCAGCAGGGGCGAAGGACAACTAATGCTGAAACATCTGAGCAACTGCAGGCGTCCCCGTTTATCAAGCGCCTAGTATGTGCCAAGCAATTTACATTTATTATCTCTTGTCTTCGGAACAACCTTGAAAGAAAGGCTGTTTTATGTCCATTTCACAGATGAAAACCCCCACCCAGACAGATGAACACGCCCTGTAAAGCAGGGAGCCAGGTCTGAACTCAAGAATGTGATTCCATAACAAAGCCTGTACTCCTTCTCTTCACCCTCAAAGTATAGATTGGAGATGCCCCTCCCCCATCTTCAGGGTCACCGACATTAAAAACTGAAAATAAAAAAACGCTTGCAAGGCCCTGCACAATCTGGTCCAACAGGAATACTCTTATTTCAGAGAAACCGGTCCATGCGTTAACCCAGAATGCCTCCAAGCTAACCAGTTTTCATCTCACTGAATCCCCCATCAGATCCCGTCTCCTCCGTGAAGGCTCCCCTAGCCAGCCCCGACTAAAGAGCCCTCTCTCTTCTCACCTTAATCGGACCTGCGAACCTTGATCTGTATTATCAGTTAGCTTTTCACACTTAATACCTATTAGCTCCACAACAAAATGGTAACTTCCCTAAAAACAACAGAGACTTCATACTTCCTTATAAACCCCACAGAATCTACCACAAAACTATAACTTCTCGGGTACTTCAAATATTAATCTGCAGACAGACAATATGATGTCAGGTATTAGGAAATAGCTGACTTGTGTATGAACTCCAGCTTCAAGCAAGCTTCAGTTTTTCATCGATAAATTTTTATAAATTTATATTCTATAAATTAGTTAATTAAACTATCTGCCCTCAAACGAGTGATGTGAGACATAAGTGAGATTATGTAAGTAAAGCAATGATAAACAGTATTATTTTCTACAAATATTTACAGGAGTTTCCCTTAAAATTCCTGAGAATACCTATTTACAGGCATCTTAAAAGATTTCAGGGAAACCAGTAGTTCAGAGCTTGGCTGCTAACTAAAAAGGTCCGCAGTTCAAATCCACCAGCTGCTCCTAGGAAACCCTACGGGGCAGTTCTATTCTGTCCTATAGGGTCTCTATGAGTCGGAATTGACTTGACAGCAACAGTTTTTTTATTTACATGCATATTCTATAATTAGGATTTTCAACTAATTAGCCAAATTTACAATAGGAAAATACACCTCTAAAGCCATAACTACATGGCTATTTTCATTATTAAAGAATTATTTTTTTCTAAATTTTGTTACCCACACGATTTTATAATCAAAGCAATTTTTTTTTAAGAAGGATATTTGCTCACAATCTTATTACCCCATCACATCCATTGTTCTTTCTTATTTTTCTATTTTCCTTTCTAGTTGTTGGTCACACACTTGCATATTTTACTAGTATATCTATCTTTTAGATACTAGCTGGTGTTGATTTTTTTTCATTTAACACATTAAAAATTTTATGCCAATACAGTCCTCATAATCATTTAATTGTCTCATAATTTCCTATGAAGCAAACATCACGGTTTAGCTACTCTCCTGTCATTAGACAACTATTAAGTTTCTTTTAAATTTTTCATCATTATGATGATGATCTAAAGGGCATCTTCACGCAGATTTTTTTCTTTTACTTTATTGGGTCAAAAAGATACGAACATTTTTATGTCTAGGTAGCACTGCCAAACTGAATTGCAAAAGAGCTTAACAGATGCTGGACTGCACAAGCAATCAACAACTACCAGGAGTGGTCTAAACTCCAGCTTTCACCACACTTCACCAGTATCAATTCTGTGGGGCTCTTTAAATCATCTTCACTAAACAGCCATTGTCATATGCTAATGATGGGAGTACAACAGACGCAGCCTCTCTAGAGGCCAGTTTGGGAGAAATTTCATTCTGGGTCTTAGTCATCTAGTGCTGCTATAACAGAAATACTGCAGGGAGATGGCTTTAACATACAGAAATTTATTCTCTCATAGTCTAGGAGGCTGAAAGTCCAAATTCAGGGCATCAGCTCCAGGGTAAGGTTTTCTCTCTCTGTCAGCTCTGGGGGAAGGTCCTTGCCATCAATCTTCCCCTGTGTCTAGGAGTTTCTCAGTGCAGGGACCCTGGGTCCAAAGGACGTGCTCCACTCCCAGTTCTTCTCGCTTGGTGATAATGAGGTCCCCTCTCCTCTCTGCTCACTTCTCTCTTTTATATCTCAAAAGAGACTGACTCAAGATACAACCTAATCCTGTAGATTGAGTCCTGCCTCATTAACACAACTGCCTCTAATCCTGCTCCATTAATATTATAGAGGTTAGGATTTACAACACATAGGATAATCACATCAGATCACAAAATGGTGGACAACCACACAATCCTGGGAATCGTGGCCTGGCCAAGTTGACATAGATTTCTGGGGGACATAATTCAATCCAGAACAGGGTCCTTAACCTAGAAATATACTTGAGTTTATGCATGAGGATCTTCAACCAAGAAGTTCACCATTTCTAAGAGTAAAGCCTAAAAATAATCCAAATGTCCATGAATAGGAAAAAAAAAACCAAACCTGTTGCTATTGAGTTGATTGTAACAACTTTACAGGACAGAGCAGAACTGCCCTACAGGATTTCCAAGGGGCAGCTGGTAGATTCAAACTGCCAGCGTTTTGGTTAGCAGCCGAGCTCTTAACCACTGTGCCACCCATCAATAGGGGACTGGTTAAGATCAGTGCGCTTGACTGCACACTAGGATTAACCTGGGGAGGTTTTCATAAAGACTGACACATAGGCCCCACTGAGGCCAATTAAATCAGGATATCTGAGAGAGTGGTATGGGTGCTTAAATATCACTAGGTGATTTTAATGTCCAACCAGACTTGAGAACCACTGGGTTAAATAAAATATTATACATGCATATATTCAAAGGAATATGAGATAACCATGTGCGGAAACCCTGGTAGCGTAGTGGTTAAGAGCTACGGCTGCTAACCAAAAGGTCGGCACTTTGAATCCAGCAGCTGCGCTTTGGAAACCATATGGGGCAGTTCTACTCTGTACTTTAAGGTCACTATGAGTCTGAATCGACTCAATGGCAATGGGGTTTTTTGGTTATGTGCAAAATGTTGCACACTGTGTACAGTGACTACCATTCTGTATGAGGGAAACGGAATTTTTTTTCTGGTATTTGCACAGAATATTTCTGGAAGGATACAAAAGAAACTGGTATAATAATGGTAGCCTTTGGGAAGAGAGATTACAGGTGTGAGGTGAGAGGCTTACAATTCAACATATATCATTACATATTGTTTGATATTTATCAATATTTAAGAATAATCTTGAACAAAATCATAATTTCATTTAAAAACAATTTTTCAGGAACATATGGCACTAAGCGATGCATAGTATCCCACAGCAAAGGCCAGCTCCCAGTGTTCACGGGGTCCTCCATGAAGCCCTACACAGAGGGAAAGAACCAAGTAGCTACCAAGAGTCCACCTTCCCCTCTTCGCACAGGGCCAGCAGTTCCTGCCAACTCCTTCTGCCCTAGCAACTAAGTCAATGTACCATTCTAAAGCAAACAGTCACTGCCTGATATGCTGGGGGAAAATGTTTACTCATAGCTCACTTCCTCACACAGGGGAGGTACCATTAATGATGTCTGGGGTGTATTCTTAAAAGAAAATATCAGAGTCATAAACCCATTTTTAAGTTAGTTTTTCAAATGGAAAAATCATACATGGAATGTAGAGATGATTCCATCTTTCTTCCTAAAGTACTTACTTTCTGCAGGGTACAGAATTACCGATGTCATTTCTATAATTAAGTGTGCTGTGTCTGAAATTTAAGGAAACCAATTAGCTAATCTCACTCTGGGATTTACCAGTCTTACCAAGCCACACAAGAATTCAAATGAATCTAGAAAGTGTCTAGAACACAGATCTACATTTACCAACACATGGCTAATAACTTCGGATCTTCACAGATCTTATTTAAATTAGATTCTTTTTCATGAAGTTATTTCTGATAGCTGTGGGATTTTACAACTGGGTCTCAGATATATTACTTAAATAAATGTACTTTTTTTGTAGGTTTTTTTGGGTGGGAGGGAAAGGTCAATTTACCCTTTACAGTACTCACCTATCACACTGATACCACAAAAAAAAATTCACTAATATTAATGGAAAGAAGGCAGTTTCTTTGAGTTATCAGAAACAAAATGTATTTTTAAAATGTTACAATACATGCCAGAAATACCGAGAAAGGCAGTTCTCTACTAAAAACACTAATATTTCAAAAGATTAGATTCTGGAATACTAGAGAACATTTAAGGGGCATCAGTTTTCAAAACTCTTACATTCATTCATTCATTCAACGGGCATTTATTAAATGCCAACTTTCAGCCAGGTATTACAGACACAGTGGCAGTGCTGAAATTTCAGAGAACTCCCATATCCATGCTCTAACCATAATATGTACGTTTACTTCATTCACAACCCATAAAAACCAAACCCATTGCCATCGAGTCAATTTTGACTCATAGTGACCCTACAGGACAGAGCAGAACTACCCCACAGGGTTTCCAAGGAGCAGCTGGTGGATTCAAACTGCCACTTTTGGTTAGCAGCCAAGCTCTTAACCACTGTGCCACCAGGGCTCCTATCCATTCACAGTTACCTTCAAATGTATGCTTTTAAAAGTGGCATTAAACTTAAAAGATATTATTAATATTTCTCAATTACATTTTACAAAATAAAAGAACTTGAATAAATGAGGCTAGCTAAAAGAGCTAAATGATAACAAATATACCAAATACTCTCTTCTATAATATCCAAAGGTTTTGACTATAAGATAAAAAAAAGAAAATTCCAGTTTTCTGAGCACACCAGGGAGAGGCAGTTGACAGTCTGCATATTTATAAAGTGTTACAGCCAGAAGAGATTAGGCTGTGATTTTACTGCTTTTTTCTAGCACATCCTAAATCAACACCTGTTTATCTCCTGAGGAATGGACAGGTTAACATCTAACTTGTCTTCAACTTGTGAAGAAACACAGTTGCCATGGCAACCGAATGAAAAGTTGAGTTAGCCAACTTTACCCAGTGAAATGCAGTATCAGCCCAATTCTGTTTAACTGATAAGTATACTCATAAGCAAATTCTATTTTCAGTTTGTTAAGCCATCAAAGTAATGATTAATCTGTTCTGTGAAAAGTTTCATGGATAAGATATAAAATTGCATTCTCTCTCTCTCTCACACACACACTCACACACACACACACACACACACACACACACACACCCTCTGGTCAGAGTAGGCCACAAATAAATAAAATTAACCAATAACTGACCATTAAATCTTGGCAACGCTGCATTTAGTATTATAGGCTCTTAAGTATCTAAATCAAGGAAAAGCAGATACTTCTAAAGATAAGATATTTCTTCAACTGTGTTAAATCATGAAGTAAATTCATGTAAAGGTTTAATTTCTACTGATTATCTATTACCTAGTATAACCTAGGGTACATCCAAATAAGTAGACTACCAATTTTCCTAGAAAAATATTTCTCATAAATGAACTGACTTTAAGTTGCTTACATATGCTGCATGATTAAATTGTTAGCTTCCACCATGCTATCCTCGTGGGAACTAGACTGAGGTCCCCACCAGGTGTGTGGGTTCCTGATCCACTCCCCTTAGCTGTGGAGGGACGGACTCTGACTCCCAGTATCCACTCTCATCTTGGACACCCTACGTGAACTGCTTGTCATTTTCATTTAGACATCAGTGAGTAACAAAGAGACAATAACCACTTATTTAACGTGTATTATACCAAAGACAGAAATGCTCTTATTTATGACTAAAAAATCTTAAGCATGGTGATAAAATCATCTTTATAATGCAGCACACATATCTCTTTATAGCATTACATGGGGCAAAACTTCTAGGGTACAATTTACAAACTAAGCAAGACTATAGGGACAAATAACTAGAAAAAGATGGTAAAGTAATATATTACTTTATACAATCCCAAAAAGTAAAGGATACCATTAAGGAGACTAGAACCCCATAATCTGGGATCCAGACTCATACTCAAACTAAACTCTTATGTAACTCAAACACCATTCTGCTATACAACACTTATCCACAACATAATAATATTAATGGCTACATTTTATTGCACTTAATACATCATATTATTTTGATACAAGCAGAAAGTGCAATAAGCAAAGATATATATATATGCAGTATGATGCATGAGAAGGCGCATTATCCTCTTCAGAAGTCCATTATAAAGGCAGCTGGACACGTTCTGGCTGAACACAAGTGGGATGCCAGCCCATCTCCTTCCACCTCCATCCTACCCTTCCATTCAAGCGCTGGTTACAAAAGTGCCTATGTGGCCGTGGGAAGTGAGTCATGGATGTTCCATTTACAGACAGGGTGGGGCTGAGGGCAATCACTACTACATGCCCAGTTAGCTGGAAAAGTCCACCCTGTTTATCCTGCTTTACATAATCATCATTTTTCACAAACTTGAGATAAAGAATGCTTGGTAGGTGGGAACTCACGAAAGATTTCAGCGCTCTAAGTCATGAAGGAAAGACTTTTTTTTTTTACAGCCAAGATCATGATCTCATAATCCAGGCCTAACAATTCACACTAAGCCAGGGACTTGTACAATCAGGATAAAACACTTGCTTCTTTTCATCCACACCAAGAAAAACAGTGGCTAGAGAAATACAGTACCAGTTTAAAAATCAGATTCACCCACCAGGAGTTCATGCTGGAGCCAAGGTATTTTTAAAAGTGCAAGGACAATCTTTTACGACTTCCTCTGCCAAGGATCACAACAGCAAAGTAGATTTCTTAAGTTGATGTCACAAGTAAACCATGAAAAACACAATGTAAAGCAACAACAACATTCACAGCTCTCTTTGTTCTATCTCTATACACTCGTACACTCGTGCATTAAAAGACACATGCCCAGGTCCATCTCTCAATACCAACAACTAAGTTAAATGACAACGTGCAGCCTGACAAATCCACATTTCAAATCTTAAAATTATAATACATGTTTTTGTTTCAAAAATGTCTAATCCAGGCATCTTAATTTACCCAAGTGCCCTCAAATCCAAAAGGTTTTGCCACTTCTTTCTAAATATATTTCAGATAAATCTTAATAAGGTCTCTCCTCACCACGCATCTCTCAGTTTGTTGTACTGTGGTGGTTTGCGTGTTGCTGTGATGCTGGAAGCTATGTCACTGGCATTTCAAACTCCAGCATTACTGAGCTGAAATGAACTGATATCAGCCATTTTGAATCAGACAACTATATGGTCTACTATGCCAGGAATGACAAGTTGAAGAGGAATGGGATCATACCATCAAAACTCACATTTCAAGATCTATTCTGAAGTACAATGCTGTCAGTGATTGGATAATACTCATACACATACAAGGAAGAAGAGTTAAGACGAATATTACTCAAAATTACCAACCAACCACTAATGCCAAAGATGAAAACACTGAAGATTTTCACCAACTTCTGCGGTCTGAAATTTATTAAACACGCAATCAAGATGCATTACTGGTGAGTGGAATGAGAAAACTGGAAACAAAGAAGGGTTGGTAGTTGGAAAATATGGCCTTGGTGACAGAAACGACGCCAGAGTTGGCATGACAGAATTTTGCAAGACCAACAACTTATTCGTTGCATATACCTTTTCTCAACATTAACGGCGACTAGTATACACATAGACCTTGCTGGATGGAATACACAGAAATCAAATCAACTACATCTGTGGAAAGAGATGCTGGAGAAGATCTAGAACAAGGCCAGGGGCCAACTGCAGAAGAGACTTATCAATTGCTCAAATGCAAGTTCAAGTTCAAGCTGAATTAAAACAAGGCCACAAGAGCTAAAATACGACCCTGAGTATACCCCACCTGAATTTAGAGGCTATCTTGAAAATAGATGTGATGCACTGAACACTAACAACCAAAGACCAGACAAGTTGGGGGATGACATCAAGGACATCATACATGAAGAAAGCAAAAGGTTATTAAAAAGACAAAAAAGAAAGAAAAGACCAAAATGGATATCAGAAGAAACTCTGTAACTTGCACTTCAATGTACAGTAGCTAAAGCTAATGGAAGAAATGATGAAGTAAAAGAGCTGAACAGAAGGTTTCAAAGCATAGCTTGAGAAGACAAAGTAAAGTATTATAATGAAATGTGCAAAGGCCTGGAGTTAGAAAAGGAAACAGGAAGTGCACGCTCAGCATTTCTCAGGCTGAAAGAACTGAAGAAAAAATTCAAGCCTTGAGTTGTAATTTTGAAGAAGTCTATGGGCAAAATATTGAAGGACACATTAAGCATCAAACGAAGATGGAAGGAATACACAGAGTCACTGTACCAAAAAGAACTGATCAACATTCAACCATTTCAGGAGGCAGCATATGATCAAGAACCGATGGTACTGAAGAAAGAAGTCCAAGCTGCACTGAAGGCATTGGCGAAAAACAAGGCTCTAAGAACTGACAGAATACCAACTGAAATGTTTCAACAAATGGATGCTGCAGTGGAAGTGCTCACTCAGCTATGCCAAGAAATTTGGAAGACAGCTACCTGGCCAACTACCTGGAAGAGATCCATATATGTGCCCATTCCAAAGAAAGGTGATCCAACAGAATGCAGAAATTATCTAACAATATCATTAATACCACACACAAGTAAAATTTTGCTGAAGATAATTCAAAAACAGTTGCAACACCACATCAACAGGGAACTGCCAGAAATTCAAGCCGAATTCAGAAGAGGACACGGAACAAGGGCTATCATTGCTGATATCAGATGATCTTGGCTGAAAGCACACAGTATCAGAAAGATGTTTGCCTGTTTTTTTGACTGTGCAATGGCATTTGACCGTGTGGATCATAACAAATTATGGATAAAACTGTGAAGAATGGGAATTTCAGAACACTTAATTGTGCTCATGTGGAACCGTACATAGACCAAGAGGCAGTCTTTCAAACAGAACAAAGGAATACTGCATGGTTTAAAAGCTTAAAAAAAAAAAAAGGTATGTGTCAGGGTTGTATCCTTTTACCATATTTATTCAATCTGTATGCTGAGCAAATAATTTGAGAAGCTGGACTATATGAAGAACGTGGCATCAGAATTGCAGAAAGACTCATTAACAACCTCTGATACGCAGATGACATGATCTTGCTTGCTGAAAGCGAGGAAGACTTGAAACACTTAGTGATGAAAATCAAAGGCTACAGGCTTCAGTATGGACTACCTCTCAATGTAAAGAAAATAAAAATCCTCACAACTGGACCGATAAGCAAAGTTATGATAAACAGAAAAAATCCTGAAATTGTCAAGGACTTCATTTTACTTGGATCCACAATCAACGCCCATGGACGCAGCACTGAAGAAATCGAATGACATACTGCATTGGGCATATCTACTGCAAAAGACTTCTTTAAAGTGTTAAAAAGTAAAGATGTCACTTTGAGGACTAAGGTGTTCCTGACCCAAGCCATGGTATTTTCAATTGCCTCATATGCATGGGAAAACTGGACGATGAATAAGGAAGACCAAAGAAGAACTGATGCCTTTGAATTATGGTGATGGCAAAGAATATGGAATATATCACGGACTGCCAGAACGAACAAATCTGTTCTAGAAGTACAGCCAGAATGCCCCTTAGAAGCGAGGATGGTGAGACTTCGTCTCACATACTTGGACATGTTATCAGGATTGACCAGTCCCTGGAGAAGGACATCACACTTGGTAAAGCAGAGCATCAGCAAAACAGAGGAAGACCCTCAATGAGATGGACTGACACAGTGGCTGCAACAAGAGGCTCAAACATAGCAAAGCTTGTGAGGAAGGTGCAGGACTGGGCAGTGTTTGGTCCTGTTATACACAGGCTTGCTATGAGTCTGAACCAACTTGATGGCACCCGACAATAACATCAAAGGTCTCTCCACAGGCACTGACCACCAGCTTGTGATGTGCACGCAGCTCGTAACTCTGTCTTGGACCCCCGTGAAGACTCGACTGGACTATGAGGCTCAGATGAAGCAGTGGCTCTGCCCAACCCAGACATTTAAACTAGGAGGTGCATGAGGGTAGTGAAGAGTTTGGACATACACAGTTTACTTCATAATGGCCTCAAAGCACAAGAGCGGTGATGCTGGCAAATCGGATATGCCAAAGATGTACGTTTTCTTCCCTTTACATACATACCTATGAAAAAGTTTAATTTTTAAATTAGTCACAATAAGATTAACAATAATAAAACAGAAAAATTATTACAATATAATGCAATAAAAGGTATGCGAATGTGGTCTCTCTCTCAGAATATCTTATTATGCGGCACTCACCCTTCCGGTGGCGTGACGATGATACAATGCCTCTATGGTAAGATGAGGTGAGGCGAGCGACACAGGCATCGTGAGGCGGCATTAGGCTGCTACTCACCTTCTAAAGATATGGTAGGGTTTGGTACTATCCAGTTTCAGGTATCCACTGGGGGTCTTGGAAAGTATCCCCCATGGATAAGGGGGAACTTCTGTACATATTGCCTACAATTATTAACATCCTAATTAACCTGGCCTCCTATGGTTAATAATGAATTTAGGCTTTAAGTACATTAAAATTCAGAAGCATAATACTTTTAATAACAGAATCCACCAGTTATTTTAACAATGGGGAAACATTTTATGAAGCGTTTTTATTTAAATCAGGTTTCTCCACAAATGTTATCCTTATTCCTCTCACCTATAGTGTAAAATACTGTAAACATTATTTTACATTAAAAAAAAAATCACAACCCCAAGAGTATGGCCCCCGGACACCCTTACAGCTCAGTACTGAAGTCACTCCTGAGGTTCACCCTTCAGCCAAAGATTAGAGAGGCCCATAAAACAAAGCAAGATGAAATGGGCACACCAACCCAGGGGCAAGGACTAGAAGGCAGGAGGGGGCAGGAAAGCTGGTAATGGGGAACCCAAGGTCGAGCAGGGAGTGTTGACACGTCGTGGGGTTGGTAACCAATGTCGTAAAACAATATGTGTACTAACTGTTTAATGAGAAACTAGTTTGGTCTGTAAACTTTCATCTAAAGTACAAAAAAAAAAAAAATCACAAAAAGAACACACATTCATTACAGCAAAACCCAAAAGTATCAATAAAATAGAATAAAATACAAAAGAATAAATTTTCACCCACCCCCAGCAACCACTGTTAATACATTGGTGGACAGTATTGCTAACATCCTCTTCCACACATGCATAATCCATACACACCTGTTTTTAAGTATCAGTCACAGAAATTTACATCTTCATTTTATTTTCTCTATTGATGTGTGCATATGAATTTCTATAATTGGTCCCTTGGTGGCACAAACAGTTTGTGCTTGGGTACTAACCGAGAGGTTGCTGGTTCAAACCCACCCAAGTGGTGCCACGGAAGAAACGCCTGGTGATCTGCTTCTGTAAATATTATAGTCAAGAAAACCCTATGGGTCAGTCCTACTCTGTAACACAGGGGATCGCCATGAGCTGTGATCAATTCAAGAGCAACCGGTTTGGTTTTTTGGTTTTTTATTTCTATAAAAATGATTTGTGAGAATAGCAGCACAACTGGAAAATGTAATCAATGTCACCGAAATGTACGTGTAGACACTTTCAAAATGGTATAACTTTGGCTATGTATATTTTCACCAAAAAAAAGGTCCTCAAGGTCGAGAAAGGAGAGTGTTGACATGTCGCGGAGTTGTTAACCAATGTCATAAAACAATATGTGTACTGACTGTTTAATGAGAAACTATTTGTTCTGTAAACCTTCATCTAAAGTACAGTAAAAAAATTAAAAAACAAAAAAAAAAGATTTGGCTACTGCAGAGTATCAACCAGTGTCTGACTATATCATTTGGTTTACCCAATTTCTCCCTTTCGTTAAATAAAATTTTATTGTTGATATGAAAAACTTACAAATAATTCTGAAAAAACAATACACCATACTCCTAAAAATGTTCACTATTTCTGAACGCCCAGTCGCCACCACCCAGGTGGGGATTACTGCGTGCTGAGTATCTTTAGTGCTTCTCTGGAAACAGGGTCTCTCTCCCATCACTGACAGCATCAAGGTTCAAAGAAAACAATGTCAGTTCACTTCTGTCTCAAGCCTCCCATGAGCAGAAAGAAAACAGCCACTAAAAATGGTTCCATTTCAGTAAAGTCTCAGTCTGAGTAATACTGAACTCCACAACTCTTGGTAATACTTAAGATCATTCTATATTACCTCCTTACTGAAATCCTACGGCATAGGACTGGTGCTGTCACTTTACGAGTGTGGAAATTGAGGGCCAAGGAAACGTAGAGATGTTTTTAGTCTCATGTAGACATGGAGCGTGAGGCAGGGCTGAACCGACACTCTCCTCAACTTGCCCTCCAAAGGTTTTTAACAGAACACACCGCATTCGATGGAACGGCTCCCTTTTTCACCTCTGCCAAAAATCTCTAATAACCCCCCACGGTGGATGGCATGTTTCAGGACACGGAGCTATGATGTAATGTGCGTGCTAATAGATCCAAAGCAGCAGGCAAGGAAATCTCCAGAAAGACTTTTAGAAAGAAGTAAAAATAAATGAAACCCACTATTTATATTTCACATGTCTTATTTTATAAGCATTAAAAAATGTCTGTACTGGGACTCCACTGTCTTTTTTCCAGAATATTCTCCCTCTACCTCAGAAAAATGCCATTATAAATGCTTGACTCTCAGGAGCTGCCAGCGGGAGGGGAGGAAGCACTCCTGTGCAATTTCCCTCTGAGGGAAGAGGAAGTCAATCTTTCCCTCAGTCATACCAAGCACAAGGACAGTGAAGTTTTAATTCTGTACCTAATGTAAAGATTTACCCTTTATTTACCAGTGTTTGAAGCATCTGTCTGTTATAGTTTCCAATGTGCTGTTTGCTGTTTCTTCACTTTAGCATATAATCTGTCGTCCTTCAGGCTGCAAACTCCAGTAAACGAGACACAACATGGCTGCTCTAGCTTGGTAGTTTGAAAGCCAGAGGCACAGGGCATCAGAGGCTATTTGATAATGACAAGTGGATTATACTAACCCTATGACAGACTACTTAAATTTATTCTAACACAACAATGGGGATTAGCACTACCTAGGCCATTTGGCCTTAGGTATTCAGGATGTGCGGGGAAGTTCATTTAATTGGCTCAAAATAAAACAAAAGAAAACATCTGATAACCCATGATCTTCACCTCTCTGTCTAGTTTACTAATTTGTCAGAGACATTAAAGAAACAAAAACAAACAAACAAAAAAAAACCTTAAGTTAAAGCTTCAGACGTGAACAAGACAAGTCAGTCACTGGGCACAACCTGGCTTTTAAACTGTCCTGTGTAAACATGCTGGCCATAAACTCAAGATAATCAAGAACTCGATTCTACTTCTGGCTTGAGCACCTAGACAAATCATCTCTTTTTGTCCTAATTTATCCTTCTGTGACACAGGGCTATTCAAATATACATCTGAAGACCAACAATTAGAGAATCCACCAAAATTGCAAAGACCTCAATGCAATTTTAAACTTTAAATAGGACATAAACTTCACAAATGCCCAAAATCATATGGTGTTCCTGACTACTTCTCCCAAACATGTAAATTCAATCTATTTTGATTCCTACTCTGTTTTCCTAGCAACCTCTTTCCTCAAAGCTATGAAAAGGGCTTTTTGTTGAGATTCTAAACAAAACACATTTAAGAAAGAGTTTTGATTGTGATGATACTCTTTTTCAGATGGAACACCAAGGATGATCTGAAAATGCCCTGTGATATAAGCTACTTATACTGGACAATAAATACAGTATGTGAAAACTGAAGGAATAAAAGAACAGTAAAAAAAAAACAGGAGAAGTGACAAGGAAGTACACTAGAGTGAAAAGAATAACATCAAGGGCAAAACAATTCAGAGAAGTGCAGAAAAGCTGACAATCACTAGTGAAAGTCCATCGTGGAAACAGAAAAGAATGTTCGAGGCTTCCACGAACTTTAACACAAAAAAACAAAAATATAAAATGTTACATCCTACTTTTATTGAGGCTTGTCTCAATGTATGCTACAAACTGCCCGAAAAAGTCTACCTGAATTTTCAGGGAACCTTTCGTTCTCAAGATCTACAATACATCCTGTTTTTAAATGTGCTACAGAATACCAATTCACGGCAGGAATACTTGACTCTTAGATCTAAGACTCTTGCCTTAACTTCCCTAAATATACTCAAGTACAAAGTGGGCTTCCCAGGGCAGCTAATTGCCTATGTAAGAAAAACCCTTTCTCAAAAGCACTCACCAGTTCTTATCTGGTAAAATCTGGGTAAAATGAAAAAATAGGGTCATTAGTTTGTAGGGCAAGAGAGGGAAACTGTCCCCAGAGGGTTCTCAGGAGGGCCACACAGAGCCTAAGAGTAGGTCGGGTGAGGACAGCAGGAGGCAAGATGTGCTCGGGCACCCTGTGTTGATCTGGTGGCACTGGTCAACCTGTCCCCATCTTCCTGGGTCTTTGCAGACATCTGCTGCTCCACCTCTCTTCCCCTCAAGGATTTCTCTCCCCCTAGTAACCCCAATGAGGGGCACTGCTGAAGGGGGTTCTCATCAAGCGGATGTTCAACAAAGATCCCCAAACTCTCCAAAATACATCTACCTCCTAACCTTGCAGAAAATTCTAATGAGGTCAAGGAAAAGGAAAAAAAAAAGTCCTCGGCACAATCCTGTGTTCTTCATTATACACCAATGGGAAGTCAGAACACTTTACTGAAAACGTTCCCACAAAGTAGGAATCAATTTCCCTAATATGGCTAGGCCCTAAATATAGCCACAATTTTTTTTGTTCAAAATATACCCAGTTAAACTTGTGGGTGGAGAAAATGGTGGTGGGTGAGTGGGCAGGGTGCACAGGAAACAATGACAGTGTAACTCCACGAAGTCCACCAGCATTAGAACGGCTCTAAGCGGACCTGTGACACACACTCCTTTCTCAGCAGGCTTTGTTCCCTTGATCCCGCCTGGCTTACTGCGAGGGAAGAGAAGAAATTACATACCCTGGGTCTGAAGTAATTCTACCATTCTGCAAAGGAACACAGCATCACTAGTCCTCAAAGCAGTGAAAGGCATAGAATTCCCTACTCAAATTTAAAGATTCAGTTAGCCCAAGAGAAACCTGAGAGTGATCCTGGGTAGCTTAAAGGCCTCACAATTTGCCTTCCAAACAACACCTTTTACGCACAGCGTGCACACACACCAAAAAACAGTATTAGTGTTTAATTTTCACATAACTACGCTGAGGAACTGTGTGTGTTTTAAATAAATGGAATTCAAGAAAAGCAAAATCTAGAATGTAAAATTTAATCCAAAATTTATTTCAAAGTTTCACCTGAAACTTCTAAAGGGTTTATTATACTAGGTCTAGACTTGTTTCACCTCATATACATGCAAAAGCTGGGCAATGAATAAGGAAGACCGAAGAGGAATTAACACTTTTGAATTATGGTGTTGGCCAAGAATATCCAACATACCGCGGACTGCAAGAACGAACAAATCTGTCTTGGAAGAAGTACAGCCAGAATGCTCCTCAGAAAGGAGGACGGTGAGACTTTGTCTCCCGTACTTTGGACATGGTATCAGGAGGGACCAGTCCCTGGAGAAGGACATCATGCTTGGTAAAGTAACAGGTCAGTGAAGAAGAGGAAGACCCTCAACGAGATGGAATGACACAGTGGCTGCAACAATGGGCTCAAACATAGCAATGATTGTGAGGACCCTGCAGTGTTTCCTTCTGTTGTACACAAGGCCCCTATGAGTCAGAACCAACTCGATAGCACCTAACAACAGACTTGTTTAACAATGAACCATTTTTGCAAGATATTCTGGCCAAAAGGCCACTTAGTAGAGGCCTGTCACTTTGGGAGTAGATGTTCAATAAAAATCAGCCCCCTTCTGCAAAAAACTTTAAAGGTAAATAAATGAACTTCTAAACACAAGTGTGTTGAAATGCAATCTAGGACATCATAAAGCTAAATTTTAAAATTTAACCCTTGAAAGCAGAAAAGCTTACTGCATTGGGTAAACTGCTTAAATTTTCCCAGACGTAAGTTTCTCATCTGTAAAATGGGAATAATAATACACAGGGTTGTCAGAAACGTAAATGAGAAAAATCAATATAAAGCATTTAAAACAGTAAACGCTCAATATAAACAAAGACATGTTCACAAGGGCCTGAAGTTGGATCTATTTAAATCTAATACATCACTTCTGTTAAACTGAAATCTCAGCCATTTCATAAAAGCATTTTACTCCCCCTTTCCCCACATCATGTGGCATCAACCTTCCAAATGATGCCAAAATTACATACTTTCATTCATCGCTTGAGAGCTTGTCATATATGGCAAGAAAGGAGGAAGATGCCTTTTTCGTGGCTGTTACGCCTTCACAACTTCAAAATACTGTCGCGTACACAATAGGTTGAAGCTGCCCTCAACATGACAGCTCACAGCTTTGCAGCGCCCGCAGAGGTGCCCAGGAGGCTCTGCTGGGAAGGGGTTCGCCCCAAATTCACGGCGAACCTCCATCTCCCGAGCCAAGCGCACACCCGGGAGCCCCAAGGAAAGAAAACTCTTTCAAAGGGGAAGGGAGGTTGGAGTTGTGGAGAAAGACGGTGGGGGGAGGAAGGAAGGAAGGCAGGAAGGACCCTCGCGGTCACACAGGGTGCCGAGCCACACTCGGAACGCTCGCTATCAGGCGCGTCCACGCTGACCAGCCCCGGGACAGGGCGCCGGCGATAGGCAGCGATGTCCTGGGCCACCCGCTCCCCTTCGCCTCCCCTTCCCCGGCGGCCACACAAGCCAACTGCGGTCCCGCGCCAGCCTCGGGCCTCGACGCCCCCTCACCTAAAGACGGGTTCTTCCTTGGGCGCCCTGCCCTGGGCCGACGCGGACGCGGAGCTGCCGCCGCTGCCGCTACCCTTTTTGTTGAAGAGCTTCTGGAGCAGGGTCGGGGCCATGATGCCGCCGCCGCCGCTGCAGCTCCGGCCGCGGCGCTCGGGGTCCGGCGGCTCAGCGCGCAGCCGGGGGCGGCGGCCGCGGCGGCGGGGCCATCGCGGCGGCGGCGCAGCCTTGCGGGAGCGCGGGGCCGCTGCGGCTGAGTAACTCGGCTCGGCG
Organism: Dugong dugon; assembly: GCA_030035585.1. Taxonomy (NCBI): domain Eukaryota; kingdom Metazoa; phylum Chordata; class Mammalia; order Sirenia; family Dugongidae; genus Dugong; species Dugong dugon. The sequence goes on along the minus strand of CM057463.1, from coordinate 190,087,237 downwards.
CCGGGCCCGCCGGCGGCCGGTCATATGACGGGGCCGGCCCTCCGCCGCCTCGCGCGCTGACAGTTAGCTCCTGCGGGAGGAGCCCGCAGCCCCGCGGCGGCGACGGCGGCGCGGGAGGAGCGCGGCGGCCCCGGCGGCAGCCATTGGCCCGGCGGCCGCCCGCCCCGGGCCCACGTAACCCCGGCGGGAGGCGCGGCCCGGATCTGGCTCCGACCCGCGGCGGGGGGCGGGCGCGGTGCTTAAAGGGCCCGAGGTGGGGTAGGCGGGCGGGCGGGCGGATGCTGCGCGGTCGGGGTGGGCGGCGAGGTGGGCGCCGAGGGGGCGCGGCTCCGCGAGCCACATCGGGCTCCAGAGTCGGCTTCGTGGTACCCAAACTGCGAGACAGCAGCGGGGCGGATCTTTGTTCTTTTGACACAAAGCCGGTGAACTTGCGCCCCTGCTTCGTGCAGGTGCTCCGGCTCTCCTGAAGGCGGGGCTTGGGGAAAGGGTCTCTAACAAGTGAAGTTGCTGTTTCACAGGGCTGATCTGAAGTGCACAACACCCAGGGTATAAACGTACAATAACACGTTTCTACTATATCCAAACTAGGTTTCTTCCTTTTTTTTTTTTAATTTAAAGATTATTTATTCGAATCATTTGCTCCTTTTGGCATCTTGGGCCACCATACCACGGTGATGATATAAAAAGTTGTATGTGAAATGTTAAGCTCTTTATTAAAAATACATATCTCTATGGAATTCACTACATAGACTTAGAAACTTAAGACAGCCTGTCTTATAACAAGGAATGTGCTTTCCTAATACATATTTATCAATGAAGGTACATAAGTACCTGATATCAACGGCAGTAGGTGTTATTTAGTTGGAGGGAAGGGAGAAATAATTGTATTTGAGCTCACTTTTGTGCCCAGCCCCACCCCAACCCCGGTGAGAACGTACGTCTCTGTGTGCAGGACTCTCCACACAGCCTGTGGGAGTGAAGGACTTCACCAGACTCAAAGCAGTTCTTAGTCTATGCTTGAGAACATCGGGCTCCACAGTTTTTCTGGTGGGGAATGGAGCTAAAGTCAGTAATCCTGCCTCTCAAGCTACTCTTGGAGAGAACTGAGCAGTAATTTATTTAGCCTGTCTTACGCTTGGTCAAAAGTACTCTTGAAAACTCAAAAAGGTCTTTCTATAAATACAACAAATCGAAGACATCTATTTTAATTTGCATTACCAATTTTTATTTTGTGGGTTTCTGGCCTTGGTAGGCAACTAGCTATTTATATGCTGAAATTTCACAAAAAGAAATGTGGTAGAAACTAAAATTCAGTCATTTTTTTCCTTCAGATTTTTGCTGTTAAAATAGTGGATTCCATATTCATGCTGCTAAGTGGTCACCCTTTACAACTGAATGTACACAGAACCCTAATTTGCAACGTGGCTGATTTCTCTCTGTTCACTGCAGGCCTCTGCCGGACAGGCTGCCAGTATGGATCAGCATCCCACGTAGTAGGTATCGGTTTCCTTTCTTCAGACTTAGTTAAGACACTCTCCCAGGTGGATCTAAGGCCAGCAACACCACCCTCCCTTACTTCACCTTTGGTCAGAAAAGGTCCTTTATTCTCTAAACTAAAATCTGCATTCTTTCTACATGCCTAGCTGCTTTTGTAACTGCACATGGAAGAGGAATTTGGCATGGTGTCCCTTGTTTTTCACCTCCAAGGACAGTTTCAGTTTCAGCCCAGTGCAAATGTGCAAGATAACAAAAGAGGCAATTAAAATATCATAGCCTGCCCCAGACATCACGGTCAGTTTTAGCCCTGACTGGGCAACTCTAAAGGGATAGTGTGCATTTAAACCTAATTACAAGCAAGACTTAACGGAGAGAAAAGGAACTGAAATTGTCCCTCTCTCTCTCTTTTCTCCCTTTGCTTCCCCTCAACACCACAGTCTTCCTCATCCTGGTTCTGACTACACCTGCTTTGGATTTTAAAAATGTACAAAAGTCCTAGCCAGCGAAGTTCCGGGAGGCACTGCTAGACAGCCCTCCCACCCCAGTCTCGCTCGTCATGTTTCTCTTGGTGATTCAAGGCCTTTTCAAACACCCCATTTCTGCCCATCATCCGTTTGTCACTACCTCAGCCCTCAGGCTTGTCAGCGTCCTGGTCTCCAGCACCTGTCATGTGGCTCATCTCCCAACTTGCTACATTTCCTTCCTTCAGCTCATTCCACCCACTCCGTCTTGGAAAACTTATCAGCCGGCTGCTCCGATCAGCCACTGTCAAGAGAAGGCAGGAGGGATTTAAAGCAAGCTCCTGAATGCTTGGAGATGACAGAATGACATTGTCCTAGTTTGCTAGTGTTGCTGTAACAGGAATATCACAAGCAGGTGGCTTTAAAGAACGGAAATTTATTTTCTCACAGTTTGGAGGTTAGAAGTCCAAATTCAGAGTGTAGCTCTAGAAGAAGGTCCTACTTTGTCTCTTTCAACTTCTAGTAACTGGCAATCCTTAGAGTTCTTGGGCTTGTAGGTGCAATTGGCTGCATTGTTGTCAGATAACGTCTGTCTTCCCCATTTGTGCTCACTTGTCTCTGAGTCTAGGCTACTGCTTCTAACTCTGAAGTGATTAGGTTTATAACACACCCTACATTGATATGGCCTCATTAACATAAAAGAGAAAGCCCTATTCCCAAATGGGATTACATCCACAGGTATTGTTGTTGTTATGTGCCACAGGTCCGTTCGTAGCAATCCTACAGGACAGAGTAGAACTGCCCCAAAGGGTTTCCATAGAGCAGCTGGTGAATTCAAACTGCTGACCTTTTGGTTAACAGGCAAGCTGTTAACTCATTGTGCCATTCTGGAAACAGCAGTCAAGAAATCAAAAGACGCATTGCATTGGGCAAGTCGGCTACAGGAAATCTCTTTAAAGTAGTAAAAAGCAAAGACGTCACCTTGAGAACTAAGGTGTGCCTGACCCAAGCCATGCTGTTTTCAGTCACTTTATGTGCATGCAAAAGCTGGACAATGAATAAGGAAGGCTGAAGAAGAATTGATGCCTTTGAATTATGGTGATGGCAAAGAATATTGAGTATACTATGGACTGACAAAAGAACAAACAAATCTGTCTTAGAAGAAGTACAGCCAAAATGCTCCTTAGAAGCAAGGATGGCGAAACTTTGTCTCACATGCTTTGGACATGTTATTAGGAGGGAGCAGTCCCTGGAGAAGGACATTATGCATGGTAAAGTACAGGGTCAGCAAAAGAGAAGAAGACTCAACGAGATGGATTGACACAGTGGCTACAACAATGTGCTCAAACATAACAACGATTGTGAGGCTGGCGCAGGACTGGACAGTGTTTCGTTCTGTTGTACGTAGGGTCGCTACGAGTTAGAACCGACTCGATGGCACCTAACAACAACGACATCTGCTTTTTTCTTACATTCCCTGTACACCAAATCCTCTTCCTGAGACAAAGCATACTGTATCTGTTAGGATACTTTCTGTGGCATGTAACAGAAGCTCCAACGCAAATTGGCTTAAACAATAAAGATTTGTTGTTTCGTAAAATAAAAGTCCAAAGGTAGGACAGGGCCCAAGCATGGTATGTCAGAGCTCTGATTTTACATCTCTGAGATTCTCTTGGTTCTGTGCTGCAGTGTTCCTTAGGCTGGTACCAAGTTGGCCATACAGTTCTCGAGGATTCTGTGCAAACTCAGCAATGTCCAGCAGAAGATGGGGTGGCCTCTTTTTTGTGTTTCGTTTTCTTGGAATCCCTGCAGTTTCCAGTCTCTGACAAGGGAAATACTATGTTACCATGATTGCCTTTGACTAATGAGGATATTCCCTGGAGGAAGGATAGTCACTGGAATAAAACTGGAGCTCCACAAAGGGAAGAAGGGAGTGGAGAGAGTGACAGTTGGGTAAATAACTGAGAGAATCTGCTACATAAACAATAAGTTAAAAATTACAAAATGCAGACAACTATGTCTTCCATGAGCTGAGTGTTTTCAAGAACTCACTACACATAACTATGGATTCTTTCTTAGACTGGGATGGTGTTATGGATTGAATTGTGTCCCCAAAAAATGTATGTCAACTTGGCTAGGCCATGATTCCCAGTATTGTGTGATTATCCACATTTTGTCTTCTGATGTAATTTTCCTAAGTGTTGTAAATTATACTTCTATGATGTTAATAAGGCATGATTATAGGCAGTTATGTTAATGAGGCAGGATTCAATCTACAAGATTAGGTTGTATCTTGAGTCAATCTCTTTTGAGATATAAAAGAGAGAAGCCAGCAGAGAGACAGAGGGACCTCATGCCAGCTAGAATGAAGAACCAGGAGGAAACTGCATCCTTTGGACCTGGGGTCCGTGTGCTGAGAAGCTCCTAGACCAGGGGAAGATGGATGACAAGGACTTTCCCCCAGAGCCAACAGAGAGAGAAAGCCTTCCCCTGGAGCTGGCGCCCTGAATTCAGACTTGTAGCCTACTAGCCTGTGAGAGAGTAACTCTCTGTTTGTTAAAGCCATCCACTTGTGGTATTTCTGTTATAGCAGCACTGGATAACTAAGACAGATGGGGTGGTGAACTACAGATCTGTGCACCTCTAGCTCCTTGCATGGGTTCTGTGAGATAATAGGCACCTAGTACATGGTGTGTTTTTTTTAAATAAATTAAATATAAAAATGCTGGTATGATACAGTTCCTTTTCAGTTTAAAAAATTGCCCATACAATGGAACAATCAGAACAGAAATACTGAGGATGTTTACGCATTGTGAAGAAAGAACGTAACCAATGCCACTGAACAATTTGTGTAGAAATTGTTGGATGGGAACCTAAACTGCTGCGTAAACCTTCACTAAAAACACAATAAAATATTAGTTTTTAAAAAATTGCCCGTAAGACTCTTCCTTCTCCCAACCATATTTTCTTACTTTCTTTTGAAGTTATGATTCAGAAATATTCGCTAATTTAATCATACCCATAAGGTGTGTAACTCTGGTCTAGGCTCTTGATAAAAGTTTGATGAATAAGTGTGTGTATTTCAGACTGAAGATTTTATTTCACCTCTCTAGGTGAGGTGTTAGGAGGAGTATAGTAATTCTCTCCCAGACACTCATACACACTCAAATAGTAATTATACACAGTGCGTAAAATTTAGAAAATGCAAGAAAAGTACAAAGATAAAAATAAAAATGTGTGTATCCCACAACCTGAATAGATAGAAAGAGCTACAGTTAACATGTTTGTGACTTTTCTTTCTCTTTTGGGGGAGTAGGGTGGGGTGGGGTGGAGCCTGACAGGGATTTTTGTTTTGGGGTTTGCCAACTTTCTAGGTCAATAGTTCAACCAACATCATAGTTTGTTGTTCTTAAATCAATGGGTTTTCATAAATTCATTGAGTGCACATATTCAGCCATTCAGTCATTAGTCATCCACTACTCCAACATCTGCTGCATCCTAGCCAGTGGTCCTCAAGTGTTTGTTGCACAGGAAGTGCTTTGGAGTTTCTCTTATAAATTGTGGTTTGCCCACATGCATTTCCCCCCACTTCTTCTTCAACCTCCACTAAAAGGACGACAAGGGAATAAAAAGGCCTTAACCTACAAGGAAAGGAGCCCTGGTGGCACAGTGGTTAAGCTCTTGGCTGCTAATCGAAAGGTCGACAATTCACCAGCTACTCTGCGGGAAGAAGATGTGGCTGCCTGTTTCTGTAAAGATTACAGCCTTGGAAACCATATGGGGCAGTTCTACTCTGTCCTATAGCGTTGCTATGAGTCGAAATCAACTCAATGGCAATGGGTTTTTTTTAACTTGCAGGGACAAAGACAAAGGGAGGAGAGAGATAGAGAATTCAAGATTTCAACAAGTGTTTGGAAAATAGAAGGAGTAGCAATTGATTTAGCAGAGAAGTCAAAACCGAAACCAACAAACCAGCAAATCTGTCTTGGAAGAAGTAGAGCTAGAATGCTCCTTAGAAGGGAGGATGGCAGGACTTTGTATTAAGTACTTTGGACATGTTATTAAGAGAGACCAGTCCCTGGAGAAGGACATCACACTTCGTAAAGTAGAGGGTCAGTGAAAAAGAGGAAGACCCTCTCAGTGAGGTGGATTGACACAGTGGCTGCAACAATGGGCTCAAACATAAGAACAATTGTGAGGACGGTGCAGGACTGGGCAATATTTTGTTCTGTTGGTCACTGTGAGTCAGAATCAACTCTATGGCACCTAACAACAACAACATATGGCAGGGAGAATGGAACACTGGGAAAAAATTAATAGGTAGATGGAAAACAGAACAAATGAAAAAATAAGGCAACTATTAATTTCAGAAAAGAGGCAATGCATTGTTTGGTTCTGTGAACATCAGAGCCCTGGTGGTGCAGAGTGCTCAGCTGCTAACAGAAGGGTCAGCAGTTTGAACCCACCAGTGGCTCTGTGACAGAAAATACCTGGTGATCTGCTCCTGTGAAGATTATAGCCTAAGAAACTTCATGCGGCAGTTCCACTCTGTCATACTGGGTTGCTAAGAGTTGGAGTCAACTCAACGGCACATGACAACAGTAATAATGAAACACTGGCTACTAATTTAACAAAAAATTATGACACATTGAGGTTGAGGGAAAAAAGTGGAGTTGGGATAGGAAAGGGAAATTCTAGTCTCCATCCGCTCTGACGGGAACAGTCAATAGACAAAGACTAAAATTGGAAAATCAAGAAACAATGACATAAGCCTATAATTTTTAACGCTATAGAGGAAATTTTGGTGGAAATAGAAAATATGAGGGTGGTTACCTCTAGGGCTGGGACTGGATGTAGGGAAGGGCTTATAATAATAATAACAACAACAAACTTATTATTACTATAAGACAATACTATTTTAATTTTAAAATTATACACATGAGTATGTCTATACATATGTGTATGAATGTGTTTGTATATCTATTTTCCTTTTATAAAAAAAAAGTTTAGTTTTAAATAGTCTTATCTGTGGATATTGTTAAAAATTCTATTTCTAGGTCTTACCCTGTGACATTCCATTCTGGTAACTCTGAAGTGAAACTCAGGAATCTGAACTTTTAACAAACACCTCAAGAAATTTGGATGCATATGGTCCATGGACTATACTTTGAGAAACGTCACTCAGATCCTCTAAAATTATATACAAAGTATTGTAAGAATGTACATTTTTTTGGTGAGAGCCCATAATTTTTGGATTTTTTTTGATGCCCCAAACCTAAAAAAAAGTTTTAAAGTTACTCTAATATGCCTGCCTTCTCATCCTTCCTTTCTTCCTTCTTTCCAGGAATTATTGAGATCCATTAATTATTTAAGGTCAAAAGCAGAGCTAATTATTGTTGTAGTGAGTTAAACATTTTATATAACTATATGACACAGCTAGAAAGCATTGGCTAAATACTCAGTCCATTGCTTAGAATATTGCTGAAGTGAATACTAGTGCAATACTACTGCAGTGTATTGAATATAAATCTAGTGACTTGAAAGTTCATGTGTGTCCATTGGAACCTACCAGTGAAGTTGACTGACCCTGTAGTTAAATTTTATTCAGTTGAAAAAAATGTTCATATGTGGTCATTCAAGGGTATCTTTGATAGTATTAATGTCAGATGAATAGTGCCAGAGTCCAACAAGAAAAGTATAATGCAGGTATTTTGACAATCTTGTACCTTTCTTCAACATCTTAATAATTCTATGATGCAAGCCAGACTTCCCCAAACTTGTTTAGCCTTTCAACCTTTAAAAATTGTTTTTGTCTTTATGAAACATCAGAGAAGTTCATGAGATGAGATTTGGATTAAAGTAAACAGCAAAATGTGATTTCAGATTAATTACTGGAAAGAATTAAATTTTCATTCATTTTTTTTTAAACCTATACACTAAGAAGTTAAAAAAATTTAACTTTTTTTTTAGTGAGAATAAAAAATATTAAACATTTTAAAGGAAGATACATCACATAGACCAGAAAAAGCCAGTGGCTAGCAAGTTCGTATTTGTTGTATGAACAATAACATATAGCATGGCCATTCTTAATTATTTAAACTGCCTGTACACTAATTCACATATCAAATGTTATGCATTCAAATACCAATTCATCTCTGAAGTGATACAATGGCATTCTGAGGTGTGACACACCATTTCTTAAAAATTATGGCAAAGGAGGTGGTCCAAGATGGCAGCATAGTCAGATGCCTCATAATGTGCTTCTTACAACAAAGACTCCAGAAAATAGCTGGATCACATATAGATGACAACTTTAGAACCCTGAACATCAAAGGCAAGGCAGAAGAATCAGACTGAGTGCCAAGTGGAAGGAGAGACTGAATAATAAACGTGGACACGGAGAATTACGGAGTGCTGGCACTCTGCCAGCTAAACCTGCACAGTGCAGCCATACCTGTTGCCAGTGAGTTGATTCCAACTCATAGTGACCCTATAGGACAGAGTAGAACTGCCCCATAGAGTTTCCAAGGAGCAGCTGGTGGCTTCAAACTGCCAATGTCTGCTTCTCTGCCTGGTTGCCAGCTCTGGGGGCCCAGGGACTGGCAGCACCCCCTCTTCTGCCTAGCCAGCTATACTCAGGGGCCTGCAGCACCTGCTCCTATGCTCAGCCTCCCACATCAGGGGCACAAGGACTGGCGGTGCCTGCTGCTCCACCCCGCCACTGGTGCAGGGAGCCCGTGAACTGGGGGCACACCCTCCTTAGCATAGTGCTCTAGTGGACAGGGGCACAACCTCCTAGTGGGCACCTGTGGACTGGCAACATCCCCCTTCCCTCGCCCCCCGCCTGGCTCCCCCTTACAGCTAGAGGCTTGTGCCCACTCTGACCACCCCTGTGCAGCCCTGCCTGCCCAAGACTGTTGTTGAGAGTTTCCATACCACCCACTTGGTTACCAATGACCCAGGTACCCTTGCCCCAACCTGGCAACCAGCGTGCACACACACAACACCCAACTCAGCAACTAGTGAGAATGCTCCCTGCATCCATGCCCAGGTGACTGGCCACACGGACACATAAACTCACCAGCAAAGCCAGCTACATCCTCAGCCACCCTGCAAGACCAGTAAACAGACCCCTGTGCTCACGTATCCAGCCACTGCCCCACCAACCCAGAGAGAGATGGAGAGAGCTCCAGTATGGCTAGACTAGCGACCACAGTAGCACACACACCTCACCTACTCAGATATATATATAAAAAAAAGAAAAAATCAGGAGGCAGCAAACAAACAGATAATAAATAAATAAACATAATAACACCTTGGTGCTTCAGAGGCAATAGACAATACCAAAGCACATGAAAAAGCAGGACAAGATGGCTCCAGCAAGTGACCAAAATAAAGAACCAGAAAGCCTTCCAGAGGAAGAAATGGTAATGGAATTACCTGACAGGGGATTCAAAAGCCTAATATACAGAGTTCCCTAAGAGATGAAGAAAGAGATCAAGGAAAACACAGACACAATCAAGGAAAACAGACAAAGCAATAAAAGAATTCAGGAAAATAATACAAGAACAAAATGGCAAAATAAATAGGCAATTAGAAACTATACAAACACAGCAATTAGAAATCCAAAAGATTAACAATAAAATATCAGAAATAGACAACTCAACAGAAGGATATAGAAGCAGAATTGAATCAATGGAAGACAGAATCTGCAAAATAGGGGACAAATCCTTTGGTACCAAATTGTTTGAGGAAAAATCAGAAAGAAGTACAAAAAAAAAAAAATGGAGAAAGCCTAAGAATTATGTGGGACACTATCAAGAAGAAAAATTTATGTGTGATCAGAATCCCAAAACAGGAAGAGGCAAAACAACAACAACAACAAAAAACCACAGAGAGAATTATTGAAGATACACTGGCAGAAAACGTCCCTACTGTTTTGAAAGATGAGAGGATACCTATCCAAGAAGCTCAACGAAACCCATACAGGATAGACCCCAAAAGAAAGTCACAAAGACATATCATAATCAAATTTGCCAAAACAAAAGACAAAAAAGAATCCTGAAAGCAGCTCAGGAAAAACAAAAAGCCACCTACAAAGGGGAACAAATAAGACTAAGCCCTGATTACTTGTCAGAAACCATGCAGGCAAGAAGGCATTTGGACGGCATATATAAAGCCTTGAAGGAAAAAAAATGCCCACCAAGAATTATCTATCCATAAAAATTGTCACTCAAATATGATGGAAAATAAGGACATTTCCAGATAAACAGAAATTAAGGGAATTTGTAAAACCAGACCAATCTTACGAGAAATATTAAAGGGAGTCTTTTGGATAGAGAACTAAAAACATTAGACAACAACCTGAGAATAGAACACAGGGGAGCATCAGCCAGATACTAATCCAGACAAAGAATTCTCAAAAATAAAACAAAGGTAGAAGACTGAAAACAGGGAACAGGATGCATCAGTATGTAAATGATGAAAACGTCAAAACAAAAAGGAGGAATAAATGATGGAATTATAGAACTTTCATATGGAGAGGAAGTCAAAGCGATATAAAAATAAGACTGCTTTAAATCTAGGATGATAAATATAAATTCCAAGGCAATCACAAAGAAAGTTAACAAACTTACTCATCAAAATAAAAAAGACAACCATAGAGACCCAGTAAATACAAAATGAACAACAATGAAAGAAATGAAAAGAAAAATCCACACATGAAAAAAGAACTCGGCATAGAAAATTAAGCAGGACAAAGAAACCATCAACACTGCAAAAAAAAGCACAACAAAATGACAGCAGTAAACTCATACCTATATAATCACACTGAATGTAAATGGCTTAAATGTATCAGTGAAGAGACAGACAGTGGCAGAAAGGATAAAAAAAACAAGACCCATCAATATCCTGTCTACAAGAAGCACACTTTAGACACAAAGACATAAATAAAGTAAAACTTAAAAGATGGAAAAAATATATCAAGCAAACAATAACCCAAAAAGAGCGGGAGTGGCAATATTAATCTCTGATAAAATAGACTTTAAGGCAAAATCCACCATAAAAGATAAGGAAGGACATTATATAATGATTAAAGGGTCAATCCACTAAGAGGACATAACCATAATAAATGTGTGTACCCAATGACCAAAACAAACAAACAAACCAAACCCTTTGCTGTTGAACTAATTATGATTCATAGCGACTCTGTAGGACAGCGTAGAACTTCCCCATAGGGTTTCCAAGAAGCAGCTGGTTAACTCGAACTGCCAGTCTTTTAATTAGAAGCCAAGCTCTTAACTATTGTGTCACCAGGGCTCCTGAATGACAGGGCTCCAAAATACATAAAACAAACCCTAACAGCACCAAGAAGAGAAACAGTTCCACAATAATAGTAGGAGACTTCAACACACCACTTTCGGTGAAGGACAGAACATTTAGAAAGAAACTCAACAGACACAGAAGGTCTAAATGCCACAATCAACCAGCTTGACCTCATAGACATATACAGACCACTTCACTGAACAACAGCAATGTATACATTCTTTTCCAATGCATATGGATCATTCTCACAGAAAAGGAAGGAATACTCCAGAATTCATTCTATGAAGCCAGTATAAACCTGATACCAAAGCCAGGCAAAGACACCAAAAAAAAAAAAAAGAAAATTACAGTTGGATATCCCTCATGAGTATAGATACAAAATTCTCAATAAAATTCTAGCCAATAGAATTCAAAAGTGTATCAAAAAAAATACATAATTACCAAGTGGGATTCATACCTGGTATGCAAGGATGGTTCAAAATTAGAAAATCGATCAATATAATCCACCACATAAATAAAATGAAAGTATCACATGATCATATCAATTGACTCAGAAAAGGCATTTGATAAATTCCAACACCCATTCCTGATAAAAACTTTCAGCAAAATAGGAATAGAAGGGAAATTCCTCAAAATAATAAACAGAATTCATACAAAGCCAAGAGCCAACATTATTCTCAATGGAGAGAGACTAAAAGGATTCCCCCTGAGAATGGGAACCATACAAGGATGCCCTTTATCACCACTTTTATTTGACATTGTACTGGAAGTCCTAGTTAGAGCAATAAGGCAAGAAAAGGGAAATAAAGGCATTCAAATTGGTAAAGAAGAAGGAAAACTACCCCTATTCCCAGACAATATGATCCTATACACAGAAAATCCCAAAGATTCCACAAAAAAGATACTGAAACTAATAGAATGATTCAGCAAGGTAGCAGGTACTAGATCAATGTACAAAAATCAGTTGGATTCCTGTACGCCAACAAGGAGAACTTTGAAAAGGAAATCAGAAAACAAAACCATTCAGAATAGTCCCCCAAAAGATAATATACTTAGGAATAAATCTAACTAAGGATGTAAAAGACCTATGCAAAGAAAACTACAAAGCGTTACTGCAAGAAACCAAAAGAGACCTACATAAATGGGAAAACATACCATGCTCTTGGATAGAAAGATGTAACATTGTGAAAATGTCAGTACTACTCAAAGCAATCTATAGATATAGTAAAATCCCAATCCAAATTCCAAAAGCATTCTTTAACAAGATGGAAAAAGGAATCACCAACTTTATATGGAAAGGAAAGAAGCCCCGAATAAGCAAAGCATTACTGAAGAAGAAGAACAAAGTAGGAGTCCTCACACTACCTATTCTCAGAACCTACTATACAGCCATGGTAGTCAAAACAGCTTGGTACTGGTACAATGACAGACACATAGACCTGTGGAACAGAATTGAGAAACTAGACGTAAATCCAGTCACCGATTGACAGCTGATTTTAATAAAGGCCCAAAGTCCATTAAATGGGGAAGAGACAGTCTTTTTAAAAAATAGTGCTGGCAAAACTGAATGTCTATATGTAGAAAAATGAAACAGGACCCATACCTCACACCATACAAAAAACTAACTCAAAATGGATCGAAGACCTAAACATAAAACTTAAAACTATGAATATCATGGAAGAAAAAATAGGGACAATGTCTCGGGCCCTAATATATGGCATAAATAGAATACCAAAAATAACTAAAAATGCAAATACAGCAGATGATGAACTAGATAAATGGGACCTCCTAAAAATTAAACACTTATGCTCATCAAAAGACTTTACCAAAAGGGTAAAAAGAGAGCCTATAGACTGAGGAAAATTTTTTGGCTAAAACATATCTGACAAGGGTCTAATCTCTAAAATTCATAGAAAACTTCAAACTCTCAACAATAAAAAGACAAACAAAGCAATTAAACAATGGACAAAGGGTATGAACAAACATTTCACCAAAGAAGACACTCAGACAGCTAAGAAACACATGAAAAAATGCTCGTGATCATTAGCTATTAGAGAGATGCAAATCAAAACTACAATGATACCATCTCCCCCTGACAATGATGGCACTAATCAAAAAAATAGAAAACAACAAAATATTGGCAAGGTTGTAGGGAGATTGACTCTTATACACTGCTGCTGGGAATGTAAAATGGTACAACCACTGTCATGGATTGAATTATGTCCCCCAAAAAATGTGTGTAGCAATTTGGCTAGGCCGTAATTCCCAGTATTCAGTGGTTGTCCTCCATTTTGTGATTGTAACTTTATGTTAAAGAGGATTAGGGTGGGATTGTAACACAACCCTTACCCAGGTCACATCCCTATTCCAATGTAAAGGGAGTTTCCCTGGGGTGTGGCCTGCACCACCTTTTATCTCTCAAGAGATAAAAGGAAAGGGAAGCAAGCAGAGAGTTGCGGACCTCATACCACCAAGAAAGCAATGCCAGGAGCGGAGCACATCCTTTTGGACCCGGGGTTCCTGCGCAGAGAAGCTCCCAGACCAAGGGAAGATTGGTGACATGGACCTTCCTCCAGAGCTGACAGAAAAAGTGTTCCTCTGGAGCCAACGCACTGAATTCAGACTGGTAGCCTACTAGACTGTGAGAGAATAGACTTGTCTTTGTTAAAGCCATCCACTTGTGGTACTTCTGTTATAGCAGCACTAGATGACTAAGACAACCACTATGGAAAACAGCACAGTACTTCCTTAGAAAGATAGAAATAGAAACACCATATGATCCAGCGATCCCACTCCTACCTATATACTCTAAAGAAATAAGAGCTGTGACACAATAGACATATGCACACCCATGTTCATTGCAGCTTTATTCACAATAGGAAAAAGATGGAAACAACCTAAATGCCTGTCTTAGACTGGGTTGTCTAGAGAAACAAAACCAGTAAAGCGTATAAATATACAGAGAGAGATTTATATCATGGAAATGACTCATGTGGTTGTAAACACTGGAACATCCCAAGTCCGTGGGTCAGGCTACAGGCTTCTGATTCACGTAGCTGCAGGGGCTGGCAATCCCAAGATCGGCAGATCAGAGAGCAGGGCTATTGCTCACAGGCTGCGAAGGTCGACAAATCTCAAGATCAGCAGGCAAGACCACAGGTAAGCTGCTAGCTCAAGTCCCAAGAACCGGAGGTCAGACGAACAGGAGCCAGCTGCAGGATCCAGAGTGAGCACAAGACACGAGCCTTGCCAGAATGTCCACTTGTATTCAATGCAGGCCACATGCCCAAAGAAACTCTCTTTTAACTGATTGGCTACTCACAGCAGATCCAGTCATGGAGGGGATCAGAACATCATACAACTGCCAAACCACTGAGAATGATGGCCCAGCCACGTTGACACACAATCTTAACCACCACCGTCTACCCCTTGTCAACTTGACACCTGTACACATCTCCTTAAACCATACACAATCTCTGAATAAAGACAATTATAAAGTCATACTTGTGCCTAATGTGATACAATGAGCACACATGCTGAAAATGCAGTAGCCCTGTTTACATCTTATATTTTATAAGTGAAAAAAACAAAAAAATCTGATGCACACGTACAAAACAGAAATACTCATAACAATTACAGTCCTTGTTTCTGCAACTGGTCATGTGGTAGTAACTAGTATTTAGAACTACCTTCTTCCACCACCCCTTCCCTGTTCCCTTTGTTCTCAGCAAGCACCTCAGCTGGTCATGGCCCTGCCTGGTGGGATGACCCAAACCTTCATTCCTGAAGAGTCTGGGCCATTAGTGGTCCTGTAGGAACTGGGCTGCTGTAGTTTTCCATTAACTTTAATCACAGGGCATGGTAGCTCTAAGAGACGCCCTAAGGGATCTCCTGCATTCCAGACATACTCTTCTTTACCTCCATTATGTAATATCAATCCAATTTCCTCTTGGTGATCGGGATCAATCACACCAGCCAGTATGGTAACTCCCTGTTGATCCAGAGGCAGAAGGAGCCCAAAGTGGCCAGGTGGCATTTTTAGCTTTCAGTTCAATAGAATCAGTGATGTGTCTCCAGGTGGGAGCATTCCTCCCTTTGGAACTAAGACCTCTAGACCTGCAGAGCACAAGGCTGTGGGGACAGGAGGCAAAAATCTTGCAGGTGGGTCACTAGGGGTAATAGTGAGTTATGCCACTCCTATTTCTACCCCTTGAATCCTGGCTATCGGAGAATCAGCACCATATACCGGATGCTGGTTTAGAGCATATACAGCCTCCTGGAGAACATGGCTCCAACCCTGCAAGGTATTACCACATAGCTGGCACCATAATTGTGTCCTTAGAGGCCATTCCATCATTCTATCAAGCCAGCTGCTTCAGGATGATGGGGACATGGTAGGACCAGTGAATTCCATGAGCATGGGCCCATTGCCATACTTCATTTGCTGTGAAGCGAATCCCTTGATCTGAGGCAATGCTGTGTGGAATGCTATAATGGTGGATAAGGTATTCTATAAGTCAACAGATGGTAGTTTTGACAGAAGCATTGCATGCATGGAAGGCAAATCCATATCCAGAGTGTCTATTCCAGAAATAACAAAATGCTGCTCTTTCTACGATAGAAATGGTCAAATGTAATCAACGTACCACTGGGTTGCTGGCTAATCATGAAGGATAGTGCCATATTGAGGATCCAGTGTTGGTCTCTGCTGCTGGCAGATTGAGCACTCAGCAGTGGTCGTAGCCAAGTCAGCCTTGGTGAGTGGAAGTCAGTGTTGCTGAGCCCATGCATAACCTCCATCCCTGCCACCATGGCCACTTTGTTCATGAGCCCATTGAGCAATGATGGGAGTAGCTGGGGAAAGACGATGACTGATTACCACAGAATGCATCATCCTATCCACTTGATTGTTAAAATCCTCCTCTGCTGAGGCCACCCTTTGGTGAGCATTCACGTGAGACACAAAATCCTCACTTCTCTGGCCCATTCAGAGAGGTGTATCTACATACCTCCTTCCCCATACATAGTTGTCTCCAATTTTCCAATCATGTTGCTTCCAAGCACCTGACCTTACAGCTAAACCATTGGCCACAGCCCATAAATCAGTATACAATCACACCACTGGCCATTTCTCCTTCCAAGCAAAGTGAATAACCAGGTGCACTGCTCAAAGTTCTGCCCACTGGGAGGATTTCCCTTCAACACCGTCCTTTAGGGATGTTCCAGAAAGGGGCTGTAGTGCTGTCAATGTCCACTTTCAAGTGGTGCCCGCATATTGCGCAGAACCATCAGTAAACCAGGCATGAGTTTTCCCTTCTTCAGTTAACTGAAGCTCCCATGAGGCCATAGGTGATGACTGGGAGATGGAAAGTAATGTGACAGGAGTGGAGACCATGGGCATTTGGGCCACTTCCTCATGCAACTTACTTGTGCCTTTAGGTACTGCTTAGGCCCAATCTTCCATGTTAATGATGGAGTGCTGCTGTGCACGTCCAACTTTATGACTCTGTGGGTCAGACAACACCCAGTTCATGTTGAGCAGCTCAGGCTGCATGGTAATTTGGTGTCCAGTGGTTAGGGGTTCAGTCTCTACTAAGGCCCATTAACAAGCCAAAAGCTATTTCTCAAAAGGAGAGTAGTTATCTGCAGAGGATGGTAGGGCTTTGCTCCAAATAAGTGTCTGCACTGTGATTCACCAATAGGGGCCTGCCAAAGACTCCAAACAGCATCTCTATCTGCCACTGACACTTCAAGCACTATTGGATCAGCCAGATCATATGGCCCAAGTGAAGAGCGGCTTGCACAACAGCCTGAATCTGTTGCAGAGCCTTCTCTTGTTCTGTGCCCCACTCAACACTAACAGCTTTTTGAGTCACTTGATAAACTGGCAGGAGTAGCACAACCAATTGAGAAATCTGTTGCCTCCAAAATCCAAAGCACCCCTCTAGGCATTGTGCCTCCTTTTTAGTTGTGAGAGGAGCCAGATGCAATAACTTATCCTTCACTTTAGAAGGAATATCTCAACATGCCCCACACCAATGGACCCCTAGAAATTTCACCAAGGTGGTAGGTGCCTGAATTTTTGTAGGTTTATTTCCCACCTTCTAGCACACAAATGTTTTACCAATATGTCCAGAGTCATTGACACTTCTTCCTTACTAGGTCCAATCAGCATAATGTCATCGATGTAATGGACCAGTGTGATGTCTTGTGACATAGGACTGGAGAATTAATGTAGCCCTGAGGTAGGAAACAGAAGATGTATTGCTGGCCTTGCCAGCTGAAGACAAACTGCTTCTGATGCTCATTCAAAACAGGTATGGAGAAAAAGGCATTAGGCAGATCAATAGCTGCATACCAGTTACCAGGAGATGTATTAGTTTTCTCAAGCAGTGAGGCTACATCTGGAAGAACAGCTGCAATTGGAGTCACCATCTGGTTAACTTTTCGATAATCCACTGTTGTTCTCCAAGGTCCGTCTGTTTTTTGCACAGGCCAAACAGGCAAGATGAATGGGGACATGGTGGGAATCACCACCCCTGCATCCTTCAAGTCCTTGGTGGTGGTGGTAATCTCTGCAATCCCTCCAGGATGCAGTATTGCTTTTGGTTTACTATTTTCCTAGATAAGGGCAGTTCTAATGGCTTCCACTTGGCTTTTCCTACCATAATAGCCCTTACTCCATTTGTCAGGGATCCAACGTGGGGGCTCTGCCAATTGCTGAGTATATCTGTTCTAATTATGCATTCCTGAACTGGGGAAATCACTACAGCATGGGTTTGGAGACCCACTGGAACTACTGTGGGATGGACATCAGCTAAGACTCCATTAATAACCTGACCTCCATATGCTCCCACTCTGACTGGTGGGCCACAGTGACATTTTGGGTCTCCCGGAATTAGTGTCAAAGTTCAGATCCAGTATCCAATAATCCCCAAAAAGTTTGATTATTTCTATTTCCTCAATGAATAGTAACTATTGTAAAAGGCCATAGATCCCTTTGGGGAAGGCTGGGAGAAAGATTAACAGTATAAGTTTTTGGCAGTGCATTGGGGTCCTTCCTCAAGAAGACCTGGCCTCCCTTTAATTCAAGGAGTTGCGAGTCTTTAAACTTGCTCAAGTCTAGGAATTGATTAAGGGGCCATGACTCTGTAATCTGGCAATCTGAATCAGACTGCTGTTCACTTGACCTAGAATTCACCCACTTGTACAGATCAACTAAATATTTAGTAGATTTCCTATCTATTTCACTCCCAGGTACTTCATGACTAAGTAGCCGATGCCATAAGTCCATGCAAGTCAGACTATTCTGATTTCTGCTTTGACTCCACTTTCCATTACAGTAATCACACTCACCTTGTCTGTGTCAATTCAGTGCTGCCACGTGACCCCTACTACCACACGGTTCACTCAGCCCCATTGTAGGTGTCTTAATTCAGTTAGGGCAGATCTGACATACATAAAATAGCAATCACAGCAGTTTTCAAGGATGCTGGAGCTCCCTTCACAAATTTGTTTCTCACAGTTGTGGTAAAAGGTGTGTCCTCTGGGCACTCCATGTGTGGGTCTGTGGGTCTAACTTGATAAATCCACTCTAGCATGCCAGTTTCCCTAAGCCTTTGGATACCCTCTTCTACAGTATACCAACGGAGGTCTGGTACTTCAGCTTGATTGAGTGTAGGCCATAATGTAATCCATGCTTCACTGACCCAACCAAATAAACTGTTAGATCCTTTCCTAACTTCTCAAGCTGAAACACTGAATGAAGAATCTGTACTTGGTGGGCCCATATCAATAAACTCAGACCGATCCATCTTTACGTTCCTTGCACCATTATCCCACACACTTAATAGCCATTCCCACACATATTCCTCAGGTATCTGTTTGTACATATTAGAAAAACAAGTAGTTCTTTTGAAGGGTAACGTACCTTCTCCTGGGTGACACTTTGTCCTTCACCTTTAAGGGCTCGCTGGGACTTAAGTCTAGTTACAGGTCTAGAAGCCAAAATCAGTGGGGAACTTTTTTTTTTTTTTTTTAAATTGTACTTTAGGTGAAGGCTTACAGAACAGTTTCTCATGAAACAGTAGTACACATATTGTTTTATGACATTGGTTAACAACCCCACAACATGTCAACCCTCTAACTTCTCAACCTTTTTTCTGGTGAAAATACACATAGCCAAAGATACACCATTTCAAAAATTTCTACATGCACAGTTCAGTGACATTGACTATGCTGTTCCAATTGTGCTGCTATTCTCACTTAAGATGAAGGCTTACAGAACAAAATAGTTTCTCATTTAACAGTTACTACACATGTTGCCCTATGACAATAGTTAACAATCTACAACACATCAACAATATCCTTACTCAACCTTGGGTTCCCTATCACCAGCTTCCTTGTCTCCTTCTGCCTTCTGGCCCTTGTCACTGGACTACTGTATCTCATTAGTCCCATTTGGTTTTACGGGGCTGTCCACTCCCAGGCTGAACGGTGAACCTCGGAGATAACGTCACCACTGAGCTAAAATGGTGTCTGGGGGCCATACTCTCGAGGTTTCTCCAGTCTCCTTTAGGAGAGTTAGAATTATGTTCTACATCCTTCTCCAGCTCTGTCCAGAACCCTCTGTTGTGATCCTGGTCAGAGCAGTCAGCAGTGGTAGCCGGGCACCATCTAGCTGTACTGGACTCAGTCTGGTGGAGGCCTTGGTAACTGTGGACCATTAGTCCCTTGGACTAATCTTTTCCTTGCATCCTGTTCTCTTCATTCTCCCTTGCTCCCGAAGGGATGAGAACAGTGGAGTATCTTAGATGGCCGCTCGCAGGCTTTTAAGACCCTGGGGTGGGGGGGACTGTTTTGAGAACATTCAACATTGTCTTGTAAAGCATCTGCCTCGGGCGATGCCCCAGGCAATGATTCAGACAAAGCCTCTTTAGATGCAGCTGGGTTAATCTCTTCAGATGGAGTGAGAGGGTGGTTTTGCTGGCAGGAGTGATTCAATGGAATTTAGGGGCTCAGTGTTCCAGCTTCTTGATTATCTGCCCATATGTCCCCATCTCAAGTTTCAGGATCCCATTTCTTCCCAATAAATGCCCTCACTTTAACTTCAGACACCTCTCAAGGTTGGCAATTTTGTTGGCATAATTCAGCCACTCTTATGATAAGACTCTGGGTTTGGTTTTTGGCAATATCAGCTCTGTTACTACAGAAAACCAGACTTTCTTTCAAGGCACAGGTGGAAACTCTGAGGTTGTTTATGTGGCACTTGAGGTTTGACTCTGAAGCCCTGAGCTTATCTGTTTCTTTCACCAGTTTGTCTAGCAAAAGTAGGACCAACCAACCAACTCCCTTATACTTCTCATTATGACAAAAATGTAGAAAGATATCACGTATGTGTTCACCCAGAGCCTTGCCTTTCACCAATACTTGATCTATTGGTGATGATATTTTGCATGTTTGTATCGCCACCTCACACCATGGATTAGCAATGCCCTCTTTACCACTGGAAGCAGAATCTTTATGACATCTTTATGACTAACCAGACTTGAGAACCAATTTAGAAAACTCATCCTTACAATTTTGTCTCTCTAGAACCACTATTGGTACCAAATGTCTAAGGCTGGGTTCTCTAGAGAAACAAAACCGTAAAGTGTATAAGTATATATATACATAGAGATTTATATATCAAGGAAATGGCTCATGTGGTTGTAGAGACTGAAACATCCCAAGTCTGTGGGTCAGGCTGGAGGCTTCTCCTGATTCATGTAGCCACAAAAGCTGGTGATCCCACAATCGGCAGGTCAGAGGACAGGGCTGTTGTTCACAGGCTGCAAAGATCAACAAATCCTGAGATTGGCAGGGAAGATCACAGGTAAGCTGCTAGCTCAAGTCCCAAGAACTAGCAGTCAGATGAACAGGAGCTAGATGCCTTGCCAGAACATCCACTTATATTTGATGCAGGCCCCATGCCCAAGGAAACTCCTTTTTAACTGATTGGCTACTCACAGGAGATCCCATCATGGAGGTGATCACAACATCATACGACTGTCAAACCACTGAGAATGATGAGCCAGCCAAGTTTACATACAATCTTAACCATCACAGTGCCCATCAACAGATGCATGGATAAACAAACTATGGTACATACACACAATGGAATACTACGCAATGATAAAGAATAATGACAAATCCCCAAACACCTCACAACATGGATGAATCTGGAGGACATTATGCTGAGTGAAATAAGTCAGTCACAAAAGGACAAATATTGTATGAGACCACTCTTACTAAAAAAAAAAATTTAGACACAGAAAAAAAATTCTTTGATAGTTACCAGGGATGGGAGAGGGAGGGAGGGAAAATTACTTGCTAGGGAGAAGACACATGTTAATATTGGTGAAGGGAAAGGTAATATACAATATGGGGGAAGTCAGCACAACATGACCAGGGCAAAGGAATACACTAAGTGAAACGCAAGAATAAAGAGCAATACGGTAATTACTATAACATAGACAGTCCCACAACAATAGTGTTAACAAACAATAGCTTACAAATAGATACATAAGTAGATAGATATGCTAAAGAGGTGTGGGAGAGTGTAAGGGCACACCGACCTGCAGATATAGGTTTGGCTGTGGATATTTCTACATACAAAATTGTAGGTGCCGTGTGTATACTAATATAGACAATAGAGCACACAAGGGGCACAGTCATGGATACTTCTTAGACATAGCCAAACACCTGATGGGACAAAGTTCCTAGGCTCGAAGGTGAGCGTCCATAGTTCATACAGACATTATTCTGCATCCTACTTTGTTGAGCAGCGTCTAGGATCTTAAATGCTTTTGAGTAGCCATCTAAGATACAACTCTTGGTCAGTTCCCTTCTGGAACAAAGGACAGTGAAGAAAACCAAAGACTCGAGGGAACAGTTAGTCCAAAGGACTAATGGACCATGTGAACACAGCCTACATGACCCTATGACCAGAAGAACTAGACACTGTCTGGCTACCACTACTCACTGCTCTGACTGGGATCACAACAGAGGGTACAAGACAGGGTGGGAGAAAATTATAAAACAAAAGATCAAATTCACAAAAAAGACCAGACTTACTGGTATGACAGAGGCTGAAGGAACCCCCAAGACTATGACCTTAAGACAGACACCTTTCTGACTTGGAACTGAAGCCATTCTAGGAGATCACTTTTCAGCCAAATAGACAGCCCCATACAATAAACAAGAGCACCCGAGAGGAACGTGTTCTTTACAACAATCAATTATATGGTATCAAAAGAAAACATTTGTCCAAAAGCGAAGATTAGAAGGCAGGAAAGGGTGTAAAATTCAGATGAGGGAAAACGGGGAACCCAGGACGGAAAGGGGAAGAGTGCTGACACATTGAGGATAGCCTGCACTGGGAATGCAACCAATGTCATGGAACACTTTATGTACAAACTATCGAATAGGAAACTAATTTGCTCTGTAAACTTTTACCTGAAGCACAATAAAGAAAATAAATGGGGAAAAAAAATTACAGCAAACCCATCCATAGCGCTTACTGTATCCAGGCCATGTTCTAAACATTTTCTTTGTATTACCTTATTTAACCCTCACCACAACCCTATGAGGAAAGCAGTATTAGTATCCTCATTTTACAGATGAGGAAACTGGTACACAAAGAAATTAAGTAACTTGAGGGGGCGAGGCCAAGATGTGGAGTAGTCAGACATTTCCGGTGGTCCCTCTTAGAACAAAGACCTGAAAAAACAAGTGAATCAATTATACATGACAACCTAGGAGTCCTGAACATCAAAGACAAAGTTGAGGAATCAAACAGAGTGGCAGGGGGAGGGAGAGATGGTATAGAAGCAGCAAGGAGTTGCTGGACCTGACCTGGTCGGCACTGGCACCCTGCAGGCAGGATTGGCTGGCACACGCAGTGAGGCAAGCAGTGGTGCTTGGGAGGTTTTCCACACTGGGAGAGAATGAGTGGCGGAGAGAATGCTCAAGCCTCCAGAACCAGTGAGAAGTGGTGCTCAATTGGCGATAGATAAGTACATGTGTCTAAACTACCATGCGATTCAAACCCCCACTTTTGGGAAGTACCTCTCTCCCATTTACCTGCCCCTTCCCCCCTCTGTTCCTGGTCCCAGTCTGGCTTCAGTGACTGCTGTGCCCCCTGAGCTGTAAGTATGACCCAGTCACACACCCTGAGCCATTCTTCTGGCTTTGGAGAGGGAACAAATTAACAAACAGGAAAAAATAATCTGCCAGCTACCTTAAGCCGGGAATTCAGGGCAGGCACAGCCCATTTGCCTGGGCACAGGCATTAGGGGTTCACGGACTTTGAATGTCTTTCACCCCTGCATAGACCTGTGTGGGCCCATTTCAACAGCGTAGGTCCTCATTAGCACAGTACAACAGGGTATATACCTGAAGCCTATTTTCAACTGTATCAACTAAAGGGAGTGACATATTAGTTGCACTTGACACCACCCTGCTCATTAAGCATGATCCACACCCATTCACATAAGGGGCCTGAGGAATGGTAGTTCCACCCATGCCACCTAGCCACCCACGACAGATGCCTAAGAATAAGTGATGCCTCCCAGTCCTTACAGTCAACGGCATGGAGTACCCATAGTCCAGCTGAAAAACCCACTCACCTATGTGCTCTAAGGAACAGGGACATGCTGTCCACCCAGACACTCAGTCTTCATCCCCCTGCCTTTCTCAGCACATGACCCCCTACTGCAGCTGGATACCTGTGCCTACTCCAATCACCCCTGCCCATCTAGGACAGTAGGTGAGAGCCTGCACCACACACTTGGTGACCAACAACCTGGACACCTGAGATAAATCCACACCAGAAAATTAAATGGACTCCTGGGCTCACATATGTAGTAACAGCTCTAACCACCTGGAGACAGGACTTAAGAGTTTCAAAGGTGCCAATAATCACACAACCAGACTCTTTGGGCATATCAAAACAAAAGAAAACGAGAAGCTAGGACAGAGTAAGCAAACATACAATAAATAAATATAATAACTTATTGATGGCTCAGAGACAACAGTCAATATCAAATCACATAAAGAGGCAGACCATGATGCCTTCAGCAAGGGACCAAAACAAAGAATCAAGAAACTATCTGGAGGAGAAGTTCTTGGAATTACCAGAGGTAGAATTCAAAAGATTAATATACAGAGCTCTTTAATAGATCAGGAAGAAGCTCATACAAAATGCAGAACAAGTCAAGGAACATACAGACAAAGCAATAGAGGAATTTAAGAAGGTTATACAAGAGCATAATGACAAATTTAACAGGCTGCAAGAATCCATAGAGAGACAGCAATCAGAAATCCAAAAGATTAAAAATAACATTTCAGAATTAAACAACTCAACAGAAAGTCATAGAAGCAGAATTGAGGCAATGGAAGTCAGAATTAGTGACATTGAAGACAAAGCACTTGACACCAATTTTTGAGGAAAAATCAGATAAAAGAATTAAAAAAATTGAAGAAACCCTAAGAATTATGTGGGACACTATCAACAGGAATAACATACAAATGACTGGAGTGCCAGAACAGGAGTGGATAACAGACAATACAGAGAGAATTGTTGAAGATTTGTTGGCAGAATGCTTTCCTGGTATCATGAAAGATGAGAAGATATCTATCCAAGAAGCTCATCAAACCCCACACAGGGTAGATCCCAAAAGATAGTCACCAAGACATATTATAATCAAACTTGTCAAAACCAAAGATAAAGAGAGAATTTTAAGAGCAGCTAGGGATAAATGAAAAGTCATTTACAAAGGGGAGTCAGTAAGACTAAGCTCAGACTACTCGGCAGAAATCATGCAGGCAAGAAGGCAATGGGATGACATATATAAAGGCTTGAAGGAAAAAAATTGCCAATCGAGGAATTATATATTCAGCAAAACTGTCTCTCGAATATGATGGTGAAATTAGGGCATTTCTAGATAAATAGAAGTTGAGGGAATTTGTGAAAACCAAAGTAAAATTGCAAGGAATACTAAACGGAGTCCTCTGGTTAGAAAATCAATAACATCAGATAACAACCCAAGACTAGAACACAGGACAGAACAACCAGATATTAACCCAGATAAGGAAGTCATAAAAATTAATCAAAGCTAAAACACTGAAAATAGGGAAACAGAGATGTCAATATGTAAAAGATGACAACAATAAAGCAAAAAGAGGGACTAAATAATGCAGTCATAGATCTTTCATATGGAGAGGGAGACAAGGAGACATAAAGAAATAAAAGATTGGTTTAAACTTAGAAAAATAGAGGTAAATATTAAGGGTAACCACAAAGGAAACTAAAGATCCTACACATCAAAATAAAAAACAAGAAAAACATAAAGACTCAGCAAATACAAAAGCAACAACAATGAAAAAGATGAAAAAATACATAAAGAAAAATGACTCAGCACAGAAAATTAAGTGGAACAAAGAAACTGTCAATAACACACACAACAAAAATACATCAAAATGACAGGTCTAAACTCATTTCTATCAAAAATTACACTGAATGTAAATGGACTAAGTGCACCAATAAAGAGACGGAGAGTGGCAGAATGGATAAAAAACCGTGATCTGTCTATACGCTGCCTACAAGAGACACACCTTAGACTTAAAGACAGAACAAACTAAAACTCAAAGGATGGAAAAAAATATATTAAGCAAACACCAATCAAAAAAAGAGCAGGAGTGGCAATATTAATCTCTGACAAAATAGACTTTAAAGCAAAATCCACTACAAAGGATAAGGAAGGACACTATATAATGATTATAGTTTCAAAGCACCAGGAGGCCATAACCATAATAAATATTTATACACTCAATGGCAGGTCTCCAAAATACATAAAACAAACTCTAACAGCATTCAAAAGAAAACTAGACGGCTCTACAATAATAGTAGGAGACTTCAGCACACCACTTTCAGTGAAAGACAGAACATCCAGAAAGAAGCTCAATAAAGACACAGAAGATCTAAATGCCACAATCAACCAACTTGATCTCATAGACTTATACAGAATACTCCACCCAACAGCAGCCAAGTATACTTCTTTTCCAACATACATGGAACATTCTCCAGAATAGACCACATATTAGGCCACAAAGCAAGCCTTAACAGAATCCAAAGCATTGAAATATTACAAAGCATCTTTTCTGACCATAAAGCCATAAAAGTAGAAATCAATAACAGGAAAAGCAAGGAAAAAAAAATCAAATACATGGAAACTGACCAACACCTTGCACAAGAACTACTGGATTACAGAAAAAATTAAGGGTGGAATAAAGAAATTCACAGAATCCAATGAGAATGTAAATACCTCCTACCAGAACCTTCCAGATGCAGCAAAAGCAGTGCTCAGGGGTCAATTTGTAGGAATAAATGCACACATCCAAAAAGAAGAAAGGGCCAAAATTAAAACATTTACCTTACAACTCGCACAACTAGAAAGAGAGCAGGAAAGAGAGCCCTTGAGCACCAGAAGGAAAGAAATAATAAAAATTACAGCAGAATTAAAAGAAATAGAGAATAGAAAAGGAATTGAAAGAGTTAACAAGACCAAAGGTTGGTTCCTTGAAAAGATCAATGAAATCAATAAACCATTGGGCAAACTGACAAAAGAAAAACAGGAGAGGATGCAACTAACCCGAATAAAAAATGAGATGGGTGATATCACAACAGATCCAACTGACATTAAAAGAATCATGATAGAATGCTATGAAAAACTGTACTCTAACAAATTTGAAAACCCAGAGGAAATGGACAAATTTCTAGAAACTCACAACCTGCCTAAACTAACACAAACAGAAGTAGAACAACTAAATAAACCTATAACAAAAGAAGAGATTTAAAAGGTAATTAAAAAACTCCCAACAAAATAAAAAAGCCCTGGCCCTGATGGCTTCACTGGAAAATTCTACCAAACTTTCTGAGAAGAGTTAACACCACTACTACTAAAGGTATTTCAGAAAATATAAAAGGATGGAATACTCCCAAACTCATTCTATGACACCAGCATAACCCTGATACCAAAACCAGGTAAAGACACCACACGAAAAGAAAATTATAGACCAATATTCCTCATGAACATAGATGCAAAAATCCTCAACAAAATTCTAGCCAATAAATTTCAAAAACATATAAAAAAAAATTCACCATGACCAAGAGGGATTCGTGCCAGGTATGCATGGATGGTTCAACATTAGAAAAACAATCAATATAATCCATCACAGTAAAAGAAGACAAGAAAATCACATGATCTTATCAATTGATGCACAAAAGGCATTTGACAAAATCCAACTTGCATTCATGATAAAAACTCTCAGTAAAAATAGGAATAGAAGGGACATTCCTCAACATAATTGAGGGCATTTATACAAAGCCAACAGCCAACACTATCATAAATGGAGAGAGTCTGAAAGCATTCCCCTTGAGAATGGGAACCAGACAAGGATGCACTTGATCACCACTCTTATTCAACACTGTGCTGGAGACCCTAGTCAGAGCAATTAGGCTAGAAAAAGAAATAAAGGGCATCTAAATTGATAAATAAGAAGTAAAAGTATCCCTATTTGCAGATGATATAATCTTGTACACCGAAAATCCCAAAGAATCCACAAGAGAAGTACTGGAACTAATAGAAGATTTCAGCAAAGTATCAGGATATAAGATAAACATACAAAAATCAGTTGGATTCCTTTACACCAACAAAGAGAACTTCGAAGAGGAAATCACCAAATCAATACCAGTTACAATAGCTCCCAAGAAAATAAAATACTTAGCAATAAATCTTACCAGAGACATAAAGGACCTATGCAAAGAAAACTACAAGACACTATTGCAAGAAACCGAAAGAGACCTACATAAATGGAAAAACATATCTTACTCATGGATAGGAAGACTCATCATTGTGAAAATGTCAGTTCTAAGCAATCTACAGATACAATGCAATCCCTATCCAAATTCCAATGACATTTTTTAATGAGATAGAGAAACAAATCACCAACTTCATATGGAAAGGGAAGAGACCCCAAATAAGTAAAGCATTATTGACAAAGAAGAACAAAGCGGGAGGCCTCACACTACCTGATTTTAGAACCTGTTATACCTCCACAGTAGTCGAAACAGCCTGATACTGGTACAACAACAGATACATAGACCAATGGAACAGAATTTAGAATCCAGATATAAATTCATCTACCTATGAGCAGCTGACGTTTGACAAAGTCCCAAAGTCCGTTAACTGGGGAAAAGACAGTCTCTTTAACAAATGATGCTGGCATAACTGGATATGCATCTGCAAAAAACTGAAAGAAGACCCATAACTCACACCATGCACAAAAACTAACTCGAAATGGTCGAACACCTAAATATAAAATCTAAAATTATAAAGATCATGGAAGAAAAAATAGGGACAATGCTAACAGTCCTAATACATGGCATAAACAGAGTAGAAACCATAACTAACAATGCACAAACACGAGAAGAGAAACTAGATAACTGGGAGCTCCTAAAAATCAAACACTTATGCTGATCAAAAGTCTTCACCAAAAGAGTAAAAAGACAATCTACAGACTGGGAAAAACATTTTGGCTATGACAAATTCAATCAGGGTTTGATCTCTAAAATCTACAGGATACTGCAAAAACCTCAACAACTTGGTGAAGATTAAGACAGTACACAATACTGGGGAAGCCAGCACAGCTTGTACAAGGAAAGGTCATGGAAGCTCCTTAGAGGGACCAAATTGCTGGGTGGAGGGCTGTGGTGACCATGGTCTCAGGGAACATCTAACTCAATTGGCATAACATAGTTTATAAAGAAAATGTTCTACATTCTACTTTGGTGAGTAGCATTTTGGGTTTTAAAAGCCTGTGAGCAGCCATCTAAGATACTCCACTGGTCTCATCCCTTAAGGAGCAAGGGAGAATGAAGAAAACAAGATACAAGGAAAAGATTAGTCCAAAGGTCTAATGAACCACAACTACCACGGACTCCACTGGACTGAGTCCAGCACAACTAGATGGTGCCCAGCTACCACCACTGACTGCTCTGACAGGAATCACAACAGAGGGTCCTAGACAGAGCTGGAGAAAAATGTAGAACAAAATTCTAACTCACAAAAAAAGACCAGACTTACTGGCTTGACAGAGACTGGAGAAACTCCAAGAGTATGGCCTCTGTACACACTTTTAGCTCAGTAATGAAGTCACTCCTGAGGTGAAAGACAGCCCCATAAAACAAAACGAGACTAATGGGACATAACAGTCCAGGGACAAGGACTAGAAGACAGGAGGGGACAGGAAAGCTGGTAAGAGAGAACCCAACGTCGAGAAGGGAGAGTGTTGACATGTCGTGGGTTTGTTAACCAAAGTCATAAAACAATACGTGTACTAACTGGTTAATGAGAAGCTATTTCTTCTCTAAAACTTCATCTAAAGTACAATAAAAAAAACCACCACAACAAAAAGACAAATAACCCAATTAAAAATGGCAAAGGATATGAACAGACACTTCACCAAAGAAGACATTCAGGTGGCTACCAGATACATGAGGAAATGCTTGTGATCATTAGCCATTAGAGAAATGCAAATCAAAACTACAATGAGATACCATCTTACCCCAACAAGGTTAGCATTAATCCAAAAAACACAAAATAATAAACGTTGGAGAGGTTGTAGAGAGACTGGAACACTTATATGCTGCTGGTGAGAAAGTAGAATGGTACAACCACTTTGGAAATAGATTTGGTGCCTCCTTAAAAAGCTAGAAATAGAAGTACCATATGATCCATCAACCCTACTCCTTGCAATATATCCTAGAGAAATAAGAGCCGTCACACGAATACGTATAGGCACACCCATGTTCATTGCAGCACTGTTCACAATAGCAAAAAGATGGAAACAACCTAGGTGCCCATCAATGGATGAATGGATAAACAAATTATGGTATATCCACACAATGGAGTACTACGCAACGATAAAGAACAATGATGAAATCTGTGAAACATCTCACGACATGGATGAATCTGGAAGGCATTATGCTGAGTGAAATTAGTCAGTAGGAAAAGGACAAATATTGTGTATAAGAGTACTATCATAAGAACTCAAGAAAAGGTTTAAACACAGAAGAAAACATTCTTTGATGGTTATGAGGATGGGGAGGGAGGGAAAGGAGAATTCACTAACTAGATAGTAGACAAGAATTATCTTAGGTGAAGGGAAGGACAACGTACAACACAGGGGAAGTCAGCACAATTGGACTAAACCAAAAGCTAAGAAGTTTCCTGAACAAGCCAAACACTTCGAGGGACAGAGTAGCAGGGGTGGGGTTCTGGGGAACATAGTTTTAGGTGACATCAGGTCAATTGGTATAACAGAGTTTATTAAGAAAAATGTTCTGCATCCCACTTTGGTGAGTGGCATCTGGGTTCTTAAAATCTAGTGAGCTGCCATCTAAGATGCACCAATTGTTTCCCCAACCTACCTGGAGCAAAGGAGAATGAAGAATCCTAAAGACACAAGGAAAATATTAGCCCAAGAGACAGAAAGGCTTACATAAGCCAGAGACTCCATCAGCGTAAGACCAGAAGAACTAGATGGTGCCCAGCTACCACCAATGACTGCCCTGACAGGGAACACAACAGAGAGTCCCTGATGGAGCAGGAGAAAAGTATGGAGTTGAACTTAAATTCTAGTAAAAAGACCAGACTTAATCATCTGACTGAGACTGGAGGAACCCCAGAAGACATTGCCCCTGGACTCTCTGTTAACCAAGAACTGAAACCACTCCCAAAGCCAACTCTTCAAACAAAGATTAGACTGGACTATAAGACACAAAATGATACTCGTGAAGAGTTTGCTTCTTAGTTCACGTAGATGCATGAGACCAAATGGGCAGTTCCTGTTTGGAGGTGAGATGAAAAGGCAGAAAGGGATAGAAGCTGGCTGAATGGACATGGGAAACCCAGGTGGAAAGGAGGAGTGTGCTATCATATTATACAGATAGCAACTAGGGTCTTGTAACAATGTGTGTATAAATTTTGTATGAGAAGCTAACTTGAGCTGTGAACTTTCACTTAAAGCACAATTAAAAAAAAAAAGAAATTAAGTAACTTGCTAAATATACAGATCAAACAGAAGAGCTGTGGCTCGAACCCATCAGTTTGGCACCAGAAACTGTCCTCAACTACTATGCTATATATTCCCACAGGCAAATTATTGCAGAACAATTATAAGAATATATATGGTGATTTTTGATAAATAGAATTTTCAAAAGATGCCTTTTAAAAGAAAAATATCACTACCAACACTTTTCCCCACAAAGTAGCTATCAATGAACACTTTGTGGAATCCTAATGTTTTGGGGAACACATTTTCTGAAATGCTGGCCTAAAGGATATTTTGAAATTTCCATTTCTATTGTTCCTCTTTAGCATTGTATCCTTCTCTTGGCCTCTTTGATTTTACTTGTCTCTCCTGAGCTACTTCTCTTTCAAGGCTTAGTAAGGAGATCCTTGTAATGGACTGAATTGTGTCCCCCCAAAAATATGTGTCAGCTTAGCTAGGCCATGATTCCCAGTATTGTGTGGTTGTCCTCCATTTTGTGATCTGACGTAATTATCCTACGTGTTTTAAATCCTAGCCTCTGTGCCTGTGGTTATGATCCTATTTGCGAGTGAGCTGTCCCTTATGTTAAAGAGGACAAAATCTATAGGATTAGGCTGTATCTTGAGTCAATCTCTTCTGAGATATAAAAGAGAGAAGTGAGCAGAGAGACATGGGGATCTCATACCACCAAGAAAGGAGAGTCAGAAGCAGAGCGCGTCCATTGAACACAGGGTCCCTGTGCTGATAAACTCCTAGACCTAGAGGAAGATTGATGACAAGAATCTTCCCCCAGAGCCGACAGAGAGAGAAAGCCTTCCCCTGAAGCTGGCACCCTGAACTCGGACTTCTGGCTTCTGAGACTGCAAGAAAATAAATTTCTGTTTGTTAAAGCCATCCACTTGTGGTATTTCTGTTATAGTAATGCTAGATCACTAAGACACCCCTCCATGCAACTTTTTGGCTATCCAAAGAGCTTACCTAACAAGCCTTCACTTCTCCTTCCTCCTGCCCCAGGTAAATGCCTATTCTTTGAGCTACGTTTTTTTAATTAATCCCCCAAAAAACCAAACCTGTTGCCAAAGAGGTGATTCCAACTGATAGCGATCTATAGGACAGAATAGAACTGCCCCCAGAGGATTTCCAAGGAGCGCCTGGTGGATTCAAACTGCTGACCTTTTGGTTAGCAGCCATAGCTCTTAACTACTACGCCACCAGGGTTTCCGCATTTCTTAATTAAGTAACTTTTAATCAAGGTGTAATTGGGATCTAATGATCACAAATGTACTTTTCATTTTTTGAAAAAGTAAAAGCTTTTTAAACCATGTGATATTACTATAAGAAATGTATCCAATGAAATATAAATATCCCAACAGCTTTATACCTCTCCTTTAATAGCAGTTGATTTTGCATTATTCTTTTATGCCCCTAAATTAATATTTCTATTCCACTTCTCTCACATAATTTTATCTTAATGTAAAATGTTTTTGTGCCTGAGAGTCTTTGCCTACTTGATTATATCATAAAAACATGTATATAAATTTAAAGTAATTTCTTTCATGGGTTAATAAGGTTCTGAGTATCAAAATATTCTTTATCATTTTAATTATTAATAATATAAAACTGATCAATACAACATAAATTTATAATTATTAAACATAAAAAATATAAAATTGTGTTGTAAGTACATTTCTCAGTGACAGAGCTAGATTCATGTAATTCACTCTAACGGATAAAGATTACTCATTGTTAAAATGAGACATGTTCAATATTAACTTACACTTTTGATTTTATAGTTGTAAATGTTGAGAGACTTTATTTATATAAATAAATAGATGAGAATGGAAGGAATTTTGTTACACCATTATAATTTTTTCTTTCCAAGTTCTATTTTAAAAATCATTGCGTTCTATTATCAATACTTAGATTGGCATCCAGCACGTAAAAATATCTTTATTAAAGGTTAGCTTTTACTTCCAATTGTTTTTAGTAGACTTTTTAGTCTTCTCTATTTGTTTTTTTCTTACCAATCAGTTGTCAAGCTCTTTAATTATTAGAGATTTAGAGTGTATTTTGATATGTTAGGGAAGGCCCCTCACTCTAGTCTCTTCCAAAAAAATTGTCTGACTCATGTTTACCTTTCCCAAAAGTTTTTATGGTCAGCTTGTCAAGTTTAAAAAATTTGGGTTGGGATATTTATTCAAGTGCCCTGAATTTTAGATTGATTTCAGCATATTTGACACTGTTCTAATCAATCCAGGAATCCAGTAAGTTTCTCCATTTAGTCGAGTCTTGTTTCCTGTCCCACAATAAAGATGTAGAGTTTATTTTCATGGGTGTCACTTATTTCTTTTGGATGTAAGATCACACATATATCTTGGCTGCTTCAAACGCGCTGTCTTCCTCCTCCCTCCCTCAGTGCCTCCCTCCCTTACTTAGTCCCTTCTTTCCATTCTCTTTCTTTTTCTCTCCCCTTTCCAAATTGATTGCAAATTCTTACAAGGGAGCGAATGAAATGCCCTTACAGCCTCCTAAGTGCTTAGGATAAAGCTATGCTCAGAATGATTCTAAGGAAAGCATTAACTGTGGAATAAACAATAAGTGAAAAGCTTGATTCGTAAACTAGTAACGCAACAGGAAGACTCTGGCGGATATGCCAGGAAAAAAGCCTCAAAGGAATTATGATTTCTCAAAAATGGATGATAAATTGTAGCTTGGTTATACCATGTGGCAGATTTGACAAGAAGTTTTTTCTTTTTTTTTTTTAACTAAAGAGACGAAATGACCTGGATATTAGACAAATTCTCCCAGTGTGGATTCACTCAGAGCACATCCAGAGGAGATAAATATATGCTTCCAGTTTCCTCAGACTTTGAGAAAAATGCCAGAGTTTTTCTACCTGTGAGATTTCCTGAAACACTATATCCATCGAACAATACAAGGATAAATTTAAATTATCTTTTAAAAAGAACATCCGCAGCCTAAATATCACAGATTAAATTGGCTGTTTACATAAAAATATGTTAAACCCCCAGACTAACTGGTATGAGGGATGGTGAAGGGGATTTTAGTGGGGGTCTTTTATACACGTTGTCTACCACCTCATCCCCTCACATTTCATCCGTTTCCTAGAAGACGGTCATCATTACAGACAGCTCCAGCCTTCTTTCCTACACACCAGGGCTGAGGCGGTCAGTAGGCCTTGCTACAGGCTGGGAAAAGGGCTCGGAACCTCTGCTCTGTGTGTGTGTGTGTGTGTGTGTGTGTGTGTGTGTGTGTTTGTATGTGTGAGAGAGAGACAGAGAGACATACATTTTTGGGGCACTGGAGAAGTTGCACCAGCAGAGGACAGACCTCTGTTCGAGTTAGAGACTGAAAGTGTTAGAAGACTCATGTTGTTATCAGGAGCCATTAAGTCCATTCTCACTCATAGTGACCCCATGTGACAGAGTAGAGCCGCCCCCATAGGTTTTCCTAGGCTATAATATTTATGGGAGCAGATCACCAGGTCTTTTCTCTCTCAGAGCAGCTCGGTGGGTTCAAATAGCCGATCTTTCAGTTAGCAGCTGAGTGCTTAACTGTTGCACCACCAGGGCTCCCTGAACACTCCATAGCTGCAGGAATCCATTCTGAGAGGAATCTCCCCTGATGTGAGTCACCTGCCACGACTTACAAACAGAGCCTGGGGAAGGTGGGGAAAGAACTGATCTTGTTGCTGTTTATCCTGCAGGCCTCCCTGTTGCTTGGTCCCAGAGTGAGGCTGTGGAGAAGCTAGAAGAAAACGTCAGCTTTTTTATTTTGCTTTGCTGGAGCTCACACCGTGCCTTCCCTGCCTCTGTGTGCAGTGGTAAAAGCAAAGAAGGGCCTCAGAATTACTGAAAAGACTCAGCTCCTCACCCCACCACGCAGCATTGCCAACGTTGTCTACTCTAAAACCATCAGGATTATCCCTTTACTCTTATTTACATCAGGAACCATGAGATGTCCCAGGTCCCCAGGTCGCCGTCCATCCCCTCACTCTAATTCCTATGCCGAAACCAAACCAGTTGCCATTGAGTCTATGGACTCTCATGGTGATCCCATGGATTACAGAGTGGATCAGATCGTAGGACCTTTCCCTCATATTGCCATCGGGTACGTTCGAACTGCCAGCCTTTAGGTTGGCAGTCAAGCACTTAACCATTTGTGCCACCGAGGGACCTCTCAATCCCTATACAGCTCTGTAATCTCCTCCTCTCTTCCTTTCTTCTACTCCTCCCTTACTCTTGAAATACTTCCACTGTACTCCCTGGACTGCCTAGTCTGTGAGCAGCAAAATGCCTACACTTTCTCATCCTCTTCTGTGAAGGTCTCTGTTATGAATTGAATTGTGTCACCCAAAAGGGTATGTTGAGGTTCTAACCCCTGTACCTGTGAATGTGACTTTGTTTGGAAATAAGCTCTTGGAAGGTGTTTCAGTTAAACTAACATGATGTCACACTGGAGCAGGGCGGGTCCTAATCCAATCTGAGTGGTGTCCTTATAAAAGAGGAGAAGAGATACACAGGAAAGATGCCATGTGACAACAAAGGCAGAGATTGGAGCTGCCTGTGGAGCACCAAGGATTGCAGCGGGTCAGGAGAAGCTGGGAGACACGTACAGAACAGAGTCATGCTTAGGGCCTCCAGAAACATCAACACAGCCGACAGCCTGGCTTCAGACTTGTAGCCTCCAACTGTGGGACAATAGACTTTGTTCTTATATACTGTCCAGTTTGGGATATCTTGTCATGATGGCCCTCGGAAGCTAACACAGTCCCCTTCACCATCCTGCAGAGCTGACACCCGAATCTCCCGTAGGACTTCACCACATCCCCCACAGCCCTGCTGGTAATGCCTACTACTTCTTCCACACGTTGGCCTGAAGATGGAGGGAGGGTCCTCTTTGCTCCCCACTGCCACTGTCAGACTACTCCATCTCCCTAAAAATCCTCAGCCTTGAATATCATGTCACCAGACTACACCACTTACTGTCTTCATTTCTCAATGATCTTAGCAGCTGGCTCATGGTCCCTGTTGCCAAGGGTACCAGAAATAAAAAAACAAAATCATTGCTGTTGAGGTGATTCCGACTCATGGCGACCTCATGTGAGCCAGAGTAGAACTGCACTCCATAGGGTTTTCAATGACTGTAATCTGACAGAAGTAGATTGCCAGGCCTTTCTTCCATAGCACTGCTGGGTAGATTCGAACGGCCAACCTTTTGGTTAGTAGCTGAGTGTAAATGATTTGCGTCACCCAGGGAACCTTACTCCAGTAATAATTTTCAGGAATAATATCTGCTTGGATCAGCCTTCATCCAACTCCTCTCTTCCTACGATCTTGTCCTTTACCCTATATCAGTCACTCACTCTGGGATCACGCCCTAGACCTTCACGTCATCAGTAACTCCACCGTAGTCTCAATACTAAGCATTTCTCTAATCACGCTACCACTTCCTCTGGAACCCAGACTCCAAGGACATCCTTTCACCCCACCGAAATCTATAATCCCTTGACTTTAGCACCTGTTGGTACGTCTCACCCTCCTCAGGCCCTCTCATTCTTCCTCACCTAACATAAAGCCCTTGGTCAATTATTATTATTTTTAAATAATTTATTTTGTTGTTGTTGTTGAGACTATACGCAGCAAAAACAGACACTAATTCAAGCTCCTACGTGTACATTTCAGTGACGCTGATTACATTCTTCCAGTTGTTAACCCTTCTCACTCTTCTTTTCTGAGTTGTTCCTCCCCCGTTAACTTACACTCACTGCCCCCTAAGTTTCCTTTCTAATCTTTTGAGTTGCTGTTGTCAGTTTCGTCCCATATAGATAGATCTTAAAAGGGCACAATGCTCAAAGCAGACATTCTTTACTAGCTAAGCTAAACTATTGTTTGGTTTTGAGACAACTTCGGGGATATTTTTGGTTTAAGGTTTAAAGATTTTCTTAGGGCAATAGTTTTGGGGGGTTCATTCAGCCCCCATGGCTCCAGAGAATTAGAGCCCTTGGTCAATTATTAACAATTACTTTTTTGCAGAGAGTTCTAATTGTCTACTAAAATCATCCTCCCCTTCTTCCAAAATGTTAGCTGCAGGGTTAAAATCTTGCTGATGGAATAGGAATAGAAGTAATGCATGGCACCTGCGTTACTTAAAACATGGCCAATGCTTCCTCTCCATCCTTTCTTTCCCCGTCTGGATAATTGATAAAGGATGGGTCTGCTACCCAGTTTCTACCATTCAGAAGAGGAAAATGGTCTAGGACATGGCAGAGAAACAAGATGGAAGGAACCTCGGTGCCTTGAAGCTGAGATTAGATGACCTGGTAGGGTTTCCTCTGACTGTTCTTGAGATAGAAATAAACATCTGTCTCAAATCACAGAATTAATGTTGGGTCTCAGTCACAGCAGCCTAGTTTTACTGTAAATAATACAATTCTCCGGTTCCCCGGCCCTCTCTTATTTCCTATACTCCCTTGGCAAAGCCACAACCCTGGTTAAAGCTCCACCTCCTCCTTGCCTGCACTTGGACATGGAATCTGGCCAGACAAAAGCCCTTGGTGATTAGCCTCACTTTAGATTCTTGACCATCAACTTCCAGTAAAGGTGCCTTGGTGGTGCAACGGTTAAGCCCTCGGCTACTAACCAAAAGGTTGGTGATTTGAGCCCACCAGAGGCTCTGTGGCAGAAAGACCCAGTGATCTGTTCCTGTAAAGATTACAGCCTAGAAAACCCTGTGGGGAAGTTTTACTCTGTCACATGTGGTCGCTGTGAGTCAAAATCAACTTGATGGTACCTAATAACAACAACAACTTCCAATAAACTTTTAATTCTGACTGGTGGTCACATCATATCTCCCTCTTATATTCACTCTCTCACCCTCCAGTTATGGATTGAATTGTGCCTCCCCCCCCAACCTCCCCACCCCGCCACCCGAAGAAATGGGTTGGAATCCTAACCCCTAAACCCATTTGGGAATAAAGTTTTCTTTGTTGTGTTAATGAGGCCATACCAGGAAAAGGTGTATCTTAAACCTAACTGGTTTTGAGATATAGAAAGGGCAGATGAGGCACAGAGAAAGCAAGGACGGATGGGAAAGGATAGGTGTCATGTGGAGATCTCCAAGGAATGCCGAAAGGAATGCTAGAGAAGCTGAGACAAGGATTTTTTCCCCAGAGCGGACAAAGAGAGCCTTCCCCTACAGCCAGCCCCCTGGATTCAGACTTCTATCTTCCTAAACTGCAAAAAAAATAAATTTCTGTTCATTAAAGCCACCCACTTGTGACGTTTCTGTTATAGCAGCGCTAAGAAACTAAGACATCTCCCTAGACAAAGTATTCACTCCCTTCATCTCTTTTCGCAAACCTTCAGCACCTTGTTCCCATCCTCACCCTTACTTGCTAATCCTACATTCTATTTCATTGAGGAAACTGAAGGTTTCGGAAGAAAACTTCAGCAAGCTCTTATCCTTCCCCCCACCTCCCTATCCTCCCACGTATGTGCCCATCTTCTCTGTCTTGCCTTGCCTTCTATTACTATGGATAAACTGTTGATACTCCTTTTTACCACGACCCATCGCTCAGTTTGCAGCACTGTGGTGGCTTGCATGTTGCTGTAATGCTGGAAGCTACGCCACCAGTATTTCAAATACCAGCAGGGTCATCCATGGAGGACAGGTTTCAGCTGAGCTGCCAGACTACGACAGACTGGGATGAAAGGCCTGGTGATGTGCTTCTGAAAATTAGTCAATGAAAACCCTACGGATCACAACAGAATATCATCGGATATAATAGTGGAAGATGAGCCCCATAGGATGAAATGCACTCAAAATACACAGTGGCCACAATAGACTCAAGCATAGCGATGACCATCAAGATGGTGCAGGGCTTGCTCTGTTTGTACGTGGGGTCACCACGAGTCAGAGGCCGACTCTACGGCAACTAACACCACCACCACCTGTATTAAAGACCAGCGCTCCATGTTTGCATCATATCCTATTTCTTCTTGCTCATTCAAAGTCATTCCTCCAAAGAGTCTCCCTTCTCTGCCACGTCATCAAATTTCTTTCTTAACTGGATCTTTCCCATAACATGTAAACGTACCTTTATTTCTCCCATCTTGAAAATTTAAAAAACCCTTTGAAGCCCCCCCTTGCTTTCCAGCTATCACCTCATCTCTCAGATCCTGCTTATAGAAAAAACCCTGAAACAATATCTTTATTTCTTGAATTTAATTTCTCTCATTTAAAACATTTTATTATAAAAAATTTCAAGTGTACACAAAAGTAAAAAGACAACGTAATTGTCTTAGTTATCTAGTGCTGCTATAACAGAAGTACTGCAGGTGGATGGCCTTAACAAAGAGAAAATTTATTCTTTCACAATTTAGGAGGCTAGAAGTCTGAATTCAGGGCGCCAGCTCCAGGGGAAAGCTTTCTCTCTCTGTCAGCTCTGGAGGAAGGTCCTTGTCGTCAATCTTCCCCTGGACCTGGAGCTTCTCAGCGCAGGAACCTCGAGTCCAAAGGATGTGCTATTCTCCTGGCTCTTGTTTCTTGGTGATATGAGGTCCCCTGTTTTATGCCTCAAAAGACATTGGCTTAAATTGTAGATTAATCTAGTAGATTGAGTCTATGTAACTGCCGATAACCCCATCCCATTAACATTACAGAGGTAGAATTTACAACACATAGGAAAATCACATCAGATGACAAAATGGCAAACAATCAGACAATACTGGGACTCATGACCTAGCCAATCTGACAGATATTTTGGGGGAACACAATTCAATCCATGACAATAATCAACTTCCATATCTCAATACCCACTTACAATAATTATAAATATTTATTCAATCTTATTTCATCCACCTCATCTCTAATTTTTTCTGGAATATTTTCAAGGAAATCCCAGACATCGTATCATTTCACCTATAAATATTTCAGTGCACATCTCTAACAGATAATAACTTTTTAAAAATATTAATCACAACACCAATATCATATCTAACAAATCTAAATGCATAATCAAAAGGCAAATATCCTAGAGTGTCTCAAAAATATATTTTGATAGTAGATTTGCTCATATTAGGCTCTAATTAGTATCAGCATAGTGTATCTGAACATGTCTCTTAATATGTCTCTTGTTTCACTCTCCCTTTTCCATACTATTTATATGTTTTAAAAACAAGTCATTTTTCCTGTAGAAGTTTCCACATTCTGTATTTGACTGGTGGCATCCTCATGGTTTTATTTACCATGTTTCTCTGTCTTCCATATTTCCAGTAAATTGGTAGTTATATCTGGAGGCTTACTGCCCTTCTCTCTTGAATCCATTCTGGTCACTGCTACTGCTCTAGAACTGTGTGTGGCAAGTTTGTTAATGACTTATACTGCTAAATCCAACTGTCTATTTTTGGTCCTCATCTTACTTGACCCATCGGCAATACCTGACACAACGGATCATTTCTTCGTCCTTTATTTGATGTATAGGATACCACATTACGTAGCTTTACTGTTACCTCGCTTATTGCTCCTTCTCAGTCTCTTTTGCTGGCTCCTTTTCCCCTTTCCTGCATCTAACTGTCGGAGTGCTCTGCATTAGTTCTTGGTTCTCTTCTCTCTGTTGTTGTTGTTCCTAGTTGCTATTAAGTGGATTCCAACTCAGGGTGACCCCACATGTGCAGAGTAGAACTGCTCAATAGGGTTTTCGATGCTATAACCTTTCAGAAGCAGATTTCCAGGCCTGTCTTCCAAGGCACCTCTGGCTTGGTTCAAACCACCAACCTTTCAGCCAGTAATCAATTGCTTAAACATTTGCTCCACCCAGGGATTCCTCTCTTCTATCTGTATGAGTTACACTGGTGATCTCATCCAGTTCTCAGGTTTAAATATCATTTATACATTCAACTTCCTAATTTATAGCATCAGCCTGGACCTCTCCCAAAAAATCTGGATTCATACAGCCAACTGTGCATTTAATATATCAGTTTGAATGTCAAACAAGTATCTCAAATTGACCATGTCCATAATTTAACAACTGATCCCCTTCCAAATCCATTCCTTTCTCAGTCATCTTGTTTGATGGCAACTGCATCTTTTTAGTTATTCATGCCAAAATCTTAGAGTCATTCTAGGTTTTTCTCTCTACGTGTGATGGTTAATGTTGTAAAGACGCATAAGCTGTTTCAAGTAAAATCAAGAGATTTATTGAGATTTACTGAAAAGACAGCTCAAGCCAGGGAGACACTGACTCCCACAAAGTGAAGGTCAGAGCTCCAAGCTGGTGAAGCTACAGAGATATTTTATAGGGTGAGAACAAAGAGCTTAAGGGACGTTCTTTTGACTGGAAGTTACAAACTTAGATCAGCATAAGGTGGGATCGTTAGAAGTGGGGGGTCAAAAGGGATTGGTTCATCAAGGGTACGTGAGCATTCTGGATTGGTGGATTACAGCTAAGCTGTTTGTTTCAAGGCTCCTTGGAAACAAGCTGCAGATGAGCTATTTGTTTTAAGTCTCCTTGGGAACAAGCTAATAAGATTTTGATTGGTGCTTGGTGAGATAAGATAGTAGAGGGCAGCGTATCTAGAAATGGGGTTTTTGCTATGATTGGTTTAAACAGTAAATGTGTGCTTCGTTGATTCATTACTACTTGGTGATAAGTGTGTTTGAAAGGGGGTCACAAGGCAGTCATAAGATGATTACATGATGGATCTATGGGAACAGAAGGTAAAAATTAGATTGCTTAAGGGAAAGTTCTTTTGAGAACATTTTACACAAAGAGTTTGATACCACCACCACCCCTGTCCCCTGGAGCCACAAGAAGTACTTCTGACATACTGTAGCCTAGCTATGGAGAAAAACATTTCCTTGGCTGCAGAGATTAACTGTTGCTATGGTAAAAATAGAAACAACAAAATGGAGTCGAGCCTAAAGCCTGAGCCGGCATTTTCAGATACACCAGACACCTCAGTTTTAAAAGCCCTTACACAATGTCATATGTCAACTTGACTAGGCTATGATTCTCAGTGGTTTGGCAGACATTGGACTGATTGCTCTTCCATAACGTAATATAATGTAATCACTTCCATGATGAGATCTGATATAATGTAATCACTTGAGATCTCCTATGGGCAGCCAATTAGTTGAAAAGGGTGTTTCCTTGAGGGTATGGCCTACTTCCAGTATATAAATGTATATTCCAGCAAGGCTCACTCTCAATCTGGATCCTGCATCCTACTCATCATCATCTGACCTCTGGCTCTTGGGATGTTAGCCATCAGCCTGCGGCCTGACCTACGGATTTTGAGATTCATCAGCTCTCACAACCCTGTGACCCAGCAGCCTGCCATTTGACTTGCTGATTTTGGGTTCATCAGTCCCTGCAAACATGTGAGTCAGGAGAAGTCTCCGGCCTGATGCCTGGCCCATGGATTTTGGGACTTGCCAGCCTCCACAACCGTGTGAGGTATTTGCTTGAATTAAATCTCTCTGTATACAATTACATATATACATTTCATTGGTTTTATTCCTGTAGAGAACCCAGCCTAAGACACTACCTCATATCTAATCTGTCAGCAAAGCCAGGTGACACTACTTTCAAAATATATCCACAGTCTTGTAACGCTTCACTACCTGTATTGTTATTTGTCACCCTGACTCATCCCTCCGTGATCTTTTGCCTGGATTATCACTGTAGCCTCCTAACTGCTCTCTCTGACCCATTCATTTGTTATCACAGCAGCCAGAGTGATAGTTCAAAAATGTAGGTCAGATCAGGTCACTCCTCTCCTCAAAATGCTCCAGTGATTTCTCCCATTTCCTTAGAATAAAAGGCAAAGTCCTTAAAATGACCTGTCACACCCTACATGTCCTGCCCTGCCAATACTTTGTTGGCAAATCTCCAAATATTTTTCCCTCTAACTTATTCCACTCCAGCCCTCCTGGACTCCTTGCTGTTACTGGAACCTGGTATACATTCTCACAACTCAGCGTTTAGCGTCTGAGGTTTTGCCTGCACTGTTCTTCCCCCGGTATTAGCACGGTTCACTCCCTCACCTCTTTCAGGTTTTGTTTTTTCAGTAAGTCCTCTCTGGATCACCCTATTTAAAATTACATCCCCCTAGAAGTGGAATTGATGAGTCAAAGGGTATAAGTATTGGTATTTTGATAAATATTGTCAAATTACTCCCATCAGCATACTAGTTCTTCATAGCCTGGCCAACAGGGTAGTACTTACTTTGGAATTTTTGACGATCATGTTTTTGTTAGGTGCTGTCCAGTTGGTTCTGACACACAGTGACCCCCTGTACAACAGAACAAAACACTGCCCGGTCCTGCGCCATCCTCACAATCATTGCCATGTTTGGTCCAATTGTTGCAGCCTCTGTGTCAATCCATCTTATTGAAGGTCTTCCTCTTTTTCCGCTGGCCCTCTACTTTACAAAGCACGATGTCCTAATGAGGATCATAGTGTAGTTTTAATTTGCATTTCTTGTCTGATGAGGGAGTATGAACATCAGTTTAAAAGCCATTTGTATTCACATGTCTGAAAACTGTCAGTTTGTATCCCTTGCCCATTTTTCTATTGATTGTTGGTCTGCTTCTTATTTATTTGTAGAAGGTCTTTAGACATTAGGGAAATTAATACTTGGTGATATGAGTTGGAATAAAATTCTCTGTTTGTCATTTGTCTTTGACTTTATCTATGGTAGACGTTTCTGTGCAGAACTTTGTAAAAATTAGAAGTCTGATTTGTCTGTATTTTTAGAATACATATTTTTTCGTTATTCCCAGGATTATGTCATACTTTAAGAGACATCCCCCAACCTGAGATTATTTTTTTTCATCACTTTTTTTTTTACA
Organism: Dugong dugon; assembly: GCA_030035585.1. Taxonomy (NCBI): domain Eukaryota; kingdom Metazoa; phylum Chordata; class Mammalia; order Sirenia; family Dugongidae; genus Dugong; species Dugong dugon. Next base: position 190,042,925 of record CM057463.1, on the reverse strand, counting down.
TTTAAATCTTTTATCCAACTGGGATTCATTTAGGTTCAAGGTGTGAGTTATAATTCCAACTCTATTCTTTTTCCAGATGGCTCCCATTTGTCCAACCTGAGGTTCTTGTTTTCTCCATTGACATGAAAGGGCACCCAGGAGATTCATAGGCAGAATTTAATGGGTGTGATCTTAGGTTAAGTAAACAGTGTTTTCTCTTTGGGAAAACCTCCTAGGAAGTGGCAGAGACCTCAAGCATACCACTGAGAGTTGCAAACAAGTTAAACCTGTAAAATGCTGAAAGCTCACACCCAGCAAATGTATGTATAAAGCCTCCAAATTGTAGCTTGAGATGCTGTGAACACATGATTCTTATATAGTTAGTTCTTGCACCCTGTGCATTTTCTCCAATAACATAAAAAGGTGGCAGGGAATACGCATATGGTTTTTGGTTGCTTGTTTTGAAGACTTATTTACTCCCTCAATGAGTGAGGAAGACTAAACTTTAATATTTGCAAATCACTGAACTGTGATGAAAAAAAGGGCTATTGCAACCTTCGTATGTTATCTTATCATTGCAAACATGCTGTTATTCTGACATCAGAATTCTAGGCTTAATGAAGTTTTATTTAAATTAGTATAAAATCATCCATCTGTAATCTACTAACTGGGCTACTGGGTGTGGATTACGGGGACTGAAGTCTTGGCTATGCGATGGAACTTTTAGAAACTGGTGATATTAGGAGACTGTTAACCCTTTCATTACTAAATTTTTAAAACAAACTTTTGATTCTATGAGATTCACTAACTATGGTATGCAAACTCAGAGGCCAGTTTGGAATTTTTCATAAGAGTTATGGACTTTGAGATATGTGATCTGGTAATACAAGTCACTGATAAGGCGAGTGGCACAGTGGCACCACCCATCTCTGATACGGCAAAGTACCAATAAGCACTAAATACAGTTTACTACGAGAACCTTTCCATTAGGTTACGTGGGGGAACCTTTAGTTTTCCAAATACAAATCAGAAAAAGCAAAACAAACCTATCAGGGCTCAATAACTATCACATAGGAAAGCCATAATCACGCTTGCAAATATTATCTCATAGAAATCAAGGAAAAAAAGGGCAAAAGTTTACAAAACTAACACATCTAGGAAGCATCACCTAATAGATTGCTCAACCTACACAACAATGAGGCTCCAACTCCAGTCTGCCGAGCTTCAGGCGTTTCAAAAGGGACCCACCTTGACACTAAACGCATTAGAACCAGAATAATTTACTACCTATGAGGTCCAGAGGTGCAAAAAGTGGCTGGTATACCATTATTCCAATAATAATGAAAGTTAAAGCTGGCTCACCTTATAACGATCTACTATGATGATTTTTTAAATAGGACACACATCTATTGTTCAGTGATAATTATATTACTAATGATGACATTAAGATACTGCAAAAATTCTGCTGTGCCTTTTGGAATAACTTCTTTTTTTTTGACTCATCAAAAGAAAAAAGTGAGAAATGCAATTTAAGTTATAAGGTTATGTGGCTGTGTTCCTTAAAGGAAAGGCAGCATGGCATAATGGTTAGGAGTTTTGTTCAGGAGGCAGACAGAGTGAGGTTAATTTTGGTTCTTCCACTTTTTATCTCAGTGACTTTAAGCAAGTTACCTCACCTCAGCAAGCCTTAATTTCCTCAAATGCAAACTGGTGATAATAATAGTACTTACTGATAGGGATTAGTGAGAGAATCCATTTAAAACACTTAGTAATTCCCTCTACTACTTGTCAGTCAGCTTGTTGTACTGTGGTGGCTTGCATGTTGCTGTGATGCTGGAAGCTATGCCACCAGTATTTCAAATACTAGCAGGATCACTTATGGTGGACAGGTTTCATCAGAGCTTCCAGACTGAGACAGACTAGGAAGAAGGACCCGGTGATCTACTCCTAAATAAAAAATTGACCAGTGAAAATCTTATGAATATCAGTGTAACACTGTCTGATATAGTGCCAGAAGATGAGCCCCTCAGGTTGGAAGCCACTCAAAATATGACTGGGGAAGAACTACCTCCTTAGAGTCAACCTTAATGATGTGGATGGAGCCAAGCTTTCACGACCTTCGGAAACAGCTGCAAACAACCATTAATAATCAGAACTTGGAATGTACAAAGTACGAATCTAGGAAAATTGGGAGTTGTCAAAAATGAAATGGAATGCATAAAGATCGATATCTTAGGCATTAGCGAGATGAGATGGACTGGTATTGGCCATTTTGAATCTGATAATCATGTCTGGTCTACTATGCCAGAATGACAAATAGAAGAATGGCATTAAATTCATCGTCGACAAGAACATTTCAAGATCTATCCTGAAATACAACGCTGTCAGTGATTGGATAATATCCATATGCTTACGGCTATTATTCAAATTTATGCACCAACCACTAATGCCAAAGATGAAGAAATAGAAAATTTTTATCAACTTCTGAAGTCTGAAATTGATCAAACAGGAAATCAAGATGCATTGATAATTACTAGTGATTGGAATGCCAAAGTTGGAAACAAAGAAAAAGGATTGTAGTTGAAAAATATGACCTTGGTAATAGAAACAACGCCGGATATCACATGACAGAATTTTGCAAGACCAACAACTTATTCATTGCAAATATCTTTTCTCACCAACATAAACGGCGACTATACAAGTGGACCTCACCGGATGGAATACACAGGAATCAAATTGCCTATATCCGTGGAAAGAGACGATGGAAAAACTCAATATCGTTAGTCAGAACAAGGCCAGGGGCCAACTGTGGAATAGACCATCAGTTGCTCATATGCAAGTTCAAGTTGAAGCTGAAGAAAATTAAAACAAGTCCACAAGAGCCAAAGTATGGTTTGAGTATATCTCACCTGAATTTAGAGACCATCTCAAGAACAGATTTGATGCATTGAACACTAATGACCAGAGACCAGACAAGTTGTCCCATGACATTGAGGACATCATACATGAAGAAGGCAAAAGGTCATTAAAAAGACAGGAAAGAAAGAAAAGACCAAAATGGATGTCAGAAGAGACTCTGAAACTTGCTTTTGAACATTGAGTATCTAAAGCAAACCAAAGAAATGATGAAGTAAAAGACCTGAACGGAAGATTTCAAAGGGGCTCAAGAAGACAAAGTAAATTATTATAATGAAATGTGCAAAGACCCGGAGTTAGAAAACCAAAAGGGAAAAACACACTCAACATTCTCAAGCTGAAAGAACTGAAGAAAAAGTTTAGTTGCTATATTGAAGAATTCTATGGGCAAAATATTGAACGACGCAGGAAGCATCAAAAGAAGATAGAAGGAATCCACAGAGTAATTGTACCAAAAGGAACTGTTTGATGTTTAACCATTTCAGGAGGTAGCATATGATCAAGAACAAATCATTGTGAAGGATGAAGTGCAAGCTGCACTGAAGGCATTGGCAAAAAACAAGGCTCCAGGAATTGACAGAATATCAATTGAGATGTTTCGACAAATGGATGCAATGCTAGAAGCACTCACTCATCTATGCCAAGAAATTTGGAAGACAGCTCTACCTGGCCAGTTGACTGGAAGAGACTCATATTTGTGCCCATTCCAAAGAAAGATGATCCAACAGAATGCAGAAATTATAAAAAAAAATCATTAATATCATACACAAGTAAAATTTTGCTGAAGATCATTCAAGAACTGTTGCAGCAGTATACCAACGAGGAACTGCCAGAAATTCAAGCTGGATTCAGAAGAGGGCCTGGAACGAGGGATATCATTGCTGATGTCAGATGGATCTTGGATGAAAGCAGAGAATACCAGAAAGCTGTTTACCTGTGTTTTATTTACTATGCAAAGGCGTTCAACTGTGTGGATCATAACAAATTACGTATGACCTTGAGAAGAATGGGAATTCTAGAATGCTTAATTGTGCTCATGAGGGACCTGTACATAGACCAAGAGACAGTTGTTCAAACAGAACAAGGGGATACTGTATGGTTTAAAATCAGAAAACGTGTGCGTTAGGGTTGTGTCCTTTCGGTATACTTATTCAACATGTATGCTAAGCAAATATTCTGAGAAGCTGGACTATATGAAGAAGAATGGGGCATCAGGATTAGAGGAAGACTCTTTAACAACCTGCGTTATGCACAGGGCACAACCTTGCTTGCTGAAATTGAAGAGGACTTGAAACACTGATGAAGATCAAAGACTACAGCCTTCAGTATCAATTACTCCTCCTCATAAAGAAAACAAAAATCCTCACAACTAGACCAGTAAGCAACATCATAACAAATAAAGAAAATATTGAAGTCGTAAAGGATTTCATTTTACTTAAATCCACAATCCATGCCCATGGAAACAGCAGTTAAGTAATCAAATGACGGATTGCATTGGGCAGATCTGCTGCAAAAGACCTCTTTAAAGTGTTAAAAAGCAAAGATGTCCCTTTTAGGACTAAGGTGTTTTCAATCACCTCATATGCATGTGAAAGCTGGACTATGAATAAGGAAGACCAAAGAAGAATTGATGCCTTTGAATTATGGTGTTGGTAAAGAATATTGAATATACCATGGACTGCCAGAAAAACAAACAAATCTGTCTTGGAAGTATACAGCCAGAAAGCTCCTTAAAAAGCGAGGTTGATGAGATTCGTCTTACCTACTCTGGGCATGTTATCAGAAGGGACCAGTCTCTGGAGAAGGACATCATGCTTGGTAAAGTAGAGGGTCAGCAGAATTGAAGAAGACCCTCAACACACTGGATTGACACAGTGGCTGCAACAATGGGCTGAAACATAGCAGCGATTGAGAGGATGACACAGGAGCCAGCAGGGTTTTGTCCTGTTGTATGTAGGGTTGCTATGAGTGGGAACTGACTCGTCAACACCTAACAACAACAACAGCAACAGTATTTCTCTCCTATCTGACTGGCAAAGATCAGAAAGTTTAGTAATGTATTGTTGATGAGAATATGGCGGAGACACGTACCCTTATATATTGCTTAAGAAAATAAAGCAAAAAAACTAGGTACCTTGGAGTTGGTTCATGGCCACCCCATGTTTGTCAGAGTAGAACTGTGCTCCACAGGGGTTTCATGGCAGTGACCTTTTGAGAGCAGATTCCCAGGCCTTTCTTCCTAGGTGCCTCTGGGTGGGTTCAAACCACCAAATCTTTTGGTCAGTAGCCCAGTCCTTAACCATTTGTGCCACCCAGGGACTCCTACATTACTTGGAGGAGTATAAATTGGTATAACTTCCATACAAAACAGTTTGGCAATATGTATCAAACTTACAAATGCACATACATACCTTTTAACCAACAATCCCTCATTTTTTGAACCGATGTACTTTTAAATGAACAAATTTACTCATCTTCCACTATCATTTACAGATGAGTAAACTGATATCTGTACGTTGATATTGATTACAGCACTGTTATGTAGAATAAGAGTGGAAATAATATATATCTCCATCTATAAGGGACCGTTCTGGTGGACTCATGCAATTAGATAGTACACCATAAGAAAGAATGAGCAACTACTTACGCATAGGACATTTGCCAAGATATATTATTAATCAAAAGGAGCAAAATGTAGAACAATGTTAAAAATAGGGAGTGGGGAGTAGATAATACACGTAAGTATTTGCTTGCATAACCACAGAAATGCTCAAGAAAACGGCAGCAACGATTTCCTCCAAAGCTAGAAACTGGGTGGCTGGGTGACCAGGAAACTTCTCACTGTATATCCTTTTCCACCTTTTCACTGGACTCTGTGAATATGTAACTTACTTTTTTTAATAAAATAAATATAAAGACACAGCTCATGACACAAAGTAAGTATGTAATAAATGTTAGAAGTTATTTAAAACTTTAAAATTAGCTTGATCATGATTCTCTTCCACTAAAATAAAGATACTTAGGGATCTTTTAAAAAATCAGCTCCTTAAAACTTTAAATAACAAATTTTATAATAGATAAGGAATTTAAAATAATTTGGTCTTAACATAAATTACAAAAGCATTTGGCCTGTGAAGTCCTATAATCTTGTCCTTTATCGTTAACATTTCTAATAAAAGGATAAAATATTTGATAATTTAAAGACTTTACCTATGTCAAGAACATGACTAAAAGGAAAAGTTTTCATTAAATGAAAATTTTTTTGAGACTTAGTCTTTGAGCAATTGGAGTTTTTGGTAGAAAATGTTGTTGTTAGGTGCTGTTGAGTCGATTCCAACTCGGAGTGACCCCATGTGACAGAGTTTAACTGTCCCATAGGGTTTTCTAGGCTGTAATCTTTCCGGGCCCATATCACCAGGTCTTTTTCCCATAGAGCCGCAGGGTGGGTTCAAACTTTTGGTTAGCAACCGAGTGCTTAACAGTTACACCACCAGGGCTCCTTTTTAGGAGAAAATAGGTATCATTTAAGCTTCTCTCAAACACTGCTAGATTTTAAAGAAGGAATGAAAATTCTGAGAATAAACAGAGAATTCTTTTTCCATTTGACTTATGTGTTATAGATTATCAGGCTGTATTAGGCTTTCTCTCAACAAAATATGCACCTGTATTTCTCAGTCCTATCAGGTATTTCACTATTAGCATTCTTTCTGGTTTCGCCCCAAACCGTGGTAATAATAGCCTCTCCTCTTTCTCTGGTTTGCAATTTCTTAGGCACAAACAGTTTTTAGGCCATGCTGTATATATATGATGTCTTTTCCTTCGATAAAGACTTAGATCAAATGATACCTCCCCTATAAAATTGTCACTGGGACCCCCAAAGTTGGATTTCCTCTAATTCTTCTCCCACGACTCTACCTCTATTTTATAACATATATTATAATGACTTGTCTCTTCCAGCAAGCAGTGAAGCCCTTAAGTGCAGCATCTCTGTTTTTCGTCCTTGTAACTATGGGCAGGGCCTACTCTGCATTCGATACTCAATAATGTCTGCTGAATAAAGACCAATTTTTCCAGTAAATATGTTACACTGTAATGGACATACCTCAGCAAATATTATTGCTTTCTTAGAACATTTTGTTATTTTACTAAATATAAAAAGTAAATCAATTTCTCCAAAATTAATTGTTTAGGGAATCCTTTTCTAGCATGTCTCAAGAATCAAAGCACAGACGAATTCTGTTTTCCTAGATCAAATTTCAATTTAATTGCACAATAAATAGTTGTGATCTAAATCCCCCATTTGGAGACAAATGATTCGTTACAATTTTTGTATGAGCTGAACACACAGCCTCCTTCCAATAGCATGCGGTCATTCAAGAATAAGTAATCCTGTTGGTTAATTTTTCTCAGGAGCAACAACTCACATCACTAATGATTAAAACAAAATTGTTATTATTAGCAGGTGTTCACAAAACGTATGGATAGACTGATAGATTCAAGTGTTTAGTGACCCAAGGAGCTTATTTTACAATCTATAGTTGGAGTCCTGGTGGCAGTGGTTAAGAACTCAGCTGCTAACCAAAAGGTCGGCGGTTCGAACCCACCAGCCGATCCTTGGAAACCTTATGAGCCAGTTCTACTCTGTCCTATAGGATTGCTACGAGTCAGAATCGACTCAGTGACAATGGGTTTGGTTTTTAGTTTTTTTGTTTTAGTAGAAGCAAGAGCAGCTCTGACAATTTGGCCTTGGGGCAAATTCCTTAGCCTGTCTAAGATAGTTGCCTCCTCTGTCAGATGGGATAATAACAAGAGCCTCGTAGTTTTTATAGCCAAGGTGGACTTTTTTTTGATGGTGCTGTGTAGTGAAGATTTCTGGGGCTTCCACGGAGTTCCATGATTTCAATAGATCCATTGCTACAATTTGAGAAAAGCAGTAACCTTCACTGGTTATAACCTTCCTTCTGCAGGCAAAAATACAAACCCAATTCTCTGCTGCCCACTGGTCTGGGCACCTAAATTTCTTCTCAATCACTAGCCAATAGCATAGGAACAGTGCACTTCATGTTGTCACTAGTGTTCTCAACTATGATGTAGCTATAGTACAGACACTGCTCAGAGCTTCGCTGGTACAAGTAGAAGTCAGAAGGAATTGCTCAAGGAACATGATAAAGTACTGTAGCTTTGCTAGAGATATCCGTTCTTAAAATGCGAATTCTAGAAATCTATACCCCTAGACAGTACTATTCTGGCCACCTGTAAAAATTACTTAATGTGTTTGTTTGTGTTTGAGGGTCCATACAAGAAAAGACCTTGGGGAGCACAGTCTACATTTTTGGTTGATACTATCAGGAATGCCACCCATTACGTTACTTAATGTCCCACCTAGAGATGGCAGACCCACTAACTGACCATTTCATTTAAGGACGAAAGCTGAACAGGTGCTGAGGAAATGAAAATGGAAAGAAGGGGATGGATTTCAGAGACGCTATAGAGGGAGAATTGGCAGATGATGACAACAGACATTACTGGGTAGCTACCGCGTGCAGGATGCTTTCTCACTCTGCTTCTGCCCCTGGTGCCTTTAAAGGAAACAGAGGTCAGAGGAAGAGGTAGGTTGGGTGTCAGGAATCGTAGATGAGAGTTTGGTTTTGGCTGTATCAACTTTGATGGGATGTGACACAGGAAAGAAGACTCAAAAATTTCTCTCTCAGTCAACCCACTGTTTTTGAACTTCAAACTGTCATCACCAATAATCAATATTTGTCTTGAAGTGTTGATATTGACAGTAGGTGTTATGGGTTGAATCGTATCGCCCCAAAATACACGTTGTAAATGCTAACCCCTATACCTGTAGTTGAAGGAGCCCTGGTGGTACAGTGGTTAAAGCACTTGGCTGCTAACTGAAAGGTCATCGTTTCGAACCTACCAGCTGCTCCACGGGAGAAAAATGTGGCAGCCTGCTCTGGTAAAGATTACAGCTTTGGAAACCCTATGGGGCAGTTCTACTCTGTCTTATAGGGTTGCTATGACTCAGACTCGACTTGACAGCAACGAGTTTGGGTTTTGTGCGTGTGTGTCTTAAGTCAATCTCTTTTGAGACATAAAAGAGCAGATTGGCCAAGTAGGCAACCAAGCAGAGATGGGGGAAGACAGTTGCCAGGCCACATAAAGATCAGCAAGGTACCAAGGAACAGAAGCTCAAAGGAGACAAAGACCTTCCTCTGGAGCCCACAGAGAGAGAGCCTTCCCCAGAGCCAGCACCCTGAATTCAGACTTCTACCTCCTAAACTGTGAAAAAATGAATTTCTATTTGTTAAAGCCACCCACTGTGGTATTTCTGCTATAGCAGCACTAGATAACCGAGACTTTGGGTTACAGAAGATACTTATAAGATCTGTGGAGTCTCTGGCATTGAGTAGGGACTCAGCAATGTCAGCTGTTTTTCCTTTAGTTCCCATGAATCACTCTGCCAAAGCCATGGAACAAGAACTCTCTTTTCCCAGGGACATTTACACATTTATAGGAATTCTTTATTGCACTTACCATTTTCAATAAATTTTAAGGACATTAAAAATAATGTTAAGACTATTGGGGATAAATGTTAATGCTATGAGCTTACACACGTGACTCAGCACACATGGGGTTGCCATGAGTCAGAAACAACTTAACTGGCAACTAACAACAACAAGGCATTTACAGGAAATAGAAACTAGCTGGGTTTTGGTTTGTGGATGTGGGGCTTCACACAAGTGACTTCACCCTGGTCCTAGTATAGTCAGGTTAACAACTCCTCCTAAATTTATATCCTGAACTCCACCTATCCAAATAATTACTCAACATCTCCACTAAGATGTCTCAGAGGTAGCTCAAACTTAACATGTCCAAGACCAAACTGATGATATTCTACTCAAATATTATCTTCTTCCAGTATTCCCCATCGCATTCAACAGCCCCACCATCCATTCAACTGTGTATCCCAGAACGCCGGGTGCCATCTTTGATCCATTCTTCTCTCTCATATCGCATATCCATATCACTTGGTACTGTTGATTTCACCCTATATGTCTTTCCCCACCACCCACCATCTTTATCCATCCTTACCACCACCACTTTAGTCCAAGTTTATCACATCTCACCAACAGGAAGCCCCTCACTGCCCTCCCGACATCCATTATGGTGCCCCCCCATTTTGTTCTAAATGCTAGAACCACAATAGTTTGTCAAAATACAAATCTTTCAATGTCACCCCCTGCATAAAATTTTTCATTGGCTTACTGTTGCTCTTGGGTGAAAATCCTAAATCCTTAACATGTCACAAACGTCCCTATTAATCAATACGACCTAGCAGATCCTCTCTATGTAAACTGTTCTAGTTAATGTAACCTTTCCGTCACAGACAACAAGGTCCGTTACCTTGCATATCTATTAGTTTCTGCTGGTTTCAATCTATGCCCACAATTCGGAAAATGGATGAAGATGCCAGAAAGTTGGCACTAACTCTCTAACCTCCATCCAAAGTGATGAGAAGGATAACGTTTTTGTGAAAAAAATGTTTACTTGCTTCTAATCACACTTCATCAAATCCTACTTCTGTGACACCAAATGTGTTGATCAATCCAAATTAATTTGCGATCGATTCTGTTCCACTTTTGTTGTGATATTAGCTGCACAGGCAGCACTTCCTCCTCTGACCTCACCACCAGGGGCGAGGACAGACACAAGAAGTCAAAGGGCACAGCCCTCCAAACTGCCAAGTCCACTAAGACCTCAGATGCCAGCTGCAAGCTTGGAGATCCCCACAGCACCCTCATTCTGACCTGAAGGCTACAAATTCATGGTTTCCCTAATACCCGCTCTGGATACCAGCCATAAGCTCAGGGCCCCCCTCACTTCTGACCTGCTGGCTGACTCGACGGCAGTGGGTTTGGTTTTTTTTTTTTTGTTTTTTGTTTATTATTTTTTGTTTGTGATAGTCTCAAAGTTCTTTTTAAAGAAGTCCTTTTAGGTCAAAGTAAATTTTTTTCTTCTGAAGAAAGGAATGCTGAGGATTTGAACAAGTCTGTTATTGATTTTGTTCTATCAGATGGGGGTAAATATATGTTTTACAACTGAAAAGAGTTAAAATGAATTGTATCACTCCTCAGAAAAGGAATACTCTTACTTGGCAGTACAGTAAACTGCTATTCCGTGTCCTTTCTTGTCAGGTCACTCCCAGTTCCCAGGAGAAGAACCTTGTCATATTGTGAATGCTCAGGTCCACTGCACCACCTTCTGTCTGTGGGATGGTTTCTGCTGGTGGCGAGGCTCTACTGACCCCTGGTGGCATCTGCTGTCTTCCATTGTTCAAGTCCTAGCTCAGGAAACCTACAACTATCCTTGCTGTTTAGGCTGATTCCTTAGATTTTGTAAATTTAGCAGGCAGAGCCTAAGAGTTGTTTTTCCATTTGAACCTGTAATTATCGCTCCTGTAGTGGAGGCAAAGCTTTCTCTACATCGTTCAGAGCAGGGTTGCTAGGTTAGGACGCTCTCCCACATGCCACTACCTCATTCATCAACACCAGTGCTTCCTCTAGGAGCAGAGTCATTTTGTCTTGTTAAGAGTTACACGTTAACCTCTTCTTCGGAGTTCCAATTTTGCCTTGAGAACCTGACTCTCCATAGATAGGATTCGGAAAATTCCTTCCTTAAGCCTGGTGTACCTCCTAACTCTTACCTTTCACAAAGGGATTGGGTGTTACTTTAAACTTGTTTGGAGTCCCAGTGATCCACAGCCTATGTGCATGTAAAAGTATAAACTCGTGTGTATGAAATACAACTTTATTTTTCTGTAACTCAGTGTAAACTCTGTTTTGAATTCCCTGTTCCAAAGGGAAATACCATAATCTTTATCAATTCCCAGTATCTCTCCTTTTGCCCGTGGAGTTGATTCTAAATTTAAGAAGATCTAATATGGTGGCAAGTTTTTGAGTTGGGGACCTCTGGTTCTCAATGTCATCTGTCTATACACGTACCTAATGAGAAATTCATTATTGTAACTCAGTCATCAGTTCTCACAGGCCTCTATGAGTTCTAAGTTCCCATTTGCAGGCTCCTTTTATGTGTGGAGGTTCTCTTTCCTCTCGTATGCCACTCTTGGGTGTACAAGGATGTTGTTTTACTCCCACTTCATGTTAGGGCATAGGAAATCTTTGGGAGTCTGTCTAGTACCCATCTGCCTACTCACACCATGACTCCATGTTCTCTCTGAGGCCTGCTGCCTTCCTGGGGCTGTATCCAGGAAACAGGGCACATGTTCCCTCTGCTCTCAGATCCCACAAACTCATCTATGGTGGTCTGCTGGCTTCCCAGGGCTGTGCCCAGGGACGTGGTGCAGACTCCCTATCTCTGGGACAATGGAAATCTGCCATGCCCTTTCCCTACTGCTCCCCCTCCCTCCACCACCCACAACTCCTTCATTCCCCAGCACAGAGAATGGGTTTTTTCTTGTTTGTTTTCTGAGGGTGGGAAGTGATGCTCTTGCAAAAAATCTTTTGTACTTTGTTTTCTGAGGGTGGGGAGTGATGCTCTTGCAAAAAATCTTTTGTACAAGTCTTGCTATGCCAGGAGTTTTTGTGTGCCTCTGAAGCCAAGCCTTTGCAACACCAAAGCCAGGAAGAGACTCCTTTTGCCCTCTGCTTTCTTTGCTGTCACATCTTTCTCTTAACGCCATGAGCACAGAATGCCCAGCTGCTTGTTGGGGTGGGGGTGGGCAAAGAGGGTGAGAGAAGGAAATATTGGGTGGGGAAAGCAATCTGTTATTATATTCCCACCACACTTACGAGAAACCAGACCCATAAAACCCATTGCCGTCAAGTTGATTCCGACTCACAGCAACCCTACAGGATGGAGTAGAACTGCCCCCGCAGGGTTTCCAAGGAGTGCCTGGTGGATTCAAACCGCCGAACTTTTGGTTTGCAGCCAAGCTCTAACCACTGAGTAACCAGGGTTTCCTTATGAGGAACAGAGAGGAATAATACTGTTAGGTCTCTCGGGGGAAATATTTGCCCCTCCATCTGTATGACATCATATCCTTAGCCTAAGCATGGGAAAAGGAGACTTCAGAACTCAGAAGCTCAGCTGTAAGTTAATAGACCAACAGTGGGACAGGTTGTCTTCTAGAAGACTTTTTTTTTTTTTTTTTTTTTTTTTACTAGAGATCCAGTTCTGGAGTGGTTTTGAAAGGTATGATTCTTTTACTGGGGTTAGTTCTAAGAATATGACAGTTTATATAAAGCTGTTACTCTGCTGAGAAAAATCTTGACACGGTGAGAGTAACATCTGGATTAGTCTTTTACACCCAGAAATCTGCATAAGAGGAAGAATCGCATTATATTTTTTTCCAAGAATGAAGAGGCATCTTCAAAGTACCTTTGCAGTTTTAACTTTCATTCTGAAATTTACTGACATTAGTAACCACTAGAATAAAGTGTTAGTTATTAGTGGTTAATAATTGCTTACACTCATTGAGTGCTTACTATGTGTCAGACACTACAACAGTTAAATAATTCTTCATTTAATCCTCATAAAAACCTTGGGAGATAATGTATTATTTATTATCCTACTTTTCAAATGAAGAAACTGAGGCACAGAGCAGCTACATAACTTGTCTAAAGTCATGAGCTAGTATCTATTAAAGGCCTGAATCTGAAATCCAGAAGCTTGATGGCAGAGCAGAGGTGCTTTCTAGTTAATGATAATTATATTTATCATGATAATAATGGGTAGGAGGTAATGGTGTTAAAGGGACAATCTTAACACTAAGAAGCCAAAGGCTGATTTTAAGCTAGTAGATCAGAATAAAGAATTTAATGTGACGTTATCATCATATCAGCAGCTCACATCCAGGACTGGAGACTGAGCCAGAGAAGGATTTTGACTCTCTTGGTCAACAAATGACACAGATGTTTTACGCTGAGCTGTCCCACAACATCAGGATACTGCAGCAAATAAACAGCATGGAATTAAGGGGCATCAGCTCATCAGAAATTAACAGTACACAATTCGTTTTATTTTTTGAGTATTTTAACAATTTTTATTTACCAGGTGAAACAGGGCTAAAGCTGCAATTGGTAAAGAAGCAGTTGTTACTGAAGATGACGTTTAGTCATTTTTGTGGTTTGCATGTTCATGGTGTTCGTAGCTGTCATCAAGTCTGTTTCCAACTCATGGCGACCTTACCTATAACAGAATTAAACGGTGCCTGGTCCTGCCCCATCTTCAAGACCATTGCTGTGTTTGAGTCCATTGTCGCGGTATTGTGTCAATCCATCCCATGGAGGGCATTTGTTTTCACTGACCCTCTACTCTACCAAACGTGATGCCCTTTTCTAGTGATTGGTCTTTCCTGACGATGTGTCCAAAGTGAGCAAGATGAAGACTCTTTGTCCTCCCTTCTCAGGAGCACTCTGGCGGCACGCGTTTTTCTCTCTTACCAGAAGTGATTACAGAGTGGTCTTGTTTTGGGGTCACTCCCTTGGCGTCACGGTGACCTCACCTGATTCGGTGTTTGGAAATCGTGTATGGGAACGAGGGAGCACGGTGACTTACTGACAGTGCTGTCAGGCCTGCTTTTTTAATTCCTCAACACCGCCACCACCGACTGACAGGTCTGGTTCCCTCACGGTGCTGGAAGATTTTGAGGACAGGCACTATGATTTATTCAATTTTACATCTCTAGTGCTCTGTCTCTCAGACACTTGATAAGTATTTGCTGAATAAACAGAATTATGTAAAACCTTAGAGAAAACGCTTCATCTCTTATCTAAAGTAAGGTCTGCAGACAGGAAACATTGGCATCACCTGGGAGTTTACTGAAAATGTAGACACCCGAGCCTTTCCCCTACGGAATTAGACTGCACGTTAACAAGGACCTCAGGTGATTCAGGCGCCCGTGAAGTCTGAGTACCGTCCCAGCCCTGCTGATTCTTATCCCAAAGGAAGCAGAGGAGGAGCTACATCTCACTGTGGATTTATTTAAATGTTGAAGAAATTTTCATCAGAAAAGGAAAGTTTTCTTCTATTATTTTCCCCATACTTTTATTCTATATTTTATCGCTATTTACAGGAAAACTAGCTTATGTTTTTCATTTCCCTAGAGGATAGAGGAAAAGCACTTAAAATGGCAGCAGGAGAGCATTATATTAGATAAATGGAAGTATTTCTTGATCCTAAGGCCTGCAAGGCAGGGACTTCTTTGAGTGGTCTATAAAACTCGCGAGCACGTCAGTGTAGTTGAGTCTAAAAATATGCTGTTATTTCTGAGACGCCAGTTTCTTTTTAGTGGCTTGCCTCCGAGTCTCCTGACGTTATCTTTGACCATGGTATGTGCACTGCTGTGTCCTGTTCCTTTTCCTCCCTTTCCAGCCGTCCTCCCCCTCAGTAATCTATTTTACGAGTGTGCCTTGTTATTTCTGTCTGGAAGCTTCTATGTCCAATGCACTGGGTTACAACTTCAGCATTGTCAAGCCTTTCCTTACGAACAACCTTAAGTTTTAGGATTAAGAAATGCCTGGAACATAAGTGATAATCTTTTAATTTTAATTACACTTATTTACTTTTATATTTAATTTTGGTCAACAAAGACTTTGAAGAAGGGATGGCTTTAGTGGATTGAGCTTGCCATTTCTGCTTGTTGTGCGGTAATGATACAGAAAATTATTTTAAAGGTTATCAAAAGGACATGCCTTCAGGCTTTTCATGACCAACCAACCATAAAAGCTGAAGTGTCATGCCTCCCCTATCAGCGGGTCTGTCTTAGCACTGAGGTAGCACAGCTGCCCTTTCTCATTTCTTCACTCTTTGATGGACTCAGCTTGTAAGTCAGTGCTTTAAAATTTATACACACTTCCAGTTTCTGGATTTAACAATCCCTTTGTGTCACAAGAAGAGGACCTCAACTCCTCTGTTTTGCATCTCCAAGAATAAAAATCCAAACAACCAAACCCGTTGCCTTCGAGTTGATTCCAACTCAAGGTGACCCCACGGGATACACATATACATTAATTTTAATGTGCTGGAATTCGAAAGGATCATCATGGAGAACTGACAGAATCTTCTCAAATTATAAAGACACATGGAAATGAAATTTCTTGTAAACATTCTCAAGATTATTAACATTCTATGTAAGTCATTCATTCAAAAACATTTATTGAGTTCCTACTATGTGTCAGTCCCCTTTGGACATGCTGGGGAAAAGAAAACCAGTTGTCATTGAATTATTCAGACTCATGGTGACCCCACGTGTGTCAGAGTAGAACTGTGTTCCATTGGGTTTTCAATGGCTGATTTTATGGAGTAGAGCACCGGGCCTTTCTTCTGAGGCACTTTTGGCTGACTCAAACCACCAACCTTTTTGTTAGCAGCCAAGCACTTAACCGTTTGTTCCACCCAGAGGCCTGTGCTGGGGGTAGGCTAATGAAAAAACAAAAACCCAAAGATCCTTGCTCTCTGGGAGCTTAATTCTAATGGGAGGAGATGAAAAAAATAAATAAATGAGTAAACAGTATATTAGAAAGGATAAACGCTATGGAAAAAATAAATCAGGGACTTGCTAAAGGGATACATTTTGAGTTCTTTCTTTTCATTGTTCCTTTTCCTTTGTACTGCAGAGATAAAATGGGAAAAGTTATAAAACTGTTGCTCATCTTGAAAATTCAACGTGAAGAAAATATGGACAGAAATACAAACCAAAGTATAGCTTCTGATCCAGGCACTGAAACCAATGGCCCTGCAGCCAAGACACCGTCTGAAAAAGTGGCTTCTCGCGGAGAAAAAAACAGGGTGAAGACTGAAAGCCAGAAAGCCTTCAGACTTCTCCCGGTTTCGTCATTTTCAGCTTCCGAGGCTGCGTGGTTCCCTCTCCTGTGAGCAGGCTCTTCACCTGCTCTCTCCATGCCCCTCCCACAGGCCACGTCACTCCCCGGCTGACGCACATACTTCCGGTTTCTCTCAAGGCCGTTGTGTTTGGTGCCCTTGCTGCGGGCGTACTTTCCCGATTAAAGCACTAATCACACTTCATTGTATGGTGGTGGTGTGTTGATTCTGACTTATAGTGACCCTACAGGACAGTAGAATTGCCCAATAAGGTTTCCTAGGCTGTAATCTTTACGTGAGCAGATCATTAGGTCTTTTCTCCCATGGAGCTGCTGGTGGGTTCAAACCTCTGACCTTTCAGTTAGCAGCTTAGTGCTTAACCATTGCGCCCTCATAACTTTATTCAATTGTCTTTAGACTGTAAGATTTGTATAGTTGAGAATAAGGACTGCGTCTGTTTTTAGCATTGCATCATCAGCATATAGAACCAGTACCTGTTGCCATGGAGTTGCCTCCAACTTGCAGCCACCCTACAGGACAGAGGAGGACTGCCCCATAGGGTTTCCAAGGAGCGGCTGGTGGATTTGAACTGTCGACCTTTTGGTTAGCAGCTGTAGCACGCTGTAGCTCTTAACCACTGCGCCACCAGGGCTCTGGCATATAGTGAGAGCTCAGTAAATATTTGTCATAGAAACGAAAGAGTTTTGCTAGTATCTATGTGGGCATATCTATGTATGTATGCATTTTAGGCATAGAACTTGGTGATTACACGGAAAAATTTAATCAGTATAATGTGCTTATTGATTTGCCCTAAAATCTCACCAACATCTTCCTTGGCAAAAGGTTACGTTGCTATTTCTAATTTAGCAATTACTTTACAAGTTAGTTTTGAAAACACTTTATAAGTACCACTTGCCATCCATTCAATCCCAACTCATGACGACCCCACGTGTGTCAGAGTAGAGCTGCACTCCATTGAGTTTTCAAGGCTGTGATCTTTTGAAAGCAGATCTCCAGACCTTTCTTCTGAGGTGTCTCTGTGTTTTCAAACGGTCAACCTTTTGGTTAGTAGTTGAGCACTTAACTGCACCACCCAGGGGTCCGTCCTAATAAGTAATACACCTAAAAATTGGACAAGGTAATTCTGTTTTTACCTCTTAAAAGACATTTTGCAATAGTAAATCTCAAACATACAAAAATAAAGAGCAGTAAAATAAGCCCCCATGCGCCAATCATCTGGCAATGATTCCAATCTTGGCCTATTTTGTTTTATCCAGAACCCCAGCCATGCTCCTGCCCTAAAGCAAACCCAGATGCCGTATCATTTCATTGCCACAGTGATTTTAAAGAGTCTCTGAATAATAATAGAGTTTACAAAGCAAATACGTAACACAGTATCTTTTTTTCATGCTGAAACCCTGTTCCTTTCTTTACTGAAAAAGGAAGCAGGTTCAGAGAAATTAAATGACTGTGCATTGGTCACATGACTAATAAATATTATAGTCAGAATTTGAACTTGTTGCTTTTTTTTTTTTAAAGATGAAGTTTAGTGCTTAGTCCAGTGTATAATATTACAGACCCCTTCAAGTTGTTATCCATAAGGTTTTCATTGGCTAATTTTCAGAAGCAGATTGCCAGGCCCTTCTTCCCAGCCTGTCTTAATCTGGAAGCTCTGCTGAAACTGGTCCACCATGGGTGACCCTGCTGGTATTTGAAATGCCAGTAGCATAGCTTCCAGCATCACAGAAACACACACACCGCCACAGTACGACAAACTGACAGAATGCTCCTCGGAAGCAAGGATGGTGAGACTTTGTCTTGCTTACTTGGAGCACGTCATCAGCAAAGACCAGTTGCTAGAAAAGAACATCATGTTTGGTAAAGTGGACAGTCAGCAAAAATGAGGAAAACCTTCCATGAGACAGACTGACAGGGTGGTTCCAACAATGGGATCAGACATATATCAATGATTGTGAGGATAGCAGAGGACAAGGCAAGATTTCCTTCTGTTGTATGTAAAGTTGCCATGAGTCAGAGGCGACTCCGTTGCAACTAACAACAATTTCAAGGTGAGAGTAGGAAGCTGGCTGTTCTTTAACCATCATCCTTCTAGCTTTTACACCTCCTGAGATCAGGCAAGCAAGGATATGAGCCTTCGTCTCTCTCCATGGTGGTTGTTCTGATAGGTGAAAATCATCCCTGGTTCGTCCCTCCAAAAAGCTACTGTGGCTGCTGCTATTCAACACACGGCTCCTGGTTTTTGAGACACTCTGTGGGTGCTATATTCAAATTTCAAGATTTGGTCAAGATTAACTTGCTGATAAGAAAAAATAATGGAAATGTGGGCATCTAAGAATAGCTTATGCCTTACTGATAAGGTAAGACGAACCCAAATTACTGCGTTTCAAAAGGACTGGAGGTCATTTCATCTGCAGAGGAAACATACCACCTTCCTCCAAAATTAGGCTTTTTGTATGTTCTCATACGAATAGGTAAAATATTTTACACAAATTTCCATAAGGGAAAAGTGGACTATAATAATGCAGTTTCATCAGGAATCAAAACTGTGCTTTATTCTGGACTTTCAGCTTCAGCTTTCTGATGTCTTTGATCTAACCTATATCGCTTCTGCTGTAAAGTGAAGACCAACGATTAAACAACATGGCAATAATAATGACTGCTATTGATTAGCTGCCACCAGTTGTGTCAGGCATTGTGCTAGGCGATTTACGTCTTTAAGCCTCAAAACGACCCTGCGATGTAAGCATTTTTATTCCCATTTTCCAAACGAGAAGATTCCGTTTCGGAGAAGTCACATGCCAGCTAGCGGCAGAGCTGAGGCTGGAATCGGGACGTCTGTTTCCAAAGCTCTTCTACACCACGATGGTAGGAAGGGCCATGGAACACCAGAGAAAAGGAGAAAAAGGATTAGGGTTGTAAGCCCCAAGAGAAACGCGGACGGACTGGAGGAGGACGCGGGCAGAAATCCCCCGCTTCGGGCGCGCGGGGTTGGCCAGTCGGCGGGAAAGCGCGGAGGCCGCGGGGGCGGGGCGGCGACGGCGGAAGTCGGAGGTGACTTCCGGACCTCGCGGCGGAAGTGGTTCGTCGGCGTCGCTGTAACCCTGTCGGCGGAGGAGCACTCTGCGGCCTGAGTTGTCAGCAGCCGGGAGGTGTCTTGAGCCCGCTTCCAAACGGGCGTGGAAGCCAAGATGTCGCACCCGTCCCCCCAAACCAAGCCCTCCAACCCCAGCAACCCCCGAGTGTTCTTTGATGTGGACATCGGAGGGGAGCGAGGTGAGCCGAGTCCGTGGGCCACGGCAGGGCCCCGAGGAGGCGGGAGTTGCCGGGGTTCAGGAGACCGTGGCGGCTGAGGCGCGGCTCGGGCCGGGGGCTGCTCGGCGGCGCGCAGGGTATGGCTGCCCGGACCGGGCGTCTGGGCCAAGTTCGGGGATGGTAGGCAGAGTCGAGCCAGCGCCCTTGTACCAGCGCTCTCGGTCGTGGGGGAAGTTTCTGGAAATTTCTGCCTGGGAGGTTGTGGCGGGCTTCAGTCTCGCCTCATTTGGTTCCACCTTCCCGCCACCTCGCGCCTTTGAATTGACATTTTGAAAATGTCTGCATTGGGACAGTTCAGAAAGCCCCGGAACAGGCAGACGCATAGTGCTGGACCCCAGGCACGCTGTGTGTTTTGCTATACGAAATAAATCAGCGTTTGTCATGTTATTTACAAATTAAAGCAGCTTGTTCGCTAATTGCGTTTTCCGTATTAGTGGGTGTTAATTTAGAGGTATAGTCAGAACACTGGAGAAATGAGCTCAGTGTAGCAGTGTGGTTGCCTAGGTTACGTAGTAAATTCGTAAGAGCTTGTGAGTTAGGGCGTGTGTTGCTTCGTAACTGGAGCTGTTGTTCCCGAACATGTTAGAATTACCGGCCACGCAGTATGTTTGAGTGCATGTACGCACGGCACGTGGGGGTGCCTGTGGATGGATACATACACACGTATAGTGAGTTTGCTTTGGAATTAGTGCTATGTTTTATTTTCATCGGCCTTAGAAGTCGACCTTTTTCAATTTTTTTCCTCAGGCAGGTTCCACAGAGCGCGTAAAACTTAGCCCGCCTAACCACTTAAAGGGTATTTACTCCTTTTGGTTACTTGGTAATTGGAAATTCTAAGTACATGAAAAAATACTACTCAGAATTTTAAACCATTCGTACTTCCTGGTGAACCTTATGTGGTGCTAATCTGCTGGCTGTTCTAATTGCTTATTAATCCTTTTTGTACCGTAGAAAAATAATTGTTTCAAATTAATCTAAGTATGTGATGCTTTAGATTAAATTTAAGTATTAGAAAAATGACCAAAAAAGGAACTTGATAATGAGTATTCTCAATCGCCATAATTGTGCCAACTGTTCTTTTATCATTTATTCATTTGGTTACTGGTTTTGCTTACTGACAAGATTCCGTTTTCTTTTCTTTTAGTTGGTCGAATTGTCTTAGAATTGTTTGCAGATATTGTACCTAAAACTGCGGAAAATTTTCGTGCATTATGTACAGGAGAAAAAGGCATTGGACCCACAACTGGGAAACCTCTCCATTTCAAAGGATGCCCTTTCCATCGAAGTATGTGTACATTTTCTGAATCTGATTCTTCTTCAAGTACATAATCAAATCCTGTTTAATAGGAGTTAGGAAAGAAAACAGTAAGTAGGAGTGAAGGTTAAAAGTATATTAGGCAATATAGCTCAGTTTTGTAAAGCTTGGGCTGTGAGAGGTGGAATTATTGAATAAAAGCTTCCTTTTGATGTATTGTGGGAAGGCAGTAAGGTTTATGTATAAAAAAATGGACTAGCCTAGCTTCACTAGACCTTTTTATATAAACTTGAGTAAGAAAAAATTAGCATTGATTTTTTAAATACCATCTGAGTTATTAATATCATTTACTTTTATGTTTAATAAAATACCAAAGTATTCTAACAAAGTGTATAGAAAGAAGAGTTAACATAGCAGACTATTATCCTTAGAAATGTTGGCTTGCAAGGTTGGCTCTGGGCTGGTGTCTGGGAACTTGGCACTGCAATCATTTCCTAAACGATAAAGGTAGTTTACTGTGCCTAGACTGTTAGTACAAACAGTGTGATTTATGTTGAACATCTGCTTTTCTTTTGGGAGTCTGAAATCTTGGTATGTGCTAGGCAGAGAGTATCTCTGGGATCAGCTCCTAATAAAAACCTTGGGCACTGAGTCTAATGGGCTTCCCTGGGCAGAAGCATTGCACATGTGTTGCTGCATTTTCATTGCTGGCGGAAGAGTATGCTCTATGTGACCCTTCGTGGGAGGGAGAGAGCATAAGAAAGCCTGCATGTGGATTCCTCCAGACTCTGTGTGTGTCTTTTGCCCTTACCCAGCTGTGTATCTTACTGAGTCACTGTAATACACAAATGCTGGGTCTTGTCCTGAGTCCTAGGGAATCTCCAAACATGGGAGTAGTCTTGAGAACCCTTGACACAAAGTGAAAATATTTGCTGAAGTATTTCCATTAGGGTGTAACAAATCTACTGGGGATAATTGGTCTTTATTCAGCAGACATTATTGAGTAACTAATACGTGCTCAGCCCTGCACTTAGTTACAAGAATGAAAAACAGTCACTGCGTTTAGCGTTCGCTATTTGCTGAAAGAGACAGATCATTCTAATCTATGTTATAAAACAGAGTGGAGATACTATGGGAGAAAAATTAACAGCTGCAACTTTGGAGTCCCAGTGACAGTTTTATAGGGGAGGTGCCATTTGCACTAAACCTTGAGGGTTGGTGGGAGATGGAGGCTTGAAAACGTCAGACTCAGATTGTGCAAAGCCGTCAGAGTTTGGAGTTGTGGGCATGCGTGGGGGAAAGAAAAGGGGAGAGTTAGGATTAAAGTTGTGTTTTAGGGAGTTGTCTTTATTACGTATTCATTATTACCATGGCCGAAGTCATCATTTCTTAGTCTCTAATACCATTTTCCTTTTTTGTAGTTATTAAGAAATTCATGATTCAGGGTGGAGACTTCTCAAATCAGAATGGGACAGGTGGAGAAAGTATTTATGGTGAAAAATTTGAAGATGAAAATTTCTATTATAAGGTAAAGTAGATGCAGATGCATGTTTATTGCTATGTCTGGGATACTTGTTTGATTAAGAAACCAACAGATGTCTCGTGTACTTATATCCTTTTGTAGAAGATGTATGCATATTTGTAAATATGCATCTTTAATAGGGAAAATTTTCATCTAGTAATGATTTTATTTGGCATAAATACTGTAGTTATTTCAGTGTGACCCAGTGCTCATATGCTTCAGTTAAACCAGTTAATTTTTAAGTACAGCCACCATATGGCAAAATTGTTTCCAGGAAAAATGTTCTCATTATGGTAGGGATGGTAACTTGTGCATCTTTATCCTTGAATTTGAAGAGCAACAAAACTATCAGTAACATCCAGGATATAAGGGGATTTGCAAATAGTGGATGTGGTTAAGGTCCAAGCTCCTAAAGGACGTAAGTGGTGCCTGTCCCTTATCTTCATTGTCCCAAGATGTAATCGGGGTATATTGCATCATTCACATTATAAGAATGCACAAGTATAAACGCAAAGTGGTATCTTTGGAATTGAGGAATATAAGCAAGGTAATTAGGGTAATTTGAAAAGAAAATGTCATCAGTCTTTCAAACAGTATTTATTGACAGCACCTGTAATGCTCAGTACTGTCACTGGCACCAAAGGGCCCATAAAAAATTAAAGGCCTTGATAAGGAATTTCTAATCTTATTGGAGAGACACATGGGGCACTGGAGAGTAATATAATAGTGTGTA
The DNA here is from genome assembly GCA_030035585.1 of Dugong dugon. Classification (NCBI taxonomy): domain Eukaryota; kingdom Metazoa; phylum Chordata; class Mammalia; order Sirenia; family Dugongidae; genus Dugong; species Dugong dugon. The sequence goes on along the minus strand of CM057463.1, from coordinate 190,019,336 downwards.
ATAAATGCTAAATTGGTTGACACTTTCTGTATGTACCATAGGAAGAAGCTGTTATTAGTATAGTCTAAATTATTAGGGAAGACTCTGAGAAAGAATGGTTACTTAAACTGGGCAAATTGGGCCTTGCAAATCTGAGATTTGATTGGGCAGCGTATAGGTTGGTTTTGGTTTGCATAGTAATAACTAAAAGTGTAGATGGGAAGGAGGAATGTGGATGAGAAGACAAAGGCAATGGGAAACTGAGGAAATAAAAGTTAATATTCTCGTTAATGTTCTGGGAAAAACACCAAACAAAGGAAGCTACCAGAATGATGGAAACTAAGATCATGTGGTGATCGGGTTGATAAAACGAAAGGGGGCCTGTAGTAAGGGCACGTGGTTCTTCTACAAACTTGGGGAGCTTGAAAGCTGAATTTGATTTCTCTTGGAGGGACAGAGGCATTTTAGGTAGAAAGACTTAATTAACATGAGCATTACAGTGCATGGACCAACAGGGAACACCTTTCAAAGGCCTAGGAGATAGACTGGGAAGATGAAGAAATTGGGTTTGACAGACCCTTTGAACACACTGATGCCAAGGTGGAATTTGAAGGAGTGATTCATTGGGGATTAAAGCCGTAACACTTGAATTCTTTTTGAAATTAGGAAAATACCTAACTGAATGTCCTTTGTAAGCTCAGTGTCCCATCACTTTTCCAGTGTACTGATATGTAAAGGAAAAATCATAATGTAGGCCCGTAAGTGTGGAAGACTGTTCAGGTCTTGTCAGAAAAAGCAGTCATAAAAAGGGCAAAATATACCATTAGATTTCCTTAATCCAGCATCTTCATCTTAAAGATGAAGTGTAAGCATCTTCTTTATAACTTTAGAAATAACACCTCTCCCTGTTGTTCATGTTACTTTGTTTGGCTTCATAAGCTTTTCTTTAAGTTTAAAAATTGATTAAGTACCCCATGTTTTGTGAATTAAAGTTGCAATTTGTACAAAGTAAAATTACCCTACATTGTTAGGTCTAAATGGTATAACAGTCCACCCTAAGTTTTGTGTGAGTGGTTAGTAAGAGATCAATTCAGACTAGCACCTCTAACCTCGGTTTTCTTTCAATGGTTTTTATTCTTGCAGCATGATCAGGAGGGTTTATTGAGCATGGCAAATGCAGGACCCAATACAAATGGGTCTCAGTTCTTTATCACAACGGTTCCAACTCCTCATTTGGATGGGAAACATGTGGTGTTTGGCCAAGTGATTAAAGGAATGGGTGTGGCAAGGATACTGGAAAATGTAGAAGTGAAAGGTGAAGACCCTGCCAAAGTAAGTAAAAGTTACAGTGAAATACACATAACTGTCTTAGCTGTTATCTTAAGGAAATGTAAATGAAAGGAGTAGGTGATTATTAGCTGGAAAAAATTGTTGACTTTTTCTTTGAAACTGTTTTCTACAATGGGAAAGATTAGGGTAGTTTTTAAGGATATTTTAATTAACTCTTATTTCAACTTTAATCTTGGTGATCTTTGATCAAAGGCTTAAGTCTTCCTACATCTGCAAAACTTTGAGTTGGCATGCATGGTAGTGTATAGTAGAAAGAGAACAGGAAACCCAGAATCTTGTGTGGACTCTGCCATTAATTGGTGGTTTAGTCTTGATCTTTGTTGTTTAACTCCTCTTGGCCTGTTTCTTCATCCTATATAAATTACTGAAGAGTTCAGATTACCTCTAAAGAGCCTGTGTTCTAAATGTCTGAATCAAAACGGCCATAATACCACTCAGCTTAATCGATAGGGCTGTGAGTGGGAGCTGAAGATGCAGTTACCTGTAGGAGGTAGGCTGTTCCTCTGTACATGGAAGGACCAGTAGTAAACTGAAAGCACGTGCCTCACCTGAGAAAATTTACATAAAAGATGTTAGAATTTTCAATTCTGTGTCTCCTGAGCTCTTGATAGCAATAAAATACTTTTGTAAATAGTGACATTGTTTTTTCAGTTGGAATGTTTATAAAGGGCATTATAGTAATAGGAGTCTCTGGGTGGCACAGATGGTTAAGTGCTCGACTACTAGCTAACAAGCTGGCAGTCTAAACCCACCCAGAGACACCTTGGAAGACAGGCCTGGCAGTCTGCTTCCGAAAGGTCAAGGCCTTGAAAATCCTATGGAGCACAGTTTTTAACACACATGGGGCTGCCATGAGTTGGAATTGACTAACGTCAACTAACAGCAACATTGTAATTCAATAGATGAGTCTCCTTCCTAAATCTAGTTTTAGAAGTGACTCCAACATGACTTCCAGCTGTATAGCTTTGTAAACTCAGGTGATCTTTTTATCTTTCATTAATATGATAGTGCACTTCTACAATTTAGGATTATTTTTACAGTTGTGCGTTATTGCAGAATGCGGAGAATTAAAAGAAGGGGAAGATTGGGGGATATTCCCAAAAGATGGCTCTGGCGACAGTCATCCAGATTTCCCTGAGGATGCAGATATAGATTTAAAAGATGTAAGTACTTTCAGATTAGTCAAACTTTACTTAAAGCACTAAAAATACTTTTTGTTTCAGCCTGTCCTAATGATAAAACCTAGCATAAAACCACGTTACCTACAAAATCCAATATATGTGTATCCTTCCTTTTATACAGGTTGATAAAATTTTATTGATAACAGAAGACTTAAAAAACATTGGGAATACTTTTTTTAAATCCCAGAACTGGGAGATGGCTATAAAGAAATATGCAAAAGTTTTAAGGTAATAAAATATTTTTTAATAAATTACTTTTAGGAACTTGTAAATTAAATTATGAACCAATTCAGAGTTATTAATTGTATTTGGAAAATTACTTGCAGGGTAACCAGATGTGTTGAAATAATTGCCTTTCTTTTGTTGCCCCCAACTTCTTATTTTGAAAAAGTTCCAAATTTAGAAAAGTTGAAAGACATGATACATAAATACCCATATATTTTTTACCTACGTTCACAGTATTTAACTTTTGTTGTATTTCTTTTTGTAGAACCATTTCAAAAGGAAGTTGTGGATACCATAACACTTTATCCCTAAATATTTCAGCATGTATTTCCTAAGGAACAGGGACATTTTAATATATCGTTGGAATACCTCTAAAATACCATTGGTAGATTATCATCTCATATGTAATCCATATTCAAATTTCCCCAATTGTTTCACTTTTTTTTTTTAAACCACGATCATGCATTGTGTCTTTTTTTTTTTTTTAATATCTTTTTATTATACTTTAGATGCTTTATAGAACAAACTGGCTTCTCTTTAAAGTTAGTACACATATTGTTTTATGACAATGGTTAAGAACCCCACGACCTGTCAGTACTCTCCCTTCTCGACTTTGGGTTCCCTGTTACCAGTTTTCCTGTCCCCTCCTGCTTTCTAGTCCTTGTCTCTGGGGTGGTATGCCCCATTAGTCTCATTTTGTTTTATGGGGCTGTCTAATCTTTGGCTGAAGGGTGAACCTCAGGAGTGACTTCAGTACTGAGCTAAAAGGGTGTCCGGGGGCTATACTCTCGGGGTTTCTCCAGTCTCTGTCAGGCCGCTAAGTCTGGTCTGTCTTTGTGAGTTAGAATTTTGTTCTACATTTTTCTCCAGCTCTGTCTGGGACCCTCTATTGTGATCCCTGTCAGAGCAGTCGGTGGTGGTAGCTGGGCACCATCTAGTTGTACTGGACTCAGTCTGGTGGAGGCTGTGGTAGTTGTGATCCATTAGTCCTTTGGACTAATCTTTTCTGTGTCTTGTTTTCTTCATTCTCCCTTGCTCCCGAAGGGGTGAGACCAGTGGAGTATCTTAGGTGGCCACTCAGGCTTTGAAGACTCCAGATGCTACTCACCAAAGTAGAATGTAGAATATTTTTTTCTAATAAACTATGTTATGCCAGTTGAGCTAGATGTTCCCCGAGACCATGGTCCCCACAGCCCTCCGCCCAGCAATTCAGTCCCTCAGGGAGTTTGGATGTGTCTATGGAGCTTTCCATGACCTTGCCTTGTACAAGTTGTGCTGGCTTCCCTGGTATTGTGTACTGTCTTGCCCTTCACCAAAGTTACCACTTGTCTGTTGTCTAGTGTTTTTCTATCCCTTGTTCTGTCTTCTAATCTTTAATCTTTAACAGCCCCTCCCCCCATGATTTGTTTAGTCATTCATGATATAACATTTTGGTGGAGCCTGGGTCACTTGTTCGTAGAATACCATCTGTGTATGTTTTGTTGCCTCAAGATCAGATTGAGGTTAAATGTTTTGTCAGAAGGACTTAGGTGATGTTGTAAATTCCCTGTGACATCATACCTGAAAGGCACATATCAGCTTGGCTTACTTTGAGTTTGGACACTTATTAAAGTGGTGTTGTCCAGATGTCTGTTAATAAATAGCCGTGAGGTGATACTGTGAGATTGTGTAAATACCAGTCCACAGCAACCCTTCACCCAGGTTAGCATCATGGGCAGTCCTTGCCTGAATCAATTATATTAATGGTTGCAGAACTGATTTTCTAATGTTACCATTCATTCTAGTTATTAGCTGGCATTCTTCTGTTTGACAGACCCCTTCTCCCTCCTTTTAGTATCACTATAAACCCAATGGAGTTCAGTTTTACTAATATGTGGGGTCACCATGAATCAGAATTGCCTTAGCAGCAACTTGCTAGACTTAATGAGCTGGTGGATGTTTTCCAATTCACTATGTTAGTACACTATTACTATTATTGTTGTTCTTTATGGTGCTCAAATTTGTCCAGCGAAAGCCTCCTCAGCCAGCTTCTACATTCCCTTAACACGGTCCCGTTAGTCTATGAGCATTTGCTTGTTTTCTGACACAAGATGTTCTAAGCTTATCCTTGCTTTCAGTTCTGGTTATTAGCAGTTTCTCCATGGAGTCCTGATTCTTTTCAGTGGGTAATAGACTTTAAACACCAAATTCTCAGGGCTGGGTGTGCTCATTGTTTATGGGCTCTTTCAGCAGACAGAGCTAGAACTGCATTAGTTATACTAACATCATTCACAATCAGCACTACGGAGTTCTTCGCCTTTCCCTATTCCATCTCCTTCTTTCATGGTGAGAACCCTAGTTCCAAACATAATTACGGTGGAATACTTTCCAACATAGTGGGATTGAATTTTAAAAATAGAAATGTGTTATTAGTACATAATTATCATTGGATTTGAGGATTGCTCTTAAGTTGGCCTTTTTGAAAACAAGAAAAAAAAACTTCTTAAAGAAAAACATTCAATAAAGAGATTCTGATCATTAAGAGTATTTATAATAGCATTTAATGAGCTTTTCATATCAGAAATTACATAATACTTTCTAACATAGTTGAAGAAGCAGTCCTGTTTACACAGTATTACAAACAACTTCTGTGAATGCTTTTTACAGATACATGGAAGGTTCAAAGGCTGTTACTGAGAAAGCAGACAGCTCCAAGCTACAACCTGTAGCTTTAAGCTGTGTGCTCAATATTGCTGCTTGTAAACTGAAGATGTCAGATTGGCAGGGTGCGATTGACAGCTGTGTGGAGGTACGTGTTTGATGTTGAACTTTTTGAAGGAGTTCAGTTATGACAATTTGAACAAAAGCCATTTTTATATACATTAATCCATCTTATTGCATAGGACCTAATGAGACAGGATGAAAAAGTCATCTTGTCTCTAAATAATTTGGATCTTTAGTTCTTCTCAGTACATTTCCCTTTGCTTACAGCATCATGTCACTTCATACCTATGAAGATACTTTTCCTTTTTTCCTCAAAGCAGACAATCATTTAACATATTGAGCACTGATTATGTTAGACATTGAAAGATAAAGCCAGAAGTGATTAAATAATAATACCTGCCTCATGGGGTTGTTGTAAGAATTGTATAACATGTAAGGTATTTCATATAGAACTTGGCACGTATGAAGCACTTAATAATAAATACTAGTTTTTATAACTAAAAGAACAGACCCATGCCCTGAAGGAGCTTATAGGCTTAGCAGAGAAAGGAGTCCGTTTCAATTTAGGGTCATTAGGATTTGTGTGGGAGAATGGGTACTGTTGGAAAACACAGAGGAGCCGCCTGTCTTTCTGGGGTACAGGGATACTGATAATGCTGGAAAGGTGGGGGCGTTCCCTTCCTCAGACAGCAAAGCAGTATGACCCTGTTCCCTATTATATGCTTTATTTGAACCAATTTCCAAACTGATACTATTCCTAGTACTTTTATGTAATTTGCACATTAAACTATGTATATAGATCAGCTAACAGAAAGCAAGTAGAAATGAAATGGGATCCTAATTTGGTAGGGTGGATGGAATAAGAGTATGTGAGTAGGGAGCATATATAGAGGAGAAATTTATCACTCTATATTTCTTGACCTGTGTGAGACAGGTAATACTCTCTTCAGTAAAAACTGAGTTTTGGCCTCTGAAAGATGTTATGCAAACAAAATACGTTATTTAAAAAATGTTTCAAGGAGAAACCTGTCAATTTACTCATGCTTCTAAAAAAAACCCTAGATTTCAAATGAAAATGTACACAAATTTTCATTCAAAATGGTTTTCTCTTAGAAATACATTCCATGCATTAGGGCCCAGTCAGGAGACAGAGAAATCACAGAGTAATTTGAGCAGGGAAAGTTTAATATAAGACAGTACAGCAGAGGATTGGATTAATGAGGGATTGGCTGGTAGGGGGTAGAGATTGTTTAGGAATAAAAGATACAGTGTGTGTGTATATAATATGTAGATGAAATATAGCCACTGTTGACAGCACTGAGCTACATCTCCTAAGGCAGAGAGGCCCTTCTCCCCCTGGGCTGAGATCCAGCCCTCACTGGAGAGGCCATGGCTGGGACTCAGTGGAAGGCAGAGGAGTTGTTGGAGGTGCCCCAGCTGTGGGACTTGTTGGGAAGCTGCTGTCTGGAGTGTCTGGGAATGTTGCCACAGGGAGCTGCTGTAAGCTCACTGCAGGAGCCTGCTGAAAGCAGCACACCAGAACCTGGAGGACAAGCACCTTGCTCTTCCACTTCTGTTTAGCAGCCTCTACTGACAAAACTTCCTGTGGGGTCAGCTGGCAAAGGAGACAGATTGGCAGGACCCAGGTCCACTATCACAGAGCAGTGAAGGGTGGATCTGGAGCCAGCAGGCAGTAAATTGAGAACTAGCACATACATGTAATACTTCCATATAAATAATCATTTTATAATTTTTTATAGGCTCTTGAAATAGATCTGTCAAATACCAAAGCACTATATCGCCGAGCTCAAGGATGGCAAGGATTAAAAGAATACGATCAAGCATTGGTAAAATTTTCTTCTAAAATGTTTAATTTTTAAAAATAGCCCTTTATAAATTATACATCTGATTTTTCTTAAAATGTTTTTTTCCGCTTAAAGGCTGATCTTAAGAAAGCTCAGGAGATAGCGCCAGAAGATAAAGGTAAGTTGGCAGTTTTTGTAGTGACAGTTGATTTTGTCCTTTAAGAAATTATCCTCACAAATCATCGTATCCTTTGCCACTTAGATATTTATTGCAAAACAGATACTAGAGATCATATGGCAGTGAACGGGACAGAGTTCCTGCCCTGAAAGAACTTTCATTCTAATCTCTCTCCAGAGCGTACTGATTGTTCTTATATCTGAGTACTTTTTGTTCCACCGTATTATTTGGGAGCTGGTTCCTATTTCTGTAATGCGAGTTGAAAACCCAGCACTGAAGAGACAGTGTTCATGGTGGATTTAAGGTTTGGAACGATTCCTTCAGCTGAATGTGGCCATAATGAGGACTCTACAGAATTTAACCTTTAATTCTAGTCTAGTGTTCTAGCTAATGGATGTATGTTTAAGGAAAAGGTTTGGACAGCTATGACAGAAATAGTTGTGTTTTTCAATTAAGCCAACTATTAATAGTGACACTAAATCTAGATGTTAAATTATCTTTGGTCTTCTATGGCTGAAGTAAAACAGGAGAGGCACTTACTGCCCCTCTAGAGGAGAGGGCTAAGGCAGAACTTTGTATAATTGAGTCCTCATGTGACAGTGATTCATACTTGGAATTTTTGTTTGTGAAAATGATTGTCCTTTCTTTAGAGTTTTCTGTTAATTGGGCTCCATCACTTTATGGGAGAGGAAAACGGGAGTTATCAAAAGGCAGTTCCTTAATATTAAAACATTTGTCCATCACCCTTTTTTTTTTTAATATTCTGATAACTTGTATATTTATTTTGCAGCTATCCAGGCAGAACTGCTGAAAGTCAAACAAAAGATAAAGGCACAGAAAGATAAAGAAAAGGCAGCTTATGCAAAAATGTTTGCTTAATGAGGAATTCAGATTGTATAAAGGCAGTAAGAAAATTTAAGGGTGTCTGTTGTATATGATCCCTAACGTGTTTCCTTTTACAATTCAGTTTTCTAGTGTTCACTGTAGAAGTACTGATGGCCTCATACTCGTAATAAAAGTGTTACAGAATACATTGTGAAGTTGATTTTCACAAACAAGGGTGTGCATCCTGTTACTGATCTCCTAAAGACACATCGTCTTGTTGATATTCTTCACCATATTTCTTCGGTATGTTTCTGGTTGGTTTGTGCTGGTGTTTTATACTTCACAGTACACACATCTGTTTCATGAACTGCCTTAGTGGTCTACAGTCGGGATTGGCAAACTTTTTTTTAAAACTGTGCTTTAGGTGAAAGGTCACAGTGCAGGTTAGTTTCTCATTCAAAAATTTATACAGAATGGTTTTGGCAAACTTTTTACCCAAAGGACTGAAAAATATTTTAGGTTTTAATGGACCAGTCACAACTACAGGCAGTCCCTGGATTACGAATGATTTCCGTTCCTAAATCTGTTTTTAAGTCGAGTTTGTACGTAGGTCAGAACAGTGAGGTGTGATTCGAATCTCAACATCTCAAACATCGTTTGTCTTAGTATCTGGTGTATCTTTCTATGTATACAAAACACTGAACACTTCAGATACACTAAAAAACATCTTTACCATAATAATATGATATTTTGATGCACATCACAAAGTACTGTTCGTCTGTTATTCACAAACCATTGTATGCACCTCAGATTTTTACTGTGATAGGCTTTTGGGGGTTAGTTCCTTAGTTCCTAACCCAGGGACTGGCTGTACTCAGTTCTGCGTTGTAGCTTTAAAGTATCCACGGCAAGATGTAAACCACTGGGCATGGCTGTATTCCAGGAAAACTTTATCCATAAGAAAAAGCTGTGGGCTAGATGCTGATGCCTCTTCTAGAATATATATATATATATATATATATATATATATATATATATATATATATATATTCATTTTTATACTTGAAGACTTGAATTTGTCAAGTCATGTATGTACATTTAGGTCAATAGTGCGTTTTACTGTTGGGACTAAATCTCTGAAGAACTGAAGTTAGGTAGATGCTACACAATAAGGTTTTAAGGGAATTTTTTATGGGACAGTTTTTGATATAGTATGGAATTTTTATTTTACTGAGTTATTTTGTGAACATTCTGGTCAGTAATACACTGTAAGAGATTATCACACTTGTTACCCATTAACGTTTTAAAGTTAGCTTGCCGTACATTTTAAAGAAACTAGCTGTCAAATGTACTTGTAGATGAAATCAGTTGTAGTTTACATTCCATTGTAAGCAGGTCCTCCACCACCTTCTGGTACAACCCAGTTAATATTCTGACTTGGATCTTTAATATCACATGTTTTACAATGCACACAGTTCTGAGCATTTATCTGTAACCGATATCCATCACCCTGTTCCAAAGGAACAAATTCATAAACTCCTGTAAAGTAAAAATACATAACATTGAAATACCTAACTTCTAACTTTAAAATTCAAAAATCGAAATTATGGTCCCAGAAATGGTAGCTACAGAAACCTTAAAAATTGTTTTCTGAATGTTTACTCATAGAATATTACTAAGATCTTGGTGTATGCTGTTAGCATAAACTATGCTGTGCATAATAGCAGGAGTTACAGCACTATTTGGCTGAGTTAGTCTTATTAACGAGAGAACTCAGTATATAAATGTATCTGCTGAAAAGACAATCAGATTCAGTCCTTCCCCTTAAAAGGAGTTCCCACGCCACTGTGATGACGTAAATGATGAAAATAACAAATCCCATGAACATGCACAGAGGTATTTCTTCAGTGTCCCCATAATCCTTATCTTAGTCTAAGGAAGTCAGGGAATGACCTTTGGAGAAATGTCATCTGATTTAGGCCTAACAAAAATCCTCCATTATTTTAACGTTGATAGTTTAGAGTAAGAACCATAAAAATAAGGAGTTTCCTAAAGCCAGCTGGGTGTTGGGGCCATTCAGAACAATTTCCAAACAATGGTAAAGGTATAGAAATTTCTTAACAGTCTTATTTCTAAAATGTTTAAAGCCAGTGTTTGTATTAATATTTAGGAATGGACGGACATCCCATTACTGACCTGCAGGGCAGAATCGCTGCTCGGGTCCGTCATAAACGGACAGATTTCTATTTACAGGTATACTGTCATCCTTTAGGGTTAAATGTGCTGGCTGGTCATGCTCATGGTTAGTGCCACTCAGCGCCACAGATGATAAGAGGTCAAAACTGATCTGTCCGTCAGGTTTGGGATACTCAATGGGTGTGCAATCCTTGGCTGGCTTTAGCCGATCAGAGTCAAAACCTTCAACAGTTTGAGGAAGGTGTTTAATAAAAATACAACACTAATTTTAAAGTACTTTCTTAAACATAAAAACCTAAAAATATTATTATACTAAAGAAAGAAATACTATGGCTTTAGTCTTCTTATAATTACATTATTTTCTTGGACACTGGAAGTATTATTTAATAAGAAAATTCTGTCAAAAGGATATTCTATCAAAGAAAATTTAAAACATTCAAAGATTAAGGTCACTTTCTCCATTAATCAATGGATCCTATTCATGAATTTTTATAATTGTAAAATACATACTCTCAAATCTGTTTAAATTACCTTTATGTCTTAGAGTCCATGGCTCCATCCCTCTAAATATCCAGTAAAATATTCCAGTGTAAATCATCCCTCCATATATCCCCAGGAATCCATGGCAGGAGGGCCTTATATTTCTGACAGCATAGAGCTCTTTCCACACCCAGGATTTCTTCAAATTGTCCTCATACTCAGTTACATGGAGTCCTTTTATTAAAAATGAAATGTTAAGTGTGGAATTGCTTCAGGAAGCATAAAATACTCTTTAGTTGAGGTATTTTGCTACTGAAATGCTAGAAGAGTGAATCTTAAGTATATTAAAGGTGCTCATATAAGATCACACAAGATTCTTTCGCGTGTAAATGTTGGCAACTTCCAAAAAGCTAACTATTTGATATACAAATGTTTACTGCTGTTAAGACAATACGACATTTGATTTTTTATACTGGTAGCATGGAAAATTAGCTTCAAAATTCAGTGAAACTGACAAGGAAGCTTCACATAAAAAGTTCATGGTACCTGTAAAAGGAAATGTACCTGTAAAAGGAAATGTTTTGTAATTTATCAGTGAAACTACTTCATACCTAAAACCATTTTACACTTAATGGGACAGATGGGTTCTTAATGCCTTTCGTGTTCTCCATACTTTTCTGCCAGTCACTGTTTCCTGTGCCGGCTGCACTCCCCTTTCCTTACAGCTTTAATCTTCAGTCTTTCTCTGTCTGATGACATCTTAACTCTGGTACTATCTGTTTGTGGTCCTCTGTGTACATGACACAGTGTGAGTGTCCAATAGGCAGATACTGGGCAAGAAAAGGGAGACAATCCCACTACCCACCGCTTACACTCTGTCCAGTCCATTCTGTCCTCCCTGAAGTGCCCTCTTGCCTCCTCTATGTTCTCTCATGTCTCCTCCCACTCCCACACCGTGGGTCCTGTTCCTACAAAGATATCTGAAGGTATAACCAGGCTGCATACGTCTAACTAGAGGGACAATCTGTTATCTGGGATTCTGAGGGACAAGATTTATCTGTCAGATATCTACTGAGTTTGCCCTATGTGCCAGGTGTTCAGCGTTCATAGTGAACAGAGTCCTTGCTCTTGGAGTTTTGAACGAAGTGGCAGGATAAACTTAATAAGTGTGCCAAAAGGTAAAAAATACTATAGAGAAAAACAGTGCAGGGGGATCTGTGTTGTAATTTAAATGGTGTGGTCAAGGCAGAGCCACTGAGAGAGAGAACGGCAGAGGTAAAGGGAACAAGGAAGTCAGCCATGAGCAGAGACCACAGAGGGAGTATGCCTGGCATGTTCCAGGACAGCAAAGAAGCCAGTGTGGATGGGATGGAGGGAGTAACAGCAGACGGAGTCAGAGCATGGGGGATCTCTGACTTTGAGGCAAACTGAGAACCACTAGTGGGTCTTCTGGATAAGACTTTTTCAATTAAGGGTTTAAGTATCTCCGGAGGTATAACAGCTGGCTGTCCCTGTCTACCACAGCAGAGGGCTCATACGCCTGTGCTTTCAAAGTTGGCTAAGGAATAGGAGGCTGTTTGATTCTGCAGTCTGCAAAGCTGCTGTATGTTCCGACTGAAGATACTTCAGTATTTGGAAGGTATCTTATTCTGTATATTACATATATGTAATGTAATGCTGTATTTCCAAAGTTGGAATATTTTCTAAGTAGGTGGGCCATCACTGGTACTATTTTACTATTTGATATGACTATAAGAGAATACAGCCGTAAAAACGTCTGACAGAGGAAGAGCACATTCATGGAGTTTCCTCACACAGCACACATCTTACTGTTTTGTACAGCAGGACAGATACAGTAGATAGCTTTTTAGCTTCAACTGAAACAGACATGAAAAAGATCTTATGATGTGTAATTGTATTTACTTTCATTCTCTATATAAGGGATGTATGTTTAAATAAGAAGTCCCTGGGTGGTGCAAACAGTTTAAGTGTTCAATCAAAAGATTGGTGGTCCGAACCCACCCAGAAGCTCCTCGGAAGACAGGCCTAGGATCTCCTTCCGAAAGGTCACAGCCTTGAAAACCCTAGGGAGCAGTTCTACTCTGCACGCATAGGGTCGCCAGGAGTCGGAATCAACTCAGTGATAACTAACAACAACAACACGTTTAAATAGCTTCTTTTTAAATGCCTCAATGAAGAACCTATCCATTTTCTTTCCTATACTTTAAATAGAAAGTACTTACCTGTAGTCTTTGACTGGAGATTTTCACCACTTAGTTGCTTAAAAATAGATTCTGCTGCTAAACTTCCACTTTTCATTGCTGTGTGGGTACCTTTGATCTTGGGAACATTCATGAAACCGGGACTACAGCCAATTAGTAACCCACCAGGGAAGGTCAGCTTTGGTACAGACTGAGGAAAGAAGGGTTCAAAGGACATCTGTTAGCTGAAATTAGACAAAACTTCTAAACCTCCTTCTGAAACTGCAGGGAAAAGCTGGAAAATAAATACATGGAAATGAAAATACAGAAGAACTACAACAGCTGAAGGAGAAAATGAGAGCAAGATCAGTCTTTTTTTTAAGTCCAGGAATTTTTTTCCCGCTAGGAGTGAGTCTAAGGGCTATTACTTTTATTTCTGTTAGGATTTCCCCTTAGAACTACCTAGATAAAAAGAGCACTAAATCAGGACCAGAGAATGACAATGGGGGAAGGGGCTTTCTAGAATGCTAGTAGGGGGTCAACAAAAAAGAGGAAGAGCCCCGAGATGGACTGACATGGTGGTTACAACAATGGGCTCAAAGACTGAGGACGGCGCAGGACTGGGCAGGGTGTCATTCTGTCGGACAGTCACTGTGACTCGGAACCCACCTGACGGCATGTAATGACAGAAAGCTACTAGGTGAAAGCAGAGATACTGGTCAACAAGTTGGATAACGACAATCCTTTCCTCAAATGAGGATGTGGCATTGCTGACATCAAGTTTGATTCAAGGACCAGGAGAGTGAAGTTTAACAGAACATAGATTGTTAGTGTGAGTTTTTCCAAAATGGTGGTTTAAGTTCTAAGATTCAAAGTCTACGGCTCGACAAAATGTGTGATTTTGAAGTTCTGGGAGGATCCTATCCTGTGTGGGCAGTGATACAGGCAACTGAACCGCCTGTTAGGGAACTAGGGACCATGGAAAAGCTGCAATGAGGAATGATGGATTCTGGGTCTTCATTACACAAAAACCAAACCCACTGCTGTCAGAGTCAATTCCGACTCAGCAAGCTTATAGGACAGAGAACGGCCCCATAGGGTTTCCAAGGGGCGCCTGGTGGATTAGAACTGCCAACCTGTTGGTTAGCAGCCAAGCTCTTAACCAAGGTGCCTCATTAAACTAGGGCCACAAATAATTAGTAACCCACCTGGAAAGGTGAGTTCTGGTATAGCCTGAAGAAGAAAGAAAAAGAGCATTTGTTAGTTCAAAATAAACAAAATTGAATGTTTATTAAGGCTACTCTGGAGCCCTGGTGCCACAGTGGTTCCGAGTTACAGCTGCTAACCAGTCGGAATCCCCCAACCCCTCCTTGGAAACTCTCTGGGGCAGTTCTACTCTGTCCTACAGGGTCACTGTGAGTGGGAATCGACTTGATGGCAACAGGTTTGGTTTCCTGGGTTTAGGGTATTCGAGTACAGTTGTGCCCTTCCACATCCACTGACAGACTTCGTGCTTACTCAATTATTTTCCTGAACATATTTTTGACAATTCTAGTTGTTACTGTAATTACACAATTTAATAGAAATGCACAGTGAAACTTAGAAGAGCTGGAACTCAATGGGACTACCTTGTATTTCCAGGTCTTCCAAGTTTTCCACCTCTGACAGAGGGCAGTCTTATGGCTTTTCTATTGCTCTCTATTACTGGAAAATATTTTGAGTTTTCCTTCTCTAACAGGTTTCCACCTTACACAGGTTCCAGCTTTTGTAGGTTTTACTGTATATCAAAAGAATTATGAGCACTAGAAGCAAGAGTTACCGTTTCTGTGAAAACTAAGTTGAATGCTTTGTAAAGACTGAATAAGGGGAATCCCCCAAAATACACTGTCGAATTAGTTTTTGAGTGACAGTAGTAAAAGACTGGGAGAGAAAAGATACCAAAATCTGGAAGGCTTCTTACTGCAACCACTTTGCAAGTGTCTACATTCTTGTTCCACATTAAACCAGTACTGGAAATCATATATGATGCATTATGGATATGGTTTATGGAAGAAAAATAACAGGGAACACCAATCGTTAAGTCCATACTCAAAAGGCCTTGACCCTACATCAAAAGACTGACACATGAATATAAGTGTGTATGTTTTAAGTTAAAAAGTTTAAGGGTGTTTAAAAATAATTGAATATTCCAAATTATAGCCTCTTAAGGTCTTCAAGGAGCCCTGGCAGCGCAGTGGTTAAGAGCTACGGCTGCTAACCAGAAGGTTGGCAGTTCGAATCCCCCAGTAGCTCCTTGGAAACCCTATGGAGCCGTTCTACTCTGTCCCACAGGGTTGCTCTGAGTCAGAATCGACAGCAACAGGTTTGGTTTTTTGGTTTTAAGGTCTTCAAGAATTTACTGGATGTAAGTTTCTGAATCTCTGGCTGATTAAATCAGGACTTACAGCCTCAGACACTCGGCAGTTCTACACTGTCCTTTAGGGTCTCTCTGAGTTGGAATGGATGGCAGTGGGTTTGGCTTTTTTTTGGTTTGGTGTGTGTATATGTGTTCATCTCTTCCTGCCAATTTGCAAATGATCTGAGATGTTGAAGTGCGTAGTGTAGAAGTTTCTATGTAAGAATCTGTATGCACTAGTGAATATACTGAAACCATTATACTATAAAAGAGCAGGACTGGACTGACAGTAGATATTATGGATCAGTCAGAGGCATTCAATGGACTTGGCATAGTTAGGCACTTCAACAGATGTATGTAGCAAATGAATCTAGAAAAAAATCAACCTGATGAGAATTCCATAACCATAGAATTAAGGGACAACGTTATTTCAAGATCTAGTGATTATATAATTTAGATATGAT
The DNA here is from genome assembly GCA_030035585.1 of Dugong dugon. Taxonomy (NCBI): domain Eukaryota; kingdom Metazoa; phylum Chordata; class Mammalia; order Sirenia; family Dugongidae; genus Dugong; species Dugong dugon. Next base: position 190,003,354 of record CM057463.1, on the reverse strand, counting down.
TTTATGAATTATTTTATGGTGTTATGAATTATTGTGACAGTAATAAATTATTTAGAATTTTAAAGGTTATCTGTGACTTTTAAAACAAATGAAATCCAATTTCTAAAATGGTCCTATAGTCCTTGAATTTCAGAGACAGAAGGGACCACCTTTATTTTACAGATGGCCCCTTAAGGCCAGAGAAGTTAAGCAGCTTTCTCTTAACTGTCTTTTTCATTTCTCTTAAATGAAAAATCATTTTGTGTAAGTTTCAGTGCCGATATTTAGATCCACACCTTGCCTGTCTGATACTATTTCTACAACAGTACTAACAGCTTTTATCATAGCTACTAGGTCTTGCTTCATGTTTAACTGGTATATACAGAATACATTAACTGCATTTGATAAGATTTTGAGCATATACTAGAATATGGCAGTTAAGGGTGAAAGCTTAACAGAAGCCACCTAAAAGGCATGGATGGATATTGCTAGGCATTTGGGATGAATTAATTACCTCTGCTGAAAACTAAGTTTGTCTCTGAGTTTCCTGGCAGCTAAAGAATAAAGGGAAATAGATCACATTGTTTTTATTGTCTGGTTAAAAACAACACACCAACAAACAAAAAAGGGCCATGAGTTTATTTCTAGAGACCAATATATTCTTCACACTAAATTCATGGTGTAATTTATTTAATGGGTCCTTGTGTAACACACAGCCATAGTGTCTAAATGTTACAGAATATAGTCATACTGTTCAAATAAACTCATATGCCACTTAAGGATCCTCCTTAAGCTAGAAAACTACTGTGTAGAAGAGTTTTATAAACACTAGGTGCTTTGCTTAATTCCTTAAATTCTTCTCCTGTAGATAATTCTTTATTCTTTATCTAAGTTTGTTACATTATATTTTTCATTGCTCAATTACAATATAGAAATACGGAATAAAAAATGTGGAAAAGTTACCTGTAAACCACCTTCATTGAGAGCTCTGGCTCCATATGCAATTCTTTTTCCCCCTTCCAGTGTTGTCTGAATGCTGGGGTGGTGTTTCCACCTCTGGAACTCTCTAAACGGGCTCAGGTATGGATTTTGATAGTCTAGACCAACCTTTAAAATTTTATATTTAAATTTGACATATTTATACAATGAAACATTTTTATTTCAAATTAAATCAAGCTAAAATCTAAGCCATTTGAAAATACTATTTATCATAAAGCATATAGATCAATTTCTTATACTGAAAGTATCTGGAGAAACATATGCAATAACCCTCATTTAAGTAAACAACTGAATAAAATCTGTTGGGAAAAGAAAGAGAGCTTTGGAAGTCAAAGTCCAAATTAGAAAAATATCTGTAGGTAAGCATCTCAGATTGTTTCTACAAAAGGAATTATAATTATTCATTTATCAATACCAACTCTAAAAATAAACTAATAATCTATACTACCTTATACAAAATGAAGAAACAGGATGTAATCACACTTAGAGAAAAAGAGGACAAGGAATATAAAAGGTTACGTTTTACAATGCATTTCCAAAGTGCTGAAATAATACTCAAATCTTTTGCTTTAGTAAGATTAAGTCACTGGAATTAAGTGCACAAAGGTGATACACAAAACGTATGACTAGGAGTCAAAACAAATCAATAATGCCTAACTTCAACAATATATACAAGTCTAATCGTGACACTAAAATATCAAGGTGCAGAAACTCTTCAGTGTTAGGTTTCCATTCTTTGCACTGTTCAGGATGGAATTTACTGCAGGGATGGAGGTGGCCAAGAAATGAGGAACCACTTGAGTTTCAAAAAGGATCCAGGTTTAAACCCAGTACCGATCTCCTCAATGACAGCATACTGCAGTGGAAATGGGTTTTGAAGTCAGACAGGTTCAGTGTGAATACTGACTTTGTCATTTGTTGCTGATTTTCGACTCACAGTGACCCAGTGTGACAGAGTGGAACTACCCCATGGGGTCTTCTAGGCTGTATAAGGAGCCCTGGTGGCACACTGGTTAAAGTAACCGACTGCTAATGGAAAGGTTGGAGGTTTGAAACCACCAGCGACTCTGCAGGAAAAAGGTGGCAGTCTGCTTCCGTAGATTCACAGCCTTGGAAACCCTATGGGGCTGCTATGGGTCGGAATTGAGTCGAGGGCAGTGGGTTTTTTTTTTTTGGTATCTTTACAGGAGCAGATCGGCAGGTCTTTCTCGCACTGGGTGGGTTTGAACTGCCAACCCTGTGGTTAGCAGCCAAGTGCTTAACCATTGTGCCACCAGGGCTCCTTTTTATCATTTAGTCTGTGTATTTGGGAACTTGTTTAACTTGTCTGGATCTCAGTTTTCTCATCAGTAAAATAAGGATATACTTATTTCATAGGATTCCTATGAAGCTTATTTAGAAATCTGAGTCAAACACTTAGCACAGTGCCTTGCATGCAGTACCTACCGTCACCATAGCTATGTGTATGTAAGTAGGCCAGTGTCTGTAACAGCTATAGCACTTCACATACACTATTGATGAAATCAGAAGCTTTACATCAAAAGCATTTTCATTCTCCAGATTCAAAACGCTCGTTTTAGAACACTAATAATCCTACGACTCTAACAGTAGAACTTCCCACGCAGGGATATAACTTACCACAAGGCCAAGAGCTACCATGGGTTCACCTTCATTTAAATGATAGAGGAAAGACCCTCCATATGTATGTCTGTCCAAGGGCCAGCCAACAGTGTGATCTACTCTCCCAGGTTTCCACTTTTTCTCGTCAACAATCCACAACTTAAAATACAAAAAGTCCCAGAGTGTTACTTCAATGTTCTATGTCACCGCAATACATAAAACATGCTAAATTTTATTCTTATTTATGAAAATTACAAATGAAAAACCTGTAATGATGAGAAACACAAACAGAGTGCTCCAGACATCCAAGAATTATATCAAATTATAGCACGATGACTCAGTTCACAAACAGGTCAGAACTGGGGTTCCTGGGGACAGCAGGGAGGAAGAAAGGGACAGTCACCACTTACTGGGCGCTGAGCTGCTGAGGGTGAAGGGTGATGGAAGAATCCGGACTGGACCGTCGTGATGGCCGCATGACATCAGGAATTAACTGATGTTACTGAATTTACGTATAAAAAATGACGACCTGGCAAATGTTCTATTATAGATATACTTAACACAGTTAAAATAATAATAATTCCCTACTCATACAACAGATTAGAAAGCAGATTTTGGCTTCCCATCAGTTTATAAGAAAGAATAGAGAGCAAATAAAAGTGGCTAGTTCCAGGAGGTTAGAGTTCCAAAAGAAATCGTGAAAAATTCGAAGAGTCACTGTTTTTTGAAAAAGGGAGCACAGTTTTAGTACCCCACCCCTCATCCCCTATTACCAGGGAGCCTCTGGACCAAGACACTGGCCTTCATCAAACCAAACCAAACCTTCATAAAGCTGTTTTAAATAAAAAATATTACATAAGGTGACTAACTAATCGGTTTAACAGAAAGTTAAGCAAGCCTTTGGGAGTGAGATACTTAGGTTCATTTTGAGAGGCAAGTGATTAGTGGTCGAGATTATGGGGAGAACAGGTCTCAGAATGATGCTGAGTTAGTAGAAGTGGGGAGAGGATTGGGAGAACTCAGAGAAGACGGGAGAGTTGGCTATTAGTGGCTGAGTCTAGGCATGAGGGCTGGAGGAAAGGAAAAAGCTCTGTAATACAGTGTCTGTCACTTAGACAAGTTCTGTTACCTAGAAGTTACTTAATTTCTTTAAGCCTGTTTTTCACCATAAAAATAAAGGATTACCGTATTTTTACACAAATAACGTGCACCTTCTAGGTCTGTTTGCTAAATGTGCCCTCCCCTGACAAGGTACTTTTGTAAGTGTGCTATGCTAATCTTTTTTTTACCGCAACATTGAAAAAAAATTGGCATAATGGCGCTTATGAAAATACCTCAATGGGGGAGGGCGCAGTTGGCAAACAAACGTAGAAAGTGTGCAGTATTTTCGTAAAAATACAGTATAATACATAAAATAAAAAAAAAGATGACAGAGATCAGAAAAATTATGAACTCCTTAAGGCATCAATTGGGTTCTCCAATTGCTAAGACTTTCATGCGATTACAGGCAAGTGCTTAAGAGATGAGATTTCTGAGATGCTGGTAATGTTCTCTCTTGATCTGAGCATCAGCTATATGGTGTGTTCACCTTGTGAAGATTAATCTAGCTGTAAATTTAAGATCTGTTACTGTAGAGTACATATGTTCTACTTCAGTGAAACCCCATCCTACCCCTTGCCACAATCGAAGCAAACTGTTCATCCTATATACAGATAGGTAAGTTTTAAACTTTAATCACAATTTCTATCTGAAATATTATCTGAAAATCAGGATACCTCTTTTAGTCCAATTCCATAGGTTTGGGGATCACAACTGGCCCTCAAATCAAACTTCTTATATAGTTGCTTGGCTAGATGTCCGTGGCAACCTTCTGCAAAAATTGTGACTTTGGCATGTAGTTCTAGTCCTCTTTCAAATGTTGTCTATAAAAGGAAAAACATTTTAGAAATACTGAACTGCAATATTTGACAATTTAAAATAGAGTCGCAATACCTAAATATAAAACCTAAAGTGATAAAGATAATGGAAGAAAAAGTAGGGACAACACTAGGGGCCCTAATACACGGCATAAATACAATACAAACCGTAACAACGCACAGACACCAGAAGATAAACTTGGTAACTGGGAGCTCCTAAAAATTAAATACTTATGCTCATCAAAAGCCTTCATCAAAAGAGTAAAAAGAAAACCTACAGACGGGGAAAAAATTTATGGCAACAATACATCTGACAAGGGTCTATTCTCTAAAGTCTATAGAATACTTCAACACCTCAACAAAAGGCAAATAATACAGCTAAAAATTGGGCAAAGGATACGAACAGGCACTTCAACAAAGAAGACTTTCAGGCAGCTAACTGACACATGAGGAAATGCTCACGATCACCAGCCATTAGAGAAATGCAAATCAAAACCACTATGAGATACCATCTCATCTCAGCGTTACTGGCCCTAATCAAAATAACAGAAAATAACAGATGTTGGCGAGGTTGCGGGGAGAGTGGAACTCTTAGGCTCTGCTGGTGGGAATGCAAGATGGTACAACCACTATGGAAAACAACATGGCAACTCCTTACCATGCTAGAAATAGAAATACCACGTGATGCAGCAATCCTACTCGCAGGAATATAGATCCGAGAGAAGTAAGAGCCGTCGCATGAATAGACATACGCACGCTCCTGTTCACCGCAGCATTATTCACAACAGCAAAAAGATGGAAACCACCTAAGTGCCCATCAACAGATGAGTGGATAAACAAATTAGGGTACATACACACGATGGAGCACTAAGCCAACAATGAAGAACAATGATAAATCCGTGAAACATCTCACAACATGGATGAATCTGGAGGGCATTATGCTGAGTGAAATAAGTCAATCACAGAAGGACAAATATTATTATGAGACCACTATTATAAAAACCCAAGAGAAGGTTCACACACAGAAAAAAACAATCTTTGATGTTTACAAGGCAGGATGGGGGTGGGGTGAGGAAATCACTAAATAGCACACAAGTTAACTCTGGTGAAGGTAAAGACAACACATACAATACAGGGCAATGCAGCACAACTTGACCAAGGTAAAGTCATACAAGCTTCCCAGACACATACATCCAAACATCTTAAGGGACTGAGTTACAGGGGCTGAGGGCTGGGGACCATAGTCTCCGGGGACATCTAGGTCAATTGGCATAACACAGTTCATAAAGAAAATGTTCTACATCTTACTTTGGTGTGTAGCATCTGGGGTCTTAAAAGCTTGCAAGCGACCATCCATAATACATCTATCGGTCCCATCCCCTCTGGAGCAAAGGAGAATGAAGAAAACCAAACACACAAGGAAAATGTTAGTCTAAAGGACTAACGGACCCCATGAACCACAGCCTCCACCAGCTTGAGCCCAGAAGAACTAGACAGTACCCAGCTACCACCACCGACCACTGGGACAGGGATCACAATAGAAGGTTCCGGGCAGAGCAGGAGAAACTTGTAGAACAAAATTCAAGTTCACAAAAAAAGACCAGACTTACTGGTCTGACAGACTGGAAGAACCCCCGAGACTGGCACCCAGGCACCCTGCTAACTCAGAACTGAAGCCACTCCCATAGTCCACCTTTTAGCCAAAGATTAGACAGGCCTATAAAATAAACAGTAACACACGTGAGAAACGTGCTTCTTAGTTCAGTCAAGTATGAGACCAAATGCCCGAAAGCAAAGATGAGAAGGCAGGAAGGGCGGGTTTCCCTGCCTACGGACACGGAGACCCAGGGTGGGAAGAGGAAGGGGAAGAGTGCTGACACGTGGTGGGGACGGCAACCAATGTCACAACGCAATCTGTGTATGAACTTATGAATGAAAACTGATTTGCACTGTAAACTTTCACCTAAAACACAATAAAGTTAAAAATACATACTCATATTCAGATCAGTTTTGAATTGAATTCTGATTCCAGTACAGAAGAGACACAGCAAATACATAATATTAGAAATAAAACTAAAAGCATTGTTTTAAGTGGACTTTAAATTTTATATCTTGTGTCATTCGTTGTATTTTTTCCCTTCAGAATTACTTGATTGGTTAAATCTGTACAAACCTAAAAAGCAAACAAAGCATGCTAAAAAATTTTCTCTATGTATGAATATAAAATGGGAAGACCATTTTCCCACTGTTCCTGATTTTCCAGGCCTGACATTTGAAACAAAACCTGCTAGTAATAGCTTTCTTGTGAATCATTCCCAAAAAGTTTCATGAATAGGAAACCATACATAGCCTTCTAACACAAACAGGATCAGCTACTTGCTTTTTTCATTACTTGTTCCCTATTGTTGGACATACATTGTAAAACTGAAATGTTTTTCCCTAGTATATAAAAAGCTACAATGAAAGCCTTTTTTGTTTTTTGCACTTATGTGCGGCACATAGTAGGTAATCGGTAGTTACTGAATAAAGAAAAAAAAATTAGAAAAGTCTCCTACGAAATATCTTTCCCAATATTTTTCTGTTCATATATTTGTGTCTATGCAGACACATTCGTACAAAAAATAAGTTTATATTGTACATACTTTTTTAAAACTATTTTTGCTGTGACATTTACCTAAGGCAGTATACACCAAATAAAGCAAGCACTCATTTTTAATGCCTGAATAGATTTTCCTAATGTTTTGAATATTTTATTGTTTTAGGTGAAAGTTCACACAGCAAATCAGATTCCCATTCAACAATTCATACACAAACTGTTTCGTGACATTGGTTATAATCCCCACAGTGGGCCAGCAGCTCTCACCCTTTCAACCCCATCTTCCCTGTTTCCATCCAACCAGCTTCCCTGCCCCTCCTTCCCTTCTCATATTTGCTTTGGGATAAATGTTGACCATTTGGTCTTATATAGTTGATTATTTAAAGGAGCACACTCCTCACGGGGGTTGTCATGGATTGAATTGTGTCCCCCCAAAGTATCTGTCAACTTGGCTGGGTCATGATTCCCATTATTGTATGATTGTGTACCATTCTGTAATCTGATGTGATTTCCTTATGTGTGGTAAATTCAATCACTATGATCTAATAAGATGGATTAGCGGCAGTTATACTGATGAGGTCTAGAAGACTGGATAGTATCTTAAGCCAGTCTCTTTTGAGATATAAAAGACAGAAGCAAGCAGAGACACGGGAACCTGACACCACCAAGAAAGCAGTGCTGGGAGCAGAGCGCGTCCTTTGGACCCAAGGTTCCTGCACTGAGATGCTCCCAGACGGAGGGAAGACTGATGCATCACAAGCACCTTCCTCCAGAGCCGACAGAGAAGCATTCCCTGGGAGCTGACACCCTGAATTTGGACTTGTAGCCTACTGGACTGTGAGAGAATAAACTTCTCTTTGTTAAAGCCGTCCACTTGTGGTATTTCTGTTAGAGCAGCACTAGATGACTAAAACAGGTGTTACTGTTTATTTTACAGGCCAATCTATTATTTGGCTGAAAAGGTGACCCCTGGAAGTGGCTTCAGTTCCAGGTTAAAAGGTCTTAGAGTGATAGTCTTGGGGATTCCTTTAGTTTGTGTTAAGTCCAGGAAGTCTGGTCTTTTTTATGAATTTGAGTTTTGTTCTACACTTTTCTTCCATTGTGACTGGGACCTTCTATTGTGTCCCTGTTCAGAATGGTCCATGGTGGTAGCTGGGCACCATCTAGTTATCTGGCCTCAGGTTAGAAGAGGCTGTGGTTTGCATGGGCCATTAGTGATACCCCTAAGTTTTCAACCAATTCCAAGTAAGCAACAATACTCTTAGGTTGTTCCAGTGTTTTACTGTTATTATTACCTGGGTAAGTATCCTTATTGCTAAGTATTTTAAATCTAAATAGTGAGAATTATTAATTTATATCTTTGATTACTGGGAAGTCTGAACATCTTTCACGTTTATTGGTAACTTCTAAGTAAGTTTACAAGGGTACATTTTTAAAATTTTGTTCTTGCCTCTTTCCCTTCATTATACCTGACTCATCCATAATCCATGTTAACAACCTAGTCTGTACAGTTTTACACAAATACATATACACACACATACTGAGATACTTACATGCATACTTACACATATATAAGTAAACTTTTTTGGGTCCTCATTTACTTTACAAAAATATATAATATACATTTTGTGTCTTACTTTTCTTACTGAATACCTTACAAGATTCTTTTCAAGTCACTGTATAGCTCACTTCCTTCCCTTCAACAGGTGGACAATAGCCCATGTGGATATACCATAGGTTTTTCAGCCATTCTGCTATGCAAAATAGCCATTCACTCTGTTTTCAGTTTATCTGTGACTATAAGCAATGTTATAGAACATAAATATCCCTGTATACAGCCTTACAACACTGGTGCTTTTAAGACAGATTCCCAGGAGTGGCACTGTTAGGTCAAAGGGTACACCTGTTTTTAATAGATATTTCAAATAGATTGCATTCCAAAAAGCCTGAAGCAATTCATATCTCCAACAGCAGTCTATAAGACCTTTTCGCGATAGTCTAGTTAGTGACAGGTACAACCGTTCTTTTTAAATTTGTTAGTGTAACAGGTAGTGTTAACTCACTGTACTTTAGTTTGCACTTCCCTGACTGTTTTGAACATCTTTTTGATTCAAGAAATATTAAATAAATACCTAAAATGTTCCAAAGGAGCACTGGTGGTGCAGTGGTTAAGCGCTCACCTGCTAACCAAAAAGTTGGTGGTTCGAACCCATGAGCCCTGCTCCGCGGGAGAAAGATGTGGCAGTTGGCTTCTGTAAAGATTTACAGGCTTAGAAACCCTACAGGGCAGTTCTACCGCGTTCTATAGGGTCTCTAGGAGTCGGAATTGACTTGATGGCAGTGGGTATTAGACATGGGGCACAGCTAGTGAATAAGCAGTAGGACATATGATTCTGGTAGTCAGAGAAGAAGTATTTAAACCCTGGAGGAAATGTCGATAAAGGACACAACACTGAGCCGGAAGGCGTCACTACCTGGAGGACAGGAAGAGGAGCAAAGGCGACAGGAGGTGGGGCCGTTGAAATAACGGGAAACCAGAGACAGGGTGGTGTGAAGAGCTAAGAACGCGTTTCAGGAAAGAAGTTATCTTCGAGGGAAAGAGTAGCAGGGGTGGGGGTCTGGGGACCATGCTTTCAGGGGACATCTCATAACCAAGTTTATTAAGAAAAGGTTCTGCATCCCACTTTGGCGAGTGGTGTCTGGGGTCTTAAAAGCTAGTGAGTGGCCATCTAAGACGCATCAATTGGTCCCAACCACCTGCAGCAAAGGAGAATGAAGAACACCAGAGACATAAGGAAAGTATTAGCCCGAGAGACAGAAAGGGCCATGTAAACCAGAGACTCCATCAGCCTGAGACCAGAAGAACTAGATGGTGCCCGGCTACTACCAATGACCGCCCTGACAGGGAACACAACAGAGAGTCCCTGATGGAGAGGAGAAAAGCAGGGTGCAGAACTCAAATTCTAGTAAAAAGACCACACTTAATGGTCTGACTGAGACTGGAGGGACCCTGGAAGACATGGCCCCTGACTCTCTGTTAGCCCAAAACAAACCATTCCCGAAGCCAACTTTTCAAAAAAAGATTAGACTGGACTATAGGACATAAAACGACACTCGTGAAGAGTGCGCTTCTCAGCTCAAGTAGATACATGAGACTAAATGGGCAGCTCCTGTCTGGAGGCGAGATGAGAAGGCAGAGAGGGTCAGGAGCTGGTTGAATGGACACAGGAAATCCGAGGTGGAAAGGAGGATTGTGCTGTCACAGCATAGGGACAGCAATTAGGGTCACATAGCAGGGTGTGTATAAATATTTGTATGAGAAACTAACTTGAACTGTAAACTTTCCTTTAAAACACGATTAAAAAAAAAGTTATCCAACTGTGTCAAGTGCTGCTGGAAGGTCAAGTCAGAAGACTGAGAACTGACTACCGGATTTGGCAAGATGACAGTGCCTGTGACTTTAACAAGAGCTGTTTCAGCCAAATGGCAGGGAAGGTCTAACTACAGCGGGTTAAACAGAGAATGGAACAATAAACGGAATCTTTGATCCTCCCTACTCCAACCTGTGGTACTAAAGTGTTTTTTTTTTTTTTTTGAACTTAGATTATGGAGCTCCAATTACTAAGACTGTTCTATGCTTTTATTTTGTATAAAAACAATATATAAAATAATAAATACTTTTATGTACAAAGTATACAATATTAAAAAAAAATACATTTGAAGAAATATCCTAAGAGTTTACCTAACAAGAAATGAAGTATCAGAACGGCAGGATTTGTGTGCTCCCATTTGTAATATTGCAAATAAATTTCTTTAAAGACGAAAATATAATTTATAACTCACATTATTAAATACAGAAAAGAATAACCAACAATATTCTTTTATCATTATGAGAAGCAATATGAAATAATATTGTCGTTTTCAAACCTGGCTATGCGCCAGAATCCCCGCCCGAGGGGCTGGTTAAAAACCAAGCTTCCTGGGCCCCCCTGCTGGACGTGCTGTGCCCTCAGGCCCCGTGTGGTTCTGATGCAGCCAGGCAGCCATCAGAAAGGGCCCTGAGGCAGGGAGGGGACAACAGCTTTGCCACGTGCTGTCTTAGCAGGCAGTAGTGAGAAGCAGGACAATGTGCTAGAGGAGACACTAGACTCCCAATTCTGTCTAACAGTGTCAGAGATGAGGATAACCTGTCAATCAACAGATACTTATTGAGAATCTAATATATGCCTGGCATTGTACTAGGCAGCAGAGCAACCTTCCATGACCCTGGCCCTCATGGTGCTTGTAATCTAACTGGAAAATAAACGAACAGACATGAAGGTCGCCCACATATACGCAAGTAAAAACTTTGCTCGCGGACTTCTAAACAGACGGGTTAGATGCAGTGCTGTCTCCCGGCTGCCCACTGCTCACTGGAAAGCAGCATTGGGAGGTGACTCCAGCTCACCCAGGCACTGCCGCTCCCACCCGTCAGCTGTCTGCCTTCCAAGCGTCACTTAGGTTTCTTCCAAAATTGGTTAATGCCAACTTTACTTGCTAATTTCTTATCAATAAACACCAGTAAACTAGTAAGATGTGGCACTGTGATGTTGATGTTAGGCAGGAAAACCATGTTACCTATTTTAGACTGCTGGTCATGTAAGGCCTATCTGAAAACATGGCATCTGAAGTGAGATCCCACAATGCAAAGGAGAGCAACCAACAAAGGCAAGAACATGCCAGGCATGAAGGGCAGCACGTGGGATGGTCCTCAGGCACAAGGAAGCAACCTAGTGGAGATGAAGAACAGCAAGGAATGAACCTGGAGAAGTGGGGGCGTCTTGCGTAGGCCCGTGTTATATTCTAATGCAAAGGGAAGCCACTGGAAAACGTTAAGGGGAATGACAGTACCAGCTGCTGATAAGTCAATTCCGATTGATGGTGACCCACTGTGTGTCAGAATACAACTGTGCTCCACAGAGTTTCCAACAGCTGATTTTTCAGAACTAGATCACCAGGCCTTTCTTGCGACGCACCTCTGGGTGGACCTGAACCTCTAACTTTTCGGTTAGCAGCTGAGCATGTGACCGATTAGGCAATTTAATTCACTAAGATGTTAACTTGTGTTTTGTTCTTGGATTATCTTTTGCAAATTCAAAAATACAAGCTGTGAAAACCTGGAAACCATCCGTGTCTATATTTTAAATGAGAGGAAAGCAATCAGTTTTATAGCTACCAAAAGATATTAAAACCAGGTCCCAGACTCCTCTGCCTACTGACAGTGATGTAAACAATTCTTTTTAATTGTTGTAGTTCAAATGAAGCTTACAATCTAAGTTAGTCTCCCATACGAAAATTTATACATGCATCGTTATGTGACCCAAGCTGCTCTCCCCTTACGGTGACAACACACTCCTCCCTTCCAGGCCTGCTTCCCCGTGTCCATTTAACCAGCTCCTAACCCTCTCTGCCTTCCCATCTCACCTCCGGACACAGGCTGCCCCTTTGCTCTCTTGTATCTACTTGAGCTAAGAGGCACACTCCTCACGAGCATCACTTTATGCCCCACAGTCCAGTCCAATCCCTGTCTGAAGAGTTGGCCTTGGAAATTGTTTTAGTTCTGGGCTGATAGCGAATCCGGGGGCCATGCTTTCCGGGGTTCCTTCAGTCTCAGTCAGACCATTAAATCTGGTTTTCTTACTAGAATTTGAGTTCTGCACCCCACCTTTCTCCTGCTCCATCAGGGACCCTCTGTTGTGTTCCCTGTCAGGACGTTCATTGGTGGTAGCTGGGCACCATCTAGTTCTTCTGGTCTCAGGATGATGAAGTCTCTGGTTTACGTGGCCCTTTCTGTCTCTAAGGCTAATACTTTCCTTGTGTCTTTGGTGTTCTTCATTCTCTTTTACACCAGGTGGTTGGGACCAACTGAACCATCTTAGATGGCTGCTTGCAAGCTTTTAAGACCCCAGACACCACTCACCAAAGTAGGATGCAGAACATTTTCTTAATAAGCTTTGTTATGCCAACTGACCTAGATGTCCCCTGAAAGCATGGTCCCCAGACCCCTGCTACTCTGTCCCTCCAAGTGTCTGACTGTATTCAGGAAACTTATTAGCTCTGGTTTAGTCCTGTTGTGCTGACTTCCCCTGTAGTGTGTGCTGTCCTTTCCTTCACCTAAGATAATTCTTGTCTACTATCTAGTTAGTGAATAACCCTCACCCTCCCTCCCCACCCCCGTAACCATCAAAGAATGCTTTCTTCTGTGTTTAAACCTTTTCTTGAGTTCTTATAATAGTGGTCTTATACAATATTTGTCCTTCTGTGACTGACTAAATTCACTTACATAATGCCCTCCGGATTCCTCCATGTTATGTTTCACAGCTTCATCGCTGTTCTTTATCATTGCATAGTATTCCATTGTGCGGATATACCTTAGTTTGTTTATCCTTTCGTCCGTTGATGGGCACCTAGGTTGTTTCCATCTTTTTGCTATTGTGAACAGTGCTGCAATGAACACGGGTGTGCATATATCTATTTGTGTGACAGCTCTTATTTCTCTAGGATATATTGCAAGGAGCAGGATAGCTGGACAGCACAGTACTTCTATTTCTAGCTTTTTAAGGAAGCGCCAAATCGATTTCCAAAGTGGTTGTACCATTTTACATTCCCACCAACGGTGTACAAGTGTTCCATTCTCTCTACAACCTCTCCAGCATTTATTATTTTGTGTTTTTTGGATTAATGCTAGCCTTGTTGGGGTGAGATGATATCTCATTGTAGTTTTGATCTGCATTTCTCTAATGGCTAATGATCATGAACATTTCTTCATGTGTCTCTTACCCACCTGAATATCTCCTTTGGTGAAGTGCCTGTTCATATCCTTTGCCTGTTTTTTAATTGGGTTGTCTTTTTGTTGTTGAGGTTTGGAGTATCTTGTAGATTTTAGAGATTAGACGTTGATCGGATTTGTTGTAGCCAAAAATATTTTCCCAGTCTGAAGGTTGTCTTTTGATCCTTTCGGTGAAGTCTTTTGATAAGCATACGTGCTTGGTTTTTAGGAGCTCCCATTTATCTAGTCTCTCTTCTGGTGCTTGTGCATTGTTACTTATGGTACATATTCTGTTTATGGCACATATTAGGGCTCCTAGTGTTGTCTCTATTTTTTCTTCTATGATTTTTATCGTTTTAGATTTTATATCTAAGTCTTTGATCCACTTTGAGTTAGTTTTTGTGCATGGTGTGAGGTATGGGTCTTGTTTCAGTTTTTTGCAGATGGATATCCAGTTATGCCAGCACCATTTGTTAAAGAGACTGTCGTTTCCCCAATTAACGGACTTTGGGCCTTTGTCAAATATCAGCTGCTCATAGGTGGATGAATTTATGTCTGGATTCTCAATTCTGTTCCATTGGTCTGTGTATCTGTTGCTGTACCAGTACCAGGCTGTTCTGACTACCGTGGCGGTATAATAGGTTCTCAAATCAGGTAGTGTGAGGCCTCCCACTTTATTGTTCTTCTTGAGTAATGCTTTACATATCTGGGGCCTCTTCCCTTTCCATATGAAGTTGGTGATTTGTTTCTCCATCTCATTAAAAAACACTGTTGGAATTTGGATTGGGACGGCATCATATCTGTAGATCGCTTTGGGTAGAACTGACATTTTCACAACGTTTTTTTCTATCCATGAGCAAGGTATGTTTTTCCACTTATGCAGGTTTCTTTTGATTTCTTGCAGTAGTGTCTTGTAGCTTTCATTGTATAGGCCTTTTACGTCTCTGGTTATATTTATTCCTAAGTATCTTATCTTCTTGAGGACTATTATAAATGGTATCGATTTGGTGATTTCCTCTTCGAGGTTCTCTTTGTTGGTGTAAAGGAATCCAACTGATTTTTGTCTGTTAATCTTGTATCCTGAAACTTTGCTGAAATCCTCTATTAGTTCCAGTAGTTTTCTTGTGGATTCTTTGGGGTTTTCTGTGTATACAATCATATCATCTGCAGACAGAGATACTTTTACTTCTTCCTTACCAATTTGGATGTCCTTTATTGCTGTCTAGGACCTCTAGCACCATGTTGAATGAGAGTGGTGATAAAGGGCATCTTTGTCTGGTTCCTGTTCTCAAGGGGAGTGCTTTCAAAGTCTCTCCATTTAGGATGATGCTGGCTGTTGGCTTTGTATAAGTGCCCTTAATTATAGTGAGGAACTTCCCTTCTATTCCTATTTTGTTGAGAGTTTTTATCATGAATGAGTGTTGGACGCTATCAAATGCCTTTTCTGCATTGATTGATAAGATCATGTAGTTCTTGTCTTTTATTTATGTGCTGGATTACATTGATTGTTTTTCTACTGTTGAACCCTCCCTTCATACCTGGTATAAATCCCACTTGATCATGGTGAATTATGTTTTTGATTATGTTGCTGAATTCTATTGGCTAGAATTTTGTTGAGAATTTGATGCAAACAATTCTTGACCACAGAAATGAAAATTGTGGAGGTAGAGATGCAGTTGACTGATGGCCTACATCCATGCCTATTTTTTGAAATTTCCTTTGAACTAGTTAGAAAGTCTTACTGATTCCCTCATTACACAGTTATATAAAATCTTTCATGTATTTATTTATGATTGTAAATGATTCATGCTTTTATCTTTTAAGAAAATTATTCTTAATATATATTTGCCTAAATCATGTTTATTATAAAGTTGCTTCTAAATTTCTTAACAATGAGAGAAAAACCCCACTTTATATTTAAACATCCACTTAATGTGTAGTTAGTAGCAAGACAAAATTACTGAGTTTAAGTCATTTCAGTTTTTGTCTGTCTGTTTCTGCCAAGTACATAACTATTAAAACATTTACCTTTGGAGCACCGTCCTTTTGTATCCCTACATCGTTAGTGGCGACCCCTTTTACACTACCATCTTCATGAAAAAGGACCTAAAAAGACAAAAATAGATCAGTTATCACTTCAAGATCCACACCAACCTTAAAAAGAAACAGTGGACAGTCTGAGATTTTAGAAAGTGAACATGTGTCCTAAATCATCGTAAAACAGACTTTCAAGTGTTTAGAGGGACATGTTTGGAAGGTTCTCCCTTGTAGAGCACAAAGGAACGTACCTCAAACAGTTGGAAATGACGAGAAAAAAATGCCGCAATCTTGACGTGTAAGAAGAGGAGGAGGCTACAAGAGAAGCTGGAGTCTCTGGGCGATGCGAACAGTTAAAGCGCTCGACGGCTGACTGAGAGGCTGGAGCTTTGAGTCCACCCAGAGATGCCTCTGAAGAAAGGCCTGGCAATATACTTCTGAAAAATCAGCCACTGAAAACTCCACAGAGCACAGCTCTATTCTGACACACATGCTGTCACCGTGAGTCAGGATCAACTCAAGGGCAACTAGTTTACTAGAGAGGTTACTAGAGAAATAAGATTAAACAAAAAGCTCTCTGAGGGTTGAGATACCAAAAGCCTGCGTACAGAATCTGAATTAGGGAGAGGGTGGGTGGAAGAGAAACAGCGCCAGGAGAGCCCATGTCCCCCATGAGCTAAGACCCCAGAGAACAAAAAAGAAAAGAAACGAGAGGCTGGAGACAGCCCAAAGATGTCTGAAGCTGTTTTGGGAACAAGATGGAAGGGGAAAGCAGATAAATGGTGTAATTCTGAGGATGGCAAATAGCAATGCTCTTTACCCCTCACTTGATTATCTCTGTTTCCTCTCTGGTGGAAAATGCTCTTTGGATAGAAAAGTTCAAAATGTACATGGAATCACACAGGTGCGGAGCAGTGAATATACAAAGGGTTTATCCGATACCTTGAAAATCAATGTGGCTGTGAGCTAGAACTGAAGTCTGACTCAGGGTACCAAGAACTGGCACACAGACAGGTGTGGACTACCCAATAAGCAAGGTATGCACGGGCTTACTTGTGCTTACTTACTAATCTGAGAGATGTGGTGAAACTCACCAGCAGCTCTGCAGGAGAAAAGACCTGGCGATCTGCTCCCATAAAGATTACAGCCTAGGAAACCCTATAGGTCGGATTGCTATGACTAAGAATCGACCCAGTGGCACAAAGCAACAACAATAACATGTACATAACGGATTTTATCTGCCTGGCTATATAATATGATGAAGTATCTTTCCATCCTGGCAATCTCCCTCATGGATTGTCTGTGATCCACATCACAGTCTGCTTTAATGCTTATTCAGTAATAAAACTGCTCCATTCTTCTCTATAATTTGTGGAGAAGATTTTTCTTGGTTGGAAAGAGATTCTATTTTTAATTATCTCCCCAGCAATACTTAATGTGAATCAACAGTGTGATGTGGCTTCCAAAATTAACGGAAGAACAGTGTTATGGATTGTCTCCCCAAAATACGTGCTGGAATCCTATCCCCTAAACCTGTGGATGTATTCCCATTTGGGAATAGGGGTTTCTTTTTTACATTAACGAGCCACATGAGTGGAGGTGTGAGCCATATAAGGAGCGGCACAGACACAGGGACAGTAAGCCCAAGGAGGGAAGACAGATGCCATGTGAAGATCTCCCAGGAACCGAGGACTGCCGGCGACCAGAGGCCGGAACAGACCTATACCCACGCTCTGAATTCGGACTTCCAGCCTCCTAAACTATGAGAAAATAAAATTTTCTAGAAAGCTACCCATTTCTGCTATTGCTGTTACAGCCGCAGTTTCTAAAACGAAGGTGGGAACAGGCCCTGCTCCACACCAGCCTGGGGGTAGTTTGTCTATTCTGGGTGAACAAGCCCTGCTCCACACCAGCCTGGGGGTAGTTTGTCTATTCTGGGTGAACAGCCCTGCTCCACACCAGCCTGGGGGTAGTTTCTCTATTCTGGGTGAACAGCCCTGCTCCACACCAGCCTGGGGGTAGTCTGTCTATTCTGGGTGAACAAGCCCTGCTCCACACCAGCCTGGGGGTAGTTTGTCTATTCTGGGTGAACAGCCCTGCTCCACACCAGCCTGGGGGTAGTTTGTCTATTCTGGGTGAACAGCCCTGCTCCACACCAGCCTGGGGGTAGTTTGTCTATTCTGGGTGAACAGCCCTGCTCCACACCAGCCTGGGGGTAGTCTGTCTATTCTGGGTGAACAAGCCCTGCTCCACACCAGCCTGGGGGTAGTTTGTCTATTCTGGGTGAACAGCCCTGCTCCACACCAGCCTGGGGGTAGTTTGTCTATTCTGGGTGAACAGCCCTGCTCCACACCAGCCTGGGGGTAGTTTGTTTATTCTGGGTGCCACTTTATAAAGGAAGTAAAACAGAACGTAGGAAGAGGAGGGGCAATGACAATACTGAAGGAACTCAAATTATGTAATGCAATGGCTGAAAAAACGAGAATATTCAGTCTGGGAAAGACAAAACTCCAGTGTGAAGCTTTGCCCTCAGCTGGTAATTGAAAGGGTGGCAGTGTGAACCCACCCAGCGGCACCGTGGAAGAAATAGGCCTGGCGACCTCTTCCAGTAAAGATTACAGCCAAGAAAACCCTATGGAAGGGAGGGATGGGTACACCGCTGTCACACTGAGGGGACTCAACTAATGCTATGAAACAAAATGCGTATAAATTATTGCTCTGTAAACTCTCACCCAAACCACAAAAAACAATTCAAAAATAATTCTGTAGCACACAGGGTCTTTGAAGTCACAAATCAACCATAAGAACAAAAACCACAAACCAGTAAGAGAGTGAAGGTCGGGGAGATGAGAGAGCAGGGCTTAATCACAGTTAGAATGCTCTCCTTGGAAGAGGGCTCAGGTCCATTCTGTACAGTACAGAACAAGAGACCATTTCTACTCAATGTAAGGAAGACAGGACCAACAGTCCAAACATCAGAGACTTATTTTGTTGTTCACTCGTGAGTTGGGCAACCACTTGATGAAGGTACAATGTAAAGAATTCAAGGACTCCTTGGATTAGATCTTTTTGACGGTTCCTTCGAATCTTGCAATTTTATAATTCTATGGTTATTAAAAATACTTATTTCCCTATCTCTATATTTAAATTCTCTATTTATTTTCAAATAAACAAGAGATTACTTCCTATAAATATTAAAAACAAAAAAACTATCCAAACCTCTGCAGCAGCATAACCAGGGTATACTTCAACACCGAGGGCTTCTGCTTGTTCTCCCATCCAGCTCACTAAGTGTCCCAAGCGTACAATGTAATTGCCATGATTATTCATTGGAAGACCTAGAAATAGATGCTTTATTAATCTGACTTTTTATTGATAAGCTATCTCAAAAACATAAATACTTAATTAAAAAATTCTAATGGTCGTAAGTTTAACTTATTTTCTCCAATTTTGGTCTAGAGTCCTAATTTATCAAATTGAAGTATTTAGAGCACTAAATTAAAAATTCCTGATTGGCTTACAAGGCTATATTTCAATTCTTCTGGACTGGAAGACAAAAGAACTGGGTGCTAGTCCTGCTTTCCCACCAGCTAGCTGTATAACTCTGAGTAAAGCCTTCAAATCTCTGGCCTCAGTTTTCTCATCTGTAAAAGGAGGGGATTTGACCAGATGAAATGTAGTTCTTTACAGCTGTAGAATTCTATGATTCTATGATTATTTATCATACCTTACCTGGAAGAATTGGTACAGGAATTCTATATTTCTCTGTTAAAATTCCAAATCTGTCTTCTGTTACAGGAGTTTTAAGTGGAGCCTAGAAACAAAAGAAGGAAGGATAAGGAACTTTTTAGTTCATATTTGTAAGGGTAAATACAAACAACAAAAAAAAAACCTAACTTTTCCCTGGTGTCAAGAGAAAGAACTCTTCCTTTCTGAAGCATTTCCCGTAAAAAAATACGTAAACCCACTCTTTGTCTCTTTGCCATACATAAGTTTCTTGCCAGTTTTGCATCCCAGCAACGTCTTTCTTGGGGGGGTTTGGAAGCCTCCCTTTGAAAAGCGAACATCAAGGAGGATGCTGCCCTGTGTGCCCATCACTGTGAGAGCTTAGCTCAGGCACCTGGCTTCAAGTTGTAACTTCCTTGTTGTGGAAAAGCTATGAGGGGTTTTATTTTTCCTTCACATAAAGATAATTTACATGTATGTAACACCGTATCTGCTTAGCTGTATAAATGAACGAGGATATTATTCCTCAAAAAGCTGAAACCAGAACTACCACACGACCCAGCAATTTCACTGCTAGGAATATGCCCAAGGGACTCGAAAGCAGTGACGCGAACAGACATGTGTACAGATGTGTTCACTGCAGCATTATTCACATTAGCCAAAGGTGGAAACAACCTAGATGCCTGTCGTCGGATGAATGCAGAAAACAAAATGTGGGATCTGGTTTCTTGGAGCTTGACATTTCATAACTAGGAGCATAACTGAACTTTTCAGAATTCAATTTACTCCATATGGGAAAAATACAGATGACACTGATTAACTTTTTGAACTTTATGTGACATTTATATACCTTCTGATACACACAATGGAATACTACTCAGCCAGAAACAGAAATTAAGTCTTGATACATGCTACAACATGGATAGAGTCTGAGAACACTATGCTGAGTAACATAAGTCAATCACAAAAGGACAAATATCGTACACCCTCACTTATATAAAAACGTAAGAACAGACAAATGTATAGAGACCAACGTTTATTAGTGGTTATCAGCGATGGGAGGGAGGGGAAAAGGGAGAGTTACTGCTTATGGAGTGCTGAGTTTCAGTTTACAGTGATGGAAAAATCACACTGATTAAGGGTAAGGGTTGTAGATCCGATTAATTTATGCCAATAAGCTGTGCACCTGAAAAAAGTTGAACTGGCAAATGCTGTGTGATATATGTTTTCATAACAGTAACAAAAAGAGCAGCTGCTGAGGCCGATTATGTACAAACCAAACATCTCATGGAATTTAGTTATTTGGTTGGGAGGCTTAGGGTCATGGTTTCATGGGACATCCCAGTTAACTGGCCTAATATCACGTTTACTGCTTCTGTTCTACCTCCTCGTTCGCTGCGTAGTGTCTGGGATCTTAAAAGCTTGCAAGAGGCCATCCAAGTCACAACAATTGGTCTCTACTCACCTGGAGCAACAGAGGAAGGCAAGTCAGGAATAGGAGGAGGAAACAGAATGTGTGGCTAATTACCTCCATGAACAACTGCCTCCTCTGCCATGAGACCAGAAGAACTGGATAGCACCTGGCTGCCATTACTGAATGCTGTGATCAAAGACTCTATAGCAGAATCCTGATCAAAAGGAGGAAAATGCAGAACAGAATTTCAAATTCTTATGGAATCCAGACTTTCTGGAGCCATAGAGACTAGATAAACCCCCTAAACGACTGCTCTGAGATAATCTTTAAACCTTAAACCAAAAACATCTCCTGAAGTTCTCTTAAAACCAAACAACAGTTTCGCTTACCTAGTAAAGAATGTCTGCCTTAAGCATTGTGCTCTTTTAAGAACTATTTATAGGGGATCCAAATGACAATAGCAACTCGAAAGACTCGTTAACAAACTTAAGAGTATGAGTTTATGTTAGTGGGGGAGGAACAATCTGGAAAAGAAGGGTGAGAACGATTGTACAACTTGAAGAAGGTAATCAATGTCGCTGAATTGTACGTGTAGACATTGAATTGGTGCATGTTTCGCTGTGTGTATTTGCAAGAAAAACAGATAAATTAAAAAATAAAAAACAAAAAAATGGCTGAGGTATCTTTCTCTCTTGGCAATCTCCCTAGTGGCCTGCAGATGATGGGCATTACATTCTGGTTTAATGCTTATTCAGTAATAAAATTGTTTTCTTTCTTTCTGTATTCACAAAGACAATCATCTGGGCTGGCAGGAGATTTCTATTTTAAGTTTTATATATATGTGTGTATACATATGTAAAAAATACTATCAAAATAGAAAATGCTATACTTTTCTTGGCAGAAATATTCAAAGGTCTTCTCTAGAAAATGTCTTCTGATAAATCTAGTATATAAATACAAGATGTAGATGTAGAAGACATTACATAAAAATGAGTTAATATCTTAAAATTTATATCTGATGTGATTCAATCTTTCTTTTTCTTTTCCCTTTTTAATTAAAATAACATATATCTACAATTATCCTCTAAGAGATAGAATTACATGAAAAGGGTTTTCCATAGTCCAGTAATTTGGAAACAGAGATACAACTAAAATCAGTTTATATAAAAAACCCATTTTCATACTCCCTTCTCCTTCCAGTCTGGGAACAGTTCTTCAAAAGCACATGGATCCAGGCAAGCTCCTGAGAGAGTATGAGCTCCTATCTGAGCAGCTTTCTCCACTAGACACACACGGATATCCTTTTCATGCTTAGTGGCCAGCTGCTTTAGACGAACAGCTGCAGAAAGCCCTGCAGGGCCTGCACCAACTATTACCACATCCGCTTCCTCCGCAAACCTCTCCATGTTCACTCCTGGGAGGGAAGAAAAATCAAGATTTTGGGATTAACATGACCTGATAAAAACACATTCTGGGTTTACTAACACCCCTACGGTTTAGAGCATTATTTATGGAAATTACCACTGTTTTGCATGGTAATTATATTGCATATATTATTGTATTAGTTTGATGTTTTCTTAGGTTCTGTCCACACGTATACCTTATTTTAGTTTCCACAAACCAACTTCCGGGCTTTGAGATTTATTACTATAACTTTACCAAATATTTGCTTATCTAAATATTACCATGTAATAGATCTGATAAAGCTAATAAAATATCATTAGATGCTTTAAACTACCATGAAAAATATAACACCCCCTTCACAAAATGATACAAAGTATCTAGAAATGTCTCAACAATTTTACACAAGTTATTACCTTCCCATCGCTGGTCTTTATCGCGGGGATAAATGGTATAGTGGGTAGTAATCCGAGGAACAATGGAAGTTGAAGACCATCTCGCAGCACACAGAGGTAGATGATGTTTCTTAATTTTTAAGGCATGAAAGCACTGATACGCTACATAAAAATTATGAACATTATTATTTATTTCAATTAGTTTTCATCAGAAGTAAACTGAAAAAAAACCTAGGATTGGGAATCACATCTGGTTTCTGGTTAGTTTTCTGTAACTAGCCCTAAGACTGCAAGCCTTGGCGGCGCAATGGTTAAGTGCTTGGCTGCTAACTGAAAAGTCAGAGGTTTGAAGCCACCAGCCGCTCCACGGGAGAAAAGGCCTGGCCACATGCTCTCATAAAGAGTACACCCCAGAAAATCCTATGGGGCAGCTCTACTCTGTCCTAGAGGTTCGCAAACATTACAACCTAGGAAACCCTATCAGGTAGTTCTACTCTGTCCTACCAGGGTCACTATGAGTTGGAATCGACTCAACAGCGAACAACAATAAGACCTTAATCAAATCATTTAACTTCTCTAGATTTCAGTTTCCTCATATGAAAAGGAAAAATGGTCACTGGATGATCTCTGAGGTATGTTCCTGATGTGAAATTCTATGATCCTACTTGATAGCTTCTCTTTGGAAACTTGTACATTTATGACCGACCATTATCAGCATGGCAGACTGAAGGTTAATAGGCCTGTGCTGTAGGGCCTTAACTGTAATATAAAGTGGAACAGATCACACTCTTTTCCTGCATGTACAATTTAGTTAGCTTTTTCTCAGAAACAATGCTTTCAAATCTTAAATGTTTTAAAAGTATCAAATAAACTAATTCATTCAACTTAGCTCATGTCAGACTTAACCTATAAATAGGATGATCACGAACTTTATCACCTAAACTGGATACTCCTGAGAGCAACAGGGAGCAATGGCAATGACTTTGCTGAGACCAAGAGTATGAGGGCAAACTGGGTTTTGTGGCCAGCTCATTAAACCCAAACCAAATCCTTTGCCATTGAGTCGATTCCAACTCATAGTGACTCTATAGGACAGAGCAGAACTGCCCCATAGAGCTTCTTAGGCTGTTACCTTTATGGAAACAGACTGCCACATCTTTCTCCTGCAGACAGCTGGTAGGTTCGAACTACCAACCTTTTGGTTAGCAGCCCAGTGCTTAACCACTGTGCCACCAGAGCTCCTTGATATGTGTGTGTATACTCTTTTTTTTTTTTAAAATAGTATTTCATTGCATTTTCAGTGGAAGTGTATGCAGAAAAACAGGTTCCCATCCAACAATTTCTACACATACTGCTTAGTGACACTGGTTACATTCTTCATATTATACATGTTTTCGGACTCAACAAACAGTGTTTCATAGAAATAAACCAACAAAAAACCAAACTCATTGCCATTAAGTTGATTTCAGCTCACAGCAACCCTACAGGACAGAGCAGAACTGCCCCATAGGGTTTCCAAGGAGCAGCTGGTAGCTTTATTTGTAAGAATATTCACTAAACCTTCTCCGTTGTCCTCAAACCTTCAACTCTACCTCCTCCTTCCCTCACCTGGGGCAGATGCCCTAGCATCAAGCTTCAAAGAATGATAAAAACCAAAAAACCAAACCAGTTGCCGTTGAGCTGATTCTGACTCATGGTGATCCCATGTGTTACAGAGTAGAACTGCTCCATAGAGTTTTCTTAGCTGTAATCTTTATGGTAGCAGATTTCCAGGCCTGTCTTCTGCAGCATCACTGGGTGGGTTCAAACCACTAACCTTTAGGTTAGTAGTTGAGAGCAAACCATTTGCACTACCCAGTGACCTTCATAAAAAAATAGAAGCAATCAAATGGAAACTCCCTCAACTCCTTGGCAACGACCTATAATGTACCCTGTATTTATGTCCATCCTTTATTTATATGGTCAGGCTACAACAGGAGAAATGTCTTCTGCCTCCTAAGGTTAATCCTTTGACCTGGATGCTGAGGATTACCCCTTCCATCTTCTTAGGGACCTTGCCCCATCTGTTACCGTCCCTTCCTCCTGATCCTCAATTTCTGACCTGCCTTCTTGCTAGTCCTCTTCTCAACTGTCCTTACCACCCTAAAAAAAGAACAGGGAACTCTCCTTTGGGTCTAGCCCTGCCAGAAATTAAAACCTGTATTTGAAGTTATAATAATTAGAAGTCTGTTACAGAAGAGGAACAGAATAAAGGGTTCAGAAATAGACAAAATACACATAGGGATTTGGCATATGATAAAGATGATATTCTAAATCAGGGAGAAGAGACGGTTACTCATTGAGTAGCGTGGAAATAGCTAGAAAGCCATTTGAAGAAAAGTATAGTTGGATTCCTACCTTGCTCCTTACATCGAAATGAATTCTATATGATAAAAGATTTTAAAAGAGAAAGTTAAAGTATAAGATATTATGGTGAATATTATTTAACCGTAAAAAGAAACAAAATTCTGATCTATGCTATGACATGAATGAACTTTGAAAACATTATACTGAGTGAAGTAAGTCAGATACAAAAGGACAAATATTACGTGATCTCACATATGTGAAATTACTAGTATAGAGACTAAAATTTATCAATGATTTCCAGGGGCTGGGACAGGGGAGAATGGGAGTTACAGCTCAAGGGCTACAGGGCTTATGTGTGGGGTGATGAAAAACTCTAGAAATGGATAGTGGTTATGGTGGCACAACATGGTGCATGTAATTAATGTCACTGAATTGTACACTTAAAAATAGTTAAAATGGGGCACTTCTGGGCAAGATGGTGTTATAGACAGAAGCACCATGCCGTTACTCCACAGCAAAGACCCGAAAAACTAAGTCAAACAGAGACAAATGTCAATCCTGGAACCCTAAGCATCAAGTGAAGAAATAACTCAGCCAAGCACCGAATGGAATAAGAAACGCACAGAGAGAAGACAGCGAGGAGCATTATGAGTGGAGGTCCCCTATCAGCTAATGCAGCACAGATTTGCCATCTTGGACTCCTGTTGGAGATGGATGAACAGGGAATACGGGAATGCAGCTTCACGGAGCTCCCAGCAGGAGACAGTATAACCACTCCACACATCACAATCTCACCCTTCCTTCCTGCCTACCTGCACCATGCGCTGAACATCACACCCCTGAGCAGCACAGGCACGGCCTACCGGAACCTGCCCTGCACTGATTCCTGACCCGCCCTGTAGGCCCTATTACGTGCCACAAACGACCCATCCCAGCAACTCCTCTACAGCTGACCTCCTCTGCTTGCCCCATAGTTGAGTGACTGACCCTGTCCATTGGACAAGGAGGTGAAAACTATCATGCCCACCGATGAGTAAACAACAAAGAACACACAGCCCACCTGCTCAGACATAACCAAATAAAACAAAAAAGCAGGATGAAACAAACAAATCTACAATCAATAAACGAGAAAAATAACTACTGAATGCCCCGAAAACAGCAGACAATAGCAAAACATATACAAAAACAGGACAGGATGGTTCCAGTAGATGTCCAAAATAAAACACCGGATGAGTTTTCAGTAGAAGAAAAGGCACCAGAATTACCTGATAGGGAATTCAAACCTCTACTATTCAGAGCTATCCAAGAGTTGAAGTAAAAAACAGACAAAAATGAGGAAAAAATAGACAAATTCATGGGAAAAGCAAACAAATTCATGGAAAATACAGACCAAAAAATGGAAGAAATCAGGAAAATAATACAGGAACAAATTGCCAAAATAAATTCACAACTAGAAATCATACAAAAACAACAATTAAAAATCCAAAAGATAACAAGATTTCAGAAATGGACAGTGTCATTGAAGGGCTGAGGAGCAGGTTTCAAACAATGAAAGACATCAGCAAAATTGAAGACAAACACTTGGATACAACTCTGTTTGAGGAAAAATCATAAAAAAGAATGAAGAAAAATGAAGAAACCCTGAGAATCATCTGGGATACAATCAAAAGCAAAAATTTCCGAGAAATCGGAGTTCCAAAACGGGGAGAAAACAGAAAACACAGAGAGGATCATAGAAGAACTGCTGACAGAAAACTTCCCCAGTATCATGAAAGATGAAAAGTTGACCATCCAAGAAGCTCAATGAACCCCATATAGGATACACCCCAAAAGAAAATCACCAAGGCATATCATAATCACACTTGCTAAAACCAAAGACAAAGAAATAATACTAAGAGCAGCTCAAGAAAAATGAAAAGTCATATACAGAGAGAAAACAATAAGACTAAGCTCGGATTATTCAGCAGAAACCATGCAGGCAAGAAGACAATGGAACGCCATATATAATACCTTGAAAGAAAAAAACGCCAGCCAAGAATAATGTATTCCGCAAAACTCTCGTTCAAATATGATGGTGAAATTAGGGCATTTCCAAATAAACAGAAATTAAGGGACTACATAAAAACCAAACCACACTTACAAGAATTATTAAAGGGAGTCCTTTGGTCTGAGAACAAACAACGTCAGACCACAGGCTGAATCTAGGATGCAAGACTGTACAGCCAGATACCAAACTAGGAAATAACTCTCAAGGACTATCTAAAACCAAAAGAACTACAACAGGGAACCCGAGAGGTTAATCTGTAAGTGACAACAACATCAAACAATAAAAGGGTGAACAAATGGTGTAGGTATAGAATATTCTAATGAAGAGGAAGGCAAGGCGATACTAAGTAATAATACACTGGCTCAAACCTAGGAAGATGAGGGTAAATTTCAAGGTAACCACGAAGAAAGTTAACAAACCTACTCATCAATATAAAGAGAAAAAATACAAAGTCTCAACAACAACAAAAAAATCTACAAAAACAAAAGAAATGGAAAAAAAGAAAAAAAAACAACCCCACAAAAAAAAGGGATTCTGCCCAGGAAAGAAAGAGGAACAAAGAAAACATCAGCACCACAAAAAAAAGCACTACAAAATGACAGCAATAAACCCACACCTACCAATAATTACACTGAACATAAACGGCCTAAATGCACCCATAAAGAGAAAGAGTGACAGAATGGATAAAAAAACAGAATCCATCAATACGTGGCCTATGAGAGACACATCTTAGAAACAAAGATGTAAATTTATTAAAAATCAAAGGATGGAAAAAAAATAAATCAAGCAAACAGCTACCAAAAAAGAGCAGGAGTGGCATATTAATCTCAGATAAAATAGTTTAAAACAAAATCCACCATAATAGACAAAGAGCACTATATCTTGATTAAAGGGACGATCCAACATGAAGACATAACCATAATAAACATCTATGCACCCAATGACAGGTCTCCAAACTACATAAAACAAACTCTAACAGCACTGAAAAGAGAAACTGACAGCTCCACAATTATAGTAGGAGACTTCAACACACTACTCTGAATAAAGGACAGAACATCTAAAAAGAAAGATACAGAAAACCTAAAGGGCACAAACAGCCAACTTGACCTAACAGACACATACAGAACACTTCACCCAACAGTTGCAAAATACACATTCTTTTCCAATGCACATGGAACGTTCTCCAGAATAGATCACATCTTAGGCCACAGAGCAATCATCAACAAGATCCAAAATGCTGAGATAATACGAAGTATCTTCTCTGACCACAATGCCATCAAGTTAGAAATTAACAACAAGAAGAGCAAGGGAAAAAAAAAAAATCAATTACATGGAAACTGAATAACACCCTGCTTAGAAACCACTGAGTAACAGAAGAAATCAGAGACCAAATCAAAAAATTCCTAGAATCAAACGAGAATGAAAACACACCATACCAAAACCTTTGGGACACAGCAAAGGCCGCCCTCAGAGGACAATTCATAGCAGTAGATGCACACATCAAAAAAGAAGAAAAGGATAAACTCAAAACATTAACTACACAACTTGAACAAATAGAAAGAGAACAGCAAAAAAGAGCCCACAGCCACCAGAAGAAAGGAAATAATAAAGACCAGATGAGAAATAAACGAAACAGACAACATAAAAACAATAGAAAGAATCAACAAAATCAAAAGTTGGTTCTCTGAAAGGATCAACAAAATCGACAAACCACTGGCCAGACTGACAAAAGAAAAACAGGAGAGGATGCAAATAACCCAAATAAGAAATGAAATGGGGGGACTCTCTTAGTCACCTAGTGCTGCGACAGAAATACCACAAGTGGATGCCTGTAACCAAGAGAAATTTATTTTCTCACAGTCCAGTAGGCTACAAGTCCAAGTTCAGGGCTTCAGCTCCAGGGGAATGCTTCTTCTCTCCATCAGCTCTGGAGGAAGGTCATTGTGATGCATCAGTCTTCCCTTGGTCTGGGAGCATCTCAGTGCAGGAACCTCAGGTCCGAAGGACGTGCTCTGCTCCCGGCACTGTTTTCTTTGTGGTATGAGGTTCCCGTGTGTCTCTGTTCTCTTCTCTCTTTTATATCTCAAAAGAGACTGGATTAAGACACTATCCAACATTACAACAGACCCAACTGAAATAAAAAGGATCATAATAAAGTATTATGAAAAATTATACCCCAACAAATTTGAAAAACTAGAGGAAATGGACAAATTTCTAGAAACACACTACCTATGAAAACTAACAAAAAGTGATGTTGAAAATCTGAACAGACCCATAACAAGAGAAGCGACAGAAAAGGTAATAATAAAAAAAAAAAAACCAACCAAAAAAAGCCCTGGCCCAGATGGCGTCACTAGAGAATTCTACCAAACATTCAGAGAAGAGCTCACACCAGTACTACTCAAACTATTTCAGAACACAGAAAGGGAAGCAACTCTTCCAAGTTCATTCTATGAAGCCAGCATAACTCTCATACCAAAACCAGGCAAGGACACCACAAAAAGAGAAAATTACTGATGAATCTCTCTCATGAATATAGATGCAAAAACTCTCAACAAAATTCTGGCCAAGAGAATTCAGCATCATATCAAAAAAATAATATACTACGACCAAGTAGGATTCATACCAGGTATGCAAGGATGGTTCAACATTAGAAAATCAATCAACGTAATCCACCACATAAATAAAAAGAAAGAAAAGAGTCACATACTCTTCTCAGTTGATGCAGAAAAGGCATCAGACAAAGTCCAACACCCATTCCTCAACAAAATAGGTATAGAAGGGCAATTCCTCAGCATAATAAAGGGTATCTATGTAAAACCAAAAAAGGGCCAACATCATTCTTAATGGAGAGAGGCTGAAAACATTCCCCTTGAGAACAGGTACAAGACAAGGATGCCCTTTATCACCAATCCTATTTAACATTGTTCTGGAGCAATAAGGCAAGAAAAAAAAAAAAAAAATGAAAGCATCCAAATTGGTAATGAAGAAGTTAAACTGTCCTTATTTGCGGATAATATGATACTATACGTAGAAAACCCAAAAGACTCCATGAGAAAACTACTGGAACTAATAGAAAGATTCAGCAGAGTAGCAGGATACAAGATAAACATACAAAAATCATTTGGATTCCTATACACCAATAGAGAATGATGAAAAGGAAATCAGGAAAACAATACCATTTATAATAGCCCCTAAAAAAATAAAATACGTAGGAATAAATCTAACCAGGGATGTAAAAGACCTATACGAAGAAAACTACAAAACACTACAGCAAGAAACCAAAAGAGATCTACATAAATGGAAAAACATACCATGCTCATGGATAGGTAGATTCAACATTGTGAAAATGACAATTCTACCCAAAGCAATTTACAAATACAATGCAATCCTGATCCAAATACCAACAACATTCTTTAAAGAGATAGAAAAACTATTAACTTTATATGGAAAGGGAAGAAGCCCCAGATAAGTAAAGCACTACTGAAGAATAAAGTAGGAGGACTCATGCTACCTGACCTCAGAACCTGCTACATAGCTACAGTTGTCAAAACAGCCTAGTACTGGTACAATGACAGATACACTGATCAATGGAACACAAATCAGAATCCAGGTGTGTATCCATCCACTTATGGTCACCTGATCTTTGACAAGGGCCCGAAGTCCATCAAATGGGGAAGAGACAGTCTTTTTAACAAATGGTGCTGACAAAACTGTATGTCCATCTGCAGAAAAATGGAACAGGACCTATACTTCATACCATAAACAAAAACTAATTCAAAATGGATCAAAGACCTAAATATAAAGCCAAAAACTATAAGGATCATAGGAAAAAAAAAAAAAGGATCAACACTAGAGGCCCTAATACACGGCATTAACAGGATACAAACCATAACCAACAACACACAAACTCCAGAAGATAAGCTAGACAACTGGGATTTTCTAAAAATTTAACACTTATGCTCATCAAAAGACAAGTGTAAAAAGAGAACCTATAGACTGGGAAAAAATTTTTAGCCATTACAAATCAGACAAAGTCTAATCTCTAAAATCTACAAGATAACCCAACACCTCTACAACAAAAAGACAAATAATCCAATTAAAAAATGGGCAAAGGAAATGAACAGACACTTCACCAAAGAAGGCATTCAAGCAGCCAACAGACACATAAGGAAATGCTCACGATCACTAGCCATTAGAGAAATGCAAATTAAAACCACAATGAGATACCATCTCACCTTGGCATTACTGGCATGAATCAAAAAAGATGGAAATAACAAATGCTGGAGAGGCTGCGGGGAGATTGGAACTCTTATGCACTGCTGGTGGGAATGCAAAATGATACAACCATTTTGGAAAATGATATGGCGCTTCCTCAGAAAGCTAGAAATAGACATACCATTCGATCCAGCAATCCCACTCCTAGGAATATATCCTAGAGAAATAAGAGTTGTCACTCGAACAGACATATGCACACCTATGTTCATGGCAGCATTGTTCACAATAGCAAAACGATAGAAACAACCTAGATGCCCATCAACAGATGAATGGATTAACTATGGTACATACACACAATGGAGTACTATGCAATGAGAAAGAACAATGATGAATCTGTGAAGCATCTCATAACATGGATGAAACTGAAGGACATTATGCTGAGTGAAATAAGTCAATCAAAAAAGGACAAATATTGTATGAGACCTCTACTGTATAACCCATGTAGAAGTATACACACAAAAAGAAACAATCTTTGATGGTTATGAGGGAGGAGAGGGGTGGGGAAAACACTAAACAGACAATAGATAAGTGGTAATTTTGGTGAAGGGTAAGACAGTATGCAATACTGGGGAAGCCAGCACAACTTGTACAAGGCAAGGTCACGGAAGCTCCACAGATAAATCCCAACTCCCTGAGGGACTGAACTGCTGGGCTGAGGGTTATGGGGACCATGGTCTCGGGGAACATCTAGCTCAACTGGAATAATGTAGTTTATAAAGAAAATGTTCTACGTTCTACCTTGGTGAGTAGCGTCTGGGGTCTTAAAAGCCTGTGAGCAGCCATCTGAGATACTCCACTGGTCTCACCACTTCAGGAGCAAGGGACAATGAAGAGAACCAGATACAAGGGAAAGATCAGTCCAAAGGACTAATGGACCACAGCTACCATGGCCTCCACCAGACTGAGTCCAGTACAACTAGATGGTGCCCGACTACCTCCACTGACTGCTCTGACAGGGATCACAACAGAGGGTCCTGGACAGAGCAGGAGAAAAATGTAGAACAAAATTCTAACTCACAAGAAAAAACCAGACTTACTGGCCTGACAGAGACTGGAGAAACCCCTATTTATGGCCCTCAGACACCCTTTAAGCTTAGTAATGAAGTCATTCCCAAGGTTCATCTTTCAGCCAAAGATTACACAGGCCCATAAAACAAAACAAGACTAATGGGGCACAACAGCCCAGGACAAGGACTAGAAGGCAGGAGGGGACAGGAAAGCTGGTAATAGGGAACTCAAGGTAGAGAAGGGAGAGTGTTGACATGTCGTGGGGTTGTTAAGCAATGTCATAAAATACACGTACTAATTGTTTAATGAGAAACTATTTGTTCTGTAAACTTTCATCTAAACTACGATAAAAAAATTCTTAAAAATTGCAAACCTTTTGTTACATGTATTTTACTACGATAACATTTTTAAAAAGACTATGGTAGTGATTTATCCACAAAGTCTTTGGTTCTTTGTCCAGGAGGTAGAGTTTAATTCTTCTCCCCGTGACTGTGCGTTAGACTTACAAAAGGAAAAAAATGGCAGCTACCACTTTAACCAAGTGACGATAGTTAACATTTCCAGTAGTAAGACATATTAATATCACGAACTACATAATATGATTCAATTAGAAGGCTCTTCACCTCTGGTATACTTCCACAAAATCTATAACCTTAGTCTAATTATAAGAAATCATCAAAGTCAGATTGAGGATATCCTACAAAATATCTGACCAGTACTCATCAAAAGTGTCAAGGTCACGGGAAAGAAAAGACTGAGTAACTGTGAGAGAGACTGATGTGTCCCAGTGTGGCATGACAACTAAAAGCAATGTGGTACCCTGGACTGGATTCTGGGATAGAAAAGTGAAATGAGAATAAAGTCTGTAGTTTAGTTAATAGCACTGCATCAACGTTAATTTATTAGTTTTCATAATTATACTACGGTTATTTAAGATGTTAAGCTGGGTGAAAGGCGTATGGGAATTCGACTCTCTTTGCAACTCTTCTATAAGTCTAGAGTTGTTTCAAAGTAAAAAGTTAAAAAAAGATTACGGTGATAAAAAAAATTAACTCAGAATGTATCCATGGTGTGACTGATTACTTTTGTGTGGCCTTTCTAACCATGGTCTTCTAACTTCCAAGTGATTGGGCAGGACTGGGCAGATATGGTAATTGTGGCCCACCAAAGGGATTGGTCAATTTTGCCATCCCGCCGGGCCTGAGGTGAGCCATCTCAGAGGCGGGAGAGAGAATTCCACCACCTCCAAGGAAGAACAGCCAGGAGCCAGCATGTCCTTTGGACCTGGGATCCCTGCGCTGAGAAGCTCCTGGACCCAGGAGGCAGACAGCAAGTTGTAACTTTGAAGATGGTGAGAAGCAGTGGCAGAGACCCGGCAGCAGGAGACAGTGTGGTGGGCTTCCAGGCCGACACAGAGAGAAAGCTGAGTGCCTTTGGGCAGAGGCTTAGGGCCAGGGAGAGGCGTGCCTGTGAGCATGGCTGGGAAGAGGCTGTCCTGATGGAAGAACTGCATCCTTGAGTGTTCCGGAGCCTGTATTGTAACCTGTTCCCTCCCTAATAAACCCTATAATCATTTTGAGTATGGTCTGTGAGTTGTGTGTGGGTACTGCAATGAATCATCGAACTCCGTAGAGAGTACCGTGGGAGGGATGGCTGGTGTTAGAATTGGTAAACATGGCAGAGAGAGGAGGCTTGTCTGGCCTCTACCTCATAGGAATCAGCCTTGGACTGTTGATCTCGATTCTCCTTTCCCTTTGTGACGTTAGAGGAGGTCAGACACCTCCCCCAAGCTGTTTTTACAGTATCAAAGGCCTAAATGTAAGAAATAAAACTATAAAACTCTTTGAAGAAAACATAGGCATAAATCTTTGTGACTTAAATATTTCATAAATATGACTTCAAAATCAAAAGCAAAGATTATTAGAGAACTCAGTTCCAAAGTTCAAATACAGTATCATCATTTCAAAGAAAAATTATTATATGCTGCATTGTCATTTACAGTGTAGAAGTTATTTATTTCTGAAAACTGATGACTAGGAATTTGGCAAACAGGAATTTTGTTGCTTGTACTGCTACTGATTTTCTTGAGAATATCTGGAACTGGGTAGTCTGATTCTCTCCAGGGGGTAATTAATAAATCAATCAATCAAACAAACAAACAAACAAAAAAAAGTCATGATCTCTACCCCTTTTCTAAAAACAAATCTGATACCTCACTGCAAAAGTTTGAACAGTAAGGTCAAAATCCATTGTATTCCTAAAATCACAGTAACAAAGTCACAGTGACAGCACATTTGTGTCCACTTCTTTGTTGCCAGCAGTGCTAATAATGCGCTTTTTACAAAAATGGTAATGAATTAGCACACAAGGAAAACGGAAATGGTAATCTGAGCAGAATTTGGTTAGCACAAGGCCCAAGATTGATTTCAAGTAGACTACAGAGTAGATAGCAATTGACTACTTTGATGTTCCGAAAAACATAAAGCATACCTATACATTTACTGTAATGACAGAAGAATCAGTACTTTAAACAAAATCTTAGCTACTTGGTACGTGGTGGTCAAATTTGACAAAATTCTCCTTACATAATGAGAGCATCCCTGAGTTTGCAATATGTATATTTAAGTACTGCATAAAGAAAAATGAACGTCAATAAACTAAGAAATTTAAGCCAATTTTGACAGAATTCAAGGTCCTTTAAGGAACGTTTCCAAATTTAAACTAAAAGAATTTTTTTAAATCAACCAACTGCTTCAGTTTACATTTTTTTTAAGTGAAAAGGGACATACTGTAGTATTTCCACATGCTCAGTAAGCACTCACAACATAAGCCCCTAAAGTTAATTTTAGGCAATGCAGGAAAATTCCTGGCTCCAGATATAATCTGGTGATGGGCAGAAAATGAATGTTAATCATGACGTGACAGATGAGAATTCGAATTCTTAAGACTGGACTAGGTGGGCTGTAAAGGAGCAAGTCAGGTCAGGACCAAGGAGAAAAACTGTGCAAATGTTTTTTCACTTCCTACCAAAGGACAACATCTGAGCTTTAGGACAAGGGTTAGGACCAAGGTTTGGGCCGACTCAGGTCAGCAGTCCAGGGAGTCCTTGTTGACAAGTGTCCTCTGGCCGTGACCTCTGCCCTAGACGGCGACTGTTCCAACAGAGACGGCCCCGTGGGGAGGAATTCAGGGTCCACCAACAGGCGCAGACGGCGTGACCTCTGCCCTGGTTTAATCTGAGAAGGCAGCAGAGAGGCAGAGGGGAGAAGGGCCCGCAGCCCACAGGCGTGGTCCTGTTTCGCCCTCACTCCTCGACCTTCCTCCCCTTATTCCCGCCCGGAGTTCCCGCTCACCCGGGCAGGACATCTTGGCTAGAGGCAGCGACATGTTCACAGTAACCAGGGCTCTCTCGGTCGGACACAAATCCAAGTTGACCGTTCGCAGCTCGCCGCTGGCGATGAACCTCTAGGACGCGGGGGGCGCCATCCCCTGCAGGGAAGCACCAACCCAAACACTGAAGTTTGCCTTTCGGGTGAGCCCACAGGCTCTAGCTTGTTCCCGCCTCCCTGTCGCTTTGCGCCGGCGCCACGCAAGAGGTGATGTCTAGACGACGCTTCCGGGTCATATGCCGAAAGAGAAAACAGGAGAGGGAGTCCAAATTCCAGCACCCGAGCTTCAGGCTGTAGAACCGGTCAGCATCTCCTACTCGCGCAGTCTTAATGAGACCGCCGCGCGCCCCACAAATCCCATACTACAACGCGCGCGCCACAAATCCCATACATCAACGCGCGCGCCGTAAAGAGCGTGGGAGGCGGAATGACGCGGACTGCATCCTGGGAGTTGTAGTCCTCGTTCAAGCGCCCTCCGAGCCGGGCGGAAGGTCTGCTCAGGAGTGGTGAGCGCCTAGAGATGAATTGGCTGACATTTGATTGGCGGTCCCGAAAGCTGAGCCGTCTTCGCAGTCCTGGGCGGAGACCCACGCGGCGACGGGGTGGAGTTTTGGGCCGGAGGAGGTGGGGCCCCCGGGCTTTGGGCGCGAGCGGTTGAAAGACAGTTGGTGTCGGTTCGGGGGTCCAAGTCAGGTATCGCCGCCCCTGCGCTTCTCCATGGCGGAGCCTCAGGAGGTGCGGGCCTCTTCGCCGCCCCCGCCGCCCCCTTCCTCTCCGTCGTCTTCAGACGCCTCTTCAGCATCCTCCCCCGGCGTTCCGGTGAGTCTGGGTTGGCCAGTTCCGAGGAGGAGCAGCGGCCGACATGTGGACCGGCTGGAGGAAGTGGAGCTGCAGATCGGAGACGTGAGTGTCCCTCCCGGAGACAGACGGCGGCGGGGTCGGAGGAGCAGGGGTCCGCGCACCTGCCCGCCGCCCCTCGGACCTGTCCTGTGTCCCCTGAGAGCGTGGACGCGGGGGGCGCATTCTGCCTTTAGATTGAGTGGGAGGGACGAAGGGGTGACCCGCCGCCCTCGCCGCACTCTCGGTTTTCCTTCTGCCTCCCCTTCTGGTTTCCTTCAGCCTCAGTAACTCGAAACCCTGTAGCTCCGCTGGCGGCGCCTGGTGCTGACTGCCTGCTCCTCCTCCCCCGACGGAGAGCAGTTTTCCCTGGGAGGACCGTCAGCCGTGCTGTCTTGTTTAGGGTCGGGCCGTGGTTTCTCCCTGTGGGATTTAGAGCTCGATGTTCTGGTTGGCCACCCGCCCGGAGTCAGCTGATAAACTCTAATGTCCGCCGCGGGCCGGCTTTGCGGGGACTGTGCTGGGAGGGGTAGTCACCGCCCCTTTGGTCACCAGTGGTGTCATTTACGGTTTAGTGCAGAATCCCTCCCTGGGATTGCTAGCATGCGTAATTAGTCTGGCTGGTCACCATCCCCAGAGACTAGCACCATCTCCGCCCCCACCCCAGCACACACACACACCCCGGAGGAGGTCGCAGTTTCAGTGTTTACGACTCTGAGTGGGTCAGGTGGAATAAAGGTGGTAGGGAGTAATCTTCCTAGAGAGCGCTTTGTGGAATAGACCGTGTACCCACCTCCTGTGCAGATTCACGATTATCTCATTGCTCAAGAAGTATTTATTTGTTTTTTTAAAGATGACTAAGAATTGCTGATCCAGCTTTCTATTTGCTGGAACAAGACTAGTTACAAGTGAACATGTAGAATGAAGTGCTGATAGGAATAGTGTTATATACCATATAGAAGAGACCATTTGCTTAAGAAGTGAGTTTTCCGCTAAGAGTTGGATATTTTCTGCATTCCTGTATGTGTGTGTGTGCGGGGGATTTTGTTGTATTTGTTAGAGCTCAGAGTATCTGTTCTTTAGTCTGCACATTTTCATGGACTGATGTGTTCATAGTGGAATAATGCCCTTTTTACCCAAATATCAATAAGAGTTGTGTATGATGAAGTCCATCAATACTTCTGCTACTTGTGTTAAGCGGTCATCTTGTTGAAAAAAAAAATATCTGATTTGTCATGTCTCATACATAATGAATATTTTTCTAGCAGTTATATTTTCTCAAAGCCTACTTCTTACTAAAGAATTTCTTAGGTTCCCTGAAAGAACCTGTTTTTATATGAAAAATTATACTTTTAAAGAGAATAACTTGGGCATTAGATTCAAAGGTTGAAGTTATTTTTTAGACTATAAAATGGGATCAGAATTTTTAAAATAAACTTCTGTTGTTTGACTCTTTTTTTTTTTTTTTTAATTTCAGGCAGCGTTTTCATTAACCCAACTTCTTGAAGCTACATCTGCAGTGTCAGCTCAAGTAGAAGAGCTTGCCTCCAAATGTACAGAAAATGCACGTTTCCTTAAAACATGGCGGGATCTCTTGAAAGAAGGCTATGATTCTTTGAAACCTGACAACTGATTTGGCATGATTAATTAGTTGTTTAGATAATGATTGTGTAATAACTCACTTTTCCTCTTATATGATATTTAGATATGTAGAGGATAATCTCTTCCCAGCAGTTGGTATACTCTGAATGAATTTTTTCTCATTGACTTTTGTGTAAGCAGAATACTGACGTTATTTTTGATACTGGACAGTATTTGTTTGCCCTTAAATATTTTCTGTCCTTTAAACTTCCATGGAATTCTTTATAAAAGTTAATCTCATGAGTAGATCATTGATATTAATGCCACATTGCTACCAGTAACAAACTAGGTAAACCATTATTCATTTTGCAGGAAGACTCCAATGGCAGGGATTGAAGGGACCCTGAAGCTCAGCCTTATTTTATGGACCATAGTAAGAGGTAACTTTGATTAAGGTTCTTCCATTAGGCTAAGTTTCCTACATCCAGTGACTGTGTTTTATTTATCTCTATATCCCTAGCACCTAGAACAGTGTCATACAATACTCACTAAACATTTTTTGAATAAAAGAGTTCACAAACACAATTAAAAGCTATTTTTTCTTCCTATTTTTGGCATGAAGCCTCTAATTGTTTTCTCTGGTTTAAAAAAATGTGTGACCCAGAACTTAACTGATTGGAAGGAAACTTTAAAAACAAAAAACCAACAAAAAACAAAAAACAGGAATTTGAACTTTATTGCTTTTTAAAATATATGTTTTGCCCTTTTATGATGATTTTTCTTAAAGGCCTATACTCCAGAAATTGTCTGGAAAGAATATTTTTCTGTATTTCTGTGGTTAGCTGCTTTTACAGTTAATATTTCTGATGTAGGATATTTTTATGTGCTTGCTCACTGTCTTTAAGCACTTTATGAGATCTGTGTGTCTGCGCTGTTGCTCTGGGAGCTTCGCAGGTCATTTGTATGACAATTTGAAAGAAGTTACTTTGTCCTCACTGCTTTGGGTTTTAGTGCTGCGGTTATTTTCCTGTTAGTTGACCTTGGTGACAATGCTTTAGTTTATTTGTCCTAGATATTATGTTGCTCTTTTTTATTTGTTTGGGTTTTATTTTTGGTGATTTGTGTCAGCTAATTATCCCACTGTATAACTTCTGTAGTATCTTCGATAAAACCAAACCTGTTGCCGTTGAATAAATTGTGACTTATAGTGATCCTATAGGACAGGGTAGAACTGCCCCATAGGGTTTCCAAGGCTGTAATCTTTATGGAAGCAGAGTGCCCTGTTTTTCTCCGATGGAGCAGCTGCTGGGTTTGAACAGCTGACTCTTTGGTTAGCAGCAGAGCAGTGGGGCTATGAAAGGGGACAAATGGATGGGCAAAGAATAGTTTTATTTAGCCTATTAGGTCACAGTTCTTAATTTTTTAACTTAAAGATCACACATGTGATTTCTATGTTTATTTCAATATTAGAAATATATTTTTCTTCTATGTCTTAAAATAGCAATTTTTAAGTGTACAAAAATAAACTTGTTAAAAACAAATTTTATATTTGTTTTCTTTTTGGTTCATTTTTTTAAAAAATAATTTTATTTATTTTGTTGTTGAGAATAGACACAGCAAACATACACCAATTCAAAAAGTTCTAGAAGTATGATATAGTGACATTGATTATATTCTTTGAGTTGTGCAACCATTCTCATCTTCCTTTTTTGAGTTCTTCCCCTACTAACATAAACTCACTACCCCCTAAGGTTCCTATCTAATCTTTCAAGTTGCTATTGTCAGTTTGGTCCCATATAGATAAATAGTTCTTAAAAACATAATAGTCAAGGCAGAACTTTTTTACTAGTTAAGGTAAACTACTGTTTGATTTTAAGAAGACTTAAGGGAATATTTTTGGTTTAAGGTTTAAAGATTATCTCAGGGCAATAGCTTCAGGGGTTCATCCACCCTCCATGGCTCCAGGAAGTCTGGAGTCCATGACAATTTTAAATTCTGTTCTGCATTTTCCCCCTTTTGATCAGGATTCCTGTATTGGTAGCCGGGCACCATCCCGTTCGTCTGGTCTTACAGCAAAGGAGGCAGTTGTTCATGGAGGCAGTTAGTCACACATCCCATATCCTCCTCCTATTCCTGACTCCTTTCTCTGTTGCTCCAGGCAAATAGAGACCAGTTGTTGTGCCTTGATGGCTGCTTGCAAGCTTTTAAGACCCCAGGCACTATGCAACAAACTAGGAGGTAGTACAGAAGCACTAAACATGTAATTAGGCCAATTAACTGGGATGTCCCATGAAACCATGACCCTAAACCTCCAAACTAAAGAACCAAATCCCATGAGGTGCTTGGTTGTACATAAGCAGCCTCAGCAACTACTTTTTTTTGTTGTTGTTGTTGTTGTTGTTGTAGATATATCACACAACTTTTGCCAGTTCAACTTTTTACAGGTGTACAACTTATTGACAGCAATTACATTAATTAGCTGAGCAACCCTACACTTAATCAATGCAATTTTTCCCTCACTGTTAACCCCCCTTTTCCCGCCTCCCTCTTGTCCCTGGTAACCACTAATAAATTTTGTTCTCTATACATTTGCCTTTTCTTGTCTTTGTATAAGTAAGGTTGTCATGGATTGAATTGTATCCCCCCAAAATATGTGTCAACTTGGCTAGGCCATGATTCCCAGTGTTGTGTGATTGTCCACCATTTTGTCATCTGATGTGATTATCCACTGTGTTGTAAATCCCACCTCTGTGGTGTTAATGAGGCAGGATTAGAGGCAGTTTATATTAATGAGGCAGAACTCAATCTACAGGATTAGATTGTGTCTTAAGCCAATCTCTTAGATATAAAAGATAGAAGCAAGCAGACAGACATGGGGAACTCATACCACCAAGAAACAAGAGCCAGGAGAATAGCATGTCCTTTGGACCCAGGGTCTCTGTGCTGAGAGGCTTCTTGACCGGGGAAGATTGATGGCAAGGACCTTCCCCCAGAACCAACAGAGAGAGAAAGCCTTCCTCTGGAACTGGTGCCCTCAATTTGGACTTCTAGCCTCCTAGACTGAGAGAGTAAATTTCTCTTTGTTAAATCCATCCACTTGTATTTCTGTTATAGCAGCACTAGATAACTAAGAATTCATGCAATATTTATCCTCTTGTGATTGGCTTATTTCACTCAGCATAATCAAGCTGTTGCATGTATCAAGACTTCATTTCTCCTGCTGGCTGAGTAGTATTCCATTGCATGTATGTACCACATTTTGTTCATGCATTCATCTGTTGATGGACAGTTAGGTTGTTTCTACCTATTTTGAGTAGTGCTGCAGTGAACACTGGTGTACAAGTCTCTTTTGAGTCTCTGCTTTCAAGTCTTTTGGGTATATTCCTAGGAGTGGAATTGCTGGGTCCTATGGTAGTTCTAGTTTTAGTTATTTGCAGAACTGCCACAGTTTTCCACAATGGCGGTACAGTCTTGCCTTCCCACCAGCAATGGATAAGTGTTCCAATTTGCCCACATCTTCACCAAGATTTGTTATTTTCTGGGTTTTTTTTTTTAAATCTTAGCCATCAAAGTGGGAGTAAAATGGTATCTCATTGTGGTTTTGATTTGCATCTCTCTGATGACTAATGATGCTGAACATCTTTTCATGTGTTTGGTGTCCATTTGAATGTCCTCTTTAACGAAATGTCTATTCAAGTCCTTTGCCCATTTTATAATTGGGTT
The DNA here is from genome assembly GCA_030035585.1 of Dugong dugon. Classification (NCBI taxonomy): domain Eukaryota; kingdom Metazoa; phylum Chordata; class Mammalia; order Sirenia; family Dugongidae; genus Dugong; species Dugong dugon. Next base: position 189,961,254 of record CM057463.1, on the reverse strand, counting down.
ATTTGTCTTTTTGTTGTTAAGTTGTCGAATTTTTATATATATTTTGATTATTAGATGTTTGTGAGATATATGGTTTCCAAGATATTCTCCCAGCTGGTAGCTTGTCTTTTCACTTTTTTGGTAAAGTCTTTTGATGAACAAAAGTTTTAATATTTATGAGTCCTATTTATTTATTTTGTCATTTACTGTTTGTGCTTTTGTTATTATGTTAGATAATCCATTGTTGAAAGCTAGGCCTGACAGCATTGCCCCTGCTTGTTCTTCCAGGAATTTTATGGGTTTTTTTTGCACATTTAGATCCTTAATCCATTTTGAATTTGTTTTTGTATGTGTTGTGAGACATGGATCCTGTTTCATTTTTCTGCTTGTGTAAATCCAATCTTCTCAGTACCATTTATTAAAGAGACTTTCCCCATCGAATGGACTTAGCACCCTTGTCAAAAATCAGTTGACCATAGATGTATGGCTGTATTTCTGCACTCTCAATTCTATCATACTGGCCTATGTGTCTATTATTATACCAGTACCAGGCTGTTTTGATTACGTAGCTATGTAGTATGTTTTGAAATCAGAAAGTGTGAGTCCTCGTACTTTGTTCTTCTCTTTCACTGTTGTTTTAGCTATTCAGGGCCACTTGCCATTCCATATAAAGTTGAGGATTTGTTTGTCTATCTCTGTAAAGAGGGCTGTTGGAATTTTGATCAAGATTGTGTTGAATCTATACATCTCCATGGGTAGTATTGACATCTTAACAATATTAAGTCTTCCAATCCATGAACGTGGAATGTCTTTCCATTTATTTTTCTTTAATCTCTTTCAACAGTGTTTTATAATTTTTGTTGTATAAGTCTTTCACATTCCTGGGTAAATTTATTCCTAGGTATTTTATCTCTTAGATGCTATTGTAAATGAAATTGTTTCCCTAATTTCCCTTTCAGATTTTTCATTGCTGGTGTATAAAAACCTAACTGATTTTTGTTTGTTGACCCTGTAACCTGCAACTTTGCTAAATGCTTCTATTATCTCCAAAAGTTTTCTTATGGACTCTTTGGGATTTTCTGTATATAGGATCATATCATCTACAAATAGAGATAATTTTACTTCTTTTCCAATCTAGATACCTTCTATTTCTTTTTCTTGTTTTATTGCTCTGTCTAGGACTTCTAATACAATATTGAATACAAGTGGTGATAGTGGGCACCTTGCCTTGTTCCCGATTTCAAGGGGAAAGTTCTCAGTCTTTCTCTACTAAGTATAATATTTGCTGTTGGCTTTTAATATACGCCTTGAATCATATTGAGGAATTTCCTATGTGTTCTAATCTTCTTTAGAGTTTTCATCAAGAAGGAGTGTTGGACTTTATCAAATGCTTTTTCTGCATCCATAGAGATGATCATGTGGCTTTTTTCCTTTTTCTATTGATGTGGTGTATTACATTGATTGATATTCTAATGTGAAGCCATCCCTGCATTCCTGGGATAAATCTCATCTGGTCATGGTGTATGACTCTTTTAATATGTTGTTAGATTCTGTTTGCTAACATTTTGTTGAGGATTTTTGCATCTATAGTCATAAGAGATATTGGCCTATACTTTTCTTTTTTTGTGGTGTCTGTCTGGTTTTGGTATCAGGATTATGTTTGTTTCATAGAATGAATTAGAGAGTAGTCCTTCCTTCTCTATCTTTTGGAAGAGTTTAAACAGTATTGGTGTCAGTTCTTCTCTAAATGTTCGGTAGAATTCCCCAGTGAAGCCATCTGGTCCAGGACTTTTTTTTGTTGGGAGGTTTTTGATTACTGATTCAGTCTCTTCACTTGTTAAGGGTCTGGTGAGACTTTCAATTTCCTCTTTAGTTAGTTTGGGTAGGTTGCATGCTTCTAAGAATTTGTTCATTTCATCTATGTTTTCCAGTTGTTGCCATACAGTTGTTCCTAGTATTCTGTCATAATTCTCTATATTTCTATCGGGTCAGTAGTAATGTCTCCTCTTTCATTTTTTATTTTGGTTATTTGCGTCTTTTCTTTGTCAGTCTAGCTAAAGGTTTGTCAATTTTATTGATCTTTTCAGGGAACCAATTTTTGGTTTTATTGATTTTCTCTGGTATTGATTTTAGTTATATCTGCTGTAATTTTTGTTATTTCCTTTCTTATGATAGATTTTGGCTTAGTTTCTCTTCCATTTCTAATTCCTGGAGTTGTCAAGTTAGGCTGTTAATTTGAGATCTTTCTTCTTTTTTCATGTAGGCATTTATTGCTGTAAGTTTCCCTCTGAGTACTGCCTTTGCTGCATCCCATAAGTTTTGGTGTGTTGTGCTTTCATTTTCATTTGACTCTAAGAAATTTGTGATTTCTCTTTTGATTTCTTCTTTGACCCATTGGTAGTTTAATAGTGTGTTGTTTAATTTCCATGTGTTTCTGTATTTTCAGGTTTTTTTCTGTTATTGATTTCTAGCTTCACTCCATTGTAGTCAGAGAAAATAGTTTGTATGATTCCAATCTTTTTAAATTTATCAGGACTTGCTTTGTGACCTAAAATGTGGTCTGTCCTGAAGAATGATCCGTGTGCACTGGAGTAGAATGTATATTGTGCTGTTTTTGGGTGGAGTGTTCTATATATGTTAAGCCTAGTTGATTTATAGAGTCACTAGGTCCTCTGTTTCCTTGTTGATTTTCTGTCCTGTATTGAAAGTAGTGTATTGAAGTCTCCAACTATTACTGTACTACTATCTATTTCTGCCTTCAATTCTATCAGTTTTTGCTTTCTATATTTAGGTGCTCCAATGTTAGGTGCATATATATTTATGATTGTTTTAGCTTCTTGATTAATTGACCGTTTTATCACTATGTAATGTCCATCTTTGTCTTTTCTGATAGATGTTGTCTTAAAGTCTACTTTGTCTGATATTAAGATTACCGCCCCAGCTCTCTTTTGGTTATCATTTGCACTGAATATTTTTTTCCATCCTCTCACTTTCAACCTATTTGTGTCCTTGGGTCTAAGGTGAGTCTCTTGTAAATAACATATAGTTGGATCATGTTACCCATTCTGCCACTCTCTCCCTTTTGATTGGAGCATTTAGTCCATTTGCAGTCACTGTAGTTACTGATACGAAGTAACTTACTTTTGCCATTTTGTTATTTGTTTTTTTGCGTGTCTTAAGCCTTTGTCTTTGTCCTTTAGTACTGCTTGCTTTTGTGTTTTGTTAGTTTATTTTAGTGAGCCTTTTGTGTATGTTTTTGTACATTTTATTAGTGGTTACCATGAATATTACATTTAAGAGCTTGTGTTTATAACGTTCTAGGGTAAATTGGTACCAACTTAACTTTAGTAACATACAAGAAATTCTATATCTATACCATTATGTTGCTCTTTTTTGTTTGTTTGAGTTTTCTTTTTTTTGTGGTTTGTGTCAATGATTAAGCCACCTAATTATCTACTATACAACTTCTGTGGCATCTTTGATTAAAAAAAAACAAAACAAAACAACCTATCCTGTTGCCGTTGAGTCGATTCTGACTCATAGTGACCGGACAGGGTAGAACTCCCCCATAAGATTTCCAAGGCTGTAATGTTTATGGAAGCAGACTGCCACATGGGTCTCCCACAGAGCAGCTGGTAGGTTCAAACTGCCAACCTTTAAGTTAGCAGTTGAGTGCTGGGGCTATGAAAGGGTACAAATGGATAGACAAAGAATAATTTTCTTGAGCATAGTAGGTCATAGTTCTTGATTAATTTTTTAATTTAAAGATCACACATGTGATTTCTATGCCAAAGAAATGGTTATTTAGATATTAGAAAAGTATTTTTCTTATAATTCTTGAAAATAGCAATTTTTATAGAAGAATAAACTCATTAAAAACAAATTTTATATTCATTTTCTTTTTGGTTCATTATTTTAAACATTTTTATTAAAATATTTCAAACATCCAGGAAAGGGGAATAATTTCAAGAGCATTCATATATTCCCACCATACAGATTTAATAAATTTTAATATTTGGTCATATTTTCTTCAAAAAACCCAAAAACCAAACCCATTGCCTTTGAGTTGATTCTGACTTGTAGCGACCCCATAGGACAGAGTAGAACTGCCCCATAGGGTTTCCAAGGAGCAGTTGACGGATTCGAACTGCTGACCATTTGGTTAGCAGCCATAGCTCTTAACCACTGTGCCACTAGGGCTCTCATATTTTCTTCGGCTCCATGTATGTATTTTTAAATGTAACTGTTAGATACATGTGACACCTGCTTTGTTACCTGTTTGATCCCATCCCTTCCCTCTATCCCTATAGGTAACTGCTGTCCTAGAGTTACTACATATTCAAGTTTGAGTTTTTTAATTTGTAATATAAGTGTGTGTGTGTGTGTGTGTGTTCATAACCTTGTGAAATACTGTTTTATGTATGTGGTAGCTAGCCTCCAAGGAGTCCATGTATGGAGCAAATGGTTAAGTGCTCCGTTACTGAAAGATTGGTAGTTTGAACCCACCCAGAGGTGCCACATAAGAAAGGCCTACTATTCTGCTTCCAAAAGGTAACAGTCATGAAAAACATAATGGAGCAGAGTTCTATTCCGTAATACATTGGTTCACCGTGAGTCAGAATCAACTTAATAGCAACTGGTTTGGTGGTTTGTTTTTTTAAAGCTACTCTCCAAGATGGCCCCAGCCACTCACTGCCTTTTGGTATTCATATCCTCCCACACTGAATAGGGCTGACCTATGTAACCACTAGGTTATTGAGGAAATGCAGTGTGTGATTTCTGAAGCCATGTCTTTTTCCCATTTTTCTATTATGTTTCTATTACATATTTTGAATACTAACTAACGTTCAGTTATGTGTGTTTCAACTATCTTATGTAGTCTGTAGTTTGTCTTTGCATTTTGATTATAGTGACTTTTTTTTTTTAATTGTACTTTAGGTGAAGTTTACAGAGTAGATTAGTTTCTCATTAAACAGTTAATGCACAAATTGTTTCTGGACATTGGTTGCCAGCCCTGCGATGTGTCAACACTCTCCCATTCTCAGCCCCGGATTCCCTGTTTCCATTTGTCCAGTTTACCTGTCCCTTCCTGCCTTCTTGTCTTTGCTTTTGGGCTGGTGTGCCCATTAGCGTCCGGGCGCCAAATTCTCAGGGTTTCTCAGTTTCTGTCAGAACAGCAACCCTGGTCTTTTTTTTTGTGTGTGTGAATTTGAGTTTGTTCTACATTTTTCTCCCACTTTGTCAGGGACCCTTATTGTGATCCCTGCCAGAGCAGTTGGTAGTGGTAACCAGGCACCATTTAGTTGTTCTGGGTTAAGTCTGGTGGAGGTTATGTTAGTTGTGGTCCATTAGTCCTTTGGACTAATCTTTTCCTTGTGTCTTCTTTCCCCTTTGTTCCAGTAGATGTACTTAGATGGCCACTTGCAGGCTTATAAGACCCCAGACACTACTCACCAGAGTTGGATGTAGAACAATTTTTTTATAGACTATGTTATGCCAATTGAGCTAGATGTCCCCCAAGACCATGGTCCCCAGCCTTCAACCCAGTAGCTCTGTGTCTCAGGGTGTTTGGATTTGTCTGTGAAGCTTCTATGACTGCCCTGGTCAAGTTGTGCTGACTTCCCCAGTACTGTGTACTGTCTTACCCTTCACCAAAGTTACTACTTATCTAATATCTAGTTAGTATTTTCTGCCCACATCCCTCCCCTCCCTTGTAACCATCAAAGATTGTTTCTTTCTGTGTGGAAACGTTTTCATGTGTTTTTATAATAGTGATCTCATATAATATTTGTCCTTTTGTGATTGACTTATTTCACTCAGCATAATGCCCTCCAGATTCATCCATGTTGTGAGATGGTTCGCAGATTCATCATGGTTCTTTGTTGTGTAGTATTCCATTGTGTGTATGTACCATAGTTTGTTTATCTACTCATCTCTTTATGGGCACTTAGATTGTTTCCATCTTTTTGCTATTGTGAATAATGCTGCAATGAACATGGATGTTCATATGTCTATTTGTGTGACAGCTCTTATTCCTCTAGTATATGTGCCTGGGAGTAGGATTTTTGGATCATATGGTATTTCTATTTCTAGCTTTTTAAGGAAGTGCCATGTCATTTTCCAAAGTGGTTATACCATTTGACATTCTCAACAGCAATACATAAAGAGTTCCAGTCTCCCTGAAACCCTCCAATATTTGTTATTTTCTGTTTTTTTCATTTGTGCCAGTAATGTCAGGGTGAGATGGTATCTCATTGTAGTTTCAGTTTGTATTTCTGCAATGGCTAATGATCACAAGCATTTTCTCGTGTGTCTGTTAGCCACTTGAATGTCTTCTTTGGTGAAGTGTCTGTTCATGTCCTTTGCCAATTTTTTAATTGGTTGGATTATTTGTCTTTTTGTTTTTGAGGTGTTGAAGTAGTCTATAGACTTTGGATATTAGACTCTTGTTGGATATGTCATAGCCGTAAATTTTTTCCCAGTCTGTAGGTTCTCTTTTTACTCTTTTGGTGAAGTCTTTTGATGAGTATAAGCGTTTAATTTTCAGAAGGTCTCATTTATTTAGCTTATCTCCTGGTGTTTGTATATTGTTAATTATGGTTTGTATCCTCTTCATGCTGTACATTAGGGTCCCTAGTGTTGACCCTATTTTTTCTTCCATCATCTTTATAGTTTGTGGTTTTGTATTTAGGTCTTTGATCCATTTTGAATTAGTTTTTGTGTATACTGTGAGATATGGGTCCTGTTTCATATTTTTTACAGGTGGACATCCAGTTTTGCCAGCACTATTTGTTAAACAGACTATCTTTTCCCCATTTAATGGACTTTGAGCCTTTGTCAAAGATCAGGTGATGGTAGGTAGCTGTATTTATATCAGGGTTCTCAATTCAGTTCCGTTGGTCAATGTGTCTGTCATACCAGTACCAAGCTGTTTTTTCTACTGTAGCTGTATACTAGGTTTTAAGGTCAGGTAGTGCGAGGCCTCCTACTTTGTTCTTCTTTTTCAATAATGCTTTACTTATCCAGGGACTCTTTTCTTTCCATATAAAGTTATGATTAGTTTTTGCATCTTGTTAAAGAATGCTGTTGGTATTTGGGTAGGGATTGCATTGTATTTGTAGATTGCTTTGGGTAGAATTGACATTTTCATTATGTTGAGTACCTATCCATGAACCTGGTATGTTTTTCCATTTATGTAGGTCTCTTAGTTTCTTGCAATAGTGTTTTGTAGTTTTCTTTATAGAGGTCCTTTACATCCCTGATTAGATTTATTCCTAAGTATTTTATTTTTTCTAGGGGCTATTATAAATGATATTGCTTTTCTGATATACTTTTTGTAGTTCTTTTTATTGGTGTATAGGAATCCAACTGATTTTTGTATGTTTATCTTGTATTGTGCTACTCTGCTAAATTTTTCTATTAGTTCCAGTAGTTTTCTTGTAAAGTCTTTAGAGTTTTCTATGTATAGTATCATATCATCCATGAATAGGGATAGTTTTACTTCTTCCTTACCAATTTGGATGCCCTTTCTTTCTTTTTTCTTGCCTTATTGCTCTAGCTAGGATTTCCAGTATAATGTTAAATAGGAGTTGTGATAAAGGGCATCCTTGTCTTGTTCATGTTCTCAGGGGAAAGTTTCCAGTCTCTCTCCATTGAGAATGATGTTGGCTGTTGGGTTTGTATAGATGCCCTTTATTATGTTGAAGAATTTCCCTTCTTTTCCTGTCTTATTGAGAGTTTTTATCAGGAATGAGTGTTAGACTTTATCAAATGCCTTTTCTGGGTCAACTGAGATGATTATGTGATTCTTTTGTTTTATTTATGTGGTATACTATGTTGATTGATATTTTAATGTTGAACCATCCTTGCATACCTGGTATGAATCACACTTGGCTGTGGTGTTTTGTTTTTTTTTTAAATGTGGTGCTGAATTCTATTGGCTAGAATTTTGTGGGGAATTTTTACATCTATATTCATGAGAAATATTTGTCTGTAATTTCCTTTTTTTTGATGTGTATGCTTGGTTTTGGTATCAGGGTTATGCTGGCTTCATATAATGAATTTGGAAATATCCCTTTGTTTTCTATGTTTTGAAGTAGTTTGAGTAGTAGTGGTGTGAGCTCTTCTCTGAATTTTTTTTTTTTTTTAATATTTTATTGTACTTCAGGTGAAGGCTTACAGAACAAACAGTTTCTCATGTAACAATAGTACACATGCTGTTTTATGACTTTGGTTAACAACCCCACAACATTTTAACCCTCTAAATTCTCAGCTTTTTTTTTTTTTTTTGGTGAAAATACACATAGCCAAAGATACACCATTTCAAAACTTTACGTACACATTTAAGTGACATTGACTACGCTCTTCTAATTGTGCTGTTTTTCTCACTTAAGATGAAGGTTTACAGGACAAAATAGCCTCCCATTTAACAGTTACTACAAATGTTGCCCTATAACAATGGTTAACAATCTCACAACACATCAACAGTATCCTTACTCAACCTTGTATTCCCTATCATCAGCTTCCTACTCCCCTTCTGCCTTCTGGCCCTTGTCACTGGACTCTTGTACCTCGTTAGTCTCATTTGGTTTTACTGGGCTGTCCACTCCCAGGCTGAACAGTGAACCTCGAAGGTAACTTCACCACTGAGCTAAAAGGGTGTCTGGGGGCCATACTCTTGAGGTTTCTCCAGTCTCCTTTAGGCCAGTAAATCTGGTCTTTTTTTTTTTGTGAGTTAGAATTATGCTCTACATCCTTCTCCAGCTCTGTCCAGTCTTCTCTGAATGTTTGGTAGAATTCTCCAGTGAAGCCATTTGGCTCAGAACTTTTTTTTGTTAGGAGTGTATTTATTTTTATTACCTTTTCAATCTCTTCTCTTGTAATGAGTCTGTTAATATTTTCTACCTCAGTTTGTGTTAGTTTGGGTAGGTAGTGTGTTTCTAGAAATTTGTCCATTTCCTCTAGGTTTTTAAATTTGTTGGAGTACAGTTTTTCATAGTACTCTGTTATGATCCTTTTTATTTCAGTTGGGTCTTTTTTAATGTACCCATTTCATTTTTTATTTGGGTTATTTGCTTCCTTTCTTGTTTTTATTTTGTCAGTGTGACCAATGGTTTGTTGATCCTTTCAAAGAACCAGCTTTTGGTTTTTTTGATTCTTTCTATTGTTTTTGTATTCTCTATTTCATTTATTTCTACCTTAATCTTTTCATTTCCTTTCTTCTGATGGCTGTGGGCTTCTTTTGCTGTTCTCTTTCTATTTTTTTGAGTTGTACATCTAACATTTTGATTTTGTCCCTTCTTTTTTGATGTGTGTGTTTATTGCTATAAATTGAACTTTGCACACTGCCTTTACTGTGTCGCAAAAGTTTTGGTATTATGTGTTTTCATTCTCATTTGATTCTAGAATTTTTTTTTTTTAATTCTGTCTTTGATTTCTTCTATTACTCAGTGGTTTTTAAGTAAGGTGTTATTCAGTTTCCATGTAGTTGATTTTGTTTCCTTGCTCTTCCTGTTCTTAATTTCTACCTTTATGGCGTTGTGATCAGAGAAGATGCTTTGTATTATCTCAATGTTTTAGATTTTGTTGATGGTTGCTTTGTGTCCTAAGATGTGCTCCATTCTGGAGAATGTTCCATATGCGTTGGAAAAGAATTTATCCTTTCTGGTGTTGGGTGGAGTGTTCTGTATATGTCTATGAGGTCAAGATCTTTGATTGTGGCCTTTAGATGTTCTGTATCTTTGCTGAGTTTTTTTCTAGCTGTTCTGTTCTTTACCGAGAGTGATGTGTTGAAGTCTCCTACTGTTACTGTGGAACTGTCAGTTTCTCTTTTCAGTGCTGTGAGTTTGTTGTATCTATTTTGGAGCCCCATCATTGGGTTCATAGATATTTACTAAGGGTATGTCTTCTTGATGGGGTGTCCCTTTAATTATTATATAATGTCCTTCCTTATCTTTTATGGTGGCTTTTATCTTAAAGTCTGTTTGTCTGAGATTAGTGTTGCCAATCCTGCTCTATTTTGGTTGCTGTTTATTTGATATATTTTTTCCATCCTTTGATTTTTAATATATTTATGTCTTGCATCTAAGTTGTGTCTCTTCTAAACAGCATATTGAAAGGTAAAGTTTTGTTTATCCATTCTGTCACTCTCTGTCTCTATGTGTGCATTTAAACCATTTACATTCAGAGTGATTATCAACAGGTGTGAATTTATTGCTGTCATTTTGTAGTGCTTTTTTTTTGTGGGGCTGAGGTTTTTTTGTTCCTCTTACTCTCCTGTGCTGAGTTCCTTTTGTTTGTGGCATTTCATTTCTTTCATCATTGTAGATTTTGTGTTTACTGAGACTTGATGTTTTTCTTCTTTATTTTGATCAGTAGAGTTGTTAACTTTTTTTGTGGTTACCTTGAAATTTACTCTTATCTTCCTAAGTTTGAACCAGTCTTTTATTGCTTGATATCATCTTGACTTCCTGTTTATTTGTAAGTTCTGTACTTACACCGTGTATTCCCCCTTTAATTGTTTTGATGTTGTCATCATTTACAGATTGATGTCTCTAGTACACTGTTTTAAGTGTTTCAGTTTTGTTTTATCCTTGAGAGTTCATTACTGAGGTTGGTATTTTGCTGATGCTGACCTGTGTCCTAGATTTAGGTTGTTATATGATGTTATTGATTTTCTAACTGAAAGACTCCCTTTAATAATTCTTGTAAATTTGGTTTTTACAAATTCTATTAATTTCTGTTCATGTGGAAATGTCCTAATTTGCCATCATATTTGAAAGAGAGTTTTGCAGGATATATTATTCTTGGTTGGCAAGTTTTTTCTTTCAATGTTTTATATATATTATCCTATTACCTTCTTGCCTGCATGGTTTCTGCCGAGTAATCAGAGGTTAGTCTTATTGTTTCTCTTTTCTATGTGACTTTTCCTTTTCCTCGAGCTGCTCTTAGGATTGTTTCATTGTCTTTGGTTTTGATGACTGTGATTATGATATGTCTTGGTGACTTTCTTTTGGGGTCTATACTATACGGGTGTGATGATTAAGATTGTGTGTCTACTTGGCTGGACCATGATTCTCAGAGTTTATATGTGATCACCCCCATGATGAGATCTGCTGTGAGTAGCGAGTCAGTTGAAAGGGAGTTTCCTTTGGTGTGTAGCCTGCATCTGAATATAAATGGACGTTCTGGCTTTTGCCCTCTCTGGATCCTGCAGCTGCCTCTTGTTCATCTGACCTCTGTTCTTGGGACTTAAGCTAGTGGCTTATCTGCTGATCTTGGGATCTGTTGATCTTCACGGCCTGGGAGCAAGAGTCCTGCTCTCCAATCTGCTGTTTTTGAGTTCGCCATCCCCTGCAGCTACATGAATCAGGAGAAGCTTTGTGGTCTTGCCTGCCGATCTTGGGATTTGTTGACCTTCACAGCCTGTGAGCAAGAGCCCTGCTCTCCAACCTGCCAATGTTGGGTTCACCAGCCCCTGCGACTACATGAATCAGGAGAAGCTGCTATCCTGATCCATGGACTTGAGATGTTTCAGCCTCTACAATCGTGTGAGCTGTTTCCTTGATATCAATCTCTCTCTATATAAATTTATTTGCTTTACTGGTTTTGCTTCTCTAGAGAACCCAGCCTAAGGCAATGGGGTTCATTAAGATTCTTGGATGAGCAGCTTTTCTTCTTTCATGATATTAGGGAACCTTTCTGTCAATGATCCTCTCTGTGTTTCCCATTTTTTCCCCCTGTTCTGGAACCTTGATCACACACAGATTTTTGCTCTTGATTGTATTCCATGTAGTTCTTAGGTTTTCTTCATTCTTTTCTCTGATTTTTCCTCAAACAAAATGGCATCCATGGGTGTGTCTTCAATTTCACTGATTCTGTCTTCCATACCTTCAAATTTTCTCCTAAAACCTTGTATTACAGTGTCCATTTCTGAAATTTTGTTTATCTTTTGGATTTCTAATTTCTGTTTTTGTATGATTTCTAAATGTTTATTTGTTTTAACATTTTGTTCTTGTATTATTTTCCTGAATTCTTCTATTGCTTTGTCTGTGTTTTCCTTGATTTTCTCTGCATTTTCATTGTTCTCTTTCTTAATCTCTTAGAGATCCCTGAATATTAGACTTTTTTTTTTTTTTATATTTTATTGTACTTCAGGTGAAAGCTTACAGAGCAAATAGTTTCTCATGAAATAGTAGTACACATGTTGTTCTATGACATTGGTTAACAACCCCACAACGTATTAAGCCTCTAAATTCTCAACCTTTTTTTTTTTTTTTTGATGAAAATTACAGATGGCCAAAGATACACCGTTTCAAGAATTTCTACATTCACAGTTCAGTGACATTGACTACGCTCTTCCAACTGTGCTGTTATTCTCACTTAAGATGAAGGCTTACAGAACAAAATAGTTTTTCATTTAACAGTTACTACACGTGTTGCCCTATGACAATGGTTAACAATCTCACAGCACATCAAGAATATCCTTACTCCACCTTGTGTTCCCTATCACCAGGGGACTTCCTCGTCCCCTTCTGTCTTCTGGACCTTGTCAGTGGACTATTGTACCTCTTTAGTCTCATTTGTTTTTTTTTATTTTATTTAAACACCATTTCAAAACTTTTTACTTACACATTTAAGTGATATTGACTATGCTCTTCCAATTGTGCTGCCATTCTCGCCCAAGATGAAGGCTTACAGGACAAAACAGCCTCCCATTTAATAGTTACTACAAATGTTGCCCTATAGCAGTGGTCAAAAATCTCACAATACATCGACAGTGTCCTTATTCAATTTGCGTTCCTTATCATCAGTTTCCTACTCTCCCTCTGCCTTCTGGCCCTTGTCACCGGACTCCTGTACCTCGTTAGTCCCATTTAGTTTTACTGGGCTGTCCATTCCCAGGCTTAACATCGAATCTCGAAGGTAACTTCACCTCTGAGCTGAAAGGGTGTCTGGGGGGCCACACTCTTGAGGTTTCTCTAGTATTCTTTAGGCCAGTAAATCTGGTCTTCTTTTTTTTTTTTTTTTTGGGAGTTAAAATTATGCTCTACATCCTTCTCCAGCTCTGCCCAGAACCCTCTGTTGTGATCCTGGTCAGAGGAGTCATTGCTGGTAGCCGGGCACCATCCAGCTGTACTGGACTCAGTCCGGTGGAGGCCTTGGTAGCTGTGGACAATTAGTCGTTTGGACTAATTTCCAGTTCTCTTCATTCTCCCTTGTTCCCGAAGGGATGAGATCAGTGGAGTATCTTAGATGGCCGCTCATAGGCTTTTAAGACCCCAGACACTACTCACCAAGGTAGAATGTAGAGCATTATCTTTATAAGTAGTGTCATGCCAATTGAGCTAGATGTTCCCCGAGATCATGGTCCCCAGAGCCCTCCGTCCAACAACTCAGTCCCTCGGGGGGTTTGGATGTGTCTATAGGGCCTCCATGACCTTTCCTTGTGCAGGTTGTGTTAGTTTCCCCTGTACTATGTACTATCTCACCTCTCACCCAAGTTACCACTTACCTATTACCTATTTAGTATTCCCCCCCCATCCCTGGTGACCAACAAGGATTGTTACATTTTGCATGTGAATTTTTTCATGGGTTTTTACAATAGAGGTCTCATACAATATTTGTCCTTTTGTGATTGACTTATTTCACTCAGCATAATGTCCTCCAGTTTCATCCATGTTATGAGATGGTTCACAGATTCATTGTTGTTCTTTCTCGTTGCATAGTACTCCATTGTGTGTATGTACCATAGTTTGTGTATCCATTCATCTGTTGATGGACATCGAGGTTGTTTCCATCGTTTTGCTATTGTGAATAATGCTGCCATGAACATAGGTGTGCATATGTCTATTCGAGTGATGACTCTTATTTCTCTAGGATATATTCCTAGGAGTGGGATTGCTGGATCGAATGGTATGTCTATTTCTAGCTTTCTGAGGAAATGCCATATCATTTTCCAAAATGGTTGCATCATTTTGCATTCCCACCAGCAGTGTATAAGAGTTCTGATCTCTCCACAGCCCCTCCAACATTTGTTATTTCCAGTATTTTTGATTCGTGCCAGTAATGCCGGGGTGAGATGGTATCTCATTGTGGTTTTAATTTGCATTTCTCTAATGGCTAGTGATCGCGAGCATTTCCTCACGTGTCTGTTGGCCATTTGAATGTCTTCCTTGGTGAAGTGTCTGTTCATTTCCTTTGCCCATTTTTTGATAGGATTGGTTGTCTTTTTGTTGTAGAGGTGTTGGATTTTCTTGTAGATTATGGAGATTAGACCTTTGTCTGACTTGTACTGTCCAAAAATTTTTTCCCAGTCTGTAGGTTCTCTTTTAACTCTTTTGGTGAAGTCTTTTGAAGAGCATAGATGTTTGATTTTTAGAAGATCCCAATTATCTAGTTTATCTGTTGGGTTTTTTGTGTTGATGTTTATGGTTTGTATCCTGTTAATGCCATGTATTAAGGCCTGAAGTGTTGGTCCTATTTTTTCTTCTATGAATTTTATAGTTTGAGGCTTTATATTCAGGTCTTTGATCCATTTTGAAGTAGTTTTTGTATATGGTGTGAGGTATGGGTCCTGTTTCATTTTTCTGCAATGGATATCCAGTTTTGCCAGCACCATTTGTTAAAAAGACTGTCTTTTCCCCATTTGATGTATTTTGGGCCCTTGTCAAAAATCAGGTGACCATAGGTGGATGGATTTACATCTGAGTTCTCAATTCTGTTCCATTGGTCAATGTCTCTGTTGTTGTACCAGTACCAGGCTGTTTTGAGTACTGTAGCTGTATAGTAGGTTCTCAAGTCAGGTAGTGTGAGTCCTCCAACTTTATTCTTCTTCTTCAGTAGTGCTTTACTTATTCGGGGTTTCTTCCCTTTCCATATAAAGTTAATAATTAGTTTTTCCATCTCTTTGAAGAATGTTGTTGGTATTTGTATCGGGATTGCATTGTATTTGTAGATTGCTTTAGGTAGAATTGCCATTTTCACAATGTTGAGTCTGCCTATCCATGAGCATGGTATGTTTTTCCATTTATGTAGATCCCTTTGGATTTCATGCAGCAGTGTTTTGTAGTTTTCTTTGTATAGGTCTTTTATATTCCTGGTCAGATTTATTCCTAAGTATTTTATCTTTTTAGGGGCTATTGAAAATGGTATTGATTTCCTGATCTCCTTTTCATTGTTCTCTTTACTGGTGTATAGGAATCCAACTGATTTTTGAATGTTTATCTTGTACCTGCTACTCTGCTGAATCTTTCTATTAGTTCCAGTAGATTTCTCGTGGAGTGTTTAGGGTTTTCTATGTATAGTATCATATCATCTGCAAACAGGGAGAGTTTAACTTCTTCATTACCAATTTGGATGCCCTTTATTTCTTTCTCTTGCCTTACTGCTCTAGCTAGAACTTCCAGCACAATGTTATATAGGAGTGGTGATAAAGGGCATCCTTGTCTTGTTCCTGTTTTCAAGGGGAATGTTTTCAGCCTCTCTCCATTAAGAATGATGTTGGCTGTTGGTTTTGCATAGATGCCCTTTATTATGTTGAGAAATTTCCCTTCTATACGTATTTTATTGAGAGCTTTTATCAGGAATGGGTGTTGGACTTTGTCAAATGCCTTTTCTGCGTCAATTGAGATGATCATGTGATTTTTTTCTTTCCTTTTATTTATGTTGTGGATTACGTTGATGGATTTTCTAATGTTAAACCATCCTTGCATACCTGGTATGAATCCTACTTGGTCGTGGTGTATTATTTTTTTGATATGATACTGAATTCTATTGGCTAGAATTTTGTTCAGAATTTTTGCATCTGTATTCATGAGAGATATTGGTCTGTAATTTTCTTTTTTTGTGATGTCTTTGCCTGGTTTTGGTATCAGCGTTATGCTGGCTTCATAGAATGAATTTGGAAGTGTTGCTTCCTCTTCTATGCTTTGAAATAGCTTGAGTAGAACTGGTACGAGCTCTTCTGTAAATGTTTTGTAGAATTCTCCAGTGAAGCCATCTGAGCCAGGGCTTTTTTTGGTTGGGAGTTTTTTTATTACCTTTTCAATCTCTTCTCTTGTTATGGGTCTGTTCAGATTTTCAATATCACTTTGTTGTAGTTTGGGTAGGCCGTATGTTTCTAGAAATTTATCCATTTCCTCTAGGTTTTCAAATTTGTTGGAATATAGTTTTTCATAATATTCTGTTATAATCCTTTTTATTTCAGTTGGGTCTGTTGTAATGTCCCCCATTTCATTTCTTATTTGGGTTATTTGTGCCCTCTGCTGTTTTTCTTTTGTCATTCTGGCCAGTGGTTTGTCGATTTTGTTGATTCTTTCAAAGAACCAACTTTTGGTTTTGTTGATTCTTTCTATTGTTTTTGTGTTCTCTATTTCATTGATTTCTGCTCTGATCTTTACTATTTCCTTTCTTCTGGTGGTTGTAGGCTTTTTTTGTTGTTCTCTTTCTATTTGTTTGAGTTCTGTAGTTAATGTTTTGATTTTGTCCCTTTCTTCTTTTTTGATATGTGCATCTATTGCTATAAATTGTCCTCTGAGGACTGCCTTTGCTGTGTCCCAAAGGTTTTGGTATGATGTGTTTTCATTTTCCTTTGATTCTAGGAATTTTTTAATTCCATCTCTGATTTCTTCTATTACCCATTAATGTGTAAGCAGATTATTATTCAGTTTTCATGTGTTTGATGTTTTTTCCTTGCTCTTTCTAGTGTTAATTTCTACCTTGATGGCATTGTGGTCAGAGAAGATACTGTGAATTATCTCAGCATTTTGGATCTTGTTGAGGATTGCTCTGTGGCCTAAGATGTGGTTTATTCTGGAGAACGTTGCATGTGCATTGGAAAAGAATGTGTACTTTGCAGCGGTTGGATGGAGTGTTCTATATATGTCTATGAGGTCCAGTTGGCTGATTGTGTCCTTTAGGTCTTCTGTATCTTTGCTGAGTTTCTTTTTAGTTGTTCTGTCCTTTACTGAGAGTGGTGTGTTGAAGTCTCCTACTATTATTGTGGAACTGTCAATTTCTCTTTTCAGTGCTGTTAGAGTTTTTTTTATGTATTTTGGAGCCCTGTCATTGGGTGCATAGATATTTATTATGGTTATGTCTTCATGATGGATCATCCCCTTAATCATTATATAGTGTCCTTCTTTGTCTTTTATGGTAGATTTTGTTTTAAAGTCTATTTTATCTGAGATTAGAATTGCCACTCCTGCTCTTTTTTGATAGTTGTTAGCTTGATATATTTTTTTCCAACCTTTGATTTTTAATAAATTCACATCTTTGTTTTTAAGATGTGTCTCTTGTAGACAGCAAATTGATGGATCCTGTTTTCTTATCCGTTCTGCCACTCTCCGTCTCTTTATGGGTGCATTGAGTCCATTTACGTTCAGCGTAATTATTGATAGATGTGAGTTTGTTGCTGTCATTTTGTAGTGCTTTTTTTTGTGATGCTGAAGTTTTCTTTGTTCTTCTTACTCTCTTGTGCTTAGTTAATTTTTGTTTGTGGATTTTGTGTTTATTTCTTTTGTTTTTGTAGGTTTTGTTTTTGTTGAGACTTTATGTTTTTCGTCTTTATTTTTATGAGTTGGTTTGTTAACTTTTTTTGTGGTTACCATGAATTTTACCCTTATCTGTATAATTTTGAAGCAGTCTACCGTTACTTGGTATCGCCTTGCCTTCCTCTCCTTTAGAAGGTTCTATACCTATGCCGTTTGTTCCCTCTTTCATTGTTTTGATGTTGTTGTCATCCTTTGATTGATTTCTCTGATTCCCTGTTGTATATCTTTTGTTTTTGGAAAGTCCTCTGTAGTTCAGTTCCTAGAATGGTATCTGGTTCATGTGAACCTGCGTCCTAGGTCCTAGGTCCTGCCTGAGGGCTGAAGCTGTTTGTCCTCAGATCGAAGAACTCCCTTTAATAATTCCTGTAAGTTTGGTTTGACTTTTGCATATTCCTTTAGTTTCTGTTTATCTGGAAATGACCTAATTTCACCATCAAATCTGAATGAGAGTTTTGCAGGATATATTATTCTTGGCTGACAATTTTTTTCTTTCAAGATTTTATATATGTCATCCCATTGCCTTCTTGCCTGCATGGTTTCTGCTGAATAATCTGAGCTTAGTCTTATTGTTTCTCCTCTGTATGTGACTTCTTGTTTTTCACGAGCTGCTCTCAGGATTCTTTGTTTGTCTTTAGTTTTAGCGAGTGTGAATATGATATGTCTTGGAGATTTTCTTTTGGGGTCTCTTCTATATGGGGTTCGTTGAGCTTCGTGTATGGCCAGCTTTTCATTTTTCATGATATTGGGAAAGTTTTCTGTCAGCAGTTTGTCAATGATCCTCTCTGTGTTTTCTGTTTTCTCCCCCTGTTCTGGTATGCCAATCACTCGTAAGTTTTTGCTTTTAATTGTGTCCCACATAACTCTCAGGGTCTCTTCATTTTCCTTTGTTCTTTTTTCTGAGTTTTCCTGAAACAGAGTTGTATCCAAGGGTTTGTCTTCAGTTCCACTGATCCTGTCTTCCATGGTTTCAAATCTACTTCTCAGCCCTTCTATGACACCGTCCATTTCTGAAATCTTGTTGTTTATCTTTTGGATTTCTAATTGTTGTTTTTGTATAATTTCGAGTTGTGAATTTATTTTGGCATTTTGTTCCTGCATCGTCTTCCTGAATTCTTCCAATTTTTTGTCTGTATTTTCCATAAATTTGTCTATTTTTTCCTCATGTTTGTCAGCTTTTTGCCTCAGTTCTTGTAAAATTCCGAGTATTAGTGATTTGAGTTCCGTATCAGGTACTTCTAGTGCATTTTCTTCCACAGGAGAGTTATCTGGTGTTTTAATTTGGACGCCTATTGGAGCCATCTTGTCTTGTTTTTGTAAATGTTTTGATATTGTTTGCTGTTTTCAGGGCATTCAGTAGATATTTCTCTCATTTATTGATTGTAGATTTTTTTTTTTTTTTCGGTCCTTGTGGTACAGCTGGGCAGATCTAGCTGAGGAGGAGCCACTGGGACGGGTTGCTTGTGGCACTCACCGCAGCCACCAGGACGGTCGGTAGTCAGTGCTGGGCAGGTTCCAATAGGGCGTGCCTGCACCGCTTGGTGGTGTGATGTCTAGTGCACGGTGCAGGTAGGTAGGGTGCAGCGGGAAGATGGTTATGTGTGAAGCTAAGCTGGATATGGGAGAGAGGAGAGAGGAGGAGGAGCAAAAAGCATACAAACATAAAAGAATGCTAGGGGAGCTTGTCGTTGGAATGTACAGATGAGAGACTATGGGATGGAGGAAACCAGAAGGGGGAAGAGAAAGAAAAGGAAAGAATGACCAAATAAAAACAGAAAAGTTAAAGAACTGCAAAGTTCCCAGGGATCCCACCGATGCAGCTATGAGGTCTGGGGGAGTCGGTCTCAATTTTCACAGCTCAGCCTGGCCAGAAGGTACAGAGGCATACATCGGCTGGTATTCAGGGATCAGAAAGAGAAGGAAGAGATAGAGAGACGAGAAATTAAGCAATGAAGAAAGACAAAAGGGAAAAAGAGGTAAAAGATGACAAAACTAATTAAAAAAGGAAGAAAAATAAAATTAAAAAAAAAAAAAAGGGCAACACCAGCAGTCAGTGCCTACAAATGGGACCCAGAGAGCCCCCACTCAGGGGTGCAAATTCCAAGAAGCCAGTAGTCTCGGGGTTAAGAGACCGTGGCCACGGGAAGCAGAGGGGCCAACGAACAAAGGCCCCGGGATCCCACCAGCGTGGTAGCCCAGACCTGGAAACAGCCACACGCCCGAACGCAGCCCCACAGCTCCGCAGAAGAGAGCAAAGACGGCACTCGGAACCAGGCACCCAGGCAAAAGGAGGGGGAGGCGGCAGAAAAAGGTTCGCTAGCTGCCAGCAAACGGCTCCCAGAAAGCCGCCAGCCCGGGCACGCGGAATCCAAGCACCGGCCCCCCCCAGCCCAGGGATTCTGGCCACGGAAAGCAGAGAGGCGAATGAGCAAAGGCCCCGGGATCCCTCCAGCACGGGAGCCCAGACCTGGAAACAGCCACACGCCCGAATGCAGCCCTACAGCCCCACAGGAGAGAGCAGAGACGGCACTCGGAACCAGGCACCCAGGCAAAAGGAGGGGGAGGCGGCAGAAAAAGGTTCGCTAGCTGCCAGCAAACGGCTCCCAGAAAGCCGCCAGCCCAGGCACGCGGAATCCAAGTACCGGCGCCCCCTAGCCCATGGACTCCGGCCACGGAAAGCAGAGGGGCGAACGAACAAAGGCCCCGGGATCCCACCCGCGCGGGAGCCCAGACCTGGAAACTGCCACACGCCCGAACGCAGCCCTACAGCCCTGCAGGAGAGAGCAGAGACGGCACTCGGAACCAGGCACCCAGGCAAAAGGAGGGGGAGGCGGCAGAAAAAGGTTCGCTAGCTGCCAGCAAACGGCTCCCAGAAAGCCGCCAGCCCAGGCGTGCAGAATCCAAGCACTGGCGCCCCCCAGCTCAGGGACTCCGGCCACGGAAAGCAGAGGGGCAAACGAACAAAGGCCCCGGGATCCCACCCGCGTGGGAGCCCAGACCTGGAAACAGCCACACGCCCGAACGCAGCCCTACAGCCCCGCAGGAGAGAGACGGCACTTGGAACCAGGCACCCAGGCAAAAGTAGGGGGAGGCGGCAGAAAAAGTTTCGCTAGCTGCCAGCAAACGGCTCCCAGAAAGCCGCCAGCCTGGGCGCGCGGAATCCAAGCACCGGCGCCCCCCAGCCCAGGGACCCTGGCCACGGAAAGCAGGGGATCCCCAGCTGAGGTGGAGAGGGGTGGGGGGTGGGAGAGCGCGCACCGCAGTTTACCGGTCGTTCTGTCTCCGACCAGATGCTCTGCAAGGCTGCTCTCCCGTCCGCTGGTCTCCGATAGGAATCCAAGATGGTGGATCCGCGCTGCGTTAGCTGGTAAGGAATCTCTGCCTGAGTCTGTCCTCGCTCTCCGTTCTCTTTTAGTATTCTCACTCCGTTTGGTGTTTGGCTGAGTTCTTTATCTCTTCATTTGGTGTTCTAGGGTTTCAGGATTGTTGATTCTCTGTTAGGCTTAGTTTTTCGGATCTTTGCTGTAGAGGGACGGCGTGGTGCTTCTGCCTAGAGCGCCATCTTGCCCCCTCCTGAATATTAGACTTTTGAATTCTCTATCAGATAAGTCTATTGCTTTTTCTTTTGCCAGAAGGTCAACTTATGCTTTATTCTGGTTGCTTACTAGATCCATCTTGTCCTGTTTTTTTTTAATTTTTTTTTTATATGTTTTGATATTGTCTGCTGTCTCTGTGACAATCAGGTATTATTTTCTTTATTTGTTGACTGTAGATTTGTTTGTTTTGTCCTGCTTTTTTTGTTTTGTTTGGTTATGTCTGGATGGGTGGGCTGGGCGCGTTTGTTGCTTGTTTGTCTTTGAGCACGATAGTTCTCACCATCTTGTCTGGGTGTGCATGATTGTTCTCTCAGCAGTGGTGCAGGAAGGCAGGTCCAGTAGGTGGGAAGGGGCGGACACGGGTCGTTTGTCTGATGTGCTAACCAGGCCAGGGGCTTCAGTGAGGCCTCAAAGGACGGCGGGAGGTGTCGGAGCCAGTAAAGGGGCTTGGGGTCCAGGCTGGGTCCCCTCAGGGCTGCGGGGGGTGGCGAGAGGGGTCCATTGCCTGTTGGAGGGGTGACCTCGGGTCTGGGCCAGGTCCCCTTGGGGCCACAGGCAGTGGCAGGAGGGGTCTGGAGCTGTCAGGGAAGGACTTGGAATCTGAGCTGTGTCTTCTTGTGGTTGAAGGTATCATTGGGAGGGGTCCAGAGCTGGCAAGAGAGGACTTGTGATCTGGGCTGCATTCCCTCAAGGCAGTGGGGCAGAGGAGAGAGGTGGGGGGAGGTGAAGACGGGGTAGACGGGGCTAGATGGAAGAGGGCAATAGGGCAGGTTGCTACTATGGATCCTGGCAGTCAGGGTTGCAGGGATATGGAATTTATAGCCATGTTCACCAGAGGGGTTTAGGTTGTGGAATTGTGCTACTGTGGTTATCAGGTGCGAGAGTCTGGCCTCCTCCTTGAGTTACAGACAGCAAATGTGGTCTTACTTAGCCCTGGGTAAGTACGTACCTCTATTTCCTTTTGGGAATTTTGTGGAGGTGACTTGCTGCATGTGGGGTTGTTGGTTGTATTCAAAGATGGCCACACTAAGTCATGCCATTTGGCTAGGAACTCCATATCTCTATTCCTTCCCTGTTTTTCTATCAGTTTCTTCTTCTCGTCAGTGACTTCTGATCTAGTACTTCATCCATTCATATAAGGTTTGGTGTTCCAGAATTGATGTCTGTATATGTTTTAGGTGATTTTTCCGGTCTTCATTGCTGCAGATTGCCTTAGTGCGTCTGACTAGCATGCCATCTTGGCTCTGCCTCTGATTATGGTGCCTTCTTGTATAAAGACTTTCAATATAATCTTTCATAATGTTTTTCATAATGGTTTCTTTTTTGTGGGTCTTGTATAGGAACTATGATATTCTTATGCAATCTAACATTAGTTTTAATTTTTTTAAATAGCAGGTGTTAAATCCAACTGGAATTTATTTTTGTTTATAGTGTGATCTTGGAATCCTGTTTTATTTATTTTTGTCTGTAGATAACTACTCCTCCAAGTATCACTGCTTCAAATGCTACCTCTGTCATTCAGTTACCACTGCAGCTTGGGGAGGGGGCAATAGAAACCTTATTCTCAAAGAACTGTGGTTCTGCATTTCACCTGACTGGTTGCTCCTTGAGGGAAGAGCTCAGGAGCTTACCTTTGTTTAACCCTTCTCAGAATTTTCTAATGGCTGGGCAGTGTTTGTTGAAAACATTTAAAGCAAATATGATAGCCACATCTGCCTGGGGCAAAGGATAACAGATGGGGCCAGAAGGAGACGGACTGAAAACCTGGGAAGGAAGATGCTGGGAAGGAGATAAATAAGGACTTTGAAAAGCTCCTTGGTTTACTGGGGAGTCTTGAAGGCCACATGCATACCCAGGGCTGGACTCATGCTCAGACAAGACCTGAGAAGACTCTGAGCTTTCACCTCTGCCTGAAATTTAGGCTCCATGTAAGCAAGAAGTGAAGCCTAAGCCATAACTGTAAGTGGCCTGGCTAAACATTGAAGTAGTGCCCCAACACAGAGCCAATTTGGAGCCCTTTCATTCAGTATGTAGATGTTTATTATGGTTATGTCTTCACGCGGGATTGTCCCTTTAATCACTATATAGTGTCCTTCTTTGTCTTTTATGGTGAATTTTGTTTTAAAGACTGTTTTATCTGAGATTAGTATTGCCACTCCTGCTCTTTTTTGGTAGCAGTTTGCTTGATATATTTTTTCCATCCTTTGATTTTAAGGTGTGTCTCTTGTAGACAGCATGTTGATGGATCCTGTTTTTTTAAGCCATTCTGTCACTCTCTGTCTCTTTATGGGTGCATTTAGACCATTTACATTCACGGTAATTATTGATAGGTGTGAGTTTATGGCTGTCATTTTGTAGTGCTTTTTTCTGTGTTGCTTATGTTTTCTTTGTTCCTCTTATTGTCCTGTGTTGAATTCCTTTTGTTTGTGGAATTTTTTTAAAATTTCTTTTGTTTTTATGGAGACTTTATATTTTTCTTCTTTATTTTGGTAAGTAGGTTTGTTAACTTACTTTGTGGCTACATTGAAATTTACCCTATCTTCCTAGGTTTGAAGCAGTCTATTATTACTTGGTATTGCCTTGCCTTCCTCTCCGTTAGAAGATTCTATACCTACACTGTTTATTCCCTCTTTTATTGTTCTGATGTTGTTGTCATTTACAGATTAACTTCTCTGGTTCCCTGTTGTAATTTTTTGGTTTTGGATAGTCCTTGAGAGTTCATTTCCTATGTTGGTGTCTGGCTGGTACAATTCTGCATCCTAGATTCAGCCTGTGGTCTGATGTTGTTTGTTCTCAGACCGAAGGACTCCTTTTAGTAATTCTTGTAAGTTTGGTTTGGTTTTTACCTCGTCCCTTAATTTGTGTTTATCTGGAAATGTCCTAATTTCATCATCATATTTGAATGAGAGTTGCAAGATATATTATTCTTGGTTGGCAATTTTTTTCTTTCAAGGTTTTATATATGTCATTCCATTGCCTTCTTGCCTGCATGGTTTCAGCTGAATAATCGGAGCTTCATCTTATTGTTTCTCCTCTGTATGTGAACTTTAGTTCTTCTTGAGCTGCTCTCAGGAGTCTTTGGTTTTAACAAGTGTGATTATGATATGCTTTGGTGATTTTCTTTTGGGTTCTATCCCATATGGTGTCCATTAAGCTTCTTGGATGGCCAGCTTTTCATCTTTCATGATATTGGGGAAGTTTTCTGTCAGCAGTTCTTCAATGATCCTCTCTGTGTTTTCTGTTTTCTCACCCTGTTCTGGAACTCCAATCACTCACAAGTTTTTGCTTTTAATTGTATCCCCCATAATTCTCAGGGTTTCTTCATTTTTCTTCTTTCTTTTTTCTGATTTTTTCCTCAAACAGAGTTGTAGCCAACTGTTTGTCTTCAATATTGATGATCCTGTCTTCCATCGTTTCAAACCTGATCCTCAACCCTTCTATGACAATGTCCATTTCTGAAATCTTGTTGTTTATCTTTTGGATTTCTAATTGTTGTTTTTGTATGATTTCTAGTTGTGAATTTATTTTGGCCTTTTGTTCCTGCATTATTTTCCTGAATTCTTCCATTTTTTTGTCTGTATTTTCCATGAATTTGTCTGCCTTTTCCATGAATTTGTCTATTTTTTCCTTATTTTTGTCTGCTTTTTGCTTCAATTCTTGGATAGGTCTGAATATTAGAGATTTGTATTCCCTGTCAGGTAGTTCTAGTGCTTTTTCTTCTAATGGAAAGTCACCTGGTTTTTTTTTTTTTTTGACGCCTACTGGAACCACCTTGTCCTGTTTTTTTAATATGTTTTGATATTGTCTGCTGTCTTCGGGCCATTCGGTAGTTATTTTCCTCATTTATTGATTGTAGATTTGTTTGTTTTGTCCTGCTTTTTTGTTTTATTTGGTTATGTCTAAGCAGGCGGGCTGTGTGTTCTTTGTAGTTTGCTTGTATGTGGGCACGATAGTTTTCACCTCCTTGTCCAATGGTCAGGGTCAGTCACTCAGCTATGTCGCAGCAGGACAGGTCCAGCTGAAGGGGAGTTGTTGGGATTGGTTGTTTTATGGCATGTACTAGGGCCGACAGGGCAAGCCGGCAATCAGTACAGGGAAGGTTCTGGTAGGCCATGGCTGTGCTGTTCAGGGGTGTGAGGTTCAGCACATGGTGCAGGTAGGCAGGAAGGAGGGGGGAGATTGTGATGTGTGGAGCTCATATGGGTATGGGAAAGAGGAGAGAGAAGAGAGAGAAGCAGGAGCCAAAAACAAAGAAAGAAAAAAGAGTGCTAGGGGAGCTTGCCATTGGAGTGGAGTTGAGAGACCAAGAAATGGAGAACAACGTAAGGGGTGAAAAAGAGAGAAACAGTAAAAGAAAAAAAATTAGAAAAAAGAAAGAAAATCCCCCAGAAATCCCACCAGTGTAGCTGCGAAGACTGGGGAAGTGGCTCTCAGGCCACAAAGTATAGCCTGGCTAGAAGGGGTATAGGTGTCAAACAGTGCCAGGTATTCAGGAGACAGGAAGAGAAGAAAAGTATAGAGAGATAAGAAATGGAGAAATGAAAAAAGACAAAAAGATAAAAAGAGAGAAAAGAAAACAGACAAAAAATGCAAAAAACCAAAAAACATACCAAAACAAACAAACAAAAAGAAATGCCCCCAGGGATTCCACTTTGTGGCTGTCCAGACTGAGGAAGTAGCTCCCAAGCCTCGCAGTACAGCCCAGCTAGAAGGGGCTCCCAAGCTGAGAAAAGAAAAAGAAAACAAAGAAACAAATTAAATCAAATCAAACATACAAAAATAGCCCTGGGTATCCCACCAGCGTGGTGGGGTGGACCAGGAAGCAGTTCCACAGTTGAGCGGCATTTCACAGCCTTTGAGGAAGAAGCAAAGATGGCACATGGAGCTAGGTGTTCGAGAGAAAAGTGGGGGAGGTGGTGAGAGGTATTCAAGAAACCAAAAGAAACGGAAAAAAGCAACACCAGCAACAAACAAATGGCACTCAAGGAGCTGGTAAGTGTGTGTGGGTGGAATCCAAGAGGCACAGGGCTGAAACCAGTGCCTCTTGGCCAAGAGACTGTGGCTGCAGGAAGCAGAGGAGGCCGAGTGGGGTGAAGAACGGTGGGGGGTGGGAAAGCGTATGTTGCTGGTTATCGGTTGTTCTGTCTCCTGCTGGGAGCTCCGTGAAGCTGCTTTTCCATACTGCCTGTTCACCAATTTCTGACATGAGTCCAAGATGGCAAATCCACGCTGCATTAGCTGTTAGGGGACCTCTGCACATATCTCTCCTCGCTCTCTGTTCTGTCAGTTTCTTATTCTATTCAGTGCTAAGCTGAGTTCTTTATCTGTTCATTGGATGGTTAAGGTTTCAGGATTGATGTTTGTCTCTGTTTGACTTAGTTTTTCTGGTCTTTGCTGTGGAGGGATGGCATGGTGCTTCTGTTTATAGTGCCATGTTGGCCGGAAGTCCAACAAGTTGATTTTTTGACCAATAGTTTGCCTTTCTTCTAATACAAGTTCTTGTAACTACTTTTCATCTTGTTTATTTAGACTTTTACACATTGATTCTAATTATTCAATTGCTTGTTCAGCCTCCTAAATTTCATGATAAATGGCTGCTTGTGGTGCCAACTCAACATTCCTTTGGTTCAAGGACCTTTGATCACCTTCATTCACAGAGATATATTGCGAACACTGATCAAGTTTTAGGTACCCCATATATTTCTGTAGTGCGTTATGCTTCCATGGTATCCTGGTGTCTTGATGACAATGTCTCCTGGACTAATTCTTTTTTCGTCCAAAAATCCACATTCTTTTGTCAAGATGTATCTGTCTAAACTGTTGAGAATGAAGGTAGATGTGATGCTGGTGGTAACCATTAAGGTATGGATGTCTAAAAAGCCAAACACACAGGTGACAATTCATCTCAGCATCTGAGAACAGCAAATCTTCTCCATCACCCACCACCGTTAACAGGATTACTCTGAGATCTAGGAACATTTCTCAGCGTTGGAATGCAGAACTGACCATACGCATGTTGTTTTGTGACATTAGTTGCCAACCCCATGACATGTCAACACTTTCCCCTTCTCAACCTTGGGTTTCTTATTACCAGCTTTCCTGCCCCCTCCTGCCTTCTCATCCTTGCTCCTGGGCTGGTGTGCCCATTTAGCCTCATTTTGTTTTATGGGCCTGTCTAATACTTGGCTGAAATGTGAACCTCAGGAGTGACTTCAGTACTGAGCTACAAGGGTGTCCGGGAGCCATAGTCTCTGGGTTTCTCCAGTCTCTGTCAGGTCAGTAAGTCTGGCCTTTTTTGTGTGAGTTAGAATTTTGTTCTACATTTTACTCCAGCTCTGTCCAGGACGTTCAATTATGATCCCTGTCAGAGCAGTCAGTGGTGGTAGCTGGGCATCATCTAGTTGTGCTGGACTCAGTCTGGTGGAGGCTGTGGTAGTTGTGGTCCATTAGTCCTTTGGACTAATCTTTGCCTTGTGTGTTTGGTTTTCTTCATTCTCCCCTGCACGCAATGGGGTGAGACCCGTGGAGTATCTTAGATAGCTGCTTACAAGCTTTTTTATTTTATTGTTGTACTTTAAGTGGAAGTTTACAATTCAAGTTAGTCTCATACGAAAATTTATACAGACATTGTTATGTGACCCTAATTACTCTCTCTATACTGTGACAGCACACTCCTTTCCACCCCTGATTTCCTGTGTCCATTCAACGAGCTCCTGACCTTCTGTCTTCTCATCTTGCTTCCGGACAGGAGCTGCGCATTTAGTCTCATGTATCTACTTGAGCTAAGAAGAACACTCTTCACAAGTATCATTTTATGTCCCATAATCCAGTCTAATCTTTGTCTGAAGAGTTGGCCTCAGGAATAGTTTTAGTTCTAGGTTGACAGAGAGTCCAGGGGCCCTGCTTTCTGGGGTTCCTCCAGTCTCAGACCGTTAAGTCTGGTCTTTTTTTTTTACCAGAATTTGAGTTCTGCACCCCACTTTTCTCCTGCTCCATCAGGGACTCTCTGTTGTGTTCCCTGTTGGGGTGGTCATTGGTATCTGAGCACCATCTTGTTCTTCTGGTCTCAGGTTGATGTCTCCGCTTTATGTGGCCCTTTCTGTCTCTTGTGCTAATACTTACCTTGTGACTTTGGTGTTCTTCATTCTCCTTTACTCCAGGTGGGTTGGAACCAATTGATGCATCTTAGATGGCCGCTTGCAAGCTTTTAAGACCCCAGGCGCCATTCACCAAAGTAGGTTGCAGAACATTTTCTTAATAAAGTTTGTTATGCCAGTTGACCTAGAAGTCCCCTGAAAGCATGGTCCTCAGACCCCACCCCCGTGCTACTCTGTCCCTCGAAGTGTTTGGTTGTATTCAGGAAACTTCTTAGCTTTTGGTTTAGTCCAGTTGTGCTGACTTCCCCTGTATTGTGTGTTGTCCTTCCCTTCACCTAACATAAGTCTTGTCTACTGTCTAGTTAGTGAATAATCCTCTCCCTCCCTCCCCACCCTTGTAACCATCAAAGAATGTTATCTTCTGTGTTTAAACCTTTTCTTGAGTTCTTATAATAGTGCTCACAAGCTTTTAAGACCCCAGACGCTACTCACCAAAGTAGGATGTAGAACATTTTCTTTATAACCTATGTTATACCAATTGAGCTAGATGTCCCCCAAGAAAAATTTTATACTCTTAAGAGAAAACTTTGATTTATATTTTGTCAACTTAGTGCTTCTATTGCATCTTCTATTGAAGCTGGTAAGAGCTAGGCTCATGTTAAGTCAGCAATTATTTATCAAATTAAATAGAATTACTGTATTTGGGAGTTGGTGGATGAAAGAGTGAGTGGAAGGAGTAGACAGGAAGCTTAATTGCTTCCAGAAAGTATTTTTTAAAAGAATACATATTTTAAATACTAAAAGAGTTTCGGATGTATATTTTAAAAATTGCATTTCTAAGACCCTTAAACACAGATTGTTGTTAGTTGGCATGGAGTCCATTCTGACTCATAGCAACCTCAGGGATGCAGCGTAGAACTGTTCCATAGGTTTTTTCAAGGCTGGCCTTTCAGAAGCAGTTTACCAGGTCTGTCTTCCCAGCTCCTGGGTTAGGATCATGATTTTTGCAGGATTACACTTTATCTATCCCTTCATCATGATTACTGCTTTTATTCTTTGTAGATATTGCTTATAAGAAAAATATTTTATTATTATATTATTTAATATCAGTAATAAGACTTCTTGATAATAAAACAAAAAACCCAAACCCATTGCTGTCAATAAATGTATTCTCTTCGTTTCTGGTAGACTTTTTGTTCGTTTGGTTTAACCGAATTTATTTCTCAGATCTTTACTTTGGCAAGTGAGTAACCAAAAGGTCCTTTTAGAATAGTTTTGAGTTTTAACAAGTGAGTGAATCTAAAGAAAATATTAAGCAAATAAGCCCCAGAGTACTGGATGTGGCAAAATCACAAGGATGAGAGCCGACACTTAGTTCGGGAAACATTTCTCCAGCAGCCCCAGCCTCCGGCCTTTGCCTGTGCCTTTTGCCGGTGCCCCTCTGTCCGTGGTTCCTGGCCGAGTTCCTCACTGTTCTTTCTGTTCAGGGCGCCTCCTCCAGGCCGCCGCTGAGCAACCTCCCCACCCCCACCAAGCTTGGAGGCAGGACAACTAGATCCTTCAGCAAAGAAGTGTTGTACCCCTGATCTATGCCAGTGGGTGACCCAAGGGGCTCCTGGCCAGAGTGGGTGCCGTGCTCAGGGAGGGTAGCAGAGATGTGGCCTTTCAAGAAGGAAAGTCAAGGTCACTGTTCGCGGCTGGATGGTTTGATGGTTAGCCTCCCTGCAGGCATCACCGCCATCTGCCGGCTGCGCCACTACGCCTGAACTCTGTCTCAGCCGCTGCCCTCCATGTTCATTGCCTGGCTCCCAGGACTGAAGCCAGGCTGCTTCAGTAGACTTCTTTACTGTATTATAGTCTAAGTAGTTATATTATAGTCTACGTAGTTATACATTTAGTTGTATAAATATATTGTAATACATTAGATCTCTGGGTGGTGCAAATGGTTTGTGCTGGACTGCTAACCACCAACCTAAAGGTCAGCAGTTTGAACCCACCCAAGGGCTCTGTGGAAGGATGACTTGGTAGTCTGCTTCCATAAAAGATTACAGCCAAGACAACCCTATAGAGCAGTTTTACTCTGTAACACATGAGGTTGCTGTTTGATATGGTTTTAAGTAGTTAAACCCTTTGCCTTCCAGTAGATTCTGACTCATAGTGACCCTATAGGACAGAGTAGAACTGCCCCATAGGGTTTCCAAGGAGCAACTGGTGGATTCAAACTGCTGACCTTTTGGTTAGCAGCTGAGCTCATAACCACTGCACCACCAGGGCTCCTAAGTAGTTATAGCATTGAATATTGTAAGCAGAACTATATTATTTTCTGATTTTTATTTAAAGTGTACCACCTTCTTCATGGAAAACTTATTATGGGGGTCATTCCAAATGACAAAAAAGACTCTAAGGAATCCATGTTTTCAATAGACTTAAAGTTTCAAATAATTTATTTTCAAATAAAGTATTTACAATTATATACTCAATAAATGCATTTTGTTTTTGATTCCAGTATTTTCATGTTTCAGAAATCTTGGGTGTACTTAAAGCTACCTGAAACATTTTATTCCTATCTAAAGGTTTTAAGTTATGAATACAAAAAATTCCAGTAGCTCAGTTAGAGACCAGAACAACTAGCTAAAAGCAATACCTTATGAACTGATGGTGTAAACAGGAGGTAAATCTATCTTTTGTTGACGACTATTTTTTCCTTAGAGAGAAACATGTACACGTGAACCTTTCATTCCTGAAGTAAAGTTCCTGAATCACTGCATTCTAGCCTTGCTTTTCTTTAAACAGCTTTATTAAGATAGATAACTGAGATATAATGCTATACAGTTTACCCTTTTACACTGTACAGTTCAAGGGCTTTTAGTCTAAACAACTTTTTGTTGTTTATCCATCACCACAATCAATTTTAGAACATTGTCATTAGCCCAAGAAGACACCACGAACACCTCTTGGTCACCTTTCCCCTCCTAGTACCCCTTCTTCCCTGCCCACTACCCTACTGTCTCTGTGGATTTGCCTATTTTGGCTATATTATGTGAATGGACTCGTAAGGTTCATCCATGTTGCAGCGTGTATCAATACTTCATTCATTTTTATGGATAAATAATATTTCATTGTATAGATAGATATACCACATTTTATTAAACGCATTTGGTTGTTTCTACTTTTAGGCTATTTTGAATAATGCTGCTGTGAATATTCTTTTAGAAGTTTTTGTGTGGACATATGTTTTCATTTATCTTAGGTATATATCTAGTAATAGGTCATATGTTAGGAATCTGTGAATGGTGCAAACAGTTAAGTGCTACCTTTTAGTTAGCAGTTTGAATCCACCCAAGGGGCCTCCGAAGAAAGGCCTGGCAATCTAATTCTGAACATTGCCGCTATTGAAATGTTACCGAGTGAAGTTTTACTCTGAAATACCTGGGGTCAGCATGACTTGGAATCGACTCAAGTGCAACTGGTTTGGTTTGGGATTTTTTTTAGGTCATATGTTAACTCTAACCTTTTGAAGAACTGTCAGATTGTTTTCCAAAATGGCTGTGCCATTTTACACTTTCACCAACGGCGTATAAAGGTTCCAATTTTTCCGCTTCAAGGCCACATTTTGATATTATCTGTCTTTTTATTATAGTTATACTAGTGGATATGAGTGGTATCTCTCTCTGGTTATGATTTGCACTTCCATTATCACTAATGATGTTGAGCACCTTTTCATGTGCTTAATGGCCATTTGTATATCTTCTTTGGAGAAATGTTCAGATCTTTGCCCATTTTGAAACTTGGTGACTTGTGTTTTTATTATTAGGTATAAAGTTCTTTATATATACTAGATACACATCTTTTATCAAATATGTGATTTAGAAAACTTTCTCCCGTTCTGTGCATTGTCTTCATTTTGTTGATGATGTCCTCTGAAGCCCAAATTTTTAAATTTGATGTTGTCCAGTTTGCCTGTTTTTCTTTTGTTGTTTGTGCTTTTGGTGTCATATTGAAGAATCTGTTGCCTAATTTAAGGTTACAGAGATTTACTCCTATGTTTTCTCCTAAGAATTTTATAGTTTTAGTTTGTACATTTAGGTCTTTGACCCATTTTGATTTAATTTTTGTATATAGTATGAGGTAGGGGTCAAACTTCATTCTTTTGCATGTGAATATCCATTTGTTGTAAAAGCTGTTTCTTCCCCCATTTAATTATCTTGGGACCCTTGTCAAAAATCAATTGACTGTAAATGTCAGGTTTTATTTCAGACTCTCAGTTATATTCCATTGATCTATGTATCGATCCTCATTCTGGCTGTTTTGATTCACTCATCTGCAATACTTGTGCTTTCCTGTTGCAGTCCCATATGATGGTGCTCACTTAAAGCAGAAAGACAACTGGACAGGAAGTGACGTAGAAATGCTGTTTTGAATTTATATCAAAGCATAGTTTTCTTAACAGTAATCAATATGTTGTATTGGTTCTCCAGTGTATGGAGACTCGAGGAGATGAGATGGTTTCATAAAACAATTTTTGTATTTTGCAAACAATGATACATTTTCTCTGATGTTATTAAATTGAGTATTCAATATGTATGTTTAAAAAGCCTTTATTTAGAAATGCCTATGATTCTTATGTTTGCTGCTATGTATGACACACAAAGCTCTACCTAATACTAGGAGCTGTAGATGGAATTTGTATATTCTGTTGTAATTAAACACAATTTTACTTTGCAAATTGAAAAGGTTCTGTACTGTCTACTTCCAGGATATTACTGAGTGCATACACATAGTGGGTGCACAGTAAATGTGTGCTAAAAGAATGAATGATTCTTTCAGAAGTGCATTTCTCTTCATTTCCTAGTAAAATATGTACTGGTATATACACATTACCAATATAATTTTATTCCCTTGACATGGGCATCAGTTACTTTTATTTTTTCCCAAATAACAACCTTGTGTCCTTGTAAACTAGTTTATCCTGGTTATTATTATAAACTGTTGATTTTGTGATATTCATTTCATACCAGTAAATCCATGATGAAACCCCCCCCCCCTCCGCCCCGTATTCTGTGAAGAGATGGCTTTCAGAGTCCTTTATGAATAGGAATTGAGTCTAGCTGATTGAGAAATCAGTGACATTTCACTGGGGTCTGTGAAAAGAGTTGGCTTCATTAACTCAGATGGTATCTCTTGCAGAGGCCACATTTCCACCCAGATAAATGATGGAGCATATGTTTTCTGACTGTCTCTGCTGTTAATAGACCTCCTTTGTCTGTAGTTATCCCAGACCTGAAGGACCGTTTCTTTGAATGGTCTTGTGGTCAGAGTATAGAGAATTGGATTCAAAGCACTGTTGATAGGCAGAATAAAAATCACGACCCAAGAGTTTATGGTACCTGAAAGAGAAAAATGAAATAGTTTTAACATTTGTGTATGTCCTAGTTTATGAGGTCTAGAAACTCCTTTTCCTTGTTTTTTCCCCTATAGTCCTTTAAAGTCTTGTTTTTTTTTTTTTTCCTTTGATGTCACATAATTAAATGCCAAGTCTGTATGTGTTTCCACAATGTCTTTCCAGAGTCCCAGTGTTTGAGGGGCGTGGTGGTGTTGCAAAAGAACAGGCTTCTTTGCTAGGTAACTTTTCTTGAATGTATCAACAAGAGTATACCATTAGGTAGAAATATTTTCCTCAAAGTAATTACATATTATTATAACATGATTCCATTTTATGAAAAACAATATTGTTTAGTATTCAAATCACACCTTTTTCAAATTCTAGTATGATTACTAGATAGCACATATAGTGTTTCTCAGAATATGTACACTTATCCTTAGTAGATTTCTTTTCTGCTATTTATTTTATTTGAAAAATAGTTATGGCATTTTTAGGCTTTTGACCAGATATTTATTTCAGCAAAACATCTTCAGCCAGCCCTACCTCAAAAATCATTGTAGTATATGTGCAACTACCAAATACTTGGATTTTTATTAGAATTTGATCGGTGATATTTTATTTCTTGTTGCTCATAAAATGTAAGATACTACCACCAACAACCATGGGATAAAAACGATCATGTGTTTATAAATTTTACAATGTGAATATATACTGCATTACAAATGAAGGTAGCAGGAGATCTGCACATTATTTTTAAATACCAAGACTGTTTTCTTCTGTGATCTTTTACACTGTAGGGTAATGCTTCCTAAATTGATATGTATTCCAGGAAGAAATCTAGTTACTGCAATGAGTGTCTAAGCGTGCACACATACACACATACACGAAAGACAATAAAGTAAATCTCCAAGGCATGATGTCACGTATCCACCATTACGGTATCAGACAGGACCTATTCACCACCATAAAAATCTCTTGTACTCCACCTATTCATCCCTCCTTTCTCCCTCCACACTCCCCCATCCCAAGCCCTTTGACAACCATAGATCTTTTTATTCTCTCTATAGTTTTGCCTTTTTTGGAATGTCGCATAGTTGGAATTATACAGTATGTAGTCTTTTCAGACTGACTTCTTTCAGTTAGCAATATGTGTTTAAGTTTTCTCCACGACTTTTCGTGGCTTGATATCTAATTTGTTTTTATTGCTGAATAACATTCCATTGTATGGATGCACCTCCGTTTGTTTATCCATCCACTACAGAAAGACATCTTGGTTGCTTCCAAGTTTTGGCAATTGTGAATATAGCTGTTATAAACATTTGTGTGCATGGAATATTTCTCCATTTATTTAGATCTGATTTCTTTCATCAGTGTTCTAGTTCATATAGATCTTGTGCATATTTTGTTAAATTTATACCTAAGTACGTCATTTTTTTAGGGGGGTTGGCACAGTGGTTAAGAGCTCGGGTGCTAATCAAAAGGTCAGCAATTGGAATCCACCAGCTGCTCCTTGGAAACCCTATGAGGCAGTTCTACTCTGTCCTATAGGGTCACTAGGAGTCAGAATCAACTCAACGGCAGTGGATTTGGTTTTGGTTAATGTAAATGATGTTGTGTTTTGGTTTCAGATTCCAATTGTGTATTGCTGGTATATAGAAAAGTAATTTACTTTCATAGATTAACCTTGTATCCTGCAACCTTACTGTAATTACTTATTATTTCCAGAAGTTTGTTTTTGCTGAGTCTTCAGAATTTTCTACATAGACAATCATGTCATCCGTGGACAAAGACAGTTTTATTTCTTTTTTTCCAATCTGTATACATTTTCTTTCATTTTTCTTGTCTTATTGCATTAGCTAGGACTTCCAGTACAATGTTGAATTGGAGTGGTGAAAGGGGATATCCTTGCCTTGTTCCCAATCTTAGAGAGAAAGCATCTAGTTTCTCACCATTAAGTATGATGTTAGCTGTAGGTTTTTGGTAGGTGTTCTTTATCAGGTTAAGGAAGTCTCCTTCTATTCCTAGTTTGCTGTCTTTTTATCATAAATGGCTGTTAGATTTTGTCAAATGCTTTTTGTGCATGTATTGATATGATCATATGATTTTTTTCCTTAGCCTGTTGATGAGATGGATTATATTAGTTGATTGTCAAATTTTGAACCTTGCATATGTAGAATAAATCCTACTTAGTTGTGATGAATAATTCACTACTCTGTAACACATGGGGTTGCCATGAGTCAGAATTGACTCGACAGCAAAGTTTTTTTTTTTTAATTCAATTTGCTAATATTATGTTGAGGATTTTCCATCTATGTTCATGATATATTGCCTGTAATTTTCCTTTCGTGTAATGTCTGTCTGGTTTTGGTATTACGGTAATGCTGGTATCATAGAATGAGTTAGAAGGCATCCCTTTGCTCCTATTTTATGAGACAGATTATAGAGAATTGGTATCATTTATTTTTTAAATGTTGGGTAGAATTCACCAGTGAATCCATCTGGGCCTCATGCTTTCTGTTTTGGAAGGTTATTAATTATTGATTCAATTCTTTAGTAGATATAGCCCTATTTAGATAATATGTTTTTCTTTGTGTGAGTTTTGGTAGATTTTACCTTTTAGGGAATTGGTCAATTTCTTGTAGTTTATCAAATTTGTGGGCATGAAGTTGTTCATAATATTTCTTTACTATCCTTTTAATATCCGTGGGTAGAATATGATGCCCCTCTATTTTATTTATATTAATAATTTGTGTCTTCTCTCTTTTTTTATTGGTTAGCTGGCTAGAGGTTTATCAATTTTATTGATCTTTTCAAAGAACCAGCTTTTGGTTTTGTTGATTTTCTCTATTAATTTTCTATCTCATTTTCAATGATTTTTGCTCTAATTTTTATTATTTCTTTTCTTCTGATTACTTTGGATTGAATTTGCTCTTCTTTTTCTAGTTTCCTAAGATGCAAGCTTAGGCTGTTGATTTTATATCTTTCTAATTTTCTTTTTATTGTGCTTTAGGTGAGAAAGTTTACAGAGCAAATTAGTTTCTCATTAAACAATTAATACACAATTTGTTCAGTGACATTGGTTGCCAAACCTGTGATGTGACAACACTCTCCCCTTCTCCACCCGGGTTCTTTATTTCCATTTGTCCAGTTTTCCTGTCCCTCCCTGTCTTCTTGTCTTTGCTTTTGGGCTGGTTTTGGTTTCAGGGTTATTCTGGCTTCATAGAATGAATTCTGAAGTATTCATTCCTTTTCTATGTTCTGAAATAGTTAGAGTAGTACTGGTACAAGCTCTTCTCTGAACGTTTGGTAGAATTCTCCAGTGAAGCCACTTGGGCCAGGGTGTTTTTTTTGTTGAGAGGTTTTTTTTTTAATTACCTTTTCAATCTCTTCTCTTGTTATGTATCTGTTCAGATTTTCAACCTCAGTTTGTGATAGTTTAGGTAGATGATGTGTTTCTAGAAATTTTTCCGTTTCCTCTAGGTTTTCAAATTTGTTGGAGTATAGTTTTTCATAGTACTCTGTTATGATCCATTTTATTTCAGTTGGGTCTGTTGTAATGTCCCCCATTTTATTTCTTATTTGAGTTATTCCCCTCCTGTTTTTCTTTTGTCAGTTTGGCTAGTGGATTGTCAATCGTTTCAAAGATCCAGCTTTTGGTTTTGTTGATTTTTTTTTCATTTATTTCTGCTTTGATCTTTATTACTTCCTTTCTTCTGGTGGCTGAAGGCTTCTCTTGCTGTTCTCTTTCTATTTGTTTGCATTTTAGGGCTAACATTTTGATTTTGGCTCATTCTTCTTTTTGGATGTGTGTGTTTATTGCTATAAATTGACCTCTAAGCCTTTGCTGTGTCCCAAAAGTTTTGGTATGGTGTTTTCATTTAATTCTAGAAATTTTTTGGTTCCATCTTTGATTTATTCTATTATCCAGTTGTTTTTAAGGAAGATGTTATTCAGTTTCCACGTTTTTTTTTTTTCCTTGCTTTTCTTGTTATTTATTTCTACCATTATGGCGTTGTGATGAGAGAAGATGCTTCGTGTTATCTCAGTGTTTTGGATTGTGTTGAGGGTTACTTTGTGGCCTAAGATGTGGTCTGTTCTGGAGAATGTTCCATGTGCATTGGAAAAGAATGTATAATTTGTTGCTGTTGGGTGGTGTGTTCGATATATGTCTATGAGGTCAATATGGTTGACTGTGTTCTTTAAATCTTCTGTATCTTTGTTGAGTTTCTTTCTAGATGTTCTGTGCTTTACTGAAAGTGGTGTGTTGAAGCCTCGTACTATTATTGTGGCACTGTCAATTTCTCTTTTCAGTGCTATTGGAGTTCATGTATTTTGGAGCCCTGTTGTTGGGTGTGTAGATATTTATTATTGTTATGTCATCATGTTGGATGGTTCCTTTAATCATTATATAATGTATTTGTCTTTTATGGTGGATTTTGCCTTAAAGTCTATTTTATCTGATATTAGTGTTGCCACTCCTACTCTTTTTTGTTTGCTCTTTGCTTGCTTTTTTTTCCATCCTGTGATTTTTAATATATTTATGTCTTTGTATCTAAAATGTGTCCTTGTACACAGCATATTGGTGGGTCATTTTTTTTTTTTTATTATTGTGCTTTAGGTGAAGGTTTACAGAAAAAATTAGCTTCTCAATAAACAATGAATACACATATATTTTGTGACATTAGTTGTGAACCCTGTGACATGGCAACACTCTTCCTTTCTGGACCTTGGGCTCCCCATTTCCATTTTTCCAGCTTTCCTGTCCCCTCCTGCCTCCTCATCCTTGCCCCTCAGCTTGTGTGCCCATTTAGTCTCATATACATGATTCAAGTATGTGTATTATTGTTTGTTTTATAGGCCTGTATAATATTTGGCTGAATGGTGAACCTCAGGAGTGACTTCAGTGCTGAGTTAAAAGGGTATCCAGGGACCATATTCTTGGGGTTTCTCTAGTCTCTGTCAGACCAGCAAGTCTGGTCTTTTTTTGTGAGTTAGAATTTTGTTCTACGTTTTCCTCCAGCTCTGTCTCCACCCACTATTGTGATCTCTGCCAGCACAGTTGATGGTGATAGCCAGGCACCATCTAGTTGTGCTAGACTCAGTCTGGTGGAGGCTGTGGACTAATTAGTCCTTTGGACTAATATTTCCCTTGTGTCTTTGGTTTTGTTCATTCTCCCTTGCTCTAGACAGGGTAGGACCAGTAGAATATCTTAGGTGGTCGCTCACAAGCTTTTAAGACCCCAGATGCTACTCATCACACTTTCAAATTTAGAACATTTTCTTTATAGACTATGTTATGCCAATTGAGCTAGATGTCTCCTGAGACCATGGTACCCAGCTCTCAGTCACAGTAACTCTGTCCCTCAAGGTGTTTGGCTGTATGTGTTTATGAAGCTTCTGTGACTTTGCCTTGGTCAAGTTGTGCTGACTTCCTCAGTATTGTGTACTGTCTTACCCTTCACCAAAGTTACCACTTATCTATTGGATGAGTTATGTTTTTTAGTCCATTCTGTCATTCTATGTATTTATGGGTGCATTTAAGCCATTTACATTCAGTGTGATTGCAGATAGGTGTACGATTAATGCTGTCATTTTGTAGTGCTTTTTTTTTTTGTGGTGCTAAGGTTTTCTTCATTATTCTTACTCGTGCTGAGTTCCTTTTTGTTTGTGGAATTTTTTTTTCATGTCTTTTGTTATTGTAGATTTTGTGTTTACTGAGACTTTATGTTTTTCTTCTTTACTTTGATGAGGAGGTTTGTTAACTTTCTTTGTGTTTGCCTTGAAATTTACCCTTATCTTCCTAAGTTTGAACCAGTATTTTATTATTTGACATTGGCTTGACTTCCTCTCCATTTGAAAGTTCTATACTTATGCTGTGGATTTCCCCTTTTATTGTTCTGATGCTGTCGTCATTCATAGATTGACGTCTCTAGTTCCCTATCTTGAATCTTTTAGTTTTGTTTTATCCTTGAGAGTTAATTACCTAAGTTGGTATTTGGCTGATGCTGACCTGTGTCCTAGATTCAGGTTGTTGTCTGATGTTGTTTGTTCTCTAACGGAAGGACTCCCTTTAATAAATCTTGTAAGTTTGGTTTGGTATTTATAAATTCCCTTAATTTCTGTTTATCTGGAAATGTCCTAATTTTGCCACCATATTTGAGAGAGACTTTGCAGGATATATTATTATTGGTTGGCAATTTTTTCTTTCAAGATTTTTATATATCATCCCATTGCCTTCTTGCCTGCATGATTTCTGCTGAGTAATCAGAGGTTAGTCTTATTGTTTCCCCTTTGTATGTGACTTTTCCTTTTTCTCAAGCTGCTCTCAGATTCTTTCTTTGTCTTTTATTTTGGTGAGTGTGATTATGATATGTCTTGGTGACTTTCTTTTGGGGTCTATCCAATATGGGTTTGTTAAGCTTCTTGGGTGGTCAGCTTTTAATTTTTCATGATATTATGGAAGTTTTCTGTCAGAAAATCTTCAGTGATCCTGTCTGTGTTTTCTGTTTTCTCCCCCTGTTCTAGAACTTCAATCGCATGCAAATTTTTGGTCTTAATTGTATCCAACATCGCTCTCAGGTTTTCTTCATTCTTTTCTCTGATTTTTCCTCAAACAAAGCGTTATCCATGAATTTGTCTTCAAGTTCAATGATTCTCTCTTTCACTGTTTCAAATTTGTTCCTAAAACTTTCTATTGCATTGTCCATTTCTGAAATTTTGTTGTTTATCTTTGGATTTCTAATTGCTGTTTTTGTATGATTTCTAATTATTTATTTATTTTGACATTGTGTCCTTGTATTATTTCCAGATTTCTTCTATTGCTTTGTGTTTTCCTTGATTAGCTACGTTTTGGCTGGTTTTGTCTATGTTTTCCATGATTTTGTCTGTATTTTCCTTGATCTGTTTCCTAATCTTTTGAAGAGCACTGAATATTAGACTTTTGAATTCCCTATGAGATAGTTCAGTGCCTTTTCTTCTGCCAGAAGGTCATCTGGTGCTTTATTTTGATCACTTACTGGAGCCATCTTGTGCTTTTTTTTATGTTGTGATATTGTCTGCTGTCTCTGAACATTCAGGTATTATTTTCTTTGTTTATTGATTGTAGGTTTGTTCGTTTAGTCCTGCTTTTTGTTTTGTTTGGTTACATTTGGGCAGGCTGTGTGTGCTTTGTTGCTTGCTTGTCTATAGGCACGATAGTTCTTACCACCTTATCTGGGTGAGTAGTAGCAGTTGCTCAGCTATGGTGTAATAGGGCAGGTCCACTGGCGGGGGTCGGGGGGACGGGGTGGAGATAGGTTGTTTGTCTATAGAGTGAACCAGGCTGGAGCCAGGGGCTGGAATGGGGCTGGTTCTCTTCAGTGCCACATAGCACAGTGGGGTGGGGCCTGAGCTGGCAGGCAGGGGATCTGGGGTCTGTGCTGCTTCTCCTCGGGGCCGTGTAGTGTGGCAATGTGGGGGATAGGCTGGTAGGGAGGTGTGCGGGGTCTGGCTGGCATGTCTGAGGAGAGAGGCAGGAGAGGGGGAGAAGGCAGGGGCCAAGGGGACTAGATGGAGGAGGGCAATAGGCTGGGTTAGTACTGTGGCTCCTGTTAGTCAGGGCTGCCATGATGGGACAGTTCTTGCTGCTACTTACCAGAAGGATAAAGGTTGTAGGAATGTGCTCCTGTGGTTACTAGATGAGAGAATCTGGGCTCCTCTTTGAGTTGCAGCCAGCAAGTGTGGTCTTACTTAGTCTTGGGTGTGTCCGTGCCATACCTCTATCTCCTATTGGGAATTCCATGGAGGTGACTTTCTGTGTGCAGGGTTGTTGGGTTTATTCAGAGATGACCATGCTGTGCCATGCCATTTGGCCAGGAACTTCCACTCTGTATCTCTACTCCTTCATCGTTTTCTATCAGTTTCTTCTTATTCTCAGTGGCTTCTGATGTAATAGTTTATGCCTTCATTTAAGGTTCAGGCTTCCAGGATTGACATCTGGATCTATTTTACTTGGTTTTTCGGGTCTTTGATGCAGCAGGATGGCTTAGTGTGTCTGACTAGTCCACCATCTTGGCTCACCCTCTGTCTTCCTTATTTTCTAATGCATGCATTTAATGCTATAAATTTCCCTCTAAGCACTGTTTTTGCTCTACCCTACATTTTTTGATAAGTTGTATTTTCATTTGCATTTAGTTAAAAATATTTGAAAATATCTCTTGAGATTTCTTTAACCCATGTTATTTAGAAATCTGTTGTTTAATTTCCAAATATTTTGTGATTTTCTAGCTATTTTTATGGTACTGATTTCTATTTTAATACCATTGTTGTCTAAGAGCATACTTGGTATGATTTATATTCTTTTCAATTTGTTAAGAATACAAAAAAAATATGTATTTTTGCATTTGTTAAAACCTATAGAACTTTACAACACAAAGGGTGAACCCTAATGTACACTATGGACCTTAATAATAACGTGTCCATCTTGGTTAATCAGTGGTAACACATGTACCACGTTAATGCAAGATGTTAATAATAGAGGAAACTGTATGTGGAGAGGAGAGGTGGCTATATGGGAACTCTGTACTTTCTGTGCAGTTTTTCTGTAAACTTAAAGCTGCCCTAAAAAATAGTTTATTAATTAAAATAAAAAAAAAAGAAACTAAACTCCTACAAAAATTCATCTCTAACATTCTGAAACAAAATGAATTATTTTATAATCATTTTGGCCTGTTTTCCTTCCTGGTCATCTCTAGTATGGATGGATAAATAAGAGTTTCAACACTTCGTGTGCAGTTTACTTGGGTCAGTTTCCTCTGTTCTAATTGTGTTATCAGGAATTTATGAAAAGAACTGAACAGCTCACTCACAGTAAACATTTCATTCATGAGCAGAGCCTGAATTACATATGACTCTGACTTACAATGCTTTACATGAGTCAGTGTTCAGGATCTTAATTTTCTTGCTTAGAGGAACATCACATCAGTGGACTTATTTCTCTCCAGAAAGAAAAAAAGAGTTGTACCTGGTATTTCTACTTGAAGCAGTGAAAGAAATTTTAGTATAAAAATGGGTATCCAGCATAATGCATCAGTAAATACAATAAAGAAAAACCGCTTGGCGAGCATCATCTCTTTGTTAACTTGATTCCGTATCTCAGTTGTTGTGATGGCACTTTGATGAACGCTGTAAAACATGCTTCCATAGGAAAAAACTATGATGATAAATGCTGCCAAGTTAATACCTATTTAGAACACAAAGAATATTAATGTGTATAAACATTTTTTCAAAAAATATTCTTAGGTGTTATTAAAAAGACGAAAAAGAAGATAGGCCATAACACATGTTTGTTGTTCTTTATAAAGGGTTATTAAGGTTGCACAGAAATCATAAAATTTCTTTGCGTTGAAGTACTGTTGTTAGGAATGATGAAATGTTTAATTCTGAAATGGCATATTAAAATGAAATTATAGTGATGCAATGAAAATCCTCGGCCTGTTAAACTTCCTAGTATTTCTTTCCTATCAATTACGTTATGCTGTAGTTTGGGAATATTTTTACATTGCTGGTACAAAACACTCTATGTTTACTTTCTTTGCTACTTTGTTTGGGTATTTTGCATATGAAAATATAACAAATACTATTAAGTTCAAATAATAAAGGCAAAGAGCCAAAAAATATTTTGCATAGTATTGTGAGGGCAAATTCACGAAATGCTACTGTTTATTGTCTTACTAAGCTGCATCAGGTTGAAATTTATATGGTAAAGGAATAATCTGGAAAAAAAAATCCCTCTAAGGGATTCTAATAGAATCCACCCCCACCTTCAGTGAGAAAAACTGGTTAAAAGATCTGAAATAAAAATTCATAAATATTAGAAAGTATAGTGAGTTTCACATTCCTATTTTTGCACCATTTGAATGAAAGGATTTTTAATATAGGATTTCTTACCCAGAAAAATTGCCACTGAGTAAATCTGGGCTCCAGTACTTTCTGTATCTTCTGAATGAAGAGGAAAACACACTCCATTGGTGCCATAGTAGTTTCTGAAAAATTCCTTATTGCTCAATGGAACGAAAGCCACTATAAACCCAATAGTCCAAATGAGAATCAGAACCGTAATTGTTCTGCATTTTCCAGGTCTTAAACATCTAAAAGGATATACAATGCAAATATATTTTTCCAATGTCAGAAAAGTTAAAAGTAAAACGGATACTTCTGTGGACAGAATGGCCAAAGATCCCACAAGCTGGCAATGAACGCTCTCCATCCACAGCTGTGCATGCTTATTGTATTCTCCGCGAAACTTTAGGTCGAAGGCTCCAATCACAAATAAATAGATTCCCATTAAGCAGTCAGCACCTACAGGGATCAGTAAGTTTCACAAATTTAGAGAAATAAATAGGTACAATGGAATTACCAACAAGCATTAATATTTTTAATATTAGTAAAAAATAGCCAAGTTTCTTCTATTCTGGGAGAAGGGTAAATTTTATACTCCTAAGAATTTGTTTATGGGTGAGAAGCTCTTGATGAATTCTGTTTGATAACCACTTTTATATTATTCTCTACAGTTAATTACATAATACATTGTTTAATGCCTGTTGTCCTCTCAAATGCAGGTCTCTGAGAGCAGGGATCTTGTCAGTTTCATTTTCTATTTTAGTCCTATCATCTAGAAGTGTTGAGTAATTAAAAAAATGCAGTTATGTTGAGTGTTCAGTTAGGGGCCTACATGGAGATGTGATTATCTGGTTCAGCTCTTCCACTGAAATTCTCCCAGCTTAACAAGTTAAGGACATCATCCAAATTCCTGAAAAAGTAATTCGGAAGTTGCTATGATAGAGCAATGACTCTGGCTTTTGAAGTCTATAATTTGGAAGACGTGAGTAATTATGAAGTGATTTGCAGTCAGTAGAATTGTGGGCAGATAAAATTATTTATCCAGAGCTGCTCTTTATGATTCCATAGCTTCCCACTCTTAACTTCTTTTCTCTGCACATTTTTAGGCTCTTCCACCCCAAAGAATCAGCTCTCAATGCGATACACTATGTGGTGTATTTGCTTTTTAAGCAAACGTTACCTATCAGAAGGTGGGTGAGGTTTTTTCACTGCAC
The DNA here is from genome assembly GCA_030035585.1 of Dugong dugon. Lineage (NCBI taxonomy): Eukaryota > Metazoa > Chordata > Mammalia > Sirenia > Dugongidae > Dugong > Dugong dugon. Next base: position 189,916,557 of record CM057463.1, on the reverse strand, counting down.
AAGCATCCTACCCGAAGTCCCTAAAAGTGCATCACCATATGAATCATAAGGCTGTTCTTGATTGCTAAACACTAAAGTTACATTCTAGCAGTCACCAGAGAAACTGAGATTATTCAAAATTTGGTAGATAACAATATAAAATAGTAAATGATTTCTGAGTTCTGTTTCTTATGTAGCTTGCAATGAAGAAGAACCATTAGATGGTAGACTTTGAGTAAGGATGAGGGAGTGCATGGGACAGCACACATAACAAAGGTGAACATGGGGGATTGATTGGTATTTTACTTGCTTGAGGAAATATGGATAAAGTTTTGGTCACTTAACCCAGACTATAAACTCTCTGTGGACTGGTTTCTTGCTTATTTTTCTTTGTAGTTGTTATTTAACACAGTATTTTGCAATCATATTTCAAAAACTTAAAAAAATGAATACCATCGAAAACATTTTTTTCCTATTTAAAGCTTTCAAATAATGAATCCAAAAGATTCTAGTAGCTCAGAGATCAGAAAAACAACTAGCTATTAATACCTATGAACCAGGCAATACAAGCAAAAAAATAAATAGTCTTGATGTTAAAATTTGACCACAGATGGCTGCAATTTTATTTTAAATAAAAAACTGTAAGTGCTTTAATAAAATATTATGCCTTCAGGGCCACTGTATGAGAGAAAAACCAATGAATAAGAGCTTCATGTGTTCTGTGTAACGTGATTGAATTGACTGGTTTTAAAAACTTGTTTTCTTTCCTAAAGCAATTCTATTTTCATTGTAGAAAATGTGGAAATGACACAAGGATAAAAATGTTAAATCTCATAATTCTCCCAATCAGTTTACTTATTTTCTAACAGCAAATGCTTTTGTATATTTTAAAACTATAATTCCTCTTCTACCAGGAGATACTCACAGCAGAGAGAAATGATTGACATGGCATGCAGCTTATTTTCAGACCTGATATAAGGTCGCATACAAATAACAAAGATGTTTCCAAAGCATGTCACTGCAGATACAACCCAGACAAATATTCTCTGAATAATGCTTGCCAAGAGATTCTCTACAGATGAAATCCCATCGGTGTTTGGTTTACAGCTGCGAACGTGAGGCGCATATCCACAGTACTGGAATTTCTTAAAATATCTGGTGTACAAAGAGAAGGCAAAATCAGATTTTTATTTTACTTCAATACATTAATTTATTTCCCTACATTTTTCTCTGTAGAGAGAAAATGTATTAATTTGCGACTCAGAGGAATGTAAAACGCTAGGAATAGTGTCTTCTAGTGCTGCTATAACAGAAATACCACAAGTGGATGGCTTTAACAAAGAGAAATTTATTCTCTCACAGTCTAGGAGGCTACAAGTCTGAATTCAGTGTGCCAGCTCCAGGGAAGGCTTTCTCTCTCTGTTGGCTCTGGGAGAAGGGGGTCCTTGTCATCAGTCTTCCCCAGTCAAGGATCTTCTCAGGCACAGGGACCCTGGGTCCAAAGGATGCACTCTGCTCCCGGTGCTGCTTTCTTGATGGTATGAGATACCCCTGTCTCTCTGCTTGCTTCTCTCTTTTATATCTCAAAAGAGATTGGCTTAAAACATAACCTTATGTTATAGATTGAGTCCTGCCTCATTAACATCACAGAGGCGGGATTTACAACACATAAGAAAATCACATCAAATGACAAAATGGTGGACAATCACACAATACTGGGAACCATGGCCTGGCCAAGCTGACACATATTTTTTTGGGGCACAATTCAATCCATGACAAACAGTAAAGCTTTAAACTTAAGTTTACTTCTTATTGACATGATTTTATTGTAAAAGAATGTGTAGGTGGAAGCTGGCATAATGAATATACAACTGTTAGACATGTCTTGGAATCTAAACTGTTAGGATGTGTTCAAAATAATTAATCTATCCAAGGGAACTTATATTGGGTTTTTAGTGTTTAATACATGTAAAGGCAACTGTTACATAGCTCTGTCATTGTTGCAACTGATTTTGCTTTTTACACCTCAGGAGAAGATAGAGTTAAATGCTTTCTCCTCTTGTGCTTCCATGGCTTCTTTATTACAGAATTTATTATGTAATCTGTCCACCACTCATCTGTCCGTTTGCCACACTGTCGTGGCTTACATGTGGCTATGATTTTGGAAGCTATGCCACCTGTATGTCAAATACCAGCAGGGTCACCCATGGTGGACAGATTTTAATGGAGCTTGCAGACTTAAGACAGACTAGGAAGAAAGGCCTGGTGATCTACTTCTGAAAATTAGCCAGTGAAAACCCTATGGATCACAAAAGAATAGTGCCTGATATGGTGCTGAAAGCTGAGCCCCCTATGTTGGAAAACACCATGATAGACAGAGACCATAACAATGGAGTTGAACACACCAACTGTTGTGAAGATGGCGCAGGACTGGGCAATGTTTTGTCCTGTTGTACATGGGGTCTCCATGAGTCAGAGTCGGCTCAGTGTAACTAACAACATGTTATCTGTCACTACTTGCTAACATGCCTATTTCTTACACTAGATTTTGGTACGGTATGCAGTAAGTATTTATTGAGTGAATTCTTTCATCAATAGAGAGACCTCCCCTGTTAATAAAGACACTAGTTGGATAATCAATAATTACTACTACTATTCACAACATTTATTGAGCATCTTCTAGGTATCAGGAATAAATTCTCACAACTCCACGAGGTAGGTATTAGTATCACCATATGAGGATATGAAATTTCAATGAAGTTAAATTATTTGGTAGGAAATTTTCTAGTAATGTAGAAATGGAATTCAAATTAGATCTATTTGTCTCTAAAGCCATGTGCTCTGGTAAAGAAGATAAAAGATCTTTACAGTACTAAGAGCTATAGTAATAAAAGATAAAAGCCTGATGGTTACAGTATGTGGTCCTTTTAAATTCAAGTTCAATTGCAGATATTTCCGTCCTGTTCTATCCCTATCTACCCACCATTTTCTCTGTGAGCTACTGAAGCAGAGGAGAGCAAGACATGAGGAAGGAAGGGGCGGTGATTGCCATTTCACTTTGCTTCATTTGTGTTAAGCTGAAGTTCTGCTTTCACCAACAGAATTGTAATAGGTATTTGTTTCTTTGTTTGGCTGCCCAGCATCCAGTCACTCTTTTGGTAATAGCATACTCATTTCCTGTAAGGGAATTACTTCTCCATCTTGTGAGAAATCATGATGAGACTTTCAGTGGAGGCATCCCCTTAACCACAGTGGCCTAAGCAAGATCAATTAGACTCTCTCCTGGAACTCTGCCTCTTATTGAATGACACTTGAATGGATTCCAGCAGTGCCTGGATCCTTAAATCCTTGCTTCCTAGATCCATGTTTTCTGCCCCAGTCCAGTCTGTTCCTTTAGCTATTTTTTTTTTTATTTTGGGAGCTATACCATTTTCTTCCAATAAATTCCATTTTGTTTAATTTAGCCAGAGTGTTTTATGTGGTGTGCAACCAAGGAACCTTTTATAAGCCTTCACTCTGAGGAGTTATGGAAAAAAAAAAAATGGAGTGTCCTGTGCTAGCCTTAAAAAATAAGCAATATGGTAGAGTTGATGGCTGACATAACACTTTCTAAATTATTGAATATTAATTACCATGGCATTGGGATCTTTCTAGTGCCTGCTATAAGACTGCATTCTATTAAAGAAAATGTTTCTAAAGCATGTACAATGGTACAACCAGACACATTTTTTTGGATAAGAGAATTTTCAAAGTTTACCACTTTTTCATGTGCACTTGATCAGACACCTGATAGAAATTGGGGGAATTTTTCCCTGAGGAGGATCTCTCCCTGCTTTCCTTCATTTACATCAACTATTTATTTATAATTATTTCATGTTGTTTATATAAATTTCTACTCCTTTGTCCAGTAGAACTTATACTATGTGTACAAACTGCTAGCTTCCTAGGCAAACAGCAATATCTGGTATCAGAGCTGAGGAGAACTTCTTACAGAACTGAGGTGGGGTCCCTCCATACCCATGTTTCCTCAGATTCAAAAAAGTCCCCTATGAGATTCTGTTAAACTGTGGAAAACTAAAAATCACCCTGTTGCAATATCAAAGGTAAAAAAGTTAATTATTGTTTAGGCAATTAGTCAGAATATATTAATAGGTTAGATGTGCTGGGTTATAGTAATACATGTAGATACATAAAACATTAAAATCAAGGTGAAGAACTAGAAAAACATCTACTTACATGTGGGAGAGATTCCTAAGAGGTCTAAACATCCTTCGTTGGATATTTGAAATTTCAATTCCTTCCAAGCTTCTAAAAATATCAAATTAATAATCAAAGAAAATAACGTGTATGTTATATATGGTATAATAAAAATGCTAAATTAAAAACAATAAAAATGCTTTTAACACTTATTCTGAATAAAATGTTTATACTTTCCCAATTCCTCCTTTTTTTGATTCTGTTATTTATAAATGTATGTCTCCCCTATTTGATTTTTTTTAAATCTTCACAGATTATGACATAATGCTTCGTACATAGTAACTGTTGTTAGTTGCTATCCAGTTGGCTCCAACTCATGGCGACTTTATGTATAACAAAATGAAACATTGCCTGGTCTTGTGACATCAACATGATCTTTGATATGTTTGAGCCCACTGTTGGGCCTTTGTGTCAATCCATCTCATTGAAGGTTTCCCTCATTTTCACTGACCCTCTACTTTACCATCCCCACATGTCTGTCAGTTTGTCACACTGTGGTGGCTTGTATGTTGCTGTGATGCTGGAAGCTATGCCACCGGTATTTCAAATACCAGTGGAAACACCCATGGTGGACAGGTTTCAGTTGAGCTTCCAGACTAAGAAAGACTAGGAATAAGGACTTGGTGGTCTATTTCTGAAAGAAATAGCCAGTGAAAACCTTATGAATAGCAGTGGAACATTGTCTGGTATAGTGCCAGAAGATGAGCCCCTCCAGTTGGAAGGCACTCAAAATACGACTGCCTCCTAAAATTAGAGGGAACCTTAATGACAACAATGGAGTCAAGCTTTTGGGACATATATTAGCTGAAGTGGCATGACTTAAAATGAGAAGAAATAGCTGCAAACATCCACTAATAATTGGAACTTGGAATGTACGAAGTATGAATCTAGGAAAATTGGAAGTTGTCAAAAATGAAATGGACTGCATAAAGATCAATATACTAGGCATTAGTGAGCTGAAACAGACTGGTATTGGCCATTTTGAATCAGACAATCATAGGAACTACTATGCTGGGAATCACAAATTGAATGGCATCATGTTCATCATCAAAAAGAACATTTCAAGATCAATTCTGAAATACAGTGCTATCAGTGATAGGATAATATCCATACCTCTACAAGGAAGACAGTTAATATGACTATTATTCAAATTTGCACACCAACCACGAAGGCCAAAGATGAAGAAATTGAAGATTTTTACCAACTTCTGCAGTCTGTAGTTGATCAAACATGCAATCAGGATGCATTGATAATTACTGGTGATTGGAATGCAAAGGTTGGTAACAAAGGAGAAGGATCGGTAGTTGGAAAATATGGCCTTGGTGATAGAAACGACACTGACGTTGCATGATAGAATTCTGCAAGACCAATGACTTCATTGCCAATACCTTTTTTCACCAACATCAATGGCGACTATACACATGAACCTCACCAGATGAAATACATAGGAATCAAATTGACTACAGCTGTGGAAAGAGACAATAGAAAACCTTAGTATCATCAGTTAGAAGAAGGCCAGGGGCTGACTGTGGAATACACCATCAATTGCTCCTATTCAAGTACAAGCTGAAGCTGAAGAAAATTAGAACAAGTCCACGAGAGCCAAAGTATGACCTTGAGTATATCCCACCTGAATTTCGAGACCATCTCAGGAATAGACTTGATGCATTGAACACTAATGACCGAACCAGATGAGCTGTGGAATGATAACAAGAACATCATACATGAACAAAGCAAGAGGTAATTAAAAAGACAAGAAAGAAAAGACCAAAACAGATGTCAGAAGAGACTAGGAAACTTGTCCTTGAACACAGAGTAGCTAAAATGAAAGGAAGAAGTGATAAAGTAAAAGAACTGAACAGAAGATTTGAAAAGGCAGCTCAGGAAGACAAAGTATTATAATGAATGCGTGAAGACCTACAGTCAGAAAACCAAAAGAGAAGAACACGCTTGGCATTTTTCAAGCTGAAAGAACTAAAGAGAAAATTCAAGCCTCGAGTTTCAATATTGAAGGATTCTATGGGGAGAATATTAAATGACGCAAGAAGAATCAAAAAAAGGTGGAAGGAGTGTACAAGGTCACTGTATCAAAAAGAACTGGTTGACGTTCAACCATTTCAGGAGGTAGCATATGATCAAGAATTGATGGTACTGAAGGGAGAAATCCAAGCTGCACTGAAGGCATTGACAAAAAACAAGGCTCCAGGGATTGATGGAATACCAACTGAGATGCTTCAACAAAAGATGCAGGGCTGGAAGCATTCACTCATCTATACCAAGAAATTTGGAAGACAGCTACCTGGCCAACCAACTGGAAGAGATTCATATATATGCTCAATCCAAAGAAAGGTGATTCAACAGAATGTGGAAATTATTGAACAGTATCATTAATGTCACGTGCAAGTAAAATTTTGCTGATGATCATTCAAAAGCCGTTGCAGCAGTATATCGACCGGAAACTACCAGAAATTCAAGCCAGATTCAGAAGAGGATGTGGAACGAGGGATATCATTGCTGATGTCAGATGGATCTTGGCTGAAAGCAGAGAATACCAGAAAACTGTTTCCCTATGTTTTATGGACTGTGCAAAGGCATTTGACTTTGTGGATCATGACAAATTGTGGATAACATTATGAAGAATAAGAATCCCAGAACACTTAATTGTGCTCATGCTGAACCTGTACATAGATCAAGAGGCAATCATTCAAACAGAACAAGGAGATACTGTGTGGTTTAAAATTAGGAAATGTGTGCGTCTGGGTTACATCCTTTCACCATACTTATTCAATCTGTATGCTGAGCAAATATTCCGAGAAGCTGGACTATATGAAGCAGAATGTGGCATCAGGATTGGAGGAAGACTCATTAACAGCCTGTAATATGCAGATGACACAATCTTGCTGAAAGTGAAGAGGACTTGAACATTTATTGATGAAGCCTTCACTGTGGATTACACCTTATCATAAAGAAAACATCCTCACAACTGGATCAATAAACAACATCATGATAAACGGAGAAAAGATTGAAGTTGTTAAGAAGTTCATTTTGTTTGAATCCCAAAATCAACACCCATGGAAGCAGCAGTCAAGAAATCAAATGACACATTGCAGTGGGCAAATCTGCTGCAAAAGTGTTCAAAAGCAAAGATGTTACTTCAAGGACTAAGGTGCGCATGAGCCAAGCTATGGTATTTTCACTTGCCTCATGTGCATGTGAAAGCTGGACAATGAATAAAGAAGACTGAAGAATTGATGCCTTTGAATTATGGTCTTGGTGAACAATATTGAATATACATTGGACTGCCAGAAGAATGAACAAATCTGTCTTGGAAGAATTACAGCCAGGTTGCTTCTTAGAAGCAAGGATGGCAAAACTTCGTCTCACATACTTTGGACATGTTATTAGGAGGGATCAGTCCCTGGAGAAGCACATCATGCTTGGTAAAGTAGAGGGTCAGTGAAAAAGAGGAAGACCCAGCACGAGATGGAGTGACACAGTGGCTGCAACAATGGACTCAAGCGTGACAACGATTGTGAGGATGCTGCAGGACTGGGCAGTGTTTGTTCTGTTGTACGTAGGGTTACTATGAGTTGAAACTGACTTGACAGCACTTAACAACAACTACTTTACCAAACATGATTCCCTTCTCTAGTGATTTGTCTTTCCTGATGAGCATTAATCCAAGCAGAATGAAATTGTTAACAATTTCAAATTTTTATCCATTTATCATAAGGTTGTTTATGAGTCCAATTGTGAGGCTTTTCATCTGCTTCATACTGGAGTGCCATCGATTCTGGAAGCTGTGGTCTTCTTCCTCTATCATTAAGAGCTTCAGGTTGTCTTCAAGCAGAGTTGTGTGATCTGCACATTAAACATTTTTAATGAGTCTTCCTCCAGTCTTGATGTGGCAACATAGTGACTACTCAATAAATATTTGTGGAATAAATGAAGAAGCATTATGTTTTGCATGGTATTACAATAGGTGAGGCATTTTATATCCTTGAAATTTTTATAGTAATTTTAAAATAATAATAAAATGTTTTCTAATAAAATATCATTTTATTGAGGGAAAACTTAAATCGAATGAACTGACACTTATCTTTTTAATGAAATTCTTATACTTAGTAGAATTTTTAAATGATTTACATAATCTAAACCATTCCACCTTACATTAAGGGTGCCTATAATCGATTCTTATATACCTTATGCTAACTGAGGAATGAATATGCAAGATGCCTTCAGAGGATCGAAGCAAACAGACCAATTTAAGTTCCTAGTGACACGTAGCAAATTATAAAATGAACCATTATTACTTAATTTTTAGTTTATAAGTACATAAAATAATAGCTGTCTGTTTGTTTTTCTTATAGTCCTGCAAGCACTTATCTCGGGAAGAAAGTTTATCCTGGGAAGCTTCTGATTTGAAAGAGCTTATAAACAATAAACTATTAGTATTTGGAAACCCTGGTGGTGTAGTGGTTAAGCGATATGGCTGCTAACCAAAAGGTCAGGAGTTTGAATCCACCAGCCGCTCCTTGGAATCCCTATGGGGCAGTTCTACTCTGTCCTATAGGGGTGCTTTGAGTCAGAATGAACTGAACAGCTATGGGTTTTATCAGTATTTACAAAAAAAGAACCCCAAAACCTGTTGCCACTGAGTTGATTCCAACTCATTGCAACCCTGTAGGACAGAGCAGAACTGCCTTACAGGGTTTCCACGGCTGTAGCCTGTATGGAAGCAGGCTGCCACATCTTTCTCCTGTGGAGCAGTTGGTGGGTTTAAGCCATCAACCTTTTGGTTAGCATCCGAGCACTTAACCACTGCACCACCAGGGCTCTTTATAACTATTTAGAAAACTATTAACTATAAAACTACCTCCTCGGGTGTTTACTTACAGAGACTTGAGTTTGACAAGATAATCAAATTGGTTTCCTTGGATTTTCTGGATTGGGTTATAGGAAAGATTCCTGTTTAAAAAAAAAAAAAAAGTCAGCAATAAGTCATTGCTAGAAATTGCCTGAGTGAAGAGAAAGTGTATTTGTTGACTTTGGGTTATTTATTTTTTTTAATTACCAAAAAACATAATAATGGCACTTGTTTCGTGGGGTTGATTGGACACTTAATAGAGATAGAACCTCACAGTGCTGCCTCTTAGTAAGCGCTCTGTGATTGTGTTTGTGGTAGAGAAACAGCTAAGGCAACATGAGCATGAAGGCAGAGCTGTCAAGAGGGCTTCTGCCAGAGAAGTGGGAGGGTACCTAGAGAGAAGTCACACCTACTTCCCATTTTGCCTGGAATCAAGAGTGGTTTAAATACAATAAAAGGAACCTTAGTCAACATTTGAATTAACAGAATCACACCTAATTTTTTTTTTTAATCTTAAAGAGTGACATACTGTGCTAATGATTTGCAAGGCATGGAATAAACAAGAAAAGGCTATAACCAGGGACAAAGGGTCATAGATCAGAATGACAGTACAGCTGAATTTAAAGGGAGAAAATTTCAGAATCTTTGACAAGATCATTGATTAAAGGGGACTTCTTTTTTTAAGACATTTATTGTACATTAGAGCATTAGTTAGGTGAGTGATGGAAGGAGCTGCAGGTGGGGAGATGGTTACAGAAAGAAGGAAAGAGACAAAGTGAAAATGAAAAGTGAGTTATGTGTGAAAAAAGTGGAGAAATTGATATCAGTCTTACAATTGTGAGAGGTCCTTCAGATCCTTAAACACATGTGGTGGAAGATATTCGATCTTATTATTTCCTAAATCCCTAGGGAAATAATTGCAAACATGTCATATTATTTTCTAAAGACTTTATTCATTGTTCTGAAATTCATTAGTAAGCCCTTATACAACTTCTTAATAATGCTATTAATGAGTTATTCTCCTTCCTCCTTCCCTCCCTTCCTCCCTGCCTTTCTTTCTTCCTTCCCTCCTTTTGTCTTGGGCTAAGAATACTTTCTGGGGTCTTAATTTTTTCTTTTACATGGGTTTATTATGATTATTAAACAGTGGATTATTTCACATGTGTATACATAGGATCTCATATACTCCTGGAAGCAGTATACTTTGCACGTATGTGTAGAGGTGGGGCTGCCTAACATGATGTGACCTTATAGCTTAGTTGTAAGATTTTTTTGAGAGTAAGCAGCCCTTGAAGCAACATTAATCACTCTGTGAGAAAAGTTTTTGATTCTTCTAAACAATATAAAGTTTCAGTAGGTTTGAAGCTATATACCTACTCCTCGCTTATTGACTATCTTGTTAGCTGACATTTCACAGTTAGTAAAAAATCTACTATCCAACTCTTTTTTGCATTAACGATGTACATCTGGCAGTAACAAACATCGAGGTGCGAGGCAAGAGTAATGCTGTTTGTGATGATTAAGGTTCTGTGTCAACTTGGCTGGGCCATGATTCTCAGTGGTTTGGCAGTTCCATTATGATGTAATCTGGCAGTTATGTAATGATGTGGTCATCCTACATTTTTGCGTAATGACCTGATCTTTGGAACCTAACCATGTCAATAAGTGAGGAGTGGGTATACATCTCTGAGTGCTCTAAGGTGATCAAAAAATACGAAGAGGAAGCCTAACCATCCTCCCTACCCATCTCCAATCCTATTAGTTACCGCAGGAGAGGGTGGAGGATAGACCCTACTTGTTACATACACTGGGATGCTTAGAAGTCAAAGACAGATTATTCAATTTTGAAGGGCAAGGTAATTTTAGATTGGTTTTTAAAACTAAAAATGAGTGGCCAATATAATCTGATATTATAAATGACTTCCCTGTAAATGTTTTATTTTCATACTGTTAGTTGAACCTTGAGACTAATTTTATGTTATTTACATATTTATGAGAGAATTGTCTAGGAAAGTAGGTTGTTTTCATTCAATCACCAGAGGAATCTAAAATTTCCTCTTCTTAAAATCCTTCCATAGCTCACTGTTGCCTAGATGATAAGATCAAAACTGCTTGTTGTTGTTTGGTGCCTTCGAGGTGGTTTCAACTCATAGTGACCCTACAGGACAGAATAGAACTGCCCCATAGGGTTTCCAAGGAGCAGCTGGTGGATTTGAACTGCCAACCTTATCGTTAGCAGCCGAGCTCTTAACCAGTACACCACCAGGACTCAAAACTACTTTATGTGGCATAAAAAGCCTTTAAGTATCTGAATATCTTGCCATTGTCAATATTTCCAGCCCCATTTCCTACCACTTTCTACTCAGTCAAAATGAACTTTATCTAAATGCACATCAGTATTATAACCTCCATGCTTTTACATGGGTGCTTCCCTCTGCCTGTAATAAACTTTGCTGCTTGCCCTTCTGGTGAACTCCTATTCATCCTTCAAGACTCTTCTCAAATGTCACTCCTCTATGAGGCCTCTTATGCTCAGGAAGGTTACATATTCTCTCCTCTGTTCTCCTATATACTCCTTTTGCACACTTCTATTGTACCATATATAACATATAGCGCATATAACATTATATTAAAACTGTTTCTGTATATATATAATTAGCTTAGTTTTGGACTAGCTATTATTTCCATTCCCTGTTAGAAGACTATTAATAGACTGAATTGATCTCCTCTATATTTGGGCAAAAGTAGGGCACAATTCTAATTCCTTTATGTGAAACCAAATAAAATATTGATCACGTTAGTAAAGTGATGTGCAAAATAGATTTAGAGTCGTCCATCAGAATATCCAAATATCAAAATAAAACTCCAAATATCACGTTCAGTAGTTTCCGGTGGGAATGCCTAGTTTTGCTAAATTCTAGGATACAGTTCTTATAGCATGAATCATGTAATAGGATAGTGTTGGTATAGATCTAGGTGACATTTGAGAAGATCATTATCTCAGTTTTAGCTTAAGATGGTCGGTCTAAATTCAGTTAGACTTGAGGCCCACTTCTGAATTAATTTGTTGTTGTTAGGTGTTATCCAGTCATTTTTCAGAGCGACCCCATGTGACAGTAGATCTGCTCCATAGGGTTTTCTTGGCTGTAATCCTTATGGAAGTGGATCACTAGGTCTTTCTTTTTGTAGAGCCGTTGTGTGGGTTCAAAGTACTAACTTTTTGGTTAGCAGCCAAGAGGTTAACTGTTTGCACCACCAGGGCTCCTCATTATCAACTAACCAAAACCAAACCCATTGCCATTGAGTCAATTCTGACTCATAGTGACCCTATAGGACAGAGTAGAACTGCCCCATAGGGTATCTAAGGGGCACCTGGTGGATTTGAATTGCCAACCTTTTGGTTAGTAGACAAATGCTTAACCACTGAGCCACAGGGCTTCTCATTATCAACTAGAGTAATTTATTTTAAAAACACAAATTAAAACAAACGTATGACAAAGATTTTCTGTCACCAGGACTAAAGTCACCTGTGACAAATTAATCCTCTGTGACAAGTGTATCCTGATTGTTGACAATTTTTTCACTCTTATTAATTCTACTTGTAAGATCAAACCCTCTCTCAAAGAACAGTCATATTCTTTTTCTAGATCTATCCATTAAAAACTAGCAGCTCTTAGAAAACATGCCATTTTCATCCTTGTAAGTCTGATATTTCAGGCCAGGATTTAATATGGGATTAAGCAGGCTTTAGGCAGGACTAATTATTGGTGTCGGTAACTCATTCTGCCATTTTTGTGAATCTTTCCTTGGATGAGCACTGGCTATTGACTAAGCTATTTGTGTTGCATGTTCACTGCTGGTTACTGACAATCACACAAAACCTGCAGCTTTCTGTCACCAAGAAGGTCAGGATGTGGAGGCATTGTCTGATGTTCAGATACTGATTTCAAGTTGGCTAAAACTAGGGAAAGTGTGGATCACTTGACAAACTTGTATTCTTTTTTGTATGTTATGAATATAATTTTTACTTCGTTTAATAAACATTAATTTTTTCCTATTTTTTTACAAGTGTGATTAAATTACATAACTTTTTCAAAATGAAATCTATTTATTTAAAAAACTAAAACATTCACATTGTAGACCGATCAGAAAATAGACAAGCAAAATGAACGTAAATCCTCGTAATATCCTCCCAGACAGTTGCTTATGTACAGTTTTGTGTACTATGTATAATTTTTAAGCGGATCATTTCAACTATTTTGTTTGGTAACTTGCATTTTTACCTAATACATCAAGACTATCTTTGCATGTGAATAGACACATTTCAGCAACATTTTTAATGGAAATATTTCATTGTTTGGATGTTCAGTAATACTAACCAATTCCTTCTTGCTGACATTTGAGTTGTTTTTCTTTTTGCTATTACAGTTTTGAACATTATCTCTGTGCACGTGTCTGATTCTTGTTTTAAATAATATTTTATTGAGTTTTTGGTGAAAGTGTATTTTAATGACTGGATAATACCTTTGGGTCACCTCTCCCTACCATGGAGAACAAAATAATTTCATGTATGCTGATAACATGATTCGATTGTCATATACCAGGAACTGTTGTCCCAAAGGAGTCCCTGGGTAGTGCAAATAATTAATATACTTGGCTGCTAATGAAGTCCACCTGGAGGCACCTTGAAAGAAAGGCCTGCTGATTTACTGCTATGGCAAACCCTATGGAGCACAGTTCTACTTTGTTACACATGGAGTTGCCATGAGTTAGAGTTGACTCGTTGACAGCTGGTTTTTTTGTTGTTTTTGGTTGTCACAGATGCTTGATTCTAATCTCTATTGATTTTCCTGCGGATGTTGTTGATGGTTGTTACTGTCTACCAAAAAATGTTCTAGGCTAAAATCCTTATGGAAAAAAATATTGAGGTTCCAATGGCTTGTTCATTGATGTGCTGGAACAGAACTTTTCCTGTGAAATGTTCCTGCTTATGGCATACGTATTCCCTCCACCTGCCTCAGTGTCCAGGTGCGGTGCCATAACACTGTAGTTATGTTCTTTAATTTTTATGAAAAATGTTTTTAATAAATCAGTGCTCCACGCAGCTAATTGTCAAAACATATGCTGGGTCCACACTCCAGATTCTTTGCAGAGAACACAAAATCAAACTCGCTGCTAGTCAAACTTTAGCAAAAAACTCAATTGAGAAGAATAATACTAAAAATTAAAAATTGCCTGAAAACACACTTTCCATCCATTGTTCTCTATATATTTTATTCTAACAATTGTTGTTCTTGTTGTAAGGCGCCCCCTCATCAGTTCTGACTCATAGTGACCCTATGTACAACAGAACGAAACATTGCCCGGTCCTGTGCCATACTCACTATCGTTGTTATGCTTGAGCCCGTTGATGCAGCCCTTGTGTCAATCCATCTCATTAAGGGTCTTCCTCTTTTTCACTGACCCTCAACTTTACCAAGCATGATGTCCTTCTCCAGGGACTGATCCCTTTTAATAACATGTCTAAAGTACGTGAGACAAAGTCTCGCCATCCTTCCTTCTAAGGAGCACTCTGGCTGTACCAAAGATAGATTTGTTCGTTTTTTTGGCAGTCCATGGTATATTCAATATTCTTCTCCAACATCATAATTCAAAGGCATCAATTTTTCTTTGGTCTTCCTTATTCATTGTCCAGCTTTCACATGCATATGAGGCAATTGAAACACCATGACTGGGGTCAGGGGCATCTTAATCTTCAAGGTGACATCTTTGCTTTTTAACACTTTAAAAATGTCTTTTGCGGCAGATTTGCCCACTGCAATGCGTCATTTGATTTCTTGACTGCTGTTTCCATGGGTGTTGATTGTGGATCCAAGTAAAACAAAATCTTTGACAACTTCAATCTTTTCTACATTTATCATGATGTTGCTTGTTGGTCCAGTTGTGAGGATTTTTGTCTTCTTTATGTTGAGATGTAATCCATACTGAAGGCTGTGGTCTTTGATCTTTATCAGTGAGCGCTTCAAGTCCTCTTCACTTTCAGCAAGCAAGGCTATGTCATCTGTATATCGCAGGTTGTTAACGAGTCTTCCTCCAGTCCTGATGCCACATTCTTCATATAGTCTAGCTTCTCAGATTATTTGTCAGCATACAGATTGAATAAGTATGGTGAAAGTATACAACCCTGATGCACACCTTTCCTGACTTTAAACCACGAAGTATCCCCTTGTTCTGTTCAAAAGACTGCCTCTTAATCTGTGTACAGGTTTCCTCATGAGCACAATTAAGTGTTCTGGAGTTCCCATTCTTCATAATGTTATCAAAAATTTGTTATGATCCACACAGTCTAATGCCTTTGCATAGTCAATAAAACACAGGTAAACATCTTTCTGGTATTCTCTGCTTTCAGCCAAGATCCATCTGACATCAGCAATGATATCCCTTATTCCACGTCCTCTTCTGAATCTGGATTGAATTTCTGGCAGTTGCCCATAGATGTAATGGTGCAACTGTGTTTGGATGATCTTCAGCAAAATTTCACTTTAGTGTTATATTAATGATATTGTTCAGTAATGTCTGCATTCTGTTGGATCACCTTTCTCTGGAATAGGCATAAATATGCATCTCTTTCAGTTGGCTGGCCAGGTAACTGTTTTCCAAATTTCTTGGTATAGATTAGTGAGCACTTCTAGCACTGCGTTCGTTTGTTGAAACATCTCAGTTGATATTCCGTCAATTCCTGGAGCCTTGTTTTTTCCCAATGTCTTCAGTGGAGCTTGGACTTCTTCCTTTAGTACCATTGGTTCTTGATCATATGCTGCCTCCTGAAATGGTTGAATGTCGACCAATTTTTTTGGTACAGTGACTGTGTATTCCTCCCATCTTCTTTTGCTGCTTCCTGGGTAATTCAATATTCTGCCCATAGAATCCTTAACTATTGCAACTCGAGGCTTGATTTTTTCTTCAGTTCTTTCAGCTTGAGGAATGCCTAGCTTGTTCTTCCCTTCTGGTTTTCTAACTTGATGTCTTGCACATGTCATTATAATACTTTACTTTGTCTTCTTTTACTTCATCATTTCTTCTGTTCGCTTGTTCAAGAAGAGCAAGTTTCAGAGCCTCTTCTGACTTCCATTTTGGTCTTTTCTTTCTTTCCTGTCTTTTTAATGACCTCTTCCTTTCTTCTGATGTCCTTGATATCATTCCACAACTCTTCTGGTCTTTGGTCATTGTGTTTAATGTATCAAATCTATTCTCGATATGGTCTCTAAATTCAGGTGGGATATACTCAAGGTCATACTTTGGCTCTCGTGGACTTGTTCGAATTTTCTTCAGTTTCAGCTTGAACTTGCATATGAGCAATTAATGGTTTCTTCTGCAGTCTGCCCCTGGCCTTGATCTGACTTATGATATTGAACTTTTCTGTCATCTCTTTCCACAGATATAGTCGATTGGATTCCTGTGTATTCCATCTGGTGAGGTCCACATGTATAGTCACTGTTTACATTGTTGAAAAGGCATTTGCAGTGAAGAAGTCATTGGTGTTGCAAAATTCTATCATGCGATCTCCTGCATCATTTCTGTCACCAAGACCATATTTTCCAACTAACGATCCTTCTTCTTTGTTTCCAACTTCTGCATTCCAATCACCAGTAATTATCAATGCATCCTGATTGCCTGTTTGATCAATTTCAGACTGCAGAAGTTGGTAAAAATCTTCAGGTTCTTCATCTTTGGCCTTAGCAGTTAGTGGGTAAATTTTAATAATAGTTGTATTAACTTGTCTTCCTTGCAGGTGTATGGATTTTATCCTATCACTGACGGCGTTGTATTTCAGGATAGATCTTGAAATGTTCTTTTTGAAGATGAATGCAATGCCATTCCTCTTCTATTTGATATTTCTAGCATAGAAAACTATATGATTTTCCAATTGAAAATGGCCAATACCAGTCCATTTCTGTTCACTAATGCCTAGGATATCGATATTTATGCTTTCCATTTCATTTTTGATGGCTTCCAATTTTCCTAGATTCATACTTTGTACATCCTGCGTTCCAATTATTAATGGATGTTTGCAGTTGTTTCTTCTCATATTAAGTTGTGCCACATCAGCAAATGAAGGTCCTCAACAATGACACCAATGAAGGTCCTAACAAGTATCTGCTGTATACTTGGTCCACATGGTTTTGGTTCACCCTAGAATTGTTTTAATGCCCTTTGGCATTGTGTCACTGATCTTAAAAATAGACATTATAAAAATAGCTCTTTGAATGATCTCTTCCATTATTATAGGGAGGGATATTATCCATGACAGTTTCTAATTTCCTTAAGGATCTAGGAGAAAGATTATCCTTTGGTTTTGGAATCAGCAAGGTGATGCCTTTTTGTCTTATCATCTCTGAATCCTAAGCCTCTAGGAAGCTTAAAGACATTTACTGTTCTTCTGTAGCAGTGGGACAGAGTGGACTAGGATATGCTTTATATGTTAATTTTACCCTGGCTCTATTCTTTCCCTACATCTGTGCTTTCTTTACCCTATTTCCTTCAAATATTTATTTTATATTTTTCTTTTCTGTATATTCTTGTTAGATATCTGAATTCTTTTGTAGTCTACCACCACCAGTTGCTGTTGAGTTGGTTCTGACTCATGGTGACCCCATCAGCCAAGGACTACATAAATGATGCTTGGAAAAGAGGAGATAATTACTATTTCTTAAATGTATGAAAGCATATATGCGTAACAAAGGTGAAGTAAAGCAGTAGAGCAAAAAATCTTAATGATATACATTTAGTCAAACTTACAATTCATCTAGTTTCTGGAGAGATGCAAAAGTATTTTCACTTAAGTAATTTATTTTATTTTTCCTCATTATCCTGAAAGTGTAAAGAAAAGCACATTGTAACTTCTTGAGGTAACTGATACATGAATTATTAGGGAAAAGATTAATAGTCTGCAAAAACAAAGATAACTATTTATAGTGCATTTTTCACATCAAGATATGTTGAAGTAGTATAAAAAAGATCCAATTTAATTTTCACCTTAAGTTCCCCAAATCTTTTAATGGTGACAAAAATAAAATAAAATTCAAATTGTTAAGTGCATAGGGAAAAGCTTGGCAATGAAATAGTGAAAACCACAATTCTTGCAAATATAGACTGAATATCATGCAACTGATTGGGAGCTGTTTTCGAGCCACCTTTTCTGTCAGCATAGCACATGTCCATCTAGCAAGATACCACACACGATACAGCACTCATACACATTTGTTAGTTGATGTGATTTAGGGTGGAGCTGCCTGAGGAAGTCTAATCTAAGCTAGACCACTTCAGAAAATCTCTTGTTTGGGATGTTGAATCATACTGTAACTCTTGACAGTTCCTTTCTGTACTAGTATAAAGGACAAACTCATAGAAAAGTTTTAATGGGCTTCCAATTCTGTAAATGTTTTGTGACATGCCTGCCAGTTGGCCTTGTCCCATCCTTCAGTACCTAATTCCTCTCAGCACTCCAACCATCACCACCTCCTCTCAGTGTCCCTGCACCAGAAAAGCGCACGCACCTGCCAAGAGGAAACCCACAAGGGGTTTCTTTCTTCTTCTTTTTTTTAAGGTGAAAAATGTACTTAACGTTATTCTTATAAGAAAATAATACATGCTATGGTAAAAAAAAAAAGAAACAAAACAGAACAAAACCCAACAACAATTCACATCACACAGAAGGGCATAAAGCAAAAGACACCAATTTTTACTCCAGAGTTTTCAGTCTTGCTTCCAAGAGCAAACTACTGTTAATGGTTTCCTATGTATTGCTCCTGAAATTTACATGCCTAGTCAAAGATATTTAAACAGGTGCCTATATAACACAAATGATTTCTTCATACAGAGATTTCCTTAAAAAGAAATATAAGTGGAACACAAAATAAATTTTAATTTTTTCAGATATCTATTTGATCTGTGTCCTTAAGGTACAATTTGGTTTCCTTTCGGCAATCAGCATGAGGGTTTTTTTTTTTTTTTTTTTTTTTACTGCGGTGAATATATAAATTTATATATAAAACATTTGCCATTTCAACAATCTTCACATGTACAGTTCAGTGAAATCAATTACATCCATCATGTTATTCACTCGTAACATGAGCTATTTTGCATGACTGATGTAAAGCACACTGCATCTGAAGATTGCGGAACTCACTCAGCAGAAGAGTTCAAACTTTTCAGTAGCTTTGAACCCATTGGAATGAGGGGCATATTGGAGAAAATATATTGCTGTAGCAGTGATAGATATTGCATTGCTTATACACGGGGTCTTATGTACTGTAAGATGATGGTTTCCAAACATTTTCAAAGGCAACCTACAGTAAAAAAAAAATTCCTTTTTCATCAGGACATAAAATACACACACCCATACTACCCAAGTTTCATGGAACAATACCTTTATTATTTGCACTGCACTCTGATATTTTACACTCAATTCAATTCTATTTCATTAAAAAGAAATACTGGTCAGGACATGCTAGATTGATCTTGCTACATTGCTTTCATCACTCATCTGTGAGTTGCAACCCACAGTTTAAAAAACATTGTTCTGGGAAAATTAACAGGAATGAGGCAGTTGTATTTTTATATCTAAGAAAGCTCCAGCTTTCTTCGTTTTCATGGAAGAGGCAATGTGCATTTGAAAGATGCCAGAGAGGCAAAAGGGGAAATTACACTCAGCAAGGTTCTAAGGTTTATCCTGGTGTTCACAGTTATGTCTATACAGGTCTGAGAATTCTGCAGCATTTTTTCTCCATTTTGATCATAATTCATTTTTCATTATTATAAAGAAAACCTTAATCTTTGCAGTAATAATTGCAAAAGACAAATACTTCTAAAGACTAGCAGTTTAATTTAGTGCTTCTCAAACTGAAATCCAAGGACAAATGCTTAATGTTTGATGAGGTTTTTTTTTTTCTTCCATTAAAATGGGTCTCAGAAAATAGAATGCCATTGTGATAATTCACAGATGTTATGAATCTGTGGTTACGCTTGGTTTGAACTTCAATGATTTTGACTGTGTACTTCACTTTCTAAAAACTTCACGTTGAGAGTGAACATTTGCCAAAATTAACATGGGTGTTCATGCTAACTTCTGTCCACATAAATGACTCACTTTGCTTGTAAAGGGATATAACATTACTTACAAAGGATAATTACTTACAAAACAGTTAAACTACTGCAGGAAATAAAAGTCAAATTTCTTAAATTATGGATATGGTTGCCTTCAAAGTCCCTGGAAAATAAAAACAAAACATGACAAACTGATTTTAATCATAAGCAGAAATAAACTGGTTAAGAATGATTTACATTTCTAATAAAATATCTTTTTTAATATGTTGTTTATTTCCTATAGATTTTCACTTGTAGCCTTTTATGTGTTAGCTGAAATAATATACATATCAAATGCTTCTTTTCTGTTTTTAGTAAAAATATTTTGAGACCCGTCTGTATCATTTGTTCATATAGGCACATATGTTATCCTGAGAAATGTGAACAGAGTAAGAAGTCAAACTGAAAATATTTATGATGGTATATACCCATTTTATTAACAGATATTTATGAGCTGCCTTAATATGAACCTTATTAAATTTTGGTCAGTGTTACTGTTATGGATTGAACTGTGTCCCCCAAAAATGTGTATCAACTTGGCTAGGCCATGATTCCCAGTATTATGTGATTGTCCACCATTTTGTCATCTGATGTGATTTTCCTATGTGTTGTAAATCTTACCTCTATGATGTTAATGAGGCAAGATTAGAGGCAGTTATGTTAATGAGGCCGGACTCAATCTACAAGATTAGGTTGTATCTTGAGTCAATCTCTTTTGAGACACAAGAAAGAGAAGCAGAGAGACAGGGAGACATCATACTACCAAGAAAGCAGTGCCAGGAGCTCCTGCCTGGAGAAGCTCCTAGCTCAGGGGAAGATTGATGACAAGGGCCTTCCCCCAGAGCAAACAGAGAGAAAAAGTCTTCCCCTGGAGCTGGCACCCTGAATTTGGACTTTAGCCTCCTAAACTGTGAGAGAATAAATATCTCTTTGTTAAAGCCATTCACTTGTGGTATTTCTGTTATAGCGGTACTAGATGACTAAGGCAGTTACCTTTCCCTAAGCAGTGTGACCTTATGTTACTACAGCTTACAAGCGATTCTATTATTGCTGCAGATACTGCTATTTCCATGAACAATATTTAGCCTCCACCTCCCCACACTTCCTAGAGAAAAGTTTCAACAACTTTTTGTCACTGGAAAAACCCTTCTTTGCTTTATTATAGCATCATAAAGTCCAGGGAGACCAACAGGCTGTCTTTAGATTCTTCTCCCTCAGTTCAGGGAGCTGCATATATAGATCTGACTTGAGCCCCTCTGCCGTGTGACACTGTGTCACCATGGAGTCTTGTCTGAGCACCAAAATTTGCCATCAGATTTATGTTTTATTGTCTCTTTTTCATAGTTATCATGAAGTTAATTTGTTTTTTACATTTTTTTTGGTACAAATATACACAGTCATACACTATCTCAACAATTTCTACGTGTGCAACTCAGTGACATTCTTCAAGTTGTGCAAATATTCTCGCCCTCCTTCTCCAGATTGTTCCACCACCATTGACTTAAACTCACTGCCTGCTAAGCTTCTCATCTAACCTTCTGAGTTACTGTTGTCAATTTGATCTCCCATAGATAATTGTTTAAAAGAACATAATGCTCAAGGCAGACACACTTTACTTATTAAAATAAACTATTTTTTGGTTCAAAGAAGACATGAAGTTAGTCTTTTATTGCCCCCTCCCCTTATCTGATCAGTAGGTGGAAGTTTGTGGAGCAGCAACAGAGAGTTAGTTGAGGTTTTCAAGATACCTTCAGAAGTAAATAGCCCTTCTCTTAAATCTACCAGGTCTATCCCAACACTTAGTTTACTCATCACCACAAAACATAAAGTTATTCAGGAATAATTGTGACTGAAATATATGAGCTGAAGTGTGATAGATGTACTAAAAGCTGCAATGTAAACACGGTTAGCATTAATAGAAGTGCTTACACTCTGCTGGTAAGTCTACCTGTGGGATGCCAATACAAACTAAACCTGTTGCCGTCAAGTTGATTCTGACTCATAGCTACCCTATGGGTCTGAGTAGAACTGCCCCATAGCGTTTTCAAGGATCTTCTGGTGGATTTGAATGGTCAATCTTTTGGTTAGCAGCCGAGCTCCCAACTACTACATCACCAGGGCTCCATCTGTGGGATAGTTGGATTTATTTATTTATATACAAATAAATATATACACTGCATTAAAAATAAATCTTGACAAATCAAGGCATATCTAGTGGTGCAGCGGTTAAGAGCTCAGCTGCTAATCAAAAGGTCAGCAGTTGAAAACCCACCAGCTGCCCTTTGGAAATCCTATAGGGCAGTTCTACTCTGTCTTATAGGGTTGCTATAAGTTGGAATTAACACAGTGGCAACAGCTTTGGTTTTTTGGTTTTGGTTAAATACATACACTGCATTAAAAATAGACGTTTACAATCAAGGCATATCTGGAAGACCTAGGAGACAGGATTAAGGGATCTGGAAATCAAGTCAACTGAAGACAATGATGTATTTATGACAGAGAAGAGCTAAATGGAGACGTATATTTGAAGTCAGGCTGCAGAAGATATAGGATTTTCTATGCTGCATTAGATTGTAAAATTAGATTTACTAGTTGGAGGACACAAAACATTTCAAATTTAAGTTCAAAATTTCTAATGATCTATGGTGTCTAGAGAATAAGCTTCTTGATACTAGAGGTATTTAGCAGAGGCAATATACCATATCTCAAGAATTTTGTAGCCAGGATTTCTGTATTGTATAGGATATTATATTATAATCTTAAATCTTGAATCTGGATCATTCTCCTAAAGAAAATTTTCTGTTATTCTGTTTTAAAAAAGTTTAAGCTTTTTTGTTGTTGTTATTAGGTTTGGCCAAGGCTCTTGGCTTCTGTTAGAATATATGATGTCAATGGCAGAGACTGGCCATTTCCATTCCTTCTTTTATTGCTGTTACCATGAATCTACCACCAGGTGGTGATGTTGTCTTTGGCCTCACAAATTACCTTCCAGCGAGTTCAAGTTCTTGTTTAGCTTCTCCTGTAACTGGTTTTTTTTTCTGTTAAATTAGCAAAAATATTTAAGGTGGTACTAATTTATTAATCTGTAAAAAATGAGTAGGAGGCATACATCTAGACACAAATTAGGGGATTCTGAATAATTCAAATAGTTTAATTTAATTTTGAGCTTAATTTAACCATGGGTTCTAAATTTGCTTTGACTTTTTTCCTAGAAGTAGAGGTTTTTGGTCCTTGATATGCAAGGGTCTAGTTTGCAGCATGCATATTAGCCGAGGCATAAAAACCTGCTTCTTACTCCTCAGCTCTAAGCCCTAATGAAGATGACAGAGGGTGTTTTCTTACTGTGTGTCTAGACTACCTTTCACATTTAACGAGCCTCTCAACTTAACCATTTATTTTTCCCTTTATACACATCAGAACTAGCTGAAATGAACATTTGGTTCTTTGATATGAAGTAAAACAACAAAAAATCCCAAACACCAATAATCTTGCCTGTTCCTTTCAACTTCCTGTCTTACCCTGCAGTGGCATTCTAAATATGCAAATCTCTTCAATCTACTCCTCCTCCCCTGTCTTTTAAACATTTCTGGCTTCTATCTCACAGAAAAAATAGAGGTGGTGGGAAAAGGAGAAATTCTTGACTTTCTGCCTCTACGTTCATAAACCTACCTGTATACACACCTGGTCTCCTTCTATTCTCAGAGGAAGAGATGGCCCTTTTCCTGCTTTAGGCTAATCCCTCCATCTCTTCCTTGAGCTTGGTTTGTGTATGCGTGCATCTTAAAATATATGTTCAATTTTGGTGAAGGTTCTTTGGACGTTCTTTGCTTTTAAGTTTTTGTCTGTTTGAATTAGGTACAAGTATGTATATATATTTTAAAAAAAAACAAACTTGTTGCCATCGCGTTGACTTTGACTCATAGCGACCCTATAGAACAGAGTAGAACTACCCCATAGGGTTTCCAAGGAGTGGCTGTTGGATTTGAACTGCTAGCAGCTGTAGCTCTTAACTACTGCACCACCAGGGGGTACATACTATAATAGCATAAATACATAAGGGCTTTTTTTCCAGAAAAAAATCAAAAGTGTAGAGTTAGGTAGTCCAGGCCTGGCCTGGTAGTTTCATAAGGTTGTTAGACACTCCAAATCCTTCATATTCACTGTTCATGTGCCCTTGTCTTTATTGCCCAAGATGATACTAAAGCTAAGTCATTATATCCGTTTTTTCTGGATGAGGAAAGAAAGGGAAGGGTCTGCCTCTTACTCTTCAAGGAGACTTCCCAGAAGGCTCTACTTCTGCTTATGTCTCATTAGTTAGAACTCAGTCACATGGTCACATCTAGATGCAAGAAAGGTGGGAACTGTAGACTTTTAGCTAGGCACATTGCTGCCCTGAGTAAATCAGCTCTGTTATTGAGTAGGGGTAGAGAAGGGACACTGGAGTTTGATAAACATCAATTAGAGCTACTTTATTATATTGTTTAGTTCTCCATATCCTTAAGGTTTTTGTTTTACTTGATCTCTCATGCACTGAAAAAGATAAATATTTCTTACTGCTTAGGCATGTCTATTTTTCTCCGTGTTTTTGGTTGCTATATGAATGCTATTTGATGTATATAGACTCATATTATATATTTTATTGGAAATTGCACATTGTAGCATTAAAATGTCATTCTTTGTGTTATTTAATGTCTTCCTCTAAGTGGTTCCAAACAAACATATTTTAAATCGCTACGTCTAGTTTTCCTAACATTTATGTGTCTTGCTTTATTACCAGGTTATGTTTCCAGTTTCAGCCTCCGTGGAGTCGAGTCAATTCCGACTCATGGCAACCTCACATTTTGCAGAATAGAACTGTGCTCCATAGACTTTCGTGGTTGCAACGTTTCAGAAGCAGATAGCCAGGTCTGCCTTCTGAGGCACCTATGTTTGGGTTTGAACCACCAACCTTTCAGTTCACTTAACTGAAAGAGACTCCTATTCGATTGTTAGTTGTCACTTGATCTATGAGCTTAGAAATCAAACAATTGACCTTTTGAGAATTTCCTACAAAATAAGAGACTGGGAGTTTTTACATGACTAAAATAGGGTATAAGCAGTTTAAGGATTGAACTTTTTAAGAGTTATTTTGGTTTTTTATTTCTTCATTGTCACCTGTATTCTGAATAGGCAAATTTACTGGATATTTGAGCTCTGAATAGGTAGATGATGATACCACCAGCAAAGCTACTATGTAACAAATTCTATGCAACTTATTCTATTGTGATGGGATTAAAAAAAATACTAAGTATTATATTCTTGTTATTCAGAATTCGGGAATGAAACAAAAGTGACTATTTTTTCTGTAGTAAATTAATATATGAATAGATGAACTGGGAAAGGTGGGATGTTATATAAATATTACCTGTTCTTCATCCCTTCTGCCTTCTTTCTTCCTGACTCCAAAAAATTTTTTTTTGAGTTGTTTTATTTTGGTGAGCATTTAGAGGAGTTAGAGTAGATAATAGGGATATTTAATATACAAATCACGCTAAAGTAATTTGAGAAAATGCAATATGATATTAACAATTCATCATGATAAAAACACTGATATCCAAAATGAATTAGGCAAAATCGAAAAATTAGTTGACTTTAAAAAGAGATAGAGCAACTTACAGCCAATCTAGCCTTGGCATGTGCTGACAAAGAGGTTTATCAGGCAGACGAGTGAGGGCGTTATTCATCAGCACTCTGAAAAAGAGAAGAAAACAAAAGGAGTCGCGTTTTTCTGAATCTTTTCTCATCTTAAGTCAAATGTGGCAATATTATTATTATTGTTGTTACTTCTATGAAACCATGAAAATCAACTAAGTTAGCTGTCTACTAATTTTCTCTGTGAGTCCTGTCGTATTTACGTGCTTATTAGTACTAAAATTTTGACGAGGGTTAGTTATAATATCGGAGGGATATCAGCAATGTTAGTAACTGAAACAAAGCCCAAGCCCTTCAACAGTGGTCACAGACAGGAGTGACTTTAGATGAATGTTGGTTTTCTTCACCAACATTAATATAGGATGCTAATGTTTGCTTAAGAACGCTTCCATAAAATATGAGAGTGAGGTTGTATTTAGATTTGGTGGACTGACATTCTAGAAACAGAAGGCCTTATAAAATTGTTCGAATTCTTAAAACTACAAAACAGCCTTGTAGAATTTAGTGAAGAAATGGTTTTCAGCTGAAAAGTCCTTTTTAGGGTTTTAACAATTTCAAAGTTAATACTTTTAAACTTGATGCAGTTATTTTTATTCATGTCCTTTGCTTCAACTGAAATATTTGTTTTACTTTAGTACTTACAAGAGAATAAGAGAATTCAGTCCATAAAATGTTAGTGGGGAAATTCGACTGAGGTGATTATCTTCAATTATCCTGCCAGCCAGAAGAAAAGAAATTGATTCATTTATATACTTTTAGATTGTAATAACTAATATGATAAAATACCACATAAATAAAACATACAGCCATTCTAATCTGTGGAGATCTTCAAAAACACCCGGCTTCAAGAAGGTTATTCTGTTATGACTGAGATATCTGAAAATGGACAAATGGATAGAATAAAATTGTACAGTCTTGATATTTTACAGTAAGGAATGCTAAAAAAAAAAAAAAAAAAATCACCCATCTTACATTTCTCTATATACGAATCTCATCATGACATTCCTCTGCCATTGAATCTGTGAACTTTGCTTATCATTTACCTTACCATGGCTGGCTTCAAGCTTTTCCACAATCAGTTAATCCACCTGTTTCTTCATTTAATCATCACGTTGTTCTGAGCGCCTGCTCTGGGGCCCTGCACCAGCTACGTCATTCCCTTCTTTGAGGGGCAGAGAGTAGAGAGGGTAGACTGCCTGTGCACAGCTTATTACAGCAACGTAGGGGAAAAGACAAGAGTGTATGATGTGTGGCTGCTCTGTCATTGTAGAGGAGAAAACACCTGGCTTTGTTGGGGGTGGAGACTGTGGAGCACTGAGCCTAAGGATAGCAAGGGATGATGCCACATGTTAGAGCCACTTCCTTCCCTCCCTTGCAAACGTAAAGTGCCAGCTGGGGTCAGGAAGGTGTAAGGAACAGCTTCAATCCTTCCCCTTTAACGTCTCAGGGGGTTCTCTTAAAAGCCAAGCCCTCCCCACCCCGCCCCAGGTAAAAGGCACTGGATCCACTCCTGCACCATATACTCCTCTGTTTCGCCCGGTCCTATTCATTTCTTGGGATTCCCTGGGCGGTTCAAATTGTTTACTTGCCTGGCTGCTAACCAACAGGCTGGAGGTTCGAGTCTACACAGCGGCACCTCAGAAGAAGGGCCTAGTGATCTACTTCTGAAAAGATCAGCCACTGAAAACCCTAAGGAGCACAGTTCTGCTCTGACAAACAAGGGGTGGTCAGCAGTCAGAATCGACTCCACGGCAACAGTTTGTTTTATTTTCACTCATTTTTCAGAGAGTCACCCTTCAATGCTCCGGACTCCTTTCAATGAACTGTACCAGCAGTTTTGGTCTGAACAACACAGGTTTAAGACTTAATTAAGTAACTTCTTTCCTTGTTCTCTAATTGTTGAAGATACGTTGGTCTTCTCTTCCCACCTTAGACAATAAGCTTCTAGAGGGCAAGGAATGTGGCTCTCCTCAGGCATAGGACAACGCTCCATGAGAAACTCTAAGCGGTGAGCTGTTTGAAGGCAGTATGATTTCTCTTTCTACTCCATGGTATCTAGCTGAAGAATTTGCACACTGTAAGGACTAATGACTATTTATGGATGAGTGAATAACAAGTATCTAATGATTATTTATGAAAACCGGAAGCATGTGATGACCTAAGCAATATTCCAGTGTTATGAAAAAAGAGATGGAGGACAGTATAATTTACTCTTCAGTTCTGTACTACCTTTCAAAAGCTTCTGCCACATGTCTTGAGCATTAAACCAAGCAGATGCTGTTTAGTAAGTTTTAAACAGGTTCATGGCGGGTTAGAGACAAAGATAGTCAGGATCCTGATGAGAATAAGTTCAATATTGATTTGGGGCAGTTTGCTAAGACATAACAGAGTACGGATGGGATAGAAGGGAGGAGGATATGGGTAGAGTGGTTACTGTTAACGTTTTAAGTCCTCTGTGGCCTTCTTCCATTTTGCTAGTAAATGAGTAGGTGACCCTCTTAACTCAATCCCAAACTCTGATACCACAGTCTGATTGGGATGAGCTTTTTGGGTCAGGATAGAAAATGGGGTTAAAAGCAAGGGGACAGAAATGGAAATACAGAGAGTTATTTATGTAATTTTTGGTTAAATTTCTATTCAGTTACTTCTAGGAGATTGGGTTCAACTACTTGGTAGAAATCAGTGAAATGGAACTTTGAGAAAACCTATTTTAAAAGTTTTGCTGTTTTATCCTCCAATACTTCATGTATTATTTATTGATAAAAGCAGGAATAATGGAAAAATAATAACTGGGGAAGTCTGAGTGTTCTCTTACATAAATACGATCATACCAAAAAACAAACAAACAAACACCATTGCCATCGAGTTGATTCTGACTCATAGTGACCCTATAGGATAGAGTAGAACTGCCACATAGTGTTTCCAAGGAGCAGCTGGTGGATTCGAACTACCGACCTTTTGGTTAACAGCCTGAGCTCTTAACCCATGAGGCTTTTTTGGTTTTTGTCTTTTTTTTTTATTGTACTTTAGATGAAGGTTTACAGAACAAACTAGTTTCTCATTCAACAGTTAGTACACATATTGCTTTATGACACTGGTTAACAACCCCATGGCATGTCAACAGTCTCTCTTCTTGACCTTGGGTGCCCTATTAGCAGCTTTCCTGTCCCCTCTTGCCTTCTAGTCCATGTCCCTGGGCTGTTGTGACCCTTCAGTCTCATTTTGTTTTATAGGCCTGTCTAATCTTCTGCTGAACCGTGAACCTTGGGAGTGACTTCATTACTGAGCTAAAAGGGTGTCTGGGGGCCATATTCTCAGGGTCTCTCCACTCTCTTGTAGGCCAGTAAGTCTGGTCATTTTTGTGAATTAGAATTTTGTTCTACATTTTTCTCCAGCTTTGTCTGGGACCCTCTATTGTGATCCCTGTCAGAGCAGTCAGTAGTGGTAGCTGGACTCAGTCTGGTGGAGGCCTTGGTAGATGTGGTCCATTAGTCCTTGGGACTAATCTTTCCCTTGTACCTTTAGTTTTCTTCATTCTCCCTTGCTTCTGAGGGAGTGAGACCAGTGGAGTATCATACCAGTGGAGTATGGCTGCTCACAGGCTTTTAAGACCCCAGATGCTACTCACCAAGGTAGAATGTAGAATATTTTCTTTAAACTATATTATGCCAGTTGAGCTAGATGTTCCCCGAGATCATGGCACCCACAGCCCTCAGCCCAGCAATTCAGTTCCTCAGGGAGTTTGAATGTGTCTATGGAGCTTCCAGGACCTTGTCTTGGACAAGTTGTGCTGGCTTCCCCAGTATTGTGTACTGTCTTACTCTTCACCAAACTTAACACTTACCTATTGTCTATTTAGTGTTTTTCCATCCCCACCCCTCCCCTCCCTTGTAACCATCAAAGATTGTTTCTTTTTGCGTGTAAACCTTTTCTTGAGTTTTTACAGTAGAGGTCTCATACAGTATTTGTCCTTTCATGATTGACTTATTTCACTCAGCATAATGCCCTCCAGATTCATCCATGTTATGAGATGCTTCGCAGATTCATCATTGTTCTTTATCATTGAGTAATACTCCACTGTGTATGTACCATAGTTTGTTTATCCATTCATCTGTTGATGGGCATCTGGGTTGTTTCCATCTTTTTTGCTATTGTGAACAATGCTGCAATGAACATGAGTGTGCTTATGTCTATTCGTATGACAACTCTTAGTTATCTAGGATATATTCCTAGGAGTGGGATTGCTGGATCATACCGTATTTCTATTTCTAGCTTTCTAAGGAAGTGCTATATCGTTTCCCAAAGTGGTTGTATCATTTTGCATTCCCATCAGCAGTGCATAAGAGTTCCGATCTCCCTGCAGCCTCTCCAACATTTGTTATTTCTAGTTTTTTTGATTCATGCCAATAATCCTGGGGTGAGATGGTACCTCATTGTGGTTTTGATTTGCATGTCTCTAGATGCTATTGAATGAGACCATTTCCTCATGAATTGAATGCCTTCTTTGGTGAAGTGTCTGTTCATTTCCTTTTCCAATTTTTTAATTGGATTATTTGTCTATGTTGTAAAGGTGTTGGATTTTCTTGCAGATTTTAGAGAATAGAACTTTGTCTGATTTGTAATAGCCAATTTTTTTTCCCAGACTCTTTTTACTCTTTTGGTAAAGTCTTTTGATGAGCATAAGTGTTTAATTATTAGAAGATCCAAGTTATCTAGCTTATCTTCTGGAGTCTGTGTGTTGTTGATTATGGTTTGTATCCTGTTAATGCCGTGTATTAGGGCCTGTAGCATTGATCCTATTTTTTCTTTTATGAACTTTATAGTTTTTGGCTTTATATTTAGGTCTTTGATCCATTTTGAATTAGTTTTTGTATATGGTGTGAGGTATGGGTCCTGTTTCATTTTTTTGCAGATGGACATCCAGTTTTGCCAGAACCATTTGTTTAGGAGGCTGTCTTTTCCCCATTTGATGGACTTTGGGCCCTTGTCGAAGATCAGGTGACCGTAGGTGGATGGATTCACATCTGGGTTCTCAATTCTGTTCCATTGGTCAATGTTTCTGTCGTTGTACCAGTACCAGGCTGTTTTGACTACTGTAGCTGTGTAGTAGGTTCTGAGGTCAGGTAGTGCAAGTCTTCCTACTTTATTCTTCTTCTTCAATATTGCTTTACTTATCCAGGGCTTCTTCCCTTTCCATATAAAGTTAATGATTAATTTTTCCATCTCTTTAAAGAATGTTGTTGGTATTTGGATTGAGATTGCATTGTATTTGTAAATCGCTTTGGGTAGAACTGTCATTTTCACAATGTTGAGTCTACCTATCCATGAGCATGGTATGTTTTTCCATTTATGTAGATGTCTTTTTGTTTCTTGCAGTAGTAGTGTTTTGTATAGGTCTTTTACATCCCTGGTTAGATTTATTCCTAAGTATTTTATTTTTTTAGGGGCTATTATAAATAGTATTATTTTCCTGATTTTCTTTTCATCATTCTCTTTATTGGTGTATAGGAATCCAACTGATTTTTGTATGTTTATCTTGTATCTTGCTACTCTGCTGAATCTTTCTATTAGTTCCAGTAGTTTTCTCATGGAGTCTTTTGGGTTTTCTATGTATAATATCATATCCACAAATAAGGACAGTTTACCTTCTTCATTACTAATTTGGATGCCCTCTATTTCTTTTTCTTGCCTTATTGCTCTAGCTAGGACTTCCAGCACAATGTTAAATAAGAGTGGTGATAAAGGGTATCCTGGTCTTGTTCCTGTTCTTAAGGGGAATGTTTTCAGCCTGTCTCCATTAAGAGTGATATTGGCTGTTAGTTTTGCACAGATGCCCTCTATTATATTGAGGAATTTCCCTTTTATACCTATTTTGTTGAGTGTTTTTATCAGGAATGGGTGTTGGACTTTGTTGAATGCGTTTTCTGTGTCAATTGAGACGATCATGTGATTCTTTTCTTTCGTTTTATTTATGTGGTGGACTGCATTATTGATTTTCTAACGTTGAACCATCCTTGCATACCTGGTATGAATCCTACTTGGTCATGGTGTATTATTTTTTTGATATGTTGCTGAATTCTATTGGCTAGAATTTTGTTGTGATTTTTTGCATCTATATTCATGAGAGATATTGGTCTGTAATTTTCGTTTTCTGTAGTGTCTTTGCCTGGTTTTGTTATCAGGGTTATGATAACTTCATAGAATGAATTCAGAAGTGTTGCTTCCTTTTCTGTGTTCTGAAATAGTTTGAGTAGTACTGGTGTAAGCTCTCTGAATGTTTGGTAGAATTGTCCAGTGAAGCCATCTGGACCAGGGCTTTTTTTTTGTTACCTTTTCAATCTCTTCTCTTGTTATGGGTCTGTTCAGATTTTCAACATTACTTTGTGTTAGTTTGCATAGGTAGTGTGTTTCTAGAAATTTATCCATTTCCTCTAGGTTTTCAAATTTGTTGGAGTATAGTTTTTCATAATATTCTGTTATGATCCTTTTTATTTCAGGTGGGTCTGTTGTAATGTCCCCCATTTCATTTCTTATTGGGGTTATTTGTGCCCTCTGCTGTTTTTCTTTTGTCAGTTTGGCCAGTGGTTTGTCGATTTTGTTGATCCTTTCAAAGAACCAACTTTTGGTTTTGTTATTCTTTCTATTGTTTTTCTAGTCTCTATTTCATTTATTTCTGCCCTGATCTTTGTTATTTCCTTTCTTCTGGGCATTAACAGGTTTTTTTAATATTAAGTTTATTCAATAATCATCCCTATCACCTGGCTAATGCATACTGAGTTCTTACTATGTGCTAGGGATAGTGTATATACAGTATAACTAATTTTTCCCCTCACTTGATCCTTACAACAGCCCTTCAGGTAGGAAGTATAATAATTTGTATTGTATAGAAAAGGGAATGATGCTTAGACAGGAGAACAAATTGCCTAGGCCCATCTTATTTTATCACC
Organism: Dugong dugon; assembly: GCA_030035585.1. Taxonomy (NCBI): domain Eukaryota; kingdom Metazoa; phylum Chordata; class Mammalia; order Sirenia; family Dugongidae; genus Dugong; species Dugong dugon. The sequence goes on along the minus strand of CM057463.1, from coordinate 189,883,671 downwards.
TTCATATCCATAGTGTCATTTCAACTAGGTTTAATTAGTTGATTTTGTAAGTGATGAAGTCAGATCTCAGATGTCCATGCCTATCTGACTCAAAATCTCATGCTCCTAGCCACCATGCAGCAGGACTGGTGGGTTGGAATGGATCAGGATGACAGACTGCTGTGGAATGGGCAAATTGACACTGATACTTACAGTTTAGTAAGATTGTGCAGCCCTCTGAAAGCATACATGGATACAGATCTAATTTTATTGTTTTGTAGATATCTGTGAAAATGATTATTAAAAAAGTAAATACAATGAAATAAATTAGTGAAGATGGATATTCATGTCATTTTGTTTTGGTATAAAATTCATGCATAACTGGCTGGTTATTTAGAAATTCTAGTTATAAAGACAAACATATAATAGCTAAAAGTTAATATTTGCACTTTCCAAGAATAAAACTTTAATGCATAGTAAAGCACTCACTGGTCAGATAGATAGTCCTAGAAGCCAGAGTTTTCAACATTCCTTTGCTATAATTCTTGATACTTGTATGTGTTCAACATAGTGCTACCAAAATTACAAAAGTGACATCTTTAATGCCCCAAACCGTTCCCCATATTAATTACAAATCTGCAAACCAAGTCAGCTTTGATTTTATTAATTTTACATGTCCAGCCTTGTTCCAAAAAAAGTGTTTGAAGCAGCTTGTAAGGAGTATATATGAAAAAGAAAAAAAGGAAAAATGTAATTAAAAACTATCAGGTCTAGAAAAATATAAATTAGACAGTAATATCAATATGAGATGCAGGCTCACAGAGTTAACTAAAGTAATATGGAAGTTTGGCCTTGAGTTAACTGGAGGTCAAAGGGAACAGATATAAGGGCACAGGCAACTGCATCAATTGCAGCCAAGAAAGCTTTGTTTGCACTTCTACGTGTACTTGCCCCAGGCAGTGGGGAATGATAAGTAAGGGGTTCAGGCCTGACTTCTTGTTCTGAGTGAAGGTCTCCAAACTCTCTTAGGGTATCCTGAGTTTACATGCAATCTGTTATAAATTTTAGGAGTAGCAAGAGAAATCAACACAAATAAACTCCCAGGTAATTAGAAATTTCGACTAAAAGAGAGTAACTATTTCTCCAGTATGCAAGATAACAAAACTTTGATTCTAAAGGTTGTTACAAAGTTTACTGCACATCTAATAATTTCACAGAATATGCTCTGGACGGAATCATAGAGTAGATAATACATCTTTTTTGCTGATGCACAAAAGACTTGGACATGTATTTATTTATTTGTTTTTAACTGTGTAATGATCAACTAAGCAATACACTGCATTGTCCAGAGTTTGAGTCAAGCTGTACCTTTGATAACAAAATCAGAAAATTTTTTGTAATTAGGTTATTTTGACCGTTTTATTGTTTGACTGTTCAGGAATTTAGTTCAATGTTTATTGTGCAAAATACTAAACTACTTTGTTATTTAAAACTGAATTTTGGCATTTAGATTCATACTCGTAACTCCTTTTAAACATGTGGACAAAAGGTGGTGCCACAGATCAGAAAAATTCTTCATTTTTCAGAAATCAGATAATGGAATAAGAAAGTATCGTAGTGAAATTTTTGTACCAGGCCTGATTTTGAAAAGTTCTTCTTTGCTGAATGAGAAGTATTAAGAATCAAGTTCTGAAAATATATTTTATTAGAATTTTAATTTTCAAATATGAAATATATTTAAGCTATTCTGATCATCTAGGTTTTCAGAACATTTCATTGAATGAAATGGATCAAGTTTTCTTCTGATTTTGCTATACTTCTACCTGTTATCTAAAAGAAAAATGTGAAGATATTATTTATGTACCAGGTTTCTCAAGCTGTAAAACCAAAACTAAAACCAACATAGGTGTGAAAAACAAAATTAGATTTAGGCTCAGAATATTTAATCCCAACAGGTAAACCATATGATTTAGTTACAAAATTGACCTAAATAACAGGTAAACATCACCTGGGCCATTGTGGAATCTGAAAGTGAATATATGACCCTAAACTCAAGAGAAGCTACTCAAGGCCAAATTAAAACTCAACCTGCAAAGCAGATGTGAAAATGAAGCCCCCAAATAACATGTTCTAAGGTTTCAAACCACCACAACTTGCTATCTTAAGTGGAGAAAGAATTTGCAAGCACAGTGTCATGAATTGAATTGTGTCCCCCAAAAATATGTGTCAACTTGGTTAGGCCATGATTCCCAGTATTGTGTGATTGTCCTCCATTTTGTGATTGTAATTTTCCTATGTGTTGTAAATCCTAATCTCTGTCTGTGGTTAATGAGGCAAGATTAGATTATGTTAAAGAGGATTAGGGTGGGATTGTAACACTCGTACCAAGGTCACATCCCTGATCCAATGTAGAGGGAGTTTCCCTGGGGTGTGGCCTGCACCACCTTTTATCTTACAAGAGATAAAAGGAAAGAGAAGCTAGCAGAGAGTAGGGGACCCCATACCATCAAGAAAGAAATGCTGGGAGCAGAGCGCATCCTTTGGACCTGAGGTTCCTGTGCAGAGAAGCTCCTAGACCAAGGGAAGATTGATGACACGGAACTTCCTCCAGAGCTGACAGAGGGAGAAAGCCTTTCCCTGGAGCTGATGCCCTGAATTTGGACTTGTAGCCTACTGGACTGTGAGAGAATAAATTTCTCTTTGTTAAAGCCATCCACTTGTGCTATTTCTGTTATAGCAGCACTAGATGACTAAGACATACAGGGAAGAAAATTCTTCACTCTCTAACCTTGGTGGAAGGTCTGGCAAAAGATCATTACCTCTTTCTCTAAGGTGGGTGCTTAAGCAAGCCATGCTAGAATAATATCAGAGAATAAGAAGCTCCTGAGTGGCTCCATTTTGGCGAATGTGGTAGGAGGATTCACAGTGCACATACTCTAGTTTCTTTAGAGATATAAGGCATCTGAGATTTTTCTAGAACAATTTCCATAACTACTCAGGAAAAATGTCACCTGCAGTCCCGAGCTAACAGCTAAACAATTCTCTGAAGCAGGATTAGACTTAAACAGTAGTACAGTATTGGTCTTCACAGGAGTGAGAAGAAAGAGATATGTGAAAAAATTGGTAGTTAATTATTTTAATATTAGAAATTAAAATTTTTCTTACAGCTTCTGAAGATCAAGGTACTTCTTGAAGCCATCAGGAGGAAGTTTTCTTATTAAATTCCGCCGAAGTGACCTGAAATAAATGTAAATTTTTTTCTTACCTAAAGTTTTTTCATTTTTGTTACTTTTAACCACAACAGCAATATGGATAATTATAAACTGCATTTACTTTACCACTCAGATTTCAGGAAATACTTTATTTCATTATATGACATTCATATTCATAGTATCATTTGAACTAGGTCTAGTGAATTGATTCTGTGTTATTAAAGGATATTAATCTTTTCTAAAAATAAGGTCAAAACACTATAATTCTACATCCATTCCTGATTAAAACTCTCAATAAAATAGGAATAGAAGATAAATTTCTCAGCATAATAAAGGGCATCTATACAAAACCAATAGCCAATGTTATTCTCAACAGAGAGAAGATGAAAGCATTCTCCCTGAGAATGGGAATAAGATAAGGATGCCCTTTATCACTACTCTGATGTAACATTGTGCTGGAAGTCCTAGACAGAGCAATAAGGCAAGAAAAAGAAATAAAGGGCATCCAAACTGGAAAGGAAGAAGTAAAACTATCCCTATTCAAGGATGATATGATCCTATACATAGAGAACCCCAAAGATTCCACAAGAAAACTACTGGAACTAATGGAAAGATTCACCAGAGTAGCAGGATAAACATACAAGATAAATATACAAAAACGATTTGGATTCCTATGCATCAACAAAGAGAACTTTGAAAAGGAAATCAGGAAAATAATACCATTTGTAATAACCCCCCACTGAAAGATAAAATACTTAGGAATACATCTAACCCGGATGTAAAAGACCTAAACAAAGAAGACTACAAAACACTATTGCAAGAAACCAAAAGAGACCTACTTAAATGGAAAAACATACCATACCATACTTTCTATCGTGGCTAGGAATACTGAACATTGTAAAAGTGTCAAGTCTACCCAAAGCGATCTACAGATATAATGCAATCCCAATCCAAATACCAACAGCATTATTCAATGAGATTTGAAAACTAATCATCAGCTTTACATGGAAAGGAAAAAGGCCCTAGATAAGCAAAGCATTCTGAAGAAAAAGAACAAAGTAGGAGGCCTTTCACTGCCTGATCTCAGAACCTAATATACAGCCATGGTAGTCAACAGAAGCAAAATGGCAGACACATAGACAAATGGAACAGAATCGAGAATCCAGATGTAAACCCATCTACCTATGGTTAGTTGATCTTTGGCAAAGTCCATTAAATGGGGAAGACAGACTTTTTAACAAATGGTGCTGGCAAAACTGGTTCTCCATCTGCAAATGGTTCTCCAAATGCAACACAGGACTCATACCTCACATAATACACAAAAACTAACTCAAAATGGATCAAAGACCTAAACATAAAACCTAAAAAGATAAAGATTATGGAGGAAAAAAATAGGGACCACACTAAGGACCATAATACATGGCATAAATACAATACAAAACATAACTAACAGTGCATAAACACTAGAAGATAAACTAGATAACTGGGAGCTCCTAAAAATTAAACTCTTGTGCTCATTAAAAGACTTCACCAAAAGAGAAAAAAGAGAAGCTACAGACTGGGAAAAATTTTTTTGGCTCTGACATATCTGACAAGGGTCTAATCTCTAAAATCTATAGAATACTTCCACACCTTAATAATAAAAATATAAATAATTAAATTTAAAAATGGGAAAAGGATATGAACAGACACTTCACCAAAGGAGACACTCAAGCAGCTAACAGACACATGAGGAAATGCGCTCAATCATTAGACATTGGAGAAATGCAAATCAAAACTACAACGAGATACCATCTCACCCTAAATTTACTGACACTAATCAAAAAGACAGAAAATAACAAAGGTTGGAAAGGTTGTGAGGAGACTAGAACTCTTATGCACTGCTGGTGGGAATGTAAAATGGTACAATATAACAACTATGGAAAATGACATGGCATCTCATTGAAAAGCTAGAAATAGAAATACCGTATAATCCAGAAATCCCACTCCTAGGAATATGTCCTAGAGAAATAAGAGCCATCACAAGAACAGACATATGCACACCCATGTTCATTGCAGCATTTTTCACAATAGCAAAAAGATGGAAAAAACCTAACTGTCTATCAACAGATGAATGAATAAACAAATTTTTATGGTACATACACACAGTGGAATACTATGCAAAGGTAAAGAACAATGATGAATCCATGAAACATCTTACAACATGGATGAATCTGGAGGGCATCGTGCTCAATGAAATAAGTCAATCACGAAAGGACAAATATTGTATGACACCACTATTACAAAAACCCAAGAAAAAAACAATCTTTGATGGGTAGAAGGGAGGGGAGGTGTGGGGAGGGGAAATTACTAACTAGATAGCAGACAAGTATTAACTTTGGTGAAAGGAAAGACAACACACAATATAGGGGAAATCAGTACAACTTGACCAAAACAAAGCCATAGAAGCTTCCTCGACACATCCAAACACCTTGAGGGACAGAGTTACTGGGGCTGAGGGCTAGGAATCATGGTCTCAGGGGACATCTAGGTCAACTGGCATAATATAGTTCATAAAGGAAATGTTCTACATCTTACTGTGGAGGTACATCTAAAATACACCTAATGGTCCTATCACGTTCAGAGCAAAGGCGAATGAAGAAAACCAAAGACACAAGGAAAATATTAGTCCAACAGACTAGTGGACTACATGAACCACAGCCTTCACCAACCTGAGCCCAGAACAACTAGATGGTGCCCGGCTACCACCACTGACCTCTCTGACAGGGATCGCAATAGAGGGTTTTAGAGAGATTGGGAGAAAAATGTAGAACAAAATTCAAATTCACAAAAAAAGACCAGACTTACAGGTCTTACAGATACTGGAGGAACCCCTGAGTCTATGGCTCCCAGACACCCTGCTAACTCAGAAATGAAGCCACTGCTGTAGTCCTCCTTTCAGCCAAAGATTTGACAGGCATAAAAAATCAACAGTAACACATGTGAGGAACATGCTTCTTAGTTCAATCAAGTATACAAATGGGCAACATCTGCTCAAAAACAAAGACCAGAAGTAGGAAAGGGCAGGAAAACTGGACGAATAGACACGGGGAACCCAGGGTGGAAAGGGGGAGAGTGCTGAAACATTGCAGGGATTGCGTCCAATGTCACAAATAAATTTTGAATGAGAAACTAATTTGCGCTGCAAACTTTCACTAAAACACAATAAAATAAAAATTATAATTCTGATAATTAAAAAAGAACAAAATAATTAATTTTTTAATTATATTCTCCTTTTCCATATTACTTTAAAAAGCATTAGAAAACATCTCAGTTTTTGAGATCCAATAAAAATTATTTTCCATTTAAAATACATCAAGAATTTAAGTAACTTTTTTAGGCGGCGCCAAGATGGCGGAGTAGTCAGAAGCTTCCTGTGGCCCCTCTTACAACAAAGACCTGAAAAAACAAGTGAATCAATTATATATGAAAATCTAGGAGCCCTGAACGTCAGAGGCAAAGTTGCGGAATCACACTGAATGGCAGGTGGAGGGAGAGAAGGTTGGGAAGCAGCGAGGAGTTGCCAGATGTGACATGGTGGGAGATGACACCCTTCAGGCCTGATTGGCTGGTGTGCGTCGTGAGGCAAGCAGTGGTGCTGAGGAGACATTTTCCACATTGGGAGAGACCCACTGGCAGAGAGTCTACTCAGGCCTCCAGAACAAGTGAAAAATGGTGCTTAATCAGCAAAAGATAACTACATGCCTCTGACCTACCAAGCAGATCGAAAAACACCCTCTTTGGGAAAAATCTCTCTCACATTTACCTGCCCCATCCCCACTCTGCACCGAGTCTGGGCCAGCTTCAAGGCTTGCCCTTAGGACCCATCACATACCCTGAGTCACTATCCTGGCCTTGGAGATGGAACAAATAAACAAACAGAAAAAATTATCTGCCAGCTCCTCTACGCCAGGAACTCAGGGTAGGCACAGCTCCTTTGCCGAGGCACAGGCATAAGGGGTCCGTGGACTCTGAATGCCTTTCACCCTTGCATAGACCTTGTGGGCCCATTTTAACAGCATAGGCCCTCATTACCACAGTACAACAGGGGATTGAAGACTAACTTCAACTGTATCAGCTATATGGTGAAGTGGCAGATTCGTGACATTTGACACTGCTCTGCCCATTAAGCAGGCTCCTCACCTACCCACATCAGGGGCCTGAGGACTGGTGGCTCCACCCATGCCACCTAGCCACCTGATACAGGGGTCCAAGAATAAGTGGTGCCTCCCAGTCCTTACAGCCAACAGCACTGGGTGCTCATAGTCCAGCTGCAAAACCCACCCACCTGCGTGCTCTAGGGAACAGGGACACGCTTTCCTCCTAGACACTCAGGGGCAGCTGTCAGCCCCCTGCCTTGCTCAGTGTGTGAACCCTACTGCAGCCAGATACCTGTGCCTATACCAGTCACCCATGCCTGTCTAGGACTGTAGGGGAGTGCCTGCACCACACACTCGGTGACCGACAACCTACAAACTGGAACTGAATCCACACAAGAAATGTAAAGAGAATTCTGGGCTCACATACCTAGTAACAGATCTAACTACCTGGTGACAGGACGTTAGAGCTTCCAAGGAACCAATAATCTAACTAGCTCACACAAGCAGCCTATTTGGGCATATAAAAACAAACAAAACAAGAAACTAGGACACAGTAAGCAAATATAAAATAAATAAATATAATAACTTATTGATGGCTCAGAGACAACAGCCATTATCAAATCACATGAAGAGGCAGACCATGATGGCTTCAGCAAGCTCCCAAAACAAAGAATCAAGAAATATTCCACAGGAAGAGAATTTCTTGGAATTATCAGAGGTAAAATACAAAAGATTACTATACAGAACTCCTCAAGATATCAGGAAGGAAATCAGGCAAAATGCAGAACATTCCAAGGGACACACAGACAAAGCAATAGAGGAACTTAAGAAGATTAGACAAGAGCATAATGACAAATTTAACAGGCTGCAAGAATCCATAGAGAGACAGCAATCAGAAATCCAGAAGATTAACAATAAAATTTCAGAATTTGATAACTCAATAGAAAGTCATAGGAGCAAAACTGAGGCAATGGAAGTTAGAATTAGTGAGACTGAAGATAAAGCACTTGACAACATCTTATTTGAGGAAAAATCGGGTAAAAGAATTTAAAAAAATGAAGAAACCCTAAGATTTATATGGGACTCTATCAAGAAGAATAACCTACTAGTGATTGGAGTACCAGAATGGGGGTGGGGGGAATAACAGAAAATACAGAGAGAATTGATGAAGATTTGTTGGCAGAAATCTTCCCTGATATTGTGAAAGATGAGAAGATATCTATCCAAGATGCTCATCGAACCCCACATAAGGTAGATTCCAAAAGAAAGTCACCAGGACATATTATAATCAAACTTGCCAAAACCAAAGATAAACAGAGAATTTTAAGAGCAGCTAGGGATAAATGAAAAGTCATCTACAAAGAAGAGTCAATAAGACTAAGCTCAGACTACTCAGCAGAAACCATGCAGGCAAGAAGGCAATGGGATGACATATATAAAGCCTTGAGGGAAAAAAAATTGCCAGCCAAGAATTATATATCCAGCAAAACTGTCTCTCAGATATGATGGTGAAATTAGGGCATTTCCAGATAAATAGAAGTTTAGGGAATTTGCAAAAACCAAACCAAATTACAAGAAATACTAAAGGGAGCCCTCTGGTTAGAAAATCAATAACATCAGGTAACAATCAAGACTGGAACACGGGATAGAGCAACCAGATATCAACCCAGATAGGGAAGTCACAAAAATAAATCAAAGTTAAAACACTGAAATTAGGGAAACAGAAACTTCAATATGTGAAAGATGACAACATTAAAGCAAAAAAGAAGGATTAAAAAATATAGTCACAGATCTTTCATATGGAGAGGAAGTCAAGGTGATATAAAGAAATAAAAGAGTGGTTTCAACTTAGAAAAATGGGGGTAAATATTAAGGTAACCACAAAGGAAACTAACAATCCTACACATCAGAATAAAAAAACGAAAAATATAAAGACTCAGCAAATACAAAATCAACAACAATGAAAAAGATGATAAGAAAATATATGAAGAAAAATAACTCAGTACAGAAAATTAAGTGGAACAAAGAAACTCAACAACACAGGAAAAAAAAAATCAAAATGACAGCACTAAACTGATACCTCTCAATAATGATGCTGAATGTAACTGGACTAAATGCACCAATAAAGAGACAGAGTGGCAGAATGGATAAAAAAACATGATACGTCAATGTGCTGTCTACAAGAGACACAAATTAGACTTAAAGACAGCAAACAAACTAAATCTCAAGGATGGAAATATAAATTTCAAGCAAACAACACTCAAAAAAGAGCAGGAGTGGCAATATTAATCTCTGACAAAATAGACTTTAAAGTAAAAGCCACCACAAAGGATAAGGACACGATATAATGAGTAAAGGGTCAATACACCGGGAAGACATAACTATAATAAATATTTATACATCCAATGACAGGGCTCCAAAATACATAAAACAAACTCTAACAGCACTGAAAAGAGAGATAGACAGCTCCACAATAATAGTAGGAGACTGCAACACACCACTTTTGGTGAAGGATAGAACATCCAGAAAGAAGCTCAATAAAGACATGGAAGATCTAAATGCCTCAATCAACCAACTTGATCTCATAGACATATACAGAACACTCCACCCAACAGCAGCCAAGTATACTTTCTTTTCCAGCTCACATGGAACATTCTGCAGAATAGACTACATATTAGGCCATAAAGGAAGCCTTAACAGAATCCAAAGCATCTAAATATTACAAAGCATCTTTACCGACCATAAAGCCATAAAAGTAGAAATCAATAACAGAAAAAGAAAGGAAAAAAAATCAAACACATGGAAACTGAACAACACCTGGCTCAAAAACTACTGGGTTATAGAAGAAATTAAGGATGGAATAAAGAAATTCACAGAATCAAATGAGAATGAAAACATATCCTACCAGAACCTTTGGGACACAACAAAGCTGTGCTCAGTAAATGTACACATCCAAAAAGAAGAAAGGCCCAAAATCAAAACATTAACCCTACAACTGGAACAAGTAGAAAGAGAGCAGCAAAAGAAGCCCTTGGGCACCAGAAGGAGGAAATAATAAAGATTAGAGCAGAAATAAATGAAATAGAGAATACAAAAACAATTGAAAGAGTTACCAAGACCAAAAGCTGGTTCTTTGAAAAGATCAACAAAATTGATAAACCATTGGCCAAACTGACAAAAGAAAAACAGGAGAGGAAGTAGAAAACCCAAATAAGAAATGAGATGGGTGATATCACAACTGACCCAACTGAAATTAAAAGAATCATAACAGAATACTATGAAAAATTGTACTCTAACAAATTTGAAAACCTAGAGAAAATGGAAAAATTTCTAGAAACTCACTACCTACCTAAACTAACGCAACAGAGGCAGAACAACTAAATAAACCTATAACAAAAGAAGAGATTGAAAAACTAATTAAAAAACTCCCAAGAAAGCCCTGGCCCTGATGGTTTCACTGGAGAATTCTACCAAACTTTCAGAGAAGAGTTAAGACCACTACTACTAAAGGTATTTCAGAGCATAGAAAAGGACAGAATACTCCCAAACTCATTCTATGAAGCCACCATAACCCTGATATGAAAACAAGGTAAAGACACCATAAAAAAAGAAAATTACAGACCAATATCCCTCATGAACATTGATGCAAAAATTCTCAACAAAGTTCAAGTCAATAGAACTCAACAACATATCAGAAAAATAATCCACCACTATCAAGTGGAATTGATATCAGGTATGCAGGGATGGTTCAACATTAGAAAGACAATCAATGTAATCTATCACATAGATAAAACCAAAGACAAGAACCACATGATCTTATCAATTGACGCAGAAAAGGCATTTGACAAAGTCCAACACCCATTCATGATAAAAACTCTTCCAAAATAGGAATAGAAGGGAAATTCCTCAACATAATAAAAATCATTTATACAAAGCCAACAGCCAACATCATCCTAAATGGAGACAGTCTGAAAGCATTGTCCTTGAGAACAGGAATCAGACAAGGATGCCCTTCATCACCGCTCTTATTCAACATTGTGCTGGAGGTCCTAGCCAGAGAAATTAGGCTAGAAAAAGAAACAAAGAGAATCCAAATTGGTAAGAAAGAAGTCAAAGTATCTCTGTGTGCCCATGAAATGATCTTGTCCACAGAAAACCCCAAAGAATCCACAAGAAAACTACTGGAACTAATAGAAGATTTCAGCAATGTATCAGGATACAAGATAAACATACAAAAATCAGTTGTATTCCTCTACACCAACAAAGAGAACCTCGAAGAGGAGATCACCAAATCAATACCATTTACAATAGCCCCAAGAAGATAAAATACTTATGAATAAATCTAACCACAAACGTAAAAGACCTATACAATGAAAACTACAAGATGCTACTGCAAGAAACCAAAAGAGACCTGCATAGGTGGAAAAACATAACTTGCTCATGAATAGGAAGACTCAACATTGTGAAAATGTCAATTTTACCCAAAGTGATCTTCAGATACAATGCAATCCTGATCCAGATTCCAAAGGCATTTTTAAATGAGATGGAGAAACAAATCACAAGCTTCATATGGAAAAGGAAGAGGGCCCGGATAAGTAAAGCATTACTCAAGAAGAAGAACAAAGTGGGGGGCCTCACACTACCTGATTTTAGAACCTCTTATACTGCCACAATAGTCAAAACATCCTCGGACTGGTAGAACAACAGTTATATAGATCAATGGAACAGAATTGAGAATCCAGATGTAAATTCATCCACCTATGAGCAGCTGATATTTGATAAAGGCCCTAAGTCTGTTAATTGGGGAAAAGACAGTCTCTTTAACAAATAGCACTGGCATAACTGGATATCCATCTGCAAAAAAATGAAACAAGACCCATACGTCACACCATGCACAAAAACTAACTCAAAATGGATCAAAGACCTAAATATAAAATCCAAAACAATAAAGATCATGGTAGAAAAAATAGGGACAACACTAGGAGCCCCAATACATGGCATAAACACAATATGAACTGTAAGTAACAATGCACAAGCACCAGAAAAGAGACTAGATAACTGGGAGCTCCTAAAAATCAAACACTTATGCTCATCAAAAGACTTCACCAAAAGAGTAAAAAGACCACCTACAGACTGGGAAAACATTTTTAGCTATGACAAATCTGATCAGTGTCTAATCTCTAAAATCTACAAGATACTGCAAAACCTCAACAACAAAAAGACAAATAATCCAGTTAAAAAATGGGCGAAGGATATGAACAGGCATTTCACCAAAGAAGACATTCAGGTGGCTAACAGACACATGAGGAAATGCTCACAATCATTAGCCATTAGAGAAATGCAAATCAAAACTACAATGAGATACCATCTCACCCCAACAAGGTTAGCATTAATCCAAAAAACACAAAATAATAAATGCTGGAGAGGTTGTGGAGAGACCGGAACACTTATACACTGTTGGTGGGAATGTAAAATGGTACAACCACTTTGGATGTCAATTTGACACTTCCTTAAAAAGCTAGAAATAGAAGTATCATATGATCCAGCAATCCCACGCCTTGGAATATATCCTAGGGAAGTAAGAGTCATCACACAAATAGATATATACACACTCATGTTCATTGCAGCACTGTTCAAGATACCAAAAATATGGAAACAACCTAGGTGCCCATCAATGGATGAATGGATAGACAAATTATGGTATATCCACACAATGGAATACTAAGCAACGATAAAGAACAACGATGAATCCATGAAACATACCATAACATGGGTGAATCTTTAAGGCATTATGCTGAGTGAATTAAGTCAGTTGCAAAGGACAAATATTGTATAAGACTACTATTATAAGAACTCAAGAAAAGGTTTAAGCATAGAAGAAAACATTCTTTGATGTTTACAAGGTTAGGGAGGGAGGAAGGGTATTCAGTAAGTAGATAGTAGACAAGAGTTATCTTTGGTGAAGGGAAGGACAACACACACTACCGGGGAAGTCAGCACAAGTGGACTAAACCAAAAGCTAAGAAGTTTCCTGAATACAACCAAATACTTCGAGGGACAGAGTAGCAGGGGCAAGGGTCTGGGGATCATGGTTTCAGGGGACATCTAGGTCAACTGGCATAACAAACTTTATTAAGAAAATGTTTGGCATCCCACTTTGGTGAGTGATGTCTGGGGTCTTAAAACCAGCCAGCGGCCAGCTAAGATGCATCAATTCGTCCCAATCCACCTGGAGCAAAGGAGAATGAAACCAAAGACACAAGGAAAATATTAGCCCAAGGACAAAAGAGCCACATAAACCGGAGACTCCATCAGCCTGAGACCAGAAGAACTAGATGGTGCCTGCCTACCACGAATGACTGCCCTGACAGGGAACACAACAGAGAGTCCCTGATGGAGCAAGAGAAAAGTGGGATACAGTACTCAAATTCTAGTAAAAAGACTAGACTAAATGGTTTGACTGAGACTGGAGGGACCCCGGAAGACATAGCTCCCGGACTCTCTGTTAGCCCAAAAGTAAAACCATTCCTGAGGCCAGTTCTTCAGACAAAGATTAGACTGGACTATGGGACATGAAATGATACCCGTGAAGAGTATGCTTCTTAGCTCAAGTGGATACATGAGACTAAATGGGCAGTTCCTGTCCAGAGGTGAGATGAGAAGGCAGAGAGGGTCAGGAGCTGGCTTAATGGACACTGGAATTCTGGAGTGGAAAGGAAGAGTGTGTTGTCACAGTATAAGGAGATCAACCAGGGTCACGTCACAATATGTGTGTAAATTTTTTATTAGAGACTGACTTGAATTGTAAACTTTCACTTAAAGCATCATGAAAAGAAAAGAATTTAAGTAATTTTATATTTCTCAAAATTTTTATTTCTCACATTCCATTACTATTTCATCCTTTTCAAATTAGTTTTGAAGGATACTGTCAATTGGTACATATAATTGAACCATGTTTATTCCATAAGTGATCCTATTTCAAATTTCTATGAATTGTACAGAAAGATTTTCTTTGTATCACAGTTTGGTAAGGAACTTACTGAAAACCCATTCCCATTTCCATTGATTCAGTTCTGACTCACAGGGACCCTATAGGACAGAGTAGAACTGCCCCATAGCATTTCCAAGGAGCAGCTGGTAGATTCGAACTGTTGACCTTTTGGTTAGCAGCCGAGCTCTTATCCATTGTGCCACCAGGGCTCCAAGACTACGTCCACTTAATTGTGCTTGTATTGGGACACAAACCTTCCATTTTCTAGAAAAGCAATGTAGTAGTAACAAAATAAACTAACAAAAAATTCAAAACCATTTTAGCTGGGATACAGACCCCTGTCTGTTCCTAGCTAGCTAAGCTTGGTTGCGTGAATCACAGTCTCTTTAGCTGTAAGAGGAGGGGTGGGTGGATGAAGTGCTTTAGTCGAGTCCGCTGGAAGGGCATGTGTGTACAGTATATAAGAGATACTGCATATTCAAAACTGCTGTTCCATGGTTTTGATTCTTCCATTTTTATTGTAAAAATATATAACCCAACATTTGCCAATTCAACACTTTTTAGGTGTACAATTCAGTGATATCAATTACATGAATCATGTTATACCTTTCATTCTTGAACGATAGCTTAGCTGGATATACAAAGTCTTTGGTTAGTACTTTCTTTTCTTAAATTTCTTGAAAGCACTGTCCCTTTGTTGCTTTGCTTTTTTTTTTTTGAGAAGCCGAATGGCAGTATAATTCTTTTGACTTTGAAGTTATTTGATGTTTTTACCTGGAGAACCTGAGGATTTCTTTTCCTTCATCTTTAAAGTCTAATAGTCTCAGACATGTCTCAGATTGGATCACTCTACGCCAATTATCTAGGATACTCCCTGACCTTTTCAATATGTAGACTTGGATTATCTTTTATTTCCAGAAAAGTTTTCTTGAATTATGGTTTTAAATTTTAGTTCTGTTTCACTCTCTTGCTTTTCTTTTTTTGGGACCCGAAATGTACATGTTTATGTTCCTCTTTCCATCACTCATCTGTCATTTTGTCGTACTGTGGTGGCTTGTGTGTTGCTATGATGCTGGAAGCTATGCCACTGGTATTTCATATACCAGCATGGTCACCCATGGTGTACAGGTGTCAGCAGAACTTCCAGGTTAAGACAGACTAGGAAAAAAGACCTGGCAATCTGCTTCTGACAATTAGCCAATGGAAACCTTATGGATCACCACAGAACATAGTCTGATTCTCTTGCATCAGGGCGGATCAGTCTCTAGAGGAGGACATCATGTTTGGTGAAGTTGGGGGCCAGTGAGGGTGATGGAGACACTTAATGAAATGGATTGACACGATAGCCCCAAGGATGAACTTTAACGTGCCAGAGATCATGAGGATGATGCAGGACTGGGCAATGTTTCGCTCTGTTGGAGTCAACTCTACAGCATCTACCTACCTACCTACCTACCTATCGACCTACCTATCATCTATGCTCTTGCCCCACTTCCAAGACAAAAACACACTTTCTGACCTTTTTTTATTTCTTTCTTTAACTTATTTTCATTTTCTTGTTTTTCTGTCCCCGTAGCCGTGCTTCTTGCTCAGTTTTCATTAGACTCTATATTCTCCTTTGAGCAGTTTATGATTTAATCTTTCTTTCTGATATAACTTTGACTTTTGTTTTCTATTTCTTCCTTAGGTTCAACCACTTCTTTTTTCATTTCTTCCTTTTTTTCCCTTCCCAGTTCTCTTCTTAGTTGTAAAATTTCTGAATAAAGGTTTTTTTCATATTCCTTTGATTAAGTCTGGAGTTTTGTGCTATGATTTTCTTTTATACCAAAGCTGGTATTTGGGGGAAGAATTTTCATCTCATGAACTATTCTGATTCATAGTTCATAGTTTTTTTTTTTTTTAATCATAGTTTTGTATGGAAATGATTTAAGTTTTTTACTATTACTAGTCATTTTATGGACAGAATTCTTAGTTCAAGAGCTAAGTGGTTAGGTGCTGTTTTATATTGCTGGTATGAAAAAGGGGGAGAGAGTGATCCTGTCCTGTTTCTCTTTTATTTCTGCAGGATAATTCATTTTCCTTTCTTATTCCCTTTTTTTCATTATTACCACATCTCCAAGTGCCACCACTCCTTCGCTATTTATCTGACTCTCCTCTAGAAGTAGCGCGTCTGTGAGCCTGCCACTTCTGCTCCTATTCACTTTCAAGCCTCTTTCGCTTTGGTGTGAACCACCAAGTTCCAGATTTCTGTTCAGTATTTTGCCGCTTAGTGCTGAACTTTCTCTTAGTGGGCGTGACTTCGTATCTGTTTCGTTGTCTCCAGCCCCTTTCTTCTTTTTTTATCCCCCCACGGAATTCTTATGCTTTCCTTCCCTACTCATAGGTTTGAAGTGGAAAGAGCTCTGTTGGAATTTGGTGTTTCATTTTTCCTCTATTTATGGGTAACTGGAGGATTGTGGTACTCTGTGTCCTAACAATGCTGACAAGCATGACAGTGATTATGAGGATGGCACAGGACCAGGCAGTGTTTCGTTCTGTTGTACATGGGGTTGCTATGAGTCAGAACTGACTCTACTGCACGTAGCAACAACAATAATGCTGACTCGGAATGCTGAAAAAGTGTGGATCATGCGTGTTTTTATTTGTGCTCCCTTCTGATTTTTTCATTTTTGGGGGAAGATGTATGAGGAGATTAAAAGCTGAACAATTGCTAGTATTCTCCAGTCTAAGAAATTCCTGTTGTTCTTGTGTGCCGTTGAGCTGATTCTGACTCATAGTGACCCTACAGGACAGAGTAAAACAGCCCCGTAAGGTTTCCAAGGAGTGGCTGGTGGATTCGAACTGCCAATCTTTTGGTTAGCAGCCTGAGCTCTTAACCACTTCACCACCAGGGCTCCAAGAAATTCTTAGTCTCTCTTAAATCCACTTCAGAAGGACTTGATCCCATCTATCCATGGAAACTTCTCTTGTCAAAGTCACCATTGACTTCCAGATTGTTAAATCTAACGGTCAATTCTCAGTCGTTGTTTTATTTCATCTATTAGCAGCAGCCTTTGCAGTTGATCTCTCCCTTTCTTTTATAGATTTTCTTCACAGGGCTCCCAGGACAACTCACTCTTTGAGTATGTCTTCAAATAATTGGTTATTCCTCACCTCCTTTCTGTTTGCCCTTCTTTTCTTCATGTAGGAGTGTCCAGTCTAAATAGCAATATATATTGATGATTTCTAATCTGGACTTCAGCCCAGATAAATTCCAGATTCACACTTCAAATTGCCAACTTGTCATTTCTACTAAGATATCTAGTAGATATCTCAAAATTAACATGCTCGCAACTGACCTTCTAATCTTCTTCCCTATGAAGAGATTTTTGCCATCTCAGTTGATGTAAACTCCATCCTTCCCGTTGTTCAGCCTACAAACTTCAGCATCCTTGTCTCTTCTTTCAAACTCTGTCATGCATTCAGTCTATCCAGAAATCCTGTTGGGTCTACTTTCAAAATATGACAGGAATCTGACAGTATCCCATCATCTCCACTGCTACCACCTTGGTATAAGCCTTCACCATCCCTTGCCTGGTTACTGCAATAGCCTAACTGGTCTCTCAGCTTTCTCGTTTGCCCTTTTCACCGTTGTACCTTTGTCTATTCTCAACAAGTAGCCAGAGTGATCCTTTAAAAATCTAAGTTATAGCATGTGACTCCTCTGTGTAGAACCCTACAACGGCTCTCATTTCACTTGGAATAAGAGCTAAAGTTCTTACAATGACCTAAAGGTCCTAGGTGATATGCCCAACCCCCACACTCATTACTTCTTTGATGTATTACTCTCCTACTCACTCATCCGGCTATAGCCACATAATCTCTTTGCATTTTCCTGTAAATACCTAACATACTCTCAACTCAATGTCTTTATATTGGTGTTTTCCTCTGCTTGGAACAATCCACGTGGCTAGCTCTGTCACCACCTGCTTCACATCTTTAAGCAAATGTCATCTTTTCAATGAGATCTAGCCTGACCACCCTACTTAATACTGCAAATGACCCTCTCTGCACATTTCCAACCCCCTTCATCCAGCTTGTTTATTGTTTGTCTCCCCCTATTAGAATGTAAGCTCCATGAAAACAGGTATTTTTGTCTCTTTTGTTCAGTGATATATTTCAAGAGCCTATATATTCCAAGGTACATGGTAAACAAAACAAAACTTGTTCCTGTCGAGTTGATTTTGACTCATGGCGACCCATGTGCTACAGAGTAGAACTGAGTTGCAGGATTTTCTTGGCTGTAGTCTTTATGGAAGCAGATCTTCAGGACTTTCTTCTGTGGCAACCAGTTGGTGGGTTCAAACTGCCAACCTTTCAATTAGTAGCCGAGAACAGTTTGTGCTACCCAGGGACCCTTAAAACAAACACTTGCTTTTGAGTCAGTTTCAACTCATGGTGACCCCATGTGTTATAGAGTAGAACTGCTCCATAGGGTTTTCTTGGCTGTAATCTTTATGGAAACAGATTGCCAGGCCTTTCTTCCAAGGTGCTGCTGAGTAGGCTTGAACCATCAAGCCTTCAGTTAGCAGCCAAGTGCAAATGGTCTGCTCCACGCAGGGATCTGTCACATGACAGGTACTCAATAAATATTTATTGAATGAATGGATAAGAAAGCATTACTTGGCCTTTGAGTGAGCTCAGTTGGTTAAGAATCTTCCATATCCTAAAGTAAACTTAAAAAAAAACATCGTTTATGGAATTACTCTCATGCAGAGGTAAAAACTGTTTCTTTGTTAAAAAAAAAAAAAGACTTCAAGCAGAATGTCAGTCCCATTGCTGATGGTATAAATAAAGACAAAATGAAAAGTTCTAAGAATGTGGTGGAGATTATACACCATAGCAGTGTTCCAGAACTTAGTGATTTTTGAAGTATTCTATTATCTATTGTCTAAAGAGGGGTGTAGCTTATGGTGGATAAATTATGGGCCTTGGGGTTGGGGAAATCTGGGTTTAATTCCAGGATTTGCCATTTATTATCTCCATGACTTTGGGCAAGTTTCTTAGTATGCTTGGGCCTCATTTATGTCATCTTTAAAGTGAGGGTATATATATAACCTGGCCCTATGAATGCCAGTAGATTTCCATTAGTCCTTAAACTAGCCCAAGCCAGATTTGGCCCATCCCATGGAAGGGCCAGCTGTGACTGCTAATTGAACTCAACAGAGGACCCAGCAACAGGAGGAACGAATCAGAAGGAAAATCATCACCCGGACCCTGTTCCAAACCCGAGGTTTGACAAGAACCATGTCACCTCTCGTTTCCTGGCCACCTTCTAGAATTTTCCTTCCCCAGTATGCCTGTGTGGCTGCCATCTTGCCACCCAAATCGCAAATAATCCTGCTTCCCTATAACTCGGGGAGCCAGATCTAAGGGACTTGCTCTGTGCATTGCAATAGAGTTACTTTCTCTTTCTCAAAGACTAGTGTTCAGATAACTGGCAAATCTGAGTGTGCAGGGCAAGGACCCACCTTCCTGGGTTCAATAATGTTTACATGAGATGATTATTTATGAAAGATCTTAGTACAGCACTAGCATATAATAAGAGCTCAATCAATGTTAACTGATGATGATTTTATATACACAAGTGTGTATGTATTTATATATAAATATACAAACACACACACATATATGGTGTATGTGTGTGTACATGGGTATGAAACTTCCTAACCTTATCTTCTTTGTCAAAGACATCTGTAGAATCTAATTCTTAAAGGAAGCTCTTTACACGGGATCATATAGTTCTAGTTATTAAATCCACCCCAAAAAATGTGACTTTGAGGACTAAGGTGTGTCTGACGCAAGCCATGGTATTTTCAATTGCTTCATATGCATGCGAAAGCTGGATGAATAACGAAGACTGAGGAAGAACTGATACCCTTGAATCATGGTGTTGGCGAAGAATATTGAATACACCATAGATTGCCAGAAGAATGAACAAATCTGTCTTGGAAGAAGTATGGCCAGAATGCTCCTTAGAAGTGAGAATAGAGAGACTTTGCCTCATGTACTTTGGATGCGTTATCAGGAGGGACCAGTCGCTGGAGAAGAACATCATGCTTGGTAAAGGAGAGGGTCAGTGAAAAAGAGGAAGACCCTCAACAAGATGGATTGACACAGTGGCTGCAACAATGGGCTCAAACATAGCAATGATTGTGAGGGTGGCACAGGACCAGACACTGTTTCATTCTGTTGTATATAGGGTTACTATGAGTCGGAACCAACTTGACAACACCTAACAACAAGTAATTAAACTCCAGAATCTAAAAGTCAGCTTCCAAAACAGTCAAAGTTAATGTTTAGCAAGCTAGAACAATACACAAATACTCACTTTCATCTGTGTTTGCCTGTTTTGCTCATTATCATTTATACGAAATTAAAAAAAAAAATCCCTAACTTCAATCAGCATTACTTGGATTATAGGCTTTTTAAAATAATTTTACTTGTATACCATTTAGTCCATTTCTTACATTATTTCCCTTTAACAGTTTCAACTCAAAACATGAAAAGAGTTCAATAATAAAATACAGCACTTACTCTCCCAGCACATTTGCTGTAAAGCTAGAGTTCCTTTTCACTATGAAATTGGACAACAAAGAATGGGGCCTGGTGTGATACTGAGAACCAGTGCTCAGCAGCAAAAGATATAAATGGACAGCCTGAATCAAGCCGCTCAACCCAAAACACAAGAAAATGCCATTTTCTTAACAAAAAAATGTAATGTTGCAGAAAAAAATTAAAAAAATTTTTTTCCCATACAAAAATTTATACATACATTGTTATGTGACCCCAATTGCCCTCCCCACACTGCGACAGCACACTCCTCCTTTCCACCCCCCATTCCCATTTCCATTTAACCAGCTCCTAACCCTCTCTGCCTTCCCATCTCACCTCCTGACAGAAGCTGCCCATTTAGTCTCTTGTATCTACCTGAGCTAAGAGGCACACTCCTCACGAGTATCACTTTATGTCCAGTCCAATACCTGTCTGAAGAGTAGGCCTTGGAAATTGTTTTAGTTCTGGGCTGATAGAGAATCCAGAGACCATGTTTTCTGGGGTTCCTCCAGTCTCAGTCAGACCATTAAGGCTCGTCTTCTTTCTAGAATTTGAGTTCTGCACCCCACCTTTCTCCTGCTCCATCAGGGACTCTCTGTTGTGTTTCCTGTCAGGGTGATCATTGGTGGTAGCCGGGCACCATCTAGTTCTTCTGGTCTCAGGCTGATGAAGTCTCTGGTTTATGCAGCCCTTTCTGTCTCTTGGGCCAATACTTTCCTTGTGTCTTTGGTGTTCTTCATTCTCCTTTACTCCAGGTGGTTGGGACCAATTGATGCATCTTAGATGGCTGCTTGCAAGCTTTTAAGACCCCAGATGCCACTCACCAAAGTGGGATGCAGAACATTTGAAGAAATAAATTTTAAATTGACCTCACTCCTTTATTCCTACATCTCCAAATGCCTGTTGGAAATGTCCACCCAGTGACCTGTAACCTCATAATGAAAGCATCTGAAGTTGGAGTCCTAGTCCTCTCCACTTACTGCCACCAAGTCTTCCCCCTCTCTCAGATCACTCTATCACTCAGGATGGAAACCTTGGAGTCACTCTAACCCCTCTTCTCCCTCACTATCCTGTAGCCAGTCACTCACTAGGATCTCATCTTAGTTTTTTTCCATTATAACGGGAGTTGTTATACCAGGAGTTGTTTTATACCAGGAGTCATTATATCAGGAGTTATTATACTGGGAGTCGTTATACCGGAAGTAGTTTTATACCAGGAGTCAATATACTGGGAGCTGCAAACTGGTGGCCCTCACGCCTGCACATATCTCTTTATGAATGTATGTATGTATATGGAGGTCTGCAGCTACATGCGTGTATGTATGAATTGGGCCTGAACAGTGTTTTTTCTTTTTTATATAAATCTCAGTGCCAGTAGGTGGGGCGTGCACCTGTCGTTAGTGGCCATCTCACTCCCTGCGTCCCTCAGCACTCTTGCCCGCCATTCCTTCCTTTTACAAAGGGTACTTGGATTGCTGTAGAGGAGATTGAAAGCTTGCTTGTGGGAAAATGAAAAATGAGGCTGGCGGCACCAGGGTATTCTTTACTTTAGATTTTCTAGTAATTTGATACAAACGGTGCAGATAATAAGAGATTTGTTTCCCATTAAAAATAGAACGAGACCATCACAAATTCTTATACCCAGAAGTTCCAGTGAGAATTTGAATCATAGAAACTCTCTAGAGAATCTTGGATCCTTTTTGGGATTATTATTATTTTCTAGTAGGGCTAATTACTATGAAAAAAGCTATTGTGAGACTGGTATAAGATAGAATGGTGAACGACTCTTTTTTTTGCCTTGGTTCAGGTGGGAATGTTATCTCCTTTGGAAAACAAGTCTTTGTGGCTACCCTGCCTGATGCTCTCAGCTCATATTCCCAGGCCCCTATCAGCTCAGTAAACCCCTTGACTCTGAATTTGATGGTACCACTATGGATCTACAAGAACTCTGAGCTTTAGCTCTTCCCCCTATATTTAAGCACATAAATGCTCTATTAAGTAGTTTGGGAAACAGGCAGGACTTGTCAACACTTATCAACCACAAATACTCCTATTTTGTCCTCATACATTGAAAAGTCAGAGCTGCAAGATCCTAAATCATCTGGTCAAAACAAAAAGAAAAAATCTCAGTAAAAATATTGATTAAAATATCCATCTAAGAAATTTGAATTTCTCCCTTTCTGATTTCTTTTTAAAAGTTTAAGCCAAGTGTTTACACCTTGTTGGTACACACAGACACACACACACACACCCCAACTCGGGTGTCTTGGATTCAAATTAGTATTAGATCAACAAACTAGCTATTATATATGAGAAAATTTTTTTTCTTTTGTAAGAAACAAGTAAATAAATCTCTGAGTCAAAATGTGATCCAGAAGAGTTGGACTTTAAATATTAAGTTCTGGGAATATTTTAATCAATTAAATTTACTTATTTTATTTTTTATTTATACCTAAGAGTCTGTTAAAAACTGTGTCCAGTAAAGTCTAAAAGAGGTTACCCAATAAATGTCAAATAAAAATTCTATGTGATAGGAAAACACCATACAATAGTTTAG
Source organism: Dugong dugon (assembly GCA_030035585.1). Lineage (NCBI taxonomy): Eukaryota > Metazoa > Chordata > Mammalia > Sirenia > Dugongidae > Dugong > Dugong dugon. Next base: position 189,860,199 of record CM057463.1, on the reverse strand, counting down.
TTGGCAGCCTCCCTCCCTTATTTTTTAGTAGGACATACAATTGATGGAATCTTTTGTTTAGATAAAATATGATGATAGTAAAATACTTTAGAGAATTGTTATGAGACATTAAATAAGTTAATACATGAAATAAGTCAAAATAGGGTCTAGCATTCAATAAACAGTAAAAAAAAATCAGCATTCCTTATAATAGACCAAGGAACAATGACATCACCTTTGGATAAAAATGCATTGTTAGTAACCACAAGCCTTAATTATGATACAGTTTTACAGGTGCTATTCTGGCTGTTGGGATGAGGTCATTCTCGTCTACTTACATTAAAGTCACATTTGAAGAAACTGATGGGACAGCTCGCAAGTTGGCTTCATCACAGCCAAGCTCTAGACCTCGGCAAAGACATTTCATGGGCACAGAACTGACCACTGAATAAAGAGAAGGTAGTAAGAAATGATGACAGTGAGGGACCAGGAAGAAGAGGGCAATGAGAAGAAAGAAACAAAAAGCTACGAGAAAATTATTTACTACAAAAGTATGCCAGGTCTTACCTAAGAAATTCAGGCAATGCTTTCAATAAAGGCTCTAAATTCACTTTTCGTTTAACCTTAACACAATGCAAGAGCATCAACATTGGAAACATACACATTTACCAGGGCATGTATTTTTTTTTTTTTTAAATAGCAGGCTGCTCTTCTCCATACGTTGCAAAATGAATGAATAATCTGTTCTTACTCATCCTACGGGAGTAGTTAAATCCAAGGCTGACCTGATAGTGTGTGGTGAGGTTTTATGTTCACATTAAAGCTATTATTTAGGAGGAGAGTTTTATTAATAGCATAACCAAAAGCTGTAATGGCTAATCATTTTTGACTAGTGAGAAAGACAGAGAAGAACCAAACTCTAAACTGTAATGTTGGTGTTGTTGTTCAGCGCTGTCGAGTCCGTTCCGACTCATAGCAACCCTATGAACAACAGAACGAAACACTGCTGGGTCCTGCGCCATCCTCACAATTGTTGTTATACTTGAGCCCACTGTTGCAGCTGGTGTGACAATTCATCTCATTGAGGGCCTTCCTCTTTTTCACTGACCCTCTACTTTACCAAGCATGATGTCCTTTTCCAGGGACAGGTCCCTCCTGACAACATGTCCAAAGTAAGTGAGACGTAGTCTCACCAAAGTGTTGGTGGAATCTTTTTCCCCTTGTTTCTGAATATTCAAGAGTTCTTCAAAGGACTTTGATGGGCTTGCGATTTTCTGATTCTTCTTTGGCTTATGCAGGGGTGTAAGGATATGTAAAACTTGGTTTATGTGAGTGAGCATTTCTTATGCACACTCCTGGGTTCTGGAAAGAGGGAGAATGGGATGTATGCCTTTGGTTATCTTGTGGGGCTGTCATGATAGTCTTAGGGAAGTGATTCAACATTTATAAACTATATTACAGACTCTCAGGGAGGTGTTCATAGAGTTAAACAGTGTCAAGGGATTATTACCTAGTATAATAACTATAAGGAGCCCTGGTGGTGCAATAGTTAAGCACTTGGTTGCTAATTGAAAGGTGGGTGGTTTGAATGCACCAACTGCTCCATGGGAGAAACTACCTGGCAATCTGCTCCGATAAAGATTACAGCCTAGAAAACCCTATGGAGCAGTTCTACTCTGTCACATGGGGTTACTGTAAGTTGAAAATAGACTGGCTGCCACCTAACAGCAGCATAATAAATACAGTCTGATTCTTGCCTTAATTAAGAATGGATGACTATTAAGAACACTGTGGAATGCTTCTTCTCTACATTTACTTCCGGAGCCTAGACTGGATAGACTCAGATGTCTACAGGAGTTAGGCAGATAGCACAAAAGAGAAGTAAAACAGGTTTAGAGTGTCCTGGTATCTGTCTCCTAGTAACTGTTGCATATAGATTGAGGGCCATTTGTGGCCAAGTCTACCAACTTTCTAAAAGCCAGAAATTAAAAAAAAAAAAAAAAAGTAATTACCTATTTTAAAAATAATGGTAGCTAATGTAAAGTACTTCAAAACATCATAGAATAAACAAAACTTTCTATGAGAACGTTCTGCTTGTAGGCTTCCAGTTTTTGACCTTTACGGTAAAACCTCCAGAGAGTAGTCAAGCGTCTCCATGGTGAAGTAGAGACCCTCGTGACAGACTGGTGGCCCGACTGTGAATGAGCATAGTTGGCTATAGCTTGTGAGCTAATAACGTGCCCCTTTGTTCAGACATGGGGTGACAGGTGTGCTTTCTCTCCTCCCACAGAATTCTACAGACTCTTTTATAGGGTTATAAAAGATCAAGATCAGGTTTGATGTTTTATGTAAACAGAGTATCTGCCAAGAACCTTTAAACAGCTTTGTAGTTCTAAGCATTTTGGTGATATATTCTGAACACTGACTCTGTCTCTTTAAGTTAAAGTTATGTCTAATATGTGAATGCATGTTTATGTTGCGAGCACGGCACGGTGAGGGTTGGGAAGGAAGATGAAGGTACCAAGGGGAAGAGTAGGAAGAACAGAAAAGGCGTGAATGTAAAAATAGCATTAATTCCAGTGTGCATTTTCCATGTACATGGGCTGAATTAAAATAATTCACGTATGTTGATTAGTGTGTTGTCTGTCATAGGGAAAAATGAAAAAAAAAAACCTAAATAGTCAACAACGAAAGAAGAATGAAGTAAACTCTGTCATTTATCGGATATGTAATATTATATAGAATATTTTAAAAGAGCTTATAATAGTACAAATATGTAATTGTGCTAAATGCTAATTGGAAATGTGATAAAAATGGTTTTTACAGGGTATTTCAATTATGTTAAAAAAAAAACCTTAAAAAACAAAAGATGAGTGTTATGGATTGAACTGTGCCCTCCCAAAATGCGTGTTGTAAATCTTAATCCCTATACTTGTGGTTATAATCCCATTTGGGAATGAGTTTTCTTTGTTATGTTAATGAGGCAATGTTAGTGTAGGGTGTGTCTTGAGTTAATATTTTTTGAGATATAAAAGCAGATTCAGCAAGCAAGCAAGCCAGCGCAATGCGGGTAGAGGGAGATGCCATGCCACATGAAGATCCCCAAGGAGCAAAGAAACAGAAACTGGAGACAAAAACCTTCCCACCAAGCCCGCAGAGAAAGAGGAAGCGTTCCTCTACAGCCAGTGCCCCGAATTCGGACATCTAGCCTCCTAAACTGTGAGAAAATAAACTTCTGTGTCTTAAAGCCATCCACTTGTGGCATTTCTGTTACAGCGGCACTAGATAACTAAGACAGAATTTGGTACCAGCGGTGAGGTGCTGCTCTAACAAATACCAAAAATGTGAAAGTGGTTTTGGAATTGGGTAATGGGTAGAGACTGGAAGAGTTTTAAGGTGCCTAATTGTAAAAGCCTAAATTGTGTTGAAGAGACCGCTGGTAGAATTATGGACATCTAAGGCAATTCTGATGAGGGCTCAGAAAGAAGGGAGGGGCACTATAGAGAAAGTCTCTATCATCTTAGAGAATACAGATGGTGCCAACAACAGAATGTTGATAGAAATGTGGACGTTAAATTTGCTTCTGGTGAGACTTTAAAAGGAAATGATGAACATGTGATTGGATGGTGGAGGGAGGGTGATGCATTTTATGTAGTGGAAATGAACTTGAGTTATATTCAAATGTTTGGTGGAAGGTGGAACTTGTAAGCAATGAACTTGGATTTATGGCTGAGGAGATTTCTAAGCAAGATCTTAAAGGGGCCGCATGGTTTCTCCTTGCCATTTATAGTAAAATGATAGAGGAAAGAGATGGACTTAAAAATGATCCATGCAATTGAAACCGGAACTGAAAGATTTGGAAAATTCTGTTGTACAAACTAAGGACATGTGTCCTAGAACTTTCACCAAGGAGGTGGCTACACACTCTTTTGTTAAAGAGATTAAGCTTGTAACTGATGGATTGAACCAACTACCACAGCAGAAAACCCATCAGTTTACACTGAAGGGAACAGTGACAGGAAGAAAGGAAGGAAAGCTGTCTGCCTCTTGGAATTCTACGGGTAGGAAATAGGCCAAAGGAACTACAGCTGTAGTCCTCCAAGAAAAGAAAAGGACCATCCCAGGAGCAGTTTAGAGATCAGCAGAACTGTTGGAAGGAGCATGGGAAGCAGGGCTGCTGAGGAGCCATGGCCTCCTGGGTTTCAAAAGGTGAAGCCACCACCTCCTGGGTTTCAAAGGGTGAAGCCACCACCTCCTGGGTTTCAAAGGGTGAAGCCACCACCTCCTGGGTTTCAAAAGGTAGAGTCATGGCCTCCTGGGTTTCAAAGAATTAGATCTCTACCAACTCAGTTCCAGAGTGCGGGGCTGCCATTCAGGTTGGTCACAAGGATGGGGTCGCCTGAAGTCTCACCCATATTTGATTTAGATGCTTCAGAAGATGAGATTTTGGACTTGGAGTTGATTTAAGACTTTTCGGATGATGTGATAGGGTGAATGTGCTTTGCATGTGGCAAGGACATGAATATTTGGGAGCCAAAGGGTGGAATGTTATGGATTGAATTGTGTTTTCCCAAAATATGTGTTGTAAATCCTAATCCCTATACCTGTGATTATAATCTCATTTGGGAATGAGTTTTCTTTGCTATGTTAATGAGGCAGTATTAGTATAGGATGTATCTTAAGCCAATCTCTCTGAGATGTGAAAGCAGGTTAAGCAAGCAATCAGGCAAGCAAGCACAAATGGGGTGGGGGTTGGGGAAGATAGATGCCATGGCACATGAAAATCCCCAAGGAACCAAGGAAGAGAAGCTGAAGAGAGACAAGAACCTTCTCCCAGAGCTGGCAGAGAGAGAGAAAGAGAAAGTGTTCCCCTAGAGCCAGTGTCCTGAATTCAGACTTCTGGCCTCCAAACTGTGAGAAAATAAATTTCTATTTGTTAAAGCCACCCTCTTGTGGTATTTCTATTATAGCAGCACTTGATAATTGAGGCAATGGTAATCTACCAGCAAGTTAATGCTGTGGCCTCTGGTGGTGAAACTATAGTTGAGTTAATAATTCTTTCCAAATTTATGTACTTTCAAAATCCCCCAAATTTAAGCTTTATTAATATATTGATTAATACTGGATATTATATTTTTCATGATCTTGCTCTTGAGAAATGCTTTTATAAATGTAAATTCCTTACATTCTCACTTAGACAAAAATGATTGTAAGCCATTCTCACTAGTTTAATTTCCAATAAATCCCTTTGATAATCTGATTTAAATAAAGTGGCACGATACCCATTATACCCATTGCTGTCGATTCAGAGACTGTACAAGACAGAGTAGAACTGCCCCATAGGGTTTCCAAGGAGTGGATGGTGGATTTGAACTGCTGACTTTTTGGTTAGCAGTAGAGGGCTTTACCCCTGCGCCACCAGGGTTCCAAGTGGCACAGTAGAAACCTTACTTTAGGTTTCAGTCACAAATTTTATACTACACTTTCCATTAAATTTTTGCACTGACACCAAGTTTGAAAAGATATTAAATTATTAATTATGCTCCCTCAGAATTGTCTTTAAAAAAGTAATTGAAAATTACATAATTTATTCTTTACTAAGTACTCATAAATTACCTCTGTATATTTTGATATATTATTTTATTGTGTAGTTCTATTTCTCTTAGGTAAATATACTTGTAAAAAATTCTTCCCAGAGCATTCATGGCACGAGGCAAAAATTTATTTCTCTTGATGACTTGATCTATTTTCCCCCCTATTTGTTTGTTTCTGCTTTACAAAGCAGACTCTGAAAATCATGTAACCATTGTGCTTCCCTCATTGACCTAATGACCACAACGTTCAGAACCAAGCTTTGGATGCAGGTGCTGAGGTTTCCTCAGTGAGGATTTCCGTAAGTATATATGTGTATATATTTTTTTCCCCCTCTAGTTCTCTTCCTTTCCACCCCTTGGTTTTTGTCTTTTATATCATGTTAATGGTTTAAGTCTGTTAGCAGTCATATTTTTATTGTGAGCTAGCTAAAATCGTTTTGGGAATAAGATGAGTTCTAAAGCAAGTCAATTAAAATTTAAGAAATAAACAGAAACGATCTATAATAAAAACCTAAAGAAAATAAAAACTACTTTTTGAGATATTGCAGCCTAATCCACGGAATGTTTTATACTACATTAGCAGTGAAATTCTATCTGTTACCTTTGTTTTTCTCAAAAACTTTTGACTTTTTAATGACCAAATAACCTGATCTCCATGATCTTGGAGACTGGTAGGATAGATAGCTGCTGAGTAATCTGTGAGACTCACAGGACAGATATGTATGATCTCCTAAAATTGGGGGTTGTTAGTAGTTTTTATTTTTTTATTTTTTAATTAATCTCATTTGTGTAGTGAAGATAAAAAATACCAAAACATAAAAAAGGTGGACTTTGTAGTAGAACATAAAGGAAAATATGTAGTAAGTGTTCCTCCCCTCACTCCCTTGCTTTTCAGCCAGGTCTTGAAAAGCTAGGGTCAAAATGATAACACCAAGGCACAGATCAATGTTTGAATAATTTATGAGAACAGATAAAATTTGTTTAATAGGAGTTCTTTCTCATAGGTATTCCTGATGTAAAATATTATAGAGTTAACACACAGATTATGACCCCCCCACCCCCTACCCCAAAGCCCTTCAATATTTTTGTAAGTTTTAGGTATATGGCTAAACACAGCAGGTTATAATTAATAATACTTTTTAAGCTCTAAAATACAGCTTAGTTCCTGGACTATTTTTCACTTGCAAATGTTATAATCCACACAGCTTCTCCACGCTTCTATTTTCTCAGTTTCCTTTACATTAGCGTTTATAAGATTGTTAGTGATTGTGAAAAGGGGATTTATATAAAAACAGTAACCTTGACTGACTGACATTAATTTTGTTCACAATAATACTTGATATTATTTTTTACTTTTACACTTCAAGTCCCTAAGTCATTTTAAAATGAAGTTCCCATATTAAGACTGCATTTTTAATGAATTTTGCAACTAGAAAACTATAAATAACTTTGAAAAATGAAATTGAACTGTTCAAAACATGATGTCTCATTATGAACTCACAGAAAAGGAGACTCACTGCTCTGGTTACTTACAACATTCAGATGTTTCTGTCTCCAAGGAATTCAGGGAAGTCCTTTTGAAGTAATTTGCAAAATACTTGTCGAGTTGTATAGGCCATCCAGTGTTGTCTCCTAAAATAAAAATCAGCAGAATTTTTTTTAAAAAAGGAAATATTCTGATGTGTTGGTGAAAATAGGGCCTTTTTCAACATAACCAGCATCTATACATGTAGACCTCACTGGATGGAATACACAGGAATCAAATTGGCTACATCTGTGAACAGAGGTGCTAGAGAAACTGAATATCATCATTCAGAACAAGGCCAGGGGCCGACGGCAGAACAGATCATCCATTGATCATATGCAAGTTCAAGTTGAAGCTGAAGAAAATTAAAACTAGTCCACAAGGGCCAAAGTACAACCTTGAGTATACCCCACCTGAATTTAGAGACCATCTCAAGAACAGATTTGACACATTGAACACTAATAACCTAAGACCAGATGTGTTGTGGGATGACATCAAAGACATCATACGTGAAGAAAGCAAAAGGTCATTAAAAAGACAGTAAAGAAAGAAAAGATCAAAATGGATGTCAGAAGAGACTCTGAAACTTGCTCTTAAATGTAGAGCAGTTAAAGTGAACAGAAGAAATGATGAAGTAAAAGAGCTGAACAGAAGATTTCGAACAGTGGCTTGAGAAGACAAAGTAAAGTATTATAATGACATGTGCACAGACCTGGAGTTAGAAAACCAAAAGGAAAGAACACACTTGGCATTTCTTAAGCTGGAAGAACTGAAGAAAAAATTCAAGCCTCGAGTTGAAGGATTCTATGGGCAAAATATTGAATGATGCAGGAAGTGTCAAAAGAAGATGGAGAGAATACACAGAGTCACTGTACAAAAAGAACTGGTGGACAGTCAACCATTTTAGGAGGTAGCAGATGATTAAAAACCAGTGGTACTGAAGGAATAAATCCAAGCTGCACTGAAGGAATTGACAAAATACAAGGCTCCAGCAATCAACAGACTATCAACTGAGATGTTTCAACAAACAGATGCAATGCTGGAAGCACTCACTTGTCTATGCCAAGAAATTTGGAAGACAGCTACCTGGCCAACTGACTGGAGGAAATCCATATTTCTGCCCATTCCAAAGAAAGGTCATCCAACAGAATGCAGAAATTATCGAACAATATCATTAATAGCACAAGCAAGTAAAATTTTGCTGAAGATAATTCAAAAACGGTTGCACTAGTACATCAGCTGGAAACTGCCAGAAATTCAAGCAGGATTCAGAAGAGGACATGGAATGAGGGATATCATTGCTGATGTCAAATGGATCCTGGTTGAAAGCAGAGAATACCAGAAAGATGTTCACCTGTGTTTTATCGATTATGCAAAGGCATTTGACTGTGTGGATCATAACAAATTATGGAAGATTGCAAAGAATGGGAATTCCAGAACACTTAATTGAACAACCAAAATATATATGTAAGATTACATATGTATGCATGCATGCATGTATGTGTATACGTAGGTATATGTGTGTATATATGTGTGCTTGTATTGGTGTATCTATATGCATATGTATATACATGTATGTGTGAATATGCATATATATTCATATATATAATAACACAAAAAGGGCAAACTTATGGATACCACTTAGACATAACCACATACCTCATGGGAGTGGTTTACTTAGGACCATAGTCTCATGGGACAACCCAGTCAATTGGCATAATATAGTTCATAAAGTTTATGTTCTACATCCTAATTTGGTGAGTAGTGTCTGGGGTCTTAAAAGTTTGTGAGCAGTCATCTAAGATACAACTATCTGTGTATACTAATCTGGGATAAAAGAGATAGAAGGAAACCAAAGACTCAGAGAAGAAAGTAGTCTACAGGACTAATAGCCTACGTGAACCACAGCCTCATCTACCCTGAGACTAGAGGAACTGCATGGTGCCTGGCTACCACTACTGAATAGTCTGATCAGGGCCACAATAGATGGACCCTGATAGAATGGGAGAAAATGTAGAACAGAACTCAAAGCCTTAAAAAGTCCAGCCTTACTGGACCAATTGAGACTAGATGACCCCCTGAGACACCCTTTAAACTTTGAACCAAAACTGCTCCTGGAGGTCACCTTTCAGCTAAATAACAGATTGACTCATAAAATAAAGAGTATCACCCACGTGTACTGTGCTTCTTTGAAAAAAAAAAATCATCATTTACCAAACACTCAACATTTACTCTAAAGCAAAGATGAGAAGGTAAGAGGGGCAGGGAAACTAGATTACTGGAAAGGGAACAACTGGAACAGAAATGATGAGGATGTTGACACTGTGAAAAATGTAACCAATGTCACTGAGCAATTTGTATAGAAACTGTTAAATGGGAACCTAATTTGCTGTGTAAACTTTCACCAAAAACACAATAAATTATTATTATAAAAAGAGAGAGAGAGAGACAATGAATTCAATCACGTGATAGAATGCACTAGTGAATGCGGACGTAGGATCAGCTTCTTTGGAGGCATTTGCAAAAGGTACAAGCCTTCATCCTACTGGGAGAGTTTAAATGTGATTCTCCCCAGACATCTAAAATTTTTCAGAATGCTGCCAGGACTATTTAAGGATGAACAAGTATATAAAGAGATGGTAAAAAATTTAAACATCCATCCTATTTCTGTAAGTTAGTATTAACTCAAATCTAGCATTGATTTTATGTTATTTCTGTCATGTAATCCATATCTGAGACTTGAGTTCAGATGCATGATTTTGGTGAAACTGACTTTAACCATACCCATGGTTTCAACTCTTTAACTGAGAACTTTCAAACTATCACTCCAACCCACAATTTTTCTACTGTTTAACATGCATGCAGTTTCTCATAGGCACTACGAATCCAACATTTCCAAAATGGAACTCATTATCTTTTCCTGTATCAACTTGCTACTACTGCTGTATTCTCTGGATTGTGGAATGGTCCCCATGATCTGTCAAGTTGGCCAGAACAGAAGGTTAAGTTTATTGGAGTATGTTAATATCTGATTTAGCATAATTTGTGCAATTCCCACCCCCTCCACCCTTTCTTCAGGTTATTTTCTTATTTTTTCTCTGCTGATTAACTCCTCCATGTTTGGGAAAGCTAAGGTAATTTAACCTCAATGTATATATACTTGTAAAATTGACTTCCTTTCAGACATCCCACTAAAAATGAAAAATTGGAGAGAAGACAGATCATTTAAACATTATGTTTATAACATTCTTCTTTCTTTAGCATTTCTCATCTGTTTTAAAGCTATTTGTTTTTAATTAAAGAGGATTGCAAAATAAACAAAAGTAGCAAAGTAGTATAACAATATACCAGTTCAGAAGGAGACAGCTGAATTTTACCAAGGACAGACTTTAGCAGGAGACACCAGGAGGGTATTTAGTAACTGCATGGACAAGAGACATCACACCAGAGATAGCCAATACCAGCCACTGAACCCCTAGGAGTCAGTTTAAGGTGCCCCTCCCTCCCTTACACAACATCAGGAGGGTGACATCTTTGGCAGAGAAACAAGGAGGGAGAGGGAATTGGAAAGACTAATCACGTACAGCCAGATAGAGACTATAATTTACCAGGAGTGTGGTAGAGTTTGTGGATGCTTGCTCCTCTTCCATTCCACCCTCATTTTAGAATGCTGTTTTCCGCTTTAGAAGTTGGTAGCTTACATCTGTGTTTTCCAGACCAGAAGCACGGAGGGCTCTTGTTATACATAAGCCTCTACCAATTGGATACACAAATATGAGACTAGAAGTTTCTAGATACCAACCCATGGGTATCTGGTGGGAGTTGGGGCAGTTATAGCAGGGAGTCTCAGAGTTCTGCTTCACAGGTGTGAAGAAATGATCCGCAGCAGTAGTGACAGCAGCAGAGGCAGACACTTCTTGATCTTGGGCTTACAACTGTGGTCGTACGTCCCCTCCTCTGAATCCTGCTTCTATATACAATGATTTTATACCACAGTATGCTCTGTGTGAAATCTCTTTTTTCTTAAGAAAAAAAGAAAGCTAGGGTGATTTATATTATCTCCTTCTAGAAGAGTTTGCAGATAACAGACCCTCAAGGACAGAAAGATTGGGTTGGTTATCTGACCTGTATGACTTTGAAGATCATGGCAATGCTGTTATCATTAGAAAATAGAACTCCCACAGTTTATGGCACATAGTGACAAAAAATTTACTTAAATGATCACATAAGGTTTTCTGAATTAAGTTCCTAGTAGAAGGCTAGACCCCAGTATAGGTTTAAATAGTTAGAATGAAAAGAAGAAATTTCAAGGGTTATGGGATGGAATGACTGTTTATGACTGCCCTAGATAGAATAAATGAAGGAAAGGACCAGCTCAGGGGTTTACATCATCAGCTCAAAACTAGAGAACCAAGGAGCTTTCACGACTACCCTAAGATAACCTTGTGTCTCTTGTGGCCTCAGAGCTGATGAAGCCAAAAATCAGAATCTGATCCAGTAGGCTATTAAATTACAATATAAGTTGAATTCACATTTTACCATATTTTTAAAGTGAACATTAGACACCAATTTGGAAAGAGAGGAACCCCGAAAATTGTAATTGGACATTCGAGTGTGTTCAGTTGAATCTGGGTACCCCAAATTCCCTTCTCATTGAGCCTCTCTTGCCAGCAGAAGCAGCTACCGGTCCCCTGTCTGATGAGGTTAGCTCTAGTTTGCTTGGAGACATGCTGGTTACTTCATGTAAGTTGCCAATTCTCCTCAGACCCTTTCACTACTAGGCTTCTTTGTCTCCCATCCTATTATAACCAGAGTCAGATCCCAGGAGGTACCAAGAGACAAGTACAAGTTGAACCTAGGAAGAGAAGGTTGACATACCAAAAGATTTTGCCATTTTATATAAGCAGAAACCCAAGGAATTTGTGTGGGATTGGATTCTAAGAGGAAGGAATATAAATTTAGTTGGTCAACTAACCAACATGGGAATCCTACCAGAGCTTCTCAAGTAGTAGTTTGCTAGATTGTTGACTGAAATCCAGAGTTACTGTTGGCCTAGGCTAAATGAAATTGAGAGGCAAAAGAAGACGGAGATTGAATTGCGAAAGGGATAGATTGTGGAGGAAACGGCCATTGTAGTTACAACTGCGATTGACCTGTAGTGGATATCGTAGATTGTTCATTCAGCCTGCCTTCTACTTCCCTTCAGTGGTGCATTCCTGGAGAGCAGAGACCAAAAAGCTTAAAACAGTATTTCACATCTTTTTTTGTAGTCAGGATTTGGAATACACTCGTATGTGTTTTGGTTGGTAGGAGAGAGGTGGAGGCCATTTTTCGGCTGTCATGTCTAAAACAGAGACATAAGTGTTAAGAAGTAACTGTGGCACTGGTCAGAGGGAGCTCAGTATTTCAGGTATTAAACCAGCTGTGTAGGTGTCAAGAGGGAGTTGTGACAGAAGCAGCAGGATTTTGGCAGTGAGGGTGGCAGCAGCTGTCTCAATTTTCAGATTGAAGCTGTGGTGTTGTGCTCTTGGATTCAGTGGCTCCAACTGGGGCCCTGCTGACTCCCAGTCTTCCACCCCTTCTGAGAATTTTGTAAGTATGTTATTCTTCTAATTAATGTCTTTCTATTTAACATACCTAGACTGCTTTCTGTTTCTTGCACTAAACCCTGATAGGTATAGGGATGGATTGAATTACTGGATTACGATATGGTTTAACTATGATAGGACATTTAATTAGTTTTGGGAGCTCAGGCAGAAGCTCATGAGAGGGAGAACAAAGCAGTGCATTCTTTTCTGAACATAGAGTTTCACGTAGTTTAGTTTTGTGACCCCACTACAGAAATGTTAGTGACACATTTCAGCATTTTTCTGTATCTGCCATATTGGTTCTGGGGATGGGGTCAGGAGCCTTAAGAGATGTTCTCCTCTTCTGGGCTCCACAATCATCTATTTGTTTCCTTGGCTGTCAGGTTTTAAGTTGATAGCAATGGATTGTCTCCCTTTCCTGGTTTGGCAGATTTGTTGACTGTTTTTCCCCTCAAGTTCTTACTTTTAAAAAATTGGTTCATATCTGTAGATATATGAGGGGGCAATTCCGTGAGGGATGTCGATTTCCCCATCTTAACAGAGAAGTTGAATATTACTAACCATTTAGCACTGAGAGAACTGATATTTAGCATTAATACACTCTACTAGGTACTTCATTTAATCCTCAGAATGACTCTATTTGATCATTATTATCATCTCCATTTGCAGATGGGAACACTGATTCTGAGGAGGTTAAGAGATTTGGCTAAGAAACAGAATTATTAAAGATAACTAAAAAATTAGTACACTAATGTTTATTGAAGCATTATTTTCAATAACTAAAACAATCTAAGTGTCCATCAACAATGAATGAATAAATAAAATGTGTCATATACATACAATAGATTCAGACATACCAATGATTATAAAGATGGCATAGAAACAGGCAATGTTTTGTTCTGTTATACTTAAGGTTGCCATGAATCAAAGCAGACTCCACAGCAACTAAAAACAACATATACACACAATGGCATATTATTTAACCATAAAGAGAAACAAAGTTCTGATACATGGTATGATACCGATGAACCTTGAAAACGTTATGCTAGTGAAATCAGTCAGACACAAGAGGACAAATGTTGTATGATTCCCACTTACATGAGATATCCAGAATAGGCAAATGCACAGAGACCAGTTTATTAGTGGTTACCAGGGGCAAGTGGAAGGTGGAAATGGGGAGGTATTGCTTAAGAAGTACCGGCCTTCTGTTCAGGGTGATGAGAAATTTGGAAACTGATAGTGGTGTTTAGTTGCACAACATGGGGAATATAAATGATGTCACTGAATTGTGCAGGTAAAAATGGTGGAAATGGTAAGTGTTTTGTTATACATATTTCACCACAATAGAAAAATAACTAGAGAATGAAAATAATAAAATTATTTTTGTATTTTATTTTCAATTTGTTATATATTGGCCAAAGAAATAATTAATTAGTTTATATTCTGCCTATCCATCACCCATCTGATAGTTTGTCGTTCTGTGGCGGCTTGCGTGTTGCTGTGATGCCGGAAGCTATGTCACTGGTATTTCGAATACCGGTAGTGTCTCCCATGTGAGAGAGGTTTCAGCAGAGTTTCTACACTAAGACAGACCAGGAAGAATGGCCTGGTAATTCTGAAAATTACCTGATGAAAGCCCTGTGAATCACAACAGAATATTGTCTGACATAGTGCCGAAAGATGAGCCCCTTAGTTGGAAGACACTCAAAGTACTCAGTGGCTGCAACAATGGACTCAAGAATGTCCATGATTGTGAAGATGGCACAGGACTGGGCAATGTTTTGTTCTGTTGTACATGGGGTCACCACGAATTGGAGCTGAGTCAATGTCAACTAACAACATTCTATCTATCAAATTGTAACTTTCTGTGACTTTGACTTTAAATATTTAGCTATTCCTATTGCCTATTTTCTGTTGTCTGTGTCATTCCATTATTGCCTCTCTTAAATCAGAATTGTGTGAATCATACAAACATTTGTTTAAAAACAACCAGAAGTAATTTTTAACTGGCATTTAAGTTCATTATTATTTTTATTCATGGCATAAATGGCAGCACTACAAATCATTAAGCATTTATATTGCTACATATTTATAAGTTTATAAATAAAACCTGTAAGTAGAGAGGTCATTTGGCTCTGGATATGCTGAGGCATTGACTATCCTTGCAAACATATTTAAGTCTGTTGTGCATCTACAAAGCAAGGGTGAAAAGTGGGTTTGCAATGGACTGAAGAATTGAATGTAGCAGCTGCCAGGGCCTTGTCTGACCTCACGGAGCACACGCCCACCGCGTGTCCATGCTCATGTTCCAAGGTATCCATCTATACCTCGGGAAACGGTAACGGAAATGACAGTGTTGCAGAACACAGGGCTGTTTTCTGTGGGCAGTGTTTCAATTCATGAGATGAGTTGCTGACAGACTGCCAGAAGAGGCTGGTTTTTTTTCACTCCGGTTTCTCAGCAGGCCCTGTATGTAACCGAGCTTTTACAAGTGGGCTATTTCAATTTGCTATGTTTCTACCATTAATAGATGGTGTAGTGCTTAAACTCATGGGCTTTGTGCCTTTATCCAATCCCTGTTTATCACCATTGCCCTTGTTCTATTTTAAGGGGTACCTTGTATATGGCCTTAGTTGCAACGTTTCAGCCCCCAAAATCCAAATTAAGCAGCTGCTTTTGCTTCTTCCCTTTACTCTCCCTGTCTTAACCCGACTGCCTTTACCTCCGTTCTCCCTCATTGTACGTCAGCATAAACACACACACGAGGTGGGGATAAAAAGAGGGAAAGGAAAGAGAGGTGATGTCAGGATGGAAGCAGAGAATTTCGAAATAGTAACGTTAGAGCGTAAAGGATAGATTTTGTTTATGTTTGTTTAGAACAGCAGAATTGTGAGATAACAGGGCAAATCTGCTTAAATTTCCCCAAGTCAGAGCATATAGTTTGTGAAGAGGGCTCTTTTTAAGTAGCAAAATTCTTGAAGCTTTTTAGTAATTAGTTTTTACCTTCTTTTGCACCTTTCCCAAAGCATTTTCTTCTTCTTCCCACCCATTACTTCCTCCCATCAGAAGGCACGAATATAGAACATAGGAAATGTAGCCAAAATTGCAAAGTTGAGAAGTTAGCATTTTTAACAAAACAGCTTTTAATATATGTGTTTCTATATTTTAATAGTATTCGTATTTTAAAGATGTATAGAGCAGTGACCAGAACTGCTTTTCTTTGATTATTATTTATCTCACTGAAATTCGGTTCTCCGAGTTTTCATAAGGTAACACAGGGCAGCGTAAAGAGCGCCGTACTAAGAGAATATTGTGTTAGAGTACCTAGTTTCTGGTATGTACTTGTAGTGTTGTATGAACAGCATCAATCAAAGTAATTTTATTTTTACTAAAAAAACATTTTTTTTTTTTACTAAAAATGATATAATGTGTCATGAATAAAAAATGTCTTGCATGCTGCATGAGCTCAATAAATATTTACTGACTGCATGAATGAATGGAGCTCTGTCCACAAAGACACTTCACAGAAAACCTACTCTCCCTTATTCTAAAATAAAATTTGGGAGCTGGGCACTTGCCAAAAGCACAGTTTACCTGGCTCCTCCACTGGAGATTCCGATTGATTTGGACAGTGTCTTAGCTACCTAGTTTCCAAACCAAAACAAACAAACAAAAAAACCCAAACCAAAGCCAAAGCCAAAACCAACCAAGCAAAGTACCCACCACCATCGATTCGATTCCAACCCACGACAACCCTGTAAAACAGAATAGAACTGCCCCATAGGGTTTCCAAGGAGCGTCTGGTAGATTTGAACTGCTGATTTTTGGTTAGCAGCTAAGCTCTTAACCACCACGCCACCAGGACTCCATCTAGTGCTACTACAACAGAAATACCACCAGGGGACGGCTTTAACAAACAAAAGTTTATTCTCTCGCAGTTTGGGAGATTAGAGGTCCGAATTCAGGGTGCCAGCTCCACGGGAAGGCTTTCTTTCCTTATGGGCTCTGGGGGAATGTCCTTGTCATCAATCTTTCCCTGGTCAAGGAGTTTCTAAGCATAAGGACCCCAGGTCCACTCCTGGTGCTTCTTTATTGGTGGTTTGAGGTCCCACTCCTCTCTGCTTGCGTTTTTCTTTTATATCTCAAAATTGATTGACTCAAGATACAACTTAATCCTGTAGATTGTTTCCTGCCTCATTAACATAACTGCCTCTAATCCTGCCTCGTTAGCATCATAGAGGTTAGGATTTACAACACATAGGATAATCACATCAGATCACAAATTGGTGGACAACCACCCAATACCCAGAATCATAGCCTAGCCATGTTGACACACATTTTTTGGGGAACAGTTCAATCCGTAACAGGCAGTATAGGGCCTGTGGATATGTATTTACATTAAGTGCCCTAGGGATTCTTAGAACAAGTTTTGGAGGCACTACATTATGAGATTCATTCAAGTCAACTAGAACCCCTCTTGCACTTCAGTAGACAGTTAGGTTTAGTAATAGAAAAAAACTATCTGTGGGGGCATATCTCCCTCTTTTTTAGCAAAGTTGCCCATTGTTGACAATCAATGACAATCAGGTTGTCCAAACTTTATTGTAGTCTGTGGCATATTATGCTTATTTTTGTGCATAGTTTTTCTTCTTACTAGAATATGGTAGGAAATAATTTTCTTAACGTGTGTATTTGTATATCTCAGTGACTACTAAGGTGTTTTTTTTTTTTTTTGATAGTTAATAATATTTATTTTAAGTAACTTTAATAATTTTGATATGTCTGGAAGTGGGGAGAGCTAACTTCTTGATCATCATGATTTGGTTTTATTTGTTATATCAATGTGCCCACCTCATCTTGGAGTAGGAGGATTATTAGTTACCATTTTATTGTTGCTCACTTAAGCTAACCTTGTTAGTATTATTTTCAATCTGTGATCTCTTTGAAGGAGTCTTTTCAAGCTGCTTATCTACTTTTATTTTCTAATATTTTAGTGTATTTTTTTTTTTATTTTATATATTTTATTGTACTTCAGGTGAAAGCTTACAGAGCAAATAGTTTCTCATGAAATAGTAGTACACATGTTGTTTTTTGACATTGGTTAACAACCCCACAACGTATTAAGCCTCTAAATTCTCAACCTTTTTTTTTGATGAAAATTACAGATGGCCAAAGATACACCGTTTCAAAAATTTCTACATTCACAGTTCAGTGACATTGACTACGCTCTTCCAACTGTGCTGTTATTCTCACTTAAGATGAAGGCTTACAGAACAAAATAGTTTTTCATTTAACAGTTACTACACATGTTGCCCTATGACAATGGTTAACAATCTCACAGCACATCAAGAATATCCTTACTCCACCTTGTGTTCCCTATCACCAGGGGGCTTCCTTGTCCCCTTCTGTCTTCTGGACCTTGTCAGTGGACTATTGTACCTCTTTAGTCTCATTTGTTTATTTATTTATTTATTTATTTTTATTTTATTTAAACACCATTTCAAAACTTTTTACTTACACATTTAAGTGATATTGACTATGCTCTTCCAATTGTGCTGCCATTCTCGCCCAAGATGAAGGCTTACAGGACAAAACAGCCTCCCATTTAATAGTTACTACAAATGTTGCCCTATAGCAGTGGTCAACAATCTCACAATACATCGACAGTGTCCTTATTCAATTTGTGTTCCTTATCATCAGTTTCCTACTCTCCCTCTGCCTTCTGGCCCTTGTCACCGGACTCCTGTACATCGTTAGTCCCATTTAGTTTTACTGGGGTGTCCATTCCCAGGCTTAACATCGAACCTTGAAGGTAACTTCACCTCTGAGCTGAAAGGGTGTCTGGGGGCCACACTCTCGAGGTTTCTCTAGTATTCTTTAGGCCAGTATATCTGGTCTTCTTTTTTTTTTTTTTTTTTGGGAGTTAAAATTATGCTCTACATCCTACTCCAGCTCTGCCCAGAACCCTCTGTTGTGATCCTGGTCAGAGGAGTCATTGGTGGTAGCCGGGCACCATCCAGCTGTACTGGGCTCAGTCCCGTGGAGGCCTTGGTAGCTGTGGACCATTAGTCCTTCGGACTAATCTTTTCCTTGTATCCTGTTCTCTTCGTTCTCCCTTGTTCCCGAAGGGATGAGATCAGTGGAGTATCTTAGATGGCCGCTCATAGGCTTTTAAGACCCCAGACACTACTCACCAAGGTAGAATGTAGAGCATTATCTTTATAAGTAGTGTCATGCCAATTGAGCTAGATGTTCCCCGAGATCATGGTCCCCAGAGCCCTCCGTCCAACAACTCAGTCCCTCGGGGGGTTTGGATGTGTCTATAGGGCCTCCATGACCTTTCCTTGTGCAGGTTGTGTTAGTTTCCCCTGTACTATGTACTATCTCATCTCTCACCCAAGTTACCACTTACCTATTACCTATTTAGTATTTCCCCCCCTCCCATCCCTGGTAACCAACAAGGATTGTTACATTTTGCATGTGAATTTTTTCATGGGTTTTTACAGTAGAGGTCTCATACAATATTTGTCCTTTTGTGATTGACTTATTTCACTCAGCATGATGTCCTCCAGTTTCATCCATGTTATGAGATGGTTCACCGATTCATTGTTCTTTCTCGTTGCATAGTACTCCATTGTGTGTATGTACCATAGTTTGTGTATCCATTAGTCTGTTGATGGACATCGAGGTTGTTTCCATCGTTTTGCTATTGTGAATAATGCTGCCAGGAACATAGGTGTGCATATGTCTATTCGAGTGATGACTCTTATTTCTCTAGGATATATTCCTAGGAGTGGGATTGCTGGATTGAATGGTACGTCTATTTCTAGCTTTCTGATGAAACGCCATATCATTTTCCAAAATGGCTGTATCATTTTGCATTCCCACCAGCAGTGTATAAGAGTTCCCGTCTCCCCGCAGCCCCTCCAACATTTGTTATTTCCAGTGTTTTTGATTTGTGCCAGTAATGCCGGGGTGAGATGGTATCTCATTGTGGTTTTAATTTGCATTTCTCTAATGGCTAGTGATCGCGAGCATTTCCTCATGTGTCTGTTGGCCATTTGAATGTCTTCCTTGGTGAAGTGTCTGTTCATTTCCTTTGCCCATTTTTTGATAGGATTGGTTGTCTTTTTGTTGTAGAGGTGTTGGATTTTCTTGTAGATTATGGAGATTAGACCTTTGTCTGACTTGTACTGTCCAAAAATTTTTTCCCAGTCTGTAGGTTCTCTTTTAACTCTTTTGGTGAAATCTTTTGAAGAGCATAGATGTTTGATTTTTAGAAGATCCCAATTATCTAGTTTATCTGTTGGGTTTTTTGTGTTGATGTTTATGGTTTGTATCCTGTTAATGCCATGTATTAAGGTCTGAAGTGTTGGTCCTATTTTTTCTTCTATGAATTTTATAGTTTGAGGCTTTATATTCAGGTCTTTGATCCATTTTGAAGTAGTTTTTGTATATGGTGTGAGGTATGGGTCCTGTTTCATTTTTCTACAAATGGATATCCAGTTTTGCCAGCACCATTTGTTAAAAAGACTGTCTTTTCCCCATTTGATGTATTTTGGGCCCTTGTCAAAAATCAGGTGACCGTAGGTGGATGGATTTACATCTGAGTTCTCAATTCTGTTCCATTGGTCAATGTCTCTGTTGTTGTACCAGTACCAGGCTGTTTTGAGTACTGTAGCTGTATAGTAGGTTCTCAAGTCAGGTAGTGTGAGTCCTCCAACTTTATTCTTCTTCTTCAGTAGTGCTTTACTTATTCGGGGTTTCTTCCCTTTCCATATAAAGTTAATAATTAGTTTTTCCATCTCTTTGAAGAATGTTGTTGGTATTTGTATCGGAATTGCATTGTATTTGTAGATTGCTTTAGGTAGAATTGCCATTTTCACAATGTTGAGTCTGCCTATCCATGAGCATGGTATGCTTTTCCATTTATGTAGATCCCTTTGGGTTTCATGCAGCAGTGTTTTGTAGTTTTCTTTGTATAGGTCTTTTATATTCCTGGTCAGATTTATTCCTAAGTATTTTATCTTTTTAGGGGCTATTGAAAATGGTATTGATTTCCTGATCTCCTTTTCATCGTTCTCTTTACCGGTGTATAGGAATCCAACTGATTTTTGAATGTTTATTTTGTATCCTGCTACTCTGCTGAATCTTTCTATTACTTCCAGTAAATTTCTCGTGGAGTCTTTAGGGTTTTCTATGTATAGTATCATATCATCTGCAAACAGGGAGAGTTTAACTTCTTCATTACCAATTTGGATGCCCTTTATTTCTTTCTCTTGCCTTACTGCTCTAGCTAGAACTTCCAGCACAATGTTAAATAGGAGTGGTGATAAAGGGCATCCTTGTCTTGTTCCTGTTTTCAGGGGGAATGTTTTCAGCCTTTCTCCATTAAGAATGATGTTGGCTGTTGGTTTTGCATAGATGCCCTTTATTATGTTGAGAAATTTCCCTTCTATACCTATTTTATTGAGAGCTTTTATCAGGAATGGGTGTTGGACTTTGTCAAATGGCTTTTCTGCGTCAATTGAGATGATCATGTGATTTTTTTCTTTCCTTTTATTTATGTGGTGGATTACGTTGATGGATTTTCTAATGTTAAACCATCCTTGCATACCTGGTATGAATCCTACTTGGTCGTGGTGTATTATTTTTTTGATATGATACTGAATTCTATTGGCTAGAATTTTGTTCAGAATTTTTGCATCTGTATTCATGAGAGATATTGGTCTGTAATTTTCTTTTTTTGTGATGTCTTTGCCTGGTTTTGGTATCAGCGTTATGCTGGCTTCATAGAATGAATTTGGAAGTGTTGCTTCCTCTTCTATGCTCTGAAATAACTTGAGTAGAACTGGTACGAGCTCTTCTGTAAATGTTTTGTAGAATTCTCCAGTGAAGCCATCTGGGCCAGGGCTTTTTTTGGTTGGGAGTTTTTTTATTACCTTTTCAATCTCTTCTCTTGTTATGGGTCTGTTCAGATTTTCAATATCACTTTGTTGTAGTTTGGGTAGGCCGTATGTTTCTAGAAATTTATCCATTTCCTCTAGGTTTTCAAATTTGTTGGAATATAGTTTTTCATAATATTCTGTTATAATCCTTTTTATTTCAGTTGGGTCTGTTGTAATGTCCCCCATTTCATTTTTTATTGGGGTTATTTGTGCCCTCTGCTGTTTTTCTTTTGTCAGTCTGGCCAGTGGTTTGTCGATTTTGTTGATTCTTTCAAAGAACCAACTTTTGGTTTTGTTGATTCTTTCTATTGTTTTTCTGTTCTCTATTTCATTGATTTCTGCTCTGATCTTTACTATTTCCTTTCTTCCGGTGGTTATAGGCTTTTTTTGTTGTTCTCTTTCTATTTGTTTGAGTTCTGTAGTTAATGTTTTGATATTGTCCCTTTCTTCTTTTTTGATATGTGCATCTATTGCTATAAATTGTCCTCTGAGGACTGCCTTTGCTGTGTCCCAAAGGTTTTGGTATGATGTGTTTTCATTTTCATTTGATTCTAGGAATTTTTTAATTCCATCTTTGATTTCTTCTAAGGTGTTTTTAATATAGTTAAAAGATGTCTCTTGCTAGCTCTCACGAAGTGTGTAAAGTATGTAAAAGGCTAAAGCATTATTTTATTAGTTAAATTCAGTTCTATGGGAAAGTAAGCTGGGCACACGAATTTGCGTTCTGAACAGTGCATCTCTCTTTCCAGTGTTGTCAGAATTCTCTGGAATTGGCTCTGAGGGGGCAAAGGGTAAGGTCTGGATGGGGACGAAGAAGGTCCAAGTTCCCTGGGTGCACTAACTTGTCATGGTACTATAGCAAACTTTGCTCAGATATTTTCCAAGGATCTCCTTGACAAGAGAGTTTTGTAGTAAAATGCGTTTGGCAAATGCTGGAAATTAATAATGCATGCTAGTACGATGAAACAGCATCTCTGGAACCAAAGAAGTATCTTTACGTTTGTTTGACCCTTTTAATTGGACACTCGTGAAAAACATGGTGGAAAGTATTTGCTTTCGCATTTTCATGAAGTATTTGTCTAGATCAGTGGTTCTCAAAGTGTAGATCTGGGACCATGGCATTAGTATCACCTGGGAACTTGAAAGAGAGACAAATGTTCAGGTAGTTCTACTCTGTCCTACAGCGTTGCTGTGAGTCGGAACCGACTTGATGGCACACAATAACAACAACAACGAACAGGTGATCTGAAGCCTGCCGAAGTTGGAAAACTTCTGGTTTAGGATAATTTTCTTCCAGGTGTTCTGTATGGGTAATAAAATAAAATTGTCTACATGGAAAAAAAAAACAAACCATTGCTGTTGAGTCTATTCCAACTCCTAGCAACTCTATAGGAAAGAGTAGAATTGCCCCATAGGGTTTCCAAGGAGTGCCTGGTGGATTCGAACTGCCAACCTCTTGGTTAGCAGCTGTAGCACTTAACCACTACACCACCAGGGTTTCCTCCATTGGGAAGTAAACCATTAAAAAACTTCAACAGGCTTGATAGTCACTTGGAGTGTTCATTAAAAAGGCAGATTTCTGGGCTCTATTCCTACCTATTAGACCAGAATTTCTTGGGGGTGGGACTCAGGACCTTTCATCAGGCCAGCCCACCGTGGTGGTTCTGCTGCAGGCCGTCCTCAGAGCCCACTGCAGAAATGCGCCCATAGATTGTAGGCATGAGAACACTCCTGGGTTCCTTGATATTTGGATTTTGAATAATCAAATGTTGAGGAACTTGTGCCTCTGTCTGAGAGGAGTCCAGAATGAATGAGGATGTGATGATGTCCATGTGTTGAATGGGCTCATCTTTTATTAAAATGAAGGAGTAAATACTATAGATTATGAAGTGTACATGCTTTTTGATTAATGAAAAAAGAAGGAATTAATTTATAAAGTTTAAAATATGCCAGGTGGAGCATTGCTGATTTTAACATACTTACTCAACTTTCAGCACCTATTCTTGGGACCCACTGGAACATCTTTTGCTCAGAAAGTAATAATCCCCAAGAGTAGAGGTGCTCTGGGCCATTAGAGTAAACCTTGGGATGCAGCCTGGCCAGGCAGAGCAATTCATCAAAGTCATCGTGGGGGACATCCTTGAAGTTTAATGACAATAGCAGTTTGCTGGGCTCTTTCTGGGCCCTTAGCATCTTTGGGGAGTCTTTCAGTACTGCAGATGATTACCGTGGTTGGCTGTTTACTGACAGGTTGGAGGTTCAAGTCCACCCAGAGTTGCCTCAGAAGTAAGGCTTGGCAATCTACTTCTGAAAAATCGACCATTGAAAACCCAATGGAGCACAGTTCTACTCTGACACACATTGGGTTGTCATGAGTTGGAACTGACTCAACAGTAACTGGTAACTGGTAGTATCTTTGGAGGCAACTCTTAAGAAATCAAGGATTGTAACATTATCCTGGGCAACTTATAAAGAAAACTGAGGCCATTCAACACTGCCTTTTGTGTTCTGTCTAGTCGGAAGTACTCTGACAATAAAGTCCTTATAGAGATAACCCAAACATTGTTGGAGAAACATAGACAAATGTGTTTGAGATTAAAAGTAGGTCTCTATTTTTTAAAAAGGCAAGAGTTCAACTACTTTGGTATTCCCAATATTATTTTGAGAATAAATAGATCATTTTAAAATATATTTTAATACATAGTACATGATTGTGTACTAATACACGCTTTCCTCCTGTTTTTAGCTGTAAAAAAGACAAACCACCAACTTTAATGTAATATTCTAAAATGAGAGCAGCGAAGTCTATATCAAACTTCCTGGCATTGCCATCATTCTGATGTTGTTTTTGCTGTGTGCCTTCGAGTCAATTCCGACTCATAGCGACCCTGTAGGACACAGTGGAAACGCCCGTAGGGTTTCCTAGGCTGTGATCTTTACGGGGAGCAGATAAGTGCAAACAAACTGTATTTAGGGAATGATGGAATATTTAGTATTCTAGAATTTTAAATGCAGTGCCAATTAAAAATTAAAAGAGCTCTTGAATATGCTTCAAATATTCTTATTTTCCTACTTAAAAATAATATCATCACTATCACACTCATAAATAAATACTGCTTTTCTAATCTCATAGGTTAGGTGCCAAGTCAGTGACAGGAAAATATTCTGCGGTATTAACGAAGCTTTTCCTTTCTCGAATTCCTTGCATTCCCTGCCCCTTTTCCTATCCTAAGCATCTAGAATTTTCCACTTTCATTGCCTTAGGGAAGGGATGACACAGAAGTGTGCAGATAACAAAGAAGTCAAATTTTTGGTATTTGGTTTTCAAAGGCCTAGGCTGCGTTATTAACAATTGATTTGGAAAAACAGAAAAGATTTACAGCTGGGCTTTGCTGTGTCCAGACTGGATAAGAGATGTGGACCAGAAAGGGGGAGCTAAGGGAGCTTTTTCCCTCTTGCCTCCCCAGGCTGAGCCTAGGGGAGATCACACAGTTTCCACGTTGGCTTCTGGGCTCTGACAGCAGCGGTGCTCTGGGCTCTGCTGCTCAGTAAATTTTAGTCTACAGATGTGGCATGACCCACAGAACTGCTGCACACTTTGGCCTATATCAGAGAAAGCTAGAGTAGAAATGGCCAGAATGAAAACTGCCTGGTCCTACACCACCCCCATGATCGCCTGTGGATCGGACCATTGTGATCAATAGGGTTTTCACTGGCTGATTTTTCAGAAGTAGATCACCAAGCCTTTCCTCCCAGTCTGCCTTAATCTGGAAGCTCTGCTGAAACCTGTTCAGCATCATAGCAATACACAAGCCTCCACTGACAGACTTGAGGTGCGCTGGCTAGGAATCGAACCCTGGTCTCTCACGTGAGAAGCAAGAATTCTACCACTGAACCACCAATGCGGATGAACTTAAATACAACCGTGAAAATTCTCCAGGGGTTCAGCCTGGCTCAGGAGTCGTTAAATGTTTCTGTGAGTCCTAGAGTACCAAGGATGTAGCTGGGAGAGGTATTAGATGTGATGGGCCTAAGACAGACGTGACATGACATAGCAGTGACCTATGGCTGAGGACTAGGTGCATTGATGTGCATGTCAGTGGATGCTGCAATCTCCAGATGATGTCAGAAAACCAGGCGCTCTGCCCTACAACCCTCCACATGATGTCCAGATGCAGTAGAGACTACTGAACTTGACTGCAACTCAGGGGAAGGGAAATGAGTAAGGCCTTCAACTGCCTTGGTTTAAGATTCTACACTTGTAACAGAATAATAAAAAAGAAAGCTTTATACCTCTTATTTACCTGATAATGTGGCCTTAACTGCCAGATTCACCTTGTGTGGTGCAGTGCTTCAATCTCCCCATTTTTTAAAGGAACGAAAATAGTATTTTTCTCATGGGTTGTCATGGGAATTTAAAGAGGTAGAATATAGAAAGACCTTAGAACAGTGCAATGTACATTGCTATAAAAATAATAACCATTCTTCTTATTATGATATCTTACTATTATACTTGTCATTTTTAATTCAGAAGTTCATCTAATCCCTCATGTACTACATTCTAAAGTGAAAATTAATAGCTTATTTTTTTTTCCTGCCAAGGTGCTTAAAACATGATTTAAGGGGAGGCCCCAAGAATTCAAATTTTATCAATTGGAGGTTTGTTTGAAGGTAATACCATACAATGATTGTTCTGGGTTGAATTGTGGCCCCCAAAATATGTGTTGAAATCCTAATCCCTATACCTGTGAATGTAATTCTGTTTGGAAGTAAAGTTTTGTCTGTTATGTTAACGAGGTCATACCAGAGTAGGGTGTGTCCTAAACCTGCTCAACTCTGCGTTATAAAAGGAGCAGATGAGACACAGACACACGTACACAAGGGAAGACGGATGCCATGTGAAGATCATGTGTGTGCCAAGGAACCAAGGAGCACCCAGGGCTACCTACAAGGAGGAAGGGATACAACCAAGATCCTGATTTGGACTTTCAGCCTCTAGAACTGTGAGAAAATACATTTCTGTTCTTTATAGCCACCCTCTTGTGGTAGAGCTGCATTAATAAACTAAGACAATGACCAATATCATGGCATCATCTTCTCACCCATCAAAAAACCAGACCAAAATGAAATAACCCAAACACTTGAGTCTGAATTCCATGGTAACTGTGATGTCAGAAAATTCATGGAACCTTTCTGAGCTTCCATGTTCCTATTGGTAGGATGGAGATAATCTATCATATCCAATTTATTTGTTATTGTTGTGTGCTGTTGAGTCCATTTTGATTCATAGCAACTCCATGTGACAGAGTAGAACTGCTCCATTTGGTTTTCTTGACTGTAATCTTATGGAGGCAGATTGCCAGGTCTTTCTACCTCAGAGCTACTGGGTGGGTTCAAACCACCAACCTTTCTGTTGGCAGCTGAATGCTTAACTGTTTGCACCACCCGGGATCCTTATCCAGTTTACAGTGGGGATGAAATGAGATAATGCATTTAAAGAATTAGCACTGTTTAATATACCCAGTAAGTATTAAAATATAGTAGCTGTTATTAATTTTATTAATACAACTCTTATTAGACAAAAGCAAGTATTCCTAGGAGGGTTAAAAGGAAGTGTTGCAAATAGTCATGCACAGACTAACACAAGATGGATTTTCAAGATGTAGACCAAAAATATCCACTGAATAGAAGAGAATTCAAATAAAGTATTGATAATAATGACACCTAAATGTTGTGGGGAAGTCAAAGCAAATAAGATAAAATTTGGAAGGAGCTGAAATAGAAAGCCTTATTTCTATGCAGTAATTTTCACACTGGCAAGGACTTTCCAAAGTTTTCATAAGCAGAGAGCAGTTGTTGCTATGTTGGCAAAATGTGCATTCTACTGTTTTTTCTTATTTTAACTTTGCATGTGTGTTTGTGAGCAAGGAGACAGGGAAAAGATAGCAACGCTGAACTCCAGAAAGACCTGTAAAAAACATATAGTTCTAGTTTGGGACAAGCCAGAACTAAGTGTGAACAGAGGGTTTTCTGACATATACAATTACGTGTAAGAACGTGTATTTGGAAATGGCATCTAGAACTCACTAACTCAGGACTGCTTTGATCTGGACCGGGGCTTCCTGTTGGCCCTAAGATCACTGTAGGTCTACAGAGGGTGGTCCTCCTCTTTTCTCTGCCCCCATTCAAAATCCGGAGATGTATTAGAAGGAGCTTTCGGTTTCCTCTATGGGTTATTGAAACACTACCATGGATAGACAGGCTGCTAAAGTGCAGAGTTGGTGAGGGATGTTTAAAGAAAAAGTCTACAGAGCAGAAGCACCAGACTCATGTCTTTGTAGTAGATTAATTCAACCTGCCTCCAACAGGTCGATGAGGTTGGGTTGGTGTAACCTTGAGGGGAAACCCTCTTTCCTCAGCCATCAGCAGCTAACACAGAACAAGGAATGCTAGAGGAATTCTAATCTGGAAACGCAAAGAGTTCCTTCTTTAAAAAAATCTAGATAGAGTGAATTAGTTAAATAGCTACTGAAAATTTGAGGCTATCTTAATATTTTATTTTGACTGCTGAGTCATTATTGAATTTAAAATGAGAACAAATTGATTCCTAAATGAGAGACCTCTGCTTTTGGTAGTCAGATTTTCTTCGTATTCACTCAGACTTAACTTCTCTCAAGGATTTGAGAGCTTTAGCTGGGAAATTGAAAGACCCTCAGCGCTCCACCCCCCCCTTTTTTTGGTTTGTCATTGATGAATCACACATTACTGTGGTGACTTTTTTTTTCATCTTCTACTCTGTTTGAGTTGATCTGATACAGATTTAATTAGAAATGAAAAATGAGTTAGTGACATATGGCAAAGAAAATACAAAAATTACCTGGGAATTATATCAGTCTAAAAAAACTGTAATTTCCATATTAATTTTTTCAGTAAGAATAAAAACTATTATACAAATCATATAATCAATTTATATATGTATGTGTATATATATATATGTATATAAATAAACCCATTGCAGTTGAATCCATTCCGACTCACAGCAACCCGACAGAACAGAGTAGAACGGCCCCATAGGGTTTCTAAGGCTGTAAATCTTTATGGGAGCAGACATAGATATACAAGGAGAGCTGGTACCTCAAATGGTTATGAACTCAGCTGCTATCTGAAAGGTTGGTGGTTCAAACCCACCCGGCAGCTCCATGGGAAAGATTTGGTGATCTGTTTCTGTAAAGATTACAGCAAAGAACACCCTATAGGGCAATTCTGTTCTGTCATACGGGGTCACTATGAGTCGAAATTGACTCGATGGCAACGGGTATATAATATTTACATTTAGAAAGTCAGAGTTTCTCACGAATTCAACAGTCCGTGACAAATGTTCAGTGATTTGATACTCTTTGTACTGAGATATTCTTACTTTTTATACTTAGTCAAGTGTTCAGTTATAGGGAAATTACTTGATAGGTTATCTAAGAAAACTGGACACTGAATTACCAAATGAAAGTACTTGTTTGAAATGTTCATGATAATATAAAAGTAGCAGTTCTTTCTAACACAGTTAGTTCATAGTATACTTCAACATATGAGGAATCAGTTTAATTTACTTGATGGTTTCATTTTTTTTGGTGCCTCCAAAATTTTGTTTCCATTACTTTCATTTGACTTATTTCTCCATTTTAATAATTGCTGTTGATGTCAATGTTTAAATAGCTTAAGAGAATAAGAAAGAGTTTTTGGAGCTATGTTTTAGAACCTATCTTTAAAGGTCTAATTAAGAAAACATTCTTCCCTTACATTAAAAAAGATTTTTACTTGACAATTGTCTTACCTCATGCTTGCAAAAATGTCACAAATGAGTGGCTTTAAAGAACAGAAATTTATTTTCTCCCACTTCTGGAGGCTTAAAATTTGAATTCAGGGCATGTTTCTAGAGGGAGGTTGTTTTCTGTCTATTTCAGTGTCTCATAACTGCCAGAGGAGCTGGTGGCACAGTGGTTAGATTGATAGACTGCTAACTGAAAGGTCAGTGGTTAGAAACCACCAGCCACTCCGTGGGAGAAAGGTGCTTCCGTAGAGATTTACAGCCTTGGAAACCCTATGGGGTTGCTATGAGTTGGAATCAACTCAACAGCAGTGGGTTTGGTTTTTAGTACCAACAAGGTAGCTATGAGTCGGAACCGACTTGGTGGCACCTAACAACAACAAATGTTGGTGTTCCACGACATCTGTCTTCCCCTGGTGTGGGTCTCTGTGTCTATTCTGCTCTTTCTACAACTCAGAAGTAGTACTACCTCATTAACATAACAAAAGAACCCCTCCCTAGTTCCAAGCAGGATCACATCCACAGATACAGATAGCCAGTACTTCAATACATATTTTTTGGAGACATAGTTCAATCCATTACAACAATATACTATTGAGTTGTAATAAGCATTCTAAAAGTAATTTTTAACTGTGGTTTTTCTTTTATTTGTATCTTATGATATTGGTATTTTCAAGTGACTGCAAATATGTTTAATGCTGTTTATTCAAATATGTATGAGGCTTATATATTCTGAAAAGATTCAACTTTCTGACTTAATTTAATTAGCATTAAACAGAATTTAAATAAGGATTTTTAAAAATGAATAAGCTGAGAGCATAAATTATCCAGATATTGTAAAATGAAACACACATGCACACAAACACCACAAACAGCTGGTAAAGAAAATTAAAGCAAAAATAACTGTATCTCCTACAAGATAAACATACAAAAATCAGTTGGATTCCTATACACCAATGAGGAGAACAATGAAAAGGAAATCAGGAAAAGAATACCATTTATAATGGCCCCTAAAAAAATAAAACTCTTAGGAATAAATCTAACTAGGGATGTAAAAGACCTATACAAAGAAAACTACAAAACACTACTGCAAGAAACCCAAATGGATCTACATAAATGGAGAAACATACCATGCTCATGGATAGGTACACTCAACATTGTGAAAATGACAATTCTACCCAAAGCAATTTACAAATACAATGCAATTCCGATCCAAATACCAATGACATTCTTCAAAGAGATGGAAAAACTAATCATCAACTTTATATGGAAAGGGAAGAAGCCCCGAATAAGTAAAGCCCTACTGAAGAAGAAGAATAAAGTTGGAGGACTCACACTACCTGACTTCAGAACTTACTATACAGCTACAGTAGTCAAAACAGCCTCGTACTGGTACAACAACAGAAACATTGACCAATGGAACAGAATTGAGAACCCAGATGTAAATCCATCCACCTACGGTCACCTGATCTTCGACAAGGGCCCAAAGTCCATCAAATGGGGAAAAGACAGTCTTTTTAACAAATGGTGCTGGCAAAACTGGATATCCATTTGCAAAAAAATGAAACAGGACTTACACCGTATACAAAAACCAGTTCAAAATGGATCAAAGACCTGAGTATAAAGCCAAAAACTATACAGTTCATAGAAGAAAAAATAGGACCAACACTACAGGCCTTAATACAAGGCATTAACAGGTTACAAACCATAACCATCAACGCACAAACCCCAAAAGATAAGCTAAATAACTGGGATCTTCTAAAAATCTAACACCTATGCTCTTTAAAAGACTTCACCAAAAGAGTAAAAAGAGAACCTACAGACTGGGAAAAAATGTTTGGACAATACAAGTGAGACAAAGGTCTAATCTCCATAATCTACAAGAAAATCCAACACCTCTACAAAAAAAAGACAAATAATCCTATTAAAAAATGGGCAAAGGAAAAGAACAGACGCTTCACCAAAGAAGACATTCAAATGGCCAACAGACACATGAGGAAATGCTCGCGATCACTAGCCATTAGAGAAATGCAAATTAAAACCACAATGAGATACCATCTCACACTGGCATTACTGGCACGAATCAAAAACACTGGAAATAACAAATGTTGGAGGGGCTGCGGGGAGATCGGAACTCTTATGCACTGCTGGTGGGAGTGCAAAATGATACAACCATTTTGGAAAATGATATGGTGCTTCCTCAGAAAGCTGGAAATAGACATACCATATGATCCAGCAATCCCACTCCTAGGAATATATCCTAGAGAAATAAGAGTCATCACTTGAATAGACATATGCACACCTATGTTCATGGCAGCATTGTTCACAATAGCAAAACAATGGAAACAACCTAGATGCCCATCAACAGATGAATGGATAAACAAACTATGGTACATACACACAATGGAGTACTATGCAACGAGAAAGAACAATGATGAATCTGTGAAGCATCTCATAACATGGATGAAACTGGAGGACATTATGCTGAGTGAAATAAGTCAATCACAAAAGGACAAATATTGTATGAGGCCTCTATTGTAAAAAGCCATGAGAAAGTTCACACACAAAATGTAACAATCTTTGTTGGTTACCAGGGATGGGACGGGTGGGGGGGGAAATACTAAACAGGCAATAGATAAGTGGTAACTTGGGTGAAGGGTGAGACAGTACACAATACAACAGAAACCAGCACAACTTGTACAAGAAAAGGTCATGGAAGCTCCATAGACACATCCAAACTCCCTGAGGGACTGAATTGCTGGGTGGAGGGCTGTGGGGACCATGGTCTCAGGGAACATCAAGCTCAATTGGCATAACGCAGTTTATAAAGACAATGTTCTACATTCCACCTTGGTGAGTAGCGTCTGGGGTCTTGGAAGCCTGTGAGCAGCCATCTAAGATACTCCACTGGTCTCATCCCTCCGGGAGCAAGGGAGAATAAAGAGAACAGGATACAAGGAAAAGATTAGTCCGAAGGACTAATAGACCACAGCTGCCAGGGCCTCTACCAGACTGAGTCCAGTACAGCTAGCTGGTTCCCGGCTACCACCACTGACTGCTCTGACCGGGATCACAACAGAGGGTTGTGGACAGAGCTGGAGAAGGATGTAGAACAAAATTCTAACTCACAAAAAAAAGACCAACTTTACTGGCCTAAAGGAGACTGGAGAAACCCTGAGAGTATGGCCCCCCGACACACTTTTGGCTTGGTAGTGAAGTCATTTCTGAGGTTCACCATTCAGCTGGGGAGTGGACAGCCCCATAAAACCAAATGGGACTGATGAGGCACAGCAGTCCAGGGACAAGGGCCGGAGGGCAGAGGGGGACAGGAAAGCTGGTGATGGGGAATCCAAGGTTGAGTAAGGATAGTGTTGATGTGTTGTGAGGTCATTAACCACTGTTATAGGGCAACATGTGTACTAACTTAAATGAGGAACTATTTTGTTCTGTAAGCCTTCATCTAAAGTGAGAGTGGCAGCACAATTGGAAGAGAGTAGTCGATGTCACTGAACTGTGCATGTAGAAATTTTTGAAATGGTGTATCTTTGGCTATGTATATTTTCACCAAAAAAAAAAAAGGTCGAGAAGGGAGAGAGTTGACATGTTGTGGGGTTGTTAACCAATGTCATAAAACAATATGTGCACTACTGTTAAGTGAGAAACTATTTGTTCTGTAAACCTTCACCTGGAGTACAATTAAACACAAAAACAAAAACTGTATCTCCTAATTTTACCACCTGAACCCTAAAGATGGTGATGAATTCTGCTACCCTCCTGAAAAGTCCCAACCCGCTCACGTGTGGTCAGCTGCAGCATGCCAATCGGCCATCTTTGAAGTTTCGCACAGAGTTCAAAAAATTTGTTTTGTATTTCGAAATGACTACAGCTAGTAGAGTGTCAGCTTTTCTTATAGAAATGCACCAAATCTCAGATATTTGATAATAGTGGAGTTTGTTAGTAAGTAAAAATGCTTTCTTTCATACCCTATTGAAAACTTGATTCTCGTTTTATTTCTGTTGCTGCTACCATTTTGCATGAATTCCTATTTTCTGTACACTTGTTTAGGTCAGTGGTTCTCAACACTGAGTGGGCATCAGAATAACCTGAAGAGCTGGCTGAAGCAGGTTACTGAGTCACCAGCAGAGTGTCTGATTCAGTAGGTCTGAGATGTGGCCTGAGAATTCGCATTTCTAGCAAGTTTCTGGATGATGCTGACAGGTTTGGTCTGGGGACTACATGTGGAGATCAGCAGGTCCAGGTGAATTTTAAGAGAGTGAAGTGATTCTGGTATAAAAACACCAGTAACAGTTTGAAATAGTATTTATTACATAGACATCTCTGCTTAAGAGTGAATTATGATTTTCCCCACATTTCCAAAACTAGGCTTGGGGTTTTCAAATGTTGACAATGGTGAATGAAGACGGTATTAATTCCAAAACAGGAAGCAGGGATTTTCAAATATTTCCAATAGTGAATAAAGGGTGCCTTAAAAAAGCGTATACCCTGTTTGTCTAATGCAAATGTTTTAATAATAATTGCTTTGCAAATGTCACCTGTTTTTAATAATCAGTATTAGCTGAGTAAATGAAACAGAATTTACATGCACGCATACACACACATGCTGTTCATTTTCGTATGACAATGTCTGGAGTATTTTAATGCACATACAGCTAGAACTTGAGCTCTTCAATTTATGACTTCAATATTCTATTTTCATAATAGTCTGTGGTGACACCACCATTCCCCACTCATGCCATAAATCCCTCAGACAACAAGTTGGCAGGCACCTTATAAACAGATTGCGTGTGCTATCTTGACTCTACTGACTTCATACTTCCTTGGTTTGGCGTCCATTTAAATCAAATGTAAATACCTTCTGGAACAGGATGGAAAAGGTGTGAACTCCAGGGTAGCTGCCCAGCACAGTAGTCAATAATCTGACCTGCACACATTTACTGAGTGCCTACTGTATGAGGAGTCACTGGGTGGCACAAGCGGTTTACTAACCTAAAGGTTGGTGGATTGAACCCACTGAGTGGCACCATGGAAGAAAGTCCTGGTGATCTGTTTCTGTAAAGATTCCAGCCAAGAAAACGCTACAGAGCAGTTCTACTCTGTAACACATGGGCCACTACATGTTGGAACTGACTCGATAGCAACAGATTTGGTTTATTATATGACAAGTCTCTGGGTGGTGCAAATGATAAATGCTCGGCTACTAACGCTGTGAGTCAGAATTGACTCAATGGCAACGGGTTTGGTTTGGATGGTTTATTTGCCAAAAGGTTGGTGGTTGGAGTCCATGCAGAGGCATTTTAGAAGAAAGATCTGGTTTCTATTTGTGAAAAAATCAGCCATTGAAAACCCCGTGAAGCATAGTTCTATTCTGACACATATGGGGTTGCCGTGAGTCAGGGTCGACAACTGTTTCTGCTTGGTTTCGTTTTTAAATTATGGGACAAGCATTTTCACACATGTATCCCACTTAATCCTCACAACAAACTTATTACCCCTACTTCATAAATGAGAAACTTGGGACGTATCTAAAAGTTGAGGGATCTTCCTATAACCCTATGACTGTTCCCATTTTAAAAGAAATCAAAGTAAGTGGGGAAAAGTTGTTGTTGTGATTGTTTTTTAAACTACTGGCAATATAACATTTTATATTAATACATTTTGGAGTGGGAGCCCTGGTGGCGCTGTAGTTAGGTGTTCAGCTGCTGACCAAAAGCTCAGCAGTTCGAATCCACCAGCTGCTCCTTGAAAACCCCCCGGGGAAGTTCTGTTCTATCCTATAGGGTCGCTATGGGTTGGAATTGACTTGACGGCAACAGTCTTTTTTTTTTTTTTTTTTTATTCCAATTTAGGATTAAATAGTTTGTTAGGAGATTCCTGTTTTAGCCAATGGCAGAGATGAGAAACTTTTTGCCTTTTAAAAATCTGCAAATCCTTTTTGCAAAGCTGATGGTTATAGACACTTTTCTCATTGAAAATGCCCATGTACACAAACACACACTGTTCTACAGACGGTTTTCAGGTGATTCACAGACCCACTGAAGATTTTCTTGTATCTCAAAGAGTCCATTGACTGTAAGATATAAACCACTGTTCTGGAATACTTCACCTAAGCGGTTGGGATAGAAGCAATCCATCAGAGCCACGTAAAAATGAAAAGTAAGGGCTTCGATTTTGTTTTCTTTTGAGTACAGACACTTAAATGGTTATAATAGCCAGCTTATAAAATTAATGAAGTGAGCTAAATAGTAATTAAATCCGAATTTATGAATCTCGTGGTGACTTGGTTTGAAAGAGAGCAGAAGTAGGGGAACAGGTAAGCATGAGATGGCCAGGGAAGTTGAGACAGTAACGGGGTGGGAGAGAGTTTAAGAGGCAGCACGGAAGGGGGAGAAACAGAAAAGTGATGAGAGAAAAGGGAGAAGGAGGCCCGGACCGGAGAGAGGACGGGCAACACCGGGGAAGAGAGAGCCAAGCAGAGAGTGAACGAGGTGGAGAAAGAAGAAACCATCGCAGAGAAACTCAGATACATTTCTGACCCGATTTCTGTTCTGATTAAGTATTGTTTTCACAAGAATTAAACCAATGCTTGCTGTCCGAACTTTATGTTTTTCCTAATGCAATATTGCTTTCTATTAAAATTCAGCAGCATTTAAGGCAATGAACACAATAAAGGGCAAACGTAGAAATCTGCACATTGTATCTCCCTAAATAATAAACTATAGGTATATTTTCAAAAGATGTGGGAAAACTCACGCACTCCCCAAATATCCCCAAATCATCAGGATACACATGCACACATATACACACATACGTACAAGCGCACACACATTCATATACATGTAACTGCAAAATCAAGAGTGTAGACAAATGTTATTCCTTCAGGTGTCAGCCACAGTTTCAGTAAGTAAATAAATAACCTATGCTTGTTCCTAGGAATTTTTAAATTGTTTAACAGGGCTTCCTACAGTTATGCAAGTGGGGACTCTGAGTCACGGAGGGTTGTTGGTGAGAAAAGCCTTTATAATATCAGCTGTGGTAGATCTTGCAACAGTGACTGCCATTATTGCCCTCACCGTGTCCACGCCCCTTACAGTGTGACTCTGCAGTGCCTCCCATTGAACGTGGGGGCCTATTGCCCACCTTTTGGAACAGGACTGGCCTGGTGACTGGCTTTGGCAATGACATAGAAGAGACAGTGGGCCAGCTCCGAGCCTAGGCTTCAAGGAGGCATGCATGCTTCTGCTTGCATGGTTGGGTGCCATGTGTCCATCATTAAAACAAGTTTTGGCTAGACTTCTGGAGGATGAGAAAACACACGTTAAGAGCTTGGCTGCTAACCAAAAGGTTGGCCGTTTGAATCCACCAGCCACTCCTTGAAAACCCTATCGTGCAGTTCTACTCTGTCCTATTGGGTTGCCGTGAGTTGGAGTCAACTCAACAGCAACTGGTTTGGTTTAGAATGGAGTCATCCCAAATGTGCCAGCCAAGGTCCCAGGCACCATGATGAAGCTGATCCACAGATAACTGCAGATGCACGGGAAATTTCAACTGAAACCAGAAGAACTGCCCAGCAGCTCTCAGGTGAGTCCAGCCTAAGTTGCTGATCTACAGAATCATGAGCTAAATAAATGGTAATTTTTTAAGCCACTAAAATTATTATATAGCAGTGGTTAAGTGCTCAACTGCTAACCAAAAGGTCGGTGGTTTGAACCCACCAGCCACTCTACCGGAGAAAGACGTGGCAGTCTGCTTCTGTAAAGATTACAGCCTTGGAAACCTGTGGGGCAGTTCTACTGTCACATGGAGTCACTATGAGTCGAGTTCCAAGGACACCCAACAACAACAGTAACACAATGCACGCATGAGAAAGTTGCATGACTTCAAGGGTTATTACTTGAAGAACTGTTACTTGGTCTCTTTAAGATTAGCACCACAGCAAGAATTCCCAAAATTTTTTCACTGCGAAACTGCTTTTGGTGGTGAACTTGCTGCTCCTACTAGGTTCGTTTTCCTGCCCCCTTCTGCCTTTCCATTGGTTGCCAGTGGGACGCTATCCTATTACTCCACCTAGGACTCCCTATCTGCATTGTCTGCTGGTTGAGGACAAGTGGTTGGCAGTGGGCAGATAATTCTTTTAGGTTTTTTTTTAAAACATTTTCTTAGTATTAAATTATTTTAACAAGCCATTTTCTTTTTAAAAGAAGAAAACACATAGCTAACCAAATGAAACATACTTGCAGCTTAAGCTCACAAATTTACATAGTATGGTATGCTTGGTCTACTGCTGTGACCTAGAGATTATGTTCCAGACTGAAAAGTTTGATTTTTCCAAGGCGGTGCCTTAAAAAGTGAGTCATACTTGAGGCAATGAGGACAGCAAGGCTTCTTCAGTGTAACAGTTAATTATGTGGAACTTTGAAAACTAACACTGTTATGCATGATTTTGTCCTCCAAATATAGAACCTTATTTCTCCACGAGGGAGAAAGCTTATTATTTTATGATTTAACGAAGGCTTTTATTTCTATAGTGAGTCAAATTCAGGCAATTCAAGTTCTTTATAAATTTATGTTTCCAAGGCTGCAGAAATGGTAATAATATTCTAACTAAAAGCCACGTTTCTCCAGGTGCTCAGATTGACTAGATGCCTCACTGTCGACTTTACAAGGCCGTAGGTATGGTTGTTGGTTAAATAACAGGGAAGCTGAATGTACATATTATTTTTTCTATTTTAGGGGGCCTCACTTTCCCTCTTTACCTGTAGTAAGCAAAAGTAAAGAAAGAATAATAGCATCTAACACTTACATAGCAAAAAACAAAAACAAAAAACAACCCATTGCCATCTAGTTGATTCCAACTAATAGCGACCCTACAGGACAGAGCAGAACTGACTATAGGGTTTCCAAGGAGAGGCTGGTGGGTTTGAACTGCTGACCTTTTGGTTAGCAGCCTGAGCTCTTAACCACTGTGCCACTAGGGCTGCAACATATAGGTGAAGCTAGTTAAAACTGTACCTTGGAGCCCTGGTGACATAGTGGCTAAGAGCTCAACTGCTAACCAAAAGG
This sequence comes from Dugong dugon, assembly GCA_030035585.1. Lineage (NCBI taxonomy): Eukaryota > Metazoa > Chordata > Mammalia > Sirenia > Dugongidae > Dugong > Dugong dugon. The sequence continues at coordinate 189,821,662 of CM057463.1, read as the reverse complement.
TTGGCAGTTCAAATCCACCAGTGGCTCCTTGGAAACCCTATGGGGCAATTCTACTCTGTCCTATAGGATTGCTATGAGTTGGAATCGACTCCAAGGCAACAGGTTTTGTTACACTTATATAGCACCTGCCATATGTCTGATACTGTTCTAGTCTTTTACATTTAATCTTCACAAATCCTCATAATGTAGGTCTAATTATTAAACACTTTTACAAATGAGAAACTGAGGCACAAAGTGGTCAACACATATTCTCAGGTTTACGTAATTGGTTGTTGTTGAATCTGGTTCAACAGTCTGGCTCCAGAGCCCATATTTTCAATTTCTAAACCATTCTGCCACTAACAGACTAACTGGGCAGGTTTTCTGGGTTAAAATACTGTACACACAATAACTATTTTCCTGAAGTACTGGCTGTGATACTATTATGTAGAAAAGAATGAATAGTTTAAGCTAATGAAATAAATGTAAGATGTCCTTAAGCAACATATATTTTGCATATCAATTTTGTTTTCTCTTTTCCCTTTTCTCTTTTTGTTAAGAGGAGTCCCAGTGACCTCCCCGTCAGTCCTTTTGCTCCCTTCTCAAGTCCTTTTGCCTCTTGCTGTGACTACAGCTGGCTTCACTCACCACAGTTGTCCTCATCGGCCCGATTTCCACAGTCATCCACACCGTTACAGTGAAGAAACTGAGGCAGGCACTTTGTGATATTTCCACAGGGGAAGTAGCCAAGGGAACACTTGACATCCTGTCCACTCCCGTGAGCAACTGTGACGAGAAGGAGAGAGAAGACACACTATTTGAATGAGGTGATACAAAGACATTGTGTCGCGAACATTAGACCTTCTCATCCTGGTATGCACATGGCAGCCTCACCTTATTTACTAACCCAAGACCAACTACTTTCCAAGAACCTCCACCCCAGATAAGATGTTCATTTCCGTGTCTCCAGAAGTCACCAGGATTCTCCTCTCTTTGCCTCTGTTCAGGCTGTGTCCCACCTGGAATGTCTTCCACATGCATCTTTTTCTATGAAATATATGTTCATCCTTTGTAGTTAAGCTCAATTCCCCTCTTCTCCTTAAATTTCTTTTCAGGAATTTATTGCACTCTTACTAATGGCTCAGAATCAAGGCTAGTCTGGTACTAAAGGAGGAAGAAGACAAAGAAGATTAGAAGAAAGCATGTGCCACGTGCTCATTCATTTATTGGATAGTTCCTATGTGGGAGGGCCTATGCAAGAGTGGTACATGCAGAATGGAACGAAATAGAATTCCTGCCCTGGTGGAGATTATCATCCAGCACGGAAGATACACATCAAACAAGTCAACTAATTATTACAATTTTGAGAGGTTCAAAAAGAAAGAAAACAGGTTCTACAATTGAACATAACTGAGTGCTGGGGCTTTATACAAAGCGGAGTTAGTAGGTGTCTCTGTAACAAGGTACCAGTTAAGCAGGGACCTGAAGGAAGAAGAAGAAATCACCAAAGGGCCTGGAGGAGGCAGAAGTGGGGAAGTGGTGGGGGTGGTTGAAGTGGTGATGGAGAGGGTTCAGGCAGAGGATCAGGAAACTGAAAGATCGCTGTGACAAGAGCAGAGTGAGCAAGGGCGAGCGAATGATGCGAGCTGTGATGGATGAGATTGAAAGGTATCTCTGGGTCAAGTTAAGGGTTTGGATTTTATTTAAAGTGCAAAGGAAAATCAATGAAGCCTAGAGACCACTTGGGAAACATATACTTTACACTGCTAGGGTGGGCTGCTAGGAGATTAGGGAGGGCAAGAGTGGAAGCTGGCTTGTCAGTCTGTAGTAGTCTGGGTGAAAGATGATGGAATTTAGTCTAGGGTGGTGCCAGTTCACGAGAAAAATGACCACATTTGAGACGTAATTTAGAGGCAGAATGAACAGAATTTGCTGACCTGGCTTGAGGAGCTGGGAGCATGCAGTGCCATTACTGAGACCCTCTGGTGGCGTATGGTAGGGTACAAGAAGGAATATGGCTCACTATCTCCATTTCCATCATATATACAAGAGTTTCACCACATGACCTTTCTAACTCGGCTCAACACTCAGTTCCGTTCACCGCTGCTTGGCCTTCTCAAGACCCCACTCTCATTCCAGAGGCCCTATTTGGTTTCTCATCCATTCCCCAATTCCTGGAGCGGCACCTTGATGATCATCACTTTCCCCCAATATGTGGGCTCCAGCCTTGTTGGAATTCTTGCTTCAGATTTTACTGGATTTCAGATAGGTGAGAGTATACTATTAAAATCGATAATTTATTCTTTTTTTTGAGGGAAAATTAGTCACCATTTGTAACTATTTTTCTAAGGAACAATGTGTGCTGAGTACTAAAAAATCACTTTTAAAAGTAAAGTTTTGGAATATCATCTGACTTTATATATTTATACCTTCAGAAATAAACGTTAAATAGAATGAGGAGGACTATGAAAACTCTGGGACTTCAGAAAGCAGTTCACAGTAATCTCCCCCAAGAAAACTTCCAATCTACACCAACAAGTAATTAATTCAATTTCAGCACTTTTTGGTGCTCAAATTATGTTGAGTGCTTTAATCTTATCTCCCCCCCCCCCCCAAGAAATAACTCATTATAAATGAAGTCTGTGTCATTGTTTGTTAAGGACTCTGCAAATTACTTGTTGAATAGAAAAAATAGTGATATAATGTAAGGAGTAAAAATTGTCCCATGGAAAGTATTAAAAAAGGAATGGAAGTGGACCAATACTTGGTAACATTCTACAGGGCCATCCTATTCTCACTCTGAAGGGTAACTATGCCATTTTTTAATCTCAGATTTATATAATTTCAAAGATTATTGTAGACCCCAAATATAATCCTGTTGCTCATTATCCTTACCAAGTTTGTAAATCTTTGGAAATTTCTAGAATACTCATAAGTTATGAAGAAATAAAAGCAATAGTTTGAACAGTCAATAAATAGCTTATTATGTAAAAATACATTTTGGCTCTATGATTAATTCATGAAAACGATAAAAGTAACCATTTCATTTGTAAGATATAGTGGGACTTTTTAATAACAGTGCATGCAACATTTCATAGAGAAGCCACTCATCTACATCAGGCTTTGGCTGCACATGGTTGTTGCAGAGCACATAATTTGATGAAGGAAATAGTCAAATCTATGTAATAATGAGTTATGTTGTAAATAGTGTTCTCACTTGTGAAATTATTTTAAAATTATTTAGCAATATTTTTTCAACCAGTTGATTAAAACAAAGTCAAAACAATACACTTGTATGCTAGAGGTAGAACATCACACATTTCAGAGATCTCAAGGGTACGTATAAATAAATTGATCTGTGTTGAGGATGATTTTTATTAATTTTTTAGGAATATACTGTAAAAATCAATGTTTTCAGAAAATGTCTTCGATGAGTTGTCAGCCTCCACCCACAGACACTGTTTGAAGATATTTTAATTAGACATAGCTGCCTGCGTTTTCATGCTGCTGTCTTGAAAATTCTTCTCCTAATAATTTAGTTTTATGAATATTATGTTTTTATGTTACTTTTTTAAAAAAGTTATATTTGGAGGTAGATATAGCTCTTCGATGATTGTGTCATGAAATTAGTCCTACATTTTCATAAGATTATGATTCAATAGACATATTAGAAATCTTAAATAGGAGGTGATACTTTTTTTATTTTGAAATTATCTCAAACTTACAGAGAAGTTGTGAGCATAGTATAAAGAACTTTTTTTCACCCAGAACCATTTCAGAGTAAGTTGCTGACCTGATGCTCCATCACTCCTAAGTACTTTGGTGTGTATTTTCTACAAGCAAGGACATTCTTCCACATAACCACAATAGAACCATCAACACCAGGAAATCTAGCATTGATGCATCCCAAAACCAAAACCCATTGCCATCGAGTGGATTCTGACTCATAGCGACCCTATAGGACAGAGTAGAACTGACCCATAGGGTTTCCAAGACTGTAAATCTTTACGGAAGCAGACTGCCACATCTTTCTCCTGCAGAGCAGCTGGTGGGTTTGAACTGTCGACCTTTTGGTTAGCAGCCAAGCGCTTAACCACTGCGCCACCAGGGCTCTTTTATTGATACATTACTATCTTTTAAATCTCAGAACCCATTCAAGTTTCACAGATTGCCCAAAAGTGTCCCTTATCATAAAAGGATCTAGTTAAGAATCATCCTTTGCATTTAATTGTCACATTTCTTTACAGTGCCAGCTACCAGCTCCCTCTATGGACACCCTCCTCACCCCAGCTGGGCTCCAAAATTCCTCTCTGGGCCACCATGTCTCCTATATTAACCCAAGTATGGATGAATACCTTGCTTTGAGCCACCAAATGGCTTTAGGACTCAATTTTTCAGGAAGAGAAGTAGAAGGACAAGGGGCTAGTAAGTCAAGTTTATAGAAAAATTTTTGGCGAAGTCAAAATCAAAATCTAAAAATGTGGCAAAATTTTTTCCTTTTACTATGATTTCTCTTAGAATCATATCCTTAAGAATAGCACAAAGCCGTACTGTAATAGCACTAATAAATAGAAAAAAAAAATTGAGTCTCTGGAAAAGTATGCCCAAACTGTTACAGAAGTAATGGTTCATAGTGGAGCAAGTAAACATGCTATGGTTGTGTAACCCAGCTCTCTAGCTGGCCCATGTGCTCTCTGTTTTTGCCCTGAGTTAACCTTGGTGGAGACCTTAGTACATTTTCATGTTTCCTAAAATTAATTTCAGTGGTTGACAATTTTAAAGGGGTGAGATAGAAGAGGCTTTATACTTCAATGCAAATTATCTATCGTTTCAGATTGACAGTTCTCATAAAATCTCTCTAGCTGTGGTTCTACAGGAGGTTCACCTTTTCCACTCCTGAGTGACTTCCAGCCTCCTTTGGCTGCACCTTTTCTTAAGAGTTTGGATTTCCCCTCAGCCTTTTTCTCTCTCACTTCATCCACATACAGGGTAACTGAGCCTTCTTCCAAACGGTTGGATAGCCATACCTAGGAGCTCAGATCTCCTTATAAGGCAGCTCAGATCTCCTTACAAGGCAGCATCTCCCCCACAAGCTTTTCCAAAGGATTTCCTCATGTGGAACTGTGAGAATACGGGATGGAATTTGAAAAGATATTGTTATTAGAATGTCAAGGGTCACTAGTTGCATTGCATAGAATCATTCAGGTGTGGTTGCAATGGTCAGATTTGAACAGTTTTGCATTTGAATTGTCACACTTAGGACCTATAAAGGCTGTAGGTTGGGTAAACCAGTAACAGGATTAGTGAAATCAGAACCCTGACTGACTCAGTGCATTGGATTTTGATAATCTAGTAAATTTATGGTGGGAATATTGATAACTAAGTTTGGGATAGGGTGTGCTGTGGTAAGAAATCTTGCTACTGACCAGCCAGTATGTCACGCTTACCAACTCCTGAAAGACAATCCTGTGTCCTGGCACAGAATACTAAATAAATATATTACATATTGGGAGTTGAAAAGCAAAAAATCACAAGAAGTTGAGAATCACAAGAATGAAAGAGTAAGAAGAATCTAAGCTCATGAAGTATCTGTAGTGTGTCTCCAGTGTTGTGAGTACAGGCAGAGTCAGAGAAAAGCAGGAGATATTCAGAATCTATTAGGATTCCACAAAAACAGAATTGTAGTCCTACCAGACAGAAGGAATAAGAAAAGAATAAGCAATTTAACCAGACAGGGAAGAAATTAGTGAAGGAAATTGGCTACAACTTTATTGGGGGCACAGAACTCTGCCTACTATTTAGTTAGGTCATAAAACTGAAAAAGGTTATGGATAAATGAGGTAATGGTAGGCCAGAAAAAATTGTGAAAGGCTGAAATGGGCAACAAAGATCAGGATTATTGTGCCACATTGTCTCCGACTTACATTGTCTTTGAGATATTTACAGCTCTGTAAAAGGCAGAAAATTAATAGTGAAGGAAATTATGTTTGTTCATAGATTGTGTGATGGAGATACAATTGATTGTTGTCCTGTGGATATTGGTCAGTCTTGCATCTATTAAGCAAGTTTATTTCCGCATAGCCTATGGATCTATATACCACATTTTTATGCACATAACGTGCAACTTCTACATTTGTTTGCCAACCGTGCCCTCCCGTTGCACTGCTAGGTATTTTCGTAAGCTCCTCTATGCCAATTTTTTTTAACATTTGCTGTAAAAAAAAGAAATTAGCATAGTGAGCTTATGAAAATATCTTGTGGGGTGGGGGGAGGGCACGACTGGCAAACAAATGTAGAAGGTGCACATTATTTATGTAAAAATACGGTATGTGTGCGGTTTTTAAATTCTCCTTCCAATAGGTTGTAACATCTTACTGGTTCTCTCGTTAGTAAATGTGCTAAATAAAATCTTTGAGACATATTCATATACATGTACACATACCAAAGGAGCCCTGGTGGCACAGTGGTTAAGGCAGTTCAAATCCACTAGCTGATGCTTGGAAACCCTATAGGGAAGTTCTACCCTGTCCTATAGTGTTGCTATGAGTCAGAATTGACTCGACAGCATCGTGTTTGGTATTGTTTGGTTTTCTTTTATACACACCAAAAAAACCAAAAACCAAACCCACTGCTGTCAAGTCAATTCCAACTCAGAGTGACCCTACCGGACAGACTGCCCCACAGGATTTCCAAGGCTGTAATCTTTATGGGAGCAGACTGCCACATATTTCTCCCTTGGAGTCGTTGGTGTGTTTGAACGGCTGACCTTTGGGTTAGCAGCTGAGCACTTGAACCTCTGAGCCACCAGGGCTCATATAGATATATATTTATAATTTTCCTTTAATAGGACTAACTTGAACACAGTGGAGGTGGACTTTGAAACCAACAGCTACCAAAAGGAGTGCGCTTAGAATTCCTTACTGATAAAGCTACGGGTAGAATCACCTGGATACATAAGAAACTCCAGATGCTGTGTCCTGTAAAAACATTGTTGACTGAATTAACCTCAGCTTACTTGAAAAGAAATCCCTGTTCATCTGGTATGGTAAAATTCTTCCATTAATGGATACATGTATTTTCAACCATTATAAAGTTTAGAATTAAATATAGAGATGATGAAATGATAAATATATTGATATATAGTGTTTTACACTGTATTTTAATGTTGGAATAATATGTGCTAACTGGGTGTTTAAATATTATTAATGTTTAGGAGAGGTAGGCATTAAAAGAATAACAGCCTACTAGTTTCAATTAAAAATGGATAATTGCATTTAAACATGATTTTATATTGAAAAGTATATAAAACTAAGTTTATAAGCAGTATTGGGATATTTAAGAGAACTTAAGATTTACTATGTTTAAAATTTATTACAGAGTTTTTAAGCAATTGAGATGGTTTTGCTTGCTAGATTAAGTTTTTAAAACATTTAAAACAAACTTAATCATGACCTTTAAAATGCAGTTTACAACAGTGAAGTGTATTTAACTAACAGCTTGAATGGGACTGATTGTTAAAAGTTCTATTTGTTCCACTTGAGTTAAATATTAATGAAACAAGAAGTTTTATAAGTTGAAGTTAAAGTCTTTAGGAAAACTAGGTTTTGAATTTGTTACTATAATAGACAAATATTAATTTGTACCCCAAGAGTGGTAGATACTATTGATTTGCTGATTCAATAGTAATTCACAAAACCCCCTTCTCTGTTGTTGCCCTTCCATTATAGACGTTGGAAAAGCAAAATACTTGCTTTCCCAGCTACCTTGCTTCTAGGTGGCTAAATGACACAGTTCTGGCTAATGGGACAGACACAGCAGCCTGTTGAGGAGGTTCTGGAGGTGCCAGCATTACTGATACAAGGAATGGTTGGGGCTATTGTCATGCCTTCCACCTTTGTTCTACCTTGAGCAGGATGTACGCCTAAAATGCAGAAACTGTCTTGCAACTATTAGGTAACAAACAGGAAGGCAAGGCAGAAAAAAAAAAAAAAACCCACAACAAAATCACAGATATCTAGGAATTCCAGCCCTGAAATCATCAGGCCACTCCAAAAAAAAAAAAAATCATTGAGTTAATTCCGACTCCTGGTAACCCCATGTGTGCAGAGTAGAACTGCCCCATCGGGTTTTCAAGGCTGTGACTTTTCTTCTGAGGGCCTCTGGGTGGGTTCAAACAGACAACCTTTCCAGTTAGGGTTGAGCGTTTAACCGTTAGCACCAATCACAGACCCTATCAGACCACTAATCTGTTGCCATCGAGTTGATTCTGACTCATAGCGACGCTATAAGACAGAGTAGAGCTGCCCCATAATATTTTCAAGGAGCCGCTGATAGATTTGAACTGCTGACCTTTTGGTTAGCAGCTGTAGCTCTTAACCGCTAGACTACTCTTAATGTGAGAAGAATAAGCCCCTCTATGTTTAGGCAATGGTAGATCAGGTTTTCTCCTGTTGCAAGAAAAAGCACTCTTACTGAGAAATCAAGAAACCCCAAAGTGTCTTTTCTGCGTAAAGCCTTTTTCCAGATAGGAGAAATAGTACTAGGGCAGTTTATTTGAAAGGGTGATTGAATGAGTAAGTGAACGACTTCCAGGGACAGGCAGTAACAGGAGGTCATACTCAGTGAGTCTCAGGTAAGAATTGTTTAAATATCCTTCAGAGTTGGTGGGGTGGGTGTTGTCTGTTAGGCTGCTTACATCAAGCAGGACAAAACATCCATGAGCTGTCAAACCTTTTGCTAGAGCCCAGTCCACTGGAAGCCCCAAGGGAAATGTCTGGGAAGTAAAAAGATAGTGCAGGGTATGGGGAGACTGTGGGGACTGACATGTAGACAGGTACTTTGTGTGATATGCTAAGGGTAGGGTTTGTAAACTGAAGTTAAAGGCTTAAAAGGAAACTAGATTTTCAAATGTATTATAATAATATTAATTTATAATAATTAATAAGAAAGACCAAAGAAGAATTGAGGCCTTTGAATTGTAGTATTGAATATACCATGGACTGCCAAAAGAATGAACAAATCTGTCTTGGAAGAAGTACAGCCAGAATGCTCCTTCGAAGCAAGGACAGTGAGACTACGTCTTACATAATTTGGACATGTTGTCAGGAGAGATTAGTCCCTGGAGAAGGACATCATGCTTTGAAAGCAGAGGGTCAGCGAAAAAGAGGAAGACCCTCAATGAGACAGATTGGCACAGTGGCTGCAACAATGGGCTCAAGCATAACAATGATTGGGAGGATGGTGCAGGACAGGGCAGTGTTTCTTTCTGTTGTTTGTAGGGTCGCTATGAGTTGGAACCGACTCGACAGCACCTAACAACAACAACAAGAATATTAATTTATAACCTGTCATGGATTGAACTGTGTCCCCCCAAAATATCTGTCAACTTGACTGGGTCATGATTCCCAGTATTGTATGATTGTGTAATCTGATGTGATTTCCTTATGTGTTGTAAACTCTATCACTATGATGAGGTTATATGTGATCTCCTTATGTGTTGTAAATTCTCTCACTGTGATGAGGTTCTACTGATGAGGTTTACAAGATTAGATAGTGTCTTAATCCAGTCTCTTTTGAGATATAAAAGAGAGAAGCGAGCAGAGACACAGGGGAAATTCATACCACCAAGAAAGCAGTGCCGGAAGCAAAGTGTGTCCTTCGGACCTGAGGTTCCTGCTCAGAGAAGCTCCCAGACCAAGAGAAGATTGATGACATGGACCTTCCTCCAGAGCTGATGCAGAAAGCGTTCCCCTGGAGCTGATGCCCTGAATTTGGACTTGTAGCCTACTGGACTGTAAGAGAATAAACTTCTCTTTGTTAAAGCCATCCACTTATGGCATTTCTCTTAGAGCAGAACTAGATGACTAATACGTAACCCAAGTATAACAACTCTTCTGGTTTCATTGCCTGCAGCCACCTGCATTAGCTATATCCATACAGGAGGAAAAACCTCAGGAGGAAAAACTAGATAAAAAATTTCTCTCTTTGCTTCCTATAGACATTAAGAAAAAAAAAAGAACCTTTCCAGGAATAAAGGAATAGAGCTTGTCTTTACTCTTGCAGAAAGAAGTCCTTAATGACTCAAATAACACACAAGCATTTCATAAGTTGGTTTCCCGTTAATGCATTGCTTTGAGGCTCCGCTGACTGACAGCAACTAGTTTAATTTCACTTATCAAGTTCATTGCAATTTAATAATTTCAGTGCAACAGAAGAAATTCTTAGAAAAATTATTGTAGAATTTTCCAAGAATTTTAATTTGCCATTGGAAGGACAGCTGTCTATCTTTCCATGAATAGATTCCTGCCTTCCTAGATTCCACGGTATAGTCTATGGACTTTACAGTAAAGTAGGGGAACAAAAAGGTAGCATCTTTTTTGTTGTTATTGATATACAAATCATGAGACTAGAATTTGAAACAACTTGTTTTAATGATGAATATGTAATTGGTATGTGAGATTATTTTTTAAAGCACACACACACACACAAAAGCTCAGTATTGGGAATCCTTCAGTGAAGTGGATCGACAATGGACTCAAAACATCTCAACAATCATGGAGATGGCGCAGGACTAGACAACATTTCTTTTTGTTATACATATGGTCGCCATGGGTGGGAGCCGGGTGGATGGCAACTAACAACAGAAACGTTGGGGATCAAAGACTGGGGTTCATAGCCTTCAGTTGTCACCTCCCTAGACCTTGACCTGAGGCAAATTTTTTGAGCTTAAATTTTATCATCTGGAAAATAAATGGATGTATTAGATCACTGGTTTTGAACATGGTTTAACAGAACTAGGGTTTCAGGAAGGTGCATCAGAGGTTCTGCAGGCATTTGAGTATAATTTTATCTTTAAAAATACATTTTAAACTAAAAATATGGTTATAAAAGCCCCAATAACCATGTTAAATGTATAAAAATTGTAACATGCCAGCATATTAACTCATTCAACCACGTGAATTTCTTTTTAAATAAACTTTGAATAACAATTCTTCTGCCTCTTTAAATGAAGACCCAAATTGCAGTGTGAGTTTTTGTTTTCAGACTAGGACCATTTGCAACTCTTATAGGTATGAATAAGTGTTTTTCTTGATATTGAATACATAAATTCTGTTCAGGCTAATATGACTACAGCTGTCATTCATAACCACTAGTTCAAAATTTTTCTGTTTATCAGCTTGGCCTCATTATTCTTATTGATTGTTGTTATAATAAATATGTTTATAAAATTTTAAAGAAATTTTAAAGTCACTGATTACTTAGCTTGCTTCTTCAATTACAATATTACAAGTCTATGACTTTTCTGTACTCCCAAAGCTCATTTTTCTATGCGTGACCAGCAGCTTCTTGTTGTAGAATTCATTTAAACTCAGTGTTTCTCAAGCTTTTGAAGTCTTTGCCCAGTTTTGATGATCAAAAATATTTCATACACTTTGCCTGAGATTATGATATGTTTCCCAAGGGGTAAATATATACTCTATCTTCTGTGGCTCCCCACTAACCAAGAAGATTTGGTCCAGCTTCATTTTTACAGTTAATATGAAAGGAATAGTTTTTTCAAATATAAACTTATATTAAAATATTGGGTATGCTATGTTAAACCATACAAGTCCTACCTACCCACTCCTTAATTCTGATAGGATTTCTGTTCATTAAGAATCTCTGTTTTCATGGTTCTATGTGATTTGGCTAAAAATAAGGAAGGTTCAATGATTTCTTGATGGCAAGCCTACATGAAGAAGGTACTAAACTTTTGCTCTCTCTGTCTGTGTTCCTTGTGGAACATCAGCATGAAGAATGAGGACAGCCACAAGGAAGGTAGGTGGTTTCCTTTGAGTCATTTCTTGCATGTTTTTTAATTAAAATTATTTACTCCTAACGGTGATAGCAAGCTCTTTTCATGTAAGGAATGAATAGATGAAGTAGAAAAGTTTAAGAAAATGAGATTTAATGCAAATATTGCTAGGTTTACCTCACAGGGAATATATGTGGCTTAGAAGTAGATGTATTTCTAAATAAGTTTTTGAAGCTTTCTGACTACTAAAATAATGAAGTAGTAAATATATCTGTATCTATTTATCTATTTATGAGAATTTGTAAGGCACTGGGTCTAAGATATTAATAATACACCAGAGACTGGTAGCAAAATAGACTCAGAATTGGATTCAAATCCTGGTAGTACAGTCGTTAAGAGCTCAGCTGCTAACAGAAAGACTGGTGGTTTGAATTCACGGAGTGGCTCCACAGGACAAAGATCTAGTGATCTACTTCCTGTTCCCATAAAGATTACAGGCTGGGGGGTGAATGGAGCCAGAACAGTGCCCAAGACAGATGCATCATGCTGTCCATTTGCAGCAAAGACCCAAAAAACTAAGTAAAACAGATACAAACGTCAATTCTGGAACCCTAAGCATCAAATGAAGGGATAAAGAACTCGATCAAACATCAAATAGAAGAAACTGAAGGAAAACAGAGAATAAGGAGAGATACAGAGTGGAGGTCCCCTGCCAACTAACACGGCACAGCGTCACCATCTTGGAGCACAGCCAGCAGTGATCCCAGACATGGAGTACAGGAAGGCAACTTCACAGGGCTCCCAAAAGGAGACAGAGCACCTGGTAACCAGAGAAACACGCTTTCTCACTCCTCACCCTCTGCCTCGAATGCCACCTCTGCACCCCTTCCCACTGGGCCATGCTGTGCCACCTTGGCCAGAGTGTCACTGACCTGCTGTCAGTCTGGGTCTGCCCCGCCCCCACTTGTCAGCTTCTGCTGCACCATTTTTTTTTCCTTTCTTCTTCCCACCTAGCCCCGCATGCCACCTCCAACCCTTTCTGCTGGGCCTTCTGCACCACCTCAGCTAGAGGAACACTGGCATGCTGCAACCCCAGGTCTTCCCTGTCCCCACCCACTGGCTCTTGCTGCACCATTCTTCCCCCCTTTCTTTTCTTTCTCCTTCCCATCTAGCCCTGTACACCACCTAGCACCCTTCCGGCCAGGCCACACCACACTGCCCCAGGGAGAGAAACACCAGCTGACTGCCACCCCCGGTCTGCCCTGCCCCCATCTGCCAACTCCTGCTGTGCAATCTTTTTTATTTTCTTCTTCTTTCTCCCTCCCACCTCCCTTCCCTTCCAGTCGGCCCTCGGGCCCACCCTGCTCTCACTCGCCAGCCCCTACAGCACTGTCAGTTTAAAAATTTTTTCTCTTTTTTTCTTTCATCCTTTTCTTTCTCCCTGTCACCTAACCTTATATGCCACCTCACCCGCTTCCTGCCAGACCCCACCATGCCACCATGGCTAAAGAGGCACCATGGCACTGGCCTGCCATTGCCCTATGTCCACCCCACTCCCACGTGCCGACCCCACCATGCTGATATTATTTTTTCATTGTTTTCCTTTTCTTTCTCCCTCCTACCTAGCACAGTACATCACTTCCCTTCCCTTTCTGCTGGCCCCTGGGTCCTTCCCAACACTACAAACTGGCCCCTGCCATGCCACCACTTTTTCTCTTTTTTCCTTTCTTACTTTTCTTTCTCCCTCCCACCTAGCCCCTTATGCCACCTCCACCCTTCCCACCAGTCCCCACCACACCACTGCAGATACAGTGCCACTGGTACACTGGTCTGTCACTACCTGGGTCTGCCCTGTCCCACTGGCTGGCCCCTACCACACCTCCATTTATTTTACTTTATTTTCTTTCTATTTCCCATCTAGCTCCGTTTGCCACCTCCCCCCAAAGTCCACCATGCCCCACCTTCCAGCTACCCTTTTTTTCTCCCTCTCTTTACACCACCTCCCCTTCCTACTGGTTGTCACTGTACTGCCATTGCTAGAGCATCCCCAGCACTCAGGCCTGTCACCACACTGGGATCGCACTGCCCCCCCCCCCACTAGCTGCTGAATGGTGGGAAGTGAGCCCATAGCACTCCGTGTCCAACATCTGTGCCTATCTGGTGAGGGACTGTGAACACCCCCACACCGCTGGATCAACATCAGGAGGCAGAAGGCTCCCATCCAGTTTGTCCTCAGCCACCTTGCCAAAACAGTATAAAATGAAGTGGGCTCGCTCTGCCTGCTAGTGCCCTACCACCTGGACAAGTTGGTGAGAGCTACTGTGCCCACAGATGAGCAAGCAGCAAAGCATGCCTGACCCATTTGCCCTGACATATCAAAACAAATAAAAAAAGTGCAACAAAAAACCGAGCATACAATCAATAAGTAAGGAAAATAATACCTTAATGTCTCGGAGACAGCAGACAACAGACAATATCAAAACACATAAAAAAGCAGGATAGGATGGCTCCAGCAAGTGACCAAAATAAAGACTCAGACAACATCTGGTAGAAGAAAAGGTGGTGGAACTACCTGATATGGAATTCAAAAGACTAATATTAAGGGGTCTCCAAGAGATTAGGAAAGAGATTAAGGAAAACACTGCAAAATCAAGGAAAAAATAGAGAAAATCAAGGAAAACACAGAAAGCAATAGAAGAATCCTGGAAAATAATACAAAAACAAAACATCAAAATAAATAAATAATTAGAAATCATACAAAAACAGCAACTAGAAATCCAAAAGATAAACAAGAAAATTTCAGAAATGGACAAATCAATAGAATGTTTTAGAGACTATTTTTGAAACAATGGAAGACAGAATCAGCAAGATTGAAGACAAATCAATGGACGTCACATTGTTTTAGAAAAGAGTGAAGACAAATGAAGAAAACGTAAGAATTATGTGGGACACAGTCAAAGCAAAAATTTGTGTGTGATTGGAATCCCAGAACAGGGGAAGCAAATGGAAAACACAGAGAAGATTGTTGAAGATTTGCAGACAGAAAACTTCCCAAATATGAAAGACAAAAAACTGACCATCCAAGAAGCTCAATGATCTTCATACAGGATAAAGCCCAAACAAAAGTCACCAAGATATATCATAATCACACTAGCAAAAACCAAAGACAAAGAAAGAATCCTGAGAGCAGCTCGAGAGAAACAAAGTCACTTACAAAGGGGAAACAATGAGACTAAGCTCAGATTACTCAGCAGAAATTATTCAGGCAAGAAGGCAATGGGATGACATATACAAAATATTGAAAGAAAAAAACACTGCCAACCAAGAATAATATATCCTGCAAAACACTCTCTCAAATACAATGGTGAAATTAGGACATTTCCAGATAAGCAGAAATTGAAGGAATTCATAAAACCAAACCAAACTTACAAAAAATATTAAAGGAGTCCTTCGGTTAGAAAACAAACAACATCAGACAACAATCAGAATCTAGGACACAGGACAACATCAGCCAGATACCAACCTAAAATGAACTCTCAATACTAAAACAAAGCTACAAGACTTAATACAGGGAAACAGAGATGACGATCTGTAAATGACAATATCAAAACAATAAAAAGGGGAATAAACAGTGTAGGTATAGAAATTTCAAATGGAGAAAAAGTCAAGGTGGTATCAATTAATAAAATACAGGTTCAAAAGTAGGAAGAGAAGGGTAAATTTAAAGATAATCACAAAAAAAGTTAACAAAATGACTCATCAAAATAAAAAAGAAGAAAAACATAAAGTCTCAGTAAATATAAAATCTATAATAAAAAAGAAAAGAAAATCCACAAACAAAAGCAACTCAGCACAGGAAAGTAAGAATAAAGAAAATGTCAGTGCCACAAAAAAAAAAAAAAAAAAAAAGACAATATGACAGCAATAAACTCATACCTATCGATAATCACACTGAATGTAAATGGCTTAAATGCACCTGTAAAGAGAAAGAGTATCATAATGGACAAAAAGAAAAAAAAAATGGCCCATCAATATGCTGTCTACAAGAGATACATCTTAGACACAAAGAAATACATATATTAAAAATCAAAGGATGGAGAAAATATATCGAGCAAATGCAACCAAAAGAGGGCCAGAGTGGCAATACTAATTTAAGATAAAATAGATTTTAAGGGAAAATCAACCATTAAAGACAAGTAAGGACTTTATATAATGATTAAAGGGACAATCCAACAAGAAGACATAATCTTAATAAATATCTACACACCCAACAACAGGGCTCAAAATACAAAAAAGAAACTCTAACAGCACTGAAAAGAGAAACAGACAGTTCTACAATAGCAGGAGACTTCAATGTACGATTCTTGGTAAAGAACAGAACAGCTAAAAAACCCAACAAAGATAGAGGAGATGTAAAGGCCAAAATCAACCAACTTGACTGCATAGACATATACAGAACACTCCATTCAACATCAGTAAAGTATACATTCTTTTCCAATGCACATGGAACATTCTGCAGAATAGATCGCATTTTAGGCCACAAAGCAACCCTCAATAAAATCCAGAACATTGAAATAATACAGAACATTCTCTCTCATCACATTGCCATAAATGTAGAAATCAGTAACAAGAAAAACAAGAAAAAAAAAATCCAATGCATCAAAACTGAATAACACCTTGCTTAAAAACAATTGGGTAATAGAAGAATAAAACAGTGAATAAAAAAAAATTCCTAGAGTCAACTGAGAATGAAAACACATTATACCAAACCTTTGGGACACAGCAAAGACAATGCTCATAGGTCAATTTATAGCAATAAACACACATATTAAAAAAGAAGAATGGACCAAAATCAGAACATTAGCCCTACAACTTGAACAAAAAGAAATAGAACAGCAAAAGGAGCCCACAGCCACCAGAAGAAAGGAAGCAATAAAGACTAGAGCAGAAATAAATGAAATAGAGAACACAAAAACAATAAAAAGAATTAGCAAGACCAAAAGTTGGTTCTATGAAATGATCAACAAAATTGATAAACCACTGGCCAAACTGGCAAAAGAAAAACAGAAGAGGAAGCAAATAACCCAAATAAGAAATGAGGTGGGGGACCTTACAACAGACCCAACTGAAATAAAAAGGGTCATAACAGAATACCATGAAAAATTGTACTCCAACAAACTTGAGAACATAGAGGAAATGGACAAATTTCTAGAAACACACTAACTACCTAAACTAACACAAGTTGAGACAGAAAATCTGAACAGACCAATGAATAAGACATTTAAAGAGGTAGTAAAAAAACTCCCAACAAAAAAAAAGTCCTGGCTCGGACAGCTTCACTGAAGAATTCTACCAAACATTCAGAGAAGAGCTCACGCCAGTACTATTCAAACTATTTCAGAGCATAGAAAAGGAAAGAATACTCCAGCATAACCCTGATACTAAATCCAGGCAAAGACACCACAAAAAAAGAAAATTACAGACCAATATCTCTCATGAATATAGATACAAAAATTCTCAGCAAAATTCCAGCCAATAGATTCAGCATCACATAAAACAAAAAACAAAAAACACCATGACCAAGCGGGCTTCCTATGAGGTATGCAAGGATAGTTCAACATGAGAAAATCGATCAATATAATGCACCTCATAAATAGAACACAAGAAAATAATCACATGATCATCTTGATCGATGCAGAAAAGGCATTTGATAAAGTCCAACACTTATTCCTGATAAAAACTCTCAATAAAACAGGAATAGGAAGGAAATTCCTCAGTATAATAAAAGGCATCTATACAAAACTAGGAGCCCTGATGGCACAGTGGTTAAGAGCTCGGCTGCTAACCAAAATGTCAGCAGTTCAAATCCATCAGCCTCTCCTTGGAAACCCTATGGGGAAGTTCTACTCTGTCCTGTAGGATCACTATGAGTTGGAATCAACTCAGCGACAACGAGTTCGGTTTATTTTTTTACACAAAACCAAGAGCCAACATCATTCTCAACAGATAGAGGCTGAAAGCATTTCCCCTGAGAACAGGAACAAGATAAGGATGCCTCTTATCGTCACTCCTAGTTAACATTGTGTGGGAAATCCTAGCTAGAGCAATAAATCAAGAAAAAGAAATAAAGTGCATCCAAATGGGAAAGGAAGAAGTAAAACTATCCCTATTCGAAGATGACATAATCCTATATAGAGAGAACCACAAAAATTCCACAAGAAAACTACTGGAACTGATGGAAAGATTCATCAGAGCAGCAGGATACAAGATCAACATACAAAAATCAGTTGGATTCCTCTACACCAACAGAGAGAACTTCAAAAAATTAATCAGGAAAATAATACCATTTATAATAGCCTCTAAAAAGATAAAATACTTAGGAATAAGTCTAACTAGGAACATAAAAGACTTATGAAGAAAGCTACAAACCACTATTGTAAGAAACCAAAGAGACCTACATAAATGGACCATACCATACTAGTGGATAGGAAAAATCAACGTTGTGAATGCCAATTTTAGCCAAATTGATCTACAGATGTAATGCAGTCATGTTCCAAATAATAACAGCATTCTTTATGGAGTTGGAAAAAACTAATTACCAACTTCATATGGAGAGGAAAGAAGCCCCGGATAAGCAAAGCATTATCTGATCTCAGCACCTACTATACAGCCATGGTAGTCAAAAAAACCTGGTGTTGGTACAATGACAGGCACATAGACCAACGGAGCAGAAGTAAGAACCTAGATGTAAATCTATCCACCTATGGTCAACTGATGTTTGTCAAAGGACCAAAGTCCATCAAATGGGGAAAGACAGTCTTTTTAACAAATGGTGCTGGCAAAACTGGATGTCCATCTGTAAAAAATGAAGCAGGACCCATACTTCACAATACACAGGAACTAGCTCAAAATGGATCAAAGACCTAAATATAAGACCTAAAATGATAAAGATCATGGATGCAAAAGTAGGGTCAATGCTAGGGGCCCTAATATATGGCATAAATATAATACAAACCATAACCAACAATGCACAAACACCAAAAAATAAACGAGTTAACTGGGAGTTCCTAAAAATTAAATGCTTATGATCATCAAAAGACTTCACCAAAAGAGTAAAAACAGAACCTACAGATTGGGAAAAAATTTTTGGCTATGACATATCCGACAAGGGTCTAATCTCTAAAATCTATAGAATACTTAAACACTTCAGTAACAAAAAGACAAATAATCCAATTAAAAAATGGGCAAAAGATATGAACAGACACTTTACCAAAGAAGACATTCAGGTGGCTAACAGAAACACGAGGAAATCCTTGCGATCACTAGCCATTATAGAAATGCAAATCTAAGCTACAATGACATATCATCCGGACATTACTGACACTAATTAAAAAAAAAGAACAAAAGAAAACCGAAGCCCTAGTGGTGTAGTGGTTAAGAGCTCAGCTGCTAACCAGAAGGTCAGGAGTTTGAATCCACCAGCCTCTCCTTGGAAAACCTATGCAGCAGTTCTACGCTGTCCTATAGAGTCGCTATGAGTTGCAATTGAATTGATGGCAATGGGACGGGTTTAGTAAAAAAAAAAAAAAAAAAAAAAAAAACAGAAAATAACAAATGGAGAGGTTGTAGGGAGATGGAACTCTTATGCACTGTTGTTGGGAGTGTAAAGTGGTACAACCACTATGGAAAATGATATGATTCCTCCTTAAAAAACTAGAAATATAAATACCATATGATCCAGCAATCCCACTCCTGGGAATATATCCTAGAGAATTAAGAGCCATCACATGAATAGACATATGCACACCCATGTTCCTTGCAGCATTATTCACAATAGTGAAAAGATAAAAACAACCTAAGTTTCCATCAACAGGTGAATGGATAAACAAATTATGGTACATACACCTAATGGAATACTATGCAAATATAAAGAACAATGATGAATCCGTGAAACATCTCACAACATGGATGAATCTGGAGGGCATTATGCTGAATGAACTAAGTCAATCACAAACGGACAAATACTGTATGAGACCACTATTATAAAAACTCATGAAAAGGCTTATACACAGAAAGAAACAATCTTTGATGGAGGGGAGTAGTAGGGTGGGAAAAACAGTAACTAGACAATAGGTAAGTGGTAACTTTGGTAAAAGGAAAGACAACACACAATATAGGTGAATTCACCACAACTTGACCAAGGCAAAGCCATAGATGCTTCCTTGGCACATCCAAACACCTTGAGAGACTGAGTTACTAGGGCTGAGGGCTGGGGACCATGGTCTCAGGGGGCGTCTAGGTCAATTGGAATAACATAGTTCATATTGAAAATGTTCTACATCCTACTTTGGTGAATAGCATCTAGGGTCTTAAAAGCTTGTGAGCAGCCATCTAAGATACATCTATTGGTTCCATCACGTTTGGAGCAAAGGAGAATGAAGAAAATCAAAGACACAAGGAAACTATTAGTCCAAAGTACTAATGGACCACATGAATCACAGCCTCCCCCAACCTGAGCCCAGAAGAACTAGATGATGCCTGGCTACCACCACCAACCCCTCTGTCAGGGATTACTATAGAGGGTCCCGGACAAAGTGGGAGAAAAATGTAGCACAAAATTCAAGTTCACAAAAAAAGACTAGCTTCACTGGTCTGACAGAGACTGGAGGAACTCCTGAGCTATGGCCTCAGGCACCCTGCTAACTCAGAACTGAAGCCACTGCTGTAGTCCCCTTTTCAGCCAAAGATTAGACAGGCCTATAAAACAAGCAGATAACACACAGAGGAACGTGCTTCTTAGTTCAACTGAGTACAAGAGACCAAATGGACAACATCTGTGCAAAAGCAAAGTGGATGGACAGACACGGAGAACTAAGGTGGAAACGGAAAGGGGGAGCATGCTGACATAATGTGGAGATTGCAACCAATGTCACAAAACAATTTGTGTATAAATGTTTGAGTGAAAAACTAATTTGTGCTGTAAACTTTCACCTAAAACACAATAAAATTAAAAAAAAAAATTACAGTCCAGATAACTCTATGGGGGCAGTTCTACTCTGTCACGTGAGGTCTCTGCGTGGAAAATCGACTTTTTAAGGGCACCCAACAAAACAACAAGCAGAGTTCCAGCTGTGCAGCAGTCAGTAAAGGTGGCTCCATGACAGTGGTGGGCATTTGGCTCAACTAGCATGGAGTAAATCAATACTTCATGCTGACATAACACGTTTTGCCTTTAGTGGTACCCAAAATTAAATTTTTGTCATTAACGTTTTTAATTTTAATATTTTCATCACATAGAAATCATTCATAATTTAAGAAATTTATCAATTAATTTTTAAAAAAGCATCTGAGTTGAAAAATTACTCCAAAGCACAAGAACCCAACTAAAGATGACAGTTAAAAACCTGAGAGCAAGTAGGAAAAAATGTTTGATAATTTTAATAGCAATGGCAGAACTATTTTTGATGAAACACTTAAATCTTCTTTTCTTTCTCCTAAAAATCCTTTGCAATTAGATGGATGGAAAAACAGAGGAACCGGCACCTATGCTGATGGCCAAGGGAGATGGAAGTACCACGTATCAGTGACTGTTTTTTTTTTTTAATTGGAGAGTGAATTGTTGCCATTCCTTTCCGGCAAAAATTCTACGTGCAGCGTGAGCATTTCACAGGCGCCGTATGAACCTTGGTGCACAGAGAAGCCAAAGCTGGTTGAAGCTTTGTGGCTTTCTCTTTGACTTAATTGGGTTACAAGGAAATTCAAGGGCTAAAGACAGAGAGCAAATCCAGGGAAACATTTTTCTAATGAGGTTTTGAGGAGTCTACACCTGTTTCCATTCAGTAAGGTGACTGCTATGACTGGCTGGCTGTTTTTCTGGGAGACATGATTTGACCTGGGATATGCCCAGATCTTGAATCCTTCCTTTAGAGCTAAAACCTTAAGGGTTTCAATAAACCTTTTCTTGGAGGCTAAGCTCCTAGTGGTTTATCATCAGAAGGATAAAATTTAGCTTTTAGTCTCTGACAGACCTTGACAGGAATGCGCAACCACTTACAGTTATGTCGAGGGAACTCATGAAAACACCAACATAGTGAAATTATAACCCTTGTTCTGTAACAGCATTAAATGTTAATGTGGAAAATGTTCACATGGCTTGAGTAAGTTCCTCTGAAATCAGTACAGTCTTTGCATTAAAGGCAGTTCTGTTTAGTTTTAAAATAAAGCAAGGGGATGTACTTAGTACATGTAATTAAAATATTGACCATGTGCTTCTGTAGAGCTATGACCTTTGCAAAAACTAAGAATTTCTTTAGACTCTGTAAGTTATTTCCAGCATTTGAAATCCTTTTTACAATCTATAGAAAATATGCAATATTCTTAGATAATTTCCCACAGCATCAAAAATGTATGGGCAGTTCATTCTAAGTATCATTATTAATAGAGAATTTGTTAAGTAAATTACATGGTACCATGACAGAATTATATCTATATACTGTATGTATATAGATACATATATATATGTATGTGTGTGTGTATATATATGTAGAAAATCATTGGGTGGTGCAGGTGGTTAAGTGCTTGGCTACTAACTGAAATGTTGGAGGTTTGAGTCCACCCAGAGGGGCCTCAGAAGAAAGACATGGTAAACTACTTCCAAAAAATCGGCCACTGAGAACCCTCTGAAACACATTTGTGCTCTGACACACACGAGGTCACCCTGAGTCATAATCTACTCAATGGCAACTGTTTCTTTGTTGTTTATATATATATATACAATATTATATATGTAATATATGTATTATTTCACATTGTTTAACTGAATATACATATATTTTTATACAGATAAATTTATCTATTATAAATATTTATATGTAGACGCAATGGTAATTGCTTGTATATTCCTGTGAAGGTCTGTCAAAAAAGTAGATACACATCTACTAATATAATAATGTGATCAAGGCATATCGTAAAGTTACAGAGAGTATGTTGAACAGTTTATATAGCTGGATCTTTTTTGTATAGAATAAAGGATATATGTATATACATATGTACTAAGTTCATGAAATTCATGACAAGAAACAGTTAACAGTAGTCACCACTGGGAAGTGAGACCAACAGTGGCAGGAGCGAGGGGGATTTTATTTTTCAGTTTATATCCTTAGGAAATTTGGAAATTTTTTAAGTGAGTATTGCGTTAATAATAAAAAATAATCTGACACTAACCAAACCAGGCCCATTGCTGTTGAGTTGATTCCGACTCACAGTGATGCTATAGGATAGAGTGGAACTGCCCCATAGGGTTTATAACTCTGTAATCCTTACAGAAGCGAACCACCACATCTTTCGCCCAAAGAGTGGCCAGCGGGTTCGAACCACCGACCTTTTGGTTGGCAGCCAAGCACTTACGCCACCAGGGCTTCTTTCATCTGACACTATTTATAGATTATTCAAATGTGTGAAAATGGGTTTCTTAGCATAGATTTAAAAACTACTGATTTGTAATATTAGTATTTTTATTTTTTACAGATTTTAAAATAAAGTAAGGACTAGGCCAGTAGTGGAGTTCCTGGGTAGTGAAAATGGTTAAACCTGCTTGGCTGCTAACTGAAAGATTGAAGGTTGGAGTCCACTCAGAGGTGCCTTGGAAGAAAGGCCTGACTACTTCCAAATAAGCAGGCATTGAAAACCCTATGGAGCAGAGTTCTGCTCTGACACTCATGGGGTTGCCATGAGTTACAAATCAACTCAACGGCAACTGGTCTGGTCTGGTCAGGCCAGTGGTCGTCAACTGGGTATGATTTTGCATCCCAGGGGACATTTGGTAATGTCTGGAGACATTTTTGATGGTCATTCTTTGGGCGGGGTGGGGGTTGGTTCTACTGGCATCTAGTGGGTAGTGGCCAAGAATATTGCTAACATCCCACAAAGCCCAGGACAGCTCCCCCAGATGAAGATTTGTCTGTCCTAAAATGTCAATAGTGCCGAAGATGAGAAACCCTGGACCAGGGATGGGTGAACAATAGGTGGGAAAAGGCTCAGTGTCAGGCTACTAACTCAGGAGCTCACTTGTGGAACAGGTAATTAGTTAGTTCTGTGACTGTTTATCTTCTTCTAGTGAAGACTTTATAATTGATTTCAAGAGATTTTGGAAGTAGATGGACATTATCAAGCAGAAGCACCAGCACAACTATTTTATCTCTTCATTGGTGGGTCAGTGGTTGAATTCTCGCTTTCCGTGTGGAAGACCCGAGTTTGATTACCAGCCAACGCACCTCATGTGAAGCCACTACCCATGTGTCACTGGAGGCTTGCATGTTGCTATAGTGCTAAACAGGTTTCAGTGGGGCTTCTGGACTAAGATGGACTAGGAAGAAAGGCCTGGTGACCTACTCCTGAAAATTAGGCAATGAAAACCCTATGGATCACAATGGTCTGATCTACAAGGGATTGTGGGGATGGCGCAGTACTAGGCAGCTTTCTGTTCCATTGTGCATGGGGTTGCCATGAGTTGGGGTTCAACTCTACGGCAGCTAACAATAACTAGCTTGTGATTGCTGTTGTTTTTGACAAGTAACTCAGGAAAGAGGCTCCGGTTTGCTGTGTCCACTAATGTCAGTGAGGATATTCATGTTGTTGCTGATGTTGTTAAGTGCCATCGAGTCAGTTCCAACTCATACCAACCTTATGTACAACAGAACGAAATGCTGCCTAGTCCTGCGCCATCCTCACAATAATCGTTATGCTTGAGCCTATTGTTGCAGCCACTGTGTCAATCTATCTTGTTGAGGGTCTTCCTCTTTTTTGATGACCTCTACTTTAACAAGCAAGATGTCCTTCTCCAGGGACTGGTCCCTCCCGATAACATGTCCAAAGTATGAAAGAAGTTTCGCCATCCTTGCTTCTAAGGATCATGCTGGCTGTACTTCCTCCAAGACAGATTTGTTTGTTCTTTTGGCAGTCCATGGTATAGTCAATCTTCTTTGCCAAGACCATAATTCAAAGGCATCAATTCTTCTTCATTCTTCCTTATTCATTGCCCAGCTTTCCTATGCATATGAGGTGATTGAAAACACCGTGGCTTAGGTCAGGTGCACCTTAGTCCTTAAAGTGACATCTTTGTTTCCTAACACTCCAAACAAGTTTTTTGCCCAATGCAACGTGTCACTTGATTTCTTGACTGCTGCTTCCGTGGATGTTGATCGCGGATCCAAGTAAAATGAAATCCTTGACAACTTCAGTTATGTTAATACATATATATATATATATACACACATATATATGTATATATATATTCGTGTTAGTTACAGGGAATAATTTCTTGACTACAAGGATTACTAAAAAACGGATTGGATTACTGAGATCATCTCTGGAGGTTTTGAAAAATTGGATAGATAATTTAAATATACTGTGCCAAAAGTAAAGGCATTAGGCATAAAATATTTTCACAACCCTTGTACTAGTTCCACGAATCTATGAATAACATTAACAGATGTTTAAAAAGAAGCTTTTATTTAAAGGAACATTTTAGACTTCAAATCTGACATTTTGAGAGATATGTGTGTACCATGTATACACAAAACAACTTGAGAAAAATTCCATCTTCCTAATAAAAGCCAGGTGTTCAATATGTCTTCGTGATATTGCCTTAGTCCAGTTTCACATTTTAAATATTCTATTTTTTTTTCTCATAACCCATGCTGCTCCATATAAATTGGGTACTTACTTTCCCATGAATTATGCTTTTCTTATTGTTTGTCCCAGTGTCAGCCTGGCTTAAAGCCTAACACAGAACTGACCCAATATAAGAGCTGTCTGTGTTCTCCAAATATGCCATGTGCACAATTCCCGTTTTTAATTTCTAAGCACTATTGCCTCCTAGCACTAAAATAGGAGCCCTAGTGGTACAAGTTAAGCACTCGGCTGCTAATCCACCAGCCGCTCCACAGTAGAAAGACGTGACAGTCTACTTCCACAAAGATTACAGCCTTGGAAACCCTATGGGGCAATTCTCCTCTGTCACATGGGGTCAATATAAGTGGAAATCAACTTGATGGCACACAGCAAGAAGCACTAACATGGCAGAGGGAGTGGGGCGGGGTGTGGCTTCCTTCTTTATCCGCCTGTACTTTCTTCAGGACTCAGATGTCATCTGGTTCTGAAAGTTCCACTTACTTCTCCTATGCTTCTCCCCTTACAGCCCCTGCTTGTACTTCATTGTAACTGCTGTCCACCTAGGTCTCTCTGTAAACTCCCTGAGGGCGGAGACCAAGTCTAAATTATGCTCATATTCCCTGTGCTTAGCATGGAGGTATGAGATGGCAATAGGTATTAATAAATGAATGAATGAATGAGAACAAAAAAAGTATGTTGCATTGAATTGAATAGGCATGGACTCAATTTTCATTAGAACTATCCATTGATTGTTGCCAGCTTCATAGCCCATGCTGTATTCTAGTCATATTCTCCCGGTAGCAGAAGAAGGTAAGGACATGCCTGTCACAAGTAACTTCCCATGAAAACCAAGTCAAAAGAACCTAGACAAGCTAGGCAGAACATGTTACATTTTTACAAGCTCATGTCTTGATCGCTACTAAATTTGACCCAATTTCTTTTAAATCTTGGGCATGTGATCTTAGCTTGGTTTTGGGGTCTTAGAAGTTGGTGGGATACAATGTGAAGATAATGACTGAGGCCTTTTTCTCTCCCTAACATTTTTTGTTGCCTGGTTCTTCACTCATTTTCTTGTGATAGCCATCAGTTCATGGGGAGAACAGAGAAGTACATCTCTTTTTGAATTAATTTATAGATGTTTGGCTGAAACCATATTGTTGAAAGCCCCAGTTTTTCATTGCAAGAATCAAGCTTTTGAGAGAGAAGAGATTTCTTTTTCTTCCAGCCCTCAAAGCTGAGTTATCTGGAGGACTCAGAGTAGAGCGTTTCTACATAAACCATGGAGTGGGAAGACTGCGTATGATGGGGCTGGAGGAAAGGGATCAAAGTGTTCTTCCATTCCCCTGAACTGAGACCAGACAGATGATCTAGAGGGAGGACCAAAAGCAATAGGAACTTGTGCCCAGGGTGGAGTAAAAAGAGAACACAAACCTTGCTGGACCTTCTCTATCCCTCAATACATAGTGTAGCCACAGTAGAATAGAAAAGCAGTGTGGGATGTTAAAGTACAGGCAGATCCCGGGTTATGAATGTCTGATTTACGGACAACTCATACTTAAGAATGGACTGCTATAAAGCCTACTATAGTAAAAATTTGAGTTAAATACGTACTGTGGTTCATAATAAAGAACGCACTACTTTATGACTCTCATGAAAACATTGTGAGGTTTGCAAGTGTTTCTTAAGTTTTTTATACGCATAGAAAGATAAAATATATACTATACACTAAGACAAACATTTGACTAACTGATGCTAAATAAGAACTGTATGCACCTCTTCCGACTTACCTGCAAATTTGACTTAAAGACAAATTTAGGAAAAGTTCTCATTTGTAACCCAAGGACTACCCGTATGGAGACTTAAGGGCCCCTTTTTACATACTCTTATTTCATGAAACCTAGACTGGAATGGAAGAGTCTCCATAAGTTTCCTTTATTCCACAGGGGGACAAAAGTATCTGAGAATGAGCCCACTGACCAGTTGAGGTCTCATGAGTGGGAGGAAGAAGATGCAGAGTGATCTACGTGAGGCAGACTGCAGGAGAGCATGGTGAAGCAGATGCTTTGTCAACGGAAATGGTAGGGGCAGAGGTCCATGAACCAATGACAAGTGGTGTGGGTTACGGGATGAATCACGCAGGAGTGGCCGCCACTACGGGACCAAAGCAGATGCCTTTCCCCTCCAGTGCCTAGATGACACAAAAAACATGGCAGGACTTAGATCAGTCCCGGCGAGAAGAGAAGGAGTTGCAGGAAGTGGATAGCACTGAAATAACAAAGCATTAACCGAAGATATTGAAGAAAAAGAAAACAGAAGTGATTGAGTAGATTGAATTTTCTGCTATATGCAGAAGTGGACATTCAAGTTAATTTGTTATAGAGAAATAAAGAAATTTCCATTATTCTGTCCCCAGGCTCCTAAAAGGAGTTTTACTTGTATCTAAATTGTATGTTTTTCAATATGAATGGGTAGAGCCGTATTTAAAAACTGGGATATTTTGTGTGTATATATTTTAAACAGATTTAAATTGGACAGTGTGGAGTTTAAAATATATTTTAAATGAGTTATTTGCAGAATTATAGATTTCTGAGATGAATTCCAACTTTCATAAACTCAAAGGCTACTAAGCAGCTACCATACAAGTCCTTTTTGGAGGAAGGTAATATTTCAAGAGGAAGACCCCCCAGTGAGATGGATTGACACAGTGACTGCAACAATGGGCTCAAACATAGCAACGATTGTGAGGATGGCGCAGGACCAGGCAGTGTTTCGTTCTGTTGTACTTAGGGTTGCTATGAGTTGGAACCAACTTGATGGCACCTAACAACAGCAACAACAACCAACAATATTTTAAGCAAAGTGTGCAGGTTAAGCTCATCAGGTATCACTGGGAAAAGGAACTGCTCAGCTTATTGTGACTGCACAGTGATGCCCTATACCTGGGAAGCATTCAGCAAATCTTTATTGAGTAAACAAGTAGATCTCCAAATAGAGTAGTCGAGATTCATGAATCTGGTTTTTATTGATTTGCAGCATATAAAATGTATCCCTTTTAGATTTAAAGCCTTTTTCCCTTTTGTGAGAAAGCCACACACCTCACACCTGTGTAGCTAAACTTGGCAGGAGACAAGCACCTCGGACTCACTTCAAATACACAGTCCAAACCATAGGGGGCTCTTAATGCTGCTCAGCTATTGTTCTCTCTTCCACTTACTCTCGGTCTCCTAGATGACAATTATATCCACTCTCTTTTCTTCTCAAACCTCCATCACGACCTTTCCTCTCCTCTTAAAAACGGATGCCATAAGAGGAGCCTCACCAGACCCTTCACCACATTTTCCCAAGGCCCACAATCACATACAGGTGCTGTCTCCTTACCCGGTACTCTGATGAGCTGCCTTGCTCCTGTCTGAAGTCAGTCCGCCTGAGTACCAGATTCCACACTCTCTCCTATTCCGGACACATCCCAGATTCTCCTTTCTCTCTCAAACATCGCTAATTTTTATCTCTTTCCTGCATCATTCCCAACAGACTGAAAACATGCTGTTATGTCTCCCTTTGCAAAACCAAGACAAAACTATTTTCTTGATCCCAGTTCTCACACCATTTATAGCCCAATTTCTTGTTTCTTGTCTCTTTTTTGCAGCCAAACTTGTCTATTGGTGTCTCAGGTATGTATATCTATATCTGTCTATATATAGTTTAGTTTTACTTCTGAAGTTTTGGAGATCTGCTGAATACAACATTAATTTTTTCTTTGTGAATTTAGGTTACCATGGTGAACAATACAGTGATGCTTTGGACCTTTTGAGGGGATTTTTTTGTCCTATAAATGTGACCATAGATACTGGTGATTTTGGAGTCATGCCTACTTCTCATAGTTTTTCTCCATAATTATTCACCAGCTATCACTTCCTCTTTCAACAATTTGTCTGCCTTTGTACTCTCACTAATTTCCATTTCTAATTTATTGCTTGAATTCATTGTGGCTAAAAATGCAGGTACTCAAACATGTTAAACTTCTATGTAAAGTGAGAACAACTAAGACATGAGGGCTTGAAAGTATAAAAGATTTTTTTTTCTTTTTATTTTTTTCCCCTAATGTCTGAGGTTTTAAGAATAAAAATATCTGAGGTTCTAGGGTAAGTGATCCTCACTGGGTCAGGCATTGTTATAAATGTTGCTCAGGGCTCAGTGCCCTGTCATAATAAGCATTCAACAAACTTTTATGGAAGGAATACAGATATTTTCCAACGTACAGAGTAGACAAGGTTTCTGAATTGTGTGTTTGTACATTTGTGGCTATGTCTCAAACTTGACAAAAACTCTTTTCTTAACTATCCAACTATTACTTTTCAATTTCTACTCACAGGTGTGATGACAGTTTGGTTGATTGTACTGGAAGTACAGCCAAAAAATAAGGTTCATACATCAAGGGAAGTTGTATTTCTTCTTAAAAGCTCTTCCATTCAAAACCTAGTTTCCATGTCCATTCCTACTGCCCCAACCCTGATTCCAGCTCTTATCATCTCATGTCCAGGTAAGAAATCTTCAATGGCTTCCTTTTGATTACACTTTAACCTTATATTCAAAGCATCCCCAACTAGCCACAACTTACTTGTTATCCCTTATAGTCCATTATATTAACCCTTCACTCTGGTCAGCAGTTTTTTCTTTCAGGTATTTGAGCCTTGACTCTATTTCAGGCACTAGGCTAATCATTGTACATGACTTATAATGGAGTTAAATAAGTATTAATAGTATTATGATTTTCCAGTTTAGGAAGCTAAGGCATTGCTTGTGGCATAGAACTAGTAAGTGGTGGAACTGGGATTCATATCCAGGTTTGTCTGGTTCCAAAACATGTGATCTTAACCACTGTACCTTTACTAGTCCCCCATATCTACTTGCTTATTAGCCCCTGACAAATCATTTATACTTCTGCCTTCCTTTTTACCTTATGACACTCCCTCTGCATATTTACTTTTTCACCTAAGTTTTACCCTTCAAGATCAGGTCAATTATACCTTGTAACTGACTTTCTTTCTGATCATTTTTTTAAAATGGGGGATCTGTCCCTCTTTTGAAATCCTATAGAACTCAGTGACTATATGATGGCTTCGGCAAGATTTTCTTGTATAATTACATAACTTTATATGTGATTCTGTTGAGTTTCACCAAAAATTGTTCTTGGGGATGGGGACCCTTCTTGTTATACTCTAGAACTTACATAGTGAAAAGGTCACAGTGCCATGTTAATAAGTACTAGTTGCATAAACAGGTGAAATAAAACTTAGAGGTTGTAAATAAGTTTCATGAAAATATTCAGAAAGAAAACATGTGAAATGTTTATATGATCAAAATAGAGCTGACATGCATGTACATATGAGGAGTAAACATTTCAGGTCAAGGATGAGATGCTGCCTCATCAGGGGATGTTAATTTTGTATTGCCCTAGGTATTCCAAGGTATTTCCCCACAAAGTCAGAGACAAATACATTGTTATTGTTGTTAGGTGCCATCAAGTCAATTCTGACTCATAGCGACCCTATGTACAACAGAACAAAACACGGCCTGGTCCTGCAGCATCCTCACAATCATTGCTATGTTTGAGCCCATTGTTGCAGTGACTATGTTGGCCTATCTCATTGAAGGTCTTCCTCTTTTTCCCTGACGTTCTGCTTTACCAAGCATGATGCCCTTCTCCAGGGACTGGTCCCTCCTAATAATATGTACAAAGAAGGAGTCTGGCTATACTTCTTCCGAGACAGATTAGTTCATTCTTCTGGCAGTCCATGGTATATTTAATATTCTTCAGCAATGCCATAAATCAGAGGCATCAATTCTTCTCTGGGCTTCCTTACTCATTATCCAGGTTTCCCATGCATATGAAGCAATTGAAAATACCATAGCTTGGGTCAGGAGCACTTTTGCTTATAAACACTTTCAAAAGCTCTTTTGCAGCAGATTTGTCCAATGCAATGTATCTTTTGATTTCTTGACTGCTATTTCCGTGGGCATTGATTGCTGATCCAAGTAAAATGAAATCCTCGACAACTTCAGCATTTTCTCCATTGATCATGATGTTGTTTATTGGTCCAGTTTTGAGGATTTTTGTTTTCTTTATGTTGAAGTGTAATCCATACTGAAGGCAACAGTCTTTGATCTTCATCAGTAAGTGCTGCAAGTCCTCTTCACTTTCAGCAAGCAAGATTGTGTCATCTGCATAATGCAGGTTGTTAGTGAGTCTTCCTCCAATCCTGATGCTGCATTCTTCTTCATATAGTCCAGCTTCTCTGATTATTTGGTGAAAGCATACAACTCTGACACACACCTTTTCCAATATAAGATGGTGACTGGCCCCTTGAGAAGGGGTGGAGGCTGTGCACAGGGCTGGGTGGGCGGGAGAAAGGAAAGGAAGGAAAGGAGAGAGAGAGAAGAAGCAGGAAGAAAAAAAAAAAAAAGAGCAAAGGAAACAAACCAAAAAATCACAGCCCATAGAGAAGAGGAGTGAACAGCACATGGGACTAGCTGGGTGGGAAAAAGAAAAGAAGGAAGGAAGAGAGAGAGGAGCAACAAAAAAAGCCAAAAAATCAATAACAACAAACAAACGAACAAAACAAAATTGAAAAAACAATGGCACTGAAGGGACTGGCTGATGTGGATGGGGTGGACCAGTGTGGCAGTGAGCTGGTGTCTCAGGCGGAGTGACTGTGGCCAGTTGGAATGCAGTGGAGGCTGAATTGAGAGGATAAGGGTGGGGGGTGGGAAAGTGTGTATCCCTGGTTACTGGGTGCTCTTTCTCCTGTTGGGAACTCTGTTAAAGTGCCTTCCTGTACTCCCTGTCTGCATTCTTTGGTGGCTGTAGTCCAAGGTGGTGAATCCGTGCTGCATTAGCTGGTAGGGGACCTCCACTCTATAGCTCCCCTGGTTCTCTGTTCTCTGTCAGTTTCTTATTCCGTTCGGTGCTGGATCGAGTTCTTTATTCTTTCATTTGTTGCTTAGGGTTCCAGGATTGATGTTTGTATCTGTTTTACTTAGATTTTTGGGTCTTTGCTTCAGAGGGAGGGAATGGTGATTCTGTCTATAGTGCCATATTAGCTCTGCCCTCAGATAATAAACTTATCTATCAATGCATCTTGATTGCATGTTTGATCAATTTCAGATTGCAGAGTTTGGTAAAAATCTTCAATTTCTTCATCTTTCACATTAGTGGTTGATATGTAAATTTGAATAATATTGTATTAACTGGTCTTCCTTGTAGACCTATGGATATTTAACTATCACTGACAACATTGTACTTCAGGCTAGATCTTGAAATTTTCTTTTTGATGATGAATAAGACATCATTCCTTTTCAATTTGTCATTCTCGGCAGAGTAGACCATACGATTGTCCAATTCAAAATGTCCAGTACCAGTCCATTTCAGCTCACTAATGCCCAGGATATCAATCTTTACGTGTTCCATTTCATTTTTGATGGCTTCCAATTTTCCTAGATTCAAATTTCGTACATTCCATGTTCTGATTATTAATGGATGTTTGCAGCTGTTTCTTCTCATTTTGAGTCTTGCCACATCAGCAAATGAATGTCCTGAAAGCTTGACTCCATCCATGTCATTAAGGTCGACTCTACATTTGAGGAGGTAGCTCTTCCCCAGTTGTGTTTTGAGTGCCTTCCAACCTGAGGGGCTCATCTTCCAGCATTATATCAGATAATTTTCCACTGCTATTGATAAAGTTTTCACTGACCAATTTTTTTTTTAGACGTAGATCGCCAGGTCCTTCTTAGTCTATCTTAGTCTGGAAGCTCCACTGAAACCTGTCCACCGTGGGTGACCCTGCTGGTATTTGAAATAGTGGTGGCATAGCTTCTAGCATCACAGCAACGCGCAAGCCACCACAGTATGACAAATGGACAGACAAGTGGTGGGAGACAAACATACTATATCTAAATAGACATTTTCATGTATTGTTTCTAGAGGAAAGTATTGGACGTGGCAGCTTTTTAAACTCAGACTCAAGGTGCATGTGGCATAATGATTTCCAATGAAGACAATGGTTTATTACCCTATCTTCTACTCCCTTCATATTCAGGGAGGGGGAAAATATGGTTCTGTCATTAGTTCTCCTCTTTAAAGAAGTCTCCGTAATAAACAGCTGAATTAGTTAAGCATCATAGGAAATGCTACATATTTAAACAGACAAGGAATGGGAATAAGGGACCAAACAGAGCATAATGCAAAAATATACACCTTGTACCCTGAGGGGCAGTTACTGCAGTACTGATAGTCCTTAGAATTTTGCTTTATTCTTGAGTGTTCCTCTAAATTGATGGGTAAATTTGGGCAAGTCACTTTACCTTGCTGGATTTAAGCTTCTCCTTACTTGTAAAATGAGAAGGCAATACTAACTGATGTAATGTTATTTGATTTACATTGAAAATGGAGTGTGAATAAAAAAGCTTGAAAGTTCAATTTTCAAGAGGAGTGTACTATGGAGAGAAGAAAAATGAAAACTTGAGAGGAAATATGGAATGGAATTGAGAAGGCATAGGGAATGAATAAATTGAAATTCTGAGTTGGAGGTGTTAGAGAAACTATTAATGGTCTATCTAGTATTTGTTTTCCCCTTTCCCTCTGATAATGGAATCTCCATTTTGTTTGTGCTGACAATGGCTAGTACCAGATGATAAGATGGTGACTGGCTCAAAAAATAACGATACTCCTATTTCCTGCTTTCCCTGCTTACCTTGCAGCTTGGTGTGGCTATGGGACCGAATTCTAACCAATGAGACCTAAGAGGTAGAAAGAAGTCTTCTTGGGGGAATTTCTGGGAAAGTTTTCCTGGTAAAACGGGAAAGATATACCTTCGTGCCACTCTTCCCCCTCGTCTTCCTACTCTGAACAGGGACTTAATGTTTGGATCTACAGTAGTCATCCTTCCATGCATTAGGAGACAAGCATAGCATGGAAATCAATGTCAAAGCATGATGGAATAGGAAAGTTAGAAAGAGTCAGATCCCGATGGCATATGTGAACAACCAATCCAATGCCACAAGCACTTACTTCTGGACTTCTGGTTATGTGAGAAAAATAAATTCATATTTCTCTAAGCCACCATTGCTTGGTCTTGTCCTTTGTTGCATCTAGAATGCATTTCTAACTGACACAGAAGGGATTGATGAAAATAATATAGACTCTTCACCCTGGAGGGAGCAACAGAGCAGTAAGTGTATCTAGGTGAAGGAACCCTGAAAATGATTGTCAAAAGGTGAAGAAGGCAAGGAGTGGGATTTAGTGTTAAAGTTTTAAAAATGACTTTGAAAGTTAGTCAGGGCAGATAAATATGATGTTTTCCTTTTGAGACTGGCTGAGAACAATTAGAAGAACAAGTGAGATGTGAAAACAGGAAGTCTTGTGAGTCACACTTTTAGAGAAAAACTGATGCAGATGTGAAGAGACATTTTAACCGGAGATTAGCCCCCAAATACAGCATGTAGCTGTCCTCTGGCATAGTTCCATGACAAATTTTGTAACAGTCTTGTGTTTGCAAAAGGTGCACTTATAGGTATACGGAAAGGAGTATGCTTGTAATCAAACAAACCAAAAATAGGAAATATTCTATAGAATGACTGGCACTCATTCTTCAAAACTTTCAATGTCACCATCTCCATATTAAAGGAAACTATAAAAATGTGGTTGCTGAATGAATGTGTGATCCTGGATTAAAAAAACCAAAAATATTAATATTTCTATAAAGGCTGTAATTGGGGCAACTGATGAAATATGAATACAGACTTTATATTAGATAGTATTATATCAATTTAAAATTTCCTCAATTTACTAGTTGCGTCAGGGCTAAGGAGCCCGGGAGGTGCAGTGGTTGAGAGCTATGGTTGCTAACCAAAACGTTAGCAGTTCGAATCCACCAGCTGCTCCTTGGAGATCCTATGGGGCAGTTCTATTTTGTCCTACAGGGTCACTATGAGTCAGAATTGACTCGACAGCAATGGGTTTGGGTTTGGTGTTTTTGGTTCATCAGGGCTAAATCAGAGAGTATAGTTCTTAGGAGATGCATGCTGAAATATTTAGGAGTAAGGGGTCATAATGCCTGCAATTTACTCCCAAATCATTTAGCAAGAAAAAAAATGTGTATGTATGTTTGGCAAGAGATAGAAAGCAAATGTAGAAAATGATAATAATGAGTGAATTCAGATGAAAGGTATATAAGTGTTTATTGTACTACTCTTGCAAAATTTCTTAGGTTTGAAAGTTTCAAACTAAAAAAAATTTTGTAAGTAAATTTGATAAATACCTTTATATTCTTAACTTATTGTAGCTAAAATGGTTTGTAAAATTTCCAGGTTTTAAAATATATATTATTTGGAGACTATTTGACCCTCTTCTTCCCTCTGCCTGGTATATGGGCATATATCCACACAGTTTTGGAGTAAATATGGAATTACCTGGAAGTCATGCTTGTGTGTGTGTGTGTGTGTGTGTGTGTACCTTAAGCATTCTGAGACTTACGAGTATGAGACACAAAGAATTTTAAATGCCAGGAATATTATTTATAAGGTACTTCAGTCCATATCACCCAGGTGTTTATGTTTTGGAGTCTGATTTTTTTCTATCTGTAACCAAGGCATTTAGAGGCTATGAGTGTTGGACAATGTTTTGCTGGAAGTGACATAGATGTCTCATGGTGCGTAGTGGAGATAGTACCTTTCAGAGGAGAGAATACAATAAGCAGGACTATGGATGGCATCAAGGGGCAGCTCAGGGCAGTGGCTGCAAGCTGACCTTTTGTCCACAGGCTTCAGGTAAGAGACCACTGCTCCCTTTTTAGGATTCACATGGTGGGTATTACTTTGCTAATGACATCCACTGAGGCTTATTGCTTTCCCATACAACTCCTTGGTATTCATCAAAATCAAAGAGGCTTATTTAAATGGGAGTACTGCATTTTATTGCTGTTGTCTTTCCTTGGAATAACAACAACCTTAGACAACAGCGTATCTGTCCTGAATGCTCACAGCACAAGCTAAACCTGGCTGCTTCATGGCAAGGTGGGTTATTCTTGGGCACTCCCAGTTGTGCTATTGTGCATTTAGTGCAGGTTTTTTAAATTGTTCTGTGTCTTCTTCTAGAACAAGGGATTATTTGGTATGATTAGATGGAGTTACTGGAAGTGAAGCCCCCCCCCCCCCTCCCCAGTACTGCCTTTCACAGAAGTTACATGTATGAAATGTCAGTTTCCATTTTTTTCTAAGAAGTAACTTCCAGGTTACTTCTGTTATAACTAACAACTGTGTTAAGAATATATTTCATGGAATATATACCATAGAATCAATCACCAATCCATGAAATTCTAAACACCATGGCCCTAATATCAGCTGAGATGCCAAGAGCCATCTGAGGGCCATTTTGATGCTGAGACCTTCTCTCACACCAGGTAGATAAGCTTGTCTTCCTCCTTTTCTTATAAATGCCTATTTATAAGAAGAACTAGTCATTATTCTTCTTAATCTTTTGTAGAGCAGTTCCACCTCCAAACCTTTCTTGACTGGCTTCTAAGGAACATAGGCCTCTGTGGTCACTTAGTGTGTACCGCTGACTGCTGGTTTCTGTCCATGCTGCCATCTCCAATTACGAGTGAAGCCTGTGAGGGCAGGTGGCTGCTAAGTCAGGTCAGCAGGTTGAGCAGGGAGGACAGAGTCATTGTCTCCCTCTCTGGTCATGCACTGTTGTGCTGTTGGGTTTACTCTGAATGGCAGCCTGCTGACCTGCCCGCCTCTACCCAGCTCACTAAATCAATAAATGGGTTGGTAAGGGGGAGAACCATTTCTTTAGAGGTGAATAACTAATCATTAATTGAATAGTTAAGATTAAGAATAAATAAGCCATAGATTATATGGCTCCTTATCTGCATATTCTTTTCTCTTTTAAAAATAATTTCCTTTCGCTTCTGTCTGACTCTTATACTTCCTTTTGCATTCTCTCATCTTTTAAGGATAGAGGATTCTCTTTCCTTCTTTCCCTCAACACCCACCTGCAGTCCTTCACAAGTGCTGTCAACTCTTTCTCCACAATTACCCTGAACGTGTCCACCTTTCCTCACCTCTGCTTCTTCCCCCAGAGCCTGAGTCACTGTCATTTCCTAACTACATTTGTCTCTCACTCTGTCCTCCTGCTTCCACTCTTGCCTCTTTTCAATCTGTTCCCCACACAACAGCCAGAGAGATTGTTTCAAAATCAAAGGAGATCACCAAAGTGTCCTACTAATGTCTCATTTCTTAGGATAAAATCCAAACTTCTCAGCATCCCCTTTCAACCTTACATGAATGGGCCACTGATGTGGTTTCTCTGATTTGGTTTATGTCCACTTTTCCTCCCTCACTAAGCTTGAGCCACACAGAACAATCTCTCTGGACAAGCTAAGTTTGGTCTTTGCACTAACTGTTCCCTCTGCTTGGATCATTCTTTCTCCAGACTGTTACAGGAACACCTGTGCCCCTCCTTATTCAGGTCTCAGCTTAAATATCCCTCCCTTAGAGAGCCCGCTGGGACTACCCTCAAGTCCCTCCACTTTTCTTGCTAGTCACTAGCCTATTAGACTGTTTTTTTTTCCATTTTCTTTACAATATTCATCACTATCTGAAACATTTTATTAATTTACTTTATATTTTTTATTGTACTTCAGATGAAAGTTTACAGAGCAAATTAGTTTCTCATTAAACAATTAATATACATATTGTTTTGTGACCTTGGTTGCCAACCCCATGACATGTCAACACTCCCTCTTCTTGACCTTGAGTTCCCCATTACCAACTTTCCTGTCCCCTCCTGTCTTCTTGTCCTTGCCCCTGGGCTGGTGCGTCCATTTAGGCTTGTTTTGTTTCATGAGCCTGTCTAATCTTTGGCTGAAGGGTGAACCTCGGGTGTGACTTCAGTACTGAGTTAAAAGTGTGTCTCGGGGCCATGCTCTTGGGGTTTCTCCAGTCTCTGTCAGGCCAGTAAGTCTGGTCTTTTTTGTGAGTTAGAATTTTGTTCTACATTTTTCTCCAGCTCTGTCTGGGACCCTATGTTTTGATCTCTGTCAGAGCAGTCAGTGGTGGTAGCCAGGCACTATCTAGTTGGTAGAGGCTGTGGTAGTTGTGGTCCATAGTCCTTTGGACTAATCTTTCCCTTGTGTCTTTGGTTTTCTTCATTCTCCCTTCCTCCCAAAGGGGTGAGACCAGTGGAGTATCTTAGATGGCTGCTCACAAGCTTTTAAGACCCAGATGCTACTCACCAAAGTAGAATGCAGAACATTTTCTTTATAAACTATGTTATGCCAATTGAGCTAGATGTTCCTGAGACCATGGTCCCCACAGCAGTTCAGTCCCTCAGGGAGTTTGGATGTGTCCATGGAACTTCCATGACCTTTCCTTGTACAAAAGTTGTGCTGGCTTCCCCAGTATTGTGTACTGTCTCACCCTTAACCAAAGCTACCACTTATCTGTTGTCTATTTAGTGTTTTTCCCTCCTCACCCCTCCCCTCCATTGTAAATATTAATTTACTTCTTTGTTGTTTGGATATTGTTACCAGAATGTATATTCCTGTAGGGGAGGGATTTTTACTGTCTTGTTTACCATCAATATCTGATACCTGTATCAATGCTTGGCATATTGTAGGAACTTAAAAAATATTAGTTGAAAGAAATAATGAATAGTTGTCGATCTGAAACATTTAGAATGGTATTGCTAAATGGCCATGTTGTGCAGAGCTCTATAGTGTGTATGGTAAGTGGGCCTTCTCTCAGTCTCTGACTTCAGCTGGCTAGGCGTCCTCATCCTGATTGTAGTATAGTCAGTCAAGTCCTTGTTTCCTCAAAGGACATAATCCCTCTACCACCCTCACAGTAACTCTAAACCAGTTGCCATCAAGCCAATTCTGACTCATGGCAACTCCATGTGTACAGAGTAGAACTTCTCCATGGGGTTTTCAAAGCTGTGACCTTTAGGAAGCAGATCTCCAGGCCTGTCTTCCAAGGAAACTGTGGGTAGGTTCTAACTGTTAACTTTTTGATTGGTAGTTGAGCACTTAACTGTCTGTGCCTCCCGGGTACCCCACAGCTACTTTAGGCACCATACCTTTTGTCTATGGAACAACTATACTAAAGGGCCTTAGTTTTTTTTAGGGAAAGGGGAAAAAAAGACAAAGGGATGAGATAGTTAAGGAAAGAAAGAGACAAAAAGAGAAATATTTTAAGTCAGCACTACCCCCAAAAACCAAACTCATTGTCGTCAAGTCTACTCCAACCCATAGCAACTCTACAGGACAGGGCAGAACTGCCCCATAGTGTTTCCAAGGAGCAGGCGGTGAATTTGAACTGCAGACCTTTTGGTTAGCAGCCAAACACTTAACCACTGCACCACCAGGGCTCCTAAGTCAGCACTAGCTCTCCAGTAAAGCCCATGTTGGGGCTGATGCTATATTACAATTGTAGTTTGTCATCAAATATTGGCGAAAACCCTAAAGAGAGCTTGGATTTTAGGTTTAGATTCTATAACATACACCTGTATTAATCAAGTGAACACAAATCTATTTCCCTAGATTAGTTAGGTTTCAATACATAGACAGATGTATATGGAACTCATTCTTTCTGGGAAGTAGTAAACAAACCTTTCTCTTCCATACGTACGGAATTCTTTCAGTTCACCATGTAAACTATTTAGTACACCAATGTCACAAATCCCAAAATGTAGTTGGTGCCCTGGCCTATGTTGTTTTTAAAGAGTTAACACAGTTTCCAAATGTGCATTTAATTTACACCAAGAAATAATTTATCCTGTGGAAAAATATGACGGTCCAGCTGAAGGTGAATCACTATCCTTTCATAACTGCACTGAATCTATTTTTTAGTTTTCTGTGACCTATTATAATATTTCTACTCGTATTAGAAGTTATCAGCAATGATTTTTACGTTTTCAGTCATGCATCTCGTTTAGTTCAATATTTTCATTCATAATTAACTGCAAGAATGGTATAATGTATTTTTATTTTAGAGATGTTCTGGGCAAGCTGTCTCTGTAAATACCTTGCCTGGGATTCTGAAAGCAAGACGGAAAATGTGCTGAGGGGTGATAGTACCTGTGAGGCATTTTCAATAGTGAGTCTTAAACTTTCAGCAACATTTCATCCTGCTCTTATTGTGCTCGTCACAAAGGAAAATCCAAGTGAGACAAAGCAATGATGCACGTAAAACGTATCATGGATAGTGCTACTCATTAAAATATAAGCACGTTAAAACAGAGAATGAAATTATATTCATATAGATATTAGGTCTTGGCCCTGGAAAGACAATATTTTAAATAATTCTTATACGTACTGTTCTATTCACTGCTGTGAGGTTACTGTTGCTGAGTAAGATCTCCTAAGTTTGTTGACTGATACTTTCAGTAACAGCCTTGAGTTACAAAGTTACTTATTGAGAACTGATTGTACTTCTAGATAGTCAGTACCTTCCATTCGATTCAAATGATTGCAGTATAAACACTCTGTTCACCTATTATCCATTATTTGTAGGGACCTTTGTTAACAATGTTTTCTGTGATGTTTTATCTATTGCCTTATTTGAAAATTGGATTCAAAGGTGTTAAGCAATTATGGAAAACAGTGAGTTAGATAATAAACAACACAAGAAAAATAGGAAGCATGGAAAATACAGACACAAGGTGGGTCACAAGAACTCTTTTGGGAATGAGACAATAGTTGGATGTTTGTGCACTGCAGTGTCAAAAAAGCCAGTCTTATCATATTTAGGGTATTTTAAACAAAAACTTTGTATTGTATTCTGCACATATTTTTGTGTAGTTTATAGGCACTAGTCAGGGAGGAAATATATTAAAATTGGATTAAGTTTTTAGGAAAATAAAGTAAAACCAGCAGCTGGTTTGACTTGGCCATTGCCTCTTGGTCACTAGTCACTCAGGTGAAATGGTCTGAGTGTGGACAACTGGCCACACCTCCTTCAGGGGTGGTTTTCAGGTTCTCACAATCTAGTCCATTCTTGGTATAGCTGCTAGAGTCTCTTCCTAAATAGTAAGTCTCCCTATATCATTCCGTGGAGTCGCTGCGTGGTACAAACGGTTAATGTGATCAGCAACGGTTAACTGAAAGATTGGAGGGTCGAGTTTACCAGAGGCTCCTCGCAACAATGGCCTGACAATCTACTTCTGAAAAATCAGCTGTTGGAAACCCTGTGGAGCACAGTGCTTCTCTAACACACATGGGGTCACCGTGAGTTGGAGTCGACTCCATGGCAACTGGTACTTGTATATCATTCCATATAAGACCTCCATTCACATTATGTGTAGAATACAGTCCAGATTCTTGAGCCGGCCTACAAAAACCTTCACGATCTGATTCTGATAAACCTCTCTAACGCAAACATTTGCTTCAGCCTAACTGTTAAGCTACCCTGAACCTCTTCTCGTTTTCTAGCCCTGTCCCCCTCTGTCCTCCCTCTGTGCACTTACATACGCAGTGTTCTTCCTGCAGTGCCCTTCCTCCCCTTTCCCTGCCAAGCAACCGTGGTAGATCTGAACTGAGTTCAATCTACTCAGTCAGTTTCCTCATCTGTAAATGGGAATAAGAATAGTCATCCAATAATATCTGAGACAATATCCACGATTCATTGTCATAGTTTTGGTGTTTGTATGGTGAGTGGAAAGAGCTCAGATTTGGGAATAAGATAAACTTGAGTTTAGGGCCTGGATTAAGCATTTAGGAGCCTGGGATCCTTGGTAAATTCCTAAATCTCTCTGAGACTTCGTCTCTCATCTGGAAGAGTAAGGATACATCTACTCTTCTGGGTTCAAGTGAAGATTTAATTAGACAACACTTAAAATTGTTTATCATTTAACCAGAACCTCAACAATTTAACTAGCTGTAACAGTACAGATAACTCATATTAATGATCACACTA
This sequence comes from Dugong dugon, assembly GCA_030035585.1. NCBI lineage: Eukaryota > Metazoa > Chordata > Mammalia > Sirenia > Dugongidae > Dugong > Dugong dugon. The sequence continues at coordinate 189,779,244 of CM057463.1, read as the reverse complement.
TGGTAACTTTGTTCTAGCACATTTTGCATATGTAAGTACCAAGGATACAGGGCATGATAAGATATGTTCAACAATTTCAACAGTTTCCCCAGATTAAATTTAAAATAATGTCAGTTCTTGGCAGACTGATTAGAGAAGAGTGTTTGTGATAGCGTGGCTTCTAGGGAGGACGAGAGTGTGTCAAACTACTTCTTGCTTCTCCCTAATACTTAGCTCAAGTTCTGTTGTTTCAGGTACTCCATCAGAAAGAATTTGTGGAAGGAAGTTAGTAGATAAACCCAATGATTTTTGATTGTTTACATTTTGAATAACACTTTAAATGTTGGTGTTTTCTTCTCTCATATTGTGATTAGTGTTTGTTAGAAAAACACGAAAACATGTAGTTAAATGTAGAAAAAAGAGATTGAAAATGAAAATTACACAAAAGTGTGAGTGAAATCAGTGGAATCAGTTTGTACAATGAAGCGGAAGAGCGGGAGGAAGCAGTACCCAAGACAGTATAGGAAGCTGAGTCAGGATAGTTGAGTTAGAATTCAAATAAGATGAGTACTTTTGGCATGACTTAAAAGCTGACCAATGGATATACCCTTCTGATAAAGTGAATAACCGTACTCACCCTTACATAAGTTTTGAAAATTCTGATTCTCCTATGCAATTTCTTGAAAGTGAGGGTACTCACCTGTATCCAAATAACACTGCTGGGAAATACAATTAAGTATTTGATATTATATGTTTTGCAAATTCTTAAAGATGTCATACCTTGCTAAGGTATGTCACTGTAACTATTACTTCAAATCACTATGTTTTGGTGTTTATAATTCCTTCTTACCAAATGCTCTGTGTTTTTATGATATGTCCAGATACACTTCCTTCTCGGTTATTTCTTTTTTATCTATCTGTCACCAAAAGGAAGCAGTTACATGGTACTTTAATGTCCAGGGAGGATAAGGCACACAAAAGGCATTTCCAGAGGAGTCAAACTGTTGCCTTTGAATTCCAAAGCCAGGTGCTTGAGACAGAGAGTTCTTTTTTCTTTTCCTTATTTCTTTTAAAAATTCTACCATCTTGGCTGTGAGTATTAAGACCAATCCTGAGTGATACAGAGCACTGAGTCTTTCCACAACCTGCCGTGAGGGTTAAGAATGTGCAATGCCCTAAAAGCAGTTTCCCTGAACTTGGTGACATTTAAGGGTGAGAATGCAGCATTCTGCCTCCTTGGGATCTAAAGCCCCTTAGGGGATGGAGGGGGTGGAAATCACCAGGAGAGTTTGGGGGGCTGTCACAACCAACCAACCAACCAACAAATAACAAACAAACAGACAGGCTGTTGAGTAGATTCTGACTCATGGCAACCCCATGTGTGCAGAGCAGAACTACTCCATATGGTTTTCATGGCTGTGACCTTTTAGAAGCAGATTGCCAGGCCTTTCTTCCGAGGCATCTCTGGGTTAGTAGCCCAGTGCTTAACTGTTTGTGCCCAAGCAGAGGTGATTCTTGTCTCACATCTTACCATGCAGCCCAAGGAGAGGGCAAGTCTTTAAGAGAAGCCACATGCCCCAAGTCATATGAGAGAGCCCGGTAGGCAGGGTAGAAGGGTAATGTAGAAACAAGGCCTGAGCCAGTCCCACATCTCTCTTGGCTCCAGACAGGGACAAAGGCCATTGGAGGGTTTCCTGTCTCTCCTGAGAAGGCTGGCTACGAATCAACCGTCATTGCAAAGGGGCATGTTGTTTGTGTGAGATGGATTCGGAGTATCTGGACCTGGCAGTTGGAGAACAAGGGCATTTAAATGCTTCAGTAGGCGCTTGTTATGTGTTGAATTGTGCCTCCTATAAAGATATACTGAAATCCTCACACCTCCGCCCATACCTGTGACTGTGACCTTCTTTGTAAATTGGGTCTTTGGAGATGTTATCAGTTAACTGATGTGCTGATAAGGTAATACTGGAGCAGGGCGGTTCCTATTCCTATATGACTGGCGTCCTTATAAAAAGAGAAGAGCTGTAGGGAGACAGAGTGAAGACGGTTATGTGGAGATGAAAGCAGAGATTGGAGTGATGAGCCTACAAACCGAGGAACCACAGAGATTGCCGGGAACCACCAGAAGCTAGGAAGAGGCAAGAAGGATCTTCCCTTAGAGTCTTCCAAAAAAAGCATGGTCTCGCTGACATCTTGAATTCAGACTTATAGCCTCCAAAACTGTGAGACAATACATTTTTGTTGTTTTAAGCTGCCCAGTTTGTGGCACTTTGTTACAAAAGTGCCAGGCAACTAATAGAGCCCTGAAGCCAAGATCCAGAGGAACGAGTTAGGCCTCCCAGAAGATCTGCAAAGTTACTACAGGTGTTCATCTCTCTAACTGCTCCCCTACCTGCCCCCACTTCAGTGTTTCAGAAGATGCCCCTGAACCTGGATGCTACTGGGCAGAAGGGGATGGGCAGGGAAGGGAAAAGACTTCTTAAGGGGTTAAGATTATATTTTAAAGCAAAAGTGACTAAATTTTTAAACTGAGCTACTTTGAATTAGCAAATTTAAATTTCTTACCAGTTTATGTAGGAGTCATGACCTCTGAATTTAGTTATAGGAACATTAAATTTCACTTTTGCACACCTTACAAAAGAATCAGTCTAGTACAAAACCTACTTTGTGCCCAAGAGCCTCTGTGCAGCAGCGGTGTGTGCTGGGTCATTGGGAGTGAGGGCTGCGTGACAGAGGGAAGTAAGAGGGCAGAGAGTAGGTGTAGACTGCCTTGGGCCCAAGGGAGAGAAATCTTCTGACAGGAACGAGTAAAACGTTCCTGAGACTGAAGAGTGTTAGAGAAGAGGAGAAGGCATGCAACTTTAAGAAGAATTATGTAGACTGTGTTTGTTTAATGGGTCATCATCCTTTTTGGAGGCATGGATAAAGATGAATACCCTTCTTTTGGATAAGTTTTTAACAATGTGATTCTATTCTAGACTAGACAACATTAATGATTTTATAAGCGTTATACTAATATCATCAGCAACACTTGTGTCTTAGCCTGTTCCTCGCCCTGCCTCTGTGTCATGGACTGCTGGGCCATCTCATTGAGTTCTTCTTCTTTAACCATTAAGGGCTTGTTACCTGCCTGCAAACTTTTCTGTATTTATTCAACACCACTTAGCTCCATTCCTTCTGTGATTCCTCCTTAGCACCCTGCCTTGTTAATTTTCATTCTTACTGATCTGCGCCACCGTCTTGCATTCTTCATTTATCTATTCGGTTATTTATTATAACTGTGTTGTTGTTGTTGTTAAGTGCCATCAAGTTGGTTCCTACTCATAGCGACCCTATGTCCAACGGAACGAAACACTGCCCGGTCCTGCGCCATCCTCACAATTGTTGTTATGCTTGAGTCTGTTGTTGCAGGCACTGTGTCAATCCATCTCATTGAGGATCTTCCTCTTTTTCTCTGACCTTCTACTTTACCAAGCATGATGTCCTTCTCCAGGGACTGGCCCCTCCTGATAACATGTCCAAAGTATGTGAGACGTCTTTTGTGTACGTACTATGTGTAACTGTATTATACACAAAATGTGGAGGGGATATAATAAATGTCAAATATTTGGCCTTGACCCATCTGTTCACATTTTAATTTAATAATTATTGTCTGGTATCTATTCATATTCATCAGTCTTGTATGTAGAGGGAAGGAACAAGTCTAGTTAATTCTTTGTGCGACTCTCGCTAGTTAACAACTATAATGGACCATGAGACTAATAATGAACGAATACTAGATGTACTAGAGCAGAACTTTGAAAAAAGATGTCTAAGAACCAGCAGTACTACAAAAAGAATAGAACAACTTTTTCCATCAAAATGGAGTTAATGGAGAAATAATTTTCCACATTATTTCAGGTCAACACGGGAGAGGAATGCTCGGTTGTTGAGAAAAGTTATTGAAATTCAACACACAAAAACAATCCATCTTTCCAGGGAGCTTAAACTGTGCCGTAAACTCGCAAGATCAGGGGTAAAGACTGTAATTAGAGGGGCAGAAATAAAAATCTAAATTTAACTTAGTGGAACCAGCCAACTCTCTGGATCTTCACACAAAGCGGGAGTTAAAACAGAGGTTGAGAGAAGCTAGCCGAAAGCATGACGGATGACATCTTCTTATCTAAGTTTGAAATATGTGAGAAGGCAGAAACGTTTATAAATCATGAAGCATTTGCCCAATTTCCAACAAATCAGCCACTTACTAGGGAGGTAAAAATGGCAAATCTGCTGGACCATTGAAAAGGAGTCAGACATTTCTACCCAGCTCTGGGAAAATCTATTAAAATATCAAAACGCTGCAGCGAGCAACAAGAAAAGAAGATAAACCAGAAAGATAAGGATCAGAGGTTTTGTGAGTGGGCGGAATGACTGAGTGAATTGTGCTCTATCTCAGGAGCCAGTGTCTGATGCACCTGAGAACTGAATCAGTTATTTTCATTAATTTATACTAGCAATGTGCTGCCTGGGTGACAGCTTCCAGAGAAGCTTTATAGAGTGGCTTAGCTCTGATTTCTCTCAGTAGATCCAGACACATTTACAAGTTTTGTTCAAAATTTGTCAACTTATATGCATTTGCATGTTTTATTCTAAAATGCTTCAATTTTGAATCTGTAAAATAATATTTATCTTTTTCAATGGTTGCAACTACAATAACCTGCAGGGCTACAACTTCATTTACTACAAGGATCAGGTACTCGAATGCGTTACTGAATATTGAAAAAAATCTGCCCAAAATGTCTATGAATTCAGGTAACTGTGCAAGAGAGGATGGGCCTCAGTAAGCTCATCTGGCATGTTTAATAAGCAACTATCCACTCCATTAGCACTAATTCATGAGGAAGAAGTATGAGGGAGAAGAGGCGGGTAGAATTAAGAATTCTGGTTGCAAGGTTTGGAACCCAAAGAGGAAAGCTTCTTTTCCTGCTTTTTTGTCAGGGGATATGGCGATCATCAGGAACAGGGAGAATGGTTAGGACAACAAGGAGATACCATGGAAGAAAGAGGAGCTAGTTGACTAGAATTGGAAACCCATATCGGGGCCATTGGGAGGACAGGAAGGAAACACTGTTGAGATTCCATTTGGCACTACAGAGATCATGTGTGAGAGAAGAAAGAGAGACTGAGCACACAGCACACCTTAAAGGAGATGGGAAAACAGCCGGGGAGAATTATTTCATTCCCACATATCCAGTCCATCTCAATGCCCGGAACCAAAATGTAAAGACAGTCTCATCCCACATGACAAATAGGAAATCAAATCATCATACTAATAATTTATTCCAAGGGTGGCATCATTTGTGCCAATCATGAATCTTTAATACTTTGGATAGCCTTACACAATAATGAAGATGCACTACATTGTCCCTGTAAGTGTCTTTTCAACTCCCACAGAGCTGGGAAACATGTCACTCCCATCTGAGGAAACTGTGTGCTGAGGGTGCGTCAGGAGGGAAAGAGCACGTTTAGGGTGACTCTGGGAGGCCTTGGGTAGTGCAGACGGTTAAGGCACTCCGTTAGAGGTTTGAGTTTAACTACAAGCACCTCAGAAGAAAGGCCTGGTGATCTACTTCAGAAAAATCATCCACTGAAAACGTTATGCACCACAGTTCTACTCCGACACACACGAGGTCACCATGAGTTGGAATCGACTTGATGGCAACTGGGTTTTTTTGGGTGACTCCACTCCACCTGAGCAGAGTTGTCTCACCTGCACCTCATTTCTCTGGCACCAGCCCCAGCAGAGGCAGAAAGACAGAAGAGATGGTAATCTTTGTGCACAGGAGGAGTTAGGGGATGTTCAGTGTGTAGGTAACGTTGCCCATGCTGCTGGAGGCTTTTAGAGAAAAGAAGACATCTATTTGGAAACTGGAGTGTCTGAGAGATTATGAAAATCTACAAATTATTCCCCAAAAGTTGGCAAATTTTTCTTCCTTGTGGCTTCACTGTATACCTGGATAGCAATCGTCAGTCTTATTTTTCAACCTGTAGTACATAGAGACTACTTCACTCTGGAGGTGATGGCCCCAAGGGTCAGATTAATTAACCGAGTAGCATGTAATAGAAAGGGCTGTATCTTTAGAGACAATTTTGTTGCCTTGGGAATAGGATAGGAGCATGGGCTGGAGAAAGAATGTAAATAGTGAGCAATCCACTGGATCTTATCTATTCTGAGAACTCTAAAAGCCCTTTACAATCAAGGCCCCTTTGGGCCTGACTCTGAACATGGACTTGTGGTAATGTGATCAGAACCCTTCTCTCTCTCCCTGCCCCTTTCTCTCCCTGGTTGTGAGAAAGATCTAAAGTGTTCAGTTACTGGGCAGCTACTTGACAAATGATTACACTAGCTTAGTGTGTAGGCAAGGTCTTAATCTTTGAGGCTAGCGGTTTGGTGGGTAATGAGTTTCTTTTAATAACTTGGGTCTAGGGTCTTTCTATTTTAAGGTGATAGTTCACCATTCTGATATATCCTGCCCTTCTTATCCTCCATATGAAATTTGGAGACTCACTTTTAAAGGTGAAGAAAGAATAATAGAGCTGAAAATAAGAGAGAATGCAGCTATGGCCTTAGTTCCTTCATACGTAAAAAATGAGGGCATTGTCTTCATAAGCTGTAAGTTCACTTCTAACTAAAAAAATCTAATTCTATGAAACGGAAATAAAAAATGTACTTGAGATACGTAAGAGGAAATGTTTAACGAGGTAGCAATGCACTGGGAACTCCGATTGCTGGGGGCAGAAAAAGAAATTTTGTATTATTATTATTATTATTTTAATGAATTAGAACTAAGAGAAAAGATTATTAGGAGACAACATTGTAACTACAAGTTTTAATCGATGAAAGAGTTCATAGAATTGTATGGGCTCTCAGTTCAAAGGCATACTCAATCTTCTGAAAGACACAAAAAATTATTTAAAATCTCAACTGCCTTCTGAGAAGGGTGAAGCCTGCAAATAATAGATATCTCAGGTTATCGGCTATCCCTTGCTGTAGCTAACCATGTGGATGACGGTTTGGTTTGGCTGAATACCTTGCCTAATGGAGGACCAGGAATTGAATTTGGAAACAGGGCTAAGAAGAGAGAGCTGTGTTGTTCTGCATTACAGAATGAGAACTTGAGTTCCTGGGGCAATGTGGCAGGAGAAGCTGAGGAAGGATGACGGGCAGGGGAGTGGAGAGAAGAGCTTGAACTGCAAGATGCACGGGCTCCATGTGGCAAAGTGAAAACCCTGAGGGCCCCCTCCCACTGAATATTTTAAAAAGACACATCCATTATTACATAAGACTTAAGAAATAGGGTGACTCCAGTTAACTTACTTATTTTAGAAATAATTATAAAATGCATCCATTTGACAAAAAATAAAATATCCAAATTAATATAAAATACAACTGTTTAATAAGAAATAGCAATTTCTAACACAAATAGCAGGAGACTTCATTTTATCCTCTTTTTTTTTTTCTCTCTTGACCTTTATGAGTATGCTAGAGAACAAACCTAAATTTGAAATAGTCTCAACTTTTCCTGCTTATCTCCAAAGAAAGGGAGAGTTTTTGGTTTCAGTGATGGGCTCTTGATGTTCTGATCAGGGTGATGGGTGAAGCTGTAGAACTCAGCAGGACAAGGGTATTTAATCACTATGCATAAAATGGGAAATAGAGCTACTGGGGTTGTGGAGATGCTGACGGGAGAGAATATCCAGGGGGAGGGAGAGATAAGCTAAGACAGGAATTAAGTCAATTCAGTTAAACAAATATATACTGGTACTTGCTATGTGTATAGCTCTGTGCCATGTGCTGTAAACGAAATCATTTTCTAGGTAAGGTCGTGGGTGGAGCCGAACTTTCTATACCTTCATATTCTTTACATGTACATATTCCTCCACCAGTTGTTGGTGTACACTGAGGGATGTGTGCAGAGCAGATAGTACTAGCTCATGTAGGGAGATCTGTTAACTCTGAGCATGAATTTGTTGAACTTCCTGGGACTGGGAGGGCCTGCCACAGGATGTGGAGTCATTAATTTACCAGCTCTGTGACCTCTGACTGTCAATATTTCTTTATTGCTTAGTCTCTAAAATGGAGAAATCTCTTAACTTGCCTGAAGCCAGCAGTGTAGATCAGATGATATGTTAGACCTTCATCTAATGACAAGATATTATAATTGTAGAAAGTATTAGAACAGAATCATGTTTTCTAAGAGGCTTCTCAAGGAGGCAGGTTTGGATCCAAATCTCTTTTGCAGCACTTACTAGTGGGTGACACTAGGCAAGCTACTTAACATTTCTCATTTTCTATTCCCTCTTTTGTAAAGGAGGGCTGTCTCACAAAGTTGTTACAGAGATATTGTTGTTAGCTGCCGTAGAGTTGGCTCCAGCGCACGGTGACCTTCTGTATTATGGAACGACACACTGCCCGCTTCTGCATCCTCCTCGCTGTTGTTGGCACGTTTGAGCCCATTGTTGCAACTATTGTGTCAATCCATCTCATGGACGATTTCCTTCATTTGTTTTAGGGATAAACTGAGATACTATCTGTGAAGCACTTAGAACAATTCCTGGTTCATGGAAAGCTCTCGGTACCTGGTTAAGTATAAAGACAACCACACCCAGAACCAAATACCTGGAGCTGGGTATCCTAGTTAGGTTTAAAAACTTACAGTTCCCTTCATATCAAAGATAAACCTAAGTAGAATACCCAGCTCCAGGTGTTTTCATTTAACAAGTTTGTCCCGATGTGTGCAATTATGCTGGCTCAAAAATGTAATAATTTCTTTCGCTTTATACAGATGATGATGCTATTTGCACAGATTTATTAATTTTCTTTCTCCTTGAAACTTAAAACTGATTCCAAGTTTCTAGTAAGAACAATACAAAATTTTTAGCAGCCTTAAAAATACCAGATAGTTCTGTAGCCTTCAAATTAGAATGTTTATTCTCCCATCTTTTGGAGGGAGATAAATATGCCAGCATTCTCCTTTCTCACGTGGTCTGTTCTGAGAATGTCCCCTTCATTCCTCTCCTTCGTGATCGGAGGAGAGAATTGGAATTGCCTGAGACCCCATGTGCCAGTGCTGGGATCCCAGGCAAAGACCAGGTGGTCTCGTAACCACCCACTTGGAGTCTAGAAGTGAGGCCCTTACCAGTTGGGCCAGTCCTTGGCAAAATATTAAAAGTAGATCAAGTTCGTGTTCGGGCCCCTTCTATTTTTTACTTCCTCACTTTTGTTCCCTGACTATCCAGAGTATAAGTACAATGGTTGTTTTTGCTTACTGATATAGTTTAAGTAACAATTAAGGCCTTTGCTGATAAGTACTTAATGAGGCAACTCTTCCTGGGCTTTTAATTTTGAAATAATTATAGACTCGCAAGAAGTTGCACGTAAGTGAAACCTGTGAGAGCTGGAACTCGACAGGACTGCCTTGTTTCTCTGGGTCTCGCACGTTTTCTGCCTTTGACAGGATGTAGTCTTGCCTCTTTTCTATTGCTCTCTATTAGTGGGAAATATGTGGGTTTTCCTTCTCTGACAGGTTTGAGCCTTGCATAGGTTCCGGCTCTCGCAGCTTTTACTGTATGAATGTATATATATATGTGTATATATATATATATATAGCAGAGAGGTCCCATAACTTTTCACCCAGCCTCCCCTAATGCTAAAATCTTACATAATTATAACACATCATCAAAACCAGGAAATGGGCATTGACAGACAGAAGAATTTTTAAAAAATGAAAAATTCTCCAGGCTAAATGGAGCCCCCTGAACCTCCCTGCTGCCCCTGTGTGTTCTCCTCAGCTTCTATGCTTGTCTGACTGTCTGATAACCTGATTACTTTGCTCTCTTCCTCACTCCATCCCTCCAGAGCAGGGATGATGCTGTATGCATCCTTTAGTCCTATTTCTTATTAAAGTACCTGACATTCAATAGTGGACTTGGTTAAAAGGATGACTAATAATTGCTTAATTCTCAAAGCTTATTTATACATTTATACACATGATCTCCAGGAGAACATCCATGATTTAGGGGAAAGGGCATAGACTCTGCAAACATTCAAATCTTGGTATTTATTGGCTTGCATTTTGTGACAAGGCACTAAATGTTCTTGGCTCTGGACTTTCTCACGTGCTTAATTGTATCTACATCACATAATTGTTGTGAAGATTCAAGGAGATAATCTATGTAATAAAGAACCAGATGCAGGGACTCTGAGAAGTAGGTAGGGTAAAGGATGTTAGTGCCATTTTACAAACTAAGGCCCAGAGAGGGCAAGTCATTTGTCAAAAATCACAGAGCTAGTACATGGCTGTGCTGTTAAGCACCTTAGGTCAGGCTTCTCCCATGATATCACATTGCCTTTCCCAGGTAACAAGAGAATGGATACAAAACAAAAACAAAAGCAACAACCATGGGGAAGTCACAGACGGTTAAGAATTGGTCCTCGTGTATATTGTTGACCTCCTTTGTTATGTGCACTGGAATGCTTCTCCTAGGGCGGGCTGGGTGAGTGCTAAGCTAAAAGGTGAGCTGTGGATGTGGGCTGCTATTTCAGGCGTCTCCACCAAGTGCCTCCCCCAACCCCAGTTAACACCATGAAGCCAAACTCAGCCTCAGATGTTTGTGCCTTCATCCCTGGTAGAAGGCTTGGAGCTCCCAAACACTCAGATTGCATTATCAAATTAAAACAAAACAAAAGCCAGAACTTAAATTTAAAAGAATGGACAGATTAGGGAGGGATCAGCCTCACCCTCATTGCCATTGTCATCATCATCATCATTATCCACTTTCTGCTCAAGCAAATAACTTCTTATTAGCAGAAGAAGACATGTAGACGTGGAACTTTCTTACTAGCCTGAAATGACTGGCAACACATTAGCCGAAGTTGCTTCTCAACCTGCCCTGAACACCTTTTACACACCTTCCGGAATTCCTTATACTAGAATGCTATGCAGCTTACTCAATCTATTCATTTCATTGAAATGGAATAGAAGATAAAATATGTTATTGATTTGTAAGGCTACTGGCTGCAAACGCCAAAGACTCTGGTAGTTTAAATGCTGGATTACAATTAGAAATATCCAAGTTTTGATAGTGGTTTGTAATTTGACTTTTTCCCCTCCACTTAAAAAAATGGAAATGTCAGTAAACAAGAATAGAGCTAGAGAAGGCGAGGAGCTAGAATACTTCTTCAGGAGTCAGAGTGGTTTTCCGGGTTTTGATGCTGTCCCCTACTGTTGACAATGTAGGGAAGGTGTACCAGAGGCCAGAGGGGGAAGGAGAGACAGGGAAAGGAATCATTTTGGTGCAATACGTGCTGTCAGAACTGGGAATCAAATTCATCTGGTGACATCCCTCAACAGAATATCTTAGTGGAAACAAAACTTTTGCAAGCTTTTATGAGCTAGAGGAATCTAAACATGCTTGGAATTCTAAATGTGTTAAAGCTTAATCACTCCCCGGCATCAGAAGGAATTAAAGGTGATCAGAAAGTTTCCTTTCTTGGTTTGCTGGAACTTTCTCCTCACTTATTCCCTAAGAAACAAAAGCATCCTATTTCTGTTTACATAATATAATTCAAACGGGGCTTCATGCAGAACAGCGCTCACTTGCATTAGACTTCCTGAAACATAAACTCTGGCACACACAGGGAAAGTAAAAACCTGTCCTTGTTGGAGAAGCGTACCATCCATTTGGAGCTCATTGTGGGTGTACATGTGTGTGTACACGTGTGTGTGCCTCGTTTTTCTTTCAAGAAATAGTGAGAAATCTTGCTAAATAATACTCATAAAAGTTATATGAATGCATCTTTCTGTGAGGAAGCACACCTATGATATCAACCCTCAAAGGGCAAGGAAGACAAAGCATTAAAACTACAAGGCAACCGGAACAACTGTGGACATTTCCCCAGCGCATTTCATTGGACATACTCCTTGTATAAAACCTTGTCTTCAAGGACTACTATTCTCTAAACATTATTATAATAATAATTAAAATAAACCCAAAACCACTGCTGTCAAATTGATCCCAACTCATAGTGATCCTATAGGACAGGGTAGAACTGCCCCATAGGGTTTCCAAGGCTGTAAATCTTTATGCAAGTAGACTGCCACATCTTTCTCCGAGGGAGTGGCTGGTAGGTTCAAACCACTGAACTTTCGGTTAGCAGCTGAGTGCTTAACCACTGCCCCACCAGGGCTCCTTAAACATTATAAAATTACTCATAAAATAAGTGTCATATCAATTATACAAATTAGCTGTTATGAAGCATAGTTCTATATAACACGCTAGTCTTGCTAGACTGTTGACTCTTGAAATAAATATCAGAAATTTATTAAAGATAACCCTGAAGTGAGATAAAAATTTTATCAGAAAATATGTTTTTATATATTAAAAACATAATTAATAAACATTTATACTTGTGCTCATTTCTGAATATACTAAAATATATATAAATTAAATACTGAGCATACTTACAATATTTTCCAATAACCAAGATGTAGAAGAAGACAGGACCAGAGGTCATTTCTTTCTTCCCGAACAACTGATTAATAAAAATGAATAGAATTTGGTCTTGGTTTCTGAGTTGCATACAGCTCAGGGTGGTTGCAAGCTATTTCTGTCTGTAATCTTAGCAGCTATGAAACGGTCCTCCCTCCTTCCTCTTCCATCCCCTTTCCCTCCCTCGCTCCATTCTCTCTTCTTTTCTTTCTTCCTTTCTCTCTCTCTCAGGATCTCTCCTCCCCACCCTGCTTCTCTAAGTCTTAATCTCATATGCGTGCACACACACACACACGCACACACACACACAGAGCTGAGCAGTGAGGAAAAGTTTGAGAGAGAGAACACACAGTCTTCTCTGGTTCATTCAAACATTTGTCTCTATGTCCTACAACAGTCTACAAATAAGGGTGTGTACAAACACTGACAGATGAATGGATCGAAGTCTCCCTCCTAGAGAGAAGCTGAGCTAGAGGTATATTACAAACAAACAAACAAAAAAATTACTTTTCCTATTATTTGGGGCTAGAAAAAGAAAAGAACCACACCAGGCAAAATACCTTTGTGGAATTACGATCAGGCAGGAATTAAAGTGGAAACAATCTTACGTGATCTGTCCAAATTTAGGAATTTGAATAATACAACATCGTTCAAAGAAAAACCCAGAGGGATTAAAAAAATCCTAAATTCTCTTGAACTGGTGACATGTTATTGGCTGTGGAGTAAAGTCCTCCTGAGTGTGACTCATACTCTGTTACTTTATAGCTGTGTATTTGCTTACTCTTGCTGGACCGTGAGTGGCTTCACCCTCTGTAATAGGAGGGAAATATCTATCCTGCAGGGTAGCTAGAATCACCAGTACATTGAGTGCCTGGCGTAGGTTCTAGGGCATAATAGGTGATTAGTAAATGGCAACCGTTGTTATGATGATGATTTTTATTATTTGATCAGTGAAAAAAAAAAAAAAAGTGCGAATGAGAATAACATTGTCTATAGAATGTATTTTCTTTTAACCAGGCTACGTCATTCTGATTTTGTGATGGGGGAATGTGTTGCTAGAATAAACGGGTAGCACATTGATAGGAGAAGTTTGTTTGTGAGGTTAATGCCTCCTAACAACTCTACAACTGGAGTCTGATTACATTACATGTCTTTGTATCATTGACTCCAATATAAGGAGTCTGTTTCTAAACAATGGCTAGAAGTTTACAATAACATTGATTTTTTTTTTTCCTTCTGTACATGTAGTTTGAAGTCCTTGGATGGTGCAGATGGTTAACATGCTTGGCTGCTAACAAAAGACTGGAGGTTCTTGTTCACCCAGAGGAGCCTCAGAAGAAAGTCCTGGAGATCTACTTCTGAAAAGTCAGCTGTTGAAAACCCTATGTCAGAGTAGAACTGCTGACACCCATAGGGTAACCATGAGTCAACTGGACAGCGACTGGTACTGGTAGATATAATTCATTCCATGAGAGGAGAAATGAAGTACAGAGATCTTGACAAGTCCTAGATTTATTTAATGACGACGTGGTTCTTTTGGTAGACATACTTGTGTTGAACTGAATTTGAATTCCAGTAAAATGGTCAGTATTCTTCCTCATTTTTGCAATGTTTCAAGAATGTAGCGTGGGTGGCAAACGAATTATTTATTTATTTTAGAAATAGTTTTTCCTGGAAGGATCTTGTGGGACCTTATCAGGGGCAATATCTGAAGAGGGACTCACAGGAAGCTTCTCAACAGCAGATGAGGGAACTTCATTTGTGAGTCGCCCTGGTATAAAGTTATCTAGTGATACAGAGGTCCACAAAGTAATTCTGATGTTTTGTGTTGTCTTTGAAAATTTTACCTGAGCTGGTATCACAGACATAAACAATTAGTGGACAAGTAGCTAGTAGGTACTCTTTAACAATATATGCATGAATGCATTTTTAATTTACTTAAACCATCAGTGAAAAACTTCAAAAATCACAGCTCACATCTCGTAAAATCATACCTCTTTTATTAAGAATATATTAAATTTTGATAAAATAGATACTTACCTAAAAAAACAATTTTAGACATTTGTCATCTTAGGATGACACTTCTTCATTTTTGCCAAAGGCATTGAACCTAGAATATTAGTTATATATAAATACATTAGTGGAAAAAACCCAAGAGTGAGCATAGAGTATCCGTACCATACATTGCAGCGGGGTTTCTCACCAGTGACACCACTGGTATTTTTGGCCAGAGAATTCTTTACTGTAGGGGACTGTCCTCTGCACTGTAGGATGTTTAGCAGCATCCGTGGCAATTAAAAGTGTCTCCAGACATTGCCAATCGTCCCTGGGGGGAGGGAGGGTCACTACTGATTGGGAACCACTACGCTGTAGCAAAAGACTTCCTGAACAATGTTTGGCTAGTGATTTTTACCAGACAATAAAATAGAGTTCTTCTTACCTAACATTTGAATTAAAGTGTGTTTTCTCATTCTCTCGTTTTGCAGTTTGAAGACATACATTAAAGAATTTAAAAAAAAACAAACAGATGATGTATGTTCCTAGCCTTCTCTTCCTGCCCACATTGTTCAATTATAACTTGTACTACAGACCTGATAGAATCTGTGACGTCAATGCCTCTACTTGGCTGAGCACGTTAGGGTTTTCTACCCCAGGTTAGGTGATGACAGGCTAATAGAGGTTAACAAGTTTTCTTAACTTGGAATCTTTTCTTGAAAACTTATTGAAGCTCTCTGAATAATAACAGAATTTTCTGTCTGAAAATGACTTTTCATAACAACCTTGAGAGGCAAGGCAGACAGGTGATGGAGCCCCTGGGTGGTGCAAATGTTTAACATGCTTCACTGCTAACCAAAAGGTTGGTGGTTCTAGTCCACCCAGTGACACTTTAGAAGAAAACGCTGGTGGTCTACTTCTGAAATATCAGCCTTGAAAACACTATGGAGCACAGTTCTACTCTGACCCACATGGGATTGCCATGAGTTGACGGCAACTTGTTTGATATTTCTTAGTATACATCCAAGTTTCTAACATTGTCCAGTGATCTTTCCTTCCACCATGACTGAAATAGACCATTACACTCTTCAACCATACTTTAAAATTAGATAATGACACTTGAGGTCTTTCGCCCACGCTTCTGAACGTATTCACCACCATCATTTTCAACCGTAGAAACCGCCATTTTATTAAGTGTTTCTTTGATTTGTAGAGCTTGGGAAGTCCCTTTGAAAGAGGCTGGTAAAATCCCAATCAGAACCTTATGATATAAACATATTCAGGTTATAGTACATCAGCTCATAAATTAAGAATGTTCAGTACAACCCAAGAACTAAAATGATGCTGTCAAATTGTTCAACCTATGGATCCATTTCTAGCTGACAGCTGTCAGTCAGGTAAGACTCTTGAGATACTCATTATCTCTAAGTCACACCAAAAGACAATTTTAGCTGTCTTGATTTAGCATTAATTAAGCAATTCTGAAAAGAGTAACTTTTGGGGAATGGTATAAAGCAACCCGTACGATTGAGACATAGCAATTAATAGGCACAGATATGCCAAAAGATATTTTATACAAAGTCTGAACAATTTTGCCCCAGATGAAAAGCAATCAGAAGCTATGATATAATTTTAACAGAAAATCAACCATTAAATGCTAAGCAAAGTCCCACATGGATTTATGTGCTGCCGTATACCCCATTGAGGGATATGGGACAACAATCAGGATTTAGTCAGCCTATGCAAAACTGATAGTGGGAAGACAATGAGGACAGGACCAGCAAGCTGGTCGCCCAGTGGTTAAGTGCTTGGCTGCTAACCAAAGTTCGGCAGTTCGAATCCACCAGCCACTCCTTGGAAACCCTAAAGGGCAGTTCTACTCTGTTCTACAGGGGCGCTATGAGTTGGAATCAACTCAACAGCAATGGGTGTATATATATTTACCAGTGGCCACTGAGTCAACTTATGGTGACTCCACGTATGTCAGAGTAGAACTATGCTCTATAGGGTTTTCAGTGGCTAGTTTTTTGAAGTGTATATCCAGGCCTTTCTCCTGAGGTGCCTCTAGGTGGACTTGAACCGCCAACATTTTGGTCAGTAGCCAAGTGTGTTAACTGTTTGCATCACCCAGGGACTCCAAACGTTGCCTGGCTCTGTGCCATCTCCATGATCAGCTGTGGGAGACCACTGTGATCCATATATATCCCTATCTCTCTCTATTTCTAGCTCCCTATCTATCTACCTGCCTGTCTGTCCATATCTATCACAGTAAATACCAGCTGATAGCATTTGTTAACTGCAAACTATGTGCAGAGTTCAGTATTATCAACCCCGTCTTATGTGAAGTCCTCAAACTATTGTAATCGAAGACATTCAAGCTTCAGGCTCTTTTTGTCTAGATAGAACCTACATAGTTTAAGACTGGAGCCCTGGTGGCGCAGTGGTTAAGACAGTGGCTGCTAACCAGAAGGTTGGCAGTTCTGGGCCACCAGCCGCTCCTTGGAAACCCTATGGGGGCAGTTCTACTCTGTCCTATAGGGTTGCTATGAGTTGAAATTAACTCAGCAGCAGTGGGTTTGGTTTTTTCTTGGTTTGGTGTAAGACTGACAGCATAAGAGATGTAATGTAGTTGGCTGACTGAGCCACTGGACGGGACCTGGAAATTTACCTTGTGGTTTCGTGTCTGATAACCTGTGTGCTCTCTGAGCAGCCATCTCCCTCTTTCTTCACAGCCCCACTGCGCCCTTGACTGCACCTCAGCTTCCCTGATATGGCAGGAGCCTTGCCTCTAAGCCGAGCTCACTGGCTTGTAATTGAGCTTGCTCTTAACTTCATGGGGTCAGCCCCACAGGAGCTTTAGTCCTCTTAGCCCTAGCCTAGTAACCGCGGTTTCCTCCCCTTTTAGCGCTGTCAGCCTACCGCTGCTCTCTCTGCATACCTCATTTCAGACTACCTGATTTATACAAGGGGCATCTCCCACATGCTGGAGGGGAGAACAGAATGGAAAAAGAAAGGGGGTTTGTTCCAGCAGTGCCAGCAGCAGACTGGGAGTTGCGGTCCCAAGTTTACTCCTGATTAGCCATGTAACCTCTGATAGGTCACTTAAATGCTCTGGTCTTCAGTTCCCTTATTTGTAATACAAGGTCATTTTGGCTGACCTTTTAGATCAATTATAGCTTTATCATGCTATGAAAGTTAATTTCTAAATTATTTACGGAGACAGAATGGACATACATGAATTACCTAAAAGATATTTTTGCCACATCTCTCAAATTGGTTCCATGCACGCAAAGCAGTGAGGAGATGTGAGAGAGCACCAGGGAGACAGAGAGCTAGGTGGGGTCAGTTATGGAAAGTTTCTCAGGGACGAAAAGCTGTGGACTGAGTGTGGAAGACAGAGAAGGACACCGCCTGGCAGAAAGCAATAGAAACACATTTCCTATCAAACACAAGTGTGGGCAGAAGAGAAGCTTGCGCAAGCAGCAGGACTGGATGGATCCTCTCCAAGAAATGACATGAAACGGCGTTGGAGAGCTATGGGGTACTCAGGTGTTGGAGAGTGCCAGACATTAGATTGATTAATTTAGATAATAGGAAATAGGATATGAAAGTTGATATTAGTTTCTGGGCACAGAAGTGGCAGAGTAAAAGGGAGACTAATAAAGACTAGTCTTATGCTTGAGATGGAAAAGATGAGGAGGAAGGAGGAGACTTCAGTCTGTGCAATGAGACTATTGACTAAAGGATGTAAATCAACTGTAATGGTTTGGTGTAACTGCAAAGTCATGCAAAACAAGCCATTACCAGAAAACACGCAATCTTCATCATGGTTAGTCATGAACACACGTTGACTTTAGAGCAGCAGTGTTCACTAGAAATGCAGGGAAAAAAAATGCAAGCCATGTGTGCATTTTAAAATTTTCTACTAGTGGCATTAAAAAAAAAGTAAAAAAGAAACAGTGAAATTCACTTTGATTATATATTTCATTTAACCCAATATATAAAAAATTGTTTCAACATGTAATCAATATAAACTTTATTAATGAGATGTTTTATTCTTTTTTTTTTTTTTGCACTAAGTCTTTGAAATCTGGTATGTATTTTATTCATACAGCACATCTCAGTTTGGACTGGCCACGTTTCAACTGCTCACATGTGGCTAGTGGCTACTGTACCGAACAGCACAGCCCAGGAGGAGGGTGCAAGAGATTTACTTAAGATTCCATTGGGTTACATTTTATTATATTATATACATATAAAGGTTTAAAGTCCTTCAATAGTTCTTAGGCCTGATGGTCAAGTAAAAATAAGAGTTTCCATAATTGAGTCAAATAAGGACAGTGGGGACAACATAAGGTTTCCAAATTTAATTTTGTCAAGTGCAAACGTTAATGAAAAGGACAAAAACCCTATTATCTTTTTCACCATATTTTTATAAACACAAGGTTATAATGTTCAAATACAGAAAGTCCCTCTAAATTGAATAGATGCAGTTTCATTAAAAAATGATTACACTGTCTTTATTTTTCTCCTTGCATTGCACATGAGTAAAAGTGTCTCCATTGCTCCAGTCAAAGAACCGTGACTGAGAATCACTGATCTAGCTTGTGGAGTCTCTAGATGGCACAAACATTAAGCACTTGACAACTAACCAAAAGTTTGGTGCTTCAAACCCCCCTAGAGGTGTCCCTCTGAAGAAAGGCCTGGCGATCTGTTTCCAAAACATCACAACCATGAAAACGCTATGGAGCATGAGTTCCATAATTGGTTTGGTTTTGGTCTTGGATCAAGTTCAGGTTCAGGGTGTCTCTGGTAGTACAAGACCTTTAAAATCCTGATAGGCTTCCGGTGGCTTCACCTTTGGTGCACGCTGTTAGCTACTAGCCAAGTATTTTAGAATCATGGTCAATGAATCTTGGCACTGTCTTTGTAGGTCTCCTTTTAGCATCTGCTAGAGTCCCTATCCCCCAGTTTAAAGGCTGCTATCTTGGTGTCTGCTTCAAGGCAAGGGGGTTAATAGGCTGAGTTCCTGTGGCTGAGATAATTGTCCTGAGGGGCATCTTGGGGAGAGGCTGGGAAGTCAGGGTTTCCTCGTATCTCTGGCTCCTTTCAGGTATTCCTCTTCCTCTTCTGATTTGGGTACAGAATTAGACTTTTGCAATGCTTCAAGGAATATCATTATCTGGCCTGCAGTGGTCTTTGCAGAAAAGGCCTCTGTTAACAAAGTTTCTTGTGTTATCCTTTTGCTTTTAGGAGGTCTGTCAATCAGCATGGACTAGTTTATGCTGTGATAAAATAACAACCTCAAAATCTTAGAAGCTCAAATCAACTGAAATTTATTTCTCAGCCACTTAACATAACTATCATGGGTCAGCAGGGGGCTCTGCTCACCACAGTCTCTCAGGCACCAGGCTGAAGGTGGTTCCATACTGACACGTGCATCATCAAGGCAGGAAAAAGGCAACATGGCAAATTATGCACTGGCTCTTAAATATTCTACCTGGAAGTAATATGTATCACATCTGCTCACATTCTATTGGCCTAACTTCAGAGGGGGAAGGGAAGGACAATCCAGCCAGGTGCCTAGAAGGAGGAAAGCCAGAAATATTTGGATGAACAACACTAATGACAAAGTCATTCGGCTTTCTGATGACCCGCAGGCGCAAAACATTAATCTCCTTCTCAAGGGAGATAGCCCAGAAGTCACACAATGATTTCGGCTGTCCCAGAAGACAGCACAGGCACAGTATCAAGGGCAAAGCTCAGGATCTCTGGGTGATGTGTGGTGATGCACGCTAGGGAGTTCCTACATGATGTCCACATGTGGGTTCTCTTGACTAAACAGCTATGAATGAAAAAGACCAACGACGTGCTGCCCAGTGGGGGAACAGAGACAAGAACCCTATCGGAAACTCTCCTTAGAAAGGGGAAGGATAGAAGAAACACTGAAGACGCTTGTCTGTAGATTTCTGAAATCCTGCTGGGCAGTCAAGGTGAGGTTCTCTACCCTCAGGATAGGAAGTGAGCCTTAATTAGACCCAGAATCTGCTTCCTGAGAAAATCTCCTCGGTCTCTTGTTCACTGTAGCCTTTGGTCTGGAAGGTCCTTCCTTTGCATTGTCCTAACTGGCTCCATTGGAACCCTGGTGGTGCAGTGGTTAAGAACTCGGCTGCTAACCAAGAAGTTGGTAGTTTGAATCTGCCAGCTGCTCCTTGAAAACCCTGTGGGGCAGTTCTACTCTGTTCTATAGGGTCCCTGTGAGTCGGAATCAACTCGTTGGCAATGGGTTTTGGGAACCGGCTACATCCAAATTTGACACTGGAGCGTATGCTTTCCTGGGGGGATAAGCAGATATCACAGCCTCCTTTCTGTCTTCAGCTGGTTGGGGGACCCAAGGTTGTTTTATGAATTTTTTAAAAATTTCAAGCAGATAGTTTTCGTAGTAGAGTAATTTTGCAAGGTCTTAGTTGGCTTACTTATTATTTTCCAATCAGTATCAGGTGTCACCAGCTACCTGTACAGTTCTTTTCTCCGAAAAGTTTTGAGGACATAGTCTCCTGATTTGTTACGTTGCTTTTTTGCCTCTATGCCTCTCTCTGTCTCTCTGTCTCCATTTAATGACTTAGCTGCAGGTAATGCAAGTCTGTTAAGTTTTGGTGGGAGAGCCGGTTGCTTTGTCTTTTCCCTGAACCATTTGGTCCAATTGATAGGATTTATGGACCCACACTCTTAGCTGGGCCTTTACTTGGAGAAGTTTTAGATTCTTCAGAGGTGTTAATAATGCGTGTGATGGCCATAACTTTAATTTGATCCTTACTGCAAGGCTGATTTTGATTGTCTTTTGTTGCTAAGAGAAGTTTTCAGTTTTATCTTTCACTGCTTGTGGCTGAGAAGCAGTTGAGAAATAGTTCTTCCAATTCTGCAAGTCCTGAATTTCTGGACTCCATTTCATTTCTTTTTTCAAATCGGCCAATTCTTTACTAAGCTCACTGGCTTTTTGTAAAATCTGGTGAAACATAGACAACAGAAACCGACACACACTGCTAAATTCTTATAATCTCTTGTCCTACGGATATAAATTCATTCGGTACACTATCTACTTGTCAGGTGGCAATATTGCCAGATGCTTTGTCACTACTTAACATAGATCATTATCCATACATCTTCTGATAATAGTTGCCTTCATGTCTGCCACCTGGTCTTTAAACCAACTGCACGCATTTTCTTTATGTTGCTATGACAGCACCCTGCATCTAGTTATCAATTTCGGAATCAACCAGTATGTGCCAGGTTGTGCTGCAGTGAAAAATAGATCCCATTGCAATCACTTAGGCACCCAGATGGATAAGATTCTATCTTGATGAACACTTCTACAGTTGTGATGGGAAAAAAGGGAAGGTGGTCAACAGTGCCCTAGTCCACAGACCAAGAAGGTAATAGTTTAATCAGGTGCTTTTCACTAAATAACTAAATTACCAACTTCCAAGACTGTCAGGGAGAAAGATAAACGTTTGTGGGGATGGTTTTTTTTTTTTTTTTTTTTTACTGTAGCACTACCTAGCATATATTGGGATGGAGGACGAATCCTCATTGCTTCCCATCCCTTACCAGCTCACTTATTTCCACATTTTATCATCTCTTACTTATGACAATCCACTTTCTAATTTGTATTAGTCAGGACGCATTGGGTTGCAGGTGATAGAAATCCAAAATTTAACTGAGGTCATCAGGGCTCTCTGTCTCTGTATGTATGCATCTCTGTTTCTGTCTGTCTTTCCCTCCTTTGCTCCGTCCCTCTCCATCCTTATTTCTTGCCTCTGTTTCTCTCTGCCTTGTTTTCCCTTACGTTAGATTGACTTTCTCTGTGGGGTGAAACAATGGCTTCTGGTAGACTCTGGTGCTCATATTTTTGGGTCCAAGATTGCCAAAGCAAAGAACCGTCTTCTACTCTGATTCAAGAAATCTTGGTGCAAGTCTCTGATTTTAGGTCATGTGCTCAGCCCTAAACTAAGTGTTGTGTCTGGGAGAATGGGGTCTTGTAATTATTCGAGACTAGACTGTGTTTATCTTGATGACTAGAAGGTAGTATAGGACACATTACTAGAAGATGGAGGGTGGATAGGATTGGTGCACAGGGAAAAACTATAATAGTTTTTTTCCACAGTCTACAAGATTCCGGAAGTTTCGTAGGCCACTAAGCATAAAAGGAGATAGTACTGAGGCTGAAAATATCTTAAGAGATGTTTGGAGTTAGTGAGTGTGAATAAGAGGAGAATGGAGTGGGGAGAGGGACAAGGACTGAAGAAAAGAAAGAGAATATAAGGTGGATGTCAAACAGATGGCAAATAAAGCGATCATTAACTAAAGTTAAGTTGGATGAAAATATTGTCAGGGTTTATGAGTCAGTGAACGTGGAGTTTGTGAAAACCATAAAAAGTAACTGCTATCATCACAATAGGAATAAATGCTAATGTTAAAAAAGTAATATAGAATTATGCAATTAAGTTTATGATCTTGCTCTGTGAAGACAGATCAGTTTTTTCTATTGCTCTCCTCTTGGTGAGATAACAGTCTTCAGGCTGCGTTACTGAAATAAGAAGGTGTCGGAATAAGGAATCCTAGTTGCAGAAACAAAAATGCATCTCCTACTTCTCATTCCATCTTCTTTTAGGATTACTAGAGTTCAGATGAGTTCCGACCCAGATAATTGGCTATTGCTCATGTCAGCTAGTCATGAAACAGCCACAGAGAGTTTCTCAGCTAGTGTATCTTCCAGAGACTAACCAAACACAACTCATCGTTGGGTGTGTGTGTGAAAACCTTAATGAAGACTGGGCTTGGCAGCTTTTCATTTCTATCCTGTTTGGGCAGCGACTCCACAACTTGTCCCTCTGCAATCACATCAACTATTCACATGCTTACATATGTCAAATATCTGACCAGATGCGCTGTAGAGGTAAAGGAAAATTTCTGAGTGGAATATGCTGCAAGACCGAAGCCAGATGTGTTTAAGTGTTGGAACGCGGAGGTGGTGCAAGAGAGGTACCAGAGAGACAAAGCTTCAGTCATGGGGCAAAGGGTTAGTCATGGAATAAAGCCAAGTGGATCGTGGGAGAATACAAATCGGAAACACCGATTAAATTAAACAGAAACTTAACGAAAACTTAGAAGAGCATTAGGCACTAATGATAATAAAGACAAAAGGAGGGCAGGCAGGAGGAGGATGGGGCGTTGGAAGTGGGTTTAATGGGCTGATCCAGCACGCTATTTCTGAGACTATTATTAACCAGGAAATGGGACACCTTAGACATTCTGCCCCGGCACTTGATATCTGGTGATTTTTTGGAGAAGAGGTGCCTGGGAAAATAGTGATGGATTACAAGGTTAGGAAAAGTAGGGTTGGAGAGACAATGATGAATCCAGGTGCATTATGTCAAACTTTGTTAATTGACAGGAAACTTCATTTAATTGAGTATCCTTGATGACCATTATTAGCTTCACCTTTTATTTTCCCTCCAGGCTAAACAATAACTATTCTTTAACTCCAGCAATTTACTCATCTTTGCTAATTTTGCTCAAATGCTTTGCAAGTCTCTACAACATAGTAGTAACACACATCCTTCTAAAAGGCCTAGAGAACTGGTACTCTCAGTGTTATTAAAATGAATTTCTGAGCAGGGCTGTTATTAAGATCATGCTTGGCTATTAAAAAACACAGTAAGAAAACCAACACAAAAGCAACCTTGTCTGAAGGCATCCTTGTCACAACACAACTCTCTTTTCTCTGCACAAGTCAGAGGATGGTGTACAGCTGAGGCGCTAATTTACAGAGCTGAGCAGTGAGAGGCAGCATACGCACGTATGTTGTTACTCTTTAAAAGTAATTCAGATAGATGTGAAAATATACAGGGCCTAAAATAAAAAAATAAGTTCTTAGGCACACATGTTTAAATAATTTGCAGTTTCAAATCCTTAACTAATGAATGAAAAATATTTCCCTTGCATGTTGATTTATACCATAACATTTAGGAAACTGATGTAGGGTACTAGTTCATTGCAAGAACTAACCTTATTTATTTTCTAATATAGTATGTATATTTAGTACTCTAAGGTAGCTTGACCTTTTGGTTAGATGCTCTTTATTCATTATCACATAAATGGTGATATAACAATAGATGGTGCAGATTGGAAATTTTTTAAAAAGTGTCTTTAACAAGAGTTACAAATAATTGGTAGCAAACTACACCCGTATAATCATATATGAATTTAGAAAAAAAAATTAACTTCATATATGGTCAGAGTAAGCTTTGAAATTTTTGGAAAATCTATAAACCTAAGTGAAACAAATTTTAATTTAATTACTTTTAAAGATAATATAGTGTCTTTAATTTTGTGTTGTTCTGAAACGAAAGACATACGTTCTTTGAAAAATGTCCACATGCTAAACTTTCAAATATGCTCAAACTTCTAAATATGAAAGCAAAAATATATATAATCACATTAGACATATTTTTGATACTTTGAAAAATGTGTATTTATAATATTATTCCTAAATTCCTTTTTTTTCATTGTGCTATAAGTGAAAATCTGCAGAGCAAATTCGTTTCTCATTAAACAGTTAATACACAAATTGTTTGGTGACATTGGTTGCCATCCTCGTGACGGGTCAACACTCCCTCCTTCTCCACCCTGGGTTCCCTGTTCCCATTTGTCCAGTTTTCCTGTCCCTTCCTGCCTTCTCGTCTTTACTTTTGGGCTGGTGAGCCCATTAGTCATGTACACATGATTGAACTACGAAGCACGTCCCTCACGCGTGTGATTGTTGGCCCTATAGACCTGTCTAATCTTTGGCTGAAGGGTGAACCTCAGGAGTGACTTCAATACTGAGTTAAAAAGTGTCTGGGGGCCATACTCTCGGGGTAAAATTCTTGAAATAAATATTATGAGGTCATGATTCGAGCGAGAAGTACCAGTGCTTTAATTTTCTTCAGTAGCAGTTTAAAGGTTATGTTTTTGTAAAAATTTTTCTTTTTTTGTCTGACCTCTAGGACCGCCTAAAACAGTGGTTTCCACAGTCTCGTCCTGGAAGTGGTTAACAATACCAATTCTCAGGCTCTAGTCCATATGGCTAGAAATCGAAATCTGAGGCACAAACCCTCCTTACTGAAGCAGAAACCCTGGAGGAGGCCATCTGGGGTTTAACCATGCCTTCAGCTGACACTGATAAACTCTCAAGTTGGAGAGTCACTGGTCTAGAAGAACTTGAGATCTTTCATCTCTCACTTAAGAAATGAAAAATTAATGAAGAATTTTTGTTCCCAGGCGTAGGTCCTGGTCCTTTGAGTGATTAAGACCAAATTGCTAAAGAATAACAACAGATCCTGATCATCATACAAAAACAAGGCGAGTTTCCTCAGAAGTTGTCAATTTGGAGGACAAACCACAGTAGTGATGCAGTGGACTCAGGGAAAAAGGGTGTTTTTTTTTTTTAAGTCTGGAAAAATAAATTTTGAAAATGGTTAAAAATTATCACAGGGCTTTGTGCCAGATGCTAAAAAGAAATGAAGATGATCTGGAAGCAAATCAAATAGTGACCAAAAACAGAAATTATTTCCTCCTTTTAATTGTTTATTTTGCAGAAATGTCTTAGGAATCGAAGAATAGGAATTTTATGAAGGTTAGATGGTCTTTCACTTCAGTAACACAGACAGCAATGGAGGGAATTATATAAGTGTAGAAGAGACTGGTTTTACGTTGCCTATTTTTGATGGGAACAAGGAAATATTGAATTTTAAATAAAGTATTTGAGGTCTGGTGATGTTAGAAAGTACTGCTGTGAAGCCCTAAAGCCAACCTGGAGCTGTATCTTTAACCCCAAGTTAAACACCTGTTCTTAGATTGCATTGTCCTTTGAAGTGCAGTGAAGCGGATATAATTGAGAAGACCTCTTGTAGAAGGACTTTTAACTTTTATGGGGTAAAAAATTTGGCAGAAGGTCATATTGCATCCTGCTTAAATAGTCACCAAAGTAATTTGCATAAATGATTTACATTAAGCAAAAATCATACAGAGTCCCTAAAGAATCTCCAAATCAATGTATGGCTTCTTCCGCTGAACAGCTGAATGTGATTTCAAACGTTCCAACAGGCTGTGGTTACCAGTGGGACAGATTTTCTTTGTTTAGAAGCAAATCATGTAAGCACAGTTACCGAGTGCCTTAAATTAGAATTCTGAATTCTAATTCAAATACCTTCCTATGCTATTTAAAAGAGGGTTTGGAATTTTGCAGTTAAAAGAAGCTGTGTGACTTGAGATTTGAATTGAAATTGTCTAATTTCAAAAGGTAAGAATAAATAGACTCAGGTAGACTTCTTTTTCTTTTTTTTGAGTTCTAGTAAGAAGTGCTCATGCAGAATACAACAGGTGTTGGCAAAGATGCAGAGAAATTGGAACCCTCATACATTGCTGGTAGGATTGTAGGATGGTACAGTCACCGTGGAAAAACTGGCAGTTCTTCAAAAAGTGAAACACTGAATTAATTACCTTATAATCCATGAATTCCACTCCTGGGTATATACCAAAAAGATTTGAAAGAAGGAACGCAAGCAGAAACCTGCACGCCAGTGTGCATTGCAGTGCTCTTCACAATAGCTAAAGGGGGGAAGCAGCTTAAATGTCCGTCAAAGGATACACCGGTAAACAGAACGTGGTAATACCAACGATGGACTATTCCTCAGCCATAAAGAGAAATGAAGTCCTGGTAGCTATGCTACAACATGGATGACCCTGGAAAACACGATGCTGAGTGAAAAAATTCACTCACAAAAGGACAGATACTGTATGATCCCACTTGTATGAAATATACCAGATAGGCAAGTGCAGAGACCAAAGTTTATTAGTAGTTACCAGGGGAGGCGTGGAAGGAAGGGAAAAGGAAGATGGACTGCTTCGGGGACCCTGAGCTTCTGTTAAGGGGCCCGGGAGGTTTGAAAACGGCTAATGGTGATGGTTGATCATAAACACTACTAACATCACTGAATTGCACACATGAAGAAGGTTGAAACGGCAGATGGTCTGTTACACATATATTTACGACAATAGGAAAAAATCAGTTGGAAAAAGGTGGTTATGAAGCCAATGCAACAAACGTCACATTCCTTTGTTTTTCTAAATTATGCCATGCCTGGCTCTATGTGCACACCCACCTGGCTCCATTTGTCCCTTTATTGGATGGCCAAGAGCCCGGGGCCCTGAATGTCCATTGTGTCACCATTATTACTACTGCTTTTTCGCTACATCATCACTGATGTCAATAACTTCACATCCATAGTGCTCCAGACAGCAATGCCCTGCTTGGAGTCCACTGCAAACTCTACCACAGGGGACATTTGCCCTAGCTCTCAAAGCTAAGTGCGTAAGGCTCCGCGCCCAGGAAGCCTTCTACTTTCTGCACTAGAGCTTCTCTTCCCCGAGATGCTGCTTGTGAGCCGGGCTCAGGTCTCACTACTGACAGAGGCGGCCATGCTGCTGACCTCCCAGTCTCGGGGTCCACACCCCACACCCTACCTGGAGCCACACCCTCTTCTGGTCTAGAGCAGCCTGTCACCCCGTTTCCCTTGAGATACAAAGAGCTCCAGTGTATTTCCTGCATTGGGCCAGGCAGGTTATTATTATTATTATTATTATTAATTTTTTCCAAGAAAAGTTTCTAAAACACAAAGAAAGAATTTTCCTCCTTCCTCCCGGCACAGGGGTTTGGTCGTTCTTCAGGAAAACGCGGAGGAGCAGAAGAGACACGGTTTCATTCTCTCTGTGCCTGTGAAGTGCAGGCGTTGTTTCAAGCTGTTCAATGGTGAGTGGCTGGGAGCAGGAATATAAGGAGTGATGAGGTACTGTTCCCATAACACCCCGGCCCCTCTCAGTGGGAGTCGCTGAGTTAGCAGGCCCAGACCCATCTAACAGGAGAACTAGGCCCGGTCAGAGCAGGGTACATGTGAGCGGCCTCACCCCATCTGTCTGCGTGGGTAGGTTAGTGTTACTCCAAGGCCCCACTGAGGCTGGCCTCTCCTCAAGCTCACCCTGACCCTCTGCCTAATGCTGCCATCCTCCCCTGGAGGTCAGCCTCCTCACAGTCGGTGGTTAGTTAAATACTTAAATATTTACTGTAAATTTATTTTAAATAAATCAGAAATGGGTAGATAGGAACTGAAAAATTTCCCTTCTCCCTCTCCAATTCATTTCTCAGCAATAAACCATTTTAGGTTGTACCAAAAACAAAAACCAAACCCGTCGCGGTCGAGTTAATTCCGACTGATAGCAATCCTACAGGACAGAGTAGAACTGCCCCATAGGCTTTTCAAGGAGTGCCTGGTGGATTCTAACTGCTGACCTTTTGGTCAGCGGCCATAGCGCTTAACCACTACACCACCGAGGTTTCATTTTAGGTAATGTTGTTGTTGGTTGGTAGGTGCCCTCAAGTCGGTTCCGACTCATAGTGAGCCTATAGCGACCGTATAGGACAGAGTAGAACTGCCCCATAGAGTTTCCAAGGAGCGGTGGGATTAGCAGTGGAGCTCTTAACCTCTACGCCACCAGAGCTCCTTTGAGATAGATAATAGGTAGGTTTAAATTCTTCCATACTCATTATATATGCATATAGTTTTTTTTCTTTTTTTAAGGAAATCAGGCTATACGTATTGTTCTGAAATTATATATATATCTCCGGGTTCTTTGCTTTTTAGCACTTTAAATAGGTCTTTTGCTGAAGATTTTTGCCCAGTGAAAGATGTTATTTTATTTCTTGGCTGCTGCTTCCATGAGCATTGATTGTGGATCCAAGTAAAATGAAATCCTTGACAACTTCATTATTTTCTCGTTTATCATTATGTTAAAAAGCCAAGATGTCACTTTGAGGACTTAAGTTCACCTGACCCAAGCCATGGTATTTTCAGTCACCTCCTATGCATGCAAAAGCTGGCCAATGAATAAGGAAGACCGAAGAAGAACTGATGCCTTTGAATTATGGTATTGACAAAGAATATCGAATATCCCATGGACTGCCAAAAGAACCAACAAATCTGTCTTGGAAGAAGTACAGCCACAGGGCTCCTTAGAAGCAAGGATTAAGAAACTTCTTCTCTCTTACTTTTTACATGGTATCAGGAGGGACCAGTCCTTGGAGAAGGACATCATGCCTGGTAAAGTAGCGGGTCAGCGAAAAAGAGGAAGACCCTCAATGAGATGGATGGCCACAGTGGCTGCAACCATGGGCTCAAACATAGAAATGATTGTGAGGATGGTGCAGGACCGGGCAGTCTTCCGTTGTGCACAGGGTCGCTATGAGTTGGAACCAACTGAACGGCACCTAACAGCTAACAATATATCCAAATATACATATAATTTTACTCAACAGTTTATTATGGGCATTTTTCAAGTTAGCACATAGATCTACCTCATTCTTCATAATGGCTGCATATTACCTTTATCCATTATACAGATCTAACGTCATTTATTTAACCATTTTCCTTTGAAGGACATTTAGGTTGTTGCTCTGTTCATTATTACTACAAATGATGTTGCAGTGAACAGCTTTACATGTTTAGCTTACACCAGAGACTGGTCCTTATGTAACTAGACTAGTTGTTGGAGACCATCAAACAGCTGTCAATCCTGACTTCTAGAACATCGGCTGTCTAGATTTCTCCTGTTGAGCCCACCTGTGAATTAGATCACCTCAGGTTACAACTGCCTGAACCAGGCCAGGATCGCTGCCACCAGCCTCAGAAACTCAGCATGGATTGCTCTGTCCCTGCAGAGAGCAGTAAGTGGGTGAGCTTCTCCAGCCTCCTCCCCTTCTCGCCCACCTTGCCTGAGCTTCTTCCTCCTCCCTAAGGTTAGTGTGCCTGAGTTTTCAGCAGGATTTGCAATAGAAGCTGCCCGATTGTGATACCAGGCTAGCAGCTCACAGTCTAAGCACTGGTGTGGTTAAAAAAAAAAAAGATAACTCTAATTCCAATAACCTGAATTCATGGTAATGCTTGAAATTCCAGTCTGAGAAGTAAATCAAAATTTCTACGTCTATTGTCTTAAAATATTCCATATATATTTCTGGGGATAAAATAAACAGCTGATCAGGGAAATGAACTGCTTTTTTTTAAACCTGTAAAATATGTATTTTGTAATCCTTTTTGGTGCTGTTTTAAACACATAACTTTTTCAAATATGAAAAAAAAACGAACCCAAATTCCCAAAAACAATCCAGTGTACTTAGATGCAGCATGATCAGTTAGCTGGCACAGTACTGCAGTGGGTAAGCCTGGTGGCCTCTTGGCAGTGGTGACTGGCTGGTGCACAGAGGTGGGAGAGGAGCAGGGCCATGAGTGGGTGAGCCAGATCACCCAGCTGCTCTCCTCTTACTTGCATTCCTGCCCTGGTCTTCCGGGCGCTTGTGCTGCTGGAAAACTCTTAGGCTTATTCATTCATTCACTCACTCAGCAAATGTTGACTGAGTGCTTACCATTCCCCCTGCACTGTGCTAGGTGCTGAGGATTCAGCGATGAACCAGAACCCTCCCGCCTTCCAGCAGCAAGCTGTCTGGGAGTAAGGGCGAGGACGACAAACAATTGCAATTCAGTGTGGTAAGTGCAGTAGAAAACAGGAGCACAGCTGAAGGGCCGTGGGGTGGGCAGGGATGGCGACTGTGCCCAGAGCCTGTGTGACCTCTGTGGTCGCTCGAGGCTCCACGCTCAGGAGGGCCCCACAGTTGGTTTAAAGCTTTGCTGTGGCCAAGCTTTGAACCTGTGTTTTATTAAGTCCAGTGGGACCATGAAGCATGCAAGTGAGCAGAGGAAATACATGCAATTTAGGAGTCTGCTGTTCTTTGCCACCCAATGAAAATAGCGTGCGCAATGCCTCCTGAGCACAGAATTCCAGTGGACACATACTGCGTAGAAGTTTGGTGCGACTCAAAGCAAATGCAAAATAAGAGGGTCACATGTATGATTAAGTGTGGTGCTGACAGCCTCTAGAGGCCACACTCTCCGTTTTAGCCAGAACTTGCTTTGAAAGAAGGTGGTGACATTCTAAGGGTCACCAGTGGCCAAGGAGCCCTTTCTTGCTCACACTGCTTTCCTATTTAGCTAACAATTTGCTTTGAAAATCATGACATAGAAGGCAAGCGGAAGACAGGGCAACCATAGTGCCTTTTCCTTTCAGTCCTTCCTTGTCCTCCAGGAAAGCAAAGGTAGAGTGTGCTGGTAGAATGTGTGTGCGCAGAGAATGGAAATAATAACAACTGCGTTAGTTTTACACAGCATTTCCACTGTTTCAGCATTGCACAATATAGAGTTGAACAGTAAAATTCACGCTAATAATTCAAAATTTTAATTTTTCTTTACCCAGAACAATATTAAATAGCAAAGAAAGAACACCAGGACGAGTTGAGAGACTGCAGAAGTTAGGAAAAAGCTTTACATTTTAGTACCTTAGTGGCATCTCTGCTTTTTGAAAAAGAGGCTCTTCATTTTCATTTTGCACTGGGTCCTAAAAATTACGTGGTTGGTCTTGTGCCTGTACCAACACCACAGATCTTGCGCACACATCTCAACCCTCCTTCCTCCTTGCCTGGCCCTTACAAGGTTGAACGTGACTGAGGATATGGCAGCGACTTTGAAATCACTGTTATCCCTCCAGTATGTGTTTGAGTATTTTTTAAATGCATCAGTTTACAAGCCATTTGATATCAGAGACCATCTTCTGCTTACACTAATACGCAAATGCTTTTCCTTTCTGTCAGATTAATGTATGTTCTGTGTTCTACCTGCACCTCAGAAGGTAGAATTTAATATTTTTTAATCTAATTCAAATGTTCTGATGAATCTTGAAAGAGGATGTGTGAAATACTTTGCCTACGGTGGGGTTTCTTCACGTTTTATAGTTTGTTCATAGCAAATACGAAACATGGCTTAAATACTAAAAATGAGGATACACGCATATTCAATAATGTGATCTTCTGAAACAACTCTAAGAAACAACGTATCTTATTGGAGACAATTGTGTAGCATTCAGTTAAAATTGCTGGAATGACTTTTGTTGCTTTAATTCAAACTGGCTGGTAAAGCAGACTTTGTTTTTCCTCAGTAAACCTTTATAGCCTAAGTGCCTTAGGACATTAGGTAAAGACTTTTTGAGTTGTCCAGTTTATTCAGCTTTTAGCAGTTATTGGCAGAACTGCTACATCTGTCTACTCTTATATAGAATTGTAGCTTTTAAAGTAATATAAAGTTTACATCACATAAATAATCATGATTTTATTAACGCGCAAGAAGACTAATGAGTATAAATGTCAGTGAGTAATCCTTTTAGTTACTTGTTGTCTTATTTGTCTGTTTTTTTCTCCTCCCTCCTTCTTTTCTGCATTTTACAACGGCACTCAGCCTGTATTGTTATTTGTAATATTAGGAAATAAATGAGAAGGTACCCGCTCACTTCTTCATTTAGTCATTCAGTCGAAACTATTTATTGACCACCTGACTGTCATCTATTTTTTGGAACAAGAAAAGGAAAAAAAAATGAAATAAAAAAAATGCAGCTTGTCTCCAGTGCGTTTGACAATTACGATCCTTACGTGCCAGCACTGTTCCTGCCTGCAGCGGGCTTTGTTTTCAGTGGGGGAGAAACACAACCAGCATGTCTGCGCACGTTAGCTCAGTGGACAGGAAAGGCCTTGCTGAACCCTGACGCTGAGCTGTGCCCTGCCTGGTCAGCTGGGGCTCTCTGACAGATATGCCAGAGATGCCCAAGTGGCAAGTTCCTCCGTAGGGACCTGCAGATGCAAGGGGGAGAGAGACACACATATGACTTAGCAATTTCAGTAGTAACTCCATCTTTCTTTCACAGTCAAGACCCTAGAAAAAAGTTGCATCTTCCCTTCCTCACTTCACCTTCCCTGGTGTCTTGTGCTAGGGTTCCAGTTATCTTCATTAAATCTAAAGCTTTTTTCTCATTCCGTCTTTACCCAGTGTCTCTATTTAAAATATTTTGGTGGTATATTCCCTTTTACTTGAAATCCTTTCCTCTCTTGGATCCACTTTGTATCTCTCTCCTTCTCTTACTGTTTTGCTGACAGTTCCTTCTCAGACTCCATCTTGGCCCCTGTTCTCTTTATGTGCATGAACATTTAGGGTCTTCAGGGCATGCTTCCTGGCTATATTCATTTCTCAGTTTAGACTTCAAAATCTTTCTGGGTAATGAATTTTTAAGAATCTGATGAAAGATATAATCCCTTTCCCCAGATAAACTGAACATGTTTATAAAATCATACACAACTTTTAGAGGATCAAAGGAACCCTGTGAAGACTCCTCATGGAATCTATAGGGATGCAAGAATTCCAAGGATGTCTCCTTTACCTGCTCTTCCTGGACAATTTCAACCACACCTATGACTTCAGCCACACCAAGGATTCCTAAGCCGCAGCCCACTCTCAGCTCTGTGTATCCAACTGCCTTCCTGACATTTCCACAGCATGTCTCAAAGGCACCTTGATTTAGTACGTTCTACACAGAACTCATTTCTCCCGTTGTCAACACCATTTCTCCTTCCACTTCCTGCCTCCTCCTGCATCACTATTCACTGAGCTTTGCAGTCCAGAAACCTGCATGTCAGCCGGCTCTCTGCCTTTCCCTGTATGTTCCCAATCAGCCAACCTGACCTATTCCAAGAAGCTGCCGTATTTAGCATCTTTCCCTCATTCCCAAGGCCACAACTACTCCATAAACCCACTACCATTGGCTTTATTTATGCCTTGTAGTCTCTTTCTTGGATAGTCTCAGTAGGAAGGGGACAGAAATTTTGAAGAATTTAGCACATGCTTGGAATAGCCATTGAGAGACTAGGCGAGTTGGCTGACGTGGGATTGCTGAGGGGCACTGGGGTCCAGGCAGTTCTCATCCCCACTACCCCTCTCTCCTGACTTGAATTCTTCAAGGTATAGCAAGAGTTACAAAGTTATCACCTTATAATAGTAATTTTTCCCCTACTCTGAAGATAGGTATTGAGTTTCTTGCTGCTTTTTCCTTGACCAGTTAAACAGATTTACTTCCTTTAATTTCCACATATTTTCATCTGTATCACTATCTTTTGAGTACTTTCAATATTTTCCTCATACATTTTAATATTTAATTCAGCACTAGATGTTGGATTCTGGTAATAATTATATATTTTATATATATATATAATTATATATATTCTTTGTCCTAAAAAAAAAGGAGATATTGTGGAAGAAGGGAGTAAAGAATGCTGATCAGATTTATACATGGCAAAATTAGGCAGAGTAATTTAAGGCAAAAAATACAGAATGTAATAAAAATACTGAAGTATATATATGTATACTCTCATACATACATACAGCTCAACCTTTTTATACAAATGTGTACTATGATCAAACATCAACATCTCTGGCATTAGGAGGGTTACAAAAAAGTAGTACAATCATAAACTATTGACTGAGCTTTGGCTGTATACAAATCAGTCATTTTTGGAGCTTCAGGAAGGTGATAACGGGAAACTTCTTACTATGCTTTAGTCTTCAGCGGCGCTCTGAGGCGCCCCCTTGAGGAAGACGAATGCCGGTAGGATGAGGACCGCGCTCCCACCTCTCACTTCAAGGGGAGCAGTTCTGTTGAAATACCGAGTTTCATGAAAGAAAAATAAGGAAAGTCACTATTATGGATGATGAATAAAGTTAGTCCCAGTACAAAATATTTCTTTTGATTGTTTGGGCTCCTCCATCAAAAGTCAGAATTTTAAAATTTCCCTTTAGACAGCAATGTTTGTGTTGATTCTATAACAGTATGATGTATCTGTGTTGAGAGTTCTAAGATTTATAAGATTTTATTGTTTGGGTCTCAGCTATAAAAATTAACTTCATTTTTTTAGCTGTAAGTTTTCTGAATCATATACTTCAGCAGTGAAAGGAAACCCAAGGGGATGTCTAGTGCAGACCTTGAATAATAAGTTATAATTACTTATATTTTATAGCCGTCACACCAAAACTCAGAAAGTGTTTTCCCCAAGATTTGTTATGACAATGAGCAGCAATGAAAATTAGATTGTTCGTGTAAGTTTGTGTAGGTTTTGCATTTAATGTGCTTCTTGAATACACTGCTGGCTAATATCCCAAAAATATGAGCAAATCAGTGAGTTATATTTTGAAAATTTCAACATGGGGTAATTCATTACTTAACTGCAGCCATTATAATCGATTTAAACTCCTCAATGAACATGTCCCTCTCCTTTTTTAATAGAAGTTACCTTTCACTTACAGCTACTGCTTTTCCCCACAGCCGTCTCAATGAAGCCTACAAATTTCCCCCTTTGGGAAGGCAGTAGAAGCCCATCTTGTGTTTTTTTTTTTTTTCCTAGCATCACTTACTGATCATAATCCCTTTCAATTAAGTCATACCTCTGCCCTTCTAAGGTGTATTCTATTCAACTACCCCTCTCTCTGCCCCTCTATGTTCTGTCATCTACAGCCTCCCAGCTAATCTCTCTCATTCAAAGAAGACAATTAGCCAACTGTCTTCCTAAGGGCCACGTGAACCACTCAGCCCATTCCCTGGAAGTTTCTTGACCTCCATTGGCCTTCCTGTCCACTTCCTGTTAGCCAGCCCTCTGTGGCTATACCTGGGACATCACTGAGAATTGCTTCACCTTTGACTAAAAAATATCCCACTTTGGACCAGTTCTCCAATCCTTCTAGATCCCTTTTTGACACTTTCCCACTCTATGCTCCTCAACCTTACAGGGGGTTTGTGGCTGAGACAGTTAGCTATGTAGCAAAGGTTCATATTCCCTTTCCTTAATTTAGAGTTTTTGATAGGAAGAGGCTGCCTAGCCAAGTATTATATTTCTTAGTCCTTTTGCATTTAGGTGGGGCCTTTGACTAATTCTTGTCCAAGGACCCGGAATGTAAGCAATGTGTGACAGTTCTAAGTCCAGGTGGTGAAAAAGCAAGTCTATCTTCTCCAGTCTGCTGGCTGAATTCATGCCCAGGAGTGACCTTGGAAAGCGTATATTGAAAATATCAGTTTATCTGTTAACCCTGTCTCAGCATGCATGGTGGGTATCAGGAATACTTAAGTGAGCAAATTCTTGTGTTAAGCCAGTGGAATTTTGGTGTTTGTCACAGCAGTTAGTATTGCTCTGATTATGATTAATAACTAAATAGCTGTTGCCTCGATCTTCCCTGTCGATCTTCTTCATTTTTCTTTGTATTCAGTTTAGGTTCTTTGTACACAGTTTAGCATTTTAGATTCTCTATTAACCTTGAACGAGGTAAACCTTTGTCCTTGTCTCCTTCCTGCTGGGAAAAACCATAGACATGGATCAGCCTAACATGTCTATTTGGTTTACGTCTTCGCTGTTCGGTGCTGCTGAAGAATATTGCATAACCATGCAAATGATTAATGTGTACTTTGGGATTACTAGTTTCTTCCCCCAGCAGAAACTGGGCACCTTTTCATGACGTCATGGCACCATCTTGAGTGTCAGATCCATCCCTGAGTTCCATTTTCTCCTTAGTTACCTAGAATATTCTACACACTCCCAGAAACCAAACTCCTGTGCTGAAGTTTTAAAAATCAATTGTTAAGTTTTCAGCTTTTCTTTGCCTGTATTTCCTTTTATGAACATGGAAGATTGCATTGCATTTTTAAAATGTGTACTATTTTTATGAATTTTGGATAACAAGGTCAAAGAATTACTTCTACAGGAAGTCTAACACAACTTGTAGGGAATAGTTAAATACCAGTAAAATAATAACTAACATTTGTACAGAGCTTACTGTATGCCAGGCATCATTACAAGAGTTTAAATATACATTTAACACCATGAAAGGAGTCCCTGGATGGTGCAAATGACTAATGTACTTGGCTACTAACAGAAAGGTTGGAAGTTTGAGTCCACCAGAGGAATCTTGGAAGAAGGGCCTGGTGATCTACTTCCATACCTCTCCAAAGACTCTTTTTCCAAATAAAGTTACATTCACAGGTTCTGGAGTTTAGAATGTGGACATATCTTTTTGAAGGTCGCCATTCATCCTACTACATTATCCCTAATTTTTTTCTTGTAAAAGCTAGAGTACAAAAAGTATACAACATTCAATTAATGCTTGTGAAGAAAAATGAAGGAGACTTCCCTCACAAAAACCTACAGAATATAATCCCTAATTGTTCATTTCAGAA
Source organism: Dugong dugon (assembly GCA_030035585.1). Classification (NCBI taxonomy): domain Eukaryota; kingdom Metazoa; phylum Chordata; class Mammalia; order Sirenia; family Dugongidae; genus Dugong; species Dugong dugon. The sequence continues at coordinate 189,741,498 of CM057463.1, read as the reverse complement.
CAATCTGTGAGAACTGATTCATCAAAATTAAATGCAGTTAAATATTCATCCAATGAGCATTGTATGCATTCAATGATCCCATTTACTGTGTCAGATAAGAGACGAACAAAATATAGTCCTGGACTTCAAGGAATTTAAAATTCCGAGAAATAAAATAAACAACATTCACAACTGTAATAACTGTTCTCTGCTATTATAAATAGGAAGTCAAATTCGGTGGAAGCAAGAGAAGAAATTATTTCTTACTAAGAAAGTTATGAAGAGTTGATATTCTATGTGGGTCTTAAAGAATGTGTAAAATTCAGACAGATAGGGAAGAAGTCAGCAAGTCACACCGTGATCTATATGTAAAGTCGGCAGAATCTGAGGGTTGGGGGCAGAACAAGAGTGTGAAGTGGGTTGTTAGATTAGCAGAGGAGCGTATGACTAAAATAGGGGAAGAAGAACCAAAGGGCTAAACAGAGCTGAATACCAGGAGCAACCTCACAGCAGCTGAGGAGTAGCGGAGAGCTTAGAAACCAGGGACCCAAGCTAAGTCCAAGATCAAATGTTATCAGTTCTTACAAATAAATAGTAGTTGTTATAGTGGTTGTGGTGGCAGGGGCCATGGTGGTGATGTGTGTGTTTGCAGTTACAGGCAAGAAGACCAGACAAATTCTGCTGGCAACATAATTGGCGCTCCAGTTGCCTTTAATTGCCTTCAGCCTCAAGTATTGCTCCTCCAAGTTGCACTTAAAAGTATAGAGCCTGAGTAGTTTCTGCTGGAGAGTCTGTTTTGGCTGCAGCTGGGGTGAGAAAGAGAGAGAGACAGGTAGAAATGAGAAATAAAATTAGGTAGGTTGGGAGTAGAATGTTGTAGACATCATTATTTAAAATTTTTTTTTTAAGTTTTCTGAAAACTAAAACAGGTACATGACTGAAAATCAAAGAGTACCTACAGGTTTATAATGAAAACCAACAGCTCTCAATTCTCTACTTGTTTCTCCCCAGGGGAAGCCACTTTTTATTCTTTTTAACTTTTCTTCTAGTGGTTTCAGCCAATGACCACATAGCATGCATATACCACTATTACTTGATTTAATAATTTTAGTTACAATCTATTGGATTTCTGCTATAATAGATAAAATTTAGCTCCCTTGCATAGCTTATTCAACTTCCTTTTCATCTCATGTCAGAATTGTTATTAGGCTACTTTTGGTTCCTCTTGGTAAATTATATAATATACTTATTTTAAATTCTTGTTCCATAAACTATAGGCAATAAATCTTGACTCTCCACACTACAGTGTGACTTTCCTTCACTTGTTCTTTCCCCTTTCACCAAAGTTCTGGCTTCTAACCTCCACTTTCAATTGTCAAGGTGATAAGATATACATTCTATTTAGTAATCATAATTAATTCTTCTGGGTTTTGTCCAGAGATGGATTCTGAGATTTGAAAATCAGCAAATACAATTTACTTTGTTATATAGCCAGGCAACTACTTCTCTTCTGGCTTCCACATACTGTAATTATATTTGGGGCAAACTTTTTTTTTTTTTTCTGAAGACTTTATTTACTTTTCTAGTTTATTGCATTGACTATCCTTATTACATTCTGAAATTCTTCTTAACTTCTCAAGAAAAACATCAAATGTACAAATATTTTTCTTAGATAACTTCTCCATGGAACCTGGGCATTTCTTGCTATAGTCTGGACTGATACAAAGGATCAATATTCCTTTATAAAAATGTAAAGGGTCTGGGTCTTTATATGGCATTTCAACAGTTTCTACATGTACATCGATCACATTGTGTACCTGAGTGACATTGATTACACTCTTCATGTTGGGCAACCCTTATCCCTATCTTTTTTCTAATTATTCCCACAAGCTTCAACATAAATTTAGTGCCCCCCCCAAGCAACAATTCCCCCTTTCCCCCTCCTTCCCAGCCCTGATAATTACTAGTAAGCTTTGGTCTGTGTATATTGGCTTCTTTTATATAAGCGAGGTCATACGGTATTTGTCCTTTTGTATCTGACTCATTTCACTCAGCATAATGTTTTCAAGGTCCATCCATGTTGTGGTGTGTATCAGGACGTCATTTCTCCTCATGGCTGAGAAGTATTCGATTACATATACACGTCACATTTTGCTTATCCATTCATTTGCTGATGGTCATTTAGTGTAAAGGGTCTTGATATAGAGCGAAGAGAAATACTTTTGGTAAGTTCTCCATTTTGACCTTTGTTACTTCTTGACATTTACTGAAGCAGGAGGATACTTGCTGCAAGCTAATTCTAACCCAGCTTCTCTTTGGATTTCTCAGGCTCCTCAGACTCTGTGTGTATGAAACAGCGCCTAATCCCCATCTCAAACTGCACCTCTTTAAAATGCAAATGTTTCTGAAGGAGTTAAATCTCCCTCATTCTCCAGTTTCTGTCCGAGACCTTATTCTCATCTTATTTTGTAGGTTCTCCTAGCAATCACATCAATTTCCTGGCTTCAATTAGCATCCATTTGCCTGTAAGTTTTGAATCAATGTCTCCAGCCAAGATGTCTTTGGAGCGCCATGCTTGCCTACCAGTCATCCTCTGGTAGTCTCAGCACGCACAGAGCCTCACTTGTTACCTTTCCTCCTGAATCTGCTCATCCTCACATGCTCCTGGACTCACAGAGGACAACCTCCATCTATTTGCTCAAGCCAGGGATCTGGGAGTCGCTCTTGACCCCTTCCTTTCCCTCACTTCCCTGGATCTAAGCAAACTTTAATTGCTGTCCAATCTGTCCCACAAACCTTTCTCAAAGTCATTAAATTTTCTAATCGCCACTACTACCACTTTAGTTGATGCCACTATCTGAATTATTCCAACAGCTTCCCAACTACATTCTTGGACTCTCTTTACTCCTGCCTGAAACACACTTCCCTCTACATTTCTTCTGACTAATTTCTCTTCATCTTTTAGTCAGCCTTCCTTTAGGAAGACTTCCCCTACTATGTCACACGTGAGCTTAGATGCTCTTGTTAAGTGCTTCCGTATCACTCCAAGCTTCTCCTATCCATTCTCACCCTGTATCTCACGCTGTAGTATAGTTTTTTTCTGGTAGCCTGTTCCATTTAATTAATTAAGGTTGTGCCTGTCTTACTCAATATTGTATCCCTGGTGCCTAACACAATGTTTGGAAAAAAGCAGAGGCTTAATACATATTTTTGAGTGTTGAACGAATCAATGAATGTTGTATTTTGTATTCTTATGGAAGCACTTTTCCTATTTTGATCTTTTTGGGATCTGAATATCAAATCAGGTTAACCACATTCCAAGAGGTGGTTCTTGACTAGAACTGTCTCATTTTGTTATTTAACACGCATGATCCTGAATTTCACTCATGAATGGAATTTTATCTTTCATTGCCTGCAGAAGCATTTCTCGCTTTCAAGATTTTTTTTTTTTTTTTTTTTTGCTTCCTATGTATCAGGGCTATGAATATGTTATCATTTACTGTCCTCTGGGGCCTCCTTATTGCTCAGAACTCTTCTGTAGTAATTAAGCTTTTTAAAAAAATTCTTAAAGAGAAATTTCAATTTAGAAGTATTAGTAAAGGGTTTTATCTACAAAGACAAAAAACAATTGGATAGAGATAAAAACTGTAAAAATATCTGACAAATAAGGTTATATACTGTGTAGTAAGCTCTGAATCTTTTAATTATTATGCTAATCAAGCATATCCTAAGTACCTACCATTCAAATTCTAAAATTTAGAAACTACCTCAGCCATAAAGTTAAAACATGGAGTGACAAATATGTGATGGCATGAAGGACACATCATTTAATGACTATATAAGTTAGAAAAGTTATATCCTGGTGCACAAAGTTTATTGTTTTTGGAGTGGGAAACATGGGCAAACCAGCATACAATACAAATGTCGTAGTTTTCACAATCAAATATATGGAAAAAATAATTCAAACACTCTGTGAGAAAGAAAAAATGAAATCACTATCAAAACTGTTTGAAAGCCATGGTTTAGTGAGACTTCTTTTTTTTTTTTTAATTGTACTTTAGATGAAGCTTTCCTGAGCAAATTAGTTTCTCATTAAACAATTAATACACATATTATTTTGTGACTTTGGTTGCCAACCCCACAACATGTCAACGCTCTCCCCTTCTCCATCTTGAGTTCTCCATTATCAACTGTTCTGTCCCCTCGTACCTTCTTGTCCCTGCCCCTGGGCTAGTGTGCCCATTTAGTCTCGTATTGTTTCATGGGCCTGTCTAATCTTTGGCTGAAAGGTGAACCTCAGAAGTGACTTCAGTACTGAGTTAAAAGGGTGTCTGAGGGCCATACTCTCAGGATTTCTCCAGTCTCTGTCAAACCAGTAAGTCTGGTCTTTTCTTGTGGGTTAGAATTTTCTTCTATGTTTTTCTCCAGTTCTGTCTAGGACCCTCTATTGTGATCCCTGTCAGAGCAGTCAGTGGTGGTAGCCAGGCACCATCTAGTTGTACTGGACTCAGTCTGGTGGAGGCTGTGGTAGTTGTGGTCCATTAGTCCTTTAGACTCATCTTTCCCTTGTGTCTTTGGTTTTCTTCATTCTCCCTTGCTCCAGATGGGGTGAGACCAGTGGAGTATCTTAGATGGCCACTCACAAGCTTTTAAGACCCCAGATGCTACTTACCAAAGTAGAAGGTAGAATATTTTCTTTATAAGCTATGTTATGCCAATTGAGCTAGAAGGTCCCCCAGACCAGGTCCCCAGACCTCAGCCCAGGAATTTGGTCCCTCAGGGAGTTTGGATGTGTCTATGAAGCTTCCATGACCTTGCCTTTGTCAAGTTGTGCTGGCTTCCCCAGTATTATGTGTATTGTCTTACCCTTCACCAAAGTTACCACTTACCTATTGTCTATTTAGTGTTTTTCCATCCCCACACCTCCCCTCCCTCATAACCATCAAAGATTGTTTTTTTGTGTGTAAACCTTTCCATGAGTTTTTATAGTAGTGGCCTCAGACAATATTTGTCCTTTTGTGATTGACTTATTTCACTCAGCATAATGCCCTCTAGATTCATCCATGCTGTGAGATGCTTTGCAGATTCATTATTGTTCTTTTTCCTTGCATAGTATTCCATTGTGTGTATGTACCATAGTTTGTTTATCCATTCATCTGTTGTTGGGCACTTAGGTTGTTTCCATCTTTTTGCTATTGTGAATGATGCTGCAGTGAACATGGGTGTACATGTGTCTATTCATGTGACAACTCTTATTTCTCTAGGATATATTCCTAAGAGTGGGACTACTGCATCATATGGTATTTCTATTTCTAGCTTTCTAAGAAAGCACCATATCATTTTCCAAAATGGTTATACCATTTTGCATTCCCACCAGCAGTGCCTAAGAGTTCCAATCTCCCCGAAGCCTCTCCAAAATTTGTTTTTTGATTCCTGCTAGTAACTTCTGGGTAAGTTGGTATCTCATTGTGATTTTGATTAGCATTTCTCTAATGGCTAGTGATTACGAACATTTCCTCATGTGTCCGTTGGCCACCTGAATGTTTTCTTTGGTGAAGTGTCTGTTCATATCCTTTGCCCATTTTTTAATTGGATTATTTGTCTTTTTGTTGTAGAGTTGTTGGATTTTCCAGTAGATTTTAGAGATTAGACCTTTGTCGGATTTGTCATAGCCAAAAATTTTTTCCCAATCTCTAGGTTCTCTTTTTACTCTTTTGGTGAAGTTTTTTGATGAGCATAAGTGTTTGATTTTTAAAAGATCCCAGTTATCTAGCTGATCTTCTGGTGTTTGTGTATTGTTAGTTATGTGGTCTATTTTAGAGAATGTTCCTTGTGCTTTGGAAAAGAATGCGCATTTTGCTGCTTTTGGGTGGAGTGTTTATATATATATATATATATATATATATATATATATATATATGTATATATGTATATATGTATATGTATATGTATGCCTACGAGGTCAAGTTGGTTGATTGTGTCCTTTAGATCTTCTATATCTTTGTCGAGTTTCTTTCTAGATGATCCGTCCTTTACCAAGAGTGGTGTGTTGAAGTCTCCTACTATTATTGTGGAACAGTCAATTTCTCTTTTCAGTGCTGTTAGAGATTGTTTTATGTGTTTTGGAGCCCTGTCATTGGCTGCATAGATACATATTATGGTTATGTTCTCCAGGTGAATTGTCCCTTTTATCATTATGTAATGTCCTTCCTTGTCTTTTATGGTGGATTTTGTTTTAAAATCTATTTTATCTGAGATTAGTATCACCACTCTTGCTCTTTTTTGATAGCTGTTTGCTTGCTGTATGTTTTTCCATCCTTTGATTTTGATAAATTTATGTCTTTGTTTCTAAGGTGTGTCTCTTGTAGACAGCATATCGATGGATCCTGTTTTTTTATCCATTCTGTCACTCTCTCTCTCTTTATGGGTGCATTGAGGCCATTTACATTCAGTATAATTATTGATAGGTGTGAGTTTATTGCTGTCATTTTGTAGTGTTTTTTTTTTGTGGTGCTGACGTTTTCTTTGTTGCTCTTACTCTCCTGTGCTGAATTCCTTTTGTTTGTGGATTTTTTGTTTGTTTGTTTGGTGGGTTTTTGTAGATTTTGCGTTTACTGAGACTTCATGTTTTTCTTCATTTTCATGAGTAGGTTTGTTAACTTTCTTTGTGGTTACCTTGAAATTTACCCTTATCTTCCTAAGTTTGAGCCAGTCTTTTATTACTTGATATCACCTTGAATTTTTCTCCATTTGAAAGTTCTATACCTGCACCATTTGTTCTCTCTCTTCTTGTTCTGTCACTGTTGTCATTTACAGATTAACCTCTGTGGTTCCCTGTTGTAAATCTTTTAGTTTTGTTTTATCCTTGAGAGTTCATTACCTACGTTGGTATCTGGCTGAAGGAGTCTTGCAGCCTAGATTCAGGCTGTTGTCTGATATTGTTGGCTCTCTCACCGAAGGACTGCCTTTAATAATTATATGTAAATTTGCTTTGGTTTTTACATATTTGTTTAATTTATGTTTATCTGGAAATGTCCTAATTTCAATAACATACTTGAGCGAGAGTTTTGCAGGCTATATTATTTTTGTTTGGCAATTTTTTATTTCAAGGTTTTATATACTTCATCCCATTGCCTGCTTTCTTGCCTGCATGATTTCTGCCGAGTAATCAGAGCTTAGTCTTATTGTTTCCCCTCTGTATGTGACTTTTCGTTTTTCTTGAGGTGATCTCTGGATTCTTTCTCTGTATTTGGTTTTAGTAAGTGTGGTTATGATATGTCTTAGTGATTTTCTTTTGGGGTCTATCGTATATGGGGTTCATAGGGCTTCTTGTATGGTCAGCTTTTCATCTTTCATGATATTAGGGAAGTCTAGTGTCATTAATTCATCAATGATCCTCTCTGTGCTTTCCATTTTCTCCCCCTGTTCTTGAACTCTGATCACACACAAACCTTTGCCTTAGATTGTATCCCACATCGTTCTCAGGGTATCTTAATTTTTCTTTGTTCTTTTCTCTGATTTTTCCTCAAAAGAAATGGTATCCAATATTTGTCTTCAATTTCACTGACCCTATCTTCCATTGTTCCAAATTTGCTCCTAAAACCTTCTATGGCACTGTCCATTTCTGAAATCTTGTTGTTTATCCTTTCTATTTCTTTTTTTAATTGTAATTTAGATTAAGTTTTCCAGAACAAACTAGCTTCTCATGAAATATTTAGTACACATATCGTTTTATGGCACTGCTTAGCAACCCCACAACATGTCAACACTCTTCCTTCTTGAACTTGGGTTCCTTATTACCAGATTTCTTGTCCCTTCCTGCCTTCTAGTCCTTGTCCCTAGTCTGTTGTGCCCCATTAATCTCGTTTTGTTTTATGGGGCTGTCTAATCTTTGGCTGAATGGTGAACCTTGGGTGTGACTTCATTACTGAGCTAAAAGGGTGTCTGGGAGCCATACTCTTGGGATTTCTCCAGTCTCTGTCAGGCCAGTAAGTCTGGTCTTTTTTTGTGAGTTAGAATATTGTTCTACATTTTTCTCCAGCTCTGTCCAAGACCCTCTATTGTGTTCTCTGTCAGAGTAGTCAGTGATGGTAGTGTGGCACCATCTAGTTGTACTGGACTCAGTCTGGTAGAGGCCATGGTAGTTGTGGTCCATTAGTCGTTTGGACTAATCTTTCCCTTGTGTCTTTAGTTTTCTTCATTCTCCCTTACCCCAGATGGGGTGAGACCAGTGGGGTATCTTAGATGGCTGCTCACAAGCTTTACATCTGCATTCTCAATTCTGTTCCACTGGTCAATGTGTCTGTTGTTGTACCAGTACCAGGCTGTTTTGAGTACTGTAGCTGTATGATAGGTTTTGTGGTCAGGTAGTGGGAGTCTTCTTACTTTCTTCTTCTTCAATAATGCTTTACTTATCTGGGTCTTCTTCCCTTTCCATATAAAGTTAATGATTAGTTTTTCCATCACTTTAAAGAATATTGTTGCTATTTGGATAGGGATCTCATTGTATTTGTTAATTGCTTTGGGTAATATTGTCATTTTCACAATGTTGAATCTACCTATCCATGAGCATGGTATGTTTTTCCTTTTATGTAGATCTCTTTTGGTTTCTTACAGTAGTGTTTTGTGGTTTCCTTTGTTTAGATCTTTTACATCCTGTGTTAGATTTATTCCTAAGTATTTTATATTTTTAGGGCTATTAAAAATGGTATTGTTTTCCTGATTTCCTTTTCATTGCTCTCCTTAATGGTGTGTAGGAATCCAACTGATTTTTGTATGTTTATCTTGTATCCTGCTACTCTGCTGAATCTTTCTATTAGTGCCAGTAGTTTTCTCATGGAGTCTTTTGGGTTTTCTATGTATAATATCATATCATCCCCAAATAGGGACAGTTTTACTTCTTCATTACCAATTTGGATGTCCTTTTTCCTGCCTTATTGCTCTAGCTAAGACTTTCAGCACAATGTTAAATAGAAGTTGTGATGAAGGGCATCCTTATTTTGTTCCTGTTCTCAAGGGGAATGTTTTCAGCCTCTCTCCATTAAGAATTATGTTGGCTGTTGGTTTTGTATAGATGCCCTTTATTATGTTGAGGAATTTCCCTTCTATACCTATTTTATTGAGAGTTTTTATCAGGAATGGGTGTTGGATTTTGTCGAATGCCTTTTCTGGGTCAATTGAGATGATCATGTGAATTTTTTCTTTTATTTTGTGGTGTATTATATTGATTGATTTTCTAAGGTTGAACCATCCTTGCATACCAGGTATGAATTCTATTTGGTTGTGGTGTATTATTTGTTTGATATGCTGCTGAATTCTATTGGCTAGAATTTTGTTGAGAATTTTTGCACCTGTATTCATGAGAGATATTGGTCTGCAATTTTCTTTTTTTGTGGTGTCTTTTCCTGGTTGGAAACACTTGTGGCTTAGTGGTTAAGCTCTATGGATGCTAACCAAAAGATTGGCAGTTTGAATCCACCAGGCGCTTCTTGGAAACCCTATGGAGCAGTTCTACTCCGTCCCATAGGGTTGTTATGAGTGGGGATTGATTCGACTGCAGTGGATTTGGTTTTTGGTTTTGATTTTGCCTGGTTTTGGTATCAGGGTTATGCTGGCTTCATAGAATTAATTCATAAGTATCCCTTCCTTTTCTATGTTCTGAAATAGTTTGAGTAGTACTGGTGTAAGCTCTTCTCTGAATGTTTGGTAGAATTCTCCAGTGAAGCCATCTGGGCCAGGGATTTTTCTTTTTTTTTTTGTTGGGAGTGTTTTTTTTTTTTTTTTTTTTTTTTTTTTTATATATTTTATTGTACTTCAGGTGAAAGCTTACAGAGCAAATAGTTTCTCATGAAATAGTAGTACACATGTTGTTTTTTTTGACATTGGTTAACAACCCCACAACGTATTAAGCCTCTAAATTCTCAACCTTTTTTTTTGATGAAAATTACAGATGGCCAAAGATACACCGTTTCAAAATTTTCTACATTCACAGTTCAGTGACATTGACTACGCTCTTCCAACTGTGCTGTTATTCTCACTTAAGATGAAGGCTTACAGAACAAAATAGTTTTTCATTTAACAGTTACTACACATGTTGCCCTATGACAATGGTTAACAATCTCACAGCACATCAAGAATATCCTTACTCCACCTTGTGTTCCCTATCACCAGGGGGCTTCCTTGTCCCCTTCTGTCTTCTGGACCTTGTCAGTGGATTATTGTACCTCTTTAGTCTCCTTTGTTTGTTTATTTATTTATTTTTATTTTATTTAAACACCATTTCAAAACTTTTTACTTACACATTTAAGTGATATTGACTATGCTCTTCCAATTGTGCTGCCATTCTCGCCCAAGATGAAGGCTTACAGGACAAAACAGCCTCCCATTTAATAGTTACTACAAATGTTGCCCTATAGCAGTGGTCAACAATCTCACAATACATCGACAGTGTCCTTATTCAATTTGTGTTCCTTATCATCAGTTTCCTACTCTCCCTCTGCCTTCTGGCCCTTGTCACCGGACTCCTGTACATCGTTAGTCCCATTTAGTTTTACTGGGGTGTCCATTTGTTGGGAGTGTTTTTATTAACTTTTCAATCTCTTCTCTTGTTATGGATATTTTCATATTTTCAACACCAGTGTGTTGTTTTGGGTAGGTAGTGTGTTTCTAGAAATTTGTCCATTTCCTCTACATTTTCAAATTTGTTGGAGTATAATTTTTCATAATACTCTGTTATGACCCTTTTTATTTCAGTTGGGTCTGTTGTAATGCCCCCCATCATTTCTTATTTGGGTTATTTGCATCCTCTTCTGTTTTTCTTTAGTCAGTTTGGCCAGTAGTTTATTGGTATCTTTTGGATTTCTAATTGCTGTTTTTGTATGATTTCTAGTTGTTTATTTTGACATTTTGTTCCTGTGTTATTTTCCTAAATTCTTCCTTTTTTTTTTTTTGTCTTTTCCATGATTTTGTCTATTTTTTTCTTCTTTTTGTCTGTGTTTTCCTCCATCTCTTGGACTGTCCTGAATCTTAGAGTTTTGAATTCCCTATCAGGTAGTTCCATTGCCTTTTCTTCTACTGGAAGGTCATCTAATATTTTATTTTGGATGCTTTCTAGAGCCATCGTGTCCTGTTTTTTCAATATGTTTTTATATTGTCTGCTATCTTTGGGACATTCAGGAATTATTTTCTTCATTTATTGATTATAAATTTATTTCATTCTTTTTTTTTTTGTTTTATTCGCTTATGTCTGAGCAGGTAGGCTGGGTGTTCTTCATTGTTTCATTGTCTGTGGGCATGATACTTCTCACCACCTTGTCCAGGTGGGCAGGGCCAGTCGCTCAGCTATGGTGCAGCAAGGCATGCCCAGTGGAGGGAGAGGGATGGGGATGGGTCATTTGTAGTGTGTACTGGGGCTGAAAGGGTGGAGCCAGGGGGCAGTGTAGCACAGGGTCAGGTGGTCTGCACCTGTGCAATTCAGGGGTGGAGTCCTCAGCAGGTAGACAGGAGGGAAGGAGGAGGATGTGATGTGTGGAGCTAAGTGGGTGTGGGAAAGAACAGAGAGAAACAGAAGCCAAAAAAAGGTTTGGGACCTACCATTGGAGTGGCACGGACCTGGGGAAGTCATATGCTGGTGACTTTCTAGCTGGGTGGTGTGGCACAGTTCATCAAGAAGGGGTGAGGATGGCACATGTGGCTAGGTGGAGAGGAGAAAGGAAAGAAAGGAAGGAAGATAGAGGTAAGAAACAAACAAGAAAAGAAATGCACACATGACCTGGTGGAAGAAAGGAATGGAAGGAAGGTAGAGAGAGTCAAAAAACTGAGAAAAAAGAAGGAAAAAAATTGCACCGAGCCCATTGGCATGGCCGCAGGGACCAGGGAAGCGGTTCCCCAGCCAAGCAGTGTGGTACAGCCCATCAAGAAGGAGCAGAGATGGCACATGGTGCCAGGTGTTCAGGAGAAAGGAAAGGAAGGAGTTGAGAGAGAGAGAAGAAACAAAAAGAAGCCAAAAAAGCAACAACAACAACAAAATGGCACTAAAGGAGCCAGCCAGTGGGGGCAGGGAAAATCCAAGTGGCAAGGAGCTGGCATCTCCCCAACCGAGGGACCTCAGCCTGCCAGAAAGTGGCAGAGGCTATGCAAAGTGAAGAAGGGTGAGGGGCGAGAAAGCGTGTATCCCTGGTTACCGGGTGCTCTGTCTCCTGCTGGGAGTTTTGTGAAGTTGCCTTCCCATCTCCCTGTGCACTGTTCTTGGTGGTTGAGGGATCCAAGATGGCCAGTCTGTGCCACGTTAGCTGGTATGGGACCTCCACTCTGTAGCTCTCCTCGTTTTCTGTTCTCTGTGAGTTTCTTATTCCATTTAGTGCTTGGTTGAGCTGTTTATCCCTTCATTTGACACTTAGGATTCCAGGACTGACATTTGTATCTGTTTTACTTAGTTTTTTGGGTCTTTGCTTTAGAGGGACCATGTGGTGCTTCTGTCTATAGTGTCGTGTTGGGTCCATTAGTGATGCTTCTCTCTGACCAGCTTGCTGTATCTAGAGAGTGGATTCCGTCTCAGCTGCCAAAATAGTTTTTTCAGGATGGTAAAATTTTTGCTTATTGATGGGCATAGGGGAATGAGTCATTGGAAAATGAAAGATGAAAATGCTAGGGAAGAAAATGTAAGTGGGTTCGCAGGTCCCTCAGTAGTTGGGGGTGATTAGACTGTAGGGCACAGGGGAGGGATTCACCTTAGAGAAGGATGGAAATATAAAGAATAGGTGAGGAATTACATACAATAGAGAGGTGAAGAAGATGTCAGTTATTGGAACTTCCACCAAATGAGCCTTGGTTTTAAAACAAAGTAGGAGACAAAGGCCTCTGCTTAGGCTGCAGGATGTGGGAGATGGTGTTAGATTGGGTCTTTTATTCTCAGTGTTTAGCACTGTACCTGGCCATGGTACAGTAGGAAATCAATGGTAGTAGGAAATCAATACTTGCTTATGAATTGATGAGTGGATGAATGAATGAATAAAAGCATGGGTAAATGGGGCAATGACTCTAGGGATTGAGGAGAACAGAAAAAGTTTCAGTTTTTGAAATTTTCCCAGAGAACTAAAATTATTCCAGAGAGCTAGGAGTTAGTTGATGATTTGGAGAGAATAGTAAATTTTAAATTTGAGTGACGATAAGAAAGGTGATACATTAATAGTTTAGAAATGATGAGCTGGAGCAAGACAAGGATAAACCTTTTTCCCACCCCACAGAATTAAAGTGGAATTGGAAATGTTGAACCTTTAACAAACAGAGCAGCTGGGAATATGGTATAGCAAAATTCTCATTATCTTTTCCGTACTAGATTTCATCTACATTGAGGGTCGTTGAAGTACTCAGGCAAATCTCTTTTAAGCTACAAGCATCTACAAAGCAGTTGAGTGTCACACTGGGAGTCCAAGGCTGTGTGTACATACTACCTTTTTCTACTTTGATAATTCTGACATTCTTTTCGAATAGGTTCTTTGGATATTCCCCTATTGTCTACCTTGACAAAATACTGAATGTTTTCAGATGAACTCCCTCACATCTCCTTACATGCGCTGAACTCACAATGACATGCTGTAGAAGCCAAAAGGAAAATACAAACCCTTGTTGAGAGGTTGCCCAGGGGGCTCGCAGTTGATTGGGTCCCCTCCCAGCAGACTCACAAATGCCTGAGGAGGTCAGGCCATTTGAGAACCAAAGGAAACTTGGTGAGAAACAAATTTAATGCCTCTAAATATCAGGTTATTAATATTATTAATGTTTATTATTTTAGCTAACATGTATTGAGTACTTACTCTGTGCTAAACACCGGTGCTAAGTGCTTTATATTTAATAATTATGGGAAGGTATTATCATTCCTATTTCTCAGATAAGAAAATTAGAGAAGTTAAGCAACTTGCTCAAGGTCACAGAGCATAAATGGCATTTAAGTCATCAGGATTTGAACCTAGATCTGTCTCAATTTATAGCATGTGCTTTTGACAAGGGAGATATCCTTTGTTGTTACGTTCCATGCAGAAATGGTGGCCTCAGCTGCCGTCAGAGAGCAAATATCTTACCAGCCCTTGCTCAGAAGGTGAGGGCAGTAAGACTCAGTCTCCCTCTCTGGCTCGCTGCTTGGTCTGCGTTTAATTTGGCTTCACATTCTTCGAAATGTTTCCTATAAATGTTGTTTCCAGTTTTGGGCTGATGTCCTGATTCTGTGTTCCTTTCAAAGGTTATAACACCTCAGTTTTACCTGAGGGAGTGGTGTTTTGTCTGAACCCCATTGCTACATACGAATAAAGAGACATCTGAGGTTGCCTTATGCACCTGCAACATAACCTGCCCTACCTTCTGCCCCAGTAAAGGCTATGCACTTAGATGACCTTGGCTATTATTCTAAGAGTGATTTTAGGAAGATGATTGTGCATGTGTTCGTGTGTGTGTGTGCATACACATTGGGAAAGCAAAGATAAAACATGATTAATTGTTTTTAACCTTAAGTTCTCTTTATTTTCTTTAGGAATTGCACAAGAGTGCAAGAGTCACATGTGAAACTAATTACAGAAGATCACACTGAGTAATGCACCAGTTAAAATGCTTTATGTTTGCAATATTCATTAAAAGGTTGAATATGGGAAAAATTCCAATTTTTTAAAATTTATTTTTATTATGCTTTAGAGGAAGGTTTACAGAGCAAATTAATTTCTCATTAAACAATTAATATACATATTGTTTTGAAACATTGATTGCCAATCCCGTGACATGTCAGCATTGTACCCTTCTTGACCTTGGGTTCCCCATTTCCATTCATCCAAATTTCCTGTCCCCTCCTGCCTTCTTGTCCTTGCCCCTGGGCTGGTGTGCCCATTTAGTCTCATGTACATAGCTGAGCTACGTGTATTATTGTTTGTTTTATGGGCCTGTCTAATCTTTGGCTGAAGGGTGAAATTCAGGAGTTCAGTACTGAGTTAAAAGGGTATCTGAGGTTTCATCAGGCTCTGTGAGACCAGTAATTCTGGTGGTTTTTTTTTGTGAGTTTGAAGAAAATTCTGATTTTTATAGAAGTTGTTTCCAAACAGAGTCAAATAATTCTATTTTAAATTACTACTGGTTGAATGTCTTCCTATTTCAATAAAATGATTCTCTGAAAAATGCACGTCTCATTTTGTTTACAAAGATCTCTAGTGTATTTGGTTTGGCCTTTTCTACCCACTTCATTTAGTACATTGGTTTTTACCCAGATGTTTTATACGTGCTGTATTCTTTGGATCATGTTGTCTTTGACACATTGTTTTTCTCTCTAAGCTTTTTTTTAAAGGTTGTTTTTCAGTGAATTGCCCATTTAGCAACTCGTAGAGATATTCAGGTTTGCATGTGAAGTAAAGACCATTTATTGTCTTTCAAAGGATCACCATCATTCTATTTGATAAATATGCACAATTTTCAGCTCATACGTAAAATGCATTTTCATGTACAGCTGTCAGTCCTGGCTGGTGGATTACAGTGAAGACTGATCAGGACAAAATGCCCCATGTACCCAGAGAGCATGGTGGATGAGAGGGAAGCATGAGTTACAAGTTGGAGAAGGCAAGGTGAATTAACATTGCAATATGAGAAAAGTAAGTTTCATAAATTCAGAGGATGGCGCTTACGTCAGAGTCAAGGGACGGTGACATCAGAGCCAAAGGTGACATGGAAAGACTACTGAAGAGTTGGAGCAGAGATCTAGAGTTGGTGGTGCAATTCAGACAGAAATCAAGGAATAGAATTTAACAAAACAAGAATATGGACACCAGGAAGAATCTCGGAGCCTGATAACAATTGGCCAGTCCATATAGTTGTTTTATATGGATATAATTCCTCTTCTCTGGGGAAGGGAATGATGATGTCTGAAAGGTGCGTAGTACTTAGCCTAGAGAAAGCCGTGGCACGGGATGATTTGAGTAAGTGGAACCAATAAGGGGAAGGCTAAATTCTACTGAAATATTGACTTCTTGACTGGCATATTCCAAGGGCTAATGGTATAATAAGGCGCCCTTGTGATGCAACAGTTAATTGCTCAGCTGCTAACCCAAATGTTGGCAGTTTGAACCCACCTAGCGGCTCCGTGGGAGAATGACCTGTATAGATTACAGCCTAGGAAACCCTATGAGGCAGTTCTTCTCTTCCACATGAGGTTGCTATGAGTTGAAATTGACTTGATGACACCTAACTCACACTGGTATAATATTGGTAGTTGGTAAGGCTCACTTGGAAATAATGTCATAAAATAAATACCAAATGTCAGTTATTTTGGTGCTGATACCAGCTAAATTCTCTATAATCAGGAATTTCAACTATAAATATTTGCACACCTTCCAAATAGTATTATTGAGCTCTACTTTTCAATAATCTTAAAATGCATCTCTGTGGTAAACAGAGAGGAAACCATGAAATTACTATAGAAATTCCAATTTGAGGCTAGAAGTGTCAGGAAATCAAGCAGCCCATTTTCCCTGCACAGCCCTTTCCCAGTCACCACTCATCACTCTTGCTGTGTCAGAAAACTCCAATTAGGATGGCAAGATCAGAGTTGCCAACCATGTGATGAGGTCAGCAATATGATTCATGGGTGCAAAACAGGCAACTTTTGGAAAGGCCAGGTGCTCATTTATGCAACTGGTCTGATGACAGACTCAGCAAATGGCTCAGAAAGGCAGACTTTGGAACATTACATGTGGATCTTTCCATAAACATGAAACCTTCTTGAAAAATTTATGCCGTTTATTGGATGTGATAGTCTTCTTCCCCATCAGGGATGAATATTTCCATTCACCAGTGTCAAAAGACTATAAATCTCACCCGTAGTTTTAGGAATTTCAAAGGCTAGAGCTTTAAAAGAGGTACATGTGTTTTCATCTTTTAAGAGATATTTGAAACCCTGGCAAAAGTTTTGAACTATAATTTGTATAAATTGAGATGTATTCATGGAAAAAGATTTTTGTGCAAAATACTGGGATTCTGAGATATTTCACATAAAGATTAGTAGACTTAGGTTTTCTTTTTTCCTATACTCTGATTGAATTTACCATATGGCCTTAAATTAGTCATTCAGTGACTTCATACCTAAACTTTCTCTTTGGAAAATGTAAATAAAGTCGACACAGTTCAAATCAGAGTCTACATACACACACATATATATATATGTCCAAAACGTTTTATGTCTTCCAGCTGAAGTCACAAATAAATCAGATTTTGGAAGAGACAGACATGAAGGTGGAAACCCTGTTTACTTCTTGTTTGAAACTGGTCCATAACAGATAAATAATTTGATATCATTGCTTTTTTTCACCTTTAAAACAACAACTTCCTTAATCAAACTAAAATTACTGTTCCTTTTTTTCCAGTTACTTTTCAAGAACCATTTGAATTTTCTCATTATGTTTTCATTCTGAATAAATCATATGTGTTGTTAAAAGGGTTCTCTCCCTAACTATTTGTCATAGATTGAATTGTGTCCCCCCAAAATATTTGTCAACTTGACTATGCCATGATTCCCAGTATTTTGTGATTGTCCACCATTTTGTCATCTGATACGATTATGTTGTGTGTTGCAAATCTTACCTCTATGATGTTAATGAAGCAGGATTAAAGGCAGTTATGTTAATTAGTCAGGACTCAATCTACAAGATTAGGTTGTGTTTTAAGCCAATCTCTTTTGAGATATAAAAGAGAGAAGCAAGCAGAGAGACATGGGGACCTCATACCACCAAGAAACAAGAGCCAGGAGAATAGCGAGCCCTTTGGACCTGGAGTCTCTGTGCTGAGAAGTTCTTTGATCAGGGAAGATCAATGACAACGACCTTCCCCTAGAGCTGACAAGAGAAAGAATGCCTTCACCTGGAGCTGGTGCACCCTGAATTCAGACTTCTAGCCTCTTAGAATGTGAGAGAATGAAGTTCTCTTTGTTAAAGCCATCCACTTGTGGTATTTGGGTTATAGCAGCACTAGATACCTAAGACACTATTTTATAAGCAAATTTGTTTTTTTTTAATATTAGAATCTGTTGCCCTTCTTTTATTTTAATGATTTGACTCTGAAATCCCTCTCTAAATTTGAAACTATAAGTATAAAATT
Organism: Dugong dugon; assembly: GCA_030035585.1. Taxonomy (NCBI): domain Eukaryota; kingdom Metazoa; phylum Chordata; class Mammalia; order Sirenia; family Dugongidae; genus Dugong; species Dugong dugon. The sequence goes on along the minus strand of CM057463.1, from coordinate 189,723,399 downwards.
TCTTGAAAATCATCTGGAATAAATTAATAATCAAGGATTTTATAGAATTTCACTCAGTTTAAAATTAAAATACTAATTCAGGTTTTGTTGTTAATTTCAGAACAAGGAGAAATCACTAGAGAAAAGAGGACTTATATTACCAAGAGTGAACTCAATAAATTAAATTCTTGATTGATTGGATTATTTTACTCATTATGTAATGAGATTTTTTATTTCAAATTACACATAATTTAAGTAATTTAATTGTTAATTTTATGTGACGTTAGATATCAAATTTAGCTGCTTAATGGAATTACCTGAAGAGCTTAACATTTGATGTTTAGGTCCCATCTCCAGGTATTTGGACTTATTTGGTGTGAGATGTGGCATCAGAAATTTTAAAAGCTGTAATGCACAGCCACTGATCTAGAGACAGGACATGATTGCTCAGCTCCAACAGCAACCTACAGTGAGTACTCTCGAACTCCACAGCTATTTATCACAAAGGTGGTCTGACGCGTGCTATCTCCTAAGACCCTTAAATGATCTACTGTGGTTTAAGCTCTCCTGAAGATAAGGTGCAAGACAGATGGTAAACACTACACTTAGCACACCACCTCTAGCTAAGATTAAGCTTCAGAATGACAGGTTATGATTTAATTATTTTCATTTAGAAGATTTGACCTTGCAAACTAAAGACTTGGATTGGCAGTGATTAAATTGTCCTAGGCTTCTGGAGGGTTTAATCTAATTACCTATTGTGTACGGCTTCTGTGTTGCTGTATTAGCAGATAGAACTAGGTCTTCAGTCTTTTCTAGTCATAGTCTTCTGGCAACATTATCACAAGAGAAACAGGAGAATAAAAGTATTTTTGAAGATGCCAATATAATTTCTCTAAAGAAATCTTAGAGAACAACTTTTCTTTAAGTACAATGAAAAGCTTTGCTTTCTTTGTCATGAACAGTGAATATTTAAGAGAGTATGAGAGACAGTCTAGCCCTGGAGAGATCTTGAGGAATTTCTAGAGAAAGCTGGATTGACTTTAATATAAGCATAATTATTCAGAAAATACACTGGGTTCCTTGTGAACCAACGATAAGTCAAAACACTGCATCTTTTAATAAAAATAAGAGCGGCCACTCTAGGAAATGAGGCTAGGAAAGGTGGCATAAATCAGTGTTTCTATGAGGACAAACATCATCTGGGTATTTTGTCCCTTGCAAACCCATCCAGAGGCACCTCGAAAGACAGTAATTGGCTGCCACCTCATTTCCCAGCCTAAAGCATGTAACCAAGTAAGATGCTCACTACTGGCTCCTGATTCAGAACAATCTGGAATGTAGAGTGAACTGCAGTTGAGGTTAGTTCTGAAGGTGATGGTGACACCTGGCGTTGCACAATTTACCTCTAAGTTTAGTTTTCAAAAGACTCAGGAAGAATTGTGATGATGGCCTTCCAATTTTTGTTTTTTCTTTGAAGTGAGAATTAAAGAATATTTTGTAGTTATGAAACAGTACTGAGAAATGATTCCAATACCATCTAATAAAGTACAAAGTCAGTAAATAAAAATCTAAATGAAGGAAAACATAAAATAATGAAAGATAGAGAAGAAGGAGTGCAAATTCGCTGGTCATGAAGTTTGACATAATTACTAAAGTTGGGCAACAAATTTGGGTCTAAACTTCCTGGTTTTCAAAGACAAAAGGGAACAGGGAAATTTTTACATATTTTTATGTCATTTATAAACAGAAAACACAATAGTTCTTAGGGAAATGTTAACATTATCTGTAGAAAAGTGAGACACATACAATTTCTTAAAAAATCATGGTCTGAAGGAGGAGGGCTTAATTGTAGTATTCATGTACTCTTTGACCAGTAAAATCCTTAAATGTCTAGAGGATGCCACCGTTGTCAACAACTTTAAGAAGACTGTCCATCCATCTATACTGACTCGGTGGATCTGAAGTAAGCTACCAAATCGCTTCGTTGAGAACTCATCACCAACCTGGTCTGTAGAGATGGCTATGAGTTGGAATCGACTCGATGGCAATTTTTTTTTTTTTTAATATTTATGTTGAGTGCCTAGGTGGCACAGTCAAGCACTCAACTACCAACTGAAAGGCTGTGGATTTAAACTCATCCAGAGGCGCTCTGAAAGACAGACCTGGCAATCTGCTTCCCAGAGATCACAGCCTTGAAAACCCTATGGTGCAGTTCTCTTCTGCATACTTGAGGTGCCCACGAGTTAAAAGTGACTTGATAGCAACTAAGAACAACATATTTATGTTAACTCATCCATCTCCAAAAAGTGTCACTACTACTGTTATGTACATCTCAATGGGATTCTTTCCTGAAACTCAAATTATATCCACATGAACAGTTGGCTCTCTGTTACTTTTAATTGATATACCTATAGACTGTTCAGGGTAAAAATTAAGACAATGGTTCTTATCCCTGGCAGTGACTAAGAATCTCCTGAAAAGATGCATAAAGATTTCCAGACCCCATAGGAATCCCACAGAATCAGAATATCTGGGAGTGAAGTTGCAGGATCAATATAAAAAAAAAAAAAATTCTAAATGATTTTGATGAAAACTAGGGTTGAAAGTCACTGCTATAGTAGTTGCCACTGCCTGCTACAGAAAGGAGATACACATTAAAAAAAAAAAAAAAAAAAAGAGAGAGAGACTCTATTAACAAGTTCTTTAAATAACTGTTTTGTACCAACTTCTGTATTTTATAATTGCCTAAGAATGTAGTCAGTTGTTTATAAAAATTCATTTACATGGTATTTATAACTAGTATTGCATTTAAAAACTGTAATAGCATAGTTATAAATTTTTCCTAGAAAGCATTCCATTAAGCATGACTTCATAATATATTAAAAATACTGTGACAATTTGATCCATAGTGATGAAGATCAAAGATCATAGCCTTCAGTATGGATTACACCTCAACAAAAAGAAAATAAAAATCCCTTACAACCAGACCAATAGGCAACTTCATGATAAAAGGAGAAAAAAAATTGAAGTTGTCAAGAATTTTATTTTTCTTGGATCCACTATCAATGTCCATGGAAGCAGCAGTCAAGAAATCAAATGATGTATTACACTGGGCAAATCTGCTGCGAAAGACCTCTTTAAAGTGTTGAGAGGCAAAAATGTACTTTGAGAACTAAGGCATGCCTGACTTAAGCCATGGTATTTTGAATTGCCTCATATTCATGTGAAAGCTGGATGGTGAATAAGGAAGCCCGAAGAATTGATACCTTTGTATTATGGTGTTGGAAGAATATTGAATACACCACAGGCCGCCAGAAGAACGAACAAGTCTGTCTTGGAAGATGTAGAGCCAGAGTGCACCTTGGAAGCGTGAATGGCAAGACTTTGTCTCATGTACTTTGGACGTATCATCAGGAAGAACCAGTCTCTGGAGAAGGACATCATGCTTGGTAAGGCAGAGGATCTGCAAACAAGAGGAAGACCCTTGATGAGGTGGATTGACACAGTGGCTGCAACAATGGGCTCAAACGTAGCAATGATTGCGAGGATGGTGCAGGACTGGGCGGTGTTTCGTTCTGTTGTACACAGGGTCACTGTGAGTTGAAACCGGCTCAACGGAACCTAACAGCAGCAACAACAATTTGATCCAAAGAAGCGGTAACACCTGCTACCTCTATTTTGTGCACTGACCTCATAGATCTTCATTTCCCACCTTCCACCTACCTTGATTGAATTAAGACAGCTTGCTTAAGAAGCTCTGAGCAATGTGGAATGACTATTATGCGGAGCAGAGTGAAGTCAAAATGACTTAAAACTTTCCCATTCATGACATCTAATTTCTTATGTAGTTAGTACAGTTAAGAACAGACGGTCAGTGAAATGCAAAGCATGAACACTATGTTATCTCAAGCAAAGATCTTTGATGGTTTATTGGTACACATAGGCTATTGAGGCTGAATACAGTTTCTGGACTTTGATGTCTAGTGTATCTTTGAAGTCAGGTTTTAGTTTCTGTTCTTCATGACAAAGGACTTGTATACAGAATACGTAAAGATCCCTTACTGCTCAATCATAAAATGACAAAGAGGCCAATAAAAACAGGTGAAAGACTTGAACAACACGTCACTGAAGAGGATATCCAAATTGCTAGTAAGCAAATGAAAAGGTGCTCACATCATTCGTTAGGGAAACACGAACTAACTCCATAACGTATTACCACTTTACACCCACTGGAATGGCTAAAACTAAAAAGACCAATAACACCAAATGTTAGTGAGGATTTAGTGAATGGGAACTCTTACTTGGGGATATTATTAGGCAGTTTCTTATAAAATTAAACATACCTTATAACCTGGTGATTTTACTTTTACGTTTATACCCAACAGGATTGAAAATACACGCAAGTCCACAAAAAGACTTCCATAGGAATGTTCATAACAGCATTATTTGTTATAGCCTACAACTAGAATCAGCTGGAACGTTTATCAACAGGAGAGCGGATAAACAAATGGTGGTATACTCACACAATGGAATACTACTCAGCAACAAAAAGAAACAAACTACTCTTAATTATGTAACAAATGAAAGAAATCTCAAACACATTGTGTCCAGCAAAAGAAGCTAAACAAAAAAGAGGACATGCTATATGAGTCCACTTAAATGAATTTTAAAAACAGGAAAATCTAATCTATGATGATAGAAATCAGAATAGTGGTTGGTTGCCTCTGAGGAATGGGAATTAACTAAAGGGGCTTGAGGGAACTTTCTGGAGTAATAGAAACACTCTAAATCTTGATTGGGTGATAGTTACATGGGTGTATAGTTCACCAAATTACCAAACCGTACACTTAAGATCAGTGCATTTCACTATATGTAGAATTTTACCTCAATAAAAAGAAAGAAACTCATTAGATCTCTAGGTAGCAATAGAAATAAATTTCAAAAAATGTTCAGTGAAAAAAGTAGGCTGTAAAACATTAAGTACAGTGTGTTAATATTAATACAAAATTTTGAAGCATACATGCATATAGACATATATGCAGATACACATGTGTAGCGTCCAATATCCCATGTATACATAGTACAGAAAAAAGACCACTAATGTATACTGTAAGAACATATACCAATTGTACTGGTAGTACTGGTTGCCTATGGGGAGGAATGAGGATGATGGGGATTATTTTGTCAGAAGAACAAAAAAATATGAACATCAAAAAGTGAGGAACGAAGATTAAGTCAAGAATATTAAAGAGGTTAGCTTAATAGCGTTTCAATTTATAAGATAACATTATTACTTTTGAAACAGATTCTAAGTCCTTAATGTGTGTGTACATGTTTTTTCCCCTACTGAAGAAATATCAAATTATAGGCAAAATATGTATTCAAATCACTATGAAGCCTGGAAAACTATCAATCAATTAGACAAGTTGGCGTAAGAACAGAAATTCCAAAGATTTGATTTGAGGACTAGAAACAAGTTTGGTAATTACTTGCCCCAGCTCTGTCATTGAAACTAGATGATCCAGAGAAGACCACCTAGGCTTTTTGTTTCTCTGATATTTATAGAAATTAGGGGGACAAAGTGATAGTTGTCAAGACAAAAAGAAGATATAGGGTTCCTAACTTAAGAAAACTGACTAATGCAGGTCTATGGCGTGGTATTCATTTCTCAGCATATCATCAGCTTAGACTTGCAACCACAGCGATCTATTGCTTGCTCACATTGCATGTCCACTATGGGCTGGCCGCAGCGCTGCCCTAAGTAATCCTTACTCCAGAGCTTAGGCTGAAGTTGCCGCTTCTCCACCTTATTAATCATGCTGCGGAGAGAAAAGAGATGGTGAACCATAGGCTGGTTCTTAAAGCTTCTGCTTGCAAGTGACACGTGTCATCTCCAATATCCCATGGGACAAAACATAGGGGGCTCCACTTATTTCAACAGGGTGGGCATGTATAATCCATAGGAAGGGCATTGAATATTGTGAAAAAAAAATTAAATATATCTTTATTATAGCATTTAGGTGCATTTAATTTTTTTTTTTTTGGGGTCTGTTTCCTTTTCTAGGTTATGAATACTTGAAGGTGAGGGCTAAACTTTGCAAGCTTTATATTTCCCATTCTTAGCACAAACTGATGAACTACTTGCAAAAATATAGTTCTTAATTATTTATTTTGAGATAAATATTGTCTTAAAAACAAAGTAAACCAACACATTAGCTACAGTGAATGACTCTGTTATCCTGGGTCTCCTTCCTTTGTCCTCTACAGATTTATTCTATTTCTTTATAAACAGGAACGAGGGAGAAACGAAAGGAGGTGGAGGCATCAGGGCACAAGCTATGTAGCACATCTTGCCTTTAGATCAACACATTGCTCTGGGTGTGTGGTAAGCAGCTGTGAGGAAGACAGGCGATTTTCCCACCTCCTAGGAATCTTTTCTGCAGTGTAGAGTATGAACAGCAGCTCCTGCTACTGACGATAAAGTGGACATTTGGTTTCAAAGAATGCCAAAGTAATGAAGAAGTAGTATAAAACCTACTAAAATTAGAACAGAGTGTATTTTTATATACAAGTATATGGAATGACTATGGAGTACCAATTTATAAGGGAATTATTGAGATCTATATCAGATCTGAGGAGCCCTGGTGGCTCAGTTGTTAAGTGCTCTGCTGCTAACTGAAAGACTGGCAGTTGGAATCCACTAGCCACTTCGTGGGAGAAAGATGTGGCAGTCTGCTTCTGTAAAGATTACAGCCTGCGAAATCCTATGGGCCAGTTCTTCTCTGTGCTGTAGGGTCGCTGTGAGTCAAAATCAACTCAACAGCAAGAGGTTTTTTTGTTTTGTTTTGTTTTGTTGGTCTATCAGATCTGCTGTAATAATTGAATTTTGCTCTTGGATCCTACACTAGTATTATTGGATTTTTTTTCAAGCAAGGAATATCTGCTGACATAATGGATGTTCACTCTGCACTCAGAATAAGCATAGAATGTATGGAGAGATCCATGCATTGTCTTCACCTGCCACAACCAACTGCTGAAAACAAGCCCTTAGGAATTATAATGCATTTCTAGAGTGATGGACCTGGGGGTGGAGTGGGAGAGAGATCAGTACATGAAAAGCTATTTAATGAGCTCCTATTATGTGTGCTTTGGTACAAGCAAAGATTTCATTCTTGAAACCCTCTACAAAATCTGAAAGAGGAACTTTAGCAATGTGCTTAAGAGTTGGGGTTCAAATCTTGGTTCTAGCATTTACTGTTGTTAATCCTTAGACAGATTTCCTCACGAACACAATTTAAGTGTTCTGGAATTCCTATTCTTCGCAATGTTATTCACAGTTTGTTATGATCCACAGAGTTGAATGCCTTCGCATAGTCAAAAAAAAACCACAGGGATTCTTTCTGGTATTGTCTGCTTTCAGCCAGGATCCATCTGACAGCAGCAGTGAAATCCCTCCTTCCACGTCCTCTTCTGAATCCGGCTTGAATTTATGGCAGTTGCCTTTGCTGTGCTGCTGGAACCATTTTTGAACTATCTTCACACCATATCTCGATTTCCTCATTTGTAGAATGAGAATACTAAGTTTGTTCTGCCACAACATTTGCTTGTATAATGAGAACTAGCTTGTTCATGACCGATCAATGTCAGCCTAATGCAGCGATTGTCTTGATTCGTTAGCTGTAGCTCAGCACATTCGCGTTTCGCACCAAGTATCTGCAGCTGAAGCCCAGCGCGTTAAGGCTCTGGATATGCATCAGGTTCTAGGGGAACACAGGGCTGCGTATGGTGCAGACTCGCTGCTCAGCCTTCCTCTGGGGTCAGCTTGGCCACACACTCTGCTTGCAGTGATTATGTACAAGGTTCTTCCTGGCTCTGGTACATGTTGTTTCCGTAAGCAGCCTCCGCTTTTCTCATACTCTCTTCAGTCAAGCAAACTCTGCATTTTTAGTAAAGTGAGGTGCTGTGTTTTCTATATCATTTCTTTTAGTATATCATTAGGAGGGAGGCAAACTACATCTATGCTATCATTTATTTATTAAGAATTTATCATGTTATGAAAACATGCTTTTAAAGATTTTTTTGGTTAATGCTCTGCTTTAAAGAGTTGCATAAGTTTTGAATGGTCTGCTTTTAACCTATTTTTATCATGAATCCTGCTAATTTTAGTGCAGAATTTTGCAGGATGTGATTTTTTTAGTAACCTGGATATTGCATTGTAGAGAAAAAATGAAAATATCTGTTTCATAGAATAGTTATGTGGATCAAATGGGTTAATTCTGTAATAATTTCTAATAGTCACTACTTTTTACAGTGAAACCTGTAAGAACCAGACCTCAACAGGACTGCCTTGTTTCTCCAGGTCTCACAAGTCGGCCACCTCCGACAGGGTGCAGTCTTAGTGCTTTTCTTTATTAGCGGAAAATATTTGAGTTTTCCTTTTCTGAGAGATTCCCGCCTTACACAGGTTCCGGCTTTTGCAGGTTTTACTGCATTATGCTTGAAGCACTGTTCTGATCACTTTCCAACTAAGTGTTAAATGAAAACCAGTGTTCAATAAACATATTTGCTATTATCAAAGGAAACATTCAACTAACCTTGCCTGCTCACGGTGCCCTGAGCCTGGCCACCTGTGTGTTTGTACAGGTTCTGCCACAGAGACATTCTGGGAGGAGGGAAAAGATGCATACCAAAGACGTATATATGTATATGTATCATAATAATAAGGAGCCCTGCTAACTCAGTGGTTAAGTGCTCGAAAGGTTGGTGGTTCGAACCCACCAGCGACTCTGTAGGAGAAAGATGTGACAGTCGGTTTCCTTAAAGATCTACGGCCTTGTAAACCCTCTGGGGCAGTTCTACCCTGTCCTATAAGTCACTATGAGTAGAATTGACTCCACGGCAAATGATTTTTTCTATGAAAATTTCCTGGCCAATGATGGTAACAAGTCTTGTTTTAACAAAATCAGAATCTTATGATGGAAAGCGTCTTTAAGAAGCTCCTTTTCCAAGTGGTACAGATATGCTGTTGGGGTGAGCAGAGAATCTACCCTGAATTGTCTTTTCAGCTCATATAAGCCTCCATTTATAGTCAGATCCCAAACTACAGGGTACAATTGATTTTTTAATATCTATTTATTTTTGAAGAGTCAGTGACTTAACTCATGCATAACCATGCGGAGACAAGCTATGACATCGTGGCAAAGGAAGTTCCAGGGTGATTTTTAGTTTGGACAAGCGGTCTTTGCAACCAGGGCTTGAAGCCAATTTGGTAAAGTTTATTTCTGATACCCCCTGTTTCCTTTCTTTTCTCTTTGAGGTTTGTAATCCAGTAGTTCTGGGTTTGAATCCGAGCTCTGCCAGTTCACAGCTGCGAGATACGGGCTAAGCTACTTAATGTCTTGTATGCTTAGATTTCTCATCTGTAAAATAAAGGTGATAATACCTATTTCCTACGGGTATTTTCATAATTAAATGATATAGTGTAAATCAGTAGTTCTCACATATCTTGCACCCGTGGAACATCTCTGTATGTGTGTTTTTCACAATACCGTGAAATGAGGATATATAAAATAAAAAATCGCTAAACACATAGTTGGCTATTTTATAATAGTAAAAATAACCCATAGACACTTCAGAATGTCCAGTGATAGCAGATACAATTAATTACAAAAAATATAGATGAAAAACTTAAATTGATAAAATCCTGTACATAGCTCATCTTCTTGGCAAAAGAATACTATATCTATAGTTTTATAACTTTAGTCATTTCTTAGAAATTTAGGGTTTTATGAAGGATTAGTTTGATGTGTAGAATGCATTCAACACTGAACGTGGCATCTACCCCCCCCCCCACCCAAAAAAAAACCAAACCCATTGTTGTCAAGTCAATTCCAACTCATAGTGAACGTAGAGGACAGAGTAGAACTGCCCCATAGCGTTTCCAAGGAGCGACTGGTAGATTCGAACAGCTGCTCTTTTGGTTAATAGCCCAGCTCTTAATCTCTGTGCCACCAGAACTCCTAGGAATCTTTTAATCAATAGTTATTGAGCACCTGCTGTATGCAAAACACTTTTCTAGACACTGGAGAGGCCAAGATGAGCAGGATAAACTCTTTGCCTTTGAGGCTCTTACATTATTGTGAGGGAGGCAAACTATACATCGAGCAGATGGAAGTAAGAGTGGAAGTAGAAGAAAAGTTAGGAAGTGTTGATGAGTTCATTAGAGAGATGAAATGATGGTGGCCTTGGCTAGGGTGGGAGCAGCAGGGACAGTGAGAAGTTGTTAGAGTCAAAAAATGTGTTTAAGGCAGAATTAACAAAACTTACATTATGGGTTGGATGGGGTGTAAAAGAGAAGAATTAGGAATGATTCCTAGATTTTTGGCCTGATCCATCTTATAAATGATGGTATATCAATCCCTAATACACTTACTTTCTGATCATATCCCTCCCTCCTTTTTGCCCCTCTCACTCAGACCTCAGATAATCAGTGTTCTCATGCTTCTTTCTGAATCTTCTGTACCTGCCTGTGATATTCTATTTAGATGTCTTCTCTCCCAAAGTGTCTCGGGTTCCCAAATTATTTCTTCCAACTTGGGACTACTTCCAGTTGAAACTCTAATTCCTGGATATTTCAATCTAACTGTAACTCACATGTCAGTTGTTCCATCATCTCTTTTTTTGAGCTTCCTCAAAATAACTTGCTTCTAAAAAGAAATATAGCTGAGCAAAATAGACTTTTTGGCTAATTTCACAGGTGATTTGGAGGAGAGAGGTTATATTTCATATGTTCACAGCAAAGATCCAAGATACTCCTTTGACATTTTTTTCTCAAAATTTCTTTTCTTTACACAAAACCATTGTATCCCTTTTGCTCTCCCCTTCCCTGATCCTGTGCCCGGTATTATCACTTTAGGGTCTGTTATGTATTCAAATATGTTCCCCCAAAATATGTGTTGTAATGTCTGTGGTTATAATCCCATTTGGGAATGGGTTGTCTTTGTTATGTTAATGAGGCAGGATTAGTGTAGGGTGTATTTTGAGTCAATCTCAAGGTATAAAAGAGATTAAACAAGCAAATGAGTAAGCAGAGATGGAGGAGGAGATACTTCAAGAAACATGGAGATCTCCAAGGAACCAGGAGCAAAAGCTGAACAGACAAGAATCTTCCTCCAGAGCTGACAGGGAGAAAGCTTTTCCCTAGAGATGGCACTCTAAATTCAGACTTCTAGCCTTCTAAACTGTGAGAAAATAAATTTTTGTTTGTTAAAGTCATTCACTTGTGGTATTTCTGTTGTAGCAGCACTAGATAACTAAGATAGAATTTAGTACCGAAAGAGTGAGATGCTGCTCTAACAGATACCTAAAATGTGGAAGCAGTTTTGGAATTGGGTAATAGGTAGAGGCTGGAGGAGTTTTAAGGTGCCTAATAGTAAAAGCATACATTACCTTGAAGAGACTGTTGGTAGAATTATGCATGTCAAAGGCAGTTCTGGTGAGGGCTAAGAAGGAACTGAGGAGGTCTATAGAGAAAGTCTCTATCATCTTAGAGAATACATATGCAACCAGCAACAGAATATTGCAAGAAATGTGGATATTAAATGGGCTTCTGCTCAGGCTTTAAAAGAAAATGACAAATATGTTCATGGACAATGGAGGAAGGGTAATGCTTTTATGTAGTGGCAAAGAACTTGTCTGAATTATGTCCAAATGTTTGGTGGAAGGTAGAACTTGTAAGTGATGAACTTAGATATCTAGCTGAGGAGATTTCTAAGCAAGATCTTAAATTGGCTGCATGGTTTTTCCTTGCTGCTTATAGTAAAATGCAAGAGGAAAGAGAAAGGACTTAAAAATGAACTGTAAAAAATGAAAATAGAACTTAAAGATTTGGAAAATTTTGTTGTGGAAACTAAGGACACGTGTCCTAGAACTTTCACAAAGGATGTGGCTACACAATCTTTTGTTAAAGAGATTAAGCCTGTTTCTGATGGGTCTAAGGAACTACAACAGCAGAAAACCCATCAGCTTAGACTGAAGGGGACAGAGAAAGAACAAAAAGAAAGAATGCTGTCTGCCTCTTGGAATTCTATAGGAAAGAGAAGAAAAGGACCATCCCTGGAGCAGCTGGGAGATCAGCAGAACTGTTGGAAGGAGAACCGGAAGTTAGCATGGGAAGCAGGGCCTTCTAGGTTTTAAAGGGTGGGATCACAGTCTCCTGGATCTCAAAGGAGCCTCCTAGGTTTCAAAGAGATGGATCTTCACCAGCCTGGTTCCAGAGTGTGGGACTGCCGTTAAGGTGTGTCAGGGTGATGGTCTCCCATCCAAAGCTGAGGGGGTGAGGTTGCCACTCAGATGGACTCAGAGAACAGGGTTGCCCAAAGTTGAGGGAGCAGAGTTGTCATTCCAGAGGGCCTGGAAGGTTGAGCTGAAGCCCAGGGCTGAGAGGCCTCCACCCAGAATCCAGAGGGCATGGCCAACACTCATAGTCTGGAGGGTGGGGACATTTCCTAGATGGCCTCAGAGAAGAGAAGATTATTTTCAAGTCTTGAGAGCTAATGTAAATTGTTCTGCTGGGTTTTGGACTTACTTAGCTCTTGTTGTCCCTTCTTCCCCTCTAATTTCTCCCACTTGTAATGGAGATGTCTACCTTGTGCCTGTTCTACCATTGTAGTTTTGAAGCAGAAAACTTGTATTCTAGATTTCACAGGTTCAGAGATGAGAAGGAATTTTGTCCCAGGATGGAATACGCCTAAAGTCTCACCCATATTTGATTTAGATAATTCAGAAGATGAGATTTTGGACTTGGAGTTGATTTAAGACTTTTGGGATGATGTAATGGAGTGAATGTGTTTTGCATGTGCCAAGGAAATGAATTTTGGGGGGTCAGAGGGTGGAATGTTATGGATTGAATTATGTCCCCCTAAAATATATTGTAGAGAGTTCCGGCAAAATGGCGCTCTAGGCAGAAGCACCATGCCGTCCCTCCACAGCAAAAATCCGAAAAACTAAGCCAAACAGAGAATACAACAATCCTGAAACCCTAAAACATCAAATGAAGAGACAAAGAACTCAGCCAAGCACCAAATAGAGTAAGAAAACTGACAGAGAATGGAGAGTGAGGAGAGATTCATGCAGAGGTCCCTACCAGCTAAAGCAGCGTGGCTCCACCATCTTGGACTCCTATTGGAGACCAGCAAATGGGGGTACGAGAAGCAGCCTCATGGAGCGTCCAGCATGAGACAAAACAACCAGTAATTTGCAGTGTGTGCTTTCCCACCCCCCACCCCTCTTCACCCTGGCTCGGCCTCCTCTGCTCCTGCGGCCATGGTTTCTTGACTAGGAAGCGCCGGCTGCTTGGATTCCACACACGCAAGCGGGCAGCTCTCTGGGTGCCATTTGTTGGCTGCTAGTGTTGCTTTTTTTTCTGCTTCTTTTGATCTCTCACTTGCCTCTCACCACCTCCCTCTCCTTTCACTCAAGTACCTGGCTCCGTCCGCCACCTTTGCTTCTTCCTGAGGGGCTGCGGAGCACCGGCAATTTGTGGTGTACGCTTTCCCACTCTCCACCCTTCTTCACCCACACTCAGCCTCCTCTGTTTCCCACGGACACAGTCTCTTGTCCAGAAACACCAGCCCGCACTAGCTGGCTCTCTGAGTGCCATTTGTTGGCTGCTGTGTTGCTTTTTTCTGCTTCTTTGGATTACTTGCTTGCCTCTCGCAGCCTCCCCCTCCTTTTGCTCGAGTGCCTGGCTCCGTGCCCCATCTTTGCTTCTTCCTGAGGGGCTGCAGAGCTCCATTCGAGTGTGGAGCTGCTTCCCGGTCTGGGCTACTGCACTGGTGGGATCCGGGGGCTTTTGTTCGTTTGTTCGTTCTGAATTGTTCATTTGTTTTCTTTTCCTTTTCTTGAGTTGGGAGCCCTTTCTGGCCAGGCGGAGCTGCGTGGCAAGGAACTCCCCTTCAGCTTCCACAGACATGCAGAGGGATCCCTGAGAGCATTCCTTTTTTCATTGGTTTTTTTTTTTTTATTTTTTTTAATGTTTCTGTGGGGGGGGCTTTCTTATTTTTTTTTAAATTTGTTTTGTTTTCTTCTCCCTCTTTTTCCCTTTTTGTCTTTCTTCATTGCTCAGTTTCTCGTCTCTCTATATCTTCCTTCTCTTTGTGATCCCTGAATACTAGTTGTTGTATACCTCTAGGCCTTCTAGCCAGGCTGTACTGCGACACCTGAGAGTGACTTCCCCAGACCTCATAGCTGAATCGGTGGGATCCCTGGGAACTTTGCGGTTCTTTAACCTTTCTGATTTTTATTTATTCATTCTTTTCTTTTCTTCCTCTTCCCCTTTCTGTTTTTCTCCATTTCATAGTCTCTCATCTCTCCATTCCAATGGCAAGCTCCTCTAGCATTCTTTTTTGTTTGTATGTTTTTTGGCTCCTGTTCCTCTCTCCTCTCTCCCATATCCATCTTACTCCACACATAACAATTTCCCTACTGCATCCTGCCTACCTGGACCATGCATTTGACATCACACCACCAAGCAGTACAGGCATGGCCCACTGGAACCTGCCCTGCACTGATTACAGACCCACTCTGGTGGCTGTAGTAAGTGTCACAAACAACCCATCCCACTAACTCCTCTTCAGCTAGACCTGCCCTGCTGTACCATAGCTGAGTGACTGACCCTGCCTGTTGGAGAAGAAGGCAAAAAGTTTTGAGTGCACAGAAGAGCAAACAACAAAGAACACACAGTCCACCTGCTCAGACATAGTCAAACTTTTTTTTTAAAAAAGGGAGAAAACAAACAAATCTACAATCAATAAACGACAAAAATAACTACTGAATGCCCCGAAAACAGCAGACAATATCAAAACATTTACAAAAACAGGACAAGATGGTTCCAGTAGGCATCCAAATTAAGACACCAGATGACTCTCCTGTGGAAGAAAATGCACTAGAAGTACCTGATAGGGAATTCAAATCTCTAATACTCGGAATTTTCCAAGAACTGAGGCAAAAAGCTGACGAACATGAGGAAAAAATAGACAAATCCATGGAAAATACAGACAAAAAATTGGAAGAACTCAGGAAGATGATGCAGGAACAAAATGCCAAAATAAATTCACAACTAGAAATTATACAAAAACAACAATTAGAAATCCAAAAGATAAACAATAAGATTTCAGAAATGGATGATGTCATAGAAGGGCTGAGAAGCAGATTTGAAACCGTGGAAGACAGGATCAGTGGAACTGAAGACAAACACATGGATACAACTCTGTTTCAGGAAAACTGAGAAAAAATAACAAAGAAAAATGAAGAGACCCTGAGAGTTATGTGGGACACAACTAAAAGCAAAAATTTACGAGTGATTGGCATTCCAGAACAGGGGGAGAAAACAGAAAACCCAGAGAGGATCATTGAGGAACTGCTGACAGAAAACTTCCCCAATATCATGAAAGATGAAAAACTGGCCATCCAAGAAGCTCAACAAACCCTACATAGAAGAGACCCCAAAGGAAAATCACCAAGGCATATCATAATCACACTCGCCAAAACCAAAGACAAGCAAAGAATCCTGAGAGCAGCTTGTGAAAAAAAAGAAGTCACATACAGAGGAGAAACTATAAGACTAAGCTCAGATTATTTGGCAGAAACCATGCAGGCTAGAAGGCAATGGGATGACATATATAAAATCTTGAAAGAAAAAAATTGCCAGCCAAGAATAATATATACTGCAAAACTCTCATTCAAATTTGATGGTGAAATTAGGTCATTTCCAGATAAACAGAAATTAAGGGAATATATAAAAGTCAAACCAAACTTAAAAGAATTATCAAAGGGAGTTCTTCGATCTGAGGACAAACAGCTTCAGCTCACAGGAAGAACCTAGGATGCAGGATCGTACAAACAGATACCATTCTAGGAACTGAACTACAGAGGACTTTCCAAAAACAAAAGAAATACAACAGGGAATCAGAGAAATCAATCAAAGGATGACAACAATATCAAAACAATGAAAGAGGGAACAAACGGCATAGGTATAGAACCTTCTAAAGGAGAGGAAGGCAAGGTGATACCAAGTAAGGGTAGACTGCTTCAAAATTATAAAGATAAGGGTAAAATTCATGGTAACCACAAAAAAAGTTAACAAACCAACTCATAAAAATAAAGACGAAAAACATAAAGTCTCAACAAAAACAAAACCTACAAAAACAAAAGAAATGAACACAAAATCCACAAACAAAAGTAACTCAGCACAAGAGAGTAAGAAGAACAAAGAAACCTTCAGCATCACAAAAAAAAAAGCACTACAAACTGACAGCAACAAACTTCCATCTATCAATAATTACACTGAACGTAAATGGACTCAATGCACCCATAAAGAGATGGAGAGTGGCAGAATGGATAAGAAAACAGGATCCATCAATTTGCTGTCTACAAGAGACACACCTTAGAAACAAAGATGTGAATTTATTAAAAATCAAAGGTTGGAAAAAAATATATCAAGCTAACAACTATCAAAAAAGAGCAGGAGTGGCAATTCTAATCTCAGATAAAATAGACTTTAAAACAAAATCTACCATAAAAGACAAAGAAGGACACTATATAATGATTAAGGGGATGATCCATCATGAAGACATAACCATAATAAATATCTATGCACCCAATGACAGGGCTCCAAAATACATAAAAAAAACTCTAACAGCACTGAAAAGAGAAATTGACAGTTCCACAATAATAGTAGGAGACTTCAACACACCACTCTCAGTAAAGGAGGAACAACTAAGAAGAAACTCAGCAAAGATACAGAAGACCTAAAGGACACAATCAGCCAACTGGACCTCATAGACATATATAGAACACTCCATCCAACCACTGCAAAGTACACATTCTTTTCCAATGCACATGGAACGTTCTCCAGAATAGACCACATCTTAGGCCACAGAGCAATCCTCAACAAGATCCAAAATGCTGAGATAATTCACAGTATCTTCTCTGACCACAATGCCATCAAGGTAGAAATTAACACTAGAAAGAGCAAGGAAAAAACATCAAACACATGGAAACTGAATAATAATCTGCTTACACATCAATGGGTAATAGAAGAAATCAGAGATGGAATTAAAAAATTCCTAGAATCAAATGAAAATGAAAACACATCATACCAAAACCTTTGGGACACAGCAAAGGCAGTCCTCAGAGGACAATTTATAGCAATAGATGCACATATCAAAAAAGAAGAAAGGGACAAAATCAAAACATTAACTACAGAACTCAAACAAATAGAAAGAGAACGACAAAAAAAGCCTACAACCACTGGAAGAAAGGAAATAGTAAAGATCAGAGCAGAAATAAATGAAATAGAGAACAGAAAAACAATAGAAAGAATCAACAAAACCAAAAGTTGATTCTTTGAAAGAATCAACAAAATCGACAAACCACTGGCCAGACTGACAAAAGAAAAACAGCAGAGGGCACAAATATCCCAAATAAGAAATGAAATGGGGGACATTAGAACAGACCCAACCGAAATAAAAAGGATTATAACAGAATATTATGAAAAACTATATTCCAACAAATTTGAAAACCTAGAGGAAATGGATAAATTTCTAGAAACATACGGCCTACCCAAACTACAACAAAGTGATATTGAAAATCTGAACAGACCCATAACAAGAGAAGAGATTGAAAAGGTAATAAAAAAACTCCCAACCAAAAAAAGCCCTGGCCCAGATGGCTTCACTGGAGAATTCTACAAAACATTTACAGAAGAGCTCGTACCAGTTCTACTCAAGCTATTTCAGAGCATAGAAGAGGAAGCAACACTTCCAAATTCATTCTATGAAGCCAGCATAATGCTGATACCAAAACCAGGCAAAGACATCACAAAAAAAGAAAATTACAGACCAATATCTCTCATGAATATAGATGCAAAAATTCTGAACAAAATTCTAGCCAATAGAATTCAGTATCATATCAAAAAAATAATACACCACGACCAAGTGGATTCATACCAGGTATGCAAAGATGGTTTAACATTAGAAAATCCATCAATGTAATCCACCACATAAATAAAAGGAAAGAAAAAAATCACATGATCATCTCAATTGATGCAGAAAAGGCATTTGACAAAGTCCAACACCCATTCCTGATAAAAGCTCTCAATTAAATAGGTATAGAAGGGAAATTTCTCAACATAATAAAGGGCATCTATGCAAAACCAACAGCCAACATCATTCTTAATGGAGAGAGGCTGAAAACATTCCCGTTGAAAACAGGAACAAGACAAGGATGCCCTTTATCACCACTCCTATTTAACATTGTGCTGGAAGTTCTAGCTAGAGCAGTAAGGCAAGAAAAAGAAATAAAGGGCATCCAAATTGGTAATGAAGAAGTTAAACTGTCCCTGTTTGCAGATGATATGATACTATACATAGAAAACCCTAAAGACTCCATGAGAAATTTACTGGAAGTAATAGAAAGATTCAGCAGAGTAGCAGGATACAAGATAAACATTCAAAAATCAGTTGGATTCCTATACACCAGTAAAGAGAACGATGAAAAGGAGATCAGGAAATCAATACCATTTTCAATAGCCCCTAAAAAGATAAAATACTTAGGAATAAATCTGACCAGGAATATAAAAGACCTATACAAAGAAAACTACAAAACACTGCTGCATGAAATCCAAAGGGATCTACATAAATGGAAAAACATACCATGCTCATGGATAGGCAGACTCAACATTGTGAAAATGGCAATTCTACCCAGAGCAATTTACAAATACAATGCAATCCTGATCCAAATACCAACAACATTTTTCAAAGAGATAGAAAAACTAATCATTAACTTTATATGGAAATGGAAGAAGCCCCGAGTAAGTAAAGCACTACTGAAGAAGAAGAATAAAGTTGGAGGACTCACACTACCTGACTTAAGAACCTAGTATACAGCTACAGTAGTCAAAACAGCCTGGTACTGGTACGACGACAGAAATATTGACCAATGGAACAGAATTGAGAACCCAGATGTAAATCCATCCACCTACGGTCACCTGATCTTCGACAAGGGCCCAAAGTCCATCAAATGGGGAAAAGACAGTCTTTTTAACAAATGGTGCTGGCAAAACTGGATATCCATTTGCAAAAAAATGAAACAGGACCCATACCTCACACCGTATACAAAAACTACTTCAAAATGGATCAAAGACCTGAATATAAAGCTGAAAGCTATAAAGTTCATAGAAGAAAAAATAGGACCAACACTACAGGCCTTAACACATGGCATTAACAGGATACAAACCATAACCTTCAATGCACAAAACCCAACAGGTAAGCTAGATAACTGGGATCTTCTAAAAATCAAACACTTATGCTCTTCAAAAGACTTCACCAAAAGAGTAAAAAGAGAACCTACAGACTGGGAAAAAATTTTTGGACAGTATAAGTCAGACAAAGGTCTAATCTCCATAATCTACAAGAAAATCCAACACCTCTACAACAAAAAGACAAATAATCCTATTAAAAAATGGGCAAAGGAAATGAACAGACACTTCACCAAAGAAGACATTCAAATGGCCAACAGACACGTGAGGAAATGCTCGCGATCACTAGCCATTAGAGAAATGCAAATTAAAACCACAATGAGATACCATCTCACACTGGCATTACTGGCACGAATCAAAAACACTGGAAATAACAAATGTTGGAGGGGCTGCGGGGAGATGGGAACTCTTATGCACTGCTGGTGGGAATGTAAAATGATACAACCATTTTGGAAAATGATATGGCGCTTCCTCAGAAAGCTAGAAATAGATATACCATTCGATCCAGTAATCCCACTCCTAGGAATATATCCTAGAGAAATAAGAGTCGTCACTCGAATAGACATATGCACACCTATGTTCGTGGCAGCATTGTTTACAATAGCAAAATGATGGAAACAACCTAGATGCCCATCAGCAGATGAATGGATAAACAAACTATGGTACGTACACACAATGGAGTACTATGCAACGAGAAAGAACAACAATGAGTCTGTGAACCATCTCATAACATGGATGAAACTGGAGGACATTATGCTGAGTGAAATAAGTCAGTCACAAAAGGACAAATATTGTATGAGACCTCTATTGTAAAAAGCCATGAGAACGTTCACACACAAAATGTAACAATCTTTGTTGATTACCAGGGATGGGACGGGTTGGGGGGAAATACTAAATAGGCAATAGATAAGTGGTATCTTGTGTGAAGGGTGAGACAGTACACAATACAGGGGAAACTAGCACAACCTGCACAAGGAAAGGTCATGGGAGCCACATAGACACATCCAAACTCCCTGAGGGACTGAATTGCTGGGCGGAGGGCTGTGGGGACCATGGTCTTGGGGAACATCTAGCTCAATTGGCATGACACAGCTTATAAAGACAATGCTCTACATTCTACCTTGGTGAGTAGTGTCTGGGGTCTTAAAAGCCTGTGAGCAGTCATCTAAGATACTCCACTGGTCTCATCCCTTCGGGAGCAAGGGAGAATGAAGAGAACAGGATACAAGGAAAAGATTAGTCCAAAGGACTAATTGTCCACAGCTACCAAGGCCTCCACCGGACTGAGTCCAGTACAGCTAATGGTGCCCAGCTACCACCACTGACTGCTCTGACCAGGATCACAACAGAGGGTTGTGGACAGAGCTGGAGAAGGATGTAGAGCATAATTCTAACTCACAAAAAAAAAAAAGACAAGATTTACTGGCCTAAAGGAGACTGGAGAAACCCCGAGAGTATGGCCCCCCAGACACCCTTTTAGCTCAGTGGTGAAGTTACCTTCGAGGTTCATTTTTCAGCCTGGGAGTGGACAGCCCCATAAAACCAAATGAGACTAACGAGGTACAGGAGTCCAGTGACAAGGGCCAGAAGGCATAATGGGACAAGGAAGCTGGTGATAGGGAACCCAAGGTTGAGTAAAGATATTGTTGATGTGTTGTGAGATTGTTAACCATTGTCATAGGGCAACAATTGTAGTAACTGTTAAATGAGAAACTATTTTGCTCTGTAAGCCTTCATCTTAAGTGAGAATAACAGCAGAATTGGAAGAGCGTAGTCAGTGTCACTGAAATGCGTATGTAGAAATTTTTGAAATGGTGTATCTTTGGCTATGTGTATTTTCACCAAAAAAAAAAAAAAAAAAAAAAAAGAAGGTTGAGAATTTAGAGGGTTAAAATGTTGTGGGGTTGTTAACCAATGTTATAAAACAACATTTGTACTACTGTTTCATGAGAAACTATTTGTTCTGTAAGCCTTCACCTGAAGTACAATAAAATATTTTAAAAAAGAATATATATATGTATATATTGTAAATCCTAACCTCTGTACCTGTGGTTATAATCCCATTTGGGAATTGGTTGTCTTTGTTATGTTAATGAGGCAGGATTAGTGTGGGATATATTTTGAGTCAATCTCGTTAAGGTATAAAAGATATTAAACAAGCACAGGAACAAACAGAGATGGGGGAAGCAGAAGCTGAAGAGATATAGACATAGACTTTCTTCCAGACCAGACAGAAAGAGAAAGCTTTCCCCTAAAGCTGGAGCTCTGAATTCTGACTTCTAGCCTCCCAAACTGTGAGAGAATAAATTTCTATCTATTAAAGCCATCCACTTGTAGTATTTCTGTTATAGGAGCACTAGATAACTAAGACAGTGTCCTTCCTCTAGATTTTCTCTGCATTCTTCAAATTTTATTTTATTAAGGAAGCACTCCAACTCTTCCTTAGTTCTTACCTTTCATTCATTTCCTACCCATACTATAATGGGGGCCTGGCAAAGTAAAGAGTCTTAGTTACCGAGACATAAGCTCTCCACATCTCAGGCGTTATAACAGGCTTTTTTAAAATTACACACTTATTTGTCATGTATAATTCATAGTATGTAGCAAACTGCAGTATATTTAACTATCACATGAAATATTTATCTTTAAATAAATAGCATAATAACAAAATGGTGTTTACTTGGTATAAAACCAAAACTTGTTGCTGTTGAGTTGATTCCGACTCATAGCGACCCTATAGGACAGTAGAACTGCCTCTAGGGTTTCCAAGGAGTGGCTGCTGGATTCAAACTGCCAACCTTTTGGTTAGCATCATGAGCTCTTAATGACTGTACCACCAAGGCTCTATACTTGGTATAGGGAAGATTTTTTTTTTTTTTAATTTGTTTATGTGTGTTTCCTGGAAACTTTACTCTTTCTAGGGCTCTGTTTTCTTAGTTACGCTCTCTAAGACTTCTGTAATAAGTGGTCATAAGACTTGAGTCTTTTATAGGCCAATTTTGTGAAGGGAAAAGCTAATTCTGGGAGGCAAAGAGGGATCGAGGTTGGCTCCAGGGGCCATAACACCCATTGCTGCCTGTCTTCTCTTCTTTCCTGAAGCTTTCTCTCCCTAAGTACCAAACAGGGATTCATCAGACTGCACAGCCAATCACCAACAATTAAGGGCATAATTTGAATGTGGGCTCTCAGTTCTACGATTTCACTCTTAGAGTGATTTTAGGAATGTGCTCCCAGATACCTCTACATCAATTAGTGGTGTATCGCTTGAGTAACCGTACCATGCTCCATCTAGTGCTTTGGGCAGGCTTTACAATTTGCTTTGTAGGTGACTGACTCATACATATAAGGATCATTTTGATGCCTTGATCATGACATGTCAAAGTTTTTCAGTTGCTTAAACTTATATTCCAGGAAAGAGAGAGTTATTAAAATTTTAGTTTTTAATTGATGATGCTTCAAATGAAAGCTAACTATCATCTTTGGAAGAGTTTAATTTCATGCTGCCAATCTCATCTTTTTTCCATTTCTAGAGCCAGCATCTCTTCAAGGCTTGTTATAGGGCAGGGGAGGCCTGGAGAGGGCGGTTTTGGTGATCTGAGGCACGTATCTGGCTGAGATGTTTGTTGTCACCTGAATGTGGGTCAAGAGAGTTTAGGTAAGTGGTCAACTCTTTCAGAGCTTTCTATTCTTCTGTAACTTGTATTATTCTGTCACTTCAGAATTTCCCTATACTTTCTTCCACCTATCTTTTACTTGGGATTGGTCCCAATGTCTTCTTCTACCTAAAGCCTTTTCTGTTTTGCCCTAATGAAAATGAAATTTCCTGTCTTTTCAACTCCCACAGCCCCTTGCTTTGATCTCTATTAAATCACTTAATTCATCTTGCAAACATTGTACCTAAAAACCAAAAAACCAAGCTCATGGCCATCGAGTCAATTCTGACTCATAGTGACCCTATAGGACAAAGTAGAACTGTTCTACAGGGTTTTCAGGGAGTAGCTGGTGGGTTCAAACCACTGACCTTTTGGTTAGCAGCCTGAGCTCTTAACTACTGTGTCACCAGGGCTCCAGTTTATATATCCTTGCCCTCCTTGAAACATAGGTTTCATGAGGGAAGGGCTATGTCCAGAGGTGGGTTAACCAGTAAGTATGGTACGCACAGGCTTACAGTAAGCAAGGAATGCATGGGCTTATTGTGCTTACTTATGAATCTGTAGTGCATGATTTCACCTGTTTTTCACCACACTTTGATTTCACCTGTGTGAAATTGTACACTACAGATTAGTAAATAAGCACAAATAAACTCATACATACCTTGCTTATTGGGTAATCTTTTAATAACTATTTTGTTGTCGGGTGCTGTGATGGTTAAGATTGTGTGTCAACTTGGCTGGGCCACGATTCTCAGTGTTTATATGTGATAGTTCCCATGATTGAATCTGCTGTGAGTAGCCAATCAGTGGAAAGGGAGTTTCCTTGGGAATGTGGTCTGCATCTGAATATAAGCAGACGTTCTGGCTTTTTGCTCACTCTGGATTCTGCGGCTGCCTCCTGTTCCTCTGACCTCTGGTTCTTGGGACTTGAGCTATCAGCTTATCTGCTTGTCTTGGATTCATCGACCTTCACATCTTGTGAGCGGGAGTCTTGCTCTCCAAACTGCTGATCTTGGGTTCACCAGCCCCTGCAGCTACATGAATCGAGAGAAGCCTCTCCTGATCCATGGACATGGGACCTTCCAGCCTCTACAATCATGTGAGCCGTTTCCTTCATATAAATCTCTTTACATATCTATATGTATACGCTTCACTGATTTTGCTTCTCTAGAGAACCCAGCCTAAGACAGGTGTCGTCAAGTTGATTCTGACTCATAGTGACCCCCATGTGACAGAATAGAACTCCCCTATAGGGTTTTCTTGGCTGTAATCTTTACGGAAGTAGATTGCCAAGTCTTTGTCCCAAGGAGCTGCTGTGTAGGTATGAACCACCAACATTTAAGTTAGTAGCTGAGTGCTTAACTGTAGTGCCACCAGGGCTCATTATTCACTGTTGAATACATGAATTTATTTATTCATTTATGCATCCATTCAACAAATATCTATTTAACCCCTTTTACATTTTTTCAAAGTACTTATGGAACTTATAATTTGGGGGGGGATAGAGAAGTACACAGGTGGCTGGAGTACACTGTATTAGGATTCTAGGTAGTAAGTGTGATGGAGTGAAAGTGCATGGCACAGTGGGGCACACAAAGTGGCATCCAGTTCAGATGTATGATTCACATGTGTGAATCGTCATTAACTCTTTTAAGGTTTAAGGAAAACCAAAACTACCTGGTCCTATTGTTAGGTGCTGTTGAGTTGTTTCTGACTCATAGCGACCCTATGTACAACAGAATGAAACACTGCCCGTTCCTGTGCCATCCTCAGAATTGTTGCTATGTTTGAGCCCCTTGTTGCAGCCACTGTGTCAATCCATCTCATTGAGGATCTTCCTCTTTTTCACTGACCCTTTACCTTACCAAGCATGATGTCCTTCTCCAGGGACTTGTCCCTCCTGGGAACATGTCCAAAGTACATGAGACAGAGTCTGGCCATCATCACTTCTAAGTAGTATTCTGGCTGTACTTCTTCCAAGACAGACTTGTTCATTCTTATGGAAGTCCATGGTATATTCAATATCCTTCGCCAACAGCAAAATTAAAAGGCATCAATTCTTCTTTGGTCTTCCTTATTCACTGTCCAGCTTTTGCATGCATATGAGGTGATTGAAAATACCATGACTTGCGTCAGGCACATCTTAGTCCTCAAAGTGGCATCTTTCCTTTTTAACACTTCAAAGAGGTCTTTTGCAGCAGATTTGCCCAATGCAATATATTGTTTGATTTCTTGACTGCTGCTTCCATGGGCATTGATTGTGGATCCAAGCAAAATGAAATCCTTTACAACTTCAGTATTTTCTCTGTTTTTCATGATATTGCTTATTGGTCCAGTTCTTTCAGCTTGAGAAATGCCGAGTGAGTTCTTCTCTTTTGATTTTCTAACTCTAGGTCTTTGCACATGTCATTATAATACTTTACTTTGTCTTCTCAAGCTGCCCTTTGAAATCTTCTATTCAGATCTTTTACTTCATCATTTCTTCCATTCACTTTAGCTAACAGAATTCTGAAGTGGCAATAGAAAGATGCAAATTATCATCACCAATAGATCAAGTATTGGTGAGGGATGATGCTCTGGGTGATCGCATGTTTTATACTTTTCTACGATTTTGTCAGAATGAGAAGTATAAGGAAGCTGGTAGGTTGGTCCTACTTTCGCTAGACAAAGTGCTGAAAGAAAGAGATGAGCTCAGGGCTTCAGAGTCACAGCTCAAGCACTGCATAAAGGATCTCAAGTTTTCCACTTGTGCCCTGAAAGAAAGCTTTATTTCTTGGAGTAATAGAGCTGATATTATCAAAAATCAAACCCAGAGTCTCATTGTAAGAGCGGTTGAATTACAACACCAATTGAATTCCCAACCTTGAATGGTGTCTGAAGCTAAAGTGAGGGCATTGATTGGGAAGAAATGGGATCCTGAAACTTGGATATATGAGCAGATTGTCAGGAAGCTGGGGACACTGAGCCCCTAGATTCTGTTGAATCACTCCTGCCAACAGAACCAGCTCTCTCACTTCCATATGAAAAGATTATGCCATCTTTGTCTGCTGAACCACCCTCCCCAGTAAAACTATTGTCTCTTCCACCCTCTTCTGATGAGATTAACCTAGCTGTCTACAGAGCCTTTGTCTGAAAAGATGCCTGAGTCATTGCCTGGAGAGGCATCTGAATCACTGCCTGGGCTATCACCTGAGGCAGCTGCCTTACAAGATATTGCTCAGTGTTCTGAGAACACACCCTCACCACCTGTATTTCCTTCTAAACCTATAACTAGACTTACACTTCAGCGAGCCCCAAAAGATGAAGTACAAAGCTACCCAGGAGGATGTACACTACATGCCAAAAGAGCTGCTTGACTTTTTTAATATGTGCAAACAGAAACCTGGGGAATATGTGCGAGAATGACTATTAAGGGTGTGGGATAATGGTGCAAGGAACATATAATTGGATCAGCTTGAGTTTATTGATATGGGCCCACTAAGCACACTGAGGAAGGACCCCACTACAGTGCCAAAAATTTATATTGTTAATCTTTCTCCCAACTTTCCCCAAAGGGATCTACAGGCTTTTACTAGAGTCATTGTTCATTGGGGACTGTCGCTCACCAGTCAGAGTATGGGCTTATGGAGGACAGGTTACTAATGGAGTCCTAGCTCAGGTTTATCTCACAGTTGGTCCAGGGCATCTCCAAACCCATCCTGTAGTGATTTCCCTAGATCTAGAATGCATTATTGGAATAGATATGCCCGGCAAGTGATAGAACCCCCACACTGAATCCCTAAGAAGTTGAGTAAGGGCTATTATGGTAGGAAAAGCTAAGCGGAAGCCATCAGAACTGCCCCTTCTAGGAAAATAGTAAACCGAAAGCAATACCACAATCTTGGAGGGATTGCAGAGATTACTACCACCATCAAGGACGTGAAGGATGTAGGGGTGGTTATTCTCACCACATCTCCATTTAACTTGTGTATTTTGCCCGTGCAAAAAACAGATGAATCCTAAAGAATAACAGTAGATTACTGTAATCTTAACCAAGTGGTGACTTGTTTGCAGCCACTGTTCCAGATGTAGTTTCATTGCTTGAGCAATTTAATACATCTCCTGATAACTGGTATGTAGCCATTGATCTGGCCAAAGACTTTTTCTCAATTCCAGTTTGAAGGAACACCAGAAGCAGTTTTCCTTCAACTGGCAAAGTCAGCAATACACCTTCACTCTCCTACTTCAGGGATATATCAACTCTCCAGCTGTATGTCATAATTTAGTCCACAGGGACCATGATCGCCTTTCCCTTCCACAAGATGTCACACACACCCATTACATTGATGGCATTATGCTGATTGAACTTAGGAAGAAGTGTCAATGACTCTGGACTTACTGGTAAAACATTTGCCTGCTAACTAAAAAGAAAACAAACAAACAAACAAACAAACCAAACTCGGGTCGATTCTGACTCATAGCGACCCTACAGGACAGAGTAGAACTGCACCATAGGGTTTCCAAGGAGCAGCTGGTGGATTCGAACTGCTGATCTTTTGATTAGCAGCTGAGCCCTTAACCACTGCGCCACCAAGGCTCCATTTGTGTTTTTGAGGGTGAGAAATTAATCTGACAAAAATTCAGGCACCTTCCACCTCTGAAATTTGTAGGGGCCCACTGGTGTGGGGCATGTTGAGATATTCCCTGTAAAATAAAGGATAAGTGATTGCATCTGGCCCTGCCACAACTAAAAAGGTGGCGCACAAAGCCTGGTTGGACTCTTTGGGTTTTTGAGGCATCATATCCCTCGTTTTCGTGTGCTACTCTGGCATAGTTCTTAAGTGAGTCAAAAAGCTGCTAGTTTTAAGTGGGGCAGGGATGGAGGTTATACATGAGCCCAGCAACATCGACTTCAACTCACTAGGTGACTTAGCTACAGCCACTGCTGAGTGCCCAATCTACCAGCAGCAGAGGCCAACACTGAGTCCCCAGTACGGCACCATATCTCGAGATGGTCAGCCAGCAACCTGGTAGCAGTTTGGTTATATTGGACCACTTCCATCATGGCGAGGGCAACGTTTTGTTCTTACTGGAATAGACACTCTAGAAATGGGTTTGCCTTTGCTACACACAATGTTTCTGTCAAAACTACCATCCATGGACTTAGAATGCCTTATCCACTGTCATAGTATCTCACATAGCATTGCCTTGGGTCAAGGGACTCACTTCATAGCAATGAAGTATGGCAATGGGCCCATTCTCATGGAATTCACTGGTCTTACCATGTTCCCCATCATCCTGAAGCTTCTGGCTAAATAGAACGATGGAATGGCCTTCTAAAGTCATACATATGATGCTAGCTAGGTGGCAATTCCTTGTAAGGTTGGGGCAATGTTTTCCAGGAGGCTGTATATGTGATAAACCAGCATCCAATATTTGGTGATGTTTCTCCCATAGTCAGTATTCTTGGGTCCAGGAATCAAGGGGTGGAAATGGGAGTGGCACCATTCACTATTACCCCTAGTGACCCACTAGCAAAATTTTTGCTTCCTGTCCCCATGACTCTATGATCTGTGTGTCTAGAGGCCTTAGTTCCAAAGAGAGGAATGCTCCCACAAGGAGACACAATAATGATTCCATTGAACTGGAAGTTAAGAATGCCACTTGTCCACTTTGGGCTCCTCATGCCTCTGGATCAACAGGCAAAGAAGGGATTTACTGTATTGGCTGGTGTGATTGATTTTGATAATCAAGGGGAAATTAGATTGATATTACATAATGGAGGTAAAGAAGAATATGTCTGGAATATAGGAGATCCCTTAGGACGTCTCTTACTACTACCATGCCCTCTGATTAAAGTCAGTGGAAAAATATAACAGCCCAATTCCGACATGACTACTAATGGCCCAGACCCTTCAGGAATTTGTGTCACCCCACCAGGCAAAGAACCACGACCATCTGAGGTGCTTTCTGAGGGCAAAGGGAATATGAACAGGTGGTGGCAGAAGGTAGTTCAAAATACCAGTTACGACCACATAACCAGTTTCAGAAATGAGGACTATATTTGTTATCAGTATTTCTCCCTCGTATGCGTGCATCAAATATTTTTGTTTTCTTCACTTATAACATATAAAATGTAAACCTGGGTTAGTGCATTTTTGGTTGTGCATATGTTTGTTGTATCATGTTAGGTGTGAGTATGATTTTGTAATTGTCTTTATTTAGAAATTATAGATGGTTTAAGGAGATGTGTACAGGTGTCAAGTTGACAAGGGGTGGACTGTGATGGTTAAGGTTGTGTATCAACTTGACTGCATGATGATTCTTGGTGGTTTGGCAGTTATGTAATGAGGTAGTTTGGCAGTTATGTAATGATGTAGTTATTCTCCTTTTGTGATATAATGTAATCACTTCCATGATGTGATCTGATGTGATCAGCTAAGCAGTTGTAAGGGGAGTTCCTTGGAGATGTTGGCCTGCATCCAATATATATGAATGCTCTGGCAAAACTCCCTGACTTTTGCTCACTCTGGAGCCCACGTCCAGCTCATCATCATCTGACAGCTGGTTCTTGGGACTTGAGCCAGTAGCCTGCCACCTGACCTGCTGATCTTGGATTCATCAGCCTCCGCAGCTACGTGAGTCCGGAGAAGCCTCCAGACTGACACCTGACCCATGGACTTGGGACTTGCCAGTCTCTATAACTGTGTGAACCATTTCCTTGAGAGAAATCTCTCTCTATATACATATACTTTTCACTGGTTTTGCTTCTCTAGAGAACCCGGTTTAAGACACATCTATTCTAATTTTTTGCCTGTTTTATACTAGCTTGTTTGTCATCTTATTATAAATTTATAGGAGTTCTTTATATATTCTACCTATAATTCCTTTGTCATATAGGTGTTTTGAAAATATTTTCTCTCATCCTGTGGTGTTTTAATTTTCTTAACAGGGTCTTTCAAAATGCAGAGATTTAAAATATTTATAAAGTCCAATTTATTAATTTTTCTTTAATATTTCATAGTGTGTGTACGTGTGTGTCCTATCTAAGAATTAGATTTAGTTTAATGCAAGCTCACAAAGATTTTCTCCTTTATTTTTTCTAGAATTTATCTATTTTTAGTTTCTAAATTTTAGGTGTATTATTAATTTCCAGGTAATTTTTGTAGAGAGTAGAAGGTAAAGTCAAGGTCAATTTTTTTTTTTTTTTTTTTTGCGTATGGATATCCAGTAATTTCAGCACTATTTTTAAAAGATTATCTTTTTCCATTTGAATACCATAGCAGCTTTGTCAAATGCCAACTGAATATATATGTCTTGGTTTATTTCTGGACTTTCTATTATTTTACATTAATCAATATTTATACCCTTGTGCCAATTCCATGCTTTCTTGATTACCATAGCTTTATAATAAGTTTTGAAATCTGGTAATGTGAGTTATCTTACTTGGTCCTTGTTTTATAAAATTATTTTGGTTATTTTACATCCTTTACTTTTCCTAATAATTTTAGAATTATCGATTTCTACATAAAAGCCCATGGAAATTGGTTGGGATTGTATTGGATCTATACATCAGCTTGGGAACAATTGATATTTTAACAATGTTCAGTCTTCCAATACATTAATATGGTATGTATTTTCATTTACTTAGGTCTGCTGTGATGTTTCTTAGCATTGTTTAGTGGTTTTTAGCATATAAATCTTGCACTTTTTTGTTGAATTTATTTCTTAATATTTAAGATATTTTGATGGCATTGTAAATGATATATTTTTGTTTCATTTTTAATTGTTAATATATAGAAATGCAATTGACTTTTTTGTACTTTGAACTTGTACCCTGTGACCTTGCTAAAATTATTTATAATTCCAAAAACATTTTTTTGTAGTTTCCTCAGGATTTTCCATGTAGAGAATAGTATATGTGAATAAAGATAGTTTTCTTTCTTTCTTTCAAATCTATATGCCTTTTAGTTCTTCTTTTTTGCCTTATTGCATTAAGACCTCCAGATCAATGTCGACTAGAAGTGGTTAGACTGACCATCTATGCCTTGTGCCTGATCTTAGAAGGGAAGCATTTGATCTTTCCATTAAATATAATGTTAGCTGAAGATTTCTCAGAGATGCCTTTTACTTGTTTAAAAAATTCCCTCTTATTCCTAGTTTCTGAGAGTTTTTCTCATGGATAAACCAAAAAACCCATTGTAGTCAAGTTGATTCCAACTCACAGTGACCCTATATGGCAAAGCAGAACTGCCCCATAGGATTCCCAAGGAGTGTCTGGTGGGTTTGAACATGTTGACCTTTTGGTTAGCAGCTGAGCTCTTAACCACTGTACCACCAGAGCTCCATTTTTTCATGGACAGATATGTTGAATTGTGTCAAAAGTTTTTTTCTTTATCTATTTAAGATGACCTATTTTTCTTCTTAGTATTTTGATATAGTGAATTGTTTTGTTTGCCTTTTGAGAGTTGAACCAAACTTGCATTCTTGGGATAACTGCCCCTCAGTCCTGACGTGTTATCTTTTTTTATACGTTGCTGAAATCAATTTACTAATATTTTAGTAATATTAGAAATTATAAATGATATTGCATTTTAAATTCTGATGCCTGTGTTTTACTGTTCATATATGGAAATATAATTGATTTTTGTGTGTTTGCTTTGTGTCCTGAAACCTTGGTGAATTGACTTAGTTTTAGAAGTTTTTTCATAGATTCGTTGGGATTTTCTACATAATCATGTCATCTGAAAACAGAGGCAGTTTTATTTCTTTTCCAATCTGTATGCCTTTTATTACCTTTTCTTTTATTGCACTGACTAGAACTTCCAGCACTAGGTTGAATGAGAGTGGAGAGACAGAGTATCTTTGCCTGGATCCTGATCTTAGCAGGAAAACGTTCAATCTTTTTACAGGTAAGTATAATGTTAGCTGTAGGTTTTTGCAGATGCTCTTTATCAGGTTGAGGAAGTTTCTTTTTCATTCTATTTTTTTAGAGTTTTATTTATAAGTGGGCATTGAATTTTATTTTATGCTTTTTTTACATTGATTGATAGGATCAGGCTATTTTCTTACTTAGTCTATTGATATGGTAGTTTACATAGATGAATTTTCAAATATTGAACCAACCCATCATCCTTGAAATAAATCCCACTTAGTCATAGTGTATAATTCTTTTTACATATTACTGAATTACATTTAATAATATTTTGTTAAAGCATTTTTATCTATATTCTTGAGGATTATTGGTCTGCAGTTTTCTTTTTTGTATTCTCTTTTGTTTTGGTATCAGGTAGTACTAGATTCATAAAATGAATTGGGAAGTTCTCCCTCCTCTTCTATTTTCTGGAAGGGATTGTATAAAATTGGGATTAATTCTTTTTGAAACAGTTGGTAGAATTCTCCAGTGTTGTTGCCAGATGTTAAGGGAGGGGATGGAGAAAGGAGATAAATTGGTATAGCTATAAAAGAGCACCATGTGGAATCCTAGTGGTGATGGAAAAGTTCTGTACCTTAACTGTATCAATGCCAATATCCTAACTGTGATAGTGTACTGCAGTTCTACAAGATGTTAGGTTGGCATTGAGGGAAACTGAATAAAGATTACAAAGGATCTCTCTGTATTTCTTATAACTGCATGTCAATCTATAATTACCTCAAAATTTCAAAATAAGTTTCATTAAGACAAGAAATACTATACCAACAAAATTTATGAACATATAAGCAAAACTTCTATTAAAATTCATCATATGAAAGCAGCAACATAGTAAAAGAATAACCAACAATATTCAGTTGAATTTATTCTAGGATTGTGAAAGAAAATCTATCAATGTAATTCATTATATCCAGCAATTAAGAAAAAAATACCAAAACATCCCATTAATAATGATTTAAAAATCATTTGATAAAATCCAGCAACTGTTCCTAACAAAAACTCGAAATAAAATGAGAGTAGACAAGAAATTACCTAAATATAATTTGTGCAATTTGCTAAAAACCAACAACTAATATTATTTTAAATAACACAACACTAAGTGCATTTCCCATTAAAATCAAGCATTAAATAGGATGCTTGATATCACTATGTTATTAACTATTGTTATTCACTATTATCTCCATGATTCTAGTAATTGAAACAAGCCTAAAACAAAAGAAAATTAGGAAGGGGTAGGAAAGATGGGTGAATAGAACAGGGAAACCCAGGGAGGAAGTAGGTAGAATTCTATCACATTGAGGGGATTGCAACTAATGTCAAGAAACAAAATGTGTATAAACTGTTGAATGGGAAACTAATTTGCTCTGTAAACTTTCACCCAAACCACAATAAAATGTCCCCCCCCCCCCCAGAAAAAAAGAGAGAGAAAGAAGGAAGAAGAGGGAGGGGAGGAGGAGGAGCAGGAAAGAAAAGAAATAGCATATATTTTGGAAAAAGAGAATTACAACTAGCTTGTTTGTTGATGATGTGGATGTATAACTGGCAAGGTAAGGGTGAGGGGACAAGAAAGAAGCCTGCTGGAATTAAAAGAGAGTGCAATAAAATGGCTGAATATTAGCTAAATTTAAAGACCAGTATTACTCTTTATTTTAGTAACAAGCCCCCAGATAGTAAATAAAAAGAAAATGTAAAATAGTAGCAAAATTATGAAATACTTAAAGATAAATTTAATAAGATGACACAGCTGATGTTTCAGGGGCAGAGGACGAGTATTCAATAATTGATTCAAATGCAACTGGTATCCATCACATATGTATATTGCAGTTCGATTAAGAAGTTAAATGTAAAAAATAAAATAATAAAACTCCCACAATAAGAGCTAGGACACATGTACAGTCTAGGTTTTTAGAAGACATTCTTAAGCAAGTCTAGAAACCTGGAATCTTTATAAATAAAGATATATTCGACTAAACTACATTTATTGCAAAAGTATAATTAATCAAAAGAAGAATAACAATTACAAAATATCACACACTATTCTACATTTTTGTATTTAATCTGTCCAACAACCTTGCGACATAGGTACTACTGCTCATTTTACAGATGAGAAAACTGAATGTTCTTCATAGGTTAAGTAAGGAGTCAAAGGTCTCATAACTAATGACCCTTTGAGCTGGAATTCAAACCCAAGGAGTCTTACTCCAGAACCCGTGCTCTTGGCCTGCTTTCCCCATGGAAATTTCTCCAACACTGTGAGAGCAGAGGCTGGCAACATGTCCTGATGAGTTCTCAGAAGGAAAGACCACTGAGAAGCTTTGTAGGAAAATAAGGCTGTATTTCTACCATGATGATAAGAAACACTTACTTTAAACTCCAATTAAGCAAAATATCTCCCTCCTAAAAAAAATTCCATTCTTCTCATAAGTAGACCCATATTATAGAAAATATTTCTCAATTATTACCATTATATTTTGAATTTCATCAATAAAAATTTCATGGAAAAAATAATTAACAAAGTGGACAGATAAAACTGAAAAATCAGTGATTTAAAGATAAAGTTCATATTCCAATATATCAAGCTCTCATAAATTGACAAGAAAAGGAATAAAAAATCCAATAGAAAAAAGGATGACAAACTCAACTAGGCATTTAATGCAAGAGCAAATCCAAATGACCAACAAGATCTGAAAAGATGGCCAGTCTCACCGATAATCAGAGGAAGGCAAATTTCAGGTAACAATGAGGTATCACACCACACCTATTGGACTGGCTATAATTAAAAAGTCTACTAACACTAAGTACTTCTGAGACACAGGGCAAGTGAATTCTCACACATGCTCATGGAAATAGTAATTTGACAGATAGTTGGGAAAGCAATCAGAAAACACATGTTAAAATTAAAAACACACACACACATTTGCCCTTTGACCCACCAGTCCTTTGCTTGGGAAGTGTTTCATAGAAATATGAACTAAAGTAAATAAGAATATATTTTTTAAAGATTTCTAATATATTATTTGTTGTAGCAAAAAATAAGTGATGAGTATATGAACAAATGAATAAAGAGATAATAAAATGCATAAGTAAATAAATAGAAGAAAATAAATGTCCACCAATAAAAGAATGGTTGAATAAATTATAGCATAGATACACAATTAAAAATAATTATAGCTACACTACTAGACATACTGGGGTCTGCTTATAGTTCATAAGCTGTTGTTGAGTGAAAAAGCAAGGTGTGTGTGTGTGCGTGTGTGTGTGCGTGCTCGCACGCACGTGTGTGTAATCGCTGGAGAAGGACATCATGCTTCGTAGAGGGTCAGCAAAAAAGAGGGAGAACCTAAATGAGATGGATTATGTGGGGATATATGCACTATTGACAACTGCAGCCCCCACAGGCCTCTATGCTGCACAGCATGTTGAGACTTGTCCCCAACATGTCAAGACTTGTCACGACTTGTTTTCCCAAACCGATTGTCCTTTTACTGATTGGCTTGTTTACCTGAATTCCTTCTCCCTTGCCTGCACCCAAAGCCCATTGTTCTGTTATTTGCTTCACTGCTTGCTGTATTGACTATAAATAAACTCCTGGGACTGAAGCCGGGGTCTACTCCTCAGAGTGACCCTCCTGGCCCCACTTCTCTGTAAGAGTTGTGTTTGGTTACTGTCTCCACCGCCCTGACATTCGCCGCCACTGCGACAGATGGTGCCCCATGTGAGGGTGCTGTAGACATCCTCGCACTCAATCCCTGAAGGTGGTAAGTACAGGACGCGTCCATTTTGGGCTGCTCTTATAGCCCCGGGAGCGGTGGGGTTTTTCCACAGGTGGAACTTTCCCAGACGTTCTCATCTCGGGCTGCTATAGCCCCGGGAGCAGCGGGGCTTTCTCATACGCTCCCTCAAGGGATTTCAGGCTTCGGGCCAGGAGCCTTCCTATCACTCTTTTCTTCATTTTCCTATTCCTCCTCCCTATGGGGAATTCTCTTTCTCCTGAACGACATCAACACAAAAACCCAGTTGTTAGGATTGTTAAAGGCCTCTAAGCTTAAGGTGTCTGAAGAAGCCCTTACCCAGCTTCTGCTTTTAATTGAGTCTGCCTGTCCTTGGTGTCCCTTGTGGGGAAACCTTGATGTAGAAGCATGGGAACATATTGGTAACACCATTCGTGACATGAACATCCCAGCCTCAGTTCTTATTGCTTGGCATCACTGCCGCCTCGCTTTACAGCCCCTACAGGCAACTCCTTCTGCTCCCTCCCCTAGTAAAGAAAATGTTTATGACCCTCCTCTTTCCACTCCTCCCAAGGCTGATTTCTCTCAACATGAGTCTCTTATGGAAAGATGTTTGCAGGAAAGCCGTGAGAAAGAGGGGTTTTCTGCTTATCCTGTCATTCGGACCACCCCATCACGATGGCCTTGACTTTCAAGTTTTTAAAGAACTCTGTAAAAGCATGATAGAGAATGGTTTACAGTGTTCCTTTACAAAAGGAATTGTAGAAGCTATAGGACAAAACTATGAGATGACCCCCTGGGATTGGAACGTTTTAATGCGAACAGTCTTAACCCCTGCTCAATTTAGCGTATGGAGTCAAGAATACAAGGAACATTGTAACCTTTATGCCATGGACAATCTTAACCATAATATCCCTGTTAGTCTTGACATGCTCCTGGGTGTTGGGAATCATTCCACTCCCCAGGCCCAGAGTCAGATGAATAGGCAAGCATTCAGTCAAGCCTCCGATGCTGCCACCAAAGCCTGGAGTAAAACCCCTGACTCCAGAACACCCACCGGCTCATTTGCCACTGTTCGCCAAGCGGCAAACGAGCCTTACATTGATTTTATCAACCGCCTCCAAATGGCCATTTCCTGACAGGTAGATAATCAACAAGCGGCTGAAGTTCTTTGTCTCCAGCTTGCTTACGAAAATGCTAATGCTGACTGTCGAGCTGTTTTAGCCACCTTAAAGGCACAGAATCTTAATTTAGCTGAAATGATTAGAGCATGTCAAAATGTTGGCACAGAAACTCATAAGGCACAAGTATTAGCGGCAGCTCTCCGTCCATCCACTGCCACCTGTTTTGGGTGTGGTAAACCTGGACATTTTAAGAAGGACTGTCACAGTTTAAAAAACAAAAATGCCAACACTAAATTTCCAACCTGAAGGTGTCCCCACTGTGGTAAAGGCGATCATTGGGCTAAGCAGTGCAGATCTCAATTTAACAATCAAGGCAACCCTATGTCGGGAAACTGGAAGAGGGCCAAGAGCTCTCACGCCCCGAAAAATCCAGGGAGCTCCCGAGTGTGGAGTGTGGAGACCACAGCATAGACTCCAAACAGCAACGTTTGCGAGTCAATGATTTAAAAGCAGCCACGGAAGGGAGTGCAGGTCTAGATTTACCCTTAGCAGAGGGGCTACAATAGATGAGGCAGGAAAAATTTTTCTTATGGCAACACAGGTTTGGGGACCCCTGCCCCAAGGACATTTAGGACTCCTAATGGATCGCTCTAGTATTACATCTCAAGGTCTAACTGTTCATCCTGGTGTAATAGATTCTGATTATGAAGGTCAAATTAAAATCATGGTTTCCAGTCTCTCTCATTGGAACATTACTCCCTCTGATAAGATAGCACAGCTAATTTTACTTCCCTTTGTAGTCTGCTTAGCTCGCACTACCCCAAGACAGGCTGGGGGTTTTGGCAGTACTGATGCCTTTTGGGTTACTAAGTTACAATCTTCCCGACCATATCTTACTGTTCAGGTCAATGATCGCATGTTTAAAGGGCTTGTGGATTCTGGGGCAGATGTAACTATCTTCTCCTCTGATTCCTGGCCCTCTTTTTGGCCCAAGAAGCAAACCGCTGTAACCCTCACAGGAGTTGGAGGAGCACAGTGTCCTTTTCAAAGTACACTTCCCATTGTTTGCTAAAGCCCTGATGAACAACCCACTTCTATCTGTCTCTTTATCCTTCCTTTACCTACTATATTATGGGGACGAGATCTACTCTCCCAGTGGAATGTTCAAATTGGCACCCCTCAGGATTTTTCATAGGGGCCACTGCTCAAACAGACCCTCTGCTAAAATTAACCTGGATACCTGGCCCTCCTGTTTTGGTTGAGCAGTGGCCCATTAAAGAAGAAAAATTAAAACACCTTAAAAAACTTGTCCAGGAACAGTTAGAGGCCAGACACATCCGGCCTTCCTGCAGCCCTTGGAATACACCTATTTTCTGTGTCCCCAAAAAGTCCAAAAAATGGAGGCTCCTTCATGACTTACGGGCTGTTAACTTTTTGTCCCTATGGGACCTCTCCAACCAGGAATTCCCAATCCGGCCTGTATTCCTCAAACATATAATGTTATTATTATTGATCTTAAAGATTGCTTTTTTACCATCCCACTCCATCCCGATGATTGTGCTAAATTTGCCTTCTCAGTTCCTTCTGTGAATAATTGTCATCCTATGCAATGGTATGAGTGGACTGTTCTCCCACAGGGCATGGTCAATAGTCCAACTATCTGTCAATATTATGTTGATAAGGCTCTTAAGCCAGTCCAGAGGGCCTTTCCCTCATGTCTTATATGTCATTGTATGGACGACATTCTCCTAGCCCATCCCAAACCAGAACAACTTGATTCGCTTCTTGTCTCTGTTCAACACGCGTTACAAGGTTTTGGCTTACAGGTAGCCCCTGAAAAGGTTCAGTCTTTCACCCCGTGGCAGTATCTGGGATACTATCTTGTTTGCCCTAAAACACCAGAAATTATAATTCCCAAGGCCTTAACTCTAAATGACCTCCAAAATATCCTTGGTCATATTAACTGGCTGCGACCTTCACTCGGCATAACAACTTCTCAGCTGACCAACTTATTTGAGACCCTTAAGGGTGACCCTGCTCTAACCTCTATGAAGACACTCCCCAGGCACGCCATGAATTAACTCTTGTTAGCCAAGCCATTAAAGAAAATTTTTTGACTCATTTGCAGATAAATCATCCTGTTTACCTTCTCCTATTAAATACTCCTCATAGTCTTACAGGCGTGCTCTGTCAATTTACTCCTGACTTCGGAGCACTTGAGTGGCTTTTTCTTTCTTATCGCCCTCCGCAACAGTTGTTTACACGCTTCTCTCAGCGCATTAACTTATTAATGCAAGGACGCACCCGCACTCAACAGCTTTTGGGTTCTGACCCTCATTTTATATACTTCGGGGTAACGAAAACTGCTTTTGATCATGCTCGTCTTAATTCTGAAGAGCTCCAGATCGCTTTGGCTGATTTTACTGGGCAAGTAATTTATTCTTATCCCACTTCAAAGCCACTCTCTACCCTACAGCTTCTTCCTTTACAATTTTCTACTGTGCTCTCTCCCTCACCTCTTGCTAACACTCCTACTGCCTTTATAGACGGATCAGGAAAAACTGGAAAAGGAGTGGTCACTTGGCAAACAGACGGTGCCTGGCAACATTTCATTACACAAAAGGCTTCCACTACACAGTGTGCTGAGCTGTCGGCAGCTGTTGCTGCCTTTGAAACTTTTAAATCAATGCCGTTCAATTTAATTGCTGATTCTGCTTATGTTGTTCACACTATTCAACATATTAGTGATGTAACTCTTTGACTTAGTCCCAATTATGAGTTATTTACTTTATTCAAAAGGCTTCAAACCTTGCTTAATAGCCGTAACCCTCCCTTTTTTGTGGTACATGTGCGCTTCCATATACCCTTGCCGGGGCGTCTTTCTGATGGCAATTCTCAAACCGATTTACTTGCTGGCTCTGCCTTTTCTAATGCATGAACTTCTCAGAATTTCTTTCATCAAAATGCACGCGGACTTCAAAAACAATTTTCTATCTCCCTTACTGAAGCACAACATATTGTTCGCACCTGTCCTGACTGCCAACGTTTTTCTCCCACGTCCTTTGCTGCTGGCGTCAACCCACGTGGTCTAATAGCCAATCAATTGTGGCAAATGGATGTAACACACTATCCTCCCTTTGGGAAACTTAAATATCTCCATGTGTCCATAGATACATGTTCTGGGTTTCTTTATGCCACAGACCTTTCTGGGGAACGTTCTACTCATGCCTGTCATTGTTTCACCCAAGCCATTGTGACTATGGGAAGTCCCCAAGCTCTTAAAACTAATAATGGGCCTGCATATACTTCGGCTAAATTTCAACAATTTTGTGCCACTTGGGATATTCCTCATTCCACTGGCATTCCTTATAACCCTCAAGGGCAAGCCATAATTGAACGTGCCCATCATACTCTCAAACAGCTCTTAAATAAACAAAAGGGGGAGATGACGGGTCTAGAGTATGTGACCAGAATGAAAGACTTGCCAAAGCTCTCTTTACTTTTAACTTTTTATTGGTTGCCAAAGATGGTCGTACCACTGCAGAACGACATTTTACCCCCCTTGACACCTGACCTCGCCCACAGGTCCTCTATAAAGATCCTCAAAATCCCTCTGTCTGGCAAGGACATGTAGAATTATTAACCTGGGGGTGAGGGTATGTGGCTGTTTTGTCTCCCACAGGTCCACTTTGGATTCCCGCCTGATTAGTAAAACCATA
The DNA here is from genome assembly GCA_030035585.1 of Dugong dugon. Taxonomy (NCBI): domain Eukaryota; kingdom Metazoa; phylum Chordata; class Mammalia; order Sirenia; family Dugongidae; genus Dugong; species Dugong dugon. The sequence goes on along the minus strand of CM057463.1, from coordinate 189,682,961 downwards.
TCATGACCCAGCGACAGCCACCACCCTTCAGCTGGGAACTGCCGCCACTGCCCCTGCTGCGGCTGCCAGAGCCACCATCTGATCTGACTCCAGAGCCACTACTGACATCATCACCCCCTCCCCCGGGGAAGGAGAATGAACAACAGAGCTCTGCAATACCGGTAACATGGGGAGGTCTGAAAGCCCTCTCCTGAAAAGCCGAACATATCCTCTCAACTACAGGTGCCCCACCTACACCTAAAAATCTATTCTTAACTTTGGTATGTGTTCTCCTCCTCCTCCTTTCTCAGATACCAGCAACCTCTGCCCCAACCACCTATAGGGCTCATGTTCTTAGCCCCCTGTCTTCCACCAAGTTACTTGGGAAGAACCAGAGCCCCCTCTTTCCTCTAATGATACTGTCGTTACTGGGGGACAATATTTGGCCTATTCCAAACCACTTACTAACTCCCCTCAAGAGGGATGGTTTGTACTGTCTACAAATTGGACACTCTATGCTGATGCCCTTCCTTTGTGTTTCACTACCCAGCCACACTGCTTCTGCGTGCGTGCCTATACTAGAACAATGGTATATGAATTACAATTACTACAATGGCACCTATAAGCAACCAGCCTATTCTAAGCAATTTTTCATTAAAGCCATAGGCATTAACGGCATGTTCAGTGCCTATATTACTCACTCACTCCCTTCCATCCCTGTATGTCAACACCCACAGCTATCTCTTACAGACCCTATCGATAATACTTGGGTTACTTGTTGAACTACTAACTTTTCTTCATACTCTCTCCCTTTCAACATTTCACTAGAAAATTGGGGCCCTCAAGGTTTAATTTATTACCAAATCACTCTACTTGGCAGTGGGCAACCCCATACCATTACCTAGGACATTCTAAGTCCTGGAACCCTGGCTTAGCCGGACCCATTCTTTGCTTACGTTATTCAACTACTCATTTTTCCCCATTAAAAATCCTTTCTTGGTGATTAGGTCTCCCTTTTTATGAAAGAACTCTCCGTTCAGGAACCTTTCTGAGGGGGACAAAGGATGCCAAGAACCCACTCCCCAAATTACAATGGACCTTCCATGACCATAACGATTTTGTGCTTATACGCAAGTCTCGACCATACATTTTTGCTGTAACTTATATCCTCTGGATATCATTAAAATAAATGCCTCTTTTCAATTAACATTATCCAGTGGCTCTACTTGGATTACTCCATGTCTGTCCAGGCAAAATGTCTCCACTCTTAACATAAATTCTCTATTTGTTCTTTGACAAAAAGGCCACCTTTGGCTGCCCGTTGACCTTACATGCCCTTGGCAAGATAGTTCCTCCCTCGCTCAGGTTGTTAATGCATTACAGAAAATACGAACTAAAAGGTTTCTTGGAATTCTCATAGCCTCTATTATCACAGCCACTGCTATTGCCGCTACGACAGCTACCGCCACCGTAACTCTCTCCCTATCTATTCAGACCGCCCAGCAGTTTAACACCTATATGCAAAATGTTACTTCTGAAATGCAAACTATGGCACATATTGATCAAGAGATCCTCAAGTGTCTGGGTGCTTTAGAAGCCTCAGTCCTTTGGCTTGGAGAACGACAAGAAGCCCTATGGGAACATTCTCAATTAACCTGTGATGCTGAATACACTCGCTTCTGTGTTACAGCCCTTCCATGTAATGAGTCCTGGAAGGATGTTAAAAATAATCTTCTGGCTAGCTTCACTTCTCCATTGAATGGTGATATTCAAAAATTACAATTTCAATTACAAGAACAGCTCTTGAGATTACAATCAAGTCTAATAAGGCTACACTTAATACACTTAATGATTTTGCCTACTGGCTCAATCCCACATATTGGTTCTCTGGACTCAATCTCCGTGTCTGGATCCTTTTTGCTATAGGATGTTTAATAGTCTTGTGCCTCCTTATAGTCATCCAATGTCTCTACTCCCTGAAGATCTCCCATCACCAACAGAAGTCGGCCTTCTACGCCTGGACCATTGGCTACCAGTTACCTAAACAGGAGACAGGAAAAATAGAGACCTACTCTTAAGAAGGCCCTTCCTATGTTATTATTTTGATAATCAGTAATTACCTGTATTTGGTTAATCAGTAAGTTCCCAATGAAAATTTGTTATGTGTAAATTCCTCCATATTTTCTGTTCTCCTAGTTAGATGCTTCTGTATAGCTAGATTTCTAAGTTAGATGATTCCTTTCCAGTTGATAGTAAATTTGTGTAAATCAGTGTTTGTTTGATTGTTAATGAATCTTTGAGCCTTTATAAATCTTCAAGCCTTTAAGAATAATAATTTCAGTGGATGTTAAAAGTTAGTGTTTACCTGACAAAATGAGAGTCAGAGGAAACCCATGGGTCCAACAATCAGGATATTACTAGTACAGAGGATTATATTATCCTCATAAGATCATCCTCTGTTGTCTTACACACCCAAAAGGCACATTGAGTCTGCTCAGTCCAGCTATGCAATTGATAAGAGCATCGCTCTTACTTAGTAACCTGGTGAAAAACCAGATGGTATCCAGTGGAAAACCAGCACCGTGAGTTTAAAGAGCCTGCTATGGCTGCCATCTAGGTGACTAAGTCCAGGTGTTACTCATAGCTATGCTACTTCTCCTCCTTAAACATAGGAGCGTGCCCCAGCAGTAGCTGGGCTCACAAGGACTCACTAAGACGCCAGGCCCTGAGGTGTGGGGACAGTAGCTGAGATAATCTTAGACTTTATCTAGTAGAGAAAATTTTACTTTATCCTACCAGACACTTGTTGGACCAGTGGAAACCCTCTTGATTCTTATTTCATTAACTAAACAAAAGGGGGGAAATGTGGGGATATATGCCATTTAAACATGGCTGCACTATTGACAACTGCAGTCCCCACAGGCCTCTATGCTGCACAACATGTTGAAACTTGTGTCCAACACGTTGAGACTTGTCCCCAACATGTTGAGACTTGTCACGACTTGTTTTCCCAAACCTATTGTCCCTTTACTGATTGGCTTGTTTACCTGAATTCCTTCTCCCTTGCCCGCACCCAAAGCCCATTGTTCTGTTATTTGCTTCACTGCTTGCTGTAGACTATAAATAAACTCCTGGGACTGAAGCCGGGGTCGACTCCTCAGAGTGACCCTCCTGGCCCCACTTCTCTGTAAGAGTTGTGTTTGGTTACTGTCTCCGCCGCCCCGACATTCACCTCTGCTGCGACAGATTGACACTGTGGCTGCAGCAATGGGCTCGAACTTACCAACAATTGTGGGGATGGGCGCAGGACTGGGCAATGTTTCATTCCGTTATACGTAAGGTCGCTATGAGTCAGAACCCATTCACTGGCAACTAACAATAATCACAACACACATGCACATAATGGATGGTTGTCCTATTTTAAAAAACACATATATCCACAAAAAGACTTGAGTAGCATGTTCATAGAGGTATATTCATAATAGCCCTAAACTAATAATAACACAAATGTCTACCAACAGAATAGTATAGTCGTACAATGGAAAGTTACTAAACAATAAAAAGGAATAAGCTATCACTACTCACAACAATATGGATGAATTTCAAAAAAGCTTTATGTTGAGCTAAAAATGATACAAAAAGCAATGCTGTCTAATTCCATTCAATGAAGCCAAATTATATTGGCTACATAATTTTGCAGGGCCCAGTACAAGACGAAAACATGGGGCAACTTGTTCAAAAAGCAAAAGAAGGGCATTATAGATATTAAAATATAAAGCTTTTTCCTTTCTTCCATAGTCTCTCCCTCTAATTGTCATGGCATTTTCTGCAAATAATGCACCCATGTAAATAACACACCTCACGTATAACGCAGGCATAGCACTCTTATGAACGTGATGGGAGGGGTGTTGTGCTGTTGGCAAAAAATGTATAATGTGTACGTTATTTGCATAAAAATACCGTAGTAGTCAAGTGCTTAACTGTTCATGCCACCCCTAAAATAAAATACAATGTACAATAAAATATAAGTAAAATAATAAAAATTATACTTCCCTGAATCTTCTGCTAAATGTAAAGTTGCAAAAACTTTCTATACATTTTATTGATTTTCCTCTTCTGGTGAAGAATCATATGCCAAACAAAACAGACTAATTTTAAAGTTAGCAGCCTCCTCCTCCATTTCCTCCCAGCCCTATGACCTACTTCAACAGTTACTTAAAAGTGGCAAAACTATTACGTAATCACAGAGGGTAATTTTTGTCTTGTTCCATATTTTTCCAATGAAAGCCTGATAATCTCTTTGAATAGTACATGAAAATGAAGATTGTAATGATCAGTCTACAATTTCGACTGGGCAACAAAGTGTTGCTTGTTTCTTTTATATGTCATGGAATATGTAATGTGCCTGCAATTTATGAGAAATTTACATTCATTTTTCTCTGTGATATTTCCGTATACACTCCTGAGAGAAAGGCTTTGACAGGGATCATGACATTTTGCCTCAATGGACTTATCTGTCCTAGTCAAGGATGCCTATTTAAAGACATTTCCCTCAGTGACATTATAATCACACCATTGGGAATGAAATGAAGAAACAGAAATGCTGGAGGCTTTGTTCATATTTAGTTCTCACATCTGCAGTGAAATAAATAACTTTAACAGACTTTTCTAAGACTTATTCTGCCATTTCCCCAACCACTGATCTTCAGGAGGATGGTAGATTATTTTCAAGTTTGTCTGTAATACAGAAGCTAACACACTGTTGAATTATTTCTCAGATCACAGAGGCAATGATCGATAGAGGTACTTTGTAAAGAGGCTTATGAATTTTTTTTCTATGTTATGGCTGTGCTATTTGTTCAGACCTAATATTACTTCCAATATTTTCTATATTTACAATGAAAACTTGTTTTAAGAAAATATTACAAATAGAAAAGTTGTAAGACATGACAACGTTTCTTTCTTTTTTTAAAAGTATATTGCAGAGCAGCAAATTTCTAAATGCCTCTATAAAAAAACGCCAGAATCAAACCCATTGCCATGGAGTGGATTCCAATTCGTAGTTGCCCCTATAGGACAGAGTAGAACTGTCCCGTAGGGTTTCCAAGGAGCCCCTGGTAGATTCAAACTGCTGACCTTTTGTTTAGCAGCGGAACTCTTAACCACTACGCCACCCTGTGTTAGGTAATTCTCAAGGCCAGGCTAGGGATACAACCTCCGAAGTCATCCATGTAGAAGTCAAGATCATGTACAAGCCCATATACAGAGGAAGAGCACAAAGCCCAAAAAAAACTTTCTGAATCTCAAAAATTTTTACATAAATTATTCTTGCTCAAATTACTATTGTTTAATAACAATTGAATTTTTTTTCTTTTATTTTAAAATCACAATATATATATAAGGGGGTTTCTCCTCAAGCTCTGAATCAGCATTTTCACCTTTTGGCTGGACAGATTTATCTTTTAACATTCCCTCCCACCCCCCACCTAAATTCAACATGTTCCAGTCCAATTCAATCACATCATTTTCCTGCCCAAACTAGCTCTTCCTTAATTCTTTTTTACCATCCTCTCTGCAATCAAGATTTCAGGCATATTGACTCCCTTCATACTTTTCTTTCCCCCCGAACCCAAGAGTTCTGAAAATGCTGTCTACGGAGTTTCTCAAGAATCCATTTATTCTTTTCAAGGCCCACGCTGCAATCCTGTTATTTTTCTCTGACTATTGCAATATAAGGTCTCTATGAGTCGGAGTCGACTTGACGGCAATGGTGTTTTTAATTGGAATAGCATACAACTTTTCTCCTTTGCTTTAGTTTCACCCCTTTCTTGTCGTTTAAAATCCCAGCTAGACAGATTTTCTTAAAGAGCAATTTTGTATCTATAATTTTTAAAGAACTCAGTTAAGATAAGTAGTCTTTCAGAGGAAGATTCAATAATGAGAGAACAAACTATTAGCAACGGTTCACATTGGGTGAATTTGTCTCAGACATGGAATTGGAGGGTAGTCCTGCATCCAATGGTAAATATCTTTCATGATGTTGTCAACCTGTTGGAATCTAATGCCCTCATTAAAGAATTAGAACTGCAAAATTCCTTTATGTGTCTTTAACCCCTGAGAAACGTGCATTCCTAACTTTTACTCTCAAGAACACTTCTTATTTTTTTTTTTTTAACATTATGGAATACATCGAAAATTATAGTGTACAATGCACTGGGATAGATAGGAGGGGACCTGTGGACATCTACAAGGTGCTTTGTGAAAAGATGGATTACATTTGCTTATATTATATAAATATGTACTTTGTAGATATTAAATAGTGAACGTGCTTAAGATTTCCAAATAAAATTATTCGATTTCTGATCAATACTTTTGGACAATGATCTCTTCATTTTCTTGATATACACCATCAGAGAGAAATTTTGTTCATATAGGTAAGTGGTTTAAGAAGATGAAAACAATTGTTTACAACCATTCAAGTATTTGTATGTGTTGAAGTTGCATTTAAAGAATCTAGCAGCTCTTCCTTTATTCCCCTCAGAGATGAAACATTTAAATTTCTTTTAATGTTAATGGACTTTGAATCTACTTGAACTTTTTCATTTCAGAATTTCAAAATAATGATGAGTCTCTAATTTATAGACAGTAGCTACATATTTAGAGCCATCAGTTGAGGCTAGTTTGAATCAGGGAAGGGGCAAATTAGTCACAAACACTCAGAAGGATTACATGTACATGAAGACAGAGATGCAGAGCCAGGATGTTATCTGTCTCCTTGCATCCCATCCCCACCTCCTTCTAGTACACTCAGGGCTACTTGCTGAGCTCCTTGGGCATCTGCGACATAAGCTTCTTCAGCAGTTCTGTAGGTTCCTTGTCCATGGTGGGTAGCAACATACCACAACTGGCTGCTAAAACAGGCATCCAGATGCTGGAGTACCATACAACTGTGCTCAGTGCTTGGTGGGAAACCAATGAGCTCACTGCCTACCGCTATGAGGGCTGTGAGTCCACTGCCTAGGAATCCTGGACTGAAACGTTCATTACTTGAGACAACTGGTCTAGGAACTCTCTCACTGCTACTGGGCTGCCCTGCAGGCTAGGAGGGTCAGTGTTTTAGCACACCTGAACCCCTGTTTTCGTACAACTGACTTGGCCTTGGTGTAGGAAATGGAAGGCACGGTAGCAGACTTTTTTCTGTCTTTTAAATAAAACCCCTTTGTGGCCACAGGGATTAGGACATCCTGTCAAGAGATATTTTCCTAGGCTAGACTGATGATAGCTTTGGATCTGTCTCAGGGTTTTCAATCTGAGCTGGCAAATATAAGCCGCTAACATCACTCTCATCTCACTGGTGATGATCCCCTTGCTACTTACTTAAGAATAACTTCACACCATGGAAATCACAGCTTCTACCATGTTCTTGCAGTCCCTGGGTGGCGCAAAGGGTTAAGCGCTCAGCTACTAACTGAAAGGTTGGCTGTTTGAACCCGTCCCAGAGACACCTTGGAGGACAGGCCTGATGATCTGCTTCTGAAAGTTCACTGCCTTGAAAACTTTATGGAGCACAGTTTACTCTGCACACATGTGACGGCAGAATTGACTCGATGGCGGCTAACGACACCCACCACATTCGATGATTCCCTTAACCAGTTGATCTCCAGCCCATTCATGTATATATACTATCTCCATTTAAACCAGACAGTGTGGCTGGTGGCTTGTATTGTGTCAAGTCAGTTAAGTAAGGGCCTATGTTTCCCTGATTAAGCCTCTATGCATGGCTCTTGAAGATCTCGTGTGGGAGCTTGGTTTTGTTTTTAGTCAGACTTCTGTGACAGGCAGATGCAGAGGTACCTGGTCAGTTCCATCTTGTCCTGGTTCTGCTCTGCTTTGTGTCCAGCTCTTCTTCCCAACTACTCACCCTGTTGACCATCATCAGTCCCTGGCCTGCCTTTACATGTTTGGCTACGGTCTCAGATGTGCGAGCTATGCAAAGGCACCACCTCCTTCGACCTCCTATGGGCCTCTCTCTGAGCTTCCCCTCACAGCCCCATTGACTGGTGGGTGTCTCCTCTGATCCTCCAACTCCCCCTTCTAGATCTTCACTCCCCCAGTTCTGGTCAAATTCCTATTACAAATCCCCTGTTCCATAACACTCCTGTTGACTCTGCTTCCTTTTCTGAACCCTGTCTCATATATCATATTCTCCATATACCTCTTATTTCTCTAAATTTCTGCACTTCATTTCCTTGTTCACCCCGTGCCTTCCACCAGAAATGCTTTCCTTCTCTATAAGAGAAAGCCTAGCTATCCTTTGAAGATTTATTTTGAATATCAACTCTTTTCCGAAGTCCTCCTGGTCCTTCCAAGTAGAGACAATTTCTCTTTTGAACTTCTACACATTTGTACTTTTTATGGTTCTCCTCTCACTTGATCATGTTTTATAGTAAGCCATTTAGTTCTTCCTAATAATAGGGAGCAAATCTCTTCATAAACAGAAAACAACCCAATCCTCTTGTATCCTAAGGCATTTCATTTTTAACATACTGAGTTCTAAACGAATATTTGTGTACATTCTAAGAAGTTCAGTAATTTGCCTCAGATTATCATGGGAAGTCACTTAATCTATTAAAACTATTTGAGGAAAATTTGGTGTTGCTCAAACAGGCAGAGACCACAGGCAAAATAAATTTATAAACAATCATATGATCTCACTGTGACATTCGAAGACATTTTTTATAACGTAGTTCAGGTAATGCAGAGCGGAGTATTTATTTTCCTTTCTTCAAAAACAATACAAAAGAATTTTGTATTAAGCTACTGATCATTCAAATTCAAATGATTATCAAACTTTTGTTGCTGTTGTTAAACCAGAGAACTAATCTATTTTTTTCTCCGAATGAAAATTTTACATGAAAGTGCAATATTATAAAAAGATAAAAACGGAGCAGCCAAGGACGGGGCAGAGGCCAAAGCTGCCCTTTGCCTCCCATTTTCCTGCTAACCACGGCCTGTCAGTCACCTCTGGGAAACCCTGGGCTACATGGGACACAATTTAAAAACTGTTGCCACAATGTTTTTATTTACGAGGGTTAAATCTTACTGTATAAACGCATGGCATGTTAGACCTGAAGAATCTCCGTCCCACCCTGGACCTAATGCAGCAGAATCAGAAACCCAGATGATTCTTATATAAGCTAAAGTTACCGAAGCACTAATTCAGAGGGTCTGTGGAATGTTAGGACAGGAAAGGGGACAAAGCAAGGATTTACATATAGTAAACAAACAAAGAAACTCCCTGCCACAGAGCTGATTCCAGCTCATAGAGACCCAATAGGACAGAGTACAACTGCCCCCATAGGGTTTCCAAGGAACAGCTGGTGGATTCAAACTGCTGACCTTTTGGTTAGCAGCCAAACGCTTAACCACTGTGCCACTAGGGCCCTTTATGTATAGTAGACACGGGAAATAAGATTGAATACTTTGTATATGTAAGGGAAACATTGTGCTGGGATTTCCTCTCCTGTATGATTCAGAGCTAGAGTTGTCCACAGGATCAATGTGTGCCACATTGGGAAGGCAGATGAAGTCACTTAAAGGTGCAGTGCAGGTCTCCTCACACACATAGTCACTGATGGGCTGATTTTCTTCTTTGGGGTGGGGCAGCAGCAAGGCCTACAGTATTGTCTGCCTTCCTCCTTGTTGGATCTCCTCCTCAGCTTCTCCAAGTCCCTGGCCAGTCACATGTGTAGCTCCATGGTAAGGGGGCACCAGATTCTTCTGCGGGTCTCTAGAGTTTTTAGGGTGAGTGGCAGTGAGAGACAGACATGTATTTCAATTTGTTCTCTTGGGTTAAATTTGTCTTTGTGAGTTCCAACTTGTCCTCATGAGTTCTAGTTTTTCCTTGATTTTTCCTGCTTTGCATCCAGGATTTCTTCCCTACTTCTGACCTAGCTGATCTACAGCAACTTCAGACTCAACACCAGCTGCTGGGGCAATAGCCTTGAATAGGCTGCTTCACCAGCTCTCCCTTGTGGACTCTGCTTCCTGACTTTTCTCTGGATCCTCAACTACCCCTTCTGGAGATACCTATTCTCAGCTTCTTCAGTAATTGCTAACTCTAAACCCCATAACAAATCCATTAGTCCATGTTACTCATGGTGGGCCTGCTAAACTGTAACTGATACACTTACTGATTCCAGTACTGATTTCTTACCTCCTCCTTTCAGGCCTATGAGAAAGAGGTGGGGTGCTGGGGTGGGGGGAGAAGAAGAAGAAGGCAGGGAGAGGGAGAGAGAGACCATTTTTACTCTTTCATATGAAATATTCTATTTTATATCTTAGGAATCTTCTTGTTCCTTAAATTGAGTTATAGGATTGAAACAGTAGGAGGTAACAGCTTCCCTTCTTCATAATTTATTCCATTTAATCAACAGCCAACTATTAATAGCCTCTGGAATTCATCCAGATTTCTTAATTTCCTTTTCTACTCTTGACCACAGACTAAAAAACACACCTCTTCAGATACAGGATTATTTATTATTACTATTTTTACAATAAGTCCTAGCATTTTTGAGCTATCCCTTGTCTAGTTCAGGACTGCCTTGGGAGTCGTAAATGTTAATATTTTCCAAATTTGTGTTGGAGTGTAATAAGAAGTCCCTCCCTGGGTGGGGTGAATGATTTTAATGTTGCTTGACTTTTAACTGAAAATTTGGTGGCTTGAGTCCACTCAAAGGAGCCTTGGAAGAACTGGTGATCTACTTCCAAAACAGCCATCGAAAACCCTATGACATACAGTTCCACTCTGACACACATAGGGTCACCATGAATGGGAATCAACTTCACGGCAACTGGTTTTAATAAGGTAGAATGTGTGATGGACTCTCATTACCTTTCAATCAAGGTATGCCTTGCTGGTGTTAAGTACATTCTTGGAACATGTTCCTCCCTCTGCTAGAATGACAGCCCAATGAAGGCAGGGATTTTAGTTTGTTCATTGTTGTATCCCCAGTGCTCAAGTGTTCTGAAGATGAGGAAGTCTCTAAAGGCTCTTACACCAAATCTTTTTGGCATTGCCATGGAAAAAGGGCTGCAACAGAACTGACAAACAATTTGTGGTCAGGAAGATTTTCATACAGCATTGTCCTGTAGAACAATTAAAATAATTACTGGTCTACTTTAAAACCTAGCTCCTAGTCTGACCTTTGGAGTCTTTGTTTTCCAAAACTGACTGAATTCTTCAAAAGAGCACAAAGCCGAGGCAAATATGTCTTACTAGTTTATCTAGACCATTGTCTGACTGGGTGACTTTTTAGCTTCGAGATTCAAAAGGATATCTATGGGCAAATGGCCTGGGTGGATCACCCAAACTCCATGAACTCAAAAATCTGGATTCCAGGAGAATTAAAATGGTTTGTACAAGTGATGAAGCTAAGGATGTTGAGATGGGGAGTTTATCCTGGAGTCAACCGTAATCACAAAGGTCTTTATAAAATGGAGACAAGAGATTAGAGGAGACATATGAAAACAAGAGATTGGGGTCATTTTGAGACCAGCTAGGGACAGAAAAGTCCTTAAGCAACAAGTTATGTCAGTTAAAAATTTTCTAGAAGAATGGTGTCAACCACAAAGCATTGTTTACCTCACTTGCGGCTGAAGTTTAGGGCAATGTCCTCTGCTTCCTCCTACTTCTGCTTGCAGCTGTCTTTCAGATTGACCAGCTAAAACTAGAATCCTGGACATGTGGGATAAGAGACCAGGTTGACCACCAGATGGCCCCAGCCCATAATAAGTATTGCCTAGAAACCAAAAGACCCATGCCAAGGAACCAAAATCACCAGACATACGTCATCGAGTGGTGACTGAGCCCATTTCAGGAACGAGAAGTCCCTCAGCCACTTCCGTGCCAAATCCCAGACTGACCCCTTTTTGAATATGTATAAAATTAATGAATATATATGACTTCTCCTTTTCCATGTAATATAAAACTTCCTCCAGCCCTTTGTTCAGGGAGACAATGCTTTGAGAGGGATCTCCCTGTCTCCTTACTTGCTGCGAATAATGAACTATGCCTTGTTTTAAATTCACTTGACTCTTAATTATTCTTAACAAGAGTACAAGCGGTGAACCCATTGCATTCGGTAACAATTGGGCTACAATCCAAGGAATGCTGGCAGCCTTTAGATGCTGGAAGAGGGAAGGAACAGAATTTCCTCCTGAAACTTGCAGGAGGAACCAGCCCTGCAGATGACTTGATTTTAACCCTTTAAGGCTCAGTTCATATTTCTACCACCTAGGATTGTAAGAGAATAAACTTGTGTTGTTTTAAGTCACTAAGTTTGTGGTCATCTGTTACAGTAGTAACAAGAAAAATAATGTATTGGCAGTATATTTTCTTTGCAGAAAGTGGTTTCTTTATTTTTGGGATAATCTTTGTAACTTTCTGGCATTGTTGGGCTGCCTTTAAGTTTGTGAGTGAAATAGAATTTTGTAAAGTCCACAATTCATTGCTGATTTTCCCACCAGCATCTATGTTTCTTATTTTGAGATTCTTTAAAGTTTAATGAAGGCAGTGTCACAATAAACTGACTCTAGTATACTTAGCAATTTTAAAACATATTGGGTGATTTCTTCATTTATGGACACATCTCTTCATATATTTAACAGTTCCTTCCATATGACAATTAAAAAAAACATCAAACCAGTTGCTGTCAAGTTGATTCTGACTCATAGCATTTCCAAGGAGCAGCTGGTGGATTCGAACTGCCAACCTTTTGGTTAGCAGCTGAGCTCTTAACCTCTGAGCCACAAGGGCTCCCCATATGACAATAACATCTATAAAAGTTGGTGTTAACCTCATCATTTTTCAGATGAGCAAACAAATTTAAAGATTTAATTTATCTTGCCCATGGCTGCCAATTACAATTACGTGGTCCAGGAAGAGCATTAACCAAGGTCTCTAGATCCTTAATCACCACCCAGATCCACCTAAAACCATGAGGGGCCTCAATGCATATCTGTGGAGAAGCCAGTCCATATCTCCATGCTTAGCCCACCCCCCATCCCAAACCAAAATACCAGAGAGAAAGTGTTTGAACTCAAATACGCCTGCCTCTGAATTTTGGGTTCTTTTTTTTTAATTGTTTATTTTATTTTTTGTTGAAAATATACACAGCAAAAGATACACCATTTCAACACATTTTACAAGTACTATTTAGTGACATTATTTACATTCTTTAAGTAGTGTGACCATTCTTGCTATCCTTTTCCAAATTATTTGACCACCGTTAACATAATTTCTTACCCTCTGAGCTTCTCATTTAGTCTTTTGAGATGCTATTGTCCATTTGATACCAAATAGATAATTCTTTGAAAGAACACAGTGCTCAAGGCAAGCATAAACCAAAACCAAACCCATTGCTGTTGAGTCGATTCCTACTCATAGCAACCCTGTAGGACAGAGTAGAATGGCCCCATAGGGTTTCCAAAGAGCCGATGGTGGATTCAAACTGCTGACATTTTGGTTAGCAGCCGAGCTCTTAACTTTACTGATTAAGCTAAACTATGGTTTGGTTCAAAGCAGAATTCAGCAGACAGCTTTTGTTTGAGGTTTAAGGTTTAAAGACTACCTCAGGGCAATAGTTTTGGGTGTTCATCCAGTCTCAATGGCTCAGTGGAAGATGTGGATTCCACAGAGAATTTGAAATCCTGTTCTACCTTTTTCTGCCTTTTGGTCAGGATTCTTCTACAGAATCTTAGATCAAAATGTTCAGTAGTAGCCCTGTGCACCGTCTATTTCTTCAGGTCATATGGCATAGGAGGCAGTTATTCACGCAGGCATTCCGTTTCCTCCTCTGATTCCTGACTCTGAAGTTTGGTTTCTTATTATTGCTTTTGTTTATTCTGAGCTCATTGGTAAAGAATAACTTACATCACTAATATGAGCTTTTGATATCTTGTCTTTTGTTTGAAAAATGGAAGAATGTGTTGGCAATTGGAATGTGAATACACCCATCAAGGAGGTGGTGACCAGACTGCAGATTAGGACTCTAATGTGCATGTGTTTGGGAGTGAGCTTTAAATCATATGTATGAGACTGAGCTAGATTCAAGCCTGCCAATACAGTGTGGCAGTGCTCATAAATCCATAGGAGTAGCCAAGTCACATTGGAGAGTTGATGAAGAATAAGGGAATTAAGCAACAAAGATAATATTTTAACCATTAGACTGATAAATAAATAAATCCCCAGATGGCAAAATGGGCAGCATAAATTCATAGAGACGTTTTAGAGGCTTAATAGGTAGTGATATATCAAAATGTGAAATGTGCATACACTATGATCTAACAATTTTACTACTAGTATCCTTTTGGATCTTACAGGACTAGAGTAGCATTTTGTCTAAGGCAATTTTTATACCATGATTGGAGCAAAACTCATCTGAGTACTCTGGTGCCCCATGAATTATAAGATTTATCCCTTCTGGTTGGTGGGGACAGGAACTATACCCAGGACTGTAATAGCATTAGGTGCTGTTCCCTCTAATCCTTTCAGATGGTTCTTTCCCCTGCCTTGGATTGGTTCTTCGCATGTACGCACTGATCAGTACTCTGCTGAATAATTGAGGAGGACCCTCTGCAGAGTCTCAGATTTCCCTCTCTGTACAGCTTTCTCTTCTTTGACTTTCTGTCCTAGCAGTTATACCCTTCTAGGTCTCCCTGGGGTCTCAGTTCCATCTCTTCAACTCAAGGAGACTGTTGGGCTTTTCCTGGGCTTCCACTTCCTGCATTGGGCCTGGAAACCCACTCAAGGCAGTAAACTGGGGCAATTGTTAGGTTTGTTTATTCCCTTCTCTTTGGGATCACTGTCTTTCATCGACTGATGTCCAGTGTGTTTATAACCCTCGTTTCAAATATTTTGCCTAGTTTTCTTGATTGTTTCAAGTGGGAGGGTAAATCTTGTCTCTGTTACTTCATCTTGGCCAGAAGTAGAAGACTACGTTGCTTTTTTAAAGAAGAATAAATATACAGAGGATAATTATTTAGCCAGAGTTCACTGGAAACAGCTACTAATTGATAAAAATTGTTCCATTTCTCAGTCATTTACTCTTTCAAGGTTGCCTTTTCCTGTGTAGAACTTTGCTCTGTGAAAGCGACCTATATTGGGGTGTTAGGATATGCAGGGGGGACCTTTGGAGTCCGTCTTCCTCCTTGGGGTGCTTTACCTTCCAAGTTAGCAATTACAGCCTGGATAGGAGTCAAAATGCCATCATTGTAGGGAAGGGCTTAGCTGAATTTGGTCCTTCAATTTCAGGGGCATTGTGCATTTTGTCTTACTTCAACATAACCATTGCTACCCACTTTCCTTTAAACAAATCCTACCTCCTTAAATATCACACCTGACTCTTCTGAGAGGTTTGACATATAACCTCACCCCACTTAGAACTAACTAACTGCCTTGCAAAGTATTATACCCATGTGTCATGGATTGAATTATGTCCCTCGAAAAAATTGTGTATCAATTTGGCTGGGTCATGATTCCCAGTATTGTATGATTGTGTACCATTTTGTAATCTGATGTGATTTCTGTATGTGCCACAAACTCTATCACTATGACGTAATAAGATGGATCAGCAGCATTTATATTGATGAGGTCTACAAGGTTAGGTAGTGCCTTAAGCCAACCTCTTTTGAGACATAAAATAGAGAAGCAAGCAGAGACACAAGGGAACCTCATACCACCAAGAAAACAGTGCGGGGAGCAGAGTGTGTCCTTTGGACCTGAGGTACCTGTGCTGAGATGCTCCCAGACCAAGGGAAAACTGATACATCACAAGGACCTTCCTCCAGAGCCAACAGAGAGACAAAGCCTTCTCCTGGAGCTGATGACCTGAGTTTGGACTTGTAGCCTACTAGACTGTGAGAAAATGAATTTCTCCTTGTTAAAGCCATACACTTGTGGTATTTCTATTATAGCAGCACTAGATGACCAAGACGCCTTGCAAATAGATCTGATTATTTCTTGTTAGTAATTTTTCAGTCCATATCTTTTAGAATCTCAGAACAAGCGCAAATTCCTGGACAACAGTACATTCCATTTTGGTCAAACACATAATATTTTATATTTTAATGTCTCCACTTTGCCCATTTTCTAGCAATATTTATTTAAATTTCAGCCAGAATTCATGTCAGGCAGAGCAATATGAATGTCCAACTGGAGTTTAAAGATAATTTCCTATCATTTTTCTCTTCTGAAAATTCCTGCCTTCTTTTTCTTTCTTCCTCTGGAGATGGAAAGTATGTTTTCTATGCAAAAGATCAGTTTGTGAAACTATCGTGTGACTTTAAATCAAACCTAGTTCCTGACTTTTGTTGTCACTGTAATACATTGCCAAAATTATATACATTTTATAAGTTTTCTAAATTATTTTCAGATATGACAATTTTGTTTTTCTTAGTTATAGGTTAATGAAGCCATCTTGCTCTTTGGCATGTGAATTTTATTTAAAGTGTAATAAGATAAACAACTAAATAAATCTCTTAAATTTGTTACAGATCCAAGGCAATCAAAATATCTTCTTAATTTATAGAAACACTTTTCTAATTATTTCTCCTAAATAAGAAGCTTCTCACTCTCAAAGAAATAGTAAACTGCTTTTTAGTGAGCTGCAAATGGATGTAAACAAATCTGAGTGAGAAGTTATCTTGGCAGGATATGGTCAGATTTCTCTCCAGAAGATTTCTTCTTATTTTCACAAAAGAAAAACCTATGTTATTGACATTTAATCAAATGAATTGAAGAAAAATCTTGGAGGACAATATTTATTTATCTTCTTTATGACCCCTTGTAGTTGCGATAAAGCTCTCTGTTAAGGGTTCACTTATTTGTTACAACATTCACTGGATGTCCAAGCTCCATCATGGGAATCAAGCTTGTTGGAACCAATACACTGCAGACAATATAACCATATCTCTTACAAACAAATGCTGGTTAGGATAGATTCCCAACACTTTGTTTTTGAAGAGCACACTTGATTTGATTCTAGTGTTTGCAATCTGCTCCAGACACTTCTTGTTATTTTAGCTCATTGTCTGCCAGAATTCCACTTGACCACTGAGGGGGAATAAAATTCTCCTGAAGGTTTCATATTTTTAGGTAAAAATTATTCATTGTTATTAAGTATAAGTTTGATTTTTTTCAAGTAATTTAAATACTAAAAGTTTCTCACAAGAAGTATTTGAATAGTTTTTTTAAAAAGTACATTTAGATATGGTTCCTAAATATTTAAAAATACATTTAGATATAGTTTTAAATACAATTAGATCACATTCCCAGTTTTACAATGCAGCAGTTCTGCCCTCAGAAGTGGGCAACCAGAGCCCCTGCCCTGGGCACCCAGCTGCCCACTTCTTACTGGGCCAGGGCACTCAAACACCCAGAGCTTCTGCCCTTTCCCATCTCCTACTTCCACACTCCTCCCCAGGTTCTCCAGGACCACGAGATTCCCCTTGCAAATGAATGGGTCTGATCCCAAGCCCAAGGTCTGCTTTTGGTTACTTTCAGTCATCTTTCCCAGATAGGCCACCAAGAACCAACGGAACTCCAATTATTTACCCCTAGGCCTCAGCAGGGTAGAGGGGCCACAGTTTGGGATGGAGTGGGTGGACTGAGCATGGAGATATGGACTGGCTTCCTCATAGATGTGCACTGAGGCCCCTCATGGTCTTAGGTGGATCTGGGTGGTAAATATGGATCTAGGGACCTTGGTTAGTGCTCTTCCTGGACCATCGATGATAAGGAGGACCTGGGATGAGGAAAGAAGAAGTCACGAAAAATTGAAATGCATATGGACTTTTTCTAAGACAATTTAAATATAGCATGCAAAGGATATGACTAGCATTGAGTTTAAAGAAAAGTATAATGAAAAGATAACAATCAAATCAATTGTCAAGGGCAAGAATCTTGAAATATAGGCACTGGGTTTATGCTAGTGTCTTCTCCTTCCACTCCTGTTCCTTCCTCGCAGGTCTTAGAGACCCTATTCAAAGAGTGTTCCTGTCTGCCAGTCCACGTGCCCCTAGACAGGGTGAGGAAGTGAAGGAGGCATGCCGCAGGGCCATTCCTGGGTGCAGATCACTGTGCAATTGGAGAAGAAGTGAAACGGGTATTAGAGGTATTAGGATTCACCACAGAATTAGCTGAAGGCAATCAAGGTTTCCATGCCCAGAACAAAGCTTTACCAGTATGAGTGTTCATTTTAATCTTCTTGTCAAAAATCAAGGTAAGAGGACTTTCACAGTAACAGTCAACCAGATTTACTTGTTACTGTCTGACTAAAAAAAAGCAAACAAATAAACAAAAAAACTGGGCAAAATGGATGAAACAATAGTTTTTAAAGACATTGGATATCAGGCAAAAAGGACAGTAATCTCTGAGAGAGGAGAAACAAATAAAGTGAGTCCTATGACTGCCCCGTTTATGCCTGGGGAGAGGTTCCAGGTCATGGTGGAGTGACGAAGAAAAGAGGTGGAGGGTGGTAGTAGCCCTGAGCTGAGAAGACCAATCTGGGAAATGGCGGGGGTGGGGGGCGGCTAATGTGGCAAAAATTTATCAAACAGAGGCTTCCTGGAAGGTGGTGGTGTGAGAAATTCCATGATCCTGTCTTCCCACATGATCACCAATGAAAACAACCAGAAGTCGGTAACTCAACTTCATAAGAACTCTGAAAACAGTTGGAGGGAGCAGCAATCAAGCAAATGCTGAATCAAGAAAAGGGACTTCTAAATAGTAGGAAAGTTTTGATATTCTACTTGTCTGTGGCTCTACCGTTGCTTGGCTTGATGGATTGGCCATCTTAAAGTGGAAACAGTGGAGGACTGTGATCTTATAGAGGGGGCCTGATCACAAGCTCTTGAGTGAGCAGAACAGACTTTACTAGAGGATCATTGTGTGTGTAGGTTCTGATCAGTCTGGAGGAGGTCTGAAAGACTGAATCAGGGTAATCCCTTCTGTTTGGCCTGCCTCAGAGATCATGTGGTGTAGGGAGTCAGTAATGGGCAATGCCTGAAGGTTATGACTGTCCGTAGCCACCTGGGGCTAAGCAGTGTGATTGGAGTATACAATTAATTCCTTAAGACTGAAGGAGAAACCAGAGTGAGAGTCTTTTTTAGAAATTAGGGCTTTCAACAGCACTGTGTATATGGGGAATTGAGAAAGACATACACATGCTCAGGATAAATGGCATATGTAGAAAATACCTAAGAGGACCATATGCTTGGGCTGATCCTAAGTGTTGAAGGAGAGCACCAGCACAAAGCTAATTTGACGGGCTGGGAAAGGTGTCCCCTCCCCACTCCCGTGCCCCCAGTACATAAGGGTATCTCTTTCAAAACACTAGTTGGGCACAGGTTGGGGAACAGGGTCCTCAGTGCCCATGCAAGTCTAGGAGAAGAGTAGTTACAAAAATAGTTAGGAGAAGTTGCTGAGCAGATAGACTACTACAGACTTCAACAATTAAAAAAGAATTCTAAACCCTAGGAAAGGGAGAGAATCTGACTTCCAGAGACAGCACATTATAGTATTCCAATATCATGACTTCAACAACAAAAGATTGCAAAGCATACAAAGAAACAGGAAAGGATAGTCCATTCAAAAGAACAAAATTAAATGACAGAAACTGTTCCAATGGAAACCTAGATAGTGGAAAAATAGGAAGACTTGAAAACAACATATTACATATATTCAAAGAACTAAAGGAAAATACGGACAAAGAACTAAAGAAAATCAGGAAAATTATACATGAGTAAAGTGATTTTCTAACCGGAGGACTCCCTTTAGTATTTCTTGTAATTTTAGTTTGGTTTTTGCAAATTTCCATAAACTTCTGTTTATTTGGAAATGCCCTAATTTTGCTGTCATATTTGAGAGACAGTTTTGCTGGATATATAATTCTTGGCTGGTAGTTTTTTTCCTTCAAGGCTTTATATATGTCATCCCATTGCCTTCTTGCCTGCATGGCTTCTGCCGAGTAGTCCCAACTTAGTCTTACTGACTCTCCTTTGTAGATGACTTTTCATTCACCCCTAGCTGCTCTTAAAATTCTCTCTTTATCTTTGGTTTTGGCAAGTTTGCTTATAATATATCTTGGTGACTGTCTTTTGGGATCTACCTTATGTGGGGTTTGATGAGCATCTTGGATAGATATCTTGTCATCTTTCACAATATCAGGGAAGTTTTCTGCCAACAAAGCTTCAACAATTCTCTCTGTATTTTCTGTTATCCCCCCCATTCTGGTAGTCCAATCACTCGTAGGTTATTCCTCTTGATAGAGTCCCACATAATTCTTAGGGTTTCTTCATTTTTTAAATCCTTTTATCTTATTTTTCCTCAAATAAGTTGGTGTCAAGTGCTTTATCTTCAGTATCACTAATTCTGACTTCCATTGCCTCAATTCTGCTCCTATGACTTTCTATTGAGTTGTCTAATTCTGAAATTTTATTGTTAATCTTCTGGATTTCAGATTGTTGTCTCTCTATGGATTCTTGCAGCCTGTTAAATTTGTCATTATGCTCTTCTCTAATCTTCTCAAGTTCCTGTATTTCTTTGTCTGTGTTTTGCCTAATTACTTTTCCTGATCTCTTGAAGAGTTCTGTATATTAATCTTTTGTATTCTGCCTCCAGTAATTCCAAGAAATTCTCTTCCTCCAGAAAATTTTATTCTTTATTTTTGGAGCTTACTGAAGCCATTACAGTCTGACTCTTTTTGTGATTTGATATTGAATGTTGTCTGTGAGCCATCAATAAGTTATTATATTTATTTATTGTATGTTTTCTTACTGTGTCCTAGCTTCTTGTTTTGTTTGTATGCCCAAATACGCGGCTTGTGTGAGCTAGTTTGATTATTGGCACCTTTGAAGCTCTAATGTCCTGTCACCAGGTGGTTAGATCTGTTACTAGTATATGAGCTCAGGAGTCTGCCCATTCCTCCTGTATGGATTCAGCTCAGGAGCCCAGGTAGATAGCCACCAAGTGTGTGGTGTAGGCTCTCACTTACAGTCCTAGACAGGCATGAGTGATTGGTGTAGGCACAGGCATCTGGCTGCAGCAAGGGGATGCATTCTGAGCAAGATAGGGGACTGACGGCTGCCCCTGAGTGTCCAGGAGGAAGGCGTGTCCCTGTTCCCTAGAGCACATAGGTGGGTGGGTTTTGCAGCCAGACTATGAGCACCTAATGCTGTTGGCTGTAAGGACTGGGGGGCTCCTCTTATTCATGGGCCCTATCACAGCTGGATAGGTGGCATGGGTGGAGCCACCAGTCCTCAGGCTCCTGATGTGGGTAGGTGGAGACCCCACTTAATGGGCAGAGCAGTGTCAAATGTCAAGAACCTGCCACTTCACAGCTGAAACAGTTGAAGTTAGAGTTCTGGTATATACCTTGTTGTACTGAGGTAATGAGGGCCTATGCTGTTGAGATGGGCCCACACAAGTCTCTGCAGTGGGAAAGGCACTCAAAGTCTGTGGATCCTTATGGCTGTGCCTAGGCAAAGGAGCTGTGCCTACCCTGGGTTCCTGGCTTAGGGGAGGCAGCAGTTTATTTTTTCCCCCTGTTTGTTAATTTGTTCACTCTCCAAGGCAGGGAGAATGGCTCCAGACGTGTGATGGATCCTACTTCTGGCCCAGGGGACTCAGCAATCACTGATGCTGGTCCGAGACCCAGTGCAGAGCAGGGAGCAGGGAAGTAAATGAGAGAGAGGTTTTCCCCTAAGGGGGGTGTCTTGGATCTGTGCGGAAAGCCACATGCAATTACTTATCTTTTGCCAGATCGAGGGCTACTTCTCAGGTTCTGGGTGGCCATGTAGACCCTCTGGTGCTGGGTCTCCCATGGTGTGGAAAATGTGCCTCCCGAGCACGGCTGCTTGCCTGCCTCACTGCTCACCCCTGAGGTGCTCAGGCCTGAATGGCTCAGGCTCTTGCTGGGTCAGGTCTGGCAACTCCTCGCTGCTTCCAAACCGTCTCTCCCTCCCCCGGCCACTCCATCAGGTTCCTCAACTCTGTCTTTGATGTTCAGGGCTCCCAGATTGCCATATATAATTGAATCACTTTTTTTGAGGGGTCTTTGTTGTAAGAGGGTCCACTGGAAGCATCCGATTACTCTGCTGCCTTGGCCTAGCCTGCATGAGTAAAGTGAGAATATCAATAAAGAGATGCTGTTGTTGTTAGGTGCTGCTGAGCCTGTTCTGACTCGTAGTGACCCTATGTACAACAGAATGAAACACTGCCCAGTCCTGCACCATCCTGACAATTGTTGCTATGTTTGAGCCCATTGTTGTAGCCACTGTGTCAATCTATCTCATCTATCAAGGGCCTTCCTCTTTTTTGCTGACCCTCTACTTTACCAAGTATGATGTGCTTCTCCAGGGACTGGTTCCTCCTGATAACATGTACAAAGTACATGAGATGAAATCTTGCCATCCTTGCTTCTAAGGAGCATTCTGGCTATACTCTTCCAACACAGATTTGTTCATTTTTCTGGCAGTCTATGGTATATTCAGTATTCTTCACCAACGCCATAATTCAAAGACATCAATTCTTGTTCGGTCTTCCTCATTCATTGTCCAGCTTATGCTTGCATATGAGGCAATTGAAAATATCATGCCTTGGATGAGGCACACCTTAGTCCTCAAAGTGACATCTTTGTTTTTTAACACTTAAAGAGATCTTTTGCAGCAGATTTTCACAATGCAATATATCATTTGATTTTTTTAGTGCTGCTTCCATGGGCATTGATTGTGGATACAAGTAAAATGAAATCCTTGACAATGTCAATCTTTTCTCCATTCATCATGTTGTTACTTACTGGTCTAGTTGTGAGGATTTTGGTTTTCTTTATGTTGAGGTGTAATCCATGCTGAAGGCTGTAGTCTTTGATTTTCATCAGTAAGTGCTTCAAGTTCTGTTTGCTTTCAGCAAGTAAGGTTGTGTCAACTGCATATCACAGCTTTTAATGCTGTCTTCTTCTTCATATACCCACCTTCACAGATTATTTGCTCAGCATGCAACTGAATAAGTATAGTGAAAGAAAACCCTGATGCACACCTTTACTGATTTTAAACCACGTAGTATCCCTTGTTTGTTCTAACAACTGCCTCTTGGTCTATGTACAGTTTCTGCATGAGCACAATTAAGTGTTCTGGAATTCCAGTTCTTTGCAATGTTATCCATAACTTATTATGATCCACACAGTCGAATGCTTTTGCATAGTCAGTAAAACACAGGTAAACATCTTTCTGGTATTCTCTGATTTCAGCCAGGGTCCATCTGACATCAGTAATGATATCCTCCATTCCACATCCTCTTCTGATTATGGCTTGAATTTATGGCAATTCCCTGTCAATGTACTGCTGCAACTGTTTTTGAATTATCTTCAGCAAAATTTTATTTGCATGTGATATTAATGATATTGTTCTATAATTTCAACATTGTGTTGGATCGTCTTTCTTTGGAATGGGTACAAATATGGATCTCTTCCAATCGGTTGGCCAGGCAGCTGTCTTCCAAATTTCTTGGCATAGACAAGTGAATGCTTCCAGCACTGCATCCGTTTGTTGAAACATCTCAGTTGGTATTCCATCAATTCCTGGAGCCTTGTTTTTCATCAGGGCCTTCAGTGAAGCTTGGGCTTCTTCCTTCAGTACCATTGGTTCTTGATCACATACTACTTCCTGAATGGTTGAATGCTGACCAGTGCTTTTGGATACAGTGACTGTGTATTCTTTCCTTTTTCTTTTGATGTTTCTTACATCTGTCAATATTTTGCCCATAAAATCCTTAAATATTGCAACTTGAGGCTTGAATTCTTTTCTTCTCTCCTTTCAGTTTGAGAAATGCTGAACATGTTCTATGCTTTTGGTTTTCTAACTCCAGGTCTTTGCACATTTCACTATAATAGTTTACTTGGTCTTCTCAAGCACCCTTTGAAATATTCTATTCAGCTTTTTTACTTTATCATTTCTTCCATTTGCTTTAGCTACTCTACTTTCAAAAGTAAGTTTCAGAGTCTCTTCTGACATCCATTTTGATCTTTTCTTTATTATCTTTTAAAAGAAATTTTATTTCCTCATTTATGATATCTGTCTGAGACTGGGTTCTCTAGATAAGCAAAACCAGTGAATCACACATATATATATACACACATATATGTATGCATATATGTGTGTATATATATATACATGTATGTATGTATAAAGAACAGAGAGAGATTTATCACAAGAAAATGGCTTATGTGGTTGTAGAGATTGGCAAGTCTCAAGTCTGTGGTTCAGGCATCAGGCTTGAAGCTTCTCCTGACTCATGTATCTGCAGGGACTCAGGAATCCAAGATATGAAGGTAAGAAGGCAAGCTGCTAGCTGAGAGGCTGTGGAGACCCATGAATCCCAAGATCAGTAGGCAATACAGTAGGCCATTGGCTCAGGTCCTGAGAACTAGAGGTCTGATGATGTTGAGCTGGATTCAGGATCCAGAGTGAGCAAAAGCAAGCAAGCTTTGCCAGAAGTCCATATATATTGGATGCAGGCCACACCCATGAGGAAACTCCCCTTACAACTCCTTGGCTTTTCACATCAGATCACATCATGGAGGTTATTACATTATGTCACAAAATGGAGGATAACTACATCATTATGTAACTGTTAAACCACTGAGAATCATGACCAGACAACTTGACACACAAACCTAACCAACACAATCTACCTGTTGTTAACTTGGCAGCTGTACACATCTCCTTAAACCACACATAATTTCTAAATAGAGACAATAACACAGTCGTACTTGCACCTAACATGATACAGCTAACATGGTACAACTGAAAACGCACTAGCTCTGTTTACATCTTATATTTTATAAGTGAAGAAAACAAGAATATTTGACACAAGCATACAAGGAAAAAATACAAAAATTACAATCCTTGTTTCTGCAACTTGGTACATGGTCGTAACTGGTATTTTGAACTACCGTCTCCCACCACCCATTCTGTATTCCCTTTGCTGTGAGCAAGCACTTCAGCTAGTCAGACTCTTTGCTTGGTGAGGTAACCCAAACCTTCATTTCTGAAGGGTCTGAGCCATTAGTAGTCACGTCAGAACTGGATTGCTGTAGTTTTCCATTGACTTTAATCACATGGCATGGTAGTACCAAGAGACATCTTAAGGGATCTCCTATATTCCAGACATATTCTTCTTTACCTCCTTTATGTAATATCAATCTGATTTCCCCTTGGTAATCAGGATCAATCACACCAGCCAGTACAGTAATGCCCTTCTTTTCTTGTTGATCCGGAGGCTTGAGGAGTCTAAAGTGGCTGGGTGGCATTCTTAACTTCCAGTTCAATGAAATCAGTGATGTGCCTCCTGGTGGGAGCATTCCTCCCTTTGGAACTAAGAACTCTAGACACACAGAGCATGGAGTTGTGGGGACAGGAGGCAAAAATTTTGTGAGCCACTAGGGTTAATAATGAGTGATGGCACTCTCATTTCCACCTCTTGATTCCTGAACCTATAAATCCTGGCTATGGGAGAAACTGTGCCATATATTTGTCACTGGTTTAGAGCATATACAGCTTCCTGGAGAACAATTTTTTTCAACACTATTTATTGAAGAGACTCTTCTTCCCCCATTGAGTGGACCTAGCATTCTTGTCAAAAATCAGTTGAGCATAGATGTGTACATTTAGTCCTGGACTCTTAATTCTACTCTATGTGTCTATTGTTATATCAGTACCAGGCTGTTTTGATTATTGTAGCTGCATAGTATGTATTAAAATCAGTTAGTGTGAGTTCTCCTACCTTGTTCTTCTCTTTGAACATTGCTTTACCTATTTAGGACTTCTTGCTATTCTGTATAAGGTTAAGGATTGGTTTTTCTATTTCTGTAAAGAAGGCTGTTGGAATTTTGATAGATATTGCGTTCAATCTATACATGGCTTTGGATAGTATTGCCATCTTAACAATATTAAGTCTTCCAATCCATGAACAGGGAAAATCTCTCCATTTGTTTAAGTCTTCTTTGATCTCTTTCAGCAGTGTTTTTTAGTTTTCATTGTATAAGTCCTTCACATCCCTGGTTAGATTTATTCCTAGGTATTTTATTCTCTTAGGTGCTATTTTAAATGAAATTGTTTCCCTAATTTCATTTTCAGATTTCTCATTGCCAGTGTATAGAAACCAACTGATTTGTGTTTGTTGACCTTGTACCCTGCAACTAAATTTCTCTATTAGCTCTAGAGGTTTCCTTGTGGTCTCATTTTCTATACATAGGATCATATTATCCTTAAATATAGATATTTTCACTTTTTCTTTTCCAATCTGGGTACCTTTTATTTCTTTTTCTTGCTTTATTGCTCTGGTTAGTACTTCTAATACAATATTGAATAGAAGTGATAAGAGTGGGCACCCTTGTCTTTTTCCTGATTTCAAGGGGAAAGCTCTCGGTCTTTCTCCACTAAGTATAATGTTGACTGTTGACTTTCCATATATGTCCCAAATCATATTGAGGAATTTCCTTTTTATTCCAATCTTCTTTAGAGTTTTCATCAAGAAAGGATGTTGGATTTTGTCAAATGCTTTTTCTGTGTCAATAGAGATGATAATATGGTTCTTTTCCTTTGTTCTATTGGTGTGGTATATTATGTTGATTTATTTTCTGATGTCGAACCATCCTTGCATTCCTTTAATAAATCCCACTTGGTTATAGTGTATGACGCTGTTAATATGCTGTTGGATTCTGTTCGCTAGCATTTTGTCGAGGATTTTTACATCTAGATGCATAAGAGATAGTGGCGTATAGTTTTCTTGTGGTGTCTTTGTCTGGTTTTGGTATCAGGATTATGTTTGCTTGTTAGAATGAATTAGGGAATATTCCTTCTTTATATTTTGGAAGATCTTGAACAGTATTGTCGATTCTTCTCTAAATGTTTGGTAGAATTCCCCAATGAAGCCTCTGGTCCATGTTTTTTTTTTTTTTTGTTGTTGTTGAGGGGTTTTTGATTACTGATTTGATCTCTTCACTTGTTACAGATCTGTTGAGACTTTATTTCCTCTTCAGTCAGTTTGGATAGGTTGTGTGCTTCTAAGAATTTGTCCACTTCATCTAGGTTGTCCAGTTTGTTGACTTACAGTTGTTCATAATATTCTGTCATAATTATCTTTATTTCTATCATGCAGTACAATTAATTACTTTTGTGTGTGGCCTTTCTAGCCATGGTCTTGTAACTCCTATCCAAGTGATTGGGTGGGACTGTGTGATAGGGTAATTATGGCCTACCAAGGGGATTGGTCAGTTTTACCTTAAAAGAGAGTCAATTCTAGAGCAGAGGGGAGGATTCTACCACTACCAAGGAAGAACAGCCAGGATCCAGGATCCCTGTGCTCAGAAGCTCCTGGAAGCTGGAGACTGAGAGAAAGAGAGACAGAGAGAGAGAGCAAGCTGTAATCCTGAAGATGGTGAGAAGCAGTGTCAGGAAAAATCCAGCAGCAAGAGATGGCGATGGGGGCTTCCTGGCTCATGGAGAGACAAAGCTGAGTGGCTGTGGGGAGAGGCCTAGGGCCAGGGAGAGGCATGCCTGTGAACATGGTTGGGAAGAGGCTGTGCTGATAGAAGAACTGTATCCTGGGTGTTCGCGAGCCTGAATTGTGACTGTTACTTCCTTAATAAACCCCATAATCTTGAGTATGGTCTGTGAGTTCTGTGTGGCCATTGCAATGAATTATCAAACCAAGCAGAGAAGTAGAGAGTGCTGTGCTAGGGGTGGTTGGTGTCAGAATTAGTAAAGATGGCAGAGAGAGGAGGCTTGTCTGGCCTCCACCTCATAGGAGTTAGCCTTGCGCTGTTGATCTTGGTTCTCCTTCCCCTTTGTGGGGTTGGAGGAGGTCAGACACATTCCCCCACGATATTTTTACAGTCAAGTCAGTTGTAATGTGCCCTTTCATTTTTTATTTCAGTTATTTGCATCTTTTATCTTTTTTTCTTTGTCAGTATAGCTAAAGTTTTGTCAATTTTATTGATCTTTTCAAAGAATCAACTTCTGGTTTTATTGATTCTCTATTGTTTTTCTTTATTTTATTGTATTTATTTCTGCTCTGATGTTTGCTCTTTCCTTTCTTCTGGCAGGTTTAGGCTTAGTTTTCACTTTTCTTTCTAGTTCCTGGAGTTGTCGAGTTCAGCTGTTATGACTACCCTCGTCTTAACCATTGACTGACACCCTCTGACATGGTCTGGTCTAAGACACACGTAAAAGAGCCTGGGTGGTACAAGCAGTTTTGGATTAGCTGCTAACTTAAAGATTGGTGGTTCAACCTACCCAGCAACTCTGCAGAAGAAAGGCCTGGTGAACTGCTCCTATACAGATTATTGCCAGGAAAACTCTATGGAGAAGTTCTACTCTGTAGCACATGGGGTTGCCATGCATTGGAATTGACTCGTCAGCAACAGGTTGGGTTTTTTTTTTTTTTTAAGAAGCACGTATATTCTCCCACCATGATTGGTTATATTGTTTCTCAATCCAGATGAATTGGAGCTGCTTACCCCTGGAGTTGGCCACAATTCAGCAAATTGGAAACCATAATATATCAAGTACCAAAAGGCAAATGGTTTTACTTTTTTGACTTGGAAACTGTTCTGGAACATGCTTCCAAATGACGAAAAATCTTCTTGAGCATGATACCCATATCCACTGCCATCGAGTTGATTCCAACTCATAGCGACCCTATAGGACATACTAGAACTGCCCCATAGGGTTTCCAAAGTTGTAATCTTTATGGAAGTAGACTGACACATCTTTTTCCCACAGAGCAGCTGGTGGGTTTGAATCTTTGACATTTTGGTTAGCAGCTGAGCACTTTAGTCTCTATGTCACCTGGGCTCCTTTTAGCATGGCAGGATGGAAAATTTAAGGCTTATTTTAATACCTATTGCATATGTAATAGAATGTGGAATTCGATTTTCCTTGTTGCCTCAGAATTGTGGATACTACCCAAAGCCAAAGACATAAGGCACTAAACATTCTGTATTCTAAAGTCACTAAGAGCTGCCGGGGCATACTAAATAGCATTTGCCCCTAAAAATACTCCCAGTTACCATTTCTCCTCCCACTGCCCCGTTTCCTCCTTCCTGAATTTGAGGGAAGGAGAACATTCACTATATTGGGGTGGAAGTTCCTTCTTCCTTTTCCCTTAGGGGAGAAGGTAGTGATGTTTTTTCCATCCATGGGTGCTACAATAAGTCAACTTCTATAAAATCCTCTTGAATATTGGGGATTCTGGAAAAAGGGAAGAATAACATCATGCTCTTCAGGATATTTGCTCAGTTGCAGAATCTGGAGATGCCTTGTGTTGCTACAAGTATGACATGCTTTTCTTTTCAGTTCTTCTCCTTTACTATGGGAGAAAGGAGGAAAGTACTTGATTGTGTCTACTGATGTTTGAGGACACGTTTGTGATGAGGCTGAGGGACATAAGATGCCTCTCCAAGGGGCCTTGAGAGACATGAAGGATTTCAGACAAGGAAAGGGCCAGCATGAAACTTCACATGCTCACCACTTATGTAGAGGCTATCCCATCAGGAGAGGGCTCCAGAACCAGATGGAATCAGCCAAAACTAGAGGGAGGCCTCCCAACAGCCACAGTGGAGATAATCATATAAGGAAAGTTTTGCCACCCTATCCCCATTCCCAGAGTTTTGAATTGAATTGTGTCCACCCTTCCCCCAACCCAAATGTGTGTCAACTCGGCTAGGCCATAAATTCCAGTATTGTGTGGTTGTCCAACATTTTGTGATCTGATGTGGTTTTCCTATGTGTTGTAAATCCTACCTCTATGATATTAATGAGGCAGGATTAGGGGCAGTCATGCTAATGAGGCAGGGCTCAATCTACAAGATTAGGTTGTGCCTTAAATTAATCTCTTTTAAGATACAAAAGAGAGAAACAAGCAAAGAGATAGGGGGACTCATGTCACCAAGAAAGTAGTGCCAGGAACACAGCACATCCTTTGGACCCTTGGTCCTCACGCTGAGAAGCTACTTGACCGGAGACTATTCATGACAAGGAACTCCCCCAGAGCCAAAAGAGAGAGAAAGCCTTTTCCTGGAACTGGCACCCTGAATTCGGACTCCTAGCTTCCTAGACTGTGAGAGAATAGATTTCTCTTTGTTAAAGCCATCCACTTGTGGTATTTCTGTTATAGCAGCATTAGATAATGAAGACGCTCATCTTGCTTCCAAATCCAGAGGGGCAAATATGTACAAGAAGGTTTGCCTCAGACAAAAACCAGTTTCTCCTCCTTCACTTCAAACACTGCATGGGAGAGGGGGCGGGATAAGAGAGAAGAACTTTGAGTCAAGTTTGAAATTCAAGTTTAAAAATATATAAATAACGTTGAATCTTAATTACTAGAGAAAAGATTGTTCTAATAACTGGAAATGACTATGAAATCAACCCAAGATGTCATTAAGGCAGCAACTACTCATCTGGAGAAGCAAATTTGATTCAGTGTGGCTGGTGGACATAATTGGAAGAAAAAAATTGTTTTGTAACTAAACCCCAACAAATGGAGACTCCTTAATCAGCAGGCACATTTATAAGCCAATTGTTTTCCCCAACAAGTTTCTGCCCAAT
Organism: Dugong dugon; assembly: GCA_030035585.1. Lineage (NCBI taxonomy): Eukaryota > Metazoa > Chordata > Mammalia > Sirenia > Dugongidae > Dugong > Dugong dugon. The sequence goes on along the minus strand of CM057463.1, from coordinate 189,652,316 downwards.
TTTCTTTATGGACCAGCCTTCAGGGGCTTTTGACTTTATTTAGATGGGAGCTGTTCAATAGAACTTTCAGTGATGATGCAAAGGTTCTATATGTATGCTGTCCAATATGGTATCCACTAGATACATGTGGTCATTGAGCACTTGAAATGTGGCTTGGGCAGGCAAGGAACTGCATTTTAAATTTTTAAGAAATCCAGCTAATCATAAATTTACATAGCAACAACATGTAGCTAGTGGCTACAGTATTGAGCAGTGCTGGTCTAGACTTTTGACAAAAAAAAATGGGTAGAGGCAAAGGGCAAGATGAAGGAAAGTTTGGTATTAAAAAGTGTTTTCCTTTCCTGTGAATTTATTTATTATTATTTTTAAGGGTCGTACAGAAGCGTTAGTATCTAGTTGTAACTTGACTGAGACCTATTTTAATCCAATTTAAAGAAAATATTTACTGTTTTAAAGTTACATGTTTGGAACACCTGTTTGTTGGTTTAATATTGCTGTGAGAATAAAATGCTTGGATTGAACATAGCAAAAAACTGAGCCACAGAAAAGCTTTACCCCATGGTTCATTTCCCTAAAATATTTGCTTTGGCCTTTAAGTAAGGTTAAAAATGATCACTTCTCCCTTAAATTTATTTTGTTTTTCAATATTTCTGTCTTTTCCTTGAGTAGTGCCTTAGTCTGGGTTCTCTAGAAGAAGCAAAACCAGTGAAGAGTGTATAGATATATAGAGAGAAACTTGATTTCGAGGAAATGGCTCACACAGTTGTGAGTGAATGGTTCACGCAATTGTAGGGGCTGGTAAGTCCCAAATCCGTGGGTCAAGTGGCAAGCTGAAGGCTTCTGGCAAGCTGAAGGCCTCTGTTGGATCATGTGTTTACAGAGGCTGGAAAATCCAAAATCTGCAGGTCAGGTGGCAGACTGAAGGCTTGTCATGTCCCAAGAACCAGAGGTCAAGTGACGATAAAAGTGCAGAATTGAAAGAGAGAATTTTGCCAGAACAGGCATTTATATACTGGATAGAGGCAGGCCCAGTGCCGAGGAAACTCCCCTTTTGACTGATTGACTGCTTACATTGGATCACAAAATGAAAGATAATTTTATAGTGTTTGCCAAACCACTGAGAATCATAGCCTAGCCAAGTTGACACAGCATTAACCCTCACAAGTAGTATATAAAAGAGTGGCTAAATTAAGGAGGCCAAGATTAGGACGGATCTTTCCAGTACAGACAAATTTTTCCTAATAACTCTTGTCAGAATCAGGATGGATAAGGATGATGTTCTGAGCCATTTCAGAATGGGGTACAAGAAAGCTGTGTATTAAGTGCATGCATATCCTTTTGCTATAGCAATACAAAAACAAATAAACTTCTCTGTACTGATGATGTGTACTACTATCATGGATCAGGAGGAGTCTTAGGAAGCCCTTCATCCTGATTGCTTCCTACTGATAAAAGAACTGAAATAGATTTTAAATATTTTTATCCAGCAACTTGGCTGTACATTTTGTAGTAATCTCATTCTCCTGGCTCAACAAGAAGCACTGTTGTTCCAAATCGGTTACTTGGCAGCAGGGATCTCAACTGGCAGCCTGCAGGACAAATTCTGCCAGGAGCCTGTTTGCCTGTCACAGTGTTTCTGTATTTTTGAATGTGAATGCCTTTAGGTAAGCATCCCCAACTTGCCACTGTTCACACCTTGCAAATTTACACATTTAGTGACAACTAAGTGCTTTTGAGTTGGCAATCTTCATTCTACCCAAACTATCCTGAGACTTGTTTATGGTCAAGGCAGCTCGTTGACAATACCAGCTGCCCCTAAACATTTCCCATCACCCGTCTGTCAGTTTGCCGTACTGTAGTGGCTTGCGTGTTGCTATGATTCTGGAAGCTATGCCACCAGTATTTCAAATACCAGCAGGCTCATGCATGGTGGACAGACTTCAGTGGAGCTTCTAGACTAAGACAGACTAGGAAGTAAGACCTGGTGATTTTTTTCCCCAAAAATTAGCCTATGGGTCACAACAAAATAATGTCTAATATAGTGCTAGAAGATGAGCCTCCTAGGTTGGAAGGGACTCAGTCACACAGAGGTCGCAACAATGGACTCAAGCATACCAACGATTGTGAAGATGGCATAGAGCAAGACAATGTTTCATTCTGTTGTACGTGGGGTTGGAGCTGACTTGACAGCAACTAACAACATTTCCCAGGCCAAACATCTACATCTTGATCTACAGAGCTTAACTTAGTGGTCATCTAGGCTTTTGAACAAACTAAAAGATTTGAGGTAAACGTTGACCATGCCATCCCGCTCCATTAGCTCCTGTCAAATGTATAATTAAAATCAGGGATATTGAAAAAAAAAAAAATCGAGAGGACCTGTTATAATAAGTTCCTTTATAAAGTTATATCAAAGGACATCTACTTGGACTATATCAATTTTTCCTATAGAAATGTCTTTCCTGAAATACAATTCAATTTTGCACACTGACTTCATAAAGAAGAAATATTGGAGGAGACATTTCATTGATCAATGTCTTCACATAAAGATATATGGGGTACATTTCTGCTGAAAATTAGTCCCAGAAAACAGTTTTGACTCTCTTGATCTGGTGTGCTTGCCTTTATCAGATGAGAGTTATCATACCTATATAATGCTTTCTTTTTACCTTGACCCTCAGTATACTGAACTGAAAATTAACTTATGGCTACTACCTTACAGTTATATAATTTTTTCCCTATATGTTTTCTCATCTTTTACCTTTAATCCTTTTCTATATGCATGTATATATTTGCTTGTAGCCAATTTCAATTACATGTTAAAACTATATGGCTTAAAAAGAGAAAATAATTAATCATAAAACGTGCTGTTGTTCTCAATTGCCATCGAATTGGCTCTAACTCATGGTGACTTTATGTACCTACAATACAACACAATGTTGCCCTGTCTGTGCCATTTCCATGATCCTTGCATCAATTCGTCTTTTGTCTTCCTTATTCTTTGTCCAGTTTAAAAAAAAAAATTTTTTTATTGTGCTTTAGATGAAGGTTTACAGAACAAACAGTTTCTCATTAAACAGTCAGTACACATATTGTTTTATGACATTGGTTAACAACCCCACAACACATCAACACTCTCCCATCTCGACCTTGGAGGACCTTTTTTTGGTGAAAATATACATAGCCTAAGTTTCACCATTTCAAAAGTTTCTACATATACAGTTCAGTGACATCAAATACATTCTTCCAGTTGTGCTGCTATTCTCACTATCCTTTTCCAAATTACTCCATCACCATTATCTTCAACTCACTGCCCCGTAAGCTTCCCATCAAACCCTTTGAGTTGCTGTTGTCAATTTGATCTCACATAGATAATTTTTTTTTTTTTGTACTTTAGATGAAGGTTTGCAGAACAAATACTTTCTTCTTAAACAGTTACTACACATATTGCCCTATCACAAAAGTTAACAACCCCACGACATGTTAACACTGTCCCTTCTCAACCTTGGGTTCCCTATCACCAGCTTTCCTGTCCCCTCCTGCCTTCTAGACCTTGTCCCTGGACTGCTGTGCCTCATTAGTCCTGTTTTGTTTTATGAGGCTGTCCATTCCCCAGCTGAACAGTGAAGTTCAGGAGTGACTTCACCACTGAGCTAAAAGGGTGTCTGGGGGCCATATTCTTGGGGTTTCTGCAGTCTGTCAGGCCAGTAAATCTGATCTTTTTTTGTGGGTTAGAATTTTGTTCTACATCTTTTTCCAGTTCTGTCCAGGACTCTCTATTGTGATTGCAGCCAGAGCAGTCAGTGGTGGTAGCCAGGCACCATCTAGCTGTACTGGACTCAGTCTGGTGGAGGCCGTGGTAGCTGCGGTCCACTAGTCCTCTGGACTGATCTTTTCCTTGTATCTTGTTCTCTTCATTCTCCCTTGTTTCTGAAGGGGTGATACAAGTGGAGTATCTTAAATGGCTGCTCACAGGGTTTTAAGACCCCAGACGCTACTCACCAAGGTAGAATGTAGAACATTGTCTTTATAAACTGTGTTATGCCAACTGAGCTAGATGTTCCCCTAGACCATGGTCACCACAGCCCTCCACCCAGCAATTCAGTCCCTCAGGGAGTTTGGATGTGTCTATGGAGCTTCCATGACCTTTCCTTGTACAAGTTGTGCTGGCTACCCCAGTATTGTATACTGTCTTACCCTTCACCAAAGTTACCACTTATCTATTGTCTATTTAGTTCCGCACCACCCCTCCCATCCCTTGTAACCAACAAAGATTGTTTCTTTTTGTGTGTAAAGTTTTACACGAGTTTTTACAGTAGAAGTCTCATACAATATTTGTCCTTTTGTGATTTACTGATTTCACTCAGCATAATGTCCTCCAGTTTCATCCATGTTATGAGATGCTTCATAGATTCATCATTGTTCTTTATCTTTGCATAATACTCCATTGTGTGTATGTACCATAGTTTGTTTATCCATTCTTCTGTCGATGGGCATCTAGATTGTTTCCATCTTTTTGCTATTGTGAACAGTGCTGCAATGAATATGAGTGTGCATATGTCTATTTGCGTGATGGCTCTTATTTCTCTAGGATATGTTCCTAGGAGTGGGATTGCATTTTCTAGTGCTTTTTCTTTGCGGTGCTGATGTTTTCTTTGTTCCTCTTACTCTCCTGTGCTGAGTTCCTTTTGTTTGTGGATTTTTTTTTTCATTTCTTCTGTTTTTGTAGGTTTTGTTTTTACTGAGACTTTATGTTTTTCTTCTTTATTTTGATGAGTAGGTTTGTTAACTTTCTTTGTGGTAACCTTGAAATTTACCCTTATCTTCCTAGATTTGAGCCAGTCTATTATTACTTGGTATTGCCTTGCCTTCATCTCCATTAGAAGATTCTATACATACATCGTTTATTCTCTTTGTTCTGATGTTGTTGTCATTTACAGATTAACCTCTCTGGCTCCCTGTTGTAATTCTTTTGGTTTTGCATAGTCCTTAAGAGTTCATTTTTAGGTTGGTATCTGGCTAATACAATCCTGTGTCTTGTATTCAGCCTGTGGTCTGATGTTGTTTGTTCTCAGATTGAAGGACTCCCTTTAATAATTCTTGTAAGTTCCATTTGGTTTTTACATAGTCCCTTAATTTCTGTTTATCTGGAAATGTCCTAATTTTACCATCATATCTGAATGAGAGTTTTGCTGGATATATTATTCTTGGATGACAATTTTTTTCTTTCAAGGTTTTATAATTGTTATCCCATTACCTTCTTGCCTGCGTGGTTTCTGCCAAATAATCCGAGCTTAGTCTTACTGTTTCTCCACTGTGACTTTTTTTTCCCTCAAGCTGCTCTCAGGATTCTTTGTTTGCCTTTCATTTTAGCGAGTGTGATTATGATATGTCTTGGTGATTTTCTTTTGGGGTCTATCCTATATGGGGTTCGTTGAGCTTCTTGGATGGTCAGCTTTTCATCTTTCATGATATTGGGGAAGTTTTCTGTTGGCAATTCTTCAATGATCCTCTCTGTTTTCTTCCCCTGTTCTGGAATTACTATCACTAACAGATTTATGCTTTTGATTGTATCCCACTTAATTCTCAGAATTTCTTCATTTGTCTTTGTTCTTTTTTTCTGATTTTTCCTGAAACAGAGTTGTATCCAATTGTTTGTCTTCAATTTCACTGATCCTATCTTCCATCATTTCAAACCTGTCCCTCAGTCCTTCTATGACACTGTCCATTTCTGAAATCTTGTTGTTTATCTTTTGGATTTCTAATTGTTGTTTTTGTATGATTTCTAGTTGTGAATTTATTTTAGCATTTTGTTCCTGTATTATTTTCTTGAAATATTCCATTTTTTGTCTGTATTTTCCACGAACTTGTCTGCCTTTTCCATGAATTTGTCTATTTTTTCATCACTTTTGTGTGCTTTTTGCTTCAACTCTTAGATAATTCTGAATATTAGAGATTAGAATTCCCTATCAGTTAAGTCCAGTACCTTTTATTCTACTGGAAAGTCATCTGATGTTTTATTTTGGATGCCTGCTGGAACCATCCTGCCCTGTTTTTGTAAATGTTTTGATATTGTCTGCTGTCTTTGGGGCATTCAGTGGTTATTTTCCTCATTGATTGTATATTAGTTTGTTTCAATCTTCTTTTTTGTTTTATATGGTTATGTCTGAGCAGGCGGGCTGTGCATTCTTCGTTGTTTGCTCATCTGTGGGTACAATACTTTTCACCTCCTTCTCCAATGGGCAGGATCAGTCACTCAAGTATGGTACAGGAGGGCAAGTCCAGCTGAAAGGGAGTTTTGGGGATGGGTTTTTTGTGGCACATACTAGGGCTGACAGTGCAGACCAGGAATCAGTGCAGGGCAGGTTCCAGTAGGCCATCCCTGTGCTCTTGGGAGTGTGATGTTCAGCACATGGTGCAGGTAGGCAGGAAGGAGGGGTAGATTGTGATGTGTGGAGCTAAGATGGGTATGGGAAAGAGGAGAGAGAGGAGAGAGGAACAGGAGCCAAAAACAAACAAAAAAGAGTGCTAAGGGAGCTTGCTATTGGAGTGGAGATATGAGAGACTGAGAAATGGGGAAAAACAAAAATGAAAAAAAAGAAAAAGGGTAAAAGAAGAAAATGAATAAGTCGAGAAACTGGAAATGAAGAAAGACAAAAAAGGAATAAGGGGAGAAAACAAAACAAAGAAACAAAAAAAAAACCAAAACAAACAAACAAGAAAAAATAAATGCCCCCAAGGATGTCCCTGTGCATCTGTCTGTGCAGAGTAAGGGAGTAGCTTCCAAGCTGCGTGGTACTGCCAGGCTAGAAGGGGTTCCCAATCCAAGAAAAGAAAAAGAAAATAAACAAATCAAAATGGAACGAATCAAAGCAAACAAACAAACAAAAAAGCCCCGGGGGTCCCACCAGCGTGGCAGCACAGGCTGAGAAGCAGTTTCACAGTCGAGCGGTGTTTCACAGCCTTTCAGGAAGAAGCAAAGATGGCACACAGAGCCAGGTATTTGAGAGAAAGGAGGGGGAGGTGGTGAGAGGTAAGGAAGAAATCTAAAGAAGCAGAAAAAAGCAACACCAGCAGCCAACAAAAGACACTCAGGGAGCCGGCCATTGTGGGCTGGTGGAATCCATGCGACACCAGGGTGACGCTAGTGCTTCCCAGCCAAGAGACTGTGGCTGCAGAAAGCAGAGGAGGCTAAGTCGGGGTGAAGAAGGTCGGGGGGTGGGGAAGCATATATTGCTGGTTACCAGTTGTTCTATCTCATCTGGAAGCTCCGTGAAGCTGCTTTCTCATACCACCTGTTCTCTGATCTCTGATAGGAGTTCAAGATGGCGGATCTATGCTGCAGTAGCTAATGTGGGCCTCCGCATGTATCTCTCCATGCTCTCTGTTCTCGATCAGTTTCTTATTCCACTTGGTGCTTGGCTGAATTCTTTATTTCTTCATTTGATGCTTAGGGTTTCAGGATTGCCGTGTGACTCTGTTCAACTTAGTTTTTCTGATCTTTGCTGCAGAGGGACAGTGTGGTGCTTCTGAGTATAGTGCCATGTTGCCCAGAAGTTCCTCTTTGTCCAGCTTTTGCATGCATATTAGACAATGGAAAAGATCATGGCTTGGGGAAGGCACATCTTAGTCATCAAAGTGACATCTTTACTTTTTAACACTTTAAAGAGGTCTTTTGCAGGAGATTTGCCAAATGCAATATGTTGTGTGATTTCTGGACGGCTTATCCATGGAGATTTATTGTAGGTCCAAGTAGAATGAAATTGCTAAAACTTAATTTTTTTCTCCACTTATCATGATGTTGTTTATTGGTCTAGTTGTGAGGATGTTCATTTTCTTCATAGTCAGGCATAATCCCTACTGAAGGCTGTAGTCTTTGACCTTCATCAGTAAATGCTTCAAGTCATCTTCATTTTTGGTAGGGAAGTTGTATCATTCAAATATACCAATAGAATTTTAAAGATGCTCTGTCTCTGACTCTTTGTCTCACGCTTACTCTTTTTTTTTTTTTAAACAAATAGGGAAAACTATAGAAGAATCTGGTGTTATAGAATATACTACAGTGAACATGGGGGTGCATATGTCTATTTGTGTGATGGCTCTTATTTCTCTGGGATATATTTCTAGGAGTGGGATTGCTGGATCCTATGGTATTTCTACTTCTAGCTTTCTAAGGAAGTGCCATATCGTTTTTGAAAATAGTTGTATCATTTTGCATTCCCACCAGCAGTGCATAAGAGTTCAGATCTCCATGCAGCCTTTCCAATATTTGTTATTTCCAGTTTTTTTGATTCATAGCAGTAATGCTGGGGTGAGATGGTATCTTATTGTTGTTTTGATTTGCATTTCTCTAATAGCTAATGATCGTGAGCATTTCCTCTTGTGCCTCTTGGCCACTTGAATGTCTTCTTTGGAAAAGAGTCTGTTCATTTGCCCATTTTTTAATTGGAGTATTTGTCTTTTTGTTGTAGAGGATTTTCTTGTAGATTTGAGAGATCAGACTTTTGTCTGACTTGCAATGTCCCAAATTTTTTCCCCAGTCTGTAGGTTCTCTTTCTACTCTTTTGGTGAAGTCTTTTGATGAGCATAAGTGTTTAATTTTTAGGAGATCACAGTTATCTAGCTTATCTTCTGGAGTTTGTGCATTGTTGATTATGGTTGCATCCTGTTAATGCTGTGTATTAGGGCCTCTAGTGCTGATCCTATTTTTAATTCTATGAACTTTATAGTTTTTGGCTTTATATTTAGATCTTTGATCCATTTTGAATTAGCTTTTGTATATGGTGTGAGGTATGGGTCCTATTTCATTTTTTTCCTGATGGGCATCCAGTTTTGCCAGCACCATTTGTTAAAGAGACTTTATGTTCCCCATCTGATGGACTTTGGGCCCTTGTCAAATATCAGGGGACTGCAGGTGGATGGATTTACATCTGGGTTCTCAATTCTGTTCAATTGATCAATGTATCTGTTGTTGAAACCAGTACCAGGCTGTTTTGACAACCATATCTGTATAGTAGGTTCTGAGGTCAGGTAGTACGAGTCCTCCTGCTTTATTCTTCTTCAGTAGTGCTTTACTTATCTGGGGCTTCTTCCCTTTCCATATAAAGTTACTGATTAGTTTTTCCATCTCTTTAAAGAATGTTGTTGTTATTTGGATTGGTATTGCATTGCATTTGTAAATTTCTTTGGGTAGAATTGTCATTTTCACAATGTTGAGTCTACCTATCCACGAGCATGGTATGTTTTTCCATTTATATAGATCACTTTAGGTTTTTTGCAGTAGTGTTTTGTAGTTTACTTTGCATAGGTCTTTTACATCCCTGGTTAAATTTATTCCTATTTGATTTTTTTAGGGGCTATTATAAATGGTGTTGTTTCCTGATTTCCTTTTCATCATTCTCTTTATTTGTGTGTAGGAATCCAACTAATTTTTTTATGTTTATCTTGTATCCTGCTACTCTGCTGAATCTTTCTATTAGTTCCAGTAGTTTTCTCCTGGAGTCTTTAGGGTTTTCTGTGTATAGTATCATATCATCTGTAAATAGGGACAGTTTTAATTCTTCATTACCTATTTGGATGCCCTTTATTTCTTCATCTTGCCTTATTGCTCTAGCTAGGACTTCCAGCACAATGATAAATAGGAATGGTGATAAAAGGCATCCTTGTCTTGTTCCTATTCTCAAGGGGAATGTTTTCAGCCTCTCTCCATTAAGAATGACGTTGGCCATTGGTTTTGCATAGATGCCTTTTATTATGTTGAGGAATTTCCCTTCTATACCTATTTTATTGAGAGTTTTTATCAGGAATGGTGTTGGACTTTGTCAAATGCCTTTCCTGTGTCAATTGAGATGATCATGTGATTCTTTTCTTTCCTTTCATTTATGTGGTGGATTAAGTTGATTGATTTTCTAATGTTGAACCATCCTTCATCCTTGCATACCTGATATGAATCCTACTTGGTCATGGTGTATTTTTTTTTTTTTTTTTTGATATGATGCTGAATTCTACTGGCTAGAATTTTATTGGGAATTTTTACATCTATATTCATGACAGATATTGGTCTGTAAATTTTCTTTTTTTGTGTGGCTTTTTTGCCTGGTTTTGGTATCAGGGTTATGCTGGCTTCATAGAATGAATTTGGAAGTGTCGCTTCCTTTTCTATGTTCCAATATAGTTTGAGTAGTACTTGTATAAGGTCTTCTCTGAATGTTTGGTAGAATTCTACAGTGAAGACATCTGGGCCGGGGCTTTTTGTTGTTGGGAGGTTATTTTTTTTACATTTACAATCTCTTCCCTTGTTACAGGTCTGTTCAGATTTTTAACATCCCTTTGTGTTAGTTTGGATAGGTAGTGCATTTCCAGAAATTTATCTATTTCCTTTAGGTTTTCAAATTTGTTGGAGTATAGTTTTTCATAGTACTCTGTTATGATCCTTTTTATTTCAGCTGAGTCTGTTGTAATGTCCCCTATTTCATTGCTTATTTGGGTTATTTGCATCTTCTTCTATTTTTCTTTTATCAGTTTGGCCAGTGGTTTGTTGATTTTGTTGATCCTTTCAAAGAACCAACTTTTGGTTTTGTTGAATATTTCTATTGTTTTTCTATTCTCTATTTCATTTATTTCTGTTCTGATCTTTATTATTTCCTTTCTTCTGGTGGCTGTCGGCTTTTTTTTTTTTTTTTTTTTTTTTTTTTGCTGTTCTCTATTTGTTTGAGTTGTGTAGTTAATGTTTTGATTTTGTCCCTTTCTTCTTTTTCCATACATGCATCTCTTGCTATAAATTGTACTCTGAGGACTGCCTTTGCTGTGTCCCAAAGGTTTTGGTATGATGTGTTTTCATTCTCATTTGATTCTAGGAATATTTCGATTCCATGTCTGATTTCTTCTCTTACCCAGTGGTTTGTAAGCAGGGTGTTATTCAGTTTCCATGTAATAGATTTTTTTTTCTTGCTCTTCCCGTTGTTAATTTCTACCTTGATGGTGTTGTGGTTAGAGGAGATACTTTGTATTATCTCAACGTTTTGGATTTTTGTTAAGGGTTTCTCTGTGAACTAAGATGTGGTTTATTCTGGAGAAAATTCCATGTGCATTGGAAAAGAAGGTGTACTTTGCAGCTGTTGGATGTAGTATTCTATATATGTCAATGAGATCAAGTTGGCTGATTGTGCCCTTTACGTCTTCTGTATCTTTGTTGAGTTTCTTTCTAGATGTTCTGTCCTTTACTGGGAGTGGTGTTTTGAAGTCTCCTACTATTATTGTGGAACTGTCATTTTCTCTTTTCAGTGTTGTTAGAATTTGTTTTACGTATTTTGGAGCCTTGTTGTTGGATACGTAGAAGTTTATTATGGTTATATCTTCATGATGGATCATCCCTTTAATCACTATATACTGTCCTTCTTTTTCTTTTATGGTGGATTTTGTTTTAAAATCTATTTTATCTGAGATTAGTATTTCCACTTCTGCTCTTTTTTGGTAGCTGTTTGCTTCATATATTTTTTTTCAGTCCTTTGATGTTTAATTAATTTACATCTTTGTTTCTAAGATGTGTCTTTTGTATATAGCATATTGATGGATTCTGTTTTGTTTTTTTTTTTATCCATTCTGTCACTCTTTCTCTCTTTATGGGTGCATATAGGCCACTTACATTCAGTGTAATTATTGGTAGGTGTGTGTTTATTGCTGTTATTTTGTAATGCTTTTTTTTTGGTGCTGACGTTTTCTTTGTTCCTCTTACTCTCACATGCTGAATTCCTTTTGTTTGTGGATTTAAAAAAAATTATTTTATTTTCATACATTTTGTGTTTACTGAGACTTTATGATTTTCTTCTTTATTTTGATCAGTAGGTTTTTTAACTTTCTGTGTCATTTCCCTGAAGTTTACCCCTATCTTCCTAGATTTGATCCAGTCTATTATTACTTGGTATAGCCTTACCTTCCTCTCCATTAGAAGATTCTATACTTACACTGTTTATTCCATCTTTTATTGTTCTGATGTTGTTGTCATTTACAGATTAACCTGTCTGGTTCCCTGTTGTAATTCTTTTGGTTTTGGTTAGTCTTTGAGAGTTCATTTCCTAGGTTGGTATCTGGCTGGTAAGATCCTGCATCCTAGATTCACCCTGCAGTCTAATGTTGTTTGTTCTCAGACCAAAGGATTCCCTTTAATAATTCTTGTAAGTTCAATTTGTTTTTTTAATAGTACCTTAATTTTTGTTTATCTGGAAATGTCCTAATTTCACCATCATATTTGAATGAGAATTTTGCAGGATATATTGTTCTTGGCTGGCAACTTTTTTCTTTCAAGGTTTTATATCTGTCATCCCATTGCTTTCTTGCCTGCATGGTTTCTGCTGAATAATTAAAGCTTAGTCTTGTTGTTTCTCATCAGAATTTGACTTTTCATTTTTCTTGAGCTGCTCTCAGGATTCTTTATTTTTCTTTGGTTTTATCGAGTGTGATTATGATATGCCTTGGCGATTTTCTTTTGGAGTTTATCCTATATGGGGTTCGTTGAGCTTCTTGGATGGTCAGCTTTTCATCTTTTATGATATTGGGGAAGTTTTCCTTCAGCAGTTCTTCAATGATCCTCTCTGTGTTTTCTGTTTTCTTCCCCTGTTCTGGAACTTCAATCACTCGAAAATTTTTGCTTTGGATTGTATCCCACATAATTCTCTTGGTTTCTTCATTTTTCTTCGTTCTTTTTTCTGACATTTCCTGAGAGTTGTGTCCAAGTGTTTGTCTTCAATTTCGCTGATCCTTTCTCCCATAATTTCAAACATACTCCTCAGCCGGTCTACGACACTGTCTGTTTCTGAAATCTTGTTGTTTATCATTTGGATTTCTAATTGTTGTTTTTGTATGATTTCCGGTTGTGAATTTATTTTTACATTTTTTTCCTGTATTATTTTCCTGAATTTTAGTATTTTTTCTCTGTATTTTCCATGAATTTGTATGCCTTTTCCATGAATTTGTCTATTTTTTCCTCATTTTTGTCTGCTTTTTTCTTAAACTCTTTTATAGCTCTGAATATTAGAGATTTGAATTCTCTGTCAGGTAGTTCTAGGTCCTTTTATTCTACTGGAAAGTCATCTGGTGTTTATTTTGGATGCCTACTGAAACCATCCTGTCCTGTTTTTGTATATATTTTGATACGGTCTACTGTCTTTGGGACACTCAGTGGTTATTTTCCTCGTTTATTAATTGTAGATTTTTTTGTTTTGTCCTGCTTTTTTGTTTTATTTGGTTATTTCTGAGCAGGTCGGTTGTGCAGTCTTTGTTGTTTGCTCGTATGTGGGCATGATTCTTTTCACTTGCTTGTCCAATAGACAAGGTTGGTACCTCAGCTATGGTGCAGCAGGGCAGGTCCGGCTGAAAGGGAGTTGCTGGGATGGGTTGTTTGTGGCAAGTATTAGGGCAGACAGGGTGAGCTTGGAATCAGTGCAAGGTAGGTTCTGGTGGGCCATGCCTGTGCTGCTTGGGGGTGTGATGTTCAGTGCACAGTGCGGGTAGGCAGGAAGGAGGGGGGAGATTGTGATTTGTGGAGCTAAGATGGGTATGGGAAAGAGAAGAGAGAAGAGAGAGGAACAGGAGCCAAAAACAAACAAACCAAGCAAACAAAACAGAGTGCTAAGAGAGCTTGCCTTCTGAGTGGAGAGATGAGAGACCAAGAAAGGGAGAAAAAAGAAGAAAAAGAGTAAAAAAAAATTTGAAAAAAAGACTAAAAAGAAAAGAGAAAAGCCCCCAGGGATCCCATCATGTGGCTGCAAAGACTGGAGAAGTTGATCCCAGGCTGAAAAGTACAGTTTGGCTAGAATGGGTAGAGGTGTCACACAGCACCAGGTATTCAGGACACAGGAAGAGAAGGTAAGTATAGAGAGACAAGAAACTGAGAAGTGAAGAAAGACAAAATGGAAAAAAGAGAGAAAAGAAAACAAACAAGAAAACCAAAAAACATAACAAAACAAACAAAAGAAAAAAGAAATTCCCCCAAGTATGCCACTTTGACACTGCATAGACCGAGGAAATAGCTCCCAAGCTGCGCAGTACATCCCGGGTAGAAGGGGCTCCCCAGCCGAGAAAAGAAAAAGAAGACATACTAAGAAACAAATCAAAACAAACAAAAAAGCCCCAGGGATCCCACCAGCGTGTTGAAGCGGTCCTGGAAGCAGTTCCATAGTTGAGTGGCAGTTCACAGCCTTGCAGGAAGAAGTAAAGATTTCACACGGAGCCAGGTATTTGAGAGAAAGAAGTGGGAGGTGGTGAGAGGTATGGAAGAAATCAAAAGAAGCAGAAAGAAGCCACTCCAGCAACAAACAAATCACACTTAAGGAGCCGGCTAGTGTGGGTGAATGGAATCCAAGTAGCACAGAGCTGAAGCTTGTGCCTCCTGGCCAAGAGACTGTGGCCACAGGAAGCAGAGGAGGTGATTTGGGGTAAAGAAGGGTGGGGGAAGGGAAAGCATATATTGCTGGTTACTGGATGTTGTCTCCTGCTGGGAGCCCCGTGAAACTGCTTTCCTGTACTCCCTGTTTGCCGATCTCTGACGTGAGTCCAAGATGGCGGATCTTCCATTCTGCGTTAGCTGATTCAGGACCTGTACACATATGTCTCCTCACTCTCTGGTCTCTGTAAGTTTCTTATTTCATTTGGCACTTGACCGAGTTCTTTATCACTTCATTTGATGCTTAGTGTTTCAGGACTGATGTTTGTCTCTGACTTAGTTTTTTGGGTCTTTGCTGTGGAGGGATGATGTCGTGCTTCTGTCTATAGCACCATATTGGCTGGCTAGATCTTTTTTAATGCACAAAAACATCTGGAAATATACTCACCAAGGAGTTAACAATGGTTGCCTCAGGGTAGGTGGAATTGTATTTAAAATGTATACTATTTTTACTTATTTATATTTTCTACTTTTTCTATAACAAACATGCAGTACTTTACAATAATAACTAACCAATTAAAAATACAAAAAAAAAAAACCCAGTGGTTTTAGATTTTGTTGTCATGAGTGTTTTAAATGGTAGAGGAACATGAACTGTGAAGACAGCTGTTGTAAGAATAACTTCAAATGTAAGAATCAGCACAAAGCCAATTCCTATGATGCGGAGGTCAAATATAGCCCAGATTTCCACATTTTTCAAGCTGCAGCACCACTCCATCTTTGACACTGGCTGTTCTCCCTCCCCTCAGCACTCTACCCTCCCTGTTTGGGTTTTGCAATTCACTGCAAAGTCTCACAGAACTCATGAACTGTACTTACAGTTAAGTGATTTATTAAGGAAGTAACAGGGTACAAATCAAGATCAAGATCAACAGGTTACAACTCAGGATTAATATCCGGAAGCATGTAGGCAAAGTCTCCCTTTTTCAGTGCAGGATGGCTCTCTCAGCTCCTCTTGGCAGTGCAGGCTCCTCCCCCTGAGGACAGGTTCCTCTTGGTCTCCTCAGGACAGGCTCCTCTTGTCCCTGCCTTCTGTCACCACTGACTCTGCCACAGATCCTTTTGGGGTCTGTCACTGCTGGCTCTGCTGCTGGGCCCTTTCTGGACCATTATTGTCTTCAGAGTTACAGCCCTTGACCTATGTTACAGCTCTTTTAAGAGATTCTTTGCCTCCTCTCTCTGTCTGCATCTTCTCTCTTCTTTCTTCTTTCTGCTTCTCTTCCTGCTTCTTTCTGTCTGAAAAATCTCTGTGTGGTTGGCTGCATGTGTACACTGTTGTTGTTGTTGTTGTGTGCTGTTGAGTTGATTATGATTCATAGTGACCATACAGGACAGAATAGAACTGCCCCATAGGGTTTCCAAGGAGCTGCTGGAGGATTGGAACTGTCCACCTTTTGGTTGACAACCTGAACTCGTAACCATATATACACTACTTATTGTCAATTTCAAGGCATAGCCCCTCCCAACAGGGCCACAAACTGACCAATCCTCTCTCGGTAGGCCACAGACACTTCATTTGCATAGTAGGCTATAGTCACCTTATTTACATAGTCCATAGTCACTTCATTTGCATGCGTTTATTGACCAATCCTTTCAAGATACATACCAATCACAGAGCAGGCTGCAGCCCAGGGCCAGAAAAAAAATCAGGTACTTACAGCTTGCCCAGAAAATGTCAATCAACTTGGTCAAAAGTAACAAACCCTCTACGGCAGAAAACTAGGGCAAAGGTAACTCCTCAGGGCTTAGGGAGAAAATCTCTCAAGCTGTTTTTCCAAAGAATAAAGGCAAAAGACCACAAAAACGAACTCATTTCACCACAGCTGTCTACTGCCAAGCTATGGAACAGAAATTGGGCCCAGAGAGTAACTTCAAAGAGTAGTTTGTGGATTAGCCCTGAGTGGTCCTTTGATCTGCAGTTTAGTATTCCCCTGTGTGTCACTTAGTTCCTCTTGGTTAGTGTCTGATGATAAGAAGCCAGGATTAGATACCCACCTGCTCAGGAAAATAGCTTTACTTAAGTAGACATGAAATAAAGGGATTTTTAGATTTGATTCATTAAGATTTATTATCAATATTTATTGACCTTTCTGAGACATTTTTCCAAGTGAGGCTATAGCTTAAAATGATTCGGTTACTATCTGTAAGATCCATCCCTTTTTAAGGTATAGGCATTTATGGATTTAGAATGAGCGAATTTAATAGTGTCTGAAAAACAAAAACAAAACAAAGCAAAACAAAACCCAAAACTTGGTGCCCAACACCATAGCAGGAGCAACCAGTGTTGCACAGATTATAGTTGAAAACTACTATCATACACCAGTCCTCCAAAACTATCCAGAAGAGCCTTTTGTTCTTTCTTACTTCCTTCCGATTCTTTTAAAGCATAGGGATTTTATAAATCTGCTCTTCTGCTTCTCCATGCTACTATTTGAATTGAAACCTGAGGCTTCCATTTTCAAAGCTGAATCACTTTTAAAAAACAGGTATCTTGTCATTTTCCAGGAATGGCAGCTAGTCTGACTCACCCAATCCTCTGAAATAGATAAGAAGTACAGTTTACCTCATAGTCCATTGGAAAATAAAACATTATTGGGCTTTGAGTAGTCTGACTTTATAAAGAGCCTCTGACTGATGTGTGGGGTGTCACAACGAAGGCAGCTATTTGGAGAATGGCTTTATTCGTGTGAAGGTTGGCAATGTACTCCTTCAAGTTTGTGGGATGCCATCTGTCTATCGGTTTCAGTACTCGTAAATCAGAGAATTAGGTGTAATGGTTTCTGCAGCAAAAACTTCACTCATAATGACTCTCTCACTCCATCTATTCCCAACATGGTGGTTAAAATCCACCTTCACTGGATGTATGTGTTATGTACCTGATCCTCCACTAGCTAGTAAGAAAGCTGAAGAAAGAGATTGTGTTTTATCTTGAGTTTGATTTTTTATAGTGCTTAGCATAGTGCCTTTTACCCTGTTGGTATACAATACATATTTATTGAATCGACTCTATTAATGTTTTTCTTCTCTTTATAGTAATGAATAAAACCGTTCAGCTAAAATATCACTTAAAATTTTAAAGACTATGTACATTTGATTAAATAACACTTCCATGAGACAGCTTCCAATAGTCTATGCTGTAATCTCTGTGTTTGACACCCTCAAGTAAAAAATCTAAAGTAATTATAAAAATTCTTGCTAGTGATTGGTGTAGGAAGAAGCATATGACCCAAAAGTACTAGTTTATCAGTTACTGTCAAATAAATCCAACTCATGGGACCCCCATGTGTGTTAGAGTAGAACTGTCCTCCATAGGGTTTTCAATGGCTGATTTTTTGGAAGTAGATCGTCAGGCCTTCCTTCCTTCCAAGATGCCTCTCAGAAGATTTGAACCTCCAACCTTTAAATTAGCAGCTGAGTGCATTAACCATTTGCATCACCCAGGGATGTTGTTGTTATTTTTGTTAGACACCAATGAGTCAGTTCCAACTCATAGTGACCGACGTACAACAGAACGAAACATTGCCCGGTCCTGCACCATCTTCACAATCCTTGTTAAGCTTGAGCCCATTGTTGCAGCCACTGTGTCAGTCCATCTCGTTGAGGGCCTTCCTCTTCTTTGCTGACCCTCTATTTTACCAACAATGGTATCCTTCTCCAGGGACTGATCCCTCCTGATAACATGTCCAGAGTACATGAGATGTAGTCTCATTATCCTTGCTTCTAAGGAGATTTCTGGCTGTCTTTCTTCCAAGACAAATTTGTTCATTCCTTTGGCAGTCCATGGTATCTTCAGTATTGTTCACCAACACCATAAATCATTGTCCAGCTTTTGCATACATATGGTGATATTGAAAACACTATGGGTTGGGTCAGGCGCACCTTAGTCTTCAAGGTCACATCTTTGCTTTTTAACACTTTAAAGAAATCTTTTGCAGCAGATTTACCCAATGCAATGCGTCATTTGATTTCTTGACTGCTGCTTCCACGGGTGTTGATGGTAGATCCGAGTAAAATGAAATCTTTGACTACTTCAATCTTTTCTCCATTTATCATGATGTTGCTTATTGATCCATTTGTGAGAATTTTGGTTTTCTTTATGTTGAGGTGTAATCCATACATACTGAAAACTGTAGTCTTTGATCTTTATCAGTAAGTGCTTCAAGTCTTCTTCGCTTTCAGCAAGCAAGGTTGCATCATCTGCATAACTCAGGTTGTTAATGAGTCTTCCTCCAATCCTGATGCCCTGTTCTTATTCATATAGTCCATTCTTGTCTTTGTTATTGTTTTTGTTAGGTGCAATTGAGTACCATTCTCCAAATCCTCTAAATCAGTGCTTCTGTGGTTTTAGTGTATATAAGACCCAAAAGGCTTATATGTGCGCATGAGATAAAAGGAAATTTGTTAGTGGTTTTCTGAGATGGAAAGCACTTTCAATATTTAAGAAGCACATATAAAAATAGATGGTTCATTCCTTCCTTTGGACCTTATCATATGTAGAAGTGATAGTTGGAACTCCTGCATTTACCTTGGGGCCATGTGAAGCCAGCCAGAGAGCAAAAGCAAACTTGTTGAAAATAGCAGAGGGGTGAATATAACTCAGGCCTTTGATGACTTCACTGAGTCGCTGTGTAAACAACATGGTAGACTGTATTCCTTCTGGAATTCTTATCCGGTGACATAATAAATTTCATTTATGTCAATTTGTGTAGGTTATTTTTTATTATCTGCAGTTAAATGCACCCTGAATAATATGCACTCCACTGTACTTTTAGTACCTATATCTCTTCCTAAACTGATCACAGCTTAAAAAAATAAGAGGAGATGAACTGTTTCATGAATGTACTCACTGTGTTTTAAGCACCCACAGGGTTGGATAACAAAAGACATCTAGGTCAGAGGAGCTTGTGGGTGAGAAAGAATACCCTTCAAAAAATAAGGAAGTTTATTAAAGAGGCCTAGATGTGGTTGAAAATCATCAATTTATTATTTAAATTCAGATGTCTATATTAGTTTCTCCACCTTAGATGCTGGAATGTAGAAAGAAAGTATTTTGGGCTGAATTCAGAGTTAGGGACTCTAGGTAAGTAATATAAAAGGCAAGGAGGACTAGGGAACTGAGCATGTTGGCAAAAAAATAGTTGAGGTGATTGATCATGCTGTCCAGGCTGGGAAAGGAAAGTAAGTGAATCCAGGAAAGGCCAGATGGGCTGAAGAATAGGAAGTGACTGAGCTTTAGGGGACTTGGATGATGATGATGAGAAGCAATAATAGTAAAAGGGAGTGAAAGTGATAGAAGCAGAGAGTTATCATCAGGATGTAGGAATTTGGAGTTTTGGAACAAAGTTTAAAAATGTATTATGGCTATAATATTTATTTTTATTTATTAACTTATAGAAGAAATCATTTTTAGTTGCTTACTATTAGAACTTATAGGATCCATTCCTACATTTTTAGTAGTTATAACTAAATTCAGTGGTTAAGTCAGAGATCATTGGTCAGCAAAACATAAAAATTTTATGTGTGCATCATAATTCTGATTCTAAAATAGAACTTTTCAAAACAGTATTCAAAGCCAAACTTTCTTTGGCTCCTCCTTATACCTAACCAGTCCAAAAGGATATTTCTCATATTATCTTTTCCAGGGGTCTTTTCTTAATTTTAATGAGTCCTCAGTGCCTTGTGTCAAAAATTGAAAACCTAAATTGGCTAGATTTTTGCATGTCAGATATGGGAAACATATATTCACCACCTTTCCATTTTTTATCCTTGTCCCCAAGACACTCAAACTAACCTTAAGGTTGGAAACATGTTAGCTTAACAGAGAACTCCTTATTTCTACCCAGAAATGAAAAGAACAAAGAGCTGGAGAGTTCCAGTTATTTGACCTTAAGTGTGTTAGGTAATGGGTGAGAGAATGAGGTGTAATCCCCCTGGTTAGTTTATTTCTGTCTCCATTTTTATACTTTGTAGATCTTAATATCTGCTCTACTCAAGGGACTGCTAGTTTGTATAAAGATACAAAATATGAACAGGTCTAACCCTTACACCTCAAGACTTGTTTTCTAGTACATGTATTGTTTGTAATGAAGCCACATTTGTTAGGTAGATTATTGCAATCAAGAACTTCATGGTCTTCCAATATATGGTGGCAATGATGAGTGTGTGTATGAGAGTGTGTTTGAGGTGTTGGTTAGGAAGTTAGTGAGGGAAAAGATGATATTTAAAACATGTACAAATAAAAAATTGGAAGTTCTTGCTGGAATTCCATTGTTGATGCTGTTAATAAAACTTACATTAAAAAAATTCACTGTCGAATTGATTTCAACACATAGTGACCCTATAGTACAGAGTAGAACTGCCTGGTGGGGTTTCCAAAGAGCAGGTGGGGTTAATAGCAGCTGAGCTATTAACCACTGCACCACCAGGAGTCCTGTAAAGTTTTTAGTACCTAATTTTTGAATAGGTAGATTTCCTACAGAAAATGGTATTTAAGATTGTCCTTGCTTTTACCAAGCTTTTTAAAAATGAACTTCTGATTTAATGTGCATCTCAGTAGTGAGTTTTCAAATTCCAATATTTTAAATTACAGCTGACAAGGAACACATCAAATAAAAAACAGTCTAGTTTTTAAAGAAAAATAATATAAAACTCATACATTGTCTGCATCTGACTGTCTACTTAAGGTGTCTCCAGACTATTCTTTGATTTTATTCTTTGATAGAACTTTCAAACCTACCACTGTATAGGCAGCAGTAAGGAGATGGTGTGGTTTCAAAGGCCTTGGTAAAGCCCTTGACATAGGCAGGGTTTCTCTCTCCTAGCAATGCGATGTCAAAAAGTTCCCTTAACTGTATCTCTTTCAGCCTAAAAGGTTCTCTCTCATCTCTACAGGGGCAAATCATATTGCAGATGGTAATTTTCAAACATGGAGGCATTCAATTCAGAACAGGAATGGTGGGATCAACATGCATTCCTAGGAAGCAAAAGGTCAGGATGTAAACAATCTGTTCCTAGAAAGAATGTGTATAACCAAATCAGCTGGCATCACTCACCTAGGGATTAAAACTCGCTCCTCCCTAGCCAAATGGCTGACCTTTACATTTCCAAGAACTTCAAAGCTGAAGCTGACTCAGTCATTAACCCCCTACCATTCCTTTGTTCTCTATGCATAAAAACCTCTAACTTGATAGAGACAGTGGAGTGCTTTGTATTTTTACTTAGCGCTGCCTAGCTCGAGCTGTATTATTCCTCAATAAAACTCATTTTCTTTCACTCCTAACAGAGTACAAGATTTTCTTCTCTGACAATATCTGTATTTCAAAACCAGTTCAAATGCTATTTCTCTCAGGCTTTCTTAATCTTCCAAACTGAAAGTAATCTTTTCTACAGTCTAGAGAGTCTACATCATACATTTTCAATGGAGGTGGTATTGCCTCCAAGGAGGTGAAAATTGGTTCTTGGGAGCAAAATATCTTAGCTATTCCAAAGCTCAACCCTACCAGACAAAATCTTACTCCTAAGTATTTAATTTTTGGAGGAACTTAGGGAAAAAAACAGTCTTAAAAGGATCCTTAAAGGGGAGATAATGAAAATAAGGTTGAGAAACACTGCCTTGTACTGAAAAATACATAACACTGTATTTATACTTTTCTCTCATCAACACAACATGTATACATTGAGCATGTTATATGTTTTTTTGTTTAACACTATACTGCATTTTTTCTTTACAATAAACAAAGTTTAGAAGCTCCTCGAAGGTGGGGTCCAAGATTTATTCATGGTTATATTTCCCGTGATTATATTTTCTATGTACATGGCATGGTCACCTCAAAAAATGTTTATTGACCTTACTGTCAACTCAAACTCTGTATTTTACAGTCTTCAGTGTTTGGCTGTCCTTCTTTCCCCAGTGTAGTTACCTGAGTGAGAGATTGTAGGTACATTTGGGAAGGATTGGGAAATCACTACTACATAGCCTTGCTGTGGTGTTGCAGGGTCCTTCCTTATGGGAATTTAGCCTCTCCTTCAGTCAGTGGGTTCCGGATATGACCATTGACTCAGGTCTGAAACTGGGCAGAAGATGCAGATTTTTACTGGGGCAGCTGCCCTCAGCTCCTTCATAATCATCCTTGATTTCTTTTAATTGTATAAGTCTATGCTGTCCAATATGGCAAACATGTGACTTTTAAGCTTTAAATAAAATAAATTTTATTCTGTCCCTTCATTATACTAGCTACTGTTCCAGGATCTCTCATTTCCAGATCTTTCATTAAATTGCTGGCAGAAATTAAAACCTAGAGCTCACAAAACTGTGAGTTTTCTTTGTTCATTCTCAATTAAATTCACAACTTTTAGGTGGCAAAGACACAGGTTTCCACTTCTGCCCCAGACTAAGTCCTCCCCAATCTGCTGTTTTTAACCTTGCTAACCAAGTTTGTGGAAGGAGGGATCAGCTCCAGGGAAGAAGGCCAGAGACTCCAGCTGGCTTATTCCAGCTGCTCTAGCAGTTTGTCAAGTATAAACTCTTTTTTAATTTGTTGTCTGCCTTTGGCAGTTTCCAATACTATATACAATGTAATTAGTACTTGAGACATCTTTATTGTCTACTTCCATGTGCTTTGAAGTCAATAAATCCCCCCAATTCTGCAATTCACAGCACCCTCTGCCTAATTATCTGAAGATCCTGGAAAAATCATTTTTCCTGAGGGAAGGGAGGAGAGTTTTGATGATGTTGTTGCTGCTTCTGATAATAGTAATAACAGTAACTATAATGTTAAAAATAGTAGCCAACATTTATTTGAACTTACTAGGTGCTGGGCACTGTTTGAAGCATTTTATATACATTAACTAATTTGATCCTTCTAACAACTTTATGATGTAGGTTCTATTATCATGCCCGTTTTCCTTATGAAGAAGGTATTTACTTGGTACTAGATAATAAAAGTCCAAATGAGTGGCGTAGGAATTTAGCACTACTGAACACAGAGGAGACTGTGTGAACCCTAATACCATTATCTCCACCCAAGGCAAACTTCCAGACTCCTAAAATCATGTAGCTATCGTTCTGAGCCTCAGAGAGCCCTTCTAGACTGGATTTGTGCTGGTTAGAATGCTTTTGGCTGCAGGTAGCAGGAATGGAGTTTCAAATGAGTTTAAACAATGAGGAAATCTATTATCACATGTACTCAGAAGTCTTTAGTTAGGGTAGGCCCAAAATGATATGATAAAAAATAAGGCAATATTTCTTTTTCTCTGGGGTTCTCTCTGCTCTACCCTTCTCCACTGTCAGCTTGGTTCTTAGGTTGGCTTCTTTCTTGGTTGCAAGCTCAACCAGTTGCAAATGAAGTAACCACCTTCATTGTTCATACCCAGTGTTGGAAGAGAGAAAGCTACTCTTTCCTCTGGTGATGGAATATACCCTTTCCTTCATTCTGATTTGGCCTAATGCATATCCAAACTTGGGTCAGTAATATTTGCCAATGGAATGCTATGCGCAGATTGGCTTCCTAGTCAAGATCTACCACTAGAAATCTAAATAGGGTAGGTCATTAAACAAGACCCAGGTTAGAAAAGAGGAAAAAGGGGAATGGATGTTGGACAGGCCACTGATTGAGCCCATCATATCCCTGGTTTCTGTAGTGAAGATGTTTCTCTGTTCCATTCCCTGATGTAAACGGGCCAGTCCCATCCCTCCCCACTTGTCTCCACCCTGGCTCCTAGAACTGCAGCCCAGCTATATCATCTCATTTCCCATCTACACAGAAGAAATAACTGGGATGAAGTTAATAATGAAACTCCCGGAGGATATGAGAGTTGATTGAGCCTTGAAATGTGTGGGAGATTTCGATGGGCAACTTTTGCTTCCAATGTAATAGATTCCAGAGTAAAAAATGACTGGAAAGAGCAGGATCTGGGATTTCTATGACTCCTGGTGCAGCAAATAAAACCCTTTAAGGAAAAAAAAGATTCTTATTTCCTCTAAGAAAACAGGCTAATAGATTTATTGAGAAATGATTTGATATTTTAAAAGTTGTATCAAATTCAGTCAATTTTGTGAAGCAAATTTTATAGTAATGTGTCCTTTTATTCCAATAAATTATATGATCCAAATATAGTTCCTATTCAAATTTGTTTTCTTTAAGATAACTTACACTTTTAGGTGAGTGAAGGTCTGGCTAGGTACATAGGAATTTTAAAAAAGCTACATTACAAACAAAAACAAAACAGTCTTTTCTTCAGTTGTTAATGTTTATTTTTTACTAACATAATTAAACTGATTTTTACAGCTTGCCCTGCTAGAGGATAAATTAATTGCTTTCAAACATATAAATGTGTAATTCTTAAAGAGTTAGACTTACACAAATGAATTACTATGATCTATTTGGAAATTTCAAAAAGTGGTAGAGAAGCCACACCTCCAGGTAAAATCTTTAATTTTATCACTGTTTTTTTGGAATAAACAGAGCACAGTTAAGTTTCTGAGCACATATAATGAATATATCTTACTCCTGGAAGTGCCATTCCTGCAAAGGAAAGTCTTGCTGCTTGTTATCGTTATGATAAACTTGACCTTAATATTAATTAGTCTTTCATGTGCTGTTATGTTTTCTTTAAAGAACTCATTACATGAAATAGAAACCCACTGACAATACAAAAAGGAAGAGAAATCTCTGTTTGCTGTATGCATCGTTTTGTCTTTAACTTTTCCCCACATCGTTATTCTGCCTTTCATAATTTTACCATTTATTATCTCCCACATTAGAGAGCGGGCAAGGGAAAGAAAGTGAGCAAAACTAAAATGAATCTTGTCTCTTTCTTGCAGCTCTGCTAAATTACATTTTTTTCTGAGATGAGATAAATTATTTGTGAAAAATGAAGTTTTAGGGTTTACTGTGAATTAGGTATCTTTTTTTATTACAAGAAAATATGAGTTTTTAGAATCTGAAAAATAGAAATCCATTGTTCTGCCATCATTAAATATCTGTACATCTAGGCTGACATTCACTAAAATTGTTTGAGTAAATTGTTTATAAGAAATTTGAAATGTAAATATCAACCTTAAATTTTAATTTTTATAAAAATAGCTGTGTGGTTATAGAAAAAAAGTATATTTTTCTATAGTTCTTAACAAATATTAGGCAGAGAAATGATATAAAATTTGGTTCTTAAGAATAAATGTTAACAATAATTGTGGTTTTTCCTAAAGTCTAATAAAATTTCACTTTAAGAGGACAATTTCCTGAATAAGCTGGAACTCATTTTACTTTTGGCACAACAAGAGTTCCTGCTTTCAAGAAGACAAAATCAGGGTTTTTTTTTTTTTTTTTAAATAAAAATCTCATGTAGCTTACTGGACACCAGTTAAAAGAAGCCGCATCTCATGGTATAAAGTCAAGTCATCTTCTCTGCTACCAGCATAAAGAACTGAGACACTTTCCACAAGTCTTAATGAAGGACCAGATTTTTCTATCTATATCTGGCATACATTTTTATCATTCTAAGTTATCTAGATGTTTCTTTCCATTCTAATTGTTTTACTAGGGTGAGCCAAATGTGATATAATGAAAGACAACAAAAGCAAAAAAGTAGAAACAAAAGCATTTATAACAAAAGAGACATAAAGATAAATTCCATTATTAGGGCGGGCTTGTTTCAAGACCATGAAACAGGGAAGGACCAGACACGGATGGAAATATTTTTCAGGGTTCTCTGTCTTCATATCATGGTATAACCACCAAACTGCACATCAGAAAATAGAGTCATAGCAGAAGCAAATGTCTACTTCATTAGTTATCAAAACTGGTCACACACTAGAGTCATCAGGTAAGATTTTTAAAATACCAATGACTGTACCCAGTTATCTGAATCTAATTTGTCTGGATGGGGTCTGGGCCAGGGGCATAGAGAGGCTAATGAGGGTCCAGGGGCAATCTCTAAGTCCTCCCCCCCAGCCAGTTTCAAGACGAATAGACAATGATAGCTGCTACACATCAACAGAAATGTCTTCTCTCCTCTTGTTTGGCTGCCTCAGTCAGGTGCCTTTCATATTTGCAGCACCTCAGAATGAAATTCCATGCCTCGTCTGGTACCTCCTCGGACTTGTGCCTGGGGGCAAATTCCCGCCTCTGCCCCACCCCCCCTTTCTACACCTCTGGTCTGGGGATCAATAGTTTTAGAAATTCTTCTAGGTGATCTAATGCTGAGTCATGGCAGAAACCCACCGCTCCATAGCTAGTGGAAATAATGAGGTGGAGCCCAAGGCAGGAATGACAGCTTTGTGGGTCCAGACAATGAGGCAGATAGAAAACATGGAGCAAAACCCCAGGCAGATACCATTATAAACAAAGGAACAAAGAAAAGAAGCAAAACAAAACAAGCAAAGTTCTGGAATTATTCACCAGAACATCCAGGAAGGTCACCAGAGAGTTATGTTGCACTGCTCTTCCTGTTTGGTGGCCTAAGTATTAAATACATGAAAATCACGTAAGAAACTGGTTAAATAAAATGCAGGTGCTTGGACCTACCTTTATAAATTTTAAGAGGGCTTAACTTCAACTAGCATATGGAATTTGGGAAAAACAGCAGACTAGTGCTGCTTGTGATCACAAAATAGCAGCTGGGCTTTTTGCCTTTGTTGTCATGTGGTTCTACAGATATGCTGACATTTGACAATGTTATTGTTAGCTGCAGTTGAGTCGGCCCCAGATTCATGAAAACCACATGCACAACAGAATCAAATGCTTCAAAGTCCTGCACCATCCCCATGACTGGTTGAGGATCAGACCATTGTGATACATAAGATTTGCACTGGCTGATATTTGAAAGTATATAACCAAGTCTTTCTTTCCAGTCCATCTTACTTTGGACAATCCACTGAAACCTGTTTAATTCATAGCAACATGCAAGCTTTCACTGACAGTTGGGTGGTGGCTGCACATGAGGTACACTGGCCAGCAACTGAACCCTGGGCTTCCGTATGGAAGGCGAGAACTCTACTACTGAACCACCATCGTCCCCTACATTTGATAATAGGGATTTTAAATAGGAAATCAGCTTGCAAAAGAGGCAGTTATTTGACCAATTCTAAGCACAGATCCCATGATTAGTACATAGAAGCATGGAGTCTATACCAAACTAGAGAGCTCACAAAGTTGTACCACTTTTTTCAACAACATAAACGGCAACTATACACGTGAACCTCCCTGGATGAAACACACAGGAATCAAGTCAATTACATTTGTGGAAAGAGATGATGAAAAAACTCAGTTAGAACAAGGCCAGGGGCCAACTGCAGAAAAGACCATCAATTACTCTTATGCAAGTTCAAGATGAAGCTAAAGAAAATTAAAACAAGTCCACAAGAGCCAAGTACAACTTTGAGTATATCCCACCTGAATTTAGAGACCATCTCAAGAATAAATTTGATGCACTAAACACTAATGACCAAAGACCAGACAAGTTGTGAAATGACATCAGGGACATCATACATGAAGAAAGAAAGAGGTCATTAAACACAGGAAAGAAAGAAAAGACCAAAATAAGTGTCAGAAGAGACTTTGAAACTTGCTCTTGAATGTCAAGTACCTAAAGCCAACGGAAGAAATGATGACATCAAAGAGCTGAGAAGGAGGTTTCAAAGGGTGGCTCAAGAAGACGAAGTAAAGTGTTATAATGAAATGTGCAAAGACCTGGAGTTAGAAAACCAAGAGAGAACATGGTCAGCATTTCTCAAGCTGACAGAACTGAAGAAAAAATTCAAGCCTCGAGTTGCAACAGTGGAGGATTCTATGGGCAAAATACTGAATGATGCAGGAAGCATCAAAAGAAGACAGAAGGAATACACAGAGTCACTGTACCAAAAAGAATTGGCTGATGATCAAACATTTCAGGAGGTAGCATATGATCAAGAACTAATGATACTGAAAG
This sequence comes from Dugong dugon, assembly GCA_030035585.1. NCBI lineage: Eukaryota > Metazoa > Chordata > Mammalia > Sirenia > Dugongidae > Dugong > Dugong dugon. The sequence goes on along the minus strand of CM057463.1, from coordinate 189,623,950 downwards.
AAGTAGTCAAAGCTGCACTGAAGACATTGGCGAAAAACAAGGCTCCAGGAATTGACGGAATAACAACTGAGATGTTTCAACAAATAGATGCAGTGCTGGAAGTGCTCACTCTTCTGTGCCAAGAAGTTTGGAAGACAGCTACCTGGCCAACCAACTGGAAGAGATCCATATTTATGCCTATTCCAAATAAAGATGATCCAACCGAATGAGGAAATTATTGAACAACATCACTAATATCACACACAAGTAAAATTTTGCTGAAGATCATTCAAAAGTGGTTGCAGCCTTACATCAACAGGAAACTGCCAGAAATACAAGCTGGATAAGAACAGGACATGGAATGAGGGATATCATTGCTGATGTCAAATGGATCCTGGCTGAAATTAGAGAATACCAGAAAGATGTTTATCTGTGTTTTACTGACTATGTAAAGGCATTCAATTGTGTGGATCATAACAAATTATGGATAATATTGCAAAGAATGGGAATTCCAGAACACTTAATTGTGCTCATGAGGAACCTGTACATAGATTAAGAGGCAGTCTTTTGAATAGAACAAGGGGATACTGTGTGGTTTAAAGTCAGGAAAGGTGTGCATCATGGTTGTATCCTCTCACCATATTTATTCAGTCTGGATGCTGAGCAAATAAACAGAGACGCTGAACTATGAAGAAGAACAGGGCATCAGGATTAGAGGAAGGCTCATTAACAACCAGAGTTATGCAGATGACACAGCCTTGCTTGCTGAAAGTGAAGAGGTCTTGAAGCACTTACTGATTAAGATCTAAGGCCACAGCCTTCAGTATGGATTACATTGCAACATAAAGAAAGCAAAAATCCTCACAACTGCACCAATAGGCAACATGATAACAGAGAAAGGACTAAAGTTGTCAAAGATTTCATTTTACTCGGATCCACTGTCAATACCCATGGAAGCAGCAATCAAGAAATCAAACGGCACATTGCATTGGGTAAGTCTGCTGCAAAAGATCTCTTTAAAGTGTTAAAAAGCAAAGACGTCACTCTGAGGACTAAGGTGTGCCTGACTCAAGCCATGGTATTTTCAATCACCTCATATGCATGCGAAAGCTGGATGATGAATAAGGAAGATCGAAGAAGAATTGAAACTTTTGAATTGTGGTATTGGTGATGAGTATTCAATATACCATGGACAGCCGAAAGAATGAACAAATCTGCCTTTGAAGAAGTACGGCCAGAATGCTCCTTAGAAGAGAGGATGATGAGACTGGGTGTCACATACTTTGGACATGTTATCAGGAGGGACCACTTCCTGGAGAAGGACATCATGCTTGGTAAAGTAGAGGGTCAGCAAAGAAGAGGAAGACCCTCAATGAGATGGACTGACACAGTGGCTGCAACAATGGGCTCAAACATGGCAAGGATCATGGGGATGGTGCAGGACCGGGCTGTGTTCTGTTCTGTTGTACGTAGAGTTACTATGAGTCAGAACCAACTTGATGGCACCCAGCAACCAGAAGAGCAACATTTTCTCCAAGTCTTGGGTCTATTCTTAAGGTTCCTGAAAAGCAGGGATTTTAACCCCTTGAGTGGTTCAGGAACAGTCCAGTAATTGCTGACGTAAATGAGGGCAGTGTACGCATTGCATAGCAACCAAAACTGTTGCCCTTCAGATTTTGACGCAAGGAGAAAACAAACAGCCGTGCCCTGCTCAAAGATGGCAGCCTACCAAGCCGCTTTGAATGTGTGTTTCTCTCCAAAATCTTGCCAACAATACAATCTCCCGCATCAGGCCCCTGAAACTTTCCAGATCCATGCTCAAAGATGGCAGTGCCCTGCTCAAAGATGGCGGCTGTTCACACCACTTTGAATGTGTGTCACTATAGACAGTCCTATCAATAATTAAATTTCATGCGTCTGGCCCCCAAAGGGCTCACTATGCCTTTTCTGAGTATCTTATTCCAGGGCTTCGACCTGTAGTTTTTCCATTCTGATTACCTTGCCAAATCACTCAAATTAAAAAAAAATTCAGGTCTGTTACTTTTTGGTGTTTTCTGGCAAAGCTCACTGGCTTTACCTTCCTTTGGATTCTGCATCTGGCTCATCGTCATCTGACCTCCGGTTCTTGGGACCTGAGCCAGTGGCCTGCTGTATGGCCTGACAATCTTGGTATTCGTCAGCCTCTACAGCCAGTGAGCCAGCAGCCTGCTGTTGTAACTGTTGATTTTGGATTTGTCAGTCCCTGTAGCAATGAGTGAGGACAAACCTCCAGCTTGATGCCTGACACACGGATTTGGGACTTGTAAGCCTCAACAACTATGTGAGCCATTTCCTTGAGATATATCTCATGATGTCCCTAGGAGTGAAATAGATGGGAAATCTACTAAATATTTACTTGATCTGTACAAGTGGAAGAATTTTAGGACAAGTCAATGGCAGTCTAACTTGAATCACCACAATAGAGAGTCACGGCCCCTCTATCAATTCCCAGACTTGAGCCTGTTACAGACCCACAACCCTTTGAATGAAGGGAAGGCTGGGTCCCCTTGAGGAAGGGCCCCACTACACTGGAAAAATTTATACTGTTAATTATCTCCCAGTCTTCCTCAAAGGAATCTATGGCCTTTGTCAAGAGTGACTGTTGGTTGGGGAAAAGGGAATAATCAGACTTTTCAGGAATTGCTGGATATAAGGTCTGAACTGACACTAAGTCTAGGAGACCCAAAACATCACTGTTGCTCACCAGTCAGAGTATGGGCATATAGCGGACAGATTATTAATGGAGTCTTAGCTCAGTTTTGTCTCAGAGTGGGTCCAGTGGATACCCCAACCCATCCTGTAATGATTTCCTTAGTTCCAGAATGCATTATAGGAATGGATATACACAGAACTGGCAGAAACCCCACAGTGGAACCCTGACAAGTGGAGTAAGGGTTATGACCATAGGAAAAGCCAAGTGGAAGCCATTAAAGCTGCCCATACCTAGGAAAATAGTAAACCAAAAGCAATGCTATATTCTTGGAGGGATTGAGAGATTACCGCCAGCATGAAGGACTTGAAGGCTGCAGGGATGGTGATTGTTACCACATCCCCATTCAACTTGCCTATTTGGCCTGTGCCAAAAACAGATGGGTCTTGAAGAATGACAGTGGATTATCATAAACTTAGCCAGGTAGTGATTGAAATTGAAACTGCTGTTCCAGATGTGGTTTCATTGCTTGGTCAAATTAATATAACTCCTAGCACCTGCTATGAGCTATTGATCTAGTCAATGCCTTTTTCTTGATTCTGATTTTGAAGAAACTCCAGAATCAGCTTACTTTCAGCTGGCAACGCCAGCAATACACCTTCACTGACCTACTTCAGGGATATATCAAGACTCCAGACCTATGTCATTATTTGGTCCTCAGACCTCTTGATCACTTTTCCTTTCCATAATATGTCACACTGGTCCATTTCCTTGATGACATCATGCTGATTGGATCTAATAAGAAAGCAGTGAAGTGTCAATAACTCTGGACATGTTGGTAAAACATTTGCTTGCTAAAAAAAAAAATGAAGAAACTAAACCTGTTGCCATCAAGTCGATTGTGACTCATAGTGACCTTATTCATTTGGGTTCTAGAGGGTGTGAAGTTAATCCTACAAAAATTTAGGTGCTTTCCGTCTCAGTGAAATTTCTAGGGGTCCAGTGGTGTGTGGCATGTCAAAATATTCCTTTTGAAATTAAGGATAAGTTATTGCATCTGCCCCCTCCCAGAACTAAAGAGGAAGCCCAAAGCCTGGAGGGCCTCTTTGGATTTTGGAGGCAACATATCCCTCATTTGGATGTGCTACTCCAGCCTATTTATCAAGTGACTCAAAAAGCTGCTAGTTTTGAGTGAGGCCCACATTGAGAGAAGGTTCTGCAACAGGTTCAGGCTGCCATGTAAGCAGTTCTGCCCCTTAGGCCATATGATCAGGCTGATCCAATGGTGCTAAAGTGTCAGTGGTAGATAGAGATTCTGTTTGGATTCTTTGGCAGGCATCTATTGATAAATCACAGTGCATACCCTCAGGATTTTGGAGTAAAGTTCTGCCATCCACTGCATATAACTATTCTTTTTTTAAGAGACAGCTCTTAGCTTGTTACTGAGCCTTTGTAGAGACTGAAAGCTTAACAATGGGTCATCAAGTCACCAAGTGGCCAGAGCTGCCCATCAGGACCTGAGTGTTGTCTGATCCACAGAGCCATAAAGTCAGATGTGCACAGCAGCCCTCCATCATTAAATGAAAGTGGTATACATGAGGTCAGTCCCGAGCAAGACCTGAAGGCACAAGTAAGATGCATGAGGAAGTGGCCCAAATGCCCATTATCTTCACTCCTGTCACATTACCTGCCCTCTTCCAGTCTGCACCTATGGCCATATGGGGAGTTCCTTATGATCAGTTGACTGAGGAAGAGAAAGCTCGTGCCTTGTTTACAGATGGATCTGCACAATATGCAGCCACCACTTGAAAGTGGACAGTGGAAGCACTATAGCTCCTTTCTTGGATGTCCATGAAGGACAATGGTGAAGAGAAAGCCTCCTAAACACCTGGATGTTCACTTTGCTTGGAAGGTGAAATGGTGTGTGATTGTATGCTGATTCTCGGGCTGTGGCCAATAGTTCGGCTGGATGTTCAGGGACTTGAAAGGAACATGATTGGAAAATTGATGACAAGGGGATATAAGGAAGAGGTATGTGGATAGACCTCTCTGAAAGGGCCAAAGAAGGGAAGATTTTTGTGTCTCATGTGAATGCTTACCAAAGGGTGACCTTGGCAGAGGAGGATTTTAAAAATCAAGAGGATAGGATGACCTGTTCTGCAGAAACCAGTTATCTTCTTTCCCCAACCACTCCCATCATTGCACAGTGGGCTCATGAACAAAGTGACCATGGTGGCAGGGATGGAGGTTATGCATGCGCTAAGCAACATGGATTTCCACTCACCAAGGCTGACTTGGCTACAGCCATTACCGAGTGCCCAATCTGCCAGAAGCAGAGACCAACACCGAGTCCCTGATACGGCACCATTCCTCGAGGTGATCAGCTAACAACCTGATGGCAAGTTGATTACGCTGGACTACTTCCATCTTGGAAAGGGCATCTTTCATTTGGCAGTACCCTCCTCAGTGGCTCTCTCTTAGAATTCTGGCATGGTGACATCCTTCTCAGTTCTTCCAGGCAGAAAGAGATATTCCATTCTTTTGTTTTCATAACACATTGCCCATATCTCTGTGATAGTTCCTTTTAATATCATGCTGCAATTTTTTCCTTACTCTGACTCCTTTATCTACTTGAGGGAAAGGAACATATCTTAAACAATTTTTGTTCACTATACCTAATTCAGTGCTTGAGTTAAAATAGAGGCTCAATAAGTATTTATTAAACTATTCGTTGAAGTATTCGAATGAATGAAAGAATTTTAAGATGGAAGCATTGAGATCAATGATTCTAAGGCTGTTTTGAGTTTTAACATTCTATGACTTATGCAATTCCTTCCTGAGGCCCAACATATATTGAACATGTGTGACCAAACATATCCTTAAACTATCAGAAAGCTCAACCAAAGTGTTCAGGTATGTTCTTCTTCTTCTTCTAAATTTTATTTATTTTGCTGAGAATATACACAGCAAAATATACATCGAGTCAACAGTTTCTATGTGTACAATTTAGTGGTATTGATTACATTTTTTGAGTTGTGCAACCATTCTCGCCCTCCTTTTCTGAATTATTCCTCCCTCATTAATATAAAATCACTGCCCCTTAAGGTTCCTATCTAATCTTTTGAGTTGCTGTTGTCAATTTGATCCCATATAGATAGTTCGTAAAAGAGCATAATGCTCAAGGCAGACTTTTAGTAAAAAAGTTAAGCTAAATGATTGTTTGGTTTCAAGATAACTTTAGGGAATATTTTTGGCTTAAGGTTTAAAGATTATCTCAGGACAATAATTTCAGGGGTTCATCCACCCTCCATGCCTCCAGAAGGTCTAGACTCCATGAGAATTTAAAATTCTGTTCTGCATTTTCCTCCTTTTGATCAGGATTCTTCTACAGAATCTTTGATCAAAATGTTCAGTAAAGGTAGCCAGGTACCATCCAGTTCTTCTTGTCTCATGGCAAAAGAGCAGTGGTTCATGGAGGCAATTAGCCACACATTCCATATCATCCTCCTATTCCTGACTCTCCTTCTTCCTCTGTGGCTCCAGGTGAATAGAGACCAATTGTTGTGCCTTGGATGGCTGCTTGCAAGGTTTTAAGACCCCAGTGAACTAGGAGGTAGAACAGAAGCACTAAACACCATGTTAGGACAATTAACTGGGATGTTCCATAAAACCATGACCCTAAAACTCCAAACCAAGGAACCAAATCCCATGAGGTGTTTGGTTGTACATAAAGAGCCTCAGCAGCTACTCTTTTTTTTTTTGTCATTGTAAATATATCTGTCACACAGCTTTTGTCAACTCAACTTTTTACAGGTGTACAACTTATTGACAGTAATTACAATAATCAGCTGTGCAAACTTACCCTTAATCAATGTGATTTTTCCATCACCTTTAACTCCTCTTCCCCCATCTACCCTTCCCCTTGTAATGACTAATAAACTGTGTTCTCTATACATTTTCCTTTTCTTGTCTTTTATATAAGTGAGGTCACACAGTATCCTTTCGTGATTGGCTTATTTTGCTCAGCATAATGTCTTCAAGCTCCATCCGTACTGTAGCATATATCAAGACTTCATTTTTCCTACTGGCTGAGTAGTATTCCATTGTCTGCATATACTGCATTTTATTTATCCATTCATCTGTTGATGGGCATTGTCATGGTTTGAATTATGTCCCCCAAAAAATGTGTGTATCAATTTGGCTGGACCACGATTCCCAGAATTGTGTGGTTGGCCTCCATTTTGTGATTGTAACTTTATGTTAAAGAGGATTGGGGTGGGATCGTAACACCTCCTTTACCCAGGTCACATCCCTGATCTGATGTAAAGGGAGTTTCCCTGGGGTGTGGCCTGCACCACCTTTTATCTCTCAAGAGATAAAAGGAAAGGGAATCAAGCAGAGAGTGGGGGACTTCATACCATCAAGAAAGCAGTGCCAGGAGCAGAGCACGTCCTTTGGACCGGGGTCTCTGCACCGAGAAGCTCTTAGTCCAGGGGAACACTGACTAGAAGGCCGAGAGAGAGAAAGCCTTCCCCTGGAGCTGACACCCTGAATTTGGACTTTTAGCCTACTTTACTGTGAGGAAATAAACTTCTCTTTGTTAAAGCCATCCACTTGTGGTATTTCTGTTGTAGCAGCCCTGGATGACTAAGACAGGCATTTAGGTTATTTTCACTTTTTGGCTATTGTAAATAGTGCTGCAATGAACACTGGTGTGCAAGTCTCTTTTTAAGTCTCTTGTTTCAAGTCTCTTGGGTATATTCCTAGGAGTGGAATTGCTGAGTCATATAGTATTCTATTTTTAGTTTTTTGAGGAACCACCACACAGTGTTCCACAACAGCTGTACCGTTTTGCATTCTTATTAGCAATGGATAAGGGTTCCAATTTCCCCACATCCTCGCCAACGTTTGTCATTTATTTATTTAATCTTAGCCATCCTAGTGGGAGTGAAATGGTTTCTTGTTTTGGTTTTGATTTGCATCTTTTTCATGATTAATGATGCTGAGCATCTTTTCATGTGTTTGGTGTCCATGTGAATCTCCTTTTTGGTGAAATGCCTATTCAAGTCCTTTGCCCATTTTATGATTGGGTTATTTGTCTTTTTGTTAAGTTGTTGAAGTTTTATGTATAATTTGGTTATTAGATTCTTGTCAGACACATGGTTTTCAAAGATATCCTCCCAGTTGGTAGATTGTCTTTTCACTTTTTTTGGTAAAGTCTTTTCATGAACAAAAGTTTTTAATTTTTATGAGTTCCCGTTTATTTATTTTGTCTTTTGCTGTTTGTGTTTTTGTTGTTATATTAGATAATCCATTGTTGAAAGCTAGGTCTGACAACATGGCCCCTGCTCATCTGAGAATTTTATGGTTTTAGTTTGCACACTTAGTTCTTCATGTATGTTCTTGAGAAATATTGTTCTTCCCGGGACCCAAGATCTTTCTTCTGTAATGCAGATGTTGAGAGAACTTATTGTCTGAGTATCTGCTTCTCTTCCACACTGGGTATCATGATAAACGTCCTTTTTTTTGTATTGCCAGTGACATTCATCAAAGAACAGGTGAAGTATATTGTCCAAAATTTCCCTCAGCAATTAATTTAATGAAGCTTTCCTTTGGAGACAGAGCAAAAAAGAAACAACCTGATAGATAAGGGTTGTTATAAGAAGAAGATAAGAGGATGTTTTCCAAATAGCCCCTAAGGCTTAGAGAGTTTTATCAGCCATCCAGCTTGACAACTCTAAGTAGTACTTAAAAGTACTGAATTGTAAATTTGTATAAGTAAAACTGCAGGTGGAAATCCAAAAATGATGTATTTCATACATACTGTGTGCGATTTGCTAGGTTTTAAATTATTTGCAACTAATGTTTGCTTTATTGTTTAATCATTTATGGCTCTTTTTATATCTGAATAACTTGTAAAATATGCATTAGATTTTGTATATACTAAGGATATATCTTGGAAGAAATACAGCTGGAAAGTTCCTTAGAAGGGAGGATGGCAAGACTGTCTCATGTACTTTGGACATGTTATCAGGCAGGATCAGTCCCTGGAGAAGGCCATCATGCTTGGTAAAGTAGAAGGTCAGCAAAAAAGAAGAAGACCCTCAATGGGATGGATTGACACAGTGACTGCAACAATGGGCTGAAACATAACAATTGTGGGGATGGTGCAGGACTGAAAGCATTTCGTTCTGTTGTACGTAGGGTCGCTATGAGTTGGAACCAGCTTGATGGCACCTAACAACAACAACAAGGATGTGATTACAGAAAGAAAGTAAAGTGAAAAGTTGAGGAAACTATATGGAAAATTCCAGAAAAACAGTTGACTTTGATCCAAGTGGCTGAATATTTTAGGCAAAAGATATGGATTTGAGAAAAAGATAATAGCTAGGAGAGGTGAAGACTTACCATTAGAGAACATAGAGTGAGGCAAGGATTTTCAGACTCAAAATATTCTGAAGGTCTCGTAACTTGCGAAAATGATTTGCAATGTTGCAAACATACTTTGCTGTGGATTAGATGTATTTTTCATTTCTTACAGTTCAGAATTTTTTGCTTTGATCATTAATTCTACAATTTTTAGAGTGGTAATTGGTATGAGTTAGTTATCTAACAGCATTTGTTGAACTCTGTTGTTCAATTACAAAAGAATCATTGGCATATTTTGTTCTTTTTTACAAGCTTTCCTTTGCTGTTGATGTTTACATGATCGAGTGAGGTTTTTGCTGTGTGAGTCTCAATTCCTTTTAACAATTTCTTTGCCCTGTGATGGTTTAGTATAGTGAAATTTCTATGGTAATGGAGAAGTTAATTTACATTTTCTTAAATGTAGCACTCTGCCTTATGATATTTCTTTCATACATCAAATTATTTGAGGCATTCTTCTAAAAGATGCTCTGCTTGTTTATGAAGTAAATAAAATAAATGTGTTTAACAAAATACATGACTGAGTTCTTATGATTCACATAGAATAAAGTGTCATTGTTAGTTGAGGACATTGTGCAATAATGAGTTGTTGTTTAAACAGATTTGTTATTTAAGAATGTGGTGAATAAGAAACCTTTAAAAATGTTAAAGACCAACGTAGTTAAAGATGATCATGTTAAGCAGTTTTAGTCTTCTTTATTAACCAAAACACATGGAATATTTACTGCGTTGTAAAGAAATCCTCGGTGCATTTGATATCTTGGATTTCTTAACCAATCTGGCCAATTCTGGATCAGGAAAGACAATGAAAAATGAAATAAGAGAAAGTGAGACAAATGTGGTAGAGAAAGAAAGTGGGATCATTGGGATGGGGGTAAAAGGTCATCAGAAAGATGAAGGAAAGTGTGTGTGTGTGTGTGTGTGTGTGTGTGTGTGTGTGCATGTGTGTAAAATAGATCATTGGATTTGTTGTTGGCCAGAAGAGATAAATGTACAAGTATCCCACTTTCTTACTGCTTCATCTTTTCTCCTTACCAACTTTTAACATTTTCTAAAAATTGTATTAATTACTGAAAACAATATTTATGTGGTTGGACTTAATTCAAAGTCCATAATAATATGGTTGAACAGCATGGTAAGATTCAATTTTGGTGGAAAGGAAAGGAAGATAACTTTCTGGTTACTTTTACATCTCTAGGTTGTATAGGGAAAGGCTGAGGAAAAACACGGTCTGCCATATTGGAGAGATTGGAGTAAGGAATATGGAAGATGGTATGTACTTAGCAGTTCTTCACTGCATGTGGGAAAAGAGACGTGTAACCGAGGGACGGCAAAAGTCCCCTTACATTACTACCCATGTTTTCGCCCCCTTAAGCAAGAAAAAAAGTCCAAATAATTCCAGATTATGCTTCCAAAGAAGAGGTGAGATATAAAAAAGGAAGGCTTGCTGATTAAGAAGTAAAGACAAAAAAAAAAAAAAAAAAGTTGCCATCAAGTCGATTGAGACTCATGACAACTCCACGTGTGTTAGAGTAGAACTCCTCTCCATGGGGTTGCCAGTGAGTGATTTTTCAGAAGCAGATTGCCAGAACTCTCTGCCGAGGTGTCTCTGGGTGGATTCAAACTTCCAACCTTTCTGTTAGCAGCCAAGCGTGTTAATTGTTTCCCTCATCCAGAGTAAAGAGAACATAATTATTTATCATGAACGTGGTTACTTATGGACGTAGAAACCAACGAGTCCTAACTTAAGCCAGTGTGGAAAAGTGGAAAGAGCTGAGAGGCTTGTGCTGGAGCCCAGGAACCAGCATTAATTGAATGGATAATGCTGGTAGACCATGACACTTTTCTGAGCCTCAGTAAATGAGAACATCATGATTTGTGGCTGAATGGAAAGTACTAATAAAGTCAAAATTGTGAACTTGATTTGATTTCTAAGTAGAATGGTGAATATTGGCCTTTTCTTTATGATCAGAAACTTTTAAAATCACATTCGGCTTTTTCACGGATATTATTCATTACTGAGCCCTGGTGGCACAGTGGTTAAGAGCAACACTGTTAACCAAAAGGTTGGCAGTTTGAATCCACCAGCCACTCCTTGGAAACCCTATGGGGCAGTTCCACTCTGTCCTATAGGGTCACTATGCGTTGGGATCAATTGACGGCAGTGCGTTTTGTTTGGTTTATCATAATGCCTAGGTAAGAAAAGGTGAATTATCCAAAATCTATCATCATTGTGCGGAAAACGGCTAAAATTTCATAGCTATCTCATTTCAAGAAAGACTGATATATTTGAATATATAAAAAAAATGACAAATCACCATAAGCAAAGTAAAAGAAAAATGACACATTGTGAAGAAAATATTTGCATCTTCTGGCTTATGTTAAAGACAAAGAGCTGTTATTCCTAATAGATTAAAAAAAGGTGCTAAAAATAGAAAAGAGAAAAGACCAATACTGATAGAAAAAAGGGGCAAAAGATATGACAGGCAGCTCACAAGAAGACATGAAAATGACATTTAATGACCTTGAAAGATATTTAAAAATGCTCAAACTCACTCATAATAGAAGAAATGCAAAGTAAAACTACACTGAGATACTACTTCTGACCAATTGGATTAGTATCGCTCCAGTTGTTCGGTCGAATATTCTGTTGGCAAGACTGTGATGAAATAGGCATTCTCCTGCAGTGTTGGTGGGAAGGCAAAATTGTTACATACTCTACGGAAAAAAAAATTGGTAATATTTTTCCAAATAACACATTCATTTACTTTTTTTTTTTTTTGATCCAGTATTCCAACTTCTAAGAATATAATCTAAGCATATGCTGGTATAAATAGAACTGAAATTTGTACAAAGTTATTCACTGTGTCATTATCTGTGATAATAGTAAAGGAAAACAAAACAAAGTAACAACAACCCCCCCCAAAATGGTGCGTTACATCTCACGATGAATACTACAGGGACATAAAAGGGAATGAAGTAGATTCTCTGTACACGATGTTGTGTGATTTCCAAGATATATTAAGTGAATAAAATAAGGTACAGAATAGTGTATATATGTCACTTTTTGTGTAAGAAAGGAGAAATATGACTATGTGTGTGTGTACACATACGTATTTGCTTATATTGCAAAAGGAAACACTGAAAAGATAAACTAAAAACTAACATAAATGGCCTATATAGGAGGGAGGGAACGGGCTAAGATAAAGGAGGAATGGAAATGAGACCTATCTGAACATATCATGTTATATAGTTTCAACTTCAGAATTGTATAAGTGATGCACATATTCATAAATTAAAAAAATTTGAAGTAATACTTAAAAAGGGAAAACAACTAGGATGAATGAGTCAATGCAAAGCAACTTGGAGACAAAATCACTCATGGGAAAGGATTATTTCAAGTACCTTCAGAACTTAATAACTGATTATAAATCCAAAGTATATTCTATAGATATATATGCTTTAAGGTTATGTATTCTAAAGACATATAGAGCTGCAAAGAATTCTGAAACTTTATTCAATAGACTGTTAGTAGTAAAACTGGTAGAATTATTTTAAAATAATCATACTTACATTATGGAACAAAGCAAAAAATATTTGTTACTATTACTGGGAACCAAGATTTTCAGTGTAATAGAAAAAAGATACAAGTACAAATTCAAATACATTAAGCAAAAATTTTGCAATGTTAAATTTTATTTGGAAATAAGAGCACATGATTTTTTTCCTATAAATACATATTTCTAATTTCTGACCACAGAAAAGACCTAGAAGCAACAATAAGTTAGTAGCAGTGAGCTAGCATCCCTAGCAATTGGATTGTGTCTGTAAAGATCATTTCTTATGAAATAAAATCAGTCTATTTTGGAAGAATGGCTGATTCTAGGTCTAGGACAAGAAATGTGTAATATAATCCTGGGGTGTCTTGTACCTAACAGCAAGGATGCTTTCAAAGACTAGTACAGTTGTGGAAAAAGGACACAGAGTGCAAAATGAAAGGGCTCCCTCTGGCCAAAGATGGGACAATTTGAGCATCAAATAAAAGACTGCGATTGACTCAAAGACATTGAATAGAGAACCCAGAAATTCACAATGACGCTAACAAAAAGAGATCACTCCTTCCCCTCCTACAAACCCTCCAGTAAACAAAAAACTCTTACAGTCACCATTTGAAATAACTAGAGCACCGATTAACCTGAAAACTGATAACTAAAGGGAAAGACCTTAGCATTTGTCCTCTCTAGAATTTATCAGCATATTCAAATAGCCCTAGCTGATTTCAGGGAAGTGTTTGTAGGTGTGATTATGCCATTAGAGTTACTAAAAAAAAGTCTGTATTTTTTCTGGGGATACATGCTGAAGTTTGTAAGGGTGAAATAGCACAAGGTTTAGGATTTGATATAAAATATTTCAGCAAGAGAGATAAATGAAGCAGATGTACCAACATTATAATTGTTGACTCTGGGTGATGGGTATAGGGGAGATATTTTCATGGTTCATTGTACTATCTCCTCTTGTGGATCATTTCTCCAAATCAATTACCCTTATCCATCTCAATTAATGGCCAGTCCATTATTTTGGTCATTTAGGCCAAAACCTCCAAAATCATCCTTGAGTCCTCTATTCCTCTCAGGTCTTACAGACAATCTATTAGGGAATCTTTCGGCCATGTTCATCTGACCTTTTCACCATCACTACTGCTAACAACCCAGTCTAGTCCGCCATCATCTTTATCATAAATTCTTGCAATAGCTTCCTAAATGTGCTCTCTGCTTCTACCTTTGTCCACCAGAGTCCATTCTTAACACATTCTCTTCAATGCAAGTCAGTATCTCACTCCATTGCCCCAAATCCTTCATTGGATTTCCACTCACTCAGAGTAAAAGTTCTTACAATGCCTACAAGGTCCTACGTGATCTGGCTCCTGTTATTACTCTTATCTCCTTTCTACCACCTTCTGACTTGATCTGTCAGCTCCAGGCATTCTGTCCTCCCTACTGCTCCTTGGATATGCTAGATCTGCTCCATAGCTTAGATTGCCCTGAAAAGCAGAGTCGGCAATAAGGGCTTGCATGCAAGTAGTTATTTGGGAATGATTTCAAGGAGAAGTGAAGAACAGGGGCACCGAAACAGGGAAGGGGGAAAGCCGATACAAGGCAGTACTAGGAGTCTGTGAGCAGCCTTTAGAAATGCATCTTAGAAATGCCTACTTGGCTGTAAAGGGGGAAAGATTTACCCATTGGCTCCATCCTCCAATGGTCAAGGGTGATCCCTTGGGCATCACTTCCCTATACTTCTGGATTGAGCATGCATGGGTGTTAAGTTGCTTCAAGTCAGAGAAGTTCTAGGGCCAAAATTGAGAACTGTGTGACAGGTGAAGCTTATGGAAGCCAGGGAGGAAGTGATATCACAGCAGTGGATGCAGTAAGATTGGGACTGAGTGGATTTGAAATGGCCCACAACAGCCATGAAATATTTTACCTTAAGGCCTTTGCTCTGGCTATTGCTTTGTGTGGAATGTTCTTTCTTCATAGAGTCACATGGCTAACTTCCTGACATTCTTCAATTCTCTGCTCCTATGTCACCTTCTCATTAAGCCTACCTTGACCACTCCGTTTAAAATTGTAATCTGCCCCATCTTACCACTTCTGATCCTCTTTACCTTGTACTCTTTCTTCTTAGAGAACTTATAGCCTTCTAATGTACTATATAATTAATTTACTTATTATCTTTATTATTTATTTGTCTGCTCCTTCTAGCATGTAGACTCCATGAGGGCAGGAGGCTTTATGATGTGCACTGTACCGTGATAGTGGAGCATTTGTCAGCTGTTTCCTAATACTGCTCTGTCACATCATAGTGACATTCAGGTTAGAGTTTTTCCTCCTTGGGGGTAGGGAGGGGATTCCTATCTTGGGTGAGTTGCCACTGACCCTACTGCTAAGAAAGTATAAAAATGTACTCAGGGTACTTTAGGTTGGTCAAACAGTGACGATGGCTTAAGTACTGGTTTGCTTGTATCTGAGGCTGATAGAAGAAAAGTGTGTCTTTCATTGCTACCACCACCTAAATCTAACAATTAGTCAGTTGATGACACACAAATTGACCACTCCTTTGTGATTGCACTGTAGGAACTGCAGGTGACCAAATGCCCAACCTTGGTCTTTGGGTCTCTTTTGGCTCTGTATGCTGGTTTGGTTTCCATCTCTCTCAACTGGCAGGGAGTTCATAACACTCTTATGACCACTTCCATGAGTAACAGCTCTCATCACTGAGTGTTTGTTAAAAATAGCAGCTTGATTTCATAGATAGTGAACAGAAACAGCATTCAGTGATTGATTCCATGCTGTGAGCGACCTTTGGAATGTGGAAAATAATTGAAATATTTGAGATTGCCACTAAGAACTTGCATGAACTTGTTACTCTTTTAGGGGCTCAGTCCTTCTCTCGGTAAGATATGTAGAGTAGACCAGGTAATTCCCAGTACTTTTCTATGAATAGTTTTCCAGGGTTCTCCTCTGTTATTTTAGATTTTACTGAAAGTCTTTTTCCTGAGTATGATAGCTTTAGGACAATCAAGTCTAATTTTCCTTGAACTCTATGCCACTAGGCGTGTTATTTTTATGGTTGACTCAGAGTTATTGCTCACCTACAGAAAGGAAGTAAATGTTATTAAGTGGTTGACATAATGTTGCTGTTACTCCAACATTAAACCACAGAAAGTTTTCAGGAAGGTGTAGAGTGTAATGTGGACAATAAGGGCAGGAGGATATTCTGCTTCTTGAAAAGATTTGATCATGTTGTGTCAATTATGTAGAAAGATTTGGTTAGATGAGGAGCCATTTTCTAGCACATTTCCAACTCTTTTAGGTAATTTTCAAAATGATTGTATGTACTTTCTGTAATGCAGAACCATACTCTTGAGCATATTTTCTTTCTGCAGGCAGTAAAGGAAGTGAAATGTCAGATGTTTGGGGTTGCTGCCAAGTCTTACAAGCATGGTTGCTTCAGTGTATCAAAACTCTATCTCCTGACAAAAAAGCTAAATATACTAAGGAAGATCGGGTTAGAGAAAATAACCTATGGACTCATCAGTGACGACTTTCTAAGACTCTTTTAGGGGAAAATAAGGACATCAAGGGTTGAAGTCTCTGAGAAAGCAGAAAACACACACAGCAATGCTACATCATTCTGAGCTGTGTTCAGGACTAGAACTTTCTTGTCCTTGGGCAGATGCTGATTTGGTAGAACCTTTCTATCAGATGACTTACTGGCAATATTTTTTGCACCACTTAATTTAATAGAAGCAAAATGGAGAAAATAAATTACCTTTTTCTATTTCCAAAATGTTACGTATTAGAACCACGCTAAGTCACCCACTGAGAGTATGTTACTCTGAAACTAGCCTATACCAGTCGTACAAATTTGTACACATTCCCAGGTTTAGTCTGAAAATAAATTAAGCCAGGCCTCAGATAAAAAAAAGCATCATGGAAGTAAGTACAGTGGTGGTTCTTCGCTAACCTAGAAGATTTTTGTTATTAGTTGCTGTCGAGTCAATTCCAACCAGGGATGGATTACCCAATAAGCAAGATCTGCATGGGCTTAATTGTGTTTGTTTAATAATCTGTAATGCACAATTCTACAACCCATGTGAAATTTTGCACTACAGACTAGGAAATAAGCACAATTAATCTGGATGTGGTGAAACGCAAGTGAAATTGTGCACTACAGATTAGTAAGTAAGCACAATTAAGCTTGTACGTAGCTTGCTTACCATAAACCAGTGCGTACCATACTCACTAGTTAATCTGCCCCTGATTCTGACTCATGTTGACCTGAAGTGTGCAGAGTATAACCATGCTTTGTAGGGTTTTCAAGGCTGTGGAATTTTGGAAGTAGATCCCAAGGCCTGTCTTCCCAGGCACCTCTGGGTGGATTCGAACTGACAAGCTTTTGGCTAGTAGTCAATTGCTTAATTGCTTGCATCACCCAGTTAGTTCCGTGGAAACCCTCTGGTAGGAGTCGAAGAATAAAGATATGGCAGAATAAGGTTAGGGTGGTGTCATGGATTGAATTATGTCTCCCAAAAAATGTGTCTATCAGTTTGGCTGGGCCATGATTCCCGGTATTGTGTTATTTTCCTATATGTTGTAAATCCTGCCTCTATGATGTTAACGAGGGAGGATGGGTGGCAGTTGTGTTAGTTAAACAGGACTCAGTCTACAAGATTGGACTGTGTCCTGAGGCAATCTCTTGAGATACAAAAGAGAGAAGTGAGCAGAGAGATAAGGGGACCCCATACCACCAAGAAAGCAGTGCCAGGAGGAAAATGTGTCCTTTGAACCTGGGTTCCCTGCGGGAGAAGCTCCTAGTCCAAGGGAACATTGATGAGAAGGCCGACAGAGAGAGAAAGCTTTCCTCTGGAGCTGATGTCCTGAATTTGGACTTTTAGCCTACTTTACTGTGGAGAAATAAATCTCTCTTTGTTAAAGCCACCCACTTGTGGCATTTCTGTTGTAGCAGCACTAGATGACTAAGACAGATGGTCAGGCTAAGATGGACACTTTGAAAACAGAGATATTTTTAAGTTCACAAAAATAAAATAATAAAAATTCAGGGCTCCTAGTTATATGATTTAAAAATTCCTATTTTTTTCCTAATTTTATCTGCTCCAAAACACTTATCACAGTTTTTAATTATATATTTCATAATGTTTTGTTTGCCTGCCTCCTCCTTTCGATTGTATGGTCCATGAGGGTAGCAATCCTTATATTCTCAGCATTTAATATAGAGCCTGGGACCTGTGTAGTGATATCTTTGATTTCACTTACTTCACTATTTGACGCTGTATCACCTGCTGCTTTGAACTCAGAGATACCATCAACTATCTAAAAACAGTGGTTTTCAATCCTCGGAAATCCATTAGAATCATCTGAGTTATTGCTGTTGTTAGGTGCCATTGAGTCGGTTTCGACTCATAGTGACCCTATGTACAACGGAACAAAACACTGCCTGGTCCTACACCATGCTCACAATTGTTGTTATGCTTGAGCCTGTTGTTGCAGTCACTGTGTCAATACTTCTCCTTAAGGGTCTTCCTCTTTTCCACTGACCCTCTACTTTACCAAGCATGATGTCCTTCTCCATCTCCAGGGACTTGGATGTACTAGTTACATTTCTTATGGTAACTAGTTGGTAACATGGTCAGACCAAGAGTGGAAATCCCAGAGGTAAGGAAAAACTATGTGTGAAGATGCAAAACCAAACCCTAAGCCACATGAAACCTGTCAAGTCCATTCTGACTCATGGTGGCCCCATGAGTTACAGAGTAGAACGTCTTCATAGGATTTTCTTGGCTGCAATCTTTACAGCAACATATTGCCAGGCCTTTCTTCTGTGGCTCCACTGGGTGGGTTCGAACTGTCAATCTTTTGGTTAGCAGCCAAGTGCAAATCAATTGTGCTTCTTAGGGACCTTTGTGAAGACACAAGATCCAATAATTAACCTAAGTTTGTTTACCCCGATGTTTCTCAAACTTATTTGACTCCAGAGCTCATCTCTGTTTCTATGTGTGTGTGTGTAGTATCAACTAGCAACCATGGAGCACGTTTTGGGAAAGACTGCTCCATACAATGGTTGGTTGCTGCTCCTGCTGCAAATCATAGTCTCAGTCACTCCATAAATGGCTTTTTCTGCTGCTTTATTTTATGCCTTCTTCCTTCCTACGTAGCTGGTTCTATGTCAAGAGCATCGTGGAGCCATTAGGAGATGTGCCATAGGAATCTGAACGATTGCTCATACAGCATACTTGTGCCTTCAGTGCCTGTTTGAGCCCCATCCAATATACCCAGCCTCCACCTGATGATGGAGCACTGCTCGGCACACCGAGGTTTATGGCTCAGTGACACATATGGCACCTGGTTCATGATGGGCAGCTCAGGTAACTGGGTTCATAGCAGAGGTTGGCTTTTGAAGTTTAACTTTTCAGCATTGTCTTGTAAAGCATCTGCCTCAGGGAATGTCCCAGGCAATGACTCAGACAAAGGCACTTTAGATGCAGCTGGGTTAATCTCATTAGATGGGAGTGGAGGGGCTGATGGTTCAGTTGGCAGGAGTGATTCTATGGAATTTAGGGGCTCAGTGTCTCCAGCTTCTGATTATCTGCCCATATGTCCCCATCCCAAGTTTCAAGATCTCATTTCTTCCCAATCAATGCCCTTGTTTTAACTTTAGACATCTCTCCAGGTTGGCAGTTGAATTGATGTTGTAACTCAGCTACTCTTAAGATAAGAGTCTGGGTTTGGTTTTCTGCTATATCAGCTCTGTTACTACAAGAAATAAGGCTTTCTTTCAAGGCACAAGTGGAAACTTTGAGGTCATTTATGTGGTGCTTGAGCTTTGACTCTGAAGCCCTGAGCTCATCTCTTTCGAAGTTTGTCTAGGGAAAGTAGGACCAACCAGCCAGCTTCCTTAAAATACTTCTCGTTATGACAAAATTGTAGAAAGGTATACATGCAATCATCCAGAGCCTCATCTTTCACCAATACCTGATCTATTGGTGGTGATATTTTGCATATTTGAATTGCCACCTCACTGCATGGATTAGCAGTGCCCTCTTTATTATTGGAAGCAGAGCCATCAGTATCTTTAAGACTAACCAGGCTTGAGTACCAATTTAGAAAATTAATCCTTACAATTTTGCTTCTGTAGAATCACTCTTGGTACTAAATGTCTAAGGCTGGGTTCTCTAGAGAAGCAAAACCAGTAAAGCATATATATACATATACATATATATATAAAGAGAGAGAGATATTTATATCAAAGAAATAACTCACTCAGTTGTAGAGGCTGGAATGTCCCAAGTCCGTGGATTAGGATAGAGGCTTCTCCCAATTCACATAGCCAACAGGGGCTGGCAAGCCCAAGATAGGCAGGTCAGAAAGCAGGACTCTGCTCATAGGCTGTGAAGATCTATGAATCCCAGGATGGCAGATAAGCTGATAGCTCAAGTCCCAAGAACCAGAGGCCAGATGACCAGGAGGAAGCTGCAGAATCCAGAGTGAGCAAAAAGCCAGAAAGTTTGCTTATATTCAGATGCAGGCCACACTCTCATAGAAACTCCCTTTCAACTGATCGGCTACTCACAGCATATTCAGTCATGGGAGTGGTCACACACAAACACTGAGAATCGTGGCCCAGCCAAGCTGACACACAATCTTAACCATCATATGGAGGTCAGACGAACAGGAGCCAGCTGCAGGATCCAGGATGAGCGAAAGCCCCCGAGCCCTGCTTGAATGTCTGCCCATAGTAGATGCAGACCACACAGCCAAGGAAACTTCCCTTCAACTGATTGGCTACTCACAGCAGAACCCATCATGGGGGTGATCATGTATCAAATCTCAACATGGAAGTGATCACATTATATGACTGCCCAAAAACTGAGAATCATGGCCCAGCCAAGTTGGCACACAATTTTAACCATCACAGTCTGCATTCTTAGTTTATCTTCATAAATGTAGAGCAGTTTCTTTTCCATACTTGGTCAGCCAAGCAAGATAACGGGCTATAATTACAGAGAAATATAGCTCTGTAAAGTCAAAATGTTCCCTGCATAATTTTTGTTCAGAAAATAAGTAACAACTACAAGGTAAGCTAAACGTATTCTGTTGTTAAATTATTTATCAAAATTTCGTAGGCCAAGCTGGGCTAAGAAATGTGAAAGAGAACCTAATTTCTTGTTAAAATATTATGGCTTACACCTAAAATAAACATATATAAGTTCTTGAAATAGAGGAAATATTAAGTACAAATAAAATATATATGTATTTTTTTATTTAAGGCTAAAATTATAGCAGAACACTCGCATATTTTTATATCTCATTGTACTTATTGCCAAGGAGCCCCGGTGGCACAGTGGTTAAGTGTTCAGCTGCTAACCAAAATGTAGGCAGCTTGAACCCACTACCCACTCTGCAGGAGAAAAGACTTGACAATCTGTTTCTGTAAAGATTATATCCCAGGAAAATCTATGGGGCGGACTCTGTCATATGAGGCTGCTATAAGTCAGAATTGGCTGGATGGCACACAACAACAACAAAAACATGCTTATTGCCAGAACTCCCAGAACAAATTAAGCAATTGTTTTCCCTTATTTGATACTTTTTTTAATGAGCGCTAGTATCTCTAACAAAGGACCCCTGAGCAAAGCCAGCACGAGCAGAGCTCCAACTACCTATGTCCAGAGTATCTATATGTCTTCTTTAACTTGTCATTTATTTACTTTGCTTCTTGTATGTTCTTAAAATGTTAATATAATAGATCACACCTCCAGCTGACTTGTCATAAGTATAAGGGATTTTGAATCACTTGGTTACTAGAAACCATACTTTTTATTTACCACAACTCCAGAAGCTAGGCACATAGTGTGACTTAGAATTTTCCTGAAAAGTTAAATCTAACACGACACTGTGTTGTTTTTATACTCTATGGAAATTTGAATCTTCTAAATAGAATATACTGTAAAATACTAATTAAATCTTTCTTTATGAAAAATGTGCAATAATGTGTATTACCTCTAGCACATAAAAAGCAAATAAAGAATCATAATTTCAATGCTGGTCAGGTAAGTGACTTGCAAACTGTGTTTACTCTGCTGCCACTTGGTGGCGCTACTTCAACTGGTAAGTAGAAATGTGCATCACCATTGTGTCTTATGCTGGTATCCTGGAAACAGGCTATTGTTTAAGGGAATTGGAATTTCTTTGAAGGGTTATGATGACTGCTATATGCTATTATTTTACCATTCAATGTCACTGATTTATACAAAAAAAATCTAAATATTATTTAAGTGGTGGTACTAAGTGTGCCCGGGTGGTTCACTGGTTCAGCGCTCAGCTGCTAACTGAAAGATCCGTGGTTTGAACCCCCCAGCCACTCCATGGAAGGAAGATGCGGCATTCTGCTTCTGTAAGGATTACAACTTCGGAAACCCTATGGAGCAGTTCTACTCCGTCCTATAAGGGCGCTAAGAGTTGGAATCCACTCAGTGGTGATGGGTTTTTTGGTTGAGTATTTCCTTTAATGCTGAAAAACAAGCTTTAAAATCAGAAAATTTGGAATAGAAGTTAGAGATGATGAAATGCTATGAAGAAGTTCTCATAAACGTCATGATGTGCTATGCAGTTTTTTGAAGACAGAACTCTGCAAAGTATCAAAGATAATATTGTGAAATTAAAATGATACCTTAAGGCAAAAATGCACATTTTTGGTAAATTATTCATTCTAGGTAGACGCTTCTCAACATATTCTCAAAATAACATGGGGAATATTAAATTGGATTATTTAAAGTTTTGAAATATACCAAGTTTTCAGCAACTCAGAGATTGTGTAATATACTCGTGTCTCAATACCAACAGAGTTTCATTTTCTATTTAAAAGTTAGAAAGTTGTTGCTGTTGTTTTTAATTTTTTTTATTGTACTTTAGAGGAAGGTTTACAGAGCAAACAAGTTTCTCATTAAACAATTAATACACATATTGTTTTGTGACTTTCTTTGCCAATCCCATTACATGTCAACACTCTCCCCTTCTCAACCTTGGGTTCCCCCTTGCAAGCTTTCCTGTCCCCTCCTGCCTTCTCGTCCTTGCCCCTGGGCTGGTGTGCCCCTTTAGCCTCATTTTGTTTTATGGGTCTGTCTAATCTTTAGCTGAAGGGTGAACCTCACGAGTGACTCTATTACTGAGCTATAAGGTGCCCGGGGGCCATACTTTCAGGTTTCTCCAGTCTCTGTCAGATCAGTAAGTCTGGTCTTTTTTTTGTGTGTGTGAGTTAGAATTTTGTTCTACATTTTTCTCCAGCTCTGCTCAGGACCCTCTATTGTGATCCCTGTCAGAGCAGTCAGAGGTGGTAGCCAGGCACCATCTGGTTGTGCTGGACTCAGTCTGGTAGAGGCTGTGGTAGTTGTGGTCCATTAGTCCTTTGGACTAATCTTAGAAAGTTGTCTCAAAGGAGCAGGCTTTGGGATAGAAAGTAAGGAGGGAAAAATGATGGTTTGGGCAAAATTGTATCTAATATCCTTCTCCCTTCTTTACCTTCACAGCTATTGTCTTAGGCTGGGTTCTCTAGAGTAGCAGAACCAGTGAAGATTATGCATACATACATGTGTACACACACACACGTATACACATATATAGGTTTATTTCAAAGAAATGGTTCACAGAGTTGTGCAGGCTGGCAAGTCCCAAATCTATGGATCAGGCCTCAGGTTGGAGACTTCTCCTAACTCACGTGGTTGCAGGAGCTGACGAACCCAAAATTGACAGGTCAGACAGCAGACTGCTGGCTCACAAAGGTGCAGAAGCTGGAAAATTCCAAAATTTGTAGGTCTGGCGGCAGGCTGCTGGCTCATGTTCAAAGAACCAGGAGTCAGATGATGACAAGGCAGATGCAGAAGTGAAAGACAGCTTTGCCAGAACATCCATATAGCTGGACACAGACCACAGCCCCAAGGAAACTCCCCTTACATCAGATCACAAAATGGAGGATAATTACATAACGCGGAGAATCATGGCCTAGCCAAGTTGACACATAATATTAACCATCGCAGTCCACACTTTGTCACCTTGGCACCTGTACACATTTCCTTAAG
This sequence comes from Dugong dugon, assembly GCA_030035585.1. Classification (NCBI taxonomy): domain Eukaryota; kingdom Metazoa; phylum Chordata; class Mammalia; order Sirenia; family Dugongidae; genus Dugong; species Dugong dugon. The sequence goes on along the minus strand of CM057463.1, from coordinate 189,600,203 downwards.
CCATACACAATCTCTAAATAGAGACAATTATAAAGTCATACTTGTGACTAACATGATACAACTAACGAGTATGACTGAAAATGCGCTAGCCCCATTTACATCTTACACTTTAATGGGATAAAGGAGGGAAGAAAACAAAAATATTTGCTATATATATATATATATATATATATATATATATATATATATGCACACATACCCATATAATGAAGAACAAATGCTCATAACCATTACAATCTTTGTTTCTGTAACTGATCATGTGGTCATAACTGGTATTTAGAACTATCTTCTTTCCTTATCCATTCCATATTTCCTTTGCGCTCAGCAACTACCTCAGCTAGTCGTGGTTCCTTGCCTGGTGGGGTGACCCAAGCCTTCATTCCTAAAGGGTCTTGGCCATTAGTAGTCATGTAGGAATTGAGTTGTTGTAGTTTTCCATTGACTTTAATATAGGGCACCGCAGTACTAAGAGACACATTAAGGGGTCTCCTGTATTCCAGACATACTCTTCTTTATTAGGTAATATCAATCTGATTCACCTTGGTAAACAGGATCAATCACACCATCCAGTACAGTAACTCCCTCCTTTGCCTGTTGATCCAGAGGCACAAGAAGTACAAAGTGGTCGTGTGGCATTCTTAACTTTCAGTTCAATGAAATCAGTGTTGTGTCTCCGGGTAGGAACATTCCTCTCTTTGAAACTAGGACCTCTAAACCTGTAGAGCACAGGGTCATGGGGACAGGAAGCAAAAATTTTGCAAGTAGGTCACTAGGGGTAATTGTGAGTGGTGCCACTCCCGTTTCCACCTCTTGATCCCTGGACGCATGAATCCTGGCTATAGGAGAAATAGCACCGTACATTGGATGCTGGTTTAGACCATTTGCAGCCTCCTGGAGAACATTACACTAACTCTGCAAGGCATTGCCATGTAGCTGGCACCATAATTGTGTCTTTAGAAGGCCATTCCATCGTTCTATCAAGCCAACTGCTTCAGGTTGATATGGAACATAGTAAGACCAGTGAATTCCATGAGCATGGACCCACTGCTGCACTTCATTTGCTATGAAGTGAGTCCCTTGATCCAAGGCAATGCTGTGTGGGATACCATGATGGATGATAAGGCATTCTGTAAGTCCACAGACGGTAGCTTTGCAGGATTGCATGCAGGAAAGGCAAATCCATATCTAGAGTAAGTGTTTATCCCAGTAAGAAAAAACTCTACCCTTTACATGATGGAGGTACTCCAGTGTAATCAACTTGCCTTGCCTCCAGGTTGCTGCCTGCTTGCCCCAATGAATGGTGCCATATAGAAGACTCAGTGTTGGTCTCTGCTGCTGGCAGATCGAGCACTCAGTAGTGGCTAAATCTAAGTAGGCCTTGGTGCATGGAAGTCCGTGTTGCTGAGCCCACGCATAACCTCCATCCCTGCCACCATGGCCACTTTGTTCATGAGTCCATTGAGCAATGACAGGAGTAGCTGGGGAAATAGGATGATTGGTTTCCACAGAACACATCATCCTATCCACTTGATTGTTAAAATCCTCCTTTGCCAAGGTCACCCTTTGATGAGCATTCACTTGAGACACAACGACCTTCATTTATTTGGCCCATTCAGAGAGGTCTATCCACATACCTCCTTGTCACCAATTTTCCAATCATGTTCTATCCAGCCAAATCATTGGCCACAGCCCATGAAACAGTACACAATCACACATCTGGTCATTTCTCCTTCCAAGCAAAGTGAACAACAAGGTGCAGTGCTAGAAGTTCTGCCGACTGGGATGATTTCCCTTCACCACTGTCCTTCAGGAAGGACCCAGAAAAACTGCAACACTACTGATATCCACTTCTGGGTGGTGCCTGTACATCACACAGAACTATTGGTAAATCAGGCACAAGTTTTCTCCTCCTCAGTCAATTGATCATAAGGAACTCCCCATAAGGCCATAGGTATAGATTGGGAAAGGGCAGGGAATGTGACAGGAGTGGAGACAATGGGCATTTGGGCCACTTCCTCATGCACCTTATTTGTGTCTTCAGGTTGTGATCACATATATACAATTTCCATTTAATAAAGGAATGCAGCTGTGCATGTCTGACTTTATGACTTTTTTTTAATGAACATCCAGTTCTTGATGGGCAGCTCGGGTTGCACAGTGACTTGGTGACCCGTGGTTAAGTGTTCAGTCTCTACTAAGGCCTAGTAACAAACTGAAAGCTGTTTCTCAAAAGGAGAGTAGTTATCTGCAGAGGATGACAGAGCTTTGCTCCAAAATCTTAAGGGTCTGCACTGTGATTCATCATTAGAAGACTGCCAGAGACTATAAACAGCATCTCTATCTGCCACTGACACTTTAAGCACCATTGGATCAGCTGGATCATATAACCCAAGTGGCCTAGTGGCTTGCACAGCAGCCTGAACCTGTTGCAGAGCCTTCTTTTGTTCTGGGACCCAATCAAAAACAGAAGATTTTCAAGTTACTTGATAAATATGCTGGAGTAGCACACCCAATGACAGTTATGTTGCCTTCAAAATCCAAAGAGGCTCACCAGGATTTGTGCCTTCTTTTTAGTTGTAGGAGGGGCCAGATGCAACAACTTATCCTTCACTTTAGAAGGAATATCTTGACATGGACCTGTAGAAATTTCACTGAGGTGAAAGGTGCCTGAATTTTTGTTGGATTAATTTCTCACCCTCTAGCATGCAAATGTCTTATCAATAAGTCTAGAATCACCGATACTTTTTCTTTTCTAGTTCCAATCTGCATAATGTCATCCACATAATGGAGCTGTGTGATGTCTTGTGGAAGGAAAAAGCAATCAAGTTTCCTGTGGACTGTATTATGACAAAGGACTACAGAGTTGATATACTTCTGAGGTAGGATACTGAAGGTATATCGCTGACCTTGTCAGGCGAAGGCAAACTGCTTCCGGTGGTCCTTCAATACAGGTATGGAGAAAAAGGCATTAGCTAGATGATTAGCTTCATACCAGGCCAGGAAATGTATTAATTTGTTCAAGCAATGAAACCACATCTGGAACTGCTGCTACTACTGGAGTCACCACCTGGCTAAATTTTTGATAATCCACTGTCATTCTCCAAAATCCATTTTGAAATTTTTTTTGCAGAGGCCAAATATGTGAGTTGAATGGGATGTGGTGGGAATCACCACCCTGCATCCTTCAAGTCTTTGATGGTGGCAGTAATCTCTGCAATCCTTCCAGGAATGCGGTATTTTTTTGGTTTACTATTTTCCTAAGTATGGGTAGTTTTAATGGCTTGCACTTGAGTTTTCCTACGGTAACTGACCTTATTCCACATGTCAGGGATCCAATGTGAGCGTTCTGCCAATTTCTGAGTGTATCTATTCCAATTATGCATTCTGGAAATGGGAAAATCACTACAGGATGGGTTTGGTGACACTCTAGACCCAATGTGAGATGGATCTGAGCTAAGAATCCACTAATAGTCTGACTTCCATATGCCCCTTCTCTGACTGGTGGGCCACAGTGATGTTTTGGGTCTCCTGGAATTAGTGTCAGTTCAGAGCCAGTGTCCAGTAATCCCTGAAAAGTCTGATTATTTCCTCTTCCCCAGTGAACAGTCACTCTCATAAAAGGCCCTAGATCTCTTTCGGGAAGGCTGGGAGAAAGATTAACAGTGTAAATTTTTGGGAGTTTGTTTTGTCCTTCCTCAAGGAGACATATCTTCCCCTTCATTCAAAGGGTTGTACATATTATCTGGCTCAAATCTGGGAATTGATTGAGGTGCTGTGACTCTCTTTACTGACCAATTCAAGTTAGACTGCCATTAAAGTGACATAGAATTCTTCCCCTTTAGAGATCAAGTAAACATTTAGTAGATTTTCCATCTATTTCATTCCTAGGGACACCATGACTAAGTAGCCAACACCATAAGTTCATACAAGTCAGACTATTATGATTACTGCTTTGGCTCTGCTGTTCATTATGGTAACCATGCCCACCTTGTCTTTGTTGATTGAATGCCGACACATGGCCCCTACCATCACGGGCTCCAATCAGCTCCATTGTAGCTGGGTGTCTTAATTCAGTTAGAGCAGTTTCCACTGACAAATCTGGCTTATGTAAAATAGCACTCACAGCAGTCTTCAAGGATGCTGGGGCTCCTTCACAAATTTGTTCCTCGCTATTGTGGTAAAAGGCGTGTCCTCTGGGCACTCCTTGGCTGGTTCTGTGGGTCCAACCTGATAAATCCACTCTCACATGCCAAGTTCCCTAAGCCTTTGGATACCTTCTTCTACAGTACACCAATGCAGAGCTGGCATTTCGGATTGATTTAGTGTAGGCCACTGCTTAATCTATGCTTCAGTCAACCCACTGAATAAACTATTGGATCTTTTTCTAAGCTCTCAAGCTGAAATATTGAATGAAGAATCTGTGCTTAGTGGGACCATATCAATAGACTCGGACTGATCCAACTCTCAAGCTGAAATATTGAATGAAGAATCTGTGCTTAGTGGGACCATATCAATAGACTCAGACTGATCCAAATTTATTTTCCTTGCACCATTATCCCACACCCTTAATAGCCATTCCCACACATATTCCCTAGGTTTCTGTTTGTGTATATGAGAAAAATAAAGCAGTTCTTTTGGAGTGTTGCACACCTTCTCCTGGGTCACACTTTGTACTTCATGTCTTGGGCTCACTGGTATGTAAGTTTAGTTATAGGTCTAGAAGCAGAAGTGGGTGGTGGGGTTTCATCCTGGGGACATTCAGCAATGTCTTCTAAGGCATCTGCCTCAAGTTATGCCCCAGGCAATGCCCCAGATGCCACTCCAGGTGATATCTTAGACTCTTCAGGTACAGCTGAGTTAATCTCATCAAATAGGGATGGAAACAATAAAGGTTTTACTGGGGAGGGTGGTGTTATAGACTGAATTGTGTCCCCCTAAAATGTATGTCAACTTGGCTAAGCCATGATTTCTAGTATTGTGTGGTTGTCTTCCATTTTGTGATCTAATTATCCTATGTGTTGTAAATCCTAACCACCATGATGTTAATGAGACAAGATTAAAGGCAATTATGTTAATAGGGCAGGACACAAGCTACAGGATTATGTTGTATCTTGAGTCGATCTCTTTTGAGATGTGAAAGAAAGAAGCAAACAGAGAGGAAAGGGTCCTCATTACCACCAAGCAAGAAGAGCCAGGAGAAGAGTACACCCTTTGGACTGAGAGTCACTGTGCTGAGAAGCTCTTAGACCAGAGAAAGAGTGATGACAAGGATCTTCTCCTAGAGTCGACAGAGAGAGAATGCATTCCCCTGGAGCTGGTGCCCTGAATTCAGACTCTAGCCCCCTAAACTGTGAGAGAATAAATTTATGTTTGTTAAAGCCATCCACTTGTGGTATATCTGTTATAGCAGCACTAGATAACTAAAACAGGTGGCTTAGCAGACAAAGATGGAGTAATCTCTTCAAATGGGAGTGAAAGGGCTGGTTCTGTTGGGAGGAGTGATTCAATGGAATTTAGGGGCTCAATATCCCCAGCTTCCTGATTATCTGCCTGTATGTCCCTATCCCAAGTTTCCAGACTCCATTTCTTCCCAACCAATGCCCTCACTTTAACTTCAGACACCATTTGAGGCTGGAAATTGAATCAGCATTGTAAATCAGCCACTCTTATGATAAGACTCTGGGTTTGGTTTTTGGCAATATAAGCTCTATTACTACAGGAAATAAGGCCTTCTTTCAGGGCATAAGTGGAAACTTTGAGGTCGTTTGTGCGATGCTTGAGCTTTGACTCTGAAGCCCTGAGCTCATCCCTTTCTTTCACCACTTTATTTAACAAATGTAGCACAAATCAACCATGTATTTCTCATTGTGACAAAGTTGTAGAAAAGTATCAAATATGTAGTCACCCACAGCCTGTGTCTCACAAATATTTGATCCAGTGGTGGTAATATTTTGTGTATTTCTATTGCCACCTCATGCCATGGATTAGCACTGCCATTTTTGCTACTGGAGGCAGAGTCATCAATGTCTTTAAGACTACCCAGACTAGAGAACCAATTCAGAAAACTCATCCTTATGATTTTGTTCCTCTAGAACTACTCTTGGTAGCAAATTTCTTAGGTTGAGATCTCTAGAGGAGCAAAACTAGTGAAACATATATGTATAAATATATATATAGAGAGATTTATTTCAAGGAAATGGCTCTTGCAGTTGTGGAGGCTGGTAAGTCCCAAATTTGTGAATCAAATGTCAGGCTGGAGGCTTCTCCTGACTCATGTGGTTGCAGGGGCTGATGAACCCAAAGTCAGCAGGTCAGATGGCAGGCTGCTGGGTCATGGGGCTGTGGGAGCTGGTGAATCCCAAAATCTGCAGGTCAGGCAGCAGGCTGCTGGCTCATGTCCCAAGAACCAGAGGTCAGATGATGACAAATCGTACGCAGGATTGAAAGAGAGGGAGAGAGAGAGAGCTTTGCTGGAACATGGAACATCTATTTATATTGGATGCAGGCCACCCCTCCCCCCAGCAAGGAAACACCCCTTACATCAAATCACAGAATGGAGGATAATTATGTAATACTGAGAATCATGGCCTAGCCAACTTGACAAATAACATCACAGATGTCTCGACCATTTATCTTTCCATTTCTAATATCTGCTCTGATAGAAAATCAACTCAGAGAGTATAAAGCAGCAGACAAGGAGAGAGCAACTGAACCGAGGAAATAAGAGCAGCTGGTGGATTCAAACTGCCGACCTGTTTGGTTAGCAGCCAAATGCTTAACCACCTCTGCCACCAGGGCTCCACAGGATCAAAAAATACCCTCAATCACAGATGAGAAACTGATGCTTGAGGTGGTCAGCTGGCCTGCCAGGCACTGTATACCTCAGCTGCAGGTGGACTCAGGTGGGCTGAGGGAATGGGGAGTGCAACAACATGCATAACGCTGATATGGAGTACACAAAAAATGTCAAAACTTTAATAAGTGGAATTTTTCACATGCACATTACTAGAAATAGTCTCATCCATTTTCATTGCACAGATATTCTTTTAGACTTTGATTGCTTCCCCTGCTATCTTGGCCTCAAGCACAGATAATGATTTCCCAAAGCATTTCTCAATAGTTTAAAGGTGTTTTAGTCTCAGAATTCCTCTTCAGGAAAAGAATTTACAAAATATATACAGCAGCAGGTCCTAAAAACATGAAATAGCAAGAGTTATCATTGCAATGAAAACAGTGAATTTTTAAAGAATTTTTAAAAGAAAGGGTAGGTAACAAAGTCACTTTCATGAACTCAACAATTCCCTTAGACAAGCATGTAATAAACATAATGAAATTTTTTAGAATGTATTTATTTTTAACATCTAGATTACTGAAGATTGAGTTAATATTTATTGTTTGTGTTCTTGCCAATATAATGAATTAAAATGTACACTGTTAAGGAAAGAGTAGTATAAGGCAGTGTATAGAAAGCAGGGCTTTGAACTGTTTCTTCTCAGTTCAGTCAAGGCCGAGGAAGTGACACCAAAATAGACTTGAATTTTTTAAATTTGGGTGAACCAGAACAATAACTGAAAAATTTCAGGTCGAAGGCCTACTAGAAACTTAATCTCCCTCTTAGAAAGCAAAGGCAGCGTATGAGTTGCATAGTAACCAAATCTCTTGCCTGTTGGATTTTCAGCAGAGGCGAAAACAGCCATGCCCTGCCCAAAGATGGCAGCCGGCTGCCCTTGAATATGTGTCACTCTCCACAGTCCTGCCAATAGTCCAATCTCCTGCATCAGGCTCCTGAAAGGGCTCACGGCACCTCTTCCGTGTCTCCCATTCCAGGGCTTCAACCTGTAATTTTTCCCATTCTGGTTATTGTTCTGATTCACCCAAATTTTAAAAATTCAGGTTTCTTCCAGCTGGTCTTCCAGTTGCTTTGTTGGCCGTGACAACTGGTTTCAACTGGTTTGAAGGCCTGATAGAAAGTTGGCACTTTTATTAATATAATACCATCTTTATACAGCAAAGACTCTTTTTGAGTTTGGCATTGTTTGATGTCTTTGTGAAGCTGTTTAGCTACTCCGTTTATTTAGTGATCTTTTAGATTTTGTTCTGTTTTCATGATTGTTTCCACTGAAATAAAAAAAACAAAAACAAAACCAGTATGTTCTTGATTATCTTCTCTGGCATAAGGAATAATTTATGGAGATAGTCAAAAGACTTTTCTCTTACACTTATTCCATCTATTCTCTTTCTATATAACAACTTGTAGCACATTGAGCCTTTATCTCTTCCTGCAATGTGTTATTCCTGAAGCTGTCTCTTGACCAAAATTCTGCTGCTGTTTATTCATTACTACAATTTATTTTCTATACTATTGCCAAGTTAAATTATTTAAACATTGTTTATATCATATTATAATCGAATTTAAGAATGTAAATACTGTATCAAGGCTAAACTCATCAAGGCTAAACTCCCTTGCCAAGCTCTATAAGATCTATATGATTTTATTTAATCTATCCAGAATTAACTGTTACTATTATCCAACCCATGCTCTATCCAGATTCTGGCTGTTCTCTTTTCAGACTTTTCCTATAATATGTTTATGCCTTCTCTTTGCCTTCTGTCTTTCTGCTTCTAACATCTAAAGGGAGCATTTTCTTTACTTCTCTCAAGATTTACCTTAAGTTACGTATTTATGTTGACATCTTTTCACATCAAACCACGTAGATTTCTCTTCCTTTAGCTCCCTTCTTATTTATTGTGTCTACTCAACTAAGAGCATCTCCTATATGTTTTCCTGTTTTCTAATGGTTTAAATGAAAAATTTCAGAACAGTGATCCTCAAACTATAACGTACATAACAATCACTTGGGAATCTTGTTAAAAATGAAGATTCTAGAGTCTTCTCAGATAATTCTGATAAATATGGTCATGGGCCATGCCCTGAGAAATACTGTTTTAGTCTTTTCTGTATGTAAAACTGTATAATTTACTCACTTTTTTCAGGCTAAATGAAATATTGAAATATCTTCCCTTCTTCCCTGAGTTAGTTGATTAGTTGACAAAGACCTATCTTGACCACTGTTGGGCCAATAAACAAGCTTTGATCCTGAGGTGGTTTTAGACTCTCTTAGTAATTGATAAGGATTGAAAACTACTAGCTGCCAAATGAAATTAGATGCCATTTTGGATTATAGACAATGATATCATTTTAGAATTAACTGTATCCACTGTCAACAGCTTTTAACAGATGTATTAAAATTTTCTTCTTTCTCCCATGTAACATGTTGTCACTGTCTCTAGATGACAATAAAGTTTCCATTTCCAGCTGGGAGTTAATTTTTCTGAAGCAAGATGGGGTCCATCGTTTTGGCTCAAGATTCCGTTTCATTAAAATAGACCTCTCCAGTAAGATAGCTAAAACTAGTTGAAGTGAAGCAATAAAATTTAAGGGTAAACTCTTTAAAATTAAAAAAATAGGAAGATAGAATAAAGTTATTACTTTGTAATATTGGATTCTATGTTCACTTAATAGACTCAATATAAACAAACTTTTTTAAATAGTTTCCTCTTGTTTGCTTTCTTCTGCTTTCTATTACCAAAACTTTGTTAAAGAATAGTACAGTGCATTTCTTTAAAAATAATATTTCAGATGATCTGTTCTTCAGGCATATCTATGCACTTTAATTCTAAATGTAAACCTTCCAGTCAGCACACCATGTGAGGCATACGGTCATGCTATGGTCTTTTTTCTGCCCCCTTCTATTTGAGTCCCCATTGAGGATTCATACTTTGAGGTGTTTATACTAAATTTAAAAATTATTGACATAATTTTTTCCAGCTTTCTCTGGTCTCTACCAGCAAATAGTAGTATCATTATGACCTAATGACTTAAGTTTTGCTTTTCCTAGTTCTGTTATAAAATAGTATGGTTATTACGTTGTCATGTTACTTTAAGGCATTTAAATATTAACTATTTCTATGCAGGTGAGAAAAAAGAATTTGTGATCTATTTCAAGATGGAATTTATCTAAGGAAAACAACACAAACCTGCTACATTTATAATTTTGAATGAGGGAAGGGATATGAGGATTTATAATGTTTGTTCCAGGTGATGAATGCAGACTGCAGCACGGGAGAAATAGCTCCAGTCCTATCCTTGTGAATACTGGGTACACCGTGCAGGATAGTCTGATAATAAAGTTGTCCAACTATTTATTCATTAAGTAGGAACTGTGTGGAATACAGATGAAAAGCAACAAGTGAGAGTATAAATATTGGTTGTCAGAGTACACAAAAGAAGAAGTAACAATAAGATTTATATAAAGGAAAGCTAACTGCATACTGGTCCTTCCACAGAAAAAGAAATTATGATGAGAAAAGGAGCAAGATCAAAAGAGATTAAAAACATAAACCTATTTAGAAACTTTACCAAATACCCAAAGAATTTGGATTTGAGATTTTATCAGGATTATTTAAATACAGGTTTTATCTAATCAGCATGAAGTTGTATAAAATTCTAAATGGTGTTATTATTAATTTTAGTAAAGTTACATTGTATTATTTCTATTTAAGAGTTGAAGATAAAACTTTGTTTCTCTTATTATAGGTTTGTATCAGTTCAGTCCAATAAAAGATGACAGAATGACTGTTGGGATTGGGTTCCAAGCATTGCATGGACACTGGAAATTCAAAGCTTTGCTGAGAAGTTAAATAAGATCTGAACAAATGTAGAGAGTAAATGGAGAGATATACTAGGTCCATGGGGCAGAAGACTCAATATTGTTAAAATGTCAGTTTCCTTCCAAATGCTCTATAGATCCAATGAAATCCAATCAAAATTCTAGCAGATATTTTTCTAGAAATTGACAAGATAATTCTAAAGTTCATATTGAAATGCAAAGGACTTAGAATAGCTCACACACTATTGGTAAACAATAATAAAGTTGGGGGACTGACACTACCAGATTTCCAGATGTCTTATAAATCTACAATAATCAAGACACTGTGGTATTGGTGTAAAGAAAGATAGATATATCAATGGGACATAATAAATAGTCCAGAAATAGACTCACACATACTTGGTTAATTAAGTTTTGACAAAGGTACAAAGGCAATTTAGTGGAGAAAGAATTGTCTTTTCTGTAAACGGTGACAGAACAATTGAATGTCAGCGACTCTGCATACAACAGAAGGAAACACTGCCTAGTGCTGTGCCACTCCCATAATCGTTGGTATGCTTGAGCCCATTGTTGTAGATATTGTGTCAATCCATCCCGTTGACGGTCTTCTTCTTTTTCACCGACCCTCTTGTCATGGATTGAATTATGTCCCCCCAAAAATGTGTGCATCAATTTGGCTGGGCCATGATTCCCTGTATGGTGTGGTTGTCCTCCATTTTGTGATTGCAATTTTATGTTAAAAAGGATTACGGTAGGATTGGAACACCCTTACTAAAGTCACATTCCTGATCCAATGTAAAAGGAGTTTTCCTGGGATGTGGCCTGTACCACCTTTTATCTCTCAAGAGATAAAAAGGGAAGGGAAGAGAAAAGGAAGAGAGGGGTATCTCCTACCACCAAGAAAGCAGTGCTGGGAGCAGGGCACATCCTTTGAACTAGGGGTGCCTGTGCAGAAGATCTCCTAGTCCAGGGGAAGATTGATGAGAAGGATCTTTCTCCAGAGCTGACAGAGAAAAACACCTCCCCTGGAGGTGACAGCCTGAATTTGGACTTCTAGCCTACTAGACTGTGAGAAAACAAATTTCTCTTTGTTAAAGCCATCCACCTGTATTATTTCTGTTATAGCAGCACTAGATGACTAAGACACCTCTACTTTACCAAGCATGATGTCCTTCTCCAGAGACTGGTCCCTCCTGATAACATGTCCAAAGCACGTGAGATGAAGTCTCGCAATTCTTGCTTCTAAAAACCCTTCTGGCTATACTTTTTCCAAGACAGATTTGTTCATTCTCTGGCAGTCCATGGTATATTCAATATTCTTGGCCAACACCATAATTCAAAAGCATCAATTCTTCTCTGGTCATCCTTATTCATTGCCCAGCTTTCACGTGCATGTGAACAGTGGCATCACTAGCATTGGTGTAACCCCTTGTGGTAACTCATGATGTCACCCCCTCCCATGGATCTCTCCCATACCAGACCATAAAGAATCCCTAGTAAAGTTTATTATCAATCTAAATTATAGAGTAATATGTGACATAGTTACAAATTGCTTAAATGTAATATTTCTTAGATTATATGAATACTAAAAACAAAACTCTTTTGTAAACTCTTTTTACATTGAATTACAACATTATTATTTTGATTTTCTCCTACTTTTTTTAAATTACTACTTCATTCGCAAAAAAGTTATTGATGGAGCTTCACAAATACTAATTACCACAATATTGTGGCTAAAACACCAGAAAATTTAACAAAATCAGCAACTATAAAAACATCAGCAGCAACAAAAACAACAGCCTGTGCTTGTAGCAGGTACAGACGAAGCTATGTGATTTGGAGCATCACTGTATTTGGGTAATAATGACAGCTGTGACCAGATGCATTAGAAGGTTCACAAAGTAAATTAGCGTGGAGTTTCAGCTTTGTGGGTATATTGACACATGTAAGCTGGGCTTATGAAAAAAGCTTTTATTGTTATAACTAGCTACAAGGATTTTTTATAAAAAAATTGTAATAAATTTCTGCTGAAACACTGCACAAACATTTTACAGGCGGTCATTCTGGTGTCACCTTCTCTGACAGCGTCTGCACTCCCCGAGAGATGCCACTGCCTATGAGGCAATTGAAAACACCATAGTTTGGTCAGTGCGCCTTAGTCCTCAAGGTGACATCTTTGAATAGTCACCAAATTGATTTCCAATTAAGAAAACGTATAGTTCTAGTTTTAAAAGACTTTGCCTAGGTAAATGCTTTTCACAAAGAAAAACGTTTTCCTTTGCTCTTTAGAGATTAATAAATGATTGCAGAGGGGCAGAAGGCCTTGAGTTTTATTCTGGGTGTTCAACACAAGGGGCCTCATCTGGCAGAAAAAATTCCAAGCATTTAAAAAATTATGACAGCCAGAATCTAGCTAACGCATAGCTTGGCCTAAACTCAAAAAATTTCACCTGTCTCATGAAAGCTCCATGTCATGGGAGTCTGGTCAAGTTTTAGTTCAATTCTGACTCCGAGAGAGAGATAGAGAGGCTTTCACAAAGGTTTTATAAGCTTCAAAATTTAAAACAAACAAACAAACAAACAAAAACTTTGCGCATCACAACCTCCAAGTAAAAGCGTCTAGGCTAGGAGTGGAGTGAGTGAATGCTTTTCAGAAGAGAACAGCAAAGCTAGAGTGCCACAATTGGGCTTCTGTAATGTCTCACCTCTGCAGATCCCAAGCTGCCCAAATTTAACATAATAGGACAAAAATGTTCTGCAGACAAGAGAGACATGGAAACTCTAAAATAATTAGAGTAAAATAATAAAAGCAGGAATAGTCTAAAATAATTAGCCTGAAACATGGAACAAACAGATGGAATCTAATACAAAGATGTTGGCATTTTAGCCAAGAGGGGAAGAAGCAAGCTTGCCCAAGTTCTTAAATTTATAGATGTTTGATAGCGGGATTCCTAAATGAATACAAATACTCATTGTCAGTCAACATTTCACCAACCTTTTGTGGAGGTAAGTTAGTTCATCTGCTATAGTACACTCACGGTGTAATATTTTCCTCACTTTTAATGCCCTATGCCATACCTTTTGACTGGCAGATTGCCATTATCATTTAACACGGGTGATAAGAACTTTCCCTTAGCCCTCTGATAATGATCCAGGCTGAGGTGCATAAGAGTATGTACGGGATACTAGAGAAGAGGCAAAGGGAAAAGATACAGAAAAGAGAGAGGAATTAAAACTGCAGATAATGCCTCTGAAGCACTCAGCTGCTAACTTGAAAAGTTGGTGGTTTGAACCCACCAGCCGCTCCATGGGAGAAAGATGTGACAGTCTGCTTCCATAAAGATTACAGCCTTGAAAACCCTATGGGGGCAATTCTACTCTGTCCTATAGGGTCCCTATGAGTTGGAATCAACTCCAAGGCAATGGGTTTGGCTTTTTTTAATGGAAATGTGTGGGTTAAATAGTGTTGGTCTGTGTAATAGGCTGACTAAGCAGGTGCTTAAAGCACTGGCAAAGAAGGGTCCTCAAAAGAATGATTTAGTAATCTAGAAAGAAGCTATATAAATTTCTCCATACATATATGTTTTTTTTCATTTTAAAAATAATATTTATGATTTAGCTATTTAAATTGAACTACATGTGAGAAGAAATCATAATATTTCAAATGCTTATGTTCTCCGAAGTTCTTAATCTTCTAGTTAACAGTTGCCTTTGAGTCAACTCCTACTCATGATGACCCCATGTGTGTCGGAGTAGAACTGTGCTCCATAGGGCTTTCAATGGCTGATTTTTTGGAAGTAATCTCCATGGCTTTCTTCTGAGTCACCTCTGAGTAAAATGGAACCTCCAACCTTTCAGTTAGCCATTGAGCACATTAACTGTTTGCACCACCCAGGGACTCCAATTTTCTAGTTAGAAGCTTGTTTTACAGGAGCTAATAGAAGGAGAGTAAGAAAAAAAATTGAACCTAAAGCAATAAAGTTAAAGTTGTTTTACAGGGAGAAACAAAGACTCTTATATAGTTGATCGAATCTAAAGTATTGAAGTTCAAGTAGATTGTAGGAGCGATTGGGACTTCTTGGCTCTTTCGTAGCTGAGGACGTCAGTATTTCCAGTCCCATAAAGATCTTATGTTTTATTTTAATTTTATGTAATTTAACTTTATATTTTATCAAATAGTTTTTCCTTATAAAGGGAATACATGCATAATTAGTACAAAGGGAATACAGTGAAAAGCAAGATTCTCTCTAATCCCAGCCCTCAGTTCCCTGCTCCAGGAAAACACTGAGAACTTCTTCTTTGTGTATCCTCCAGTAACTTCTGCTTTTTTATTTGAATCTAAATATATTTGCTGTAGGCAGATTTCCCTTTGATTGTTTTCATGAAGAGTGTAAATCAAATCTTTGGTCATGGTGACCCTGTGCGTGTGACACTTGTGTACACTTAATTTTCTGTTTCATAGCAGGTGATGGAGACAATAAAAATTAAGTTGAGAAAAATGTTTTGTGCTGAGTAACATTTTATTTTTATGTGGAATCTATTCTGGCATGAATGCAAGCATTCCGGAATGAAGGCTAGTTTTTTCCTTCGAGACAAGTTGAGAGAAAAAAAAATTTCCCCAGATCCTTAACCTGTTTGAAGCACTGCAGTTTTGGAGTTATCATTTTGTTAGCACCTGTGCAAAACAAGAACTGTCTGAGCACCCCACATGTGCTCCTTATAGGGTACTTTGTGTCATCATGCACCTTCACTAGTAATGGATTTGTAAATCCATTGAAGTTTTTATGCTGAATTAAATCAAACAACTATTGATTACCTGGGTCCAGTCCTTGGACCTTTCCTTTTCTTTATCATCCTCCCCCTACCCTTCCCCTCCAAAAAATACGTTTGCTGTCGAGTCGATTCCTACTCATAGTGACCCTACAAGACAGAGTAGAACTGCTCCACAGGGTTTCCCAGGAGCAGCTGTTGGATTCAAACTGCTGACCTTTTGGTTAGCAGCCGAGCTCTTAATCACTTTGCCACCAGTGCTCTCAGGTGACTTCCATTAATTTCTTGGCTTAAAATATTCACACAAATTTCTACTTTTGTCATCAAACTCTCCATAAACTCTTACATTCAATTATCTACACAACATCTCTAGTTAGATGTCTACTGAGCATTTTAAAACTGACTAGTCCAAAATGAGTCTTGATTTTCCTCCCAAAATTATTTTTCTGATTTTCCCCATGTCAACACATGGCAATGTTTCCTTCTAGATGCTTAAACCAAAGCCTTTAGAATCAACCTTGACTCTTTCCCTTCAAGACCCCCCCACTGCCCCAATACCAAAATGTGGATCCAGAAATAAAACCCCACTTTCAAAACATATCCTGGAGCTTACCCTTTCTCACCACTTGCAGGGCAGTGTTCTCATTGTGGCCCCCACTGTCTCCTGTCTGAATTACTGTGATAGCTTAATTGGTCTCCCTACCTCCATCCTTGAACTCACAGTCTGTTCTTCATATAGTGGCCTGGTGTTATCCCCCTGCTCAGAACCTCCAAGGCCTCCTGTCCCTCTCAGACAGCTTACAAGGCCCCCTCAGATCTGGCTTCCCACAGCTTTATGCCCTCATTCTCCATCTCTTTGCTTCTCCACACCAGCCTTCTTGCTGTTTCTTGAACATGCTAAGCACATTTCTGCTATGGATCATTTCACTTGCTGTTTCCTATGCCTGGAAGATTCTCCTGGCAGATTATCTACACGGATTGCTGCCTCACTTCTTTGAAATCTCTTCTTAACTGTCACTTTGTCACAGTGCCTTCCCTAACTACCCTAGAACATATCAACTTCCTCTCACCGTCCTCTGTCTCCCATGCCCTGCCTGATTTTCATCAGAGTGCAACAACCTGACATTATTTAAATCTATTTGCTGTCTGTCTCCCTCTACTAGGTTGTGAAGAACCTGAGAGGAGGGTCTTTGTTTTGGTCACTCAGCTTTCTGGGAAAGGTGTGTTGCTCTGAAGCACACACTCTGCTCAACTAGCAGCAGTGGTCTTGGGGTTAGCTAGCCGATTATACTCATGATAGTTGTCATGGATTGAATTGTGTCCCCCAAAAATGTCTGTCAACATGGCTGGGTCCAGTCTTGTATAATTGTGTATCGTTTTGTAATCTGATGTGATTTCCTTATGTGTCATAAATTCAATCACTATGATCTAATAAGATGGATTTGTGGCAGTTATACTGATGAGGTGTACGAGATTGGATAGTGTCTTAAGCCAATCTCTTTTGAGATATAAAAGAGAGAAGCGAGCAGCGACACACGGGAACCTCATACCACCAAGAAAGCAGTGTCAGGAGCAGAGCACGTCCTTTGGACCTGAGGTTCCTGTGCAGAGAAGCTCCCAGACCAAGGGAAGATAATGACATGGACCTTCCTCCAGAGCCAACAGAGAAAGTGTTCCCCTGGAGCTGATGCCCTGAATTTGGACTTGTAGCCTACTGGACTGTGAGAGAATAAACTTCTCTTTGTTAAAACCATCCACTCGTGGTATTTCTGTTATAGCAGCACTAGATGACTAAGACAGTAGTGTTGGCCATCATGGCACCAGCTTTGCAGAAAGATACAGATGAGAGACGTTGGCAGAACAGCATCAGGTGTTTCACCAGCAGAAATTCTCACAGAAGTCCAGGACATTTGCCTTTCAGGTGACAGCTCAGGTTTAGGGAAAGAAACCACATTGGCGGGTACAGGTACTACCATTGCTTAGAAAGCCCGGGCCCCATATTTGCTGTATCTGTTCCATGAAAGTATCTTCGAGCAGTCTACAAGAAAAAGTACTTCCAATTACAAGATCAATACTCTTAGGAAAGCTTCAAGGCTATGACTTCCCACTGGATATTTATGGTTTGCTGTCAGTCCTCCCAGTGCTGATGTTGTTTATCAATCACACTTTGTTTTGCAATAAGTAATGCTGAATATTAAAAAGCTAACATTTCACATTTTCAGGGAAACAGTGTTAAAAGGTTAACCCAAGGTCACTTTCCAATGGAGAGTGAAGAAAATTTGTCATTGTTTATTATACTGAGGTACTGGGTAGGCACTCAGCGCATGTTTGTTGATGAATAAATGAATGGATTAATTAATTAATTAATGAGCAAGATACCAGCGGGAGAAACTTGAAAGTCATGGTTAAGAACATGAAAAAACAAGCCACAGCCTGGGGAAAAATATTTGCAGAACATGTATCTGATAAAGAATTTGTGTTCAGAATACATAAACAACTTTTACAACTCAATAATAAGAATCCAAATAACCCAATTTTAAAAATAGAAAAAGGATTTGAAAAGACTCTTCATCAAAGAAGATACACAAACGGCAAGTAAGCACATGAATAGATGCTCAAAATCGTTAGCCATTAGGGTAATGCAAATTTAAACCACAATAAGATGCTTCCACACAACTACCGTTGCTGTTGTTCTTAGGTGCTGCCCAGTCGGTTCCGACTCATAGCAACCCTGTAGGACAGAATAGAACTGCACCCTAGGGTTTCCAAGGAGTGGCTGGTTGATTCGAACTGCCGACCTTTTGGTTAGAAGCTGAGCTCTTAACCACTAGGCCACCAGGGCTTCAGTCATAACCACTAAAATGACTAAAATTAGAAAGAACCACACTGCCAAGTTTTAGCAAGAATACAGAGAAACTGAAACTCTCATACATTGTTGGTGGGAATGCAAAATGGACAGCCACTTTGTAACATACTTTGGCCGTGTCTTATAATGTTAAACATACATTTACTATATGACCCAGCTCAATTATTTACCTAAAAGAAATGAAAATATTTGCCCACACAAACACTTGTATACAAATGTTCACAGTAGCTTTATTCATAATATCTCCAAACTGGAAACAACCCAAATGTCTATCCATTGGTGAATGGATAAACACATGCAATATAACTACAGAATGGAATACTACTCAACAATAAAAAAACAAATAACTGGTACATTCAATAACCTGCATTCAGAAATATTATGCCAAACGAGAGAAGCCGGACCCAGAAGATCACATACTCTATAATTTATATGACATTTTGGAAAAGGCAGCACAATAGTGACAGAAGCAGTTCAGTGACTACAGGATATGGGGTGGTGGAGAGGATTACCTTGTAAAGGTACTCAAGAAAACTCTTTAAGATGATGGAAATATACGTACATTTACCAGTATAAAGCTAACTTTAAGAAGATATGGGGGTAGGATAATAATAGATCATGTTCCCATAAGTAGTTTACAATTTATTTGGCAAATAAACATAAAGTAGAATGTAAAAATTTTATATAAATTTGAAAACAATCTAACGTAAGAACAGAGACTGTTCTTAGGAAAATTTCGTTGGCTCTCTAGATGTAGGGATTTTGCTATAATGAATAATTTTTGTTCAACAATTGCTTTCACTATTCACTGCCCAATTAATTTCTATTCCTTACAGACATGGACTTTTGCATGATGTAAAGGGAGGAAACGAGAGAATCTGGATTCTTTGTAATTCTATTTTCTGATCATCAAATAGGTGCTTCCTTACTTTAAAAAGGAAGCACTTATTTTCCTACATATTATGAACTGAGAAATATACTATCACACTATTCCCTTTTAGTATTTTTTCTGAGTACAGTTTATGTCATTTGTTGGTTCTGATGGTATGTAACTAATTTTAATCTAATGAAATACATTTTAATTAGATTTAAGTGGGAAAAGGGTAAAATAAATAGCAAATCTAGGGATATGAGATTCTATATGTCTGGCTCGGGGGTTACATTAGAATGGGAGACACTTAAAAATGTATTCAACAATCACAATGGAATTAATAAGATTTTCCTCATCCATAAATTTTATTTTTATTTAATTCATTCTGCCTGACATATGGTTTCTCAGAAAGAAGAAGCAATAAAATTTCAATTCTTTCAATCTTGAGCATATGACTTTATTACTTATGATCAAATATTTACTGCATAATAATATAATAAAGAAAGGAAATGAGGAGTGGGGAAGGCTCTACATAAATAACTACTCTATATTATGTTAAATATATGATTTTTCCCCAGAGGAAAAAAATAAAATATGATGCATTGTAGAAATGTACTTCAACTTTTCCAACTAAATAATCAAACATTATTTACTAACTACTAAGTCAGTCTAGAAGTGTACTCATTAAACAAATTAAACTCTGTAAGATTAAAACATTTTATTGAAGGATAGCATAATAGAGAAAAGTACGCTGGTCGTAAGCATAGATGGCTGAATTTTCAGAAGTTAACCATGCTCATAACTAGCACCCAGATCAAGAAACATGCCACCACCAGCATCCAAAAATTGCCTCAAAACCCTTCTGAGGTGGTACACTTATCCAGAAAAAAATCACTTTCCTGGATTCTTAGAGTATAGATTAGTTTTTGAACTTCATGCAAATGTGATCATTTAGCATGACTTCTTTCCCTTAACATTGTATATGTGAGATTCATTTTTACTGTGTGCAGTTGTAACTTATTCCTTCTCTTTGCTACTTACAGTCCTCTGTGGAAATATAACAGACTTTATTTACTCATTCTGCTATTGATGATCTAGATTTATACAATTATGAATAGTTCTACTAAGAACATTATTGTCCTTATCTTTTAGTGAATAAGTGCATAAATTTATGTTATGTATGTGTGAAATTGCTGGGTTGTAGGGTAGACATATGTTCAGTTTGAGTATATACTGCCAAAGAGTTCTCATAATAATGTTATCAATTTACATTTCTATAGCGGTTTCCGTATTTTCACACAAATAATGTACACCTATTTGTCAACCACGCCCTCCCCACTCAAGGTATTCTTGTAAGTGTGCTATGCTAATTTTTTATAGGAACATGTAAAAAAAATTGGCATAGTGGAACTTATGAAAATACCTCATGGGAGAGGGTGCAGTTGGCAAACAAATGTAGAAGGTGTACCTTATTTGTGTAAAAATATGGCATAGGAATTCTGATTACTCCATATCATACCTGAAAAACGAAGATGACTTGAAGCACTTACTGAAGAAGGTGGAATACCACAGCATTCAGTATGGATTACATCTGAATGTAAAGAAAACAAAAATCCTCACAACTGGACCAATAACCAACATCATGATAAGTGAAGAAGAAATTGAAATTCATTCTACTTGGATCAACAATAAATATCCCTGGAAGCAGCAGTTAAGAAAACAAAGAACGTTTTGCACTGGGTAAATCTGCTGAAAAAGACTTGAAGTACTTACTGACGAAGGTCAAAGACTACGGCCTTCAGTATGTATTATACCTCAACATAAAGAAAACAAAAATCCTCACAACTGGACCCATAAGCAACATCATGCTAAACAGAGAAAATATTGACGTTGTCAAGGATTTCATTTTACTCGGACCCATAGTCAATGCCCTTGGAAGCATCAAGAAATCAGATGATGTATTACAATGGCAAATCTGCTCCAAAAGACCTCTTTAAAGTGTGAAAAAGCAAAGATGTCACTTTGAGGACTAAGGTGTGCCTGATCCAAGCCATGGTATTTTCAATTCCTCATACGCATGTGAAAGTTGGACAATGAATAAGGAAGATCGAAGAAGAATTGACGCCTTTGAATTATGGTGTTGGCGAAGAATATTGAATATACCATGGACTGCCAAAAGAATGAACAAATCTCTCTTGGAAAAAGTACAGCCAGAATGTTCCTCAATGCAGCTCAAACATAGCAAGGATTGCGATGGCACAGGACTGGGCCGTGTTTCATTCTGTTGTACATAAGGTCGCTATGAGTTGGAACCGACTCTACAGCACCTAATAAGAGCAACACCATAAAGTTCTAAAAAGCAAAGATGTCACTATGATGAAGGTGCACCTGACCCAAACCATGATCTTTTCAATTGCCTCATATGTATGTGCAAGCCGGACAGTGAGAAAAGAAGACAGAAGAAGAACTGATGCATTTGAATGGTGGTGTTGGCAAAGGATATTGAATATACCCTGACTGCCAGTAGAAGGAACAAATCAGTCTTAAAGAAAGACAATTAGAATGTTCCTTAAAATCTGATGATGAGACTTCATCTCGCTTACTCAGGACACATCATCAGGAAAGGCCAACCATAGGAAAGGATATCATGTTTGGGAAATAGAAGGTTAGTAAAAACGAGGAAAACCCTTAATGAGATGGATTGACACAATAGCCTCAATAAAGGGATCAAACGTATCAAAGATCATGAAGATGGCACAGGACCAGGCAAGGTCTCATTTTGTTTACATCAGGTTGTCATGAGTCAGAGCTAACTTGATGGCAACTAACAACAACAATAGAGTTGAATACACAATTTTATTCTTATTGGCCATTTGAATATCTTCTTTTATGAAATAGCTGTTCAAGTTTTTCTTGTTCATTTTCTATTGGCGTTTCTTTATGTATCTTATTTTTCTCTTTCTTTTTTTTTAACTTACTGATTTTAAGAGTTCTGAATACAAGTCCTTTGTTGTAAATAAAAACAATCAAAACCACATCTGTTGCGGTAGAGTTGATTCCGACTCATAGTGATGCTAATTATGTATTGGAAATATCTTCTTCTACTTTCTAAGATTTTATGTATCAGATAATATTCAAAAAGAATTTTTTTTCTTTGTTAGAATTTCATTCTGTGGTTAAATAGCTCATGAATTAACAACTTTTAGTTTGTTTTAAGATCTACATGTGGTATAAACAAAACTACTGTATTTTTCATTGATAAAATTTCCTCTATATAGAACTATTCACAAAGGATATTTAATATTTTAAAATAATGATGGTGACCACTTATTCTATGCCTTTATATACATCCTCAATTAATATTCAAAATATCCCTATGAGATAGGCAACACATCCTTATTTTATACATTGTGAACCTGAGGCTTAGGATATTAAATAATTTCCCCTCAAATAATAGAACTGCAATTTAAACATCAGTGTCTTTAACTCAGAAGAACTTTCTCTTAACCACTGTACTGCATGGTACTTGAAAAACTTTTAAAATAAATACATTGGTAGAAGAAAAATAACATATAGTTGTAATTTAGAGAAAGTGATATCAGAAGAGATAATTTTGAGTGATTTTGATTAATTTTGTTACGTAACAGATGAATAAGATTAAGATCTTAGTTTTAGCTCTACCTCTATGTATCTTACTGTAAATTTCTTAATCATTATGTCTCAGTGTTCCTATATGTAGAACTGGGCTAATAACATAAGCTTTACCAATCTCACAAATTGGAAAATATAGATACATGTTTGCTTTTAAAGTTTGAAGTGTGGAAAGTGTAGTGCAGTGAATTGCTTTTATGTGGTCTTTCTAGCCATAGCCTTGTAATGCCTACAAAATGATTGGCTGGAACTATGCAAATAAGGTGTGTAAAACCCTTGCAGAGGACCTGGATAGCGTGGCAGGAGCCCGCAGCAGATGCTTACAAGGGCCTGGCCACAGAGACCAGGAGTCTTCCAGCCAGCAGAGAGGCCCAGCGAGGCCTAGCAGCAGAGCAGAAGCCTTGGGAGCCGTGCTGCAACCCCCCAGCAGGGGGTTGGTAGCCGGAGGAAGCGGTGACATAAACCCAGCATCTGACCTGAACGACGGTGCACCTGCCCAGTGACAAAAGACTGCACATGGGTAATTTGGGGAAGGATGAGTCGTTTCCCTTTTGGGAATCTGTTGTTATTGCTTAATGTTAGTTTTCTATGAATAATAATAATGGCTTTCACTTTGCCAACACTGTGTTAATTGTCTCATGTGTCTGGCTTGATCACAGATGCATGTAGCCCCCATGGAATGGTTGATGCCAGTGGGTGTATACGTCTCATCCTACGGCTGCCTGGAAGTCTGAAGCACAGCCTGTCTGCAAGTGCAATGCAGACAGACAGACATGTACATAGAGGATAAAGGGCACTTGGAAAGATAAAAATCTGAGTAAATTCAAAGAACCATTGACGATATGAAGCAATAATAATAGTGTAATAGTATCTTTTTTTGTTTTAAAATACGTGTAATACTACAATAAAATTTTATATAATAATATATTATATTTGTAATATTTAAATAACTCAAAAGGTGGGAAGAGTAAAAGGTTTCATTATCTTTGCATTATCTGACAAGTATTAAATGTACTAATAAATAGTAGCCTCTAATAAGGATACATGACATAATCTCTAGTGGAACTGCTGAAAATTATAATTTAATGTACAGCTCAGTGGTTAGCAAAAACTTTCGTTAATGTGTCAGATATTATTTAATTAATTAATAATTAATTAATCATTTTCAACTTTGTGGGCCATGCGGTCTCTATTTTAACCAACCAACTCTAATAGTGCAATGTGCAATTATCATAGACAAAGAAAGGTGAGAAATAGGAATAAAATTCAGGCGTTTTAAGGGGAAAAAAAAAGGTAAGATGATAGAGAAAACTTCAAATATTTCAGCATTACAATAACTGTAAGGGGACCAAATGTTCCAGTTGAAATACTAAGATTGCTAGATTGTAATAACAAAAAACTAACAAGTGATGTACATTACATATAAAGACCAGAAAAGTTGAAAGTAAAATGGTGGAAAATAATTTCATGCAAACAATAAAAAGAAAACTTGGTTATACTAATAACAAAATGTAGACTTTAAAGCAAAAACTATTACTAAAAACAGACAAACAAAAAAGTTACTGTTGAGTCTGTGACTCCATATGTGTCAGAGCAGAACTGTGCTCCACAGAATTTTTAATGGCCAGCTTTTCAGAAGTAGATCCCCAGAACTTTCTTCCAAAATGCCTCCGGGTGGGCCTGAACCACCAATCTTTTGGTTAGTAGCTGAGTGAGTACGTAACTGTCTGTGCCACCCAGGAATGTATTATTAAAAAAAGGGGTATTTTAAATGATGAAAGAGACACAGTCTGCCAGGAACTTACAACAGTCCTAAATTTGTATGCATATGTTTCAGATATGTAAAACAAAACTGATAGAATCAAAAGGAGAAATAGACAAATTCATGATTATAGAAGAATTTAACATACTTGTCTCAGTAGCTAATACAACAAACAAAAAATAATCAGTATACATACAGAAGTTGAGAACAACTTGAATGACTTATTTTCCTGTGTGTAAAAAATACTACTGAAGTATAGCATCTAACACCTGCATCATACATGGTATACTCGAGTACACATGGAACACTTACGAAAATTGTATATATGCTGGACTGTACAAGAAATCACAACAAAATTTCCAAGTTTTAAAACATACAGAGTATGTTCTCTGGTCAAAGTGAAATTAAGTTAGAAATCAATAATGAAAATTTTCTAAATTATTGAGAAATAAACAATACATTTTTAAATAAGCCTTGTATCAAAGGAAGAATTATAATGAAAATATAAAATGTTTAAAAATAAAGATAATAAAAATATGACATATCATAGCTTATGGAATTCAGCTAAAGCAGTACTCAGAAGGGTAAATGCATGTATTAGAAGGGAAAAAGAGTCTGAAAATTTATTATATAGGTATCCATCTCAAGAAATTAGAATAACAGCAAATAAAGCTCAAAGAACATAGAAAGAAGGAAAATTTGAGAGAAAAACAGAAATTAATAAAATTGAAAGCAAACAGGTTCCAGTGTCCCCAGAGGTGACTCAGAAGAAAGGCATGGACATTAATTCCAAAATATCAGCCATCAAAAACCATATGGAGCACAGTTCTACTCTGACACACATGGGGTCATCATGAGCCAGAGTTGACAGCAACTGACAACTAGAAGATTGAGGACTTTAGAGAACATTAACATCTGAAATCTTATAATTTCTTCTCACATGTATTTCAATTTATATGGCTAAACCATAAAATATTATTCTAAAAATGAAACAAAACATACATGTATGGGGAAATTTATATAGCTTCTTTCTAGATTACTAGATCATTCTTTTAGAGACCCTTCTTTGCCAGTGCATTAATCACCTGCTTAGTCAGCCTATTACACAGACCAATGCTGTTCTAATTCATGCATTCCCATTTACAAAACCAAACCCATTGCCTTTGAATTGATTCCGACTCATAGAGACCCTACAGGACAGAGTAGAATTGCCCCCATAGGGTTTTCAAGGCTGTAATCTTTATGGAAGCAGACTGTCACATCTTTCTCTGATGGAGCAGCTGGTGGGTTTGAACCACCAACCTTTCAAGTTAGCAGCTGAGTGCTTCAGAGGCATTATCTGCAGTTTTAATTCCTCTCTCTTTTCTGTATCTTTTCCCTTTGCCTCTTCTCTAGTATCCTGTACATACTCTTATGCACCTCAGCCTGGATCATTATTTGTCAGAGGGCTAAGGGACAGTTCTTATCACCCATGCTAAATGACAATGGCAATCTGCCAGTCAAAAAGGTATGGCATAGGGCATTAAAGGTGAGGAAAATATTATACCATGAGTGTACTATAGGAGATAAACCAACTTACCTCCACAAAAGGTTGGTGAAATGTTGACTGACAATGTATATTTGTATTCATTTAGGAATCCTGCTATTAATCATCTGTGAAAACTTGTACTAATAATACTGATAACTATCTAGCAATGCTGATCAAGAAAAAAATAGAAGATAAAAATCATGAACATCAAGATCTCACAAGTGTGGTAGGGGAAAAAGATCCCAGACTCAAATTTTTATTAAACCAAGCCAAAGCCAAAGACAATCATTGCAATGAGAGATCTGCCAGCATGCACTGGGCATAAGAGACTAGCAGAATCCAACAGATCACAGAGAGTCTCTGATATACTGTTATAGAAGGAAGTGAAGTTAAAAAAGTTCTGATTGGTTATTCATTAATACATCATCGTCAAAGGCAGGAAACATAACATATGAGAATACAGGCATGGTTTAAAGAGACTTTGTTGACTAGATATCATTCAGTTACTATGGGGAAGTTTCCTTGGTAATGACTTGACAATATTTATTCTTGGCTTAGTGACTTGCAATGGGTTCTCAGATCAGTCACAAGGGAATTGCAATATGCTCCTTTGGGAGAGCCTGACTTCCCTGTAGCATAGCCTCTTTGTTGGTTAAGCTAAAATACCCTTCATGGAACATTCCTCCCTTAGGTAGGGGAAACAATGAGTTTCGGCTTGTACTCTCATTTCTTCCTGGAACTTTTCATAATGAGTAACTATAACTTTTAACAAACATTCATGTGAAATGGATTTTAGCATTTACTATAACCTTAAACAGATTCTCACATAAAATGGATTCTAGGCCTGAACCCTGCTTTAGCTTCTCTCGCTCTGTTCAAGACCTCGTATAACTTTAGGGTCTCTACATCACAAACATTAAATAGATAATTAGATATTGTACATGAATTTATGCCAATAAATTTGAGAATTTATTTAAATGTATAAACTGATACAGGTGAAAGTAGGAAAACCAAAAATTTATTTTTCTGTTAAAGGAATTTAATCCATAATAAAACAGCAAGAAAAACAAAAGAAAACTTCCCACAAGGAAAAATTCCAGGCTGAGGATTCCCTAATAAAATATCTCAAATATTTAAGTAAGGCACATTAACATATTTAAAAAAACTTCCCAAGAATAGGGAAAAAGGGAAAATATCCAATTTATTTTATAAGGCCAGCATAACATTGATACCAAAACTTTAAAAAAAAAAAGACAAATGAAGTTCATTTTGTCTCATGCCTGTAGATGCAGAAATCCTTAAGAAAATCTTAGCAAGTTGATTCCAATTTGCTAATATATCACAACAAATTTACGTTTATTCTGGGAATGTAATATTACTTTAACATCTGAAAAGCAAGGTAATTCACCACATTAATAGTAAAAAGGAGAGGAAAAGATACACTCATCTTGATAGATACAGAAAAAAAATTTGATAAAATGTAGGTTTAGGTAATTATGACTTAAAAATATTTTCCTTAAGAAACTAGGATTCACTATGATTTCCTTAATTGATAAAAACCTACAAGAAACAATACACTACATAGTAAAATAAAGCTTTCCTCCTACAATTGAAAAAGAGATAACTATACCTGGTTTCACAATTTCGGTTCAAAATTTTATTGGAGGTTTTACCCAATGCCACCCATTCAGCCTTCAGAAATTAGATTATCTTAAATCAAAAAAACCCAACCCGTTGCTGTTGAGTCGATTCCAACTCTTAGCGACCCTATAAGACAGAGTAGAACTGCCCCATAGAATTTCCAAGGAGGACCTGGTGGATTTGAACTGCTGAACTTTTGGTTAGCAGCCGTAGCACTTAACCACTATGCCACCAGGGTTTCCAGATAAGTGAGGAATATTGCTATTGCTCTGGATCTCTGATGTTACTATTCTTGCATCTACTAGGAACAGTACACCTACTCCTCACTTATCGACTATCTCATTATCTGACATTTTGCATTTATGACAATAGTAAACAATCTACTATCCTACTATTTTGCACATTAACACTGTACCTCTGGCAGTAACAAATGCCAAGGTGTGAGGTGAGAGTAACACGGGCTGTGAAGATTAAAGTCATGTGTCAACTTGGCTGGGCCAGATTCTCAGTGGTTTGGCAGTTATGTAATGAAGTAGTCATCCTCCATTTGTGATCTGATGTGGCCATCCTCCATTTTTGCATAACACTGATTTTTACAAAATGACCTGGTCTTTGGAACCTAACCATGTCAGCAAGTGAGGACTGGATACTTTCTTCTCTACTGCAGGGCTCCTACTTACCCTGGTGCTGGCTTATGTCTTTTATTACCACATATTTACTATTTGATATCAGTTTACCTATGTTACCAATTACTCCCTCTATGTATTTCACAAACTCCATTGAAAAGAAATTATTTGTACCATCCCATTGGAAAAACTTGGGCATTTTCTTGAACAGACAAAACATTTGCAAGGCATGCAATCCAGTAATTTTACTCCTAGGTGTGTCCTGGAGAAAATCTTGTACCTATGTACCGGGAGCCATTAGAAGAAAGCCCATGGTAGCCCATTTCATGGTATTTTTTCTATCATGAAAATGATAGTTTCTAACAGTAGAATTAATAAATCGTGAAGGATTAGCACAATACAAAATTTTATGGTAGGGAAAATAAATAACATACAACAACACACTTGGATGAATTGTGGATGCTTAATGTGGAGTACAATCATATATTTATGATGAAAAATTTTTCAGATTAAGAGAATGATAACCACAAAATTAAGGACAGTGACTAGTGCTGCAGTGAGGCTGAAAACAGGGCAATGGGATGAGGAGAAATACATGAATAAAAGCAAATAGCATTCCATTGTCTGGTTCAGTGACGGCTTCATAGGTGTTCATTATATTATTGTTTTATAAAGTACGTACATTACATATGCATATTATTTTGTATATCTAAGCGTTTTATTACAGATGATAATAAATGAGAATAAAAAGCTTTCCAAGGGAGAGTGACGATTCCCCTGCTGTGGTGTGCTGAGATAACCATCTTGCGTGGCTAACAGGTGCTTCGTCTTATTGACTCTAATGAGGAAGTCATCTAAAAAAGCTTCAAGCCTACAGCCCACTTCTCACTTTTGCTCATGGTATAAAGGCACATATAAAAAGGCATAAAAAAACCCAGAAGACTTGATTGTACTCTTGGGCAGATGTCTGAAATTGGGGCTTGATTTACATACATAAGCTTTTACACTGGAAACCAAGGGAACTGAGGCTTGTCTACAGAAGGAAGGCTTCACCAAACAAAATATGTGCTGTGAGTATTGATTCTGGGATTGGAAATAAATTTTAGCAGTAGGCAAATTCACAAATATGGAATCCTGGAGTAATGAGGATAGACTATAGATGTTTAACAAACATTTCTCGATTTTGCATATTTTCCAGTCTTTGTATTCTACCTGTGATAAACATCTTGGACAGTGTTAGTCACAGAGGGAAATCCATTACCCTTTGAAAGTCACAAAAGTACAAATGAATTTGAGAACAGGAAGTCAATGTCATCAATGTCATTCATGCCACTATGTGACTCCTGGGGCAATTTCAGGAACATTATTAACAACTCCTCAAGATTTTATATTCTTTCCTCAACCACATATTCTCCATGATTGTTGTTGTTGTTAGTTGCTGTTGAGTCGATTCTGACTCTTGGCGACTGCAAGTGTGCACAGCAGAACTGCTCCATGGGGTTTTCAAGGCTGTGGCCTTTTGTAAGTAGATCTCCAGGCCTGTCTTCCGAGGTGACTCTGGGTGGGTTTAAACAGCCAATCTTTCGGCTACTAGTCAAGCATTTAAACGTCTGCACCACCCAGGGTCTCTTCTCTATGATTGTAGTTCTATATATTATCTGTCTTTCCTTTCCCTTCTGGAGTCCTGATAGCTGATAACAGAGAAGAGTGCAGATTTAGAGTATTGCATTGGTCTGAAAGAGTTAATACAGCTTTAACGAGAAGTGAATTAGACTTTGGAGAGACTATTACCCGATACTCCCTATGTGATATTTTGTAACACTAACACTTTGTATTTCTATTTCTCTAAAAACATGACCTACAGATCTATAATTCATTATAATGTGTACTGCTTACTTCAGCAAGATATATAAGATAGTTTTTAGTCTGATATTAAAAAATTATTTTCCTTTTAACTTTTTACGATTATATCCAACCTAAGCAATTTAGCTTCTTCAAGAACATCACTGACGATAAATACTAAACCCTCCACAGGAGTGGTTCTAATGTTTGAAAAGTGTTTGAAGAGATATTGTTGTGTGATAGCAAGTCTTGAATTTTTTAAAAAATTTTATTCTCAATAATTTGAGCAATAAGCAAGCAGTATGTCAACATTTAGACAGGCTGTGAGAGCTGTCCATACTGTAGAAGTAATGGAATATATTATCGATAATAAATTGTGCTTCATATAGTTGACAATAATTAGGTAGCTGCATGGGATGGAAAACTTATTTAATTCCCAATGAAATATCAAACAGGTAGGTTATACTTACCGGAGTTTTTTGCTCAGTTCAGTTCAGGTTTTGGGTGTTTTTTTTTTTTTTTTTGGCTTTGTTTTTAACATGCATATAGAACAAGTCCATGAGACCCAAAATACAACCTTGAGTACATTCCACCTGAATTTAGAGACCATCTCAAGAATAGATTTGACCCATTCAATACTAATGATCAAAGACCAGACGAGTTGTGGAATGACACTGAAGACATCTTACATGAAGAAAGCAGGTCATTAAAAAGATAGGAAAGAAAGAAAAGACCAAAATGGATTTCAGAAGAGCTCTGAAAGTCGCACTTGAACATACAGTAGCTAAAGCAAATGGAAGAAATGATGAAGTGAAAGAGCTGAACAGAAGATTTCAAAGAGTGGCTTGAGAAGACAAAGTAAAATATAATAATGAAATATGCAAAGACCTGGGCTTAGAAAACCAAAAGGGAAGAACATGCTCAGCATTTCTCAGCTGAAAGAACTGAAGAAAAAATTCAACCCTTGAGTTGCAATATTGAAGGATTCTATGGGGAAAATATTATTAACTACGTAGGAATCATCAAAAGAAGATGGAAGGAATACACAGAGTCACTGTATCAAAAAGAATTGGTCGATATTCAGTCATTTTAGGAGACAGCATATGATCAGGAACTGATGGTACTTAAGGAAGAAGTCGAAGCTGCACTGAAGATATTGGTGAAAAACAAGGTTCCAGAAATTGATGGAATACCAATTGAGATGTTTCAATAAACGGATGCAGAACAGGAAGTGCTCACTCATCTATGCCAAGAAATTTGGAAGACAGCTACCTGGCCAACCACCTGGAAGAGATCCATATTTGTGCCCATTCCAAAGAAAGATGATCCAACAGAAAGCTGAAATTACCTAACAATATCATTAATATCACACACAAGTAAAATTTTGCTGAAGATCATTCAAAAGTGGTTGCCGCAGTACATCGACAGGTAACTGCCAGAAATTCAAGCCAGATTTAGAAGAAAACATGGAACAAGGGATATCATTTCTGATGTCAGATGGATCTTGGCTGAAAGCAGAGAATACCAGACAGATGTTTACCTGTGTTTTATTGACTATGCAAAGGCATTTGACTGTGTGGACCATAACAAATTATGGATAACATTATGAATAATAGGAATTCCAGAACACTTAATTCTGTTCATGAGGAACATTTACATAGAGCAAGAGGCAGTTGTTCAAGCAGAACAATGTTATACTGCATGGTTTAAGTCAGGAAAGGTGTGCGTCAGAGTTTTATCCTTTCACCATACTTGTTCAATCTGTATGCTGAGCAAATAATCTGAGAAGCTGGACTATATGAAGAAGAATGGGGCATCAGGATTGGAGGAAGACTCATTAACAACATGTGATATACAGATGACACAACCTTGCTTGCTGAAAGTGAAGAGGACCTGAAGCAGTTACTGACAAAGATCAAAGACTACAGCCCTCAGTATGGATTGCACCTCAACGTAAGGAAAACAAAAATCCTCACAGCTGGACCAATAAGCAACATCATGATAAACAGAGAAAATATTGATGTTGTCAAGGATTTCATTTTACTTGGATTGTGGAATCAACGCTTATGGAAGCAGCAGTCAAAAAATAAAATGACACATTGCATTGGGCAAATCTTCTGCAAAAGATCTCTTTAAAGTGTTCGAAAGCAAAGATGGCACTTTAAGGACTAAGGTGTGCCTGACCCAAGTCATGGTGTTTTCAATTGCCTCATATGCAAGTGAAAGTTGGACAATGAATAAGGAAGACCAAAAAAGATTGATGCTTTTGAATTATGGTGTTGGAGAAGAATATTGAATATGATGTCCAAAAGAATGAACAAATCTGTCTTGGAAGAAATATAGCCAGAATCTCCTTAGAAGCAAGATGTCTCACATACTTTTGATGTGTTATCAGGAGGGACCAGTCTCTGGAGAAGGACATCATGCATGGTAAAGTAGAGGGTCAGCAAAAAAGAGTAAGATCCTCAATAAGATGAATTGACACAGTGGCAGCAACAATGGGCTCAAGCATAACAATTGTGAGGATGCCACAAGACCGCGCAGTGTTTCATTCTGTTGTACAGAGTCACTATGAGTCAGAATTGACTTGAGGGCACCTAACAACAACACAGTGCCTTCAGAGATCCGTAGGTGAACAAACTGTTTGCAGTCAATTGCTAACCTTAAGTTTGGTGGTTTACCGTGGAAGAAAAGGTCTGTCAATTTGCTGCCAGTAAGATTACAGTCAAGAAAACCCTGTGGAGCATAGTTCTACTCTATAACTCATGAGATCATCATGAGTCGGAATCAACTCAAGGCAACTAACAACAAGCAATAGTGCCTTCAGAGTTTTATATGTTGAAGTTACCCTAATTTAAAACTTTAAATTAGCCTATAAATTACTTCAGTTACACTCAATCAAGGAAAATAGAAGCAAAAACTAACTTCCCTCCTTCCCAAAAGAGAACATAGAATTCAGGGAACAGACAAAAAGCAGTGAGTAAAGACATGTTGGGCCCTTCTCTAGAGGTCCCAGGTAACAAAACAAGCACAATTCTACTCATTCCCTTACGATGATGTTTAAATTTTATAAACCCAGTTTTAAGCTATTTTTTTAAAGTATAAGTGAAAACATAGACAAGCTAAAAACAAAACAAAACCAGTTGTCATCAATGGCTGATTTTTCATAAAACGATTGCCCAGCCTTTCTTTAAGGCATCTCTGGGTGGGCTTGAACCTCCAACCATTCAGTTAGCAGCCAAATATGTTAAACACTATGCCACCAAAGGATTCTCATAGACAAGCTAGAGCCTAGAGCAGAGGAATGGATCAGGAAACAATGCAAACTTCACTGCCACTTCCTGGACATGAGAACACAATCCTCATTTATTCGAATTAAAGCAGGTGGGATTTTGTCCATAGAAACCTATTAAGATAAATACAATAAAATGGGACATTGGCTATTCTCTCTCCCTCTTTTTCTTTCCCTCTCTCCCCTCTTGCTCTCCCCTCTCCCTTTTCTCTCTCTCCAAATCTCGAAGGCAAATGAGAAGTTGTAAAATAATGATAATAATGATAGAAGTAAAACAGCTATTTTAAAAATAGAGGGAACAATAATTTGTAGAACAAAACGAAATCAAGTATTTTACCTAGACCTCTTCATATATTGTCAAAAAAAAAAATTAAAACCTTTTTCCAGTACTTATAATTTCCTCTGAGTTTGTCAGCTCCTACTTAATTCCAATTCACTGTTTCATGTCCTAATGCAAAATTCCCCGATTTTTCTCTTAAAATTGATTATATTACTCAAAGTTGCTGGTCACTGAATGTGATACTCTAAATTTCCTTTAGATTAATTGCCAAAATGTTGGTTTTGGTCTTGGGGGTAGTTGTTGCTGTTAGATGTCGTACAGTTGATTTTCGACTCATAGCGACTCAATGCGACAGAGTAGAACTGCCCCATAGGGTTTTCTAGGCTGTAATCTTTACAGGGGAGCCGTGGTGGCACAGTGGTTAAACGTTGGGCTACTAACATAAAGATTGGTGGTTTGAATCCACCAGCCAGTCTGTGAGAGAAAAACGTGGCATCAACTCGATGGCAATGGGTTTGGCTTTTGGTTGCAATTTTTACAGGAGCAGATTTCGAAGTCTTTCTTATCACCAGATCTTTCTCCTACAGAGACTCTAGGTGGAGTTGAACCATCCACAGTTCGGTTAGCATCCTAGTGTTAACTGTTGCGTCACCATGACTCCTTTGAGGGGTAATAATCGTCATTAAAACACAATCTCCTTCTTGAGCCACTTCATGTTCAAACAACTTCTCTGTAGTTGTACTATATGAACATCCTTAAACTTCAAAAATGTTTCGAACATCCATGAATATTCAAAGATTCCAAAAACTTTAAAAGATCATGGTGGAATTTAAAAAAATAAGCACTTAATTCCAGAATGCAGAAAACGACTAAAATTAGTGGCAAGCAAGATTAGTAAGAATATCATTAAAATTAATTAGCTATCGATTAGAAAAGAATGTAAGTGAAAGGAGAAGAACATCTGAAAAGAAGAAAAGGCAGAATGGGAAAGTGAAACGTTACACAGTAAAACCAGCCAACTTCAGAGGAGGCAAAGTCATTTCTTGGTTTTGAACTTGGGAACTACTTTAGAGTTCATTCAAAGGAAGTTAAGAGTTGGTGAGTTACTTCACAAAACTGCATCTCAGTTTCATTTAAGAATTATAATGTGAGAAAATTGGGCTATACCATATCTGAGTTT
Organism: Dugong dugon; assembly: GCA_030035585.1. Lineage (NCBI taxonomy): Eukaryota > Metazoa > Chordata > Mammalia > Sirenia > Dugongidae > Dugong > Dugong dugon. Next base: position 189,565,224 of record CM057463.1, on the reverse strand, counting down.
CTCCAATCACAATATGTTATTATTGATGGATTTTTTTTTTCATATATATCCACTGCATGGAAGCTTTTATATTTGCCCTGAAACCTAGAGCTATTAAATTTTACACACTGAATTCTGCCAAAATAATAGTTAAAAGTTTATTTAAATATGTATTAGTTATACCGATAGAAGAACTAAAGAGATCCAGCCCTGGGGACAAGAGAAGGATCCAGTTAATAGAGCTGGTAGGTTCCTGTTCTTAAGGAGGAAATCCAGTTATTGGGAGAAATTGGTCGGAGAAGCATCAGTAAGGTCGATGTGATAATCAACCCTGTTGTTGTTAGTTGCCATCAAGTCAGCTCCGACTCATAGTGACCCCACGTGCTACAGCGTAGAACTGCTCCGTAGGGTTTTCTTGGTTGTAACCTTTATAGATGGAGCCCTGGTGGTGCAGTGGTTAAAGCACTCAGCTGTGAACCAAAAGTTCATTGGTTCGAACACACCAGATGCTCTGCAGGAGAAAGACGTGGCAGTCTGCTTCTGCAAAGATTTACAGTCTTGGAAACCCTGTGGGGCAGTTCTATTGTGTCCTACAGGGTTGTTATGAGTCAGAATCAACTCACAGCAATGGGCTTGGTGTACATCAAGGAAGGAGCATTTGTGGCACAATGGTTAAAGTGCTCAGCTGCTAACCAAAAGATTGGTGGTTCAAACACACCAGCTGCTCTGCATGAGAAAGATGTGGTAGTCTGTTTGCATAAAGATTACAACGTTGGAAACCCTGTGGGACAATTCTACTCTGTCCTATAGGGTCGTTATGAATTGGAATAGACTTGATAGCAATGAAGTTTTAATCTTTAAGGAAGATTTTTCCTCTCGGTTCTGCTGGATGAGTTTGAACAACCAAGCTTTAGGTTATCAGTCGAGAACAAACTGTGTTATCCAAGGATGGCTCTGAGACACCCTGTACTACTCATAATTTCCCTTGATCATCCCAGAGTCTGGGGGTAGGTTGAAGTTAGGGACAGTAAAGTGACCAGCACGTTGAAGGTCACAGAGGCAGAAAGTCAAAAAGATTTTCACTTGTATTCTATATTCTATAATTAAATTCAGAACTTAGCTGACTAAACTTGAAAATATATTTTGGAGAAAATCTGAGATTTACCTTTGCCAAAAATACTCACTTGAAAAGCTAATCTATTCTTTTGTACGTCTAAACAGACGTCAAAGATGCCATGAACCATATTAGCATAATGACACTTTTCAAAATTTTCAAAGCATGAGTCTCCCATAGAAACACGTTGATGAAAACAGATGTCTGAGCAACAAATATAAATGGAACAAGAAAATATTACCTGTCAATTTGAATTACCAAAGCTTTCTTTTTTAGTCAGCGGATTGTTTTGCACGTATTAATGTAGAATATATTGGAACAGGCAATTACTTTAGAAGGAAAAACATTATATTTAACTGTCCTTGTAACTTTATTTCCTAAAATGCATAATGACCTGAATTTCAGTGATGGAAAAAAGTAAACTGTGCAATTAGTCCCTGTCTTAGTTATGTAGTACTGCTACAAAAGAAATACCATAAATGGATGGATTTAACAAACAGAAATTTATTCTTTCACGGTCTAGAAAGCTACAAGTTCAAATTCAGGGTGCCAGCTCCAGGGGAAGCCTTTCTTTCTCTGTTGGCTCTGGAAGAAGATCCTTGTCATCAATCTTCTCTGGTCTGGGAGCTTCTCAGGTGCAGGGATCCTGGGTTCAAAGGATGCACTCTACTCCTGGAGCTGCTTTCTTGGTAGTATGAGGTCCCCTTGTCTCTCTGCTCTCTTCTCTCTCTTATATCTCAAAAGAGATGGACTCAAGATACAATCTAATCTTGTAGATTGAGTTCTGCCTCTTTAACATAACTACCACTAATCCTGCCTCATTAACATCACAGAGATAAGATTTACAACACGTAGGAAAATCACATCAGATGACAAAATGGTGGACTTTCACACAATACTAGGAATCATGACCTAGCCAAGTTGACACATATTTTGGGGGAGACAACTCAATCCATAACAGTCCCCTTTGATAAATTAATTAGTCATGACACACACACGAAAGAATATACATGACTAAGCTAACCAGGCTTTACAATAGGATTTATAAATGTAAGTACTTTTGTTTAGGATATTATTCTAAATATTGATAATTATATAGAATATTTTAAAAATTCTCTTAGAGGCTACCTCATATTGGGAAATGTGTAAGAAAAGCAAATGTGAAATTGATCTTGTAGAGTAATCCTAAAAGTTAAAAAAAGTAACACTTTTGAACTGACCAACAATTGGTAATCACAAGACAGTTTCTAAATATCATTCTCCACTAAAAGGAACCAGGTTTTCTTAAAGAAATACTGATTCTGGGCTTGGGCAGGAAAAGCACAAGAGGAAATCTAGACCAACTTAAGCCGGAAGTTAAGGAATTCTCAAGAATGATGGAACCCAGTTAAAAGAACCTACAAGACAGTTTAGAAGGAGTTCTATGGGCCAAATTGAACAATTTGGGGATAAAGTTAAATAAAGACAAATCAGAACTCATCAAATAAAATGAGAATACATGCTGAGATTAGATAGTTAGCTAGCTGTATGGATAGATGATTCTACTTTAGGGTTCTACTAATAAATATTAAAGGAATGGTAGCATTAGAAAATTAGTATCTGGTAATCATCATAGTAATAATTGATTCAGGGGAGAAGTATCAATAGGTGCTAAAATTGTGGGTAAAATTTGATAAAAACAATGTTTTATATTTTGTGTACATATAATATTTTAAAATATATATGTAGATATGGAGATAAATAGAGAGACTATGACACAACAAATGTGATAGTATGTTTGCAATTAATAAATGTAATAAAATCTCACCAATTCAGACCCTTTTATTCCAGTATCCAATACGGTATTTTCATTTGTTAACTATGTTTTACTCTTAAATCAATTTTATTCAGGATTTCTGTAGACTTCCTACGTTGTTGTTATTAGGTGCCGTTAAGTCAGTTCCAACTCGTAGTGACCCTATGTACAACAGAATGAAACACTGCCCAGTACTGCGCCATCCTCACAATTGTTGTTATGCTTGAGCCCATTGTTGCAGCCACTGTGTCAATCCATCTCATTGAGGGTCTTCCTCTTTTTCGTTGATGCTGTACTTTACCAAGCATGATGTCCTTCTCCAGAGACTGACCCCTCCTGACATGTCCAAAGTTTGTGAGATGTAGTTTCACCATCCTTGCCTCTAGAGGGCATTCTGGTTGTACTTCTTCCAAGACAGACCTATTCATTCTTTTGGCAGTCCATGGTATATTCAATATTCTTCACCAACACCACAATTCAAAGGCGTCAATTCTTCTTTGATCTTCCTTATTCACTGTCCAGCTTTCGCAAGCATATTGCGCAATTGAAAATACCATGGCTTGGGTCAGGTGCACCTCAGTCTTCAAGGTGACATCTTTGCTTTTCAACACTTTAAAGAGGTCTCTTGCAGCAGATTTGCCCAATGCAATGCATCTTTTGATTTCTTGACTGCTGCTTCCATGGGTGTTAACTGTGGATCCAAGTGAAATGAAATCCTTGACAACATCAATATTTTCTCCATTTATCATGATGTTGCTTATCAGTCCAGTTGAGGATTTTTGTTCTTTTTTCATGTTGAGGTGTAATCCATACTGAAGGCTGTAGTCTTTGATCTTCATCAGTAAGTACTTTACGTGCTCCTTACTTTCAGCAAGCAAGTTTGTGTCATCTGCATAACACAAGTTGTTAATGAGTCTTTCTCCAATCCTGATGCCACATTCTTCTTCATATAGTCCAGCTTCTTGGATTATTTGCCCAGCATACAGATTGAATAGTCTTCACAAAGACTTCCTATGGCTATATTTTAAATTGAAGAGAAGAACATATTTTTAAACAGTTCCCAATTTTCTAGTAAAAGATTAAAAAAAGAGATTAGAGTTTAATTTGTTAAATATTCAACAAATATTTATTGCAAGTTTACTATGTGCCTGACACTATTCTAGGCTGTGGGTCAGAATGCATTTTGTCAGGAAGAAATGGCCCAGTGGCCATGCATTCAAGGAAGATGGTCATTGCTCAGTTGCATGAGTGGGGAAGAACAAATCCTTTCTTTAATGTACATCTTCTAGAAAGAGAAGTGTGCTCCTTCTATTAATTTATCAACGTTTTGTTGAATATCTTTAGTGGCAAAGTCTTTTCTTGGGCTCTGGGTGAAGGAAAATACAAATAACCGATAGATTCTATCTTCCCGGAACTCAAATTTAGGGAGAGATGATGAGGAGGGAGAAAAAAGATATATACATATATATAATTAATGCTAATTTACTGTCTTAGGCTGGGTTCTCCAGAGAAGCAAAACCAGTAAAGCATTCCTTGATATATATACATTCCTTGATACATGTATATAGAGATTTCTATCAAGGAAATGGCTCACGTAGTTGTAGAGGTTGGAACGTCCCAAGTCTGTGGGTCAGGATAAAGACTTCTCCTGATTCACTTAACTGCAGGGGCTGGCCAACCCAGAGTGACAGGTCAGAGAGCAGGGCTCTTGCTCACAGGCTGTGAAGATCAACGAATCCCAAGATCTGCAAGCAAGACCACAGGTAAGCTGCTAGCTCAAGTCCCAAAAACCGGAGGTCAGACGAACAGGAGCCAGCTGCAGGATCCAGAACAAGTAAAATCCCATGAGCCTTGCCAGAACGTCTGCTTATATTCAATGCAGTCCACACACTCAAGGAAACCCCTTCAACTGATTGGCTACTCACAGCAGTTCCCATCATGGGGGTGATCACATACCAGATCTCAACAGGGAAGTGATCGCAGCATTATATGACTGCCCACACACTGAGAATCATGGCCCAGCCAAGCTGACCAACAATCTTAACCATCACATATACCAAAAAAAAAAAAAAAACCTGTTGCCATTGAGTTGATTCCAACTCATAGCAACCCTGTAGGACAGAGTAGAACTGCCCCATAGGATTTCCAAGGGAGCAGCTGGTGGATTTGAACTGCTGACCTTTTGGTTAGCAGCTGAACTCTTAACCACTGAGCAACCAGGACTCCAAGAAAAGCCTCTAAAACAAAAAAAATTGTCTTCAAGTTGATTCCGACTGATAACAATCCTATAGGACAAAGTAGAACTGTCCCATAGGGTTTCCAAGGCTGTAATCTTTATAGCCCTTGTGGCCCAGTGGTTAAGAACTCAGTTGCTAAACCAAAAGGTTGGCAGTTTGAATCCACTAGCTGCTCCTTGGAAACCCTATGGGGCAGTTCTACTCTGTCCTTTAGGGTCGCTATGAGTTGGAATTGATTAGACAGCAACAGGTTTGTTCAGTCTTTATGGAAGCAGACTGCCACATTTTTTTCCTGAGAGGTGGCTGGTGAGATCACACCTCTGACCTTTTGGTTAACAGCCAAGCACTTAACCACTGTGCCACCAGGGCTCCTTATAAAGTCCCTAGGTGGGGTGAATGTTTTGCACTCAGTTGCTAACCTAAAGGTTGGTGGTTTGAACCTACCCAGCAGTATCACAGAAAAAAACGCCGGGCCATCTGCGTCCATAAATTTCATAGCCAAGAAAACCCTATGGAGCAGTCTACTCTATAACACATGGGGCTGCCATGAGTCAGAATCGATTCAGTGACAACTAAACAACAACAATAATGCTCATATAAGACATGCTGTAAAAAATGGAGACAAAAAATGGAACGATCGCAACAGAAGAAAGAAAAGAATAATTCTTACTGTGGGACCTGTTATGGTTTCTTGGAGAAGGGCATGCAATCAGGTCCTATAACAATAGTGCGTCTGCTATTGACACAGAGTTGGGGTAGCTTTGTCTAAACAAAAGGAGCAGTTTAAAAAAACGTCTAGAAAACACAGATTGCATTTTGAGAAAAGTGAGTACGCTGATGTGGAGTGTGTACATTTGTGGCTAGGTTGAGAAAAAAGGAAAGATGACTGAAGTGGACGGGCAAGTGTAAATTATCAAAGGAAGATCCTAGGATCAGGTTGTGCATTTAATCCAGTCAAGTGTTTTTTTCTCCGCCTTGCCGTTCTCTGGAAGTCAGGAAACTGTGAAGTCTTGGGGACTCCTTTAGTCTCTGGAAGGATGTATTTCATGGTATCTCTAAAAATTCCTATGAAATCATTTGTTTTGTTTTCCTCCAGAATTCCAAATTAAGAGTCACCAGATGCGATCATGAACCCACAGAGATTGAGTCCCGGTGCTCATTCTCATAAGAATTTTATTAGACATGAAACTGGAAATTATATTTGGGATTCAAATTGATTGCTGGCATTAGTGTTAAAGAAATTACATTTTGCTTTATTTTATTTAACACATCCGTTTCTAATCTGTGTTAATATAACATTAACTGTACAGGTTACTTTTTGCCTCACTTTCTAAAAGGTAAAATGATTTCTCACTTTGGTAGTTACATTCATAGTAATGTATTATATGGAAGTGTTTTACTGTGTGAAATTTTAAAAATATCTAAGCAAAGATAATGTGATACAGGTATGTGAGGATGTTAGATTTAATGTAGATTCAGGGATAGTCAGCATTTCAAAAACTCTAATCAGAAGCCCACACTCCAGAGATGGCTACTGTGTATTTCACCCTCTTTTTCTCCAGTACTAAAGGATTGTTGTTTAATATAAGACATGGGAATCATTCTTCCCATTGGTGAAATAAGTGGCATTCAAGACGGGAACCGACTAGACGTGTACAAGTACCTTAACTCTTGCAAGAACAGAGGAGAAGAATGTAGTAAGGCTAACAGTAAGTATCCTTCACACTCATCCCCTTGCCCAAGGACTCTGCCAAGGCTTTTGTACATAGATTTTTGCAAGATTATGCCATTGACCTGAGTTGAAGTTTGTTGGAAAAAAGCTGCTGGAATACTGTTGCAACTGCCTTAAATGACCCTGTCATTCATGGTGCTTAACAGAGTGTCTAAAATGACGTAAACTGGGAATCGAGGACTACTCTTGTGCCTGTTTGCTAGTAAGTGTTTGTACATGTGACAGAATTTGCCTGGTACAAGAGGTGTTCATACCCTAACTGTAAGCAAGTTGTGGAGACCTATAGCCCTCAGTGACCACTAATTGTGGAGGCGATGGATAGCTTCTAAAATTAATGTTACTTCTGAATGACTAAGTTGGCTTAAAGCAGTATGTAATAAAAGTCGTCCTATTAAATCACCTTTCAATAGCCAGGAAAACAATAAAATATCTGGAAAACAAGTTATCATGTCTGAATAAAAACTAGAGTAGGATGGCATTGAATGCTTGCAGACAGCAGGCAAAATGTTAGAGGCCTAGGGATACCACGTAGATGTTGTGATCCCAAGTGGAGATATCAAGGGGTTTACGGTCTAGTAGGGGAAATAAATGCAGAAATATTCAAGTATAATGCAATGTGATGGGTATACAGACAGAGATATGCATGTAGGATTGTAGGTGAAATGAGAACCCCACCAGTGAGGTTGGAGGAGAAGGTCTTAATATAGGAGAAAGATTCCTGTGTAAGGTAATCCCTGATTTGGGACTTCCAGGAAAATGAAGATTTAGCAGTAAAAAGGCAGACAGTAGAGGAAGGGTTTATAGGGCAAAGGCACGTAAGAGAAAAACAGCGATATATCCTGGGGACTACATCGAGTTAGGAGTCCTGGTGTTGCAGTGGTTAACAGCTCGGCCGCTAATCAAAAGGTCGGCAGTTCGAATCCACCAAATGATGCTATATTATAAAATACAAGGTAGATTGTTACGAACATAATGCAGGAGAAGGAGGTAGCGACCATCAAGGTCTGGTAATGGAGGCCTATACAACATTTTAAGAAGCTTGGGGTTTAGTTAAAGATGATCAAATTTCTCAAGTAACAACCCTTTTCAACATCGAAGAATTTGGGGTTTCCCCATGACAGTAACTGCACTTTTATTATTCACATCCAAAAAAAAATAAACAATGTTAAACGTTACTATAGACTAACTGAAACGTAAGAAATGATTATATTACTAATCATAACCCACGTCTACATACTTTTGAAAATAGTCACTTACGTAGGCATAAAAAGCCAAAACCAAACCGGTTGCCGTCGAGTTGATTCTGACTCATAGAGACCACATAGGACAGAGCAGAACGGCCCCACAGGGTTTCCAAGGAGTGGCTGGCAGATTCAAATTGCTGACCTTTTGGTTAGCAGCCGAGCTCTTAACCACTGTACCAGCAGGGCTCCTACAGACTAACAGAGAACCATAATTAAGGATTTAAAGACTAGGGGGAAGAAAATCGAGCCTGCGAAAAAGACAGAGAATGAATAGAGGCATCAGAAAAACCAGGAAAGTTGGGGGCCTTGGAGTTCATGGAAAGCAAAAAGTTTGAAGCAGAAAGGAATGGTGGTAAGCGTTAAATGCAGTTCATGCAGAATCACATATTACAGTGGGCTGACGACATGAAGTAAGAAAGTATAAATGATAGGACTGGAAACTACTTTCCAGATCATCTAGTCTAGCCTAAATCCTTCGTTTTATAGATTGGAAATTGAAATTCAGAGAGATACAATATCCTAATGATAATCAAACTGTTAATGGCTGACCTTGGGTAGGGGCCATATCCCCTAACAGCAAGACCAGTGCTCCTTCCCCATTCATGAAAACACATAAAATAATGCTGCCTACTGAAGTCTGACAGTTACATCTACCTTAGGCCATTATCTAGGTTGTCTTGCTATAGCAAATATAGCGGGTACAGTTAGCACAAAACATTTTAGCTGTCAGAGATATGTTGATCAGGCATCATATCAGCTTCAACTTACTAGCATTGCCTAAATTGCAAGTCTGTGAAACCTACAGGCTGATGGTGCAGCAGAGCTAACATGTAAGCTGATCATATCTAAGCTCTAAACGTCAGGTTCATCTGGTTTTCAGAGAACCAATCTCAGCAAGGTTGGGAATATGGGCACTCCAGCAGAGCTGCTCACACAAAGGAAGTTATCCACTACAGAGTTGAAAAGGATCCTGAGCTTGTACCTGGTTCTTTCTTCCACCCCAGGCATGCAATCTTTTCCTTCATTCTCCTATGCTTGAGATCTGAGACCCTGCAACTAGACACTGGACACGGCCCTATCAATAGCCACCTTCCAGATGAAGCTCACAGTGACAATCAAAGTCACTGCTGAGGAAAGAGACATTCACACCTATGAGACACCTAACAGGCAAACGCAGGCACTCACCTAGTAGTTCAGGTACTGTATGGCTTTTTATCCTTGCCCCAGAAGGAATGTACATGTGTTTGTGTGTGTGTGTGTGTGTGTGTGTGTGTGTGTGTGTGTGTGTGTGAGAGAGAGAGAGAGATGTTTCAATAGAAATGCTTAGTTTAGACAGACTGAAGAATTTTATATTGGATAAATCCGTATGTTAGATATTTCTGTAATAAATTTAAACAATTCGGAAAGATAGGCCAAGTTGGTTTCTATTTTTTAATGGCAAAGCCAGTATTGCAGTCACTCTAAGCTTAGACTTTTCATAGCTTTGACAGATATTATAGAAATTAAACATTTTAATTTTAAAAGTTTGAATGTTATGAGTTTCATAAAATTGGAACATTTTAAGATCTTACTTTTGGAATGATGTTTGTAGACTTTTTAAAGGAAGGTGTATGAATTTTGTTTTTAATCTAGAGTAGAAATTCAAGAAATATACTACATACTGAGGATTCCATCTGAAATAAATCACTACTCTAGAAAAAAAGCCTGTTCTTGTCCTACAGATCCTGAAGTTCATAGAACATATTTCACAAAGACAAGTAACCCAGTGATTCTCAGGAAACAGAAACACAGAAAGGTAGTAAAAATGATATTTTGCTGTCAGCTTCCGCTGGTACAGTGGAGACAGCAAGAGTGAAGGACGCATTTGGTTGTTTTGACAGTGGGGATGTTGGTTGTGATGTGTTTTGCAGGGGAAAGAGGACTCTTGCTGATTTTCAATACAATATTTGCTATGAGGTAATAGTAATGATGGGGGCATTGCTGGTTCAATGGTAGAACTCTTGCCTTCCGTGAAAGAGCCAATGCACCTGATATGAAGCCACCACCCACGTGTCAGTAGAGGCTTGCATGTTGCCACGTGCTGAACAGGTTTCAGATCCTTTTTTCTTTCCAAAGCCACATGGAGATCTCCAAGGAACCAGCAAACAGAAGCTCAAGAGTCAAGGACATTCCTCCAGAGCCGACAGAGAAAGCCCTCCCCAGCACCCTGAATTTGGACTTCTAGGCTCCTAAACTGTGAGAAAATAAATTTCTGTTGTTGGAGCCATCCACTTGTGGTATTTCTGTTGAGTAGCACTAGCTATCTAAGACCAAGGCAGGCTAGGAAAAAAGGCCTGGTGATCTACTTTCAAAAATCAAGACCAGGCAACAGTTTTGTTCCCATTGTGCATAGAGTGGTCATGAGTCAAGGGCTGACCTGAGAGCAGCTAACAACCACAACAGTTCTCTAAAGTTTCTCATATTCTATCAGATAGCGCAGATTTCTATTATTATATTTTAAGCTAATTGTTCCATGATAAAGTGCATTATAACTATCAAGTTCTATGAAGCCACTGCATAGACTCACTACTCTATTAGCCTCACGTTTTTCAGGCTGAGTCAAAAACAGCTTTAATTCAATCAAGAAGGAGAAAGATGTCAAAACACTGTACCAATTTAGACCTGAGTTTGGTCAGGTTTCACAAGTGTATTGAAGATACCTAATTTATTTCCATATGTTGAAATCCTTAAAGTCTAAAATTCTCCTTAGCTTTTCGAGGACTCTGTGTATGATAAAACTCTGAGTCCTTGTCCACACAGAGGAAAGGTAATGGCTTTGAAAACTGATTAAAATCCACAGATCAAACCAGATATCCCAAATAACAATTCTTTGTTGCCATGATGTTACTGCATTCTCGGCATAAAATGAGATAAAGTTCCAGACACAAATGGTCAACCACATTGACCAAGAGCTCCGTGTTACTCCTGAACATTGATATGTATTGGACAGAAAGAACAAACATTTACTACCTACTCTATGAAAGCACTCTGCTGTGCGCTACAACAACCCAACCCTGTATTTCAAGGGGAGCAACAGCGTGGCTTAGGGTGCTAAGTGGTCATCGGAGTCCAGGTGTGTTCTCATTGCTACCGTCATACCGATGTACCAGGTCAAATCCTCATTTCATTATCGTAAGAAAATCAATAGTAGTACATTACTGTGTCAAGTATCCCAAATATAACTCTAATTTCCAGAGGAAAGTACAAGTTCTCCTGAGATGGTACGCTAACAGAATTTTCCTAACCCTGTATTATTAGAGATAATTTTTTTTTTATGTACTGCCGGTAAGATGTGTTGGAAGGACTGGAGATTTATTTGAAACTTTAGGGATTTTTTTCTTTCCAAAGATATTTTATTGATACTAAAAAATAAAAAAAATAGAGTACTCCTTCATGAGTTTGAAAAGATGTATTTGGCCAAACGAAAGTGATGTCTTAACTTTGAGGCTATCCATAGAATTTTGAGAGGACTTAGCAATTTATTTCTTTTGAGATATAAACTCATATATCTAAGCTAAAGACGATTCAGTTATGTTTTAAAAATGCACTTCATTGGAAGAAACAATAGCAATTAATTACCATTGTGCTTTTCTAAGATGATAAAAATACAAAGCCTTTGTGAGAAATTTTAGTTTTTTTGAAAGAAGCTTAAATCTTACTAAAAAATAGAGATACTGCCAATGTCAACATTCTTATCATAGTACTGGTACTTTTCCAGTTAACTGACTCGGCTAAATCACAACAAAAGTGCCGGTGGAAAACACGGTGATATGTATCAGGAGGAATTAATGTAAACTGGGAATTCTCTCAAAGCGTATTGACTTATACGCACTTGTACCTGGCCTGTATCTGTAAAGCCAAAGACCAGCCTAGTTTATTTATTTATAATGATCATATTTTGTAGATTGTTTACAGTGTGTGCATCTACCATATACATATATATGTAAAAAGACAAACCTTAATACATATAAATAATATATCAGTAACAACCATAACAAAATCCTGCCTATTATTTAATTCCTTTTTCACTTGGAAAAATTTAAAAACCGCAGAAAAGGTCAGAGAATAACATGATACATATTCATCTACACAACACACAGAATTAGAAAAGATTAATATTGTATAAGAGTCCCTGGGTGGTACATACAGTTAACACACTTGGCTGCCAAAGTTTCTAGCCCACTCAGAGGGGCTTTAGGAGAAAGTCTTGGCTGTCTACTTCCGAAAAAGCAGCGCTAGAAAACCCTATGGAGCACAGTTCATATGTGGTCGGTTGTCAGGAGTCTGAGTTGACTTGACAGCAACTGGTAATATTGAATAACTTTTGTTTCAAGTGTTTTTGTGCAAAATAAATATAATACTTGTGTAAGAATAGGATTGTCTTGCAGCTGCTTGTCTCTGGGGACGCGCAGATGTCTGGTACAACCCTTGGCCAAAATAATGATTAGATGTGCTAGCTGGTTATTTACATGGCGCTGGTTCGAAACTGCCTTGGAGGCGCTCCGTGCTAGCTTGCTTACTTTGTTTAAAGATGTATGGGTTGATGACTTACACCTGGTTTAATCGATGACACAGCCTTGATTTAGCTATGTAACCAGGGGTTTAGAAAACACTGATCTGTAGACTTGTTTCTGGGCTCCCTGGAAACTGGGATGCCCAAACCAAACCAAATGCGTTGCCATCAAGTAGATTCCAACTGTGTCCGTATCTCAGCGGTTCATAATCTAAAGATGAAGGAAGCTATGCACCTGAGTCAGGACCCCGGGGGTGGTGCCTGGAAGTGCCCAGATCTCTCTCTTACTGCCTGCATTTCCTTACCACTGTTGGACCATAGCTTTGATCTTTACCATCTGTTTGCTGAAGTTATGCAGAAATATAATTGATTCAGGTACATTTATTTTGTATCCAGGAAAACTGATCAACTCTCTTGTTAGTTCTAAAACATGGCTGCAGAGTCTTTGGATTTTCTAACTACACAGTCATATCATCAGTAAATAATGACGGTTTTCATTCTTTCTTTCCAGTCCTTATTTATTTATTTGTTCTTTATCGCACGAATTAGGAATCCCATGTCATGTTGAATTAAGTGGTAAATGCCCAAAATCCTTTGCCGTTGAGTTGATTCCAACTCATGGCAACCGCCTGTGTTACAGAGTAGACCCGCTCCATAGGGTTTTCTTGGCTATAATCTTTACAGAAACAGACGGCTGGGCCTTTTTTTGGTGGCACTGCTAGGTGGGGTCAAACCGCCAACCTTTAGTTAGTAGTCAAGGAAGAACTGTTTGTGCCACTCAGGGACCTCTCAGCTGGTGATATAGCAGGTACTATGGTCTTATTCCTGCTGCTAGAAGGAATACTTTTAATGACATCACTGTAAATGGTATTTGCTGTAAGTGTGCTTATCAGATTAAGAAAATTTGTTTTGTACCTAATTTGAGAGTCTGTCTTTTTTTTAAATCATGAATAGTTATTGTATTTTATCAATTTTATTCTCATTTGAAATAATGATATGATTTTACTTCTTTATTTATTTTGTGTGGTAACTTGCATTAATTTTCTAAGGCTAAAGGGGAAGCAGTGGTGGTACAATGGTGAAATTCTTGCCTTCCATTCAGAGACTCTGGCTTAATTCTCAGCCAATGCGTGAGACAAAAGTTTCCTCATTCTTACTTCTAAGGAGCATTCTGGCTGTACTTCTTCCAAGACAGATTTGTTCATTCTTCTGGCAGTCCATGGTATATTCAATATTCTTTGCCAACACCATAATTGAAAGGCATCAATTCTTTGTCTTCCTTATTCATCATCCAGCTCTCGAATGCATATGAAGCAATTGAAAACACCATGGCTTGGATCAGGCGCACCTTAGTCCTTAAAGTGACTTCTTCCCTTTTTAACACTTTACAGAGGTCTTCGGCAGCAGATTTACCCAATGCAATGTGTCATTTGGTTTCTTAACTGCTGCTTCCATGGACGTTGATTGTGGATCCAAGTAAAATGAAACCCTTGATGGCTTCAATCTTTTCATGTTTATCATGATGTTGCTTGTTGGTCCTGTTGTGAGGATTTTTATTTTCTTTATGTTAAGGTGTAATCCATACTGAAGGCTATGGTCTTTGATCTTCATGAATGAGTTCTTCAAGTCCTCTCCCTTTTCTGCAAGCAAGGTTGTGTCATCTGCATATCAATGGCTGTTAATGAGGCATCCTCCAATCCTGATGCCCCATTCTTCTTCATATAGTCCAGCTTCTCAGATTAGTTGCTCAGCATAGAGATTGAATAAGTATGGTGAAAGGATAAAACCCTGATGCTCACCTTTCCTGATTTGAAACCATTCAGAATCCCCTTCTTCTGTTTGAACAACTGCCTCTTGGTCTATGTGCAGGTTCTGCATGAGTACAATTAAGTGTTTTGGAATTCCCATTCTTCACAATGTTATCCATAATTTGTTATGATCCACACAGTGGAATACATTTTCATAGTCAATAACACACAGGTAAACATCTTCCTGGTATTTGTTTTCAGCCAAGATCCATCTGACAACAGTGATATTTCTTGTTCCATCTCCTCTTCTGAATCCAGCTTGAATTTCTGGCAGTTCCCTATTGATGTACTGCTGCAAACATTTTTGAATTGTCTTCAGCAAAATTTTACTTGAGTGTGGTATTAATGACATGGTTCGATAATTTCTGCATTCCATTGGCTCGCTCTTCCTTGAAATGGGCACAGATATGGATGTTTTCCATTCAGTTGACCAGGTAGCTGTCTCCCAAATTTCTTGGCATAGACAAGTGAGTGCTTTCAGCGTAGCATCCATTTGTTGAAACATCTCAATTGATATTGCATCAATTTCATCAGTTTGTCAGTTTGTTGTACTGTGGAGGCTTGTGTGTTGCTGTGATTCTGGAAGAAATGCCACTGGTTACCATGGGCTGGAATAGACTTGATGGCAACCTGTTTGTGTTGGAATAGACTTGATGGCAACAAGTCTGGGTTTGTTTGCTTTTAATTTTATTGTGTTTTAGGTGAAAATTTACAATGCAAACTAATTTCTCATTCAAAAATTCATACACAAATTGTTTTGTGAAATTGGTTGCAATCCCCTCAATGTCTCAGCACTCTCCCCCTTTCCCATTCCACCCTGGGTTCCTCGTGTCCATTCATCCAAGTTTCCTGTCCATCCCTGCCTTCTAGTCTTTACTTTTGTAAAGGTATCGCCAGTTTGGTCTTGTATATTTGATTGAACATGGAAGCATGCTCCTCACGTGTGTTATTGTTTGTTTTGTAGGCCTTTCTAATCTTTGGCTGAAGAGTGGACTTTGGGAGTGGATTCAGTTCTGAGTTAGTTCAGTTCTGAGTTAGTTCAATTCTCTGTTTTTTTGATTAGTGCCAGTAATGTCAGAGGTGAGATGGTATCTCATTGTAGTTTTGATGTGCATTTCTCCAATGGGTAATGTTCACGATCATTTTCTCATGGGTCTGTTAGCCACCTGAATATCTTCTTTGGTGAAGTATCTGTTGATATCCTTTGCCCATTTTTAAATTGGATTATTTGTTTTTTTATTGTAGAGGTTTTTGAAGTATTTATAGATTTTAGAGAATAGACCCTTGTCGGATATGTCATAGCCAAAAATCTTTCCTCTTCTGTAGTTTCTCTTTTGACTCTTTTGGTGAAGTCTTTTGATGAGCGGAAGTGTTTAATTTTTAGGTGCTCCCAGTTATCTAGTTTCTCTGCTGGTGTTTGTGCATTGTTAGTTACGGTGTGTATTATATTCTATTTATGCATTTATTAGGGTCGCGAGCATTGTCCCTATTTTTTCTTCCATGATCTTTATCATTAAAGGTTTTATATTTAGGTCTTTGATCCATTTTGAGTTAGTTTTTGTGTATGGTGTGAAGTATGGGTTCTGTTTCATTTTTTTACAGACGAACACCCAGTTTTCTAGCACAGTTTGTTATAAAGAGTATCTTCTCACCATTTAATGGACTTTGGTCCTTTGTCAAATAACAGCTGACTGTAGGTGGATAGATTTACATCTGGGTTCTCAATTCTGTTCCATTTGTCAGTGTGTCTGTCATTATACCAGTACCAGGCTGTTTAGACTATGGTGGCATATGGGGCTAGACAGAGGGCAAAGAAAAGAAAAGAGAAAGAAAAAAGGCAGCCAGCAGGTGTGAGTGTGGCTAACCTGGGGTTCATCACGAAGGATGGAGGTCACATACAGTCCTAGGTAGAGGGGGAGAAAAAAAGAAAGAAAGAAGAAAAAGAAAGAAAAATGACATGGTGGGAGCCAGCAGTTGAGGGCAGTTTGGACCTGGGGCGGTGGTGGGCTGATGGTTCTCTAGCTGAGGTGGCGTTGTATGGCCCAGTGGGAATAGGTGGAGGTGGTATATGGGGCTATGTGAGAGGGAGAAAGAAAAAGAAGAAAGGGGAAAAAATAGCACATCAGGAGCCAGTGGGTGGGGGTGAGGTGGAGCGGGTGGCAGCTGCCGATGTCTCTATATCCAAGTGGCATAGCATGGTCCATTGGGAAGGAGTAGAGGTGGCATACAGGGCAGAAGGGTGAGGGGTGGGAAATCATGTTTCTCTGGTTACTGGGTGCTCTGTCTCCTGTTGGGAGCTTCTTGAAGTTGACTTCCCATACTCCCTGTCCGGGGTTGTTGCTGGATGTGTCCCAAGATGGCAATGCTGTACCATGTTAGTTGGCAGGGGATGTCTACTCTGTGTCTCTCATTTTTCTCTATTTTCCATCAGTTTCTTCTTCCATCTGGTGTATGATTTAGTTCTTTATCCTTCATTTGATTCTTAGGGTTCCAGAATTGATGTTTGTATCCATTTCACTTAAATTTTCGGATCTTTGCTGCAGATGGTCGGCATGGTGCATCTATCTATGGCGTCTTGTTGGCTCCACCTACAGGTTTGGTTTTTTTGTTTTATTCTCTAACATAAGGGGATGGACCACTTCTGCAGAAGGTGTAAGGAAGTCTGTGGATTCAAGATTCTTAAGTGCATCTATTCAAAAGTACTCATTTCAAGTCTTGGTTCCTACTTCTCCCATAGCAGAACCATAACTAGGCTGAAAATTCTACCTTCTCTCAAGTTTCTTTCACTCCTGCGATTAAATCCTGTGCCTCATCACCAACTCTATTGGCTCTCTTGCTGTAGAAGATGAGAGTCTCTTGAAATGTTGTCAAAGAGGGCCTTTGAATGCAACTCTAAACTTTAAGTTGTTAATTAATATATCTGGGTCTGTCATTTTATCTCTTCAATGAATTATTGGCAATTAGCAACAGCCATCCACTTCCACAGCCGTTATAGTTACTATTTCCTCCAACACATCTCAAATGTTCAAGAAATTACACTATCTAGTGCCTCCTCTTTCAGTTGTATCTTATCTCAGTTTGCTAGGTGAAGGTCTTACCAATCTTACTGGTGCGTTATGCTAGAGACTTTCAGTATTCCACCTACAATAATGAGATTCTTTTCACAGTCCAGCTGGACAGTGATTGATCGTATCTTTATGATATGTTTCACTGGTCCATTCCTGGCACCTTCTGTCTTAAATGTAGTTCTCCAGAAGCAGAACCTGATAAGAGGATTCTCGTTCAAGAGGGAAAAAGGTAAGGACAGGTTAAAAAACGCTAAATGAAAATATTTCTTCATTCGGAGACTGGTTTCAGCCTAGTCTTGCAGGGAAGTCTTAGAGCACAAACCACCCAGTAGAGTTGGTCATCCTTGGAGTCAGAAGATTGGCCTCTTTTATTAATTGTCACTTAGTTATTGACTGAGGACTACTCCTGAAGGAAGGTGCATAACTTCTCAGGTGACCTGAATCCCATCAGTTCAGGATTTTTTTTTAGAGAAAGAGAGGCAGCAGTAAGCCCACACTCATAACATCTGGGGCATAGGTGTGTTAGCCAAATAAAGGTGATATAGCAGCATGTAGCACAGGCAGTCTTCAGAACTGAGTTACAAGGTTTGCTACCTTTTCTATAATCAGGAAATCACTTGCTTCAGAGCTACCCTTTCAAAGCTATGGTCAGTCATCACAGTGAGAAAAAGACCACATACAAGGAGACATCATATATAGAAAATCTACTACTACTACTATCTCAAGTCCAAGCCAAACGGCTGCAATCTTCATCCAAAAAAAGGATATTCTCCACCCTGCCTCTCGATATGCACAAAAAGTTGTGCGTGTTTCCTGGGACCTCTGCTAATACTCCAGGGAAAGGGAAGAGATCTGTTTGCCAACAGAAACAGCTAAAAATAACAAATCTAGATTCTGTGTAAGTACATCTGATTAACTGAACCTAAACCACTGCTGAAATCTAACTGCAAGAAAACCAGGAATCATAGATTTATGCTTCTTTAGCCTCTTCATTCAGGAAGGACCAGCAAAAGGAGGAAGAAATGGATGGTAAGCACCAATTTGCCAAAGCTATCTGAGTCCACTCTTTTGTTTTTTAATATCTACCTCCAACTTCTAAACAAGAACATAGGCATCAATAGATTAACACCCAAAATAATCCAATTTATCTCTATTAAACATGCCTTCTCTATCTTTATATGGCTGAAATATCTTCATTTTACCTTCACACTCAGGTTATCATTTAGCTGTATCAAATTCTAGGTTAAGAGTGATTTTGTATCAGAACATTGAAATAATTGTTTGATTGTTTTGTAGCACTTATGGTAGCCACTGAGGAATCTGCTGCCACTTCAGTCATTCCTTTATAGGTTATCTGGCTTTTCTCCCTGGTATAGTAGGTTTTTCTCTTTTTATCTGATATTCTGAAATTTTTCTGTGGTTTTTCTAGGTGACATTTATTTTTCTTTCTCCTGTTAGGCCTTGGTGTACTCTTTCACTCTGAGAACTGTCTGCAATTCTAGGAAGTTCTAAGCCGTTGTCTCTTTTAATACCACTCTTTGCCCTATTCTCTCTCTCTTTTTCCCCCCTGAAATTTTATCAGCTGTATGTTGTTGAGACTCTTTTATGTTGTCCTCTATGAATCTTAGCATTTTTTCATATTTTTTCATCTCTTTATCTCTCTATGCTTCATTTCTCTCTGTGTGTTTTTCTCATCAATCTGTCAATTCACTATTTCTCATTTCACTAATTATACTCTTCAGTCTTTAAGTTCCAATTTTGAAACTTTACTTACTATAAATTTTACCATTCCTAAAAGTCCTTGTTGATTCATTTCCAAAGTTACCTGTTCTTTTTATATATTGCCTAGTTTTTTTTTTTTTTTTTTTTAGTATTTTATTGTAGTTCAGGTGAAGGCTTACAGAACAAATGGTTTCTCATGAAACAGTAGTACATGTGTTGTTTTATGACATTGGTTAACAACCCCACAACATATTAACCCTCTAAATTCTTAACCTTTTTCTTTTTGGTGAAAATACACATAGCTAAAGATACACCATTACAAAAATTTCTACATACACAGTTCAGTGACATTGACTACGCCCTTCTGATTGTGCTGTTATTCTCACTTAAGATGAAGGCTTAAAGAACAAAATAGTTTCTCATTTAACAGTTACTACAAATGTTGCCTTTGACAATGGTTAACAATCTCACAACACATCAACAATATCCTTACTCAACCTTGGGTTCCCTATCACCAGCTTCCTTGTCCCCTTCTGGCCCTTGTCAGTGGACTCTGTACCTCGTTAGTCTCATATGGTTTTACGGGGCTGTCCACTCCCAGGCTGAACAGTGAACCTCAGAGATAACTTCACCACTGAGCTAAAAGGGTGTCTGGGGGCCATACTCTCGAGGTTTCTCCAGTCTCCTTTAGGCCAGTAAATCTGGTCTTTTTTTTTTTTTTTTTTTTTTTTTGTGAGTTAGAATTATGCTCTACATCCTTCTACAGCTCTGTCCAGAACCCTCTGTTGTGATCCTGGTCAGAGCAGTCAGTGGTGGTAGCCGGGCACCATCTAGCTGTACTGGACTCAGTCCGGTGTAGGCCTTGGTAGCTGTGGACAATTAGTCCTTTGGACTGATCTTTTCCTTGTATCCTGTTCTCTTCATTCTCCCTTGCTCCCGAAGGGGTGAGCTATATTGCCTAGTTTTGCCCTGTGGTCTCTTAGGTATTTTTATGGCCCCAACATCGATGCAAATGCCCTCATTTATTGCATCATCTAACTCTAGTTCATGCCACTTGTTTCTTCTTGTTTGTAATTTCAAGCTATATGTGGGCAGAAGGGCTTATTTTCTGAGGCAGTCCAATGTTCCCTGAGTTGGGGAATAATCCCTACAGGGCAATTTTAAATTTTCTTCTTCTAAGGGTTCTGTGGGTTTCAAAATCTAGGACTAATTTTGTGCTGATTTTTAATTTTGGTGCCCCAAATCAAGTGGGTGGCTGAGCTCCAGCCCTCTTCAGACACAGGGCCCGATCTAGGCCTCATTCTCTTGTCAGGCTCTCAGATCTGTGTGTCTACATCACTGCCCTGATTTTGAATTCCCTCTTCATTTATTTACCTAATGATGTCTCTTTCTCTGGAGCACAAGTATACGTCTAACAGTTTCTTGTTTTTGTTGTTGTTATATTTTATTTATAATATCTATACATTGAAAATTGAGAAGGATTTCCAATATCTTCGCAGTCTACCATAACAATCAAAAGTATCCAGTCAGATCTTCTAAAAATCAAACACCTATGCTCTTCAAAAGACCTCACCAAAAGAGTAAAAAGAGAACCTACAGACTGGGAAAAAAATTTGGACATTACAAGTCAGACAAAGGTCTATTCTCCATAATCTACAAGAAAATCCAACACCTCAACAACAAAAAGACAAATAATCCTATTAAAAAATGGGCAAAGAAATGAACAGACACTTCACCAAAGATGACATTCAAGCGGCCAACAGACACATGAGGAAATGCCCGCGATCATTAGCAATTAGAAAAATGCAAATTAAAACCACAATGAGATACCATCTCACCCCAGCATTACTGGCACGAATCAAAAACACTGGAAATAACAAATGCTGGAGAGGCTGCGGCGAGATGGGAACTCTTATGCACTGCTGGTGGGAATGCATAATGATACAACCATTTTGGAAAACGATATGGCGCTTCCTTAGAAAGCTAGAAATAGAAATACCATAGGATCCAGCAATCCCACTCCTAGGAATATATCCTAGACAAATAAGAGCCGTCACAGGAAAAGACATATGCACACTCATGTTCATTGCAGCATTGTTCACAATAGCAAAAAGATGGAAACAACCTAGATGCCCATCAACAGATGAATGGATAAACAAACTATGGTACATACACACAATGGAGTGTTATGCAACGATAAAGAACAACGATCAATCTGTGAAGCATCTCATAACATGGATGAAACTGGAGGACATTATGCTGAGTGAAATAAGTCAATCACAAAAGGACAAATATTGTATGAGACCTCTATTGTAAAAACTAAGGAAAATTTTCCACACAAAATGTAACAATCTTTGTTGGTAACGAGGGATGGGAGGTTGGGTGGGGGGAATACTAAACAGACAATAGATAAGTGGTAACTTTGGTGAAGGGTAAGACAGTACACAACACTGGGGAAACCAGCACAACTCGTACAAAGCAAGGTTATGGAAGCTCCATAGACACATCCAAACTCCCTGAGGGAGTGAATTGCTGGGCAGAGGGCTGTGGGGACCATGGTCTCAGGGAACATCTAGCTCAATTGGCATAACACAAGACACTCTTCTACATTCTACCTTGGTGAGTAGCGTCTGGGGTCTTAAAAGCCTGTGAGCACCCATCTAAGATACTCCACTGGTCTCATCCCTTCGGGAGCAAGGGAGAATGAAGAGAACAGGATACAAAGAAAAGATTAGTCCAAAGGACTAATGGACCACAGCTGCCAGGGCCTCCACCAGCCTGAGTCCAGTACAGCTAGATGGTGCCCGGTTACCACCACTGACTGCTCTGACCAGGATCACAACAGAGGGTTCTGGACAGAGCTGGAGAAGGATGTAGAACAGAATTCTAACACACACAAAAAGACCAGATTTACTGGCCTGACAGAGGCTGGAGAAACCCCGAGAGTATGGCCCCCGGACACGTTTTTAGCTCAGTGGTGAAGTCACTCCCAAGGTTCACCTTTCAGCCAGGGATTGGACAGCCCCAAAAAACAAAATGGGACTAATGAGGCACAGCAGTCCAGGGACAAGGACTAGAAGGCAGAAGGGGACAGGAAAGCTGGCAAGAGGGAACCCAAGGTTGAGTAAGGATAGTGTTGACATCTCGTGGGGTTCTTAACCATTTTCATAGGGTAATATGTGTACTAATTGTTTAATAAGAAACTATTTTGTTCTTTAAATCTTCATCTGAACTGAGAATAGCAGCACAACTGGAAGAACGTAATTGACATAACTGAATTGTACATGTAGAAATTTTTGAAATGGTGTATCTTTGGCTATGTATATTTTCACCAAAAAAAAAAAAAAAAGGTCCTCCAAGGCCGAGAAGGGAGCGTGTTGACATGTCGTGGGGTTGTTAACCAATGTCATAAAACAATATGTGTACTGACTGTTGAATGAGAAAATATTTGTTCTGTAAACCTTCACCTAAAGTACAATAAAAAAATTTTTTTTTAAAAGTATCCAGTCAATGGTTTGTTTGCCTTCTATACATTAAAGAAGAAAAAAAGGCAGTAGCAGCAACCCTCTGCAATTTGATAAGGCAGATTTGCTAGCTATAAGACCCTTTTTAGCTGACCTTAACTTGTCAGTTTGTAGATTCGAGACGGATGCTAGCTGGGGAAGGCAGGAAAAGGAACCCCATCATCTCTCATTTCTCCTTAATGTACCTCAGTTGTTACTGGTAAAATCTTATTTGGAGGGGGGAATATCTGTCTATGCCAAACACATTTGCAGTTATAATGCAGATACTGTACTATCTTGTGGTAAGGAAAACAATTTCGTTTTATTATATAACCAAGTTCTTTGATAAATAAAAGCTCAGTTGCTGAAATCCTAATAAGTTACAAATGCATTTCTTTCACATGGAAAATCCTTTCAATATCTCGTCATGCTTCATCTCTCCACCTCAGCCTCCTCTCCATTCTCCCAGTCAACACAACAGTGACATCAAGCAAAACTGCTTCACCTCAACAGAACCTTGTCTGCCCAGCCCCTAAGTGACAACTGATTAGGAAGAAGCAGGCAGCCATATCATGTAAGGAGTAAAGTTGTTAATTGCAGGGGTTACTGGCCTGCCACTGTTGACTGGATTAAGACTGTCCTGGCATCCTTTAGGTTGACTGGAGTTGAGAAGCACATCCCAGCTGGGCAGAGCCTTCTCTATGGTATAGAAACCCAAGGAAGGGGATAAGTTGAAGATCTTCATCCACATACACCAATTGGTTATTACTAGTTTCCCCTTTGGGGGAAGAAAAAAAAGGGAAGTGTCAGTGAAATAGGACCATGAGTCCAAGAGTCTCTTCTTTCTGTTAGTCATATGTGTGCAGCAAGTTATATATTTTGGTTTTGAATTAATAAGAGAATTTTTCCCTCCTTTTCTATTCTGGATCATTTTAGGTTCTTTGTAGCAGTTAACTGGTTGCCGGGCAATGAAAAAGAAAGAAGATTGATGATTTCAACTTGTGGTGTTGGCAAAGAACACTCAATACACCATGGACCACCAGAAGAATGAACAAGTCAGCCTTGAAAGAAGTACAGCCAAAATGCTCATTAGAAGTGAGGATGGTGAGACTTAATCTTGCTTACTTTGGACACATCATCAGCAAAGACCAATCGCTAGAAAAGGACATCACGTTTAGTGAAATAGAAGGTCAGTGAAAAAGAGGGAAACCCTCAGTGAGGTGGATTCACACCATAGCTGCAATAACGAGCTGAAACATTCAAGTGATCGTGAGAATGGCACAGGATTGATCAGGTAACGTTTTGTTGTTATACATAAGGTCACGGTGAGTTGGAGCCTACTTGACAGCAACTAACAATAACAGCAGCAGTTAACTCAATCTCTCTCCTTCAAGTCTTCTAAAAATACCAAGCTAGGTTCAATTAAAACACTTAGGGTACAAAATGAAACCGGAGATTGCTCTTCCAAAATTAATTTCTTTGTTTTGACATCAACCTGTCACAGCGGCGGTGAATGTCGGGGCAGAGGAGAGAGTAACCAAACACAACTCTTACAGAGAAGTGGGGCCAGGAGGGTCACTCTGAGGAGTCGACCCAGGCTTCAGTCCCGGGAGTTTATTTATAGTCAATACAGCAAGCAGTGAAGCAAATAACAGAACAATGGGCTTTGGGTGCGGGCAAGGGAGAAGGAATTCAGGTCAACAAGCCAATCAGTAAAGGGACAATAGGTTTGGGAAAAGTCGTGACAAGTCTCAACATGTTGGGGACAAGTCTCAACATGCTGTGCAGCATAGAGGCCTGTGGGGGCTGCAGTTGTCAATAGTGCAGCCATGTTTAAATGGCATATATCCCCACATCAACCAGTTATGGGTCGACTGCAGGTGTGCTGACACTCCTGAAAAATGTTAACAAATGTAGTTTAGCAACCTTTGTATAATACTAAATTAAGAAAACCACTGCTAACACAAATGTCAGTGTCTTTTTTATTAAATCAAACACTACAGAAAGGATTAAGTAATTCCTTACAAATAAAAAGATAGCCTAATTGCTAGTAGAACATCAGGGATTTTTCTTACAAAATATTTTTCGGTCCTAAGATTAAGTTGTGAAGCAATCCCTTCTCTCTTCTAGGGGACAAAAACACTACAACTTGAAAATAGGTCATTTACTTGCAGATTTTAACAGTGAGAATGTAAATATTCTCTTTGAAAAATGCAATTTGGATATATGTTTTAGCCAAGATAAGCTGCTACTACTTGTTTTGGATATTTTTTTCCTCTAAATGGATTTTAACTATACTGTTTCTCTATACCAGGAGCCCTGGTGGTGCAGTGGTTAAAGCACTCTGCTGCCAACTGAAAAGTCAGCTATTCGAACTCACCAGCTGCTCTGTGGGAGAAAGATGTGGCAGTCTGCTTCTGTAAAGATTACTGGTTGCAGTCAAATTGATTCTGACTCCTAGATACCCTATAGGACAGAGTAGAAGTGTCCCATAGGGTTTCCAAGGCTGTAATCTACTGCCACATCTTTCTCCCATGGCGTAGCTAGTGAGTTCAAACCACCAACCTTTTGGTTAGTAGCTGAGTGCTTAAATACTGCACCACTAAGGCTCCTTCCATAAAGATTATAGTCTTGGAAACCCTATGGGGCTGTTCTACTCTGTGCTATAGGGTCTCTATGAGTTGGAATCTACTCAATGGCAATGGGTTTATGGGTGACCCTGTGCGATTTTATCTTCTTAGAAATGTGTGTATATGATTGATCAAGAGGTTTCCCAGTAGGTATTGATCAGAAGCCAAGTCCTCTACCTGATTATTGATTCAAACTGATGGGCAAACTTTGAGAAAGCACTAGACTGGATATGGCTACACTTGGTGTATATAACTAAGAGATGGTTCTAAAGCAGTAAGAAAAACAGTCGCTGTCAAGTCAGTTTTAACTCATGGGAACCCTATGCATGTCAGAGTAGAACTGCTCCCTAGGATTTTCTTGGCTATGACTTTTAGAAGCAGATCACCAGGCCTTTCTTCCAAGGTGCCTCTGGATGGCTTTGAACAGCCAACCTTTTGGTTAGTAGGTGAGCGCTTAACCATTAGTGCCACCCAGGGACTCCAAAGATGTTTCTAGATACAGTAATAAACCCTTTCACATGCCAAACACTACTCTAAGACCTGGCTGGGATCAGTGTTGTTGAGTCCTTGGTCTCATGGAGCCTACCTTCCAGTTAGAAAGACAGAAAATAAACAAGTAAAGAAATGCACAAACACACAAAAACAGACAGAAATTTCAAATAGCTTTGAGGGCTATGGAAGAAATACAACTGGTAACGTGATACAGAAACGATGCAGTGGGAGTAAGGGCCATCCCAATCGATAATCAGGGAAGACCTTCCAAAAGAGGTGCTCTTGTGCGGAGTCCTGTCAAGAAGCCAGCCATGAGAAAATCTGGTGGAACAGCCTCCCAGGCAAAGGAAGAAATAAAAGCTTAGGTCCTGAATGAGAAACAAGTTTGGAATATTGAGGAATAGGAAGAAAAATAAAAAGAAGAATAGAAAGGAGAATATGTGCATAAAATGTGTGAGCAAAACGATAATGTGGTTGCAAATAGGGGTTAGACAGGTAGGCTGCAACAAGAACTTGTAGGGCCTTGAACTTGTAAGGCTCTAAAAATGTAGGATTGTCAACTTGATTTTAAATGTGACAGGAAGCCATTTAGGGGTGCAGAAGATTTCCCTGATTGTATTTATAAAATTGCAATATAAATTAGATGCTTCAAATACATGTCTTTTTATACTCATATTTCCTCATAGCATTTATTACAACATTTGTGTATTTATCTTTTTTCATATATATATCTGTCTTCTTCCCATCATTTCCGTTGGGTAGGGGAAAGACTATTTTCTTTATCACTGACTATCCAGAACCTAAACCAGCATCTGCTACTTTATTAATGTTTAATATATGCTGATTGAGGGTGAATAACTGGATATTCAGCATTAAATGTTTATGTCCATTTCACTATATACTGAAATGGAGCCTTGGTGGTGCAGTGGTTAAGAGCTCAGACTGCTAACCGAAAGGTCTGCAGTTCAAATCCACCAGCCACTCCTTGGAAATCCTATGGGGCAGTTCTATTGTGTCCTATAGGGTCGCTATGAGTTGGAATCGACTCGATGACAATGGATTTGGTGTTTTTGTTGCTGTTGTTGTTGTTTTGTATACTGAAATAATCCTTCCCATGTAATAGCTATAAGACAGTTGCTCCAGGTGAATCAATTCCAGGCCTCATCATAACTCTCTCAGCACAATTGCTTCCACTGAGCACAGAAAAAACATGTTTTTTATGTTCTTTTCAATAATTGAAATAGATGCTTTTGTTCCTAATAAAACGTGGAGAATCCAAAGAACAAACAAACAAACAAAAAATCCACCCCCCAAAATAAGACAGGATCAGGAGCTTTTAGGTAGAATTTTAATAGTTATTGTTTTGTACGGCGGGAGCTCTATAATGGTTTCTGCGTGTAAGTGCAGTTCAGTGAATTGAACAAGCTAAAACTGCATTAGTAAACAAAAGAACTGATTTGGATTTTATCATCATTTCCTTTAAGTAGTTCTATCTTGGATAGAATCATTGCAGATAAACTCTGAAGCAATAAACCCATAATAGCTTTGTTCAAAGAGAGAATCTTTCTGCTCAAAATATTTAGAATCCTTTCAGTGGATCAAACCTGTGGATGTCTTTCTAGAAATTGAGCATTACAATAACCACTTCCACAGCCACTGCCCATAGTCTCTCCTCAAATGGCCCAACGCTGACTCTATTCAGATCTCCAAGCTGCGTGTGTGTGTCCGTATGTGTTTCAGGAAGGAACAGAACATACCTTTTCAGTTCCTTATATTTTAAGTACTACTAACTCATATTTGAAATTGCGAAGAGTGACTACTAAAGACAAATACTTAAAACAGGGCCAAGCAGATCATAAGACTATGCACATAAGTGTTTACCTTGTGCTGTGATTTCAGGGAGAATTCTTATCACCAATAATATATATATCCCATCAGTTGAAATTCTCTCAGTAGAATCACAGCTTTCCATTTGTCCACTAGAGTCAAGTATAAGCCCAAAGGAAGAAATAATATACTTTCATATATTCTCACTGTGGTGTAAATAATCAACTGATATCGTGATACCAGAGCCTTCCCTGAAAGAATGTTCAGCTATGGAAAGAGAGGATATACTGTATATTATGGATTGAATTGTGTTCCCCAAAAATATGTGTTGTAAATTCTAACCTCTATGCCTTTGATTATAATCCCATTTGGGAATGGATTGTCTTTTTTATGTTAATGAGGCAGGATTAGTGTAGGGTGAATCTTTAGTCAATCTCTTTTGAGATATAAAAGAGATATAAACCAGGCTGTTTACAGGGAGAAGCAAGTAGAGATGGGAGAAGAGACATGTCAAGCCACATGAAGATTGTTCAGAAGCTCAGAAGAGACAAGGACCTTCCTCCAGAGCCAACAGAGAGAGAAAGCCTTCCCCAAGAGTCAGTACCATGAATCTGGACTTTTAACCTTCCATACTACGAGAAAATAAATTTGTGTTTGTTAAAGCACCCACTTGTGTTTCTATTATAGCAGCACTAGTTAACTAAGACAGAATTTGGTACTGAAAGAGTAGGGTGCTACTCTAACAGATATCTAAAATGTGAAAGCAGTTTTGGAATTGGGTAATGGGTAGAGGCTGGGAGAGTTTTAAAGTGACTAATAGTAAAAGCAGAAACCTTGGTGGCATAGTGGTTAAGAGTTCAGCTGCTAACAAAAAGGTCAGCAGTTGGAAACCCTATGGGGCAGTTCTTCTCTTTCCTCTAGGGTCGCTATGAGTTGGAATCGACTCGACAGCAACTGGTTTGGTCTTTTTTGAACAGTAAAAGCTTAGATTGCCTTGAAGAGACTGTTGGTAGAATTACGGACATCAAAGGCAATTCTGGTGAGGGCTCAGAAGGAAGTGAGGAGAGCTATAGAGAAAGTCTCTATCATCTTAGAGAGTAGATATGGCATCAGCAACAGGATGTTGTTGGAGATGTAGATGTTAAATGTGCTTCTGGTGAGGCTTTAGAAGGAAATAATGGACATGTGCTTGGACAATGGAAGAAGGGTTATACTTTTTATGCAGTGGCAAAGAAATTGTCTGAATTATGTTCAAATGTTTGGTGGAAGGCAGAGCTTGTAAGTGATGATCTTGGATACCTGACTGATAAGATTTCTAAGCAAAATCTTAAAGGGGTTGTGTGGTTTCTCCTCGCTGCTTATAGTAAAATATGAGAGGAAAGAGATGAACTTAAAAATGAACTGTACAAAATGAAAACTGAAATTAAAAGTTTGAAAATTCTGTTGTAGAAACTAAGGACACATGTCCTAGAATGTTCACCAAGGATGTGGCTACACAATCTTTTGTTAAAGAGATTAAGCAGTGACTGATGGATCTAACCAACTACCACAGCAGAAAACCATCAGCTTAGACTGAAGGGGACAGAGAAAGACCAAAAGGAAAGGATGCTGTCTGCCTCTTGGGATTCTACAGGCAGGATAAAGACCAAAGAAGCTACATCTGGTTTCCTCCAAAAGAAAAGAACCATCCTTGGAGCAGCTCAGAGATCAGCAGAACTGTTGGGAGGAGCATGAAAATCAAGGCCTTCTTGGCTTCCCTGATACCATCTCTGCTTAGAAGTTATCCTTCTCCCTAGAAATAGCAGTATGATAGCTGAATAACTCAGGAGAGGAGATACACGAATATAAACACAAAGAAAGAATAGAAAAAATATCATATAGAGACTGCTTTATGGCACAAGTTCATTGGATTATTTCATGACCTTCATGTTAAAAAGAAAAGTTGAAACAAGGATTTTGAAAAGAAGTCTGTGGTTTCACATCTACTACATTTCTCCTTGATTTAGTATTTCCTTTGAAAACTATTATAAAGTCATTTATTAAATAATCATAAATATTAATTCAGTTCCTACCATGGGCCAGACACTGTACTCAGTGCAGGGGATACAAAGATAATCAAGACAAAGACCCTGCTCTCAAGTAGTATACTCTTTAGTTTGGAAATAGAGGATAAATTAACAATTGCAGCACAATTAAGATCCTGAAGGGCAGGAATTTTTTATATGTTTTATTTAATTCTCTGTTCCCAGTGCCTAAAATACTGTCAGGCACACAGTATGTGCTCAATAAACATGTGTTGAATGTTGAATGAATATGATAATTGCTATAATGGAGACAACCACAATGCTGCAGGAACTCATTGACAGCTTCACACAGAAGACAGTATTTAGATCGAGACTTGAAGCATTCATAGAAAATGCCAGGTAGACAAGATGTGAATAGAAGAAGAGCATTTTTAACAGAGAATAGCTTGTCCAAGGGCACAAGAGTGTGAGAGACCATAGTGTATTCAAGAAGACACAGGTAGTTTACTAGTAACGGAGTATTCACTATTCAAAAGAGGGAGTAGCAAGAAATGAAACTAGAAGGGTAGGCCGGAGCCGTATCATGGAGGGCCACATAATTCCTGAAAAAAAAAAGATTTAAATTAAACCTACACATGACGGGAAATACTGAAAAACTTTGATAAAGACCAGATATGTCAGTTTGTATGTATCAGTCATGGTAGCCATTGGAAAGAGTGAGGGGATTAGAGGGTGTCAAGACTTGAGACCAGGAGACTAGTTAGGAGGTCGTGCATTAGTACAGGTAGCCCCCGACTTATGACATAGTTGAGTTATGGCAAACCTCCCTTAGGACCGTCCTTATCGTTAGTAATAGCTACTACATACAACGTTGCAGTGTGTAATTTGCTGATGTTATTCTCAGATGTTCACTCACAGGTGTTCAATTTTATGATTTCCTGTTCAAAACACTGCCATATTTATAAAGCTACTGATAATAAAAGGTAATAATAATGAAACAGAAAAAAGAGGTATTCGACTTACGTTAGAACCGATTTACGATGGAGTCATTGGAACGGAGCCCTGCCGTAAGTCAGGGACTACCTGTACATGTGATAGACCACAGGGGCCTGAAGGACAGCAATAAGGGTGAGATGAAGTTGAGCGAAAAATATAACTGATATTTTTAAGTGAGAATCAAAAGACTTGGAAACTTGACCTGGAAAAGTGAAGAAAAAAGAGGAATCTAGATTTTCTCTCAGATTTTGACACGAACTACTGGATATATTGTTGTGGCATTAATGAAGAGAGGTAATAATAGAGGCTTCTAAACTATGGATGAACAAATCTGGTAGTTTATTAAGATCTCAATTCTTAGTGGTAGGTGGAGTCTAAAATGTAGAGTTATTGGGGTAAACATGGCCACTAAGGCCACAGCTCCCATAAAGGGGCTCTTAGACCTGCTTAAGGTCTAGTTCCATGCCAAGACTAGATGCTACTTCAGTCTGTTTATTTGGAGTCCTGACATGTCTGCCTCTTCAACAAAGTGCCCTATGTATCTGTCACTGATTGACATCCTTCACTGATGCAAAAACACACTCCCCCTGCTCCTTCTTACCAGTCCCTAGGAAGACAGCCATGATCCACTCAAGAAATCCAACTCTTGGTTATTGACATTAATCTAGATAAATCCCCAAATTTGCCACACCTCTTGGATATGATCTGGATTGCTTATCACCTTTCTCAGGGGCCAGGTCTATGACAAGAATAGGACCATGTTCTCCAATCTCTCATCATAGAAGTGTTCAGTATGTAAGATTCACGTGTAGAAAAAAAATCACACCATATCAGCTATGCAAGAAAAAGCATAGTATAGAAAAATCCTAAAAAGTCACATTAGAATGTCCTCAAACTTCAAATAATAAAAGGTATATCACATTAAAAATTAGCTTCGGGTATAAACTTTAAAAATCAGCCACGTATATATATTTTTAATTTATTAAATTTTTTACAGTATTCTAGTATAACTTTATTGAAATAACCTAATATTGAATATCTATCTCTATATCTACATATGTGTCAAATAATCACATAGAACGTGGTGTGTATGTGTATGTGTGTATAAATGTATATTTCCTAAGAAGAAGGTTATTCTATAACCACAGTACAGTTACCAAAATCAGGACATTTAATATTAGTATATTACTACTACCTAATCCATAGTTCATATTTAAATGTTATCAACTGAACCTCCCCAAATCCATAAAATATATATTAACATATATATATTTTTTAATTTCCAGAGAGGATTCTGATGGGCACTCTTAGTTTAGAATAAGACAGTCAGACCCAGGTTCAAAGCCCAGCTTTGTCACTTACCAGAAGCATAACCTCTGGCAGGTTACTTTAGCTCTCTATGCCTCAATTTCCTCATCAATAAAAATGGGATCATAATTGGCTACAATCATAGAATCAAGACAAAATTTGTGAGGTGCCTGCTTCTCAACAAACAGTAGATTTCTGTCCTTTTACTCTCTTAGAATTACCAGTCAAATAGTCATGCAGAATGGGATTGCAGGAGGTTGGCTTCATCCATATGGCCCTTGCTCCTCCTCCATTTAACTCTAGCTGCCTAATAAAGTCATTCAACAGAAATGCGATTATGCTTTACTGAGGCTGTAGTCACTTATTTGGGGTATATGGTTTTAAGTCTAAATCATGATCCAATCCCACCTGAGCCAGTCAGCTTTCTTTCACTCTGAGGCAACTGGAGAACTAGGCAAGAGCAAATGAATGAATGAATAAATGAGGAAGTCATGCTGATTCTCTTCTTTTTAGTACTTACCAAATAGCAGCATCTTTCAAACAGGATGATAATTTTTCAGGGTGTTGTTTGATAAGTACTAGAAAGGAGAGAGCATAAATGACTTCCTCACTGGATTTTTCATTAGTGTTTAAATGTAAGCTAAAGAGAACAATTTTTATTTTATTTGTTTTTTTTTTTTACTGTTAAACAGGCCCCGGGATACATGGTACCATTGCTCTGCTATTTAATTACAGCTCGTTTGAGTTCTATGAGTTTGCTCTGCCAAAGATTTCATTCAAGGTGACTTGACTTTTGATGATGTCATCATTAAACAAACCTTTTAAAAACATATAAACATTTTAGTTAAAAAGTCCCTAAGCAACTTGGTCCATTTTATGAAGAACCACCAGACTTCGGAATGCCTTTAATCTGTTATTGACTTTGCTTTATTGAGATATTAAAAAGCTGGTAAATAATTCGTGGCAAATTGCCTGAGTCTGGTTTTAACAAGCATGAGTTCGTTTACATGCATGTGTATCGCACAACACCAAGCAGAGGCTCAGACTCATCTCCAGACTTTGTTACTGGGAGATACAGAGGGGTTACTGGAACTAATCTGACTTCAGTCTGTTGCCTGCCATTAGGGCATCAACACAGGTGAATGTGACTGGGCTGGTCATGGGGTCACTAACAGATTCCAATCTATTAGCAGCTTAACCAAGAAAGGCAGGTCTATCATTTTACATGTATATCTATGCACTTTGATTATGCAGATGATATTGGCAGCGCTGGTTCAGTCTAAAAATCAAAGACCTTTATGCCCTGGTTAATTTCACAAAGCCATAAACCTTGCTATAGAAAGGTCTCGGAAGATATGAACTTTCACAAAAAGCTGTTTACAGAGAGAAAGAACCTCTTCTAATCTTAAAATGAGAATAGTTTGTTTTAATAATAGGAATAATACAGAATGTGATAGGTGAAACTTTGCTGCAACTTTTTATTTTGTTAATGTATCTTGAGGTCATGACCCTGCCCTGGCTCCTAAACATTACTGTTCATTACAGAAGGCCATTTCTTCTTCTAGCATACAAGGCCATCAGACATTCTTGTAGAAATTCCCAGTGTCTCTAGTACCCTCATTCTGATTTGGGGTGCACGCTTCAGAATTTGTATTCCATAGCTAACACATTGCTTCACTGGAGGCAGAATTCTAAACTAAAACTATAATGCATGCTTAAGCTGCAATGATTAACTGTTTCAAAAAGCTGGTCATAGCTTAGCCTCATATTTATACACTATGCATTTCTTCTTCATGTAGACTATAACCATTTTACAGGTAAAGCTGAAATTGACATTTTCAATAAAGTTTTAAAGTTATTATATCTTTTAGCAATGATTCAAAAAGACAATCTTAGGTCCTATCTGCAATATCTTAGAATATTTTTCAGAGGTTGAAGCCAGTTAAAGTTAAAATATTTTTCCAAGTGGTAAGTATTGCTTACTCCAGTTAAAAACCAGTGACACTGGGATTTGAAAATTCCAAAACTTTAATTCTATCCAGGACATTTTATCACCTGGCTTTGTCTTTATTCTTAATACACTACAGTACTGGAAATATACAGATTTTGAGAAAGTATTTATCTATTTAAGCCACCTACTTTTTCTTGAATAGCTGTAATGCTTTCAATAATCTGCAAACCCTCGAATATTTAATACATAAAAGAAAACTGGAATATAATATTAAAATGAATTATTTTCTTGCTTTATTTATTTTGAAGGTATTTTTTCTAGTCATAGAGTCAGTAACACAATAGATAATTTGCTAAGAAAAGCAATGCCAAATGATTACCCTAAGTTACTGTCCTTTGTGTCTTTGTCTAGTATATTCTGCGGATCTCTGAGGCAGTAACATCTTAAAATATTCGCAGTGGGAGGCAGGAGTTTCCCTCTTCTTTTTCTAGCTCTACTAGCAACTTTCAAAGATCTGGCTTACTTTTTTTTGAGGCTTACTTTTAAGTTGACAGGTCAATTGTCTTTTATTCACAGAGTTTCTTGCCTCTATACCAGCCATTGGGTTTCTAATTCTTCTGTGGGCTATAGAAACCAACGACATGTGGTTGACTAAGAGTCAACAGCAAAATGCAGATCTGTTAGTCACATTATATCATGGAGAACCATGCTCTAGTCCCTCCTTGTGTAGAACTAATAATGCATACCCTTTGTTCCTTAATTATTCTCATTACATTTTGGTGGATGTGATGGTTAAGGTTGTGTGTCAACTTGGCTGGGCCATGATTCTCAGTGGTTTGGCAGTTGTATGGTGTTGTGATCACTCCCATAATGGGATCTGCTCTGAATAGCCATCAGTTGAAAGGGAGTTTCCTTGGGTGCGTGGCCTGCATCGAATGTAACTGGACATTCTGGCAAAGCTAGTGGGCTTTCACTCGCTCTAGCTCCTGCAGCTGGTTTCTGTCTGTCTGACTTCTGGTTCTGGGGACTTGAGCTAGCAGTTTACCTGTGGTCTTGCCTGACGATCTTGGGTTCACCAGCCCCTGTGGCTACATGAATCAGGAGAAACCTCCAGCCTGGCCCTAGGACTTGGAATGTTCCAGCCTCTACAGCTGCGTGAGCCATTGCCTTGATATAACTCTCTCTCTCTCTCTGTATATATATCAGAAACCCTGGTAGCATAGTGGTTAAGAGCTACAGCTGCTAACCAAAAGGTAGATAGTTTGAATCCACCAAGTGCTCCTTGGAAACCCTATGGGGCAGTTCTACTCTGTCCTATAGGATTGCTATGAGTCGGAATCGACTTGACGGCGACGGGTTTTGTTTTGTTTTGTTTAATATATATATCTATATGCTTTATTGGTTTTGCTTCTTTAGAGAACCCAGCCTAACATAATGGGAATAGCTAAATCACTTATGGTGACAGTGGATGGTATTAGTAGTGTTCCCTTAATAACTTCTAATATCCATGTCTTCGTGGCCTGCCTTCAGTTCTCTTAAAGTTAGCAAAGGCAAGAGAGGGGTGGTGTGAAGGAGGAGTTAGAATTTGAGAGTCAGAATCTTTGCTCTTAATTATATTAAGATAAAACAGCACATCTGCACTGGGCTAGTCACACATCTTTACACCAAGATTAGTCAAAGGTATTGTTTATTTTTTTCTATATAATTTTTAGCTTTATTAAAAATTATACAATAGAGTCCATTTTGTTTTGTTTTTATTTTAAAACGAAGTAGAGGCATTCCTCTTGGAAGGCAAAAGGAATTATATCTTTCATATTTTAAAACTGGCCATTTTCAGTTACCAAAAAGAACCCCTCAAATCAGTTGCTGTTGAGTTGATTCTGCCATGTGTGCAGAATAGAACTGATCCAAGACTGTGAACTTTGGGAAGCAAATTGCCAGGACTTTCTTCCAAGGTGCCTCTGGGTGGGTTCGAACCACCAACCTTTTAGTCAGTAGCAATTCTCCTTCCCCTGGTTGTGACAACCAAAAATATCTCCAGACATTGCTAAATTTACCCTAGAAGGCAAAATTGCTTGCTTCCCAT
Source organism: Dugong dugon (assembly GCA_030035585.1). Classification (NCBI taxonomy): domain Eukaryota; kingdom Metazoa; phylum Chordata; class Mammalia; order Sirenia; family Dugongidae; genus Dugong; species Dugong dugon. Next base: position 189,529,156 of record CM057463.1, on the reverse strand, counting down.
TGAGAACCACTGATATAGATGATAAACAAGAGAAAAGTATTGATCAGAAAACCAAAGGAAAGAAAATATAAGAATGATAAAACTATTATTTTTGACTTGCCATAAAGAATTAACTACTACCAGAATTGCCTTCCTTCTGTAAACAACTAGAAAACTGGGGGGAAAAAATGTAACAATTACACTAAGATTTTGAACACCAGGCAGCACAGAACTGAGATCCCTGAGAGAAGAGATAAAATTGAGATGAGGCCTACAATTAATGAGCTGACTACATGGAGGCAGTTTCAAGGACACCATACAGGGAGGTGGAACCCTGTCTTAGGCTGGGTTCTCTAGAGAAGCAAAACCAGTAAAGTGTATAAATATATATATACAGAGAGATTATATCAAGGAAACAGCTCACGCAATTGTAGAGGCTAGAAAATCCCAGGTCTGTGGATCAGGGTAGAGGCCTCTTCCAAGTCAAACGGCTGCAGAAGCTGGCAAGCCCAAGATCGGAAGGTTGGAGAGCAGGGCTCCTACTCACAGACTGCTGTGCAGATCGACGAATCCCAGGTTAGGCAGATAAGCTGACAGCTCAAGTCCCAAGAACTGGAGAAGCAGCCACAGGATCCAGAGAGAGCAAAAAGCCAGAACATCTGCTTATATACAGATGTGGGCCACACCCCCAAGGAGACTCCCTTTCATCTGATTGGCTACTCACAGTATATTCAATCATGGGAGTGATTACATGAAAACACGGAGAATCATGGCCCAGCCAAATTGACACACAACCTTAACCATTACAAACCCAAACAGATCCAAGTGATCTTGCTAAATTAGGAGACAGAGAATGGAGCCTGGGGAGGCTAGAGGAAACTAGAATTTGTGGACCAGAATATCAGAGAGGAGGGAACTACAAAACAGAGTTAGATACATGCAGAAAGTTCCCTTCAGAGTTTTGGCTGAATACTGACCGATGTATGTGTGGAATCAAACTCCACAAAGCTGGGGAAAGAACCACCAAAAACCAGAGCTGACACTGGATGGGGAATGTTTGGCTTTCCCAAAAGCCACAGAGGAAACACCTTGAGGAAGATATTATCTTGGTACTGGAGCTAAATTAGACCAAGATTATAGGTTGTTTTGTGCCCATCCTTACTGAGCAGAAAATGAAGCCTCAAGAGGACTTACTTGAGTCTTAGTAATTAAACTTAATGTAGGAATAAATTCTATACCTGTTAAAGATCTCTAAAAACATCTAGCACACAAAATTTACAATGTTTGACACCAAATAAAAAATCACTACACGTACAAGGAAGAAGGAATGTATGACCCATAACCAGGAGAAAAAGTCACAATAAAAACAGACCCAGCTGAGGTCTTAAAAGCCTGTGAGCAGCCATCTAAGATGCTCCACTGGTCTCATCCCTTCAGGAGCAAGGGAGAATGAAGAGAACAGGATACAAAGAAAAGATTAGTCCAAAGGACTAATTGTCCACAGCTACCAAGGCCTGCACCAGACTGAGTCCAGTACAGCTAGATGGTGCCCGGCTACCACCACTGACTGCTCTGACCAGGATCACAACCGAGGGTTCTGGACAGAGCTGGAGAAGGAGGTAGAACAAAATTCTAACTCACAAAATAAAGACCAGTTTTACTGGCCTAAAGGAGACTGAAGAAACCCCGGAAGTATGGCCCCCAGACACCCTTTTAGCTCAGTGGTGAAGTTATCTCCGAGGTTCACCGTTCAGCCTGGGAATGGACAGCCCCATAAAATCAAACGGGACTAACGAGGTACAGGAGTCCAGTGACAGGGGCCAGAAGGCAGAAGGGGACAAGGAAGCTGGTGATAGGGAACCCAAGGTCAAGTAAGGATATTGTTGATGTGTTGTGAGATTGTTAACCGTTGTCATAGGGCAACATGTGTAGTAACTGTTAAATGAGAAACTATTTTGTTCCGTAAGCCTTCACCTTAAGTGAGAATAACAGCACAATCGGAAGAGCATAGTCAATGTCATTGAACTGTGCGTGTAGAAATTTTTGAAATGGTGTATCTTTGGCTATGTGTATTTTCACTAAAAAAAAAAAAAAAAAAAAGGTTGAGAAGTTAGAGGGTTTACATGTTGTGGGGTTGTTAACCAAAGTCATAAAACAATATGTGTACTACTGTTTCATGAGAAACTATTTGTTCTGTAAGCCTGCACCTGAAGTACAATTAAAATAAATTAATTAATTAAAAAAAATATTTTTTTGGGAAAAAAAAAAAAACAGACCCAGAAATGATAGGGACAGTAGAGTTAGTAAAGAAGGACAGTAAAACAACTATTATAAATGTGATCCTTATGCTTGAGATCATAGAGGCAGCATAAACATGATGAGGAGAGAGAAGCAGAAGATTTAAAAGGGTCCAAATAAAACTTGCAGAGATGAAAAATACAATATTCACAATGAAAACAATATACTGTACAGGTTAATATCAAAATATACTGGATGGGTTAATGTCAGAATAGACATTACAGAAAAAAATTCAGTGAAACTAAGGACAGGGCAATAGAAACTTTCCAAAACGAAGTACAGAGAGAACATACTGAAAAAAAAATGTAGAGCATTAATGATCTGTGGTACAATATAAAACAGTATAAAAAATGTTTAATAGAAGTCCTAGAATGGAGGGGAGAGCAACAGAACAATATTTGAAGAACCAATGGCCACAAATTGTTCAATTTGATGAAAACTACAATTTTAAAGATTGAAGAAGCTTAACAAACTGCAAGCAAAATTAACATGATGATAATCACACCAAAAACCCATTGCTGTCAAGTCAATTCTGACTCATAGCAACCCTATAGGACAGAGTAGAACTGCCCCATTGGGTTGCCAAGAAACGACTGGTGGATTCAAACTGCCAACCTTTTGGTTAGCAGCCAAGCTCTTAACCATATATTAAAACATATTAAAATCATACATCAGGGTTGTATCCTTTCACCATACCTATTCAATCTGTATAAATAATCTGAGAAGCTGGGCTATATGAAGAAGAATGGGGCATCAGGATTGGAGGAAGACTCATTAACAAACTGTGTTATGCAGATGACACAACCTTGCTTGCAGAAAGCAAAGAGGACTTGAAGCACTTACTGGTGAGGATCAAAGACCACAGACTTCAGTATGGATTACACCTCAACTAAAGAACACAAAAATCCTCACAACTGGACCAATAAGAAACATCATGATAAATGGAGAAAAGATTGAGGTTGTCAAGGATTTCATTTTACTTGGGTCCACAATCAACACCCATGGAAGCAGCAGTCAAGAAATCAAATGATGCATTGCATTGGGCAAATCTGCTGCAAAAGACCTCTTTAAAGTGTTGAAAAGCAAAGATATCACCTTGAGGACTAAGGTGCGCCTGAAACAAGCCATGGTGTTTTCAATTGCCTCATATGCATCAGAAATCTGGGTAATGAATAAGGAGGACTGAATAAGAATTGACACCTTTGAATTGTGGTGTTGATGAAGAATACCGAATAAACCATGGACTGCCAAAAGAATGAACAAATCTGTCTTGGAAGAATTACAACCAGAGTGCTCCTTAGAAGCAAGGGTGGTGAGACTATGTCTCACATAATTTGGACATGTCAGGAGGGATCAGTCCCTGGAGAAGGATATCATCTTGGTAAAGTAGAGAGTCACTGAAAAAGAGGAAGACCCTTGATAAGATGGATTGACACAGTGGCTGCAACAATGGGCTCAAGCATAGCAACAGTTGTCAGGATGGTGCAGGACAGGGCAGTGTTTTGTTCTGTTCTGCGTAAGGTCACCATGAGTCGAAATCAACTTGACAGCACCTAACAGTAACAACTAACGGCAGTCAATATAATCAAAAAGCCATGTGAAAGAGAAAATCTTTAAAGCAGTCAGAGAAAAAAGACACAGTACATACAGAGGATCAAAGATCAAATGACAAGACAAGAACTGTTCCCAGAATACGTAATAATTATTACAACTCAATTAGAAGAAGATTCAAACCTGATTAGAAAAATGGACAAAAGATTTAAACAAAAACTTCACTAAATAAAATATATGGGAGACTTCTGGCCAATATGGCTGCTTAGTTAGACACACCAAACCATCCCTCTACAGCAAAGACCCGAGAAACCAAGTGAAACAGATACAGAGGACAATCCTGGAAGATGAGAATCAAATGAAAGGATAATGAACTAGATCAAATACTAACTTCCAGAAGAAACTGACTGAAAACAGCAAAGGAGAAGAGACTGAGGGAGGAAACCTACCAGCAGGCCCAGCATAGCATGACCATCTTGAGACAAAGACAGCAGCAATCCCAGGTGAGAAGCACAGAAGGCAATTTCATGGAATTCCCAACAGGACACAGAGTAACTGTGTAGACATACCTGCCCAGTAAACAGAGGAGTACACTCCCCTTCCCTCCAACTTCTTGGTGAGTAGCAGCACAAGCCCACACTTCACTGCAGCCTTGACCACCGGGGATCAAGGTACAAGCCCCCAACTTCACACCCCACCTCCGACTGCTGACCCCCCACTGCCATCCCACTCATCCACCAACTTGCCATTCTGAACAGCATGTGACCACACCAGTGACCCTGCCCACTCGAACCCACCCCTCACCCCTCTGAGCAGCCTGGGACCACTCCGGCAACCCCACCCACCCCCACACTCCTGCCCTTCTGAGCAGTGCAGGAATGTTCTGATGACCCTGCCAGCCTGACCCCAACCCCTGCCCACAGCCCCGTCCCTCTGAGCACCCTGGGACTGCTCCAACAACCCCACCTGCCTAACCCCACCCTCCACCTGTCACCCCACACCTCCAAGTGGCATTGGACCACAGTGGTGATACCACCCTGCCAGTCTCTCACCTGCCAACCTGCCCCTCTGAACAGCATGCAATCACTCTGGTGAACCAGCCCACTTGAGGCAAGCAGAGGAGAGCATGCTACTGTGTCCCAACTCACCTACTACACCCAACAGACCTGCTGCCCCACCCACTCATGAGTACCAGCTTGTGCTCCCCCACCACTGGATCATTGACAGATGGTGGCCAATGCCTTCACAACCCATCCTCAGCTGCCTTGCATGTCCAATTAACAGATACCACGTCCAGAACGCCAGCACCAACCTTCCCACCCAGAGCCAGGTGGTGAGCATGCCAGTGCCGCCAGACTAGTGACCAATGTAGCACACCTGCCCCAACCATTCGGATATATAAAAACAAAACAATACAAAAAATTAGGATGTAACAAACAAATATACAGTCAAATCAATAAATAAAATAGCATCTTAATGCCTTGGAGACTACAGACACTATCAAATCACATAAAGAAACAGAACAAGATGCCTCAATCAAGTGACAAAAATAAAGGGCCAGAAAACCTTCCTGAGGAAGAAAAGGTAATGTAACTATCTGATAAGGAATTCAAAAGACTTATGTATAGAATCTTCCAAAAGATCAAGAAAGAGATCACGGAAAACACAAATAAAACTCAAGAAGAATTCATGAAAACAATACAAGAACAAAATGACAAAATAAATAGACAATTAGAAACCATACAAAAACAGCAATGAGAAATCCAGAAGATTAACAATAAAATTTCACAAATAGATAACTCAATGGAAGCACATAGGAGAAGAATTGAATCAATGGAAGACAGAATTAGTGAAATAGAGGGCAAATCTGTTGACACTAACTTGTTTGAAGAACAATCAGCAAAAAGACTGAAGAAAAATGAAGAAAGCCTAAGAGTTATGTGGAACACTATCAAGAGGAATAATTTATGCATAATTGGAATTCCAGAACAAGAGAAGACAAAAAATAGCACAGAGAATTTTTGAAGGTTTGCTGGCAGAAAACTTCCCTAATATCATAAAAGACAAGAAGATATCCATCCAAGAAGCTCAGTCATCCCCATACAAGATAAATCCCAAAGGGAAGTCACCAAGACATATATAATCAAACTTCCCAAAATCAAAGACAAAGAAAGACTCCTGAGAGCAGCTCAGGAAAAACGAATTGTCATCTACAAAGGGGAACCAATAAGACTAAGCTCTGATTTCTTGTCAGAAACCATATTGGCAAGAAAGCGATGGGAAGAATATACACATATATAAAAATCTGAAAGAAAAAAATTGCCATCAATAATTATATATCCAGCAAAATTATCTCCCAAATACATTTGCAAAATTAGGACATTTCCAGATAAACAGAAACTAAAGAAATTTTTAAAAACCAGACAAACCTTATAAGACAAATTAAAGGGAGTGCTTTGAACAGAGAACCAACAACATCAGACAGCAACCTAAGATTCAGACACATGACATCACCTGGATACCAACCCAGATAAAGAATTTTCAAAAATTAAATAAAGCTACAGCAGTGAAAACAGGGAGCCAGAGAAGTTGATCTGTAAAGGACAACAGTTTCAAAACAAAAATGGGGAATAAATGGTATAGTTCCAGAAATTCCATATGGAGAGGAAGTCAAGACAATATCAAGATATAACAGAGTATTTTAAACTTAGGAAGATAACAGTAAATTTCAGGGTAACCACAAAGAAAACTAAAAAACCTTCTACCAAAATAAAAAAGAAAGTCATAAAGACTCAATAAACACAGAATCAACAACAATGAAGGAAATAAAAATTCATAAACAAAAAGAACTCAACACAGAAAAGAATATGGAACAAAGAAATCACACCACAAAAGAAAAGCACAACAAAGTGACAGCAGTAAATTCATACCTAACGATAATTACACTGAATGTAAATAGATTAAAAGCACCAGTCAAGAGACAGTGAGTGGCAGAATGGAGGAGAAAATATGGTCCATCAGTATGTTGCCTACAAGAGATACGTTAGATACAAAGATAAAAATAAGCTAAAAATCAAAGGATGGAAAAAAAAAAAAATCAAGCAAATGGCAACCAAAACCGAGCAACAGTGGCCATATTAACCTCTGATAAAATAGACTTCAAGGCAAAAACCAGAATAAGTGACAACGAAGGGCATTATATAATGATTAAAGGGTCACTACAACAAGAGGACATAATCATAGTAAATATCTACACATACAATGAAAGACTGCCAAAATACATAAAACAAACTTTAACAGAATTGAAGAGAAATAGACAGCTCCACACTAATAGTAGAAGACTTTCAACACACCACTTTTGATGAAAGACAGAACAACTGGAAAGAAACTCAACAAAGATACAGAAGATCTAAACAATGCAATGAACCAACTTGATCTCATAGACATATACAAAACACTCCACACAACAGCACAGTACACATTCTTTTCCAGAGCACACGGATCATTCTCCAGAATAGACCATATGTTAGGCCACAAAGCAAGCCTAAATGAATTAAAAAACATTGATATAATACAGAGCAACTACTTGGATCACGACACTGTAAAATTAGAATCAGGAATAACTAAGAAAAAATCAAATACATGGAAAATGAATAACATCCTGCTTAAAAATCACTAAGTAATAGAAGAAATAAAAAATTCCTAGAATCAAACAAGAATGAATTGACTACAAACAAAATTAAAAACCTATGGGGCACAGCAAAAGCAGTGCTTAGAGGTCAACTTATAGCAATAAATGCGCATATCAAAAAGAATGGTCCAAAATCAAAACATTAGCCCTACAACTCAAACAAATAGAAAAAGAGTAGGAAAAAAGCCCACATTCATCAGAAGAAAAGAAATAATAAACATGAGTGTGGAAATAAATGAAGCAGAAAATAGAAAAACAATAGACAGACTCAATAAGACTAGAAGTTGGTTCTTTGAAAGGATTAATAAAATTTAAAAACCAGTGGCCAAACTGACAACAGAAAAGAAGGAGAAGATGAAAATAACACAATAAGAAATGAGATAGGTGACATTACAACATAACCAAATAAAAAGTATCATAACAGAAGAATATGAAGAATTGTACACCAACAAAATAGAAAACCTAGAAAAAATGGACAAATTTCCAGAAACACATTACCTACCTAAACTAACACCAACTGCAGCAGAAAATTTACACAGACACATAAAAAAAGAGTAAATGGAAGAGGTCATCTAAAAAAAAAACTCCCGACAACAACAAAAAAGCCCTCGCACAGATGGCTTCACTGGAGAATTCTACCAAACATTCAAAGAAGAGCTGACACCAATTCTACTCAAACTAATCCAGAACATAGAAAAGGATGGAATACTCCTAAATTAATTCTACGAAAGAAGCATAACCCTGATACCAAAGCCAGGCAAAGACACTACCTAAAAAGGAAATTACAGACCAATATCCCTGATGAATATAGACGCAAAAAATTTCAACAAAGTTCTAGCCAATATGCTCCAACAACATATAAAAAAAATACATCATGACCAAGTGGGATTCATACCAAGTATGCAAGGATGTTTCAACATTAGAAAATTAATCAATGTATTCCACCACATAAATAAAACAAGAACCATATGATCTTCTCAATCAGTGCAGAAAAGGCATTTGATAAAGTCCAACACCCATTCCTTACAAGAACTCTCACCAAAATATGAATAGAAAGGATATTCCTCAACATAATTAAGGGCATTTATACAAAACTAAAAGTCAACATTATTCTCAACAGAGACTGAAAGCATTCCCTTGAGAATGGGAACCAGATAAGGATATCCTTTATCACCACTTTTATTCAACATTGTACTGGAAGTCCTAGCCAGAGCAATAAGTCAAGAAACGGAAACAAAGGCATCCAAGTTGGTAAGGTAGAATTAAAACTATCCCTATTTCTATCCTATACATAGAAAATCCCAGAGATTCTACAAGAAAGTTATTGGAACTAGTAAAAGGATTCAGCAAAGTGGCAGGCTACAAGATCACGATACAGAAATCAGTCAGATTCTTCTACACTAACAAAGAGAACTCCGAAAAGGAAATCAGAAAAATAATACCATTTACAGTAACCCCTCAAAAGACAAAATACTTAGGAATAGACCTAACCAGGGAAGTAAAAGACATACAAAGAAAACTACAAAACACTAGAGCAAGAAACCAAAGGCACCTACATAAATGGAAAAACATACCACACTCATGGATAGGAAGACTTATTGTGAAAATATGAATACCACTCAAAGTGATCTATAGATATAATGCAATCCTGATCCAAATTCCATCAACATTATTTGCTGTTGTTGTTGTTGTTAAGTGCCATCAAGTCGGTTCTGACTCATAGCGACACTACGCACAGCAGAACGAAACACTGCCCTGTCCTACACCATCCTAACAATTGTTGCCTTGCTTGAACCCATTGTTGTCACTGTGTCAATCCATATCTTTAATGATACGGAAAAATTAATCACCAACTTTATATGGAAAGGAAAGAAGCCACAGATAAGCAAAGCCCTACTGAAAAAGAAGAACAAAGTGGGAGGCCTCACACTTCCCGATCTCAGAACCTACCAAATAGCCACAGTAGTCAAAACAGCCTGGTACTGGTACATGGACAGATGCATCGACCGATGGAACAGAATTGAGAACTCAGAGGTAAATCCATCCACCTATGGACAGCAGATCATTGGCAAAATTCTGAAATCCATTAAATTAAAGAGGTAGTCTCTTTAAGAAATGATGCTGGCAAAAGTGGATATCAATTTGCAGAAAAATGAAACAGCATCTATACCTCACACCATGCACAAAACTAACTGAAGATGGATTAAAGATCTAGGTGTAAAACATAAAACTATGGAGATTATGGAAGAAAAAACAGGTGCAAACCTAGGGGTCCTAATTTATGACATAAATAGACTATCAAACACAACTAAAAGTGCACTAACAGCAGAAGATAAACTAGACGACTGGGATCACCTAAAAAGTAATTATTTATGTGCATCAGAAGACTTGTCCAAAAGAATAAAAAGGATCCTACAGAAGAGGAAAAAAATTTGGCAATGACGTATCTAAAAAGAGACTGATTCAAAACTTATAGAAAACTTCAACACCTCCACAACAAAAAGACAAACAACCCAATTAAAAAATGGGTAAAGGATATGATAAAACATTTCACCAAAGAAGACACTCAGGTGGCCAATAAATACGTGAAGCAATGCTCACGATCATTAGCCATTAGAGAGATGCAAATCAAAACACCCCGGCAAAAATGGCAATGATCAAAAAAACAGAAAGCAACAAATGCTGGTGAGGGTGTGGAGAGACTGGAACTCTCATACACTGCTGGTAGGAATTCAAAATGGTACGACCACTGTGGAAAAAGGTATGGCATGCCCTTAAAAACTTAGAAATAGAAATACCGTATGATCCAGCAATCCCACTACTAGGTATATATCCTAGAGAAATAAGAGCCGTGACACAAATAGATATATGAATGCTCATGTTCATTGCAGCATTATTCACAATAGCAAAAAGATGGAAACAACCTAAGTGTCCATCAACATGTGAATGGATAAACAAACTGTGGTACATACACACAACGGAATACTACACAATGTTAAAGAGTAATGACAAATCCACAAAACATCTCACAACATGGTTGAACCTGGAGGACTTTATGCTGAGTGAAATAAGTTGATACAAAAGGACAAATATTATATGAGACCGGTATTATAAAAAGTCAAGAAAAGCTTTATAACACAGAAAGAAACGTTGTTTGATGGTTATCAGGGATCTGAAGGGGCGGGACGGAAAACCACTAACTAGATAGTAGACACTTGTTAACTTGGGTGAAAGGAAAGACAATACGCAATATGGGGGAAGTCAGCACAGCATGACCAAGGCAAAGGAACACTGAAAAGTACGCAAGAGTAAAAGGCACCAATGGTAAATAATATTACATACACAATCCTGCAATAACAATAATAATGAACAGTAAATTATGAGTGGACGCCACCTCCCCGCTTCCCACTGGACCCCACTGTGCTGTCACCTGCGCACCAACCCAGTGCTGTCCTGGGTATGCCCTGTTCCCACGCACAGCTGTTACTAGGCAGCCATGAATTTTCTTTTCTTTTTTTTTTTCCTTTTCTTTCTTCCTCCCACCTAGCTCAGTAGGTCACATCCCCTCCCTTCCTATCAACCCCATGTCCACCCTGCCTCCACTTCCCAGCCCCTGCTGTTCTGTAACTTTTTCTTTTTTCCTTTCTTTTCTTTCTGCCACCCACCTAGTACTGTATACCACCTCCCCTTCCCCATTACCCCCGCAGCACTGCCACAGATAGAGTGCAACTGGTGCACCAGTCTGTTGCTGTTCCAGGTCTGTCCTGCCCCCACCCGCTGACCCCCATCATGTCACCATTTACTTTATTTTTTATTTTTCTTCCTTTCTTTTCTTTCTACTTCCCACCTAACCCTGTATTCCACCTCCCTCCCTTCCCAATGGCCCCCCATGTCTGTCCTGCCCTCACCTGCTAGCTACCCTTTTTCGTTTTTTTCTTTCTTGCCTCCACCTAGCTCCATATGCCATCTCCTTCCTGCCAGCCCTTGCCATGCTGTCATGGCTACAGCATCCCCGGCACTCAGGTACTACCACAACACTGTGCCTGCACCACCCTTCCTTCCTGCCACTTGACTTGAATAGCAGGAAGTGAGCCCACACCACCCCTCATCTGACACCCCCACCTATCTGGTGAGGGGCTGTGAACACTCCCACACCACTGGACCAACATCAGAAGGCAGACGACACATGCCCAGTCCACCCTCAGACACCTTGCTAAATGAGTATACAGTGAAGCAGGCTCGCCCTGCCTGCTGCTACCCTGCCCACCCAAAGAAGCTAGTGGGAGCTATCATGCCCACAGATGAGCAAGCAGCGAAGCATACCTGGTCCACCTTCCCTGACATATCAGAACAAAACAAAGAAGCAAGATAAAATAAATGACCATAAAATCAATAAATAAAGAAAATAATACCTTAATGTCTTGGAGATAGCAGACAATATCAAAACATATAAAAGCAGGACAAAATGTCTATAGTAAGTCACTAAAATAAAGAATCAGATGACTTTCCAGTAGAAAAAAAGGAAGTGGAGCTACGTGATATGAAATTCAAAAGACTAGTATTTAGGACTCTCCAAGAGATTAGGAAAAAGATGGAGAAAAACACAGGCAAAGTAAAGGGGAAAAATAGACAAAATCATGGAAAACGCAGACAAAACCAATGTAAACATAGCTAAAATCAAGGAAAACAAAGACAGATCAATAGAAGAATTCAGGAAAATAATACAAGAACAAAACAAAATAAGTAAACAATTAGAAGTCATACAAAAACAACTAGAAATCCAAAAGACAAACAACAAAATTTCAGAAATGGGCAACTTAATAGAATGTTTTAGGAGCAAATTTGAAACAATGGAAGACATAATCAGCCAGATGGAAGACAAATCCATGGATGCTACTTTGTTTGAGGAAGAATCAGAAAAAAGAATAAAGAAAGATGAAGAAAGTCTAAACATTATGTGGAACACAATCAAGGGCAAAAATTCACATGTGACTGGAATTCCAGAACAAGGGGAGAAAATGGAAAACACAGAGAAGATTGCAGAAGATTTTCTCACAGAAAACTTTCCAAATATCATGAAAGATGAAAAGCTGACCATCCAAGAAGCTCAACAAATCCCATAGAGGATAGACCCTACAAGAAATTCACCAAAACATATCATAATCACACATGCCAAAACCAAAGGCAAAGAAAGAATCCTGAGGGCAGCTCAAGAAAAATGAAAAGTCACTTACAAAGCGGAAACAATAAGACTTATCTCTGATTACTCAGCAGAAACTATGCAGGCAAGAAGGCAATGGAATGGCGTATATAAAACCTTGAAAGAAAAAAAAAAAAAAAACTGACAATGAAGAATAATATATCCTGCAAAATTCTCTCTCAAATACAATGGTGAAATTAGGGACACTTCCAGATAAACAGAAATTAAGGGAATTCATAAAAACCAAACCAATCTTACAAGAAATATTAAAGGCAATCCTTCAGTTAGACAACAAACAATATTAGACAACAATCAGAGTTTAGGAAACAGGATATCTTCAGCCAGATTTACCATTCCAGGTAAAGAGTTCTCAATAATAAAGCAAAGCTAAAAGATTTAAAACTGGGAAAAAGAGACTTCAATCTGTAAATGTCAACAACATCAAAACAATAAAAGGGAGAATAAATGGTGTAGACACAGACTTTCAAATAGAGAGGAAGTCAAGGTGATATCAAGTAATAAAAGACTGGTTCAAACTTAGGAAAAGAAGAGTAAATTTCAAGGTAACCACAAAGAAAGTTAACAAACCTACTCAGAATAAAAAAGAAGAAAAATGTAAAGTCTCAGTAAACACAAAATCTATAATATGTAAGAAAAGAAATCCACAAACAAAAGGAACTCAGCACAAGAAAGTAAGAGGAACAAAGAAAACGTCAGCACCACACACAAACACACACATACAAAGCACAAAAATATGACAGCAATAAACTCATATCTATCAATAATCACACTGAATGTAAATGGCTTAAACACACCTGTAAAGAGACAAAGAGTGGCATAATGGATAAAAAGCACAACCCATCAATATGCTGTCTACAAGAAACACATTTCAGACACAAAGACATAAACATATTTAAAATCAAAGGATGGAAAAAAAAATCAAGCAAATAGTAACCACAAAAGAGCAATACTAATTAGTTAGCAACACTAATCTCAGATAAAATAGATTTTAAGGTGAAATCTACCATAAAAGACAAGGAAGGGCATTATATAATGATTAAAGGGACAATCCACCAAGAAGACATAACCTTAATAAATATCTACACACCCAACAACAGGGCTCAAAAATACATAAAACAAACTCTAGAAGAACTGAAAAGAGAAATAGACAGTTCCACAATAATAGTAGGAGACTTCAACATACCACTCGTGGTAAAGGACAGAACATCTAGAAAGAAGCTCACAAAAATACAGAAGATCTAAAGGCCAGAGTCAACCAACTTGACCTCATAGACATATACAGAACACTCCACCTAACAGCAGCAAAGTATACATTGTTTTTCAATGGACAACGGATATTCTCTAGAATAGACCACATTTTAGGCCATCAAGCAACCATCAATAAAATCCAAAACATCAAAATAATACGAAGCATTCTCTCTGATCACAAGGCCATAAAAGTAGAAATCAGTAAGAGAAAGAACAAGTAAAAAAATCAAATATATGGAAACTGACTAACACCTTGCTTAAAAACAACTGCTTAATATAAGAAATCAAAGAGGGAATAAAAAATTCTTAGAATCAAATGAAAATGAAAATGTATCATACCAATACCTTTGGGACACAGCAAAGGAAATGCTCAGAGGTCAATTTATAGCAATAAACATACATATCAAAAAAGAAGAATGGGTCAAAATCAAAACATTAGCCCTACAACTTGAACAAATAAAAGAGAAAGCAAAAGGAGCCCACAACCACCAGAAGAAAGGCTACAATAAAGATTAGAGCAGAAACAAATGAAATAGAGAACAGAAAAACAATAGAAAGACTTAACAAGACCAAAAGTTGATTCTTTGAAAAAAATCTACAAAATTGACAAACCATTGACCAAAATGACAAAAGAAAAACAGGAGTGGAAGCAAATAACCCAAATAAGAAATGAGATGGGGGGACATTACAGCAGATCAAACTATTTCAGTTTAAGGATCAGAATAAAAAGGATCAGAACAGAATACTATGAAAAACTGTACTCCAACAAATTTGAGAATCTAGAGGAAATGGAAAAATTTCTAGAAACATTCTACCTACCTAAGCTAACACAAGCTGAGATGTAAAATCTGAACATACTCATAACAAGAGAAGATATTGAAGAGGTAATAAAAAAAACAAAAAACCTCCCAACAACAAAAAAAGTCCTGGCCTGTACAGCTTCTACCAAACATTCTGAGAAGAGCTCACAACAGTACTACTCAAACTATTTCAGAGCATAGAAAAGGAAGGAGTATTCCCAAATTCATTCTATGAAGCCAGCATAACCCTGATACAAAAGTCAGGCAAAAAAAGAAAATTACTGATCAATATCTCTCATGGTTATAGATGCAAAAATTCTCAACAAAATTCTAGTCAATAGAATTCAGCACCATATCATAAAAATAATACACAATGACCAAGTGGGATTCATACCAGGTATACAAGGATGGTTCACCATTGGAAATCAATCAACATAATCTACCACATAAATAGAACAAAAGGAAAGAATGACATGATCATCTTAATCAATGCAGAAAAGGCATTTGATAAAGTCCAACACCCATTCCTGATACAAACTCTCAATAAGATAGGAATAGAAGGGAAATTCCTAAACATAATAAAAGGCATCTATATAAAAGCAGGAAACCCTGGTGAGAGCTACATCTGCTAACCAGAAGGTTGGCAGTTCGAATCCACCATGCGCTCCTTGGAAACCCTATGGGGCAGTTCTACTCTGACCTTATAGGGCCGCTATGAGTCAGAATTGACTGCATGGCAATTGGTTTGGTTTTTTGTATACAAAAGCAACAGCCAACATCATTCTCAATGGAGAGAGGCTGAAAGCATTACCTCTGAGAACAGGAACACGCCCTTGGTCACCACTCCTATTTAACTTCGTGCTGGAAATCCTAGCTAGAGTTATAACAGAAGAAAAAGAAATAAAGGGCATCCAAATTGGAAAGGAAGAAATAAAATGATCCCTATACATAGAAAACCCCAAAGATTCCACAAGAAAACTACTGGAACTACTAGAAAGATTCAGCAGAGTGGCAGGATACAGGATCAACATACAAAATCAGTTGGATTCCTATATATCAACAAAGAGAACTTTGAAAACGAAATCAGGAAAATAATACCATTAATAATACCTGTTGCCATTGAGTCAATTATGGCTTATAGCAACTCTGTAGGACAGAGTAAAACTGCCCCATAAGGATTCTAAGAAGTGGCTGGTGGATTCAAACTGCTGACCTTTCTGTTAGCAGTCAAGCTCTTAATCACTGTGCCGCCAGGGCCTCATTAAGATAAAATACTCAGGAATAAATCTAACCAGGGACGTAAAAGACCTATACAAAGAAAAACACAAAACACTATTGCAAGAAACCTAAAGAGACCTACATAAATAGAAAAACATACCAGGCTCATGGATGAGAAGACTCATTCTACCCAAAGCAATCTACAGATACAAAGCAGTTCCAATCAAATACCAACAACATTCTTTAATAAGATAGAAAAATTAATCACCAACTTTATATGGAAAGAAGCCCCACATAAGCAAAGCATTACTGAAGAAAAAGAGCAAAGTAGGAGGCCTCACACCATCTGATCTCAGAAACTACTACACAGTCACGGAAGTCAAAACAGTCTGGTACTGGTACAAGGATAGAAACATAGACCAATGGAACAGAATTTAGAATTCAAATGTAAATCCATCCACCTATGGTCAGCTGATCTTTGACAAAGGACCAAAGTCCATTTAATGGGGAAAAGATAATCTTCATAATAAATGGTGCTGGCAAAACTGGATTTCCATCTGTAAAAAAATGAAACAGGACACATACTTTACACCGTACACAAAAAATAACTCAAAATGGAACAAAGACCTAAATATAAAACCTGAAATGATAAAGATCATGGAAGAAAAAATAGGGACAACACTAGGGGCCCTAATACATGGCATAAACACAATGCAAACCATAACTAACAATGCAAAAATACCAGAAGATAAACTAAGTAACTGGGAGCTCCTAAAAATTAAACACTTACGCTTATCAAAAGACTTCACCAAAAGAGCAAAAAGAGAACCTAAAACTGGGAAAAAAATTTTGCTATGACATAACTAACAAGGATCTAATCTCTAAAATTTATAGATTACTTCAACACCTCAATAACAAAAAGACAAGTAATCCAATTAATAAATGGACAAAGGATACGAACAGAAACTTCACCAAAGAGGACATCAAGGCAGCTAACAGACACAGGAAATGCATGCTATCATTAGCCATTAGAGAAATGCAAATTAAAACTACAATGAGATACCATCTTACCCTGGCATTACTGGCACAAATCAAAAAAACAGAAAATAACAAATATTGGAGAGGCTGTGGGGAGATTGGAACTCTTAGGCACTGCTAGTGGAAATATAAAATGGTACAACCATTTTGGAACACCATATAGCGCTCCCTTAAAAAGCTAGAAATAGAAATACCATATGATCCAGCAATCCCACTCCTAGGAACATAGCCTAGAGAGATATGAGCAGTCACATGAACATACATATGCACACTTAGTTCACTGCAGCATTATTCACAATAGCAAAGAGATGGTAACAACTTAAGGGTCCATCAAAAGATGAATGGATAAACAAATTATGGTACATGCCCACAATGGACAACTACACAATGATAAAGAACAATTATGAATCCACAAAACATCCCACCACGTTGATGAATATGGAGGGCGTTATGCTGAGTGAAGTAAGTCGATCACAAAAGGACAAATATTGTATGAGAACACTTACAAAAACCCAAGAAAAGGTTTACACATAGAAAAAAAATCTTTGACAGTTATGAGGGAGAAGAGGGATGGGGAGGTGAAATCACAAACTAGATAGTAGACAAATGTTAACTTTGATGAAGGGAAAGACAACACACAATACAGGGGAAATCAGCACAACTTGATCAATGCAAAGTCATAGACATTTCCTAGACACATCCAAACACCATGAAGGACCAAGTTACTGGGGCTGAGGGCTGGGGATCATGGTTTCAGGAGACATCTAGGTCAATTGGCATGACACTGTTCATAAAGAAAAAGTTCTACACCCTACTTTGGTGACTAGCATTTGTGGTCTTAAAAGCTTGAGAGTGATCATCTAAGATGTATCTATTGGTCCCATCCCGTTCCGAGCAAGTGAGAATGAAGAAATCCAAAGATGCAAGGAAAATATTATTCTAAAGAATTAATGGACCACATGAACCACAGCCTCCATCCTACCAGCCTTCGCCCAGAAGAACTAGATGGTGCCCTGCTACCAGCAACAACCTCTCTGCCAGGGATCACAGTAGAGGTTCCCAGGTAGAGCAGGAGAAAAATGTAGAACAAAATTCAAATACACACACACACACACACACACACACAAAGACCAGACTTACTGGTCTGACAGAGACTGGAGGAACCTCCAAGACTATGGCACCCAGACGCCCTGATAACTCAAAACTGAAGTGACTCCTAAAGTCCAGCTTTCAGCCAAAGAATAGACAGGCCTGTAAAACATACAATAACACATGTGAGGAACGTGCTTCTTAGTTCAGTCAAGTATATGAGACCAAATGGGCAACTCCTGCCCAAAAGCAAAAATGAGAAGGCAGGAAGGGACAGGAAAACTGGATGAACAGACACAGGGAACCCCGGGGTAGAAAGGGAAAGGGGGAGAGTGCTGACACATTGCAGGGATTGCAACTAATGTCACAGAACATTTGTGTATGAATTTTTGAATTAGAAATGAATTTGTACTGTAAAGTTTCACTGGATGCACAATAAAATAATAAAAAAAATTTTCAATACACATCTGCACACACATACCAATGTATGGAATGATCAGAGGCCAATTTCTTAAAAGTTTCTTCTAAAAAAAAAAGATCTTACGAGAAGAGCATGTGGGTTGGAAGACACTATTTTGGCCATTTTTTTGGAAAATACAATCTGTCACAACAACTCTCAGAAGTAGATTTTATTTTTCTCAGTTTTAAAATTATGACAATTAAGATGCAGGAAAGCTAAGGACCTTGCCGAAGGTCACCGGTTACTTAATGGCAGAGTGAGGATTTAGTTCCGGGTCTGTCTGACTCTAAAGCACGTGCTTTAAATGTATATGTAATATTTTAATATTAATACATATTTATTAAAATATAATATACACAATAAAATAAAAAACTTATAGGTGAATACATAGGTAGATATGCAAGCTGAACAGGTATGGGGTGGAATATGGGAATACACCCACAAGCATATATAGGTTTGGCAGAGGATATTTCTACATGTGCATTTGTATGTGCTGCAAATATATCCGTGTATAATGGAGCCCTGGTGGCACAGTTGTTAAGAGCTCAGGCTGATAACTGAAAGTTCAGCAGTTCAGATCCACCAGCTGCTCCTTGGAAACCCTGTGTGGCAGTTCTACTCTGTCCAATAGGGTTGCTATGCGTTGGAATTGACTCGAAGGCAATGGGTTTTATTTTTGTTGTTTTTTTAGTTTATAGTAGAGCACACAGGGGGCACTGTTATGAAAACTTCCTAGCCATAACCAAACAGCTTGAGGGACAGAGGCACTAGGCTTGAGGGCTTAGGATCATAGCCTCAGGGTAAATCCAGGTCAACTGGGATAACATAGTCCATAAAGACAATGTTCTACATCCTAATGGGGGAAGTAGTGACTGGGCTCTTCAAAGCTTTGGAGCAGCCATCTAAGATACAGCTATTGGTCTCTTCCCATCCTGAGCAAAGAAGAGTGAAGAAAATCAAAGTCTCAAAGAACCAATTAGTCCAAAGGCCTAATAGACCACATGAACTACAGCCTCCACTAGCCTGAGACCAGAACTGTCATCCCCGCTGAGGTATTTTCATAAGCGTGCTATGCTAATTTTTTTACAACAACATGTGGAAAAGGACTGGCGTGGCGGCACTTGTGATGGTGCCTTGTGGAGGGAAGGCAGGGCTGGCAAACAGACAGAGAAGGTGCACATTATTTGTGTAAAAATATGGTAGATTGTGGCCAGCTACCAATATCGACCACTCTGATTGGGATCACAGTAGAAGGTCCTGGACAGAGTGGGAGAAAAATTCAGAACAAAATTCAAGTTCATAAAAAAGACCAGACTTACTGGTCTGATAGAGACTGGTGGAACCTCCAAGACTAAGGCCCTTAGACATCCTTCAAGTCTGGAACTGAACCCACCCCCGGAGATCACCATACAGCCCAACAATAGGCAGGCCTATAAAGTGAAAAGTAACACTCGTGAGGAAAGTGCTCCTCCGAACAATCAACCATACCAAAAGGGCAGCATTTGCCCAGAAACAAAGTTCAGAAGGCAGGGAGGGGCATGAAAGATGGGCAAATGGCAACAGGGAACTCAGAGACGAAGGGGGTAGAGTGCTGTCACACTGAGGGGATTACAACTAATGTCACGAAAAAAATGTGTGTAAATTGTTGAATGGGAAACTAATTTGCTCTGTAAACTTTTACTCAAATCACAATAAACTGTTCAAAAAAAAGAATGGTTTTCAAGTACACAAAAAGGTGCTCCACATTATTCATCAAGGAAATGCAAATCAAAACCGCAATGAGGTATCACTGCTCACCCACTAGAATGGCTACAATCGAAGACAAACAACAGCAAAATGGTGGTGGGAATGCAGAGTGACTAGATTCTCAAACAGTGCTGACGAGATTTCAAAATGGTACAGCTATTTAGAAATCAGTGCGGCAGCGTCTCAGAAAGTTAATCGTACACTTGCCGTACAACGCAACCATTTTTCTCCCAAGTATCTACCCAAGAGAAATAAAAATATGTGTCCACACAAAGTCTTTTACATGCATATTCATATCAATTTTATTCATAATAGCCCCAAACTGGAAATAACCCAAGTATTCATCCAGTATATGTATCTAAGCCTTGGAATACTATTCAGCAATATAATAAACTTTGATGCACACGTCAAAAGCATTATACTACGTCAGGGATCAGTAAACTTTTACTGTTAAGAGCCATATGGTAGTTATTTTAGGCTTTGTGGAGCATATGCTCTTTGCCAAACTACTCAATTCTGCCACAGTAGCTGAAAGCAGCTATAGACAATAAGTAAATGAATGAGGTTGGTTAGGATCCAATAAAACTCAAAGACAAGCATCAGGAGAGATTTGGCCCGTGGGCCATAGTTTGCCAATGCCTGTACTAAGTCAAAGAAGTCAGACACCAAAGAATACATGCTGTATGATTCCACTTACACAAAATTTTAGAAAAGACAAAATTATAGTGACAGAAAGCAGATTGTTAGTTGCCAAGGTTTGGGAGTGCAGGATGGATTGACTGCAAAGAGGTATGAAGGAAATTTTTGGGGTGATGGAAATGTTCTATATCTCGATCTTGGTGGTGGTTTTATGGCTATACTTTCTCCTAATTATACTTGATTAGAACAATGAGCACATAATAATATTGTCTTAATATGACAGCATGTTAGAGTTCACTTGATAATGTTTCCTTGGCATCATTTCATTTGTTTCTCCAATAACTCCCTGTGTTAGCAGAGTTGTTATTATTTATTTACATTTTACTTTGTGGTAACTCAATTTTAATCTGTCAGAAGTAGTTTTCGGTCCCTTTAAGAAATGCTGGATGTGGAATCTGGCATGAGACAGTCAGCAGAAATTTATTTTGAGTACTGACAAGTACGTTATCTTCCTTCTTCTGTGACTTTTACATGCATTTGACATTGACCATGCTTCCTAATTGTTGTTGTTGTTGTCTTACTTTGTCCCTGCACCTTGGCAAACCCACTTTGGGATTTATACCTTCTAATGAATTCAGTCCTGTTCTAATGACTGCTGATACCATTTCGTCTTCTGCGCTCTCAGCGTAAGCACTCATTCTCCTTCTCTTTGTGCTGCGTTCCATGTCTGTCCTCTTCAGCCGTCATGCCAAATAGTGTATTTTCATAACAGATGAATAACCCAAGGCTCAGAGAGTTGAACTCTTCAATGCTACACTAGTAGTAAGCAACAGGGTTGTGATTTTAAGCTTTGTTTCTCTAACATCAAACCTTACGCTCTTGCTATTAACTGGTCTACAAATTACTCTTGAACATGACTATCTGCATAACACTTTGTATTAACTGTCATAATGATTCTTCCAGAGCCCAAACAAATCCTCAGCGATAGCTATTCCTTGTCAAATATTTGGAAAAGTCTAAAAAACACAGCAACATTCTAAATGGGGTCTAAGGATCATTTGTATTCTCATGAGTTTGGAACATCATCGCGGCATGGACTAACTTAACGTTTGCCAACGGGAGTGGCATGTAGAACACATAGGATATAGCACAGGCAACCATGTGAATATGTGATTACGGTAAGCAGTTTGCACAGCAATTTTATTGATTAATTTCATCTAACACTTTAATTAAATTTACCCTTTTGTAAGTCTTTTAAATTTTCAAATGTTGGCAGTACCACCATTAGGATTTTATGTTAAAAGAAAGTAAATATCTCTTCAAATACTTAATCCACTTAAAAGAAGTTTTATCTGCATTCGAGAAGTTCGCATCCTTTGTGGTAGGATTCATGTTGAGCCTATTTAGTGCACATTACTTTTATGCTTTGGGAAACTACAGAATGAAGAAGGCAGGTGGTACTTTACTCTAATTACTAAACACACATTTCATAGGAGGACACGACATAGCCTTAATAAAACAATGCCCTGAGAGCAAAGCTTCTTTACGTTGAACAAACATAATCCTCATAAGTCATGCAGAGCAAAATTGTCTGAGTGGGACAGAGATCACCAAGCACTGCTTCTACTTATCTCACCCAGTAGAAGCTAAACAAGGCCATTGTTTGCCCAGGATGTGAAGTCATTGAGATTTGCTTTTTGTAAAAGCAAATATTTTAGGGAAGGATTTGATAGCTAGTTCTCTTCATGTATGGGTTGACTGCCTCTCTTGAAGTGAGTTTTGTCGTTCATAGACAGCCAGGCATTTGATTGTAAGCCGATTAACTCTAAGTTGTGAGATCAAAGTTTTGCATATTTGATCTCATTAGGTACAATAGATTTTATGTATCCATAGTGAATGTATACCAACAGGCAATATAATGCAGGGGTTAAAAGCACAGATTCTGCAGCCAGATCAGCTGGACTTAAATTCTGGCTCTGGCACTTGTTAGCTGTGCATTCCTAGGCAAGTTACTCTCTGTACCTCAATATTTTAATCTACAAAATGGGGAATATGATAATAACTAAGTTATAAGCCTATTATGAAGGTTGTACATTAATATGTGAAATGCATTTGGGACAATGCTTGGTGCATAATAAGCACTCAAAAATGTTAGTTACTATACAGGTTAATGTGGTCACATCAATTCAAAAATCAATAAAAGTGTATTGAGTATACATGAAGTACACTGAGCTTCCCTCAGACTATTTAGTTTGCTTCTTGATCTTGTTTCTGTCATTTTGCTTACGGATTTAGTAGGCCAGGTATAAAGCCTTGTTCACCTGCCCTCACCTCATAGACTACATTTTCCCTAAAATGGGTGACTGCTTAGTCCTGTGCTGTCCAATATGAAGACCACCTGCCACTTGTTGTTGTTAGGTGCCCTTGAGTCCGTTCCGACTCGTAGTGACTCTCTGTACAATGGAACAAAACACTGCCCTGTCCTGCAGCATCATCACAATTGTTGTTATTTTTGAGGCCACTGTTGTAGCCATTGTGTTGATCTGTCTCATTGAGGGTCTCTAACTTTTTCACTGACCCTCTTCTTTACCAAGCATGATGTTCTTCTCCTGGGAATGGCCTCTCCTGATGACATGTCCGAAGTACCTGAGACGAGGTCTCACCATTTGCACTTCTAAGGAGCACTCTGGTTGTACTTCTTCCAAGACAGATTTGTTCATTCTTCTGGCAGTCCATGGTATAGTCAATATTCTCTGTCACACCATAATTCAAAGGAAGTAGGCGTATGGATATTAGCTTATCACTGACAGCATTGTACTTCAGGGTGGATCTTGAAATATTCTTTCTGAGGATGAATGTGATGCCGTTCCTCTTCAATTTGTTATTTCTGGCGTAGTAGACCATATGGTTGTCTGATTCAAATGGCCAATACCAGTCCATTTCAGTTCACTAATGCCTAGGATATCTATCTTCAAATGTTCCATTTCAGTTTTGACAACTTCCAATTCTCCTAGATTCATAGTTTGTACATCCCATGTTCAGATTATTAATGGGTGTGTGCAGCTGTTTCTTCTCATTTTGAGTCATGCCACATCAGCAAATGAAGGTCCTGAAAGCTTGACTCCATCCATGTCATTAAGATGGACTCTACTTTGAGGAGACAGCTCTTCTCCAGTCATATTTTGAGTGCCTTCCAACCTTAAGGGCTCACCTTCCAGCATTATATCAGACAGTGTTCCTCTGCTATTCATAAGGTTTTCAATGGCCAATCTTTTATGAGGTAGATTGTCAGGCCCTTCTTCCTTGCCTGTCTGTGTCTGGAAGCTCTGACAACAGCTCTCCACCATAGGTGACCCTGCTGGTATTTGACACACCAGTGGCATAGCTTCCAGCATCGCAGCCATTCACAAGCCACCAGAATATGACAAACTGACAGATGAGTGGTGGAAACAAGTAAGACTAGCCTGCAACTACCTAAAATAGGAGTAATGATAGTGGAAAAGCTAAACCAATTGAAGATACACTATTAAGACTCATGCAGCACTTCTGGCTCAGTGGTTGAGAGCTACAGCAAGCTACAGCTGCTAACCAGAAGGTCCGCAGTTTAAATCCACCAGTCACTCCTTGGAAACTCTATGGGCTGTTTTACTCTGTCCTATAGGGTTGCTATGGGTCAAAATCAACTCGATGGCAATGGGTTTGGTTTTTTTGGGGGGTATTAAGACTCATAATTATAACTCTGTGGTCCTCCCACAAAACAATGATTACATGGTCCAGAAATTGATTCAAGTTATCTAGAGGGATTTCACATATGTTAATGATGACATTTTAAAACACTGAAGAAAAGCACAATTAATCAAATAGTGCTGGGATAACTGGTTTGGTGTTTGAAAAAAATAAAAAAGGTAAATCTAAACTCTTTAAAATTAATTCCATAAAGATTAAAAAGTTAAATATAAAACATGAAAATAAAAGTTCTAGAAAGATATTAGAGATTAAAAAATAAAGTATCTTGGGAGAGTGACCAAAACTCGTGTGTTAAAAGGAAACATTTGATGCAATTGGTCATATAAAAATTACTTGTATGGCAACTTGCGCCATCAATAAAACTAAAATAGAAAAAAATAAATAAGACCAAAATTAAAAATTGCACTACAGGCAAAGAGGTTAATTCCTTTATTATATATAAACCCATTGCTGTCAAGTCGATTCCGATTCATAGTGACCCTATAGGACAGAATAGAACTGCCCCATAGTGTTTCCAAGGAGCGGCTGGTGGATTTGAACTGCCGACCTTTTGGTTAGTAGCTGAATGCTTAACCACTGTGCCCCCAGGGCTCCAGTAGGGATCCTATAAATTATAATCTTACAGCAAAACTTACAGAAAAAATGTCAAGAGATCTGAACAGGAAAAGAGGGCACAAAAAAGGAAATACAAGGAGCTGATGAAAATAGAAGTGATCAATTCCACTCGCAATGAAAGTAATATACACTTAGACTCACTTACATGCTTAGATGCCATCTTAATCCCACCACATTGGCAAATATTTAAAAGATGAACAAAAATCTTTTGGCAAGTATGTGGAAATCCCTTAATGATGTTAGAGCTAAGTTACACCTTTCTGTAGCACATTATGGAAATATTTATAAAATTTTAAAATATGCATATATTCTGGGATACGACAATTCTACTTCTAGGAATACATTTGTAAATAAATACACACAACTGCATACAGTGTGTATGTAACAATATTTATGGCAGTACTTAGTTTTTAATAACAGGAAACAACCTCTAAAACTGTGTGTGTGTGTGTGTGTGTGTGTTTGTGTAAGAAAGAAACAAATGAGGGATCGGGAAAGTCAAAATGCTCCTTAATGTCCACTTTCATGTGTCTTTTATTTTTAATTGTTTTTAAGACAAACTTGTTTTAAGGATAAACGAACAGAAAGTAAACAAACTTACTAAAAAAAAAAAAAAAAAAAAATGACGTCCATTCCAGAAAAGAAGTCAGAATCGTATTCTACAAATAACTTTCTTTTAATGCCGTTTTCAGTTCCAACTACTAGGAACATCAGTTGACGTGAATACGCGTTTCTCTTTCAAGCAAAGGGCGTATAAGGGACCCTTTTCACCAGGCTGGATTTCTCATAGCCTTTTCTGAAAAGCTCGCCTGAATGGATCGGAAGTCAAACAGTAAGTCAGACAACTGGGCTGCAGAATCCCATAGAATAACAGAAATGCTGAGGAAAACCACCTTGTTCTCTTCCCTTGATGTACGACTTTGAAATATCTTTTTAGGAGGAAAAGTCAATCTCACAAAGCACCCAAGTTAGCAATGATTAGGCATTTAGACTTTTTGCAGTCACCATAGAAAAGACATCCATAGTTACATAAAACAGTACAGTAGGTAGAAACCTAACTGCAGAAAATTCCTTATACAGGAAAATGATCGCTATACAACTGTCTTCCTTTTTTCTTCCCCATAAAATGTATAAAAATCTATTGGAATAGACTATGAAATTTAGCTTTATGTATTTTCTTATCTCATATTTAAGAAATAGGCCACATCCATTACTGAAGTTGATGATTTTATTATAATATTAAGACAGCACAAATGTAATATGATTCTGAATTCAGACTTGAGGTCCTTGAATTAGAACCATCAAGGTTAAGCTGATAGAGCGAGGGAATAGGATTCTAAATGACTTTTAGTGTATAAATGAAAAGAAATGAAGAAAATACCTGGAAAATAACTCAGCCAGATGATCTGAGCATTCTAGCCATGTTCAACTTCCCTATTTCCACAGAATTTATTTCATGGTGCGTTTCCATTAGGCATTTCAGAGCTGAAATAAACACCAGGCTCATTTGCTACCCTGCTTTAGGTCACACATTTACCTTCATTAAATGTCATTCTGTACCCAGGAAACAGAAACCGGGGACACTTGTTCCTCAATCCTATCAACCCAGAAGTAGTAAAACCCACAAGTATCCATATTCATTGAACTTCCCTTTGCAGCAAATGATTGATTTAATAGCCTATTGGGAAAACATTTCAGGCGTTTGGTTGCAAAAAGGTCTTCAAAAATAACAGGGCAAGTAGTCCCAGGTCTCTATGACCTACAAAGTCTAATGAAGCCAAAGACTTATTAGAGCACTTAGAGGAACTTGAGGCCACTCAGTCTAATGACTCAGTAATGATGTCTCTGTGTGGGTCAGAGAATAACGTGGCTTCAGCATAGCATTTATTTAGCAATATCCACCGATGCTGGTAGAACCTGTTGTAAGGAAGGCTATGTCCTGAATATTCTAGGGTAAGACCACTGTCTTCTGAAAGTAACTCTAAAAATGAATTTTTTTGTGTGTGGTAAGCCTTCAAAGTTTAGGAAACTGAATGATAAGCTCTAAATCATACGACAAAATTTAAAAAGCAATGAAAACCCAGTGATTGAAAAGCAGGCATCATGTTGAGAATTAGATTGATAGCATATGAAATATAAGAAAGATAATAGCTTTCTTTCCTATTTCAGATTTAAAAAATCTATTAATGGGCAAAGTATGGTAATTTCAGAGGAGAGATGCGTAAAAAAATGAGCGGAAGCCCAGACTTAAAAACTAACAAAACAAAAAACCTTACACTTTATACCATTCAATCACAATCAAACCTATACTGGCCTCTGGTGGTCAGTTTTGAAAACGTATTTATACAAACAAACGAAATTAGTGGTTAAAATAAATAAATGAAGCTAAGGAAAACCCTGGTGGTGCAGTGGTTAAGTGCTATGGCTGCTAACCAAGAGGTTAGCAGTTCAAATCCACCAGGTGCTCCTTGGAAACTCTATGGGACAGTTCTACCCTGTCCTACAGGGTTGCTATGAATTGGAATTGACTCAGTGGCAATGGGTTTAGTTATTTTTTGTAATGTACATTAATGATTAAAGGTAAGGCAACCTGATGGCTCATTCTGTGAGACTATTTCATTTTAACCACCCCACCTGACTACAATATTTCTCCTAATCATAAATGACCCCCCGTGAGGGAAGTCTCCAGTTCTAATGAACAAACTATTGCAGGGGCTCCGAGCAGTAAGCTGTAACTGCTTATATACTTGAGTTTGGATAGTCATGTATGCTACAATGCATGCAAAAATCATACAGAAAGAATGCTTTTCTAAATTTCTGAGATCACTTAATTTTAAGGAATTAGACTGAATTATTTAATGCCATATTTTATCATGCAAATTTAAAAATATTAGGAATAAACATACATACATTATTATCATAGAATATTGGGATTTAGAATTTTCATCCAGCCACCAAAACTAGTACTTTTTAGTGGTAACCGTGTGTAAACATTAGACGCATCTTACAGAATTGATCCTTTCTTTCCTTAAAGAACAAAGGCATAATTCATTACAGCTTTAAGAAACTTAATATTTTTAATCACAAGGTTATTGGAATATTAGTTTTTCTATCTGGAGAAAATTAAAACCTGCCTTTTGGCATATTTTCTTGGCTGCTTAGTTTTAACATCATCCTGGATAATTTTCCCTGGGAGCCGACAGAATTTCTTTTTATTAATGCACTCTGCAGACCTCAAAATAAGAAATGAGAGAAAGAAAAATGTATAAATATTCTCCTTCTCTTTTGTATTCTAATCATGAAACATTCTTTTAGCTAAGGAAGCTATGACAGAAATAATAAGTTTTACTTTTGTTCTTTCTGATAATTAAAGAAATTTAAAATAGTTTCTCATTATACTTCATAAGTTCTTTCCAGTGCATTAATTGGATTTGGGCTATTATTAAAAGACAGTTACACATCAAAACTGTGAAACGTATTAAATTTTAATGTATTTTTTCCCCTGAAATAATCTGATTCTTTAAATGTGAAGCCTGATACAAGGTAACGTAATTTTAGCACCAATGAAGCCTTTAGGACTTTGCTCATTTTAATTAATTCCCTAAATAATTATGGCATATCTATTTTATAAAAATATTGTATTAGCTACCTAAATTAGTGAGGGAAAAACTACAAAGACAAATCAGAAATGTACTTTGAGATTAAAATACTTGTAGCTTTGAGGAGAGATAAGAAGCTTTCAAAGATAAAACTTGAGTGGAAAGTGGAAGGTGCAGAAATAGGTTAATATTGTAGAAGCTATTTCAGACAGGAGGGCGAAAAGAAGGGAAGGCTTCATCAAACGCCGTCTGAGCTAGGACCTCCGCTGACATGGAAGCTCCCTCTGAGGGTTGGCACACCGTCTCTCAGGTTCTTCTTCTAACCCTCATGCATCAAGCCTGGTTGTCATTTAGTCAGAAAGCCTAACTCAACCCCAAGGCTGTGCCACAAACCTGTGGTGTGGCTATGGGAAGGATACGCCACCTTCCTGAGGCTGAGTGCCCTCGTATGTAAAACAACATAGTTTTTTCAGTGTATATCAAGTGAATTTATATGTCTGAACAACTTAACAAAATCCAAAATCTTTTTAGAACGTGTGAGGCATGTGGTACTACACATGGGACGGTGTGGATAGGGGATTGCTTCCGGCATGGGAAGGCCATCGTGAGCAGAGTAACGAAAACACAGGGAAGTATGTATGGCCTGTTTCGAGTTTCAAAGGTTGTTAAATGAGACTTTTCCTACTGTTTCAGTTTTGGGGCCTCAAAGGTTCATAACGCCCATACTATGAACTAGACAGAGGTGCCAGACCACCTAACTAGTTTGCTAAGGGTTGACTCCAGCAAATCTGTTTTGTGGCTCATGGCCCATCGTCTGCCTTGGGAGTGTAAGTGTTTCAGGGGAACTCTGAAGATTTGAAAGACTGGAAAGTTGAGATTTCTCTAGAAAGCGTTGGTGTAGTACTAATACATGTTTTTCCAATTACTGCTTCAGACACTCAATGTGATTCATTTTGATAAAATTGTTAGGTTTTATTTCATTCATCAATCTTAATTTTGGAAGTAGTGCATACCAAAAAAATCCTTCAAGTTAGTCTAGTCAGAATTAATGAAGGAACATTATTAAATTGTAGGCTTAAAAAGACTAGAGACGTGCAATACATGTCAAATGTACCTTATAAAAGCAGAGAACTAATATAAATTTTTGTCTCAATCATTAAATGAGATTCATAGGCCACAACATGTTTCCATATTCATTTTAGCTAATACATTTATGAAAAATGTATTTTTAAAAGTTTGTGACCTCATGCTAATACATCTCTCAGCTAATGTATTAAAATTCCAGTGCAGTCTAATAGGAAGACGTCTGTCTCAATTCAACATTGATCTTCTTTCCTCCATTTCTGGCTCACTTCACACTGGGAAATTTTCAGTGGATAATGTGGTTACATTCAGCTTACTCTCCCCTTTATCCAGTCCACTGCTGACTATGGTCTTTGAGGCTCTGCCATGAATGGAGTAGGAGGAGGAAGGAAAGATAGGAGTCAGAAAAGATCTTTCTTGACCTGTACGATATTAATAAGAGAGAGGTGAAGGGTTATCTCCAGGGTGATAGCGAAATCAAGCACCATACCTTTGTACCAAGGGTAGAAGGGTGAACAGTTTAGATTGGATCAGGTTAAAGAATCAGGGCAGAATCTTTAAATACATGAAATTAATAGACTAGTTAATGTGCTTGAAAAATTAGGAAGTATACAATTAAGCATGCTATTTGGTAATAAAATGTAAATGCCTAAAGAATCAGGTAAAAGAGCTATCCTTTTGGAGGGGAAATGGGGAGTGGGGAGACATGTTGTTTTCATAACAAGCCTTATATAGCTATTTGAAGAATTAAAATATACACAAGTATAATGTTGGTAATAATAAAACTAAATTAAATTTATGATAATAGAAATAAGATCAGTGGTCACCTAGGACAGGTTGAGAAGAGCTGAGTGCCGACTGGAAGGAGGTACCAGGAGGTGACAGAAATCTGTTATAACTTCACTGAAGTTATATGTTTCCATAGGTATACATGTTTGTCAAAGTCTATCAAATTTTACACTTAAGATCTATGCATTTTATTATAAATAAATTTGACCCCAATGAAAACAAAAATTAAGAGAAACTATATTAAAAGTTTAAACTTCTGTTTTATTCTCAGATATGCGATACCTCAATTCAAAATCCCACAACTATCTGTTGAGCAAATACTATGTGCAGTTAACCAAGTATGTGTCAGTGAGAGGTTATAATCAACTCACCATGCTGGGACACGTGGAGACTGATTATTAGATGCATGCAAAATAATTATAATATGCACATTCCATTCAATATACGTCATGTGCTATGAGGATGCAGGAAGAAAGAGAGAATTTATAGCAAAAAAAACCCCCATCACTTTATAATGAGATGGCAGAGACTGGAAATGAAAGCGTGGCAAAGGTTTGGAGGGTGGAAGGCCAAGGCATGTTCAGGTAACGGGTTGTCTAATTGGACTGGAAAATAGGATGTAAGAGAAGTAGTGAGAGATGAACGTAGGAAGTTAGCTGAATGCAATCACACACAATCTTTTTTTTTGTAATTAAATGAAGTTGACATTTCAAGTTAGTCTCCCATACAAATTTTTTATACATTGTTATGAGACCCTAATGGTTCACCCCATTCTGCAACAGCACACTCCTCCTTCCCGCTCCTGATTCCCCATGACCATTCAACCAGATCCTAACGCTGTTTGCCTTCCCATCTCACCTCTGGACAGAAGCTGCCCCTTGGGTCTTTTGTATCTACTTGACTAAGAGGCACACTCTTCACGAGTATCACTTTATGTCGCACAATCCAGTCCAATCCCCGTCTGAAGAGTTGGCCTCGGAAATTGTTTTAGTTCTGGGCTGATAGAGAGTCCAGGGGCCATGCTTTCCGGGGCACCCGCAGTCTTGGTCAGACCATTAAGTCTGGTCTTCTTACTAGAATTTGAGTTCTGCACACCATCGTTCTCCTGCTCCATCAGGGACCCTCTGTTGTGTTCCCTGTCAGGACGTTCATTGGTGGTAGCTGGGCACAGTCTAGTTCTTCTGGTCTCAGGCTGATGAAGTCTCTGGTTTATGTGGCCCATTCTGTCTCTTGGGCTAGTACTTTCCTTGTGTCTTTGGTGTTCTTCGTTCTCCTTTACTCCAAGTGGTTGGGATGAATTGATGCATCTTAGATGGTCACTTGCAAGCTTTTAAGACCCCAGATGCCACCCACCAAAGTAGGATGCAGAACATTTTCTTAATAAGGTTTGTTATGCCAATTGACCTAGATGTCCCCTGAAAGCATGGTCCCCAGACCCCTACCCCTGCTCCTTTGTCTCTCAAAGTGTTTGATTGTATTTAGGAAACTTCTTAGCTTTGGTTTAGTCCAGTTGTGCTGACTTCCCCTATAGTTAGACACAAATCTTTAACGTCAAGTTTATTTATGTAATGATTTTCTCAAATCATAAGGGTCATATAATAAAACACTGTTATGAACCTGGACTCACTACAATTCTAGTGTCTTCATTGTTGGGCTATGTCCCTGTGCTCCACAACTGACTGTTGTTTGTTTTTTTCATTCTCAAAATTAAGGAAATAGTGTTTTTCTTGTTTAAGTCTTACGTTAACCGTGAAAACAGAGTTTGTAGAAAAAAATAATTCAGCTATCATTTTGGCTAAAATATGACTTCAACCTTACGGAATCTGAGTACATAGCAACCACCCTCCTCCCACGCTGGCACACAGGCATATGCACATTCTGCCCGTGCATATCTAGAGTGATGAAGCTGGAAATAAACAAATATAAAATATGACGGCCTTTTCTTTATCAATTCACTGCTGGAGGTTCCTGTTTCCCTGATTATTCAATCAAAGATTTAAGTGAAATGATGTAAATCAGTCCCCTTATTTGTTGTTAAAGACTGAAGACGGGTGAAATGAAAGAGATGTGTTTGGGAAATTTAGCATCTCCATTAACCATTGAGACTTGAATTGGTTTTTACTGGTGAACAATATTGTTTTCAGGAGAATGGCTGATGGGATAGAAAAATCTATACCAGATAGCAAAGAGTTCTCACACGTAGTGTGAAAAAAAACGAGAGTGGGTAAGCCAAAGCCATTTTTCTAATGCTTTTATGCTAAGAAATAACATCGCTAATAAACTCCTGAATTGCTAGTCAGCCTCTCACTGGCTAGAAAAGTCCAAAGGGACAGATCTGAGCAAACGGGGATACTATCAAGTTACATCACCCGGATGTGTCCATACTAGAAAGTTTGGTATTTGCGTAGGTTTAGGATTCCTTTAAAAACTACAGTTCTATAAGTGAGGACGCTGAGGTAGAGAGGGGGTGAAACACCCTGAAACTTGATGCAGGAAATAACCTAGTTTTTTGACCCTCAGGTCAGTAATTTTATTACCACATCCAATATTTCCCTATTTGTAAATTTAAAACTTTCTAAGGCCCTGGCTGTTCTATAGGATCGCTATGAGTCAAAATCGACTCAGCAGCAATGGGTTTGGTTTTGAATTTTCAGGCCCCGACAAGCCCTGGTGGTGCAGTGGTTAAAGCACTCCGCTGTTAACTGAAAAGTCGGCAGCTTGAACTCCATGGGAGAAGGACGTGGCAGTCTGTTTCTGTAAAGATCACAGCCTTGGAAACCTTATGGAGACAGTTCTACTCTGTCCTATAGGGTCTCTGTGAGTCAGAATTGACGCGACGGTAATGGATTTTGGTTTCAAGATCCTGACAGTATTTCTTGGGTGCTGTAAACGGTTAACTTGCTTGGCTGCTAACAAGTCCACCCAGAGGTTCCTCCGAAGAAAGGTCTAGTGATCTACTTCTCAAATATCAGCCATTGAAAATCTTACGGAGAACAGTTCTACTCTGACACACATCGGGTAGCCGTGAGTCGGAATCGACTCCAGGGCAACTGGTTATGGTTAAGATTCTGACAGTGGATATGACAACTTGAAAAAAACACTGTTTCTTTCTATAAATCTGAAACAAAAGTTGTATCCCTTCTATCCCTTTCTGTCGTGTCCCCGAAGAGGAAAATGGAGGTAGCAATGAGATAAATAAGTGATATGTAGGGTTTGAAAATTTCTAAAGTTTTATAGAATTATAGAACATACACTTAAAAATTTTATTTTTTTAAAATAAATATCGCGTGACCCTATATTTCTATTGCTGCTGTGACAAATGCTCACAAACTTTGTGACTTGAAACAATGCAAATTTATTTTCTTAAAATTATGTGAGTCAGAAATATGATGGAGACCCTATAGGACGGAGCAGAACTGCCCCACAGAATTTCCAAGGAGTGGCTGCTGGATATGAACTGCCAGTTAACAGCTGAGCTCTTAACTACTGCACCTAGGGCTCTGACACGGGTCTTAGTGGGCTAAAATCAAGGTGTTGGCAAGGTTGTGTTCCTTTCTGGAAGCTCTAGTGGAAAACGTTTCCTTTTCTTTCCAGCTGCTGGAGGCTGTCCACATTTCACGGCCTCCCCCATCTTCAAAACCAGCAACGGTGGGTGGAGCCCCTTTCATATCCCGTCACCCTGACCTCTGTTCTGTGGTCCTATCTCCTTCTCGAACTCTGATTCCGACTCTCTTTACTTTTAAAGACCCTTGTGATTACACTGTGACCACCCAGATAATTCATGATCTATCCATCTCAAAGTCCTTGACTTAATTGCATATGCAAATCATTTCTGCCATGGGAGATTTCTGGGATGATCAGGATGTGGCCATCTTTGAGGGGGAAGCATTATTCTGCCTACTACAGATCTCTTTACAGAAAATTTATTGAGTTAAGAAGAAAAAACTAAAACAAGCAAAGCCCAAAAACTCATAACTTTACATCTTTGAATAAAACTATTGCTCGTATGTTTGTTCCACCTCCCTAGAAATTTCCCTCATCACCCTTTACAGTCAGTTGCAGGCCCCATCACCACTCCAGTTCATCACTGTGCCGATTTTTATCGGCACACATTTATTGTGCCACTCCCTTATATCATGGGACTATATGGCATATTCTCCTTCGTGTTTGGCTTCTTTCGCTGTATCTAATGTTTTTGAGATTCAACTATTTCGTTGTATGTATAAATAGTTTGTTCCTTTTTTATTACTGAGTAATTTCCATTGCATTTTATGAATATAGCACAATTTATCCATTCTCCTCTTGGTTTAAAGTAAGCACTTTTGATACTAATTTTTAACCAAACACCAAAATAAATTCATGTTGTATTCAGGAATTAAATAGTTAAAAAAATCTCTTACCACAGGGGAAAATACTAGAAAAAATGTAATCAAATATTACTTTTTAGAGTTCCATGCTATTATAAATAAACAAGGAAAGCCGAATAGATTTGTGAACATAAAATTAAAATTCTCATTACGACAAAACACATTTATAAATAATAGAAATTAAAGATGTTGGCATATGATAAACGACAGAAAGGGGGATATATATTTTTATTTATGTAAAGTACGCACAAAATCCAGAAGAAAACATTTAATATTTTAATAGGTCAAAGGACAATGACACAAAATGTCAGTTTGTTGAAGAGAAAACTGTAACGACTATATGAAAAGAGTTAAAACTCACAAGTAATACGTACCAGGCACTGTACGAGGAGCTTCGAGTAGAATATGATGCTAAGAAAACAATCTCTATTCTCACGGAGTTCACCGTAATTTTTAACTGTCACATGCATATGAAGCCAATAAAATTCTCAAATATTTTTGGAGAAAAGGAGACAAGTAAGCTTTTTCTGCTGAAAAAAAAATGGTCTGAGATGAGTTTCATACAATCAAAACTTTATGGTATATGGGAAAGACAGATTTATAAATTCTTTAGTTAAAAATTCTTTAGTGGTATAAGGGATGAATGAGTTTGAAACAGAGCTTACAAATACCTTGCTGGTAAGCGAAAAAACAAACAAAAACAGCTAGATGTCTGAGCAGGACCTGTGAGGTTTTTCAGAAAATCATGTAGAATGTTTGAGTACGTTTGCTCTATCATGTTACAGGAGCCCTGGTGGTGCAGAAGAGCTACAGCAGCTAACCAAAAGGTTGACAATTTGCATCCACCCAGCTGTTCCTTGGAAACCCTATGGGGCAGTTCTTCTCTGTCCTATAGGATTGCTGTGAGTCAGAATCGACTCGATGGCAAGGGATTTGGATTTTTTTTTTTTTTATCATGTTACCAACTCACATCTCCAATCCAAGAAACTACCTCCATCTTCCTTTCCAGTTCATTTAGTGATTGGCTTCAATAAGCCTTGTTAGAAAATCTCCATTTGGAAATTGGGATTTTTGTTTGTATATTTTCATGGAATCTTGACAGCGTGAACTGTGTTAGAAATTCTAGCACTAGATGAAGAGATAATTAGTATGCAGAATCTGAAAGGAAAACAGACCTTGCTAACAATCCTCAGAGGAGAGTTAGGATATGTGAGCTGAGTACGCCAAGCCAAAAGAAGAGAGGAAGAATTTCATTTAATCAGACTGGTTTTAAGCATTTCATTTTCTCTCCTAAAAAGTCCTCATAGTCTGTTTAAAATACGGACACCTATTCTTTTATTTTCTTTCTTTTTTTCTGGGAGTAGAAAACAGAACATTCTTTTGTATTTTTTAATAACCCCAGTTCTTTTAAATCTTTTAAATATCAAGGTTTAAGTCATTTTGTTGTTGTTGTATAAGTCATAAATATAAAAATTTAGAGCAATAGTATAATAAGTATACTTGTTATACTGGATACTTGTAAAAAAATGCAAATTCACACTTTGAAGCCCCAGGGATATTAGTTCTTCGTTGGAAACGCAAGAATGTGCATTTTTCTCAACAGTAGAAAATGGAGGTGATTAGTTTAAGCAATCTGTTACTTTACAGCCCTGCAACAGAGAACATTATAGACTGGAGACAGACTCAAAGGGCAGCGACGCATTCTTTTTAACTAGTTCATTAATTTAAAACGTAATGAATATCCGCAACGTGACATATCACACACTTAAATATATTATTAAACATTGTAAACGTTAATAGTAACTACCAATGAGTGTTAGTTAGACTCTCTTAAAGTTTTTATTTTGAATATACACATCTGCTTTCTTCCATTAGGATAATGACGGAGACAGATTATAACTGTTCTAGATCAGGACAAAAAAACTGTCAATGGCTGTAAGATGAACAAAGCCAGACACCCAATGGTACACACTGCATGGTTCAATCTCCGTGAGATTCTAGATGAGGCGAGTTGGTCTAGAGTGGCAGGAAACAGATCACTGGTGGCTTGGGGCAGGAGGTGGAGGGCTAACTGCAAAACAACGTAAAGGGGCTTTTTGAGTTAATGGAAATGTTCTCTATCGAGATTACGGTGGTGATTACATGAGTGTGTATATTTGCTGACTGTTCACTTAAAAGGCTGAATTTTAGCATATGTCAATATTGCCTCATTACAGTTGATTAAAACAGTCTATAAAATATTTGTAATTTTTTTAAATGACACATTTCTGAAACAGTGATAAAATCTTTGTCCTTGTGTGTGTGTTGAAATTTTAAAAGGTATCTAAAGTACCAAAGAGGAAAATAACATTTACCACATTCTCTCCAAACCAAAATCCAAACCCACTGCCGTTGAGTGGGTTCCGACTCATAGCAACACTACAGGACAGGGTCGAACCGCTCCGTAGGGTTTCCAAGGTTGTAAATCTTTACGGAACCAACTGCCACGTCCTTCTCCCACGGAGTGGCTGGTGGGTTCGAACCACCGACCTTTTGGGTAGCAGCCGAGCACTTAACCATTGCACCACTAGAGCTCCTTATAGTCTCTCTACCCAGACTCAATCACGTTAACATTCGGACATACAGATGCTTCTGTGCTTTTTTCTGCTGATTCTCTAACATACATTGAAGAACACATATACAAACTCATAGCTCTAAAATTGGAACGTTACCGATAATGATACAGTTTACCTCGACCCCAACATAACCATTCTGATCCCATTCGCCCTCACCAGAAATAACTGCTGTTAAGGTTTTCATATCTACTTTTTAAATCTTTTACGTATGTATACATTTATAGAAAATATGCATCACTTTGGGTTTTTAAATTTGCTCAGATGGCATCATGCTGTGCACATGGTCCTATACCAACTTGCTTTTTTTGCTCAATCTGCTTCTCAGCTCTATCAATATTGATACACATAGGTCTAGCAG
Organism: Dugong dugon; assembly: GCA_030035585.1. Taxonomy (NCBI): domain Eukaryota; kingdom Metazoa; phylum Chordata; class Mammalia; order Sirenia; family Dugongidae; genus Dugong; species Dugong dugon. Next base: position 189,491,005 of record CM057463.1, on the reverse strand, counting down.
TTAGCAACTCTAAGTAAAAATAAATCAGTACAACAGGAATAAAGGAGAATGGTGGTCCAGGGAAAATGCTATTCTATTCATATTTTAAGACTCATTAGAATTTTGGGTTCCTACAGTAGAAAATTCCCCTAAACTGGATGCCACCCTATTGGGTAGCTGTCTTTCTACTTTGAAGCTGACCAGACAGCAACTAACAACTTCTTCGCTTGGCGCTCTGTGTGCACAAGGTGTCAGGATCTGTCTGAGCCATACAAGGCTGCCATTTCAGAGAGTGCTGAGACAGAAAGCCAGCTCAAAAAAGGTTAAATAAACACAAGAATTTGACTGTGATCGACAATATAGAAAAATAAAACCTCCAAACTTCAAGAGAGATAGCCACCACTTCTGCAGGTGACCAAAGACAATTATCCGTTCAGACTAACCTCTAAAATAGGTGGTTTGTTTGGTAATCATTCAGGAAGAGTTTAGTTTTTCCACACTGCTCTTACTAACAACATGGGCATTGTCCGGCAGGAGAAGGTATACCGTGCTGATAAGATTTTTAAAATTTTTCTTCTGCAACTGCTTTATTTCACATCTAAAAATTTGCATATAAATTGGCCATATCGATGCAAAAATCATTAAAAAGTATCCAATAAAAAACTCTAAAAATATGTTCTAATGAGAAAAAAAGCTTTGTATCATCACGTCAGTTTATTCCAATTTTATCAGAATGATGACATTTGAAATTAAAATGAGTTTTTATAAGATGTGACAATTGAATATTTTATATTAGCGAGTCAACAGCTAAACCAGGACTCCAGTATCATTCTTTTCAATGTATTCATAGAAGAAGAAGTATAATTGTTTAGATTGGGAGGGGTGCATAAAGGCAATAGTTCTTAACAAGCTATTTTCCGATGTACAGACACGTTTGCTCTCTCAAAAGACACGTAATAATAATAGCTGACAATTTTATATAATGTTTGTTAGACTCTCTTGAATGTACTTTACAGATTTTAACTAATTTGAACCTCACAGTAACCGTGGTGAGAAGTCTGATACAGGGAGTTCACTAACTTGTCCAAAGTCACACAAGTAAGATGAGACTGCAGTGGGACTTGATCTCATGCCGGCTGGCTTCAAAGCCCACGTACCTCAGCAGAATGCCACAGTGTCTCTGCTGCGCTCTGAAGTGGGAGTGTGTAAAACTTATATTTGACTAGAAGTTCTCACTAGAAGCAACTAGAAAATGGAAACCTTCGTGAGAGACGTGGTACCAGTATTTCCATTTCTGTTTTCATAAAGAAAGAAAACCAGAGTGTCTGTCGTTTTTCTTTGCCTAGTAGACACAGCTATTTAACATGGAAAGAAAGCAGGTAAACCACCAGTTAGAACAGGGTTTTTAGGAAAGAGTATATTTCAGTGGAAACAAAAATACAACAACAGTAAATTATACATTCAAAGGAGTGTTAGTCCCTTTAAAATTTCTCACTCTGCTCAGCTAGAACTTTGCTTCAATCATACTATAATGTTCTCCAAACTTTGGAATAGTGTATGTATGCGTATATGTGTGTGTGTGTAGATATGCATGAGTATACACACACAAGTATGCATGTATATGTATTATACACATATCCTCAGTGATGAAAACTTTTTGTTCTTTGTGGATGGATTTTATCTGGAGATAAAAACAATTCATACTAACATGGGTGGATGAGGTAGAGTTGGGGCAATACTCATTTAAGGAAAAATATTTTTCCTGAAAATAGTGAAATACCTGTTTTAACATTCAGCTACCAAGTGGGACATTTTCTTATTTAGCAAGGATCGAGATGTCTTTGGATTCTAATTCCATTATAAGGTAAGTCTTCCCCTACCCCTCAGGTCTTTCTGTCTCTCTTGATTAATGAGGGTAATAGGCTGGAAATGTTGGCTGTAAATTCTTTGTATGTGGACCTCATGCAGTTTCCTAGATTATGCGATCCTGGTTACATAGTGTAAAAAGAGCACCCTGACATGTAATGCTATAAGAATGTAGACATTTTAGTCACCAGTAAATTCCTACCTTCATATACAGTTCACCAGAAGAATTTTTTCTTTCTAGACTTGACTGAAACTCAGTTTTCCTTCGTGATAACACATTGTGAAAAAATCATTTACACCCTCGGAGAGTGGTTGAGATTCACTTGCAGGGGGACAATGACTTTCTGCTCTCAGCATATTGTCTCTCTAGGCCTGAGCAGAGGCAGTCTCTTCCCCACTGCTGCCATCTGCTGGTTTTGTGACGGTTTAGATTTTAGAAAAAGCAGTGCATAAAGCTCCAGCCAAGATGATGCAAAATGCAAGGATCATTAGCAGGTAGTTTTGTAGACCCTGCATAAGAAACAGAATAACTTTAATTAAAAAAAAAATCAAATCTACAAAATGCACAGACTCAAAACTGCTAAGCACCTGCAGGCGTTTTTGCTACCACTCCAAGTAATTACGCAGACTCTCCCTGAAAACCAGCAAAAGCCTTACCAGTTCACCTAGTCAGTAAATACATGGGGCACCCTCTACGTGCCAACATGTGCTGGGGTTAAAATGATGAGCAAAAATGGCATGCATGTGTCCTTCTGCAGCTAACCTTCCAAGAGACAGGAATTAATCAAGTAATCATATTAAAGTGAGAGGGATGTAACTAGCAAAGGAGCACAGTTGTTTGAGAGCATGTTACAAAGAAATATTAACCAGGCTGGTTTAGGGGGTGGGGGTTGAGCTTCTAAGTATCAATGAATTAGGTGAGAGAAACAGAGCAGCAGGTAGAGATTCTGGGTAGAAGGAATTTTATGTGTAAAGCCCTGTTGGAAGAGAAAGTGTGATACTTCCCAGGGACTGAAAGAAGGCCAGGGTGACTGGACAATCAGAGTGAAGTGGGGCACGATGGGGTTAGAGGGCTGAGGGGCAGAGCAGACAGGGATCTTACAGGCCATGAGTTTTATTTTTCCATGCTAAGGGAAGACGGTAAAGGAAAGACTGGCTGGGTGTGATGAAAAGATCAGATTTACAGAGTGTAAAGTCCCTGCTCTTTTGCTGGATGTGAACTGATTGGAGTAAGCCAGACGGGATGTAAGGAAACCAAAGGAGGCGACGGCAGTCCTCCAGGGGATGGCTGGAGCGATGAGGCCGATTTAAAGGGTGAAGAAGAACAGACAGAGGTATGGAGAATGACTTGCCCAGCTACGTATGGAGGTCCTGGTCTCAAAAATGAAAAACCCTGAGGATTGCTTTCCAACGTAGACCAGCCCATTTTTAAATTAACAAAGAAACATCTTCCTGTTTTAAGCAGAAATATTTTCTTCCCTTAAAGTTCTACCTGTAGGAATACAGATGGACCAATTCTAACAGTTCATCCACAAGACAAGCCCTCAAACATTGAAAAATCATTGTCTTCTATCCCCAGAGGTATCTCTTTTTCCGGTCAGTATTCTAGCTCCTTTGATCAGTTGTCATATGGAATGGTATCAGGTTCCCTGTTTTGATCGCGACTTTGTCTGCATCTCTTTTTTAAATATAGACCCTTCTACCCATTACTCTGGAGTCCTGGTGACGCAGTGGTTAAGAGCTTGGCTGCTAACCAAAAGGTTGGCAGTTTGAATCCACCAGCTGCTCCTTGGAAACTCTATGGGGCAGTTCTACTCTGTCCTATAGGGTCTATAGGGTCACTATGAGTCGAAATTGTCTCCACGGCCACAGGTTTGGTTTGTTTGTTCTCTTTACCCATTATTTTAAGGCAAGGGGTCCTGGTGGGGCAATGGTTAAGCGCTCAATTGCTAATCAAAAGGTTGGCAGTTCAAATCCAGCTAGCTACTCTGATGGAGCAAGCCTGGGGACCTGGGGACCTGTTTCCAAAAATATTATCCGCTGCCATTGAGTGGATTCTGACTCACAGAGACCCTGTAGGACAGAGCAGAACTGCCCCATAGGATTTCCAAGGCTGTAAATCTTTAGTGAAGCAGATTGCCACGTCTTTCTCCCGCTGAGCAGCTGGTGGGTTCGAACCGCCAACCTTTCAGCTAAGTGTGTTAATTTGCCTGTTTGATAACCAGAGATAAGTCTCTGTAAGTTATGCTGGGGCCAATTAAATTTGTTTATCTGATTCACTGTGAGCCTTAGAACTACCAGAAGGCACTCTAATCACAAGTTCTACACGTTAAAGGCAGCACCACACAGCTCAGAGCAGCTTTCTTAATTTCTCTCTCTTTCTCTCTCGTACTTGAATTCTGCAGTAAGGCTCTAGGTTTCTGAACATCTATTTCTTAGTTTTTAAGACAGTAACCTTTACCTATATAGTAGTACTGGTGCAGAATAGGCACTCAACAAACACTTGCTTAAACAATGAATATAGTCAGCTGTTTTCCAAATGTATATTGTGAAGTAAACAATTGATGCAATTATTTAAATAATAAAAAAAAAACAATACATGGGGCTCCAATTATCAGCACTTTACGACCTAATTATGTGAATACTTTGCTAAGTTTTCTATTTTATTGGCTATGTAGACAGAAGAATAATGTTCTCAGGGAGTCAAATATTTTTTCCACTTTGAGGATAAGAATCTGCCAGAACTGTTAGTCTTTTAGCTAAGTTCTAGATTACTTTAGAGAAAAAACACTGATTATATTTGGCAAGAGCAACAGTTTTCCTTATAGTCTTGGGGTTCATCTTGGTCAACTGGCATAACATAGTTCGTAAAGAAAATGTTCTACATTCTACTTTGGTGACTAGCACCTGAGGTCTTAAAAGTTTGCCAGTGGCCATCTAAGATACGTCTTTTGGTCCCATCCTGTCTGCAGCGAAGGAGAATAAAGAAAATCAAAGATGCAAAGAAAATATTAGCTCGAAGGACTAAAGGATCACATGTACCAGAGCCTCCACCAACCTAAGCCCAGAAGAACTAGATGGTGCCTGTCTATCATCACCTACCGCTCTGACAGGGATCATAACAGAGAGTCCCAGGCAGAGCAGGAGAAAAATGCAGAACAAAATTCAAATTCATAAAAAATGGACAGGACTTATTGGTTTGACTGAGACTGGTGGAATCCCTAAGACTATGGCACCTGGCCACCCTGCTGACTCAGAACTGAAACCCCTCCCACAGCCCACTTTTCAGACAAAGATTAGACAGGCATGTAAAACAAACAACAACACATGTGAGGAGCGTGCTTCTTAGTTCAGTCAAACACACAAGACCAAATGCACAACTCCTGTCCTAAAGCAAGATGAGAAGGCAGGAAGGGACAGGAACGGGACGAACGGACACAGGGACCCGGGGTGGAAAAAGAGACAGTGCTGTCACGATTTGGGGACTGCAACCAATGTCACTAAACAATATGTGTATAAGCTTTTGAACAAGAAATAACTTGAGCTGTAAACTTTTACCTAAAGCACAATAAAGTTAAAAAAACAAAAAAAGGAGAAGGATGTAGAACAAAATTCTAACTCACAAAAAAAGGACCAGATTTACTGGCCTAAAGGAGACTGAGAAACCCCGAGAGTATGGCCCCCAGACACCCTTCTAGCTCAGTGGTGAAGTCATTTCCGAGGTTCACCGTTCAGCCGGGGAGTGGACAACCCCATAAAACCAAATGGGACTAATGAGGCACAGCAGTCCAGGGACAAGGGCCAGAAGGCAGAAAGGGACAGGAAAGCTGGTGATAGGGAACCCAAGGTTGAGTAACGATAGTGTGGATGTGTTGTGGGTTTGTTAACCATTGTCATAGGGTAACATGTGTACTAATTGTTAAATGAGAAACTATTTTGTTCTGTAAGCCTTCATCTAAAGTGAGAATAGCAGCACAATTGGAAGAGCGTAGTGGATGTCACTGAACTGTGCATGTAGAACGTTTTGAAATGGTGTATCTTTGGCTATGTATATTTTTACCAAAAAAAAAAAAAAAAAAAGGTTGAGAAGGGAGAGGGTTGACATGTTGTGGGGTTGTTAACCAATGTCATAAAACAATATGTGTACTACTGTTTCATGAGAAACTATTTGTTCTGTAAGCCTTCACCTGAAGTACAATTTAAAAAAAACAAAAACCAAAAAAAGGTGAATGTTAAGTTTTGGAAAGATCATGATAACATTCTTGTCAAAGCAAAAAGTTTTTAACTTGGATTTTTGAAGCAGCTACTAAGATGATAGATCATCTCATTCTTCATTTGGGAGTAGCTACCGACCTCTAAATTTTTGTGGTACTAACTCCCTATGTTGGTATTACTGCAAAAAATTGACTAAAGTGCACTGGTAAAAATATATAATTAATATCCAGCTTAAAGTAACTAAATGTAAAATTCTAAAAAAAAAAACTTCCCAAAAAGCAACAGATACCAGGTAGCAAGAACATCAAAAGTGCAAAGCACCTAACTGATGCATTGATGGCGTTAAAACTAAACAAAATCAGTACATTCTTTCATACAGAAGGTGCCCGGATCTCCGCCTAAATCCTGGCTGCTGTAGGTTGTGCGCTTTTAAATATGTGTCTTCAAGGGCTGCTTCAAGAGACTTAACAGACAGGACCTACAAGTCATAAAGGTAAAGGTTTGCTGCTGTTTTCTTCTTCAGAGCTTAGTGTTAGAGGGTTTTGTTTGCTTCTAAAAAAGATTTTACAAAATTCTGATAGGATTTTGGGTTTAGTGCTTAGTTTATGACTCTCTGTTAAACTTGTTGGCATGCAAAGTATTTAAAGGTTTCCTTTAAATCAGTGGTCAAGAGGCAACTAGACATCTGTGCTGACAGACTCCCAAGGTGTTTTTTTTTTTTTTTTTTTAACCCTAGGAAGGTCAATGACTTATTCTTTGCTTTCAGCTTGGCCCTCTCTTTCTTTCAATACTTGTAATTGTATCAGAGTCACGTTTTAAAATAGAAAAGAGCAGATAGTCAATTCTACTGTTTAAAAATATTTTATAAGGATAACTGTTCTAGCTAACTTAAATCATACATGTTTGAGAAATACAGGGCAATTTGTGCTGTCGTGCTTTAGAATCCACTCTCACAGTTCCAGAAAGAGCTTCCTTTGGATTTTATAGGCTTCACACTGGATGTGAACGGATAAAGCTGACCTAGTTATAATAGTGTGCCCCTATCCGTCAGTTTGGCATACTGTCGCTGTGACATGGATAAAACACTGTTACCAAACACAATTCCCATCTACTGCTCAACTGGTGACTTTTTCCACCAATTAAGAAATATGGAAAATGTCCTAAAACAATTTTTAATGAAAATACACAGACGCCCACACACACTCCCTAGAACTATGTGATGAATGCAATTGTAAATTACCATCATTCACACTCACAGAAAAGGGGTGCTGGTGGGGGAGTGTTGGGATGTTTTAGCTGTCACCTGTTGTCAGGATGTTTTCTTACAAAGTCGTTGGTTTGATATGGGGGCCTTTGGAGACATGAAGACCATCAGAAAAACCTATTCCCAAACCCCCTTTGCCTCAGGGATATTTTAACCCTTGTGATAAAATAATCTTTTGCCTGGTTTATCTCTCATATTTTACACTAAACATATTTCCTCCTATCATATTTATTGTATTATTTAACTAAAATTACTGAATGAAAATTAAAGTCAACTAACGCATTTTTTTTTTAACCGGGGGCGAAGGTAGGGAAAAACATGATGTTTCATAATAATTATCATAAACCAAAAAAACAAAACCAGTTGCTGTCGAGTCAGTTCCGACTCGTGGCCACCCCATGTGTGCAGAGTAGAACTGCTCCATAGGGTTTTCAAGGTTGTGATCTTTCAGAAGCAGATTGCCAGGCTTTTCTTCCAAGGCACCTCTGGAGTTCGAACTGACAACGTTACAGTTACCATTTGTGCCAGCCATGAACTCCAATAATTAGCATAGCTCTAGTATTTTCTTTCCTAATTAGAGACAACATTTTGAACATTTGACCTATCAAATCCATTCGTGTGTTATCTGTGCCTGGCTTAGGAGTCACATGCAGTAGTCAGAAGTAATGTAAACATAATATTAAATAGCCATCTGCTTGGATTCACTCTGTTTTCTAAATTTGCCCTTTCTTGTACATACCTGTATTTCCTTAAACATGAAGACACCCCACATTGCAGCTATCAATCCTGGACCCTTAAATAAAAATAAAAACTTTAATTAAGTTGTATATTTTTCTATGAATGTACTGTATGTAAATATAGTAAATTGAAGAGCTAACTTATCAAGTAACTGGCTATTGGAAAAGCAATATAACAATACTTTCAAGGAAAACTACTCATAATCTCAACCTTAACATTAAATATCACGTGAAATAACATTAAATAAGAGAAATGAAGCCTTCATTTTCCTTCACGGTCTCCACTTTTATTATTTTGATGGTGCTATAATATTTTGTGCCAGAACATGCTTTTCCTTAATGTATTTATATAAACAATATTATAATGATTGTGGTGTGATGGATCACTTTGTGTGGCCTTTCTAGCCATGGTCTTGTAACTCCCACCCAAGTGATTGGGGGGGACTGTGGAAATAAGCTAACTGTGGCCCACCAAGGATATTGGTCAGTTTTGCCATCCCGCTAGGCTTGGGGTGAGTACTCCAGAGGCAGGAAGGAGAGAAGATCCCACCACCACCGAGAAAGAACAGCCGGGAGCCAGCACATCATATGGACTTGGAATCGCTGTGGTGAGAAGCTCCTGGAAACTGGGGACAGAGAGAGAGAGAGAGTTGTAACACTGAAGGCAGGCGAGAAGTGGAGGCAGAGACCTGGCAGCAGAGACCTAGGAGCAGGAGACGGCGTGGGGGGCTTCCTGACACAGAGAGAGACAGCTGAGTGCTTTGGGGCCAAGGGCCAGGACCAGGGAGAGGCATGCTTGAGAGCATGGCTGGGAAGAGGCTGTCCTGATGGAAGAACTGTATTCTGAGTGTTTCTGAGCCTGAATTGTAAGTGGTACTTCCCTGATAAACCCCATAATCGTGAGTATTGACTGTGAGTTCTGTGCGGTCATTGTAATGACTTATCAAACCCAGCAGAGAAGTAGAGAGTGCCGTGGGAGGGACGGTTGCTGTCAGAATTGGTAAAGATGGCAGATAGAGGAGGCATGTCTGACCTTCACCTCATAGAAATCAGCCTTGGGCTGTTGATCTTGATTCTTCTCCCCTTGTGAAGTCAGAGGAGGTCAGACTCTGCCTCCGTGCCATTTTTACAGTTGGCGTGAGAAGCAGGATTCTTTGCAATGACTCCAGATTCATGGAAGCATGGAACTTTGAAAGAACAAAGGGGCTTGGGAAGTGAAACTTTTGATTCTTCGACTGTTACTTTGGTTGTTGTTACGGGTAATGGCTAAAAAGCCACAGCTGAAGTGGCCTAGGGCAAAAACCAGGCCAGGTGAGTGAGATGATTTATAGGGACCCAAAGTCCACCAGAGGCCCAAGGCCATAAATACGCATATGAATGGGAAGATAGCTAAGGTGTGGAGAAGAGAAAATGAAACTGGAATGTTTTAAAAAAGGATTATGTGTTTATCTGAATGTATTATGGATACTGAATGTTTCTCCTACCTGGTGCTGTAAAGCAGACCTGAATGTATGATAGAAACGAATACTGGGTATTATAAATTACAGAGAGCAAGCAACTCTGCCTTCAGCCAACACTGGGTTGGATATGCTAAAAGAGAAACTAGAGTTTGCCCAGGAGAAACACAGGCTTTTTGTTCCAAGCCAGTAGTCCTGTTTATACAGAGTGGGGGCTTAGGTGGAACACCTGAGGTGCACCCACATTCTGCATTTGAAAAAACATGCAGAATCACCTCAAACTGCTGAGCGAACAGAAGATTTGCATTTGAAGGAAGGACCTGCAGCAAAAAAAAAAAAAAAAAAAAAAAGAAGAAAGTGTTTTGCTCTTTGAATTTTGAGCAAATGGTTTGCTGTTGGATGAATCCAGGCAGGAAAAGTCAGTGCCCATCAGAAGGAACCCTCTTCCAGGACTGGAAGTTCAAGTGAGCCAGCGAGTAGACAGCTTGGTCTGCTAGCTCGTGGTGATCAGCTGGGTCCACTTAGTGAGCGAAAGTGGGGAAGTGCAGCAAGGAAGAGACCGGCTGAGTTTGGACATGTTCCATTGGCACCTGCTGACCTAGTCCACCTGGGCTAGGGATGAGAGAGAGAGGAAGAGCTGGCTGGTCAGAAGTATAAGGAGTTGTGTGTGGACTCCTAAGTTTATGGGTGGAACCCACTGACCTAGCCCAAGGGGGCTGGGGATGAGAGTGTGAAGGGGCTGTCTGAAGTGCCTGGAGGTATGTGTGAACTCTCGAGCCTGAGGCTGCTCCCCATCGTGACCGAGCTTGGATGGCTAGGGATGAGCTGACCAGAACCTGATAAAATGAAGAGGAAGATATTTGACACCGTGAGCTGCTGTAGATTGCGGTAATTTGACGGCTTGCTCTGGTCTGGACTCTGCTTATGGATGTAGGTGCTCAAAGTTCCAAAGTGAACAGAAGATTCTTCCAGACCAAGGAACATGCTCGTGTCCTCAGTACTGGTTTGATAGGGATGGGCAATTTAAACACTGGCTATCTAAGACAGGGGGCAGATAACGGCATGGCTATCTAAAATGCGAGGGGTAGGGGGCTGGCACATAAAGTCATGAAATAGCTGGCTTACACGCTTTCATGGGTAGGCTTACACTCAAAATGAGGGGGACAAGGGAGGACCCCACTGAATAGATTCCTCTTTTCCTGACGCGTCTGGGGAAGAGAGGGTGGGGGGAGATGCTGACAGGACTGTATGATTCAGTTGTGAGTGTCGATTGTTAACAGGGTTAATTGTGATGGTAAAAACTGTAATTGTAGAAGCTATAAGTGTGAAAGTGTGGACTAAGGGGGAGGCACTACTGGACTGGAGTACAGTGGCCGAATCTAAAGTCCCTTAAAGGTTTTTCTGTGCTGAACGCTCGTGGCGTTGTGGTTAACAACTACATTTGCTAACCAAAAGGCTGGCAGTTCGAATCCACCAGGTGCTCCTTGGAAACTCTATGGGGCAGCTCTACTCTGTCCTATAGGGTCACTAAGAGTCAGAATCGACTTGATGGCAATGTGTTTGGGGTTTTTTTGGATACTGCTAATCCTTTGTGAGGCTCAGAGGAAGGGAATAATATTCTCTCAGTTAAATGTTATCAGCGGCCAGAAAAGGTGAAGCTGAGAAGACTTTTGGGGACCCTGACCAGATCAGATGGAAACCCGCAGCAGACCTGAATAGCTGGTACCTGAGTAACCTCACGGTTAGGACTCTTTTGCCCTGTTGAAGGATTAATTGTTAATGACTGTTTTGGACTGGTGAAATGATTGGGAGGGGGAAGTTATCCTCCAAGGATGCCAGAACCATGGCCAGAAAAGCCAGGGGGTGGTCTGTGGTACGATGGATCGCTTTTGTGTGGTCTTTCTAGCCATGCTCTTGTACCTTCCACCCAAGTGATTGGGTAAGACTGTGAAAATAAGATAATTATGGCCCACCAAGAGGATTGGTCAGTTTTGCCGTCCTGCTGGGCTTGAGGTAAGCCACTCCAGAGGCAGGAGCGAGAGAAGAACAGCCCACCAAGGAAGAACAGCAAGGAGCCAGCACATCCTTTGGACTCGGGATCCCTGTGCTGAGAAGCTCCTGGAACCCGGAGACAGAGAGACAGAGCTGTCTCAGAGCCAGCGAGAAGCTGAGGCAGAGACCTTGCAGCAGAGACCTGGCAGCAGGAGATGGCTTGGTGGGTTTCCTGGCCCACGGAAAGAGACAGCTGAGTGCTTTTGGGCTGAGTTCAAGGGCCAGGGAGAGGCATGCCTGCGAGCATGGCTGGGAAGAGACTGTCCTGATGAAAGAACTGTATCCTGAGTATTCTTGAGCCTGAATGGTAAGTGGTACTTCCCTAATAAACCCCATAACTGTGAGTATTGTCTGTGAGGTCTTTGTGGCCACTGCAATGAACTATTGAACCCTGCAGAGAAGTAGAGAGTGCCGTGGGAGGGATGGTTGGTGTCAGAATTGGTAAAGATGGTAGAGAGAGGAGGCATATCTGACCTTCGCCTCATAGGAATCAGCCTTGGGATGTTGATTTTGATTCTCCTTCCCCCTTGTGAAGTTAGAGGAGGTCAGACACTGCCCCCACACCATTTTTACAGCGATCAAATAGCTTATTTTTTCTACTGAACTAGTTTCTTAGGAAAATTGAAAAGGGATTAATAAGAAAAACTATATGAACAAACGTTTAGCTTTATTTGGTATGAGATAATCTCACAACTGAAGAAATTTTAGTATGTTCTTTTGGGCCTGCTAATTAATGGGTTGGAGCCCTCATGGCTCAGTGACTAAGAGCTATGGCTGCTAACCAAAATGTTGGCAGTTTGAATCCACCAGCCACTCCCTGGAAACCCTATGGGAAAGTTCTACTCTGTCCTGTGGGGTCACTAGGAGTGGAAATCCATTCAACGGGAACGGGCTTGGTTTCTTTGAATTAATGTGTGCGTCTGGAAGTAGCACATCCATTTTATTTATTTATTTTTGATAGATACTACTGTGGAGTGATCAACTACGTCTTACATTACAAACTAATTAAAACCAAATATGTTATTTTGGGAAGACAGAAAAACCATGTAAGGGAAAACAATAATAACAGGGGTTAGAGGGCAGGAGACAAACACAAGAATAAAATAACATAGGACAAAGGAAATGAGAAAACATGAGATGAAGAAAAAGACGATTCTACAATTCGAAAATGATAAGCTGTTCGGCTCAGTGTTAATGTTTTTTTTAGCTGAGAAGGAAAAGAAAATGAAAATTGGATTGATCTGGGCCTTTGCAGAGAAGGTGTGTTGTACCCGCATTTTTGTGATCGCTTCTCAAGCCCTGCATGAACTATGGAAGAGTTTCAGATAAATAATTCCAAAATGTTTCTTCCCCTTCCACTGTTCCAACTGTCTAAATGACTGGGCTAACAAAGTCTGACTTCATTCCTGGCATGTAAGCAAAGCAGTAAAAATACATCAGCTCCCTGTTTATCAGCCTCTGGAAAATTCAACACCAAAAGACTCAGAGAAATAGGTCAAAGGAGCTGCCTTTCACCAACGACATAAGGTCCTCTGCCTCAAAATCAAAATCAAACGAGAAGCAGCTGAGTCTTTTCGGCACCCCCACCCTGATTTACGAAGGAATGGGAGGGAACAATGAAATAGAGGACATAATGGTGATGCCATCATGCACATCTCTCAAGATATTTTTTCTTTTTAATCTGTTATTGGAAGACAATACTAAAAAGTATCATTGGACTTTGAAGATTTTTGTTGGATAGTTTTCTAGTTTAGACCTGGTCTAAGGGTTATTGGAAGGAGTAAAATGGCTACAGGTAATGATGGTTTGCCAAAAGTAATGCAAGCATAGGTCAAAGTGATACAGGCTCTCTCCTTCAGACTTTGTTGTAAGTCTTTATCAAAACCCAAGATAAGAAACAGTCATAGGACAACTGTTTCTCTGTGTACTATTAACATTTGTGAAGAATATCATTTGTTGTTTAATATCCCCTGTTCAATGACCTCACATAATAAATTCTGTTGAGAATTTAGTGCTGGAAAAGAATTGGTCTTTTCTGAGGAAATAATACGCTACTAGTTAATAAGAACTAGCTGTGCCATCATATTACCCTTTTGGAAGCATCAGGCAAAATTTCATGTTTACTCACAGTAACGGCTCTCTTTTTGTGCTGTTTGCTTCCTTTCTCACGCCTGTAATGGTTTTGACTTTCTATCTGCATTTGGATTTCTACTTGTGTTATGTAGCCTAATTCTATATGTGTATTTTATATTAAATTTCCTCAAGCCCTTTCTGGAGGACCCACATTTGTTCAAAAATATAATGATTAAAAAAAGAAAAAATTACCACCACATAATAGAGATAAAGTTTAAATTTGGTGCAACAGTTAAGGACTCGGCTGCTAACCGAAAGGTTGGTGGTTTGAAACCACCTAGATGCTCTGCAGGAGAAAGACCTGGTGAACTGAACCCAGAAAGATTACAGCCTAGAAAACCCTATGGGGCAGTTCTGCTCTGTCACATGAGGTCACTATGAGTCAAAATCGACTCAAGGACACCTGTCAACAACAATAACTTGATCTACTTTAATAAATACTATTCCTCCCTTTGTAGTGGGTTTTAACGCTGTCATATTATGTTTGTGGCCCCAGTGGCACAGTGGTTTTAAGTGTTTGGCTGCTAACCAAAAAGTCAGAAGTTTGAATACACCAGTTGCTCCTTGGAAACCCTAGGGGACAGTTCTACTCTGGCCTATAGGGTCGCTATGAGTCGGAATCAACTTGACGGCAATGGGTTTGCTTTTTTACTCAGGAGCATATCATACTATACACTGTTCTCTACAGATTTATTTTCGAGTATTTAACTGGTGAATTTTATACCATTCTCCAGTATATTTACCTATGTTTTATTGTCAGTTCTAACACTGAATATCCTTAAAATGATGAGGAACAAATCCCTTCTTGGAAACAATTTGAGTCCTTTGCCATTCTAATTACAAGGACTTTGAACTTAAAGAAATTTCTTATAACTTCCTTAATTTTGAAAATATTTTCCCTCAGCAGACATTAAGAAAGTCAAAATGTGGGCTGTTTAAATTAAAAAAAAAAAAATGCTTTATTTGAATTTAATGAACATAGTACAAATGTCAAAAATTTATTGTTTTGAAACCCAGAATTTATACTAAACATTAAAGATTTTTGACACTTTTATCCAATGTGTTTTAGACTAGAGAATGCTTCAAAAAAAAAATCAGTTTTCTAGCTTTGCACAGCTGTGCCACTCAATTTTTTTAGTCCACTTTTGTTTGTGGTGATGATTTAGGCAGCAAAGGACACGGGTGAACCACTGGTCAGCAACTGAACACATCTAGAATAGGCGTAAGAGCCCAAGCATGAAAGCAATTCCTGGGTGTATATACGTCAGCCGTAGTCCTGCGATGAACTCAGAACAAACTCTAACTTGCATTTCATACTGCTGAAAGAGAGTAGCACCTGTCCTGGAAACTCTTGAACTCAGAAGTCTTGAGGTGTCCACTAGCTACGTGACCTTAGATAATCCTCTTAGCTGACGAGTGCCTCAGTTTTCTTATCTTCATAATGGGGAGAATGCCTTTCCCAAAGGATATATATTTTTTATTTTTCTTTTGCCTATGTGTCACATAATTGGCACCTAAAAAAATCAGAAGGAGCAAATTGTACTTCCCATGTCATGATAAATAGCATTGTCCAGAGACAATACCTTAAAAATATTGAAGTGCCATTTTGAGGGAAGTCTGAAGTACTTTCTATCTCCCAAGGCTGCTCTGAGATTCCAGTGTGATGGTACACACAACACAATTTTATATTTATAAACTGTTAAGCAAGTAAGGATTACTACTAGTCTGATAGATAGAAATTATAATGTATCCAAAATGACTCCAGGTAAAATAAGAAGACAAAAAACGTGCCAGGACATTAAAGATTACGGATGAACAAACCTACTAATCTGAGGTGAGAAACGGTCCTTAGCAATCAAAGGTATGAGGATTATAGAATGTCAGTTTATCTACTTGACTCTATTAATAATAACTGTATTCCTAAATAATCAAAATCAATGACAGTCTTTAGTGATTCAAGAATGCTTCAGAAAAATTAGATTTACATTGAAAAACAAAAAAATGGGAAAAAACCATTTGGCTACTTACGGCAGTGATTATCGGAAAACTGACCACGGCACTTAGAGAGTGATTAGCGATGAACCAGCAACAAGTGGCTACTGCCCAAAGTGTTCCTGACAGGAATCCTGAAACACAGTCAGACATAACACACTTACAAACCACGTCTCTCCTGACAAAGTCACACTGTAGATACACTGGGAATATTAGAGTTCACACACACGTGCATTCCTATCAACACAGTCAGACATAACACACTTACAAACCACACGTCTCTCCTGACAAAGTCACACCGTAGATACACTGGGAATATTAGAGTTCACACACACGTGCATTCCTATCAACACGGTGGGCCAACATGGATTTTTGAACTATATTTTAAGGTCATTTTGGAAATCAAATAATTTCTCTGCTCTTGACTTCTGTGACTGTCATTATCAACCCTTTCACTTTCTTGACATTAAATAAGGGACTGAAAGATGTAAAGATAGGATAATGGACAGGGGCCTATGGAAGATACTGGATCTAAACATTCTCTAGAAACACCATTTACTCTAAACCATGAACATAAAAAGAAGTGAAGCATAGAATGAGGCCATAGCTAAGCAATGAAAATACAAGCTAAATTGTTCATGATACTTTAGCTTAGCCTTCAATTAGTATTCTATCATTTTCTATAAGGTGGCATACTTTGGCTTAAATGAATCAGGCATTCAAAATGAACCTCTGACTTAGGCTTTATGTACTTAAGAAATTTTTACCATGAACCTATATTCCAAATAGAATTATAATAAACCCTCAAATAAGTGAGAAATGGTGTTTTTAATCACCAAGTCCTAGTGGATTCAGTGGGAAAGCAATTTCTCCTTACTTTTTGCAGAAAATATTAATTTCTCTGAAACTACAGAATCTTATTAGTTGATTTTTTTTAAAAAATAGAGTCTCAGACCCAAGCTCGTACTGTGAATCCTTAGATAGTAAAGAAGAAATAGTAAACAGTAAACACTAGTGATCAATACACAAGTTGCCCTGTCATAGGACAAGATCTGAGATTCACTGAGTTTTAGGTTACGTACTAATGACCAGCATTTCCCATCCAGTTTCATGATTTTTAAATACTTCATATGAAGCGGTGAATTGAGAGACAAAGCAATCAAGGGAATCACAAACACATAGATACACAGACACAAACATACAGATACATACACAAGATGGCCTGATTTCCAGAAAATAATTATTCAACCTAAACAAGTAAAGGATGGCACTTTCACATAATAAGAACATTTTCTGTAGTAAGTATTCTTACCTGGTAAGACTGCTTCAGGATATAATTTGGGTCTATTTTTCATGGCTATGCAGTAGGCCAGAAAGTAGACTGTACTTGTAAGAAAGATACCACTGAAGTGTGCAAAAACATAATCTAAATCTGAAAGCACAAATTATAAAAGTCTCAAACATATCATTTTAATCATTTCAAATATATTTGGATTTCTGAAAATAAACTAAAAAAATTCAACTTTAAAAATAAAGAACTAGTTACATGTAATCATTCTACTTTTCTACATGCTTTTATATAAGGAGCCCTGGTGGAGCAGTGGTTAAGTGATTGCCTGCTAACCAAAGGTTCATGGTTTGAACCCACCAACCACTCCCTGGAAGAAAGACATGACAGTCTGCTTCTATAAAGATTACAGCCTTAGAAACCCCATAGGGCAGTTCTACTCTGTCCTATAGAGTCACTAAGGAGCCCTGGTGGTGTGGAGGTTAAAGCGATCGACCGCTAACTGAAAGGTCAGCAGTTCGAAACCACGAGTTGCTCTGCGGGAGACAGATGTGGCAGTCGGCTTCTGTAGAGATTTATAGTCTTGGAAACCCTCTGGGGTTGCTATGAGTTGGAATTGACTCGATGGCAGTGGGTTTGGTTTGGTGTAGAGTCACTATGAATCAGAATTGACTCGACTGCAATGGTTTTAAGAGGTGCAAATGGTTAACGCACTGGGCTGCTAACAGAAAGGTTGGAGGTTCAAGTCCATTCAAAGGTGCCAGGAAGAAAGAAAGATCTACTTCCAAAAAATCAGCCACTGAAAATGCTATGAAGCACAGTTCTCCTCTGGCACACAGGGGGCCACCATGAATTGGAGTCAACTCAGTGGCATTAAAAAAAAAAAAATGATGTTAATATCTTCTTTTAGAGAATAGGTATTTAGACCTTCCCACACGTCTATGTTAAGAAATTTGAAAGACAGTTTCCTGGCCAACCAACTGGACCAAAAGATCCATATCTGTGCCCATTTCAGAGAAAAGTGATCCAACAGAATGTGGAAATTATTGAACAATATCATTAATATCACACACAAGTAAAATTTTCCTGAAGATCATTCAAAAGTGGTTGCAGTACATCAACAAGGAACTGCCAGAAATCCAAGCCAGATTTACAAGAGGATGCGGAATGAGGGATATCATTGCTGATGTAGATGGATCTTGGCTGAAAGCAGAGAATACCAGAAAGATGTTTACCTGTGTTTTATTGACTATACAAAGGCATTTGACTGTATGGATCATGACAAGTTATGGATAACATTTTGAAGAATGAGAATTCCAGAACACTTCATTTTGCTCATGAGGAACCTGTACATAGACCAGGAGGCAGTCCTTTGAACAGAACAAGGGGATACTGTGTTGTTTAAAGTCAGGAAATGTGTGCTTCAGGGTTGTATTCTTTCACCATACTTATTCAATCTGTATGCTGAGCAAATAACCCGAGAAGCTGGACTATATGAAGAAGAAGGGGGCATTGGAGGAAAGACTCATTAACAACCTGCATTATGCAGATGATACAACCTTGCTCGCTGAAAGTGAAGAGGATTTGAAGCACTTACTGATGAAGATCAAAGACTACAGCTTTCAGTATGGACTGCACCTCAACATAAAGAAAACAAAAATCCTCACAACTGGACCAAAAAGCAACGTCATGATAAATGGAGAAAAGATTGAAGTTGTCAAAGATTTCATTTTACTTGGATCCACGATCAACGCCCCCCCCAAAACAAACAAACAGACAAACAAAACCATTGCAGTGGAGATGATTCTGATTCAAGTGCCCCCACAGGACAGAGTAGAACTGTCCGCAGGGTTTCCAAGGAGTGGCTGGTGGATTTGAACTGCCAACTCCAACTCATGGTGACCCCATGTATGTCAGAGTAGAACTGTGCTCCTTAGGTTTTTCAATGGCTGATTTTTTGGAGCTAGATCACCAGGCCTTTCTTTTGAAGAGCCTCTGGGTGGATTTGATCTTCCAACCTTTTGGTAAGCAGCAGAGTGCATTAACCCTTGGTACCACCCAGGGACTCCTTGATAAAGATAAGTGGCCATGTTTAGGGAGGAAAGCTTGGAGGACAAGGAGTTTGTCCACTCTTCTAACATCTTAAATTCTACTTCTTGATCATGTAAGAACAATAGATCTACCTATTAAAAAAAAAAAATTTGTCAAGTCGATTCCGACTCGTAATGACCCTAAAGGGCAGCATAGAACTGCCCTATAGGGTTACCAAGGAGCAGCTGGTGGATTTGAACTGCCAACCTTTTGGTTAGCAGTTGGACACTTAAGCACTGAACCACCAGAGCTCTTCTGGATCATACAAGAACAATAGATCCACTGATGAACCACCACAAAAAGGCAGCCTAGCATAGCAATTAAGAACACAGACTACCTCGGTGCCAATCCTCATCCCACTACTCAGTAACTTTGGAACTTGTACGAGTTATCTAATATGTCTCACTTTTCTCAGCTGTAAAATGAAGATGATAATAATATCTAACTAATAAGATTGCTATGAAGATCAACTAAATTAATGTTTGTAAAGTGCTTAGAACAGTGCCTAGCACCGAGCACGGACCTAAATTAATGAAATAAACAATAATGTCCCCCATGTAGAATTATTTTTGAATAAACTGTACTAAAGTGTGTTGGTATCAGATTAGATTCAGGGTTGTCATAAGAAATGCTCCTAAGAACTCACTGTTCTACTGTGTAAAGAGATTGTTGAGGACATTGTTTATTTTGTCCCAGTACCAGGAACAACGGTAATCCAGAACAATTGGTTGTTTTTACCTTGTGTTCACTGAATTGTAGAACTGATTTGAGCTCCCTTATAAACTGGATACAAGAAATCTTAGAGCCAAATTTATGGCTCATTTCTAGCAAGTGTGTAAGCGTGGTATGAAGTTTTTAGACTTATTCTTGGTTCTGTGTTATTTCTTGTTTTTTCTTCTCTCTTATGTTATTCTATTTATATTAATTTTTATCCTTTAAAAAGGATAAAATCTTTATAGTCTCATCAATCTTAATATTCTCATAAAAGACAGACAGAAATGAATAAAAAGTTTGAGTACTGTATATATACACACAAAGAGAGAAGAAAACTGTAATATCTTCTCAGTCAATCCATTAAAGTCAAGTTTAAATTTCAACTTCATCCATCTCTCTCTCATGACTTTTGCCTTCCAAACTTCTTCTCCCTCATCTGAACCTAGATTATATTAATTTTCTGTCCCCTTCAATTTAGTGCTTTATGGTCCATGATTTCATACTCTTATCATTTTATGGGTGTAAAACATGTTTCAACATGATTAGATATTCACCCTATAACATCTAGCATGGGGCATACATACAAAAGGAATGATTATAAGACCCCTGAATAGATACAGTCTCATCCCTGTTTAAATGTGTACGAGGCTGCTGCACACAGCGTTGCATTTATGCCTGAGAGATGAATTCCATCACTGAAAACTGAGATAATCAGGAAGCATTATGTTGGGCCCTCAGTGTACTACTCTGTGCTTTAAAAATAATATCCTCTGACTAAATAGGCTATATTTTGACCTTTAGGAACATTTACTTGATTTTAAAGCACTATGTACTATACTGTAGCCTTTTTTAAAAGAGGAGAATACATATTTTCCCAGAGGCCATCTAACTGGAAGATAATCTCACTGGAAAGCCTAAAATCATGTGCCAAGATGCAAGTAGTTGCAATGAATCCTGACTAAGGTTTATCATATCTGTATGTTAAAGATTACATGAAAATACTCAAACAATCCCTTATTATTTTTAGTCTTTGGTACCTTTCTAGTTCACCACTCATAATGAAAAAGTAAGATCCAATGTATTTACCAATATTTACTGTTACCACAATTCTTTTTATATTCTTAAGTAGCAAAATATATATTAATGAGTTCATTTATAAAGTGGAATAAATGAACTTTTTGACCTTACCGTATTGACTTGCCCCTGCATACGCACTATCATTTCTTTTGCTGTGGTCCTTGATATAAATGATTGGCACAAATGTACATCCATAGAGTACTCCAGATATCACTGCAAGACTACATCCCCTTAAAAAACAAATAAATCACCATTACTCTTGACCTGAAACAATATACCTGATGTACATATAAATGGAATCATAATTAAAGCATGCCTCAAAACATAAATCATAAGGACTTATGCAGAAATCACTCCACCTCAAGCTCTACGACTGGCAGAAGTCAAGCAAATACCCTGGGGTGTCAAAGTGGTATCAGGACTGAGAGTACAGCTTCTGTCTTCTGCTGCTCATGATTTATAGAAATTACAATGGGTATTATTATAAATTGTAATTATATAAATGAGAATATTGCGGTCATTATAAGTGCACATAAACAAATGCAGCTCTCTGATTAAATAATGAGGTATTTGTGGACCAGCACTATGCCTTATGCTTCCTTTTTAAACACCTTATAACATAACATCCAGCCCAGGGCTGGGATAGACTAAGTACTAGAAACATTTTTGTTTAAAACAACCTATGCCTTAATTAACTGTGGCATGGTCAAAAGGGTGTGCTGAGTTAGTCCAATAATCTGGATATTTCAGATAAAATATTCCTCTTTATAAGAAGACCATATTTCATTTTAAGCACCGGAGCCATGCTGACTGCTTAGACTCAGGCCATATCTACATGAAGCAAGGATTTTGTGGGAAGGTGATTAATATTTTGCAATAGGCAGTTCCTTTAATACAAATGACAATGATATGAAACAGGAAATTCTTAGCCAAAAACTCTCACCTTCTAAACCTATGAACAAACCCCCAAAGTCTATTTTAATAGTGCTCTAAGGAATATGGGACTGTAGCCATCCATAGGACCATCACGGCAATGCGTCTAGTCAACTGGAAATCCCTGCATCAGGGTGAAGCCTGGACTTCATACTCCTGGAGGCGTGCCCTAAACACAGACCAGACTGATAGACCAAACCAACCCAAAACCAAACCCGACTCATAGGCTAATTATGCAACAACCACAAAGGTTTTTCTTAACAAAGAACAATAGAGAAGATACTTTTTGAAAAACAAGTGTTTTGTTTGAGAGCTCTGTTTTATTATGAAGTAAGTACCACCTATAAAAATAACATTTACTTCTTCCAAAGTTGTTTGTTAGTTCATTCACTCACTCACTTAAGTATTTATTGAGCACTTACTTTGTGCTGGAGCCCTCGTGGTGTAGTGGTTAAGAGTTCGGCTGCTAGCCAAAAAGATCAGCAGTTTGAAGCCACCAGCGGCTCCTTGGAAACCCTAGGTGGAAGTTCTACTCTGCTCTATAGGGTTACTATGAGTCAGAATCGACTTGACGGCAATGGGTTTGATTGATTTTTTTTTTTTTTTGTCAACTATTTATTGTCTAGACAAACTACACTAAAGCAGTTGAACTTAAGGACCTCTGTACCTAAAAATTCAGGAGGGGACAAAGAAAACTTCTCCATGGAGTCAAGGAAGTCAGAGCTTATTCTGGAATTCAGATGAATGTCACTTCACACTGGTCGTCCTAAGACTGGTAACCTCCGCTTTAACCAAAGTGTGAAACAAAGTAATGGAGCAAAGAAGTAGCCTCTGCTTACACTATGCGTTGCTGTACTGTAGAAAGTTTATCCACCCAGGAATAATTAGGACAGGTATCTTGACTTGTGTTGATCGCCTGTTGAAAACATTGGCAAAAAACAAAACAAAACAAACAAAAATAGCATACTGTTGATAATCCTGCTGGTAATGAAAAGATTTCCAGTGATTTTCTCTCCTTTTTCAAGCATCCTTTAAAATATGAACATGCTACACAATCTACTCTGATTCTGTGGGTATCTCTAGGCTTGAATATTTCTGATTCTGTTCCTCTTTCTTTTAGAATGGGTTAGTGTTTGGCAAATTCTTTGTTTATATCTTTCACAGCTTAATATATGGCTGTTTTGATACACCTATTAAAACAAACAAAAGTTATGAACTCTTGTGTTTCATCTACATATTTTATTAGCAAAGAAATTAAAACTAAGGAAAACTCAGACTCTCCTAATATGGAATGCCTGAAATTAATGCAGAGTTTTTATACTGAATTAGCTAATAAAACACTTCCAGCCATGTTTCAAGATTTGGCTAATATTCCAAGCCAGAAAAAATTATGGGAAAATTAATAATATCTCTATTATTAATCATCTATCTCTTAGCTGGAGTCTAATGTTATATTTACTACTGCTTTGGTAAGACATAAGAAACTAGATTGGGGTTCTTCACCATGGACCAAGTCAAGCTTTTGTTTGGAGATAATGCCTTCCTTCATAACAAGGAGATGATGATGTGTGGTGCATACTAACCACCCTGTGGTTTACATATTTTTAAACCTAGTTTGCTCATATTCTTCCCTTGTGCCTAAAAGAATCTAAGGCAGTTAGCCTACTATGTATCTTTTACCAAGCTGTGTTTCTTTTATTTTTACTTCTTTTTTTTTCTTTTTTTTGAGGGGTGGGTAGTTAGGAGGGTCTAGATCCTTAAAGGAGCCAAGGAACCCCAGAAACCTTCATCCATTCTCCCTGATACGTTTCACTACCTATTAGACATGTCTATGGATTAATAAACCTCTTCTCTCTCTTACACTTAAGCTAATTATTATTCAACTTAGTGTCAATTCAACTAATTATGACTTAATTCAGACATTTTAGCTGATAGGAATTTTAATAGGGGAAGGAGAAAAGAAGAAAAGATTATTTTATTTTTTGTATTGTACTTTAGATGAAGGTTTACAAAACAAATAGTTTCTCATGAAACAGTTGCTATGCATATTGTTTTATGACAATGTTTAACAACCCCATGACATGTAAACACTGTCCCTTCTCGACCTTGGATTCCCTATTACCAGCTTTCCCATCCCCTCCTGCCTTCCAGTCCTTGTCCCTGAACTGTTGTGCCCCATTAGTCTTGTTTTGTTTTATGGGGCTGTCTAATCATTGGCTGAAGGGTGAACCTCTGGAGTGACTTCATTACTGAATTAAAAGGGTGTCCCCGGGCCATACTCTCCAGGTTTCTCGTCTCTGTCAGGCCAGTAAGTCTGGTCTTTTTTTGTGAGTTAGAATTCTGTTCTACATTTTTCTCCGGCTCTGTCCAGGACCCTCTGTTATGATCCCTGGCAGAGCAGTCAGTGGTGCTAGCTGGGCACCATCTAGTTGAACTGGACTCAGTCTGGTGGAGGCCGTGGTAGTTGTGGTTCATTAGTCCTTCTGACTAATCTTTCCCTTGTATCTTGTTTTCTTCATTCTCCCTTGCTCCTGAAGGGGTGAGACCAGTGGAGTATCTCAGAGGGCTGCTCACAGACTTTTAACACTCCAGGCTATTCACGAAGGTAGAATGTAGAACATTGTCTTTGTAAACTGTATTATGCCAATTGAGCTAGATGTTCCCCAAGACCATGGTCCCCACAGCCTTCTGTCCAGCAATTCAGTCCCTCAGGGAGTTTGGATGTGTCTATGGAGCTTCCCTGACCTTTCCTTGTACAAGTTGTGCTGGTTTTCCCTGGTATTGTGTACTGTCTTACCCTTCACCAAAGTCACCACTTACCTATTGTCTGTTTCGTTTCCCCCCCACCCCTCCCATCCCTCATAACCAACAAAGATTATTTCTTTTTGTGTGTAAACCTTTTCATGAGTTTTTACAGTAGTGGTCTCATATAATATTTGTCCTTTTGTGATTGACTTATTTCACTCAGCTTAATGTCCTCCAGTTTCATCCATGTTATGAGATGCTTCACAGATTTCATCATTGTTCTTTATCGTTGCATAGTACTCCATTGTGTGTATGTACCATAGTTTGTTTATCCATTCATCTGTTGATGGGCAGCTAGGTTGTTTCCATCTTTTTGCTATTGTGAACCATGCTGCAGTGAACATGAGTGTGCATATGTCTATTTGTGTGATGGCTCTTATTTCTCTAGGATATATTCCTAGGAGTGGGATTGCTGGATCGTATGATATTTCTGTTTATAGCTTTCTAAGGAAGCACCATATCATTTTCCAAAATAGTTGTATCATTTTGCATTCCCACCAGCAGTGCATAAGAGTTCTGATCCCCCGGCAGCGTCTCCAACATTTGTTATTTCCAGTGTTTTTGATTTGTGCCAATAATGCTGGGGTGAGATGGTATCTCACTGTGGTTTTAATTTGCCTTTCTCTAGTGGCTAGTGATCACAAGCATTTCCTCATGTGTCTGTTGGCCACTTGAATGTCTTCTTTGGTGATGTGTCTATTCATTTCCTTTGCCCATTTTTAAATTGGATTATTTGTCTTTTTGTTGTAGAAATGTTGGATTTTCTTATAGATTTTAGAGATTAGACCTTTGTCTGACTTGTAATGTCCAAAATTTTTTTCCTGGTCTGTAGGTTCTCGTTTTACTCTTTTGGTAAAGCCTTTTGATGTGCATAAGTGTTTAATTTTTAGAAGATCCCAGTTATCTAGCTTATCTTCTGGAGTTTGTGTGTTGGTATTTATGGTTTGTATCCTGTTAATGCCGTGTATTAGGGCCTCTAGCATTGATCCTATTTTTTTTTCTATGAACTTTATAGTTTTTGGCTTTATATTTAGGTCTTTGATCCATTTTTAAATTAGTTTTTGTATACGGTGTGAGGTATGGGTCCTGTTTCATTTTTTTGCAGATAGACATCCAGTTTTGTCGGCACCATTTGTTAAAAAGACTGTCTTTTCCCCATTTGATGGACTTTGGGCCCTTGTCGAAGATCAGGTGACCATAGGTGGATGGATTTACATCTAGGTTCTCAATTCTGTTCCATTGGTCAATGTATCTGTCGTTGTACCAGTACCAGGCTGTTTTGACTACCGTAGCTGTATAGTAGGTCCTGTGGTCAGGTAGTGTGAGTTCTTCTACTTTATTCTTCTTCTTCAGTAGTGCTTTAGGTATCTGGGGACTCTTCCCTTTCCATATAAAGTTAATGATTAGTTCTTCCATCTCTTTGAAGAATGTTGTTGGTATTTGGACCGGGATTACATTGTATTTGTAAATTGCTTTGGGTAGAATTGTCATTTTCACAATGTTGAGTCTACCTATCCATGAGCATGGTATGTTTTTCCATTTATGTAGATCCCTTTGGGTTTCTCGTAGTAGTGTTTTATAGTTTTCTTCGTATAGGTCTTTTACATCCCTGGTTAGATTTATTCCTAAGTATTTTATTTTTTTTAGGGGCTATTATAAGTGGTATTGTTTTCCTGACTTCCTTTTCATTGTTCTCCTTATTGGTGTATAGGAATTCTACTGATTTTTGTATGTTTATCTTGTATCCTGCTACTCTGCTAAATCTTTCTATTAGTTCCAGTAGTTTTCTTGTGGAATCTTAGAGTTTTCTATGTATACTATCATATCATCTGCAAACAGGGACACTTTAACTTCTTCATTACCAATTTGGATGCCCTTTGTGTCTTTTTCTTGCCTTATTTCTCTAGCTAGGACTTCCAGCACGTTAAACAGAAGTGGTGATAAAGGGCATCCTTGTCTTGTTCCTGTTCTCAAGGGGAATGTGTTCAACATCTCTCCATTAAGAACGATGTTGGCCATTGGTTTTGCATAGATGCCGTTTATTATGTTGAGAAATTTCCCTTCTATACCTATTTTATTGAGAGTTTTTATCAGGAATGGTTGTTGGACTTTGTCGAATGCCTTCTCTGTGTCAATTGTGATGATCATGTGATTGTTTTCATTCCGAAAAGATTAATTTTAAAGTAGGGAGAAGAGGCAGCACCTTCAAGCGAGACTGTAGATTCAAAGGTCAGCTAGAGAGCCCTGGTCACATGGCAGGCAGAAGAAATGCTTGAAATAGAAAGAACTAGAGTCTGGGCTCATGGAAGTGCAAGGTAGCCATGGAAATCACTTTTGTATATGTAGCCATCCTCTTGTAAAGGTTGCCCCTATCTAACCCAGACTTGCCATTACAGACTAGATTCTCCACGGTCAAAACAGTGACTTTATGTATATTCCATATTTTTATCATTGAGTGGATCACGATATGAAATAAAAGAGAAGTCGAAAAACAAAGGGAAGAAAATCAGGTCCAATTCCTATTCCCACATGTCATTTCCTTTGGTTGGCTTCCTTTCGTCTATTCCTCCCCCTGGCATGCTAAACAATCTCCTTCCTCCTCCTTTCTAAAGTTAGTCTCATATTCCTCTAAAGTACTGAAGGGTTCCCCTATTGTAGAAAGCATTAAACCATTCCAGAATGCAAGGTTATGTATACACCTCCTAGCGGAGGTTACTATTGCTAAAACTAAGTCAACCTCTGTGCTTGTTGAGAAGTTTTACTATAGAAATATTGATTAATTGCTACATAGACCTAGCCATAATAAATATGCTGAGATGTTGTATACAGCCCTGGTTGAAAAATAATGTTAATAAAAAAAGTCTTCTCATTTGTATTTCAAATCTATGCTTTTTCCTTTCACCTTAATTTTAAGTTTCAAATCAAGCTGTCTCAGTTTACTGTCATATACCATACTTACATGCTCTGATATTAAGGGTGTGCTTTCCATGGAACATGTGTTACTTGGTATTTCACTTTTGATGAACAAAAATATGAAAGCACTGTAAGAAAAGAAATTTTAGTGATATTTATCTTACTCTTGGTTCATAATTAAACCGTCTGATTTCTAAGAGAAAACACAGCTTAAATCATCAAGTTCTACTGATATGATGATTACTTCCAGTGTGGG
The DNA here is from genome assembly GCA_030035585.1 of Dugong dugon. Lineage (NCBI taxonomy): Eukaryota > Metazoa > Chordata > Mammalia > Sirenia > Dugongidae > Dugong > Dugong dugon. Next base: position 189,463,233 of record CM057463.1, on the reverse strand, counting down.
CCTTTTGGTGGTCCTGCCATTTCTCCAGAACTGCCATTCTCTTTGATGTCTCTCACTTTCCTTAACTGCAACAGGTTAAAAGCTAAACTTACAAGCTTCTCCCCCTCATCAGCTCTCTCTCCTGATTTCATTATTTTAGTCAATGGCCTCATCTTTCCTTTTATTCCTCATTCACCTGGAATCATAAAGTATGAGAAATGCAGGTAAAAACTACATCAAAATAATATTTCTCTTGTCTTATATGGACAAAACCCTAAAAGTTTAGCAACATCCTCAGTTGGCAAAACTGTAGAAGACAGGAATTCTCATCTATCGCTGATGTGCGTGCAAAATGGTACAGCTCCCGTGGAAGGGAATCTGAGGCTATCTACAAAAGCTACAGATGTGCTCACTCCTGGCCTGAGCAGAGCTGCTCCAGACACTCTCCCACAGGAGTACCCACATCAGGTGAAGTGACCTGTGTGTCCACACAATGGACAGTGCCTTTCTAGTTTGCCACTCACAGTGTGTTTCTGTTACAGCAACACTAGATATCTAAGATACCCATATACATATAATTTACAAAGCTAATATTAGATGCTGCAATTGCATTTTTTTAAAAGTGTACAATGAAAACCCTCTACTTTGTATAGAGATTTGTGTGTTTTTCTAATTAAAAAAACACGGGGATATGCTAGGGAGCTTCCAATGGTTTTTAAACAAGAGAATAACATGATTTAATAGCAGATGTGAGCAAATAGTACTGGCAAAAGAAAAGAATGGAATCAGGGAAATTAGATGTGACATTATTACAATTATATACAGGTGGGTAGGTAGTAAGGGACTGATGACAAGGAGAAAAAGAACTTGAGAAACTTCCAGAACAAATTTTAAAGAATTATATATGGATTGGGGTATAAAGGGAAAGACATTAAAGATGACTGAGATTTTGAATTTGAATGACCTTCTATTCAGAGAGAGGGAACTCAGGAAGGGGAACCAGTTTGCAGGGAATGGAAAACTAAGAAAACGAATTCTGTTTGGGAAATGTTGAAGGTAAAGAGAAAGGAACTAAGTCTAGTGTTTGTGGAGTGACCCTGCATGGTTCCCTTATCCATGTTATTTCACATTAGATAGAGTAGGAGGTACCTGTGGGGCATCCACATAGAGATTAGCCTGGTTTGTGGTCAGGGAGAAGGATTGTAGCTCTGAAGAAAAGGAATGGCTAGGAACAAAGATTTGCATTTCCTCACAATATAAAAGCTGAAGCTGTGGGAGTAAACAAAACTCTCCACGGAAAAAGAGAAAAGAATGGAGAGCTGAATATTGGGGATAATCCAAAGTACATTTTTTCCTGAATAAAAGGAAAATCTTCCTTTCTATGACCTCTGACTTCTGGATCATTATTAAAGCAAACGTTTAACAGGGTGTCCTGGATATTGTCTCTTTGTGTCAGCTCCGCTCCCGCCGATGTTTCTTCTCTCCTGAACCTAGGCCTGTTGTTGTTGTTAGCTGACGTCAAGTTGGCCCCCAAATCATGATGACCCCATGCACAACACAAGCAAATGCTGCTTGGGCCTATGCCAGAATCTGTTGGGAATCAGACTGGTATGATCCATAGGGTTTTTCACTGGCTGACTTTCAGAAGTAGATCACAAGGCCTTTTTTCCTAGTCCGTCTTAGTCTGGACGCTCTGTTAACCCATTCGGCATCATAGCAACACACAAGCCTCCACTGACAGGCAGGTGGTGGCTGAGCATGCGGAGCATTGTCTGGAAATCGAACCATGGTCTCCTTTATGAAAGTTGAGAATTCTCTCACTCAACCACTAATGCCTCTTTGAACCTAGGCCTAGAGGACTGAAAACTATATTTCCCAGACTCTGTTGGCAGCCTGTCCCATTTAAGTTCTGCCAATGTGAGGCAACAGCATAGAAGATTAAGAAGTAGGAGAAGCCATTCTATTTTGGTGGGTGCTCCAGTAACTTCAGCAGCCATGGTAGCTCAGGATAGAGGCAGGTGCTGGCCGCAGCGTGGGCTCCATGGCTTTGGGTGATGCCTCCTTCCTTCTTTTGCTCCATTACACCTTGTAACACTTTTTGTGAACAATCCCCAGAACTCAATCCCCTGCTATAGAGAATACCTAGGCTGGTTTTGGCCTTACAGAATGACTGACGCTTACTTTATATATCACAAGGGCAAATGTAGACTGGAATTATTTACTCAATCCTTCAAATATTGGGCAGTACAGTGGAGCAATAAGAAACTCACTTAAAAAAGGAAAGCAATGCCCTAAACCAATGTAACCATATTTCAGTTTTCCATACACTGACCCTAAAGCTCCAGGATTATTAAATGAAAGCCCATCATAACAAACTGATTTAACTGAGTTAAAATAATGAAATGACAGATCCCAGAAATCCCTCTCAGTAAAGAAACAGAAGGGAACCTAGATGCACTACAGGAAGATATAAGTGCCTCCCCGCCACAGACCAAGCCCCGAACAAAGCCGCGTGATTCCGAGGGACACTGACTGGGTTAACACGGAGCTAGGCAACAGCTGCCCAAAGGGGAAATAGTAATTGGATATTGTCATGGATTGAATTGTGTCCCCCTAAAATATATGTCAACTTGGCTGGGTCATGATTCCCAGTATTGTATAACTGTGTACCATTTTATAGTCTAATGTGATTTCCTTATGTGTTGTAAATTCTATCACTATGATCTAATAAGATGGATTAGCAGCCGTTATACTGATGAGGTATACAAGACTGGACAGCGTCTTAAGCGAATCTCTTTTGAGATATAAAAGAGAGAAGAGAGCAGAGACACATGGGAACCTCATACCACCTAGAAAGCAGTGCCAGGAGCAGAGCGCATCCTTTGGACTTAGGTTCCTGCGCAGAGAAGCTCCCAGACCAAGGGAAGATTGATGACATGGACCTTCTTCCAGAGCCAACAGAGAGAGCCTTCCCCTCGAGCTGACGCCCTGAATTTGGACTTGTAACCTAGTGGACTGTGAGAGAATAAACTTCTCTTTGTTAAAGCCATCCACTTGTGGTATTTCTGTTATAGCAGCATTAGATGACTAAGACAGATATGGAATAGTTATTAATAAAAATAATGATTACTATAAAGAAACTAGCTAACATATAGAGCATTACATGTGCCCAGTACCATCCAAAGCACTTAACAAATCTTATTTTATTTAATCCTCAATACCTCTTACGAGATTGGTACTATTATTATGCATTTTCCCCACTTTACAGAAGAAGAAAACAAATTATTTAGAGAAACAATTTGTCCAAGGTCACATAAGTAGAAATGGTAGAACATAAATAATTGATTTGTCATTTTAGAGAAAGTACTATTTCTAAAGAAAGAAATGTGCAGAGAAATAATGCTTGATGGACTGGGAAACAGGTCTTAAATTACCATAAAGTCAAAACTATGGCATGCAACATCTGCGTGTAAAGCAATTGTTTTTAAGAGAGTTATTCAAAGCTAGAATGCTGTGTGAATTGTACAAAATACATAAAACTGCCTCAAACTAAAAATGTCAGGCATCTGCCATTTTAGAATCATCTGTGTTATTTCTTCTCCAATTGGCCTGGGACTACTCTCTAAGGCAACATTTCAGTGACAAAGAGATTGTTCCAGAATGTGGCTGGGGAAAAGCTATCATTGCCAGAGGAAGGGAAACATACTGTTCTTTCCCTAAAGAATAAAAAAGTACTAAAATCTCTGCAGGCAGTGCTATCAATTCTGTGAAACGCTGACAGGTACTATGAACAGAGTCCAGCGAGGAAAAGAGACTGAGTTTAAGGTGACTTAGTTCTTGTTAGAGCTTTATTGATGGAACACTACCATGCAGAGATACCATCCTCATCTAGGTACATACACTTCGGACACAGATTCAAAAGAAGACTCTAGGTATTCAAAAGCGTACGTGTTTTCACAGGTGAGAGAGCGGTTACCTCGCTGGTTAAGAAGAGTGCGTGAGGTGACAGGAATGTGGAAAGTGCATGGTAAAGAGTGACAAATACACAGAAGAGAGAATTAACAGCAATTCCATCAGCGTCAGGAAGCCAGCATATGTTTATCTGGATACTATTTTTTGGGAGTCCCTGGAAGGTACAAGCAGTTAATGCACTTGGCTGCTAACCAAAAGGTTGAAGGTTTGAATGCACCCGTAGGCACCTAGGGATTAAAATCTGGTGATCTAGTTCCAAAAAATCAGCCACTGAAAGCCTTACAGAGCACAGTTCTACTCTGACACGCATGAGGTTGCCATGAGGCAGAATCGACTTAGTGGCAACTAGTAGTACCTGGATAACATTTTTTAGTTTGCAAAATGATTTATTTGATTCTAATTTAAGAGCTATATATAATGATTGTCTGTTTATTACAGATAATGACACTGAGCTTCAAAGCAGTTAAATGATTTTCCCAGGGTGTCACAGGTTTTGAGAGCTAAAGCTGGAACTCCTGATCCCAGATCTGGTACTTTTTGTCCTCCAAAGCCAAGTTTGTCATCGTAAATGAAGAACTTGAGGAAGCGTCATGCAGATTTTACGAAATGCATATCTAAAAAAAATGTAAAAACATCCTAACCAAAAGTCAAACCCATGGCCTTTGAGTTGGTTTTGACCCCTGGTCACCCCATGTGTTACACAGAACTGTTCCAAAGGTGTTTCTTGGCTACTATCTTTACTGAAGCAAACCTTTCTTCCATGGTTCCACTAGGTGGGTTCAAACTGCTAAACTTTAGGTTAGTAGTTGAGTGCAAACTTTTTATGCCACCCAGGGAACTTTAAAAAAATGTATTCTAAATGTTTGGGAGAACAGATAAATCACTAGAAATGGCTGTGTACCTTATTATTGATAGTCCAGCTCCAACGTAATTAAGCAGCGGTTTTGATACTTCTTGTGCATCCATTCCAAACCAGCCAAACCTAGAAATGTCAGAAAGTTACATTAAGTTAGATATTCTTGAAAATGTGCTAATTCATAATGTTTAAGGGTGTGATTAAGGGCCAGATTCCTAGGTTCAAATCCTAGGTCCTTCACTTAATAACTGTGACTTCATATAAGTTACTTTACTGTGTCTCAATTTTCCTTATTTCAGATGGGAGTAATAATTGTACCTTCCTCCTTGGTTTGTTTTGAGGATTAAATGAGTTAATATATGTAAAAATACTTGCAAGTGTCCCTTTCTTATTAAGGCTAAAGAAGGAGGAAGAGAAATAGATCAAGTGGCTGATTTGAATGCCAATTAACTGGCTGAAATTTTGTATAGTATTTGAAATAAACTTTTAAATAACTGGTTAAGAATCCCCACTCTTTGACATCACCCTAAATTCTTTTTTTTCCCCATGCCTTGATGTTACAGCGTTCATTACCAACAATCACTGAGACTCATCTAGGAGCCAGAAAAAAAGAAGGCAAGAAGAAAAAGAAAAGAAATCAGCATTGGTAAAAAGCAGAGCAGGGAATAGGGAGAGAAAGGACAGGACAGAACATGTTTGAGGCTAGTTTCCTTTGTTGTTATTGAAGTTGTTGTAATTCTTTGGGTAAGGAGGGACACCGAATGTTAGGGAAGAGCAACATGCTCCATTCTATTAATTTTCCCAAACTTGACTTGAGTGTTAACGCTGATTGAGGGAAGCAGCATCTCTGGCACAGTGCCTTTGAACAGAACTTTCTGTGAGATGGGAATATCTTAATTTTGTAGTGTCCAGTAAGGCAGCCTCTAGCCAACGTGGTTACTGATCACTTAAAATGTGGCTAGTGCATCTGAGGAACTGTTTAATTTTATTAAAATTTAGTAAGTTTAAATTTAAATAGCTACATGTGGCTAGTGGCTACCATATTGGACAGCGAAGCTCTACAGCAAGGGTTGGCCAACTTTTACTTACAAGGCCAAAAGGTAAATATTTTAAATTGTATGGGCCTGATGGTTTCATGCAAATATTCAGCTGAATTCTGGGGATTGTTTACAGAATTGTTATAAGGCCCAGTGGAACAAAAGAAGGAAGACGGCACCACCCAAAGCTCTGGAGTCACATTGCAAAAAGCATTGTGGGAACACTTGCCTCTGCCCTGAGCTACCACAGCAGCTGAAACTACTGAAGCCCCCCCCCCCCCCAAATCAAATGGCTTCTCCCATCTTTTAATCTTACATGCCGTGGAACCTTATAGAAAATATGTAAACAAATGTGCTGGGTTTCAATAGAACTTTATTTTAAAAAATGGCTGGAGGATCAGATGTAGCCTACTGGGCTGTAGTTGGCTGACCAAGTTCTAGAGGGAAAGTATGTGCTTTAGAACTAGAAGACCTGGGTTTGAATCTTGGCTTATTAGCTCCGTGCCCTTCAGCACGTTTTCAACCTCTGTCTGAATCAGCTTTCTTATAGGTAAGATAGTATTTACCTCTTATATTTTTGCAAATGAGATGAGAATGATGTATACAACATGTCCAGCAAATTGTTACACAATAGAAAGGGAAAATAGGCATCAGTTCCCTTTCTCCCTTCCTAGTTCTGTTCCCTAAAAATTCTTTACTATATCCTGATCAAATATCTAGGTAACTTATTCAAAACTTACAACAAATAATAATTAAAATTGGCATATTTTATTTGTATGTTTTATGAGCCGTAATCTCTGTGAGGCTAAGAAGCATCTGTTGGTTCTCTCAGTAAATCCAATTCCTAGCACTTGCATTACATATAGTATGGGTACAGGGAATCTTGGTTGAAATGGTTTGACTTGTGTTACCTTGAGCTTGCCCAGCCAGTGAATGCATTAAATGATCCCCAGATTAAGATGCCAAGGCCTAAACCAATGGTTTTGATAATTGGGACTACAGCAATGTTCCCTGTAGATGTAATAATACAAAAGAAGTGTTATTTCCAATATAGAAAAGACATACGTAAATTGAGCTAGTTTTTAAACTAACTTCAACTAAGACTTAGCAGATTTGGACAAATTTAGTACTTAAAGTACAGTTCCCCATTTTTAAATAAAAGAAACATATTTCTCTGGCATTAAATTCCTATTTATGATTGCCAAAGGAATGAAACTTAGGGCAAAATCTTACATTTTAAGTGTCTAATTAGCTCCTTGCCTAATTGTGCAGATGCTCTTCATTCCTAACACAGTTCTCTGAGGAATTTTTGCAGAAAAGGCCAATGATGAAATTACTAGTAAAATCTTCATAGAGTCAAACCAGGCCAGAAGTCTTCGGCCCCAATACGGTCCCAGACTTTGTCCTCCATGCTCACTGACACTTCTTCTGGATCCTTGCATTCATTGCCTGTGCCCTTGAGGGTCACTCATGACCAAATCCAGGATCCTTTTTCACAATTCTCAATCTTTCTGCAGGCCTGCAACCTCTGGCCTCATTCCTGCAATCTCTTCTTGAAACATTTCTTCTCTTGGCTACCAGGATGCCTTCAATCTCTTCTTTTTTCTTTCATTAACTCTTTCTCTGGCTGCTCTTCCTCACCATACCTTCTGAATTTAAGTGTCCCCTAAAGATCTATCTTTGAATATATTCCTCCTCTTGCTATATTCTTCTTTGGGCACTTCAGCTAATTTCATTTCAGCTGTCAACTACAGGCACGTGCTCCCAGTGCCCTAGCTACAGCCTGGACCTCCTCTAGAGTTTTCATGCCAAGCTCCAAACTGCAGGTAAGAAATCTCCAACAGATGTCCTACACTGCGGAGACTTCAGAAATTTCAAATTCAGGATGTCCCAAGCTGAACTCATCATTTTCTCTCTCAGACATGTTCTTTTCCTTATTTTCCTCACACATGTTAATGATAGCACCACTCTCCAATCACCTAGAAAGAAACCCTACATCGCCATCATTGGCTCCTCCCCTTCCCCTACTCCTCACATCCAATCAGGTGCCATGAGCTACAGCATCCACATCTGCAATGTTTGTCTAATTAGACCCCTTCCACATCTCAATCCTGCTGGGTGAGAGTGAATACTCTGGTGGTTATAAAGAGCTGCTAGATGAACGAATGCTTTCTCTCCCTCCCTTCCCCACTGTGCATGACAAACACAGTAAGATATAAACGAAACATAATAATTTAAATTGTATTGAAAATGTAAACATTTAACTCTTATTTCTGTCCTCCATCTCAGGAATTCCACTCAGTCATTTAATCCCTCTGAGACTCAAATCAAATGGGTACACAATAAATAACTTTAAAATCTATTTGGTTTTAACCAAAAGATCCTTGATACTTAGAGATTCTCTTGGCTTAAGAAAAGAAAGTTTCCTGGGGTACATTTACATTAATAGAAGGAAAACATTTCTGATTGGTTGAGCCAAAGGCATACATTTTAGTTATATAATTTCAGGAAACTGGGTGAGGTTTTTTGATTTTCTGCTAACTCGTATTTTGAAATGAGAACATATCAGTGTTTGCCTACTTTTAGGACAAGTCCTAAAAATGATATTAATAGAGACTACCTAATTTAATAAACATGTTTTAATAAACATGCTAAAGAAAGAAAGGCTAGACCACTTAAAATAATATTATCAGTTATACTTGGCCAGATACAGAGTAATTGAAATGTTTTTGCCGTGATAATCTACTACCAGGCACTTAGACAGAAATTATTAAGAGGAAAGAGTTAAGAAATGCACCAAAAATATTTATTGAACATCTGAAAGAAAGAAATGTTAAATTCTAGAATCTATGGCTAGAGATTATTCAAAATTACTGTTTATGCTATTTCCTTCTATTGTGAATGAGAGTTATCTTGATTATAGTGTTAAACGACTAAAGAATAAGGTATATCATACATTACCTGTTGCCCAAATGCAGCCCCCAATCATTGCAAAAGGCCAAAATTTAGGGCAACGTAACATCAGATTGGCCACCAAGGCAACCAGCCATATTGCCGAACAAAGAACCCACTGGAGAAACATGCCTGGAAATAAAAGAACTTGGTGTCAGCAGTTCATATTGATTTGATTTAATCAATGCTTAGGAATATCAATGAGAGATTGTTTTAGGAAAGGTCGCAATCGATCAAATGTCTATATGTCAGCACTTGGCACATTTCATTTAACTCTTGCAACTAATTTGCAAGGTAGTTATCCCTCATACAAAGATACAAAAACAATCTGAGAGAGGTTAAGCAATGTGTCCAAATAGCTAGTAGTTTATAGAAGTGAAATTTAAATCCAGGTTGTTTGACTCCGAAGCTAAACAAACCAAAATTGTTGACGTCGAGTCGATTCTGACTCATAGCGACTCAGTGTATATAGAAGAAAACGTTATTGGTTTTCACCTATTAGACAAATTGAGAATTTTTTTTCACCAAAGAATGTTAGTAAGACCAAGTTGATATTTTCATTCGGATGTTACACTTGGTGCCATTCCCGTCCAAGTCCTGGCACTGAGAACTGCAGAATAGCACAACCGTGATTGAAACCATTAGGGAGCATTTAATGCCACCTCTAGGATAAAAATAAAGTTATGTAGACCGCATACAGTTAGAGTTCCGTGCCTGTCACCAGCTAGATGTTACAAAGCCGGGGCCTAGCCCTCTAGGTCAGGGCTACTCTGCTTTCTCTGCTCTGGGTTGCCATTTGCCAGTTCTCTGAAAAGCACCTGGTGACAGAAGGTATATCTATCTGTACGTTTCTGAGGTCTCTGCACCATCAGGGGTTAAGGGATTGAAGGATTAAAAAATAATCGACACTGGAAAAACCCTGAAGCAGTTATAACCCAACGTAGCTCTCTGACTCTGTAACTTTGGAAGATTTTCGCCTGTTTCTGTCCAACTTCACAGTGGAGGAGAGAGAAAAATTGGTTGTTAACCTCTAAGATGAGAAAGTAGGATCATAATGATGAAATGAAACTTCATTTTATAAGTTCTTTGTTTTACAAACCAGAAACTGAAAACAAAAGGTCTGATAAGACTCGCCTAGGATCACACAGCTAGTGTGCAAGAACTAAAAGCCAGGGCCTCTGACTCTTAGGATGCTTGTTGTTGTGCTTCTAGTAGTTTCTATTCCCCCTCACAACTCCAAAGGAAAAGAGACAAAGCTGGTATACGGGGGGAAAGGATTTGTACTCTTATTGTCTAAGTAATATCAAAACATCAGAACTGGGGAGATAACACAAACAGCCGTAACCAGGTAGTTACTTGCCAACAGGTGTTCACCACACCGTCTCCAATCCCTTTTCCTGGCTTTGACATGGGAGGCAGGTAGATACAAGTAACTCTTGCTTCTCCTTCCCTAAAATTCACGTTACACTCAGTTCTGCTATAATGTGACATTTGCTTTCCTAAAAATCAATGCATTATGTAAAGCTGTGCAATAAAAACCACAGGGCTTATGTGGAAAGTAGGGTCAGGGGAAACACTCAACAACTTCATCAGAGATGCACTTAGTAAAAAAAGATAGGAACCTAATAAAAATGGTAGTACAGTTTGACACAGATTACATGGTTAAGAAATTAATAAATACTGCAATAAACATGGTGCCTTAACTTGAAAAAGACCAGAAGTTTGCTTGTGGAAGTGGGCATTGGAAGGGTTGCAGCTTGTGAGTTACTGTGAAATTGGAAAATGAAGGGTTATGAACAGATGCAGATGGGTGAGGGAGCTGGTAGACGGAGCTGTGTGTGTATGTGTATGCACGTGTGCATGTATACAAGCATGCGCGTGTGTGTTGTGTATTCTTACACACTTTTATTCACTTAGGTTCAGTTTTTTATGTTCATCTAGTGTTTTCTTGGGGATAAAACTGCCTATAAGCAAACACGAAATTGACATTATACCTAGATTGTTCCTTAATATATCAATCACATTGGAAATTCATGTTCTCAAAACAGATGTTATAGTAGAAATGACTGTATCTTCCTTCTTTGTAAACATAACAGGTATGGCTAAAGACCTTCCTGACAGTATTCATGCTGGCTTTACCATGAAACACAATCATAGGGGTTATCCTATAGCAACTTCTTAGATAAACCGCATGGGCATTATCAAAAGATTTATTGTAAACTACATTCTGGCGGCACCAGGATGAACAAAATTTACTTTGTAGTTGTCATTTCAAACAGACCAAACCACAGAGTCTCACATTTAAAAATAATTTTCAGTTAGAAAGAAGGACAAAATAATTACCATCACCAGCATCATATTTTTTCAGTGGCACGAAGTTTGAACCAAACAAAAGGATAGCTACAGAAGAGGAGATGAACCCAGTGGTTAGGTCTGTTCCATTATTGCTCATGGTTCTGGTAATGGCTGACAGCAAGCTCCTGCCCTTTAGACTTGATGCACTTTTCAAGAGCTTCTGAAATAAAAGAAGTAAAAATTAAACAATTAAAAAGTGGAGAATTTGTGAACAGATGTGATTCACATATGATATTTACTGGCCTTTTTAAAAGTATGCTAAAATTCCTTCTTGCAGATAGAGTTAGGACATTATGAAATTATGTACTACTTTCACACTTTATGTTCATGAATTCGTTTATTCTATCCAGAAATGTTTTTTGATCACCAACCCGCAATTTTTTTTTTTTTTTTTTAACGTTTGCCTTCAGAGCTTGAGAGCGTAACTGATTCCAAAATTTGGGCACAAGTTTTGTTATAAGAAACATCTGGTATAAAGAAAAGATTCCTGGACTCAGACTGTTTGTCTCAATGGCTAATTGTGAGAAACAAATGAAAGAGGATCTTCAGAAATACTTTCAGAACTATAAAGGGCCTTCCCAGAAAAAGCTTTTGCTATATTTCAGACAGGAGCTCAAAGGGCACATGTAGGTCATTTTCCTGCTACCTCCCCAGGATGCCCTAGAGGTAAAGGCACCTTTCTTCATCAGCAATCCTCTCACAGCATGCTAGTTTAAATAGCTCACGAATCCCCACATCTTTCTGACCTTCGGAAAAGCTGAACAGATAGGAGAAATGCCTCCAGAGTCTCCTAAAGCACAAGATCAGCAGTGACGGGTTGCAAAATACTATCAGCCAGCAAAGCGATGTAGTTAGCTATCTGCACCGTGCAGTCTAGTAGCCACTAGCTACACGTGTATAATTATATTTTCATGAACATTAAAATTAAAGAAAAAATTCAGTTCCTCAGTCATATTAGTCATATTTTCAAGAGTTCAATAGCCACATGTGGCCAGTAGCTACTGTATTGGACAGTGCAGATGATAGACGTTTCCATCATTGAAATAAGTTCTACTGAACAGCCCTGCTAGACCTACCAAAAAGATCTCAACCCCCTATGAAAAAAAGGGCCAAAACCTCAAACAGCCAAGAATCAGAACTTTGTTACATGAAAACGTTTGGAAAAGGACACTGACCACAGTTCATCTTTTTGGTTGCAGCGGTCACATAAGAAAATAATAACCCAGGAGAGTCGTTGAATCACAGGAGGTAACCAGAGTCTTCTCACAACACCATCTTGGGTTCATATTTTGCATGTTGACCTTTTGGTTCACTTTACCATTTAAGCCCTCTGGAATGGAATTTAGGATAATTCAGCACCCCCCCACCCCAAATTTAATGATACAGTGAGAGCTTCTACGGATATTGTTATGGATTGAATTTCGTCCCACAAAAGTATGTGTCAACTTGGCTAGGCCACGATTCCCAGTATTGTGTGGTTGCCCACCATTCTGTAGTCTGATATGATTATCCTATGTGTTGTAAAACCTAATCTCTTTGATGTTAATGAGGCAGGACTCAATCTACAGGATTAGGTTGTATCTTGAGTCAATCTCTTTTGAGATATAAAAGAAAATTGAGCAGAGAAGACAGGGACCTCATGCCACCAAGAAAGAAGTGCTGGGAGCAGAGTACATCCTTTGGACTCAGGGTCCCTGTGCTGAGAAGCTCCTAGACCAGGGGAAGATTAATGACAAGGACCTCCCCTAAAGCCAAAAGAGAGAGAAAGCCTTCCCCTAGAGCTAGTGCCCTGAATTTGGACTTCTAGCCCCCTTAACTGGTAAAGAATGAATTTCTCTTTGTTAAAGCCATCCACTTGTGGTATTTCTGTTATAGCAGCACTAGATGACTAAGACAGAATGTACTGAACTAAAAAAAAAAAAAAAAAAAAAAGTTGCCATGGAGTCATTCTGACTCATGGAAACCTCATGTGTCAGAGTAGAACTCCCCTCCATAGGGTTTTCAGTGGCTGTAATCATTTGGAAGTAGATCACCAGGGCTCTCTTCCGCACCTCAACTGGCTGGATTCTAACTGCCGACCTTTCAGTTAGTAGCTGAGTGCAAACCGTTGGTGCCACCAGGGACAATAAATAAAGTGCCTTTCCTTGTTCGCTTTCCTGTCTAAGGAAATACTTACTTTCCAATGATAAACATTTATTTTAAGGTGTTTCGTTTTCCATGTATTGGTCCTTAAGTGTTCTTGCAGAGTTTAATAAATATACAAATGTACCAAAACAAAAAACAAAAAAACCCAAACCCATTGCCATCGAGTCGACTCTGACTCACAGTGACCCTATAGGACAGAGGAGAACTGCCCCACAGTGTTTCCAAACTACTTATAAAATATGTTATTTGGCATTATATGAATAATTTAACTTAACATAGGAATAATTTAAAAAATGATCAACAAATTTTGTTAAGGAAAGTATCTATTTGAAATTGTACGTATCTTCTTCAAAAAACAAAAACAAAAAATACCTGGTTTTAAAAAAAAAAAAATCATCCATGGATATGTAGCCAAGGAAAAGATACACTAAAGTGTATTTAAACATTGACACCATAAAACTATTTCAATTTAAAAAAACAAACCAGTTTTACTATTAGGCTCAAAGAAATGTTTAGCCATGCAGTGGCTGCATGGACCATTGCTCAAGGGTCTAGAAAAGATAGCCAGGAACAAGAAGGTGGCTTGCTGTTAAGATATCGGAGCTGCAGAAGGCCAGAGGCATGGGGGGCATGTGGGCAGGGTACCATGAAACTAGAAATACATGATTAGATGTTAGCTAAAAAACAATTTTTTTTTTCCATTTTAATTTAAAACAAGCAAACTAAGCAAAGTAGAACCTTTGCGAACACATTGCTAAGAGAATGCTTAAACTTCAAAGTGGCAAATTCCTTTTGTGAAAAAAGGGATGCATTGAAGAATATTGATGGACAGCTCTAAACCAATTCTTTTCAGAGCAAACCTGTTAACAAGTCTTAAACTACTTTCAGGTAAAACCAAACATTATTTTAATGCTTTTACGTTTCCACTGATACTTTATTAAGCTACGTTCCTTTTTATTTTACTACTTTTGTTTCAGTTACTGGTAAGTATTTTTCCTCTACAGAATTTTCCTAGTAATTTAAGCTTATCTGCGGATTCTTTGCTAGTATTTGATATGTTCTGATCACTACTGCTTGTTCTACTTCAACTACGACTTCATTTTTACTTTCGCGTTAATTTACTTCCTCATCTCCCGGCAAGCTCTGCCTGCCTCTTGGCTAAAATGGGCAGTGCTTGACTGTATTTATTCTGGGCCTTGATTTTGCCTTTTAACCACAGACACATTTTGAAAAACCCTGACACCCCTCTGCAAAGCGTCTTGGTCTGCGTTTGAGCAGCTGTACTCACCCGCTGAAGCTCGCCCCAGCTCGGGCCCCTGCCGTGCCCCGGTGTGATCGGCCTCTGTGTCGCCTGCACCTGCCGCCCCTCTGCTCCGCGGGGACCACGCCAGCCTCTGCTACCCGGACGATTATTTAAAGACTGGGCGGGAGGAGGGGGCGGGCTTTCTTACCCAAGGTCCGGGAGGTCAGCAGGTTAGGAAACACCTTCCTTCAGTGTCTCTCAGGTGTCCTGCGGGAGTGTATCGTCACATGATTCAAGTGCGGTAGGTCAGCCGTTGCCGATCAGCAAACTAGAAAGACGTTTGTGCTTTTTAAGAGAACTGTTCCGGGGACGCTGAGCATGTCACCCTCTCTAAATGTCCCAGTGTTGGCTTATTTTTACTGATATGGGCACAAGAAAAGTCTGAGGAATGTCACACAGTTGTAAAAGATTATCTAAAGCTGATTTTTTCCTCTGATTGTTAAGAAATTCGTCTGAGCCCCTGATGTCATGAACAACTCTTGGGATTTCACAAGTTTCGATTTGTAATCACTAATCGTTTCTAAATGCACCGAGAGCACTTTTCTGTATATTTACCTAATGAGTACTGAGGGCCGCTATGTCCTAGGCCTTTCAAGCTTGTCTGCATTTTGCAATCACCCAGGGAGGGTTTTTTTTTTTTTTTAACGAAGATACTTGGGCTGCGCACTAGGCCAATTGAAATATAATCTCTGCGGGTGTGGCTCAGGAATGATTTTCTTTTGAAACCTTCTCCAAGTGATTGCAATGAAATGTGCAGCCCAAGAATCACTTCTAGATCAATAGTGATTTGGTTTTGGTTTGGGGTTTTATATTTTATTTTTAAAACTAGTTCCTACCTCTTGACACCACTCTCCAATTAGTAGCATACCCATTCCTAGCCAAACTTTGCAGATTTCAAAATAAGCATATTATGAAGAAGGCGGATTTGGGGCAAACATGACTACTTTCCAAATTGGGATAGATCCAAACTAGTCTTTCCTGCTTTTTCACAGTGTTTCAACCAAATCCGGAGTGGAGCCAGGAGAGGTAAAATGGGGAACATGCCCACCACCTGGGCTGGCCTTTGAGAGTCACTTGTTAGTAGAAAATCACTGCCCAAGAAGCCAAAAAAAAAAAAAAAAGAAAAAAAAAATCAGATACAGACATTATGTGACATCATTATGTTTTCCCAATGAGGAACATTTTATTTATTTTCTTTTTAGATGATGGTGTTTAGTTGTGATGCCGTATTGCTCAGAAGAATCACATGGAGTCTCTGGGCAACCCAAACAATTACGTGCTCGACTACTAGCCTAAAGTTTGGTGAGTAAAACCCACCAAGAGGCACCTTGGAAGACAGGCCTGGCAATCTGCTTCCAAAAGGTCACCTTTAAAAACCCTAGGGAGCACAGTTCTACTCTGCACACATAGGGTTGCCATGAATCGGAATCGACTCAATGACAACTAACAACCATTACAAGAATATCCTAGGAAGGAGTTAACATGCAGGTTCCTGGGTTTGTCCCTGACATTTTGATTTGATTTAGGTTTTGGGAAACATTGCTGTAGTCCTCCACTGTCCAATACTGTAGTATGTGGCTACTTAAATTTAAATTAGAATTTAAAATTCAGGAATTCATTTCAAGTTCCCAATAGCTACTTGTGCAGATTATATAACAGTTGTATCATTGCAGAAAGCTTTATTGGACAGCGCTATTCTAGACTGTTAGCTCTGGGAGTGCAACAGTGACCTAGATAAAATCTTGCCTTCATATAGGCTCCAGGATAGCAAGGGACCCAGACATGAACAAACACCAAGCGGGACTAATGATATGCAAGGGGAAGTGCTGGGTTCTGCTCATCTCTAGGGAACCAAAGAAGATCTCTCTGAGGAACTGGCATTTAGCTGAGACCATCCGGTGGTTGTTAATAGCCGTGCAGCTCACAATAGGGAGAAAGCATAAGAAATGTCAAATGATGAGGCGTCCTGCCAGGAAGTCCTGCTTTAAACATTATTCACATTTGTAAACTATAGTGTAAGATAAGCAGATGTGAAGGTGAAAGTATCATATCTCATTTAAATTCTAAAGAAGATAAGGCGATAACCTTCTCACTTAAGGGAAAGGATTAATTTAGCAGTTCAGAA
Source organism: Dugong dugon (assembly GCA_030035585.1). NCBI lineage: Eukaryota > Metazoa > Chordata > Mammalia > Sirenia > Dugongidae > Dugong > Dugong dugon. The sequence continues at coordinate 189,446,509 of CM057463.1, read as the reverse complement.
CGGTTTTGAAGAAATCAGTTCCCTTTTCTACCAGACACTCACAGACACACACATACACAAACTCTCTCTCCCAAAGTCACAGGACCTAAATCCAACCTAGAATTGTTTCACTTCTTGATGACAAGACATCTCAGTGATCATGTGGTTCAATCCCCTTTCTTCATAGATGAGAAACTGAGACTCGTATTGCTGTGAATTTCCTAAAATCTAAATGTCAATGGGGGCCTGAGCTGGTCTGGAGGACTTTTGAGTACAGCACCCATGTTTTGGTTGGTGCACCCAAACATGGGTGATACTCTGGTTAAATATAATTGTTTTTTTCAAATTGTTTCCTAAGTGTACTGATGTCTAAACCTGTCAGTAGATCTATACTGGGAAGAGTTCTGGCAGGCACCAGAAGATTCGGGTTCTAACTTTAGCTTCACCTACTAGCCAAATGACTCTGAGAAAGTCACCTAACCTCTCTAAACCTCAGTTTCCCTATATTATATGTAAAATGGCAATGAGAACACTTGTGTACTTCACCCCTGTTATGTGCTCAAAAGCTGTTGTTAGGTGCCGTCAAATCAGTTCCGACTCATAGCGACCCTATGTACAACAGAATGAAACACTGCCTGATTCTGTGCCATTCTCACAATCGTTATGCTTGAGCCCATTGTTGCAGCCACCGTGTCAATCCATCTCATCAAGGATCTTCCTCTTTTTTGCTGACCCTTTACCTTACCAAGCATGATGTCCTTCTCCAGGGACTAGGGCCTCCTGATAACAGTCCAAAGTATGTGAGACAAAGTTTCCTCATTCTTGCTTCTAGGGAGCATTCTGGCTTTACTTCTTCCAAGACAGATTTGTTTGTTCTTCTGGCAGTCCATGGTATATTCAATATTCTTTGCCAACACTATAATTCAAGGCATCAGTTCTTCTGTTTTCCTTATTCATTATCCAGCTTTCACAGGCACATAAGGCAATTGAAAACACCATGACTTGGGCCAGGCACACATTATTCCTTTAAGTGACATCTTTGCTTTTTAATACTTTAAAGATATCTTTTTGCAGCAGATTTGCCCAATGCACTATGTCATTTGATTTCTTGACTGCTGCTTCCATGGGCGTTGATTGTGGATCCAAGTAAAATAAAATTCTTGACAACGTCAATCTTTTCTCTGTTTATCATGATGTTTGTTATTGGTCCAGTTGTGAGGATTTTTGTTTTCTTTGTGTTGAGGTGAGATCCACACTGAAGGCTGTAGTGTTTGATCTTAATCAGTAAGTGCTTCAAGTCCTCTTCACTTTGAGCAAGCAAGGTAGTGTCATCGGCATATCACAGATTGTTAATGAGTCTTCCTCTGATCTTGATGCTGCGTTCTTCTTCATATGGTCCAGTTTCTAGGCTTATTTGCTCAGCATACAGATTGAATAAGTGTGGTGAAAGGCTACAACCCTGACACACACCTTTCCTGGTTTTGAACCACTCAGTATCCCTTTGTTCTGTTGGAATGATTGCCTCTTGATCTATGTACAGGTTCCTCATGAGCACAATTTAAGTGTTCTGGAACACCCATTCTTCAAAAAAGTGTTATCCATCATTTGTTATGATCCACACAGTCAAATGTCTTTGCACAGTCAATGAAACACAGGTAAATATCTTTCTGGTATTCTCTGCTTTCAGCCAAGATCCATCTAACAGCAATGATATCCCTTGTTCCATGTCCTCTTTTCAATCTGATTTGACTTTCTGGCAGTTTGCTATCGATGTACTGCAACAACTATATCGAAAGATATAGTGTGTATAAAATAGTATTCTTACTTTAATTTTGTGATTATTTTATGATAGTTAAACTGTTTTCTCTTGTTAATTACTGTTGATTGGGATGCAGAAATTGAAAACAAAGAAGTAGGAACAATAGTGGAGAATAAGGCCTTGGTGATAGAAATGATGCAGGACATCACATGATAGAATTCTCAAGTCTAATGACTTATTCATCAGAAATACTTTTTTTGAACAACACAAATGACAGCTATACATATGGACTTTACCAGATGGATTACATAGGAATCAAATGGACTAAATTTGTGGGAAGAGACAATAGAGAAGCTCAATACTATCAGTCAAGACAAAGCCAGGGGCCAACTGCAGAATAGATTATCAACTGCTCATATGCAAGTTCAAGTTCAACCTGAAGAAAATCAAAGCAAGTCCATGAGAGCCAAGGTATGACCTTGACCATATCCCACCTGAATTTAGAGACCACCTCAAGAATAGATTTGACCCACTGAACATTAATGACCAAAGACCAAAGAGTTGTGGATGACATTAAGGACATTATACATGAAGATAGTAAAAGGTCATTAAAAAGTCAAGAAAGAAGGCAAAGAGATGTCAGAAGAGACTCCAAAACTTGCTTTTAAGTGCAGAATAGCTAAAGTGAACAGAAGAAAGAATGAAGTAAAGAAGGCAAATAGAAGATTTCAAAGGGCAACTCGAGAAGACAAAGTATTATCATGACATGTGCACAGACCTGGAGTTAGAAAACCAAAAAGGAAGAACATGTTCAGCACTTCTCAAGCTGAACTGAACTGAAGAGAAAATTCAAGCTTAAAGTTGCAATATTGAAGGATCCTATGGGCAAAAACTCAATGACGCAGAAAATAGCAAAAGAAGATGGGAGGAACACAGAGGAACACTGTACCAAAAAAATTTGGTCAATGTTCAGTCATTTCAGGAGGTAGCATATGACCAAGAACTGCTAGTAATGAAGAAAAAAGTTCAAGCTGCACTGAAGGTATAGATGAAAAACTAGTCTCCAGGAATTGACAGAATACCAATTGAGATGCTTCAACAAACAGATGCAACACTAGAGGTGCCCACTCTTCTATGCCAAGAAATTCAGAAGACAGTGGCCTGGCCAACTGACTAGAAGAGATCCGTACCCAAGAAAGACGATCAAACAGAATGTGAAAATTATCAAACAATATCATTAATATCGCATGCTATCAAAATTTTGCCGAAGGAACTGTCAGAAGTTCAAGCTAGATTCCGAAGTGGACGTGAAACAAGGGATATCGTTGCTGATGTCAGATGGATCTTGGCTGAAAGTAGAGAAGACCAGAAAGATTTTTAACTATGTTTTATTTACTACAGAGACATTTGACTGTGTGAGTCCTAACAAATAATGTATAACATTACAAAGAACAGGAATGTCAGAATACGTAATCGTGATCATGCGGATCCCATATATGGATCAGAAAGCAGTTGTTCGAACAGAACAAGGGGATACTGCATAGTTTAAAATCAGAAAAAGTGTGTGGCAGGGTTGTATCTGTTCACTTTACCTGTTCAATCTGTACCCTGAACAAATAATCTGAGAAGCTGGATTATATGGGGAAGAATGCAACATTAAGATTAAAGGAAGACTCATTAACAGTTTATGACATGCAGATGAAAAAACCTTGCTTGCTGAAAGTGAAGATAACTTGAAGCACTTACCGATCAAGGTCAAAGACTACAGTCTTCAGTATGAATTACAACTGAACATAAAGAAAACAAAAATCCTCACAACTAGACCAAAAAACAACATTATGATAAGTGGCAAAGAAATTGAAGTTGTCAAGGATTTAATTCTACTTGGATTCATACTCAACGGTCACGGAAGCAACAGTCAAGAAATGAAATGACATATTGCATTGGGAAAATCTGCTGCAAAAGATCTCTTTAAAGTGTTAAAAAGATGTCACTTTTATGACTAAGGTTAGCCTGGTCCAAGACATGGTATTTTCAATTTCCTCATGTGCATGCAAAAGCTGGACCGTGAAAAAGGAAGACTGAAGAAGAATTGACACATTTGAATTGCGGTGTTAGCAAAAAATATTGACCATACCGTGGATTGCCAGAAGAACAAACAAATCTGTTTTGGAGGAAGTATAGCTAGAATGCTCCTAAGAAGCATTCCTTTTGCTTACTTTGGACATGTCATCAGAAAAGATCAATAGCTAGAAAAGGATATCGTTTATGGTAAAGTACAAGGTCAGCAAAAACGGAGAAAACCCTCCATGAGATGGATTGACACAGTGGCCGCAACAGTGGGCTCAAACATACAAACGATTGAGAGTGGCGCAGGACCGGTTAACATTTTCTTTTGTTTCACGTAAAATCGCCTTGAGTCAGAGCTGACTGAATGGCAACTAACAGCAACAACAAAAATCCGTTTTCTAAGCCAAGTGAGGTATACCAAGTACATCAATTACTTTATGATATTTAAATATATATTTATCTATACTTATGTCTATATATATATATATATATACAGTTCATTTGAACAACTTTTTCTACCATTGACCAAATACAAGTGAATTCTTTATAAAGTGGAAATCCATTATCAAGTAACCTTTTATTCTTTTCTATATCTGATTTTTAAAAATTTTCAGAATGCAATGTGAAGACACTATTATTCACAAAGACCATAGAATCGAACTACTATTTCCCATATTTAATACCTGAATACTCGTTTATCAATGGCCTCTTGGGATGTGTCTGTGTGTGAAAACATTAAAAAAACTAGGCTGCTTCTCTCGATCCCCTAGTTGCTAAATGATCCTTCAGGGTATTTCTGCTCCCCACTCTGAGGATCTCTAGCTATAATGAGAAATCATGAATTGTATGAAGATTAAAAAAAAATACTGCTGATTCATTAGATTATGTAATAATATACATTTTTTTTTGTTTAAAAGAACTTTTCCTGGGTTCTTTGGAAAAGAAAACCTAATCACTTTAATATAAATAATTTTCAAGAAGAGTTTTATTTTATCGTGGAAACAAGCATAATTTTATAGGAATAAGCTGAATTTTGTAAAAATATGTTATGCAACCAAGAATTGGTGATACTATGTTGAAATAAATGTTCTGACAATGATTCAAGGTGTGGTTTCGTGTAAAATGTTTTATAACATACTGTCACCTTAGTGAATAATAGAACTATCACTTTTTGCTGATTTTTTTTTGGGTTTTATAGGATTCACAACAAATTAAATCCTTATTCCTTGAAAAAATTCATAGTTAGTCAAGTGTAATATACTGAACTAAAGAAAGTTTAAAACACTTATTCTGAAATATAAAGAAAACCCTAAAACTATTTAACTATTTGTTTGTCTTTATTGATACCTTACTTAATTTCTACTTAATAAAAGCTTTGAGGCAGTGAAGAACAAGAACATACAGTAACTTTATAGCAATGACAGATAAAAAATGGAGAAATTATAACTAAGAGAAGGTAGTTAAGGTGAAACCAAACGACAACAAAAGATGCAGGCTCCTAGGATCCTTAGAATTAGTATAGTTGATTTTCAATTTTGGTCTAAACTTTCATGTAAATTTCCTATAGCTACTGTTAAAGACAAATGATTCTTCAGGACACAAAAGCTTTTTCTAGCAGTAAATTTTACAAGAAGCTTTCTAAAGTGGGAGTGGGTTACAAAAGTCTATTTCTGAAGCATTTTTAAGGTACTATTCATTGGGTAAAGGCACCCTGGTAGTGCAGTGGTTAAAGCACTCTGATGCTAAGTGAAAGGTCAGTGGTTCTAACCCACCAGCTTCTCCACGAGTGAAAGATGAGGCAGCCTGCTTCCATAAAGATTTAGTCTGGGAAAACCTAGAGGCTGTTCTACTTTGGCCTATAGGGTAGCAATAAGTTGGAATTGACTCTACGGCAGTGGGTATGGTATGGTATTCATTGAATATTCTTACATCCTTAACATTCATTCATTCATTTAAGAAATATTTACTGAGTCCTGGTGGCACAGTGGTTAAAGAGCTTGGCTGCTAACCAAAAGGTCAGCAGTTCGAATCTACCAGCTACTTCTTGGGAACCCTAAGGGGCAGCTCTAATCTGCCCTATAGGGTCGCTATGAGTCAGAATCGACTCGACGGCAATGGGTTTGGGTTGGTTTATTATGTTAGATATTGGGAATAGAAAAATGAGACAAAAAATCCCGCACTGTCTTAGTTTACAATCTAGTGAGGGGAGCCAGATAATAAACATGATATATGGTTTATTAAACAGCGATATGTACTAAGGAAAAAAAATAAACAAACATAAAAACAAAGTGGGGAAGGGGCGTAGAGAGTGTGTGGATGTGGGTATATGTAAGAAATTGCAATTTTGAAAGGTCAGGGAAGTCCTCAGTGAAAGCGTGAAATTGGAGTAGAGATCTGTAGGAAGTGAGGGAAGGAAGGAATGACCAGCACATAGGCCCTGAGGCATATTTGAAGAGCAGCAAAGTGGTCACTATGGTTATAGCCGAGGTGATGAGGGAGAGAAGTGGTAGAAAGGTAATGGTGGGTGGGCAGGATACGAAGTGGTCTTGTTAGCCATTGAGAGGACTTTGATTCTTCCTCTGCTGGAAATGGGGAGCCACCAAAGCATTTTGATCAGGAGATGTATTGCCTATTGCTTTATAACAAATTATCCCAAAATTTAGTGACTTAAAACTACTCTAAACATTTACTATCTTTCACAGTTTCTGTGGGTGAAAAACTTGGAGCAGCTTGGCTAGACAGTGTTGGCTCAGGGTCTCTCATAAGCTTGCTGTCACATGATGGCTGGGGCTCCAGTCATCTGAAAATGTGATTGAGTCTGGAGGATCCACATCCAAAGTGTCCACTCACATGGCTGGCAAGGCAGTTCTAGCTGCTGGTGGGAGTCCTCAGTTCCTCTTCATCTGGACCTCTCACAGGATTGCTTGAGCATCCTCATGTGTAACGCTGGCTTTCCCCAGAGTAAGCAATCCAAGAATCCAAGACAGAAGCGTCATTGTCTTTTATGACCTAGCCTCAGAAGTCATACACCATCATTTCTGCTGTATTCTATTGGTCACACACGTCAGCTCTGACTCAGAGTGAGAAGAGACGGCTCAATTGTGTGGATATGAGAGGGAAGGATCATTGGGTGCCATCTCAGAGGCTGACTACCACAGAAAAGAAAGAAGAGGATTACTGGAACCATGTTTTTGCATGGCATGGACACAAGTAGATAAGATCTAGTACAAAAGTAAGAGAGACGGCCTTTGCTAAGTGCACAGAGAGGTCTTCCATAGTAACAGTACAGAGGTATAGATGCAGGAAGGTGGGAAGATTGATGGTGTGAACTTGTGCACATCCTCTTTTTATTTTTTCTCTCAGTAAAATAGAAAAGAAGGTCATAAGTCAAGACTGAGAACCCAGGAGGAGGTAGTAGAGGTTCATTAGTTTCAAGTTTTAGATCTCAGGTGAGTCAGTAGTTATTTTCACTAATGTTTGCTTGGTCATATTATTAAGGAAAAAAAACAAACAAAACCTTTCATTGATCACAATTGCATAGTAAGAGTCATAGACTGAGATTCAGTAAAGTAAAAGAAAACAAATTCTACGTAGTTTTTCTATTTTAAAGATAGTGATTTTGATCTTTTTCCTCATTGGTCTTAAAACCTATTTTTTTTTTAAATTGTGCTTTAGGTGAAAGTTTTCAGTTCAAGTTAATTTCTCATACAAAATTTATACACATATTGTTATGTGACCCTAGTTTCAATTCCTAGAATGTGACAGCACACTCCCCCTTTCCACACCGGGTTTCCCATGTCCATTCAACCAGCTCCTATCCCTTTCTGCCTTCTCATTCTGCCTCTGGACAAAAGCTGCCCATTTAGTCTTGTGTATCTACTTGAACTAAGAAACATACTCTTCATGAGTATTATTTTATGTTTTATAGTCCAGTCTAATCTTTTTATGAAGAGTTGGCTTTGGGAATGGTTTTAGTTCTGGGTTAATAGAGAGTCCGGGGGCCATGTCTTCTGGGGTTCCTCTAGTCTCAGTCAGACCGTTAAGTCTGGTCTTTTTATCTGAATTTGAGTTCTGCACTACACTTTTCTCCTGCTCCGTCAGGGAGTCTCTGTTTTGTTCCCTGTCAGGGTGGTGATTGGTGGTAGCCAGGCATCATCTAGTTCTTCTGGTCTCAGGCTGATGAAGTCTCTGGTTTATGTAGCCCCTTTTGTCTCTTGGGCTAATGTTTTCCTTGTGTTTTTGGCGTTCTTCATTCACCTTTGCTCCAGGTGGGTTGGGACCAATTGATGCATCTTAGATGGCCGCTCGCTGGCTTTTAAGACCCCAGATGCTACCCACCAAAGTGGGATGCGGAACATTTTCTTAATAAACTTTGTTACGCCAATTGACCTAGATGTCTCCCGAAACCACGGTAAAACCTTTCTATGTTTAAAGTATGGAATCTTTTGTGCTTTAAATATCCTGAATTAGATTACTTTATTACCTCTGTTTGTGGAATGTAATAAGCTACAGATAATTAACTGGGCTTTAAGGAGACATGTTAAAAAAAAAAAAAAAAAAGATATGGGCCTGTCCTAGACCAATCAGCCTAAGGCCACCAGGGACAAACCTGTAGACCAAAAAAGTCATGTTTATTGACTCACTGCAGTATAGGATATTACACACTCAAGGAATCACGGGGAGTCTCACCAGACAAAAGAGTTATAGAACTGTGTGAAGGGGTGGAGTTGAGGTGAATTGTAAATAAAACGATACTTGATGACGTACTGAAGTTAAAGTAGAGCTGCGTGTAAAGGGGCCAACATCAGCTCTGGAGTGAGAAATGTACCTATGCTCCTGTTTCTTTGGAACAAAGTTAAAATAGATGCTGAATTTTGTATTCAGAAACCTTTATATGAAGTTCTAGACTTGGCTTGTAAATCAAGGCTGTCTCCTGTGCCGAAATAACTTAGATCTTTCAGACAAGAGTGGGATGTTCTACTCTTCCTGAAATAATTTCAAACACAAATGTTGCTAGTAGTCTGTGATTTTAGAGAATAAAGTTTATCAGTAAGACAGCTGTTATGGATTGAATTGTGTCCCCCTGAAATATGTGTTGTAAACCCTAACCTCTATGCCTGGTGGTTATAATCCCATTTAGGAATGAGTTGTCTTTGTTACATTAATGAGACAGGAATAGCGTAGGGTGTGTCTTGAGTCAATCTCTTACAAAATGTAAAAGGAGCAGACAAAGTAAGCAGAGATGGAGGAAGAGAGATGCCAAGCCACATGAAGATTGCTCAGGAGCAGAAACTCAGAAGAGACAAGGTCCTTCCTACAGAGCCAACAGAGGGAAAGACCTCCCCTAGAGCTGGCACCTTGAATTCGGACTTCTAGCCTTCTAAACTGTAAGAAAATAAATTTGTTTGTTAAAGTTACCCATTTGTGGTATTTCTGTTATAGCAGCACTAGATAACTAAGACAAGAGGCATAGTCAATCTAAGAAGTGAGTTGTTATGACATTTTATGGCAGCAGCATGTACTTCAGAGAAATACAGGCATACCTTGAAGATACTGTGAGTTCGGTTCCAGACCACTGCGATAAAGTGAGTCACAGGAATTTTTTGGTTTCCCAGTGCATATAAAAGTTATATTTACATATATTTACACTGCAATGTAGTCTGTTAAGTGTGCAATAGCATTATGTCTAATAAAAAAATATAACCCATTGCTGTCGAGTTGATTCTCACTCATAGTGACTCTATAGGATGGAGTAGAACTGCCCCATAGGGTTTCCAAGGAGAGGCTGGTGGATTCGAACTGCAGACCTTTTGGTTAGCAGCTGAACTCTTAACCACTACACCACTAGGGCTCCAACTAAGACAACAGGGATATTAATTGGCCTAATTTCAATATTGTCGTGTCTCAGGAAACAAGGAGGCCCGAAGACAGGGAGAGAGATGGGAGAACAGCTGGTTGGTGGAGAAGTCAGATCACACATACTGTTTATCAATTAAGTTCGCTGTCTTATATGCATGTGGTTTGTGGCGCCCAGAAACAATTACAATAGTACATCAAAGATCAGTCATCACAAATCACCATAACAGACATAATAATAATAATGAAAAAGTTTGAAATAGTATGAGAATTACAAAAATGTAACACAGAGATATGAAGTGAGCACCTGCTGTTGGAAAAATGGCGCCAATAGAATTGCTCAACGCAGAGTTGCCGCAAACTTTCAACTTGTGAAAAACACAGTATGTGGAAAGAGCAATAAAGCAAAGCACAATTAAAAAAAAAAAATTAGGTACGTCTGAATTGTTTTCTGATAAATTTGTACCTGGCTTTATCTGAATCTTTGATTTTGGCTTAATGAATGGCAGGGGAAGATGTTTGCTTTCTAAGTCTATATTATTGTAACTTAATATAGGCTCTCCCTTGAGATTCAGCTCTCCAAGTTCCACTTCTGTTATTTTCTGGTCCCTGGTCCTTTCCTAGTAAAGACACTTAAAAAGGTTGTGTCTTAAATTTGTAACATAAGGACATGAATTGAATTATATTATAATTGTAATATAATAGATGAATTGAATTGTGTCCTCCAAAAAGATATGTTGAGGTCCTAACCCTGTATCTGTGGATGTAATCTTTTTTGGAATAGGTTCTTTCTTTGAAGATATTATCTATCAGTTCAGGTAATGAGGTCAGACGAGAGTAGTGTGGGTCCTAATCCCTTCTCAGTGATGTCTTATAAATGTGGAGAACAGACAGGGCAGAGGGCAGAGAAAGAGTTACACAGGGAGAAGACGCCATGTGAAGATTCATCTACAAGCCAAGGAATGCCTTGGGCTACCAGAGCTGGCAGAGACAAGGAAGGATCCTCACCTAGAGCAGAGCAGGGAGAGGATGGCCCTGCTGATGGCCTAAATTCAGACTCATAGCCTCCAGAAAAGAGAGTGGATAAATTTCTGTTCTTTAAAGCCACCTACTTTGTGTTATTTGGTTACAACACCCTTAGGAAAGTCAGACAAGAAGGGTAGAAGAAATATAGCCCAGATGTGAAGTCCTCACTAGCCTGTGTATATAAAATTAGACTGCTTTTGTTTTTATTGCCTCGATTGCAATGCCTCCCCTAGCATGTTTACCAGACCTCAGCATCCAAGTGTCCTACACTTATGTTTGCCTGATTCCAAAAGGAGGCTTCACAGGAGTTCACAATCCCAGTGTGGCTTCTCCACGTTCTTCCTTTCTTGCTCTAGCTTCCCCTGATTAACAATCACTATCATCAAAGTTATCTGAAGAAGCCATCCTGTTGCTCTGACTGATGGGGTTCCTGATGGGGGCACCATATCCAGGTTTTGCCACTCCCGAAGAGGGTAAAGTATTGATGGGTTCTCTACGAATCTCAGAGGAAGTCTCTCCGTACTACGCTGTCACTTGGGCCTTGAAGCAGTTCTGCTCATGCCCAAAGTCTTTCAGGAAAGATTGTTTCTCTCTTCTATTCTTCATCTCCTGCAAACAATCCTCCAGATTAAACAAATGAACAAGAACAACAACAACCAAAAAAAAAAAAAAAAAATTAAAAGAACAAGCATGAACCAACCAAAAAAATTAACAAAAAAAAAAAAAAAAAGAAGTTAAAAAGTCAACATTCCCGGACACACAATTCTGATTCTGCCTTACGCAGGAATTGATCAAACCACAACACTTAACTGTGGCCTATACAAGTAACCAACTGTCACTGAGTCAACTCCAACTCATGACAACCCCATGTGAGTCAGAGTAGAACTGTGCTCCATAGGGTTTTAATGATTGATTTTTCACACTTTTTTTTTCAGAACTTTCTTTTGGGGTGTCTCTGGTAACTTGAATTTCCAACCTGTCTTTTGGTTAGCAACTGAGACATTAACTGTTTACAACACCCAGGGAACTTAACCTTGGCCTAGGTCATCACTATTTTTTCAAGAACAAAGGACTTGCCTTAAACTGGTATAATTAAAGGACTTGTCTGCTGATTATCTAAAAATAAAGTCCCCATCTTCAGAGAATGAAAACTGCCCATAGTGACACTTTTAAATAAAAGTTTTTACTTGACTTCACTCATCAAAAATTAAAACACTCTTGAGTCCAATCTTAGCCAAGACATCCCATTGCATAAATGATCTTTACAATGCCCTCCAATGAAAATACAAGGCCTCTGGAAAGCTGGTGATAGGGAACCCAAGGTTGAGTAAGGATAGTGTTGACATGTAGTGGAGTTCTTAACCATTGCCATAGGGCAATATATGTACTGTTTAATGAGATAGTATTTTGTTCTGTAAACCTTCGTCTAAAGTGAGAATAGCAGCACAACTGGAAGAACATAATCGACGTCATTGAATTGTACCTGTAGAAATTTTTGAAATGGTGTATCTTTGGCTATGTATATTTTCACCCCCCCCCCAAAAAAAAAAGGTCCTCCAAGGCCGAGAAGGAAGCGTGTTGACATGTCGTGGGGTTGTTAACCAATGTCATAACACAATATGTGTACTGATTGTTTAACGAGAAAATATTTGTTCTGTAAACCTTCAACTAAAGTACAATTAAAAAAAAAAAAATACATGGCCTCTGATACCTTGCTTACTGGTATACGTGCCCATGTGATTTTTTCAGCAGTGCTCCCCAGTCAATGGATGCACAGGTGAGAGTCAGCATAATACCTGTGATGGGAGGACAGAAGAGACCGCACATCGAGAAGGCCTGTGAGAGTATCCTTTCTGATATCCAGCAAGGGTTCTAAGTGGGTGGAGAAATAAGTGAGGAAAGAAAGATGCTGGTGCACTTTATAGAAAAGCCCTCTCTATGGTATATAATACTAACACTAATGACTAGTAATTATTGAGCATTTACTATGAGCAAGGACTATACTAAAAACCTATCTGCATTACATTGTTCAATCCTTGCAGCAATTTGGTGAGTTATAGACTATTATCAAGGCCCCTAGGTGGCGCAAAAGGTTTATGCTCAACTGCTAACCTAAAGATTGGCCATTTAAACACATCCAGCAGTGCCACAGAGGAAAAGAACTGGCTATCTGTTTCTGTAAAAAATACAGCCAAGAAAACCCTATGGAACGGTTCTACTCTGCACACATTGGGTCTCCGTGAATCGGAAATGACTTGACAACAACTAACGACAACAACACCATCATCTCCATTTTATGAGTGAAGACATAGAGGCTCAAAGAGTAACTTGCCCAGATTCAGATAGCTACGAGTGGTAACGTTAGTTCTCAACTCAAAATCCCTCTGATCCCCAGCTAAAAGGGTTAAAAAAAACGAAGAAACCCTAAGAATTATGCGAGACGCTATCAAGAGGAATATCCTGTGAGTAATTGGAGTACCAGAACGGGGGGGATAACAGAAAATACAGAGACAATTACTGAAGACTTTTTGGCAGACAACTTCCCTGATATCATGAAAAATAAGAAGATATCTATCCAAGATGCCCACAAAAGATAGATCCCAAAAGAAAGTCACCAAGATATAATCACACTTGCCAAAACCAAAGGTAAAGAGAATTTTAAGAGTGGCTAGGGATAAATGAAAAGTCATCTACAAAGGAGAGTCAATAAGAATAGCCTCAGACTACTCAGGAGAAACCATGCAGGCAAGAAGGCAATAGGATGACATATATAATGCCTTGAAGGAAAAAAACTGTCAGCCAAGAATTATATATCCAGCAAAACTGTCTCTCATATATGATGGCAAAATTACGACTTCTCCAGATAAATAGAAGTTTAGGGAATTTGCAAAAACCAAATCAAAGTGACAAGATATACTAAAAGGAGTCCTCCAGTTAGAAAATCAGTAACATCAGATAACAACCCAAGACTAGAACACGGGACAGAGCAACCAGATATTAACCCAGATAGGGAAGTCACAAAAATGAATCAAAGCTAAAACAATGAAAATAGGGAAACAGAGATGTCAACCTGTAAAAGATGACAACATTAAAACAAAAAAGAGGGACTAAAAAATGTAGACATAGATTTTTCATATGGAGAGGAAGTCAAGGCGATATAAAGAAATAAAAGACTGGTTTAAACTTAGAAAAAATAAGGGCAAATATTAAAGTAACCACAAAGGAAACTAACAATCCTACACATCAAAATAAAAAACAAGAAAAATATAAAGACTCAGCAAATACAAAATCAACAACAATTAAAAAGATGGAAAGAAAATACACAAAGAAAAATGACTCACACAGAAAATTAAGTGGAACAAAGAAATGGTCAACAACACACACACAAAAAAAGACAGCACTAAATTCATACCTATCAATATAAAATTCAAAGGATGGAAAAAATATATCAAGTAAACAACATTCAAAAAAGAGCAGGAGTAGCAATATTAATCTCTGACAAAATAGACTTTAAAGTAAAATCCACCACAAAAGATAGGGAAGGACAGTATATAATGATTAAAGGATCAATACAAGAGGAGGACATAACTATAATAAATATTTATGCTCCCAACGACAGGGCTCCAAAATACATAAAAGAAACTCTAACAGTGCTGAAAAGAGAGATAGACAGCTCCACAATAGTAGTAGGAGAGACTTCAACTCACCACTGTGAGTGAAGAACAGAACATCCAGAAAGAAGCTCAACAAACACACTGAAGAGCTAAATGCTACAGTCAACCAACTTGATCTCGTAGACATATACTGAACACTCTACCCAGCAGCAGCCAAGTATACTTTCTTTTCTAATGCACATGGAACATTCTCCAGAATAGACCACATATTAGGCCATAAATTAAGCCTTAACAGAATCCAAAGCATTGAAATATTACAAAGCATCTTTTCTGACCAAAATGCCATAAAAATAGAAATCAATAACAGAAAAAGCAAGGGAAAGAAAAATCAAACACACGGAAACTGAACAACACCTTAATCAAAAACTACTATGTTGTAAGAGAAATTAAGGATGGAATAAAGAAATTCATAGAATCAAACGAGAATGAAAACACATCCTAACAGAACCTTTGGGACCTAGCAAAAGCACTGCTCAGAGGTCAGTAGATAGCAATAAATGCACACATCCCAAAAGAAGAAAGGGCCAAAATCAAACCATTAACCCTACAACTCAAATAAGTAGAAAAAGAGCAGCAAAAGAAGCCCTCAGGCACCAGAAGAAATGAAATAATAAGAATTAGAGCAGAATTAAATTAAATAGAGATTAGAAAAACAATTGAAAGAATTAACAAGACCAAAAGCTGGCTCTTTGAAAAGATCAACAAAACTGATAAACCACTGGCCAAACTGACAAAGGAAAAACAGGAGAGGAAGCAAATAATCCATATAAGAAATGAGTTGGGTAATATCACAACAGAACCAACTGAAATTAAAAGAGTCCCAACAGAATACTATGAAAAACTGTATTCTAACAAATTTAAAACCTAGAGGAAATGAACAAATTTCTAGAAACTCACTACCTACCTAAACTAACACAAACAGAGGTAGAACAACTAAATAAACCTATAACAAAAGGAGAGATTGAAAAGGTAATTAAAAAACTCCCAACAACAACAACAACAACAACAACAAAAAACCTGGCCCGGACGGTTTCACTGAAGAATTCTACCAAACTTTCAGAGAAGAGTTAACACCACTACTACTAAAGGTATTTCAGAGCATAGAAGAGGATGGAATACTCCTAAACTCATTCTATGAAGCCAGCATAACCCTGATACCAAAACCAGGTAAAGACACCACAAAAACCAGAAAATTACAGATCAAAATCCATCATGAACATTGATGCAAAAATCCTCAACAAAATTCTAGCCAGTAGAATTCAACAATATATCAAAAAAAAAAAATAATAATTCACCATGATCAAGTGTGTTTTATACTAGTTATGCAGGGATGGTTCATCATTACAAAAACAATCAATGTACTCCATCACACAAATAAAACAAAAGACAAGAACCACATGATCTTATCAATCGATGCAGAAAAGGCATTTGACAAAGTCCAACACATTCATGATAAAAACTCTCAGCAGGATAGGAATAGAGGGGAAATTCCTCAACATAATTAAGGGCATTTATACAAAGCCAACAGCCAACATCATCCTAGATGGAGAGAGTTTGAAAGCATTCCCCCCTTGAGATTGGGAACCAGACAAGGATGCCCTCTATTACCACTCTTATTCAACATTGGGCTGGAGGTTCTAGCCAGAGCAATTAGGCTAGAAAAAGAAATAATGGGCATCCAGATTGATAAGGAAGAAGTAAAAGTATCTCTATTTGCAGATGATATGATCTTATACACAGAAAACCCCAAAGAATCCTCAAGAAAACTACTAGAACTAATAGAAGATTTCAGCAAAGTATCAGGATACAAGATAAACATACAAAAATCAGCTGGATTCCTCTACACCAACAAAGAGAACTTCCAAGAGGAAATCATCAAATAATACCATTTACAATAGCCCCAAAGAAGATAAAATACTTAGGAATCAATCTAACCAGAAACATAAAAGACCTATACAATGAAAACTACAAGGCACTACGGCAAGAAACCAAAAGAGATCTGCATAAGTGGAAAAACATACCTAACTCATGGGTAGGAAGACTCAACATTATGAAAATGTCAATTCTACCCAAAGCGATCTACAGATACAATGCAATCCCAATCCAAATTCCAACATCATTTTTTAATGAGATGGAGAAACAAATCACCAACTTCATATGGAAAGGGAAGAGGCCTTGATTAAGTAAAGCATTACTCAAGAAGAACAAAATGGGAGGCCTCACACTACCTGATTTTAGAACCTATTATACCACTGTGGTAGTCAAAACAGCCTGGTACTGTACAACAACAGATATATAGACAAATGGAACAGAATTGAGAATCCAGACGTAAATTCATTCACCTATGAGCAACTGATATTTCACAAAGGCCCAAAGTCTGTTAATTGGAGAAAAGACAGTCTCTTTAACAAACGGTGCTGGCATAACTGGATATCCATCTGCAAAAAACTGAAACAAGACCATACCTCACACCATGCACAAAAACTAACTCAAAATGGATCAAAGACCTAAATATAAAATCAAAAATAATAAAGATGATGGAAGAAAAAATAGGGACAACGCTAGGAGCCCTAATATATGGCATAAACAGAATACGAACCATAAGTAACAATGCACAAATACCAGAAGAGAAACTAGATAACTGGGAGCTCCTAAAAATCAAACACTTATGCTCATCAAAAGACTTCACCAAAAGATTAAAAACATAACCTACAGATGCAGAAAAATTTTTTGGCTATGACAAATCCTATCAGCATCTAATCTCTAAAATCTACACGATACTGCGAAACCTCAACCACAAAAAGACAAATAACTCAATTAAAAAATGGGCAAAAGATATGAACAGGCACTTCATCAAATAAGACATTCAGTCAGCTAACAGACACATGAAGATATGCTCATGATCATTAGCCATTAGAGAAATGCAAATCAAAACTACAATAAGATACCATCTCACCCCAACAAGGTTAGCATTAATCCAAAAAACACAAAACAATAAATTTTGGAGAGGTTGTGGAGGGACTGGAACACTTATACAGTGTTGGTAGGAATGTAAAATGGTACAACCACTTTGGAAATCGATTTGGTGCTTCCTTAAAAAGCTAGAAATAGAAGTACCATACGATCCAGGAATCCTGCTCCTTGGAATATATCCTAGAGAGATAAGAGCTGTCACCCGAATAGATATATGCACACCCATGTTCTTTGCAGCACTGTTCATGATAGCAAAAAGATGGAAACAACTTAGGTGCCCATCAACAGATGAATGGATAAACAAATTATGGTATATTCACACACTGGAATACTACACAACAATAAAGAACAATGATGAATCTGTGAAACATCTTATAACAGGGAGGAATCTGGAAGGCACTATGCTGAGTGAACTTACTCACAAAAGGACAAATATTGTATAAGGTCACTATTATAAGAACTCAAGAAAAGGTTTAAACACAGAAGAAAACATTCTTTGATGGTTATGAGGGTGGGGAGGAAGGGAGGGGGTATTCACTAACTAGATAGTAGACAAGAATTATCTTAGGTGAAGGGAAGGACAGCACACACTATAGGGGAAGTCAGCACAACTGGGCTAAACCAAAGCTAAGAAGTTTCCTGAATACAACCAAACACTTCGAGAGACAGAGTAGCAGGGGCAGGGGTCTGGGAATGATGGTTTCAGGAGACATCAAGGTCAATTGGCATAACAAATTTTATTAAAATATTCCTCATCCCACTTTGGTGAGTGGCGTCTGGGGTCTTAAAAGCTAGCGAGCTGCCATCTAAGATGCATCAATTGGTCCCAACCTACCTGGAGTAAAGAAGAATGAAGACCATTATAGACACAGGGAAAGTAGTAGCCCAAGAGACAGAAAGGGCCACATAAACCAGAGACTTCATCAGCCTGAGACCAGAAGAACTAGAATGTGCCTGGCTACCATAATGACCGCCCTGACAGGGAACACAATGGAGGGTCCCTGACAGAGCAGGAGAAAAATGTGGTGCAGAACTCAAACTCTAGTAAAAAGACCAGATTTAATGGTTGGATTGAGATTGGAGGGACCCTGGAAAAGATGGCCCCCAGACTGTCTGTTAGCCCAAAACTAAAACCATTCTGGAGGCCAACTCTTCGGACAAAGATTAGACTGGACTATGGGACATAAAATGATACTCTTGAATCATGTGCTTCTTAGCTCAAGTACATACATGAGAATAAATGGGCAGCTCCTGTCCAGAGGCGAGATGAGAGTACAGAGAGGATCAGGAGTTGGCTGAATGAACATGGGAAATCCGGGGTAGAAAGGAGTGTGCTGTCACTGTATAGGGAGAACAACTAGGGTCACATAACAATATGTGTATAAATTTTTGTATGAGAGACTAACTTGAACTGTAAACTTTCACTTAAAGCTCAACAATAAAAAAAAAGGGGGGGGGGGAGAATCTCTCTGATTCCAGTGTTTGTGTTAACAATTCCTAATATACTTCCAAAATATTGTGAGATACAAGCCTCATTCAGACACCTTTAAATATAGTTGAAACACACATGGAAGTAAGTATCTGCAGCTGCTAAAGAACTGGAAGGTGCCTTGGCATGCATATTCAAAAGTTCTCTAAGCCCTTTCCTTAGAGTACCACTCAACTACTTTGGAATCGTCCCATTTTGACTCTGTTCCTATTATCCTTCTACTTTTTCAGGTGGATGTTCTATTTTTAGAGAACATATTGATTTCTCCCTAGGAGCTCACTTGGAGGTTATTCAATTTCAGGACCAAAACAGCTAGTAGGAAAGGCCTTCCAGTTGCTTTCTTGGTTTTCTAGTGCTGCTATAACAGATATACCATAAGCAGGTGTCTTTAACAAATAGAGATTTATTTTCTCACAGTTTAGGAAGCTAGAAGTCTGAATTCAGGGTGCCAGCTCTAGGGGAAGGCTTTCTTTCTCTGTTGGCTGTGGAGGAATGTCCTTATCTCTGTGAGCTTCTTCTGCTCCTGGATGATCTTCCTGTGGTTTGGCCATTGCTCTTCCCCCATCTCTGCTTGCTAGCTTGCGTTTAACCTCTATATATCTCAAAAGAGATAGACTCCAGATACACTCTACACTAATTCTGTCTCATTAACATAACAAAGACAACCCATTCCCAAATGAGATTATAACCACAGGCGCAGAGGTTAAGGTTTACAACACATGTTTTTGGGGAACATAATTCAATCCATAGCAGTTGTCAAATAATTTCAAGAAAAAGAAAAGTTATACTTGAAAATTCATTATCAGCCATAAGTTGTGTATATATTGTGAGAAATTTATTAAAGAAAATTTCATGTAGTGAAGTTCAAAAATTTAACAGAGACAACAAATTAAATTTTAGGATAAAATGTCAATTCTTTAGTTTTGTCTATCGTTGATTTTCTCCTTGTCCCCACCTGCTGGTAGGAAGGAAAAAATAACTTTCATCCCTACGGAGCACAGTTCTACTCTGACACACGGGAGGTCTTCCTGAGTTGGAAATGGCTCAACGGCCACTAACAGCGTTTAAGCTTAGTCTGATTTGTTAATTAGCTTTATCTAATACTCAGTCTCTCTTGGCAAAAATAACCACATAAGCAGTGCTCATTTTCTCAAACAGGCTCCCAATTCCCTGATTATCTCCCTCAGGTGGTATTCTTGGGTATGGGGAAGGGGTGTGGCTTATGGGACATTATAAACATGAAGGAGTTGGAGTCCTTAGATGCTATATCTAATGGAACCTCTAGTTTCCAAGACAAGTTCCCACATAGTTGATGTCATCTTGCTGGCAATATTGGCTAAAGAGTAACTCATACCTTTACCCCTCCATCACTCCATCAAAACTATTAAAATGATAGATTGCTAATGGCAGCCTCATTGGTAAATTCAAGGTTAATTCTCTGTCATTATTTTAATAGATCCTTCAGCAGCATCTGTCACAGTTGATCATTTCCTTCTCTGATATTTGTCATTCACATGGCCACCAGAACACCACATTCTCCTGGTTTTCCTCCTACATTCTGAAAGCTCCTTTATTAGTCTTCTTGAATGGTTTCTCTTTTTCTCCCAGATCTTTTAAGGTTCCAGAGTCTGGACTCTTCCTCTTACACCCAGTCCCATATTTCTAATTCTTATGCCCAGTTCCATATTTCTAATTGCTTGATCACCATTTCCACTTGGATGTTTGAGAGACAACTCTAACTTACCCTAAACCTACTGTGATGGTTAATATTATGTGACAACTTGGCTAGGCTATAATTCTCAGTGGTTTGATAGACACTGTATTCATCTTTCATTTTGTGAACTGATGTGAGCAGCCAATCAGCTGAAAGGTGAGTTTCCTTGAGGGTGGGACCTGTCTCCTGTATAAAAATGGATGTTCTGGCAAAGCCAGCTTTCTCTCTCTTTCTCCTTCGACCCTGTATACTTCTCATCACTTGATCTCTAGTTCTTGGGATGTAAGCCTACAGAAATGTCTGGTCTGCTACCTGACCTGCAGATTTTGGGTTCATCAGCCCCTACAACCATGTGAGCCCGTAGAGGTCTTCAGCCTGCTGCCTGAAAAATGGATCTGGGACTTGCCAGCCCCCGCAATTGTGTGAGCCATTTCTTACAATTGCATGAACCTTTACCCTAAAGTAAATTTCTCTCTCTGTATATTTACATATGCTTTACTGGTTTTGCTCCACTAGAGAACCCAGAGTAGGACACTGTACCTACCCTACACATAATCTACCCTTTCTCAGTTAACGGCGACTCCATTATTCCAGTTGCTCAGACCAAAAATCTTGGGGTCCTGAGGCTCTGCTAGTGCATGGCCTTGTCCCCCACCCAATAGGAGGGAATTATTTTTCGGAAGTTTTTGCTCCTAAGGCCCTGTCTCTGTGATTCATAACCATGTCTTTTAATTCACAATGTTCACTCTATTAGATCACATAGCCAATTTAAAGCATTTAAGCTTGTTTTTAAAATTACGGTCCTAGGAAAACTTAGGTAAAACTATATGTAGAATTTGAATTTTTAATCTCAGATGCTGTTAGGAGTTGATTTATGTTCCCCGAAAAGATATGTTCAATGTCCTACCCTCAACACCTGTGAATGAGAACTTACTTAGAAATATAGAGTCTTTGCAGATGTAATTAGTAAACATGAGGTCATACTGGCGTAGGGTGGGAGTCGGGTGGGACACAATTCAATATGAGTGGGGTCCGTATACAAAGAGGAGAAGAGACAGAGACAGATGCAGAGGGAAGAAAGCCACGTGATGACAGCGGCCGAAGTTGGAGTGAGGCTGCCGCAAGCCAAGGAACTCTTGGGACTTCCAGAAACTGAAAGAGACAAGGAAGGATCTTCCCCCGGAGCCTCTGGAGAGATCATGGCCCTGCTAACGCTCCGACTTCAGACTTATAGCCTCTAGAACTGTAAGAGTATGGGAGGCCTAGATAGAGGAACCTTTCAAGAAGACTAATAAAGGAGCTTTCAGAATGTAGGAGGAAAACCAGGAGAACGTGGTGTTCTGGTGGCCACGTGAATGACAAATATCAGAGAAGGAAATGATCGACTGTGACAGATGCTGCTGAAGGATCTATTAAAATAATGACAGAGAATTAACCTTGAATTTACCAATGAGGCTGCCGTTAACAAACTATCACCCTGGCACGTGGAAGAGTACCCCATGGACTAATACCAGCTGAAAGCAAAGGTGGAATGAACTGGAAAGCAGGTAGTTAGAGGCTTGTAAACCTTAAAAAGTCCAAAACTAAACTCCTAACTCCCTTCCAAATCTGTTCCACTCCCACCGTGATCATCTCAGTTAGTGGTGACAACATTTTCTGGGATCTTTTAAGCAATTTATGTATCAAGTTCCTTGTCTGTAAACTGGGGATGCTAACACCATCTAACTAATAGAGTTGTTATAAGAATTGAATGACTGGTGATTAGTAAAGTGATTAGAATCTTGCCTGGCACAGTAACGGTTTCCTGACTTACTATATAAGTGTTTAAATAATTGCTCAGGTCAAAACCCTTAGAGTCAGCCTTGCCTGTGTCCTTTCTCTAACACCCTATATCCAATCTGTCAGGAACTGATTCTCCCTGGACTTTGACAATGTGTAAACATATCTGACCTCATCTTATCACCTCTACTCTGACCACCTAGCTCAGGCTTTATCATTTCATCTACATTAATCCGATCATCTGAAGGTAGGTTACCTGCTTTCACTCTTGCTCCTCCTTTAGTCTGTTTCTAACACAACAACCAGAGTGATCCTTGGAAAACTCCAGTTAGATCATGTTCTCTCTCAAGCTGAGAACCCTCTGATGGCTCCCCATTTCCCTAGGAGTAGAAGCCAAAGTCCTTACAATGGCCTGCAAGGCCTCACCCCTGCTCTGACTTCTCCTCTGATATCTTCTCCTGCAGTCCCCCACTCCATCCACTCTAGCCATTCTAGACATCCTAGAATGGAATGCGTGAGGGGGGAGTAGTAGGATTGTTAAAGCAAGAATGGGTGATAAAGCAGGAATGGACAGAATGAATTTAGCAGAGGTAGTGGTGGAAGGTATGGTTTAAGAAGTACAGACAAACAGTAAGAGTCAGGTAAAGTAGAAGCAGTTCAAGAATGCTGTCCAAAATAAAACAAGTAAGAACAGGATCAGCGCCCAGTCACTTGGAAATAGGCCTAGTGTGAAGGAGGCAAGAAAACAGCCAAAACCAGTCCCCTGCAGAGAACCTGGCAACCTTGAGCACATATGATTCCCAAGAAGAAATGGGCCAAGTGTGGTCTGGTTTCGTTGTGGGGGTATTTAGTATTGGGGAAGCCTGGGCATGTCCTGACAGAAAAAAAAAATCAAAACCTGGTGGTATGTGGAACCAACTCTTTTAATAATATTGACCTGGTTCCCATCTAGAAAAATGATAGGATAGCTTATAGATACTGAAAGTTCATTAGAAAACCCTGGGGTGGGACTAGGATAAAGATAGGAGTTGACACAACAAAGAAAAGCACTGTGACAACCAGTGTCCTTGGGAGAATCTGCCTCCATCTAGCTCATGGGTAACCTTCCTATATTTTCAGAAATAGAGAAGGCATAGACCAGTAGCAGATATACTGAGTCACCCCAACTAGAATAACATCTTTAAAATATAGTCACGATAGGACCAGGATTATAAACCAAGCAAACTGATAATAAAAAATACAACAAAAAATAAGCTCTTTACTTCCGAAATTTAAAAACATTACACAAAATCTGCTTTGTGGGATCCTGGCTGTTGTCTTATAGCCTGGCTACGTCTTAGCCTCTTCTCTTTTTTCAGGTACTGCTCTCAGCTCATTGACCCTGTCCTAGTCTGTACGTGTACTTATTGGCTTTTCTCTCATTCATGACCTCATTGTTACTGCCTGTTTCTAAGATTCAGTTTCCTTTATGACTACCTGGCTGTGGCTCATCTACTCTGTATACCTGCCTTGCTTAGGTCTCTATGCTTTAGGTAACTATTGATGCAGTTGACGCTAGTACTGTAATCTCACCTGCATCTGCCCCATCCTAGCTTGTTCCAAACCATGCCCTTGGGTTAATCTAGGTTATCCTCAGAGCTACTCAGGCTTCTCTGTGCAAATACTCATGAGATGATAGAACATTCCATCGTAACACATCCAGCCGTCAAACAAAGATCCTGTAGTGCCGCCAAGGTCAAAATTTGGTCTTACACTGTGGAAAATTTGTTCCAGCTAAGAGTTTAGAACCTGGCCTGTAATGAAATCTTTCTGTGAATCAGTTCCATAAGGGTCCAATGAAGGGAATAAAGAAACTGGTGAGAAATCACTTCTACTCGTATATAGTTGATGCTGCTGGGTCCTCATCTAGTTCTCCTTTGCCAGCCAGTTGCTAAGAGTACTGAAGCTAATGGCTTAGGTGTGCAACTTTCTCTAGATAATCACCTTTGGCTGGCTGAAGCTACCACCCTTAGAGACACTTGGGAAGTTATAGCCACTCCCACTACCTCCCCCCGCCTCTCCTGCCATGAATGTACATGTGTCAGACTTCAAATCTCACTTTGTATGGAGGATCGAGTAGGGGGCAAGGATGCCTCCTTCCACACAATTGCCATACTGGTTCTTTAAGAAAAGTTACTAGTCTGAAATTTCGTGCTGTATAAAAGGTGTCAATTAAAATTATCCTTTCTACCATCTTTAAATAAAATTTACCTTGTGGCTTGACATTTTTAGTCAATTCAAGCATTAAAACCTTTCTCCAACTCTCTGATTAGGGCGTTATTTCTAGATGAGAGCTCCGATGCATCTTCTTGGACAAGCTGTCAAAGCATACTTCATCAAGTATGCTTTCCCCTAGTAATGACTTGCATCTTTTACAGGTAATAGATATTCAGACTTATGAAATACAGACAGGAAGTAGTATGTTAGTCCCTCTCATCAAATTCCATTGATGTGAGACTGTAGAGAGAGGCCTTGGATTCTGTTTCCATGGCAACTGCTTCCTTGCTCAAGGAGAAAACAGGACAGCAATTGAATTCTGTGTTAATGGCAGCTCTAAAAATAGTCTATAGAAATCAAGTGAATGACCCAAGAAGCAATAGACAAAAGTACAAATGATGGAGGGTGGGATTGAACAACAACAAGGTGTTGTGCAAATATTATTACAACTACAGTCTGCTTTAAGAAATACAGGAATCACAGGTGACAAATATATTTCTCAAAAGAATAAATTATTTTATTATTTTATTTGTTCATTCATGCAGGTGAGTGCTGAAAATTGATTATATGCCAGCCATGAGGTAGGGCCTGAAGTTACAGAGATGCATCAGTACTATCTCCATCCTCCAGGATCTCACGGTTTTTTGGGGGAGACAGACAAGGAAATCCACCATGATTATAGCAGACATCTTCTTTGCCTTTTCAACACCCATTCTAATCATTCTCCACTGTGTAGCAGTCAGGAGATTTAGGATTTGTGCAGAACGATCCCACGTCTAGCTCCAGGGATGATTCAAAATCATTTCCTACAGTTATTGGTTCAGCAATGAGCATGTAATCAAGGTTTAAGCCAATCGGCATATGGCATTCTTTTAACTATAGTGACTGGTTCCTGTATAAACTCAGAAATTTTATTTGGTGGTTGTGGAATACTTATTATCTTTTTTATCTAAATGTGAAAGAGTAACATGTAGTGATAGTGGTTGCAGGCAACCAACCTTGTGATCAGGAGGAAAGTCAACCTGAGTTGGAAGCCAGTCCTCGGATAGGGACAGAGTCAAAAAGATCACAGAGAAACAGCCAGACCCTGAGTGAACTCCACGGAAGCGTGTTCCACCTCTGGGTGTTGAAGTGATACTAGCCAATAAATTCTCTTTTTGTGGATGCTTGAGTTGGGTTTTCAGGTTTTCTGTTGCTTGTAGTTAAAAAAATCCAACTAATTAATAATGACAATTCCATGAAATGCGTGGATTATCCTAAGTGAGCAGACTGAATTGTTGGGCATACTGAGGAAGATGACATGAGATGAAAACCCAACCAACCTTGGGGAAAGGAGAGCAGGAAAGCCCAAGAAGATTCCTATACTGTGACGTAGAGAATTCAGTTTTCCTGTCAGCTCAGCTCCTGATTGTCCAAGTCTCTAAGATTGCTGGCTACTGGCAGAATGGGTTTCTGTTAACCCAAGCTCTGAACAGAGGTGAATGTATTATGAACTAGAGAAGCAGAAGCTCACGTGATCCTTACTCTCACTGCCCCTTTGGGCCTAGGTAGCAAGTAGCAGCCCCAATTGCACTGGGCTGCCTCAGCTTGAGGGTCACTCTCTAGGTGGTGGTGGTGTTCTGGGGGCAATGGGTGAGTAAAGGTGGGCTGTCAGCACTATCTCAACATCTGCCTGGCCTCCAGGAATAATTTGCTCCTGGTAGACCCCACTGAGTATCTGGACTTTATTTTTGAACCCAATGAGAAGAATACGAACTACTCCTTGCCCTCATCTCTGTCTAGATCCCTAAGAATTAGTCTTCATGACTATCTAGCATCCCATATCATAAGCCTGGAAGAGTAGAAGAAAACAAGTGAAACCTGGCCATCTAGACCAGCTGTGCAGAAGCTTTGCATGTGTGTTTGGGGTGGGAGCAGGCATACCCAGCTATATCAAAGGGCTGGAATTCTCTGAGGGCTTGCCTCCAGGCAAGAAGTACCATCTTAGCAAGAACCTGGAGAAATTCAATTACTAGATGTGAAATCGAAAGGAACTTTTCCAAACTTCCAATAATAGAAAACAAATTTTAATCAACTATAGAGAAAAGACTACATTATTTTTCTATTTTCTCTAGGGAAAGTATTACAAAATAATTACCACACGAAGAACTTATCAGCATATACAGCAAAATACGTAGAAATATTCTGAAGCTGTCAGGGAGCTAACTAGGAATAGTAATGATAATAACAATAATGTGTCACATTTTTGAAATTTTTAATGTTTGATATTTGTCAACTTTTTAAAATTTGTTATTTGTTTTTATTACTTTCTCTTCTAAATAAATATTCACTTTAAACCTAATTTTGCATTTATAATTTTGTATTATTTTACTTAAACAGGGTCCCCCAAACTGTATAACTGCCAGGCCCCACAAAACCTAAATCTGTCACGTGTTTTTATGATTAGTATGTCTATCTTGCTATCCTCAGCGTCTTCAGGAAAGTGGGTTTAAACCAAAGCTCATCTCTCTTTACCATCTTTCTGTAGTCCATCAGAGGGGAGCTTACAGTCCAGTATCTGGATATTTTTCTTTCTGTTCTCTAAAGCCTCATACTTGGTAGGCACATGTTCTGATTCCTCAAATGCAATAGACAACTGTTTAAACAACCATTTTGTTACTGCATAACATGGATCATTATATAATCATATGAGGATGGAGGGTGTTATTGTGTTCTCGAAAAATAGTGTTATAAATCCTAATCCCTTTACCTGTAGCTGTAATCCCATCTGGGAACAGAGATTTCTTTGTTATGTTAATAAGGTCGTATCAGCGTAGGGTGTCCTAAATCTAATCACTTTAGGATATAAAAAGAGCAGATTTGGCACAGAAAAGCAAGGGCAAACCGAGGAAGACAGATGCCACAAAAGACTGCTAAGGAACCCAGGAAGAGAAGCTGAAAGAGGCCAAGATCTTCCCCTAGAACCAGTACAGAATGAGGCTTTCTCTAGAGCTGGTGCCCCGAATTCAGACTTCTAGCCTCCTAATCTGTGAGAAAATAAATTTCTGTTGGCTAAAGCCACCTACTAGTGGTATGTCTGTTACAGCAGCACTAAGAAAGGAAGACAGAATTATTTGCATTGTCCCCATCCTATCTTGACTCAGCCGGTTCCACATTTTAAGGTCTACAATTTACAAAGATTTCATTTCTAGGTACAAATCTCTGCATCAAACATTTTTGAGTTGTAAGTGACTGAAACCCAAGATGAGCTAGATGGGCAAAAGAGTAAATTCATTGGTTCACATTAATGAATTCTAGAAAAAGCAGGGGAGGTGGAGCATAGAACTAGAGACTTTTAACCTGTATGGCTCCCTTCCTTCTTCTCCTCTGCTTCTTTCTGAATACTGGTTTCATTCTCTCAGGCTTGCTATTAGTTTCTGGGAATCATGAACTCATATCTTCAGGAGTCGAGGTTAAAGATTCTCATTTTAAAAGGGGAAGAACTTTAATACTGCAGGCTTGAGTAAAGTTCCCATTCCTGGACCAATGGCTATGGGAAATGTACTATCTTTACCGTAGTTTGGCCATGTGTTCATCCTCACATCCAGGGGAAGGGGGAGGTCTGATTCTAGAATAATGGAGAAAAAGGTGTTAGGCAGACAAAATCAGGTGTTTACTACTTGTCTTAGTGTCTTAGTGCGGCTGTAACAGCAATATCACAAACGAGTAGTTTTAAAGAACAGAAATCTATTTTCTGTCAGCTCAGGAGGGTAGAAGTTTGAATTCAGAGCACCAGCTTTAGAGGAAAGCTTGCTCTCTTCTGGCACTGGGAGAAGATACTTGACTCAGTTTCTGTAACCCCAGTGTTCCTCTGCTTCTTGGCGATCTTCACATGTGCCGCTGACTCTCCCAGTTGGTGCTACTTCTTTGTGCTTCATCTGCTCTTCTTATGTCTCAAAAGTGGTTAGGTTTGAGACATAGCCTATACTGATACAGTTTCATTAACATAACAAAGAAAACTCTAATCCCAAATTGGATAATATCCACAGATATAGGGATTAGAATTCCTGTAAAGCGTATTTTGAGAAGACACAATTCAGTCCATAACACCACTTAAGTTTCAACAAGCTACAATTTCTTTCTTCATTTTTTCATGTTCTCCCTCTCCTTTCGAAAAGCACAGAACGTTGGACTAGAAATTGTCTGGATCACAAAACAAATAATTGCAAATACTAGAGGGGAGGCTGAAAGAAGTGTAGTTTTGCGGTTTTTGTTGCAGTGCTCAGGTGTCATTATAAAAACACTGGACATGAAAAACACCCTGCACTTGACAGTTCAGAGACCTGAATTTTTGACCCTGTTCAACCTCTAATGTACATGATTTTGAGCAAGTGACTGAAAGCATTACTTTTTCTCACTGCCCATATGTGTGGTAACATGGAAGTCAGCAGGAAAGATTAAAAAAAAAAAAAAAGTTTAACTAGGAAAATCTGTCCTTAAAATCATCAAATGACTCACATCATTTAATGATGCTGCTGACATAGTAAAATTAAATAAGAAAGTCTTTTATAGCAAAAAGATCACTTAATCTGAACTCGAGAGTTCTCGTTCTGTGTCTTGTCTTATTTTCCTGAGGGGATTTATGCACACGGCCCTTAAGCCACTTCATGTATAAAATCGGTGAGTTAGATTAGGTTTTCTCTCAGCCCTTTTCCAGTTCTAAGATTCAATGATAAAACACGGTGATACTTCAATTGCCTAAACTTTATATTGTGTCCTTTCTATACAATGTTTATTTGTATTTATCCTTGGGGCTTGTTGCATTTCTTGAGTCTAAGAAATTCTTGGTCATATTCCCTACACATATTGCTTTTGTTCCATTCTCTGTTTTCTTTCTGGGTCTCAAATTATACTTATGTAAACCTTTTCACCACATTCAACAAGAATCTTATCCTGTTTTCGGTATTCTTCATCATCTTAAACTGAAAATATCCATTTGAATATTTTCTTCTGACCTGTCTTCTAGTTCACAAATTCTATTTTCAGTTGTAACTATTTTGGTTTTTAGCAAGCTGACTTCAAGGTACCTAGCTGTGGTTTTCTTTGCATCTGTCTTGCTTTTAGTTCAGTGAGTTTTTGGACTCTTTGGATTGACGTGTTTCATTAGTTTGAAAAAATTATCTATCATTATCTCTTCAGATATTGTTTATGGAACATTCTCTTTCTCCTCTCCTGGAAATCCAATTACACATATGTTAGACCTTCTAAATGCATCCAATGAATCTCTTAAATACTCTGTTTTGCTTTATCCAAAATGTTATTGAACCCAAATTATTTTTAATTTCAGATTTTGTATTTTTCTGATTAAGAATACCCACTTGATTCCCTTTTTTAGGTTCCAATTCTCTGTGAAATTCTCCCTGCCTTTTCTTTTTCTTTCGGTTATTTGCTCTTTGTGTGTCTGTATTTGTCTCTGTGTATATGTGTGTTTAGCATGTTTTTACATGTTCTGTTGGTTTTCAGAGTGTGGATGATAAATTGTAACAGCTGTATATAATGGGATGTTCCTTCATAGCTAGGCTCTAAAAAGTGTTAAATTTTGTGTTTTAGTCATAAAGAGTTTCAGTGAATAACCTTGGTCTAGTCAAGATTTGGAGCCCTGGTGGAACAGTGGTTAAGAGCTCAGCTTCTAACCAAAGAAAGGTCAGCAGTTCGAATCCACCAGTTGCTCTTTGGAAACTCTATGGGGCACTCTACTCTGTCCTATAGGGTGTCTATGAGTTGGATTCAACTCAATGGCAACAGTTTTGGTTTGGTTTTTTTTAGTCAAGACTTGATTGTAAGTGCTGTTATGTGTGAGCTATTTCAATTTTGGCCTTACTCTTAGGGTGCAGCCATTAATCCTAGGGAGTGCTCCTTCTCAATGAAAGTCTGGATGGTTCATCAAGTCCCCTCCATCTGAATTCTAATCCTTATCATCCCAGTGCTGTCTGGCTGCTGAAATTTCTGCTGTCTGTTGTTTTCTACTGCATTTTTTTAAGGTTTGCCCTGAACATGCATAGCTCAGAAGCTGACAATATTTGAGGAAAATATGAACGCAGATTTTTGGGTACTCTTTTTGAATCTTTCCAACACTTTGCTCCTCAAATTCTAGCACCTTTGGCACCCTTGAACTCCAATCTCTGTCTTCTCAGGCCTATAAGACTGCTGATTTCTTCTTGGAAATTTGGAAAATACCCTCAGAAAAATTCTGAGGTGAATGTGGAGCGCACCTTGCATGCTTCCCTTTCTCAAGGATTCTAGCAGCTTAATAATACTTGTGCTGGTTCATCAATGCCTTCAAAGTTGTTTACATATTTTTTCCAACTTTTAAAGTAGTTTTTGGTCGAAGATTTAGTTCAACGTAAGTTACACTGTTGTGCCCAGTGCCAAAAATGTTATCCACTGAATTTTAACTTTAACAGTTACTTTTATCTTTTATAAAGTTATTTTAATTTTGTTTTAATATTTACATAATCATTTTTAATCTCTCGGTGTATGTTCATTTCTGAAGCCTGGGTGGTACAAGCGGTTTGCTATTAGTTGCTAATCTAAAGGTTGGTGATTCAAACCCACCCAACAGCTATGCAGAAGAAAGGCCTTGCAAACTGCTTCCATAAATATTACAGTCAAGAAAACCCTGTGGAGCAGTTCAATTCTGTAACACATCAGTAGCCATGAGTTGGAATTGACTTGATAGCAACGGATTTGATTAATTTCGTATTGTTGTTATTAGGTGCTGTCGGGTCAGTTCTGACTCATAGCGATCCTATAAGATAGAGCAGAACTTCCCCATAGGGTTTCCAAGGAGCAGCTGGTGGATTTGAACTGCCAACCTTTGGTTCGCAGCTGAACATTTAACCACTGCACCACCAGGGCTCCAAAGAACAATACAGAAGTCTAAAAATATGGTATCAGACACCTCCCTCTCTGATAGCACACTACAAGTTTCTCCATAATAGGAAGATACCTGACAGTAGGACTGGCTATCTAAGTTACCTAATAACTGGGTGACCTCTCCCTTGATCAATGTGTAAATGGGTATGACCAACTCTCAATCTCCTTTGGCCTTAATAACAGCTTATATTTTTAAGGTCATTTTTTCCATACCACAGTGTCCTGGCAATGACAAAATTAACTTTTTTTTTTTTTGGATGGTAAGGGCTTTCATGAATTAATTCATCTAATCCTCCCACCAACCCTATGAGATATTATTATTACTATTAATAACACTAATATTAAATTATTATACTACTACTGTCATCAATCATTATTACTCTGGTAATGTTGCCAGAGACCTACAGGACATGGGTCTAACCAGCCTGAAAGCATCAAATCAACTGAGAAGAACTTCTTCAATGTCTCATCTACACTTAATACCTTGTATGACAAATGCCTCATTTCAATTGCATTGCTAGGGATCCACCTTACTTTAGGCTAACAGTGATTACCATAGACTAGCTCTAAATGACCAGCGATTTGAATTCAAAGTAGCAAGTGGAATACACTCCTGATTTTATTTTAAGTCATTTGTTAAACACAGGCGACGGTGAAGCAAACGCTGGATAATTTTGTGTGTTAGTAACTTAGTAAGACTGATAACTGTTTCTTGAACCTGGTGTCATTAATGTGTTTATCCGTGAGTCTTATTCGTCAGTGTCTTCTTATGGTCTCTTTAGAGAATAAAGTAGTCATCATCCTTGCAAGAAAAGGAAAACAAGTGAAGGAGAAACAGTGACTTCTTATTACCAGGTACTTTGCTAAGTGCTTTATATATAATGTGTAATAATTCTTAGAACTAGTGAGCTAGTGAAATGATCTTAAATTTTCAGACAAGGCAATTGAGTGAAATTAAATATCTTGCCAAAAGCACTTACCTGAGATAAGGTTTTTGTTTTTTTGTTCACAGATTCCTTGATTCAACTGAGGTAAATGCAGAATTATTATCATAAACTATGTTGTCTGGCCATTTCTATATTATAAGCAATTATAACAAAGAGAAAACAAGGAACTGCCTCGACCTGGTGGTTACCTTAATCAAAGACTTATTCATTCTCCAGAGAACTGCAAAATAATGTGAAATTTTAACCAAAGCATTGCTCATTTCCTGTGGAAAAAATAATCAAGGGTGTGTTTTATATTTAGCAAGATGATGTGTTTTTTTTTTTTTTTTTTGGTAATAAAAATATTTAAGTTTCTTTTATGTGTTATACTGCTTTGTGTCTTTACATCTAAGAACAAATTGTAGGCTTCTAACCAAATCTTTTCTGCTGATAATTTTTGGCTATCTTGCAGGTATCGTGGTCATGGGAACCTGACGACTGCCTTTTGGATTTTACTATGAAAGGCATTCTTTATGGATGCATAACGGGGGATGGCTTGTAGAGAATTTGATTTCTTCTGGCAATTTTCCTTTGACAGTTCCTCCACGTCCAGCCATGACTGCTCTTGATTTTCACCCCACAGATTATAACTTGCAATTTCTGTCAAGGTCCTTCTTTTCTCAGAATCTACATACTATGACCTTGCTTTGAGAAAGGACAGTGGATGAAATGTCAGGGAGATAATGGGACTCTTGGCCTACCTTAGATAAACTGCAAATGTAGCTTTGAGTTGACCCACAACTTTTTACTTTTTTTTGTCCTTCCTCTTTTGGCATCTTCCTATCTTCTTCCTGGCCTGCCCCAATTTTCTTGGGGTTCCTCATTTTTTTTTGTGTGTGTGTTTTTATTTATTTATTTATTTTTAAAACTATTTTATTGTACTTCAGGTGAAGGCTTACAGAACAAACAGTTTCTCATGTAATAGTAGTACACATGCTGTTTTATGACTTTGGTTAACGACCCCACAAAATTTTAACCCTCTGAATTCTCAGCTTTTTTTTTTTTTGGTGAAAATACACATAGCCAAAGATACACCATTTCAAAACTTTTTACGTACACATTTAAGTGACATTGACTATGCTCTTCCAATTGTGCTGCCATTCTCACCCAAGATGAAGGCTTACAGGACAAAATAGCCTCCCATTTAACAGTTACTACAAATGTTCCCCTATATCAATGGTTAACAATCTCACAACACATCAACAGTATGCTTACTCAACTTGTGTTCCTTATCATCAGCTTCCTACTCCCCCTCTGCCTTCTGGCCCTTGTCACTGGACTCCTGTACCTCGTTAGTCTCATTTAGTTTTACTGGGCTGTCCACTCCCAGGCTGAACAGTGAACCTCGAAGGTAACCTCACCTCTGAGCTGAAAGGGTGTCTGGGGCCACACTCTTGAGGTTTCTCCAGTCTCCTTTAGGCCAGTAAATCTGGTCTTTTTTTTTTTTTTTTTTTTTTTTTTGTGAGTTAGAATTATGCTCTACATCCTTCTGCAGCTCTGTCCAGAACCCTCTGTTGTTATACTGGTCAGAGAGGTCAGCGGTGGTAGTCGGGCACCATCTAGCTGTACTGCACTCAGTCCAGTGGAGGTCTTGGTAGCTGTGGACAATTAGTCCTTTGGACTAATCTTTTCTTTGTATCCTGTTCTCTTCATTCTCCCTTGCTCCTGAAGGGATGAGACCCGTGGAGTATCTTAGATGGCCGCTCACAGGTTTTTAAGACCCCAGACACTACTCACCAAGGTAGAATGTAGAGCATTATCTTTATAAGTAGTGTCATGCCAATTGAGCTAGATTTTCCCCGAGACCATGGTCCCCAGAGCCCTCTGTCCAACAACTCAGTCCCTTGGGGAGTTTGGATGTGTCCATGGGGCCTCCATGACCTTTCCTTGTGCAGGTTGTGTTGGTTTCCCTTGTACTGTGTACTGTCTCACCTCTCACCCAAGATACCACTTATCTATTGCCTATTTAGTATTTCCCCCCCTCCCTTCCCATCCCTGGTAACCAACAAGGATTGTTACATTTTGCATGTGAATTTTTTCATAGGTTTTTACAATAGAGGTCTCATACAATATTTGTCCTTTTGTGATTGACTTATTTCACTCAGCATAATGTCCTCCAGTTTCATCCATCTATGAGATGGTTCACAGATTCATTGTTGTTCTTTCTCGTTGCATAGTACTCCATTGTGTGTATGTACCATAGTTTGTTTATCCATTCATCTGTTGATGGGCACCTACGTTGTTTCCATCGTTTTGCTATTGTGAACAATGCTGCCATGAACATAGGTGTGCATATGTCTATTCGAGTGACGACTCTTATTTCTCTAGGATATATTCCTAGGAGTGGGATTGCTGGATCGAATGGTATGTCTATTTCTAGCTTTCTGAGGAAACGCCATATCATTTTCCAAAATGGTTGTATTATTTTGCATTCCCACCAGCAGTGTATAAGAGTTCCCATCTCCCTGCAGCCCCTCCAACATTTGTTATTTCCAGTATTTTTGATTTGTGCCAGTAATGCCGGGGTGAGATGGTATCTCATTGTGGTTTTAATTTGCATTTCTCTAATGGCTAGTGAACACGAGCATTTCCTCATATGTCTGTTGGCCAATTGAATGTCTTCTTTGGTGAAGTGTGTGTTCATTTCCTTTGCCCCTTTTTTGATAGGATTGTTTGTCTTTTTGTTGTAGAGGTGTTGGATTTTCTTGTAGATTACGGAGATTAGACCTTTGTCTGACTTGTACTGTCCAAAATTTTTTTCCCAGTCTGTAGGTTCTCTTTTGACTCTTTTGGTGAAGTCTTTTGAAGAGCATAGGTGTTTGATTTTTAGAAGATTCCAGTTATCTAGTTTATCTGTTGGGTTTTGTGTGTTGATGTTTATGGTTTGCATCCTGTTAATGCCATGTATTAAGGCCTGAAGTGTTGGTCCTATTTTTTCTTCTATGAACTTTATAGTTTTAGGCTTTATATTCAGGTCTTTGATCCATTTTGAAGTAGTTTTTGTATACGGTGTGAGGTATGGGTCCTGTTTCATTTTTCTGCAAATGGATATCCAGTTTTGCCAGCACCATTTGTTAAAAAGGCTGTCTTTTCCCCATTTGATGGACTTTGGGCCCTTGTCGAAAATCAGGTTACCGTAGCTGGATGGATTTACAACTGGGTTCTCAATTCTGTTCCATTGGTCAAAGTTTCTGTCGTTGTACCAGTACCGGGCTGTTTTGACTACTGTAGCTGTATAGTAAGTTCTGAAGTCAGGTAGTGTGAGTCCTCCAACTTTATTCTTCTTCTTCAGTAGTGCTTTACTTTTCGGGGCTTCTTTCCTTTCCACATAAAGTTAATGATTAGTTTTTCCATCTCTTTGAAGAATGTTGTTGGTATTTGGATCGGGATTGCGTTGTATTTGTAAATTGCTTTGGGTAGAATTGCCATTTTCACAATGTTTAGTCTGCCTATCCATGAGCATGGTATGTTTTTCCATTTATGTAGATCCCTTTGGGTTTCATGCAGCAGTGTTTTGTAGTTTTCTTTGTATAGGTCTTTTACATTCCTGGTCAGATTTATTCCTAAGTATTTTATCTTTTTAGGGGCTTTTGAAAATGGTATTGATTTCCTGATCTCCTTTTCATCATTCTCTTTACTGGTGTATAGGAATCCAGCTGATTTTTGAATGTTTATCTTGTATCCTGCTACTCTGCTGAATCTTCCTATTAGTTTCAGTAGATTTCTCATGGAGTCTTTAGGGTTTTCTATGTATAGTATCATATCATCTGCAAACAGGGAGAGTTTAACTTCTTCATCACCAATTTGGATGCCCTTTATTTCTTTTTCTTGCCTTATTGCTCTAGCTAGAACTTCCAGCACAATGTTAAATAGGAGTGGTGATAAAGGGCATCCTTGTCTTGTTCCTGTTTTCAAGGGGAATCTTTTCAGCCTCTCTCCATTAAGAATGATGTTGGCTGTTGGTTGTTCATAGATGCCCTTTATTATGTTGTGAAATTTCCCCTCTATACCTATTTTATTGAGAGTTTTTATCAGGAATGGGTGGTGGACTTTGTCAAATGCCTTTTCTGCTGTCAATTGAGATGATCATGTGATTTTTTTCTTTCCTTTTATTTATGTGGTGAATTACGTTGATGGATTTTCTAATGTTAAACCATCCTTGCATACCTGGTATGAAACCTACTTGGTCTTGGTGTATTATTTTTTTGATATGATACTGAATTCTATTGGCTAGAATTTTGTTCAGAATTTTTGCATCCATATTCATGAGAGATATTGGTCTGTAATTTTCATTTTTTGTGATGTCTTTGCCTGGTTTTGGTATCAGCGTTATGCTGGCTTCATAGAATGAATTTGGAAGTGTTGCTTCCTCTTCTATGCTCTGAAATAGCTTGAGTAGAACTGGTACAAGCTCTTCTGTAAATGTTTTGTAGAATTCTCCAGTGAAACCATCTGGGCCAGGGCTTTTTTTGGTTGGGAGTTTTTTTAATTACCTTTTCAATCTCTTCTCTTGTTATGGGTCTGTTCAGATTTTCCATATCACTTTGTTGTAGTTTGGGTAGGCCGTGTGTTTCTAGAAATTTATCCATTTCCTCTAGGTTTTCAAATTTGTTGGAATATAGTTTTTCATAATAGTCTGTTATAATCCTTTTTATTTCAGTTGGGTCTGTTGTAATGTCCCCCATTTCATTTCTTATTTGGGTTATTTGTGCCCTCTGCTGTTTTTCTTTTGTCAGTCTGGCCAGTGGTTTGTCGATTTTGTTGATTCTTTCAAAGAACCAACTTTTGGTTTTGTTGATTCTTTCTATTGTTTTTCTGTTCTCTATTTCATTTATTTCTGCTCTGATCTTTACTATCTCCTTTCTTCCGGTGGTTGTAGGCTTTTTTTGCTGTTCTCTTTCTATTTGTTTGAGTTCTGTAGTTAATGTTTTGATTTTGTCCCTTTCTTCTTTTTTGATATGTGCATCTATTGCTATAAATTGTCCTCTGAGGACTGCCTTTGCTGTGTCCCAAAGGTTTTGGTATGATGTGTTTTCATTTTCATTTGATTTTAGGAATTTTTTGATTCCATCTCTGATTTCTTCTATTACCCATTGATGTGTAAGCAGAGTATTATTCAGTTTCCATGTGTTTGATTTTTTTTCCTTGTTCTTTCTAGTGTTAATTTCTACCTTGATGGCATTGTGGTCAGAGAAGATACTGTGAATTATCTCAACGTTTTGGATCTTGTTGAGGATTTCTCTGTGGCCTAATATGTGGTCTATTCTGGAGAATGTTCCATCTGCATTGGAAAAGAATGGGTACTTTGCAGTGGTTGGATGGATTGTTCTATATATGTCTATGAGGTCCAGTTGGCTGATTGTGTCCTTTAGGTCTTCTGTATCTTTGCTGAGTTTCTTTTTAGTTGTTCTGTCCTTTACTGAGAATGGTGTGTTGAAGTCTCCTACTATTATTGTGGAACTGTCAATTTCTCTTTTCAGTGCTGTTAGAGTGTTTTTTATGTATTTTGGAGCCCTGTCATTGGGTGCGTAGATGTTTATTGTGGTTATGTCTTCATGATGGATCGTCCCCTTAATCATTATACAGTGTCCTTCTTTGTCTTTTATGGTAGATTTTGTTTTAAAGGGGTTCCTCAGTTTGGGGCAATGGTTCTCAAACTTTAGCATGCATCAGAATCACCTGAAGGGCTTGTTACAATCAGATTACAGAGCATTTCTAATTCAATAGGCGTGGAGTGGAGTTCAAGAATTTGCATTTCTAGCACATTCCAGGTAAAGCTGACAGTGCTGGTCCAGGGTCACACTTTGAGAACACTGGTCTAGGGAATGTTTTTATTCATTTTAGTATTTTAATTTACTCATTCAATATTGATTAAGACATTACTGAGCCAGGCATTGCCTTAGACATTGAATACTCCCTACAGAACCCAGCTTTAGTAACTGGCACCTAAAAAACCTATTACCATGGCTGCCAGGTGGAAACCCCAGGTTATGCTCAGCTTGACTTGTCTCAGCCAATAAATAAGAGACCAGAGTGGGGGGGGGGGCAAGATGGCAGAGTAATCATACGCTTCCTGTGGTCCCTCTTACAACAAAGACCCAAAGAAACAAGTGAATTGGTTATATATGACAATCTAGGAGCCCTGAATATCAAAGGCAAAGTTGAGGAATTGGACTGAGTGGCAGGGGGAGGGAGAGATGGTTTGGAAACACCGATGAGTTGCCAGAACTGACTGGGTGGGAGCTGGAGCCCTTCAGGCTAGATCAGCTCATGTGAGCAGTGAGGCAAGCAGTGGTGCTTGGGCAGCGTTTTCCACCTTGGGAGAGGCCCAGAGGCAGAGAGTCTATTCAGACATCCAGAACTAGTGAAAAGAAGCATTCATTCGGCAAAAGATAAGCACTTGCGTCTGGCCCACTGCATGGATCAAATAATGCCCCCTTTGGGAAAAACCTCTCTCCCACTTACCTACCCCCTCCCAAGTGGGTCTGCACTGGATCCCAGGCCAGCTTCAGCAATTGCCTCGCCCCCTGGGCTGAAAATAGGACCCGTCATGGGCCCTGAGCCATTCTCCCCACCTTGGAGAGGGAACAAATTAACAATCGTGGAAAAAATAATCTACTGGCTCCCCTAAGCCAGGAACTCAGGGTAGGCACAGCTTCTTTGCTTAGGCACAGGCATAAGGGGTCCACAGACTTTGAATGCCTTTCACCCCTGCATAGACTTGTGTGGGCCCATTTCAACAGCAGAGGCCCTCATTACCACAGTACAACAGGATATATACCTGAAGTCTAACTTCGACTGTTTCAGCTATGGGGTGGAAGGTTCATGATATTTGACACTGCTCTGCCCATTGGGCATGTTCCTCACCTGCCCACACTGGGGGCCTGAGGACTGGTGACTCTACCCACACCACCAAGCCACCCACGACAGGGGCCCAAGAATAAGTGGTGTCTCCTAGTCCTTACAGCCAATGGCATTGGGTGCTCATAGTCCAGCTGCAAAACCTACAAACCTACACGCTCCAGGGAACAGGGACATGCTTTCCTCCTGGACACTCAGGGGCAGCCATCAGTCCCTTACCTTGCTCAGCATGTGACCCCCTGCTGCAGCCAGATGACTATGCCTACACCAATAACCCATGTCTGTCTAGGACTGTAGGTGAGAGCCTACACCACACATTTGGTGGCTGACTATCTGGACACCTGTGCAGAAACTATACAGGAGGAGTGGGTGGACTCCTGGGTTTACATACTTACTGGCAGGTCTGGCTACCTGGTGGCAAGACGTTGGAGCTTCAGGGGTGCCGGTGACTGGACTAGATCACATGAGCAGTCTATTTGGGCATATCAAAACAAACAAAACAAGAAGCTAGGACACAGTAAGCAAAGATAAAATAAATATAATAACTTATTGATAGCCTGGAGACAACAGTCAATATCAAATCACATAAAGAGGAGGATCATGAAGGCTTTGGAAAGCTCCCATAATAAAGAATCAAAAATTTTCCAGAGGAAGAGAATTTCCTGGAATTACTGGAGGCAGAATACAAAAGATTAATATACAGAACTCTTCAAGAGATCAGGAAGGAGATCATGCAAAATGCAGACCAAGCAATAGAGGAATTTAAGAAGATTAGAGAAGAGTATAATGCAAATTTAACAGGCTGCAAGAATCCATAGAGAAGCAGTAATCAGAAATCCAGAAGATTAACAATAAAATTTCAGAATTAGTAAGCAGAAATGAGGCAATAGAAATCAGAATTACTGAGACTAAAGATAAAGCACTTGACACCAACTTATTTGAAGAAAAATCGGGAAAAAGGAATTAAAAAAATGAAGAAACCCTAAGAATTATGTGGGATTCTATCAAGAGAATAACCTACGAATGATTGGAGTACCAGAACGGGGTGGGGGTGGGGGTGGGGTGGGGTGGGATAACAGAAAATACAGAGAGAATTTTTCGAAGATTTGGTGGCAGAAAACTTCCCTGATATCGTGAAAGTTGAGAAGATATCTATCCAAGATGCTCATCAAACCCCACACAAGGTAGATCCCAAATGAAAGTCACCAAGACATATTATAATCAAACTTGCCAAAACCAAAGATAAAGAGAGAATTTTAAGAGCAGCTAGGGATAAATGAATAGTTGTCTACAAAGGAGAGTCAATAAGAATAAGCTCGACAATCATCAACAAGATCCAAAACGTTGAGATAATTCAAAGTATCTTCTCTGACCACAATCCCATCAAGGTAGAAATTAACAACAGAAAGAGCAAGGAAACAAAATCAATTACATGGAAACTGAATAATACCCTGCTTACACATCACTGGGTAATAGAAGAAATCAGAGATGGAATAAAAAAATTCCTAAAATCAAATGAGAATGAAAGCACATCATACCAAAACCTTTGGGACACAGCAAAGGCAGTCCTCAGAGGACAATTTATAGCAATAGATGCACATATCAAAAAAGAAGAGAGGGACAAAATCAAAAAATTAACTACAGAACTCAAACAAATAGAAAGAGAACAGCAAAAAAAGCTCACAGCCACCGGCAGAAAGGAGACAGTAAAGGTCAGAGCAGAAATAAATGAAATAGAGAACAGAAAAACAATAGAAAGAATCAACAAAACTAAAAGTTGGTTCTTCGAAAGAATCAACAAAATCGACAAACCACTGGCCAGACTGACAAAAGAAAAACAGCAGAGGGCACAAATAACCCAAATAAGAAATGAAATGGGGGACATTACAACAGACCCAACTGAAATAAAAAGGATCATAACAGAATATTATGAAAAACTATACTCGAGCAAATTTGAAAACCTAGAGGAAATGGATAAATTTCTAGAAACACACTACCTACCTAAACTACAACAAAGTGATGTTGAAAATCTGAACAGACCCATAACAAGAGAAGAGATTGAAAACGTAATAATAAAAAAAATCCCCGAACCAAAAAAAGCCTTGGCCCAGATGGCTTCACTGGAGAATTCTACAAAACATTTACAGAAGAGCTTGTACCAGTACTACTCAAGCTATTTCAGAGCATAGAAGAGGAAGCAACACTTCCAAATTCATTCTATGAAGCCAGCATAATGCTGATACCAAAAGCAGGGAAAGACGTCACAAAAAATGAAAATTACAGACCAATTTCTCTCATGAATATGGATGCAAAAATTCTGAATAAAATTCTAGCCAATAGAATTCAGCATCATATCAAAAAAAATAATACACCACCGCCAAGTAGGTTTCATACCAGGTATGCAAGAATGGTTCAACATCAAAAAATCAATCAACGTAATCTGCCACATAAATAAAAGGAAAGAAAAGAATCACATGATCATCTAGTTGACACAGAAAAGGCATTTGACAAAGTCCACCACCCATTCCTGATAAAAACTCTCAATAAAATAGGTATAGTAGGGAAATTTCTCAACATTATAAAGGGTATCTATGCAAAACCAATGGCCAACATCATTCTTAATGGAGAGAGGCTGAAAACATTCCCCTTGAGAACAAGAACAAGACAAGGATGCCCTTCATCACCACTTCTGTTTAACATGCTGGAAGTCCTAGCTAGAGAAATAAGGCAAGAAAAAGATACAAAGGGCATCCAAATTGGTAATGAAGAAGTTGAAGTGTCCCTTTTTGGAGATGATATAATACTATACTTAGAAAACCCTAAAGACTCCACAAGAAATCTACTGGAACTAATAGAAAGATTCAGCAGAGTAGCAGGATACAATAAAAACATACAAAAATCAGTTGGATTCCTATACACCAATAAGGAGAATGATGAAAAGGAAATCAGGAAAACAATACCATTTATAATAGCTCCTAAAAAGATAAAATACTTAGGAATAAATATAACCAGGGATGTAAAAGACCTATTAAGAAAAAACTACAAGACATTACTGCAAGAAACCCAAAGGGATCTACATAAATGGAAAAACATACCATGCTCATGGATAGGCAGACTCAACATTGTGAAAATGACAATTCTACCCAAAGCAATTTACAAATACAACTCAATCCCGATCCAAATACCAGCAACATTCTTCAAAGAGATGGAAAAACTAATCATTAACTTTATGTGGAAAGGGAAGAAGCCCCGAAAAGTAAAGCACTACTGAAGAAGAAGAATAAAGTTGGAGGACTCACACTACCTGACTTCAGAACTTACTATACAGCTACAGTAGTCAAAACAGCCCAGTACTGGTACAATGACAGACACATTGACCAATGGAACAGAATTGAGAACCCAGATGTAAATCCATCCACTTACGGTAACCTGATCTTCGACAAGGGCCCAAAGTCCATCAAATGGGGAAAAGACAGTCTTTAACAAATGGTGCTGGCAAAACTGGATATCCATTTGCAAAAAAATGAAACAGGACCCATACCTCACACTGTATACAAAAACTACTTCAAAATGGATCAAAGACCTGAATATAAAGCCTAAAACTATAAAGTTCATAGAAGAAAAAATAGGACCAACACTATAGGCCTTAATACATGGCATTAACAGGATACAGACCATAACCATCAGTGCACAAACCCCAACAGATAACCTAGATAACTGGGATCTTCTAAAAATCAAACACCTATGCTCTTCAAAAGACTTCACCAAAAGAGTCAAAAGAGAACCTACAGACTGGGAAAAAAATTTTTGGACAGTACAAGTCAGACAAAGGTCTAATCTCCATAATCTACAAGAAAATCCAACACCTCTACAACAAAAAGACAAATAATCCTATTAAAAAATGGGCAAGGGAAATGAACAGACACTTCACCAAAGAAGACATTCAGATGGCCAACAGACACATGAGGAAATGCTCGCGATCACTAGCCATTAGAGAAATGCACATTAAAACCACAATGAGATATCATCTCACGCCGGCTTTACTGGCAAGAATCAAAAACACTGGAAATAACAAATGTTGGCGGGGCTGCAGGGAGATCGGAACTCTTATGCACTGCTGGTGGGAATGCAAAATGATACAACCATTTTGGAAAATGATATGGTGCTTCCTCAGAAAGCTAGAAATAGACATACCATTCGATCCAGCAATCCCACTCCTAGGAATATATCCTAGAGAAATAAGAGTTGTCACTCGAATAGACATATGTACACCTATGTTCATGGCAGCATTGTTCACAAT
This sequence comes from Dugong dugon, assembly GCA_030035585.1. NCBI lineage: Eukaryota > Metazoa > Chordata > Mammalia > Sirenia > Dugongidae > Dugong > Dugong dugon. Next base: position 189,402,872 of record CM057463.1, on the reverse strand, counting down.
AGCAAAATGATGGAAACAACCTAGATGCCCATCAACAGATGAATGGATACACAAACTATGGTACATACACACAATGGAGTACTATGCAACGAGAAAGAACAACAATGAATCTGTGAAGCATCTCATAACATGGATGAAACTGGAGGACATTATGCTGAGTGAAAGAAGTCAATCACAAAAGGACAAATATTGTATGAGGCCTCTATTGTGAAAACCCATGAAAAAGTTCACACACAAAATGTAACAATCTTTGTTGGTTACCAGGGATGGGAGGGGTGGAGGGGAAATACTAAATAGGCAATAGATAAGTGGTATCTTGGGTGAAGGGTGGGATAGTACACAATTCAGGGGAAACCAGCACAACTTATACAAGGAAAGGTCATGGAAGCTCCATAGACACTTCCAAACTCCCTGAGGGACCGAATTGCTGGGTGGAGGGAGGGCTATGGGGACCATGGTCTCGGGGAACATTTAGCTCAATTGGCATAACACAGCTTATAAAGACAATGTTCTACAGTCTACCTTGGTGAGTAGCATCTGGGGTCTTAAAAGCCTGTGAGCAGCCATCTAAGATACTCCACTGGTCTCATCCCTTCGGGAGCAAGGGAGAATGAAGAGAACAGGATACAAGCAAAAGATTAGTCTGAAGGACTAATGGACCACAGCTACCAAGGCCTCCACCAGACTGAGTCCAGTACAGCTAGATGGTGCCCAGCTACCACCACTAACTGCTCTAACCAGGATCACAATAGAGTTCTGGACAGAGCTGGAGAAGGATGTAGAACAAAATTCTAACTCACAAAAAAAAAAAGATCAGATTTACTGGCCTAAAGGAGACTGGAGAAACCACGAGAGTATGGCCCCCAGACACCCTTTTAGCTCAGTGGTGAAGTCATTTTCGAGATTCACCGTTCAGCAGGGGAGTGGACAGCCCCATAAAACCAAATGGGACTAATGAGGCACAGCAGTCCAGGGACAAGGGTCAGAAGGCAGAAGGGGACAGGAAAGCTGGTGATAGGGAACCCAAGGTTGAGTAAGGATAGTGTTGATGTGTAGTGAGGTTGTTAACCATTGTTATAAGGCAACATGTGTACTAACTGTTAAATGAGAAACTATTTTGTTCTGTAAATCTTCATCTGAACTGAGAATAGCAGCACAATTGGAAGAGCATAGTCAATGTCACTGAACTGTGCACGTAGAAATTTTTGAAATGGTGTATCTTTGGCTATGTATATTTTCACCAAAAAAGAAAAAAAAAAAAGGTCGAGAAGGGAGAGGGTTGAAATGTTGTGGGGTTGTTAACCAACGTCATAAAACAATATGTGTACTACTGTTTCATGAGAAACTATTTGTTCTGTAAGCCTTAACCTGAAGTACAATTAAAAAAAAAAAAAGAAAAAGAATAAGCTCAGACTACTCAGCAGAAACCATGCAGGCAAGAAGGCAATGGGATGACATATATAAAGTCTTGAAGGAAAAGAATTACCAGCCAAGAATTATATATCCAGCAAAACTGTCTCTCAAATACGATGGCAAAATTAGGGCATTTCCAGATAAACAGAAGTTTAGAGAATTTGCAAAAACCAAACCAAATTACAAGAAATACTAAAGGGAGTCCTCTGGCTAGAAAATCTATAACATCAGATAACAACCCAAGACTAGAACACAGGACAGAGCAACCAGATATTAACCCAGATAGGGAAGTCATAAAAATAAATCAAAGCTAAAACATTGAAAATAGGGAAATAGAGATCTCAATATGTAAAAGATAACAACATTAAAACAAAAAAGAGAGACTAAAAAATGTAGACATCAATTTTTCATATCGAGAGGAAGTCAAGGCAATATAAAGGAGTAAAAGACTGGTTTAAACTTAGAAAAATAGGCGTAAATATTAAGGTAACTGCAAAGGAAACTAACAATCCTACACATCAAAATAAAAAACAGGAAAAATATAATGACAGCAAAGACAAAATCAACAGCAATGAAAAAGGTGAAAAACAAATGCATTAAGAAAAACAACTCAGCACAGAACATTAAGTGGAACAAAGAAACTGTCAACAACACAGACAAAAAGACATCAAAATGACAGCACTAAACTTGTACCTATCAATAATTAACACTGAATGTAAATGGACTAAATGCACCAATAAAGAGACAGAGAGTGACAGAATGGATAAAAAAACACAATCCATGTATATGCTGCCTACAAGAGACACACCTTAGACTTAAAGGCACAAACAAACTAAAACTCAAAGGATGGAAAAAAAAATATCAAGCAACCAACACTCAAAAAAGAGCAGGAGTGGCAATATTAATCTTTGACAAAATAGACTTTAAAGTAAAATCCACCACAAAGGATAAGGAAGGGCACTATATAATCATTAAGGGATCAATAAACCAGGAGGACAAAACTATAATAAATATTTATGCACCCAATGACAGAGCTCCAAAATACATAAAACAAACTCTTAACAGCATTGGAAAGAGAGATAGCTCCACAATAATAGTAGGAGACTTCAACACACTACTTTAGGTAAAGGACAGAACTTCCAGAAAAAAGCTCAATAAAGACACGGAAGATCTAAATGCTACAGTCAACCAACTTGATCTCATGGACATATACTGAACACTCCACCCAACAGTAGCCAAGTATACGTTCTTTTCCAACCCACATGGAACATTCTCCAGGATAGACCACATATTAGGCCAGAAAGCAAGCCTTAAGAGAATCCAAAGGATCGAAATATTACAAAGCATCTTTTCTGACCATAAATCCATAGAAGTAGAAATCAATAACTGAAAAAGCAAGGAAAAAATTCAAACACATGGAAACTGAACAACACCTTTCTCAAAAACTACTGCGTTATAGAATAAATTAAGGATGGAATAAAGAAATTCATAGACTAAAATGAGAATGAAAACATCCTACCAGAACCTTTGGGACACAGCAAAAGCAGTGCTCAGAGGTCAGTTGATAGCAATAAATGCACACATCCAAAAAGAAGAAAGGGCCAAAATCAAAACATTACCCTCCAACTGGAACAAGTAGAAAGAGAGCAACAAAAGCAGCCCTCGGGCACCAGAAGAAAGGAAATAATAAGAATCAGAGCAGAATTAAATGAAATAGAGAATAGAAAAACAATTGAAAGAGTCAACAAGACCAAAAGCTGGTTCTCGGAAAGGATCAACAAAATTGATAAACCATTGGCCAAACTGACAAAAGAAAAACAGGAGAGGAAGCAAATAACCCGTATAAGAAATGAGATGGGTGATATCACAACAGACCCAACTGAAATTAAAAGAATCATAACAGAATACTATGAAAAACTGTACTCTAGCAAATTTGAAAACCTAGAGGAAATGGACAAATTTCTACAAACAAGAGGCTGAGGTGGGAGATTAGAAAGTTGCCTTTATTTTGTTACACAAGGAAAGGAATAGTCAGGGCTACTGCCTCCAAGACTGCTCAGCCAGGGCAAGAGGGAAGGTTACTTTTATGGGGTTTACAAGCAGAAAGTTCATACAACTTACATCAGCAATATTCTTAATCATACTACACAGGCACAATAGGGTTTACATGTAACTTCATGCATTGCATGTTCAGAAAATGGAGGTTAAATTCCACCCAGCGTAGGGAAAGTTACTATGTATGAGGTATTTCATGAGCTAAAAGGTTATCCAGAATGTCAAGATGGCACCCAAACCAGTTTCTGCTGATTTCCTCTAGTTCTGGGCAGCAGTTAAGGAAAGGGTAACAAGGATGTTAATGTAAAGCTAGCGGTGTGTCAAGCAAGGGAACCAGGATGTTAATGTTAATGTTAATGCCAAGCAAGCTGCTGGAGGAAGTGGAATTTTCCACAGCCTGGGGACCGATGTCTTACCGTTGAGTAGATTCCAACTCATAGAAACCATATAGGACAGAGTAGAACTGCCCCCAAATGTTTCCTAGGCTGCAATCTTCACAGAAGCAGACTGCCACATCTTTCTCCTGTGGAGCAGAAGATGTCTTCCAAACACTGACCTTTCAGTTAGCAGCTGAGGGCTTTCACTATTGCATCTCCGGTGTTCCTTTAACTGGTACTTAGTAGGTGTTTAGTAAATATTAAACAGCTGTGCAACTTATGTTTCTCCAAATCTCACAAGCCTATGGGTGTCAAGCACTGTATAGTTGGAGTGACTTAAGTTGCACTGAATTTTACTTTCCGTTGCATAAAACAGGACCTCCAGATCGTCTCAGAAAAGCACCCAGTCATGTCTCGGGAATGCCAGGCTTGTTGTTCATGTGCTTATAACCCAGTGAATACACTTTGGTCAGCACACACCAGCCCTTCTCTTGGATGTTTTCTGCCTATGCAGCTACTTGAGGGGGACTCACTGCTAAACCCGCTGCTGGTTCTATGGAAACCACTGCCTGAGCAGAGGTGGGGGATGGGACTCACCCTGATCCTGCATCACAAATTTCCTCACCTGGAGACAGAAGGTGTGCTGCTGGTGTCTCAATAACTCACGGAATTATATGAAAATATCTCTGTTGGGTCTGCCTGAAATTCTTTTTGCCTGGGGCTAGGATCTACAGGGCTGGGTAATTGGGAGGTGGGTGGATGGGCAGCCTATGTGAGGTAAACATTCTGTCTTTTCCAATTCTGTTTCTCTATCAATTCATAAAGCATATTTATAGTTTCTATGCCCCCAACAATTTATCAGGAATGTCACACATGTCCTGATCATAGCGGAGGAAAAAAATTAGTCTCAAAACAAGCAGACACAAATAAAGGACCCCATATTTCTCTCTACCTGCTTCTCCTGCACTTGTTATTTGTAAGCCCAATGCACTTGTAATGAGTCATATTTAATCCATTGTGGCTACAGGGCCTGTATTCTTTTAAATGTACTTCTCAGCTTATTTTTTACATAAGCTATGCCTTAAAAAAAAAAGAAAAAAACCTTTGCTGTCAAGTTGATTCCAACTCATAGTGACCCTATAGGACAGAGTGGAACTGCCCTATAGGGTTTCAAAGGAGCACCTGGTGGATTTGAACTGCCGACCTTTTGGTTAGCAGCTGTAGCTCTTAGCTACTACACCACCAGGGTTTCCAAGCTATGCCTTAGGTGAGGAGAAAAGAGATAGTTTGCACCCCTGAAATAATTTCCTATAAGGAGTCTGTTATGGATTGAATTGTGTACCCACAAAATGTGCCAACTTGGCTAAGGCATGATGCCCAGTATTTTGTAGTTGTCCCCCATTTTGTGATCTGATGTGATTATCCTATGTGCTGTAAATCCTAACCTCTATGATGTTAATGAGGCAAGATTAGTGGAAGTTATGTTAATGAAGCAGGATTCAATCTACAGGATTAGTATCTTGAGTCAGTCTCTTCTGAGATATAAAAGAGAGAAGCAAGCAAAGAGGGAGAGGACCTCATACCACCAAGAAAGAATCACCAGGAGCAGAATGTGTCCCTTGGACCTGGGGCCCCTGAGCCGAGAAACTCCCAGACCAGGGGAAGTTTGAAGACAAGGACCTTTTCCCAGAACCGACAGAGACTGAAAGCTTTCTTCCCCTGGGGCTGGCATCCTGAATTCGGATTGTGAGAGGATAAATTTCTGTTTGTTAAAGCCATCCGCTTGTGGTATTTCTGTTACAGCAGCACTAGATAACTAAGACAGAGCCTAAGGATTTACACTGCTTTATCCAACCTTTATTCCTCTGCAAAGGCAGGGAACTACTGCTGCTTGGGTCTATCTATCCTGAGCCAAGAATGACTGAGGGCCAGTCAGTCCTGACTTCTCCTGTATGTGTGTGTGTGTGGCAAGGGTGGCCCAGAGTATTCAGGCCTTCTGTATCCACTGCTGAAAAAGAGAGGTCTGGTTGTTCAGATTGCACAGGCTTTTTTAGAAGGAACTCAGGGAATGCTCCTAATTACTTATTCTTTTCTTATTCCATGATGCCATTATGCATTATTAGGTTTTACAATATAGGAGAAATTCTAATTATGCTAACATGCATTAAAAAAACAAAAAGCCAAACCGGTTACCCTTGAGTTGCTTCTGACTCATGGTGATGCCATGTATTTCAGAATCAAACTGCTCTCAGAGTTTTCAATGTCTGTGATCTTTCCGAAGTAGATTAGCACAACTTTCTTCAAAGGAACCTGTGGGTGAATTTGAACAGCCAACCCTGAGGTTAATAGCCAAGCAGTCAACTCTTTGTGCCACCCACGGACCCCTCAAACATGTACAAATCATCCAATTATCAAGAAGTGAAGAAACAACCATATAAATATTTGTTGTTTCTAATGTACTGTATCAAACTTCCTGTCATACATTTTATCTGTTTACTATATTATACTCTGTTCATGTAAACATTGCTCTGTTTCTGGTCATGTAGCAGGATCATCCTCATACACATTTTAAACAACTTTAAATGAATGGAACAAACATTCTTAGGGAAATGCAGCTAAATGGATTACTGCAGGAGATTTTCACACTGTAAAAAGGGAGGGAGGTGGCACCTTACTCTTATCCAGGAATAATAGCAGATAGGAGAGAGAACGGCCAGGGCAATAAAATGCCAGGCACTTCATCCCCTGGAAACACGGCTACTCAGTGCTCTGTTGGTAAATATCAGAGATTAAGCTATGGCACTTGGCGTCACTTCACAGATTTGTAAGGCTAGCTCTGAGGTGACAGTGGGCTTTCTCTTAAAGTGCATCTCTTGCCACAGGTAGATGTTATAAAACAACAGAAAAGATGTACCCAGAGGTAAGAACAAAGTGTCAGATAAAAGTGCACGTATTTTAGTATTTCTATAAAATATTGTAATATAGGTAACTTCTTTTGTATATAGTTTTAAAGACAGATACAATATATATATAAAAAAAAAACCGTTGCTGTTGAGTCGATTCCAACTCACAGAGACCCTATGTGTGTTAGAACAGAATTGTGAACTATAGGGTTTTCAATGGCTGTGCTCTTTTGGAAGTAGATCACCTGGCCTTTCTTCTGAGGCAACTCTAGGTGGATTTGAACTGTCAACCTTTCACTTAGTCGTCAATTGCTTAACTGTTACTTTACCCAAGGACTCTATAGATATGATAGAGAGCACTATTTAAAGAACTACAAACTCTGTGGTACCAATTAAACACCTTTATGACAAAATTTCAAACATTATCAAGTTGAGAGTTTTTCAGTGGCAGGGCAGAGTGGCCTGGTGCTGTCCAGGACTGGTGGCAGAGTGGACAGCAAACCTATTAGCAAATGTCACATAACAAGCAGGGCAGAAGTTGCACTTCTGTTAAAGCCTGGATGATGTTTCTACACAGGCTCTGGGTCCTGGAGGTCAGGAGGGTGGTGAGCAGGGATTAGGGACTCAGTGGGAGGGTCTGGTCAGCCCAGAACCAGGAACAAAGTACCCATCTGTTAGTCTGTAATCCACGTAACAGCATGGGTCAACACCAGCAAGAAAAGCTTAATGCTTAGCTTTTCAGTGAATAGAGTCCTTACACATTACTGTTCACTTTCAGAGTCAGAGTGGCTCTCTGGAGGTGGGAGAGCTTGAGCCTGCAGTGGCAGCAAACATCTGACAGAGGTGGGTAGTGAAAGCACCGTGAGGTGGGCAGTTTGGAGCCTTAATCACCGTCCTGCCTGGCCCTGGAGTTCTCCCAGATTGAAGGAGAAAAGCCCTTACCCCATCTGAATCTTACAATGGGTAGCTTTGGAGGATTTACAGACCATTTTGCTCCCAGTGAAAAACTAATACTTACAACTTAACTGTAAAAAGGTGTTAATTTGCCTCTGAAACTAGGCATTTAACTCTTACAACAGTGAATTATAGCCTTGCACATTAGAACATTTTAAAACTATGCATTCCTGGATTCCGCCCCAGATCAACTACATCAGAATCTCTGGGGAGGTGGGCAATGTCTAGGTATCTGTATACTTTTTAAACATTCAGTGATTTCATCGTTCTTTATTTTTCAGATGACTAAAGTAATATGAACTCTTCACTGTAAATAAAAAAGGATGTAAAAATTAATAATCAACTCTTTTTCTGTATAGAGGTATTTTGTCATTATTTGCTGTTGAATCAATTCCGACTCATGGTAACCCCTATGTGTGCAGAGTAAAATGGCTTCACAGCATTTTCAAGGCTGTAAGAGGAAACCCTGGTAGGGTAGTGGTTAAGAATTTGGCTGCTAACCAAAAGGCTGCCTGTTCGAATCCACCAGGTACTCCTTGGAAACCCTACGGGGCAGTTCTACTCTGTCCTATAGGGTCACTATGAGTCGGAATTGACTCGATGGCAATGGGTTTGGTTTTTTTTGGTTAACCTTTCAGAAGCAGATTGCCAGACCTCTCTTCAGAGATTCCTCAGGGGCAGGTGGAGGTGTTGAATCACCAGCCTTTCAGTTAGTAAGAAAAAAACTAACAAACTCATTGCTGTCAAGTCGATTCGGACTCATAGTGACCCTATAGGACAGAGTAGAACTGTCCCATAGGGTTTCCAAGGAGTACCTGGCGGATTCTAATTGCCAACCTTTTGGTTAGCAGCCAAGCTCTTAACAACTAGTCCACCAGAGTTTCAGTTAGTAGTCAGTGCTTAACCGTTTGCACCACTCAAGGACTCTGATATAAGGTATGCTGTTGTTAGATGCCGTCAAGTCGCTTCCAACTCATAGCGACCATATGTACGACAGAGTGAAATACTGTCCAGTCCTGCAACATCCTCACAATCACTGTTATTCTTGAGTTCCTTGTTGCAAGCACTGTGTCAGTCCATGTCATTCAGGATCTTCCTCTTTTTCGCTGACCTTCCACTCTACCAAGCATGATATCCTTCTCCAGGGACTGGTCCCTCCTGACAGCATGTCCAAAGTATGTGAAACGAAGTTTCACCAACCTTTCTTCCAAGGAACATTCTGGCTGTACTTCTTCCAAGACAGATTTGTTCATTCTTCTGGTAGTCCATGGTATAGTCAATATTCTTCGCCAGCAACATAATTCAAAGACATTCTTTTTCTTCAGTCTTTCTTATTCATTGTCCAACTTTCACATGCATATGAGGCAATTGAAAACACCACGGCTTGGGTCAGGTTCGCCTTAGTCCTCAAAGTGACATTTTTGCTTTTCAGCACTTTGAAGAGGTCTTTTGCAGCCAATCTGCCCAGTGCAATACTTCGTCTGATTTCTTAACTGCTGCTTCCATAGGCATTGATTGTGGATCCAAATAAAATGAAATCTTTGACAACTTCAATCTTTTCTCTGTTTATCATGATGTTGCTTATTGGTCCAGTTGTGAGGATTTTTGTTTTCTTTACACTAAGGTGCAATCCATACCAAAGGCTATAGTCTTTGATGTTCATCATAAGTGCTTCAAGTCCTCTTCACTTTTAGCAAACAAGCTTGTGTCATCTGCATACAGCAGTTGTTAACGAGACTTCCTTCAATACTGATGTCGCCTTCTTCTTCATATAGTCCAGCTTCTCAGATTATTTGTTCAGCATACACATTGAATAAGTATGGTGAAAGGATGCAATCCTGACATACACCTTTCCTGACTTTCAATCACACAGTGTCCCCTTATTCTGTTCGAATGACTGCCTCTTGGTCTATGTACAGTTTCCTCGTGAGCACAAGTAAGTGTTCTGGGATTCCCATTCTTTAAAATGTTATCCATAATTTGTTATGATCCACACAGTTGAATGCCTTAGCATAGTGAATAAAACACAGGTAAACATCTTTCTGGTATTCTCTGCTTTCAGCCAAGACCCATCTGACAACAGCAATGATATCCCTTGTTCCACATCCTCTTCTGAATTCGGCTTGAACTTCTGGCAGTTCCCGGTTGATGTACTGCTGGAACCACTTTTGAATGATCTTCAAGATTTTACTTGCATATGATACTAATGATATTGTTCCATAATTTCCGCATCCTGTTGGATCTCCTTTCTTTGGAATGGGTACAAATATGGATCTCTTCCAGTTGGTTGACCAGATAGCTGTCTTCCAAATTTCTTGGCATAGACGAGTGAGTGCTTTCAGCATCTATTTGTTGAAACATCTCAGTCAGTATTTTGTCAGTTTCCTGGAGCCTTGTATTTTGCCAATGCCTTCAACACAGCTTGGACTTCTTCCTTCGGTACCATCGGTTCTTGATCATATGCTACCTCATGAAATGATTGAATGTCAACCCTTTCTCTTTGGTAGAGTGACTCTGTGCATTCCTTCCATCTTCTTTTGGTGCTTCCTGTGTCATTCAGTATTTTGCCCATAAAAATCCTTCACTATTGCAACTTGAGGCTTGAATTTTTTCTTCAGTTCTTTCAGCTTGAGAGATGCTGAATGTGTTCTTCCCTTTTGGTTTGCTAACTCCAGGTCTTTGCACATTTCATTATAATACTTTGTTTTCTCGAGCTGCAGTTTGAAATCTTTTGTCAACTCTCCGGATTTTGGAGCTAACATATCCCTCATTTGGGTGTGCTACACTGGTCTATTTATCAAGTGACTCAAAAAATTGCTAGTGTTTAGTAGGGCCCAGACAAAGAGAAGGCTCTGCAACAGGTTCAGGCTGCCATGCAAGCTGCTCTGCCACTTGGACCATATGATCCAGCTGATCCAATGGTGCTTAAAGTGTCAGTGGTAGATACAGATGCTCTATGGAGTTTTCGGCGGGCCTCTCTTGGTGAATCACAGCCCAGACCCTTAGGATTTCAGAGCAAAGCCCTGCCATCTTCTGTAGATAACTGCTTTCCTTTTGAGAAAGAGCTTTTGGCTTGTTACTGGGCCTTAGTAGAGACTGAGCACTTAAACTTAACCTTGGGTCAGCAAGTCACCATGTCGCCTGAGCTGCCCATCGTGAACTAGATGTTGTCTGATCTACAGAGTCATAAAGTTGGATGTGCACAGCAGCACTCCATCATTAAATGGAAGTGGTGTATATGAGATTGGGCCTGAGCAAGACCTGAAGGCACAAGTTGCATGAGAAAGTGGCCCAAATGCCTTTGGTCTCCACTCCTGTCACATTTCCTGCCCTCTCCCAGTCTGCACCTATGGCCTCATGGGGAGTTCCTTATGATCAGTTGACTGAGAAAGAGAAAAAATGTGCCTGGTTTTCAGATGTTTTTGCACGATGTGCAGGTACCACTCAAAAGTGGACAACAGTAGCACTGCAGTCCCTTTCTGGGACCTCCCTGAAGGACATCAGTGAAGGGAAATCCTCCCAATGGGCACAACTTTGAACAATTCACATGGTTGTTCACTTTGCTTGGAAGTGGAAATGGCCAGATGTGCAATTGTATACTGATTCATGGGCTGTGGTCAGTGGTTTGGCTGGATGGTCAGGGACTTGGATGGAACTTGATCGCAAAATTGGAGACCAGGAGGTATGGGGAAGAGGTATGTGGATAGACATCTCTGAATGGGCCAAAGAAGTGAAGATATTTGTGTCTCTCATGTGAATGCTCACCAAAGGGTGACCTCAGCAGAGGAGGATTTTAACAATCAAATGGATAGGATGACACGTTCTGTGGAAATCAGTCATCCTTTTTCCCCAGCCACTCCTATCATTGCTCAATGGGTTCATGAACAAAGTAGCCATAGTGGCAGGGATGGAGTTTATGCGTGAGCTCAGCAACATGGACTTCCACTCACCAAGGCCTACTTAGATTTAGCCACTACTGAGTGCTCAATCTGCCAGCAGCAGAGACCAACACTGAGTCTTCTATATGGCACCATCCTAGGGGTGATCAGCCAGCAATCTGGTGGCAAGTTGATTACATTGACTCACTTCCTTCATTATGCTTACTGGGATAGACAGTTACTGTGGATATGGATTTGCCTTTTCTGCACACAATTCTTCTGTGAAAACTACCATCTGTAGACTTACAGAATGCATTATTCAGTGTCATGGTATCCCACACAGCACTACCTCGGATCAAGGGACCCACTTTACAGCAAATGAAGTGCGGCAGTGGGTCCATGCTCATAGAATTCACTGGTCTTACCATGTTCTCCACCATCCTGAAGCAGATGGCTTGACAAAATGATGAAACAGCCTCCTAAAGACACAATTATGGTGCCAGCTAGGTGGCAATACCTTGCAGGGTTGGGGCAATACTCTCCAGGAGGCTGTATATGCCCTAAAACTGTGTCCAATGTATGGTGCCCTTTCTCCCATAGCTTGGACTCTTAGGTCCAGGAATCAAGGGGTGGAAATGGGAGTGGCATCACTCACTATCCCCACTATTTACCCACTTACAAAGTTTTTGCCTCCTGTTTCCATGACTGTGTGCTCTGTGTGTCTAGAAGTCTTATTTCCAAAGGAAGAAATGCTCCTATCTGGAGACACAACACTGATTCCATTGAACTGGAAGTTAAGAATGTCACTTAACCACTTTGGGCTTCTCATGCCTCTGGATCAACAGGCAAAGAAGGGAGTTACTGTACTGGCTGGTGTGATTGATCCTGATTACCAAGGGGAAATCGTATTGATATTACATAATGGAGGTAAAGAAGAATATGTCTGGAATGTAGGAGATCCCTTAGAACATCTCTTAGTACTACGATGCCCTGTGATTAAAGTCAATGGAAAACTACAGGAACCCAATCCGACATGACTATTAACGGCTCAGACCATTCAGGAATGAAGGTTTGTGTCACCTCACCTGGCAAAGAACCACAACTAGCTGAGGTGCTTGCTTCTGGCAAAGGGAATACAAAATGGGTGGTGGAAGAAGGAAGTTCTAGATATCAGTTATGACCACTTGACTAGTTGCAGAAACAAGGACTGTAATTGCTATGAGTATTTCTTCCTTGTATGTGTGCATCAAATATTTTTGTTTTAAAATATAAGATGTAAACAGGGCTAGTGCATTTTCGGTTGTACTCTTGTTAGTTGTATCATGGTAGGTGCAAGTATGACTTTATAATTGTCTTTATTTAGATATGTGTCAAATTGCAAAGGGTGGACTCTGATAGTTAAGATTGTGTGTCAACTTGGCTGAGCCTTGATTCTCAGTGTTTTGGAAATTATGATGCAGTTTGGTAGCTATGTAATAACATAATCATTTTCATGATGAGACCTGATAGGAGAAACCAATCAGTTTAAAGAGAGTTTCCTTGGCTGTGTGGCCTACATTCAACAGAGGTGGATTTTCTGGCAAAGCTCATTGCTTCTTGCTTGCTCTGGATCTTGCAGCTGGCTCCTGTTCATCTTAACTCTGGTTCTTGGGACTTAAGCTAACAGTTTACCAGCCAATCTTGGGATTCATCAGCCTCTGCCGCCTGTGAATAAGAGGCATGCTCTCTGATCTGCCAATCTTGGGCTCACCAGCTCCTGCAGCTGCGTGAGTCAGGAGCAGCCTCTAGCTTGACCCACGAACTTGGAACTTTCCAGCCTCTACAACTGCATGAGCCACTTCTTTGTTATAAATCTCTCTAAATATATTTGTATGCTTCCCTGGTTTTGCTTCTCTACAGAACCCTGCCTAAGACATTTATACAGAATATAAAATGAATACCTGTTGGCCCACCGTCTCTTTTAATTTTACTGAAGGATAAGATACATCTGGAAAAGTGCACAAATCATAAACGTACAGCCAATGAATTATCACAAAATGAACATAGTTTTGTAAATACCATCCAGGCTAAGAAATAGAACATCACCAGGATCTCCAACCCCTGCCAACCTTGTTTCTCCACCACTCCCCTCTCTCTCCTCCATCAAGGCATAAAAAGCTCCCCAGGTTATACTGATGGGCTGGACCATTGTCTTAATGTTTACTTTTGCACTTTCTTTCCCTCATAGGCTTGTTTTTAATGGGGGGGGGGGGAACAACAACCCTTAGGCCTGAGGATCACTAGTCTCTCTGACATAATAATATTAATAATAACTAACATTTTGAATGTTATATGTGCCTTACATCGCAGCAACAATTTTGAAACCATTGCTCATTCTATTGGAAGGAATTTGGCTTTATTTTTCTAAAACTAAATTAAAATTTTCTCTTGAACCCCCATGCCACCTGATGCCAGAAAATACATTCTTTCTATTCAGTTTCAACAGAAACCGCGAAGCAACAGATGGCAAGTGCTCTCCTACTCCATAATGAGATGTGAGACCACCATGCCAAGGGAAGAAAGATTGTTGCATTGGGAAGCCTAAGGCTGCTGGGGCAAAGGCTGGTGATTGTCTCCATTGGACCACTAGTGGGTGCTACTTACAGACCCAAGTGAGAGAGCTAGCCTGCTGGTCATCTTAAATGCTGTCCAATGAGCAGTCTGAAGAGAGGAGGTAACCCCAACAGTGTATCGGGCTACCAGACTCCGAGGGCTGAGGAGACATTAGCAGCCAGCCCAAGAGATGCTTTGATAGCAACTGCAAAAATGCCCATCAGAGAGTCAGCTCTGAGATGTTCAGTAGGGATCCAGGGCTAAAAACACATTGCCTAATATTTCAAATTATCATTCTGTCACCATGATCTCATTTAATAATCACAACAAACCTATGCGATACATGCTATTATTATTATTCCTCTCTTGCTGTTGTTGTGTGCTGTCGAATCGATTCTGACTCATAGTGACGCAATAGGACCGAGTAGAACTGTCCCATAGAGTTTCCTAGGCTATAATCTTTACGGGAGCAGATCACTAGATCTTTTCTCTAGTGGAATGGCTGGTAGGTTTGAACCACTGACCTTTTGGTCAGCAGTAAGTGCTTAGCCATTGCACCCCCTGGGCTCCTTAGAGATGGGGAAACCTAGGCTCCAAGAGGTAAGGTAACTTGCTACAGGGGACCACAGCTAGGAAATGAAAGAGGAGAACTCCAAGCCAACACTTTCTCCCACTGGAGCCCATTCTCTGAACATCAGACACTTCAGCCTCTATGAATCCCTATTGTGGAGGTCTTGGGTGGTGCAAACGGTTAATGTTCTTAGCTGCTAACTGACAAGTTGCAGGTTAGAATCCACCCAGAGGCACCTTGGAAGAAAGGCCTGGTGATATACTTCCAAAAATTCAGCCATTGACAACCTTATGGAGCACAGTTCTATTGTGACACACATGGGCTTGCCATGAGTCAGAGGCACCTCAATGGTGACTGGTTACTGGTTAATCCCTATGATAACTATAAGAGGGGACAGTGTACTGGTCTTTTTCTAATGAAGATAATTCTCGTTTTTGGGGGGGATGGAGAGTAACCACATTAACTCAAACAGCTCCTACCTACTTCCTTAGCATTTCTCCCCTCAATACGTTGCTTTAGCTACAGCCTAGTACAACCTGGCCTCTGCCAAAAACTTACTTCTAATTTTTAAAGATCTAGGTCAGTTATTCTTCTGAATATGTGAAAATAATCAGACAGTTATTAAAAAAAAACAAAACTGCCATAGTTTCCTTTTGAAGAAGTAACATTTCCTATCTAGAAAATAATTCTGTGCTATCAAAGTAGGCTTTAAGGGTTTTTTTAGCATAAAGAAAATTGCTTTGATGCCTCAATTCTCATGAAGTTTAGCTCAGACCCAGAGGTGGACATTCCTTCTAGGCCAATGTTGGTACTGGAATTGCTCCTTGTCCTCCCTCCATTTGGCAGAACTTTTAAAGAGGAAGAAAGGTTTGAGTTTAAGAGTATTGAAGTAACTTCCTGTTATAATTTTTTTACGTTTTATCACTTGGAAGTTTGTATTTTCCTTCTAAATATGATGCAATTCCTCGTTTTTTTGTTTTTTTGTTTTGATTTTAAAATGTGGTATTTTTAGGATTATACACCATACTAATCTCCTACCCACCCCCCAGTATCACAACGTTCTTTTCCAGAGGGGGAGAAATCCCTCCCATAGCAGCAAACGGAGTAAGCCTAAGTGAACCCTCCAGGTCATCAACCCTGCCTTTGCTGGACAAGCAAACTAAGCCAATGGCTAACGTGTTTTTAGAAACACCTCCAATGGGAGGGAATGCACGACAGCTTTTTGTTGACTGTCGCACGGTGTTACTGCACACTCGCACGGTCTTTCCCTATCTATGTGCACTCTTACCTCGCTGTTCTATTTTTTCCCTCATTTGCGTTAACTCTTTCTTACCTTTCTATCAAGCTCTAGGCCTTCCTCTTCTTCTCAGAATTACTGGGAGACAAACGTTACTCTGTAAAGGGCCGGGATGGTGAGGTGAGTAGCCCCTGGGAACCCCGGTGCTCCGCAGCCATGTGGGGGAGGACAGAGGCGGATGTCACTTCTCATTTCACAGTGTGCGTTTGTGGCTGCTGCCTTTCCACCCAGCTAAGCAAACACTCGAGATCCTTTAACTCTGGAACAGGCATTTCTGAGTCTGTTTGCAAACAGGACACTAGAGGGCTCCCAGAGGTTAAAAATAAGCAGAAAGTTACTTGAATGAAAACGGATTCTGTACGGCATTTGTTTTTCTTCCGGAATTTAAAATTGAAGTTTATGTTTTAAACTATTACGAAAAGTATACAGTTTAAAGCTGCGTTATCAGTAGCCAGTTTATAAGTGACTGTTTTGCTTTGCAATCAGTAGTTTTCAAGGGAGCTTTTAAAGCTGCACTGAAACATTGGAGATGAGGAACACTCTTGGACCCTGAAATGTGTTCTGCTTAAATGCCTGAGCCTTTAAACAGTTCTTTGCATTAGAATCAGGGATCGCATTCTTCTTGGAGCCACGCATGGGACCAGCTGTGTAAGTAAGGTGACTTACGAGTTTCTTCTTTTTAATAATGTGAAAACGTACAGCTAGAGATCACTTTATTTTCCGTCAGTTGAATTTGTTGGAAAGAAAAGGAATAATAAAAAAAAGTCCAATTTGTGTGCGTGTGTGTTTGGATAAATATAATTGCTTTCACAATATATGGGCGTTTATGGTTTTACATTATACTAAATCTTCATGTAAGCTAATGGAACATATCGGGAAGAAAAATTTCTACCATTAGATTGAGAATATGCTTCTGAATTTGGATGTTAGTACTTGATACTTATGCCCAGTTAGTTAATGCAAGACTTTTAAAAATAAACATGAGATAGATAGCTATAGGTTTTTTAAAACCATCTGTTACTTACTTGTAAGTTATTTTTGACTTTAAAAAGGAAAAGCCGGGTTGCTAAATTGTAATGTTTTTCCTTTAGAACCTAATTATATGACTAGCTACAAGTTAGAAAATATTCTTGGGTTTTGTGGATTTTTTTTATTTCACTACTTAGAATTGAATATCGAAATCTATACATCAACCTTGTTTCTTTTTTGAGGTTTGTTTGTTTGTTTGTTTGTTTTTTTAACATTTAGTGGTGATATTTGTGAAAAGAAAGGGTTACTTTTTTCTTCATTCTTGTGAAGGAACAGAGGTGGTTTGAGATTGTGACTCAGTTAACTCTGTTTCCATTCATTCCCAGAACAAGTCGCACTTCTCCTTGGGGAGGCTGATACGGTTTTAAAAGACTCGTTGATTTTAAAAGGTTTGTCGTGGCGAGTGTCAGAAACATTCCTCACTCCATCATTGACCCTACACCACTGGAGACCACTTAGACACCGAAGCGGAAGTGACAGCTGAAGTCAGGAAACCATGCATCATGGCAGCAGGAGCCAAGAGCAGGATTTAAACTCTGTTCAACATATGGATGCGGCGGAGAAATGACCTGCCCACACAACCCAGGGCAACTCATAAACTGGTTCGTCTGCTCCCTGTGCGTCCCACGGGTGTGTAAACTCTGGAGCAGCCGGCGTCCAAGGACCCGGAGGAACCTCCTGCTGGGCACCGCCTGTGTCATCTACCTGGGCTTCCTGGTGAGCCAGGTGGGGCGCGCGTCTCGCCAGCACGGACGGACACCTGAGAAGGGGCAGCACCAGAGGCGTGACGCCGCCGAGGCACCTTTCCCAGAGATACCCCTGGACGGTACCTTGGCCCCTCCTGAATTCCAGGGCAATGGGACCATTCTGCAGGCCAATGTGGTGTACATTACCTTACGCTCCAAGCGCAGCAAGCCCGCCAATATCCGTGGCACAGTGAAGCCGAAACGCAGGAAGAAACATGCAGTGGCATCTCCGGCCCCGGGACAGGAAGCTTTGTCAGGACCATCCTTTCAGCCGCAGGAAGTTGCAAAGGTAGCAGGTGCTAAAGCGCCTGGATATGCCTGGGGAGGAAACCTGGCCAAAGATGGGGAGCGACCCTGGAGGTTGGTGTGGGGTCCCGGAGTGCGAGCTGGAGGCCAAGACTTCCAGCTGCCCAAGACCAGGGAGAGCAACATCAGGATCTACAGCGAGAGTTCCCCCTCGTGGCTGAGCAAAGAAGACATCCGCAGAATGCGCCTGTTGGCCGACAGTGCGGTGGTGGACCTCCGGCCGGTGTCTTCTAACAGCGGTGCGCGTTTGCTGGTGCTGGGGAAGAGCCCTGCAGGCTCTGTGCCTCGCTGCGGCCCTAGTCCCTGTGGGCTGCTCAAACAGCCTTTAGACATGAGTGAGGTGTTTGCCTTCCACCTGGATAGGATCCTGGGGCTCAACAGGACTCTGCCGTCGGTAAGCAGGACATCAGAGTTTATCCAAGGTAACAGATTCACACACTTTATTTGCAGCTGTTGGGTATTGGGGTTGATTTTCTCTTGTCCCTCACTCTTATTCTAAATGATTTCTCCACCTACGTTTCCCATTTGGGCAGCAGCAACATGTCTTTCTATATACTCTTGGCATTCATTATTTTCCCAGCTTTGGGAGGATACGAGAGTTCCAGAGAAATACTGTACTGGACATGCAAGAGTAAGCCCACACTGTGTAATCTCTGTTCCCTGCTTCCCTCACTACACTTCCCAGGGGCTTATGAAATCCCATTAAAGCCAACAGCAATTTACACGAATATGAGAGGAAGCCAGGATGGAGGCAAAGAACTTGCTGACGATCAGGCATATTATGGAATAAGTTACTATGGGAGGAAGCAGAAGTTCATTCTTTGGGTGTTTTTAGAAGTACAGAGGAAGTGGGTTATCGTTCTTCAACAGATGAAATCTTTTTACGATGTCTAGAGCTAGACCATGTTAGATCTGGTTCAACTCCTAGATTTTACAGCGTTTGTTGTTGTTGGTTACTAGTTGCCCTCAAGTCTATTCCAACTCATGGGGACCCCATGTGTGCAGAGTAGAATTGCTCCATAGAGTTTTCCAGGCTATGATCTTTCAGAAGCAGATTGCCAGGCCTGTCTGCCTCTGGTTGGGTTTGACCGCCCAACTTTTGGTTAGTAGTCAAGTATTTAACCATTTGTGCCAGCCAGCTACTTCTTTACGATGTTTAACCCCTTTGTTTTACAAAGAAAGACAATGATACAAGTACACGTTATTTGTTCAGTCTGTATACTAACTAACCATGCAGCTTCTGCAAGGCGTGATTACGGTTTATTGATGCTTATTTCCAAGATTCTGTCTTCCTGGGTGATAAAATGTTTGGTGGGTTTTAGGGTCTGTAACCAGTCACTGCAGTTGAAGGCAAGAGGGCTGTTCTGTGGCCATACCCATGCCATGTTCTCTGAATCCTGAGGTTATTCCAAGGTTTGGATAGAAAAGACAATGTGTCAGTAGCTTGTTCTTGAATGCAGAAGAATCCCAGCAGTTACCACTATGAATCCAGTCTGGCCCAAGAGGTTCAAAAGTCCCCAAAGGGATAATAAGCTCAAAGCATACTCCCTTACTCCCTGGCTCCATAAAATTTAGCCATTTCAACATGGTTCCCATGGAGCCTGGACACGAATTGTTTAAAACCCGTTGCAGTGAACAAGAACCAAACAGTATTTCCAATGGTTTTAGGATTCAAATTTAGTCTTACAATTGATACTCCTTGAAGTACCAGCGACTTACTTAGAAAGATGTGGCATCCCTTGCGTATCCTGATCCGTGTCCAGATACTCCAGACCCAAAGTTATGATTCGATGTCTCGAGTCCACAAGCAGTGAAGAAGCCTCTTAGACATTCGATCTAATGTTGGTAAAAAATAATCTTTATTAAGAGTTCACTATTTCCTACATATAGTTCATGTATACACTGACTCCTATAATTCTCACTATAGTGCTGTGAGGAACTAAAACCAGTGAAATGTTTATATATAAATATATATCTATAGATATTTATTTCAAGTAAATGGCTCACACAGTAGTGGAGGCTGACAAGTCTCAAATCTGTGGGTCAGGTGTCAGCTGGAGGCTTCTCCCGACTCACATGATTGCAGGGACTGATGAACCCAAATATGGCAGGTCAGATGGCAGGCTGCTGGCTCATATCCCAAGAACTGGAGGTCAGAGGATGATGAGCTGGATGCAAGATCGAGAGAGCATGAGCTTTGCAAGAATATCCATATATATTGGATGCAGGCCACACCCCCAAGGAAACTCCTCTTCCAACTGATTGGCCACTCACATTAGATCACAAAACGAAGGATGATTACATAATATCTGCCAAACCATCGAAAATCGTGGCCTAGCCAAGTTGACACGTAACCTTAATCATCAAAGTCCACCCTTTTCAGTTTGGCACCTATACACATCTCCTTAAACCATACGTAATCTCTAAATAAAAAGACAATTATGAAGTCATACTTGTGCCTAACATGATACAACCAACATATATACAACCAAAAATGTGATAGCCCTGTTTATATCCTATATTTTATGGTAAGTAATGAAATAAGAGAAGGAAGAAAACAAAGATATTTGCTGTACACACACACACACACATATAACAAAACAAAGAAGAAATACTAAAAACAATTACATTTCTGCAACTGGTCACATGGCTGTAGCTGGCATCTAGAACTACCTTCTTCTACCACCCATTTTGTATTTCCTTGGCCCTCAGTAAGCACCTCAGCTGGTTTGGTTCTTTGCCAGGTAAGGTGTCCCAAACCTTCGTTCCTGAAGGGTCTGGGCCATTGGTAGTCATGCCGGAATTGGGTTGCTTAGTTTTCCATTGACTTTAATCACAGGGCATGGTAGTACTAAGAGATGCCCTAGAGGATCTCCTGCATTCCAGACATACTCTTCTTGACCTCTATTCTGTAATATCAACCTGATTTCCCCTTGGTAATCAGGATCAGTCACACCAGGCAATACAGTAACTCCTTTCTTTGTCTGTTGATCCAGAAGCATGAGGACCCAAAGGGGCCAGGAGGCATTCTTAATTTCTAGTTCAATGGAAACAGTGTTGTATCTCCTTGTGAGAGCATTCTTCCCTATTGGAACTAAGACCTCTAGACTCACAAAGCATAGGGTCATGGGTGCAGGAAGCAAAACTTTTGCGAGTGGGACGCTAGGGGTGATAGTGAGTGGTGTCAGTCCCATTTCTACCCCTTGATTTCTGGACCCATGAATCCTGGCTATGAGGCAAATTACACCATGTATTGGACACTGGTTTAGAGCATATATAGTCTCCTGGAGACATTGCTCCAACCCTGCAAGGTATTGCCACCTAGCTGGCACTGTAATTGTATTTTTAGAAGGTCATTTCATCATTCTATCAAGGCAGTTGCTGCAGGATGATGGGGAACATGGTAAGACCAATGAATCCCATGAGCATGGGTCCACCGCCGCATTTCATTTGCTGGGATACCCTGATGGTGGATAAGGCATTCTGTAAGTTCC
The DNA here is from genome assembly GCA_030035585.1 of Dugong dugon. Taxonomy (NCBI): domain Eukaryota; kingdom Metazoa; phylum Chordata; class Mammalia; order Sirenia; family Dugongidae; genus Dugong; species Dugong dugon. Next base: position 189,381,257 of record CM057463.1, on the reverse strand, counting down.
TGGATGATAGTTTTGGCAGAAGCATTGAGTGTAAGGAAGGCAAATCAGTGTCTCATCTAGAGTAAGTGTCTATCACAGTAAGAACAAAATGGTGCTCTTTCCATGATGGAAGCAATAGGGCGCAATCAACCTGCCACCAGGTTGTTGGCTGATCACCTAGAGGGATGGTGACATATTGGGGACTTAGTGTAGGTCTCTGCTGCTGGCAGATTGGGCACTCAGCAGTGGCTGTAGCCAACTCGGCCTTGGTGAGTGGAAGTCCATGTTGCTGGGGCCATGCATAACCTCCATCCCTGCCACCATGGCCACTTTGTTCATGAGCCCATTAAGCAATGACGGGAGTAGCTGGGGAAAGAGGATGAGTGGTTTCCACAGTACGTTCATCCTATCCACTTGATTGTTAAAATCCTTCTCTGCTGAGGTCATACTTTGGTGAGCATTTACATGAGACACAAATATCTTCACTTCTTTGGCCCATTCAGAGAGGTCTATCCACATACCTCTTCTCCATAAATCCTTGTCTCCAATTTTTCAATCATGTTCCTTCCAAGTCCCTGACCACCCAGCTAAACCATTATCCACAGCCCATGTATCCATCAGCATACAGTTGCACATCTGGCCATTTCTCCTTCCAAGCAAAGTGAACAACCAGGTGCACTGCTCGACGTTCTGCCCATTGGGAGGATTCCCCTTCACCGCTGTCCTTCAGGGAGGTCCCAGAAAGAGGCTGTAGTGCTGTTATGTTCACTTTTGAGTGGTGCCTGCATATCACACAGAACCATCTGTAAACCAGGCACGAGTTTTCTCTTTTTCAGTCAATCGATAATAAGGAACTCCCTATGAGGCCATAGGTGCAGACTGGGAGATGGAAGGTAATGTGACAGGGCATTTGGGCCACTTCCTCCTGCAACTTACTTGTTCCTTCCGGTCCTGCTCATGCCTGATCTCGTATATGCCACTTCCATTCAATGATGGAGTACTGCTGTGCACACCCAACTTTATGACTCTGTGGGTCAGACAACACCCAGTTCATGATGGGCAGCTCAGGCTGCACCGTGACTTGGTGGCCCATGGTTAAGTGTTCAGTCTCTACCAAGGCCCAGTAACAAGCCAAAAGCTGATTCTCAAAAGGAGAGTAGTTAGCTGCAGAGGATGGCAGGGCTTTGCTCCAAAATCCTAAGGGTTTGCGCTATGATTCACCAGTAGGGGCCTGCCAAAGACTCTAAACAGCACCACTGGATCAGCAGTATCATATGGTCCAAGTGGCAGAGTGACTTGCAGCAGCATGAACCTGTTGCAGAGCTTTCTCTTATTCTGGGTCCCACTTGAAACTAGCAGCTTTTCGAGTCACTTGATAAATATGCCAGAGTAGCATACCCAAATGACAGACATGTTGCCTCCAAAATCCAAAAAAGCCCACAAGGCTTTGTGACTCCTTTTTAGTTGTGGGTGAGGCCAGATATAACAACTTACCCTTTACTTTAGAAGGAATATCTCAATATGTCCCCTACCACTGGACACCTGGAAATTTCACTGAGGTGGGAGGTGCCTGAATTTTTGTGAGATTAATTTCCCACACTGTAGCATGCAAATGTCTTAGCAATCAGTCTAGAGCCATTGATACTTCTTCCTTACTATGTCCAATCGGCATAATGTCATAAATGTAATGGACCAGTGTGATGTCTTGTGGAATGGAAAGATGATCAAAGTTCCTGTGGACTAAATTATGACATAGGGCTGGAGAGTTGATACAGCTCTGAGGTAGGGAAGTGTGATGGTTAAGGTTGTGTGTCAACTTGGCTGGGCCATGATTCTCAGTGCTTTGATAGTTGTGTGATGGTGTGATCACTTCCATGATGAGATTTGATGTTATGTGATCACCTCCAAGATGGGATCTGCTGTGAGTAGCCAATCAGTTGAAAGAGAGTTTCCTTGGGCGTGTGGCCTGCATCGAATATAAGTGGATATTCTGGCAAGGCTTGTGGGCTTTTGTTCATTCTGGATCCTGCAGCTGGCTCCTGTTCACCTGATCTCCAGTTCTTGGGACTTGAGCTAGCATCTTACCTGTGGTCTTGCTTGCTGATCTTTGGGATTCACCGATCTTCACAGCCTGTGAACAAGAGCCCTGTTCTCCTGCCTGCTCATCTTGGGTTTGCCAGCCCTGGTGGTTCCATGCATCAGGAGAAGCCTCTATTCTGGCTGGTTGACTTGGAAGGTTCCAACCGCTACAATCATGTGAGCCATTATTTGATATAAATCTCTTTATGTATGTATATTTATACTGTTTACTGGTTTTGCTTCTCTAAAGAACCCAGCCTAAGACATTTGGTACCAAGAATGGTTCTAGGGAAACAAAACTGTAAAGATGAGATTTCTAAATTAGTTTTCAAGTCTGGGTAGTCTTAAAGATGTTGATGACTCTGCTTCCAGTAGTAAACAGGGCACTGCTAAACCATGGAGGGAGGTGGCAATTCAAATAAGCAAAATATCACCACTGACAGATTAGGTATTGGTAAAAAGTGAGGCTCTGGGTGATTGCATGTGTGATACCTTTTGATAATTTTATCAAAATGAGAAGTATAAGGAAGCTAGCTGGCTGGTCCTACTTTTGCTAGACAAACTGGTGAAAGAAAGAGATGCGCTTAGGGCTTCAGAGTCAAAGCTCAAGTGCTGCATAAACGACCGCAAAGTTTCCACTTGTGCTTTGAAAGAAACCCTCATTTCTTGTAGTAAAGAGGTGATATTGCCAAAAACCAAACCCAGAGTCTTGTTGTAAGAGTGGCTGAGTTACAATGTCAACTCAACTGCCAACCTTGAGAGGTGTCTGAAGTTAAGGTGAGGGTATTGATTGGGAAGAAATGGAATCATGAAACTTGAGGTGGAGACATATGGGCAGATAATCAGGAAGCTGGAGACATTAAGCCCATAAATTCTGTCGAATCACTTTCGCCAACACAACCAGCCCTGTCACTACAATCTGAAGAGGTTACTCCATGTTTGTCTGCTAAACCAATATTCCCAGTAAAACCATTAGCCCTTCCAAGGCCGGCTAATGAGATTAGCCCAGCTGCCTCTAAAGAGCCCTTGTCTGAGTCATTGCCTGGGGCATCACCTGAGGCAGATACTTTACAAGACAGTGCTGAATGTTTTCAAAACACTTCCCCACTGCTAATTTTGGCTTCTAGACTTGTAACTAGATGTGAGTTCCAGCGAGTCTCAAAAGGTGAAGGATAAAGTGTGACCCAGGAGGAGGTACACTACACTCCAAAAGAACTGCTTGACTTTTCTAATATGTACAAACAGAAACCTGGGGAGTATGTGTGGGAATGGCTATTAAGGACTTGGGATAATGGTGCAAGGACCATAAAGATGGATCAGTGTGAGTTTATTGATATGGGTCCACTAAACACAGATTCTTGTTTTAAAGTTTCAGCTTAAGAAGTTAGGAAAGGATCTAATAGTTCATTTGGTTGGGTTGCTGAAGCGTGGATTACGTGGTGGCCTATGCTAAATCAAGTTAAATTACCAGACCTGCCTTGGTATACTGTAGAAGAAAGTATCCAAAGCCTTAGGGAAATTGACATGCTAGAGTGGATTTACCTGGTTAGACCCACAGACCCACATATGAAGTGCCCAGAGGACACACTTTTTACCACAATGGTGAGGAACAAGTTTGTGAAGGGAGCCCCAGCATCCTTGAAGACTGCTGTGATTACTATTTTGTGGAAATCAAATTTGACGGTGGAAACTTCCCCCAACTGAATTAAGACACCTAACTACAATGGGGCTGATTGGACCCCATGGTGATAGGGGTCAAGTGGCTGCACTCAATTGACAAAGACAAGGTGGGTGTGGTTACAGTAATGGACAGCAGAGTCAAAGCAATAATCAAAATAGTCTGAGTCGTATGGATTTATGACATTGGCTACTTAGTCATGGTGTCCTTAGGAGTGAAATAGATAGGAAATTTACTAAATATTTACTTGATCTGTACAAACGGATGAATTCTATGTCAGGTGAACAGCAGTCTAACTTGAATCACCAGAATAGAGAGTCATGGTCCCTCAATCAGTTCCCAGACTTCAGTAAGTTTAAGACCCACAACCCCTTGAAAGAAGGGGAGGTTGGGTCCCCTTGAGGAAGGACTCCAATACACTGCCGAAAACTTATACTATTAATCTGTCTCCCAGCCTACCTCAAAAGGATCTAAGGCCTTTTACAAAAGTGACTGTTCATTGGGGAAAAGGAAATAATCAGACTTTTCAGGGATGACTTGAACTGGCTCTGAACTATTACTAATTCCAGGAGACCCAAAATGTCACTGTGGCCCATCAGTCAGAGCAGGGGCATATGGAAGCCAGGTGGAGTTTAGCTCATGTCCATCTCATAGTAGGTCCAGTGGTTCTCCGAACCCATCCTGTAGTGATTTCCCCAGTTCCAGAATGCATAATTGGAATAGATATACTCAACAACTGGCAGAACCCCTACATCGGATCCCTGACAAATACAGTAAGGGCTATTATGATATAAAAAGCCAAGTGGAAGCCATTAGAACTGCCCCTACCTAGGAAAATAGTAAACAAAAAGCAATACCACATTCCTGGAGGGATTGCAGAGATTACTGCCACCATCAAGGACTTGAAGGATGAAAGGGTGGTAATTCCCACCACATCCCCATTCAACTCCCCTATTTGGTGTGTGCAAAGAAAAGATGGATCTTGGAAAATGACAGTAGATTATTAAAAACTTAACCAGGTGATGACTCCAATTGCATCTGCTCTTCTAGATGTAGTCTCATTGCTTGAGAAAATTAGTATATCTCCTGGTACCTGGTATGCAGCTATTGATTTGGTTAATGCTTTTTTCTCCATACCTCTTTTGAAGGACCATCAGAAGTAGGTTGCCTTTAGCTGGCAAGGCAACAATATACCTTCAGTTGCCTACCTCAGCGCTACACCAACTCTCCAGCCCTACGTCATACTTTATTCTGTGGGAATCTTGATTGCCTTTCCCTTCCACAAGATATCACACTGGTTCATTACATTGATGACATTATGCTAATTGGACTTAGTAAGGAAGAAGTGTCAATGACTCTGGACTTATTGGTAAAACATTTGCGTGCTAGAGGGTGGGAAATTAATCCCACAAAAATTCAGGCACCTTCCACCTCAGTGAAATTTTTAGGGTCCAGTGGTGTGGGGCATGTTGAGACAGTCCTTCTAAAGTGAAGGATAAGTTATTGCATCTGGATCCTCCCACAACCAAAAAGGAGACAAAACACCTAGTGGGCCTCTTTGGATTTTGGAGGCAACATATTCCTCATTTGGGTGTGCTACTCTGGTGTATTTATCAAATGACTCGAAAAGCTGCTAGTTTTGAGTGGGGCCCAGAGCAAGAGAAGGCTCTGCAATAGGGTCAGCCTACTCTGCAAGCTGATTTGCCACTTGGGCCATATGATACTGCTGATCCAATGGTGCTTGAAGGGTCAGTGGCAGATAGAGATGCTGTTCAGAGTATTTGGCAGATCCCTATTGGTGAATCACAGCACAAACCCTTAGGATTTTGGAGCAAAGCCCTGCCATCCTCTGCAGCTAACTACTCTCCTTTTGAGAAACAGCTTTTGGCTTGTTACTGGGCCTTAAGAGAGACTGAACACTTAACCATGGGCCACCAAGTCATCATGTAGCCTGAGCTACCCATCATGAACTGGCCTGACCTACAGAGTCATAAAGTTGGATGTGCACAGCATCACTCCATCATTAAGTGGAAATGCCATATGTGAGATTGGGCCAGAGCAGGACCTGAAGGCACAAATAAGTTGCATGAGGAAGTGGCCCAAATGTTACCATGGTCTCCACTCCTGTCACATTACCTTCCATCTCCCAGTCTGTACCTATGGCCTCATGGGGAGTTCCTTATTATCAATTGACTGAAGAAGAGAAAATTCGTGCCTGGTTTACAGATGGTTCTGCGTGATATGCAGACACTACTCAAAAGTGAACATAACAGCACTACGCCTCTTTCTGGGACCTCCCTGAAGGACAGTGGTGAAAGGAAATCCTCCTGATGGGCAGAACTTTGATCAGTGTACCTGGTTGTTCACTTTGCTTGGAAGGAGAAATGGCCAGATGTGCAACTTTATGCTGATGGACACATAGGCTGTGGATAATGGTTTAGCTGGATGGTCAGGGACTTGGAAGGAACATGATTGGAAAACTGGAGGCAACGATTTATGGAGAAGAGATATGTGGATAGATCTCTCTGAATGGGCCAAAGAAGTGAAGTTATTTGTGTCTCATGTAAATGCTCACCAAAGTGTGACCTCAGCAGAGAAGGATTTTAACAGTCAAGTGGATAGGATGATGCATACTGTGGAAGCCACTCATCCTCTTTCCCAGCTGTTCCTGTCATTGCTTAATGGACTCATGAACAAAGTGGCCGTGGTGGCAGGGATGGAGGTTATGCATGGCCCCAGCAACATGGACTTCCACTAACAAAGGCTGACTTGGCTACAGCCGTTGCTGAGTGCCCAAGCTGTCAGTAGAAGAGACCAACACCGAGTTCCCAGTATGTCACCATCCCTCTAGGTGATCAGCCAGCAACCTAGTGGCAAGTTGATTACCTTGGACCACTTCAAGCAGCTTTTTGTTCTTACTGGAATAGACACTTACTCTGGATATGGATTTGCCTTCCTTACACTCAATGCTTCTGCCAAAACTACCATCTGTGAACTTATAGAATGCCTTATACACTGTCATGGTATCCTGCACAGCATTGCCTCTATCAAGGGGCTCACTTAACAGCAAATGAAGTGAGGCAATGGGCTCATGCTCATGGAATTCACTGGTCTTACCATGTTCCTCATCATCCTAAAGCAGCTGACTTGATAGAAAGATGGAATGGCCTTCTAAAGACACAATTATGGCACAGCTATGTGGCAATACTTTGCAAGGTTGGGACAATGTTCTCCAGGAGGCTGTATATGCTCTAAACCAGTGTCAGATAAGAGGTGCTATTTCTCCTATAGCCAGGAGTCATGGATCCAGGAAGCAAGGAATGGAAAAGGGAGTGGCACAACTCACTATTACCCCTAGTGACCCACTCACAAGATTTTTGCTTCTGGCCCCTTCGACCTTAACACTTTGCAGGTCTAGAGGTCTTAGTTCCAAAGAGAGGAATGCTTCCACCTGGAGACACATCACTGATTCCATTGAACTGGAAGCTAAGAATGCCACCTGGCCACTTGGGCGCCTTATGCCTGTGGATCAACAGGCAAAGACGGGAGTTACCATACTGGCTGGTGAAATTGATCCTGATTACCAAGAGGAAATCAGATTGATGTTACATAATGGAGGTAAAGAGGAGTGTGTTACATAATGGAGGTAAAGGGAATGCAGGAGATCCCTTACAGCGTCTCTTAGTACTACAATGCCTTGTGATTAAAGTCCATGGAAAACTACAGGAACCCAATTCCAATATGACTACTAATGGCTCAGACCCTTCAGGAATGAAACTTTGGGTCACCAAACCAAGATCAGCTGAATTCAAAGTTTGGGTCACCAAAGAACCATGACCAGCTGAGGTGCTTGCTGAGGGTGAAGGGAATACAGAATGGATAGTGGAAGAAGGTAGTTCTAAATACCAGTTATGGCCTTGAGACCAGTTGCAGAAACAGTCCTTGTAATTGTTAGGAGTATTTCTGCTTTGTATGTGTGTTCATAGTATCATGTTAGGGCAAGTATGACTTTATAGTTGTCTTTATTCAGAGATTATGTATGGTTTGAGGAGATATGTACAGGTGCCAAGTTGACAACAGCTGGACTGTGACGGTTAAGGCTGTGTGTCAACTTGGCTGGTCCATGATCTCAGTGGTTTGATTGTCGTGTGATGGTGTGGGATCACTTCCATGGTGAGATTTGATATTATGTGATCACCTCCATGATGGGATCTGCTGTGAGTAGCCAGTCAGTTGAAAGAGAGTTTCCTTGGTTGTGTGGCCTACATTGAATGAAAGTGGATATTCTGGCAAGGCTTGTGCTCTTTTGTTCATTCTGAATCTTGCAGCTGGCTCCTGTTCACCTGATCTCCAGTTCTTGGGGCTTGAGCTAGCAGATTACCTGTGGTCTTGCTTGCTGATCTTTGGGATTCACCGATCTTCACAGCCTGTGAACAAGAGCCCTGCTCTCCTGCCTGCTGATCTTGGGTTTGCTGGGAACAGTGGCTACGTGCATCAGGAGAAACTTCTATTCTGACTCGTGGACTTGGGACATTCCAACCTCTACAACTGCGTGAGCCATTTCCTTGATATAAATCTCCCTCTATATATACATTTATACACTTTACTGGTTTTGCTTCTCTAGATAACCCAGCCTAAGGCAGGAAGTGTATATATATTGCTGGCCTTGCCAGCTAAATGCAAACTGCTTCTGGTGTTCCTTCAAAATCTGATTGAGAAAAAGGCAATGGCCAGATCAATAGCTGCATACCAGGTACCAGGGGATGTATTGATTTTTTCAAGCAATGAAACCACATCTGGAATAGCAGCTGTAATTGAAGTCATCACCTGGTTAAGTTTATGGTAATCTACTGCCATTCTCCAAGATCTATCTGACGTTTGCACAGGCCAAATAGGTGAGCTGAATGGGGATGTAGTGGGAATCACCACCTCTACATCCTTCAAGTCCCTGATGGTGGCACTAATTTCTGCAATCCCTCCAGGAATGCGATATTGCTTTTGGTTTACTATTTTCCTAGGTAGAGGCAGTTCTAATGGCTTCCACTTGGCTTTTCCTACCATAATAACTCTTACTCCATATGGGATCCAATGCAGTGGTTCTGTCAGTTGCTGAGTATGTCAGTTCCAGTTACGTATTCTGGAACTAAGGAAATCACTACAGGATGGGTTTGAGGACCCGCTGTGAGATGGGTCTGAGCAAAGACTCCATTAATAACTTGACCTCCATACACCCCTACTCTGATCAGTCACAGTGACATTTTGGGTCTCTTGGAATTAGTGTCAGTTCAGAGCCAGTGTCCAGTAATCCGAAAATTCTGATTATTTCCTTTTCCTCAATGAACAGTCACTCTCGTAAAAGGTCATAGATCCCTTTGGGGAAGGCTGGGAGAAAGACTAACAGTATAATTTTTTGGAAGTGCAGTAGGGTCCTTCTTCAAGGGGACTTGGCCTCCCCTTCACTCAAGGGGTTGTGTGGGTCTGTAAACTGGCTCAAATCTGAGAATTGATTGAGGGACTGTGACTCTGTATTTTGGGGATTCAAGTTAGATTGCCATTCACTTGACCTAGAAATCTTCTGCTTGTACAGATCAAGTAAATATTCAGGAGATTTCCCACCTATTTAATTCCTAGAGGCACCATGACTAAGTAGCCAACGTCATGAGTCCATTCTAGTCAGGCTATTCTGATGGAATACTTTGAATATAGTCGTGAGCACTATACATAATATACTTCTCCTTATTCGGACAGTTAAAGGTTGTAAAGTTCGTGAGAGACCACCTCTTGTCATGGTGAGAAGTATGTGGAGAGTTTTAGGTTGTCAGTATCTCTGTTCATCCATTTATATCTAGTGTTTTTCAGACCTGTTTTTTCTTCCCTTGATTTCCACAGAAGTATGTATCCTCTTCTGGACCTCTCATGCTCTTCTCTTGGTCCAAGCCTAACTTTATTTGAGGCTCCCTGCCTGCCCAAGAAGTTTGCAGATCTTATCTGGTCACCCAGCACCTATTTCTGGCTCATTCTGTGTCATCACTTCATATTATAATTACTTGTTTAAACATGTGTTCCTTCCCACTAGTTCTAAGTCTGAGGGGACAGGGACGTTGTCTCTCTTGTTTATTGCTGTGTTTCTGGATCCTAGTGCAGAGTATAGCACATAGTAGGTGTTCAATAAATATTTTTGAATGAATGCCAAAACTCATTCTTGGCCTGCTCCACTGTCTTTAAACAACAAGTCTGTTTTTGCTTTCAGCTTCCAATACTCAGGCCAAGTACTACCATTTTTAGTCCTAAATCCAACTTGGGATTTCTCCTGGAGGATCTTATAAAATGCTTATTTTAACTAATGAAAATGTTCTTGTAAGCCTCCTTACAATGCAAATGATAAGGTTTAAATTTGATAATGAGTATTCTGCAGGAGCAACAATAGGATTTAGTTTAGGTACTTCTCTGATGACCTAGCTTACCTAAGAATAGATTTTTCTTTTTTTCTTTTTTTTAATATTTGGGAGAGTGGGTGGCCAATAAATCTTATAAGTCGTCTGCCCTAAATATTGTTCCTGTTTTCTGACTTTTGATTAATGTTTATGAAAACAAATTCAAGTCTAGTGCTAAGAATGTAGCTATTTTGTATTGTGGGTTGAACATAGACATTTAGGTTATCTCAGTTAATCTTTCCAAGAAACCTATGCAGTAGAAATTTTTTACCTCAATTTAGAGATGAAAGAAAGGTAAGAAGACTGCTCAAGGTCATATGAGTTAGTTGTCTGGTAAGAATTCAAACTCCTGTGTTCTAACTGCCAAGTCTTTCCTGTTTTCATCAAACCATGCCCCTCACCCAATCCTTTAAGGGCCCTGATATGTGTCTTCTCTCTCACCACAACTTACTAGTGTATCTAGCTATTTAACACAATGTAACTATGACTTACACATGGATGTTTAGCACAGATACAGGTGATAGGTCCTCTTTTTGCTCAAGGAGACAGAAACTGTAAGAGTTATTGAATGTTACTATACACCAGGCACTACTGTAAGTGCTGTGCTTGCATTATCTTATTAGTTCCTCACAAAAACTTTGTGAGGGGATATTCTATGACAGTCATTTTACAGCTGTGGAAATTGAGGCCCAGAGTAATTGACTACCTTGCACAAAGTCATAAAAACTACCTGGATATCCAAAAGATGTATATGGAGACCCAAAGAGGTGTGTAAAAGAGAATCAAATGCTACAATCTGAATGGTTTGCCTGCCCCCAGCCTCTCAGATGAAGGTTACTGTTGGTTCAGTCTAAAGATGAAAGTTAGCAATGACAAAGCTTGTCTTCAGTGTTTTTAAAGTTGGTGAAACTGATGTGGGTGATCCAGTCAGCACACAGCCACTAACTGAAGTTAAACTGGGACAGATTCTGGTTGTATAACTTGATGAACCCTAGATGGTTCTCTTTAAATACAAAAAGATATATGCTAGAAATGAGTCAACTTACTGACTTTGTCGTGTATCATAGACCATTTCTGACAAACGTTACTCCAAAGATATCTCAGAAAATGCAAAAGGTATACTTGGAAAAGGGTAAGATTGTACTGGGTGGTAGGGAGTACCAGCATGCCCCATACTACAAAATCCAATATCATCACTGGAGCAGATAATCATTCTACGTGTGTTGGTACAGAAAATGCAAAAGTGAATTGAAATTTAACATCAAAAGACCTTTAAAAAAATCCAGTTTTGCAATAATGAAATCTGCTTCAATTGTTGGAATTCTTCTATAAGGAGCCTAGCATTATATATCACACAGTGCCTATACTACGTTCGGTGTCTTGTGTCTACTACATCTCTTAAGAATTCTGCACAGCAGATATTACCTATTGATATTTTAAATACTAGAACCTTGAGGCTCCTTGAAGTTAGGAAATTTGCTCAGGACCACATAGTTACTGAGTAGAGGAATTGGAATTTGTACCCAACTCTGTCTGATACTAAAACCTCTTCAGGTTGCTTCTGTTAATGCACACAAACTCTCAACTATAACTTGGTATAATCTCAGGATGGTAACAAAAGTGTGCACATTTTAACATGGCGACCTCTGATTCTACCACTATGCCAAAATTATTTTTACAATGCAACAGTTTAACACTGATAATATTTTTAATTAAAAGAAGTCCTGATACATCATTTTGACTACTGCTGCAATTTTTTATTTTTAACCTAAACCAACACTTGCCAGATTTTCTTGTTTTACCAAAAAAATCCTATGTATGCAAACATGGCTAAACATCATAGTGTGTTTTCAGCCAAACTATCATTGTAGGAGTTTCAAGTCGTTACCAAGGTCACCAGATACTGTGTGGCACTGATACACTTAGATAAATTTTTATATTTTTTAAACCAAATATTTTAAAGTGTTTTAAATTATTTTAATGTATCTATCTAGGAAAAAGGAGCCCTGGTGGCTCAGTGGTTAAAGGGCTCAGCTGCTAACTGAAAAGTCAGTGGTTTGAGCCCACAAGCAGCTCTGAGGGAGAAAGATGTGGTGGTCTGTTTCCATAAAGATTACAGCCTTGGAAACCTTATGGGGCAGTTCTACTCTGTCCTATAGGATCTCCATGAGTAGGAATCAACTCCACGGCAGTGAGTTTGGCTTGGTTTATCTAGGAAAAGGCAGACTATGTCTGCGTAAAAGCTAACACCATAAGAAAACCTAGCACCCCCTTGTGATCTTCAATTTAGCAGCCTTGCCAAAGCTTCCCCAGTGGCTTGCCAGTAATGTGAATGAAGCCCAAGGGACATGGTTTTGGTAGCATTTAAGCATTGCATTCTTTTTCATGCCCAGCATGGAAGGTGCATTATGTATGCTGTATTTTTAGGATGCTGCGTTAATGCCACAGAGCTGTCATACTCTGAATTAAGGTAGCCTAGTTCCAGGAATTCTGTCTATTTCAAGACTGCTTAGATGACAAACTGCAGGCACCTCATGAACTAAATTCATTGTAGATCCCAAGTTGCTCACTGTTTTCTAACCTGGACAGCCTCTTCTTATTATAAAGCAGGAGGAATACCTTGTGTATTTTTCACTCTCTTTTCGAATCCATGTGAGCAGCATGGTGTGTTGCTGGGTGATGGTGTGGTTGGCAGAGCAGGCGATGGCAGCTTTGCATTTCAGGTTGTTTCAGGCTCTTAGGTAAGGACAGAGTCGTTTTGCGGAGAGTTTTGAGAATTACTCAGATGTCCCCAGAACTTGGAAACGTGCTGGATTCCAAATCCTAGGACCTTTTGACATAACTGAAAACTTTCTTAAAATATTCATTTGGGAGTATAATTGTTGTTGTTAGTTGCCATTGAGTCGACTCCAACTCGTGGTGACCTTACGTTTAACAGAACGAAATGTTGCCTGATCCTGTGCCATCATCATGATCTTTGATATGTTTGAGCCCATTGTTGTGGCTCTTGTGTCAATAATAAATCTGGTTGAGGATTTCTCTTGTTTTCACTGAACTTCACCAAACATGAGGTCCTTTTCTAGCAATTGGTCTATCCTGATGACATGTGCAAAGTAAGCAAGCCAGTCTTGCCATCCTCGCTTCTAAGGAGCATCCTGGTTGTATTTTTTCTAAGACTGATTTGTTTGTTCTTCTGGCAATTCACTGTATATTCAATGTTCTTTGCCAGCACCACAATTCAAATGCATCAATTCTGTCTTCTTTTTTCATTGTCCAGCTTTCACATGTATGTAAGGAGTTTGAACAGACCCTGGCTTGTGTCAGGTACATGTGAGTCATCAAAAGGACATCTCTGCTTTTTAAAACTTTAAAAGAGGTGGTCTTTGCAGCACATTTGCCCAAAGCAAGACACTGATTTCTTGACTTCTGCTTCTATGGACATTGATTGTTGATTCAAGTAGAATGAAATCATTGACAACTTAATTTTTTTCTTCATTTGTAACAGTGTTGTTTATTGATCCAATATAATATAATAACCATGTTTTATTTTTAGAAATCTAGACTGAAAGCATATTATGCTATTTATCAGAAAAGCCCAAAGGATATCCCTTTAGCAACCAAATTGAACTGATCCGCTTAGCACTTTCATTTATCAGTAAACAAAAGCTTCCTGTGCATTTGCTCTAAGCAGAGCTCTGCTCAGTGTCCTTTTGTTTGCTCACAGCATACCTTCATAGACCAGGTGAGGGAACCAGGCAGCTCCCTCTGCCATGCCTCTGGAATTGGTTCCCAGATCCCACACATGGCTGGAATAGAAGGCACAGTGAGTGGTTGCCACAGAACTCACCTTGTAAGAGATGCGTGTGTCTCAACCCCATGCCATTTATTTCCTTTATAGTGTTGTATTTATTTTATATTCTCTTAACAAATATGCACTGAGCGCTTGCTGTGTGCCAGCCATTGTTCTAGTCACTGAGGCTGTACTAGTGCAAAAAACAGACACGAGTCCCCGCCCTCGTGGAGTGACACTAGTGGGCTACCTGAAAGTTCAGTGGCTGAGGCTGATTTCACAATTCACCCAGCACCCTTTGGACCTCAAGACCATGGCCTCTCCATTGGGACTGAATCTGCTGCTGTCCCTGTGTTGGTCTACATTGAGTCCGACTCAGAGCGACCCTACAGGACAGAGTAGAACTGCCCCATAGAGTTTCCAAGGAGAGTCTGGTGGATTCAAACTGTCAACCATTCGATTAGCAGCCATAGCTCTTAAGTAGTATGCCACCAAGATTTCCTGGGTTGGTCTAAGAATCAAGAAAGTTGTGGTAGGACCAGGCGGCCCTTTCTACCTCAGATAATGGGCAAATATTGCAGTTTCAGTCCAATTCGACTGTAATCAGTTCAATTCAGTTCCACAGCATTTGCTTTCTACGTGCCAGGTACTGTCTCAGGCACTGAGGAAGAAGCACTATTGCCTCTAATTCTAATAGCCTGGGGGTTAAGAGTGTGAACTGACACTGTAGACGCCCCGAGTTTGAATCCTGGTTCTGCCACTTGCTAGCTGGGTTACCTGGGTAAATTACTTAATCTCTTTGTACTTTATTTCTTCATTAAATAATAGTAATAATGATGAGGATGATAACAGTACTTACCTTACAGAGTTGTGAGAATTAAATGAGTTCATATATATATGTATATAAAGTATTTATAACTTTGCCTAGCCCATAGTAACATTCAGTAAACGAGTGTTTATTTTCATTTAATTTCTAAACTGATTCAGCTCTTTATGATATGTTTCTTCAGATTAGTTTCTTAGTTTGTATACGTAGATTGATATGTTCACTTCCACTATCGGACACCTAAGATTGTCATGTAAAGAATGTGTTTGGAGTCTCTACAGGATAATAACATATATCTCATTCGTGGAGTGGTAAGCACTTTATGTGCACTGTCTCACTATATTTCACAATAACACCATAAATTAGATATTCTTATTCAGATTTTCTGAGAGGCAACTGGCTCCTATAGAGAAATAGCATATGTTCCCCCAAAAGACCCCCTGGTAGTACATAGTAGGGCTAGGATTTAGACATGGACTCCATAGCCTAGTCCCTCATGACTGTGCCATACTGCCTCTCATTATCTCTTCACGTCACGTGTTAGCCCTCTGTGACTGTGGCCTGGGGCTTCCCCACTTAATCGTGCATCCAGATTGAGACCTGCTTTCACCACTGCCTTGTGGTCTGATTCCTGACTGTAGCCACGGCGGCTTCACTATTCCCTTTCTCATGACAGCAATCTGGGGTCTCAGTTTTCATCATTCCGGTATCCCACAGAATTACGGATACCTAGGAGTGGGCCGTAGAGCACAAGCTCGGTACAATGAAGGCAGGGAAAGCTCTGTACATTGCCGCCACTATTTCTCAAATTTCTCCCTAGTCCTCAATGCATTTAGAGTGAGACCAGTGAAATCACCACCTACCAGGATGTCACACTGATCAAGCTTTTATTCTGAGTCCATTGACTGTTCCTTACAGCCAGAGGGTTATAAGATGAAAAATGGGGAATTCTGAACAACCTCAGGGCAACGATTCATTTATTCACCCCTCAAAATTGTTGAGGGATCCAAGATGACCAAGAAGTAGTCTCTCTTCTCACAGAGGTCACAGTTTGGAGGGCAGGGGACAGTTAAGCAAACCCACCATACAGGATGATGTGATAAGGACTCAATGGAGGTATTTTCAGGAGGCCTCGCAGGCACGGAGAGGGAGAACTTAGCTCAGAATGTGTGTGTAGAGGGGTGTGTTGTTGTTTTGATGTTAGCTGCCATTGATTTGGCCCCTGATGGAGTGAAATGCTTAATGGGACCACTGTGATCCATAGGATTTTCATTGGCCAATTTTTCAGAAGTAGATTGCCAGACCTTTCTATCTAGTCCATCTTAGTCTGGAAGCTCCACTAAAACCTGTTTGGCATCAGAGCAACATGCAAGCTCTACTAAAGGAGAGGTAGTGGCTGTGATTGAGGTGCATTGGCCAGGAATCAAACCCAAGTCTCCAGCATGGAAGGTGAGAATTCTTCCATTGAACCCCCACTGTTCCCTGCAGGGGTGTGCGAGGGACTGTAAAGATTTTTGGAAAAGCTAATGTCAGAACTGCTTCTTAAGTCCCTGTGGGTTGAGTGAGGGATGGGATGGATGTGGAATGGGTAGAGAGAAAAGATGTGTGAAAAATGTATGGGGGTTGATGTGCTCTGGAAAAGGCAAGTAGTTTTGAAAAATGGGAGATTAGGTTTGGTGGGAGTGGTGGGGTGCGAATGAAGTGAGATAAAGCTGGAGTGGAGAGTTGTGTGTTTTATATCATGCAAGGAGTGGAGAGTAGTGTGTTTTATATCATGCAAGGAGCTTGGGCTTTATCCTGCAGATAATGGGGAATTGTTGAAGGATTTGAAGAAGGGGAGTGATGTAATGAGATTTGAATCTCACAAAGCCCACTCTGGTTAGGAATTCATGGCTCTCTTATCTGTGCTGATAAATGCTGGAAAGCCCAGGACTGAGTTACCTTGATGTGATCAGGACCTCATTTGCAATGTGTGATTGTGAAGCCTGGCACAGAGGCCATGTGGTCACTACCCTCTCAAGTCAAGTTTGATTCCTGTTTTTCTAAATGGAACATTGGCACAGGAAGAGTCTGCGAGTTTCCATTCATACAGCGGAAGTCCAGGGCCGACCTAGAAAGCAGAAGTTCTGCCCAGTAGTCAAAGATTCAGTACGAAGAAGGACACGTTATTTTTAAAGTGGAGCTGATCATTTAGACGGTTTTCGTAGTTCGTGATGGAGGAAACCACAGGACGTTCTTCTTTTCTGCTTCCTCATCGTCACACTTAGCTAACTCTGGAGGAAACATGAAAATTAGGCCAACTCAGTCCAGCCTAGAGAAAACAAGCAATGAAGTCAAAAAGTTCCATAAATAAATACACACATGCATTTATTTTTTGTTTGAAGCAATGTAGTCTGTAACACCCAGAAATCGATTTCTGAGACAATTCCTAGATCTAAGGCTTCACTGGTCTTAGACTCTCTCTCTATGTGACCTATAGACTCCTGCCTGCTTGCCCCCCTTCTACAAAATAGTGAAAACCATACAGACATTTGGCTCTTCGATCACTTGGCAGCACTGTATTGTCAGTATCTTATTGGATTCTCACACAACTCTGCCAGACAGATTTGGCCCATCCTTTTTTCACATCTCCTGTAAACCGAACCAAACCCACTGCTGTCGAGTTGCTTCTGACTCATAGTGACCCTATAGGACACAGTAGAACTGCCCCGTAGGGTTTCCACGGAGTAGCTGGTGGATTCAAACTGCTGACCTTTTGGTTAGCAGCCTGAGCACTTAACCACTGAGCCACCAGAGCTCTTTTTGCATCTTAGGAGTGAGGAATCTCAGTGCCTCAGTGTGAGTGGCCATGGGTAGGCTCAGATCCTTAGAGATCAACGTTGGAATCAGGAATAGAATCAATGACTTGTGACTCCTTTTTCTACCATACACCACCCCACCCCACCCATACTCTCAGCTCCCTTTTAGCCAGTGTCCTTCTCCTGACTAACTGTGGCATTTCACTACACAGCTATGAAGCCCTTGTGGTGCAGTGGTTAAGAGCTTGGCTGCTAACCAAAAGGTTGCCAGTTTGAATCTACCAGCCGCTCCTTGTAAACCCTATGGGGCAGTTCTACTCTGTCCTATAGGGTCACTCTGAGTTGGAATCAACTTGATGGCAGTGGGTTATGGGTTATTGTTAGTTGCTGTCGAGCCAGCTCCAACTCTTGGAAGACCCTGTGCATAACAAAAAAAAAAGGGTGCCTGGTCCTGTGCCATCTTCACAATCACTGGCATGTTTGAGTCCAGTCAGAAAATATTCTGTTGTGATTCTTGGGGTTTTCATGGGCTAATTTTCAGAAGTAGATCGTCAGGCCTTTCTTCCTAGTCTGTCTTAGTCTGAAAGCTCTACTGAAACCTGTGCACCATGGTATTTGAAATACCAGAACCATAGCTTCCAGCATCATAGCAACATACAAGCCATCACAGTACGTACAAGAAACTGACAGAGGTGGTGGTAGCTGTTCGTAAGGCACAACATTTCTTTATCTCTTGGCTTTATGCCGGGAGCTCAGTCCTTCAAAACACTCATTCATCTGGCAACGATTTTGTTTGATTGTCATTATGTGTGTGTGTGTGTGTGTGTTTGTCTATTTCTCTTACTGAACTCTTCACCCTCTAGGACTTGGAATTTGCCTGGCACCTGGTAAGGTTTCCACTGTACGCCTCACTCTGAATTCTTTCTTTCTGAAACTCAAGAATCAGCTAGGTCTAGATAGTGAAGGGGACATGTAAATACCTGTTTAAATGAAGGAGAGGATTAACCACTGTGAAAAACCCTGAGCAGATATAACATTTCATCTCCTCCTTCAAACTTCCTCCTTCCCTGAAGCCGTCACTGGAACCTGTCTCCCTCTTGTACCTTCCCACACGTTTCCTAACTTACGTGACCGACTTCACAAGGTACTAAGCCAAGAGAGCTTACTAGCTTTTTTAATTCTCGTATTTTTAATTGCCTAAATCCTACTGTGATAAGCACTGTGGAAAAATAGAGCTGACAGTACTTAAGAGATCATTAACAACCAGACACCTGCTACGATGTCACTGATGTTGCATCAACGTTAAAAATTGCCTTTGGTAATTAGAGATCTGCCCTGTCAGGGTTTTCCTGCAATGAGTTGTTGACAGTTGCCGTGGAATCTGACAGCCTTTGTTTTCTATAATTGAGATGTGTCTCAATTTTTGACTGGCCTTTGTTTTCTTTAATGTGTTTTGTAGAGTTGTTTTTAATGAAAGACTCTGAGCTGGACTGTTTTCTCATTTTTGTGGTGTTCACAAGGAGTCTTGGAATTTGGCCCATGTGATAGAAAGGACTTTTGATTTCAGAGGTCAGGACATTTTTTCTTATTTCTGTTTTGTGAGAAATGCAGAAACTCAGACAGGTATTCACAACTCCACCCGACATACTTAGCATTCACCTATGGTTCAACAAAACAGCTGCGCAATGTTCAAAGGGAAGGGCATTTACTACATCTAGACAAAGGAAATTGTGTATAGCATTCATTCTTAAGTGAATCTTCACGTTCACCTTCTCAAAAGAATGTCTTCTTTCGAGAATCTGAATGAAGAATGACATGGGAGAACATCAAAATTCAGGGGCAATATTTGGAAAAAAGAAGTTTTACTGGCAAGTCTCATTTTTCTTTTCTTTTTTTATTGTACTCCAGGTGAAGGTTCACAGAACAAACAGTTTCTCATGAAACAGTAGTGCACATGTTGTTCCAGGACACTGGTCAACAACCCCACGACATGTCAACCCTCTCCCTTCTTGACTGTTTTTTTTTTTTTTGGTGAAAATATACATAGCCAAAGATACACCATTTCAAAACTTTCCACATGCGCAGTTCAGTGACATCGACTACGCTCTTCCAATTGTGCTGCTATTCTCACGTTAGATGAAGGTTCACAGAACAGAATAGTTTCTCATTAAACAGCCAGTACACATGTTGCCCTATGACAATAGTTAACAACCTCACTACACATCAACACTGTCCTTACGCAAACTTAGGTTCCCTATCACCAGCTTTCCTGTCTGCTTCTGCCTTCTAGCCCTTGTCCCTGGACTGCTCTGCCTCATTAGTCCAGTTTTGTTTTAGAGGGCTGTCCAATCCCCGGCTGAACGGTGAAGCTCAGAAATGACTTAACCACTGAGCTGAAAGGGTGTTTGGGGGCCATACTCTTGGGGTGCAAGTCTCATTTTTTAAGACAGCATATAACCTTTAATTCACATGAACAGCCACGTGTCTCTGAAAACCTGCCTTCTCACCTTCTGACAGAATTTTATCTCTTCACTGGTAAGATTTCTCTAGAGAGCACAGTACTGCATCATTTTGACAAACTTGAATGCCAGGAGATCAATGCCCCTCATCTCTGAAACACTTCAGAGTAAGTTGCTTTAACCAGCTTCCTGTTTTTAGAGCCTCTTTTCCTGTCGTCCCTTCAGGTCCATCCAAGTTCATTTAATTCTTTTAAAAGCCGTGTTTTATAAAAAGCAGGATTCTGTTCACAGTGGTACTTACAGCTTGGAGCCTCTGGAGCCGTAGAGATGGCTCTTGCCTTCTGAAAGGCCACATGCATTGGAAGGCAGCAAGAATGGAACCACAGCCACCCTGGCTCAGTCTTTCCCTACTCTCTGAAAACCCACCCGTCCTGCGGTACGCTGATTCCTGCCAGGGCAGGGCAGGACAGAGTGTTTATAATATCATAGTCAGTGTTCAAAATATTGAGTAAAGGAGACATGGATGGATGTGGAGAAAAACACAGGATATTAATTTAAAACCAATTAGCTCCCTTTGGCAGTTTGAGGGGAAAACAAACAAATATACAAAGCTTTTCAATGAATTGTATAAAAAAATGTATCATTCAAATAAATTGATAATCTAAAATAGAGAAATGGTAAATGGAATGTAGTGTACTCACAGGCTGATCAAGAGTCGGCTGTGGCCCAGGGGCGGGAGAGGGCCGCCTGACTCTTGTCTGTGTAGTGTTTATACCGCGCGAGTCAAGCTCTTGTGCTGTATCATGTGAGTCGAGCAGTCGACGAGTAGAACAGCAGCAGTGGAGACTGTACAGCCCCCAAAGCCTAAGATGTTTACTCTCCAGCCCTTTGCAAAGTTGGCTGATCATCAGGCTAAATTATGATATCATACTTAGAGTGAAAAATCTTAGTTGTAAGAAATATTTATGACATAACATTTAGCAAAAAAAATTATAACAAACTGAATATACAAGATGATCCCAAATAGTTTATCTTCTTCGTATAATTTTTGCCTCTTTACCCTGATGGAAATGTTTGCTCCGTGAAGGCAAAAAATTTGAATTTATTTATTGATTTATTTTTGTGTGTGTATGTCCTAGAACAGTGCTTGACACATAGCTCAATAAATAAACACAGGCCAGTTGAAAACTGATAAGTGATCATATAATGTATGTACGTGATAATAATAATCGCAAAGCCTTTCTGGGCATGCATATGTTAGGCACCAGGCTGAGAACTTCACATGCATGATCACATCTAATCCTAACAAAGTCTGTTCTGAAAGTACATTCTCACCTCCATTTTACAAAAGGACGAAGCAAGGCTTGGAGAAATTGCATAACTTGTCTAATATTACAAAGCAAATAAATAATGTGGCCAGAATTCAAAAGGTCTGTTTGATTCCAGAGTTTGACCTCTAACCATAGGCCATACGTCTTAAAATTCTTAAAACAATTGACTTGTTCAGGTAAGAAAGAAAGAGATGGGGCAAGAGCGGAGATATATATACAAAGAAGATAACCAGTTACTGGGATATGAGATTTGAGCTGATTTTTTTTATTTCTGAGGTACACATTTTTATGTTTTTCCATTTTCTACTTTTAAAATAGTAAAATAAACTTATTTCAAGAGAAAGGAAAAAAAATAACAGCCCAAAGTTTGTTATATGTTGTAACTGCTGATGTAGAGAATTTCCTGATTTTCTGTCAGCCCTGTGTAACTTGCTGAGGAAACTGTGCTCTCCTTTTGTCCCTTCTTTTCATTGTTGAAAAGTTCAGTTGTTGAAGTTCAGTCTTAGGTTTCAACTCCCTTTGAAGACTTCCTAGCCATGTGAATGCAAAGTGTTATCTGTGTATAACTCTGGCCAAAAGACACTGACAGATAGAGCTTCTTAGTGTCTGTCCTTGGAAACCTGAAGTATACATGTCTTTAAAAGCTATGTTGGGTCTTTTACACGTTTGGCTGCTAAAAAACCAAAACCCACTGCCCCTGAGTCAATTCTGACTCATAGCAACCCTATAGGATGGAGTAGAACTGCCCCATAGAGTTTCCAAGGCTGTACATCTTTAAGGAAGCAGACTGTCACATCTTTCTCCCTCGGAGCAGCTGGTGGGTTCGAACCGCTGACCTTTCGGTTAGTAGCCAAGTGCTTTAACCATTGTGTCTTATATTTAACCACGGGGCTCCTTATATTTGACTACACTGGTCCATAAATGTTTCTACCACACAGTGGACTGCTTTTACCTGGAGTTTGTCATTATCTTTTAAACTGGCACAGTATTTAGGATACGTACATTTAAAAATATATTTATTTTATATCTAAGAAGATAATTAGATCACCAAAACCAAACCAAACCTGTTTCCTTCAAGTTGATTCCCACTCATAGCGACCCTATAGGACAGAGTAGAACTGCCTCATAGAGTTTCCAAGGAGCGCCTGGTGGATTCAAACTGCCAACCTTGGGGTGAGCCACTGCGGTAAGCTCTCAACCGCTACACCACCAGGGCTTCCGATTAGATCACAGCAGCCCAAACCATGTGGTAAAGTAAAAGGAAATAGAAAGGAGAGAAATAATGTTAAGAATGAAATTCTTTAGTTAATGGTTCATTTTTCTGTCTCCATTTTTCTCTTTATTGCTAACCAATGATGGTGGCATATTTTCCACTTTCTAAAGGATTTTCTACAGGCTGTGGCCTAAGTTGCAAGGCTAGAGAGAGAAAGAAAAAGAGCAAAACTATAAAGCAGGTAGTTAGAATGACTGAGGGAATGCTGTTAAAGTTATTGAGGTCACCGTAACACCAGATTCTGGAGTGGTTCGAGATGACCGTAACACCAGATTCTGGAGTGGTTCGAGACGACCGTAACACCGTAACACCAGATTCTGGAGTGGTTCGAGACGACCGTAACACCGTAACACCAGATTCTGGAGTGGTTCGAGACGACCGTAACACCGTAACACCAGATTCTGGAGTGGTTCGAGATGACCGTAACACCAGATTCTGGAGTGGTTCGGGATGACCGTAACACCAGATTCTGGAGTGGTTTGAGACGACTGTTTCCTGCACAGAAGACCAGAGATACCAACCCCACGTGAAGGCAAGCAAGCAAGGCGGTGAGACAAATGTCTCTAACAAGCAAGGAATAAAGTTGTAAGTTGAGAACATCTTGGAGGTTGTTTAAAAGGCCTTTAAAAATTCCTGAGATTTGTCTAGACATTCCAGTCATAATTTCAGAGGCTTCTATCGTCCAGGCCTGTTAAGAATGAGTTAGGTGGAGTTTTTCAGATCTTTGTGATTTAGTTGTGCTTTTTTTTTCTTCCAAGAGCATTGTTCTGATTTTTATGAGTTATAAGCAAAGCTGTCTGATACCATCTTTCCATGACTTTATTTGGTAGAAACGAGGGCTTGGGAGTGATGATATTGGTTTTGGGCATAAGTATGGTTTAATGTGTTCTGATCATGGTCTTCCTTGTCTGTGATGACTTCACTTGGGCCCATCATTCTTTGTGTAGTTTAAAAAAGGAAGAAATTACTTTCCTAAATTATCAAAAGTAAGACAACACTTTGAGTGACAGATTTTTAAAAATCATCTATGTACATTGAGTTGAAGAAATGACATTTAGTTAAGTGCACATTGTGAGGTTATGTGAACAAATGATCCATTACCACGAGTGCCAGTGTGCTTACAGAGTTTCTCTCAGAAAAGAAAAAAATCCTCCTGTGTTTTTCATTTCCTTCTTTGGCAATTACAGTGAGCAGTGTGAAGCACACAATTTCACTTTTAAATTTGTGACTTCTAAAAATTCTTTTTCTTCCTGATATCATAATGCAGCCCCAGAAAATCAGACAGTTGTTATTACAAATACAGAGCAGCTCCACTCAGACATTGAATAGACAATTATAAATGTCTGGATTCTTTTCTTTTTTGTGGTGACTGCTTTTAGATGTGGAATAAAACCACCTTAACCAGTGGTTTTTGTTATTGGTGGTTCGTAGCCTATTCCTGCCACATCTATAAAGTATCTTGATTTTTTTTTTAATAAAACTTCTTTTTCATTGTTTAACAATAACTTTCCACTTTGTAAGACTTCTATCAGGAAACATCATTAAAGTATAAAAATACTAAAACTTCAGAAGACAGAGAGACCGTAAAATGTCATCTAATTAACTCCCACTGTTGACCAGTGAGAAAGTGAGGCTCTGAAAGGGTGAATGACCTGCCCACAGGCACATACGAAATCAACAGTGTGTTCAAAGTGTGTTTTTGTCTGTGATTCCTTAGATGGCCGCCCATGTCCTGTCATTCTCTGGGACTCATCTTTATCTCCGACAAGTAACGAGACACACTCTTCTTTGAAGCTCACCTGGGGAACTTACCAGCAGTTGCTGAAACAGAAGTGCTGGCAGAATGGCCGAGTACCCAAACCTGAATGGGGGTGTACTGAAATACATCACCATGAGTGGTCCAAGATGGCACTCTTTGATTTTTTGTTACAGGTAAGTTTATCAAATCAACTAAGTCGTTATTTATACAAGACTGACACTAAGGACTTTCGCCTTGAGTTTTTATGAAGACAGAGTTTAAGTTTTATAATGGGATTATTGCAAGTATTCATCCATGCCCCTTAGGCCTTCTGTTAATTTCTAAAGAAGTAGTTTACTGGCTGTCTTGCAGTAGTCTTAGCCATCCTTCATTAAGATGATCCATCAACAGCTCTTCAAGGTGGGTAGTCTTACCCTATTGGGGGGTGAGTAAACTGAGGTTTGGTGAGGTTAAGTAACCACCAAAGTTCTCACAACTGCTAAAAACTGAAACTGGGACTTCCTGGGATCTGCTGATGGTAAAGGTTTGTCTTTTTTCTGTCATTCCACACTATTTCAATGGTCTTCTGGCCACAGAGCTTACAACCACCATTTCCTTGTTTTCTTTCCAAAAATGTTTGTGAATTTTTTTATGAAGACAAGACATTAGAGAATAATAAATGTCAACCATCCACATAATCTAGTGACTCCTGGCATTTTATGTTTCTCATAACCCTTATCTCCTTTTGGTAAAGATCTCCTGACTCTCTCCCCACCCCCACATTCTGATTACTGCCTTTCCATTCCCTCATTTTAGAAAAACACATTTTCTGTTGCAGTTGAAATGGATATTTTATTGTTAATAAACATTTTGTAATTTAGGACTGTGTTAGGACATTTACAAAGCATTTTTTTTTTTTCCCCTTTTTTGTGTGTGACATTTCAGGAAGGAACTACAGGGACAAAAATTAATGATGACTATCAAGTTTTCCTTGGGATAATGAAACAAGTTGAAGTGATAAAATGTAATAGCAATAATGTGGAGAATGACTGAAGGTTCCTCAAGTTGAGTGGGTAAAGTTACTCACTAGGAGGCCAGAAATTTTTGGGAGTGGTCAGCAAAGATGTTGACATTACTGAGGATGATGACTAGGGGGAGGAAGAAGAGGAAATCTATGAGTCTGGTAGTGAAGTCTGTGAGAAAGGAATAACCTTGAAGTTTGTTACTGATGAACTTAAGAACTAAGCTATAATGCAGGACAAACCTTTGTAGAAGCCCTCTGTGGTGGCACGTGTTTAGTTCTGGAATCATCAAGTAAATCTCACTCTAGTATCTACCGTTCCCATCTCTGTTGAAGGAAGTTCCAACTATCATTCAACCAACCAACATGTATTCATGTAACATTATTTTACTGTGAGAAACAACCACAGGAGTAACAAAGTAGTTAATAAGATGACTATCCCTACTGCTCCTTCTGAAGCTTAATTTTTTTTTTAAATATCTAGTTGGGAAAATATAGTGTATGTAAACAAAAAGATAAAGAACTGTGTAAGAACGCTGAACTAATGTAAGTCTTAACTGCAAGCAACAACAACAAGAATTGTTATAAGATCCAAAGAGGGAGAGATCACTTTGCGTAAAATTGCTAGTTAGGAAGGAAGGGTTTGAGGAGAACCGTAAGCTTTACGTAATAGGGAGGATGGGGAAAAGTGTGAGAAAGAACATCGGCTATTTGGCAATCTGATAGAGCGTGATGACGTCTTCTTTATATTTGCAGGTCTTTCATTTTGAGTGAGATTGAGGAGATCATATTTACAAATGTTTTTTGATTATGAGTAGTTCTTTTTCTCTGAATTGCTTGTTCAAATTCTTATCCATTTTTTTATTATGGCATTTTGCAACCTTTTCTTACTGATTTATGAAATCTTTTTGTGTATCATGTAGATTAGCCTTTATCGATCCTATACGTTTCAAATAATTTTTCTTACTTTCATATTTTCCTTTTGATTTTGTTTAGGGTAGATTTTACTCCATAGAATTTTTACCTTTTTTTTGCATAGGATAATATCTTGATTAATTTTTTACTTCCTGTATTTAGAGTTATACCTAAGAAAAGTGTTTACTGAATGAATAAACACACACACATTGACTTTTTTTCTTGAGGGCTATAATACATACTTAGTATCTTCTCATCAATTACATTAATATTTTTATTTTAATGTCAGATCATGTATCTTATTTAGATGACATTTGGGGATGTATGAGAAAGTCTTAGATGGATCTTGTGAACAGTCTTAGAAAAGTCATGCCGGAAGCAAACTAAAATCACTTGCTGTATGATGCTAGGCCAAGGGCAGGAATGCAGAACCCAGTTGTTAATTTTTGTTTCAGTCACTTAACAGATCTGCGCTCACAAAGGCTATGCCATTTTACTGAGTCTGTAACATATGATGGAATCACGAACACTCTTTTATTCTTGAAGCGTGGGGATATGAACTGCGTAGACAAAAATTCACCTCCATTAAGTTGACAATGAGAAGTATTTTAGACAGCTTTTGAGTTTTCAAGACTTGGTCAAATCTCTCTCAAAGGGCTCTATAAAATAAGAGGGGTAAATTCAGGGTGTAGAGAACTTTCTTTTTGACCTCGGGCCAGTTTAAGACGGTGGTTAGGAACTGAGAGTTTGGAGTCAGTCAGTTGAATTTGAATCTCAGCATTGCCACTACTAATCTTTGGACCTTGAGAAGTTACTTAGCCTTTTTCTGGCTTAGTTTCCTCATCTGTAAATGGGAATAATAACAGTTCTTCTATAAAGGGCTATTGAGATGACTAAATATCTTGGCACATGCAAAGCATTTAGAGTGGTAAGTGGTACATAGTAGGTGTTCAGTGATTATTAGCTATTAAGAAGTTGATCATTCAGAAATAATCATAGAGGTAAATATCAATATAAGAACTAATTAAACCATTTTACCATTATTCTTATTCATTATATTGCAAGTCATTCCCCAATCATTTCATTTTTCTCTACTCTTATGGACTTTCACATTTACATTGTAGGTCTTAGACCATCAGGTTTTAATTATTTTTGACTAGTCTGTCTTCTTCAATAAGCTGTGAATTTCTCAAGGGCAGGTCCTTGTCTTATTCAACTTTGAAAGCTTTTCATTATGCAGCATAGTGCTTGATATGTCAGTTATTCGGGGCATCGTTTTATTGATCAAAGAAAACTGCCTAGTATAT
Source organism: Dugong dugon (assembly GCA_030035585.1). Lineage (NCBI taxonomy): Eukaryota > Metazoa > Chordata > Mammalia > Sirenia > Dugongidae > Dugong > Dugong dugon. The sequence goes on along the minus strand of CM057463.1, from coordinate 189,353,629 downwards.
TAAAATGTTAAACACTAAATGTCAAATTAAAAATGTTAAAAGTGAAAGAAATAAAAGTATACTGTGCAGTACAGAAATAATTTAAAACTTTTTTTAAAGGAAGAGAATTAAAAGTTTAGAAAATGAGAGAATCAAAGAAACAGAAAATTTTTAATACTTTCACTGTTCAGTGAGGTCCTTCATGCACTACAAACTTTTTCTAAGAATAACTGTTATTCAATGAGAAATTAAGGCGTATTTACATAGAGGGAGACCAATGAAGATATGTCTCGAGATATTATTTGCCTCTACCATTAACCAAATTAACTGCAAATATTTCTTTCCATTTGAATTTGACAGTCTGTTTTTGAGGCCTTATTTATCCCAGATACTTAGCAGACTTAGGGCTGGTGCTACAAAATGAATGAGACCATCTCTGCACCTTCCAGAGTTGTCCAGTCTTGCAGAAAAGAGAGATAACCATAGCAGAAAATATCAAGCACTATGATAGAGTTAAGTTTAAAATGCTTACGGAGTACTGAGTTTCTGTTGAAGATAACAAAAAAAAATTGGTCACAAATAGTGATGGTTGTTACACAACATGGTGAATATAATTAATGTAATGGAATGTTACAACATTTTATGGTTGAAATGGAAAGTGTTCTGCTATATATATTTCACCACAATAAAAATTTTTTTAAAATGACCTGGTTTCTTCAACCAATAATATTTACAAAGGAAAAAGAGGAAGCAGGAACTTATATATTAAAAGAGACTTAAGAGACATATAGAGCAAATGCAATATATAGATTTTGGGCAAATTTGAACACTGAATGTTTATGATCATATAGATTTACTTTAAAACAATCCCATTGTGGGAATAGCTAATGGAGTGGGCGATGATATAGTTGAAATAAGAATGGCTAAGAGTTGATGATTTTTTATCTGGGTGATAGGTATGTAGTAGTTCATTGCTCTCTACTTTTATTTCCATAATAAATATCTTCATTGCCACAAAAATGCTATAAAAACAGGCAAGGACTGTTAGTTCTGGAATTGGGAAGTAAAAAAGGGGTGGACAGAGAATGTAACATTTAATCTAGGAACTGAAAAATCAGGAGAGCATAAGAAATAGGAAGAGTGCTTCAGAGAAGAATCCTAGTAAAGAGCTAACCATGTGTGAAAGTTCAGTGAATGGGAGAAATGATCTTAGGGAAACTTTCTTTTCCCTAAAGGTGGTTTTCTCCCAGGTGGCTGTGAGTGATAAACTGTTTGTAAATTCAAGAGCAACCATTTCTATGAATCTGTATGATTGTCCTCTAGAGTTGTCTCTTTTCAGCTAGCTCTCCTCTCCTAATTTCTGTCTGGATGCTGACGAATTAGCCTCCTAGTGTTCATCTTTGACCTATTCCCTCCCCCTCTTGATTCTGTGGGTCATTTTTCCTGTTTAATGGTATGATAATAGTAGAAGTAAAAATTCCAACCAACTTTTATCTAAATAAGAAGAAACATTACTTTTCACCGAAAAAATATTTATTTCTACGGGAACATTGTACATGCTAAGCAAAGAAAAATTCCAACTACAGCCCCCTTAATGAATTATGAGCATCTCCCAAGTATTCCTTCCTTATATCCCTGCTACTCAGTGATCAAGCGTCTTGCCTCCACCTTCCAGAGGGCCATCAGGGATAACTATCACAGGCTGGTGCTCTGGTGGCAAGAGACATACTTATCCAGGCCCTAGACACTGGGATTTCAAAGAGTTTGGGTCAATTTTATTGTGTGGCCGAATTACAACACTGCTAATCTTAGTGGCTTGTAGCCATGTATTTATTGGTTAGTCCAAGAAAGTAAATGATTTTCATTCTCTTTCAGTTGCTAGCAAAAAAAGAAGGATAGTGTAGTCAGATACTATCTTGGATTGAAGTAACAAAGAAAGTTGGAGATTAGCTTTGCCAATATTCGTTAGCATGCTGAATTGGCTAGGATCTAGGGATCAAAGATTGCTAAGGATCAGAGGGTTTAGAGAACCATACATTCCTCATTTTTATTGTTGAGACATCTTCCTCATTCCTTTTTATGGTGAGAATCAGAGTTGTCCACTTGGTTACAAAGAGTCACTTACTAAGGTAAAGGATATGGGAAGTGTGTCAGTATAGGTATTAAGAAGAATAAGCTTCAAACTGGATAGGTATAAACATGCTAAGCACTGGCATGTATCATGGTTAGCATAGAATTTTAATTATATAAAACTAGATTCACCGTTTGTTATAAATGATATCCATACGTCTGGCTTTGACATAGTTTCTATTATATGTATGTTTGTATTTTGTCATTAGGAGAAATTATTTCATTATGAATGATACTAAAACACAAGGCTTCTCTTATTTAAAGAGACCTCAGAAAGCTTTCCCAATTATCTTGTGGTACTACAGTTTCATTCTTAGTACTTCTTACAATAAATGAACAAACTGTCCAGAAAACTTGGTATTTATTGCACACCTACAAAGTTGTTTATTGCTTTACATGTTTATATATTCTGACTCATGGAGACCACATGTATATAATTCAAACGCAACATGTAATTTGGTTGGCGTGTCTTTTAATCTAGTGCTCTCTTTTTTTCTCTTCTCAATATGTCTGTTGAAAGTATTTTGTTTCATTTTATTTTGTAGAGGATTCGACACTCCGGAGTTTGCTAGTTTCACGTCTGTGGTGCCTTTAACTTGTCCCTGTATTCTCTGTATTCCCTATACATTGGTAATTGGATTTATAGACTCGATTAGATTCCGATTTGATTTCTTTGGGAACGTTTCTTTATAGGCTATTGAGTGTTTTTCCACCAGGAGACGTATAATGCCTGCTTAGTTTTTCTTTTTGCAGTGTTAGCAGCTGTGATAATAACTGTTGATCTGGCAATTCATTAGGCATTGAAAAATGGCGATATTCTATTTCTATCATTACTTCTTCACATATCAGCTGGATTACTTCTATAAAGAGACCTTTTCTTCTCTTATTTGGTTGTCCAGTAGTACAGGTTTTATGGTGAAATTAGCATTGTTTTTAAGAAACACCATGATCTGAGCTTCTAACTTCTTTGCATTCTTCCATTCTTACCTGCATGGGTCCTTCAGACAGTGCTTGTGATTTGGTTTGCAGTTTGGTCTATTCACTGTCAGTTGAACATGACTCCACACTCTCGTTCTTGCTCTTATTCACCACTGCAATACTACTCCTACTCTTCCCCATCAAACGCGTAGCCTACCCCTCCTTCAAAGTCCAGCTCAAATCCTCTCTCTGCAAAGACTTCTGGGAACAACTTAACTATCTCTCGCTCTCTCTCACTCTCTCTTCTCTGAATATCTAGTATCTTTTAAAAAATTCTGTCCTGAATTTTGGTACAATAGATTCCTAGAGAAACATCATAGAACAGTGTTTATGTAAAACAGACTTGAGTATAAACTCCAGCTTGAATTGTCAGCTGTGTAACAAATTTGTAATCTCTCTGAGCTTCAATTCTTTATTTTTTCAATGGGAGAATGATTCTATCTTCCTTGCTGATTTTTTTTAATGAGAACTGCATGAAATTGTGCATATGAAATACCTATCATGATATCTGGAAGATAGTAAATACACGATAGATCAGCACAGTCATCATTTAGAACCACCTTATTTTAGAATTTGAACTTATTATGAACATTTATATGTATACATACCTCTGCTTCCCTGAATCCCCAGATATGGCAAGCCTCTCATGGTAGAGATCATGCAGGACCTTCTTTGAATTTTTCACCATGGAGAGATGCTCATTACAGCATTTTGTGCTGTAAGAAACCACAGGGAGCACATACATCTAGTTTCCTGGGCTCTGTCACTCAGGTTGGGTTTGGGGTATGCCATGGATTGAATTTTGTCCCCCAAAAATAATCTGTCAACTATGATGTAATAAGATGGATTAGTGGCAGTTATACTGATGAGGTCTACAAGATTAGGTAGTGTCTTAAGCTAATCTCTTTTGAGATATAAAAGAGACAAGTGAGTAGAGATACGTGGGAACCTCATACCACCAAGAAAGCAGTCCTGGGAGCAGAGCGTGTCCTTTGGACCTGAGGTTCCTGCACAGAGAAGCTCCTAGACCAAGTGAAAATTGATGACACAGACCTTCCTCCAGAGCTGACAGAGAAAGCGTTCCCCTGGAGCTGAGACTCTGAGTTTGGACTTGTAGCCTACTGGACTGTGAGAGAATAAATTTCTCTTTGTTGAAGCCATCCACTTGTGGTATTTCTGTTAGAGCAGCACTAGATGATAAGACAGGGTAGGTGGTTGTCAATTTTGTATAGGTGGGAAGAACTGGTGTGTTTGTTAACTAGCATATAGAATTTGGGGAGCTAGTGAGGATTTCATACTTAGATTTTGCTCCTAAAAGTATCCGTTCCTTTTGTTGAGATGTAAAAGCTACCTCAATGAACAAAGACTAACATAACAAATATTATGTTTACACATTCCAGAATTATACCATCCATATTTTTTTCCATATTTCCTTTCAGTCATTATTTTACAGATATAAAAAGATTACAAATGAGTTCCCTCTGACTATCTCCTCATGTTTTCTTCCTACACTTTCTCCTTAGAGGTGATCATTATTATGAGATTAGTATGCATCCTTCTAGCCAATTTAAAAATAAATTTACATATATATGTATATGTATATATCCTTATATAATAAGTGAATATCTGCATTTTTTTTTTACTTATCTACTATAAATGCAGTTGACCCTGTGTATTTTTCTGCAGTTTGCTACTCCGAAACCTTTAACAGTTGGAGGGACAGGGTTTAACCTGGCTGTGGTTTTGTGATGCCAGAAACAGGGGGTGTGGTGGGAGGTAGATATCAGGGAGGGTCTATTCTTGAGCACATATGTCTACACAGCAGCAGCCAAGAAGAAACTGTCCCTCTATTGGAACCAATCTTGATATTACAGATGTCACAGAGCATTTGTTTATTGTTTTTCCCCTCATTTCAACATCATGTAAAAGGCTTTGCTTGACTTTCTAGGTATTTTATTTAAATAGTTGATTTATAACAATTTGTTCTCACTTCCTTGTTAGCACAGCTTAGTATTTTTTATCTTTCACTGTATAAACAAAATCAGGAATCATACGCTTACAGGAAACTGCTTAAAGAATTCAACTAAATTAAACAAGTTTGAATTGAAGGATTTCTATGTTCTATCTAAACTATTCCCAATTAATCTGTGATCCTCAAGCCATCATTTTAGATTATGTGATTCACTTCTTGAATCTAATAAAGCCACTTCCTTCCCTGGAGACTATGATTCTCTTGTTTCTTAGTGTGATTCTTTCATAAATGTTCTCCTGTTGACCCCCTATATCGAATCTCACTTTGACCATTCATGGAATACATCCCATCCCCTTACACATGGTAACAACTTCTGAGTCCTCCTTCCAAAGAGACTCTGATCTGGGAAGTCTATAAAACCTCCCTCTGCAGAAATTTTTTTGAATTTATTTTTATTTTACTGTTATACTTTAAGTGAAAGTTTACAATTCAAGTTAGTCTCTCATACAAAAACCCATACGTACATTGTTATGTGACCCTAATTGCTCTCCCTATACTGTAACAGAACATTCCTCCTTTCCACCCCTGATTTCCCATGTCCATTCAACTAGCTCCTGACCCTCTCTGCCTTCTCTCTCGCCTCCAGACAGGAGCTGACCATTTAGTCTCATGTATCTACTTGAGCTAAGAAGCACACTCTTCACAAGTATCATTCTATGTCCCATAGTCCAGTCTAATCTTTGTCTGAAGAGTTGACCTTGGGAATGGTTTTAGTGCTGGATTGACAGTCCAGGGGCCATGCTTTCTGGGGTTCCTCTAGTCTCAATCAGGCCATTAAGTCTGGTCTTTTTACTAGAATTTGAGTTATGCACCCCATTTATCTCCTGCTCCAACAGGGACTCTCTGTTGTGTGCTCTGTCAGGGTGGTCATTGATGATAGCCAGGCACCATCTAGTTCTTCTGGTCTCAGGCTGATGAAGTCTCTGGTTTATGTGGCCCTTTCTGTCTCTTGGGCTAGTACTTTCCTTATGTCTTTGGTGGTCTTCATTCTCCTTTACTCTAGGTGGGTTGGGACCAATTGATGCATCTTAGATGGCCGCTCACTAGCTTTTAAGACCCCAGATGCCACTCAGCAAAGTAGGATGCAGAACATATTCTTAATAAACTTTATTATGCCCATTGACCTAGATGTCCCCTGAAAGCATGGTCCCCAGACCTCTGTCCTGGCTACTCTGTCCCTCAAAGTGTTTGGTTGTATTCAGGAAGCTTCTTAGCTTTGGTTTAGTCCAGTTGTACTGATTTCCCCTGTAATGTGTGCTGTCCTTCCCTTCACCTAAGGTAATTCTTGTCTACTGTCTAGTTACTGAACACCCCTCTCCCTTCCTCCCCACCTTAGTAACGATGAAAGAATATTTTCTTCTGTGTTTAAACCTTTTCTTGAGTTCTTATAATAGTGGTCTTATACAATATTTATCCTTTTGCAACTGACTAAATTCACTCAGCATAATGCTTTCCAGATTCCTCCATGTTATAAGATGTTTCACGGATTCATCATTGTTCTTTATTGTTGGCTAGTATTCCGTTGTGTGAATATGCCATAATTTATGTATCCATTTATCCACTGATGGGCACCTAGGTTGTTTCCATCTTTCTGCTATCGTGAATAATGCTGCAGTGAACATGGGTGTGCATATACTTATTCGTGTGACGTCTCTTATTTCTCTAGGATATATTCCAAGGAGCAGGATTGCTGGATCATATGGTGCTTCTATTTCTAGCATTTTAAGGCAGCATCAAATCAATTTCCAAAGTGGTTGTACCAGTTTACATTCCCACCAACAGTGTATAAGTGTTCCAGTCTCTCCACAACCTCTCCAGCATTAATTATTTTGTGTTTTTTGGATTAATGCTAGCCTTGCTGGCGTGAGATGGTATCTCACTGTAGTTTTGATTTGCATTTCTCTGTTGGCTAATGATCATGAGCATTTTTTCATGTGTCTGTTAGCTGCCTGAATGTCTTCTTTGGCGAAGTGCCTGTTCATATCCTTTGCCCATTTTTTAATTGGGGTATTTGTCTTTTTGCTGTTGAGGTTTTGCAGCGTCTTGTAGATTTTAGAGATTAGTTGCTGATCAGATTTGTCGTAGCCAAACTTTTTTTCCCAGTCTGTAGGTTGTCTTTTGACTCTTCTAGTGAAGTCTTTTAATGAGTATAAGTGATTGATTTTTAGGAGCTCCCAGTTATCTAGTTTCTCTTCTGCTGTCTGTGCATTGTTAGTAATGTTTTGTATTCTATTTATGCCATGTTTTAGGGCTTCTATTGTTTTTGATTTTATATTTAGGTATTTGACCATTTTGAGTTAGTTTTTGTGCATGGTGTGAAGTATGGGTCTTATTTAATTTTTTTGCAGATGGATATCCAGTTATGCCAGCACTATTTGATAAAAAGAGTGTATTTTCCCGAATCAACTGACTTTGGACTTTTGTCAAATATCAGCTGCTAATAGGTGGATGAATTTGTATCTGGATTCTCAAGTCTGTTCCATTGGTCTATGTATCTGTTGTTGTACCAGTACCACGCTGTTTTAACTACCATAGCAGTATAATAGATTCTAAAATTAGGCAGCGTGAAGCCTCTCACTTTGGTCTTCTTCTTAAGTAAGTCTTTACTTACCTGGGGCTTCTTCCCTTTCCATATGAAATTGGTGGTTTGTTTCTGCATCTCAGTAAAAAACGACGTTGGAATTTGGATCTGGATTGCATTGTATGTGAAGGTCGCTTTGAGTAGAATTGACATTTTCACAATGTTGAGTCTTCCTATCCATGAGCAAGGTGTGTTTTTCCACTTATGCAGGTCTCTTTTGGTTTCCTGCAGCAGTGCCTTGTAGTTTTCATTGGATAGGTCTTTTATGTCTCTGGTTAGATTTATTCCTGAGTATTTTATCTTCTTGGGGGCTATTGTAAATGGTATTGATTTGGTGATTTCCTCTCTGAAGTTTTCTTTGTTGGTGTAGAGGAATCCAACGATTTTGGTATGTTTATCTTGTATCCTGATACTTTGCTGAAATCTTCTATTAATTCCAGTAGTTTTCTTGAGGATTCTTTGTGGTTCTCTGTGCATAAGATCATATCATCTGCAAACAGAGATACTTTAACTTCTTCCCTACGAATTTGGATGACCTTTATTTCTTTTTCTAGCCTAATTACTCTGGCTAGGACCTCTAGCACAATGTTGAATAAGAGTGGTGATAAAGGTCATCCTTGTCTGGTTCCTGTTCTCAAGGGGAATGCTTTCAAACTCTCTCCATTTAGGATGATGTTGGCTGTTAGCTTTGTTTAAATGCCCTTAATTATGTTGAAGAATTTCCCTTCAATTCGTATTTTGTTGAGAGTTTTTGTCATGAATGTGTGTTGGACTTTGTCAAATGCCTTTTATGCATCAATTGATAAGATCGTGTGGTTCTTGTCTTTTGTTTTATTAATGTGGTGGATAACATTGATTGCTTTTCTAACGTGGAACCATCCCTGCATACCTGGTATAAATCGCACTTGATCATGGTGAATTTTTTTTTTTTTTATATGTTGCTGAATTCTATTGGCTAGAATTTTGTTGAGGATTTTTGCTTCAATGTTCATGAGGGATATTGGTCTGTAATTTTCTGTTTTTGTGGTGTCTTTACCTGGTTTTGGTATCAGGGTTATGCTGGCTTCATAGAATGATTTTGGGAGTATGCCATCCTTTTCTATGCCCTGAAATACCTTTAAGTAGTAACGGTGTTGACTCTTCTCTGAAAGTACGGTAGAATTCTCCAGTGAAGCTGTCCGGAACAGGGCTTTTTTTTTGTTGAGAATTTTTAAATTACATTTTCAATCTCTTCTTTTGTTATAGGTTTGTTTAGTTGTTCTACGTCTGTTCATGTTAGTTTAGGCAGGTAGTGAGTTTCTAGAAATTTGTCCATTTCCTCTAGGTTTTCATATTTGTTAGAGTACAATTTTTCATAGTATTCTGTTATGATTCTTTAAATTTCAGTTGGGTCTGTTGTGATACTGCCTATCTCATTTCTTATTTGGGTTATTTGCTTCCTCTCCTGTTTTTCTTTTGTCAGTTTGGCCAATGATTTATCAATTTTGTTTATCTTTTCAAGGAATCAGCTTTTGGTTTTGTTAACTCTTTCAATTGTTTTTCTATTACCTATTTCATTTAATTCTGCCCTAATTCTCATTATTTCCTTTCTTCTGGCACCCAAGGGCTTCTTTTGCTACTCTCTCTCTACTTTTACTAGTTGTAGGGTTAATGTTTGGATTTCCTTTCTTCTTTTTGGATGTGTGCATTTATTGCTATAAACTAACCTCTGAGCACTGCTTTTGCTGTGTGCCGAAGGTTCTGGTGGGATGTGTTTTCATTCTCATTTTAGTCTATGAATTTCTTTATTCCATCATTAATTTCTTATACAACTTAGTAGTTTTTGAGCAAGGTGTTCAGTTTCCATGGGTTTGATTTTTTTGTTTCTTGCTTTTTCTGTTACTGATTTCTAGTTTTATGGTTTTATGTTCAGAAATGATGCTTTGTAATATTCTGATGCTTTGGATTCTGTTAAGGCTTGCTTTATGGCCTAATATGTGGTCTATTCTGGAGAATGTTTCATGTACGTTGGAAAAGAAAGTACACTTGGCTGCTGTTGGGTGGAGTGTTTGGTATATGTCTATGAGGTCAAGTTGGTTGATTGTGGCATTTAGATCTTCCGTGTCCTTATTGAGTTTCTTTCTGGATGTTCTGTCCTTCACCAAAAGTGGTGTGTTGAAGTCTCCTACTATTGTTGGGGAGCCGTCTATCTCTCTTTTCAGTGCTGTTAGAGTTTGCTTTATGTATTTTGGAGCCCTGTTGTTGGGTGCATAAATATTTATTATAGTTATGGCCTCCTGGTGCACTGACACTTTAATCATTATATAGTGTCCTTCTTTATCCTTTGTGGTGGATTTTTCTTTAACATCTATTTTGTCAGAGATTAATATTGCCACTCCTGCTGTTTTTAGTGTTGTTTACTTGACGTATTTTTTTCCATCCTTTGAGTTTTAGTTTGTGTCTTTAAGTCTAAGGTGTGTCTCTTGTAGGCAGCATATAGATGGATCCTGTTTCTTTATCCATTCTGCCAGTCTCTGTCTCTTTAGTCCACTTACATTCAGCATAATTTTGTGCTGTGATTCTGGCGTTATTTTTTTTTGTGTGTTGTTCACAGTTTCTTTGTTTCACTTCATTTTCTGTGGAGTTGTTTTTTTTAATGTATTTTCTTTTCATCTTTTTCATTGTTGTTGATTTTCTATCTGCTGAGTATTTATATTTTTCTTTTTTATTTTGCTGTGTAGGATTGTTAGTTTCCTTTGTGGTTGCCTTAATGTTTACCACTATTTTTCTAAGTTTAAACCAGTGTTTTATTTCTTTATATTGCCTTGACTTACTCTCCATATGAAAAATCTATGTCTACATTTTTTAGTCCCTCTTTTTGCTTTAATGTTGTCGTCTTTTACATATTGACATCTCTGTTTCCCAATTTTCAGTGTTTTAGCTTTGAATTATTTTTGTGACTTCCCTATCTGGGTTGATATCTGGTTGCTCTGCCCTGTGTTCTAGTCTTGGGTTGTTATCTGATGTTAACTGATTTTCTAACCAGAGGACTCTCTTTAGTATTTCTTATCATTTTGGTTTGTTTTTTGCAAATTTCCTAAACTTCTGTTTATCTGGAAATGCTCTAATTTCACCATCATGTTTGAGAGATAGTTTTGCTGGATATATAATTCTTGGCTGGTAATTTTTTTTGCTTCAAGGCTTTATATATGTCATCCCATTGCCTTCTTGCCCACATGGTTTCTGCTGAGTAGTCCAAGCTTAGTCTTATTGACTCTCCTTTGTAGATGATATTTTGTTTACACCTAGCTGCTCTGAAAATTCTCTCTTTATCTTTAGTTTTGGCAAGTTTGATTATAATATGTCTTTCTTTTGGGATCTGCCTTGTATGGTGTTTGATGAGAATCTTGGATAGATATCTTGTCATCTTTCACAATATCAGGGAAGTTTTCTGCTAACAAACCTTCAAGAATTCTCTCTGTATTTTCTGTTATCTTCCCTGTTCTGGTACTCCAATCATTCATAGGTTATTCTTCTAGATAGAGTCCCACATAATTCTTAGGTTATCTTCATTTTTAAAATTCTTTTATCTGATTTTTCCTCAAATCAGTTGGTGACAAGTGGTTTGTCTTTAATCTCATTAATTCTGACTTCCATTGCCCCAGTTCTGCTGCTATGATTTTCTATTGAGTTGTCTACTTCTGAAATTTTATTGTTAGTCTTCTGGATTTCTGACTGCTGTCTCTATGGATTCTTGCAGCCTGTTAAATTTGTCATTATACTATTCTTTAATCTTCTTAAGTTCTGCTATTACTTGGTCTGCATTTTCTATTTCCTTCCTGATCTCTTGAAGAGTTCTGCATATTAATCTTTTTTATTCTGCCTCTGGTAATTCCAAGAAATTCTCTTTCTCCAGAAAATTTCTTGATTCTTTATTTTGGGAGCTTGCTGAAGCCATCATGGTCTGCCTCTTTTTTTAAATGTTGACTCGTATATCTGAGCCATCAATGATAAGTTATTATGTTTATTTATTTTTTTGTTTGTTTACTGTGTCCTAGCTTCTCATTTTGTTTTGTTATTTACAAATAGGCTGCTCGTATGAGCTAGCCCCATCACAGGTGCCCTTGAAGCTCCAAAGTCCTGCCACTAGGTGACCAGACCTGCCACTAAGTATGTGAGCCTAGGAGTCTTCCCACTCTTCCTAAATGGATTCAAATACTTTTTGAGGTTCTCAATAATTTTTAAGCATGTCAAAGGGTACTGAAATAAAGAAGTTTGAGAACCACTGATTTACGGTAACTTTTCTGAAATAAACTAGCCTTTGTCTAATACCTAAGTAAAACAAAACAAAGCAAAAACAGTTGCTGAACCAACTCATGGCAACCCCATGTGTGTCAGAGTAGAATTGCACTCCACAGTGTTTTCAATGATTGATTTCTTTAAGTAGATCACCAGATCTTTCTTACTATGTGCCTCTGGGTGAACTCAGACCTTTAACCTTTCAGTTAGCAGCTGAGCACATTAAGTATTTGCACCACCCAGGAACTAACCAGTTGCCATGGAGTCAATTCCGACTCTGGCGACACCATGTATTTCAGCCTCTGTGCTCCACGGGGTTTTCCTGACTGTGACCTTTTGGAAAGGAGCCCTGGTGATTCAGTGGTTAAATGCATGGCTGCTAACTGGAAAGGTTGGCGGTTCAAACCCACTAGCCACTCTGAGGGAGGAAGATGTGGCAGCCTGCTTCTGTAAGGATTTACCTTGGAAACCCTATGGGACAGTTCTACTCTGTCCTACAGGGTCTCTGTGAGTAAGAATCGACTACAATAGGGTTTGACCTTTTGGATCAGAGCACCAGACTTATGGGTAGGTTTGAACAGCCAACCTTTAGTTACAATTCAAAGACTTAACTGTTTATGCCACTAACGGATTCTTTTCTAGTACCTAGTAATTTTAAAGAACTTGTTATATTTCTGTGATTCTAAGATTTTAGGAATTTAAGATTCTGAGCTTTTTACAAGATAATGGACAGAGGAAAACCTGGAGGTTAGTCCTAAGTTACAGGCTTCTCAGTAGTTCACTATCTGCATTACATTTCAGTAGGTCAGATGAGTGTAGCCAATATTTATTCTTTCATTTTTTTTTAACAAACATTTATTGAGTACTTGAACCGTGCAAAATATGATCTGGTTGATGTGGAGTACACACAGTGAATCATACTTAGGTGCATCAGATTATAATCTCCATGAAAGCAAAAACCTGGTGTCTTCTGCCACAGGAGGCAGTGCGGTGAGTCACATTAGTCACTAACTGTCTCCTGGGGCAGATGAGCTACCCTTTCTAGGCCTTTTCTTCATTTGTAAAGTGGGATAAACAGATACACAGCATTTATTATGATGATTAAAAACGTTATGACTTGAACTGCTTTAGCGGTGTCCTGGAGTTTTGTAGCCGGGCTGCATAAAGGGCTTTATTTTATAGCTGTTTGTTAACCTAAGGAGCATAGAAACGAATCCACCTTAGAATGGGAGATTCTATATGTACATGTAAAAATAATCTTTGCGGAGTCCGGCAAGATGGCGCTCTAGGCAGAAGCACCACACCGTCCCTCCACAGCAAAGATCCGAAAAACTAAGCCAAACAGAGAATCAACAATCCTGAAACCCTAGAACATCAAATGAAGAGATAAAGAACTCAGCCAAACACCAAACAGAGTGAGAATACTGAAAGAGAATGGAGAGCGAGGAGAGATTCATGCAGAGGTCCCCTACCAGCTAAAGCAGCGCAGATCCACCATCTTGGACTCCTATTGGAGACCAGCAAACGGGAGAACGGTAGAGCAGACTCGCAGAGCATCCAGTGGGAGACAAAACAGCCGGTAATTTGTGGCGTGCGCTTTCCCACCCCCCACCCCTCTTTGCCCTGGCTGGGGCTCCCCTGCTTCCCGTGGCCAAGGTCCCTGGGCCGGGGGGCGCCAATTGCTTGGATTCCGTGCACCCGGGCCGGCGGCTCTCTGGGTGCCGTTTGTTGGCTGCTGGTGTTGCTTTTTCTGCCGCCTCCCCCTCCTTTTACTCAGGTGCCTGGTTCCGAGTGCCGTCCTTGCTCTTTCCTGCGGGGCTGTGGGGCTGCGTTCAGGTGTGTGGCTGCTTCCAGGTCTGGGCTGCCGTGCTGGTGAGATCCCAGGGCCTTTCTTTGTTTGCCCCTCTGCTTCCCGTGGCCAGTCTCTTGACCCGGGACCGCCCGCTGCTTGGATTCCACGTGCCTGTGTGGGCGGCTCTGTGAATGCTGTTTGTTGGCTCCTGGTGTTGCTTTTTCTGCTTCTTTTGGTTTCTAGCTTGCCTCTCACTGCCTCCCCCTCCTTTTGCTCAGGTGCCTGGTTCCAAGCGCCGTCTTTGCTCTTTCCTGCGGGGCTGTGGGGCTGTGTTCAGGCATGTGGCTGCTTCCAGGTCTGGGCTGCCGTGCTGGTGAGATCCCGGGGCCTTTGTTCGTTTGCTCCTCTGCTTCCTGCAGCCTCAGTTTCTTGAACGGGGGCCGCCGGCTGCTTGGATTCCGCATGCCCTGGCAAGTGGCTCTCTGGGTGCCGTTTGTTGGCTGCTGGTGCTGCTTTTTTTTTTCTTTCTCCTGCTTCTTTTGGTTTCTCGCTTGCCTCTCGCTGCCTCCCCCTCCTTTCACCCTGGTGCCTGGCTCCATGCACCCTCTTTGCTCCTTTCTGAGGGTCCCAAGAGCACAGGCAATTTGTGATATACGCTTTCCCACTCTCCACCCTTCTTCACTCACACTTGGCCTCCTCTGTTTCCCACGGACACAGTCTCTTCTCCAGAAACACCAGCCCGTACTGGCTGGCTCTCTGAGTGCCATTCGTTGACTGCTGGTGTTGCTTTATTTTATTTTATTTTATTTTTTTCTTTTTTGATTAGTTTTGTTTTCTTTTCCCTCTATTTCCCTTTTGTCTTTCTTCATTGCTCAATTTCTCATCTCTCTATCTCTTCCTTCTCTTTCTAATCCCTGAATACCAGGTGTTGTATGCCTCTGCGCCTTCTGGCCAGGCTGTGCTGTGAAACCTGAGACCGACTCCCCCAGACCTCATAGCTGCATCGGTGGGATCCCTGGGAACTTTGCAGTTCTTTAACTTTTCTGAGTTTTATTTGTTCATTCTTTCCTTTTCTTTCTCTTCCCCCTTCTGGTTTTCTCCATCCCATAGTCTCTCATCTGTCCATTCCAACGGCAAGCTCCCCTAGCATTCTTTTATGTCTGTATGTTTTTTCACTCCTGCTCCTCTCTCCTCTCTCCCATATCCAGCTTAGCTTCACACATAACCATCTCCCCGCTGCATCCTGCCTACCTGCACCATGCACTTGACATCACACCACCAAGCTGTGCAAGCACGCCCTATTGGAACCTGCCCAGCACTGACTACCGACCATCCTGGTGGCTGAGGTGAGTGCCACAAACAACCTGTCCCAGTGGCTCCTCTTCAGCTAGACCTGCCCAGCTGTACCACAGGGACAAAACAAAAAAATCTACAATCAATAAATGAGAGAAATATCTACTGAATGCCCCAAAAACAGCAAACAATATCAAAACATTTACAAAAACAAGACAAGATGGCTCCAATAGGTGTCCAAATTAAAACACCAGATAACTCTCCTGTGGAAGAAAATGCACTAGAAGTACCTGATAGGGAACTCAGATCACTAATACTCGGAATTTCCCAAGAACTGAGGCAAAAAGCTGACAAACATGAGGAAAAAATAGACAAATTTATGGAAAAAACAGACAAAAAATTGGAAGAATTCAGGAAGATGATGCAGGAACAAAATGCCAAAATAAATTCACAACTAGAAAGTATAAAAAGACAACAATTAGAAATCCAAAAGATAAACAACAAAATTTCAGAAATGGATGATGTCATAGAAGGGCTGAGAAGTAGATTTGAAACCGTGGAAGACAGGATCAGTGGAACTGAAGACAAACACTTGGATACAACTCTGTTTCAGGAAAACTCAGAAAAAAGAACAAAGAAAAATGAAGAGACCCTGAGAGTTATTTGGGACACAATTAAAAGCAGAAATTTACGAGTGATTGGAATTCCAGAACAGGGGGAGAAAACAGAAAACACAGAGAGGATCATTGAGGAACTGCTGACAGAAAACTTTCCCAATATCATGAAAGATGAAAAGCTGGCCATCCAAGAAGCTCAACGAACCCCAAATAGAAGAGACCCCAAAAGAAAATCACCAAGACATATCGTATTCACACTCGCTAAAACTAAAGATAAACAAAGAATCCTGAGAGCAGCTTGTGAAAAACAAGAAGTCACATACAGAGGAGAAACAATAAGACTGAGCTCAGATTATTCGGCAGAAACCATGCAGGCAAGAAGGCAGTGGGATGACATATATAAAATCTTGAAAGAAAAAAATTGTCAGCCAAAAATAATATATCCTGCAAAACTCTCGTTCAACTTTGGTGGTGAAATTAGGTCATTTCCAGATAAACAGAAACTAAGGAAATATGCAAAAGTCAAACCAAACTTACAAGAATTATTAAAGGGAGTTCTTCGATCTGAGGACAAACAGCTTCAGCCCTCAGGCAAGACCTAGGACGCAGGATCATACGAACCAGATACCATTCTAGGTAATGAACTCTCAAGGACTATCCAAAACCGAAAGAAATACAACAGGGAATCAGAGCAATCAATCAAAGGATGACAACAACATCCAAACAATGAAAGAGGGAATAAACGGCATAGGTATAGAACCTTCTAACGGAGAGGAAGGCAAGGTGATACCAAGTAAGAGTAGACTGCTTCAAACTTATAAAGATAAGGGTAAAATTCATGGTAACCACAAAGAAAGTTAACAAACCAACTCATAAAAATAAAGACGAAAAACATAAAGTCTCGGCAAAAACAAAACTTACAAAAACAAAAGAAATGAACACAAAATCCACAAACAAAAGTAACTCAGGACAAGAGAGTAAGAAGAACAAAGAAAACTTCAGCACCACAAAAAAAGCACTACAAAATGACAGCAACAAACTTCCATCTATCAATAATTACACTGAATGTAAATGGACTCAATGCACCCATAAAGAGACGGAGAGTGGCAGAACGGATAAGAAAACAGGATCCATCAATATGCTGTCTACAAGAGACACACCTTAGAAACAAAGATGTGAATTTATTAAAAATCAAAGGTTGGAAAGAAATATATCAAGCTAACAACTACCAAAAAAGAGCAGGAGTGGCAATTCTAATCTCAGATAAAATAGACTTTAAAACAAAATCTACCATAAAAGACAAAGAAGGACACTATATAATGATTAAGGGGACGATACATCATGAAGACATAACCATAATAAACATCTACGCACCCAATGACAGGGCTCCAAAATACATTAAAAAAAAAACTCCAACAGCACTGAAAAGAGAAATTGACAGTTCCACAATAATAGTAGGAGACTCCAACACACCACTCTCAGTGAAGGACAGAACAACTAAGAAGAAACTCAGCAAAGATACAGAAGACCTAAAGGACACAATCAGCCAACTGGACCTCATAGACATATATAGAACAATCCATCCAACCTCCGCAAAGTACACATTCTTTTCCAATGCACATGGAACGTTCTCCAGAATAGACCACATATTAGGCCACAGAGCAATCCTCAACAAGATCCAAAACATTGAGATAATTCACAGTATCTTCTCTGACCACAATGCCATCAAGGTAGAAATTAACACTAGAAAGAGCAAGGAAAAAATCAACTACATGGGAACTGAATAATACTCTGCTTACACATCAATGGGTAATAGAAGAAATCAGAGATGGAATCCAAAAATTCCTAGAATCAAATGAAAATGAAAACACATCATACCAAAACCTTTGGGACACAGCAAAGGCAGTCCTCAGAGGACAATTTATAGCAATAGATGCACATATCAAAAAAGAAGAAAGGAACAAAATCAAAACATTAACTACAGAACTCAAACAAATAGAAAGAGAACAGCAAGAAAAGCCTACAACCACCGGAAGAAAGGAAAAATAAGAAATGAAATGGGGGACATTACGACAGACCCAACCGAAATAAAAAGGATTATAACAGAATATTATGAAAAACTATATTCCAACAAATTTGAAAACCTAGGGGAAATGGATAAATTTATTAAATTTCTAGAAACACACGGCCTACCCAAACTACAACAAAGTGATATGGAAAATCTGAACAGACCCATAACAGGAGAAGAGATTGAAAAGGTAATAAAAAAACCACCGCTGACTGCTCTGACCAGGATAACAACAGACGGTTCTGGACAGAGCTGGAGAAGGATGTAGAGCATAATTCTAACTCACAAAAAAAAAAAAAAAAAAAAAAAGACCAGATTTACTGGCCTAAAGGAGACTGGAGAAACCTCAAGAGTATGGCCCCCAGATACCCTTTTAGCTCAGTGGTGAAGTTACCTTCGAGGTTCATTGTTCAGCCTGGGAGTGGACAGCCCAGTAAAACCAAATGAGACTAAAGAGGTACAGGAGTCCAGTGACAAGGGCCAGAAGGCAGAAGGGGAGTAGGAAGCTGATGATAGGGAACACAAGGTTGAGTAAGGATATTGTTGATGTGTTGTGAGATTGTTAACCATTGTTATAGGGCAACATTTGTAGTAACTGTTAAATGGGAGGCTATTTTGTCCTGTAAGCCTTCATCTTAATTGAGAATAACAGCACAATTAGAAGAGCATAGTCAATGTCACTTAAATGTGTACGTAAAAAGTTTTGAAATGGTGTATCTTTGGCTATGTGTATTTTCACCCAAAAAAAAAAAAAAAAGCTGAGAATTTAGAGGGTTAAAATGTTGTGGGGTTGTTAACTAAAGTCATAAAACAGCATGTGTACTACTGTTACATGAGAAACTGTTTGTTCGGTAAGCCTTCACCTGAAGTACAATAAAATATTAAAAAAAAAAAATCTTTGCCAAAAGTTTAATTTAGCCAAGGGAAGTTTGTTTTTAAATAATCAGCCAATAGTGTGTTGGAATTATTTTTTAAAAAAGAGAATAATTTCAATAAAAAAACCTAGGAGTTTAAGGAGCTGCTGGATTTGTTATATCATGCTCTCAATCATAATCAGAATTATGTCTTTGTATAGTCATTTAGTTGACTTATTTTTGTCAATTTCCTTTTAACGAAATACTATGTTCTAGGGAAAGAAAATTGATAGAAATTCTATTTAAGTACTAAAAGTTAATTCATGTCAAGTCAAGCAAAATAAAAAAATTTTCATGACACTCTCCATCCAATTTAAATGAACATGATTTTTTGCTTATTTATAAGCTTATTAATGATTTAAGTTAACAATGGTGTTTTACTTCATTGAAGAAAAGTGTTTTTAAGTTTTACTTATATTAAGGTTATTTCTCTCCTATTTGATTTGCTTGCTCAAAATAAATTCGTTTTATAAGTCTGAAATTCATAAAATGTCACAGTTGCTTCCTGTCTTTGTCTGTAGCTCTGGTCTTTGTAAATCTTTGGAGGAAGGTGGGTGTGCCTCTGGCGGAGGCTATTTCCATGCAGCTCTGCTGGTGCAAATTACAGAACATGAATTTTCTTTCTCTAAAAATAGATTTGTCACTTGCCTGGTGACTCTTCCGACTCTTTCTGTGGCAGAGTAAAGCTTGGCAGCTGGTGCTTACTCAGAAGGGCAGTATAAGGAGGCTAACGATTGCATTTATAGAAACAGATCCAAATATATCATAACATTAAAATATTTTTATTTATACACAAAGAAATACCACTTTCTTTACTTGTGATTCAGTAATGTGGAAGAAACGAGATGCTGCCTTGAATTGGCACTATTGATAGTTACTTATTTTTCAATGTGGAATCCTGGAGTATAGGTGGCATAGAACATTGGTTGCTATTTATAGGGGCAGAGACACAGAGGGGGCCTGGGGAAGAGAAAGAGCCCGTAGTTTGATGTATATGGTGCAGGCTGTCACATTTGCACGCTTACCAATGTAACAGGCACCTGTTACCGTGGCAGCACAGAACAAAAATGAAATCCATGATTTTATGAGGCTTCAGCTCCCAAGTGATACAGGTACAGGTGGGTGAGGTTATGTAGGATTTTGCTTCTTACAGCCCCAAGGTGAGAGGCTAGGTCTGTACTAACATGGACCATGGGGATGGTGGAATTTGTCTGAGGTGGCCCTTCTCTCTATCTGGTCTGCCTTCACACATTCAGTAGACTACAGAGATCTAATTCCAGATCCATTGATCACATGGCAACCATACACTGGTTTACATCAAGAGAAAAATTCGTGTAGGAGGGAGGGGTTTCCAAAGAGTTTTTAGCTGGTAAATAAATAAGCCCATATGTTTTGTTTTTTTTTTTTGTCTCTCTCTGCTTGGGGTGGGACTGATAATGGTAAAAATTCTTGCTTTTTTTGTCTTTTAAAAATAATTTAAGATAACCAGGCTTACCAGCCTGACAGAGACTGGAGAAACCCTGAGAGTATGGCCCCCAGACACCCTTTTAACTCAGTAATAAAGTCACTCCCGAGGTTCACCCTTCATCCAAATATTAGACAGGCCCAGAAGCAAAACGAGACTAATGGGGCACATCAGCCCAGGGGCAAGGAATAGAAGGCCAGAGGGGACAGGAAAGCTGGTAATAGGGAACCCAAGTTGGAGAAGGGAGAGCATTGACAAGTCTTGGAGTTGTTAACCAATGTCATAAAACAATATGTGTACTGTTTAATGAGAAACTAGTTTGTTCTGTAAACCTTCATCTAAAGTACAATAAAAAAAATAATTTAAGATAAATGTTGAAAATATGAATTTTTTCCTGCATATATTTCAAAAAACAAATGAAGTGCCCAGTGAGGTGACCAGGATTCAAAGGAATCTTCCAGGATTCAAAGGAATCTTCCAGAAGACTGTGAAGGTTCTTCCACATCTGCCTGTTATGTATTTATCAAATGTCTGTTACAACAAAAACACCTGGCTCCTCACCACAGACAGTTTGAGAAGCAAGGTGGCATGGCAAACTCTCTGTAGGGTATAGGAATTCATGGTCTGTGTTTAGTGAGATTAAACCCACATGAACAAGCCAACCAAAAGTAAATGGCAGTCATGGGCAGTTCTATTATTTGCCCCTTCCCATTTTTTTTTCTTCACTCCATTTATTGGATGCTACTTTAAAAGACCCGTATCTTGCTATGCTGCCATCGTTTTGCTTATTTGACTCTACCCAATGGAGGACAGTGTTTTGAAAGGGCTTTGTAAATAAGCAAACGAAGTGGATACCACTTTCAGTCCGAGTTCACTCAATAATAAACATTTACTGAGTGCCTACTATGTGCCAAGCATTGGGTGAGTTACTATGATGAATTGTTAAATTCCACAGACTGCATGGTATATTGCCTAACTTAAACATTCTCTCTAAAAAGTGCAGTATTCATCCTAAAGGTGCAGTTTTTCAATAGCAAAAACAAATAGTTTGAAAAGAGATGGTGAGAATCTTAAGATACTGACTTACCAAACCGGGAACACTGGCACATGTGTGCCCACACTCTTTCAGAACCTTAGAGAGGTGAGGTGTGGATTTGCACCATAGAAAGGTGTACAGCCTCAGTAATATTATTCAGCTCCAACTACGTACTCCCTACTCTTAACCACATAATCTGTTGTTGTTAGGTGCCGTCGAGTTGGTTCCGACTCATAGCAACCCTGTGTACAACAGAAGGAAACACTACCTGGTCCTGTGCCATCCTCACAATCGCTGTTACGCTTGAGCCCATTGTTGCAGCCACTGTGTCAATCCATCTTGTCTAGGGTCTTCCTCTTTTTCGCCAATGTCTACTTAACCCAGCATGATGTCCTTTTCCAGGGACTGGTCCCTCCTGATAACATGTCCAAAGTGCCATCCTTGCTTCTAAGGAGCATTCTGACTGTACTTCTTCCAGGACAGATTTGTTCATTCAGAGCTATTCAAAGCGTGACCCATGGACTGATGCCAGTCCACACCAGTCCATGATAAGTACAAAAGTCCCAGTATGCATTTAGAAATTGATAGCAACGTAGCAGAATAATTTTATCTGTTGAATCTAATAAAATTAGGCTGCTAGTTTTTATTTTTTAAATTTTAATTTCTCTAGTAATTAATACTTTACTGTATTCTACAAAAGCACCGAAAACACCTGGTTCCTCACCACAGACAGTTTGAGAAGCACTGGTCTATTACACTCTCTGTTTCTCCAAACGTGTCTTTTGATTTCCCATTCTCCTGCGTTGACCTGTTCTCTGGCTGATACTATCTGTCTATTAAACCTCCACTGCAACACCCCCTCCGTTATGAGTTTTCCTCTGAACTCCTACACTGAACTGTTTTTTCCTGCTGAAACCTGACTAAAAACAAGAAACAAACAAACAGTTGCCCTTCAGTTGGCTAACTCATGGTGACCTATCAGAAGTAGAACTGTGCTCCAAAGAGTTTTCAAGGGCCGATTTTTCAGAAGCATATCACCAGGCCTTTTTTCCGAGGTGCCTAGGGTGAACTCAAACTTTCAACCTTTCGGTTAGAAAGCGTTAACAGGTGTTTATTGAATGCAGTGTTGTTTAGCATGTTATACAGGTGTGCTTGCTTTTTTGCAGTACAGCCTTGGAGGCTATACCTCAACAATGCAGTAAGGATAGACAAGAATATGGACCTTGACGTCGTAGACACCAGAGTTAGAATTCCAAGTTCTATCATTTATGTGCTGAGGGACCTTAGGGAAATCAACTAGCCACTTTTTTACCTCAGTTTCCTCATTTATCAAATGAGATACTGATAGCACCTCTCTCTTAAGGTTGCTGGGAGAATTAAAGGAAAGAATACATGCAAAGCATTAAGTGTAAAGGTTCTGGCACATGCTGAACACTCAAAAATGAGAGCCATTATGGTTTCCATGATCAGTAGAGCAGCACTCTGCGAGGGGTTTTCATGGCCTTTATTCAGACATTGCCTCAAGTTGCTCAGTGAATCATATTGTTTTGAGGAAAAAGAAGCTAGGAAGAAATTAACGCAGTTGCTTTGCTAGACTCAGTTTTTGAAGATGCAGCTAGAATGAGAGGCGCGCATAGGATGGGGAAATCACTGGGATTCTGCGGATTTCTAATGGGCTTTAGGGAGCCAGGACAGTGCAGTGCAAGCCTTCTTGTTTAGGCGCTGTGACCATAAGCTGAGTCACTTATAAGGTATTTTTTCCTACAGACAAAACTAACACTACCAAGAGGAAAATGGAATAAAAAAATTAGAAGAAGGAAATATATCTAAAAATATCCCAACCAACAAAAAATATTTGGCTAGAACACCTGGATTTTTCTGAGTATAATTTTAGTTAAGTAAACAGAGAAAAGATATGTTTTCCTAAAAGAGGAAAGAGTGATTTTATGGAAAATGGTAGTTGGCAGTAATCTTTAGTTGCAGCTCAACTTTACAAAAGCTTTTCCTTTTTTTAAAGAGTGAGAAGGTATGAATTTGAACAAGCTGCAATAATAATGATTAGCACTCATTTGCAATTGCTTTAACTGAAAAAACTTATCCCCAGATAATCTTTTTTGTAGGATAATTACCTAAGAACCTTGAAGTGTGGTTGTGAACTACAGTGCTTAATCATGCAATAGCTAAATGATATAATCGTTTTAATGTGTGCGCTAAACAAGATTATAAAAACCATATTATGGATTCATAGCCATCTAGGATATGCTTTCATAGGCCTTAAAAAATAGGTAAATTGTCTTAAAAGTAAGCAGAAATGTGTTCAATATATAAGTAAATTAACTGCCAAGCAGAATTGCACTGAATTTAAGGGAGTGGATTATGGTTTCATAGCCAAATTATTTTTGTTATACTGAATATGAATTCAAAAGGAAGACAATAAACAAAATTCAGATAAAAGATTTAAGAAGTACTTAAGTTACTGCTAGACGAGGGCAATAATACAAATACATCATTTAATACTGCTGAAGGATGAGGAAAACAAAGTAAAACCCAGATTATTTGAGGCCTTACACTCTCTAGGTACATACACACACACACAGACACACACACACACACACAGACATATTCTCACTTAAAATGTTTTAACACACCCAAAAGTATATGTGTATATCTAAATAAAACGAGTGATAAACGTTTTCTAGAAGAGACATTGAGCTGAACACACACACACGTTTTCAACAACAAGATCTGTTAGACTCCAATGGCATCACAGTGTGTGAGGGAAGCGGTGAAATCATCACAGGCTGTTGAGTGCTCCAGAATTAGATCAGGCAAAGCACTTTAAAAATACACAGTAAGAAACAAGCTAATGTTGGTTAGGCAATAAAAAGATGATCTAAATTGGTCTTTTTTACCTCTAATTTTTACTGCTTTCTTTTATTTAAAAATGATAAATATAATATACACAGAAGCACTGAAAGGTAAAGCCTAAACTCTAAAGTGCTTGTTCTTGAACATTAATATAACCCTTGAGATGCGTGGTTTTGTGGTGGAAGCAACGCAAATGTAGCTGTGTGTCCTTAGACATTTCCTGACTACTAAGTCAACAATGAAGAAAGAGCTTAGAGTTCAGAGCAGTAGTTAAGAGGTGATGGGTGAATTTGTCTTTAAGGGGTAAGTTCTAAGCACATATATCCAACATAACAGACCTTGCTATTGTAGTCAAAATTAAATAGGATTTAGTTTTTTCTTCTCTATATAAATATTATTGTAACAATATAAGTACATGATGATCATGGAAAAATGATCCAGAGATTCTCTGAGAATTATTAGATGAATGCAGGAAAAGTAGAGGAGATTGGATGGGAACCAACTTCTAGAAGAATTGTTTTTCAGATTCTCTCTGACCTGAACTTAGATCATGGGCAATCAGATGCCGTCTCATTTATATCATTTGATGGCTTATATTCAAAGACGCTCAAAATGAATGAAATTGTTTGAGACAAAAGGACTCAATACATTTTTCTAATAGTTTTTAATTTATACTTTTTGGTGGCTTAGTGGTTAAGCGCTCGGCTGCCAACCAAAAAGTCAGCAGTTCGAATCCAACAGCAACTCTTTGGAAATCCTACGGGGCGATTCTACTCTGTCCTGTAGGGTGGCTATGAGTTGGAATCGACTCAGCGGCAACGGGTTTGGTTTTTCTGGTTTGACATGCCTTATTCTCTTTTAACCTATGCTGGTTTGCTTAGGACACCCTTGCTCACCTTGGGGAAACTTTCCTATCTTTATGTCAAACATGTACACTTTATCTTAGTCATGTAGTGCTGCTAGAACAGAAATATCACAAGTGGATGGCTTTTAAAAAAGAGAAATTTATTCTCTCACAGTCTAGTAGGTTACAAGTTAAAATTCAACTGTCAGAAACACTTTCTCTGTTGGTTTTGGAGAAAGGTCTGAGTCATCAATCTTCCCTTGGTCTGGGAGCTTCTCTGTGCAGGAACCTCAGGTCCAACGGGCACGCTCTGCTTCCAGTACTGTTTTCTTGGTGGTGTGAGGTCCCCGTGTGTCTCCGCTCACTTCTCTCTTTTATATCTCAGAAGAGATTGGCTTAAGACAATATCTAATCTTGTAGACCTCGTCGGTATAACTGCCTCTAATATCTTATTACATCATAATGACAGAGTTTACCACACATAAGGAAATCACATCAGATTACAAAATGTCACACAGTCATACAGTACTGGGAATCCTGACCCAGCCAAGTGGACAGATATTTTTGGGGGGCACAATTCAATCCATGACATGCTTTAACTGCTGCTCCCCCCCGGCTCCGACTACGTGACCCTAGACACACCACCGGTTAAGCTTCCAGCTTAATGCGGCAGCTGCCTGGAACCAGTCCTGACAGAGGCCTCCTTTGCCTGCTGATTGTTTCTAGACCGCAGCGCGTCCTCTTGAGGTGTGCATCTGCTTGGCTACTCCACCCCACTTCATAGAAAAGCGGATTATGCAAACTTCTTTTACAATCCCTGCTTCTCAGAGCAAACTATTTGCTATGAGGCCCATTCACATGTAGAAGGCAAAGCGGAAGGTCCGTTACCCAGTTCTAGAAGTTTGCTGCAGTAGTGAGACGAAATCAGATGACCGCTTTGCTTTTCGTTGGTAGTGATGGCGGTGGGAGGGTGGCCGCCGGCAACATTTGCCTTGGTGTCGAGCTCACTGAGAGGATGTAGAAGCTGCTCGATGAACATTTGTTGGACGAATGAATGAATGATCTTTTCAAAGTAGGTTAGATTTTTGGCACTGCTCTTTCTGCATCCCTTTCTTAGCTCCTGGCCTCCGTGGGTGGCCACTCTAAGGGCGCTGCGCGGGAGAAGGATGGGCGGTCAGTCACGTACACACGTACAATCATTGACTAGCCCCGGCCTCTTGTTGTGCCATTCAACACGGTGTAGTGGCGAGGAGGGGGGAACAAAACAAATCAGGATTTTGTCTTCAGGCAGATCTGTGAGTAAATTCTGACTTCGCTACTTACCAGTAGTTTACCCAGGGCCTCTCTGAGGCTATTCTACTTCATTTAAAATGGATAAATTACCTTTTGCCATAGAGAGTTTTTGTGAGATGAATTACTTTATACAACGCGCACTTAGTCTCACCAATCGTGATAAAAGTTTCCGTATTTTGAGCATCTCCTAGCTGCCTGGGTCAGGGCTGGAGGGCATACAAATATTTTCACTAATTGTTCCACCAACTGGGCAAAGTAAGTAGTATTATTCCTATTATAAAGATAATTAAACTGAGACTGCTATGTAAAGGAATCTACATCAAGGTTGCAGAGCCATCAAGGGCAAGAGCAGAGGTTGGACATTAAGTTTATCTGACTCCAGACCAGACTTTTCTTTTACCCTTTAATAAATGTTGTTTTTTCCCTTGCCCCAAAGAAATGGAAATAACACAGTTCTCCTATCCTGATTAATTTTTGTTTACTCTGTTCTGTACGACAGTTGTTCACAATAAACCCCAGAAGGCACAACAGTTCTGTTCATTCTGCTCACATATTCACAATCTATCTGCAGACTCTATGTTAATAGTACTTTTAGGTATCATTATTGGACCTCACATATTTATAAATTTGTTCTGTGTTACTTTAGGTTAGATATTGTAATACTGAAGACAAGAGGCTAGGAGATTCAGTGAAGTATTAGAGCCACTGAGATGACTCAGCCTTTCCATAACCCAATCCAAGAGAGAAAACTAAAGCACTGCAGTGTCTCCATGTGATGGATGGGGTCAGAGACTCTTCTGGCCATGTGTCTACATGTGACGTCAGTGGGAACTTCGAATATTAAGGGTGGAGATACCTAACTTGGATAATATGACTTTGTAGCTATAGCAGAAGCTGGAAATGCTTATAGCCATGGCTGAGTCAGAAGGATATGAACCTTGGGCTTATTCTGACAGTTCCCTTTAGTTAAATGAACTTGGCACCATTAGATTTTGGCAAGTCAGCTACTCAGAAAGCACCAGTTCTTTGGAAATCTTCTAACTTTCCCCAGTTTTGTTTTTATTCAGCAACCTGGATTTTGTTTTTGTTTTCTGTTTTCAGATTTATAATCGCTTAGATACAAATTGCTGTGGATTCAGACCACGCAAAGAAGATGCCTGTGTACAGAGTGGATGGAGGCCAAAATGTCACGACCAAGATTCTGTAGCTCTAGCCCACATTGTCCAGCGACAGCATGACCCGAGGCACTTGGTCTTTGTAGACAATAAGGGTTTCTTTGACAGAAGTGAAGATAACTTAAACTTCAAATTATTAGAAGGCATCAAAGAGTAAGTTTGATGATGTAGTAGAATCTTCAGTACATCACATTTATATTAAAAAAGTTGTAAGGTTTTCAGAAAACACATGCCCTATGCCTGAGTGATTTAACCCTTTGAAAGGAATCATGAATGTGAAATCTGGGAATAGCGTCCTAGGCAAGAGAAACCAACCCAAATGGAACAGAGTTAGAGTTCAACACAGTATCTCTCTTGGCATCCCAAGCTCACTTTACTTGTCACACCCACGGCATTGCTCAGCCCTCATTGTGACGATCCATGTAGTTTACACTGGAAGATCGCAGAGATCTCTGGAACAGAGATTGGCACAGCAGGGAGTAAGTGAGTGGTGGAGGCTTCCTTATGAAGGCATGGGACAGGACATAGGGAGGACTACCAGCAATGCAGACACTGACATGGCAGGATGCGCAAAGGCAGAGAGAAATTGTGTGAATTTTAGGAAACGCGGAGGAAAACGAGAGCCAATCTGGTGAGTAAGGCACCATATCCAAGGATTGCGGCTACTGTTTAATTCAGGTAGCAGGGTTTCAAGCATTTGGAAATCCTTCCAGGCACCCAAAAGGAGAGCTGATTGATACTACTTAAAAAAACAAAACAAAACCCATTGCTGTCAAGTCAATTCTGGCTCATAGTGACCCTATAGGACAGAGTAGAACTGCCCCATAGAGTTTTCAAGGAGCCGCTGGTGGATTAGAACTGTTGACCTCTTGGTTAGCAGCTATAGCTCTTAACCACTATGCCACCAGGGCTCCTGATGCTACTTAGGACAACAGAAATACTCATTTCTCTATGGTGGGTTGACTCAGGAACCAAGAATTCAGGCGGACCTTGAAAGTTTTGGGACTCCTGGCAGGGCTCAGAAAAAAAACGCAAAGCGGAGACTGGACAAATACGGGACTGAAGAAGGAGTTCTGCATCTAGAAGTTAAAATGTAGTGGTTACTCGTGGCACACTTGATTTAACCTGGAAGTAAAGGAAACCAGGAACTAGGTGGTAGTGGCAGGGATACAGCAGTGGAGCCTGAGCTATTCAGCACTAGGTAGGGGAACTGTGGTTAGATTCCCAGCTCCGCCACACGGCGGGGCTGAGCCACCCTCCATATTTCATGACTTACTCAGAAATCAGATTGACTAAGGAACTGGGGCAGGTTGGAGATTTAAGAATAGAGGGATAAATTACTAAAATAGCTAACCAGCTGTGTGACCCTAAATGACTTGCTGGAAAGCACACAAGTAAAGTCTAAAATTGACATTAGGACACAGGTCTTCTAGATCCAAATCAAATATTCTTTCTAAAATAAGTTGTAGTATTTATACTATGTGAATATTACCCTTGTTAATAATATTCTGACAGAATATTTATATAGTCTTCCTGTAAGAATCAGAAACATATTTGTATAATGAACTGAAATTAACCAAACCCAACCCATTGCTGTGGCGTTGATTCCGACTCATAGCGACCCTATAAGGACAGAGTAGACTTGCCCCATAGGGTTTTCAAGGAGCAGCTGGCGGACTCGAACTGCTGACCTTTTGGTTTGCAGCCATAGCTCTCAACTACTGCACGACCAGGGCTCCAAACTAAACCCATGACTTAGTTAGTGTTCATTTCATGTACTTTCAACATCAGAAGTAAAACCATCCAGGGAGTTTCATGAGTCCCAATTTTGTGAACTTCTGCCATGTCCTGCCTTGTTGATACCTGTTCCTCACATCTCTTTATGGATTAAGGCTGAACATGAGGCAGATTTTCTCTTTTTTAGGTGTCTAAACCAAGGAGATTTAATATGTAGGAAAATTTACATACCTGATACATCACTTAATGAGTTGATATTAGGGAGGGCTTCTTCAGTCCCTAAGTTCCTTCTTAGATATAATAATTTCTGGATAATACAGTCCATCCATCCCATACTTTCCCATAAATATGAATACTGTTTTATTTATTATTTCAAAGAAGATTTAACTTTAAATGTATTAGCAATAATGGGTTTTAAGTTAAATCTTCTTTGAATATGTAACTTACACATTGAAAAGCAATAATGAAGACTTTGCTAATCCCAGAACAATGCATTGAATTTCCTATTTACCAATATAATGTAAAGATGGTTAATTTTTTCCCTTAATTTCTTTGTCTTTTATAAAAAGGGTCAGTCACTAAAGATATCCTCAATTATAACAGTTTCATCTTACGCATTCTGCCACAGCTAAATTAGTTGAAGATTCATAGAATTTACAAATCATGGATTATTAATACTTCATACTGGAAAATGCATATTTAATGAAATTAATAACAACTATTTACTTAGTACTATAACCACTAAATTCTACAGTACATGTCTTCAGGGATGGTGGAGCATCTTACAAGTGTTATCTTATTCCACACTTACTCCTTCTCGTTAGACACGTCCAGCTCTGTGGCCTTTGGTCTCCCTTCAGTGTGACAACTGCTGGAGACCTGAAGCCTTGAATTCCACCTGCCCTGTGTGTTTCCCCCAGCTGGCTCCATCAAAATTTGGGAAAGGTACTTATAAGGGCCTGGGACTTCTGGCAAAGTGTACTCTTTAAATAAGCATCTATTCTTGTTTTAGTTCTTTAAGAAACAAATGAGTTTACTTAAAAATCACTGTTAAACCCTAATACTTTGACTGTGTTTTCGTCAGCATTTAATGAAAGCTGGGAGAGGCCTAACTGGGGACTTACCAGAATATTAGTTATGATTTAAACCAGAAATTTTGGTAAATCCTTTAAATAATGTATATGCCTGGCCCCTACATTTATGCTTTCTAATACAAGAGAGGAAGAAAGGGGAGTATATTCTCCTAAAGTAATTCAGCAAGGACTCTTTTCAGTTGGACTTAGGTTTTCCAGGGGACTTTCAAGGTGGAAGGCGCTGCCTCTAAAACCTGAGTTTTGCTAAATTTATTTGAAAACAATTTAATTATTTAATTGATGCTCCCAAATCCTCAGAATTACAGAAGTATGATCTGAATCAAAGGCAATTCTTTCTTTAATTGGGCATTTTCAAATGATTCCTTTCTGTCTTGCTACATACACTACGGATTATTTCACATTCAATTCAGTTGTACAACTCCTACTCAGGAATGAGTCCCTTACTGAAATCACTAGAGTTTGCTTCACATAATTTCTTGCATGAAATTTTGCCTCGACACTCAGGAGAATACTATTTTACTTGGCAGATAAAAGTGGTTTTCATGGGCAAAATGAAATTTAAGATTAAGGAAACAATTTTTGCCAGACTAATGGAATCCTTTCTAATTCTGTGCCTCTTTTTTGCCTACATATAACGACCCCGAGTAAGACATTAGTGTGCCAACTTGTGAAAGGTATAGAAAATTCAATTCACTCGAAGCACGTTCTTCAGGCATACTAAGAGAAATGTCAGTCTGACGGTGACTAAAATGTTTTGGTTCTCAAGAAACCATTTGATAGTGTGATTTATGCCAGATTAATGAAGGGCTGAGCAACTGGGTAAAGCATAATATTTCCAAGTAATTACTAAGAATGAAATATCATTTTATCTTCTCAGGTTTCCCGAATCGGCAGTCTCTGTTTTGAAGAGCCAGCACCTTCGGCAGAAACTCCTCCAGTCTTTATTTCTTGATAGAGTTTACTGGGAAAGTCAAGGAGGTAGACAAGGAATTGAAAAGCTTATTGATGTGATAGAACAGAGAGCCAACATTCTGCTCACCTACATCAACGCACATGGAGCCAAAGTATTACCTATGAACGAATAATACTCTGGCTGGAGGGCTGGATGTATTTATGTGGTTTTGTTCTGAAATCAAGTACACTAACCTCAAATTCTTTTTGGAATGAGGAAGTGTAGATGAATACATAAAAATAAATGAATGTAACCAAGTGTGTATGATAAACTTGAGCACTGTAAGCAGAGTTAAAAAAGATTTAAAAAACAGACTGCTCAAAAAATATATTTGTTTATGTTTTTCTCTAACATCATGCTCAATGGCTCTCAGTATCTGAAGGGTTAGATTACGGAAAGGTTCCAGTGATTATTCCAGCTAGATTTGTTACAACATTTGTCATGTCATTTGATAGAACAGTGTAAACCAGAGGTGCTATGTCTTAGTTACCTAGCACTACTGTAAGACAAGCGTCACAGGTAGGTGGCTTCAAAGAACAGAAGTTTATTTTGCCACCATCAGGAGGCTAAAAGTCCAAATTCAGGGTGTGCCTCTATGCGGAGGGCCTTCTTTTTCTAGTTCAGCTTCTAGTAGCTGGCAATCCTTGGAGTTCTGGGCTTGTAGATTCATCTGCCTTTGTCTTCCCCCTGTGTCTGTGTGTCTCTGTGTGTCTCTGTGTGTAATCTGCTCTTTTTATAACTCAGAAGTGATCAGATTAAGAATCAACCTTACCTGGGCATGATCTAATTAAGGTAACAAATAAAATCCTGTTTCCAAACAGGATTACATCCACAGATATGAGGGTTAGGATTCCAAAATATATTTTGAGGTGACACAATTTAATACCTAACACACTGACTCCTTTAATAAACCCTATTTTAGGTCATTTCGACTGGTCTGACCAAATACTGATGGGAATGGTTCTTGACATTCTTCTGTCGCTGCTTGCAAAAACAGAGCAGTCCCAGCCATGTCCAGAGGCGACTCTACATTGGAACACTGAGGCAAATGGCTTGCAAATGCGTCAGAGCCTACAATACATTCTAAATAGAGATGGTGAATAATTTGCAAAACCACCGGTATATTTCCTAATGTATCTATAAATAGTCAGCCATCTCTGAGCAGCAAAAATCACATTTTCCATTCCTTTTTAGAAACGTATTTTGTTGTCAATAAAGAAATCACCTAAATCTGAATATTTATATGCTAGGTAGTTTTACTCTCTCAATTTTGGGGCAATTTGTGTCTCATGATTTATAAGTTGAACAATTCTGAAGTATGAATTTACCTATTGGAAGTTACCTATTTAAACCTATGGAGTATCTTTTTTTTAATGGCTGCTCTTTCTTTATTTTGTCATGAGTTCTGTGTACTTCATTAACAACAAGTAGATTTATTCCAAGTTGTTCTATGTAATGATATTTAATCTGATTAAATTGATTTTATCCAGATATTGACAATAAGTCTATATGTTGAGTGTGTTTAAACATATTGTCTGGTTTATTTCAGTACAAGAAATATGAACAAAATAAAACATTTTCTAATCAATTCTCCTCAAGGAAAGCACATGGCTAAGAACTGAAACATTGAATTTGTACAACATCAAGGCTCAGTTTTTCACCACAAACTCCCTCTACCAGTTTTTAAATTAGACTGGAAGGACTTGGACATTTAGTATTCATGTCCCTGAAAGATACACTAGATCACCGTGAGTGATAGATACTCACATACAGGTTTCGAATCTAGAACAGTTTCTCATGACCCTTTCACCCCCACTTACCCAACCCCTTATTTAAAAACTAATTTACTGACTTTTTAGTTTCCCTAAAGTTTCAAAATACAGCTTAAGAATATTTATAATATAATGTCTCCTGTCTTCTCAATTCTGTCTGTTATCACTAAAGTGTACCACATTTTCTGTTTTCTGATAAAGGATAATTGAATATCAATATGACTTTGAATTATTAAAGATACTACAATAAAGGCTAGATTAGAGAGAGAGAGAGAAAAAAAAAAAAGAACATAACTTTAGATCCTAAGTTATTCAACTTGAATAGGGTAAAATGTCAAAATAACATGTTAAGTACAAGGAAGATGGACCAAAGAGAAAGGGATTATCTGCTTATGTAATTACAACCTTTTCAGGCTCCTGT
Source organism: Dugong dugon (assembly GCA_030035585.1). NCBI lineage: Eukaryota > Metazoa > Chordata > Mammalia > Sirenia > Dugongidae > Dugong > Dugong dugon. Next base: position 189,320,310 of record CM057463.1, on the reverse strand, counting down.
TCAATACGCTTTTAGCAGCCTTATTTGCAGGGCTTGCCCTTGGGAAAGTTTATCCTCACACCACCTCTTCTCCAGTTTTCCCTATATAGCGCTGAGTCCCACTGCTCCCAGAAATCCCTGGTACTCCCTGCTTTCCTGAGTCCCTATTTCACCTGCAGAGCTTTTTAAGGTCCTTTTTTCTCCCCTCGTAGATCAGCCCCTTAATGAAAAATTGGCCAAACAAAAGCTTGCAGACCTGAGTACTAGTTTGACCCAGGCACTGACTTTAAATAACACCTGTGTCACCTTGTCTCATCAAGGCTCCACAGAAGCCAGCTTCATTTTTGTGTTTTAAGCTACAATGCTTGTGCTGCCTAATCTTCCCATAGGGTCCGTGGGTGGTATAAAGATTGATGGTTTGATCCCACTCAGCGGTGCCTCAGAAGACAAGCCTGGTGATCTCCTTCCCAAAAATCAGCCATTGAAAACCCTGTGGAGCCCAGTTCTACTTTAGCGCACATGGGGTCATCATAAGTCAGAGTCGACTCAAGGCAACTGACAACAGTAACATGTTAACTGAAAGACTGGAGGTTCAAACCCACCCAGTGGCTATGCAAAAGAAAGGCTCGGCAATCTGCTTCTGTAAAGCTCACAGCCAAGGAAACCCTATGGAGCTCGGTTCTGCTCATGGGGTCAGTTCTAACACATGGGCTTGCCATGAGCTGGAATCAACTCAGCGCAACAGGTTTTTTTGTTTGTTTGATCTTCCCATGTGTGGACCTGACTTTCTTTGCTTATTGCCTCCAGTTATGCCAGAGTGCTTAATGTTAAATAAAAGCTCCAGAAATGCAGATCTATTTTAGCTTCCTTTGCTCTTTAACAATGTACTTTGTTTTACAAACATCGAATAATTATTGAATATTTTTGAATAATGAATAGCTGAAGGCCAAGCTTTTAATTCCAATAAATATTGTTCCTCTTTTCTCTTACTGAAACAATGAGGATACTCTGCAGTTCAAATACACTCAGATTGTACTGTGGTTTGGCTCACATAAGCACACTATGCGGTTTACTTACTACTTGATAACAAGCAAATTTACCATGGCAGGTATACAAAAACTTATTCTTGAATGATTTCTTTTATTTAAGCTAATGAGATGAAAATAAATAAATGTCTTAATAATAAAACATATTAGAAATTAAAGATAATGTGTTTTTTCTTTTGTAGATAGGAAAAATTTCTTTTGTAGATAGGTTATTTTTTGGAAGCTAAATATAGAGGAGTGTTTGCACTTTTATTTATAAAAAATAAACAGTCAAAAATTTTATTGGATTGCTTTGGGCATGCTAACATCATCATTGGTGATCATTTTGCTACCCCTTGGTGTACACATAGTATTGTTTTAGGTAGTATGCAAATTGTTAACAGATATCCTAAACTGAAAAGGAAGATTAGATTTTTGGTTTACTTTTCTTTGCTTGAGGTGAATACCACAGTTATGTTTAAAACTTTCTTTTTAGCATTAATATTTATTAAGTTTATTAGGCACCCAGGAAGCTTGCCAAAAAAAGGAAAGTCTCTTGGACTTATCCTCAAAATATTTACAATCACTCAACTTGTGTAATGGCCTCTTCATTATAGCTTTAAATAGACATTGCATTACATTTAATGAATAAAATACCCAGACAGAGCTTCATTGTCACACTGCCTTATGAAATACTAATGTTTATTTCAGCACAGAACAAGGTAAAGTACATTTAGAGCGCTAGTCCGAAAATATGATATGGAAATTAACATGTGTCAAATAAAGGTGATAAAGATTTTCTCTAAAAATTAAGTGATGTAATTAAGAGTCAAGAACTTTCATTCATGAAAGATGCAACCTGTCAGAAAAATTATCTGAAACTTGAAAATAGCCTGAAGCAATTTTGAGCTGTTAGTTTAACGCTGACTTGATAGTTTATCGAGTGGTCTGTTTTACAGTGTTGTAGGGCAGAGGTTAAAGCGCACATTTTCGTCCTATAGAGATGCAAATAATCGCTGTCTGATGGAAAAGATAGCCTTAATGGTTACGGTTTATTGCCCTGTGGATATTAGTCCAGCAATCTTATCCTAACATAGCCTATAAATACCTAGTTTTTGAAATATCCTTTGAAATGAAATAGTGTACTTATTTATCTTAGTGCAGGAAGATGAAATACAATTTATCGATTCCCTTGCTAATTAACTGGTTGAATAAAATCATTGACGTGTTCATTTTACATTTGTTAAGTCATGGTTACACCTTTTCAACAATTTCAAGGTAACAAACTTTCAAATGGCAGAGACTTAGAATTTTATTTACCTGAGAGTCATGATTTTACCTTTTTGAAAATTTTACTTTAACAAACTTTCAGCACATAGAATTATATAATTTTAGAACTGAATGATACCATGAGATCATTATCTCATCCAACTTTGATGAGGTAAAGTGGCTTGCTCTCATTTACACAAATGGATGACCTAGAATTTTCAATGTTGGAACGGACTTAAACAGTTAGAAAACTGAAACTTTCTTAGAGAAAGTTTTCTATAAAGATAAAATAAGAAAAACGAGCTGTATAAACCCCGAACGTCTTATACAGGCTTAATTATGTTTATTGGTGATGGTGGTAGGTGCCATCGAGTCGGTTCCAACTCATATTGAACCTATAGGACAGAGTATAACGGCCCCACAAGGTTTCCAAGGAGCAGTTGGTGGATTTGAACTGCCGACCTTTTGGTTAGCAGCTGAACTCTTAACCACTGAGCCACCAGGGCTCCTGTTCATGTTTATTAGTGAAGTTAAAACCTGTAAACCAAACGGCGCGTTGAGTTGATTCCAACTCATAGAGATCATATAGGACAGCGTAGAGCTGCCCCAGAAGGCTTCCAATCAGTAATGTTAGGGCATATTTGTGTGTGTGTGTGTGTGTGTGTGTGTGTGTGTGTGTGTGTGAACTTATAGAGAACAGAATAAACAAGAAAGTCTCTCATTCTGTGAGACTTTTGATAACCACACTGCACAGTCCATTGAGATCTACCATATCTCACACTCAGTGCTAGGCAACGCGAACGGACAAACTAATGAGTAACATTTTAATGTGTTACCCGTCAATTGAGACTTATAATTAGGCTTTAAGTTATATCTTTAGTACAAAAGGTGAGGAAAACAATTCTTTTGAGAAATGTCCAGAAATACACTCTTAGAGAGTGTTTTTTGTATTCACAGTAAAAGTTTGACTCTATACTTAGTCTATTGTTGACTATTACCGCTCAAAATGATAATTTGGACTCATATAGCGTCCACCTCTACTCACCTCAGTGGATCCTGTGGGAATCACAGGATGGTATAACAACAGATAGTCATAATGAATAGTTTGATTAATCAAAAATTTGTTAACGTACATTTTGTGTTGTACCGGTGTTCCTTAGCCTGTTAGAGCTCTGAGTTGCTTGAGAAGCTGATTAAGTGTATAGACTGTCTGCATAGTTCTCTGTATAATTTCATGTGTCTCTCAGACCCCGGGAGTCCATTTATAAGGCTTTTCCCTTCTAGTTCTGTAGACTCCTAGGTTACGAACGCTCACTTCACGGTGCAAATGTAGGAAATTATATTGTGCACTTTAAAAAGATAGTCACCTAGTATGTTTTAAAAGTTATTTGCTGATAATGTTATTTGCTGTTAGTATACACACACAGAGGTGAAAATGTAGGATCTGGAAAAACTATTTAATGAGATACTTTATTCATCAATGAAAAGATGAGGGGTCATTTATATTAGTGATATCTTAACATTTTCAGACCACAATATCAGGCCCAAATTCACTAACATTCACTTAATCAACTGCAAATTGGAATCTGTTGAGTTTATTATCATTTCCTCCTAAAATTTATTAAATATTATCAGTGATCTTTTTTTTGTGCTGATAAACGAAGATTCCAAAGGAAAAGTGACTTAAACTCGTCAGTGTTGGAACTGACTTAGAAAGTCAATATAAAAGTATATGTAAGTATAAAAATAACTTATTTTATAATATTCTATGAAAAATTATACTTTATAAATAGAGAAGCTAAGTTAATGTATATTATTAACTTAAATGGAATTATTTGATTACTATTAATGATTTGCTGGGCATGATCATAATGCTTCTGCTTGACATAAAACAATTTCTCAAACAAATTAGTGAACTTTTCTTCATGGAATTATATCCATGGCAAAGAACTGTAACCTTTTCTCACTGTACCTTTGGACTGTCAGAAGAGTTCAGTGTATCTATAATAATTTCATATTTTGGCCCCTTTCCCATTCAAACACAGCTGCCTTAAGTCAAAACATGGCATCTTCCCTAATTTTTAAGCTCCATGGTCTCCTGGGATGGGATTCTGGTGTAAGAAAGGTCGGACTCACAAGGCTTGCCAGCAGACCCTGTTCCACAACCTAAAAACACACATGGTAAGTGAGTGAAGTCACAGAATCCTTTCTTACAACAGCGTTGCAGATGGCTAAATTAGTTCAACATTTTCTCATCTTAGGAAGGTACTTTATAGCCTATGAGTCCAGAGTACATTTAGCTGGTTGGTAAAAATAGGCACAATTATGCTCACACTTAGAAATTCCTATGCATCTTCTTTCTAAAAAAAAGTAATCTGTATTTCTTAACAGTACTTGTCAAGATTTCTGAACGTTCTGAGACAAAAGAGCTAAAAGCTAAAGAAAACCTCCCTCATCATTGGCTGTAACGCGTTGCTGCAGAATAGCTGTTGGTATTTCAAAAGGAAAGTTCGGCTGCCCACGAGTGGGACCAGTTACTAAACGAGACTGAAGCAGCTGTGATTGTGCAAGATGTGCCGGCATTTTCTTTAGCTCCAGGACACTAGACGTCATTTGGTTCAACTTCTGTTAAGGAGACCAAGAGATCTTGTTCTGTATCATTTCAGGCCCTTAGGAATATTAAAAATTGAGGTCAACATTTTTTTTTTTTAAGCTTCATAGTGCTATTTTTTTAAAACTATGCTCCCCAGATAACTGGTTTTTTTTTTTTAAGCCTCATAGTACCATTTTTTAAAAACTATGCTCCAGATATCTTCTCAAACTTTGTGAGAATATATTATGTTTAAAACTGATTAAGGTCTTTTCGAAAGGAAAAACAAGCATTTACAGTTTCTCCTTATACAAGGTCCTCAAACTTCTTTTTTTCTAATATGGTCACAAGTGACAGTTTAAATATAAGATTTTCCCCCAAGTTTTGGTGGCTATGGTGGCCATGTTATTTGCTGTTAGTATTGTGTCATTTCTTCTGTTGGTTGCAACAAATAAAGCCAATAAAATCAATGATAAATTGTGTTTAAAGAGAACTGACATAGCCAGACCCAGAGCAGCAAATTCCTGGTTAAAGACTCAGATTCCTAATTACACCCTGCCTTCAGCCAGGCTTTCTCAGCCTCAGCACTATGGACGTTCTGTGCCACACAGTTCTTTGTTGTGAGGCCGTCCTGTGCTTTGTGAGATGTTTAAGCAGAATCCCTGGCCTCTGCCCACTAGATGCCAGTAGCAATACCCTCTCACCTTCAGCTGTAAAAAGTAAACGTGTCTCCAGATGTTGCCAAATATCCCCTGGGGGACAAAATCACCCAGATTGAGAACTACTTCATTAGCTCATTTATAGAAAGTCCTTCATAAAAGAAAAAAAAAAATGTATATTTTTTGGTCCTGTCACATTCACTTTATGCAGATTTTCTCCGTCAAATGTCTTTGTATTAAACTTTATTGACATATTTATGACATCATTAAGACCTCTAGGAGGCTTGAGGAATTCGGGGATTATTGAAAGAAGCCATAAGAGAGTGGTATGGATTGAATTGTGTCCCCTAAAAGTTCTCACACCCATTCCTGCGAGAGTGACCTTCTTCAGAAACAGGGCCTTTGAATATGTTATCAGCATGTTAACATGAGGTGATTCCGTGGTGGGCCAGGTCCTAGTTCAACACGAGTGGTGTCTTTGTAAAGCGGAGAAGAGACTCACGGCAGAAGCTCAACATGTGAAGATGTGTCTACAACCCAAGGAATGCCAAGAAATTTCTGACACTTCAAGGACATTCCCCTAGAGATTTCGGAGAGAACATGGCCCTGGATTTGGACTTCTAACCTCTAGAACTGTGAGACAATTTCTGTTTTTATAAGCCCCCCATTTTGTAGCACCTTGTTATGGCAGACCTAGGAAACAGAGAGAGAGTCAGGAGGAAGAGGCCTTATGAAATCTGCAAGAAAACTTCTAGGTGAGGTAGAAATCGGGGATCATGGGGCAATTTAAATATCAAGGCAAAGATTTTGGAATGGATGGTGGTTTCAGGTGAGAGTGCTTGCAGATCTGTGCTTTATCATCTTCTGTCTCAGTGCCCAGTATCTGTATCCTTTGGAAAGCTACCTAGAATATACAAGAGCCATAATGTCATCAGGGGCCAAAGAGTCCTATGGGAATATCCTTTGAAAGAGGATCAAAAGTAATGGAGAGTATTTTCCTACTGGCAAGAGGAGAACAGCAAAGTAGAGCAGATTTGTTCAACGATGGTACAGTTAGCAGCCAATGGCAGTACAGAATCCCTTTGATAAATGGAAAAGAAAGATAGAATATTAGTCACAATAGGCTAAGTGATGCTGCAGTAACAAAATGCTATCAAATCTCCGTGACTTAAAACATCGAGGGTGTATTTCTGGCTTCTGGCACATGTCCATGGCAGGTCGTAATCTTTGTAATCACCCAGAGACTCAAGCTGATGGAGAGGTAGGCAACCATTAAAATGTTCCCATCACTATGAGTGAAAGAAAGTTTTGAAGAGCCTTATACTTCCACTCACAACATACTGGCCAAAAGTGGCCTGGAAATGGGGGAAACTAGAAACATCTGGTGAATAACATTAGTAAGTGCAACAGATGGTGAAAGCTACAGTGGTGGCTCTGATTATATTTGAGACAAACATGAGCTAAACCTGTTATTGTTTTTCGAATAACACTCTTCATGGAAACTCCCTGTGTGACACATGCAGGTTGTCTCACAACTGGCCACAAGACCACTAGGATGAGCACCCCTTCCAGTAGCATCAGCCCTTCTGTGGGTGTTACATGCTTCTGGTCTGATTCAGCCGCACACATGAGACACTCACAAAGAGTTGGCAAATGAAAGCCATTTAATTACTCGCAGAAAGGGACAGCAAACCACAGGAACAGTTTTGTGGTGAGCAGTCCTTCCTGGCTTGGAAGCTGTCTGAGAGAAGACAGGGACTTGCCTACGTGCTCCCACTTTGCACCACAGGTGGGAAACATTGAAGTCCCTCCTCCAGTCAGTTTTATACTCCAGAGACTTGCTGGCTTTACAGAGATTTTCCTACCTGACAACCCAGGGAGGGTATGGTTAGACAGTTGGGCACCAGTTGGAATTTTATCACTTTAGCCCTCCTACTTATCTGGGCAGAGCATCAGGTCTCAGGGTGGGCTACTGCTTGTCTTGAAGCCTAAAAACACCAGCAGGAGGGATGGAGAGTAACTCTAGCCCATAGGCCATCCGAAGGACTGCCTTCTGTCACCCCCTCCATTCTCACCTATCCCTCTGTTGGCTTCCAGGCCACAGCTGATAGGCTAAGTTTTGTATACTTGTGACTCACGCTAAACGAATCACAGTTTGTTTGTTTTTTTCCAACTCTTGTTTGGCTCAAAATTGAACACTTGAACACTTTTCCTCAGAGTTTTAGAACTGAATTTGAGAAAAAGAAATCAGGACTGAAGACTAAAGCAATAATGGGTAATATTCTGCAGATCTTAGGCATATTTTTCTCCATAAGGACTGAAGAAAGTCAAATTCAGAGAGATAAAGGGAAGACGGAAGTAGATATCTTCCGAGTCGATGCTGACTCATTGTGTGTCAGAGTAGAACTGCGCTCCATAGGGTTTTCTATGGCTGATTTTTATTTTATTTATTTTTTTATTGTACTTCAGGTGAAGGCTTACAGAACAAATAGTTTCTCATGAAACAGTAGTACACATGTTGTTTTATGACATTGGTTAACAACCCCACAACATATTAACCCTCTAACTTCTCAACTTTTTTTTTTTTTTGGTGAAAATACACATAGCTAAAGTTACACCGTTTCAAAAATTTCTACATACACAGTTCAGTGACATTGACTACGCTCTTCCAATTGTGCTGTTATTCTCACTTAAGATGAAGGCTTAAAGAACAAAATAGTTTCTCATTTAAAGGTTAGTACTCATGTTGCCCTACAACAATGGTTAGCAATCTCACAACACATCAACAATATCCTTACTCAATCTTGGGTTCCTTATCACCAGCTTCCTTGTCCCCTTCTGCCCTCTGGCCCCCGTCACTGGACTCCTGTACCTCCTTAGTCTCATTTGGTATTACGGGGCTGTCCACTCCCAGGCTGAACAGTGAACCTCGGAGGTAACTTCCCCACTGAGCTATAAGTGTGTCTGGGGGCCATACTCTCGAGGTTTCTCCAGTCTCCTTTAGGCCAATAAATCTGGTCTTTTTTTTGTGAGTTAGAATTATGCTCTACATCCTTCTCCAGCTCTGTCCAGAACCCTCTGTTGTGATCCTGGTCAGAGCAGTCAGTGGTGGTAGCCGGGCACCATCTAGCTGTACTGGACTCAGTCCGGTGGAGGCCTTGGTAGCTGTGGACAATTAGTCCTTTGGACTAATCTTTTCCTTGTATCCTGTTCTCTTCATTCTCCCTTGCTCCAGAAGGGATGAGACCAGTGGAGTATCTTAGATGGCCGCTCACAGGCTTTTAAGACCCCAGACACTACTCACCAAGGTAGAATGTAAAGCATTGTCTTTATAAGCTGTGTCATGCCAATTGAGCTAGATGTTCCCCGAGACCATGGTCCCCAGAGCCCTCCGCCCAGCAATTCAGTCCCTCAGGGAGTTTGGATGTGTCTATGGGGCTTCCATGACCTTTCCTTGTACAGGTTGTGCTAGTTTCCCCTGTATTGTGTACTGTCTCACCCTTCACCCAAGATACCACTTATCTACTGCCTATTTAGTGTTTCCCCCCCACCCCTCCCATCCCTGGTAACAAACAAAGATTGTTACATTTTGTGTGTGAACTTTTTCATGGGTTTTTACAATAGAGGTCTCATACAATATTTGTCCTTTTGTGATTGACTTATTTCACTCAGCATAATGTCCTCCAGTTTCATCCATGTTATGAGATGGTTCACAGATTCATTGTTGTTAATTCTCGTTGCATAGTATTCCATTGTTTGTATGTAACATAGTTTGTTTATCCATTCATCTGTTGATGGGCATATAGGTTGTTTCCATCATTTTGCTATTGTGAACAATGCTGCCATGAACATAGGTGTGCATATGTCTATTCGAGTGATGACTCTTATTTCTCTAGGATATATTCCTAGGAGTGGGATTGTTGGATCGAATGGTACGTCTATTTCTAGCTTTCTGAGGAAGTGCCATATCATTTTCCAAAATGGTTGTATCATTTGCATTCCCACCAGCAGGGCATAAGAGCTCTGATCTCCCCACAGCCCCTCCAACATTTGTTATTTCCAGTGTTTTTGATTCCTGCCAGTAATGCCAGGGTGAGATGGTATCTCATTGTGGTTTTAATTTGCATTTCTCTAATGGCTAGTGATCGCGAGCATTTCCTCATGTGTCTGTTGACCATTTGAATGTCTTCTTTGGTGAAGTGTCTGTTCATTTCCCTTGCCCATTTTTTAATAGGATTATTTGTCTTTTTGTTGTAGAAGTGTTGGATTTTCTTGTAGATTATGGAGATTAGACCTTTGTCTGACTTGTACTGTCCAAAAATTTTTTCACAGTCTGTAGGTTCTGTTTTTAATCTTTTAGTGAAGTATTTCGAAGAGCATAGGTGTTTGATTTTTAGAAGATCCCAGTTATCTAGCTTATCTGTTGGGTTTTGATGGTTATGGTTTGTATCCTGTTAATGCCATGTATTAAGGCCTGTAGTGTTGGTCCTATTTTTTCTTCTATGAACTTTATAGCTTTCAGCTTTATATTCAGGTCTTTGATCCATTTTGAAGTAGTTTTTGTATACGGTGTGAGGTATGGGTCCTGTTTCATTTTTTTGCAAATGGATATCCAGTTTTGCCAGCACCATTTGTTAAAAAGACTGTCTTTTCCCCATTTGATGGACTTTGGGCCCTTGTCGAAGATCAGGTGACCATAGGTGGATGGATTTACATCTGGGTTCTCAATTCTGTTCCATTGGTCAATGTATCTGTCGTTGTACCAGTACCGGGCTGTTTTTACTACTGTAGCTGTATAGTAGGTTCTGAAGTCAGGTAGTGTGAGTCCTCCAACTTTATTCTTCTTCTTCAGTAGTGCTTTACTTATTCAGGGCTTCTTCCCTTTCCATAGAAAGTTAATGATTAGTTTTTCCAACTCTTTGAAGAATGTTGTTGGTATTTGGATCAGGATTGCGTTGTATTTGTAAAATGCTTTGTGTAGAATTGTCATTTTCACAATGTTTAGTCTGCCTATCCATGAGCATGGTATGTTTTTCCATTTATGTAGATCCCTTTGGGTTTCATGCCGTAGTGTTTTGTATTTTTCTTTGTATAGGTCTTTTACATCCCTGGTTAGATTTATTCCTAAGTATTTTATTTTTTTTAAGGGCTATTATAAGTGGTATTGTTTTCCGGATTTCCTTTCATTGTTCTCTTTATTGGTGTATAGGAATCCTACTGATTTTTGTATGTTTATCTTGTATCCTGCTACTCTGCTGAATCTTTCTATTAGTTCCAGTAGATTTCTCATGGAGTCTTTAGGGTTTTCTCTGTATAGTATCATATCATCTGAAAACAGGGACAGTTTAACTTCTTCATTACCAATTTGGATGCCCTTTATTTCTTTTTCTTGCCTTATTGCTAGAACTTCCAGCACAATGTTAAATAGGAGTGGTGATAAAGGGCATCCTTGTCTTGTTCCTGTTTTCAAGGGGAATGTTTTCATCCTCTCTCCATTAAGAATGATGTTGGCCGTTGGTTTTGCATGGATGCCCTTTATTACATTGAGAAATTTCCCTTCTATACCTATTTTATTGAGAGTTTTTATCAAGAATGGGTGTTGGACTTTGTCAAATGCCTTTTCTGAGTCAATTGAGATGATCATGTGATTCTTCTTTCCTTTTATTTATGTGGTGGATTAAGGTGATTGATTTTCTAATGTTGAACCATCCTTGGATAGCTGATATGAATCCCGCTTGGTCGTGGTGTATTATTTTTTTGATATGATGCTGAATTCTGTTTGCTAGAATTTTGTTCAGAATTTTTGCATCTATATTCATGAGAGATATTGGTCTCTAATTTTCTTTTTTTGTGACGTCTTTGCCTGGTTTTTGTATCAGCGTTATGCTGGCTTCATAGAATGAATTTGGAAGTGTTGCTTCCTCTTCTGTGCTCTGAAATAGCTTGAGTAGTACTGGTACAAGCTCTTCTGTAAATGTTTTGTAGAATTCTCCAGTGAAGCCATCTGGGCCAGGGCTTTTTTTGGTTGGGAGTTTTTTTTTTTTTTATTACCTTTTTAATCTCTTCTCTTGTTATGGGTCTGTTCAGAATTTCAACATCAGTTTGTTGTAGTTTGGATAGGCCGTGTGTTTCTAGAAATTTATCCATTTCCTCTAGGTTTTCAAATTTGTTGGAGTATAGTTTTTCCTAATATTCTGTTATAATCCTTTTTATTTCAGTTGGGTCTGTTGTAATGTCCCCCATTTCATTTCTTATTTGCGTTATTTGTGTCCTCTGCTGTTTTTCTTTTGTCAGTATGGCCAGTGGTTTGTTGATTTTGTTGATTCTTTCAAAGAACCAACTTTTAGTTTCGTTGATTCTTTCTATTATTTTTCTGTTCTCTATGGCTGGTTTTTTGGAAGTAGATTGCCAGGCCTTTCTTTCAAGGCATCTCTGGCTGGACTCCAGCCTTTTGGTTATCAGTTGAGTGTGTCAACCATTCACATCACCCAGGGACTCCTTTGGAAGCAAGTGGGCCTTTTTCTAATTTATCAGTTTTACAAAAATCTGTCAAGATTTTCTCCTATGTCAGATAAAGATATTGATGTGCTTGCATTTTCTTCCCGCACTCCCTACCTTCACAAATGAATTTCTAAGATATTTCTTACTATGCTTACATTGTCAGGCTTCTTCATATTTCCCTTCTGTTTTTCACCTTCATTGTCACAGGTGCGTTAGTTGTATATTTGAATGGATTTACTGCCCCCCATCACTCCCAGCTTCTTCATTTCTGAATTTTTTTGTTTGTTTTATTTTCTTGATCCATCTCATTGTTGTGACTAGACTTCATTATCAAGCAATTTTTACAGGCACATCATGAGTTCTATATTCACTGAGTTTTACCCATTTGTGACTAGCATCCTGTGATGTTTATGTATAAATAACCTATTATGATGGAAAGAATATGTTTTACATGTGGCAAGGACGTGAATTTTTGGAGGTCAAAGGGTGGAATGTCATGGATTCAATTGTGTCCCCACAAAATATCTGTCAACTTGGCTAGGCCATGATTCCCAGTATTGTGGATTGGCCTCCATTTTGTGATGGATATAATTTTCTTATGTGTTGTAAGTCCTAATCTCTGTCTGTGGTTAATGAGGTAAGATTGGATTATGTTTAAGAGGATTAGGGTGGGATTGTAACACCCTTGCTGAGGTCACGTCCCTGATCCAATGTAAAGGCAGTTTCCCTGGAGTGTGGCCTGCACCACCTTTTATCTTACAAGAGATGAAAGGAAAGGGAAGCGAGCAGAGAGCGGGGGACCTCATACCACCAAGAAAGCAGCACCAGGAGCAGAGCTCGTCCCTTGGACCTGGGGTTCCTGTGCAGAGAAACTCCGAGTCCCGGGAAAGATTGACTAGAAGGATCTTCCTCCAGAGCCAAGAGACAAAGTCTTTCCCTGGAGTTGATGCCCTGAATTTGGACTTCTAGCCTACTAGACTGTGACAGAATAAACTTCTGTTTGTTAAAGCCATCCATTTGTGGCATTTCTGTTACAGCAGCACTAGATGACTAAGACCATGTAACATACGGCTGATAAAAAATATGGGGTCTATATCTCCCCTCTCCGCCTGGCTGTCTGTAGACATTGTGATACTGTCATCTAACACTGAACATATAGATGAGTTTTCAGAAGCAAGTCTGCATTTTTTTCTCTAGTCTGTATGTTATTTGCTTTTTCAGTTTTGATGTTTATTGAATTTGTTCTTTATTCTTGAATTTTAATAAATTCCCCAGGATGTGTCTTGTCTTAGGCTGGGTTCTCTAGAGAAGCAAAACCAGTGAAGTGTATAAGTATATATATAGAGAGATTTATATCAAGGAAACAGATCACACAATTGTAGAGGCTAAAATGTCCCAAGTCCGTGGATCAGGTAAAGGCCTCTCCCAATTCACAGAGCCACAGAAGCTGACGAACCCAAGGTCGGCAGGTCAGAGAGGGGCTCCTGCTCACAGGCTGTGAAGGTCAATGAATTCCAAGATCAGCAGACAAGACCGCAAGGTTTCTCCTGATTCATGTAGCTGCAGGGGCTGACAAACCCAAGGTCAGCAGGTCGGGGAACCAGACTCTTGCTTGCAGGCTGAGAAGATCAACGAATTCCAAGATTAACAGGTAAGCTGCTAGCTCAAGTCCCAAGAACTAGAGGTGAGACAACAAAAGGCAGCTGAGTCTGGAACAAGCCAAAAACCATGGCAAGGCAAGCAGGCAGAAAGTAACTGGTGGAAGGCAGAGAGATGAAGCTCAGGGGGCAGTGAGCTGCCACAGGTCACGCCCCTACTGGTACCACTCAGCAGACTCCATCGTGGGGGTGATCACATATCAAATTTCAACAGGGAAGTGATCACAACCTTATACAACTGCTAAAACACTGAGAATCATGGCCCAGCCAAGTTGACACACAATCTTAACCATCACATGTCTTAAAGTTGGTCATTGGGCATCAAGTTTTCTAGAACAATTTTCCTGGGACCCATTGTGGAATCTGCATACTTATGTTTTCTGTCTTTTTAGGAAAGATTTTTACATTATGTATTCCAATATTTTGAGTACTTTTTATTCTGTTTTCAGGTACAGAGACATTTATTACCCGTGCATGGAATCTTCACCACCTGCCTCCAGATTCATTGCACTTGCTTTGTTTACTTTTCTGTATTTTTTCTTCATAATCTACTATTTTCTTAAGTGGTTTCTTTATATCTCTAACTTTATTTCAGCAACATATATTTTACTTCTTACTTTTTTAATTAGTTCCAATTTCTCTAATGATTTTATTATCCTCAAGTTGGTTTTATATTTTAGCTTTTCCAGCTCAGTGTTCATCTTTTGCAGATGTATCAACTATTTATTGATCTTTTATGTTTTTTGAACTAGTTTTTTGGACTATTTAAAAAAATTTCTTTCTGAAACCATTCAAATTCAAATTAATTAAAATTACATAAAATTAAACATTCAACTCCTTAGTCACACTAGCCACATTTCAAATACTCAGTAGCTGTATATGTTTAGTGGCTACCATACTACCATATCAGTGCAGACATAGAACATTCTTACCATTGTAGAAGGGTCTATTGACCGGTGTTGCACTAGAGCGCAAGTCTGTTTGTGCGTTTTTGTGTGGGGTTGAGTATGTATTTTCTGGGCTCAGCCGCAGTTGTTGTTTCCCACCTTTCTTCTTATATTACCTACCAGACTGTGTATCTAGGTCAGGGTTCTAGTCTCAGAGACAAAAAAGAGTACCTCCAGAAATCCTAAATCAGCCCTCCTCCCAATGTTCTTTCATACATCAGAACTGGACTACCATAAAAATGTTCCAGATTCTTTTCATTTAGTCTTTGAAGGACCTAATAAAGGACTCTTTTAGGTCTCTTGGAACTTTATCACTCATTTTCAAAGAAACCAGCACAGTGCTTGTCTTAGTTATCTAGTGCTGCTATAACAGAATTACCAGCAGTAGATAGCTTTGACAAACAGAAATTTATCTTCTCACAGTTTAGGAAGGTGGAAGTCTGAATTCAGGGAGCTGGCTCTAGGAAAAAGCTTTCTGTCTCTGTCGGATCTGGAGGAAGGTCCTTGTCTCTTCAGCTTATTTCCTGGTTCCTTGGTGATCTCCACGTGTCTTGGCATCTAACTTGTTTAATCTTTTGAACATTTTGCTTATTTAATCTTTTTTATATCTCAAAAGAGGTTGACTCAAGACACACTGTACACCAATCCTTCCACATTAAAATAACTAAGACAATCCATTCCCAAATGGATTATAACCACAGGCATAGAAGTTAGGAATTACAACACATATTTTTTGGGGACATAATTCAGTCCATAGCATTCCATTCTTTGGTTCCCCAAAATTCATGTCCTTGCCACATGCAAAAACATTCACCCCATCACATCATCCCAAAAGTCTTAAATCAACTCTAAGTTCAAAATCTCATCTTAATCATCTAAACCAAATGTGGGTGAGACTTCAGGCATATTCCATCCTGGGACAAAATTCCTCTTCATCTGTGAACCTGTAAAATCTAGAATACAAGTTATCTGTTTCCAGGTTTCCAAAGTACCATGGTGGAACAGGCACAAGGTAGGCATTTTCATAACAAATAGGAGAAATTGGGGATAAAAAAGGGATAACAGGCACCAAGCAAGTCCAAAATCCAGAAGAACAAGTTACATTAGCTCTCGAGGATTGAAAATGATCATCTCTTCTCTGTTGGCCATGTCCTCCAAATTCTGGGTGGAAGCCCCTTGACTCTAGGCTTCAGCTCTGTCTTCCAGGCCCTCTGGGATGGCAACTCTACTCCCTAGGCTTTAGATGGCCACATTCTCTGAGTCCATCTGAATGGTGACCCCAATCCCTTGGCCCTGGTAGGTCTAGTTTTTCCGACCCTTGAGAATGGCAACACTGCCCACTCAGCTTTGGACAGCAGCCACATCATCCTGGCTCACCTTAAAGGCAGCCCCACACTCCACAACCGAGTAGGCAAAGATTCAACTTTTTGAAACCTAGAAGGCTGTGGCCCCACCCTTTGAGATCCAGGAGACCTTGGCCCCACCTTTTGAAACCTAGAAGGCCCTGCTTCCCATGCTCTTTCCAACAGTTCTGCTGATCTCTGAACTTCTCCTGGGATGGTCCTTTTCTCTTTGTGGAGGACAACAGATGTAGCTCCTTTGGACTGTTTACTGCCTGTAGAATTCCAAGAGGCAGATAGCATTCTTTCTTTTATTTTTTTTTCTGTCCTCTTCAGTCTAAGCTGATGGGTTTTCCACTGTGGTAGTTGGTTAGATTCATTAGTCATAGGCTTAATCTCTTTAACAAAAGGTTACATGGCCATGTCTTTGGTAAAATTCTAGGACAAAAGTTCTTAGCTTTATAACAGAATTTTCAAAATCTTTAAGTTCTGTTTTTATTTTGCACAGTTCATTTTAAACCCGTCTTTTTCCTCTTGCATTTTATTATAAGTGGCAAGGAGAAACCACAAGACCTCTTTAAGATTTTGCTTAGAAAACTCATCAGACAAATATCCAAGTTCATCACTTACACCTTCCACCAAACATAATTCAGACAATTTTTTGCCAACACATTAAAAAAAAAAACCACCCTCCTTCCATTGTTCAATCACAGGTTCATTATTTTCTTTTTCTTTTTTGCAGAGGACAATTTTGGACTTTCTTTTTCTTTTTTTTTTTACTTTTTTTTTGTGGCTTAGGTGATGGTTTACAGAGCAAATTAGTTTCCCATTCAACAACTTATACACAGCTTGTTTTGTGACATTGTTTGCTATCCCTTCAACGTGTCAGCATTCTCCCCACTTCCTCCTTGCGGTGCCTGTTTCCATTCACCAGCTTTCCTGCCCCCTCTTGCCTTCTGAACTTTACTTTGGGGCAAATATTGCCCTTTTGGTCTTGTATGGTTGATTTTTCTAGGGAGCACGTTCCTCATAGGTGTTATTGTTAGCTTTAAAAGTCTGTCTATTGTTTGGCTGAAAGATGATCTCTGGGAGTGGTTTCAGTTTCAAGTTTGAAGGGTATCTATCTAAGAGCCGTAGCCTCAGGGATTCCACTGGTCTCTATCCGACCAGTAAGTCTAGTCTTTTTTATGAGTTTGAATTTTTTTCTACATTTTTCTCCTACTCTGTCCAGGACCTTCTATTGTGATCCCAGTCAGAGCGGTCGGTAGTTGTACATCATTTTCTTTGAAAGCGCATTTAATATCCACATTTCTAGCAACATTCTGTTACTGGTGCCATATGTATTCTCTAAGACTATAGAGACTTTCTCTATAGTTCTCTTTATTTCCTTCTGTGTTCTCACTAGAATTGCCTTTGACAGCCACAGTTCTACCAACAGTCTCTTCAAGGCAATCTAAGCTTTTACTATTAGTCACCTTAAAATTCTTCCAGCTTCCACCCATCACCCAATTCCAAAACCACTTCCAGATTTTAAGTATTTTTTTTTAGAGCGGCACTCCCACTTCTGAGTACCAAATTCTGTCTTAGTTATCTAGTTTAGTTTTTTATGACAGAAATACCACAATGAGTGGCTTTAACAAACAGAAAGTTATTTTCTCACAGCTTAGGAAGCTAGAAGTCCAACCTTAGGTTGTTGGCTCAATGAGAATACTTTCTCTCTCCGTAGGCTCTTGGGGAAGGTCCTTGTCTCTTCAGCTTGTTTCCTGGTTCCTTGGAGATCTCCATGTGTCTTGGCATCTATCTTAAACCCCATCTCTCCTCTGCTTGCTTGTTTCTTTAATCACTTTTATATCCCAAAAGAGACTGATTTAAGACACACACCCTACACTAATTCTGCTTCATTAATATAACAAAGGCAACCCAATTCCCAAATGAGATTATAACCACAGGTATGGAGGTTAGGATTTACAACATATATTTTTGGGGGACACAATTCAATCCATAACAGTGCTGATTATCTGGCTAGCATGCATTTGCTTTTTTGTTCTCCTGCGATTGGTACATGTTTTACTATGCTTGGTTGATGTTTCGTCTAGTCTCTGTTTTTGGTAGGAGATGATTTATAGTTTTTTTGCTAGATGAGCTTTTCTTTCCAGTATTTTCAGTCTCTTTACTTATTTCAGTGGTTCCTATGGATGAGAACAGAATAATATGTCTTTTTTTTTCTGTCATGTTTTACTGAGAGGTTATTTTATGTTCTCAAGAAAGGCATATATGTGATAAAAGTTTTTGTCAGAGTAGTTTGGAGTGTGTGTTTTGGGAGGAGGGAATGGAGAAGACTTGGGGAAGTAATTTAGATAGCTATAAAAGTTATTTAGGCATGGCATAATCAAGGAATGAGGTAGGATGGGTCTAATTTTGAAGTGTTTTTATGAATAAGTATGGACCATTACTTATTTTAAGTTTCGAAGAAAATTCACTGTCTCAGTCATCTAGTGCTGCTCTAACAGAAATACCACAAGTTGATGGCTTTAACAAAGAGAAGTTTATTCTCTCATAGTCCAATAGGTTACGAGTCCAAATTCAGGGCATCAGCTCCAGAAGAAGACCCTTTCTTTCTGTCAGCTCTAGAGGAAGGTCCTTGTGATGCATCAGTCTTCCTTTGGTCTGGGAGCATCTCAGTGCAGGAACCTCAAGTCCAAAGGACGCACTCCGCTCCTGGCACTGCTTTCTTGGTGGTATGAGGTTCCCATGTGTCTCTGCTCACTTCTCTCTTTTATATCTCAAAAGAGATTGCATTAAGGCACTATCTAATCTTGTCAACCTCATCAGTATAACCTCATCACAGTGATAGAATTTACAACACATAAGGAGATCACATATAATCTCATCATAGTGATAGAGTTTACAACACATAAAGAAATCACCTCAGATTACACAATCATATAACACTGGGAATCATGACTCAGCCAAGCTGACAGATATTTTTGGAGGACACAACTCAATCCATGACAGTAATCATTCTGAGAAAAATTGTTATTGCTATGGGAGATACCTTTTAAAAAATATTCTAGAAACATTATATAAAATAAGCTACTTCAGGTTTCAAATGTATTTTCTTCACCTCTAGTCTTCTCTGAAGAGGCTTGTCTAAACTAGAGAAGATCACCTGAGGCTATGTCACTGAGAAAGATTCAAAAGAAGTTACACATGTGCAACACACACACTCACACACACACACAGAGAATAACACATTTAAATAAGGAGCTAGAGTTTTGTTTTGTGTCTTCATTTCTTTTCATAGTGGATTATATAAATGAAGTTACTTACAGTTATCAGGGTTGAGGTTCTGAACTCAGATGGGGTGTCCCAAACCACGGCATTCAAATCTATGCCTCAGAATTTTCTGCCCTAATTAGCACTCAACTGGTGGTGCTTAAAGAATTCACTAGCAGATTCGTTTTCTCTAGGGCTCCATTTTTTTCATTCATGTAACAAACATTCATTGAGTCCCGACTATGTGCCAGGTACTTCTTTAGGTCCTAAAATGTAGCTGGGAGCAAGAAGTGAGCACATTACGTTTAACAGCTTCCTTTCTCTAAACTTCTGATCATTACATTGTCAAAGTTAATATCAGTGTAGGTGTGGTATGGCAGAAATCAGAGATACGAGCCAAAAAATTATTCATACATAAGAAAAGCTAAATTTAAATTTATATAGAGTTTCCTGTTCCCTTAACTTTCTCTATCTTTTCTTCAAATGTTCTTATTAAAAAAAGAAACATTTCTTTCCAGACATCTTTGTGTAGCTTTTCAAAATCTCTTGAGTAATATCTCAAATATCCTTCACAACAGGTCTAGCCAATGCATTTTATTATCAGGAACTGTGTGTTTTATGAAGCTTTATATCCTGGTCTTCTTACATTTTGTCTTTGGTAGAAAAAACCACCCCTATAAATCATGACAAAGACTACATAAAAAAATAGTTGGGAGTTTTGCCAATCTTTGTAGTGTACTTTCAAATCAAGGAAATGTTCTAAAATCAATATTTAAATAGGACACTTGGAAGTGTTCTGACCTGAAAGAAATGGATGACTTTTTTTTGAAGAGGAAGAGTAATGGGAATCAGACAACAAAGGTCAAGAAGCCATCCTCATAAGCTTGCTTCTCTGCCTTGTAACATAATCCACTTTGAGGGCATTCAACATCTCAGATCTTTTTCTCCCTTATTAGAAAGCCTCTTTTCCTCTCTTTGTATTATGGTGTTAAGTGCATTGAAGGATTGCTACCTCCATTTTATTTTTCCTAGAAGCCTCTTCAGTGCAGTTTCTGACTTCACTGGAATATCTTTTGCTGTATCCAAACCTCTCATCTTTGTAAAATCTCAGGTACTTCTTTCCCATTTTCACTAATGCTGACTTCTTCCCTCTTCACTGGGACAAAGAAATATGTCCTCTCAATATTCTTCCTCTTTTCATTCTTCCCTCACTTCCTTTAAGGCTCTGCTTACTTTATTACCTCTGCATCATTGTTCCGATTCCTGCTTTATTTCTACTATCTAGGCGAACAACAACTAATCTTTCCCTTATTGAATACCTTCTCAAAGTTTTACTGGTCTTATATTTCAACTCTTTAAAATTTCTTATATAATTATCAAATACCATTTAAATCAAGTGAAAGAGTGTGATGTAAAGCAACAGCAAATAATTGATAGAAAGACACAATTGGAAACTTTAGTAGGTTATTTGGGCTCATCTGGTGTAAGTTTTTTAATCTATATTTTGCAAATGATTGCATATGAGTTCTAGAGACTTGAGACGTGAACATATGGCAGATCTTCTAACTTAATAATAACATCTACGTTTATTGAGTTCTTACTGTGTGGCAGATACTGTGCAAAATGCTTCAAAATATTATCTAATTTATTCCTTACAACTATTCTATCTGACAAACAAGAATATTGAAATGTGGAGAAGTTAATCATTTGTCCAAATCAAGAGGCCAGGAAGTGACCCAACTGAGAATCATAGTCAGATGTACTTGACTTCACAACCTATACTCGTAACAGAAACAAAACAGCCTTCCAAATTCTGGCCAGTGGTCCCTCCTCTCTGTCACACTAACTTCCCTGAAAGAATTTGTATTTTCTTATACATAGTGAAATAAAACTGCAGAAATCCGGGTCAGGTGTTCAGGTGGAAAAATTGATTAACAGACATCTGGTAGATGGAATAGAATAGGCCACTCAAGTTTGCAATACCCCTGCAGGGCTCACTCTACTCAAGTATGTGAGATGCTGATCTTTAGTGTTCCCCGGTATCGGTACCTACTCTGCCCTGTAGGGTCGCTATGAGTCAGAATTGACTCGACAGCACTGGGTTTGTTTTGTTTTTGGTTAATATTTAAAAGGTTATCATATTGGGCAATGTGTTTGAGGTTTATGATTCATAGGAAAGAAAGCATCCCAACCCATACTGTCATGGTGCTGATATACACAGAACTAGGGCACATGTAACATAAATATTTTTTTTTCTCAAGCCTTGTTGAGCATTTTGCTTGATGCATTTGGATTCCTCCAGTAAGAAAATCGCAATGTAAAGCCATTCTTTACATTCAGTGTTGTGAGTTTGAACAAAGGGCTGTTAGACTGCTCTGGTGTGAAAGCTGGCAAAGTTTACAGAACAAAAGAGGGCAAAGCCCCCTTAAAATCACAGCATTCCACTTCATTTTACTTTGTGTTGTTATGTCGAGACTTGAATTTGCTAGTTTGCAAGTATATATAATGGCCAGTAGAGCTTTGATCAACTGTTTAGTTAGTGTGTTTTGAAGCAATAGATTGGAAAAACAAAGAAAAGATTTAAATTCACATAAAATCAGATCTGCTTTGGGGAATAATTCTTACTTTTACTTAGTCATATGAAATAGCTCATTTTCATGACCAAGAGTGATACTTTATAAAATTGGATACAACTGCTTTGACTGGAGCATTTTTTTTTTTTTGGCATTGTTGTTGCCAGTTGTAGCAGTGACACACCTGTAAAAATAGCCTTATGGGTTTCATTTAGCAGCAGTAAGTCCCTCATATAGATTCCAACTCAGTATCTATTTGGTTGGCTTATATAACGTTCTGGAACTTTTATACTGAGGACTGGGAAAGAATGAGAGGTAAATATGTACAAATATGCTTGCCTTTAGAGGCAAGCACAGTCTGTAAGAACTTGGGAATTCTCCATATAGCCATCAGTCATGAGCGTGAAGCAGGTATACATCAGAACGTATAGCCAAGGGGTATTTGAGAGTGTGGCACACAAAGTGATACAAAATTCATGTCCTCAGTCCAGTTTTTTTGGGAGAATGAGGTGCTGTTTCAGAATGTCTTGTTCTTTCTTAGAAAACCAAAAATTTTATCAAATCCATTCCGCTGTCAAAATACAAAAGAAAGAGGAAGGGGCCAGTCCCAAAGAACTGGCTACTATAAAAGTCATTTTACAGAGCCTATTGGAAAATAAAGTGCTATAAATTCTATCAAGGTATGTACTGGTACAACAATTGATTTTTATTAATGTATTCTCTTATCTATTTCAGTCCAAAAAGGACTTGAAACGCCTGGTTTCCAGGTAAGATAGCAAAATATTTAA
This sequence comes from Dugong dugon, assembly GCA_030035585.1. NCBI lineage: Eukaryota > Metazoa > Chordata > Mammalia > Sirenia > Dugongidae > Dugong > Dugong dugon. The sequence goes on along the minus strand of CM057463.1, from coordinate 189,297,705 downwards.
GCTATAATAATAACAATAATAAATTAAAACCTGAGCTTTGGACAATGGAAAAGACAGAGACTAAGGAATAAAATAATTAATCTGAAGAAATTTGGTATTGGAGGTACCAAACATAGGAAACATAGGAAAAAAATCAGCAAATGACTCAGGACTAGGACAACCAAAGTATAAGAGGATTGATGAATGTCTGGGAGGGATATCTCCAGTGTCACAACTACACAGGAGTTTCCCTAATATTGGAATGGTTAGAACTTTTATGTAGTTGTGACACTGGAGACATTTCTCCCAGATACCTAGAATAGACAGAAAGAAAAAAAAGACCAAAATGAATGTCAGAAGAGACTCTGACATTTACTCTTGAAGTAGAATAGCTAAAAGGAATGGAAGAAATGATGAAGGAAAAGAGCTGAACAGAAGATTTCAAAGGGTGGCTCAAGAAAATAATGTAAAGTATTATAATGAAATCTGCAAAAACCTGGAGTTAGGAAACCAAAAGGGAAGAACATGTTTGACATTTCTTCAGCTGAAAGAACTGAAGAAAAAAAAAAATCAAGCCTCAAGTTGCAATATTTACAGAGTCTATGGGTAAAAAATTGAACAACGCAGGAAGCATCGAAAGAAGATGGGGGGAAAAAAAACAAAACACAAAGTCACTGCACCAGAAAGAAACGTTCAACCATTTCAGGAGGTAGCATATGATCAAGAACGGATGGTACTGAAGGAAGACATCGAAGCTATATTGAAGGCATTCATGATAAACAAGGCTCCAGGAATCGACGGAATGCCAACTGAAATGTTTCAACAAACAGATGCAATCCTGGAAGCGCCCACTAGTCTATGCTAAGAAATCTGGAAGATAGTTACTGGGCCATCAGACTGGAAGAGATCTACATTCGTGCCCATTCCAAAAAAAGGTGATCCAAAAGAATGTGGAAATTAATGAACAATATCATTAATATCACACACAAGTAAAATTATGATAATTCAAAAATGGTTGCAGTAGTACATCGACAGGAACTGCCAGAAATTCAGGCCTGATTCAGAAGAGTACATGGACATGGAATGAAGGATATCATTGCTGATGTCAGATGGATCTTGGTTGAAAGTAGAGAATACCAGAAAGATGTACACCTGTGATTTACTGACTGTGTAAAGACATTTGACTGAGCAGATCATACAAATTATGGATAACATTGAAAAGAATGGGAATTCCAGAACACTTCATTGTGCGCATGTGGAGTCTGTACACAGAGCAAGAGGCAGTCGTTTGAGCAGAACAAGGGGATACTGCGTGGTTTAAAACCAGGAAAGGTGCGCATCAGGGTTGTATCCTTTCACCATACTTAATCACTCGGTATGCTGAGCAAATAATCTGAGAAGTTGGACTATATGAAGAAGAACAGGGCATCGGGATTGGAGGAAGACTCATTAACAACCTGCAATATGCAGATGGCACAAACTTGTTTGCTGAAAGTGAAGAGGACTTGAAGCACGTACTGATGAAAATCAAAGTATGGATTACAACTTGACATAAAGAAAACAAAAATCCAAACAACTGAACCAATAAGCAACATCATAATAAATGGAGAAAAGATTGAAGTTTGTCAAGGATTTCATTTTACTTGGATCCACAATCAATGCCCATGGAAGCAGCAATCAAGAAATTAAAGAACTCATTGCACTGGGCAAATCTGCTGCAAAAGACCTACTTATAGTGTTAAAAAGCAAAGATGTCACCTTGAAGACTAACTGTGCCTGATCCAAGCCGTGGTATTTTCAATCACCTCATATGCATATGAAAGCTGGACAATGAATAAGGAAGGCCGAAGAAGAATTGATGCCTTTTAATTATGATGTTGGTGAAGAATATTGAATATACCATGGACTGCCAGAAGAACTAACAAATCTGTCTTGGAAAGAGTATAGCAGGAATGCTTCTTAGAAGCGAGGATGGTGAGACTTCATCTTACATACTTTGGACATGTTATCAGGAGGAACCAGTCCCTGGAGAAGGACACCATGCTTGATAAAGTAAAGTCAGCGAAAAAGAGGAAGACCTTCAACGAGCTGGATTGACATAGTGGTTGCAACAATGATTATGAGGATGACGCAGGACTGGGCGGTGTTTTCTTTTGTTGTACAAAAGGTCACTATGTGTTGGAACCGACTGGATGGCACCTAACTACAACAACGATATACACGTGTATATATATGTAACACACAATATAATATACATATAACATGTATACATATTATACATGTATGGACATACGCATATGTACCAAACCTGTTGCCGTCAAGTCTGTTTCGACACATAGTGACCCTATAGGACAGAGTAGAACTGCCCCATAGGATTGCCAAAGAGCAGATGTTGGATTTGAACTGCCAACACTTTGGTTAACAATCAAGGTCTTAACCACTGCAGCATCAAGGCTCCGTGCATATGCACAGATGTGTATATAATATATATGTACATGCATTTATATGTATATATTATATAACTACATGTATTTATACTATATAATGCATTAACTATTTAAGTATATATAGTTTATTTCAAACACGTGCTCATTCATGCCCACCTGAAATTTAGTCTTAATAAATTCACAATTAATAGAACTTCTTTACTTGTTAAATTTCTGGTGTGTATTAACTAATTCCTCCAACAAATATTTACTGAATGTCTTCCATATTCCAGACCCTATAAGGAGGAGTGAACAAAGCCGACATTGCTCTTGATTTCATGTAACGTACGTTTAGTGGAGAATATGTACTATAAATTTGAAAATTGCAGTAAGTATTCTGAGAGAGAACAAAGAAGATGTGTTTCAGATTGGGTGGTCAGTTAAGGCTCTCCAGTGGAGGGGATATTTAACCTGAGACCTGAAGGTTGAGAAGTAAGTATCCTGAGATTAGAGGAAGAGCATTCTAGGCGGCGGGAATAACATAGAAAGGGTTCTGAAGGTGGAAAAAGTTTCAATATCTTCCAAAAAATGAAAGAATGCTGATTTGTATAGACAATAGTGAATTAGGGAATGACATAAAAAGTGGTTAAAAAGACTGGCAGAGCCCAGATCATGGACACCTACCTGAAGGCCCTGCTAAGGATTTTAAATTTAGCTAGAAGTGCAATGAGAAGATCACTTCAGCCATAAAGAGAAATGAAATCTTGTTACATGCCACAACATAGATAAGCCTTGAAAACATTATGCTGAGTGAAATAAGTCAGTCACAAAAGGATAATATTGTATGATCTCACTAATATGAAATACCGATAATAGGCAAATATATAGAGATCAGAGTGTAATAGCAGTTACTAGGGGTGCGAGGGAGGGGGAAAGAAGGAAATCACTGTTTATGAAGCAGTAAGTTTCTGTTTATGGGATGGAAAATTTGGCAATGGATATTGGTGCTATTTACGCAATTCGACTGATGTAACTGATGTCATTTACTTGTACATGTGAAGAATGTTAAATTGGCAAATGTGTTATCTATGTGTTTACAACGATTAACAGAAGAAGATCTCCTTGACATTTATGTGGAGAATGAATTGGGAGCAGGCAAGACTGAAAAGAGGAGAAGTAAGTTAGAAGACTATACAGTAGCCCTAGTGAGAGATGACAGAGTATTATCTGGGTAAGTGAAGAGCCCTGGTGGTGCAACAGTTAAGCGCTCAACTACTAACCAGAAGGTTGGCCATTCGAATACACTCAGTGGCTCTGTTGGAGAAAGATCTGGTCATCTGCTTCCATAAAGTTTACACCCAAGAAAAGCGTATGGGGAAGTTCTTCACTGTCACATGGGGTCGCTATGGGATGATGCTGTGATAGCCCTGGTAGTGGAGGTAGAGGGGTTACTAGACGTGACAACAGCCGTGGAGGCTTGGGTTTAATATCTAGGTATGCACTGCACAAGGCAAAGATTCAGAACTCTTTATGAAGAAGTCCTTCTTAAAGTCAGGACCATACAAAGCTGAAGCTTCGGTGAAAGGTGGGCGTTAGAAATCTGTCCCCTGACCCAGCATTTGATAAGGAAGCTCATATTAGTCTAGGAAAACATCTACTCCAAGAAATCCACATCCTGAGCCTATGTCTCATTTTAGTTTGGAGTCCAAATTTGCTCTCCTCAAGAAGGCTAGATTCCCCTAGCTGAGATCTTGATATAAAAGCTGGTTTTCATGATACCTTGGGGATTCAGGGAAGAGTAAATGCAAAACTTCCCTAGAGGACATTATCAAAACCAGGCGGCATAGGATAGCCCAGAAAAAGCAATGCTCTCTGAGAAGAGTGCAAAATTAAAAGCTAAAATGCAAAGAGCTCATTTACTGTGAACCCAAGTTTACAGACACAACAAACAGGAGAATTATTCCTGAAGTCATTTGAAACCATATATAACCTGAAACAGACTTTAAAATGGTAATGTGAAAATTGATTAAAATACAATAGAAAAAAGAGACCATAAAAAAGGACAACATAGAATCTTTGAAACTTTGCTTGTTAAAAGCGAAGAGGACTTGAAACACTTATTGATGAAGATCAAAGACTACAGCCTTCAGTACGGATTACACCTTAACATAAAGAAAACAAAAATCCTTACAACTGGACCAGTAAGCAACATCCTATAAATGGAGGAAAGACTGAAGCTGTCAAGGATTTCATTTTACTTGGATCCACAATGTCTATTTCTCTAGGTGAGGAAACTGAGCCTGAGAGAAACTGGCAGCTTTCCCAAGATCAAAAGAGAATGAGGGTCTGCGTTAGATTTAAATTTAGACTGCTGCATTTTGGAGCCAATGGTCTTAACTGCTAGGCTATGTATCCACCCCATATATTAACACAATTAAATCTCTGTGAGTTAGATGTCATGTTACATTTTACAGATGAAGAAATTGGGGGCCAGAGAGATTAAGCATGTTGCTCAATTTCACAGAGCTATTTAGCAGTAGGCCTGGAATTCTAGTCCCTGAGGTCTGACTGGGAAGCCTAGAGATTCAATGTTGGTTTAGAAAATGATTGGAAAGGTGAATGTTTTGTTTAGTATATTGTCAAGATATAGCCATTGTTGTTGTTGTGTGCCGTTGAGTCGATTCTGACTCATTGACACCCTATAGGACAGAGTAGAACTGCCCCATAGGGTTTCCAAAGAGCAATTGGTGAATTCGAACTGCCAACCTTTTGGTTAGCAGCTGGAGCTCTTAACCACTTTGTCACTAGGGCTCCATAGCAAAGTATAATGGTTAATAATCCAACATTTGGGCTAGACAAGGTATGAGTTTGAATCCCAGGTAGCCCTGTATCCTTGGACAAATTGCCAACCTCTCTGAACCCCAGATTCTTCATCTGCTAATTGAGAATGGAAATAGTGTACCTACTTGATAGAATTATGAGGATTAAATGAGACAATGCATTTGTAATGCCTAGAACATAATGCCTGGCACAGAGTAAATGCTATAAATGTCAACTATGAAAAAGAAAAAAGGGCAAACTTTTCTCCCTTCCGGCGGGCATTTCCTGCAGTCCCAAATCTTCCAAAACACCCTTTCCTACATTGATTAATTCCCCCTGCTAAATCTTTTCTAATTGGGAAATGCTTTGACTCTTGCTCAGATTTATTAAGATCCTGGAAGTGCAAGTAGCCTTGGCAAGAATTTGATTTAACTATATTTTCTGTGTATTTATTCATTTCTTTCCCTTACCTTTTTTATCTGAATTCTATAGACTTTTTTTCACTAGTGTTCAGTCTTACATTTTATATACTTAAAGGCAATATCTCAGTAATGTTTATAGTTCTTTTAAAAATGTTCATATAAATGGTTTTGATTATGTTAATATTAAAACCTGAAAGTTATAAAATGATTTAACTTAGAAATTTGCTATTTATCCCTCAATTTGGATAACACTGTACTTTTGTTCATGAGTTTGGTTTGGTTCCCAAATCTCCAGAAGAATTCTAATAAGTTGAGCCTTCTGTCTATAGAAAGAATTTCAGCAACGTCTCAGAATAAGGGAAGAGCATTGTACTTCCATGGCTGGATTATCTCGGCCTTCTCAGAGGGCAGTTGAGATTATCTGTAGGAAAACATCTGTCTGTAATAGAATCCACTAGGTACATTAACAATCATTCAACAATTTTGGTTAAAATAACCAAATGAGAAAAAATAAGGCATAGTGGAGAGAACATTTGTTTAGGTGGGTGTGGGAGGAGTCGGAACACCCCAGACTGATTGCAACATGACCATTATTGCATGATGTTTGACAAGTCAACCCAACCCTCTCACGAGGGCTTCGGTTTCCTCATGCTGCCTGGTGAACTTTGGCCTCTTCTAATTATATAATTTTATCTTGTCCAAGGATGTAAATTGCTGTAGAACAGATTTTATGTTCTAAAATGTTAAACCATATATGTAATATAAGGAATAGTTTCTATTTAACAAAAAGAAAGTAAAGACTTTGAAAGCATAAGGAAATCATTTTCATATTCAGATACTTGAAAAGATTTCATGGGGAAGAAGGAAAAGAATTGATCAGTGCTTTCCTCAGAAACAAAACCAAGACCTGTGGTGGGAAGTTAGAGGGAGCCTAATTTCCTCTCAGCTGAAGGCAGCTTCTCACAATCACAGCTGTATGTACCTTCCCTGCTTCTGAGGAAGTTTGAGTAGAGACTGGTAAATCCCTAGCTAGAGATGGGTGGGGTGGGTCTGACTCGAGATTTTCATTCAGCAGTTTGCACACTTCGCAGATGCACACCCTACCAGATTAGGAAGGAAAGACTGAAACAAGAAAAAAATGGCAGGAGGGATGAAAGAACAAATGGACAGAGTGATTAAGGGTACTATCTCCAAAGGCTTTTTTTGTGGGTGGTGTCATGGATTGAATTGTGTTCCCCAAAAATATCTGTCAACTTGACTAGGTCATGATTCCCAGTATTGTATAATTGTCTACCATTTTATCATCTTATGTGATTTCCCTATGTGTTGTAAATTCTATCACTATGATGTAATAAGATGGATTAGTGGCAGTTATACTGATGAGGTCTAGAAGATTAGTGTCTTAAGCCAATCTCTTTTGAGATATAAAAGGCAGAAGTGAGCAGAGACACATGGGTGACCTCATACCACCAAGAAAGCAGTGTCGGGAGCACAGCATGTCCTTTGGACCCTGAGTTCCTGCCCAGAGAAGCTCCTAGTCCAGGGGAAGATTGATGACAAGGACCTTCCTCCACGACCGACAGAGAAAGCCTTCCCCTGGAGCTGACACCCTGAATTTAGACTTGTAACCTACTAGACTGTGAGACAGTAAATTTATCTCACAGAAAAGCCATCCACTTACGGTATTTCTGTTATAGCAGCACTAGATAACTAAGACAGGGGGTGAACAGGGAGAGTGATGTGTTATTGTTGCAGATTAATCATTTATTAATTAAAAATATTTTTTGTGTCCCTATAAAGAACAGTTTACAAACCTCTGTCCTCCTGGATCTTACATTCTAGTGGGGGAAGGCAGACAATAAACAAAATAAATAAGAAAATTACATAGAATATTGAAATATCTCAAGTGGAAATGGGGCAGCACGTTAAACGCAATCGGGAATGCACAGGTGGGGGTTGGGATGTTAATTCGGTTCAGGAAGGCCTCTGTGAGAAGGGCACATTAGAACAATGTTTTGGAAGCTATGAGGGGCTCACCCATGTGCACTCAGGAAAAGAACATTCCAAATTGAGGGATTATCTGGTACCAGGGCCAAGGGGAGGCTAGCACGGCTGGAGCAAAGTGATCCAGGGAAGAGTTGTAAAGGATGGTATTAGAGAAGGAACAAAGAGCTGGGCCACGCAGAGATTTCCATGCCACTGTAAGGACCTAGGATTTTACTCTGACTGAAGGGTCCTGAACAAAGGGCTGGTATGACGTACCTCCCCTTTGGCAGGATCACTCTGGTTGCTGTGCAGAGAACCAGCGGCAGGTACAGAAGCAGGGAGACCACCTAGGAGGCTGTTGCAGTAATCCAGGTGAATGATGATGGTGGCTTGGGCCACGGTGGAAGCCGTGGCAATAAAGAAAAGTGGTTAGATGCTGGAAACCATTTGAAGATAGAGCTGACAGATCGGATGTGGGTATGAAAGAAGTTGAAGGTTGATGCTGACTAAGATGGCAAGGACGGCAGGTTGAGCTATGCACACTCGATGAACAGAAGGTCTGATTTCCACATCAGAAGAGGTGAGGAAATGTCAGTGAGGTATGTACGATGCTGAGATCTGAGAGCTGTACAAGCATTTGTTTATGGCCTGTGTTGAACAGGTGTTTCAGAGGTTACAAAGATGAATAAAATAAAGTCTCTGCTTTTAAGAAGTTTAGAATATAGCATAGGTACTATATGAAAGATAGAATTAAAATATCAACTGGCTCCACAGTGGAAAAAAAAATGTTATCAGCTGCCATTGAGTCAACCCCCAGCTCATGGTGACCCCACGCACAACAGAGCAAAACACTGCCTCGTAGTGGACATAGTGATTCACAGGGTTTTCATGGACAGATTTTCAGAAGTAGATCACCAGGCCTTTCTTCCTAGCCTTTCTTAGTCTGGAAACACTACTGGAATCTGTTCAACATCACAGCAACGTGTTAAGCCTCCAGTGACAGACAGGTGGTGACTAGGCATGAGGTACGTTGGTTGGGAATCGAACCCAGGTCTCCCACATGGAAGGGAGAATTCTACCACTGACCCACCATGGCCTCAGTAAAAGAGTTAGGGACTAGGTATTACGTGAGCTAGATACAAGACAAAATATTAGTTAAATTTAGATTAAAAACTTTTACTTTATAAAATGGTTTCTTGTTAAAGATTTTGTTTCTTTTCATGTTCTAATAATAACTCTAATCATTTCTCAGTCAAACCAGGGAAATGACTTTCCCCTTTGTCTGCGTAGAAATGAAGAGAGAAGTGATAGTCACCTCCTCTCTTGCCCCTGGACCTCCTACTCTTGTAGCAACCTGTAACCCCCCACTCTGGAGCTTTAGGAAGGCGAAAGGAACAAGGCCAGGGTCAGCCTCCAGAGCATTTGGGCCAGCTGTGAACAACTAGAACTCCTCTTTACCCAGAATCAACACTAACAGCCGCTTCTTGGAGCTCTTAAATCTATGCCAGGATACTTGCCTGCTCTAACTTATTAGTGCAAATGAAAACTGTGCTTCACTCCTGGCAGATGGGTTTATTTGATTCCCATGTATGCTTTTCTCTAGCCCATTTCCAAGACACAGAGATTGGGTCTGAAACCTGGAAATTAACCCGGATACTTCTAACCATGCTCAGCATATAAGCAATATCAGATAAGCATACTATTATAGCTGATATCACTGCTAAATCACATACAATAGCTGGTCAGGAAGCATTTATTTACCATTTTTACACACCGTTCCATTTCCAAATGCTTTTGCAGAATTAATTTTAATTAGAGAAATTAATCACTTGGTAGATTTCAGCTTTGATCCTGAATAACCTTGACATGATGCTCTTTTTTTCTTTCACTGAGGATTAGTCTATTCCCTAAATCCAGGTAAAGAGAAGAGATATCTAAACAAACTTGTCAAAGAGCAGCCCTTGTGTGGCACTTGCTTTGATATATGTTTCGTGCAGATGAAACAAACTTTACCATATTCCTTCCAGAGATTTCTTTCATAACAGCAAAGGTGTCCCATTGAATTTCAGCTCTTTGGCATTGGATGGCACAAACAGTTACGCTCAACCACTGACGTAAAGGTTGGCGGTTCAAGCCCACCCAGTGGCACCACAAAAGAAAGTCCTGGTGATCTGCTTCTGTAAAGACTACAGCCATGAAAACCCTATGGAGCAGTTCTGCCCTATAATATGTTGGGACACCATGAGTCGGAATCAACTCGACAGCATGGATTTGTTTTTTGCATATTTGACATTGGATACGTTTCTACTTTTGCTTGGTCCTCAGGGTAAACAGTCTGTTTTTCAGATTGGAGTTTTGGTTTTAATCATAGTTTTGAAACATTAGTTTATCACAAAGAATAGTAGGAAAAACTTCAACCTTTCACGAAGCTACAGTTAAGTGGAGGGAGCCCTGGTGGTGCAGTGGTTAAAGGGCTTGGCTGATAACCAAAGGTAGGGGGCTCTGTGGGAGAAAAAACCTGGCGATCTGCCTCGGTAAAGATTATAGCCTTGGAAACCCTATGAGGCAGTTCTACCCTGTCCTGTAGGGTTGCTGTAAGTTGGAAGCTATTTGACGGCAGTGGGTTTGGTTTTTTGGGTAATTAGGTATGCTGGCTTTAACCTAATTACAAAGCCTTCTGCATTTTACCATCTGAGATGTAGAGCTCAAGACAAAAGCTAATCATGAATGCAGCTGAAGGCTACCTGGCTGCCCTCCTCTACTGAACTCACAGAATTGTTGGTTCCCATTATCTTGTTCATCTCTCGTTTTCTGTACATTTCTTCATCTGTCCTTTACCGGTAAGGAGCTCTGGCAGCACAGTGGTTAAAGGCTTGGCTGCTAACCGAAAGGCCAGCTGTTGGAAGGCACCAACTGCTCTGCAGGAGAAAGATGTGGCAGTCTGCTTGCATAAAGATTACAGCATTGAAAAAGCTATGGGGCAGCTCTACTCTGTTCTATAGGGTCGCTGTGAGTCGGAATCGACTTGACGGCAATGGTTTCGGTTTTTGGTTTTGGAGAGTTTTCAGATAGCTCTGACTTTGGAGTGTTTTGGTTCCTTCTGGATGACAGTGTGGACAAGCATCTGCTTCTGCAGCTGCTAATGCCAAGGTATTTGCCAAAAACAGAATGCTGGTTTCTCAACATTTTGCAAATAAATGCCTTTTTTTTTTTTTTTTAAAAGAAAGGTTTTATGAGAATGAGAATATTTTGAAGTTAAAATAGAATGGAAAACGTGTTCAGCATTTATGGAGCTCAAATACGTTCATAAATTATCTGTTTGCTTCCTGGGTGGGCTCCGAATCTCTGAATCTCTCACCTTCCCTAGTCACGGGATCTGCATTTGATCTTGTAAAAATTTCCGAATGATGTCCAAACCGATACTGTTTCAATAGCTCTGTCTCCTATAGGTTAGCAGTGCAAGTATTTGCAGAGAGTAAATAACACTTTATTCTTTCATAGTTCTTCATTTTAATGCACCTCTTGAGTACCTGTGTTACCCATAATTTATACTGTTGTGGGTACTACTGGGTGTGACCTGTTTCAAGAAGATGTATCAGGAGGTGGCCCCTGTCTGTAGGTGATAAATAATAATAATAGTAAAAATCATACCATGCAGCCGATCCTTAAAACTCCACTTATCATCTTTAGCCAGTAATCTCTTGATATTGACTAATTCTGAGCCCTGGCCATCCCATGTACGTCAGAGTAGAACTGTGTTCCACAGGATTTTCAATGGCCAATTTTTTGAAAGAACATTGCCAGGCCTTTCTTCTGGGTGCCTCTGGGTGGACTCTAACCTCCCACCTTTTGGTCAGCAGTCTAAAGTGTTAACTGTTTGCACCACCCAGGGACTCCTATCATGTTTAAAGTTGTCTGTAACCATTCCTGCTTCTCACACAGATAGTGAAAGAGCAAAGCAGCTCAGAGTGTGCAACAAGTTCCAGAAGATTGATTTCTTTTATGACTTATTTGTCACTTCATAATATCTTTGATGCTTATTTTTACCTCATTTCATCTGTGTAACACGTTGTTAGGGGACGCACTGGGTGCTGGCTTCTGTTTCCTTTGTCTTTACTGTTATCTTCAGAGACGGTTATGCAAACAACATGCTGATATTTTGCACAGTTAAATGCCAAAAAAGTTTGAGTAACAAATGAGTCAAGTCAAAGAGAGAAATTGATAGCAGATATCTTGCTTTAATTTTGGGGTTTTCTTGTCCAGGAAACCAAATGTTCGCTTTAAAGAAATCCCTGACCCAAGTTAAACCGCCTGCAGCTTTTCTTTCACTGGAAGTTGCAAATCCTTTCTTTCAGGTGGGAAGCCAGGCTTACTGAATTTGATCTCAAAAGATATGGCTGGGTGGAGGGGCAGAGACTATCTTGTGACCTGATATCAGTAGATCTCAGTAAAGCAGGAAGACAAGGCTCAATCAGTCATGTTAAGATTAGTCACTGGTTGATGATCTTCAATATTTCTCCCTGTTCTTTATTTATAAGACCCAGTGTGCCTAGTAGCTTCTTCGAGCCATTTGCTTTTTCTGGAATCAAAATGGTTTCCCTGTATGCATATAGAACAACTGCTCAGAATAAACCCTATGTTCATATTTCAGTGAATTTGGATTATTATTAACACATTTTCTTAGAAATGTGGCCAGAAAATAATGAAATTATCCCAGATTAAATTGCACTGGTGTGGCCAAATTCTCAACTTTGCAGCCTTACTAGGAAATTTATGAAAAATCTCTTATCTGTCTTTATAGACTTTTTAAAAAAAAATTTAATTTTATTGTAGTGCTTTAAGTGACAGTTTACACTTCAAGTTAATCTCTCTCACAAAAATTTATACACACATTGTTATGTGACCCTAACTGCTCTTCCTATACTGTGACATCACACTCCTCCTTTCCACCCCTGATTTCCCATTTCCATTCAACCAGCTCCTGACCCTCTCTGCCTTCTCATTTCACCTCCAGACAGGAGCTGCCCATTTAGTCTCATGTATCTACTTGAGCTAAGAAGAACACTCTTCACGAGTACCATTTATCTCCTGGAGTCCAGTCTAATCTTTGGCTGAAGAGTTGGCCTCAGGAATGATTTTAGTGCTGGGTTGACAGAGAGTCCGGGGGCCATGCTCTCTGGAGTTCCTCCAGTCTCAGTCAGACCATTAACTCTGGTCTTTTCACCAGAATTTGAGATCTGCACCCACCTTTCTCTTGCTCCAACAGAGACTATCTGTTGTGTTCCCTGTCAGGGTGGTCATTGGTGGTAGCCGGGCACCATCTAGTTCTTCTGGTCTCAGGCTGTTGCAGTTTCTGCTTTATATGGCTCTTTCTGCCTCTTCGGCTAATACTTTCCTTGTGTCTTTGGTGTTCTTCATTCTCCTTTACTCCAGGTGGGTTGGGACCAATGGATGCATCTTAAATGACTGCTTGCTAGCTTTATGACCTCAGATGCCACTCACCAAAGTGTGATGCACAACATTTTCTTAATAAACTTTGTTATGCCACTTGACCTAGATGTCCCCTGAAAGCATGGTCCCCAGACCCCTACCCCTGCTACTGTGTGCCTCGAAATGTTTGGTTGTATTCAGGAGACTTCTTAGCTTTGGTTTAGTCCAGTTGTCCTGACTTCCCCTGTAGTGTGTGCTAAACTTCCCTTCACCTACGATAATTCTTGTCTACTATCTAGTTAGTAAATAACCCTCTCTCTCCCTCCCCACTCTCATAACCATCAAAGAGTGTTTTCTTCTGTGTTTAAACCTTTTCTTGAGTTCTTATAATAGTGACCTTATACAATATTTGACGTTTTGTGACTGACTGAATTCACTCAGCATAGTGCCTTCCAGATTCCTCCATGTTATAAGGTGTTTCACGGATTCATTGTTGTTCTTTATCTTTACATATTTTCCGTTGTGTGAATATACCATTAGTTGTTTATCCATTTGTCCACTGATGGGCACCCAGGTTGTTTCCATCTTTTTGCTATCGTGAATGAACTGCAATGAACATGGGTGTGCATATATCTATTCGTGTGATGGCTATTATTTCTCTAGAATATATTTCAAGGAGTGGGATTGCTGGATCGTACAGTACTTCTATTTCTAGCTTTTTAAGTAAGCACCAAATCGATTTCCAAAGTGGTTGCACCATTTTACATTCCCACCAACAGTGTATAAGTGTTCCAGTCTCTCCACAACCTCTCCAACATTTATTATTTTGGGTTTTTTGGATTAATGCTAGCCTCGTTGGGTTGAGATGGTATCTCCCTGTAGTTTAGATTTGCATTTCTCTAATGGCTAATGATCATGAACATATCTTCATGAGGCTGTTAGCCACCTGAATGTCTTCTTTGGTGAAGTGCCTGTTCATATCCTTTGCTCATTTTTTAATTGGCATATTTGTCTTTTTGTTGTTGAGGTTTTGCAGTATTTTTCAGATTTTAGAGATTAGACACTGATCGGATTTGTCGTAGTCAAAATTTTTTTCCCAGTCTGTAGGTTGTCTTTTGACTCTTTTGGTGAAGTCTTTTGATGAGCATAAGTGATTTTTAGGAGCTTCCAGTTATCTAGCTTCTGGTGTTTGTGCATTGTTCGTATTCTGTTTATGCCATGTATTAGGGCTCTTAGCATTCTCCCTATTTTTTCTTCTGTGATCTTTATCATTTTCAATTTTATATTTACGTCTTTGATCTATTTTGAGTTAGTTTTTGTGCATAGTGCGAGGTATAGGTCTTGTTTCATTTTTTTGCAGATGGATATCCAGTTATGCCAGCACCATTTGTTACAGAGACCGTCTTTTCCCCAATTAACAGACTTTGGGCCTTTGTCAAATATCAGCTGCTCATAGGTGGATGAATTTATGCCTGGATTCTCAATTCTGTTCCATTGGTCTATGTTATCTGTTTTTCTACCAGTACCAGGCTGTTTTGACTACCATGGCGGTGTAATAGGTTCTAAAATCAGGTAGTGAGAGGCCTCCCACTTTGTTCTTCATCTGTAGTAATGCTTTACTTATCCAGGGCCTCTTCCCTTTCCATATGAAGTTGGTAGTTTTCTTTCTCCATCTCATTAAAAAATGCCATTGGAATTTGGATAGTGATTGCATTGTATCTGTAGATCACTTTGAGTAGAACTGACATTTTCATAATGTCGAGTCTACCTATCCATGAGCAAGGTATGTTTTTTCACTTATGCAGGTCTCTTTTGGTTTCTTGCAGTAGTGTCTTGTAGTTTTCATTGTATAGGTCTTTTACATCTCTGGTTAGATTTATTCCTAAGTATTTTAACATCTTGGGTGCTATTATAAATGGTATTGATTTGGTGATTTCCTCTTGGAAGTTCTCTTTGTTGGTGTAGAGGAATCCAACTGATTTTTGTGAGCTTGTATCCTGATACTTTGCTGAAATCTTCTCTTAGTTCTAGTAGTTTTCTTGTGGATTCTTTGGGGTTTTCATATTATCTGCAAATAAAGATACTTTTACTTCTTCCCTACCAATTTGGATGTCTTTTATTTCTTTTTCTAGGCTAATTGCTCTGGCTAGGACCTCCAGCACAATGTTGAATAAGAGTGGGGATAAAGGGCATCCTTCTGTAGTTCCTGTTCTCAGGGGGAATACTTTCAGACTCTCTCCATTTAGGATGATTTTGGCTGTTGGCTTTGTGTAAATGCTCTTAATTATGTTGAAGAATTTCCCTTCTATTCCTATTATGTTGAGTTTTTATCATGAATGGGTGTTGGACTTTGTCAAATGCCTTTACTGGATCGATAGATAAGATCATGTGGTTCTTGTCTTTAGTTTTGTTAATGTGATGGATTACATTGATTGTTTTTCTAATGCTGAACCATCCCTGCATACCTGGTAGAAATCCCACTTGATCAAGGTAAATTATTTTTTTGATATGTTGCTGTATTCTATTGGCTAGAATTTTGTTGAGGATTTTTGTGTCAGTGTTCATGAGGGATATTGGTCTGTAATTTTCTTTTTTTCTGGTGTCTTTATCTGGTTTTGGTATCAGGGTTATACTGGCTTCATAGAATGAGTTTGGGAGTATTCCACCCTTTGCTCTGAAATACCTTTAGTAGTAGTGGTGTTAACTCTTCTCTGAAAGTTTAGTATAATTCTACAGTGAAACCATCAGGGCCAGGGCTTTCTTTGTTGGGAATTTTTAAATTACTTTTTAAATCTCTTCTTTTGATATAGGTTTATTTAGTTGTTCTACCTCTATTTGTGTTAGTTTAGGTGGGTAGTGAGTTTCTAGAAATTTGTCCATTTCCTCTAGGTTTTCAAATTTGTTAGAGTACAATTTTTCATAGTATTCTGTTATGATTCTTTAAATTTCAGTTGGGTCTGTTGGGATATTACCCATCTCATTTCTTATATGGGTTTTTTGCTTCCTCTCCTGTTTTTCTTTTGTCAGTTTGGCTGAAGGTTTATCAGTGTTGTTGATCTTTGCCAGGAATCAGCTTTTGATCATGCTAACTCTTTCAATTGTTTTTCTATTCTCTATTTCATTTAATTCTGTTGTAATTCTTATTATTTCCTTTATTCGGGTGCTCAGAGGCTTCTTTTGCTGCTCTCTTTCTACTTGTTCCAGTTGTAGGGTTAATGTTTTGATTTTGACGCATTCCCCTTTTTGGATGTATGCATTTATTGCTATAAACTGACTTCTGAGCACTGCTTTTGCTGTGTCCTAAAGGTTCTGGTAGGATGTGTTTTCATTCTCGTTTGATTTTATGAATTTCTTTTTTCCATTCTTAATTTCTTCTATAACCCAGTAGTTTTTTGAGCATGGTGTTGTACAGTTTCCATGTGTTTGTTTTTTTTTTTTCTTGCCTTTTCTGTTATTGATTTCTACTTTTACAGCTTTATGGTCAGAAAAGATGCTTTGTAATATTTCGATGCTTTGGATTTTGTTAAGGCTTGCTTTATGGCCTAATATGTGGTCTATTCTGGAGAATGTTCCATGTGTATTGGAAATTAAAGTACACTTGGCCTGTTGTTGGGTGAAGTGTTTGGTATATGTCTATGAGGTCAAGTTGGTTGATAGTGGCATTTAGATCTTCCGTGTCTTTTTTGAGCTTCTTTCTGGATGTTCTGTCCTTCATCAAAAGTGGTAGGTTGAAGTCTCCTACTATTATTGTGGAGCTGTCTGTCTCTCTTTTCAACGCTGTTAGAGTTTGTTTTATGTATTTTAGAGCCCTGTTGTTGGGAGCATAAATATTTATTATAGTTATGTCCTCCTGGTGTATTGATCCTTTAATCATTATATACTGTCCTTCCCTATCCTTTGTGGTGGATTTTACTTGAAAGTCTATTTTGTCAGAGATTAATATTGCCTCTTCTGTTCTTTTTTGAGTGTTTGTTGCTTGATATATATTTTTTTCCATCCTTTGAGTTTTAGTTTGTGTCTTTAAGTCTAAGGTGTGTCTCTTGTAGGCAGCATATAGACAGATTTTGTTTTTTTATCCATTCTGCCACTCTCTGTCTCTTTATTGGTGCACTTAGTCTATTACATTCAGCATAATTATTGATAGATATAAGTTTAGTGCTGCCATTTTGATGTCTTTTTTTGTGTTTTGTTGACAGTTTCATTGTTCCACTTAATTTTCTGTGCTGAGTCATTTTTCTTTATGCATTTTCTTTTCATCTTTTTCTTTGTTGTTGATTTTGTATTTGCTGTGTCCTTATATTTTTGTTGTTTTTTTATTTTGATGTGTAGGATTGTTAGTTTCCTTTGTTTAAACTGTAATATTTACCCCTATTTTTCTAAGTTTAAACCAGTCTTTTATTTCTTTATATTGCCTCGTCTTCCTCTCCATATGAAAAATCTGTCTACGTTTTTTAGTCCCTCTTTTTGCATTAATGTTGTCATCTTTTACAGGTTGACATCTCTGTTTCCCTATTTTCATTGTTTTAGCTTTGATTCATTTTTGTGACTTCCCTATCTGGGTTGATATCTGGTTGCTCTGTCCTGTGTTCTAGTCTTGGGTTGTTATCTGATGTTACTGATTTTCTAACAGAGGATTCCCTTTAGTATTTCTTGTAATTTTGGTTTGATTTTTGCACATTCCCTAAGCTTCTGTTTATCTGGAAATGCCCTAATTTCACCATCATATTTGAAAGACAGTTTTGCTGGATGTATAATTCTTGGCTGGCAGTTTGTTTCCTTCAAGGCCTTATATATGTAATCCTATTGCCTTCTTGCCACATGGTTTCTGTTGAGTAGTCTGAGCTGATTATTATTGACTTCCCTTTGTATATGACTTTTCATTTATCCCTAGCTGCTCTTAAAATTCTCTCTTTATCTTTGGTTTTGGCAAATATGATTATAATATGTCTTGGTGACTTTCTTTTTGGATCTACCTTATGTGGGGTTCTATGACCATCTTGGATAGATATCTTCTCATTTTTCACCATATCAAAGAAGTTTTTTGCCAACAAATCTTCAACAAATCTCTCTGTATTTTCTGTTATCCCCCACTGTTGTGGTAATCCAGTTACTTGTAGGTTATTCCTCTTAATACTGTCCCACATAATTCTTAGGGTTTCTTCATTTTTTAAATCCTTTTATCTTATTTTTCCTCATATAATTTGGTGTCAAGTGCTTTATCTTCAGTCTCACTAATTCTGACTTCCATGGCCTCATTTCTGCTCCTATGACTTTCTGTTGAGTTGTCTAATCCTGAAATTTTACAATTAATCTGGATTTCTGATTGCTGTCTCTCTATGGATTCTTGCAGCCTGTTAAATTTGTCATTATGCTCTTCCCTAATCTTTTTAATTTCCTCTATTGTGTGTTCTTTGTTTTGCTTGATTTCCTTCATAATTTCTTGAAGAGTTCTGTATATTAATCTTTTGTATTCTGCCTCTGGTAATTCCAAGAAATTTTCCTCCTCTGGAAAATTCTAATTCTTTATTTTGGGAGTTTGCTGAAGCCATCATGGATTGACTCTTTATGTGATTTGATATTGACTGTTGTCTCCTAGCCATCGATGTTATTATATTTATTTATTTTATGTTTGCTTACTGTGTCCTAGCTTCTTGTTTTGTTTTGATGTGCCCAGATAGGCTGCTCATATGAGCTAGTTTGATTATTGGCACCTTTGAAGCTTTACTGTCCTGTCCTCAGGTGGTTAGATTTGTTACTAAGTATGTGAGCTCAGGAGTCTGCCCTCTCCTCCTGTATGGATTCAGTTCAGGTGCCCAGGTAGATAGCCACCAAGTGTGTGGTGTAGGCTCTCACTTATGGTCCTAGACAGGTGTGGGTGATTGGTATAGGCACAGGCATCTGGCTGCAGCAGGGGAGACACACTCTGAGCAAGGCAGGGGGCTGATGGCCGCCTTCGAGTGTCCAGGAGGAAAGTGTGTCCCTGTTTCCTAAAGCGTGTAGATGGGTGGGTTTTGCAGCTGGAATATGAGCAGCTAATGCTGTTGGCTGTAAGGACTGGTGGACATCTCTTATTCATGGGCCCATCTCGCAGGTGGCTAGGTGGCGTGATTGGAGCCACCAGTCCTCAGGTCCCAGATGTGGGTAGGTGAAGACCCTGCTTAATGGGCAGAGCAGTCTCAAATGTTAAGAACCTGCCACTTCAGAGTTGAAATAGTTGAAGTTAGAGTTCCAATATATACCCTGTTGTACTGCAGTAATGAGGGCCTATGCCCTTGAAATGGGCCCATACAAGTCTATGCAGGGGGAAGGCACCCAAATTCCATGGATCCCTTATACCCGTGCCTAGGCAGAGGAGCTGTGCCTATCCTGGGTTCTTGGCTTAGGGAGCTAACTGCTTATTTTTTCCCCTGTTTGTTAATTTGTTCACTCTCCAAGGTAGGGAGAATGGCTCCAGGTGTGTGATGAATCCTACTTCCAGCCCAGGGGACTCGGCAATTGCTGAAGCCAGACTGGGACCCAGTACAGAGCAGGGCGTGGGGAGATAAATGGAAGAGAGATTTTTCCTTAAGGGGGATGTTTTTGATCTGCATGGTAAGCTGAACGCAAGTACTTATCTTTCGTGGAGGGCTGCTTCTTACTGGTTCTGGGTGGCTGTGTAGAGTCTCTGGTGCTGGGTCTCCCCTGGTGTGGAAAATGTGCCTCCCACATGGTTTCTTGCCTGCTTCACTGCTCCACCCAGAGCTGATCAGGCCTGAAGGGCTCAGGCTCTTGTCAGGTCAGGTCTGGCAACTCCTTCGCTGCTTCCGAACCATCTCTTCCACCCCCTGCCACTCAGCCAGTTCCTCAACTCTGCTTTTGATGTTCAGGGCCCCCAGATTGCCATATATAATTGAATCACTTGTTTTTTAGGGTCTTTGTTGTAAGAGGGTCCACCGGAAGTGTCTGACTACTCTGCCATCTTGGCCCCACCTCTTATTATCTCAATTTTATAGACAAAAAATTGAGGATTGTTGAGAGGTTAATTAATTTTATCCAAGGTCATATGACTAGTAAATTGCAATGCTTAGCCTTGAATTGAGGAAGTCTAATGTCAGAGCTCTTGCTTTGAATGCTACGCTATATATTGTGTCTCTGGAAAGTTATTTTTCCTGGAATTTATGCAGAGTGAAAATGAGGTTATCTGGCTATTTCCAGAAAAAAAATGCTACCATGTTTCTCTGTTAAAGATATGAGTTATGAGATTCAAGCTACTTCAAAGAGATTGAGCATATTGTTCACATTTATTGGTTTAATTCTTATAATCAAAAGTCATGTTAGCCATATCTTTAAGTAATATTTAGCTTTGTAACTAATTTTTGTTTAACTGGATTTCTTCACCTTTAGTTTTGACTAAATTTTCTCTTCCCTTGTATAGTTCCTTTTCTTTGGCTCTGGATACCTAGCTTAAAAAAATCACCATGTGTAGTGATGTCATGAAACTTGCATCCTTTGAAATATTTCCTTGTTGATTTAAAAAGGGAGTTGAGGCAAAATTAATCATACTCCCCTTTTAAATTTATTCCTACAAGTATAAAGCTACAACAGTGCTCTAGACTCCTGATAGTCCAGAAAATGGAAATTGGAGAAAGGATGAGTGAATTGCAGTGAAGAAGGCATAACTTACAAAAAGTCAATCTGAATTTTTATTGCCTTGTTTCAAGGATATAAATCATTATTTGATTAAGAAAGTGATTGTCCTATGTGAAACTATCTTTTTTATATACAGAGTAAAACTATTAGCAACTGTCCAAGAAAACCCTTCAGTTCTTTGTTGAGCAAAATTGAAATGCTGAGAACTAAGAGAGTTGCCTGAAGAGGGCCGACTTTGAGATTGTTAAGCAACTGCACAAAATCTTGAAGAGAGGTTGTATGGTCTTCCCTACCAGCTAATTTATTAGGTAGGGTAAAGTGCAGTAACAGCAAACATTTGCCATGTTGGTATAATATAATGCACTTCTGGGTCCTCAGAGTAAAATGAAGAGGGAAGACTTCCCCTGAAGACAAAATTGACATTCCTCTCCTCTACATTGGCTACAGTCAGGGAAGGAGGAGAGGGCAAAAATTGAAATGACACTACCCCACTTATATTTTCATGGGCTATGAAGGGATTATCATGTAGCAGTGAAGTGGGAA
This sequence comes from Dugong dugon, assembly GCA_030035585.1. NCBI lineage: Eukaryota > Metazoa > Chordata > Mammalia > Sirenia > Dugongidae > Dugong > Dugong dugon. The sequence goes on along the minus strand of CM057463.1, from coordinate 189,276,470 downwards.
ATAGGAAATCTAGGTACAATTTGTTGTTGCTGTTGTTGTTCACATTAAAAAGTAGTGTTATATTTGTTTTCATGGACACTAGTTATTCTAATGGAGCCCTGGTGGTGCAGTGGTTCAGAGCTCGGCTGCTAACCAAGATGTCAGCAGTCCAAATCCACCAGCTGCTCCTTGGAAACCACATGGGGCAGTTCTACTCTGTCCTATATGGTTGCTATCAGTTGGAATCCACTCAATGGCAACAGGTGTGGTTTTTTGGATTTTAGTTATTCTAACATAAATATGGCTTCTTTCCTAGAGCCAACTATAGCTATTTAACAACAGGGCCCTGGTTAAAAAAACTTTCCTCTACTCTTTTGTTCTATGTTCTCTGTGTCATTAGGCCAGTTTTGAACCACTGACTCCAGCGATAATTCACCTTTAGGTAGAATGAACGGTCCATCCAGGTGGACACAGTTCAGTTACAAAGGGATATGTACCATTTGGAATTAGCCAATCCAGTGGGATCTGTGACTCCAGGAAAAATGCTTTCAGAGGGAATCCTTGTTATAAACCACATAGTGTCACGTGTATACCTGGGAAGGTAGAAAGATGTGTTGCTTTCATCTTCCAAATTGCTCTTGCTGGAATCACCTAGACACTGGGGTGGGCAGCCCCTTTCCAGGGGCACTATGGGGTGCCATCAGGGAGGACAGGAAGTGACCTTGTAGGAGTGCTGTGGCAGAAGACCTCTTTAAAGTGTTAAAAAGCAAAGACGTTGCTTTGAGAACTAAGGTGTGCCTGACCAAGCCATGGTCTTTTCAATTGCCTCATATGTAGGTGAAAGCTCGACAATGACTAAGGAAGACTGAAGAATTGATGCCTTTGAATTATGGTGTTGGCGAAGAATATTGAGTATACCAAGAACAAACAAATCTGTCTTGGAAGAAGTACACTCAAAGTGCTCCTTAAGAAGTACACTCAGAGTGCTCCTTAGAAGCGAGGATGGCAAGTCTTCTTCTTACATAATTTGGATATATTATCAGGAGCTAACCAGTCCCTAGAGAAAGACATCATACTTGGTAAAGTAAAAGGTCAGAGAAAAAGAGGAAGACCCTCAAAGAGTTGGATTGACACAGTGGTTGCAACAAGGGCCTCAAGCATAACAATTGTGAGGATGGCACAGGACCAGGCAGTGTTTTGCTCTGTTGTACACAGGGTCGCTAGAGTTGGCAGCGACTCTATGGCACCTAACAACAGTATGTCTTGGAATATTTTGCTGAAAGCTAGTCATGGTATATCAGATAAAAGAAACTGAGATAGATAGGTAGTGTAAAGATTCATGTTTCTCTGGGTATTGTTAGGTTTTGTTTGCTCTAGCTGTGGTGTCAGAGGCTAACATTTCTTCTAGTGTCCTTGTTTTTATCTCCCTTGTTATCTTTAGGTTTCCCTAGAGACTCCTTCTGAAATGAAGTCTGAGGCTTGCATTCTTTTAGCTGTTATCCCTTGTTATTATACAGGAGTTCTGTTGATGTAGCAGTAAGGTGTGGGGAGAGGTAATACGTTTTATATTCCTATAATTAACTCTCAATCTTTTCATAAGCCTGTGCTTTCGAACTGTAAATGTTATAGGTACTTCCCAACTATTTTTTTCTTCCCCCTTGGATGAGAAAAGAAAGTTAAAGAGGGCTGGAGTTGAGTATTTCCTTTCCCCCACATAAAAGCTAGAGGGGGCTTGAATTGGATATTTCCCTTCTCCCAGGTAAGGAGAGTGTTCTAGTGAAATAGTTTCCTTTGAAGGAAGGCCTTTTTAAATAAAACAGAGAGGTCTGGGAATATTTCAGAATGGTTACTTTTCCTTTGTCCCTACTAGAGAAGAGGGTTTTTTTTCTCTCTGATCTTCCCGGGAGAACCTGGTGGAGGTTCTGGAGGTTAGACTCAGAAAAGTGTAGTGGCCCATGTAAGACGGGACCTCCCTGGAATTTTTAGCTCTCAAGCTAGTTTACATTGAGCTTCCAGAAGTTCATCAGTTAAAGATTAAGTGTTCCTAGCAGTACTGATCCCAGAAGCTGGGCTTCTGCTTCCAGTAAGCTATTATTCTTTATATTCTCAGCCTGTGTGTCTCTCCAGTTTTCAGGGAAGTAATTTGCCCTATGACCTCAATTCTGTGATGAATCTAGGAAGAATTGTTGATTTTTAGTTTTTTTTTCAGCTTTTTTTTCTTGCTGTGAGGACAGGAGTGATGGTTCTAAGCTATTTCTATGTCAGACCAGAAACTGGACATGTTTACTGCAGGTAGTCCCTGACTTACAGCATATTCAAGTTACGAGGAACTGTGCTTACAGTCATCTGGTTTTTTTTTTTGGTTTTGCTTTTTTACATTTTATTGTTAGTAATTTGTACTATATACAATGTTGCAGCACATAATTTGCTGACGTTATCATTCTCAGACGTTTACTCGAAGATGTTCAACATTATGGTTTACTGTTCAAGGTCGGATTTATACAGACATTGATAATGAAAGGTAATAATAATGAAAACAAAACAAAACAAAAAAAGATACTTGAGTTACATCAGAACCGACTTAACGACAGAGCTGTTGGGATAAAACCCCTTTGTATGTAAGTCGAGGACTGCCTGTATTTTGATCGTGGTGGTGGATTTCACAGGTTTATACAGACGTCAAAACATATCAAATTGTATATTTTAAATATGCTCAGCTTACAGGATTTCTATCACAACTCAATAAAGTTGTTTAAAAAACGTAGCGTTTTCACAAATACACGTACTAAAGAATACTAAGGAGATATCGTTAGTAGTAATAAGAGTTGTAGCCCTAAACAGTGTTATTCAACGATTCCAGTGGAACAGTATATACTTTTTTTATCCTTTGTCTTTTTTTTATTATACGTAGCCATCTCTTCTCTTACATGAAGGCAGTGTAGTGTAGTAGTTAAAAACGGGCTGTGGAGCCAGATTCCTGAGTTAAAACCTAAATTCGACTTACTGTATAACCTTGGGTGGTTTATTTAATTCTTTTATGCTTCACTTTTCTCACCCGTAAAATGGGGATGATAAAAGATTAAATGCATTTATACATGGAATGCCCTAAAAGTGAGATGGAATTTTAATATTTCTTATCATCAAGTATAGTGCCCTAGTGGCACAGTGGTTAAGAGTTCAGCTGCTCACTAGAAGATCGGCAGTTTGAATCCACCAGCCGCTCCTTGGAAATCCCAGGAGGCAGATCTACTCTGTCCTATAGGACTGCTGTGAGTCACAATCAACTCGACAGCAATGGGTTTAGTTTTGGGTTATTATCAAGCATTAATAAAATGTCTTAATTGAAAAAGTTCCTGTATTTTATATCAGAGTTCGTATCTTAATTTTCAATCACTTTCTCATAATGAGAAAGTTTCTTGTCATCTTCAGTGATTTTCTTTTGATCTCTGCATTCCATGAGTTTTGTTGTTGTTGCTGCTGTTGATTTCTCTTTTAATCCTTACTGTAATGATGCAGCCCTAATACCATAGAAGTCCTTGCTACCCCTAGATTTATCAGTGAAGGCTATGTGCAGTGTAATGATCTCTGCATTACAAAATCAGCACAGTAAATATCTTTTGACTGAAGGGATTTGTCTAAAACAGATTAACAGAATGTCCCTGCTTTTAACAAAATCGATGAAAGACATTTGACAAGATTGATCAATAGGCACTGAGGTGGCACAGGGAGCCCTGGTGGCACGGTCGGCAGTTTAAATCCAACAGCTGCTCCTTGGAAACCTTATGGGGCAGTTCTACTCTGTCCTGTAGGGTCACTGTGAGCCAGAATGGACTCTACAGCAATGGATTTTTGTTTGTTTTGTTTTTTAAGTAATAATTAATACGACTAAACTTTCTATCCTTTTAAATGATAACAATCTTTAAGAATAAGGCTAACCCTGCTTTTATATTGAGCACTCTAGACTAATGGCAGGGAAAAGGTGACTGATTTCTAAGTCTGGTCTTTGGTTTTGATTCATTTTCTGTGGCTAATGCAAGAAAGTAAAATACTCCAACAGATAATCTCTGTTCGTAGATATTATGATGGAGACCTATAAGAAACACTTAAAAAGCATTGTAGTCCTTTTAACTTATGCAGAGGTGTTAGAGCTGTGATGGGAAGTAGGGAGAACGGTGCAGTGGGTCAATTCAAATAATCTCTTTTCTATGTTCTGCCTTTGCTTTCCAATATAGAAAGGGATACAGTCTAGGGAAATACAAGGATGAGGCAACATAATTGTAGCAATTCTCCCATCCAGGAAGGGCTATGTTGGTGGCACAAAATAGCCCAGCAATCTTCTTTCCACTAAATGAAAGAGAAGCAAAGTCTAAAGAGCAGTAGTGATTATTTAACACAGGTTAAGGGTTACTAGAGTCAAACAACACTTCACCAGTGCTCTGTAATAATGTCTTTTCTTCCTGTGTGTATAGCCAAACACAGAAAGAAAAAATGTCCTCATATAAATTTAGTTTCTTAACACATTCTGTGAGGAATGTGTACTGAATACATCAATAACATAGCAACAGATTGGGCTGGCTTAATTCAACCACACTGGGTCATATTAAATGTATAAAAAGAAAGGGGCAGAATCAACAATTTTGTCATTATGGACTAAGGATTACACTTCACGAAATATGAAAGTGAGTGCTATTTTGAATAGAAACTCATGAATATTTCAGTATTTGTGCTCTACTGCTTTAGAATATTGTGATTTATCTTTTTTTTATTGTTAATAAAATTTATTTTCTTATAGAATTGCTTGTGGCCATTCTATCCTGAACTATAATCACTGTTCTAGATAGTTGTGACCCTTACATGGGCTAAGAACCTATAAAAACCGTTTTCATTTAGGGCTTTCTGCATCACCATGGAAACCATCCCTAAGTGCTTGTGAATGATTTGTGGTTTTTGATGAAACAAACTTTGAATGAAATAAATTCTTTTGTGGCCCTCTTCCCTTTTTTTTCAAAATTTTTTGGTTGTTGTTGAAAATTTCAGAGATTTTTTCTTTCAAAGAGCAAGTGTATATAATTTTTATTTCATCTATTGCACTTATTCTTTGCAAATTCCTCTGCTTTCTGGCTCCAGACAGCTGTGTGCTAGCGTTGAATATGGGTCTCCTAGCCCGTCTCAGAAGGGACCATTTTGATCCAACATTTTATTCAGTGCAGAGCTGCAAATTTAGACAAAACGTACTTCCAGTATCACATCTGTCTGAGACGCTACTCCACTTCTAAAATTTTTGTTCTAATGAAACTATTTTCTTTTCACTTTAGTTATACAAGAAAACCTGTGAGAGCCGGAATTCAGCGGGACTACCTTGTTTTTCCACGTCTCACAAGTCTTCTGTCTTTGATGGCGGGGAGGGGGGAAACTTTACTATCGCTTGTTTTACTGGAAAATATTGGAATTTTCCATTTCTGACAGGCTTGTGCCTTACACAGGTTCTGGCTTTTGTAGGTTTTACTATAGTATAATTTAAATGAAGCTAAATTGGCAGAGGGAATTACGGAACACTTAATTATGCTCTTGAGGAACCTGTATATAGACAAAGAGGCAGTCGTTAGAACAGAACAAGGGGATACTGTATGGTTTAAAATCAGGAAAAGTGTGCATCAGGGTTGTATTCTTTCACCATGCATATTCAATCTGTACGCTGAGCAAATAATCTGAGAAGCTGGACGATATGAAGAAGAACGGGGCATCAGGATTGGAGGAAGACTCAACAATCTGCGTTATGCAGATGACATACTCTTGCTCGTTGAAAGTGAAGGACTTGAAGCACTTACTGATGAAGATCAAAGACTACAGCCTTCAGTATGGATTACGCCTCAACATAAAGAAAACAAAATCCTCACAATTGGATCAATAATCAACATAATAATAAACCTGTTTCCATCAAGTCACTTCTGACTCATAACGACCCTATAGGACAGAGTGGAAATGCCCCTTAGAGTTTCCAAGGCTGTAAATCTTTATGGAGGCAGACTGTCACATCTTTCTCCAGCAGAGCAGCTGGTGAATTTGAACCACTGACCTTTTGGTTAGCAGCCAAGCACTTAACCACGGTGCAACCAGGGCTCCTTAACTCATGATAAAAGAAAATACTGAAGTTGTCAAGGATTTCATTTTATTTGGATCCACAATCAACCCCCACAGAAGAAGCCCATCTGCCAGGTGGTTCTTACCGGCATCACTAAGACGCCGGGGTGGGCGGGTCCCTCGCCTCAGCCAGGAGCTCATGGGAACGACAATGTGGCTCCTGTGAGGGACAATCAGGGAAAACAGGAAGTGGACATTGTAGGCAGGAGGCAGGAGACTTAGTGCATTAAGCAAATCTGCTGCAAAAGACCTCTTTGAAGTGTTAAAAAGCAAAGGTGTCACCTTGAGGACTAAGGTGAGGCTGACATAAGCCATGGTGTCTTCAACCTTTCATACACGTGCGAAAGCTGGACAATGAATAAGGAAGCTCAAAGAAGAATTGATGCCTTTGAATTATGGTGTTGGCAAAGAATATTGAATATACCAGAAGAATGAATAAGGAATGAACATGGAAGAACTACATCCAGAATGCTCCTTGGAAGTGAGGATGGCGAGACTTCATCTCACATACTTTGGACATTTTATCGGGAGGGATCAGTTTCTAGAGAAGGACATCATGCCTGGTAAAGCAGAGGGTTAGCAAAAAAAGGATGACTCTCAATAAGATGGATTGACACAGTGACTACAACAATGGGTTCAAGCATAGCAACTATTGTGAGAATGGTGCAGGACTGGGCAGTGTTTCGTTCTGTTGTACATAAAGTCACTGTGAATTGAAATGGACTCAACAGCACCCAACAACAAAGATGGCAGAGCATTCTTAGTTACAAGGCCTAACCAAAGATTTAAACATCAAGTATTCAAAAATATTTACTGCTCTAATTCATAGTACTTATATTATTAAAATATTTTTAAGCATATTATTACTGTTATTTAGAATATGAAGAATAGAATGCTTAGAATAGCATATTTAGAAATCTATCTAGAAATATAGGGCCTTTCTAAGATGTTAGATTATATCATTCTAATTGTAATGCTTTAGCACTAACAGTATACAATAGATACACTAGTACCTTGAATATTGAAATTAAAATTTTAAAGTTTTTATTCCGATAATTCAGACTACAATAAATAAAAATTTCTGCAGTATTAAATAATTAGTTAATCTAAATTAATTAATTAATTAATACTCTGAGAAAAAATACAAGTAACAAATTAATAGTGTACACTGTTAGGAAACGCTTAAGTTAATCAAGTTAACTTATTTTTTAGGCTTTTTATCAGAATAATTTTTATCCAATGTATGTATTGATTATGAATATATCTTGTGTATTACAAAATAATTTGAGGTGAAAGTCACAAAACATACAATTAACCATTTTTAAGTAAACAATTCAATGGTATTTAGTATATTTACAATGCTGGGCAACCACTCCTACCTAGTTTCAAAACATTTCCATCGCTCCAAAGTAAAACCCCTTACCTATTCAACAGTGTCTTTCTGTTGTCCCCTTCGCCAGTTCCTGGCAATCACCCAATCTGAGTTCTGTCTCTACGGGTTTATATATCCTGTATATTTCATATGAATGAAACCATACAACGTACGTCTTTTTGTATCTGTCTTCTTTTACTTAGCATAGTACTTCATTACTTTTTATGACTGAATAATAATATGCCATTGTATGTCTATGCCATGATTTGTGTATCCATTCATCTGTTGATGGCCGTTGGGGCTGTTTTTACCTTTGGACTATTAGGAATAGTGCTGCTATGAACAACATGCATTTACATGTTTGAATACCTTTAAAAACTATTTTGGGTCTATAGGTAGCTAAAAGTGGAATTACAGAATCATAGGGTAATTGTATGTGTAAATTGTTTTCAATAATAATATTTTATGGTGGTTTTAGGTGCAAGTTTACACAGCAAATTAGGTTTCTATTTAACAATTTTTATACAATTTTTTCCGTGCCATTGGTTACAATTTTTAAAATGCGTCAGCGTTCCCATTATTTCCCTTCTGTTTGTTCTGTTTCCATTGATCCAGCTGCCTTTCTTCTCCTTCCCTTCTCATCTTTGCTTTTGGGTAAATGTTGATCATTTGGTTTCATGTAGTTAATTATTTAAGAAGCACATTACTCATGGGTGATATTGTTTATTTTACGTGTATGTGTAACTTTTTAAGGAGCTACCAAATTGTTTTCCACAGTGGCTGGATCATTTTACATTCTCATGAGCAATGTACCTGGACTCCAACTATGGCACATCTTCACCAGCCCTTGTTATTTCCCGTTTTTTTAATTACAGCTGTCCTAGTGGGTGTGAAGTGGTACTTCATTGTGGTATTGATTTGCGTTATTTGATAACTAATAATGTTGAGCATATATTTTTTAAATTTATTTTTGTTGTTGTTGAGAATATGCACAGTAGGACATACCCTAGACCATCAATTTCTACACGTACAATTCAGTGACAGTGATTACATTATTCAAGTTGTGCAAACCATTCTCACCCTCCTTTTCGGAGTTGTTCCTCCCCCACTCACATAAATTCATTGTACCTTAATTTTCCCCTCTAATCTTTTAAATTGCTGTTGTCAATTTGATCCCGTGTTTATTGGCCATTTTTATATCTTTGGAGAAGTGTCTATTCAGATTCTTTGCCCATTTTTAAATAGATTGTCTTTTCATTATTGAGTGTAAGCGTTCTTTACATATTCTAGATACAAGACCTCTATCAGATCTGTGATTTGAAAATGTTTTTTCTCATTCAGTTGTCTTTTTACTTTCTTGATAGCGTTCTATGATACACAAAAGAAGTAAATTTTGATTAAGTCCAGTTTGTTTTTTTCTCTCTTTCCTCACGCTTTTTGTGTCATATTTAAGAATCCATTGGCCAGAAAATCCAAAGTCATGAAGATTTACTCCTATGTTTACTTCTAACAGTTTTATGGTTTTGGCTTTTATATTAAGGCCATTGACCCCTTTTGAGTTAATTTTTGTATATGGTGTGAGGTACAGGCCCAACATCATTCTTTTGCATGTAGAAATCCAGTTTCCCCAGCCTCACTTGTTGGAAACACTGTTAGTTTTCCACTGAGTGGACTTCATTCCCTTGTCAAAAATCAGTTGGCCATAGATATATATTCTTTTTGTCTGTATGTCTGTTTATGTCAGTACTATATTGTTGTGACTATTGTAGCTTTGTAGTAAGTTTTGAAATCAGGAAGTGTGAGACCTCCAACTTTGTTCTCCTTTTTAAAGATTGTTTTGGCTATTATGGTCCCTTTGCAATCCCATATGAATTTGTGGATTGGTTTTTCCATTTCTGCAAAAAAGCTGTTGGAATTTTGATAGGAATTGCATTAAATCTGTCCATTTCTTTGAGTTCCTTGTTGTGTATTGTCACTAAAGTCTCTGTTTCTTTAGCTTTTATTTTGGTTAACTTAATGTTTTAAAAAATAACAAACAGCACTTCTTTCAGCCTTTGCAGATTGGCTCTGTGCTGGACACTCCTTTAATACTTATCCAGATTCTTTACAACTCTGCCTTTGACTTCACTTCCTGTTTGCACTGAGCTTAAAGATCAGTCAGAGGTGAAAGTTTAGGGTCTTCTATGTCTTTTCTGAACATGCATCTTGCCCTGAGCGTGTGTGTGGCTTTCTAAATTCTCCCATCATAAGTGGGTGCTTTGAAATGCCCTAATTTCTCAAAGAAATTCTCCCAAATTTTTTCCACAGTCTTTAGGTAGCTTATGGTATTTCACAACCGTAATCTTTTGCCCCAAATGGTTGTGGGTTGTTCATTCACCTTACAATGTTTTCAAGCAAACCCCACCACTTTTCTATCTAGAATTAATGTCTAGGTAGACCCAGACATAGAACAGACAAACAGAATACTTTGTAAGTAAGTTCTGCTTTGCTACCAGGACCAGGGGCCAGAATCCCACACTGGGAGCATGGGTTGCCATCTTCAAGATCACCACTGAGCCAGGAAGGAGGTGTGGTAAACCCAGGTGAAAACACCACAAAGATTTCCTACCATTTTTAAGTTGCCTTTTTCTTGATTTAGCATTGGCTTGGTTGCTGTAAACTATTAACTGTTTTCCAGAGTTCTGGAAAAGCTGATTCTGATAGTTTTTGCTTGTTTTTCAGTGTTTATAGGGAAGGGTTGGTGTTGAGAGGATGATGAGACTTAGTCTCACATGCTTCAGATGTGTTACCAGGAGGGACCAGTCCCTGGAGAAGGACATCATGCTTGGTAAGGTAGAGGGGCAGTGAAAAAGAGGAAGACATTCAACAAGATGGATTGACACAGTGACTGCAACACTGGGCTCAAATACAGCAATGATTGTGAGGACGGCGCAGGACCGGGCAGTGTTTCGTTCTGTTGTACACAGGGCTGCTGTGAGAAGGAACTGACGAATGGCACCTGACGACAACAACAACCCCGCAATTTTGCTGATACCGCCCCAGTCTTGTGTATTTTAAAGCCACTACGATTGTCACTGCTATTTAGTCACTCTTTTTCAACAATTTTTCTTGAGATAATATATGTAATAGGAAGAATGGAATTGTATTTTGTGAATGTGTCCTATTAGTCACTTATTTCTATATATCTTTAGAAAGCTATCCTTTGTATGTCATACACTTCAGTCATTTAAAGTGTACGATTCAATAGCTCCTATTATAGTCATAGACTTCTGCAACTGTCACCACAATCAATTTTAGAACTCTTCCATCACTCCAAAATGAAGCTCTTTACCCATGAACAGTCACTCTCCCTCTACCCCTGAACTTCCAGCCCTAGACAATCACTATTTATTCTACTTCCTGTCTGTATAGATTTACCTGTCTTGGAACTTTTATATAAATGGAATGATACTACAATATACGGCCTTTTGTGACTGGTTTCTTTCATTTAGCATAATGCTTTCAATGTTCATTCATGTTGTAATATGTTGAATAATATTCCATTGCGTAAATACCACGTTTTATTTATCCATTGATCAATGGATGGACATTTGAATTTTTTCCACTTTTTGGCTATTATGAATAATACCGCTGTGACAATTCATATACAAGTTTTTGTGTGGACGTATGTTTTCATTTTTCTTGGAAATAGACCTAGGAGTATAATTGCTGAGTCATGTAGTAACTCTCTGTTTAACATTCTGAGGAACCACCAGAGCGTTTTCCAAAGTGCCTCCATTTTATGCTGTCACCAACAATGTATGAGAGTTTCAATCTCTCAGCGTGCTCACCAACACTTAATTTATTACCTGTCTTTTTGATGAGAGCCATCTTAGTGAGAGCAGAGATGGGTGAGTGATATCTCGTTGTAACTTTGATTTGCATTTACCTCATGGCTAATGATGTTCACAACCACTTCACGTGCTTATTGATCATTTATATATCTTCTTTGGAGAGATATCTATTCAGATCCTTTGCCCATTTTTTAATTGGGTTATTTTTCTTTTGTGTGTGTGTGTTGGAGATTTTTAAAAAACTAATCAGAATGGCCTCCTAAAGTTATTTTGAATTGGTGAGTTTTAACTGACTTTAAAATGGAATGATTTTCCACCGTTATGTATATCCTGCTCTATCTAAGCCTAGTATATAGCATTGATTTTAAATAAAAGCATCAATTATGATTTCATACTTTACTTTAAAATCAATTTTTATAGCAAAACATATTTTCGTTAAGCCATACTTTTAAAATGATGCTACCTTCTTTCAAAGATAACATTTCCTGGCGGGGTGGGGGGAACATGGAGAATATTTTATTGGTTAACAAACTCTCAGGCTTGATACTATGAACATTTTGCAGTTCCAAGAAGACCTTGGCATTTAGACAATGATAATATTGTTTGAGTAGAAGTCTTTTTTTTTTTTTTTATTTTTAAATAATACTAACTTTTTCCTACCCTGCACTGGTAACTTGCCTGTGAATGTCTATGTAGGAAGATTAACAAAGTCGTCAACACTAGCTACAAGTCTGAAAACTTGAAGCTGGCTAAATGTCAGCAGGAAAAGAAAACTTTGTGAAACAACAGTATTCTAACACATTGATTTTAGAGATCACTGGCGTTGTGTTCTGTTTTTAACATGGAAGCTTTAAGTAGAGGGGCAAGGTGAATTATCCTGTATTCAAAAACACTGAGATGAACAATGCTCAAGAAGAAGCAGCATTAGCATGGTTTTTGAAACTGTTCTATAAAACAGAGAACAATATCAATGGTTATTTTTAAAAAGTGTTTTGATTCAATTCTTGGTATTTTCATTGTTTATACATATTTCTCTTCCAACACCACAGTTAAAAGAAAATTCAACCATCCTAGAGTTACATCTCTTTTTCATAAAAAATATCATGCTTAAGGTTAAATTTCTTCTTATAATCTGTAAGTTTCCAGAGAGTAGAGACTTGTTTTGTGAACCAGAGAAGCTGGCATATAATAAATGCTTAATATTTATTGAAAGAATGAATTAAATATAAAATAATTTTTAAAAATTTCTAAGGTAGGCTCTCTAAATATGGAGTAGGACCGTCTATGAATGTTGCTGATGAAAAGAGCATTCTGCCCTCATCTGCTGATTTTCCTAGGGCTGCAACTATTGGAGAGGTGGTCTGTGAGCCTTCTGCCGTTGACCCCTGAGACCGTGGGAATCCCAACAAGACAGTGTCTGCCACATACCTACTTCACATGCAGCTTCTCCACTGCACTTCAGATTCTCTTTGGGAAAATAACAGATGTGGAAATACGTTTGTCTTTTATATTCTTTTCCTGACTACTTAAAAACAAACAAATACCGACTACCATTAAAAAGAGCATAGTCAACTCTGAAACATTTATGCTGCACATTATTCTGTCATAATACTGAAGATTTTTCAGCAAATGTCAAATTAGCACTTCAGCAAAGTTGGGTAACAATGACTATACAAGTCAGTGCTGAGAAATAGTAAAACTTGAAAGCATTTGACTGGCAACAAATCAATTATTCAACAAATTTCTTTTACTTGTAAGAATGCAAGCAATCTCAGGTAGGAGTTAGTGTTTTTAGAGTCTTAGTTATAATAAGCTTCTTTCAATTCTAGGCTCAATTAAGGAATTAAAATTATATAGAAAAGAACAAGCAGGACAATAGAACCTCACCTCACCTCAGTCATGAACAAATACATTGCTTTTTTATCCCTAGTAAGACAGAAAAGCTTTTCTGCAGAAAGGATTTAGAGATGTAATCTATCAATTACCCAACCATCCTCATTCTGCAGATGAGGATATTTAAGCCCAGAAACATTCATTTCACAAGAACACACATGAGAGACCAGGTGATAAATTTGATAACGAATTACAGTTAACTGTATGCAACAAATAACCACTTGCAAAACATACGCCACAAAGCCATAGTCAAAAGAGGTAGAACTTTACTCCAGTGTTGACAAGCTTTCTTTATACACAATTACTACCAATTTATCAGGGTTTCACGTCCCCAAGAGACTAGAAGTAGAGATTATGATAAGGGATATAGGCTTCCAGTTTGTTCTCAGCAGCAAGAAATGGCAGGTGATGTTCTGCCAGGAAAAAAAAAAATGTCTTTCATAAAACAAAAATAAATAAAACCTCAACAAGCCCACCAGTCTATGGCTATTTTGTGTGTTGGTAAATTCCTATAACCCCTTCAAAAAATACACAAAAGAAACAGTATACCTTAGAAGTACTCTTCTGATCATCAGGGAATTTCATAGTTGTCAGGCCAGGAAGTGTATAATATAACTTAGCAAGATATTAATGAATAGTTTTCTTTATAAATGTGCTTAAAGATGTGACTTGACAGAGATCTCAAAAGCTGCCATAGTATGTGTCTTAGTTGTCTAGTGCTGTTATAACCGATACACCACCAATAGGGACTAAGCAAGAGAAATTTATTTCCCACTGTTTAGGAGGCTAGATGTCCAAATTCAGGGCGCCAGCACTAGGGAAAGACTTTCTCTCTCTGTTGGCTCTGGATGAAGGTCCTTGACTCTTCTGAGCTTCTGCCCCTGGATAATCTTCACGTGGCTTGGATTCTTTCTTCTCCCATCTCTATTAGCTGGCTTGCTTGGTAATTTAATCTCTTTGTATATCTCAAAAGAGATTGATTTAAGATGCACCCTACACTAATCCAGTATCATTAACATAACAAAGATAACCATTCCCAAATGGGATTATAACCACCAGCATGTTGATGCTGTTGTTAGATGCCACTGAGTTGGTTCCAATCCGTAGACACCCTATGTACAACAGAACAAAACACAGCCCAGTCCTGTGCCATCCTCACAATCTTTCTTATGTTTAAGCCCATTGTTGTAGCCACTGTGTCAATTCATTTCGTTGAGAGTCTTCCTCTTGTGTGCTGACCTTTCACTTTGCCAAGCATAATGTCTTTCTCCACGGACTGGTCCCTTCCAATAAAGTGTTCAAAATACTTGCTTCTAATGAGCATTCTGGCTGTACTTCTTCCAAGACAGATTTCTTTGTTTTTCTGGCAGTTTATGGTATATTCAATATTCTCTGCCAACATCATAGTTCAAAGACATCAATTCTTCTTTGGTGTTCCACATGCACTATGGTGGGTTCACATGCACTTGATGCCATGGCAAAGAACGTGGCTTGGGTCAGGCGTGCTTTAGTCTGTAAAGAGACACCTTTGTTTTTCAACACTTTAAATAGGTCTTCTGCAGCAGATTTGCCCAATGCAATGCGTTGTTTGATTTCTTGACTACTACTTCCAAGGAAGTTGATTGTGGATCCAAGTAAAATGAAATCCATGACAACTTCACTCTTTTCTCCATTTATCATGATATTGCTTATTGGTCCAGTTGTGAGGATTTTATTTTCTTTATGTTGAGGTGTAATCTACACTGAAGGTTGTAGTCTTTGATCTTCATCAGTGAGTGCTTCTAGTCAGCTTCATTTTCAGCAAACAAGATTATGTCATCTACATATTTGAGGCTGTTAATCAGTCTTCCTCCAATCCTGATGCTGCATTCTTCTTTGTATAGTCCAGTTCGGCAAGAATCAGCAGTGGCAGAGAACCGGAAGCAGCTGAGGACTAGCAGCAGAACCAGGAGACCAGGGTGAGGCAGCACTAGAGCCAACCCAAAGAGTGAGAGATCTGAGTGCCTGTGGGCAGGAGGCTTCCTGGTAGAGTGAGATGCCTCCAGGCACTTATTGGTGGAGCTAGACTTGCCGACCCATGGAGCAAGAGAGCTGAGTGCCTTCCAGCAGAAGATTACTGGAAGAGTAGGGTGCTTCCAGGAACTTATTTGTGGAGCTAGAGAGCTTTGGAGCACTTGCCACAGCAGGACAGACATTAGCAGTGAGGCACAAGGGGCCAAGAGGCCAATAAACCAGGAAGCAGAAACTGAAGAGACAAAGAACACAGGTATAGGACTTCTGGGCAACATGGCACTATAGACAGAAGCACCACACAATCCCTCCACAGCAAAGATCCAAAAAACTAAGTCAAACAGAGACAAACATCAATCATGAAACCCTAAGCATCAAATGAAGAGATAAAGAACTCAGCCAAGCACCAAATGGAGTAAGAAACTGACAGAGAACAGAGAGCTAGGAAAGAATACATAGAGAGGTCCCCTATCAGCTAATGCAGCATAGATCTACCATCTTGGACTCCTGTTGGAGATCAGCAAACAGGGTGTATGGAAAAGCAGCTTCACAGAGCTCGCAGCAGGAGACAGAACAACCGGTAACCAGCGATATATGCTTTCCCAGCCCCAGCCCTTCTTCACCCACACTCAGCCTCCTCTGCTTACTCTGGCCACAGTCTCTTGGCTGGGAATCACTGGCTTCACCCCTGTACTACTGGGATTCCACCCACCCACACTGGCTGGCTCCCTGAATGTCATTTGCTGGTTGCTTCTGCTTCTTTTGGTTTCTTCCTTACCTCTCACAACCTCCCCCTCCTTTCTCTCAGATACCTGGCTCTGTGTGCCATCTTTGCTTCTTCCTGAAAATCTGTGAAATGCTGCTCAACTGTGGAACTGCTTCTTGGCCCATGCCACCATGCTGGTGGGATCCCCGTGGCTTTTGTTTATTTTCATTTGTTCTGTTTTGATTTGTTTGTTTTCTTTTTCTTTTCTTGGCTTGGGAGCCCCTTCTAGCTGGGCAGCACTGCAAGGCTTGGGAGCTATTCCCTCAGACTGCATAGGTGCACAGTGGGATCCTTGGGGACATTTCTTTTTTTTCTTTTTTTGGTTTGTTTGTTTTCTTTTCTTTTCTCCCTTTTTCCCTTTTTATCCTTCTTCATTTCTCAGTTTCTTATCTCTCTATACTTTCCTTCTCTTCCTGTCTCCTGAATACCTGGTGCTGTGTGACACCTCTACCCCTTCTACCCAGGCCATACTTCATAGCCTGGAAGCAACTTCCCGGCTCTCATAGCCACACTGGTGGGATCCCTAGGGACTACTTTTTATTTTTTTCCTAATTTTTATTCACTCTTTTTTTTTTCTTTTACCCTTTTTCTTTTCTTTTTTTCCTTTTTGTTTTCCTCCATTTCTCAGTCTCTTATCTCCCCACTCCAGTGGCAACCTCCCTTAGCACTCCTTGGTTTGTGTGTATGTTTTTGGCTTCTGTTCCTCTCTCTTCTCTCTCCTCTTTCCCATACACATTGTAGCTCCACACATCACAATCTCCCCCCTCCATCCTGCCTACCTGCACCGTGTGCTGAACATCACACCCCCAAGCAGCACAGCCATGGCCTAATGGAAATTTCCCTGCACTGATTCCCAGCCTGCCGTGTCAGCCCTAATACGTGCCACAAACAGCCCATCCCAGCAACTCCCCTTCAGCTGGACCTACCCTGCTTTACCATACCTGAACGACTGACCCTGCCCATTGGAGAAGGAGGTGAAAAGAATTGTGCTCACAGATGAGCAAACCACAAAAAACTCAGAGCCTGCTTTCTCAGATGTAAGCAAGTAAAACAAAAAAGCAGGATGAAACAAACAAATCTACAATCAATAAACATGGAAAATAACTACTGAATGTCCCAAAGACAGCAGACAATATCAAAACATATACAAAAACAGGACAGGATGGTTCCAGTAGGCATCCAAAATAAAACACCAGATGACTTTCCAGTAGAAGACAAGGCACTAGAACTACCTGATAGGGAATTCAAATCCCTAATATTCAGAGCTATCCAAGAGGTGAAGCAAAAAGCAGACACAAATGAGGAAAAAATAGACAAATTCATGGAAAAGGCAGACAAATTCATGGAAAATACAGACAAAAAAATGGAAGAATTCAAGAAAATACTACAGAAACAAAATGCTAAAATAAATTCACAACTGGAAATCATACAAAAACAACAATTAGAAATCCAAAAGATAATAAGATTTCAGAAATAGTGTCATAGAAGGGCTGAGGAGCAGGTTTGAAACGATGGAACACAGGATCAGTGAAATTGAAGACAAACACTTGGATACAACTCTGAGGAAAAAATCAGAAAAAAGAACAAAGAAAAATGAAGAAACCCTGAGAATTATGTGGGATACAATCAAAACCAAAAATTTGCTAGTGATTGGAGTTCCAGTACAGGGGGAGAAAACAGAAAACACAGACAGGATCATTGAAACACTGCTGACAGAAAACTTCCCCAATATCATGAAAGATAAAAAGCTGGCCATCCAAGGAGCTCAGTGAACCCCATATAGGATAGACCCAAAAAGACCTGGAGACCCCAGAATCCTTGCTGCATCTTCACATCTGACACCAGCCCTGACCTCTTGCCCTCACCACCTCATTGCCATTTTCAATCTCGCCATATGGTTGACTTGAACTCTACTGACAACATAAGCTGTGATCTCCTAGCATAGTTCATTACGATTATAACATTGGTTTTAACTCATACTATGCCCATTAGCATGGTGCCCTTCCATTCTCTTTTTTTTCTCATCTAACAAGGACTTATTATTTTGTGGACTCTCACAGGAGAAACAGACACTAACTGTTGAAAGGCATAGCATATTTACTGTGATATGGGAAATGACTGCATTTATTCATATGCCTTTTGTCATTGTATGTGTATGTGAGTGTCTGCAAATGATTTGTATCATTTTCCTTCCATTAGACTGGTCTAGTTTCTGTTCCTGTGGATGCATTGAGTGCTCCAACTTTTCAGTCTTTATTGACATCTTCATCTTACCTCCTCTTCACACCTCCCCATGGTAAACGCTTCATCTCTTTATCTATCTGCATGCTTCTTAACTTTCAAGCTTTAACTGAGATAAATTTTACCATAACCCCTTCATTTATCATGGTCATCTTCTCTTATGGAAATTGTGTATTGTTTATTCCCTGTACTAGTTAGCTGACAGCTGTACTGCCTTCTACTTTAGGTTTCTTTTTCTATTTCTGAGCCCTGAATTTCTAAATAAATGTCATCAACAGGGTAATTGCCAAACTCTTTGGCCTTGGGGAAACAGACTTGAGTTTGAATCCTGGTTCTTCTGCTTACTAGAATTTTGGGTAAGTTATGTAACTTATTGTAAGCTTTGATTTCCTCATCTGTAAAAGGAGCACAGTCACAGTGACCACACAATGGCCATGAAGATTAAGTGACATAACGTATGTAAAAGGTTTACAAGAGTGGTTGAGAATTGGACCTAATATTTTCTCAAAAATGTTTTTTGACTTATCTTTTTAAGATAGTAAGTTGCTAAGGCCATAAATGAATCAATCAAATGGTGCTTCAGTGCTTGGCAAAGAATGCTTACACATGTACTTGGGTGTAAGCTAGATAAGACTAATCATGACATTAATAAACATCATCCCTGGCCGGGACCTTTTGGCACTATCCCATCTGCCTCCTCATTGTTAGGAATACATACCCAGATAATGGCAAACAGCCTTGCCTTCTTCCAGGCTAAACAAGTCAGGCTGGGTGGCATGCATATGTTAATGTAATTGTCCCTTTGTCCAATAGCTACTAGGAGCTGAAAATAATTTTGACTCTTCACCGTCTAGAGAGTTGAAGCCACATATTATTTAGAAAGGTGTTGGTAGGATAGCCTCACTGAATACATTTGTGAAGAAGCAAGGAGCCCCTGGGTGGTACAAATGGTTAGGCACTGGACTTCTAACCAAAAGGTTGTCAGTTCAAATTCACCCAGAAGTGCCTCAAAAGAGAGGCTTGGTGATCTGTTTCCAGAAGGTCACAGCTTTGATAACCCTAAGGAGCACCTCTACTTTGTACACATGGGTCTCCATGAGTCGGAATTGACTCAATGGCAACTAAAAACAAAACAACATGAAGGAGCAAGGTGATCGTCTCCAGCTCTCTCCGAGGCATATAGAAGCAGGGGAGACAGATCTCTGCCTGTCCTCTAGCCTACGGTCTGTGGCCAGTCTCATTCTTGCCAGCCTTGTTTTTTAAGATCCTGTCCCTATTTCTCCTCTCCCTAAAATTATTATTAGATGAATTGCCTTAAACTACCTCATCTTGCCCTATGTTTCCACCATTTCTGCTCCTAGGCTTTTAAGCTGTGTCCCAATCCAGCTTTTCTGAATGGAGCCCCCTCCCCCAGCTTGGAAGACATCTCAGTTTGCTGTGTTTAGATTCAGACATTAGGGAGCTCACATCCCAAGACTGTTAATCATAAGGGAGTTTAGTGGGATGCACTTTCCATCAGAAAAAAAGGATATTTGGGTTCTAATTTAAGCTTTATCATTATCTAATTTTCTGATTCTGTATGCATCAGTTAGCACCTGGGAACCCATCTCTGCACTGTAAAATGAATATATGTCTATCTAGTTTATCTGCTTCAGAGAATTTTTAAGAACAAAATGTGTTAATAATGGTGAAGAGATTTGGAAATATGTAGTTGTAAGTCATACATGATTGAAATTTCCACTACTAATCAGTTATTTTGCAGTAGTCTAGAATGGTCACAGCACTAAATCAAACGTGCTGGGCAATGTATTTATTTCCTTATATTTATAAGGTATTTCTCCACAAAGTATTAGTCAATCTGTGACTTGGCTAAAATTCTCTCAGTGTATCCCTTAATCGTCTAGATAGGATTATTAGCCATGCAAGGCATAGAGAAAACATTTGTAACTACAAAATTATAGGGAAAATAATTACTATTTGCTATAGAGGGTTAAAGCACCAGGGTAAAGAAATAAGAGGAAGAGAATAAAGCTAACATGCATTTGTGTCTAGTATGTACCACTCGCAACCCTACTATCTAGACATTTTTGTGTATCTCATTTAATTTCAAGAGGGATATCAGAATTAAACGTCCTTGAGAAGAAAATTCAAAATGTAGAATGTGGACATTAAACTTTGGTTTATTTGACTTTTATTCTTTTCCTTAACATGGAAAAGTTTTCTCCTTTATAAAATGAAATAGGGAAAGATCTAAGTTTCTCTTTTCACTCATGACATCCAATGCCTTTATTTTTCTCTGAAAAATTAGAATAAAGAAACTGAAAGAGAGAAGAATAGTGAAAATGTATATATTTCCTACAGCTACTACTAGTCCTTTTAATTCAGCATATCTTTAAATACTCATTTGTTCATTCATTCATTCATATAATCATAAGACATATAAATCACAACCCTAAAGGATAGAGTAGAACTGATCCCATAGGGTTTCCACGGCTGAAATCTTCATAGAAGCAGACTGCTGCATCTTTCTCCTGCAGAGAGACTGGTGGGTTCGAATCATCAACCTCTCGGTTAGCAGTCGAGCACTTTAACCACTGTGCTGCTAGCGTTCCTATGACACATAACAGGAATTTAGTTTGTTTAATTTAATTCTATTGACTCAAAACCAATTCAATGGTTCATTTAACATATACTTCTTCAACCTTAACCATGTTGAATATTTAGTCTTCCCTCAAATTTCTTCATCTATTTTATCATATATCCATCCTTTTTATTTATTTAACTTTTTTTTTAAATTGTACTTTAGGTGAAGGTTTACAGAACAAACATTTTCTCATTAAACAGTCAGTACACATATTGTTTTATGACATTGGTTAACAACCCCACGACATGTCAACACACTCCGCTCTCGGCCTTGGAGGACCTTTTTTTTTTCTTTTTGGTGAAAATGTACATAGCTAAAGATACACCATTTCAAAAATTTCTGCACGTACAATTCAGTGACCTCAATTATGTTCTTCCAGTTATGCTGCTATTCTCACTTTAGATGAAGGTTTACAGAATAATATAGTTTCTCATTAAACAGTTTGTACACTTATTGCCCTATGACAATGGTTAAGAACCCCACTACATGTCAACGCTGTCTTGACTCAACCTTGAGTTCCCTATCACCAGCTTTCCTGTCCCCTTCTGCCTTCTAGTCCTTGTCCCTGGACTGCTGTGCCTCATTAGTCCCATTTTGTTTTATGGGGCTGTCCAGTCCCTGGCTGAACGGTGAACCTCAGGAGTGACTTCACCACTGAGCTAAAAGGGTGGCCGGGGGCCATACTTTAGGGGTATATTCATCCTTTTTATCATAATACTTTAATAATAGAACTAAAATTCTATAGCATTCTGTAGAAAAATAGAATATTTGCTCCAGCCATAAATGGTAGGTAAAATTATGGTTTTCTGTGTGTGAATTTTACATAATAGGTTGGAAAATAGATTGTGAAAAGAAGTTCATCTACCAATTCTACCACTTAAAACTGATGTGCATCTGAGGAAAGCAGGGGTTAATGTATAGCAGTAATGATGATAAGTCAAACAATAACAGGTGGGTGAATTTGCTCCACAAAGTGTCTCAGCCATAAAAGGCACATTGTTGATGAGAATTGGAACTTTGAATTTACTTCTCATTGTACCTCCAGGAATCATTTATCTCCATCAGATAGGTCAGGTGTCAGCGAACTACCACACATCTGCCAGCCAAATCTAGCCAGTGGCCTGTTTTTGTAAATAAAGTTTTATTTGAAACAAGCCACATCCATTCATTACATATTGTCTCCGGGTACTTCCGCACTACCCTGGCAAAGTTAAGTAATTGTGACAAAGACGATATAGCCCACAAAGCAGAAAGCGTTTACTCCCTGGCCTTTTACAGAGAAAGTCTGCTGACCCATAAAATAGATTGCAGGATTAAAAGTAAAAAAACAAACACAAACACAATGGCTCACTTTATCTTCTATGTGAAAGAAAAATCCACATTGATTAATTCCAGGTTACTTAGCTTTTTAATTTTTCTTCTTTTTATTATGTGAAAAATTTGTAAATAACATTGTGTTTCCAATTTACCTAATTAAACACATGGGAATATTGCGTTTTGAAATTATTACCCGTATTTCCTTTTGAAAATATTATCAAAGTTAATGGATCAAGTGCCTCTCTAAATTCTAGAAATACCAGCCATACAAATCTCATTAATAGTTATTATCCCTGCTGACAATTAATTTCTCAGTTATTAAGCAGAGAAATATTTGAGTATGTTTACTAACATTTTAAGAGTAAATAAACTGTTAGTTTCTTTTAGCTGAATATTTAATCTTTCTCATGATTTTAATTTGCCAGTAGCCAGATCTGAGAAAGGATAAATGTGCCTTACAGTTGCTCTCAATTTTCCTTTTGTTATTATCTGATACCCTGTATACACTTCTTTAAAAGTACGGTGGGGAGTATCGTTGTCTTCAGTGACATCATGATAAGATCAAAAGACGTCAATGTCCAGTCCCCAAGTAAAGGCAGTCTTTGGTGGCTCCGCTAAGTATAGATTCTGCTCTAGAAATACTGACTACTGCTTATGAAGTTTTTGTAAGATTTTCACAAGATAGAAATGGCTCCTATCAGTTAAGTGAGGTATATAGAGAGACTTAAAAAAGAAAGTGTCCTAATTTAATGATCCAGAGCTTTTGGAGTACGGGTTGATGGAAGTCTTAGAGTGTAACAGAAAGCGATGAATAATGGCATATCAGGGATCATTTAAGTGAATGGCTTTTGAGATTAAAGTGAATATCTGAATGAAAGTACTCCAGGGAGAGACAGTAATGGAAATTGGTTCTCAGATTGGCTTCCAAGCACATCTACAACTCAATGCATTTGACATCGTCCTGGGGGAATTCTTTGAGCCCCTTTACATCTAGGAATCCTTGGCTCTTTAAAATTGAGAATGTACTAAAAGAGATTATTATCATTTTACTAATTCTTTTGAAATCCAGATGAAATGCTGACTCATCAAAGACATAGCTTTACTTCCAAAGACTATAATATAGTAAATACTATAAAAGCATAGGATAAGCATTGCTGTGCTTGAATACATAATAAATCTGAAACAAACCATGGGTGTTTTCTAGATTGTCCAAATTCACAGCAGTCTTACTTCCTTAATTTCCACTTACCATCTTAGTTAAAATACTACAAATATTTAAATGTTTTAAGGGTTTCTAGAAATGTAGTGTACGATACGGTTCATAAGTAGACATTTTTATTGGTTTATGTTTTATTTAACAAGGCATTTTATTGATTTGTTTGAATTAGTAATGTAAATGAAGTACAAAATCAAAAAGAAATAATCTGTAGTAAAATGTAAATCTCCACTCCTACCACCATCTTTAAGCTATCTAGTTATCTTTTTAAGGAGCCCTGGTGGCCGGTTGGTTTCGACTGCTAACGGAAAGATCGGCAGTTCGAACCCACCAGCCATTCCTCGGGAGAAAGACGTGGCAGTCTGCTTCCATAAAGATTTACGGCCTTGGAAGCCATATGGGGCAGTACTACTCTGT
Source organism: Dugong dugon (assembly GCA_030035585.1). Lineage (NCBI taxonomy): Eukaryota > Metazoa > Chordata > Mammalia > Sirenia > Dugongidae > Dugong > Dugong dugon. Next base: position 189,252,641 of record CM057463.1, on the reverse strand, counting down.
CCTGTAGGGTCCACTGTGAGTTGGAATCTACTCGATGGCGGTGGGTTTTGGTTAGTTATCTTTTTGGAAGCAATCATTGTTACTATTTTCTTCTGTATCTTTGTTACGGATTGAATTGTGTCCCCCAAAATATATGCTGAAATCCTAACTCCTGTACCTGCAGATATGAGCCTGTTTGAAAATAGGTGTTTTCTTTTGTTATGTTAATAAGGCCATATCAGTGTGAGATGGCTCTTAACTTAATCACTTCTGAGTATAAGAAGACCAGAATAGACAAAGAGACCCACACAGGGGGAAGGCAGACGTCAAGGAACTCGCGGGAACTCCAAGGATCTCTGGCCGACACCAGGAACTGAGCGAGGCTTACAGATGGAGTCCACACAGCTGAGACCCTGATTCAAACATTTAGCCTCCAGAACTGTGAGAAAATAAATTTCTGGTCTTTAAAGTCCTCCACTTGTGGTATTTCTGTTAGGACAACACTATAAAACTAAGATAATCCTACCTGCACCAACCTATACAAATAATTCAGGACCTTGCTATTTTCACCAAAAAATATAGGCTTGAGATCCATTCCTATTAGCACATACAGAGCTCCTTCATTATTTTTTATGGCTTCATGATATTCCTGGATGTACCATAATATATTTAACCAGTTTCCATACCAAGGTTTTATCTAACCTTTTGGCTTTTTGTTTTACTTTGTGTGTGTGTTGTACGTGTGTGGGGGGGGCTCAAACACAGCGGCAATATTTTCAATTCCTGTTACCCGAGCCCGTTGGGCTCTGTAAGCCTCCTCTATCATTCTGTTTTCCTTTTGCCTTCATCCTTGCTTCAAAACTCATTTCCTCCCTCTTCTTATAGCGTAGGTATCACTGATGTGTGTGGTATATTTTCCTTGAATCTGTATGCATTTTTGAAAAATAGAAAATATTCTTTTGTGTGTCTATCTTTAGAAATTATATTAATATATTATTATTGCTGTATTCCACAGTTCATGTTCACTGCTTCTAAATTGCTGTATAATATTGCTGTAATATATGCCTACTAATTTTTTCTAATTCGTTTCCCAGAAATAGACACATGGGATGCTTCCAGATTTCATTAGCACAAACAATGCTGTACTAAACACACTCATACATGCCTCTGTATGGATCTGTGTGTGAGTATTTCTACATCCACATGCAGCATTGCTGGGCAGACTCATAGCTACTCTGTACTGCACACTGTTTCACAGATCAGCTTTGCTGGACTATCCTTACACCCTGAAGGAAGCACGTGGGTGTTCCTATTTTCTTACATCCTCGACAACATTTGGTATCATATAGCTTTTTGCTTATTTTAATTTGCTGGGTGTAAAGTGATAATTATTTCACTTTACATTTCTCTGATTAGAGAGATGTGAAATATCTTTATATGCTTTTTAACCTATTAGGCTTCCTTTTCTATTCACATATATTGTCTTTTCCTTTGAACTTGAGATCCAAGTATTTTTAAAATTTGTAAAAGCCTCTTATATTCTAGATACCATATTTTGTTGCTTTGTTTTCTTGCAATGTTTTCCTAAACGTTTCTCTCAAATCTTTGTAAAATAAAAATTCTTAATCTGATGTAGTCATATCCATCAGTATTTCATCTTATGCTCTGTGGTTTCTTACGCCGTCTATTTTTGTTAACTTGGTAGCATGATATTTTCAATTTTCATACACTTAACAGATCAAAATTTCAGTTTGCAACGTGTGAGATTGAAAATCCCAATTACTTTCTTCTCCATAATGTTCAAGTTTTCTTAAAACCATCTATCAAACATCAAACATCTCAAACTGTATTGGCCAAGTCATGACAGTTTTTAAGGTTCTCTTTTTTCTATTTAATAACTCGACTGTTCGTATTAACATCACACAGTTTTTATTTTATGTCTACGGTGTATACCTCAAATTCAAGTAACATAATGACATCTTTTCACTTCAATACAATGGAATCTGGATACTGTTTATACTTTTTCCTTTTTCTTCACCAAATGGCTAGCGGTTTATCAATTTTATTGATTTTTTGAAAAAACCGTCTTTTGATTTCATTGAATTTTTTCTGTTATTTTTCTGTTTTTAATTCATTGCTTTATTTTCTGCACTTTATTAGTTCCTTCCTTCTGTGACTTTGGTTTTAATTTGCTCTTCTTTTTCTAGTTTCTTAAGATGGAAGCTTAGATCAATGATCTAGGATGATCTTCTCTCTTAATAAGGATCCCTGGTGGCACGGGGATTAAGCCCTTGGCTGCTAAACAGAAGGTCAGCAGTTTGAACCCACCAGCCATGGAAAACAGTTTGACAGTTCCTCAAAAAGTTAAACGTAGAGCTACCATATGTCCCAGCAATTCCACTCTCCAGTATAGATGCAAGAGACTTGAAAGCAGCAACATGAACAGACATATGTACACCAATGTTTTTTGGAGCACTATTCCCAGTAGTCAAAAGGTGGAAAAAACCCAAGTCATCATCAATGGATAAACAATGGAATGTTACTCAGCCACAAAGAGCAATGAAGTCCTGATACATACTACAATGTGAGGGAACCTTGAAAACTTTATGATGAGTGAATTAAGTCAATTACAAAGGGACAAATATTGTATGATCTCACTCTTACGAAAGACCTAGAAGAGCAAATGTATAGAGCTCAGAGTTTAATGGCGGTTACCAGGGGCATAAGGGAAGCATTGTTTAGGAAGTGCTGAGTTTCTGTTTATGGTGATGGAAAATCTGGCAAGGGACATTGGGGATGATTGCACAATATGATTGGTGTCATTGAGTTGTACCTGTGAAAAATGGTAAATTGGCTAATGTTGTGTTATCTACATATTTACAACAGTTGAAATAATAATAATAATAAAGAAAATGAAAAACAAAACAAAAACTCCCCAAACCCTTTGGAACGCAGTTCTGCTCTGACACACCACGAGTTGGAATCGACTCGATGGCAACTAATTATATTCAAGTTCGATTATACTATCCTCAGCCAGGCCAAATCTCCTGGTACATCTGCTGAAGGAATTCTTCAGTGGTTTTACTTCTGCTCTAGAGTTAACAGGTTTAATTTTCTCTCCCTAAGGTATTTGCTCCTTATGAAACAAGGCAGCAGGCAGAGATGTGGGTTTTTTTGCCTTTTTCTCGTTGGCAGAGAATCCCTTCTTTCTCCACCAGCAAGGCAGAGTCTCTTCACTTTCTTGTCCTGTTCCCATTCTCCAGCACCCACTGGAGGTCTGCGGAAAAAAGCTTGTGAATGAATGCAATGTGCCTAAGGTTACCAGTAGATTTATGCTGTTATGCTAGCCCATATTCAGTCTGTAGCAATTCACTAGAATTTTACCTCATTCCTTCTTACCAGCTTGTCTGATGACCTTATCTTCTTCCTGTTTTCTGTCATAGGTGAGGCAATGTCTATTTGTCCCATGTGAGGACCTGTTCCTCATTGGATTTCCAGGCTACTTTGTTACTCTGGGACTTCAGTTGTTTGATGTAATTTATCTGGCTCTTACTTAGTATGAGAACAACTTCCTTCATAGTGGTCTGCATCCTAGATGTAAGTGTTGTTGCTGTTGCGTGCTGTCAAGCTAAATTTAACTCATAGTGACCCTATAGGACAGAGTAGAACTTCCCCATAGAATTTCCTAGGCTGTAATCTTTACGGAAGCATATCGCCAGGTTTTTGTTCATGAGAAGCAACTGGTGGGTTTAAATTGTCAACCTTTTGGTTAGCAGCCAGCTGCTTTAGTTATCACACAAAGGCTCCCTAGATGTAGAAACATTCTAAAAACTTTAATATGAAATTTAGCATCAGTGTATTTAGTTCCAAAAATAAATTATTATTGTAATCTTGTAAAATTTATAGTTGACAGCAGAGACTTAACATCTTTATGATGTAGACTTTTTCTACCCATTAAGAGCATCCAAGGCACAACAGTTGGTCTATACTCTCCTGGAGCAACAGAGGGAGAAGGAGAGGCAGGAATAGGAGGAGGAAATGGAAAGTGTGCCTAATTTCCTCTATAAGCAACTACCCCTTTTGCCATGAGACCAGAAGAACTGGATGGTGCCCGGCTACCATTACTGAATGTTTTCATCAAAGATTCTATAGAAGAGTCCTAATCAAAAGAGGAAGTATGCAGAACAGAGTTTTAAGTTCTCATAGACTCCAGACTTTCTAGAGCCGTGGAAGCTGGATGAACACCTAAAACTGTTGCCCTGAGATAATCTGTAAACTGTAAACCTTAAACCAAAAATATCCCCTGATGAGACTAAATGGGCACACCAACCCAGGGGCAAGGACGAGAAGGCAGGAGGGAACAGGAAAGCTGACAATGGGGAACCTAAGTTTGAGAAGGGGAGAATGTTGACATGTTGTGGAGTTGGCCACCAACATCACAAAACAATATGTGTGTTAACTGTTTAATGAGAAACTAATTTCCTCCGCAAACCCTCATCTAAAGCACAACAAAAAAAGAAAAAAAAATCCCGAGGTCTTCTTAAAACCAAACAGTAGTTTAGCTTGATTAGTAAAGAATGTCTGCCTTGAGCACTGAGCTCTTTTAAGATCTATCTATATGGGATCAGATTGGCAACAGTAACTTGAATGATTAGATAGGAAACTTAGAGGGCAGTGAATTTATGTTAATGGGGGAGGAACAACTCAAGAAAGGAGGGTGAGAATGGCTGCACAATTTGAAGGACGTAATCAATGTCACTGAGTTGTACATGTAGAAACTGTTGAATTGGTGTACATTCTGTAGTGTATATTTTCAACAGTAACAAAAATAAAATAAATTATATGTATACATACATGTGTATGCATATATAAAGTAAAAAATGAAGAAGTAGTGCCTTTACAATTATTCAAACATTTTTTGATTCCTTCATTTAAATTATTTTTAATGTATATTTTGCATGCTTGGTAAGTTTATACCTAGGCATTGCATTTCATTTCAGACGGATTATGGTGGTCATTTGGGGATGTGAAGATTATTAATTTCATTTAATTTTTCACACAGCCTTACTAAAATCTCTTAACACTTGTAATTTTGTGATTATCTTATTCTTTTTCCCCTTGAAAAATCATATATTCTAAATAAAATAACAAGTTTCCTTATTTTTAAATTTCAGGTTTCTTTTTTTATTTGATCTAATTGCATTGACGAGTGCATTCAGACCAATGTTAATTATAATGGTGATAAAGGAGATGTTTGTCTTATTCTTGGTTCTAATTAAGATGTTAATATTTCTCAGTGAAGCATGATTTATACAAGTAAATGAAATGTTAACCTGTTCCTATATTACTGAGAATTCATTATTATGTTGGCTTTTTGTTAAATGCCCTTGCAGTATCTATGAAGATTACTATATGATTTTTCTTCTTCTTTGACTTATTAATTAATATTTTAAATTATATAAACAGGCATGCTAACATTTAACCATCTTTGGATTCTTAGCATAAACAACATTTGCTGTGCTGTGTCGATAATTTAAATCGCTCTTGGATTCTGCTTGTTATTTTTGAAAAAAATTATAATCATTAAATGAGATGGTCTCTACTTGTCTTTCCTTTGTGCTGTTGTTTTTAGGTTCTGAATTCATATTCTAGTCATTTCCTTTTGGATTCTTTCTTTTTGCTTCCTTGTATTTTTCAACAGTTCAACCGTATGAAATTGCACTGGAGTTATTTTTTTCCTTACAGGCTGGGTACAAACACGTGCAAAATTGCTTGAACCTTTCCAGTTTTGGGGAAGAATAGCTTTATAATGACATTTTCTGAAGTAATTGGTCTAGTAATATTGCATATTGTTTCTCTGATCAGTTTTAAGGTATATATTCCAAGAAAATAGTCTATTCTATAAAAGTTCTCCAGTTAAGCAGAACATTCTCTCATGATTTTATTAATTTCTTCTCTATCCATGGTTCTTATATTACTCAGCGTTCTCCAGAGAAACAGAACCAATAGAATAGATGTACATATATATATATGTATAGATATACACATGTACATACATTCCCCCGTGGCACAATGGTTAAGTGCTAAGCTGCTAACCAAAAAGTAGGTGGTTCAAACCCATTTAGTGGCTCCTCAGGAGAAAGACCTGGCAATCTGCTTCCATAAAGATTACAGCCAAGAAAACCCTATGGGGCAGTTCTGCTCTGTCACATGGGGTTGCTACAAGTCGGTATTGACTCCATGGCACTCACAACTACACACACACACACACATAGACCCTATTGCCTTCGACTTGATTCCAACTCATGAATGACAACCCCATGTGTCCCAGAGTAGAACTGCACTCCATAGGGCTGTGAGTGGCTGTAATCCTATAGAAGAGGATCACCAGGCCTTTCTTTCGTGATGTTGTTGGGAAACTTGAACTCAGCCAACCTTTCGGTTAGTAGCCAAGTGCACACTGTTTGCGCCACCCAGGGATATATATATATATATACACGTATGTACGTATGTAAAGAGATTTTAAGGAATTGGCAAATCTGAAATCTATAGGGCAGGTCAGCAGGCTGGAAACTCATGCAGAATATCTATGTTACAGTCTTAAGGCAGAATTCCTTCTTTCAGAAATCTCAGTTTTTGCTTTTAAGGCCTTCAACTGATTGGATGAATCCTACACACATTATCAAGGGCAACTGCCTTTACTTCCAGTCAACTAATTTTAAATGTTAATCACATCGAAAGAATTCCTTCACAGCTACATCTAGAATAAGATTTGACCAAATAACTGGGAACCATAGGGTAGCCAAGTTAGTATATAAAATTTTCCATCACAGTTATTTCTGCAGAAACATTTCAATGTTTTGGATTTGTGCTTTTACTCTTTTTTCTTCCCTGATTAAATTACAAATGGTTTATCTATCTTGTTATATTTTAAAGGAAACAATTCTTACACTTATTTTTTCATTTATTAATTTTTAATCTATTGGAGTCTGCTATTATACTTATTAAATATTTCCATAGCTTTTTTTTATTTTTTTCTAACTTCTTGAGATAAATATCTAATTTATCTGTCTTATTTATTTGCAGCTATGGAGTTCCTCTGAGCAATCCTTCAGTTTTTGTACATAAATCCATTCAAAGTTTGCTATTCCATTGTGAACTTGCATTTTTTTTAGAAGTTATTTATTTATAACAAATAGATCTTTTCTACTTATTTTTACTGAATTGAATTAGCCTTAAAGTACTTTAGTTCTTATGGAGTGGCTTTATACCTTTACTGAATAAAAAATGCATTTATTAATCATAATAGGGTACCTAATAAGTACTTGAGAAGTATCTATTTTCCCCACTGAAAGAAGGCATTTTTATTGCAAGGGAAAGTAATAACATAGAAGTGAGAGCACCAAGGTTCTAATTTTGATTCATTAATGGTCTCTTTTCTTATCTAGGTTTCATATCCACAGACCGAGAATAATTAATTCTATTCTAATGAGCCTTACAGAAATTTGAAAAATACAAATGGCCTGTTCCCATTCCAGTCCACATGTATCCACGAGCGTGAGGATGACATCAGTGCTCGAAGGCAATGTATGTCTATAGACACAAAAAACTTGTGAAGTTCAGTTATGGAAATTTTGGGAGTAGGTCCATCTTTCATGATACATGGTAACTTTATTCACCTTGGTGAGGGCCTGAGGGTCAAGAAGTTAAATAGATTTTTTAAGTTTTCTCCCTGTCACACACTTAGTTGGCTGCCCTGTATTGTGACTTGGTGATGTACAGGCATGACAATAAGACAGAAATCCAGAGGGTATAATGCTAAATGATGACTCTTGTCTTATGGGTGCAATACATATTGACGTTTCCATATACGGATCAACTGACCGTATGGCAGGACTGTGTTGATCACCACTTCATACAATTCCTGATTACCCCACGTCTAACTCCAGCATGGGGAGATGAATGATTATAATAATAATAACAGACAATGCACAGAGCATTTATAGCACTGTTCTGAGTGTTCTACATTTATAACTCATTTAATCCTTACAAAAACTCATGAGCAAGGTACTATTATTGTATTAGGCAAAATAATGGCCTGCCAAAGATGTCCAGTTCCTAATCACAGAAACTGTGAATATGTTATATTAAATGGCAAGGAGGAATTAAGATTTCAGATGGAATTAAGGTTGACAATCAACTGACCTTAAGATAAGGAGAGTAGCCTGGAATATCCAAGTGGGCCAAATTGAATCACAAAGGTTCTTTAAATGTAGAAAAGGAAAGCAGAAAAAGTCTGAGTCAGAGAGATATTTGGAGATGCTATGTTGCTGGCTTTGAGGATAAAGCAAGAGGCCACAAGCCCGGGAACGTAGGTGGCCTCTAACTCAAAAACCAAAGCCTTTGCCATCGTGTCGATTACGACTCATAGCGGCTCTATAGGACAGAGTAGAACTGCCCCATAGGGTTTCCAATTCTGTAAATCTTTATGGAAGCAGACTGCTGTATCTTTCTCTTGAGGAGTGGCTGGTGGGTTTGAACTGCCAAACTTTTGGTCAACAGCTGAGCTCTTAACCACTGCGGCACCAGGGCACCTTAGGTGGCCTCTAGAAGTTGGAAAAGGCAGGAAAACAGATGCTCCCCTAGAGCCTCCAGAAGGGATACAGCCCTGCTAACACCTTGAGTTTAAGCCAGTGAGACCCAGGTCAGATTTCTAACCTCCAGACTGGTAAAATCATACAACTGCATTTTTTTAAGCCATTACATCTGTGGTAATGTGCTGCAGCAACACGAGAAAGCTAATACAATTATCATCCCCATTTGGCCGACTTAGGACAAGTAAGTAACTTTTCCAAGGTTACACAGCTGTTCACAGGCAGAACTGGTGATTAAATTCAAGTATTCTGACTCACCAGATGATGTTATTGTTATTTTAAAGTCAGATTTCTTAAGTCATAATTTACATACAGGAAAATTCACCCTCTTTCAGTGTACAGTTTTATGAGTTTTGACCAATGGGTACAGTCATGTAACCAAAACCACAAATGTTCCCTTGTACCCCTTTGTAGTCAACCCTTCCCCCCACTTCATGCCCCTGGAAACTACTGACCTGTTTTTTGTCCCTGTGATTTTGTCTTTTGCAGATTGTCATATAAATGGGATGATAGCTGTGTGAAGAAAGAATTTGGCAACTGCTCTCAACAACAAAAACAAAAAATGAGTATAAAACTAGGCAAAAGGTCAAAAAACAATCATTTCAGGGAAAGGGAAATCAGCCAGAAGCAGACAACCATTTGAGACGTATTAACACCTAAGACCTGCTAGAACGCTGGTGAAGAACAGCAGGAGTCTTTGCCATCTCCCTGGACTGGCCACATCCCCAATTCAAGCTCGCATGGTGAGAGCTCCAGTTTTCCAAGATGTGGCTGGGTGCAAAAACCGGTGTCTTTGCTGTCAAAGGGTGAGGACTAACTCAACTTAGGGCAGCAGGCAAAAATGAGCTTTTCTGATTAGAAGTGGTGAAGTTAATTGGGAACAGGCAGGAAAATCCTTCTAGCCACACATTTGATGGAAGATTCTGGAGACGAAGAAAACGTACAAGTGCTGAGATAACCTCTCCACATGGCATGGCTGCCTGGGGAATCATTGGTGTGCACAAGAGAGCTAACAGAGCCCGGCCAGGAGACGAAAAGTCCAGGGAGACTTGAGGACGAGCTGCTACTTAATGCATCTCTCAAATGATGTTCGGGTGGGCTGAACTGACAGAAGGTAGAAGCCTTACGTGTGTCCAAGGTAGTTAAGCAAAATCTCTGTTCAAGCCATTAGCTAACCTCTAAATTAGGCAGACATTGAGGCAATACCTGGGAAGCTAGGCTAAAAAGTAAACAAGAAAAAACCTTAGCAGAACCATCAGTGATTGCATACCATGGAGTAGACGGATTTTGCAGTTGAAATCCCGGTAAGAATCTAAAACAAACATATAACAACTCTCAAAGAGATAAAAGAGAATCTAGAATTGTTACAATACATGATCTAAAATATATACTTTTCCAATAAAAACTTACATGGCATGCAAAGTAATAATAATAAGTGGCTCACATTCAGGAGCACAGTCAACAGAAACTGAATCTGAGTAGGACCAGATGCTGAATTTAGTGAAGACTTAAAAGCGTCTATTATAAATATGTTCAGATAGGTAAAGGAAACACTATTCAAATAATTGAAGTAAATTTAGAAGACAAGTAGTTAATAAACAGGGAATCTCAGAAGAGAAATGTAGACTGTATAAAAAATGAAAATTCTAGAGTTAAAAATTGCAGTGACTGGAATCAGGGGCTTAGTGAAAGATTTGAGAGGGCAGAATAAAGAATCACAGTGAACCTGAATTCGATCAATATAAATTATCCAATTTCTATAGGAAAAAAGGATAGAAGAGCAATGAAAAGGGCCTTAGGGAACTGTGGGACAATGTCACACGTTCCAACTATGTATAATGAAAGTCCCAGAAGTAGAGAGAGAAAAGAGACAGATAAAACTATTGAAGGCACAATGGCTAAAAACTTCCCAGATTAGATTAAAAATATTGTCCCCCAAACTCTAGAATCTCAATGAAACTTAACTAGGATAAACACAAAGAAAACTAGAACACCTATATACATAATGGTCAATCTGTTAAAAGAGAAAGAGACAATTGTGAAATCATCAAAAGAAAAATAATTCATCATTTATAGGGGAACAAAAATATGATAAATGACTACTTCTTATTAGAAACAATAAAGGCCAAAATCAGTATGTAATAACATATCCAGTGTTTAATGGAAAAAAAGTTAATCAAGAATTAAAAATCCATTGAATTTATCTTACAAATAAACAAAACGAAATAATTCTCAGATTAAAAAAAAAAAACTTAAAAAATTCAGATACTTCCTGGAAGAAATACTAAATGAAATCTTTCAGAGTAAAAGCAAATGATATTAGACAGTTATTTAGATCCATAGGAAGGAATAAAGAGCACCAGGAATGACAAACATTTTAGAATACTTTTTAAAAAATGTGTATTCTTATATATATTTCTCTTTTAGTCTCTTAATTTCCTTGAAAATCATAAACTTACTTAAAGCAATTATTATTACACTGTACCATCGGGTTTATAATATTACGTAATGCATGGGGAGTAACTGGAGCTCCGTTAGAACAAATGGTCTCTGTTTTACCAAAATTAGATCAGTACTGACGTGAAATCAATTGTGAAAAGTTAAAGACGCACATTGCAATCCCTAGAATAAATTATTTTTATCTATATCTATAGCTATGCATATCTATATATATATTTATACACACATATACAGTGAAACCTGTGAGAGCTGGAACTTGACGGGACTGCCTTGTTCTTCCGGGTCTCGCAAGTTTTCCGCCTTTGACAGGGTGCAGGCTTAGGATTTTTCTATCACTCATTTTGGAGAAAATAATTTGAGTTTTCCTTCTCTGGCAGTTTTTTGCCTTACACAGTTTCTGGCTTTTGTGGGCTTTACTGTAGTTAGAACTAAAAATCAACAGACAAAAACGATAAACTAAAAATGTTTATCACAAGGAAGGCAGTAAAAGAGGAACAACAAAAGTCGTCAGATACCGACAAATAGCAAAATGGTAGATGTAAATTCGGCTATAACAATAATTACTTTCGATATCAGTAGACTAATCACTTCAATCAAAAAGTGGAGATTGTTAAACTTAATACAAAAGCAAGATCTAACCCTGCACCTTCTGTAAGAAAAATACTTTAGGTCCAAAGACATAGACACACTGAAGATAAAAGGATGGGGAAACGAAACAAAACAAAACAAACCCTACCATTCAAATAGTAACTAAAAAAGTGGGAACGACTACATTAATACCAGACAAAATAGACTTTAAGACTAGAAATATTACTGGAGACAGAATGAGATTTTTCATATTGGTAAAGCGACCAATGCATCAAAAAATTTAGCAATTATAAAAGTATATACACCTAAAAACAAAGTCCCTAAATATATTCCACAAAAACTTACATAATTGTAAAAGAAATAGACAAACACAACTAGTTGGTGATTTCAATACTCTTTAAGAGCTCTCCTGCTAACCAAAAGGTCGGCAGTTCAAATCCACCAGCTGCTCCTTGGAAACCCTGTAAGGCAGTTCTACTCTGTCCTATAGTGTCTCTATGAGTCGGAATTGATTCAACAGCAAAGTGTTTGGTTTGGTTTTTCTCTCAGTAATTGACAAAACAATTAGATAAAATAAATAAATAAAATCAATAAGGATACAGAAGGCTTGAATAACCTTATATTTCAAAATGACCCAACATATAAAGAACTTTTCAACCAAAAATAGCAGAATTCACAATCTTTTCAACTGCACATGCATCATTCTCTAGGATAGAACATATTCTAGGACATAAAACTTAAATGGATTGAAATCATACTAAATTAGTTCTCCAACCACAATAGAATCAGATTAAGAATAAACAACAAAAAGAAATCTGTGCATAGAAGAAAATTTATAACTCTAAGCACTTAGGTGTTGTTGAGTCGGTTCTGACTCATAGCCACTCCATGCCCAACAGAATGAAACACTGCCTGATCTCGCTCCATCCTCAGAATCATTGCTGTTTGAGCCCATTTTTGCAGCCACTGTGTCAATTCATCTCATTGAGCGTCTTCTCTTTTTTTACTGACCGTCTACCAAGCATGATGTCCTTCTCCAGGGACTGGTCCCTCCTGATAACATGTCCAAAGTAAGTAAGTCTCATCATCCTTATGTCTAATGAGCGTTCTGGCTGTACTTCTTCCAAGACAGATTTGTTTATTCTTCTGGCAGTCCACAGTACGTTCAATATTCTTTGCCAATGCCATAATTCAAAGGCATCAATTCTTCTTTGGTTTTCTTTATTCATTGTCCAGCTTTTGCATGCATGTAAGGCGATTGAAAATACCATGGCTTATACTAGACAGCAGGAAAGATCTGAAATAATAATCTCAGCTTCCATCTTAAAAAGCTAGGAGAATAAAAACAGTGAATCCAATGCCAAGTAATAGGAAGATGGAAATCATAAGGTCAGAGTGGAAATCAAAGAGAAAAAAAATCGGAAAAAATCTTTAGCATAAAAAGGTAGTTCTTGGCAAAAATCAACATAGTTGATAGATATTTAGCTGGACTGACAACAGTAAAAGAGGGAGATAGATGTTAGAGAGGGAAAAGGAGAGCAAACATTAGTACGCTGACCCTATCTCACCTCTGCCCGATATACACTGTAGATAATAGGACACTGACAATAAATTTGGAAATCCAAGATTAGAGACCACCGATGTCTCACTGTTTATCTGGAACACTGGGTGATGGTAGTCAAACATACATTCTCAATGCCACGGCATGGAAGCAATGGAACAGAGATGATGCATGAAGTATCAGTGAAAGAGAGGACCTGAAATGATCTCTAACCTCCAGCAATTTTGAAGAGTTTCAGGAGATCATCCAAACATTCTCCATATCACTAAGACAGGCCTGGAACCTAGCTGAGACACAATTAGCAAGGACAGTCTCTAGGGTCTAACGGGGGGCCCAAGAGGAGGGTTTGTCCTGTGAAACACCTTGTCCATATATTTCAAGGGTTAGATTGTGAAAGCAGAAATTGTGTCTTAATGGATCAAATTCTACATATTTTCAAGGGAGTGTTGTCCAGCAAGTTTCCTGGACAAGGTTCTGCAAGTGGGGCCTTGGCAAAGCCACCTACCTCTTTGAGTTTTCTCACCTGTAAAATAGGGTTAACTATTTTTTACTTCAACCTCATTCTAAAATCAACACATTCCTCTGATACTTAAATGATATGAAATATGTGAAAGGTGCTTTGTAAAGATTTGTGTTGTTGTTGCTGTTCGTCATTGAGCAGATTCCAACTCATAGGACGACCCTATAGGACAGAGTAGAACTGCCCCATAGCGTCTCTAAGGCTGTAAACCTTTATAGGTGCAGATTGCTAGGTTTTTTCTCCCGCGGAGCAGCTGGTGGGTTTGAACAGCCAAACTTTCAGTCAGTTGTTGGGCATTTAACCCTGGTGCCACGAGAGCGCCTTCGTAAATGTTTACAAGCGCTGTAAAATATTAGTTATCTTTCTCTAGATATTAGTTGTTGCTGTCCATTTGTGTTTATGGGGCCTTTCTGTAATTTTTCTACATGTCTTTTATTTTTCCTCCAGTTTGCAAATTTCTGAAAGTCTTTCAAACTATTCCAGGAATTTGCTATTTTACAATTTCTTTGTAAAAAATGATTTGGGGAGTTGTTCGCTCTGTTAAGTCCTGTAAATTTTTTATTTTCTCACAAACTTCTGTTAGACCTAACAAATGAGACTAAGTCTACCATTTTATGATTGTAGAACCTCGTTCTTTTCACAGTTTCCAATGAAGAACGCTTTTCATCTTTACTCCCACAAAACTTGCTTTTAGACAGTTTATGCCAAAATGCAAATGATTGGAGACAACTTTAAGTGAAGACCCTACAAGGACTGTGGGTGGGATGGGGAGAGCAGTTGGTATTTAGTAGAGATCAAAATTTACACACATACTTTTTCCAACAACAAATATACTGATTCAGTAATTCTGGGGTGGGGGCCTGGAAATCTGAATTTTTAAATGTTGTTGTTAGGTGCTGTTCAGTTGGTTCCAACTCACACTGGCCCTATGTACAACAGAATGAAACACTGCTTGGTCCTGTGCCATCCTCACAATCACTGCTATGTTTGAGCCCATTGTTGAAGCCACTGTGTCTATCCGTCTTGTTGAGGGTCTTCCTCTCTTTCCTTGACCTTCTACTTTATGAAGCATGATGTCCTTCTCCAGGGACTGGTCCATCAAGATAACACATCCAAAACACATGAGACGAAGTCTCCTTATCCTTTCTTCTAAGGAGCATTCTGGCTGTACTTCCTCCAAGATAGATTTGCTCATTCTCCTGGAAGTCTGTGGTATATTCAATATTCTTTGCCAACACCATAATTCAAAGACATCAATTCTTCTTTGGTCTTCCTTATTCGTTGTCCAGCATTCACATGCATATGAGGCGATTGAAAATACCATGGCTTGGGTTAGGCGCCTTAGTCATCAAGTCAAGGTGACATCTTTGCTTTTTAACACCTCAAAGAGGTCTTTTGCAGCAGATTTGCCCAGTGCAATACGTCGTTTGGTTTCTTGACTGCTGCTTCTATTGATGTTGATTGTGGAGTCAATAAAAAGAAATCCTTGACAACTTCAATCTTTTCTCCATTTATAATGATGTTGTTTATTGGTCCAGTTGTGAGGATTTTTGTTTTCTTTATGTTAAGTTGTAATCCGTACTGAAGGCTATAATCTTTAATCTTCATCAGTAAGTGCTTCAAGTCCTCTTTGCTTTCAGCAAGCAAGGTTGTGTTATCTGCATATAACAAGTCGTCAACGAATCTTCCTCCAATTCTGATGCCACGTTCCTCTTCATATAGTCCAGTTTCTCAGATTATTTGCTCAGCATTCAGATGGTGAAAGGATACAACCTTGATACACACCTTTCCTGATTTTAAACCATGCAGTATCCCCTTGTTCTGTTCGAACGACCATCTCTTGGTCTATGTACAGTTTCCACACGAGCACTACTAAGTGTTCTGGGATTCCCATTCTTCATAATGTTATCCATTATTTGCTATGATCCACACAGTCGATGCCTTTGCATAGTCAATAAAACACAGGTAAACATCTTTCTGGTATTCTCTGTTTTCAGCCATGATCCATTTGACATCAGCAATGATATCCCTCATTCCACGTCCTCTTCTGAATCTGGCTTGAATTTTTGGCAGTTACCTGTCAATGTACTGCTGCAACCATTTTTGGATGATCTTCAGCAGAATTTTACTTGTGTGTGATATTAATGGTATTGTTCGATAAATTCCGCATTCTGTTGGATCACTTTTCTTTGGAATGGGCACAAATATGCATCTCTTCTAGTCAGCTTGCCAGGTAGCTGTCTTCCCAATTTCTCAGCGTAGATGAGTAAGCGCTTCCAGTTGTTTAAAATAGCAGTATTTTAAAACACTAAAAGACACCATTGATCTGAGGGAGAAATGCCAAACACCAAATCTATGGCTAGTTGTCAATTTCAAGTTATGGTTACCCCACGTGTTACAGAGAACTGCTCCATAGGGTTTTCTTAAGTGTAATCCTTATAGGAACAGATTGTCAGGCCTTTCTTTCATGGCACTGCTGAGTGTGTTTGAACTGCCAACCTTTTGATTAGTAGCTGGGCGTAAACTGTTTGAACCACCCAGGGACGTCATGAGGGAGAAATCACTCTGGAATCTCAGGCATCAGCCAGCTCACATGGAGGGTTTGAAAGGCATTGTGGCCTGCCCAGTGTGTTGACATCACACTACAGAGATAATTGCTTACTGCCCTTAAACCAGTCAGAATATAGAGCACTGTCTGACATCTGGTGTCTCTAAAATGACACAGGAGTGTTTTCTGTGTTATCAGTGTTATCCTGGGAAATAGAAACACGTTGTAAGCTTGCAAATGTTTTATTACACTTTCTTTGTCCCCCAGCTATATATTAATTTATCTCGGTAAAAGCGTTCACATTGATAAGCAATTAGTTATGAAATATAATTCAAGGTTAGCTACATTTTCATCACTCGTTAAGTTGCTCTTTAACCAGTTACTTCTTTCTCAGAGGTTAGATTTGAGCTATTTGACTGAATTAGGTGTGGTTGTTCATAATAATCTTATGAGATTATCATGATTCATATAAGACCTTTACATAAACTCCCATTTTTTATAAGAAATTGTTAGAAATAGTAATACATTTAATTTATTGTAATTACACTTAAGATGGTAAGTAATTAAGCAAGCATTCAGTCATAAATTAGAAAAATATTTTTATTTCCTACGATACTTGAAGACAGTGCTTAGGAAAGAGTTGCCATATAAATCATATATAAATTTACCTTAGCAATTACCAGCCAAATATGTCTATTCACAGGTTCTTTCGATAATGCAAAATTCATATGATATTGTAAAGCTTGGCTCTCAACTGACAGTTCTCTGAGCCATGTCAACAGCAGAGTGAACTTGCTTTGCCTGAAGACGAGAACAGAGGTTACTTACTTCAAGAAAAATATGATACTGATCTACAGCTAGATTTGGGAAGTACAATAGTTTAAAGCCTGTAACATTTATTAAATAAGACTTTTTATTTTTACAAATAAATTTAATAGTGGCAGTTATCCTTTATAAAATCTCTGTTTGCTAACTGACTTTTCAGTGCCAGGCACTATTCCAGATATTTTCACAACTATTATTTTAACACATTCTTTTCAGAGATGTAGCTTGGTAGATTAAATCAGGAAAAAAAAAAATAGCGTCATTACTTTGGAAGGAATGCAGAATAACATCACAAGGCTTACGTTCAAAGAAATCGCTTCAACAGCTACTGTTTTAAAATGAAACATTCCTTGTCACAGTCCTTTTTGGAAATACTACCATAATTGTTTCATCATTGATTTGTTTGTTAGAGAGGTAGCGAGGACTGGAGGTGAAGACAGGACAGAGTTATTTTATTTTCTTATTACAGGAATTCTATTCTGTGCTCTATTATGATGGCAACAGAAATGGCTTAAAATACGCAGAATGGCTCAGAGGTTGAGAGGCGCAGCACTGGGGCGTTCTGAAGCATTGTAAGAAAAAGAGGTCCCATCCCAGGTCTCAGACGCCTGGAATGAAAATGCATTCCAGTTCTCCCCTCCCAATTCTCTTAAGTGCAGGTACCAGGAGAAGACAGGAGTCTCAGGAAAGGGGCCCTGAGATGGGCATTCTTTTAAGTTCCTGTAGGAGTTCCTCTGGCAGCCTTTGGTGGCTTGATGTTTGGGAAACATTTCTTCTAAAAGTTGCATTTCAAACTTACGGTAGAATAGCGATATAATGATACATAGTATGTCAAAACTGTTAAACTTCCTGCTGTCTTTCTCAGAGCCAAAACCTCAGAGCCTCACTGCAAAACTTCCACTTGAATTCCATGACCTTTGGTGGGGTTGATTCATTGAGTACTCAGGACTACAGAGTGAATTCTTTCCCAAGAGACCTTGTGGGAACCAGAGTTTGAGAAGGAACTTGACTCAATGCCGGTTCTTACTCAATTTTGTGAGATTTAAAAAAAAAAAAAAAAAGGTGATGTGGATAATAATAACAACAACAACAAAAAACTCCTTATGCATTATAGAATCAAAAATTTGATACAAAACAGTCACTTAATAGAGCCTTCATTCCAAACATCTACATGGAGAGTTAAAGTAGTACACTTCTTTTCTTTTAACTCTGTTAAGGTATTTAACCACTCAGAAGTCCTGGGCAGTTAACTAACTTGCTCAAAATTACATACCTAGTCAATTGAGGTCTAATTCTTGACAATGATTTAGAGTTTTGCAAAGTTGTTTTTTCAATGTTTTACAATTAGATAACAGAATTTTCAAATATGACATCCATTTTTCTCTGTCATTAAGTCTCATGCCCAAGCTGAAGGGTTTTATCTTCGTTTCTGAAACAGCAAAGGACTCCCTACATCTTTCTGTCCAGTCATCCCACAATGCAATATCCACGATTTCTCAGAGAGAAAATTTCAAGTTCCCATCCTTATTTGTTTGTGTCTGAGTTAGACGATTTTAAAATTAAAGACGAGTTTCAGATTAATGTCCTGAAGTATCTTTGTTACTCCTGTATTGAATTGTTTTTATACAAAACAAGATTTATCTGATTTGAGGCATCATTATTTTTTAAAATGTCAACTCCTGTCACCTTTTTCATCAATAAATAGGCCTACATATTGATTTAGAGTTAGTCAAATCAGATCTGAGTTAAGAGGTCTTTAAACATTAAATGATAGGTTAAAACTTATCAAGTCATGAAAAATAGAATTCAGTAACTTCACTAATTTTTTCAATTAATCCAGGGCATGGTTTATTTAGTGATTAAATGAAAGTGTAGCAAACTCTAAAAAGGTTTAATATGTTAATATTCTGACATATCAATCTGTTGTTGTGTTGTTAAGTGCTGTCTAGTCAGCCCCAACTCATAGTGACTCTACGTATAACAGACCCAAATATTGCCCAATCCTACCTCATCCTCACAATAGTAGGTATGTTTGAGTCTGTTGTTGTGGCCACTGTGTCAATCCATCTCATTGAGGGTCTTCCTCTTTTATTCTGATCTTCTAGTCTACCAAGCATGATATCCTTCTCCAGGGACTGGTCTCTCCTGATAACATGTCCAACGTATGTAAGATGAAGTCTCATCATCCTCGCTTCTAACAAGCTTTCTGGTTGTACTTCCTCCAAGATAGATGTGTTCGTTCTTCTGGAAGTCCAAGGTATGTTCAATACTCTTTGCCAACACCATAATTCAATTATTCTTCCATCTTCCTTATTCATTGTCCAGCTTTTGCGTGTATATGAGGCGAATGAAAATACCACGGCTTGGGTCGGGCACACCTTTAGTCATCAAGGTGACATCTCTGCCTTTTAGCACTTTAAAGAGGTCTTTTGCAGCAGATTTGCCCAGTGCTACATGTTGTTTGATTTCTTCACCGTTGCTTCCACGGGCATTGATTGTAAATCCAAGAAGAATGAAATCCTTGACAACTTCAATTTCTTTGTCATTTATCAAGATGTTGTTTATTGGTCCAGTTGTAAGGATTTTCATTTTCCTTATTTGAGGTGTAATCCACAATGAAGACTGTGGTCTTTGATCTTCATCAGTAAGTGCTTCAAGTCCTCTTCACTTTCAGCAGGCAAGGTTGTGTCATCTGCATAACACAGGTTGTTAATGAGTCCTCCTACAATTCCAAAGCCACATTCTTCTTCATATAATCCAGTTTCTCAGATTATTTATTCAGCATAGAGATTGAAAATAAGTATGGTGAAAGGATACAACCCTGACACAACCTTTTCTGATTTTAAACCATCCAGTAACCCCTTATTCAGTTTGAACAACTGCCTCTTTGTCTATATACAGGTTCTGCATGAGCACAATTAAGTCTTCTGGAATTCCCATTCTGTTGAAATGTTATTCATAATTTGTTGTGATTCCCATAGTCAAATGCCTTTGCATAGTCAATAAAACACACATAAACATCTTTCTAGTATCTCTGCTTTCAGCCGAGATCCAGCTGCAACAGCAGGGATATCCCTTATTTCACATCCTCTTCTGAATTCAGCTGGGATTTCTGGCCCTTCTCTGTAGCTGTATGGCAGCAACTGTTTTTGAAATTTCTTCAGCAAAATTTTACTTGTTTTTGATATCAATGATATCATTCAATAATTTCTGAATTCGGCTGAATCACCTCTCTTTAGAATGGGCACATATGTGGATCTCTTCCAGTTGGTTGGCTGGGTAGCCGTCTTCCAAATTTCTTGGCATAGACAAGTGAGCACTTCCAGTGTTGCTTGTTTGTTGAAGTAACTCAGTATTCTGTCAGTTCCTGATGCCATGTTTTTTGCCAATGTCTCCAGTGCACATTGGACATGTTCCTTCAGCACCATTGGTTTTTGATCATGTGGTACCTCCTGAAATGGATAAATATCAACCAGTTCTGTTTTGGTACAGTGATTCTGTGTACCTCTTCCATCTTCTGATGCTTCCTGGGAAGATAAATTACCATATTCTCACACAAATAATGCACAACCTCTACATTTGTTTGCTGGCCACACCCTCCCCCATTAGGCTCCCCCACAAGCACCGCCATGCCAGTCCTTTTCCCCAGGTTGCTGTAAAAGTAATTAGCATAGCGAGCTTATGACTATACTTCGAGGGAGGAGGACAAGGAAGGCAAACAAACGAAGAAATCATGTGTTATTTGTGAAAAATAAGGTAGTCTCCACTTACATTAAAATAAATGTTTTAAAATCTCCAATAGGTAGTGTACTGTAATAGATAAGCTTGTGCTGTAATAATAGATATACTTATGTCATTGACCAGGTCTTCCATTAAGTGGTAGAATTCTCACCTTCAATGTGGGAGACCCAGATTCAACTCTAGGTCAATGCATCTCATGCATAGCTACCACGGATTTGTCAGTGGATGCTGAACAGGTTTCAATGAAGCTTCCAGACTAAGATGGGCTAGGAAGAAAGGCCTGGCAATCTGCTTCCAAAAATCAGCCAGTGAAATATCTATAGATTATAATGGTCCTATTCCCCACTGATCATGGAAATGAGGCTGTTATGCTTGTGGTCAGCATGAGTTGGGGGCCGACTTGACAGCAGCTAAACACAATAACAACAATTTTTTTCAATGTTTTTTTGCCCTCCTTCTTTTTTTCTCCTGTTTATTGATACATGAGTGAATAAGGAATGCCAACTTGAACAAAAAATAAAAAGAAAATAGAAATCATTTACTTAGTCCTTCACTATCTTTAGAGAACTTTAGAATCATTATTAAAAGTCCTTCTAGGTAGGACTATTTTGTTCTTTTTGTCTATTTATTTATTTATTGGTCTTAACTTTTTTTCTTGTGCTTGTTGATTTTTCTTATTATTTTTACATTAATTTAATATCCTAGGATCACCAGACATAGTCATAAAATAAATGATTTTGTAAAAAGTTAAGGTTTTGAAAAATGTTGATTTAATTAGGGTTTAAATCAAATAAGTCTCAGTTTATGTATATTTTATGGTCAGCTTTGGTAAATAACATTTTTTCTGGAAAACATTCATTTCATCCAAGTTTTAAATTCTTTGTGCTTAGAGTTACGAAAGTAATCTCTTAATATTTTAAAATTGCTTTGCTTCTATGCTTTTTTCCTTTCTTGTCATCTCTTTTTTTATGTGTGCATGTAGGTTTCTTCCTTTTTTTCTTTTTTGATTAGGATAGTTAGGATTTTAATCCATTTTTTATTTTTAAAAAAGCCTTATTTTTATTAATTTTATTGTTTTATTTTAATTAATTTATCATTAGTTCTAATCTTATCCATGTGTTTTTCCTATTTCTTGGGTTCTACCTCAATCATTTCTACTTTTATTTTATATTTATTATTTGTTTCTCCTTTTTTATGGTTTATCCCCTAAATTAGTACATATCTTCATTATCATTGCTTTCTAAATAGTTTGAATTTCTGATTTACAGTTCCTCTTTGATCTAAATGTTTTTTATGGTAGGGTTTAAATTTTAAATAAATAAAATTATTTCTAGGCGGAAGGACTTTTTACTTCTTATTTTTTAATTCATCTCTGGCTTCATTATATTATAATCAAGAAATGCTTTTTTATTATTTCTACTTTTTGAGTATATGAGAGCTCTTTTATGGCATAATATACGATTTTTTTATGAATGCATTATGGAATTTCTATCTATTTTAGGAGAACATATTTGCATATATCCACTGTTCTCATTAGAGAAGAGAGAATGTTCATGATGCAAGAGACAGTGTTGGAATTACAAATGCTACACTGTGAGGGGTATTCTATTTAAAAAATATATTGTTTAGGTCTTCATTATCCTTACTTATATAGTTACCCATGTAATGTGTCTTGGAAGGGCTAGTGAATTTTCAAAAATTATAGTAAGTATCTCATGCCATTTAACAAAATCTAAATGATTTTGATCAAATTATTTTTATACTTTAGAGTCGTTTTCTCCCATTTCTTAACACAGCTGCAATACCATGCAGATGTTAACTGGAGGATTCCCAGACAGTGTTTTAACCTAACCACAATTTGTTAAAAGGCAACAGTCAAAAATCTGCCCTGCTGCTAACGGAGCAAATAGAGGTCATGAAATCATCCACACAATGTAGCATTTATAATTTCAACACCAACTCTTGCTTCATGAATATCCTCCCTCTTTCTAAAGAAAAATGGAGCAATTCTTTTGTTATTTTTCTAAAATGAACATAATAGTTCAAGTTGCTGAACGCCACTATCATAGAGCCCCATTTATGTAAAATATGACTTCTGTCTACTTAGGGTCAAATTCCTTGCATTCAAAAAACATGTGTGGCACTCTTTTCCCGCAAAAGAAAGCTTTTCTGCAATTCATCAAATTTCATTGTACTTGTGTAAGTGGGCACATCTATTATGCACAAGAGGACTCAACAAGATGAACGGGATGTCAGAGAAAAATGATCATTCCTAATCTCATGCAGGATGTATGATTTTACTCAAGTTAAAGATGCAAATACCAAAAAAAAAAAAAAGAAGAAGAAGCCTAGAGGTCATTATAAAAGAAGCAAGCAAGAACTGTCTTTCATATTCTTTTTTCACTGCCTGATCTCATGCTTGTATAAAAATACTCAAGAGATACTATTGCAACCTCATGTAGTTTTGAAAAATAAACACATGTAATTTAAAGATATTTAAGAAACTTTAAAAAAAATCATGTGCTTACAAATGAGTAACAATAATTAAAAAGCATTTACCATATCAATATAACAACGAGAAAAGAACATATGCACAAAATTCACAAAAGGGACATATATCTGGCCTATAAACATATAAACAATTGGATATAACTTCCAAATGGTGTATCATTTCCCTATATAACATTAGCAAAGGTATTTGTTTGAAAAGACAATATTCAGTCATGATAAGGTTCTGGTGTGAAAGGCATTATGATAAACCATTATGATGGGAATATAATAGTACTGGTACAACCCATCTGGGAAGAAATTTTGATATATATGATGGCAAAATACTGTAACCCAGTAAACCCCTTCTTACATTCTAAGGAAATACTTGGAGAAGAGTACACATCTTTATATGAAAGTATATTTATTGAAATATTATTTATGATAAAGTCACTAAACCCTTGTCCTAGACACAAACTAAATGTTCACTAATGGGGAAAAAGTTAAATAAATTGGCAATGGATAAACTGGAATATTATATGTCGTTTTTTTTAGCTGGCATTAAGTCAACCCCAACTCATGGTAACCTTATGTAGAACAGAATAAAATGTCGCCCCGTCCTGTGACATCTTCATGATCGTTAGTATGTTTGAGTCCATTATTTTGGCAAGTGTGTCAATCCTTCTTGTTCAGGGTTTCCCTCATTTTCAGTCGCCCTCCATTTTACCAAATATGATGCCCTTTTCTAGTGAAGAATATCATATAGTCGCACAACATTAGTATTTTTGAAGGAAATTTAACATCATGCAAAAATACAGTATAACATTATGTAAAGTGAAAGCTAGCTACATGCTTCTATTTTTATGTTTATCTTTACACATAGAGACAAAGCATACAACAACATTTTAAGGAACATATTCTCATACACACACACATACAAACTAAGTATATATTTGAAGTAAAACTCCAAAATGTGAATAATATTTCTAGAAAGTGGGATTATATGATTCTAGTTTTCTCTTTATATTTTTTCCCACAGTTTCTTTTCTAAGCATATGTAAGAAAAAAAAAATTAGTTGTGAATTATTATTGGGTGAGGTTATTACACTTATTATTTACTTCTAATTTTAGTTAATCAAGCATTTTTGCAGAAATTATCAGATAAGCCAATAACAACTATATTGCATTTAATTTTGTAATATAGAATTTGGTAGGTAGTCACAGATTCATGGATTTGGACTCTCATCTCTTCCTTCCTTTCCAAGTGGTTATGTCCCTTCATAAAATTTAAGTGGTCATGATGCTAAAAAATGGAGAATAAAGGGAAAAAAAATCAGTCTCTAACACCCTTAATGAGAAATGGTTAAAGAAGCAGCCATCATGAAAACAGTACTAGGTACATTTATTGCAATGAAATATATAACGTGAAGGATTTAATCTTTTCCTAAGAGTATAAATTGAAAATTAAGTGGAGAGCCACCTTGTTATGGAATTGCCTATCTAAAGTGTTAAAGCAGTGAGAATTTTCTCTTCTGTTTATCCACAGCAGTATTCAGCTGAAGATTTGTTAGGGCTGGCCCTTGTGCCATCTCAATACACAGCGTCAGTGGATGGGTGTGTTGTAACACTGCTTTATCAGCCACATGGGGTTGGACTAAAAGATTACTTCAAGACAGAACAGGAGATGTGGTAGCCCTGTGTAGACGCAGCCTTAAACTGTGAACTTGCCTGGGAACCATCTGTGTAATGACAGTGGGATGATCGATCTGCAGAGTGAGGCCCCTCTCCCTAAGTGGTCTTTGATCTAACACAGAGATGGGGGAAGGGTACACCAAATAGTTGTGCAGAAACAGCACAGACATGCCTGATCTAATCTTACTCTTGGAAATAACTGGGAAATTTAGAAGGCCACCCTATTAGTTGGATCAAGGTAGACTATTTTTAGTATTGCCAGTTTTAACTCCAAGCTCTTTTAATTCTAGGATTTCAGACAGCTATAGGCTGACTTTTATTTAATTAGGCATAATAATTAAGCTTCAAACATTATTTTTGAAGTTAAAAGTATATATGCCCTTAGAAGAACAGTAGTAAAGACTCACATTTATTCCCCTGTCTCAATGTCAACACTTAAGTGTATTTCTGCCATATCTGTGTGATTTCCTTTTTCTCAGAATGAAGTTCACTGGTCCCTGTTTAGTATGATTTAAGACAGAATTTTCAACAAAACAGATTATCATTATGAGACAAAGGTATATTATTACGTGAATGAAATATTACATACAAATGATCAGTAATTTAAAAACATTATCATCAAATAGATATGAAAAGGACACACTGGTTGCCGCTGAGTCAATTCTGGCTCACGGTGACCCCATGTGCTCCACAGGGTGTCCAATTGGTGATTTTTCGGAAGCAGATTGTGACGCCTTTCTGCTAAGGCACCTCTGGGTGAACTCAAACCTCCAACCTTTCAGTTAGCAGCCAAGTGTATAACCTTTGACACCACCCAGGAACTCCGTTGAAAGGACAACATACTCTTAGAACTGACATCTAAGAACTGTAAAACTTAAAAACATCTTTGAATCAAATTTATAAGGTACATTTCTTGAGTTTTCCACGATTGAAACTCATTTCACATTTACTTATTCTTCTACCTCATTCTGGATTTATCTGATTTGCAACTGAAATCGCGGTAAAATATTCATCTGCTTTAGTTATTATTTAACTCTCACAACACAAGTGTTGTATTAGCTGCTGTACCGAACAAAACGTAGTAGTCCTCCAAGATTCTGCTTTGAAACGTGTTTATTTAATCAGGGAATTGAGATAATTGGGTTTTTCAAAATGGTGCCATTTATCATTCAAGAATATCATCACAGAATCTCAAGAGACAATAGTTAGCCTTATATAAATTTTTCATCATCTTATCATTTACAGTCTCCAAAAATAAGATTTGCCCTAATAAGCGTAATACTTACCACTTCAAAATTCAGCATACCAGATTGTAATAAAGCGTTTGTCTTCATTATTCATTATTGACTGCTCACAACTTTCTAGTCCCACCAGTCCTCTTCCCTTAATGTCCCATATTAGGGCAAACTGGTAGGAAACTCCGATTGCTTCCTCCTTTGGCACCAGCAGAAGGTTCAAACCATACTGGACCTGGCCCACAGACAGCACAGGAACCTTCAACCCAGTACCAGCCGCTAATCACAGTAAAACCCAAGTCAGTATTCCTTTTTGTGATCTCTCTGTCTCTCAGACCATTTTTAGACCTGCTTGGGAGTTTGCCCTGCTCTTCCTAAAAGCCTCAATATGTGAATAATAAACCTTTCCACACACTCTTGATGCATCTGTGTCTCATCAGTCTTCACATCTGAACCAATATTTGAATGGGGATCCAGCCCACTCCCGCTGGTTAATCACAACACAGACTCAGTGGGTTATACTCAGCTATAAGAATAAGAGATTTCCAGAATATGTCTAACAATATATGACTATGTAAAATTTAGGATTGTTTTTCTGATCCTTTCTTCTCCAATCTCCTTGTATCCAGTTTGTTTTGTAATTCTTTACACGATTCACCCCGAGCATTTGGCCTAGGATTCCAATTTTTCCTTATTTAGAGAATCACTTATAAAGCTTCTTTATCTTCTCTTTAACTTTCTCCTCCAAGTGTTAGCTCACTCTAGGTGTCAGCCTTCCTGGCACAGCTGGAAACTCATCTTTTGTGCTGATTTGTCTATTCACTTGGTAACACATTGCTATTAATGGGCTATCCTTCGTCTACCATTCTTTGACTGCTGGATTGGCCCGCCTCCTAGAAATTGCAGCTGATCCTCTAGACTCCCACGTACTACCTTCTACCCTGTGAGAGTGATTTAACGCAAGGTCTAAGGCCTTCTTAGTCTACTACACTTTAGAGCCAGTAAATTGAGTTACATGTTGAGATGTAGCAACATGCTGAGCTCCATATTGATCTCGTGTGGAGCTCAATTTATGATCTCAACCTAGACCTGCCAATTCCTAGCCCAAGGAAGGATTAACAGGCTAGCTGAAATGTGGGAGAAAATGCCTCTCTATTTTCTTAATCCCTCCACCAGGGATTTAAGCATTGTTTGTTTGGATGACTCCTGGAAATAAGCATAGGCCTTGTGGTCAAAAGATGCTTGGCTATCCTCGTAGAAATGAGACAGAAACTTCCTCTCCTACTTTGAGATCTAGCATTGTCAAATCCTCACTGCTCTGTCTGGAACAGCAGTCTGTATGCATTTTATTGGGTTCCATTTTCTACTCCCTCACCAACTCTTCAACTATACCTTGTCTGTAACATGACATGATGACCACAGACTCCACAGGTGCTAAGGATGTTTCCTTCCGTGTTACATAGATTCCTAGTTTAGTCACTATTAATCCTAATTTGACTTATCTTGGAAGAATCTAGGTAAACTCAAGAAATTCCTACAATCTTAATTAAGATTCACCTCTCAGACTTATAGCTAGAAAGTCATTATCTTTTCTTTAGATCTCTATGTTGGGTTACCTGGCTTGACCTTTGTTGGGAAACCTTCAATGCCAGTTCCTACAGGTCTCCTCTCTGGGGCTGCTCAGAGTCCTCAGAGAAGAGTGTTCAAGTTCTCTTCCTAGAGAGTGAAGACCTGGCTTCCAGGGTTCTAAGAACCCGGCTGAAGAAACAACTGAGGTCTTATTATTCAGTTTTCATATATTCACTCCATTCCATTATTTTTTGTATGTGCTTATGCAGAGTCTCAACCAATTTTCTCAAGTCAACAGACCTTCTCTTTTGCCTTGTGCATATAATAAACCTCCAGTCTCCTGCCTTGACCTGGGGATGGACAGTCCTCTGGTGGGGAGGAACGGGGACCAAGATGTCTAACTACTTACTAAGAAACTTAGAATGCATCTTTTTTTTTTAAAAAAAAAAATTCAGTACTTTCTTTACTCTTAGTTACACGGGCACTTGGTGCTACCAGCAGCACCCTAACCATATGAAGATTATGCAGTGAGGTTTGGGTGGGTTTTCTAAGGTAGGCTAAGCAAGAATCACTGAGTTATATGCCTTACAGCTTCCAAAAATGTTGATATCTTCTTTTCTTATCCACATATTTTGGTGTTGGTAGTTTTTTGTTAAGTCTTTTCATTGTAGTGGAGTTTTAGGGTGAATCAAAATTAGGTAAGTAGTTTAATCCACTATATTTACCTGGCCATCTACCTCCTCAGCTGCTCTTCTTAAGCGTATCCTAATTTGGACTCCACAAGGATATTCAGGGCCGACAAAGATTCTTCACGACCCAAGATTATGATGATCCCAGAGACTGATCCATGTATCATGGAGAATATAAGTGGCTACCATAGGCCTAACATTAATCTTGGAACAGAAACCACCATTTCTGATCCCCGTTACACTTAGATATCATGAGGAAGCTCACAATTCTGAATTAAAGCAGAGTCTCAAAGTCAGTTATTAGTTTTGGTAATTTTGGAAACAATCACAGGAGATCCAACCTTGCCAGAGAACACATTTATGATACAATAAAATATTATAATCTTTCCTAGTCCTAGCTCTTTACTGAACTTGGCATGCTTGACTTTAAGAAATAAGCACGTAACCATGAGAAAGGGCTGGAGATTTATTACATGTAGAACATCCACTCTAAAAGCCACGTACGCCTGAAAAGTAGAAAAGTGAAAACATTTTTGTCCTGTTGGCAGCATTGTACTGGAGTCATGGGACTGGATCTTTTTAATGAGGAGCTGATGGAAGCTCATCAAACAACATCTTTACGCAGGGCAAACACTGATCCTAGAAGAATGTTTGCTACAAAGAGATGGTCATGTAGTTATGACATACCTAGTTACAGAGTTGTCCTAAGGAGTGGGGTCATTTGAAAGAACAGCTTGAACAAAGCAGGGGGCTGAAACCAGACCAAAATGAGTCATGGAGTGAGTAGAAAATAATAAACTGAATTTATTCAGTGTAAACCATCCTGATAAGCAATTTAGACATGAAACAGGGAATGGAAGTAGCTTAAATGAGAAGGGACTGAACTAGAGAAGGATTATTTTTTTAAGGATAAGAACTGTTGCTTTATTTTTAGAAGGAAGGGAAAGGCCCAATAGAGGTAGAAAGTAAAATAAGCGGACAAATAAGAGAGAAAGTTCTCAGAGGAGACAGGAAGGGAGGAGATCAAATTGCAGGGGAAGGCATTAGCCTTGGACATAAGTGGCACAGAGGGAAAAGAGATAAAAATGGCTCAAGATAAACTTGACGTGGAGAGAATTTGAAGGAATTCATACTTGACAGTATTTTCTTCTTTAAATCAGAGACTTGGTCATCTGCTAAGAGTGGGAAAACTGACATTTAGATTAAATGGAGTAGAAATAAAATTGTAACAATTGCTATGGAATGGGAAAATGATAGAAGTAAAGTTGAATAAAATCTTCGTGGAACAGTATTGACAGACAAGCCAAGGGTCTGGGCTTTGCTGATCTGGTAGCCCCTTCTTGAACGTAACCCTAACATTTTTTCACCATTTCCTCAGAGTCTAGGACTGAGTTTCCACTCTAAAGTGTTATTGAGAGGTAGGGCTTTCCAATAAGTAAGACTACAGTGATAAACTAGTTTCAAGAGGGTGATCTGGCCCTGTTAATATTAAAATAATTGCGCAATGATGTAATATAATGGAAAGCCTTTGGACTTTGAAATATACAGATCTTGTTTAAATGCTGGCTATATGATCTTAAGCATGCTAAATAACATCACTGAAAATCAATTTTTCTAACTCTAAAATGGGCATGGGATTAACTGAGATGCTTGTTATTTTTGTTATCATATTGTTGTCTTTAGCTGCTATTGTATAGCAAAAAAATAAACTCCTAACAGCTTTGTGACATATTGTGCTTTCCCAATGTTCCCATCAAAATTTCTCGTTCTACATGATCTTCATATAATATGTCTTTAACACTCTTTCTGTCGAGAGGTAAGATTTATATCCCATGCCTTTGAAACAGAGCAGACTTCTGGGACTGTTTTGACTAACAGAACTCGGCAGAAGTGTGATGCTAGATGACTTCCAAGGCTAGGTCATAAAGGAGATTCAGCTTCCACCTTGCTCACTGAAACACTGGAGTCCTGAGTGATACCGCTGCCTTGAGGCCATCATGCTGTGAAGAAGCTCAAACTATCCCATGTGAGGGGATCATGCGGAAAAGCTGTGAGACTATGTGAAGAAATGATACTGGCCAGCCCCCAGCTGCTACATCTTCACTTAAACTTTGGCTGCAACTTCATAAGACACCCTGAGCCACATCCACCAGTCAAGCTGTTTATGGATTCCTGACACATAGAAATTACGAGAAATAATAACATTATTGTTATTTTAAGCCACCAAGTTTTGGGATACTTGTTTTACAGCGATAGTAACTGATTTTCTTCCCCTTTTTTTTCTGGCCTTTCTTAAATTTGTTTCTTAAGAATTTTCTCAATAAATGGAGACATTGCATTTATTGTCATGCTACAGTTATTGTTTTTAAAACGAGATATTTAATTTTCTAGAGTTGACCTTTTTTTTCTCCCCATATTTACTGCTAGAAATTCACTTTCTTTGATCTGTTAAGGTTATAATTCTCACATCTTTTTCTCATCGTTTATTTTCATCTCTTTTGGGAGAAATTAATCCAAATTTTATAAATGAGAGCGACAGCAAGAAGATGATTTATTACTGTCTGGATCAGGACAGTTACTAGAAACAGCAGCATCTTCCTTCAGCATAACTTGTTTGAAATTACCTTTATATTACATACCATGTCAAAGTGGTTAAGAACTCAGGCTGCTAACCGAAACGTCAGCAGTTCGAACCCAACAGCCGCTCCTTGGAAACCCTATGGGCCAGTTCTTCTCTGTCCTGTGGGGTCGCTATGAGCTGGAATCGACTCGATGGCACACAACAACATCACCTGAAGATAATCATAGTTTTCTGTGTAGTCTCTACTTCTGTAAATCTCATCGTTTGATTTAATGGTTGACTCTTCATGTATTTTGCAGCGTGGTGTCTCTGCTCTGGTCAGTGACTTGTATCGCTTCTGTCACTGTAACTCTCTTCAGTATGGTTCTTATTCACAACTTGCCTTACGTGGCCAAACTTCTTGAAACGCCTCATCTCTCTGGTTATTTATTGAGCCGAACAGATGAGGTAGATGATGAAAGGTGCTGATGACGAGAATCTCTCTCTTTCTCCTTATTTTCTTAATCCTTTTTTTTTTTTTTTTCAGGATTTCCAAGTGTTTTCAAATTTTGTTCAGTTCTAAGAATTACACGTAATTAAAAGATCCTTACTCTCCTTCGATATTGGAAAATTCACAGTCTAATAATTAGTAGGAAACGTGTATCATCAAGGCACAAAAGAAAAGCAGATTTTCGGTTTCTTTCTTGCTTCCCTCCTCTGATTTTTCTTCCTTCCTTTTTGAAAGTGGTTCCAAGACAAACTTGTCTAATGGGTGAAGTCTGTCTTTGGTGTCCCCAGAGTTGGCATACATCCTCTTCCTCCCACTCTAGATATCGGTGGCTCTCCCACCCCTTCCGGGTCTCAACACCCCCAGGTTCTTTTTACTGAAGCCATAGAAAAGATTTCTCTCAGATCATTAATTCACACTGAAGTAGAAATCACTACTAATGGCATAAATTTAACCCCTTCAGGAATTTATTCTTTTTAGTGGTAATAAAGCTAAAGAAATGAAAATCATAGGGTAAGTTTGCCAATGGATGGGTAAGCTCTTTTTAATGATCTTGAAATAGCACTCACAGTTGATCACTGGATCAATGAACTGACTTATTTCAAACGCACATGTATTAATTTCCCAGTGTTTATCTACACATATGATACTTTAATTAATTAATTTTGCTCAGCATTTATTTATTTTTTTAGGGGGAGTTTACCAATGCATAGGATTCTCCTAAATATAGAAAATATTCCTCATGTAAGCAATGATGTAAAATGTAGTGTTTAAGTGCTCAATATTCCTTCTTTATGCCTTCCCTTTGGAAAGAGGGAAGTCAGGATCAGTAAGTAGGAGGAGAAATGTGTTTGTCATACTGCACATAAATGAGGTCACTTTATTTGTAGCCACCTCATTTCTATGGATACCCAGGCAGAATCCATGACTTAAACAGTCCTCCATTTCCAGAGAGTTAGAGAGGATGTTAACTATACTACGGAACTGAACTGTTCTTATGAATTCGTTGCCTTGAGCATTGTTTCACCTGGGAGCTGAGTATATGTGAATAATAAAATTTATGATCTGGTCCAATGTTGCTGGAATCACAGTGCCTGTGATCTCTTAGAAGCCAGAAACAAGACAATGGAAAGATAGGTTTGGTCATGTTTATGCCAAAGCGGCTGTAATGATAGGCTCAAGCATAGTAACAATTGTGAGGATGCTGCGGGACCAGACAGCATTTCATTCTGTTGTACATACGGTCGCTATTAGTTGGAACCCCATCAACGGCACTTAACTACAACAACACACCTAAGTTAGTACTAATCAATTATTCCAGGGTACGCCTGAGGCCAACATTAATTTGTTTCATGTTTGATTTTAGCACATATATTTGGCTAGTGGATTTGAACTGCTGACCTTTTGGTTAGCAGCCAAGTTCTTAATCACTGTGCCACCAGGGCTTCTATGTTAAGGTAGTCACTGGTAATTAGTTGTTTATCGATAGAATACATTTTCTTGTTGACTTCATTAAGCATTTGGGAACTCCAACAAGTATTTTGTCTCAGTGCTTGGTATACTATAGGAACTCAATAAATAGTTGTTAAATAGATATTACTGTGTAGTTCAGTTGTCTGTGCTTTAATCCTGCTTCCACCGTTTGTAGTTGTATGAGCTCTCTGCTACTTAATTTCTTCATATGTAAAATGGTGGTGATAATAGTAATTTCTATCTCTTAGGGTAGATTAAACATGTTAATACAGGCAAAACACTGAAGACAGTGCACAAACTACTGGTAAGCACTACCTTTAGCCACGCCACCATGCCCAAAGTGAAGTCCTACAGTTTTGGCCACACCACCAAACTTTAACTAGAGCAGAGGTTCTTAACTTTGACTTTAGACAGGACAACTTGGAGAGCTTTAAAAAAATACCGAAGTGTGGGTTCTCAATCCTAGTGAGAACCCAGTGGCCTGGGCATAGGGGTGTACAAGAGTCCCTGGGTGATTTGAAGTTGCAACCAAAGCTGAATAAACACTGCACCAGAGGTGACCAGCAAAGGCTTGTCTATTCATTACATCTGATGGCTTTTTCAGAATATCTGAAAATCAACAATAATATACCAAAATCATTCTGTTTACATTTTTAACTCCAGTTATTCTAGGTGAAACTCGGATAGGTAATACATTTAGAACTGCAATGTTCTTTTAGGGCTGCCTTAATGTCTCTCTGGCCTAGGGTGTGTGGGTTGTTGAATTGGTTTCTGTTCTGGTGCTATCTTTGTGAGTTAGAAACATCGTAGTTAATGATGAATTTTTCACATGTATATACTTCAGAAGTGGTAATTGCGTATTTTCAATTTCTTTGTTGGGACTACTGCTTTGACTTAATATCGGGACAGAATGGCTAATGCTGTCTGACTAGGCGTTTGCTTTGCTGTAAGAATTCCTTAAGCATGACGTCGGTGACTGACAACATGAAAATTGGTTCTGTGATTCATTTCCAGTCTCAGGCTTACAGAACCACTTAAATATTTTAAAATACCCTCTGACATCCTGTCATTGTATTAATCGGAACTGAAAGGATCTAAACAATCTGAACTTGAGCAAAGGGTTAAAATATCACATTATTTATTTTTTCACGATTCACTTAATGCTCTGAAAATAAAGTTTACTAAGAAGTATTAAATATAATTAACAGGCAGATTTGAACTTCCAACCTTTTATAGCATACAGTTATAAATTGTCTTCATAAGTAAAAGTAAATAAAAGTCCTATGCCCTCATGTGTCCCTAAATATCAGGTACATGGAATGATACAACATATCCATGGGTTCTTGGAGGCATTTACAATTCCAGACCATTTGGGGCCAGTCATTGGAAACTTTTGTTGTCTCAACGCCTTGTAAAGTTATTCTCGAAGAAATGTTCTGATTATGATTCACAGTCAGGAGACTGGGCCAGTGGAACTTCTCAGTGTGAAATGCTTCCCATGGCACAGAGGATTTTATGATACATCAGTATATGGGCTTTAAAAACAACACAGGGAAAAGTCAGAGGCTAAACACCTGTTAATCCCATTCACAAAATGTGATGCTTTCCTTAGTTTAACCTCAGCTTTATATCAAGAAAGAATGTAAATCATTAAAGAACAACGGACTCTCACTGAAACATACAAATAGTAGTGAAAGGGCCCACAAAAACAGTTCAGCTGGAAGACTCTCTAGTTGTTCTTATAAAAAGGGGAGCCTTGGATTTTCCAATGACCGACTGTACTCAAATGTCAGATTTCATTTCTTAGACACTGCCTCATGACCATAATACTCATTATGAATTTATTCATTCAACAAATATTTATGGAGTACCTACCCGGTATCAGGCACTGTGACACGAGTTCAGACTTGGCAGTAAACAAGATCAGCACGCTCTCTGTCTTCACTGAAGCTTTCGGGAGCGCAAGACAAGTAACATGAGGAAATGATTGTTATTTATATAGAAAAGCAACATAGATGGCTCCACCTAAATCTGGAATAGTACAAATACTTATATAGAACTTCATACGTGCAAGACCCTGTTCTAAATATTACACATAATAACTCATTGAACCCAGCAACTGTCTGTGAAGTGGATTCTACTAATATCTCACTTTAATATGTGAGGAAATGGGAAGACGGAAAGGTCGAGCATCTCGCCCTGGGTTACTCAGCCAGCAAGTATCAGAGCTGGGATTCTCTTTCTTCCAGGTGGCTTGCCTCCTCTTCTGCATGTTATGGGCAAGTGATGCAATCTTGGATACTCATCATTACTTTTTTTTTAAGGAGACTTATTAAGTCAAGGAAGTGCAATACAATAAGCCTTTGGTGTTCATTACCTGAAGCAATAGCAGAGATCAAGGGGAGAAAAGTATAGCAAGAAAGACTGAACGATAATCCACAAAGGGACAATAGGAAGAAAGTGCTACTTTAAGTATCGTACCCTAATATTTAAAATATTTTTCGTTAGTCTCATTTAAAAATAACTGATACATTGTAGAAATTTTAAAATACAAAAAGTAAAAGTAAGAAATAATGTTATCCATAATCTTTTTTTTTTTTATTGTATTTTTGGTGAAAGTTTACACAGCGAATTAAGTTCCCATTTCACAATTTTTATACAATTTGTTCTGGGACACTGGTTACAGTTTTCACAATATGTTAACATCCTCATTATTTCCATTCTGTTTGTTCTGTTTCCAGTGATCTAGCTTTCCTTCCCTTCCTTGCCTTCTCATCTTTGCTTCCGGGTAAATGTTGACTGTTCGTTGTCATATAATTGAGTGTTTAAGGAAGCACATTACTCACAGGTGTTATAAGCCAATTTGTTCTTTGGCTGAAAGATGACCTTCAGAACTAGCTTCAGTGCCAAGTTCAAAAAGTATTTTAGGGCAGTAGTCTCAGAGGTTCGTCTAGTCTCTATCGGTCCAGTAAGTCTAGGCTTTTTTAGGAATTTGAATGTTGTTTTACGTGTTTCTCCCACTCTGTCCAGGACCTTCTACTGTGTCCCTGGTCAGAGTGGTTGGTAGTGGTAGCAGTTCCACCTAGTTCCTTTGGTCTCAGGTTAGAAGAGGCCATGGTTCATGTGGGTTATTAGTCCTGTGGACTAGTTTTTTCTTTGATTCTTAGATTTCCTTCATTCTCTTTTGCTCTGGACAAGTAGAGACCAATAGTTGTCTCTTAGATGGCCACTCACAAGATTTTTTTTTTTTTTAAGTACAAAGGAAGTTTTATCTGGCATATATTCAAAAGGACAAAAGTGGGAAGTGGACAAGCATGCTGTTAGAGGCATGTCTGCCAGAGTCCAAAGAATATTACAGAATAGGCAAGAACGGGAAAACGGACAAGCATGCTGCCACAGCCATGTCTGCCCGAGTCCCCACTCACAAGATTTTAAGACTCCAGATGTTACTCACCAAACTGTGATGTAGAACATTATCTTTATGAACTATGTTATAGCCAACTGAAGGTGTTGTCCCACAAGTCTATGGTCCTAAGCCCTTTAACCCAGTAAACCAATCCCATGAGTTGTTTGGATATATCTAGGAAGTCTCCAGAGCACTGGTGGCAAAGTGGTTTAGAGCTTGGCTGCTAACCAAAAGGTTGGCAGTTTGAATCCACCAGCCACTCCTTGGAAACCCTGTGGAGCAGTTCTACTCTGTCCTGTAGAGTCTCTGTGAGTCAGATTCTATTCAACGGCAACGGGTTTGTTTTGCTTTTGTTTTTAGTAAGTCTGCGCTTAGTAGACGGTTAGGAAACAGAGGGAGACCCTTAACACGATGGACTTGACGCCGTGGCTGCAACAATGAGCTCAAGCATAACAACGACTTGAGGATGGCACAGGATCAGGCATCCTCTGTTCTGTTGTACATAGGGTCACTATGCATCGGAACCCGCTTGACAACACCTAACGGCAAGAGCAAGGAAGTTTCCCTAACTGTGCCCCCTAGGTGCTTTATTATATATATGGATATATATGCAGCACACACAAACATGTATATACACACACCTACATATACAGCTATACATGCACACACATATACTCACATATGCCTTCCTATTCATGCATAGGCATACATATCTACCTATGTAACCACACACATAGTTTTTGGTTATTACTGCAAAATTACATATGTGATAGCATTTACCAAAACTGTCCCTTTTTATTGTGTACTTTTTAGTGTCTTCATTTACCTTGGTCAAGTTGTGCTGACTTCACCCATATTTGATACTGTGTTTGCCATCACCAAAAATAACAAGTGTCTACAATCTAAAAGTGCTTCCCCTTCCTTCTCCCTCCCATCCCTGCTAACCATCAAAGAACGTTGCTTTCTGTGTGTATATCTGTCGCTGAGTTTTACAATAGTGGGACCATACGATATTTGTCCTTTTGTGATGGACTTATTTCACTCCGCATAATGTCCTCTAGACTATCCATGTTATAAGATGTTTTGCGGACTCCTCATTCTTTACGGTTGTGTAGTGTTCACCCATAATCTTTTTATCTAAAAACAACATTTTATTTATTTCTATTCTTTTTCTATACATATGATTTACCTAATGTTATCGTGATTAGGAATCAAATTTGTATCCTACTTATTGCATCTATTACTGTAACATAAACATACCTCATAGCATAAAATGTTATTTCTAAGCCTTACTTTCAAAAGCAGCCATTCCATCCATTTCATCCTTTGAGGAGAAGAGAATTCTCTTCCAGGTTCTTCCTTGATACCAATGTTATCCAGAACATGATATTTACCGGAACCAGCCTGGTGGTTTGGGAGTTCATATTTTTCTTGAAAGAAAAATATTTTCCTTTCTATCTTTAACATGTACAGAAGGATTGTTTGGAAATACCTAAGTTTTTACTCAACAACAGTATACACCATCTGTATCAAGACAGTAGTCCAAACTTCTCCTAATAAGTGACCATCCTTTTATAAAGGAAGCCATCTTAATGAAAGTGGTTGAATATCTATTCTTTGTAATACTATGATTCCGATTTCCCTTTACTGAATCCAGTGTCAGCCCCTGAACAAGTGAGATAAATTTGTCAAATCGTAAGTACTTTGATTCCTAGGGCATGTCACCTAAGTCTCTCATACCATGTATTTTACCAGCATTTGATACCATAGCATATGACTGATTTGGTATGATTCTAGTGTATTGTTGGAGAAAATAAGTACTAATGCACAGTATATAATTATCTGGGAGACTAGGCCTTTGACAAGGGAATTGTCCATCTAAAGATGGATGGCTAAAGTTGACAGTCACTGGAGAATGCCTAAAAGCACTGTCTTATTCCTAAATGATTCTTTAAAGGAGGCTTATGTGGAACAAATTGTTATAGAGGCCATATAATTTTAATCCCAAACTCTGCTAGCAGAGCAAGGTTCCTGTGTATTACTGTGTACTTTTATTTCTTATGTCAAGGTGAGAGAAAAGATCATGAGAAAAGAAAAGGCAATTGTTTAAAAAACCACTACCAGCAATAAAACCCTAAAACCCAATTGCAATAGAGGAAAAGGAAATTCAGGAAGAAGTATATATGGTGAGGAGTATGTGGAAATTCTGCTTCATGGTGTTAACTGAAGAATTTGTCCAAACTGGTCTAACACATGGTTCAGAGGATTGAAGGCTGAAAATTTCAGGTATTTTCACTGAGAAATTATGTAACTTTGAAATATGGTTTATCTTTATTTTCCTGTCTTGAAATAAAATAACAGAATAATAGGGGACTTTATTCACCTTTTAAGGCCCTTATCAAAATGAAACAGGTATTTAGACAATGTTCTAAAATTTATAAATAGTAATAGGACTCTTTATTCGCTTTATGATGCATGTATCATTTTTGAAGGCGTTTCTGGGTGTCACAAATGGTTAAGCACTTGGCTACTAACAGAAAGGCTGGCGGTTTGAGTCCAACCAGCAGTGCCTTGGAAGAAAGGTCTGGTGATCTACTTCCAAAAAAATCAGTCATTAAAAACCCTACAGAGTACAGTTCTACTCTAACACATATGGGGTTGCCTTGAGTTGGAATCAATTTGACAGCAACTGGTTTGGTCTTGATATAATTCTGTATATTCTCCTATCTAATTCCCACTCTTTATATCTCTTACAATTAGTACGCATATTATGAGGTTGTAAAACACATCTGTTTACTAGAATCAAACTGAGAGTCCCATAATAGTGAACAATTACTGAGTGCTTATTATGTGTTCAACAGTTCCCTAAGAGACTCATGGGAATTTTTTCATGTAACTCTCACAAAAATTCTGTGAGTAAGATAGTATCATTATGCCATTTTATACGGGGAGAAACTGAGAAACAAAGAGGGTCGGTAACTGCTCTGTACCAGTGTCAGGATTTATAACCCAGGCCGTCTGATTCCAGGAGCTGTCTTCTTAACAACAACATTAAGTAAAAGAAAAACAAGCCAGGAACAAGCTGGGTTTCTTCAAGCATATTTTCTGATTTTTATTTAATATTTTCAAGATTTAATTCAATACGTATTTATCAAGTGCCTTCCAAGTTCCAGATAGCTTGCTGTTCTGTTGTGGTCATGGTGGACAACACGTACAGTGTCTGTCACATGGAATACATAATGTAAAGAGGTAATTTAAAAAATGTTTATCAGTTTTCCGTGCATCCCAAAGACAGGTCTGGGACCTCCGGGTCCATTGTAAGTTTTATAGCGAATTATTACTATAAGGTAAAATAGCCTATAATATATATGTCCTGGGTTTGTGGGCTTTTCTTCCTGCCTTAGCTTTGCAAAAGATGTTGACTATGTTATTAGGCAAGCTGCAACTACTTTTTACATCAAGTGTTCCATCTACCAAACGATGCTAACTCCTGCCACAGACGTGGGAGAAAACGATGACACATTTTTTGGGTAGAGTTCTCAGCTCTGTGGTAGGGCAGGGGAAAGCCAAATACAAGCTTTCTTTGTCCACCTTGAGTAGTTATTACGCAGTAGAGACTAATCCTCGATCTACAGTTAATACAAGGGGAAGCTACCTGAATGTGCCAAATTTGGAAAGGCTACGGGTTTAAGCGGATATAGGGGATCAGGGATAACTGGCAGAGTGTGAAATAAAAGTTTGGGGGCACTTGTTTTGCTAAGGCTGTTGAAATAGTGGGTTGAAATCACGGAGACTAGGCAACGCGTTGGCTAAGCTGTTTGCGTGCTGTGCCAGAGGTGAAAGGATGAAGGTGAAGAGTGGAGCTGTTGAGCTGGGGAAGGTTACAAATCAACCAAAGGGTGGACTGAAAGAAAAGCGAATCACTGCGGCTCTGGAAGGAGAGTTCTCCCAGCCTCCCAAAAGAACATCTTGTTCTCATGTCGAAAAGGAGAGTCCACATCAAAGTTGTTTAGCTGTGTTCAGATGCCTGTGATTTTCTGAAGCTCATAATAAGCTTACTAGGGATGGTTTAATTGTCGTTGTTTACATCGGGAAGTAATTAACATCATCACGGTGGTCAGCAGAGACCTTCTAAGGTCCATTAAAATGCATATTTTTTCTCTATGTTTGCATCATTTTTCTTCTGGCTATGCTTTCTTAGGAGTAACTTAGAGATGACAAATTAAGCCTTAAGTTCATAGTTCTTACTCTTCATTTCACGCCTACATTTTTTTTTTTCACATATACCTACTGCCTAGCTGAGTAGGATTTTTCCCTTTGAAGTATCCACATTAAAAACTAAATTCATAAATTTCTACAATTTCTACAACTAAAATTGATGGTAGTGGAGAATGTCCATGTGTGTCTACTCGTAAATATATGACAGTTACTTTGTATGTTTGTTCATAATAAAAAATATGCTTTATTTAAAAAAACTTTTTTTTTCTGGACACCAACAAGATAGTAGTGGTGTATATCAAGGTGTGAGGCATGGACAGGCGATATTAGCATCGCCTGCTAACTTGTTCAACATGCTAATTCTCAGGCCCAATCACAGACCTACTGAGTTAGAAACTAAATGGGTGATAACCAGGAATATATGTTTTAACCAGCTCTTCAGGTGTTTTTTACGCAAACAACAGTTCGAGAAGTCCTGGTGCATATCATTTCCACCCACATTCTACTGGCCAGAACCCTGTCACATGACCCAACCTCGATGCAGGTGGTGAGGGCAGCCAGTTCCCAGAACAACTCTGCCCTACAGGACCCAGTGGAACCCAACTCCACCCGAAGTCTTTGGCAAACAGATACGCATCTCTAATTAGCACTTCTCTTTCAGGAAAAAAAAAAAGAAGTCATATTATATGAAAATGTTTAAAAAGACACTGAAAATGTTGGGTTTACCCAGGAGTCAACCCATTCCCCTCATTTTCATTACTTTAAAATATAATCACAATTTTATTTCATATTGTTGGCACTTGGGAAAATTTCCAACCAAAATTCTTGATAGAGGAAAAAGGTTTAATGACGAAGGTCTGTTCTGAAAGCAGGTGACTGCAGTGTTATTTATTTCTGCCAATTGCTAACTGAGTGAATTGGAAAAGTTGCAACCTCTGTTAAGAAATCCAAATTAAAAGAAACACGTGAACATGGAAGTTACTTGAGGCTTTACACTTTTCTGTTTTCTAATGTTAATATTTTTTTTATGATTAAATTTAACGATCAAACAGATATACATTAGGTCGTTTATTTTACGCTTTACAAAGGTCGTTCCCTAGGATTTAAAAAAAAACGCAGTCTAGTGATAGGAGGATTAATTACGTTAATAACTAAAAACAATACATAAGTGATTTTGCTGTCTTTTCATAAATTTTACATGCTCCAGCTTTAAAAGAAATTGTTCATCTATTAAAATAAGTTAATTCTCAAGTTAGAACCATTTCTAGTGGTAGTA
This sequence comes from Dugong dugon, assembly GCA_030035585.1. NCBI lineage: Eukaryota > Metazoa > Chordata > Mammalia > Sirenia > Dugongidae > Dugong > Dugong dugon. The sequence continues at coordinate 189,210,652 of CM057463.1, read as the reverse complement.
CCAAGTAGACCACACATCATTTAACTACTGATGAAAGAGTTTTAATTTCCCTGCAATCCAGGTTTCTGGCTTTCATGGAAGTTGGGATAACCCACCTAAGCCCCTTAGACGTCCTTTTGAGTCTTCAGCCTTGAAAAAACTGGTTCCTAAAAGCCATTTTTGAGTCAAAGAAAGTAAGACTGTTTTGATTTGTGCAGTGCACTCTTTGAAGAGTTCAGCCAGTTTTGGGAAATGGACTCCGAGGGTCAGACTGGGAGCTATGCTTATAGTAAATCAGTAATTATTTTAATTGGTCCTCAAGACAATTCTGTATGAATATCCTTCCTGACCACAGACCTGTTCATCAGTTCTTTCCCACCCTTTATTTCCATGGCAATGCTGATAAGATGTGATATACGAGTTTTGGAAATTCTTCTCATCTTTGAAACATTTCTAACACGCTAGAAGAAATGTTACCCCAGTTTACAAACCTTATATTCAATAAACTTCAATCAGTTTCTATTATTAGCTTAGTATGATCTTGTTTTAACCCTATATACTTTAAGTTTTTGTTGAAATCTGTTTTACCCCATTACTGATGACACAGTACTGATTAATTATTGGTTGTTACTGTATCCTCAGTATCTGGAATGGTACTTAGCACAGAGTAGCATGCAATACATATTTGCTAAATGAATGAAAGTATTAAAAATATTAAGGCTCATGGTTTATGACTTAAAGAACATCTCCCTAATCACTCTGCAGCATGTTATGGCCAACAATTTATCATGCCTTACGTATCTATCAAAAATGTCCTCTATGGTAACCAAAAGTGCAACTACAAAAAAATTAGAAAGAACGTCGAGTGGCTACCTCTGAAAAGTGACAGCAGTGCGCAGAGTGGCCATTTTGTTTTATGTGGATTTTTAAATTTTTGTGCATGCATTGATTTCAAAAATAAATAAGGCTAATTTGAAAAATAAAACTAAAACCAAAAATAGAAGACTTCTGCCTGAGTTTGTGATAAAGCAACATAAATAAGATATATTGCACAGGAAAAATACAGCACTTCGATTAAAAGAATAAAACTAAAAGACGTTTTAAACCAAAAAAACCAAACCCATTGCTGTAGAGTCACTTCCGATTCATAGCGACCCTATAGGACAGAGTAGAACTGCCTCATAGGGTTTCCAAGGAGCACCCGGTGGATTCGAACTGCCAGACTTTTGGTTAGCAGCCATAGCTCTGAACCACTACACCATAAAATGTTTTAGGGCTTCTTTACAAAACATAAATGCCAAAGATAAATGCAGTTTTTGTAACTTATCCTTAACTTCTTTGTCAACCCAGCCTACATCACACTTACAATGAATTATGTAGTGTTTAGGTTTGTTCAGAGCAAAGTTAGCTTTTAATATTTTAAGCAGGACTAAATCATGCCATGTATATGAAAGAACATCATATAAGGTAGTGTTGTTATTAGAACCTAAACAGAGAAAAGCCAGCCAGCAGCAGTGTGGGGGTGTTGCTGTTGCAGAAACCTAACACTTGCAGAAGAGAGCCATCTGCTCCTGGTGCGTGAGCTCTTGGATTAACTCCTTAGCCCTGTATGAGAGTGTTTCTGAATCAAAACAACGATGTTATTAGTGCCAACCGGGGACTGGAAAGGTGCTTTGCAAATAGTTGTTAGGTGCCATTGAGTCAGTTCAGACTCACAGCGACCCTCTGTACAACAGAACGAAACACTGCCTGGTCCTGCGCCATCCTCATGATTGTTGTTATGCTTGAGCCCATTGTTGCAGTCAGTCCTCTCATTGAGGGTCTTCCTCTTTTTCATTGACCCTCTACTTTATCAAGCATGATATCCTTCTCCAGTGACTGATTCCTCCTGATAACATATCCAAAGTATGTAAGAAGTCTCACCATCCTCACTTCCAAGGTGCATTCTGGCTGTACTTCTTTCAAGAGAGATTTGTTGGTTTTTCTGGCAGTCCATGGTATAGTCAATATTCTTCAACATCAAAATTCAAAGGCATTGAGTCTTCTTCAGTCTTTCTTATTCATTGTCCAGCTTTTGCACGCGTATGCGGTGATTGAAAATACCGTGGCTTGGATCAGGAGCACCTTAGTCCTCAAAGTGACACCTTTGCTTTTCAACACTTTAAAGAGGTCTTTTGCAGCAGACTTGCCCAGTGCAATACATCATTTGGCTTCTTGATGGCTGCTTCTCTGGGTGTTGATTTTGGATCCAAGTAAAATGAAATCTTTGACAACTTCAATCTTTTCTCCATTTATCATGATGTTGCTTATTGGTACAGTTGTGAGGATTTTCATTTTCTTTATGTTGAGGTGTAATCCATGCTGAAGACTGTAGTCTTTGATCTTCATCAGTAAGTGCTTCAAGTCCTCTTTCCTTTCAGCAGGCAAGCTTGTGTCACTCGCATATTGCAGATTGTTAACGAGTCTTCCTCCAATCCTGATGTTGTGTTCTTCTTCATATAGTCTAGAATTTTCAGGTTGTTTGCTCAGCATACAGATTGAATAAATATGGTGAAAATATACAAGCTTGATGCACACCTCTTCTGACTTTAAACCACTCAGAATCCCCTTGTTCTGTTCTAACGACTACCTCCTGGTCTATTTACAGGTTCTGCATGAGCACAATTAATGTTCTGGAATTTATATTCTTCCAGATCTTATCCATAATTTGTTATGATATACATAGTTGAAGGCCTTTGCATAGTTGATAAAACACAGGTAAACATCTTTCTGGTATTCCCTGCTTTCAGCCAAGATCCATCTGACCTCAGCAATGATATCCCTCATTCCACGTCCTCTTCTGAAGCTGGCTTTAACTTCTGGCAATTCCCTGTTGATGTTTTGCTGTAACTGTTTTTGAATTATCTTCAGCAAAATTTTACTTGTGTGTGATATTAATGATATTGTTTGATAATTTCCACATTCAATTGGGATCACCTTTCTTTGGAATGGGCAAAAATATTGATCTCTTCCATTCAGTTGGCCAGGTAGCTGTCTTCCAAATTTCTTGGCATAGACTAGTGAGCACTTCCAGAGTTGCATCTGTTTGTTGAAACATCTCAGTTGGTATTGTGTCAGTTCCTGCAGGCTTGTTTTTCACCAATGCCTTCAGAAGGTGCAGCTTGGACTTCTCCCTTCAATACCACTGGTTCTTGATCACATGCTATCTCCTGAAATTCTTTTTGATATGGTGACTCTGTATTCCTTCCATCCTCTTTTGATGCTTCCTGCATCATTCAATATTTTGCCCACAGAATCCTTCAATATTGCAGTTCAAGGTTTCAGTTTTTTTCTTCAGTTCTTTCAGCTTGAGAGTTCAGCTCTTTTATTTTATCATTTCTTCCATTCCCTTTAGCTACTCTACATTCAAGAGCAGGTTTCAGAGTTTCTTCTGATATCCATTTTGACTTTTCTTTCTTTCCTATCTTTTTAATGATCTTTTGCTTTCTTCATATATGATGTCCTTGATGTTACTCCACAACTCTTCTGGTCTTTGGTTATTGGTGTTCAATGTGTCAAATCTATTCTTGAGATGGTTTCTAAATTCATGCGGGATATACTCAAGGTCATGTTTTCACTCTCATGGACTTGTTTTAATTTTCTTCAGTTTCAAGTAGAACTTGCATATGAGCAATTGATGGTCTGTTCCACAGTCAGCCCTGGCCTTATTCTGACTGACGACATTGAGCTTCTCCATCATCTCTTTCCACAGATGTATTCGATTTGATTCCTGTGTATTCCAACCAGTGAGATCAACACGTACAGTTGTCGTTTATGTTATTGAAAAAGAGTATCTGCAAAGAAGAAGTTGTTGGTCTTGCAAAATTCTATCATGCGATCTCCGGCTTCATTTCTATCACCAAGGCCATATTTTCCAATGATGGATCCTTCTACTTTGTTTCCAACTTTTGCATTCCAATCATCAGTAACTATCAATGCATCTTGATTGCATGTTTGATCAATTTCAGACTGCAGACGTTGGTAAAAATCTTCAATTTCTTCATCTTTGTCATTAGTGGTTGGTGAGTAAATTTGAATAATAAGTCATGTTAACTGGTCTTCTTTGTAGGCATATGGATATTATCCTGTCACTGACAGCATTGTACTTCAGGACAGATCTTGAAATGTTCTTTTTGAGGATGAACGCAACACGATTCCTCTTCAATTTTTTATTTCTGGCATAGTAGACCTTATGATTGTCTGATTGAAAATGGCCAGTATCAGTCCATTTCAGCTCACTAATGCCTATGATATCGATCTTTATGTGTTTCATTTCATTTTTGATGAGTTCAAATTTTCCAAGATTCATGCTTCATACATTCCACGTTCTGATTATTAATGGGTGTTTGCAGATGTTTCTTCTCATTTTGAGTTATGCCACATTATTAAGGTTGACTTTATTTTGAGGAGGCAGTTCTTCCCCAATCTTATTCTGAGTGCCTTCCAACCCGAGGGGCTCATCCTCTGGCCCTATAAGAGACAATGTTCCACTGCTATTCATAAGGTTTTCATTGGCAATTTTTTTTCCAGAAGTAGACCACCAGGTTCTTCTTCCTAGTCTTTCTTAATCTGGAAGCTCTGCTGAAACCTGTTCACCATAGGTGACCCTGCTGGTATTTGAAACACTGGTGACAAAGCTTCCAGCATCACATCAACATACAAGTCACCACAGTATGACAAACTGATAGACGAATGGTGCCCTATTAAGAGGAAGCTTCCAATGCTTCCTGAAAGAAGCTGCACTAAAAATTTGTAAATAAGCAATCAGCTTTTAAAATTTTTTTTCTCCTGTTTACAATAACTAGCAGTTCCCTGGGCAGTGCAAATGGTTGGTTAAGTGCTAAACTACTAGCTCAAAGTTTGGCAGTTTGAACCCACTCAGAGGCACCTGGAAATTAAGGCCTAGTGATCTGCTTCAGAAAGTTCACAGCTTTGAAAGCCCTATGGAGCACCATTCTACTCTGCGTGAACTGGTTCCCCATGAGTCCGTATGGTCTCGATGGCAACTAACAACAGTAACTAGCACAATTCTATGCACTTAACTGGTATCCTATAAGTTTTTTTTTTAAGTGAATCAGTGAAATTGTCTCATTTTAAAGGACGATATCCCTTACATAGGAAAGAAGAGTTTAAACAAATTTGAATGTGGAGTTTGAATGGAAATTTAAATTTACTTCCTTACAAAAACTGACCATTTTTATTCCTTTTGATCACTATCCCATTGAAAGCATTTTTTCCCCTATCTCTTTTCTTAATTTTAATATCAAATGGTCTTACTTTTGATTTCCCCATTCTTAGAATAGACACCATTAGTCCTTTAATTTTCTCTCTCTTTGCCTATCTTTCATGTGTTCTTTGTTCTTATTATTTCTTATAACTCCTGCACCTCCAAATACTATTAAGTGGCAGAAAATGTTCTATTTAAAGAATTAAAATGAAGTTTATAGGTATCTTTTTCAGAATAGTATATGTATTATTAATATTTGTTTGATTTGGTCCAGAGAATTTTTGCTTTAAGTTAATATAAACCATAGGACTAATTAAATTGGACCTACATTTTAAAGGCTACTTATTCTATCCTACATTAACTAAGAAAAAATACAACAGAAACAAATACATTTTTTTTCCTTTCTCATTAAGATAAAAAAATCTTACATCTACCTTGCCTACCTCAACATGGTAAATTAACCTGCTGTATAACTTGGATTTATGTTAAAAAAAAAAAAAAAAAAAAGGAACCCATCATTCAACTCTTAAAAATTTATTTTGATTGACTGGTTAGAGAATGAAAGATTTCCAGGAATATTTAGATAGTAGAGCAGACTGTGTAGCCAGAACAGAAAAATTACTAATGACAAGAAGACAATAACATTCATATAGAAAAATAACTTTCTTCTTTTAGTATCTTAAAGATCATATATTGAAGATTACTTCAGGGTTTCTCAAGGGTTACACAATCGTGTTATATTCATATATATGCAGTTGGGCAATTTAAATATTACCTCTGTGGCTAATAAATTGTAATGCATTAAAAAGATAGGCTTCTAGCCTCCAGTATATTCAAATTAATAGAAGTATAAGGCTTACAGTATATATAAAAACCCTTCAGAATTTCAGTTTCTTAAAGAAATTGAGAAGGATCATAAATCTGTAAACAAATAGAGTCCTCTCTAAATAAACAAATTAAATCCTCAGTAATGATAAAGAATAATGTCTTAAAATACATGATTTAAATCAAGTTTTATAATTAAAAAAAAAAGAAAACAAAAAGAACACTTGAAATTAAAAATTTAACCCTCTGCAAAATACATGGACACCTTATATACAGAAATATGCTATATGATGTTAGTCGGGGCCGCATCTTTTACTCTGCTAGAAGTCAATCCTTCCATGTCTGCCCTAAACCAAAACCAAACCTATTGCTGTCCAGTCAAGTCCAACTTATAGTGACCCTGTAGGACAGAGTGGAGCTGCTCCATAGGGTTTACAAGCCTATCATCTTTACTGAACGGGACGACAGCCACATCTTTCTCCCACTGAACCACCGGTGGGTTCCAACTGCCGATCTTTTGGTTAGCAGCCAAATGCTTAACTGCTGCGCCACCAGGGCTCTAGGTATGCCCTAGGGAAATAAAATTAAGGTTTATCATGCTTGCTTTTCTGTTGTTAGTGGCCTTCAAGTCCAGGCGACCCATGAACAACAGAACAAAATGCTGTCTGGTCCTGTGTCAGCCCTATGATCAGCTGCCGATCAGACTGTTGTGATCTATAGGATTTTCATTGGCTGATTTTCTGTATCTAGACAATGTAAATTGATGTTGAATAATAGCAATTCCTTAGATAATTTTTTAAGATAATATTGACCAACACTGAGTTTTTCCAAAATATGTTCTAAGCTCATGTCAATAGAATTAATTCTCAAAACAAAGTTCTGAGGATAATTATCCCTATTTTATGGCTCATGAGACAAAAGGAAGTTAAATCACCTGCCCAAGGTCTCAAGATCTCATAGAGTAATTTATGGAGTCTACATGTGAATCTTACTGACTTATCCTTAACAACTGTATAAACTTGTCCCCTTGACAAATTTAGAACAAAGATTACTCATTCGGCTTAATAAATTAGAATGGCTGTTTCTTTAATTTGGACACACATGATTTGTAACACCTCTACAGGCCAGGTCAATGGCCTATATCTGAAATCACATTGTGAAAAGTGCTGGTATTGGTGCCCGTGGTACCAAGGATGCTCTGAGATCCCTCTGAAGCCCCAACGTGGAGGTTCAGAGCACAGACTCTCTCAGTGAGGCTGATGAATGTACCCTCTGAGTTGCCAAGTGGCAGCTGATGAATGGGACGTCTGTTCTCTGTTTCTCTGCTATGTCAAGTTCAAAACTGATGAACCAAGAATGGGGCTCATCAATTTCAAAAGAAAAAGGTTTTCTGCTTCTCTTTAGTCTCAGAGGATAAATATTTCTCGTGGTACCTCTGACATGGCTACATGCCCTGTGGAGGTCAGCAGTAAATAGATGAGCTTGATTAATGAAAATGGCAAAGTGGCTAGACAGACCTCACCCAAAGCCCAGCAGTGTACCCTGAGAGGGGCAATGAATCTCTCTGTAATCTCTGGTCAATGGTCAATCAAGATTTTTTTCCCACTGAAACTGATAAATTTATGTCTAGACCAACTAATACTGATTCTCATTTCGGGGCATAATCGGGCAGGGGTAGCTGCATGAGATTCGAAGGGGACAAAGAAGAGGCACAGTGAAGACAAAGAGGCAATGTGTAACTGTTGTTGAAAGTGGAGCACAAGGAGGCAGAAGAAAATCGTTTAACAGCTGCTTAAGAGGCAGAAGCTCAGAGTCTGTTGTCTGAGGGGAGGGGAGGAGAATGTGTGTGGTCTTCTGAAGTTGTTTTCCTTAAGATGTTTTTTTTCCCCTGAATATCAGTGACCTTTTCTCCTAATCTAAGAATTTAATTTAATACCATCCATTATTTGTAAACTCGGGGCAATAATAGCAAACTAACAAAACATCAGCAGCAACAAGAAGACAATAGCATATGTTAGTCTTTACACAATGGCTGAAGTAGCATTTGCAGAGATGTCTGATCTGCAGTAAGTACTCAGTGGTTGAAAATTATTCCTGTTGTTGATGGCCTATTATGAGTGCCTACTATTTGTTGAGTACCATCAGGCCCTTTTTATGTGCTTTCTATTCATTTCCTCTAATATTCATGACAAAATTATAAGTAAGCTATTTTTCCTCATTTTATAGTCATAGAATTGAGCTTTAGAGAAGTTGAGTTAATTGAACAAAGCAGGCATGAGGTCAGAAACAGGCCTAACTTGTTTGCCTTTGGAGCCCTGGTGGCTCAGTGGTTAAGAGCTCGGCTGCTAACCAGAAGGTTGGCAGTTTGAATCCACCAGCCACTCCTTGGAAACCCTATGGGGCAGTCCTACTCTGTCCTACAGGGTTGCTAGGAGTTAGAATTGACTCCAAGGCAACAGGAATAAGTAAGAAAGTTTGTCTTCAGAGCCCATGGTCTTTCTCTCACGCTGCGTTTTAAATGTTCGTTTTAAATGTTCAATGTGCAAAGAGCGTGATTCTAGTCCTAGGAGAAGAGTGGAAATAACAAGCTTGTACAGTATAGAAAGGCAGATAATGGAGGAGCAAATGAATGGAACTGAAGGATGATTAGGCTAAAGCTCCATTTTCTATTAATCCCACTTTTCTTTCTCTTGACTTCATTTCTGCCCTAAATCTGAACAAACAGTCCCACTTGGATGCTAATATTCACAAGCTTTCCAGTTTCACCATTAAGACTCGAGTGATTTAAATGGTTCCAATAAGTCATGGATAAACTTCAAGACTTTAAAGTTATATATGGATTAATATTTACTATATATATTAAACGATTATATATCCCACAAATTAGAAACCAATGAAAAAAGAACACAACAGGCTTACAAGTTATTAAGAACCTAAGTCACAGGGCTTTTGAAAGACAGTTAATGTCACTTAAGATAATTACAAGACCGATGAACATGGTCTCCGCAATAACCACTGCTGGCTACTTAATCTGGATATTTTCGAATGCTGTTATAAAAGACTTCCAGCAATTGTCAAGCTATGAAAAGGTTCGTGCCATGTATGAATTTTCTGGAATTAATGAGGAAGTATGAACTTCTTGGCTTGTTTTTCTGATACGGCTGAGGGAAAATGCTGTAATACAAAGAACGGGCTCTTCGCCAGTAAGCCATTTCCTAATAAAAACAGTTAGCATTGTTCTTTAAACGTATGCTAAACAGCTTACAGAATACCAATACGAAACTTGTGAACTAATGGAAATAGAGGACATATATTTTTGTAACATTTCAACTTGAAAGAAAAGTTCTCTGGTTTGGTCACTAGGGTAATACCTAAAATAGTCATGATGGTCATGGGCTTTGGTTTTGTCACTTTTTCCCTTGAGCATTAGACTGGGTAGCATGCCACATAAAATAAAGCATTTAAAACATAAACCTTCATAATACGGTGTTGTCAGCCCTTAAAATACTCATATTTATGGCCTTTGGCAAAGTATTATTTTCAGCCAACTCAAGTACTTACTGAAATGGGAGTAAATGAAAAATAAAGAAGAAGTTTTGGATGGATTCAACAAAGAAAAACACTTAAAATTTGAACACAATTATGAGCCAACACTTACTGAGTTTCTACTCTGAGCAAAGAGGTTACAAATAAGAGGAGTGTTATTCAAGAATTATAACTTTTCAACTCTAAAGAAAACTGGTATGATATTTTTAAGATTTCACAAAAAGTACTTCATTTTTCTTAAATGACTTTATAACTGTTATTGTCAAAATCCTATTGAAAATTGTTTAAAATTCTGTAATTTTCTGTAGAAAACCAAAACATCTATTAAGGCATGAAAAACAGCAAACCACAAACTAATCGACAGAACTTGCTCATTATACATACTAGACACAAAAGATAGACCAAACCCTTTCGTTATTATCTTACAAATGGCAATGACTTTGGAGACACATGAATCCATCCAGAAGATTCGAGAGGGCTTTTACGAAGGAGGGGAGGGATAGTAGGTGAGCCTTAATTACTAAATAGAAGTCTTCATGGATTGCACTTTGTTCTCGTTTTATCCCATTTATGTCCAGTTTTACTTTCTGACTACAAGTTTTAGGCCTGTCACCAGACACAGAGGCAACATTCTCTGTAAATTCCTTCACCAGCCCTCACAGATGTGCAAGGTCTAATCTAAGTAGTAAATCCCTTGTTTGATATTGCTTACAGTTGTTTTGTTTCCCTAATCAAACCTTAACTAATATAGATAAGTTCTCTTCTTGTGTTCACAAGATGACAAGAGTAACTTCATCTGACATTCTCCCAAGTTCAAGTCCATTGGAAGAGGGTCATGTCTTTCTGGAGCAACCCCTCTAAGTCCCAGGATTCCTTCTTATTGGACCAACTTAGGTCATCTGCTCATTTACTACCAATCTCTGCGGACATGCAGACAAAATTATGCTTATTAGTCAAACCTGATTTCTATGCCTGCCCCCTAAACAAATCACTGTGGTTTGGGTAACTCAGTGTACTGATTGGGCAGTCCTGCGTCACATACTCCTACCGTAAAAAAAATGGTTGGACTGAGTGAGGGGAAATTGACTTTCAAAAGAGTTCAAGATGTTACCAGAGAGACAGACAGACAGACACACTGACACACACACACACACACAAACACACAGATTGAGAACACAAAGTGTTCATTATAGGGTGACTGTGAATCTGTGGGGGCCTTGGAAGACCGGATATTTTTTATAGCAATGAGAATTTCTACAATTAAAGGACTGATAGGATCCAGTAGACTTCTAACTCCTCAGTCCCAGGAACAATATGCTGTTTCACCTTGTTTTCTGAATCTTAGAATTGTGCCAGTAGATGCTTAAAAAAAAACATCAGTTTGTTGACTAACATAATCTATGTTTTTGAAAAATGATCACATGCTATGTGGATAACAGATAAACGGGAAGTAATATAGTCAGAATTATGGATTTGCCTAGATAGAAGGTACAGCATAGGAAAAGAAGGATAAGTGGCTGAAATCCTGGGGTACATCAATGTTAAAGGGCAAAGGAAGAAGTGATAATAAAGGAGACTGAGAAACAGTGGTAAGAAATAGAGAAAGAAAACCAAGGTAAATCTTCTTGTGATCTCATTAGGCTAGTATATGGACTAACACTGCTTGAGGAAAATTGAATTATGTTATATATGTATTAACGCTTTAATAATTTTTCAATGCATGTATGGCAGTGCACTGCTTCAAACAAAGAAATAAACATATGAGAAGTCGATCTTTTTTTAAAAAAATAGGGATGAATTGTGTGTATTAATAACCAGACATAACATACCTTGTTTTATTTGAAAAATAAAAAGATCTGTAAAGACAGGAAATGAGAAAAAAAAAAAAGGTAATCTGTTCCTAGGAAAAAAGCTATATGAAGATTTTGATCATTTATCCAAGTTTATTATAGAATGCCCATATGAGTCCAATTTGTAGTGAGTGCTGTAGCGTTTTGGGACACTCCAACTCTGTTGTTTAACAAAAATACCTTTTAAATGTCTCCTAAGAAGAAACAGGGAGCCCTGGTGGAGCAGTGGTTAAGTGTTCAGCTGCTAACCAAAAGGTTGGCAGTTCAAATCCACCACCTGTTCCTTGGAAACCCCATGGGGCAATTCTACTCTGTCCTATAGTGTCACTATGAGTCAGAATTGACTCGACAGCAATGGGTTTTTTTTTTTTTTTTTTTGTGGGGGAGGGTGTTTAATAAGAAACACACCTGTCATAAACACACCTGTCATTCTCCAGTTACCTAACTTTTAGAAGTATTCCCGTTACATTGTTTCTGGAGTGTTTACTCCACCAGGATCACTGCCTAAACAGAGAACCTCAGGGAAATTCAGCCTTTGTGGTTTGCATGCAACTTTTCAGGGACTTCTCAGGAAGTTGTGTAATAACTTTGTAGTGTCTAGTCTTTATTGAGTTATTTTCTCATGACTTGACTCTATAATTATAGACATTTTAAAACAAACCATGCCATGATTAGGCCAGGAACTTCAACCAAAAAAATTGGTGCCTGTCAAGTATCAATTATAAACTGCAAAGCATTATGCAGATATTAGGACTATTGTTTTGTTTTTGCTCAGGATATATAATATCTATTGTCATACTATGTATATTTGAAGTCCTTTTGGAAAGATAATGCCTGTCTCAGTGATAATAGCAAGTATTTTATTTATTCTTTGTTCTTTCTGCTTGTCTTAGGCTGGGTTCTCTAGAGAAGCAAAACCAGTAAAGTGTATAAATATATATATAGTGAGAGATTTATATCAAAGAAACAGGTCACAAAATTGTAGAGGCTGGAATGTCCCAAGTCTGTGGATTAGGATAGAGACTTCTCCCGATTCACGTAGACGCAGGGGCTGGTGAACCCAAGATTGGCAGGTTGGAAACCAGGGCTCTTGCTCACAGGCTGTGAATATCAATGAATCCCAAGACTGGCAGGCAAGACAGCAAGGCTTCTCCTGATTCACGTAGCTGCAGGGGCTGGTGGGCCCAAGATTGGCAGGTCGGTGAGCAGTGCTCCACTCACAGGCTGTGAAGATCAACAAATCCCAAGATCACCAGATAAGCTGATAGCTCAAGTCCCAAGAATCGTAGGTCAGTTGAACAGGAGGCAGCTGCAGGATCCAGAGCAAGCAAAAAGCCAAAATGTCTGCTTATATTAAGATGCAGGCCACACCCCCAAGGAAACTCCCTTTCAACTGATTGGCTACTCACATCAGATTCAGTCATAGGAGTGATCACATATGAACACTGAGAATCATGGCCTAGCCAAGCTGACCCACTGTCTTAACCATCACACTGCCCAAAGTATTATAATTTATCAACTCTGAGTCTTTCTATGTTTGAGTAAATTTTTGTTTTAAAAAATAAAAAGCCAACAACATACAGAATACCCCACCATAGTGATCACAATTCAAATATGTACATATATATAAACTTCTAGTTAACTGCTATAAACTGCTAGTTAGAGACTATACCAGAACTGGGCTAATGCTAGTGAGATATCTCAGTGCCAAGGATATCAAGAGCTTAAAATGAGTCCAATGCTCTCATTTATATAAAATTTTCCATTTGGTTCAACACAGAAATGAGAATGAAACTCTAATTCTATGTAAGACAAAAAGCAAAAAGCAGAGTCTGTACAGCAAAAGAAGTAAACAAAAAATCCAAACCCTTGTGTAAATGATTTTTGGCATAAAAAATACATTAAAATTTACAATTGATGGCTACAGGAAAAATAATAAACATGAGAACTCTTCATTACAGAGCTGATATAATTGGTTAAACTCATATGTGATACCATGGACAACACAAAATAAACTAACCCTTCAACTCGGAATTCTCCAGAAAGAAATGTACAACACAAAAGAACTAGAAGGAGGAGGGGAAGTAAAGAAAGAAGAAAACAATGAATAAAGTAAGTGCATTATAAAACCAGAAAAAAGCAGAACTGCTAAGAAATGGTTACACATGCAGCTGCTAACAGAAAAGTTGGCAGTTTGAAACCACTCAGTGGCTCCATGGGAGAAAGATCAGGAGATCTGCTTCCTTAAACATTACAGCCAAGAAAACCCTAAAGGGCATTTGTACTCTGTCACATAGTGTTGCTATGAGCAAAATCAACTTGGCAGCATCTAACAACAACAACAAAAACAACACAAGAGTTGATTTTTTGGGAAAAAATAGGACAGCTTAACTTCTGGCAAATATAATAGTGAAATTTTTTTTTCAAAAGAAAGAAGGACTATAATAATATATAAGTAGGAGATTAAATTTATAAAACCGTGTACTCCTCAATGCTAATAATACATATCAAAATTTCTATGAAGGAAATGATTTTGTGCAAGACAATAAACGTCTAAAATATCCCATGAAATAGGAAGTAGAATGAAATGATACATGCCAAAAATTATTTTTGCAGAAAACTGTAAACAAAAATCAACTACTTAGTACAAATTTACAAGGAGTAGATGTAACATTTTCATGCCAAATCATGTGATCAAAAGGACAGAAAAGCATAGATAGTTGTTCAAGTCAGCTTACCAAGCCAGCATACTTTTGAAAGTACAATCATTTTTATAACTGTAGACATAAAACTTTAAAACCAAACTCTAAAAAAATTGCATAAAACAGGATTATGAAAATAATCTCTATTTCCAAGTAGTTTTATGCTACGAAGAGAATGGTTAAATAGAAGAAACATAGACAGATAAACATATACAATAAGAAAAAAAAGGTGCCCATTTCCAAAGAAGCTAAAAATATGTTTGATAAAATTCAATACCCAATACTTGTTAAAGCTCTTAGAAAATGAGTAATAAAAAGATCCTTCTTTGATTTTAGTCTTTTCAGCCACCCACTTACTCGGTTATACTTTGGACTCTGCTGTCACCAAATCTCTATTTCCAACATCCCTCTCTAAGCCCTCCTTTGTAATCCTCCTGAGACATGTGCTCTGCTGTTCCCCAGGACAACTGTTTGTACTAGTCCAGGTCTTCAGTGGATTTGTCCTATCACTACTTCACTTTTACCTCCACACCACCTCCTCTCTTCACTTACTTTTTAACCTAGTTTAGATTCCAGGGTGAATCATCACATCACTCCCTTGCGAACAGATTTATCCGCCTTGTTACTCTCTTCTTCCCTTGTAGTAATTGTCAATACTCTAACCTCAATTAACCCAGCTACACTATGCTTACAACCTAATAGCTGAACACAGGAAAAGTCTAATTTCACTTTAATCTGTTAACTACAAGCCTCAAAACATACTCAAAACCCTGTCTGACATTCCTATTCAACTTCCTGTTATCTGAGATAATTATGTTAAAATTTATTTTCTTGTCTCCATGTTCTCACACCGCCTCCTATATATCTCACTCTCAGATGTAGTTTAATAATTCGTGAATTAATTAGATTCAGGATATCAGAACCCCTTCTTTTACTCACTGAAAAATAAAATAAAATAAAAGCTTACCTGTGTTTGTAACCATAGTGCTACATTCTACCTGGTAAAATGGAAGAAGGGTCCCTGCTCTAACCCAGGCCAACCCCTCCACCAGAGTTCCGTCACCTTCACATAAACCATCTAACAACTTTCCTGTGTGACCCTTATATCCTGCATTCCACTCATTCAGCTTGAAGTGACATTGTTGAATCAGGTGAACCCTTCCATTGTGTTCTGGATTTTATTTGTTTGACCATCTCAAGGACTTCTGTCCCTGCCGCTGTTTTAAAATCACCCGTCTCTCCCTCCCCAAATAATTCATTCTGACTGGTATTCAATCAGACTCTAGAGTGTCTCTTGATTTTTTTTGTTTGTCTTTCAAGAACAGCCACAACCACAACACTCATTGACCCCATATTAATCTAATTTCTCTGCATTTTTCTATGCAACATTCCAAATAATTATCCTCACTCATTACCTCCATTTCTTTACTTTTAATTCACTCTGTTGCCCTCTTTAGAAGATTTTTTAGGGCAACTATTTTAAGAAGGTAACACATGACTATGGTACAAAATGTAAGCAGCAAAAAATGTTGAACAAACACTAAAAGTAAGCAGTCTTACTGTCGTTGACCCCCAATACTTATGTTTCTCCTCCTTGAAGTGATTTTTTGTTTTTGTTTTTTGTACAAATTACCGCACACTTTGCTTTTCCACTTAACAGTCTATCCTGGAGGTAATTTCATGTAAGTGTACATAGGTATGTCTTATTATTTTTAACAATTTCATGGCCTGCTGTCACATAAATGTATTTACACAGTTATCTACAATGAAGATTTACGTTGTTTGCTAATGCAGAAAATGCTATACTGAAAATCATTGTAGTTATATTTTTATGACCTGTGTTTGTTGGCTAAATTCTTAAAAGTGCAATTGTAGAGTCTAAGAATTTTTTAGTAAATTTTGATAGATGTTGTGAAATTGCCTACAGAAGTTTGCACCAACTTACACTCTCACCAACCGTACGAGAGGAAGTCTTTCCCCATGTCCTCACTAACATGCTGTATTCAAGAGATTTGGCTTTTTGGCAAAGGCATGAACTGAAAACTTGATAACCAAATATACTTCTAATTATATTCATTTTGTTATGATTGAGGCAAACCATATCTTCAAATTTTAAACGGCTTCGTATTTCTTCTTCTCTCTGGATTCCTGCCATTACCATTTTTCTGTTGTGTTGTTAAAAATTTTCCCATGGATTTGTATTGGCAATGTATAAATTATGAAAATTATCATATCAGTATAGAAGTTCCTAGAATTTCTAAGTTATTATATTTGTAATTTGTTGCTTTTTGTTTTTCTTGTCTTGGGAAAAAGTGTAATTTTGATGAACTCAAATGTATTAATATTTTCTTTTACAGTTTCTGAGGTTTTGTACCTTGCTTAGGAAGTCAAAAAAAAAAAAAAAAAATTGTCAGCATTTTCCTTTCACATACCTATGGCTGAAATATTTACTTTTAAAACATTGACCCATCTGAAATTTATGTTATGTAAGGATTGAGGGAGAGAATCTAGCTCATCCCTCCTCCAACATTATTCAAATATCCCAGCAACAGTGAATCTTCACTTACTCCCCAACTCTGCTGATTTGGAAAATTACTTTTACAAACAATCCATATATATTTAGGACTACATCTGGTTTCTCTGATACATTGACCATTTGTGGCCAGCACTAATATTTCATATTGTTTTGTAGTATTTTTTAGTATCATCTTACATGGCTAGTCTATACTCATTGATTGTTCTTCTGTTTCAAATTTCCCAGGCTATTATTGCAAGTTTTGTTTTTTTTTTTTTCTGTGTAGACTTTAGCATTAACTTGCATTTTCCATAAAAAATTCTGGAAAAAATTATTAGAATTAAGTTAAATTTATTAGGCTTAAATGAATAAATTAATTTAGGGAAAATAAATATATTACTGATGAGTCACTTTATCAAAGAAAAAATACATAATAGCCCTTTCAACTTGTTAAACTTCACTTTTATAACCCTGTTGTTGCTGTCGTTACCAAAAAAAAAAAAAAAAAAACCCATCGCCATAGAGTCTATTCAGACTGTTAGGTGCCATCAAGTTGGTTCTGACTCATAACGACCCTATGCACAACAGAACAAAACCCTGCCCTGTCCTGTGGACCGTGTTGTTATGCTTGAGTCCATTGTTGCTGCCACTGTGTCAATCCACCTCGCTGAGGATCTTCCTCTTTTTCACTGACTCTCTCCTTTACCAAGCATGATGTCCTTCTCCAGGGACTGGTCCCTCCTGATAACATGTCCAAAGCATATGAGACAAAGTCTCACCATCCTTGCTTCTAAGGAGATTCTGGCTGTACTTCTTCCAAGACAGATTTGTTCGTTCTTCTGGCAGTCCATGGGATATTCAACATCTTAGACAACATCATAATTCAAAGGCATCAGTTCTTCTTTGGTCTTTTTTATTCATTGCCCAAATTTTGCATGCATGTGAGGCGAATGAAAACAGCATGGCTTGGGTCAGGTGCACCTTAGTCCTTAAAGTGACATTTTAGCTATCTAAAGATGTATTATAACTCTGAGTAGTTTTATTGAATATTTTATTATTATGGATTTTTTGAAGTTCTTGTTAGATTTATTCCTAATTTAATGCTATTGAGAGTTTTTCATTATATTTTCTAGCTGCATATTGTTCCAGTCACTGTCTCACTCGGGAGTGGTTTTTGTCTCTGGGAGTCCATTGAAGGAGCCCTGGTGGCATAGTGTATAACAGCTTGGTTGCTAACCAAAAGGTTGGCAGTTCAGATTCACCAGCCACTCCTTGGAAACCCTGTGGAGCAGTTCTACTCTGTCCTATAGGGTCGCTGTGAGTCAGAATCAACTTGATACCGTGGAGTCCATTGAAATGTTTCTTCTCAAAATAACCGATGGTCTCTCTTCTTCAGAATCTAGAGGTCACTTCCTCTATCTTTTTTCATTTTCATTTTAGCAGCATTTGGCACTATACCCAATCCATACTCCTTGAAAATCTTCCTTCTCTTGGCTTCTTCAACACCTTGTTCTCCTGACTTTTTTATGTAACTCAACAGGGAATTTTCCTCTGTTTTGCTTGTCCTTCCTCCATACCTGACTTACAAATGTTGCAAAGCCCTTGGGTCCTCTTCTTTTCTCTAACAACACTCTTTTACTGCATGACTTCGTTCTGCCTGCCACACACTAATTTACACTGTGCATTCAGGAAAATTGTTAGAGACTTTTAACCAGTTGCCATTGAGTTGACTCTGACTCACGACAACCCCATGTGTGTCAGAGAAAACTGTGCTCCACAGGATTTTCAATGGGTGATTTTTCAGAAGTGGATCACCAAGCCTTTCTTTCCAGGTGCCTCTGGCTGGTCTCCAACTTTTCAGTTAGCAGCAGAGAGCAATAACCTTTTGCACCACCCAAAGACTAGAGACTCTTAGATATTTAAAACTTCAGTAAAGATTTTAAAATGTTGTTTTTGAGGATGAATGCAACACCATTCCTCTTCAATCTGTCATTCCTGGCATAGTAGACGATATGATTTTCCGATTTAAAATGGCCAATACCAGTACATTTCAGCTCATTAATGCCTAGGATATCAATGTTTATAAGTTCCATTTCACTTTTGACAACCTCCAATTTTCCTAGATTCATATTTTGTGCATTCCAAGTTCCAATTATTAATGGATGTTTGCAGTTGTTTCTTCTTATTTTGAGTTGTGCCACATCAGCAAATGAAGGTCCTGAAAGCTTGACTCTATCCATGTCATTAAGATTGACTCTACTTTGAGGAGGCAGCTCTTTGCTAGTTCTATACTGAGTGATTTCCAACCTTAGGGGCTCAGCTTCTGCCACTATATCAGACAATGTTCTGCTGCTATTCGTAAGGTTTTCATTGGCCAATTTTTTTTTTTACAAGTATATCGGCAGTTCCTTCTTCCTAGTCTTCTTAGTCTGGAAGCTCCGATGAAACCTGTCCACCATCGGTGACCCTGCGGGTATTTGAAACACTAAGTGGCATAGCTTTTAGCATCACAGCAACATGAAAGCCATCACAGTACAACAAAAATGAAATAATACAACAGATAAAAATGGTCCAAAATATGTCTTTCACTCTAACACAACTTCTATCTGAATATCCAACAAACCAATCTAAATGCATTAGCCAGAGTTATGGACAATTCATATAGTACTTAATTTCCTCCTAACTAACCAAGAGAAAATTTATGCCACAGCAAATACTGTTGATTGCACCTTATAAATAAGACAAAAAAGTCACTTGGCTTTCTAGAGAAAACCCAGCTGCATCCATTGCTTTA
This sequence comes from Dugong dugon, assembly GCA_030035585.1. Classification (NCBI taxonomy): domain Eukaryota; kingdom Metazoa; phylum Chordata; class Mammalia; order Sirenia; family Dugongidae; genus Dugong; species Dugong dugon. Next base: position 189,191,175 of record CM057463.1, on the reverse strand, counting down.
GTTTTATAATCCAGGTCCTTAGCTTCCAAATTTGTTTCAAGGATTAGTAATTTCGTTTCTGATCATTGCTCATGTTACAATTGGTGGATGTATCTTTTTCAGAGTCATATGATAGACACAAGGATTGATGTATCAGAGGGTTCAAGAGGTCATTATGAAATAAGAAAAGCAGGTATCTAATCCTAGTCCAATGATAGACTATATTCTCTAAACAACCTCCTGGGTAGTAAAATCTCAATGGTGGGAAAAATATGGATGTTATGGATAAGTGTCCTTTGGCCTGACTGTATCTGCCTGCTACTACAAGCTGGCCTGATACTCACAGGTAGGTCTTAGTGTTTTCCTTTTGAACATCAACAATTTCCCAGAACATCAACATCAGACAAGACCACTTTGTGACCATAACAGATCAAGACTAAACAAGACCACTTCACTATAATGTCGAAACACCGACACAATCTAAACATTTTTTCAAGCCACAAGAATAGCCAGACATCCCCCTATCCTGGCTAACATGGGTGCCTGATGCTTCTTTACCAATTACAGCTTTAGTCTAAGTGTAGTCTTTCCTCCTTCTAGCTAAGATTTATTAAGATAAACAGTCATAGAATTACTCCTGCTTCCTGATAGCACCTAATCTAGAGCAAAGGCCTGTTCCGTTAAAACCTCCCCCAAATTACCTAAGACTAACCCAAATCCTACAATAAATCTATTCCAACATCCTCTTACTGACATGCCACATGACTCCCCATGGTGTACATTCTCCTGCATTGCAATGAACAATAAACCCAAGTTTTTCAACTACAGGTATGTTTTTGGTAATCACTGGCTGGAGGGCATTGACACTGCTGTCTTTCTCTGTGTCTCACATTCAAAATTCTCCGAAGAAGAGGATCTTACTGATTTTGCTGGAAAACGCTAAACTCCCTTACTGGAAAAGTTATTACTCAAAGCTACTGGTCTCCAATACACATGTTTTCTATAAAAGTGATACAAAACTAGGAAACTTATTTGCAATATCCTTGAAGATCCTTTCTCTGAAGGGTCTTTTCTGGAGACTCTCGAAGTTTCATGCTCTGTCTACTAGTACAAACTAATCAAAACCAATACAAAGAAGCTTTAATTCCTGGTTCATCATACTTTGATGAATTGCAGATGATTAAAGAACTATGAGCAAAAAATAAAACAATCAGAAAGAAATTATTGTGAAAGAACTTTCTAAAAGAAAAAGAAAGCGACAAAAAGAAAATGGTTGATAGATTTGACAAAAATGCCTTTTTATTAAAACATCATGAACTTACTTGCAAAATATACATACAGGAAATATGGCAAACAATGTAAATATTTATTGTAATGATTTTATACAAATAGTTAAACAAGCAACACAGGGACATAAGTAAATAAACAGAGAATTCACACATAAATGAACAATTGACAAAGAAGTTATTCAAAGGAATAAGAAGCACATGAAAGTCTTTAAACATCTAATAAAAAATGAAATACAAACTAGTATCATAAAATTAACCAAAAAATAATTATGGTGGAGAAAACGTAATGCGTCAGGCATATTGATCCACTTTGGGGGTTAAATGAGAATCCGTTTCTGGAAAATGATTTTACATGAGCCTAAAAATTGTTCTTATTCTTTGACCCAGACATTCTGATTCTAAGAATAGATCCTACAGGAATAATCAAACACAAGGAAAGTTTGGGGCTCCAAAAAATCCACCACATATTGAAAATGAAGAAACAACCTTATTGCTCACTTTAAAAGGAATGATTAAATAAACCAACACATTCAGTGGAATATTATGTTTTATTACAAATATTCATAGAGATAATTTATCTTGGACAAGTCATCAGGAAATACCAACAGCTAGAAAAGGATAGCACGTTTGATAAAGTAGTGAGTCAGTGAAAAGGAGGGAAACCCTCAATGACTTGAGTTGACACAATGTCTCAAACATAGCAGTGATAAGGAAGATGGCAAAGGACCAGGCAATGTTTTGTTCTGTTACACATAAGGCTGGAGCCAACTCAATGGCAACTAACAACAACAATTTCTCTTGAAAGGTGCTTATAATGTAATAGTAAGTGAGAAAACCAAAGCATTGAGTTGCATATATAATATGATCTCACCTGCCACCTGTCCTGGCAAGCAGTCAAGCATAGAGGAGAAGAGCATTTACTCTGGAGCCTGACTACATGGGTTCAAGTCCTGGCTCTGCCACTAACAGACTATGTAACTCTAGGCAAGTTTAACTTTATTTAACTTATCTGTTTATTCATATGCACAAAAGGAATAATAATAGAAATTCTTTATAGGATAGTTGTGAGAATAGATATATTATTATGTATAAAGTTCTTAGAAAAGTATCTGGAACATAGCAATCACCTAATAAATAGCCTATTGCCATCAAGTCGATTCCAATTCATAGTGATCCTATAGAACAGAGTAGAACTGCCTCATAGGGTTTCCAAGGAGCACTTGGCGAATTCGAACTGCCGACCTTTTGGTTAGCAGCCATAGCTCTTAACCACTATGCCACCAGGGTTTCCACCTGATAAACAGAATGATATTATTACATGAACATTATGAAAATGCTTCATAAACATTCATGAAAAATAATTGAAAAGAAATATTCCAAACTGTTACTAAGGGTTATATCTGGGTGATGAAATTTGTCTATTTCTCGGTATGTTTATGTATTTTCAAAAATTTCTATCATGAGTACATCTTAATTTTATAATTTTAAAAAGTGAAAAAAATAATAAAAGAGCTAGGTCTTTCTTAAAAACCATTTAAATTACATTTATTTAGAATTAATATGTATTTTAGATAGCAGTTGGGTATGGCTATCTGATTGGATTCAGGCTAATGTAATGTGAGTGGAAGTGCTGGGTGCCATTTAAGACAAGATTTCTAAGAAGCTGGTATGTCCTTTCTGCACTTTTTCCTCTTCCTTTGCATTGTTGATGATGAAGAGGCTCAGACAATGAAGAAGCCACAAGATGGAAAGAATATGGGTCCCTGAATCACTGCAAGGAGGAGAGCAACTTGTTTGTCAACCATGTTGGGCTGTTATATGAGCAATATATGACAATACATATATATACACTATATGTATTGTATATATACAGTATATATATATACACTATATATATGCTATATATAGTGTATATGTACTATATATATATATTCTCTTTCGTTGGAGCTATTCTTTCTTTCCTTTCTTAGTTTAATCTATCCTAACTACTGGAGCCCTGGTGGCACAGTGGTTAAGAGCTACGGCTGCTAACAAAAAGGTTGGCCGTTTGAATCCACCAGCCACTCCTTGGAAACCCTATGGTGTCGTTCTAATCTGTTCTATAGGGTTGCTCTGAGTAGGAATCGACTTGACATCAATAGATTTGATTTGGTGTCCTAACTATTACAGTTCCAGAGCCAAAAATGTTCCCTAGTAGTAAGCCATTGATCAATCCAAAAGAAATTTTTAGAAAATGGAGTAAACTCTAGCTATATATTTCATGTTATCGGAATGAGTTTTAGGGATACAAATAAAGAAATTAAAACACTAAACTGCAAATAAATAAAAATTCTTAATGTGTCTAATTTATAGCTAGGTACTTAATATGAAAAGTGAGCAATCATTTCAAGGTCAATAGCAGAGAGGGAAAATGATATCCTTCTAAATAAGCGTAATCAAGTACCGAGACCATTTACTAGTGTATCGATTGAAAAATGTAAGACAAAGCCAAGTGGCGCACGCCATGGGCATGAACTCAAGATTTTACTAATAATTTTCAATATGAGCAGAATTTCTATCACTTGGTAAATTTTCACATTGATTTGTTTTAATATTATTTACTGACTCATTTTAGTATCTTTTAGAATAATGTTAAATTTGGTCAAAGTCAGTAAATTTTTGGATCTATCAATAGAGCAAATACACATATACTACCAAACGATAAAATGGAAAGAGACAGCTAAAATTGTTCAGTTGATGTTTAAAATGTATAAAATAACAGGGGAAGATTTTTTTACAGTTGGACCAACTGAAGACTTTTCTGTCATTAAGAATATTGATTTTACAGTTTCACACAAATTGAAAATCAAGCAAGGCAGCAATCCAGAAGTCCAGCGTCCGTTAAGAGACAAGTGGATGATCTCTTTCCTTTAACATTTTTAAGATTTAATGAAAGACTGACTTGTCTGACCTTGACTCTTTCCCGGCTAACAAGTCACGTCCTCTTTCACGCTCATGCTGTTTTAATTAATCTGCATGAGTTTCAGCTGCTCGATTTTCTGGAGCAAGAGAGGAGCTGTTTTGCTCTGTAAACACTTCCTGTGGGTGCTGGGACACATGAGGAGCCAAGTGAACAAGTAAGACAGCGTTCCTCATACTGGTAGTTTACCAGGCGCAAAGAGAAGATCAAAGTGCCTTTGCTTTGGTTTCCATCTTGTCTTCAGAGGAAATGCTTGACCATGACTGCTCATTGTTTATAAAAGTCTCAAGGATTTACTTTTTGTTCAGAGCCCATGATTGTTTTTTGAAGGGGAAATGGGAGAAACAGGAACATCGTTAAGAAACAGAAATACTGTATTGGGGATATTTTGCTGGATTTAAATCTATAAATCCCCAGTGTAGTTCTGTTGGTCTCTGTATTGCTTCTGGCAAACACTTGGACATCAGTTTTTGTCACTCTGTCTGTTTTTCACTAGATGTTCCTCCAAAGCTGAAAAATATTAAGCTAACATTCATATGTCTCTCTCTCTCATCCGTATCTATATATATTTCTGACATTAAACCCTTTGATATAACCTCCAAAAGTAATCGATAATTCTGGTTTTGTGTCAACACCCTGTCTAAACACAGAAATATTGAGCACTGGGTTCATTTATTTTAAGAAATATTTCTCAAGATTATGCTTTAAATGCAAAAAGTATTGGCAATCTTATATTTCGTGTTAGGGCATTTGGACTTGATCTGCAGATTGATGGAGACTAAGTCTAGGTGTTTAATCAGTGAAATGAAATAACCGTATCTATGTTAACACTGCAATGGCAACATGTTGTTGGTGTGTAATGCCTGGTCAATTCCAATTCATAGGGATCCTGTAGGACAGGGTAGAACTATCCCATAGGCTTTTCAAGGCTGTAGTCTTTACAGAAGCAGACTGCCACATGCTTCTCGTGCGGAGTGGCTGGTGGGTTCAACCACTAACCTTTCGGTTAGCAGCCGAGTGCTTAACCAGTGCGCCATCAGGGCTCCTTGATGACAATACAGTGTTTTTGAGAGGACTGGGCTGAAATTCAGTTAGAAAACGACTATGGTGGTAGAATCAGATCTTAGATAAAGAAAATGCAATTAGATATTTTAAAATGCAGGCAGATGAAAAAATACTTATAAAAAATGGGCAGGGCTTGGTGATCGACTGGGGACATGAGGGGGAGCGAAGAGACAGGATGAGTTTCAGTTTTTAGCATGGATGAGGGTGTGGGTAGTGAAGCCACAACACCAAGTAGAGAGCAGGTTTAGATGAGCTAGTGACGAGTTCAGTTTTGAACATACTAACTCTGAGGGACTTCAGAGTATTGAACCCTGGTAGAAATGTACAACAATCTTTGGGTACAGAGAGAAATACAGACTGGAAGATAGAGTTGGAGTCATTAACATTTATGTTAAAACTCAAAGCTTTGCAGTTACAATGAAAATGGATTTTCATGTACTTTGCCCTCTTTTTCTGTGTTCTATTTTATGTATTATCTAAGAAGCCATCTAATCTATATGATTCTTTTCCTCTTACGGATAAGTGGGAAACCTAATATCAACTACTAAGTATGTATAGTAAGAGGACTTGGTTTTTTAATTTTTATGTGTTTCTCAATTCCCAAGTGAATTAGCCACTTCTGAGCCTCAAACAATAGTGATTGACAAGTACCCTTTATTTCTCTTTTGATTTCTAAGTTCCGGGGTAATAAACTACAACTTTGTGAGGATGTTTGATAGGAATAAACAAAGTTAACATCATGGAGTCTAAGTCAGTATTAGGAGGGTGACATTGTAAAACAAACTCTATTCTATTTTGTTGGTTTCCAATTATAGCTTTGTGTTACTTTGAGTGTTTTATTTCCAAAAAAACTCCTATAAAATTTGATGTTTTCTAAGGTGTTAAAACACACTAGAATAAATACTGATATAATGCTAAATAATTAAGGCTTACAATGCATTTTAACGTGAATTTTGCAATGCAGAACAAGAATAAGGTATGTCACTCACAAGCAAAATTTCTTACAAGTTCAGATGTTAAAAGAATGGATGCTTATTTAATAAACTTGTGATTATATTATATAAGAAGTTGAGAATTTAAAAAGGACAAGATCATCATTGGATTTTTCTATGAATTTATTAAAAATAATTTCTATTAGTAGCAATGAAAAATGAAACTATAGGTTTTGTGATACTTTGCCTTCATAAACATGTATGTGTCTTTTATGGATCCCCGAAAATAACTCCATTTTTAAAGAGATACAGACATGTTTAATTGTTACTGCTCTAGATGGAGAAACAAAATCGTTAGGAAGCATCTGGCCTCTCCAAAGAAGCAGGAACCCCAGTGAACATCTGAGCTGACTTATTTCATAACTGTTTTTAAAAAAAAGAAACTACCACAATCATTGGGAAAGTTACCCGTAAAACTGCAATTTTCATTTCTTGAGAATGTCTGACAACGTTCCTTGTTCACTGATCAATGAATGAAAGTGGCAGTCAACTTTCCAAAAAATGAAAAAGCTACTGAAGCTTTTTATGCCAGGATGGTGCAAGAGCTTGGATTTTGAGATTCTCAGAAATGTTTGAGGAAAGCACTGGTACTTTGGCATTTCTAGAACATTCAATTTTTTTATTATCCTGGATAAAGAACTAGCATTTGAATTCATGTCTTTTCTCTGATCTTTGCTGCCCTCTAGTGACTCATACTGCACTTAAGCCTTCTTAGTCTATAATTAATGTTGTAATTATTGTGATGAACTAACTTTTTCATGGGAAGCAAATGTTTAAAAATTTGCAATGTAAAGTTAAACACCAATCTTGCCATAACTCCACTTGTTCCAAGTAATAAATTGGTTGGATTACTAACCACTAACTGAAGAAACTGTTGAAAAGTCAAATAATATTCCAAATTATTAAAATCGTAAAGATGAAAGTGGGATTTGGCATAGCATTTCAGCGAGTCGCTGTAACAATATTTAATGGAGTCATATAAAGTATCACATTTTGAATCCAAATAATACCACTTTAGATGCAATTATTACATAAGGAACTAACTAAAAAATATAAACTAAAATAAACACGACTATTTTTACAAAGAGGTTTAGAACTTTGTTATCAATAAAAGCAAAAAATTAGGAATGCATAATATGTCTGGAAGCTGAGGAATGCTTCTAGAAATTTTACATACATTCACATACATACACGTGTGCTGTGCTGCCATTAAAAATGAAAACATACAGATGATGTAATCACATGGTACCCTCAATCATACAGAGTTTAAAAGTATCAAACAAAGTAGTTAGTATGTGCAAATGCAAAACAATTAAAATCAGAAGAGGGTTTTACCACTTGTAAATGAAAAGTGAATTTGTCTGTTTGTGTGTTTACCGATCTGTTTACTGTGTGGATGGATAATTATGCACGAAAAGGAAAGGAAAGGAAGCGGCACGTGCATACATGAGAGAGCTTGGTGAAATATTGTAAAGGACTGTTTCCATTTAACCTTGTTGGATCACAGCTGGCACTCATAGATTTAGAGTTCTTGGCTGAATAAGACACCTGGCCACTATGAAAATTTCCTGGTCTGGGGCAACATTTCTATTTCTGACACATTTCTAAAGGTGAACAAATAAAAAACCCACATGTATTCACATCGATCCCCCAAATAGTGTTGCCTGTAAGGTGATGTCTGCAACGATCCGATGGAAACGGAGAGGGGGAGCTTACCTATCTTTGGTGTAACTTCTTAAAATTCCAAACTTTTTGTTTTAATTTAGCACACTCCTGTATTTTCTCTAATTGTTTAATTTCAGAAACCATTCTTGAATTCATTACACCACCAAACTCTTCATCACTATTCTAAAAGCCGAATGAACGAAGAGCTGAACCCTTCCTTTTGTCCTGTCTTTTGAAACCCAACCCCTCCACTCTCCTGGTTTTCTTCCTACCTCTTGAAAAATACTCATCTGTGAGAACTTGGCTGGCTCCTTCTCTTTTTTTCTTTACGGTGGGCATTTCCTGAAGTTCAGTCCTTTGTCTTTCCATTTCTCTATACTCTTTGCTTTGGAGGTCTTACCTTCTCAATCCTTAGGAATTACCTCCATGCAGGTATCTCTACCAGCTGCCTCTCCAATACTGATGCTTTTTTCATCTCCCATTCTGCATTTCTGGTGGTTTCCTGTGTGTGAGTCACTTGGTTATTCCATGGTCAACTCCAACACAGTGGAAAATTAAATTCTTCTCAAACAAGACTGAAATGAAGGTAGAGATCATTGCGTTCATCACCCTCTCTTTTCAGACAAAGGAACTGAGGCTCTGTCTAGAAGCAGCCACACAGATTGATTAGGTTCCCGTGTTAATTGGTGGAGGAATGAGGATTAAAATCATGTTGTCTGACTGCCTATCCATCCAGTGTTCTTAATAATGTACCAAACATCTCATTCACCTACTAATTCCATATTTCCTCTCCTAATGATTGTTTTCAAAATTCTCACAAGTCATCCCAGCATGAAACCATGAGGCTATTTTTTTCTTTCTTTCTTTATTCCAATGTTTGATCAGTCGTTATGTTCCGTTTCATGGATTCTTCCTTGCAGTAACTTCTGTACCAACCCCTTTCTGTTCTAAACTTTTAAAAATCAAAACAATTCATACCTATGATTTAAAAAGTCAAGGAGTTCTATAGGCTTATAATAATTAAAAAAAGGAGATTATTTTCCCATTTCTCTCCCATTCCTGAATTCTGTTCCCAGGAGGTAGCTTTGAATCATTTATCTGTCTCTTTTGAGATTCACCTGCAGGTCTCTGAAAAACAGGCATATATTATTATTTTGTAATTTTTCATTTTTAAGGTAATAACTATTTGCTTCTTGGACGATAGGATTTATTTCTCTAAATTCTTAACCTTCTTCTCTTCCTGTAACTCCCCAATCATTTTAATGTAGTTATTTTACAGTTGTTGGGTAAATAGATACTATTTTCATTTTGATGTTTATGTAAAGATTATTCACAGCTGTTTCTCATATGTGTGCTGTGTTTACATATTCTTTATTATGCAACTTTTGCTTGTCTCTGGAATTAGTAATTATTTTGCACATTAAGTTTTCTATGTATCTGTCACCATTTCATGTACAAACTCTTAGAAAGAAGAGTAACTGCCTTAAACATTAAATGTGTCCGATGATTTAGCAATTTTGTTTTTAGAGGTTTCCTTCCTGGAATCATTCTGTACAACTCTAATCTAGACAGATCATTCTCTAGAACTGCTGAACAGCTTTTTCCAGAATTTTCCCCTTATTATCATTCTGGGGGGGGGGGGCGTTCTTATGCTTCTCTCTTCTTTTAGACCTCCTAGCTCCCATAGTTTCCTGCTTTTTTTCATTTTAATGAGGTTCATTTTCCTGTAGCTTCCTGAGGAGATGTGCATGGGAGTTTTTTTTAGACTTGTCTATATGAAAAAGTTTTTATTTTACTTTATTCAATTGATAGTTTGTCTGAATACAGAATTCTATGGTAAAAATAAATTTTCACACAATATCAAAGGCATGGAATCACATCCTTTCAGCTTCCAATATCACTGTCGAGAAGTCGGATGCCATTCTGATGGCCTGTATTTCCCTTTATCTCACTTCCCTGAAATTTTACAGTGTTATGCATTGCTTCTGGGAGCCTCTGTCTTACTTTCTGGAGTCGGCCAGCAGTCCTTGGCATTACTTAGTTTGATGATGATTCTCACGTGCCTGTCTTCCCCTGTAAGTTTGTGCGTGTATGTGTGTGTGTGTATTTTGTATTCTGATAACTCAGAAGTGATCAGGCTTAGGATCCACCCCACACTGGTATGATCTCAACCGATTGATTAATTATGCTATATTAGGTTACATTATGGAAGGTAATCTGCTCTAGTTAATCACATGTAACTACTCCATGACAGCAGCTAGACCAGTGTTTGATCACACTACTGGGAACCATAACCTAGCCAAGTTGACAGACAAAATTAACCATCCCAACTTTTAAATTTCAAGTTACTGGCTTGGCTTTCCTCATCCTTAATTATTCTTTGATATTTAAGAATGGGGCCCTAGATATAGATTAGAATCTTTGTATGCAGTTTCAGGGGTTGTTAACCAGCGGGCTTTCCAGTAGGGTCATTAGGGGACCAACTGTTTTATTGAGGATACTATCTCTCCCTACCTGTAAAGTGTTTTTACTTGAGCCAGTGAATTTCCAGAGAAATGAACGCTTCAGCCCTCCACTTGTCAGGGAGGTCCATTTGGTAACGTTGCAGAAGGTATGATACGGATCTATTGTACAAAATGTAGACCTTCATAGGATTTCCTTGATGTCAGGAGGATCGCTCACCCTTGACTCTGTGTCTCAAGGGAATAAACTTCAATCTCCTTTTGGGTGGGGCCAACTTTAGCATCTGACTTATTCTCATATAGAATTTGAGGAAATGTAGAGGTCTAAATGCGTTCTATGAGGAATTTCAGCAATCTTCATATTGTCTGCCTATCCTGCGCTGCAGCCTTCAACACAGCTTTCCAGGATTCCAAAGCATGAATTGACTTGTCTCTTGACTTCTCACTCCTTCTTGCAGACACTATCTTCCTTCTTTCTCTGATTTCTTGTTTCATTCTCTGCTTTACATCTTTTCTTTTTTCTTTGTATCTCTCATTTTTTTTCATATTTGTTTTTCTCCAATTCTGGTTTTTTCTTTTGTAATTTTAATGCTCTTTTAAAAGTTCCTTCACTGATTGTGTGGGGGGGGGGGTGGGGGGGGGGGGCGTGGACTGCAAGGAGTACATGATTCACCGAAATTCAGTTCTTCCTTTTTTTGTTTTTTATCCCGTTTCCATTGCCTTAGATCACACATTAATAATTTCATGCAGGGATAATTAAATTGTCTCCTAACTAACTAGTTTTCTTCTTTTAAGTTCTTTTCTTCAACTAATACGTTAACTGCCACAAGAGAAACCGTCCTAAGATATCACTTTGATTATATCACTCGCCTGTTCAAAAAACTCCAGATATTTTCAAATGCCAAAAAAAGTAAATTTCCAGTCTTTCTATAATCTACCCAACGTTTCAGGTTTATCTTATACCATGCTTCAATATGAATGCTTTCCTTCCGATAAATGTCTTTACTCATTTTATTAGGAAAATGTCTGTCTTCCCAACATTCTAGGAATGACCTGTCCTTACTCTTCACTTTACTTAATATTACTCATCCTTCTCAACTCCTCCAAGACGTCTTCCCTGATCCTGTTATAAAAAAAAAAAAAAATCCTTGTACCAGCTTCATATCTACTTATTTCATTATAGCATCTGCAATTCTTAGTCATTATATTTTTATCTTACTCTTCTAGATTCTAAGTAGTATTAAATATCTTGACATATTTACAGTTATATACGCTGTTTCAATAAATATTGAGTACCTACTGTATGCTAGGTCTTGTGCTGAAAGTTCTTCAAGCCTTTTTAAAATAAAGACAAAGATATGTAGGTAGTTGTTTGCAGAAAGAGCGAACACAGAGAATGGGATCCCAGTGGCCAGCTAGAGTTCAAAAAGAATGGATGAAAGCAAGACTTACAGGAAATGAAGATAAGACAAGGACCCCAATTCTATGACTTGTATCCACACATGGATCAAAAGTAAGAAAAATGCTCCTTGTTAGTCAAGTGACAAAGGATTAGCCAGAACTAATATCAACACTGATTAGATATAGAATTCACTTGTATTGCTTGATGGAATCTTCTTTGGGTTCCCTTATCTCAGAAAGGACTGATTCCCAAGCTTAAAGAGCTGTTGAGCCTGCATGCTAAGTGTCTAGCATTGGTATTTGCAGAAGGGAGCTGGTTTAAGTTAATAAAACACTTGGAGCTGTGAAAGGCTAGATTTCTCTAAACTTTCACAAGAAGCTTTCGATTCCAGGATGTGAATGTCATTCTCATCACAGGAAGAGTTCTCCGTTTTTCTCTTATTCATTTTCAGGGGCAGATTCCACACACTTAAAAATGTTACTTTATTATTATTATTAATGTAGTAAAGGAATTCTTCCTTGTATCTAACCGCAATAGTCTTGCTTCGTTTATCCTTCATCTCCACCCACCCAAGTGCTCACTCCTGAAATCTAGGAATTGCCCTTCTCTCACTTCCACATTCAATCTACCACCAAATGCTGCCACAACCAATACCAAAACATATCTCGAAGCTGTCCACTTATCTCTATCGGCTGTTTATTATAGACTGTGTCCCCCAAAATGTCTGTCAACTTGGCTACGCCATGATTCCCAGTATTGTGTGAACTGTCCACCATTTTGTCGTCTGATGTGATTTTCCTATGTGTTGTAAATCCTATCTCTATGATGAGAGGAGATTAGCGGCAGTTATGTTAATGAGGCAGGACTTGATCTACAAGATTAGATTGTGTCTTGAGCCAATCTCTTTTGAGATATAAAAGAGAGAATTGAGCAGAGAGACATGGGGACCTCATATCACCAAGAAAGCAGTGCCAGAAGCAGAGCACATCCTTTGGACACGGAGTTCCTGTGAGGAGAAGCTCTTAGTCCAGGGGAAGATTGATGACAAGGACCTTCCTCTGGTGCTGACAGAGAAAGGCTTCCCCTGGAGATGACTCCCTGAGTTTGGACTTGTAGCCTCCTAGACTGTGAGAGAATAAACTGTTCGTTGTAGCCATCCAGTTGTGGTATTTCTGTTATAGCAGCATTAGATGACCAAGACATTATCTGAGCCATGATAACTATCATCATCTTATTGTAACAGCTTTCTCACTGATCTCTGATTTCCTCTCAGGCCCCATTTAAACCATTCTCTTCATATTAATGATAGTAATAGTGTCAGGGTTTATTTCAGATGCTGGAAAAACATCAGTGAACAAAACTATAAAAAAACACTTGCCCTTATGTTCTAGTGATCATATATTTATCTGTATACTTATTAATATTAAAAGCTCCATGAGGTAAGGGATTATAATAATTTTTTCCTAGGGTTGTTCAGCGCTTAGCAAAGTGTCTCACACAAATAAATTAGTGACATTTTACTTTTAGAATATAGATTAGAACTTGAAGCACCATTGTGCTTTTAAAAACGATCATCATTGGACATACTAAACATTCAAATGTACTACTCATGAAGATCTTTATATTATGTTGTTGTGGATAGTTGCCATGGAGTCAGCTTTGACTTATGGCAACCTTGTGTATAACAGAAAGAAATATTGCCCAGTCCTGTGCCACCTTCATGATCATTAGTATGTTTGAGTCCATTGTTTCAGCTATGTGTCAATCCTTCTCATGGAGGGTTTCCCTCATTTTTATTGGCCCTTTACTTTATGAAACCTCATATTATACAACCTTATACTGAGTATGATTTTTTTAAGTTATACTCTTCCATGGATTAAAAACTCCACCTATCTATAAGTTGTTGATGGTGTAGAGACCACAGTTACTCATGGTTCATATTTCACCACATTGACATATTGGAAATGTTAAGCTGCTGTACATGAAAAACTATACTGTCAGTGTCAGAATACATAGGTTTGTGTATCATTGATTCTGGAGCCCTGATGGTGCAGGGGTTAAGAGCTTGGCTGCAAACCAAAAGGTTGGCAGTTTGAATCCACCAGCCACTCCTTGGAAACCCTATGGGGCAGTTCTGCTCTGTTCTGTAGGGTAGCTATGTGTCAGAATCAACTTGACAGCAATGAGTTTGGTTTGGTTTTATCATTAATTCTACCTGTGAGTTGTGTGGCTTAAGTCCCTTAAACAGTTCAGGTCTTAGTTTTCTCTTTTTTGTCAGTGTGAGATAGTTATCCTTGTAAATTAGATGGTAAAGCGTAAGTAAGATCTTGTGTGTAAAAGTATTTTGTGATCACTAAAGCACTTTTACCACAGAGCTTTTTGGTATTAATTAAAATGAGCAAATAAGTGAATGCCCTCTGGTTGACTCCTGCAAGCTATTTTTCTCTTGCACTCACACAGAAGATGTTTTGCTGCTTTTTAATGAGCATGCCATATGAGACAGTGATTAAAGAAGCATTGAGAGATTATGATTCCCACCAATTTCCCATAGTCATTTGACATTACTCCTAAAATAGTCTTACTTTCAAAATTTTGCATTAAATATTACAGTCTCCAGGAGCACCTGTTAACATATAAACAAGCAATACTGAGGAGGTGACTTAATAAGGCATGAATACCATTTACACATTAATGCAGATGAATGTGTCAGCAGCGAGTAGAACCTAAAGGAAAACAAAATCCTATGAAAGATACGAGAATGGATCCATGCTTCTCTAGAGTAGAAATGCACTGTGATTCTGGAAAATTAAGAAATGGAGTTTTAAACATCCGCATTAATTTACTCAATACTTTACCTAGTTTCCTTCTAACTTGACTGAGGTGTAACTAAGCATTCTCCCCCTGGCTCCAGATTTTAATCGAACTGACTGGTATAGATTCATGCATTAGTTACAGCTCCTTTGAAACATGATTGGAATAGCGATCTGCTGCCTACACATCTTCGGTAAGTCCTCAGAAGAACCGTTTGTGGTAGAATTTTTCCTAGTTGTGTCTGGTAATGATATCCAGTAATGATGAAATTACCTTTTAATGAATGAAACAAAAAAAAATCTGTCAAACTAGGTGAAATTGAGACAAACATAAACCCATTTCATGATTGTATGTAATTTTTAATTTCTGCTGTGTAATTTTATTATTTTTGAAAGATATATAAACCCCGTTAATTTTGAATACCTTCTGAGAGGTATAAATAAATCTAGGAAATAAAAACCATAGTCATTCAGAATCTTGACCCCCATCAGAAATTTTTTTTTTTTTTTTTTTTTTTTTTTTTACTTCTGGCCTGCTGCCTTGCTCACATGGTTATAAGCACTCAATTAAGGAGGTCCACAATACATACATTCTCTGGCACGTAGCTGTTTTTAATGTGTCAGTCAATTGTCATTTATTAAGCACATGCTAAATGTAAAACACTCTATGAAAAATCTCCTTTATAACTGTGTTTATGTGCGTGGGAGGATGGCAGGGGTGGGAGAATGCAGAGGTTCCTTTTTCAAGTAGTTTTTTAGTGGCTGCCATGTGCTTGCTCCTCTACTGAGGGCTGAAGTCAGCATTTAATAAAATCTCTGGAGATAGGCAATGCACAAGAAAAGTTAAGTATACCATGCTATATGGTGATGAGTTCTATGGAGAAAGATGAAGCAGGAAGGAGACAGAGACTTGAGTGAGGCTGCAATTTTAAATCGAGTGGACAAATAAGGCTTCCTGAGAAGGTGATGTAGGTGACGTAGGAGAAAAAGTATAAAAGAGGAAAGGAACCAGGTATGAGGATATGTGAAGGAAGATCATTTCAGGTCCAGTAAGGTCACTGTGAATAGGGGGCTGACTCAAAGGCCACTAACAATAACAAAAACAAACAAGTGCAAAGGCCCTGAGGCCAGAGAACGTGCCTCAGATTCATGGTACAACAAGGTGGTCCATGAGACTGGAGCAGAGTTAGAGAGAAGGAGAGTAACAGGAGAGAAAAAATGGAGAAAGTAGGTCATGTAGGCCATTAGAACATTATAAAGACTTTGGATTTTATTATGAATGATATAAAAAGTCATTGGAGGTTCTAGGAGGAGAGACATGATCTGATTCATTTTTAACAAGAAAAATGTTGAAGGCTCTTATGGAACTCTTCTTCTTACTGATGTATTTAATATAGACCAAGAAGAAGACAGTATAGAAGCAGTATGTGATCATTCCCACTCCTATTAATAATCCAGTGAAGGGTTAATAGTGGATTGGACCAGGGAGGTAGGAGTGAAGGTGGTTAGATTTTGTATATAATTTCAAGGAACACCTTAGAGGATCTACTGATGAAATGAAAGACATAAATTAAGAATAACTCCAGGCTTTGGGGCCTAAGCAACCGGAAGAATGGGGTTGCCATTATCAGAAATGAGGAAAGCAATAAATGTACCAAACTTTAGGAGATAGATTAGGAGATTGGTTTTGAACACGTTGAGATGGTGATTAGACTTCTAAGTGAAATGGAGAGGAGGCAGTTGGCTATCTGAACCTGGAGTTGAGAGAGGTGTAAGGTAGAGTTGTACTGGAAATACAATATATGAGAGTTTATATACTTGTATAATTTTAAGGCCAAGATCTGGATGATATCACTAAAGGAATGATTTTCAGTAGACAAGAGAAAAGGTCCTAGGTTTGAGGTTTTCCAGTGTTAAGCCTATGGGAAGGAAGAACAGGCCACTAAAGCGATTGAGAAGGAGAAGTCAGGGTAAGAAGAGGAAAACCAGGAGAGTTGGCATCCTGGAAGAAAGTGTGTCCAGGAGGGTGGAGTGATGGACTGTTCAAAGTGCTTTTAATAGGTTATGTAAAATGCAGGTTGAGTACTGATCTTTGAATTCAGCAATAGGGAGCGCATTGGTAACCTTGTCAAGAGTAGTTATGATAGAGAGTAGGAGGTAAGAATCTGGTTGGCATGGGTTTAAGAGCGAATAAAAGGGGGAAGAATAAAGAATGGACAAAAAAAGCATGTTTTTTTTTTTGCTTTTTGTTTCCTTTTTTTAATGATGAAAATGATTCAAGAGAGAGGATAATTGCTGAGTCACATCCTTGAGTAGGTGAGAGGTACTGGGATCTTGTGCAGAAGTGCAGGATTAGCATTTATTCAGAGAATGTAAAATTCTTCCTTCAGAATAGGAGAGATGGTAGGTTAGATTAGGCCAGTTGCAATTATGCGGGAAGATGTGGAGGTGGGAGCTTGTGGAAGTTATTTTCTGACAGCTTCTATTTTCTCAGTAAAATAAGAAACAAGGCGTTACTTCATGAACAACACGAGAGCCTCACTCTCAAGGAGTTTAAAACATAGTGACAGAGTCAGAGGAACATACTAAATCAAAGTTGACTGTGATCAGAGATAAAACAGGTGTATCTGTCCTGTAGAATAAACAGAACTTGTGGGATATAATCATAAAACAACTTTATTTTTGCCCTCCTTTAAATACATTCTGTGGGTCTAGTTCTTGCCTTCCATTGGAAGAAAATTAGGGCAAGTCCCAAGACTTTCCCAGTCACTTCCATTAATAAAAATCCCCAGATCAGTAACTGGAGTTCTGGTGGCACAGTGGTTAAGCATTCGGCTATTAACCAAAAGGTCAGCAGTTCAAATCCACCAGCTGCTCCTTGGAAACCCTATGAGGCAGTTCTAGTCTGTCTTACAGGGTCACTATGAGTTGGCATCGACTCAATGGCTACAAGTTTGTTCATTTATTTGTTTTTTTTAAATCAGTAATCAACACCACTTGTCTGTCAGTTGGTCGTACTGTGTGATGCTGGAAGCTATGCCACCAGTATTTCAAATACCAGCAAGGTCACACACGGTGGACGGTTTCAGCAGAGCTTCCAGACTCAGACAAACTAGGAAGAAGGACTTGGCAATCTACTTCTAAAAGAAAACGGCCAGTGAAAACCTTATGGATTGACACGGTGGCTCCAACAGTAGGCTCAAACATAGCAATGATTGTGAGGATGACACAGGACTGGGCAGTGTCTGCTTTGTTTTACAGAAGGTTACTGTGAGCCAGAATCCACACGCTGGCACCTAAGAACAATCACTAATTATTACGTCCAGAGTAATAATGAAAACTTTATTCAAAGTTGAAATTATTCCACTTTACCAGTTCAGGACTATTAGAGGTTGGCTTTCTATAGTGCAAAAGAAGTCTTCATCACAACAGAAATTTTCTGTTTTCGATCTTTCTCCATTGCCATTTCTAACCTTTCCAGTACTTGACTTTGGGTGGAGATAGCACGGAAGATAGAGGAAAGGGCAGAAACATTCCTGCTCAGCCAACATTCTCTGAAAGGTGTTTAAAGTTGACTATACTGCTCTTGGGAACTTGCAGTTCTCTGATGTGTGTGATGCAGTCCATCTGGCTAACTATTCATCACTTTCTTTTGATCCCTGGTTGATCAGAGGCTAGCAGCTAAATGGTCCCATATCCTATTTTCAACATTTCATTCTTGATTCCTGCATGGCAGTCTGGCTTCTCATACTGGAAGTGAAAATTATTTATCTTGTGGTTTCAGCTGAAGTTGAGACTAAATCAGTTCTATTTCAGCATTAAATGGAGCCCTGGTGGCTTAGTGGTTAAAGAGCTTGGCTGCTAACTAAAATGTCGGCAGTTTGAATCCACCAGCCACTCCTTGAAAACTCTATGGGGCAGTTATTCTGTCCTATAGAACTATTATTGGTTCATCAAACCAAAAACACCAATCCAACTGCTGTCAAGATTATTCCAACTCATAGTGACCCATCGGGTTGCTAAGGCTGTAAATCTCTGTGGAAGCAGACTGCCACATCCTTCTCCTGCGGAGCTGCTGGTGGTTTTGAACCGCCAACCTTTTAGTTATCAGTCACAACCCATGTATTTTAGAGTAGAACTGTGCTCCACAGGATTTTCAATGACTGTGACCTTTCTAAAGTAGATTGCCAAACCTTTCTCCCAAGATGTCTCTGGGTAAATTTGAACCAACAACATTTCAGCTAGTAGCCAAGGGCTTAACCATTTGCACCACCCAGGTAAGGAGAGATAAATAAGAGAGAGAGACATTCTCTTGCCTAAATGGCACATCACCTGTTACTGGTGTGTAGAAGCGAGGAAAGACATCTATGATATTTACTTGCGAAACATGAAGGCAAAAGGAAGGGACATTTGAGCTGAGTCTTCAGATTTAGTTGCACTGATATTCTTAATGATTGCCACTCTCAAGTCTTACACCTCTGCGAAAACAAACAGTCAATGGCTTCCTATAGGTCACCATGTGCTTTACCACCTAACTTCACTACCTTTGGTCCAAGCAATTGAACCAGCGATCACGTCTTAAAGTCCATTCTCTATCAGGTTGTCTCTTGTGAAGTTTCTGTCCAATACAGGTTCTTTATATGCAATGCTGATTATGACCAATCAAACCCATTTTCAAAGAACTAAATAAGGGTTATTCAGAGTAAGTCAACAAATTGTAGGGAGAGAAGAAGAAATGAGACATCTTAGATAAAGGCACCACCAACCATCGGTTTCCTAAATCTGAACTCACAGATTTAAGCTTTATTTCTCTTTCTTCTATACTGTGCATCCAAATCAGTGCTAACTCCACACAGCTCTCAAATAAATATCCTTCTCTCCTTCTCCTCTACTACCACCGCTGTTTTAAACCAGAATTTTTCATCCATAGCATTACAGTAAAACCACTTACACCCTCCCCTTTGCCCATCCCCAATTCATTTTTCATTCAGCAGCCAAAATGATCTTTAGGAAAATGTATAGAGTATTGGATTCATTTTAAAACATCCTTTAAAGGTTTCTCATCACACTTAGAATAAAACTCAAACTCTTAGCCTTGACCATAAAGGCTTTGTCCCTCATATTCTATGACTTCTGTGACTCGCCACAGTAGCCTACTTTCTGTTTCTCAAAGTTGCCAAGAATATTTCTGCCACTGAGCCTTTGCATGCTTGTTCCCTTTATCTGGGTTACTTTTCTTTCTAATGTTTTCATGACTGGTTCCATCTTGTCATTTAATTTTCAACTTAAATGTCATCTCTTCAGAGATTTCTTCACTCACACTCAGTCTTAGCAACTATCCATTCATTGTCTGGCACATCATCCTTTTTAAATCCCTGACATAGCATTGATCAGCCTTTCTAGGTGTTGTTTGTTCATTTAGCTTTTTTTTTCTTTTTTTGGTCTATAATATGTTTATTTTTGATTGCTTGCTAATAGAAGGTGAGCTCCATGGAAGTAGAGCCCTGTGTCTGCCTTGCCCATCACTGTAGCCCTAGAAGCCAGAAAAGAGTTGGAAGCATGCTAACCACCGACAAATGTTGGTTGTACAAATGCATTTCCGGTCTCTGTGGGGCTTTCCCTGTAAGACTGCACGTCTTTCTACCCACGTTATATTTGGTCACGAGGTTTGGCTCTGTGATACTTGAGAATATGTGTTATTTTTCCCCCTTCCATTCAGACTTACAATAATTTTTTTGTAATTGAGGTAAGCTTAGCATGTCCCTGTTCCTTGTATCTTTAAGTTTCCCAAATGTGCCGTGCTTTCTCTGACCAACAAGCCTTTCCTGTACTTGGAAAACTGTCCTCAGCCTCCTATTATGTCACTGATTTCCATTAATGTTTCCTGTCTCAACTAAGATGTTATTTCCTCCATAAATCTTTATTGAACCCAAAGGCCTGAGTTAGGTCCTAATCTTAGGAACTCTAAGATAATCCAATATGTGTCCCCACATTTATCTGAGTTGCTCTTCCTTCTAATGTTGGCATGGCTATTCCATAGTATAGCTACTTGTTTTCTTTTCTGTAAGGTAGACTAGAATGTAAGCTACTTTATATTTTGCATCCCATTTTCAATTTTGTGGAACAACCTTTCGAAGAGCAAGAAACAAGAGCTCTCTCCTTCTCTATGTACCTTCTTCTCTGTTAGGCTGCTAGAGATGATAATAGCTGTTGTTAGTTGCCCTCAAGTCAGCTCTGACCCATAGCGATCCCATGCACAACAGAAAGAAACATCACCTGGTCCCGTTCCATCTTCATGACCATTGGATCCAACAATTACTGTGTGATCTGATTCTTTTCCGAAGACCTGATAAGAACAATCGGAGTCCATATGTAAAAGAAAGAGATTCCTGTGTGAGGGCCTAGGCAGTATCTATGCTATTCACAATTATATTCACCTTTCCTACCACATACTCAGGGCCCATTTAAAATTATTTGCAGAATGACTAAATCCAAATCTATCTATGCCAGATGGATAGCATTTAAGTATATTATGGAAGGTAGAGTGGAAAACGAGTCTGTGAGAAAGCCTCATTGCCAAGACGTGTTGTTGTTGTTAGGTGCTGTCGAGTCGCTTCCAACTCATAGCGACCCTACGCACAACAGAACAAAACACTGCAGGGTCCTGTGCCATCCTTACAGTCATTATTATGCTTGAGCTCATTGTTGCAGCCACTCTGTCAGTCCATCTCGTTGAGGGTCTTCCTCTTTTTTGCTGACTCTCTACTTTACCAAGCATGATGTCCTTCTCCAGGGCCTGATCCCTCCTGATAACATGTCCAAAGTATGTGAGACGTAGTCTCATCATCCTTGCTTCCAAGGAGCATTCTGGTTGTACTTCTTCCAAGACAGATTTGTTTGTTCTTTTGGCAGTCCACGGTACATTCAATATTCTTTGCCAACATCACAATTCAAAAGCTTCAATTCTTCTTTGGTCTTCCTTATTCATTGTCCAGCTTTCACATGCATATGAGGTGATGGAAAACACCATGGCTTGGGTCAGGGGTACCTTAATCTTCAAGGTGTCATCTTTGCTTTTGAACACTTTAAAGAGGTCATTTGCAGCAGATCTGCCCAATGCAAAGCGTCTTTTGATTTCTTGACCGCTGGCTTCCATGGGTGTTGATTGTGGGTCCAAGTAAAATGAAATCCTTGACAAGTTCTATCTTTTCTCCTTTTATCATGATATTGCTTATTGGTCCAGTTGTGAAGATTTTTGTCTGCTCTATGTTGAGGTGTAATCCATACTGAAGACTGTGGTCTTTAACCTTCATCAGTAAGTGCTAAGAGGTAGACTGAAGAATGCGTTACAGTGTTGTATGCCAATTTCAAGTGTTCCACCGATCTTCCAAAACAGTAGAAACCAACGAACAAAACAAAACAAAAAAATTTAAAGCAATGACACTTGGCAATGACAAGGTAGACTACTGATCACTAATAAAACTAACTGGCAATGTGGTCTAGATCATTGATAAAAAAAAAGTTAGATAATCTAAATAAAGTTCATGCCAATGCCACCATTTTTCTAGTTGTTTGCAACTCGAATTAATAGGATTTTCATTTCATATTACTATTTCCATAGTATATAAAATGGTTCACAGACTCCCTAGCTTACTTCGCTTGCATTCCATCCTCTCACTCTTCCAGACAATGAAAGATTTACAAAGCTTCTGCTCTGTAACACTGGGCTGAGCATGAAACACTCTTTCTCTTTGCTTGACCCAACTATAGCTCAGCTCTGATAACTGGATGTATTTTCTTTAAGAGCCAGGAGAGACTCTCCCAGGTACTGCTTCTTTCGTTCCTGCTTTCTCTTCTCACCACGGAGGATATGAATACCGCTCTGATCAACTCGAAGCCTGGATTTCTGCTGACAGACTTCCCTGGTGTCAAACTGCTTTCTTGATTGGGCTTCTGATTAGAGCCCACACCTGGATTTCCGGTTCTTATGATAATAATATCTGATAGTTGGGAAATTCTATTTCATCTTACTAAGTTACTTTAAAGTTGAGTGTCATTTGGGGATGTGTTTGGCTGCAAGTCCCTGAAACCTATATACTAACCGTAGATTAGAGAGAAAGAATTTTTATTTCTTTCTTTCTAATCTAAAATAACAAGTAAGCCTAGAGATGGCAGTGCTTGATTTTGCTTCAGGAGCTCAGTGTTTCAGAGCCACTGTTTCTGACAGTCTCTTGGCCTTTCCAACAGAGTTGCCAGATGGCAGACTGAACTCCAGACATCAAGGCAGGAAGAAAGACAAAGGTGCTTGCTTTATTTGGTAGCCATCTGCTGTCTGTATTATTACATTATATACAGTTTAAGTGCTAAATATATTTGAAGACAAGTGGATACTGTACATTTAGTAGAAGTATGATTAAACACTTGCTTGGATTTAAGGGTATTGTTTCTTTAATGTAATGATATAAAATGTGACCTCATTTACAGGTCAGACAAATGTTACTTTCTTTTAGTCTCACGTCTTGATTTTTGGAGCCAGCAGTTTTCTGTGTTCCTTCTGGAGGTAAAAGATAAGTAACTTAAAGATGATTTGTCCTAATGACAAACTGCCGTCTGTTAAGATGAAACAGGTTTAGGGAAATTATGTTCTTATCCCTGAAAACTAAAAAAAAAAAAAAAAAAAACCTTGAGACACATTTGTCTTAGGCTGGGTTTGCCAGAGGACCAAAAGCAGTGAAGTGAATATATATGTATGAAACCCTGGTGGCATAGTGGTTAAGAGCTACGGCTGCGTCTTAGGCTGGATTCTCTAGAGAAGCAAAACCAGTTAAGTGTATAAATATATATATGTAGAAAGAGAGATTATATCAAGAAACAGCTCACGTGATTGTAGAAGATAGAACATCCCAAGTCCGCGGATCAGGGTAGAGGCCTCTGCCAAGTCACACAGCTGCAGAAGCTGGCAAGCCCAAGATCTGCAGGTCAGAGAGCAGGGCTCCTGCACACAGGCTGTGCAGATCGATGAATCCCAGGTTTGGCAGATAAGCTGATAGCTCAAGTCCCAAGAACGGGAGATGAGACAACAGGAAGCAGCCGCAGGATCCAGAGAGAGCAAAGAGCCAGAACATCTGCTTATATACAGATGCGGGCCACACTTCCAAGGAGACTCACTTTCATCTGATTGGCTACTCACAGTATATTCAATCATGGGAGTGATTACATTAAAACACTGAGAATCATGGTCCAGCCAAGCTGACACCCAATCTTAACCATCACAGGCTGCTAACCAAAAATTCAGCAGTTTGAATTCTCCAGGTGCTCATACACAGAGATTTATTTCAAGGAAATGGCTCACATGATTGTAGAGGCTGGCAAGTCCCAAATCCATGGGTCAGGCATCCGGCTGGAGGCTTCTCCTGACTCACATGGTTGCAGGGGCTGATGAACCCAAAACTGACAGGTCAGAGGGAAGGCTGCTGGATTACAAGGCTGCAGGAACTGGCAAATCTCAAAATCTGCAGGTCAGACGTCAGGCTGCTGGCTCGTGTCACAAGAATTGGAGGTCAGAGGATGACGAGCCAGATGCAGGATTGAGAGAGGGTAAGCCTTGTCAGAACATCCATATATATTAGATGCAGGCCACACCCCTAAGGAAACTGCCCTTTTAACTGATTGGCCGCTCACAGTAGATCACATCATGGACAGTGATTACATCACATCTGCAGAACCACTGGGAACCATGGTATAGCCAAGCTGACACAAAACATTAGCCATCACAGCCCACTCCTTGTCAACTGGCTCCTGTACATATCTCCTTAAGCCATGCATAATCTGTAAATAAAGACAATTATAAAGTCATAATTGCACCTAACATGATACAACTACCATGTGTACAACCAAAAATGTGCTAGCCCTGTTTACATCTTGGATTTTATAAGCAACGGAATAAGGAAGGAAGGAAAAAAAGATATTTTTCATATATATATACATATATATATACCCATAATACATATATATATGCACACATACACATATAACAAAGCAAGGAAGAAATACTAAAACCTATTACAGTTCTCGTTTCTGCAACTGGTCATGTGGTCATAGCTGGTATTTAGAACTACCTTCTTCCACCATCCATTCCGTATTTCCTTTTCCCTGAGCAAGCACCTCGGTTGTGGTGCTTTGCCTGGTGAGGTGACCCAAACCTTCATTCCTGAAGGGTCTAAGCCATTAGCAGTCATGTCAGAATTGGGTTGCTGTAGTTTTTCACTGACATTATAGGGCATGCTAGGACTAGGTGATGTCCTAAGGGATCTTCTGTATTCCAGACATACTCTTCTTTGCCTCCATTTTCTTTGCCTCAAATTTCCCCTTGATAACCAGAATCAATCACACCAGCCAACAGAGTAACTCCCTTTTTTGCTGTTGATCCAGAGGCATAAGGAGAACAAAGTGGCCAGATGGTATTCTTAACTTTCAGTTCAATGGAATCAATGTTGTGTCTTCTGGTGGGAGCATCCCTTCCTTTGGAACTAAGACCTCTAGACATGCAGAGCATAGAGTCATCGGGACAGGAAGCAGAAATTTTGCGAGCGGCTCACTAGGAGTAATAGTGAGTGGTGCCACTCTCATTCCCACCCCTTAATTCCTGTA
Organism: Dugong dugon; assembly: GCA_030035585.1. NCBI lineage: Eukaryota > Metazoa > Chordata > Mammalia > Sirenia > Dugongidae > Dugong > Dugong dugon. Next base: position 189,165,902 of record CM057463.1, on the reverse strand, counting down.
TCCATGAATCCTGGCTATAGGACAAACAGCAGCATATATTGGATGCTGGTTTCGAGCCTATACAGCCTCCTGGAGAACATTGCCCCAACCCTGCAAGGTATTGCCACCTTGTTGGCTCCATAATTATGCCTTTAGAAGGCCATTCCATCATTCTATCAAGCCAGTTGCTTCAGGATGATGGGGAACATGGTAAGACCAGTGACTTCCATGAGCATGGGCTCATTGTTGCACTTCATTTGCTGTGAAGTGAGTCCCTTGATCCAACGTGATACAGTGTGGGATACCATGATGGTGGATAAAGTATTCTGTAAGTCCACGGATGGTAGTTTTGGCAGAAGTATTGCGTGCAGGGAAGGCAAATCCATATCCAGAGTAAATATCTATCCCAGTAAGAACAAAACACTGCCCTTTCCATGATGGAAGCAGTACAATGCAATCAACCTGCCACCAGGTTACTGGCTGATCACCACGAGGAACAATGCCATACTGGGGACTCAGTGTTGGTCTCTGCTGCTGGAAGACTGGGCACTCAGCAGTGGCAGTTGCCAAGTCAGGCTTGGTGAGGGGAAGTCCATGTTGCTGAGCCCATGCGTAACCTCCATCCCTGCCACCATGGCCACATTTTCATGAGCCCTTTGGGCAATGACAGGCGTGTCTGGAAAAAGAGGCTGACTGGTATCCACAAAACACATCGTCCTATCCACTTGATTGTTAAAATCATCTTCTGCTGAGGTCACCCTTTGGTGAGCATTCAATGAGACACAAATATCTCCACTTCTTTCGTCCATTCAGAGATGTCTATCCACTTACCTCTTCCCCATAACTCCTTGTCACTAATTTTCCAGTCATGTTCCTTCCAAGTCCCTGATCATCCAACCAAACCACTGGACACAACCGGTGAATCAGTATACAGTCACACATCTTACAATTCCTCCTTCGAAGCGAAGTGAAAAACCAGGTGCACTACTCTAAATTCTCCCCACTGGGAAGATTTCCCTTCACCGATATCCTTCAGGGAGGTCCCAGAGAGGGGCAGCAGTGCTGGTGCTGTCCACTTTCGAGTGGTGCCTGCATATCACAGAGAATCATCCGTAAACCAGGCAAGAGTTTTCTGAACATAAGGAACTCCCCCTGAGGACATAGTTTCAGTTTGGGAGAGGGAAGAGAATATGGCAGGAATCAAGACCATAGATATTTGAGCCACTTCCTCATGCAGCTTACTCATGCCTTCAGGTCCTACTCTAGCCCAATCTCATATATACCACTTTTGTTTAATGATGGAGTGCTGCTGTGCACGTCCAACTTTATGGTTCTGTGGGTTAGACAACACCCAGTTCATGATGGGCAGCTCAGGCCTCATGGTGACTTGGTGTCCCATGGTTAAGCATTAAATCTCTACTAAGACCTAGTAACAAGCCAAAAGCCATTTCTCAAAGGAAGGTATTATCTGTAGAGGATGGCAGGGCTTTGCTCCAAAATTCTGTGGATCTGCACAGTGATTCACCCATAGGGGCCTGCCAAAGACTCCAAACAGCATCTCTATCTGCCACTGACACTTCAAGCACCATTGGATCAGCGGGATCATATGACCCAAGCGGCAGAGCAGCTTGCACAGAAGCCTGAACCTGTTGCAGAGCCTTCTATTGTTCTGGGCCCTACTCAAAACTAGCAGCTTTTCAAGTTACTTGATAAATATGCTGGAGTAGCAAACCCAGATAGAAGATATGCTGCCTTCAAAATTCAAAGAGGCCCACAAGGCATTGTTGTAGGAGGGGCCAGATGCAACAACTTATCCTTCACTTTAGAAGGAATATCTCAACATGCCCCACATCACTGGACCCCTAGAAATTTCACTGAGATGGAAGGCGCCTGAATTATTGCAGGGTTAATTTCCCACCCTCTAGTATGAAAATGTCTTACAATTCGTCTAGAGTCATTGATACTTCTTCCTTACCAAGTCCAATTAGCATAAAGTCATCAGTGTAATGAACCGGTGTGACGTCTTGTGGAAGGAAAAGCTGATCAAGTTTCTTGTGGACTAAATTATGACATAGGGCTGTAGAGTTGCTATATCCCTGAGAATCATGTCCTAGCCAAGTTGACACGTAACCATCAGAACATCTTAAACAAATTTATGTCCTTTTGGTTAAGAAAAAATTACTTCTGACACATAGTCAATATTATCACACTCACCATTCTTTCCATTAATTTATTTACTGGAGTTATGAAGAGCTTTATTCTCCACTAACTCAATTTAATCTTACTCAGTTCTGTGACTGTCAGAGTTCATATTTGTCTATCTGAATGTATCAAACCTTGTCAGATTTGATTTGCTGAGAATTTAATTCCCTATTGTCCCTACCCATACAAATATTTATAACCGGAAGATAATGGTTAATGTACCTCCAAACAATTCTGAACTCACATTCTAATTACTTTATTGTTCCAAATAACAGTGCCACAAGGTGGATTTGGATTATCACTTTATAGCAGTTAGGTCTCTGATTTCATTTTCTTCTTTATTAAATTTTTTCATGATAGCAAATGCCGTGCTCCACATACATGTTAACAAAAATCTGCAAGGCAAAATGCAAGCTTTGCTAATTGGTAATTATCTCCTCTCTGGAGTTGCAATAAAATTATATCTCATACTTCCTAAAGGGAAGTGATAATCTTTGATTTGGTGGCCCAATTCATGTTTTAATTTAAGCAATGATGGTGGAAAAAAAAAAAAACTTTAAAAGAATATTACTTTAAATAAAATATTAACACTAGTATTCCACCTATTCAATAGCTTTGTGTGCCTAAATGTTTATTTGATTTACTTCTCAACTGCATCACTTTTTCCTAATCAGACAATAGATGTTCTGTGTTAACACTTGGCTTGTGTTTTGTCTGAGTCATCTTTCACTCCAATCCCTTCCACTTGCCCAGACACTAGGGCTATACCTTGATTGTAATCTATCTCCTCTTAAAGTAGACTGAAAATTGTAGGGAATATGTGTCATAATTTCATTTATTTGAAAGGGTGTGAATGTGGAAAGCAAAAATAAAAATGTCTATAAATCAAGAAAATGTGTGAAACATCCATCTTGATTTGAACTAATTATTTGTTTTTTAGTGTAACCAGTATTTTCTCACTCAAAACAATATTAAAGATAAAAGAGGTGTGAATTTTCAAAAAGCAAATCAATACTAACGTAAGTGATGGTGATGGTTATTTTGTCAACTTGGCTAGGTTACGGCTCCCAGTGGTTTGGCCAAAAACTAGTCTAGTTGCTGTCATAGAGTAGTTACATGTGATTAAATCTGTTGGCCTTGGGTAAAGCAGATTACCTTCCATTATACCGTCTAATCTAATGCAATGTAATCACCTCCCGTAATGTAATCTTATGTAATATAATCAAGTAATCAGTAGAAAAGGGAGTTTCCCTAGGGTGTGTTCTGCCTCCAGACTATAAATAGATATTTTGGGGAAACTTTCACTTAACTCTTCAATCTTCCTATCATCTGGCCTACAAATCTTATGCCAGAAAGGGCCAATAACCCTTAGAAGTCAAGGGTTAAATTCACATATGCCAGTCTGCAGCAGAGACCAGAGAGGATCCTGATGAAAACTGTGGGTTTCCAGTTCCAGCTTTCTCCTTGAGACTGCCGGAATTCTATTCGAACCCACCAGAGCCTCCGCAGGACGAAAGACCTGGCAATCTACTCTCATAAAGATTTTCAGCCTAGGAAACCCTACGCGGCAGTTCTTCTCTGTCCTGTAGGGTGGCTATGAATCAGAATCTACGCGATGGCACACAACAGCTCCAACAGTTTCTTGGGAAGGTGGCTTCTCAGTAAACACACAGAGTTGAGCTTTTACTCTGTAGCTTGCAGGAATCTCCAGCCTGTAGCCTGAGCTGTGGATTTTGGACTTGCCAGGCCCCACATCTGTGCAATCCAGTTCTTTAAAGTAAATGTCTCTCTCTCTCTATTTACCTATCTATCTATGTAATGTGATCTAATACTAGCGACTGAATGCAAAAATGGCGTATGCCATTTTAGAAGAATGAGATGAACTGGATTGTAAAATTTTTAGCGGATTCAAGGTACTAAGATTTTTCTTATATACCACATTTTCTACAAAAAGAATATTCCACATATTCTACAGCATAGAAAATGAGTCCGTGAACTTAGTTGTTTCAACAATCAGTGTAAAATTCTGTTGATCTCATACAACAAAAAACTGACTTCCACAACCAATTTTGCTTTAAACAGCTCATACTTCAATTTTGATGCTTATTTTATAATAAATACTATAATTATAAATGAGCAAATAAAAAAACATAAAAGAAAATTTAATGATTAGAAAACAAATACTAAAACAAATTATTATATTTTATTTTTAGATAAATATCGCTAACATGTTATAATTAAAAAAATTTGTTTCTATCCTTTGCTTTTACAAATTCTTCAATGATTTCATCACAATTTCTCTGCTGAACAATATCTACTTCCATACATAATAAAGATAATGAATCAAGTCTTTCTTGAATCTTGAGTTTTTCTTGTTGTACACAGAGGATATTTGAGCTTCTTTAGGGATGAAAATGAGTGTTCTGTTGTGCAGTTTGTGATCATTAAAGTTAGTAACATGTGTGAAGGAAGTTCAACGTTGGGAAATGTGCATTGTATTTTATCTTCTATTATGGAATTGTATATGCCTACACTAGCAAAATTTGTCTTTCCTGAAATCTGTAAACTTAGTACTCATGCAAGAATGAAATTGTCACACACAAATATATAAAGATTTGTATGTAAGTCACTGGGATAAGCCTGCACTAATTTCTTGGATGCCTTCATACATTCTTCATCATGTGTATCTACATTATTTAAGAGGGAAAATCTAGTTTAAAGAACTTCATACACTTTCACTCTTCTTTTCATGGAAGATTCAAGTGTGTCATTGATAGTACAGTATGTGGTTATGTGAAATTGATCTCTGGCACTCAAGGATACCTCTGGAACACTTCCATCATTTACTTGTTTCTTTCTAATGCTTTTATGATGGTGAATTGCTTAATAATCATTATTTGGCAGTATTTGTTTTGCTGTGTTTTCAAAATCTTCTCTTAAATTATGTAAATACCCTGTTAATGACTGGTAGAGATCTGTGCATGTCTTTAAATTTACTTCTCAATCTTGGAGAAATTGACTCATCCAATGAAAATACTGCAAAATATTATTCCACATAAGCAACATAAATGCATATGCTAATGTCTGCATTTTGTTGGTGATGTTTTCAGCTTCTCTTTTGGTATGTCCTTTCTATTTCTGTTCTTCAGCAATATTTTCTAAGATATCTAGAATTTGAATGTACAATTCCAGGATTGCACTCGTTGGTACAGCATGTGCTTCCCAATGTGTATTAGAAAGTGTTGTGCAATGAATTACTTAATATGGCCCTTCTACCCATGGCCTTTGTGACTCACACACAATGATTGAGTTGTTGTTGTCGCTGCTGTTAGGTACCATCTAGTCGATTCCGACTCGTAAAGACCCTATGCACAACAGAAGGAAACACTACCCAGTCCCATGCCATTCTCACCATTGTTGCTGTGCTTGAGCCCATTGTTCCGGCCACTGTGTCAATCCACCTTGTTGAGGGTCTTCCTCTTTTTCGCTGAACCTCTACTTTACCAAGCATGACGACCTTCTCCAGGGACTGATCCCTCCTGATAATATGTCCGAAGTATGTGAGACGTATTCTCACCATCCTTGCTTCTAAGGAGCATTCTGGCTACACTTCTTCCAAGATAGATTTGTTCATTCTTTTGGCAGTCCATGGTATATTCAATATTCTTCTCCAACACCGCAATTCAAAGGCGTCAATTCTTCAGTCTTCCTTATTCATTGTCCAGTTTTTGCATGCATATGAGGCGACTGAAAACACCATGGCTTCCATCAGGTGAACCTTAGTCCTCAAGGTGCTATCTTTGCTTTTCAACACTTCAAAGAGGTCTTTTGCAGCCAATTTGCCCAATGCAATGCATCCTTTTATTTCTTGACTGCTGCTTCCACGGGTATTGATTGTGTGTCCAAGGAAAAGGAAATCCTTGACAACCTCAATCTTTTCTCCATTTATCATGGTGTTGTTTATTGGTCCGGTTGTGAGGATTTTTGTTTTCTTTATGTTGAGGGGTAATCCATACTGAAGGCTGTGGTCCCTGATCTTCATCAGTAGGTGCTTCAAGTCCTCTTCACTTTCAGCAAGCAAGGTTGTGTTGTCTGCATAATGCAGGTTGTTAATGAGTCTTCCTCCAATCCTGATGCCCCATTCTTCTTCATATAGTCCAGCTTCTTGGATTATTTGCTCAACATACAGATTGAATAGACATGGTGAAAGGATACAACCTTGACACACACCTTTCCTGACTTTGAACCATGTGCTATCCCCTTGTTCTGTTCGAACGACTGCCTCTTGATCCACGTACAGATTCCTCATGAGCACAATTAAGTGTTCTGAAATTCCCATTCTCCGCAATGTTATCCATAATTTGTTATGATCCACATAGTCAAATGCCTTAGCATAGTCAATAAAACACAGGTAAATATCTTTCTGGTATTCTCTGCTTTCAGCCAGGATCCATCTTACATCAGCAATGATAGCCCTGGTTCCACGTCCTCTTCTAAATCCGGCTTGAATTTCTAGCAGTTCCCTATCGATATACTGCTATAGCTGCTTTTGAATGATCTTCAGTAAAATTTTGCTTGCATATGATATTGTTGGATAATTTCCACATTTGGTTGGATCACCTTTCCTGAGAATAGGCATAAATATGGATATCTTCCATTCGGTTGGCCAGGTAGCTGTCTTCCAAATTTTTTGACATAAACAAGTGAGTACTTTCAGGGCTGCATCCATTTGTTGAAACATCTCAATTGGTATTCCGTTAATTCCCAGAGCCTTGTTTTTTTCAACGCCTTTAGTGCAGCTTGGAATTCTTTCTTCAGTACCATTGCTTTCTGATCATGTTACCTCCTGAAATGGTTGAACGTCAACCAATTCTTTTTGGTACAGTGACTCTGTGTATGCCTTCCATCTTCTTTTGATGCTTCCTGCATTGTTTAGTATTTTCCCCATAGAATCCTTCAGTATTGCAACTTGAGGCTTGAACTTTTTTTTCAGTTCTTTTAGCTTGAGAAATGCTGCGTGTGTTCTTCCCTTTTGGTTTTCTATCTCCAGGTCTTTGAATATGTCATCATAATACTTTGTCTTCTCGAGCCACCCTTTGAAATATTCTGTTCAGCTCTTTTACGTCATCATTTTTCTCCTTTTGCTTTAGCAAGAGCGAGTTTCAGAGTCTCTTCTGACATCCATTTTGGTCTTTTCTTTCTCTTCCGTCTCTTTAATGACTTCTTGCCTTCTTCATGTATAATGTCCTTGATGTCATTCCACAGCTTGTCTCATCTTCGGTTGTTAGTGTTCGACGCGTCAAATCTGTTCTTGAGATGGTCTCTAAATTCAGGTGGGGTATACTTTGGCTCTCGTGGACTTGTTCTAATCTTCTTCAGTTTCAACTTGAACTTGTATATGAGTAATTGGTCTGATCTGTAATCGGCCCCTGGCTTTCTTCTGACTGATAATACTGAACTTTTCCATTGTCTCTTTCCACAGATGTAATTCATTTTGATTCCTGTGTATTCCAGCTGGTGAGGTTCATGTGTATAGTCGCCATTTATGTTGGTGAAAAAAGGTATTTGCAGTGAAGAAGTCGTTGATCTTGCAAAATTCAGTCATGCGCTCTCTGGCATTGTTTCTATCACCAAGGCTATATTTTCTAACTACTGATCCTTCTTCTTTGTTTCCAGCTTTCGTATTCCAATCACCAGTAATTATCAGTGCCTCTTGACTGCATGTTCGATCAATTTCAGACTGCAGAAGTTGGTAAAAATCTTCAATTTCTTTATCTTTGGACTTAGTGGTTGGTGCATAAATATGAATAATAGTCGTATTAATTGACTGAGTTGGACTACGTAAATAAGGTGTATGGACCCCCAACAAAGGGATTGGCCAGTTTAGCCAATCCAGTAGGCTTAAAATAAGCCATCCCAGAGGTGGGAAGAGTGGATCTCACTACTGCCAAGAAAGAAGAGCCAGGAGTGGAACACATCTTCTAGACCCAGGAGCCCTGCACTGAGAAGCTCTTGAAACCAAGAGACCCAGAGAGAGAGCTGTAACACTGAAGACAGTGAGAAGCAGTGGCAGAGAAACTGCGTCAGCAGAACCAGGGGACTGGCAGGAGATGGCCTGGCCCACAAAGAGAGAAAGCTGACTGCCTTCAGGCAAGAGGCTTGCTAGTGGAGTGAGGTGCCCCAGGGAACTTATCAGGAGAGCTAAAAGAGCTTTGAAACACTTCCCCAAGCAGGCAGAGGCCAAGGGGTCAGACAGAGGCATGCCTCTGGGCATGGCTGAGAAAAGGCTGTCCCTATCGAAGAGCTGTATCCTGAGCATTCTTGAACCTGAATTGTAACTTGTTACTTCCCTAATAAACCCCGTAGCCGTGAGTATGGTCTGCAAGTCCTGTGTGGCCACTGCAATGAATTATCAAACTCAGCAGAGAAGTAACATGCCCTGGAAGGGACAGATGGTGTTAGAATTGGTAAAAAGGTTGGAAGGTGGAGGCATCTCTGACCTCCACCACATAGCAATCAGCCTTAGGCTGCTAATCTTGATTCTCGTTCCCCCTTGTGAAGTTAGAGGCGATCAGATGCCACCTCCACACCATTTTTTACAGAAAGACATTTTAACTCTCAACAATTGCCTAAATATCTTTTAAGAACTGCCCCAGCAGTGAGTAGAGGTGGCAAAAAGTATGTAGAATAACTGAAACATAGAAAAAAAAATTAACTGCTTCCGAACAACAGTCTCCTGCTCTACCTCCTACAAGATTAAGTGAATGCACTGCATATGGTATGAAAATGGCGTATTCACTACATTCTAAAATTTTATGTCGCACGCGTTTGTAACACCCTGACATATTGGCAGCATTGGCATAAGACTGGCTTCTGCACTTAGAAAAATCAGTTTTGCAAACTTCACATAAATAAAGTGAAGTACTTTATTTGCAATTTCTTCACTGGTATGACTTTTTAAGCTAGTTGTTGCTGTTGTTGTTAGGTGCCATCGAGTCAGTTCCGACTCACAGCAATCCCACGTACAAAACAAAACACTGCCCTGTCCTATGCTGTCCTCACAGTCACTATGCTTGAGCCCATGAAATCCTGCTCCGCCATTGCTTTCCCCTCCTTCAGTCACCATCTCAGCCCACCGCCCTTGCAAACTGTAGCCTCTACCCGCGGTTTGTATTTGGAGCGGGATCTTTGAGCATGCGCTGGCCAGGATCCTAAAGCTTGCGAAGATCTGGAGAATCGTGTCCTTACCTGACCCCAGACCCAAGCATCGTTGGAGGGGAGGATATTCTCCCGCACACAGTTCTACCCAAGCCCCTTTCAAAGCGGGAAGTTCCCACAAGGCAGACTTCCTATGAAGAGTGACTCAGCATGACTCAGCACCCGAATCTCTAAATTTGGGGATGGGAGGGCTCAGGTGTACGGATTCAGGCACCAGTCCCCGCCCCCTGGGGACTCGAGGTCGTAAAAGTTCCCTGATCCCCTTGGGCGGGGAGAGCATGGTCTTTTGGCCACTAGGCCCCATGTTGTACCTTGTCTGTGCAGAAAATAGTCACTTCCTGTTTCCCTTGCAATTGGCGTCTGTCTGATTTCTATCGGCTAATAGGACAGGACAAGAACCCGAGGAATTTCGTTACGCTCACTGTTGCAACCACTGTGCCCACCCATCTAGTTGAGAGTCTCCCTCTACTTTACCAAGCATGATGTCCTTCTCCAGGGACTGGTCCCTCCTGATAACATACCCAAAGTACGTGGATGTAGTCTCGCCATCCTTGCTTCTAAGGAGCATTCTGGCTGTACTTCTTCCAAGACAGACTTGTTCGTTCTTTTGGCAGTCCATGGTATATTCGATATTCTTTGCCAGCACCATAGTTCAAAGGTGTCAATTCTTCTTTTGTCTTCCTTTTAAGCTGGTAAATGTGACAAATTGCTTGACAGATTTTCCATCTGTTGAAGGTACATATCTTAAAACAACACTTAGCTGAACTGTATGATAAAGATCAGGAGTGGAATCTACAGACAAACTGAAATGAACTAATTTCACTGAAAATAGTTGATCAAACGTCATCATTTATTAAGTTTATTAATTCTTCACACATTGTTTTAAACATGTATGATGGGTTGCCCTTTCCTGTGTTACCTTTGAGATATGACCTGCTAAAAACAGATCAAGCTGAGCAACAATTCAAGTAAGCCCCCAAAATTTCCATTTTGTGGGGAACAAAAAACACTTCATCTCTTCCCCAAAAAGATAGTCCATGTTCAGTGATTGTTATAATGACAACAACAACACATTGCAAACGACTTTCCAATTACTGACGTTCATGGTTAATTTGTGTTTCCAGTTCATGAGTTAAGCCAAAATCATGACTTTGGTCTAAATATGACAACATACAATTTCTGTAAATTAAACTGTTTTCATGTTTATCAGTCATATTCGAGTCATGCCGATCGCTAAATCCATCATAGTCCATGGAGAATTAAATGATTTAGGGCTGAATAATTTGCAAACAAAACAATATACAGAGCCAACTGATATAGGATACAGTAGCTACTCCCTCTTATAATTTTCACCATTAGATTTGCACCCTAGAAATATATTCTGGCTACAATACCTTGTTCATTTACCACCTGAAATTTTTAACAAGAAGTTTTAAATTGTCCACTGTGTTGACAATCATTTTGCCCTCTTTCCATCCAATAATTTATCAGAAGAAAAATTATTCCACAAAGCAGGATCTATATTTCTGTTATTTATGGGGTCTGCAGATATGACAATTTCAGATTCTAAAATAGTTTCATTTTCTACACCATTATTAATTTTTTTACTACAGCAAGGATTGGATGCAGAACTATGAATAAATTCTGTTATGTTTATATTGCTATTAGTGAATTCAGCACTAGCGGTACTCGTACAATTTGCACCCATTAAACTTGCATGTTCAGTGGAAGAAAGTCTCTTCTGATTCATTGCATTTTAAAAAGGAAGTTAATTTTGGAATTGTCTTTAGAGAATCACAAATCCTTTTCTTTTTATCTTCTGAGAGCTCTGGTTTTTGCGCTCCATTTAGTTGTGTTGCTGTTTCATTTTACCTGGATGTAAAATTATCACTTTTAGAACTTGAATACCTGAAAATAAAATTTATAAAGCAAGTAAAATGTATAAGATAAAATAAAATTTACATTCAAATTTGGACGTTAACACAAAATCTGTATCTGAAAATTAGTAAGTAAAAAAAATTGATTTGGAACATGTAATTTTGTTCTTCAAGTCTGAGACAGTCAAAAGAAATAGTATGTACAAGGCAGTTGGAGATAATTTCATTCGTCTGTTTTATGATGTTTGTTGGCAGGCCCTTCACAGATCTCCACGAGTGTTTTTCATCTGGAAATAATTCTTAAAAACTTGCCCACTCATTTTCCATCCTTCGATGCTGCATCTCCACGTTCATTGGACTACTGCTGATACCCAGCAGGGGCCAGAGAGAGCGCAAACAGCGAGATACAAATACAAGGGTATGCTCAATCTGAAGATAGGTGTTGGTTCGCTTGGTGTAGGACCAGATATGTCATGATTCACATGATTATAATACTGCCGGTGCATTTTTATGTGTTCGACGAGAGAGAACTGAACGTGAGATTATACTCAGTCAATCCAGAATGAAAGGGAAAACGTAAATGTAAAATCCTATACAAAATTTATAAAATGCTATCAGTTTCCTTCCACTGCAGCTCTTGCTTTTCCTTGGGTCCTGTCTGCTATGCATCTGTGGATCTTTCTTTGGACAACCGGTGCCCTTGTTTGGTTGATGCCTAAGCACGTGCTTACTATGCTGATTGGGCAATCCATCCCTGGTGCTTAATGAGAAATGCTCCTTGCTCTTGAGTAAACACAAAGTCATTTGAACATAGAGAAGCCAGTGCAATTTCGAAAATGCGGGCAACCTAGAAAACCTGACTTACTCTAGCTCCTGCATACTTACCTCACCTTGTCTCTCCAAGCATACATGCTACAAATATGGACATGGAGTTGAAAATCTATATTGCTTATAACTGGGCCTGATTTCCATAGATAAAAATTTATATTGCTTGTAATAGGGTAGATAGGAGCCCTGGTGGTGCAGTGGTTAAGTGCTTAGCTGCTAACTGAAAGGTCAGCAGTTCGAACCCGCCAGCTGCTCCACTAGAGAAAGATGTTGTGGTCTGCTTCTGTGAAGATTACAGCCTCGGAAGCCCTATGGAGCAGTTCTACTCTGTCCTATAGGGTCACTATGAGTCAGAATCGACTCGGCGGCAATGGGTTTGGTTTAGCTTTGGATAATAATTACTTTCATTACATACTGTTAAAGTGTCAATTCTATGGTCCTTTATCCTAGAGTAGTGGAGGGTTTTGGTAAAGAATATTTAGATATTGGTCAGTAAAAATGAATTAAAAGATCATGCTTGTGGCAGAGTCTAATCTGTTTTTTGATTTGCCTTAGTATTTTTGCTATTAGTTAATAATGCCTAAAGGGGGGAAAAAAGAAAAGTACTGTCTTGCTATTAGAGAATTTAAATAGTAAGATATGAGAATTTCTAATCAGGATGATAATATAATTTATAATATAAACCAGTTCACTTCTGAGAACAAAAGAAGGTGCTGTGAAAAACAATCGCATCACCACAAGAGACTTCAACTGAGACTCTGAGACAAAATGAGGCATATTCGTACCTTAGTTAACTTTGGGCTTTTGCTTACTTTTATGGAAAGATCAGCACACAAATATGTATTCCTTTTAAAGGAATTTTTCTTGATCTTCAACATTTTATCCAAGGCACTATATTCTCAGCCTTTGTCCAACACGATGTGTAGATTTAACATATCAATTGACATTTTTGTGGGGAAGAATCTGAAATTACTATGAGCAATGCAATTTTGTTACAAATTATGGATTTTAAGTATCTACACTCTTTTCATGATATAAAATCATGTTGATTGTTGAAGGAAGGGAGGGAGGAAGGAAGAAAGGGAAATAGAAATGGGAAATAGTAAGGAATCAGGAATGTAATAAAAGAATTCAAGTAGTTTTAAATGCTTTCAGGCAGAAAGCATAAAAAATATGGCCAAATATAGAGACTATGTTTCCTCATGGGCAGACAAAAATCAGTGTGATAACTCAGCATGGATGTTCCTAGTCTTTCAGTGAAGCATTAAAATGGTGTCTTGCTTTCCAGATGGTGGAAGCCTACAAACGTGCAGTTCTGAACCACTAGAGGGCAGTGGAGTACTGGGAGGAAAACTAAGCCCTTCTCAAAGAATGTTCTAACCCATTCCCCTCAAAGAAGCCAAGCACTGTTGAAAGATAAACGAGAGAAAGAAGGCACAGGGAGAATCGTGATAGAAAAAAATACACTGTAGTGCAAAGCCTCATATCATTTCAGTATTGAAGTGAGAAAAAAGAAAGGATTGTTTCAACATACCCTGAAAAGAATTGCAACTGAAATGTTCACATTTTATGGAATGAATTGCAGGGACTGGAACACTAAACATAATATGAGAATTATAAGGATTTTTTTTCTCTTTTTTTTGAGAAAAGCTCAATTACACAAAATGGATTTTTGAAAGTCTAAGCAAATGTCTGAGAAAATATGACTAAATGGTGAAATGGGTTGCAACCACCGATTTGCCACTGCATAGTTTCTGTATTTTAGATTGTTTCGTCTGGGAGAGTTTGTTGTTAATAAAATTCTAGATATGGAACTCAGATCAAGCAATTTTTTTTGCCTTTTTTGCTCAATGAAGAGTTCATAGACCTTATTTTCTTCCAGATCGAGCAGATCACTTATAGTGACTGAGTTGTTATTGTTTAAGTGATTTTATTTTAATTCACCATATAAGACAAGACGGAATTACATAGCTTAATAAAAATGCTTCATATCCTTTTTTTTAAAGGTACAAGTCATCTTTGTGACTGATATACTGTGTCATACTTAAAATCCAAATTTTCTTGGTTTCTAAATGTATTTTTAGCATTGAAGCGTCTGTTTTTTAGTACAACATATGTTTCAGAGAATTAAAAAGATGGTGTTTTGTTAAGGCTTAGAAATGAATCTGGTGAAAAGACTTTGTTGGGGGAAATAGCGGCTCTTATCTTCAGTGTTTGAACTGTTCATGTATTTTCACTTTTTATTCAATCATTATTTAAAAATTAAGATGCTGCTGAACACTGTTGAAAAGCTGTGTTTACAGGAGATTTTTCTGAGAATGTTTCAAATTTAAGAAGCAAAGATAGAAAGGAATTTGACTATTTGTTCCTTGCTTTAGTAATTAATAGCTGTATTTTTGAAAGCTGTTTGTCAATGGATTTTTTCAAACTGCAGCCACATTTTTTCATTGACTCTTATGAAAATTTCAGAGTTGGTTTATCTTTATTATTTGTCAGTGATTGCTAATATTTAGCTTTGAAGATTTTCTGCCCGGAAAGTAAATGTTCTAAAAACACTTTCATGCATTAAAAGAGTTACTATCTATTAAAAGAACTCTGTGGGAAATTATTTGCAAAGTGAATAATTATTTGGCAATATGGGAAAAAAAAAACTATCTCTTTTGTAAGTTGTGCTTTTCCATTCTTTGTTTTCTTGAAATAATTCCCACCTTTTTTTTAGACTTTTCAATCAAGGATCATACTGACTGAACAAATCTACAGTATTATTATGTGTTGATGGGAGCCTTAATTATAATAGCACATAGTATTTTCATCCCCTTTTAAAAGAATATTCATTAGCTAAATTTTCTAAGACTTTATAATTTTCTGGAAAAATTTCAAATCTCTCTTCTATTTAAATGGGGGAAATATTTGAGGGAAAAATAGTTCCTGGGCTGTCCATTCAATGATTATCTCCTGGATTCTTCTATTTATTATTTTTATTTTTATTTTTTTCCTCAGCAAGTAGGAAGCATTGTTGAAATAGTTTTGTGAGGAAAGTAAATGCTGTTGTGCAGTACAGTCCTTTATAGGACCAAGACATTTGGGACTAGGAAGAGTAATCTATAAAGTTAATATATTTGTTTTAAATTTCTACACCTATTTATTGAACAAAAGAAGGCAGAATTTCAAAATTATTGGACAAAATGGAAGTGTTTGAGATCTAGCTGTTTGCTGATACCCTCCCCCTAAAAAGAGTATGAACACTTGATGTGTTCATACATAGTTGAAAACTAATTAAGAAATTTATATAATTAAGTCTCATTTATATTCAGATAAATTACTTTTACATATACTGCTTCTAGTTTTTTTCTGTCGATCTGATTTTTTTCTGAAAAACACAACTAAAAATGAACGAATTTAAACTTTTGGCATAGTAGCTCATTTATACTACATTCATATCAAATGTATCAAGTACTGAATATAATCAGGTCATTATAGCATTAAAAGTAAACCATAGATAATTCAAAAGTATTTTTATTCCCTCAAAGACGGGGTGTGTGTGTGTGTGTGTATGTGATTGTGTGAGTGTGTTGGGGGTAGGGTTCAGTACAAAATTATCTCAGAAAAAGTGGGTAATAATGTACCTGTTCATGTGCTAGACCATTGCTTAGCTCTCATTTTACTACTACCCCAATATTATTTCCACAAGTAAAATCACATTAACACATAGGTACAACGTTGTATTTATACTATTCAAGGAGCTTTAATTATGTTCCTTTTTTTGTGCTAAGCGGGTACAAACATTTTAAAATACTTTGGAATATTATACAAGACTTTCAGTTTAGTTGGAAACACATGATACATACAAATTAAGAAAAAAAGTCAAGGTAATTCTTACCTCTGTTGAGCTTGGCATTGTTCTAAGTGTCTTATTAGTGCTGACTTCTTTAACAGCCTCATGAGGGACTAACACTGTGCTAATTTTACAAGTAAGTGTAGTGAGGAACAGAGAGACTACTTAAATCATCCAAGGTAGCACAGCTATTGGTGGAGAAGCCCGAAGTCCAGCCTAGGCTGAGTAGTCCCGGCACTTGTGCACCTCACCACAGTACCACACTGCCTCGTCTTGCTTGATTAAATATCAGAATGAGTGGTACTCATACCCTAGTCACCAGTTTGCGTCAAAGAAGCAGCGGTAATGTTCATTATCCAAATGGTCAACCAGTTCATTAAGGATTTAGTCGAACAGTTCACATTACCTTTCTTTCATGCCTACCCCCTGCCCAAACCTTAATTGGCATTTTAAGGTTGCTTAGTGCTTATTTTTCTTTTTCATCGAATTTAATTTAAAAATTCTGAAGTTTCTCACATCTGCCCATTTTGAGAAAGACCTTGTAACATCTGGTGTTTTAACTAGAAAGATTACAACACAATTTTCCTTATACTTTACTAAAAAGGGAGAAAGCTTCTTAACTCTTACTGACTAAAAAAATTATATTTATCTCTGTTTATCCATTAATCAGTATGAAAGGAAAGACTAGATGTCTTTTGATCATTGAAGTCACTGACGGTCTTATGATTACATGATAGTGGACTTTTTCATTATTTAAACCAATTTTGTGGAATGAAATCACTCATCCCAAAATCCCCATCAACCAAGCAAAGTAGTGAAAGGAAAGTTTGGTATAGTTGTTATCCTGTATTGCTTTTACATAAGTCTAATTTGTGCAATTATTGCCCATTTACTTTGGTTTTATATTGAATAATTGTATAATACGATTAGTATAAGCAGTTGGAGAACAGTAAATAAAGACATGGGTAAAAAATGTTTTTCTAGTTTTGTGCCATGAATATTTACCACAAGACTACTGGGAAGGCAGTTTCTTTATACATTGTATTTATTTCTTAAAAATCTAGTTTTTTTGCTGTTAAAAATCTAGTTTTTAAATGCGAAGACATATTTGCATTTTAAACATAGACACCACATAGGCATTAGAACAATTGCTTTCCCTGGTATCAGTTCTTCTGTTATTTTATTTAGCATGCCCCTTGAGCTAATTATGTATATTTTTTAGGCTTCAGCAGATGAAGATATAGTTAAGGTACAAACAATGATGAGTTTAACACTCAGCCCCATTCCCTGATTTTTTTAAACACTAGCTAAGCATTCAAGCGCTCATTGTGGCTTACAAGTACGGATGGACCTTGTGGGGATGTAAAACATAATTTGTTCATTTTCTTTATCCTTTAGAGCCTCTTGATTTCATGGGCCACTGAAGAGCCATTCCCTAAATAATTTTGCTGTTTGTGAATGCTGCAGTGACATCTCCTGCAGCACCTAACCTGTTGCTATTCCGTTGATTCCAACTCATAGTGACCCTATAGGACAGAGTAGTACAATCTCACAGAGTTTCCAAGGAGTGGCTGGTGGATTCAAACTGCAGATCACTTGGCTAGCAGCTGAGCTCTTAACCACTGTGCCACCAGGGCTCCCCTGCAGCACCTACACACCACTATTTTCTGTTCAGTTGACTTCTTTGGCAGGTGCTGAGACCAATCTTTTTGAAAAAGTTTAAGTCATTGGAACCCTCCACCCCCTTAAAGAGGAATTGCTGTGATCATAGCTTCCATGGGCCATCATGGAATTTACCTAGGGAACAGTCTTCTCTTTTCCTCCCATTTCCACATAATTTAAATATTTAATAACATATTTATTAAGCTTCTATCAATATTACATGCCAGCCACTCTACTATGTTTTATCAGTTATTGTCACCATTCCATTAACAGTGATGAATACCATGCACATGCATGTGTGCACACACACACACACACACACACACACAGAGTCCTATCTTTATGGAGCATATGTGGAAGAGGGGGAGACAGAAACTTCAGCAAATTAAATAGCTTTTGTATTTATTGGCTGTGAAAAGTGCTGGGAAAGAAACAGTGGTTTGGGGCTAGATAGGTAATCCAGGGAGGCCTCTAAGAGGATTTATTGAGCATATCCAGTTGTGACACCTTTCCAATGTACACATTTCTATTTATCTTTATTTGGTTCCATAATTGCTCTCAAATCAATTCAAACCCTTTATGAAGTGGCAGATTATAAATAATAAGTAACAGAAACTGCTGGCTAGCAAACTACTAAGTGCAATTGATATAAACGAGTATGAGGTTTGGGGCTATAAAAAGAAACATAATTTGTAAACTGGTTTCTTCTTCACTGTAGATAAGCTCCATTATATGATCAGCAGGTGTCTGATATTAAAACCTTGCAAATTCTGTTTCTAGAGTATTTACTTATAGTAAACCTTCTAAGGTTTCACCTATCTATATAAAGAGAAAGAACTTAAGTAAACTGTGAAAGGTGCCAAGGGTATTTTGTATAGGCTTATTCCAGATACTGGTAAACATGCTTTGAACAACGTTAAGATTTCAGATGAAGAACATACATTGAAGGTGCCTTAGGATCATTAGGCAGAGAAAACATTGGATTGCTGTTGTCATAGTACAGTGATTTACCAGTCTTCTTCATGCACAGTTAGAAGTTTCTAGAGCACAGAAGTTATCAACTCTCCCACAGAGGCTGAAAAGGAGAGCAAGGAATACGGAGTCAAACTCTTACCATGTTAGGCTAAGTCACTGATTTTAACAGCATTGCAGTTTTGGGTCTGTTATAAAAAGACTGAAGGAGTCAGAGAGAAGCAGTAAACTACTATGAACTAGTTTGAAGGTAGGATTCCTATGACACACAGGGCACTAACTGGAATGAGTATAGTTGAAGAAGTCTTGTCTATCTCTGCAAAACATAGCACAGAAGCAAGAAGCATAGTTAGTATATTCTGAGAGCATATTATATACGATGAGTAGCATTAAATAACAAAATAACTAAACACATAAGAATTTAACAACATGCACACTTCAATCAAGCTGCATTCAAAAAACAGTTTCTAGTAATGAAATTGGACTCAAAGACTTTATTAATCATCAGTAAAATATAGGTGTTTATAGGGCACAGTGTCTTCATTCAAAAGAAACTGAAAACACTTTCTGATTTATTTTATGGAATGTCTTTGGAGGGAAAAAAAATCATGCCATCAATCCATTTCATGTTCCTTTACATTTCGTCCTTCTGGCCTCTGATTACTGGGTAAAAGCATGCACTTTATCTACTTTAACCCAAGTACTCAAAGGTCTTATTGATAGCCAGAAAATATTTTATAGCCCAACCATGATTTTTTAAATGGCAACCTACTGTAAGACGTAGCCTTAGAAGGGTATATACATATATATATGTATATATATATATATGTATATATATATATACATATATATATATATACACACACACACACACACACACACATATGTGTGTGTGTGTGTATCTATGTTTCTTACTATTATTAACATAAAGAAATGGATAAAGGGAATAAATGAAAATACCTACCTGATTGGTAGAAGCAATAAGGACAAAGGAAAAGTATTCACTTGGCAGTCAGCTAAGCATGAGTTTACTAATGTGCTAACAGAACCACAGATTGGTCCTGGGCCAAACTGTAAAATGAGTAAAATATTTAGGTTTTCTTTGTATTAGTTATCTATTTCTGTAAGCCAAATTGTATCACATATATTGGCTTAAACCAACACACAGAGGCACACAGAGTGTGTTGCAAGCAAGGTCTTGGCCAGTGCAGAGGTATCATCTGAATGCTTGACTGGGGAAGGATTTTCATCCAAGCTTACTTTAATGGCCGTTGGTAGGATTCAATTCCTTGAGGGCTGCTGGAGTCCAGTCCTTTGTGAATATGGGTTCAAGGCTGACTTTGGTTCCTTCAGTGCCACATGGGCTTTTCCAAAAAGACAACCAAAACCAAACCAAACCCATTGCCCTTGAGTTGATTCCTACTCGTAGTGACTTGTCTGAGAAAAACCAGTAAGAAAGAGTAGCAAGAAGGAGATCACTATCACATTTAAACACAGAAGTAATACACCATCACCTAGCTATATTCTATTGGTTAGAAGCTGAAAGTTCCTACTCATACTCATGTGGAGGGGATTACACAGGGCATGCACTCTAGGAGGAGTGGGGCACCATGGGGGCCATCTTAGAAACTGCTTGCTATATTTTTAAGGGTCCCTTTTTGCATTCTCTTCTTCTTTGCTTCTTGATTTGCTCACTCATGCTGGATTCTTATTAGAAAAAAATTAAATTGGCCAAATAATAACCATTAAGAAATAAATAATTCTATCTGTTTTTAAAAATGAATAATTTATTTCATCTACTGAGAATATGTAGTAACTGGCATGCAGTGAAAAAAAGCAAAACCTTGGAAATACAAAGTCAAATTATTGTAGAGAATATGTGGAAGAAAAATTAAATGCACATCATTCAGCACATAAAGTTACTCACAGGTGAAATTGTCAGCCTGAGAATTTGGCTTCATTGTCCAAGTTTAGAAGCAATAAGAAAAAAAAAAAAAAAGATTGTTTACATAATTCTCTATGTCTTTGAATAAAACGTGTATCATTTCCTGAAGGGGCGAAAACCTTCCCCAGTATATCTTTTAAAATAATGAGTTTTTATTATTTTATTTTTTGTTTTTCTTTTCTTTTCTACGTTGGACTTTATGTGAGCAAAACTGAGAGAAGTCTTCTAAAATTTCTCAACATTATTTCTGCTGTAAATGCAGACACAGGTTTTGGTCGACTATTTTGGATACCATTTCCTGATGAAATCCAGAGCCCACATTAACACACCACTTAAGGGAGAGGCTACTGTGTGAAGGCCAAGATAATGGGGCCAGTTAAGCAGCTTTCTTAGGGCTCAGCTTGAGCCACCAAAAGAATTGAGTTTATATAGATTCTAAAGCTTCAAAAGAACCTCAATACATATAATTTTCATTGGCTAGATTTTGATAAAATGTTAGCAGTATAAACTCTGTCCAGGCCTGGCTTGTGTAGAAGTTGAGGTGAACGCATATGCTTTCAAGATCACATGAAGCTGGTAGGGCTGACATTCTTGGAGGAAATAGAGGGAATGACATTATATTTTAATTTGTTATCCCTAATAGGAGATGCTTGGAAAAGGTGAAGAATAAGCCAAAAGAATCAATCTGCAATGGTGAAATTTTAGGAATGATAATCCATGACTTGAATTTATTATATTGTAGCTGGATATGGAATAAAATATAGAATTAGGTAACTTCTAGACCATAAAGTTTGTTTATGATGTTTCTCTGCTCACAAGTTTCCTTGAGGACTACTTGACTGAATCAATTACTTTCTAATTTATCATATTTTTGGCTCTGGCAATAATAGAGGAAACAGAAAAAGAGATAGAGCACTGTTTGCTAATTGGTCCCTAAAGATAGAAATAGTAACAAGAGAAGGATTACAGCAGCTAATATTTGAGTCTGCATTCCAAAAGTGAACGAAACTTCCATATAATTAATAAGTATTTTTGTCTTTGACTGAGTTCATTTTCTTTTGGTTAATATTTACTCAAAATAGAAAGATCCAAATTTCATTGTCTCTTAAAAGAGTTGAAGACAGAATGACAACCATGAGCCCTTTTTTTAATCGATCAAAGAGAAAAGAAAACTAGTGACAATTATGTGCCTGTTTTATCAATCAAGGAGAAAGGAAAATTAGTGACAGTATTTTCAAGGAGGCAGAAATACATATGTGCCATTTTTATGTTTATTTTGAATGTATTTAAAAGATGGCAGGACAGGAGTTGTTTTGTTTGGTTGGTTGGTTTTGTTTTTAGCTCACTTAGTTTCTTTCTTTTTGTTTTTAAACATAATAGTCAGCATCATGAATTTTACCAGCAAGCGTTTGCTGAATATCTCCTGAACGAAGAAAACTGTTGTAGGCCCAGGAGTCCCTGGATAGTGCGTACAGTTAACACACCTAGATGTTTACCAAAAATTTGGTGGATTGAGTCCACCCAGAAGCAGCTGGGAAGAAAGCCCTGGCAATCTACTTCCTAAAGGTAACGGCCATTGAAATCCCTGGGGAGCGCAGTTCTACTCTGACAGACATGAGGTCACAATGAGTCAGAGTTGACTTGACAGCAACTGGTGGTTTTTTGCCCTGGAGTACATTATTACTTCAACAAACAGAATCTAGCTGGAGAACTGGGTTATTAATAGACTACGTTTTATATTTATTATTGATAACATAAAATATGTATGAGTAATTATATTACTAAATAATAAATGTCACATGAATTATGATATAAGTGTTACTGAATGTGATGATGGGATTTCACTGGAAGTAAAGCTCATTGTGGGCTGAATGGCCAGGTATCACTGGTTCTCTGAATAGCTATCTAGTTGCAACGCATGTCATACATGGGCCATTAAAATTACATGGAAAATGCAGAGTAGCATTAGGAACAACCAGAATCCATCTCTCCTATCTCCCTGCCTGACTCTCGACAGCCTAAAATTACGGGATATTGAGTGAGAGTTTCCATTATATTAATGGCATAATATGGGGTGGTTTAAAAATTATCCTTTTGTCATTAAGACCCACTAGAACACTAAATAGATTTGTCTACATGTGAGGGGAGATGCATTACCGCTCTAGAAATATCATGCCTTCTATTTTGCTATGAATCAAGACTGCACCAAGAAAAAGAAAGAAAGAAAAGAAAATTGCATCGATAAGGGATGGCCATTTACTGTTTAGTTATATTTTTGCTACATGCTTGGACTTTGGAATAAAGATATATAATTAAAGAAATTCGTTATGCACTAGCTTTTACTGACAGAATGTAAATTGATTTTGTGCCAGCTGTGCAGTCAAATGACACAGGGATCAATGTTCCTTGATTTTGAGAAGCTTTTCTATGGCCTGGAAACCCAAACACAAGCAAAGGAAACAACATAAGCACACTGACTGGGATCCTGAAAGTGGGGATACTTATAAGTAGTCAGGGCTCACATCACAAAGGCGTGGTTGATCTTCCAAAAACAAAGAAGCAGAAGACTTTCAGGAAAGCATCAAAAGTGAGCCCATTTACCACCATTTCAATGAAAAATGCATTGACTGTTTACTGTGTTCGTTGTGTTGGCCCAAAAAAAGGAAAAGAAAAACCCTTCTACTATTATATTCTTAACAAAATCACAGTAATTTAATATTTGTGTAGTACTTTAAGGTTCCTAAATAGCTTTAGCATTTTCTGTTACTTGATTCTCACAATAATCCTCTGAAATAAGCATATATTTTTTGTTATCTTCAATTGAAAAATAAAATCAATAAGTAAAAGTTGAACAAGTTATTTGTAAATGTCTTTCTTTTTAAGAAAAATGATTTTTCTTGCTTTACCTTTCTTTATAGCTAGAAGGAAATTTTCTTACATTTGTTGTTTCAAGGTGGCTGTGCTGATTAGGAATTACCATTTGGTTAGTTTTTCCCCCAAGGTATATTGGCTCATCAGGGCGTGTCAGGTTGATCTTACCTGACCAGAAGGTGTTGGTGGCTAAGCTTTCATCTTCTCCTGAGGTTCTAGCAAGTGTGGCTTATGGGCTGGTAAGCAGCCACTGTCAGCCTTCTGTCGGGATAAGAGAGCGTAAGAAGTTAAAGCTTTTCCACAATGCCATTCTGCACTCAACAGGGAAATAAAAATAAATGTTCTCATTCTAAATTGCCTCAGGAAAAAACCAGATATTACGTTTTCATGCATTCACTATTATTTAAAATTCAGGTCTTTAAAAAACATGATTCAGTAGCTCACGTTCATTTCACAGGTAAATAGTGTCAAATCATACAACTTCCAGTCGGCTCTATATACTTCTAATAAGCTGAGCGCTGCTATTGATATCATAAAGAGATGAAAATGATTGATTTATGAAAAAATTACTTAATAACTTAATATGTAAAAACTAGCTATGCAACAATTTAAAGGAAAATATATTATTTACTTTTATATGTCTTTTGAGTCTTGTAGATAAAGACAGAAACAATATATACTTGGGAAAAGACACGTGATAAAGGCTACGGAAAGAAAACAAAGGAACAGAACAGACTAAGGAATATCAGGGTTTACGCTGGAGTATTTTGAATTCTCACTAAATATTTCAATAGATTGATGAGATCCAGGGTAACGTGTGACTTTAAAAGAAAATAAATATTTCATATGGGGTAAAGTAAAGTATCAACAAGCACTGGGTTTTATCATCTTTCTAACAAATCTCACGCCACTGGTTTTATTAGTGCGGGTAAGAGCATATTCTTGCTTTGGGGAATTTTGAGCATCACATCTATTTTCTTTCTCATGTTTTATGAAAAATTTATTGTCTATGTTTCCATTTATACTTCGTTTTTGAGTAGGTAAAACTTTTCCATTTTGTCAAATAATCTTTGAGATTGTCTTGGATATGGTTCTCAATCATTGAAAAATTGACTTCATTAGTTTATTCCTGGAAAGGTCTCATTCTATTTTCTAAACATGTTGTTCTTTTGAATCACTAGACAGATCTTACCTGATCCATAGAGCTTCTTCGTTCAATCAGAATTTCTTGGGAGAACTTAGGAAGTGGAGTTCAATATTTTTAAATTCAGTGTAGATACTGATACTTAGCTCATAGTCACAATGGGAACGTAATGAGGGCAAATAGACACTCTGGCCCCTGCTTCCATAGCAAGGGTGAAGAGGAGAGGAAAGAACCTATAAACATATAATTCCACCCTGCCTCTACCTGCTGTTGTTAGTTGCTGTTGAGGATTGTAGACAGGACACTTGTAGACATCCTTAGTTCACTGGTTTGCGTCTGGCTGGAAGTACGTGCCTGAGTCACCTCCTCTTAGAGGTCATTAAATATTAATGCTGTTTGTTACCTTTCGGTTCATACAGAATTCATTTATTGTTGTTGCTGGCTGCCATTGAGCCAACTCTGACTCATGGCAACCCCATTACAACAGAAGGAAACAGTGGCGAGTTCTGCACCATCTTCATGACCATATACTTGTGTGTACTTGAGTTCATTGTTGCAGACACTGTGTATTTTGAGCGCCTTCTAACCTAGGGGCTCATCTTCCAGCATTATATCAGACAATATTTTGTTGTGATCCACAGGTTTCTCATTGACTAATTTTCAAACATAAGTCACCAGGCCTTTCTTCCTAGTCTGTCTTAGTTGGGAAGCTCCACTGAAACCTGTTCACCACAGGTGACCCTGCTGGTATTTGAAATACTGGTGGCATAGCTTCCAGCATCCTAGTAACACGAAAGCCACTGCAGTGGGACAAACTGACAGACAAGCGGTAGCCACAAGTCGTTACTGAGATTTAATCAAGTGATACTGTAAACCCATCAGCAGAATTAATATGGAATTAGGGATGAATGGTTAGAAATTAAATATCACATCAAGAAGGAAAGTTTTCCTCTATGTTTTAAAATTGCACTAAAAATCAGTGGTAAAGGCATAATACACATCAAGAAAATAAGATGCTGGCAAGTGGTTTTTGATAATGATTCCAAAGGTGATAGACTTTGGCTGACCCTTGGTAATGTAGTTGAATTTGAAAAGAGCTGATTTAATCGTTCAACTGAAGTTGTCTTCTCAATAGGCCTTAACATTAATAATACATCTATGAATGACTTCAAACTTTCTAGCCCTATGAACCTCTGCACTTGAAAATTCTCTCCCAACACTGACCTCAATGCTGTTGTCAGGAAGGATAGCATATGCCAGTGGGGGAGAGGACCTGGCACATAGCATGATGGAGTGCGGTTTCAAAACTTGTTAAAACTGCCAAATCCAAGGTTTGAGTGAAGGCCAAGTTTTCTGTAGATGAAAGGTAATTCAGTATTGGCGCGCATTCTCCTTCCCCTGAGGCAAAAACTGCCAAGTGAGCTATTTCGGTTTAAAACAGGATGTCAGGCTAATTTTATCTTTTTTTTTTTTTTTTCCCCTTCTGCTACTTCTTTGCCCAGCTCAGCAATCTGATGTTCCCATTTCTGCAGGGGACTTTCAGAGAGACTACGTTTCAGGGTGAGGAAATGACGGTCTTATTAAAAGGACAGAACATCACTTGGCGATGTGGCCCAGTCCTTCTTCCAGGCTAGCCGTCCTTCAATGTCTCTTCTCCTTGTCCATAAAAATAGAAATTTTAGAAGGGCACATGGCCTTCAAGAACAGGACTCCATTGTCCATCCTCCCTAGTTGAGGCCCGGAGACCAGGTTCAAGTCAGTGAAAGGTAAGCAGAAGGGATTACTGGCAGCTTCTAGAAGTGGCACTTCAGAAAGAGCAGGCGCACACACCATTGCCCTTTGTTCTCCGCTTTCTCCATCCCCGTTCTCCTGTGGTTTCGAACATGGATGTGATGGCGTGAGTTCCATTGCGGACTATGACCGTAAGGATCATACCCTAGAAACAACAGAAGAGAAAGTTGGAAGGAGCTTGAGCGTCTGGGGTCTTTGTAGGCCTCCTACGCAGACCTTTGTAGGACTTTGTAGGCTGCCTGGCCAGCCTTGAAATGGTGAAAATCCAGACTTATACATGATGGGGATCTAAACTTCTAACTGGTTAAAGCCACTGTTATTTTGAATTTTCTGCTACACACAACTGAACCTAATCTTAATTAACACAAACTTAAGAGTGTTTTTATTTGTGTGCTGGAATTAGTCTGGCATGATTAATTATGCCATAAATACATAAGATATAGAATTTTTTAAACTACAATTTTAAAATTCATTATAAAGACATTATGGAACTTTAAGAAATGTTTCTGAAATATATGTATTTTTAAAAACAGACTTGTTTTACTATAACACAAAACTACCTTCTGTACAGTAGTTTAATGCAATTATACACACCTGAGAAACTCCCCTACAAAACTGGCAGCAATAAGAATTTAAATAATACTATTTCAATTAAATACATGTACTTAAGGCAGGTATTTCCATTTTTAATTCTAAAATTTTCTGACTTAGATAACAACATTCACACTAACATTGGTCAAATAAAAGTTTTGAATAGTTTCCAAGCGACATAAACTAGAAAGTGTTATATTTGAGTGTATTGGTTTCCGTAATTTAGTTTTCCTCACCTCACCTCCACATAAATAAAGCAAAAATACTCCCAACTAGACCAATAAGCAGTATCATGATAAACTGAGACAATATTGAAGTTGTCAAGGATTTCATTTGACTTAGATCCACAACCAATGCCCACGGACGCAGCAGCAGTCGAGAAATCAAACAACGTACTGCACTGGGCAAATTTGCTGCAGAAGACCTCCTTCAAGCGCTAAAAAGCAAAGATGTCACTTTGAGGACTAAGGTGTGTCGACCCCAGCCATGGTATTTTCAATTGCCTCACATGCATGGGAAAGCTGGACAATGAATAAAGAAGACTGAAGAAGAATTGATGCCTTTGAATTATGGTGTTGGTGAAGAATATTGACTATGCCATGGATTGCCAGAAGAATGAACACATCTGTCATGGAAGAAGTACAGCCAAAATGCTCATTAGAAATAAGGATGGTGAGACTTCGTTTCATGTACTTTGGGCATGTTATCAGAGGGACCAGTCCCTGGAGAAGGACATCATGGTTGGTACAGGGTCAGTGAAAGAGAAGAAGACCCTCTATGAGATGGATTGACACAGTGGCTGCATCAATGGTCTCAAACATAGCAATGATTGTGAGCATACTGCAGAACCGCGCGCGTTTCATTCTGTTGTACATAGGGTCGCTATGAATTGGAACCAAATTCATAGCACCTAACAACAATTTAGTTCTAATCAATAACCACCACTTCCAGCAACCAAAGCCTTATTCTTCAGTAATAACATACATAGATATTGTCACGGATTGAATTATGTCCCCCAAAAACATGTTTATTAATTTTGCTAGGCTATGATTCCCAGTATTGTGTGGTTGTCCGTCATGTTGTGATTATAATTTTCCCGTGTGTTGTAAATCCTAATCTCTGCCTGTGGTTAATGAGGATTAGGGTGGGATGTAACGCCCTTATTCAGGTCACATCCCTGATGCAATGTAAAGAGAGTTTCCTTGGGGTGTGACTTGTACCACTTTTTCTCTTACAAGAGATAAAAGGAAAGGGAAGCGAGCAGAGAGTTGAGAGCTTCACACCACCAAGAAACCAGTGCTGGGAGCAGAGCGCGTCCTTTGGACCCGAGGTTCCTGTGCTGAGAAGCATCTAGTCCAGGGGAAGATTGATGACAAGGACCTTCCTCCAGAGCGGACAGAGTGAGGAAGACCTCCCCTGGAGCCAATGCCCTCAATCTGGACCTCTAGTCTTCTGGACTGTGAGAGAACCAACTTCTGTCTGTTGAAGCCATCCACTTGTGGTATTTCTGCTATAACAGTACTAGATAACTAAGACAGATAGTAGACGTTAATGGGGATGAGGGGTCATTATTTCAGTGAAAGCTTTGTCTGTAGTCTGCCATTTCTTGCTGGCGAATTGTAGTCTCCGCTACTTGTGCAACTTTTCTCTTTCAGCAGTCAGGAGTTTTACGGGCAAAAAAAATTGCTCTTGTTTTAAAAGAACCCCTCAGACACTGACTTTTCTGCTAAATCTTAATTACCATGTATTACTTATAATTTAGAAGCCCTGGTGGTGCAGTGGTTAAGAGCTTAGCTGCTAACCAAAAGGTCAGCAGTTCTAATCCACCAGCCTCTCCTTGGAAACCTTATAGGGCAGTTCTACTCTGTCCTGTAGAGACAGAGTTGCTGTGAGTTGTAATCAACTTGATGGCATCGGGTTTTGGTTTTGTATAATTCATGGCTCTAAAAATCTTCCGTTTTGTGCCCCTCACTTTAGGCATCCATCCCAGTCATCTAAAAAGACTGTCGTCTTTCATAGCCCGTCCTCCCCAGCCTTTCCAGGATGTCTCTGCTGGTGTCTCCTTCCATCCCACAGCCTTGCCCTTAAATTTTGGAGTATCCTCTCAAAACCAATATAAAGGATCTCAAAATATCCTGTATTTTAAAAAAAGAAAAGTAAAAGCTCTGTAGAAATATGTGAGAATGCTTTGAGTTTTTAATAAGCTTTTATCACTATTATCTACAAACACCAATTCTATGACAACCAGAAACAGACAGTGAAGACATCCTAAGGGACTACTTCATTACAATATTTTATTCTTTGACTAATTTAACTGGAGGATACATGTACAGAAACATCCTCCAGGTAAATTATCCATATCCATATACATGCACGCACATATATTAATAAAAGGAGCCCTGGTGGTGCAGTGGTTAAGTGCTCGATTGCTAACCTAAAAGTTGGCCGTTGGAACCCACCAGACACTGTGTGGGAGGAAGATGTGGCAGTCTGCTCCCATAAAGACTACAGCTTCGGAAACCCTATAGGGCAGTTCGACCCTGTCCTATAGGGTCACTATGAGTCATAATTGACTTGATAGCAATGGGTACATATTAATACAAAGTTAATATTTGGTAGTTACCTAATTATGCCAGTCTTATTTTTCAAAATCACAAATTTGGTCACACTGGCATTTTAGTAATGTGATCCTCCAAATGGTAACAAACCACCAGAGGGTCATGTAATATGGGTGGCTGATGACAAAGAGGATTCACTCAGTTGGTATCTTATGAGTATTCTTATTTTTGGTCGCGATTCCAAGATGTTGTTAATGAGATGCACTATTCTAACTTGCACATGCTTCACTTATGCATTGCTTTAGGCTTCGATTCAGTTTTCAAAAGATAGTATAATATAGGAATCATGTTACCCTACTGTGATATTTGACAACCGTTAAGTCAGCTAAACAAGCCGACCAAAAAAGGTCGTGTTGCATTTTACATGCATTTTAGAGCATATTTAGTGGAGGCAAGTTAAATTATCAGTTTCCTCGTCTATTTCCATTTTGATAAAATGTTTTTTGATGGGGTAAGTATCACATGGGCTCCTAAGTAGGACTCCTACAATTTTTTACAGCTCTCATACCCTGGATTTCTTGATGTGAAACTGACCTCATTTTTGTCTAGATGTGTCTACATGAGTCTTGAAAACAAAGGGAACTAGATTAACATTTTCCTGAGTATCTTATGTAGGAAACTTCAAAATCTTTGGAGACTCAACTTACCTTATTTTTATGAAAATAACACATATCTTCTGTTTGTTTGCCAACGGCATCCTCCCCATGCGAGGTGTTTTCATAGACTCCGCTATACCAATTTTTTTTACATGTTACTGTAAAAGAATTAGCATAGTGCACTTACAAAAATACCTTGCAAAGAGAGGGAGGGACTGGCAAACAAAGGTAGAAGGTGTTCATTATTTGCATAAAAATATGGTGATCATCTTTTATATTAAAATACTTTGTTAAGTAAGCCCTGTTTTAAATAATGCTTTTGAGCAGACAACTCTATCATTTGGCATGAGAAAACTGAATTTTTAATGTAATTCTCAAAAAAATCTGATGATAAAAAAACAAAAACTTTAGCGAAAGTTGGAATACGCCGATGTAAAAAGATTAAATAAGGAACATCCAAAAACGTAAAAAAAAATTGTATCAAAATTGAAACACATATATCTATCTGATCCTGCTATAGTCATCCTTTCTAAGTCTAGGCAGTGTGTCAAGCCTATGCCTACAGAATTAAGTGAGACTCGACTGCCTTTTGACTGTGACTTGTCTAATTTACCGAACTTTATATCTTACAGTAAAATAAAGAGGAGCTGAAGCATGCGTAAATTACAATAAGTTCGGTTATTGTTTTTGTTTAATTAGTCCCCTAAAACCACTTTCAATTAACCTAAATAAAGGGAGTAAAAGGAAGTCTGTTGTTGTTGCTGTCAGGTGTCATCAAGTCAATTCCTACTCAAAGTGACCCTATGTACAAAAAAACGAAACACTGCCTCGTCTAGGTGACCGAAATCATAGTTAAAACTCAATGTCAGTGTTGAAATCCTAACATTTTATAATTGTATTCCTCATTTTCTTAATTTTAGTGTGGCTATAGTAGAAATACCACAAGTGGGTGGCTATAACAAACAGAAATTTGTTTTCTCAAATTTAGGAGGTTAGAAGTTTGAATTAAGGGCACCAGCTCTAAGGGAAGGTCCTTGACTCTTCAGCTTCTGTTCTGTTACCTTGGAGATCTGCATGTGCCGTGGCATCTATCTTCCCATCTGCTCTTCCTCCTCTGTGCATAATCTGTGCTTTTTGTATCTCAGACACGATTGGATTTAGCACACATCTTACACTGATATGGCCTCACTAACATGACAAAGGAAGCTCTATTCCCAAATGGGATTATATTCACAGGTATAGAAGTTAGCATGTCAACGCATATTTTGGGGGAACACAATCAATCCATAACACTGATGAAATTGTTACTATTTTTTCTAACTATTGAACAATCTCAATTTTTTTTGTTGCATATCAATCATAGTAAACTTTCCCATTAATTCTGGGAATTTCAGCGGGTTACTATGTGGTTCCAATATTAAATATTAAACACTTTCTTATATACAGATGTTTTGGCAGACTCATCATACTTTGTAACACTTTCAAAAATTCACTTTGTGATTATTTTAAAAAGTTAATTTGAAAAATTAGTTAATCCTCCTTCCTCCCTCACCCTTCCCAAAATGAAAATTAAATAAATTGAAAATAAGTTATTATCATAGAGGTGAGGTTTTGTCTAATGACCTTTATTCATTCACGCATCGATTTATTTAACAAATAGTTGAGTTCCTACTATATACCAGACACCACAGATACCAGCTTTTGCTTAATGATTTGTCAAACATTATGTTAATAGCAGCCCATGCTGCGTTTAGAACTAAGAATCTATAGTTTGGTTAACTTGAGATGGAATCCCAGCTCCAATGCCTGTTAGCTTTGTTGCTTTGGGTCTTTTTACACAGCTTCCTCAGCTTTTGTTTGCTTACTTGTAAAATATAAACAATAATCCTAATTGCAAAGGAGAGTGGAAGTATTGAAATGAGAAATGGTTTATAAAAGATTTAGCACAGTGTCCATAGTACAGTAAACACTCAACAAATGGTTTTGTTATTAGCATATTTATAATTAGTAGTATGTAAAGAAATGCAAATCAAAACCACAATAGGATATCATTTTACCCTCACTAATACGGCTATGGTGAAAAACCAAAACAAACAAAACAGAAAACAGCAGGTGAGGAAGTGGAGAAATTGGAAACCTCATCCATTCCGGGTGCAATTATATAGTGGTACAGCCACTGTGGAAAACAGTTTGGAAGTTCCTTAAAATGTTAAACATAGAATTACCATATGATTCGGCAATTCATTCCTAAGAATGTGCTCAAAAGAACTGAAAGCAGGAGCACAAACAGATGTCTGTACACCAATGTTCATTGCAGCACTATTCACAACAGCAAAAAGGTGGGGGGAAAAAAAAACCCAAATGTCCATCAACCAATGAATGAGTAAACAAAATGTGGGACATACTTACAATGGAATATTACTCTGTCAAAAGAGAAAGGAAGTCCTGATACATGCCTCAACATGGATGAACCCTGAAAACAAGCTAAGTGAAATAAGCCAGTCACAAAAAGGAAGAATTTGTATGTTTCTACTTATATGACGTATCTAGCATACACAAATGTATGGAGACCAAAGTTCGTTAGTGGTTACTAGAGGTGAAGGGGAGGGAGATGTTTAGGGGGTACTGAGCTTTTGTTGAGAATGGTGGAATAATTTGGAAGAGGGTAGTGGTGATGGTTACACAACGTGATGAATGTAGTTAACGTCACTGAATCGTACACGTAAACAATGTTGAAAGTCCAAACGTTTTGTTTCATGTATGGTCATGCGCCGTGTACCTACATAACATCGGTTGGAGCAACGTCTGACCGCATGTATGTCTGTGGTCCCATAAGGTTATAACAGAGTTCAGAAATCGCAATGGGAGAACCAGACACAGCAGACGTTAACCGGAGGTAGCGAACGCAATAGCTTCCCGTATGCACACGTTTACCTCATGCCTCTTGTATATAAAGCGATTGGGCTGCCAGGTGTATAATGGTACAATACATATATATCCTATAATACATATATCTTCATATGCATAATAAACGTCTGTTACTGGTTTATGTATGTACTCTACTTTCTATCGTTATTTTAATGTGAACTTTCCCGACTTACAAACAAAAAATTTACCATTTACCAGTGTATGCTTGACTTGTAGGCAGCAACAGACTAGAATATGATGTTCCCACAACATCCAAATTACATAACGTCCTATTTCACAAAACATATTATGGACGTAAAGTGACGCATGACTGTGTATGTATTTATATGTATACATAGATTCTTTTTTATTGTGTTATATATATGTGCATATATATAACAATAAGAAAGAAGATATAGTTATTGAACTGGATATTCACAAAGCAAGTAAAATTTGGCCTGCTTGTGTCATTTTAAGCTGACTTTTAAAAAAAAGTTCACTTACTTCCCCTGGCAAACTTTTAGTCTTCAGATTATAGTGAGTGGGGTAATTGTTGTTGTTGTTGGGTGCCATCAAGTCAATTTTCAACTCATACTGACCCCATATGACAGAGTAGAACTACTCAATAGGGTTTTCTTGGCTGTGATCTTTATGGAAGCAGATCTCCAGGTCCTTCTGCTGCATGGGTCTGAACTGCCAACCTTTTGGTTGGCAGCCAAGAGCTTCACCATTGTGTGACCAGGGCTCCTTTAATCAGATGATGCAAACCAAACTAAACTCATGGCCACTGAGTCAATTCTGCCTTATAGCGACCCTACAGGACAGAGTAGCTCTACCCCATAGGGTTTGTTGTTGTTGTTAGGTGCTGACGAGTCTACCTACAACAGAACAAAACACTGCCTGGTCCTGCACCATCCTCACAATCACTATGCTTGAGGCCATTGTTGCAGCCACTGTGTCAATCCATCTTACAGAAGATCTTCCTCTTTTTCACTGACCCTCTACTCTACCAAGCATGATGTCCTTCTCCAGGGACTGATCCCTCCTGATAACATGTGCAAAGCATGTGAGATGAAGTCTCACCATCCTTGCTTCTAAGGAGCGTTCTGGCTGTACTTCTTCCAAGACAGATTTGTTCATTCTTTTGGCAGTCCATAATATATTCATATTCTTTGCCAACACCATAGTTCAAAGGCATCAATTCTTCTTTGGTCTTCCTTATTTATTGCTCAACATTCACGTACATATGAGGCGATTGAAAACATCATTGCTTGGGTCAGGTGTACCTGTGTCTTTAAAGTGACCATAGGGGTCTCAGGGAAGATCTAGCTCAATTGGCATACATAGTTTGCAAAGAAAATGTTCTGCATTCTACTTTGGTGAGTAGCGCCTGGGGTCTTAAAAGCTTGTGAGTGGCCATCTAAGAGACTCCACTGTTCTCAACCAGTCTGGAGCAAAGAAGAATGAAGAAAACCAAAGATACAGGAAAAGGTTACTCCAAAGGACTCATGGACCACAACTACCATGGCCTCCACCAGAATGAGTCCAGCACAACTGTATGTTGCCCAGCTGCCACCACCAACTGCTCTGACCGCGATCACAACAGAAGGTTCTGGACAGAGCTGGAGAAGGATGTAGAATACAATTCTAACACACACACACACAAAAGATCAGACTTACTGGTCTGACAGAGACTGGAGAAACCCCAGGAGTATGGCCCCCAGACAACTTTTTAGCTCAGTAATTAAGTCACTCCTGAGATTCACCCTTCAGCCAAAGTTTAGACAGGCCCGTAAAACAAAATGAGACTAAGGAGGCACACCAGCCTGGGCAAGGACGAGAAGGCAGGAGGGGACAGGAAAGTTGGTAATAGGGAACCCAAGGTCAAGAAGGGGAGAGTGTTGACATGTCACGGAGTTGGCTACCAGTGTCAAAACAATATGTATATTAATTGTTTAATGAGAAGCTAGTTTGCTCTGTAAACCTTCATCTAAAGTACAATAAAAAAATGTATAAATAAAAAGTTCCTGAGTTAAAAACAAAAAACTAATTATATCATATAAACTATGTGAAAGGGGACAACAATGAAACTATTTAACGATGTGGAAAAAATGAACAAGTAAAGTGACCATAGGGTTTACAAGGCTTTAATCTTTACGGAAGCAGACTGCTGTGTCTTTCTCCTACGGAGCAGCTGGTGAGTTTGAACCACAGACCTTCAGGTTAGCAGCCGAGAGCTTAACAACTGCGCCAACAGGGCCCCTTTTAGAGGGGTAATAATAGTAGTTAAATAAATACTATAAATTACATTAACATATTTTTTATTTCTGGAAGAGTACGAGTGATATATATTTCTTCAGTTTCCTCATCTGTAAAATGCTCGTTGTATCCACCATTAAGTGACTTTGTAAGGATTAGAAATAGTAAGTTTTTTAAAATGTTGTTTTGAGGTGCCCTTGAGTTGATGTCAACTCCTAGCAACCTCCTGTGACAGAGTAGAATTGCCCACTAGGGTTTTCAGGCTGTAATCTCAACCGGGAGCAGATTGGCAGCTCTTTGTCCCATGGAGCCACTGGATGGGTTTGAATTGCCAACTTTTGGTTAGCAGCCCAGTGGTTAACCATTTCACCACCAGGGCTCCTTAAGTTTAAAATGTCTAGTATAATTTCCAGTACAGGACACATACATGTGTATAATTCTGTGTTATATCTAATAGCCTAGTCTCCATGCATACACTGTGTTTATGAACTAAAAAACTGAGAAAACAAAGTTGATAAAGGGCATACTGTGTTTTAATATCCACTTGTTAAAATGAAAATAAGTAGTTCGAATGTTTGAATTTAGTATTATTTTTAAAGGTTCTGGTTATTCAATTCCATATAGGCATGTTGTTGTTGTTACTAGGTGCTTATCGAGTGTCGAGTTGGTTCCAACTCATAGCGACCTTGTATACTACAGAACAAAACACCGCCCAGTCCTGTGCCATCCTCACAATTGTTGTTATGACTGAGCCCATTGTTGTAGCCACTGTGTCAATCCATCTCATTGAGAGTCTTCCTCTTTTTCGCTGACCCTCCACCAAGCAGGATGTCCTTCTCCGGGTCTGATCCCTCCAGATAACATGTCCAAAGTGTGTAAGACATAGTCTCGCCATCTTTGCTTTTAAGGAGCATTCTGGTTGTACATCTTCCAAGACAGATCTGTTTGTTCTTTTGGCAGTCTATGGCATATTCAGTATTCTTCGCCAACACCATAATTCAAAGGCATCAGTTCTTCTTCGGTCTTCCTTATTCATTGTCCAGCTTTAAGATGTGATTGAAAGTACCATGGCGTAGGTCAAATGCACCTTAGTCTTCAGGGTGACATCTTTGCTTTTCAACACTTTAAAGAGGTCTTTTGTGGCAGATTTACCCAATGCAATGCATCGTTTGATTTCCTGACTGCTGCATCCATAGGTGTTGATTGTGGATCCGAGTAAAATGAAACCCTTGACAACTTCAATCTTTTCTCCATTTACCATGATGTTGCTTATTGGTCCAGTTGTGAGGATTTTCGTTTTCTTTATGTTGAGGTGTAATCCATACTGAAGGCTGTGGTCCCTTATGGTGAAAGGATACAACTCTGACAAACACCTTTCCTGACTTTAAACCATGCAGTATCCCCTTGTTCTGTTCGAACAACTGCCTCTTGATCTATGTACAGGTTCCTCATGAACACAATTAAGTGTTCTGGAATTCCCATTCTTTGCAATGTTATCTATAATTTGTTATATCAGACAAAGTTCCGCTGCTATTCATAAGGTTTTCACTGGCTAACTCTTTTCAGAAGTAGACTGCTGAGCCCTTCTTTCTAGTCTGTTTTAGTCTGGAAGCTCCGTTGAAACCTGTCCACCATAGCTGGCCCTGCTGGTGTCTGAATACTTGTGGCACAGCTTCCAGCATCACAACGCACAAGCCCCCACAGTACAACAACCTGACAGACATTATTAGGAATATAGGCATACCTTTCTCATAACACATTTAAAAAAAACTTCAAAAATATGTACTATGGAGGTCATTTTGAATTGTTTTGTGATTAGCCGTCTTAAAGTTTAGTACAAAAAATAAATAGAAGGAGACAGGAAAATTGGGAAATTTTTCTCTGAAGATGTTTTTCTACCCTTGAAAACAAAATCAAGTCCGTATTTATACTCGTTGTTGCTGTTACTTGTAGTCGTCAGCTCCAACCCCAGACAACATGTACATCAGAACAAAACGTTTCCTGGTCCTGAGATGTCTTCATGTTTGTTGATGTGTTTGAATAAGTTGTTAACGGCTATTGTGTCAATCCATCTAATGGAAGATTTCTCTCATTTTTATTGGCCCTGTACTTTACCAGGCTTTATTTATATTTGGGGATTCGATAATTAGTCTGTTTGCTTTTAGTTATAAATGTATCTTGAGTTAAATAATAACTTGTCCTGGTCAACATGACATAGCCAGGTCATTAAGTTTGACATCCTCAGTAAAAGTTGAATCAAGTATTATTAGATACGCCCCTCTTACCCACACACATATATACATCTCACATATACCTCCTTTGCTTGGTTCATAGGAGGCTATAAGCAAAAGGCAAATAAGCTCCCAGCCTCAGAAGTACTATCTTAGGGGAAGAAGGACAATGGCAAAGCTGACTTTGGTCTAGACAAGTGCTCTGTGGTATTTAGAACATCTGAGCCCTAGGGTCAGACTGAGGCTGGCTGTTTGCATGGTGCATGAGGCCTGCGTGGAGCTGCGTGGAGGCCCAGCACTGCTCTGCTCTTCACCTCAGAACAATACAAATGGGGCCTAGGGCAGGAGAGTCATTGTCTAGGTGTAACCTAAACACTGGTTTAAGGAAGGATGCCCAAATGTCTGAAAATCTTGCACTCTGGTTATTGTTGCTGTTAGGTGCTATGGAGTCAGTTCCAACTCAGCAACCCTACGCACAACAAAAAGAAACACTGCCTAGTCCTGCGCAATCCTCACAAACATTGTTCTGCTTGAGCTCAGTGTAGCAGCCACTGTGTCAATTCACCTCGCTGGGGGTCTTTTCTGACCCTCTGCCTTACCAACCACGACGTCCGTAAGTGATTCAAGTTAGCTCAGAATTGAACCCACAGCATAATCACACAGAAAAAAAACCTATCCAAATAAATACATCAAAGCTCTTTCGGGGCTATTTCTATATAAGCAAAGTGGGGTGCATTGTTTGTAAAAGATCCCAAATGATGTTGGTTCTTTTTAAGTAGAGTGATTTGGGGGAAAAAAAAAATCAAACACACATACAAACTACAAGGAGGGGGATTGAAGCAGCTTAGATCATTTTTCCTACATTTCTGTCAATGTTCTTGTTAATGGTGGCGTCACCTTCCGGTTTAATCTTGGCAAATGTGGTCCTAGTGTTCACAGCTCATCATACACTTTTATAATAGTACATGGTTGAAAAAGTGTTTTTATTTCTTAAAAATACCACAACTAATCACTTGCAATGGTCCATTTCTGTTCATGTACAGTATAGAATCCTCTCATTTTGCCAAGCAAGTATTAATAAACTAGGCCTTTCTCACTTAGTATATAATTTACTATAAATTAAACAAGCTCTATTCAAAGAAAGATAAGGGTAGCACTTTTCATTGATTATTTTGTATACTTTGGAGAAATCAAATAAGTTGCCAAGGTCCTACGTAAGTTTATACTTATGTTTATATTATGCAAATCTATGTATAAATAACTTAAAAAAAACATTGATCTTGAGGTGGTTGATTGCTAGTTATTTTAATGGCCAATCTGAGTAATTTAATAGTTTATTCAATATGTTCTGACATCATCTGTGACACAGGACTCTAAATACATTTTACATAGTAAATTTAGTTGGACCCACTGACAATAAAGTTAATTGAAAATCTGGCAGGTATCCAGGTAACTAATCATAGTTAGCTAGATTTTTAAAAAAACAAAAAGTACATGAAATCTTACAAGACCCAATTCTTTTGTTCAGACTTAAGCAAATATATTTTTCTAAATGTTGGGACAAGTATATTTCTATACGTAGGGATAAAAGACTCCATATCATAAAATAATTTGAATTCTAGTCTACTGTAGTCTTTATCTAACTCAGGGATCAGCAAACTTTTTCTGTTAATGGTCAAACAGTAAATATTTTAGACTTTGTGGGCCATATGGTCTCTGTTGCAACAATTCAATGCTGCCCTTGTAACTCCAAAGAAACTATAGATAATATGTAAATAAATTGGTGTGGCTATGTTTCAATAAAACGTTATTTATGGACACTTAAATTTGAATGACATATCATTTTCACATGCCACAAAGTAGTCTTCTTTTGATTTTTTAAATCCATTTAAAATAGAAAAATCCATTTTTAGCCCATGAGTCATACAAACACAGGCAGTGGGTGGATTTGGCGCACGGGCCATTGTTTGCTGACCCCTGATTTAACTTATATACCAACTTTTGTAACTTCTTACAATGATATCAGTGGAAATGTATTGTTTTAATTTCTTCCAGAGCCACATAACTGTTGTCATATCATAGTCAAAAGCAGGTCTTCATCATATACTACAAAACCATGTAGTATGAAAATTTACAAATATAACTTCCCAGATTTCTCAATATAAAAATATTATTCATATTTCCTATGGAGTTTTGCACCTGGGTGAGGCCCTGGCTGATTTGGCAGCACTGTAAGGTATGGAAGTTTTAAGGGCCAGTAACGAGACCCACAAATCAGTGAACAAATATTAAAAAGTCTGTATTACACAATAATTTCAGGAAAAGGAAATTGGTTTTCTCTAGTAAAGGAATTGGTATAAATTGTAATTAAATTATTTGAAAATTGTTTTTCTACATCTCACAACTTTGCTCATAATAAATGATATGAATAGTTTTAAATAATGATTTTTTTTTCAGTACATGCTTAAGAGTAAGGGGGAAATAAATCCATCTATCAGAAATAAAAGTGGAAACTTTGCAATGCTGACTGCTTGAAATACTTGACAGGTAGTGCTGGGAACTTTAATATCCCAAGTGGAAGTTTCTGTGGATAGGACACTAGTATTTACTTAGCTTGGTTCCTTCCTTTTTTTATTTTCACCCACATAACTCAGCGTGGGAGGAGAGCCCCCCGAGCAAGCAATGTGAATATAAGTCAGAGCCAATCTAATCTTGGAAAGGTTACAAATCTGAAGCCTCCAGTGGTTTCTGCAGGTTTTCACCTGGTGAAAAATCTATTCAGGCATTTGTTCCATTATAAGGTCGTAAGCTGTAAATAATTTACACATTACTTTAGACTATTTTAGTATAATTCTAGAATTTAGAATTGAATCATTCTTAGTGCTAAATCATCCAAAGATAAAATGTTTGTGTGGGTGTCAGAGGTAGGAAGCAGTATACTTTTTTAATTTAGTCAAGCAATTGATGATCCAGATTGTCCCGTCACTAAGAGCACTTGGGACGCAGACACACTTACCACAGCCCATGCGTATGGGATAGACAAATTGGATCCAGTGTAGTCATTCTCCTTTTTTTTCTCCTCAGATTTTACAAGTGACGAACACCTATAACTCTGAAGTTCAACATGATTCAAGAAAAGGAATTGCAGGACTATGAGAGTCCTTGTTATTTCCCATCCTCATGCCTGTCTGCTGTTCAGGGGAATCGACGTGACTAACTCATAAAGGGAATATGGTGGTCCAGCCATAGAATTCTCACCTTCCATGCAGGAGACCACCACCAGTCTGTCAGGGGAGGCTTGCGTGTTGCTATGATGCCGAGCAGGTTTTAGTGGGATCCTCTTCTGCGTGGGATCAGTTTGTCCATGGAGCCAAGTGGTTCATAGCTAACAACAACAACTCAAATCTTTCTTCCCTATTCAGTTTGATCATTTAGATCCAGGGTACACAAGAGGCCACTAAAATCCAATACATTAAAAAGTTCTTTCATTGCAATTTTGTGTAAATTGTTGTAGAGAAAAACTGGAACATTGTTGCAAGTTAAAACCGAGAGGTTTATTACGGGTTTAAAACAATTGCAATTGGGGTACTGTGTAGCCTATTGAAAATGGAACCAAGTAGTCCCGGGTCAGTTTCGTTATACAAGTATTCTTATGGGGTAAAAAGAGGAACCAAATTATAGGGGGCAATTACAGGAAAATCAATGGATATTGTAATAATCACACTCTGATTGGTTACTGATTATTACCAGTACAGTTAGTGATTACAGATAGTTTTGCAGGATGCTTACCTCAGGGTCACAAGGTGCTTACTTCTATTTTCTTTGTCTGTCTTGTAAAAATAACTCGTTGGCAGCAGCACCCAGACAGCAGTCTTCCTGAGTACAGGTATTTTCAGGGGTGCAGATGATCACTTGGTCAAGACCCCTTGGGACATATGATTTCACATCCTGGTTTTGCCTACTAAGGAAAAACATATTTTTCTCAAAAACACAGCTGTTAGTTTAGAAATCCAGATTAAAATTAGATAGCACGGTCAGCATGTTCTGCCTCCGTCTCACTGACGGCCCTGAAAATTGTCTTTCCCTGAGACAGCATATAAGGAAAATAATTTGATTTTAATTTGTTCCCAGTTGATAGTGATACTTTCTTTGCCTACTTTCAATTAGATCTATGTTGTAAGAAATAGTCAAATGAATACTTAATGCTACTCTGTTTATATCATTAAAATTGAAATGCAATTTCTATAGGTTACACAAAATTATCCTTTTTTTGGTGGCTTAAATAAAAATTAAAAATGACTGCTTTTGTCAGAAATAATAAACTGGAATTTAGCTAAATACCTGGCTTTAAAAAACATATGGTTTCTGGTTCTGTTGAAATGGTGTTTTAAATATAAGAGATTAGTTAAGTTCAGGGAAATTTATTGAGTTTCTACTGGCTGTCATGTGTTGGTTAAATATTGTTGTCTGTTTTACTCTGAATTCCTTATAGGATTTGTCTTTTTTTAAAACAAAATTAAATGCTGATAGGTTATGTACAGGTTTTGTTTTTAGGATGAACAGGTTTAGAAGGAAAGATAAATGATCAAAACTGGTTCCAGATTTCTCAGAGTGAAAATATTTTGAAGTTACATTTATTATTTATTTTAGATCATCTAAGCTAAGAAAACTGATAATATGGTGTTTCAAAGAGCATTGCGAATATTTAATGAGAAAATGGTCTTAGATTGTTAAATGGAAAAGAAAGCAGTTCAAAAGGACATGAATTTTTCTATATTATTCAGGGTTTCTACACTTAATATGTGTTATTGTTATAGTCAGCAATCTCAACAACGCACGCTTTTAAAATGTATAATCTTGGCAATCCTTGACACATGGACAAGTGGTGTGGGAGCTGGAGTACGTTTTTCCACTGAAACAATATTATTCATGGTGTTTGGCTCCCAGGACTCCCATAAAAGCCTGTGTTGTTGTTAGGCGCCATCGAATCATTTCCGACTCATAGTGACCCTACCTACAGAAGAACAAAACACTGCCCGGTCCTGTGTAATCCTCACATCTATTGCCGTTTGATCCTGTTGTAGCCACTGTGTCAGTTTAGCTCGTTGAAGGTCTTCTTCTGTTTCACCGACCCTTTACTTTACCAAGCATGATGTGCTCCTGTAGGGACTGATTCCTCCTGTGCAAAGCAAGTGAGATGAAGTCTCCCCATCTTTGCTTCTAAGGACATTCTGGTTGTACTTCTTCCAAGACAGATTTGTTTGTTCTTTTGGCAGTCCCTGGTATATTCAATATTTTTCACCAACACCATAATTCAAATGCGCCAATTCTTTGGTCTTCCATAAAAGCCTATATGAACTATAATTTCTATATCACTTATACGCTAAACCAGTACTGTCCAGAATAACGTTCTGCAATGTTGGAAATGCTCTATGTTTACACTGTCCAATAAAACAGTCACTAGACACATGTGGCCATTAAGCACTTGGAATGTGGCTGGTGTGACTGAAGAATTAAATTTTTTATTTTACTTAATTTTAACTAATTGAAATTTAAATATAAAAACTGTAGCACTATAAATTCTTTTTCCATTAAACACAACTTTGTTTTGATGGGACTATATTTCACTTTTATGTTTGCATCACGTAAGATTCTGGTTTCGCATAGTGTGTGTTAGGAGAGTGTATTTTTCTATTATTATGCAAAAGCACTTCTCTGATCTAGTCAAAGTTAAAGAATTGAATCAGTTAAAATGAATTTTTTCTATGGCCAATGTAACATTGCTATATGTTTATTTGGATATTTTATACAGATAGCATGAGTTTCAGTAAAGTCTATGCAAATTGGAATTAGTAATTAAACTGAAATGCTTATTTTATTTTAATTATAATAGAATTATTTTTCCAGTGAAAAAAGAATAAGCATGAACAAACTTTTAAATTAAAAATGAGGCCACAGAGGCCAGTACTTGTCCTGGAGAATTTTTATCTGAGAATAAATAAAGAAATGCTCAGGTTTGTTATGCATAAATTCTTTTAGTTTATTGCAAGGTAGCTATGGCAAGGCACATAAGTAAGACCTCCAGACATTCATTTAGACATTCAGAATTAACAATTTCAATGCTAGTTTAATGATTAGGCTCTAAATTTTTAGACTTCAGGCTTTTACCTTTAACGAGAAATCTCAGGAGGAAGGCTTGACCACCTCTCGAACTAGGAGGAGGTCCCCCATAGCTAGTGTTTGAGGTCGATTGTGGCAGGCATTATATCAGCTGGCCCTCAGTCTTCAGAGACAGTGTTAGTCAGAGAACTTTGGTTGCTGTCTTGTCTCAGCAGCTGAGCAGAAATCATGGGTTTATATACAATTTCTTCACCTTAACCACACAAGATAAGGGTTAGGTGCTGTCATGTTTAACCAGGTTTCTATATTTCATTGCCATTTAAGGGAATTGTTGTATGACTTATTTATGTCTTGAGGCCAAGTTACAGAGATTTGAAATAGTTTTATGTTTTATTGCCAATTAAAGGGATTTTTTTATGACATATTTATGTCTCATGGCCAGTTTATGGAGATGTGATTTATTAGAAATTAAGAGAATTGTTATATGACATGTTTATGTCTCAGGTCATTCACAGAGATTTGATTAGTATTACATTCCTTTATCACAGTGTGCAGGTGCACAACTATCTTTGTTATTGTTGTTAGGTGTTATTTTAGGGAGGTTTTTACTATATACTTCACATATTTCTCATAATTCCCTTATCTACTTCAAAGATTAGGGAGACTTTCTAAGGACTTATAGAGTCTAATGATTTATAGTTAATG
This sequence comes from Dugong dugon, assembly GCA_030035585.1. Classification (NCBI taxonomy): domain Eukaryota; kingdom Metazoa; phylum Chordata; class Mammalia; order Sirenia; family Dugongidae; genus Dugong; species Dugong dugon. The sequence continues at coordinate 189,121,551 of CM057463.1, read as the reverse complement.
GTTAGAAAACATCATAGAAGCATATGTGTTTCTATTTCTAAGTCCAGGAATTCTGTATTTCTTACTTCACATTATAAATGACTTATACATAGGTGATTTGGAAGCATCACAAAAAGCAGTATTACTGCTGGGACAGTATTTAAAAAAAAGAAATTGGACAAAGTTAGGTTGCAAATTTCAGAATGAATAACAACTGTGATTTTTGTGGCAGAGCAAAATAAAAATTTGTTGTATAAAAAAAATTAAATAGAATAAAGTAGAGAATATATTTTAGCAAATACAAAGTGAATTTGCTAAATGTTTTCTTTCAACCAAAAAACAAAACAAAACAAACCCACTGCCATCAAGTTGATTCTGACACATAGTGGGTTCTCTAGAGAAGCAAAACCAGTAAAGTGTATATTTCAGATGATGTCAAGCCAGATGCAGAATCCAAAGCATGCAAAAGCCTGTGAGCTTTGTCAGAATGTCCATATATATTGGATGCAGGCCACATCCCCAAGGAAACTCCTTTTGCAACTGATTGGCTGATCATATTAGATCACATCACGGAGGTGATTACGTTATATCACAAAATGGAGGATAACTCCATCATTATCTAACTGCCAAACTACATATTTACATAACTGCCAAACCACTGAGAATCATGGCCCAGGCTAGTTGACACACAACTTTAACCATCACAGTCCACCCCTTGTCAAGTTGACACCTGTACACAGCTCCTTAAATAATATATAATCTCTAAAGATTATTACAAAATCATACTTGCGCATAACATGATACAACTTACATGTGTACAACCAAAAATGTACTAGCCCTGTTTACATGTTATATTTTACAAGTGAAGAAAACAAAAATATTTGATGCATACATACAAGGAAAAAAAACTCATAATTCTTACAGTCCTCCTTCCTGCAACTGAATGCAAGGTCATAATTGTTATACTGGTATTTAGAATTGCCTTCTTCCACCACCCAGTCCGTATTCCCTTTGCTCTCAGCAAGCAACTCAGCTAGTCGTGGTTCTTTGCCTGATGGGGTGACCCAAACCTTCATTCCTGAAGGGTATGTGCCGTTAGAAGTCATGTCGGATTTGAGTTGCTATAGTTTTCCATTGACTTTAATCACAGGCATGGTAGTGCTAAGAAACATCCTAAGGGATCTCCTGTATTCCAGACATACTTTTCTTTACCTCTGTTATGTAATATAAATCAAATTTCCCCTTGATAGTCAGGATCAATCACACCAACCAATACAGTAACTCCCTTCTTTGTCTGTTGATCCAGAGGCATGAGGAGCCCAAAGTGGCTGGGTGGCATTCTTAACTTCCAGTTTAATGGAATCAGTGTTGTGTCTCCTGTTGGAGCATTCCTCCCTTTGGAACTAAGACCTCTAGACTCGCAGAGAGTAGAGTCGTGGGGACAGGAAGCAAAAATTACGGGAGTGGATCACTAGGAGTAAAGTGAGTGATGCCACACCCATTTCCAACCCTTGATTTCTGGACTCATGAATCCTAGCTATGAGAGAAAAAGTACCATATATTGGATGCTGGTTTAGAGCGTATATAGCCTCCTGGAGAACTTTGCCCCAACCTTGCAAGGTATTGCCATGTTCCAGAGTTTTTATTAGTCACTGAGTGGGTCCCCTAGCCAATCCTGGTAAAGATGAACTACTGGGTGGGACCCCACAGCCAATCTGTGTAAAGGTGGATTGTAAACTGACTAGTCCTTGCAAGCCACTTACGGACATAACAAACCAACAAATCTTTTAGCTGATTGTGGCGAGACCAATCATTTTGGGAGAATTACAAACCTAGGGCCAGAAAGGCCACATAAGAGAATCCATTGCACCACAAAGGTTTACAAATATTTCTGTTGGAAGGCTCTGATTTAGACTAACCATGATGCATAATATGTGTTATCGGAAAATGTACCTAGAATTCCAGATTCCCATGGCAAGAAATTTTTTTTCCCTTGCTAGATTGAAAATTCTTCAGGGGTAGGAAACGCAGTTCCATTGCTGTATTTCTGAGTTCAAGAAAGATATCTAATATGTAATTAGTAAATATTTCTAGGGACTAGATAAATTATTAAATTAACGAATAAAGGGATAAATGAACAGTCAGGCACAAATGTGATTTTTGTAGTTGCAGTTTAAATGAGGTGATAATCTTTCCTGCCTAATGCAGTTGAATTCGGTATTTATACTCATTCAACTTCTTCCCCTTCCATCTATCAATGCATGTTCCCAGAGACTTATACTAGTTATGGCTAGGTTGATCATGTGTCCCAGTTTGTTCACAACATTTCTGGTTTGTATCTGTTTTTCTGGTATCATTATAAATAGTTTCTACATCAAAAATGTCCTGTTTTGGATTATAAAATATTTGTCAGTCTAGGTATGACTGGCTTTCATAAATTTCATTGATTTCTTGGCCTACAGTGGGTCAAAATGAAATATCCACATATTTAACTTTCTCTGGTTTCTAAGAAAATACATTCACATATATAGATTTTGACATATTAATGCTTTTACTATGAAAATAGATAAGTAGTGGAAATATTTAATAAAATATTTAATGTAAAATAGAGGAAAAACTTTCCTTCCTCTGTCCTTGCCTTTTGATGTTCATCCTTTCCCTTCCTAACACATACCATTTCCTTTCCTCTTAGACATTAACCAAAAAAGGCAAAGATGCACTAAATTGATACTAATACTCTTTATAGACATAAACACCTGTGATAAGACTCATTTGTATTTCTTTTTTAGTATTATAATATTTTTTGTGTTTTTGGTGAAAGTTTACACAGTAAGTTAGGTTCCCATTTAACAATTTCTATACATATTGTTCAGTGACCTTGGTTACATTTTTCACAACGTGTCAACATTCTCATTATTTCTGTTCTTGCTGTTCCATTTCCATTAATCTAGCTTCTCTGCCATCCCCCCTACCTTCTCATCTTCACTTTTGGGTAAATATTGACCGTTTGGTTTCATATAGATGTTTCCTTTTTTTTTTTAAGTGATCACAGGACTAACAGGTTATGTTGTTTAGGTTATGCTCCAATCATTATTTGGCTGAGGAGATCTCCAGGTGTGTTTTCAAGACCTGGTTTAAGGAGTATCTCAGGGTAATAGTCTAGGGTTTTTCTAGTCTCTACCTGTCCAGTAAATCTGGCTTTTTTTTAAGAATTTGAATTTTGTTCTACTTTTTCCTCCCACTCTATCTGGGACCATCTATTGTGTCCCTGGTCAGAACAGTCAGTAGTGGTAGCTGGGCATCATCTAGTTCTTCTGGTCTCAGGAGAGTCGAGGCCATAATATGTGTAGGCTATTGGCCCTATAGACTATTTTCTTCTTTTAGTCTTTGGTTTCCTTCTTTCTCTTTTGCTCCAGATGAGTAGAGACCAATAGTTGTATCTTAGATGGCCACTTGCAATCTTTTAAGACCCCAGACACTACTAATCAAGCTAAGATAGAGAACAAACTTTATGAACTGTGTTATGCCAACTGAACGAGTTGTCCCATTAGACTAAGACTCATTTATATTTCAATAGGACATTGTGATCTAAAGAATTAGCTGGGCATTCTATCCTTAGAATACAGAATGAGGCTATAAGGAAATAAAAAGGAGTTTAGTTGGAGAGGGGATGCAGATTATACTCACCCTCTTTTTCCTTTCTTCAATAGAGATCACACTCTATACTATCACCAGCAGAAATAAGACAAGTGCAAATGACTCTAAGGTAAATGTGACCTAAATTGGGGAAGAAAAAAAAAAAAAAGAAAAGCATATTGCCTTACAATGGTCTTTAGCAGGAGGTGTCAAGAAGAAAGAGAAGTAAAAAATTTTTTAGCTACAGTGTATGAAAGTGAATGGGAGTTTCCCTATGAGGTCACTGAAATACAGGAGCATTTATAACTTAATTTTTTATAAACTGGCAAGTCACCAACCTTAGAGGTGTGTTGACTAATGTGACTGCCATAATTACAAGGATTCTCCTTTAAAAAAATCTAATTGCTTCCACGTTAATCAATAAGTGTTAGTATGTGTAGTCTCAGAGTAATTGGATGTGAGGTTATTATACAGAAATTGACATTGTATCTTTATAAAATAGGATTTTGTGAAATAACAATTTTCTACAGAACTGTCTCTGCATTTTAGTGTTTTGGGAAAAGGTAATTTCTAGAAATAGTAGTTCACTAAATATTTTTATTGGGATTTTAACCAAGCTAGGGGGGGTCATAGAGGAGTCCTGGTGGTGCAGTAGTGAAGTACTTACCTGCAAACCAAAAGGTCTGTGGTTTGAACCCACAGCCGCTCCATGGAAGAAAGATGTGGCAATCTGCTTCTGTAAAGAGTACAGCCTTGGAAACCCTGTGGGCAGTTCTACTCTGTCCTGTAGTGTCACTATGAGTCGAAACTGGCACAACAGCAACGGGTTTTAGAAGGTCCATGGAGAGCAACTAGGACTCTCTCCAATACTGACACTCAGCTAACAAAACCCTACCTGTCGATAAATCCAGTTCTCCACTTAGGACAGGCCAGTTCACCCCAGTGGCAGAACGTCTCTAAGAGAAAAACTCAGTGCTCTCCTCAGTTGTTTTATTCTACATTCTTGATCATGAACCCTAAGTGGGCCCTTAGTGCTGCTGCCTTCTGATATTACCATTTTTCTCTAGTCAAATCATGCTTCAACTTTCCTGAACAATTATTCCATATCTTTGTCTCTCTTTTCTCAGATTCCCAGTACCTGTTGCTGCACCACCCATACTCTCAATGTATACATTTGCTCCTTATTTTATTGAGAAAATAGAAACAATTTTTGAAAAGAATTTCTACGTGTCCTTGCCCCTGCATTTCCAATTGACTTGCACTTGGACCCGTGTCCTCTTTCTTTCCTCCTGTGACAATGGATGACTGATGTTTGCTTCATCTTAAGCTGAATCACTCTACTTTTCCACAGGGTCTCAAACTCTCTTGTCAACTCAATAACTTACCCTCTTTCTCTTGTACCAAAATTTGCCTTCCTTACCAAGTCCTTCTTGACAACATACAAACATGCTGTATTATCTCCCATATTAAAAACAAAAGCACAAAAATTCCTTGAGTTATTACCATATTTCTCTACTTCCTTTTCTTCAAAACTCTTGCCAAGTGGTATCTATCCTCTCTATATTTAGTTACTTTTTTCCTGTCTCTTTTGAAGTTCTTCCAATAACCTTTCTGTCACCTTTCCATCAAAACAATTTCCATTAAGGTCACTGTTGACTTTAACATTGCAAAATCCGGTGATCAATCCTTTCACCAATTCTTGGCATTTTGAATCCTTCAATGCAAAATTGATTCATCTCTACTCTTTGTGGAAATATTTTCTTTACCTCACGTGCAGGATTTCAGATTATTAATAATTTTCTTCTATGCCACTGGCTCGCTCAATAATATTTTAAAAAAAATTCTTGTATATAACACCAAATGTCTGAATGCTCTGTAATACTGTCTCATTACATACTTGGTGTGGTCTAAATAGACAGAGTATTCAAAAGAAGAATATCTTCACATACATAAAGCAGACAATTATTCTATGGAGTAATGCAAGATATAATAAATTATTTGAGTTATAAAGAAGTGGGGGTGGCAGTTAGAGTGCCTTTCAGTTTAAGACTAACTTGAATGTTTCAAACTTAAAAGGTCTGGAGGACAAAGAGATATTTTTGATAAAGCAAACAAAAAGGACAGTAGAAGAAATAAGTTGGGGAAGAAGATTGAGGTTTACTTTAAAACATTAATTTAGCTTATATTATGTCTCAGAGGCCTGACTGTGCAGTGGTTAAGTGCTTGGTTGATAACTGAAAAATCGGATATTCGAACCCACCAACCATACCACAGGAGAAAGATGTGTCAGTCTGCTTTCCTTAAGATTGTTGTTGTTAGGTGCCATAGAGTCGGTTCTGACTCATAGTCACCTTATGTACAACAGAACAAAAAGGTGACCTGTCCTGCTCCATCCTAAAAATCATTGGCATGTTTGAGCCCATTACTGCAGCTGCTGTGTCAATTCATCTCCTTGAGGGCTTTCCTCTTTTTCGCTGACCCTCTACTTTACCAAGCATGATGTCCTTCTCCAAGGAATGGCCCCTCCTGATAACATGCCCAAAGTACATGAGACAAAGTCACACCATCCTCACTTCTAAGGAGCATTCTGGCTGTACTTCTTCCAAGACAGATTTGTTCATTATTCTGGAAGTCCATGGTATATTCAATATTCTTCACCAACACCAGAATTCAAAGACATCAGTTCTTCAGTTCTCCTTAATCATTGTCTGCCTTTGTCCTCAAAGTGACACCGTTGCTTTTTAACACTTTAAAGGGATCTTTGGTAGCAGTTTACCAAATTTCTTGACTGCTGCTTCCATGGGCATTGATTGCAGATCCAAGTAAAATAAAATCCTTGACAAAGACAATATTTTCTTCGTTTATCATGATATTGCTTATTGGTCCAGTTGTGAGGATTTTTGTTTATTTTGAGGTGTAATCCATACTGAAGGCTGTGGTCTTTGATTTTCATGTTCTTTTCAGTTTCAGCAAGCAAGTTATGTCATCTGCATATCACAGATTGTTAATGCATAATGCAGTGTTCTGATGCTGTGTTCTTCTTCATATAGTCCTGTATCTTGGATTATTTGTTCAGCATACAGATCAAATAAGCATAGTGAAAGGATACAACCCTGACACACATCTCTCCTGATTTAAACCACGCAGTATCCCCTTGTTCTGTTTGAATGATTGACTCTTGGTCATGTACAGGTTCATTATGAGCACAAATCAGTGTTCTGGAATTCCCATTCTTCATAATGTTATCCATAATTTGTTATGATCCACACAGTTGAATGAATCTGCATAGTCAATAAAACATAGGTAAACATCTTTTTGGTATTTTTTTGCTTTCAGTCAAGACTCATTTGAAATCAGCAATGATATCCCTCATTGCATGTCCTTTTCTGAATCCAGGTTGAATTTCTGGTGGTTCCCTATCAATGTACTGCTGCAACCGGTTTTGAGTTATCTTCAGCAAAATATTACTTACGTGTGATATTAATGATATTGTTCGATAGTTTCTGCATACTGTTGGATAACCTTTCTTTGGAATGATCATGTATATGGATCTTTTCCAGCTGGTTGCCCAGGTAGCTGTCTACCAAATTTCTTGGTATAGATAAGTGGGAACTTCCAGCACTGCATCTGTTTGTTGAAACATCCCAACTGGTATTCTGTCAATTCCTGGAATCTTGTTTTTTGCCGATGCCTTCAAATTTACTCACCTACCACTAATGCCAAAGATGAATGAATCGAAGATTTTCACCAAATTCTGCAGTCGGAAATTGTTCTAATATGCAATCAAGATGCGTTGATAATTACTGATCATTGGAGTGTGAATGTTGGAAACAACAAAGAAGGATCAGTAGTTGGAAAATATGGCTTTCGTGATAGAAATGACCCTGGAGAATGCATGATAGAATTTTGCAAGACAAATGACTTATTTCATTTGAAATACTTTTTTTCAACAACATAAACAGTGACTATATATGTGGACGTCACCAGATGGAATACACAGGAAGCAATTCAATTTACATCTGTGGAAAGAGGTGATGGAAAATTTCAGTATCATCAGTCAGAAAAAAACCAGGGGCCAACTGCAGCACAGATCTCAACTGCTCATATTCAAGATCAAGTTAAAGCTGAAGAAAATTAAAACAAGTCCACAGGGGCCAAAGTACAACCTTAAGCATATTCCACCTGAATTTAGAGACTATTTCAAGAATAGACTTGACCTATTGAACACTAATGAACAAAGACCAAAAGAGTTGTGGGATGACATCAAGGACATCATACATGAAGAAAGAAAAAGGTCATTAAAAAGAGAGGAAAGAAAGCAAAGACCAAAATGGATACAGAGGAGGCTCAGAAACTTGCTGTTGAACATAGAGTAGCTGAAGCAAACAGAAGATATGATGAATCAAAAGGGCTGAACAGAAGATTTCAAAGGGTGGCTAGAGACGACAAAGTAAAATGTAATGAAATATGCAAAGACCTGGAGTTAAAAAACCAAAAAGGAAGAACACGCTTAGCATTTCTTAAGCTGAAAAAACTGAAGAAGAAATTCAAGCCTAGAGTCGCAATACTGAAGAATTCTATGGGCAAAATATTGAATGATACAGGAAGCATCAAAAGAAGATGGAAAAATACAGAGTCACTGTACCAAAAAAAATTGATTGACACTCAAATCAGGAGGTAGCATATGATGAAGAACCGATGGTACTGAAGGAAGAAGTCTAAGCTGCTCTGAAGGAATTGGCTATAAACAAAGCTCCAGGGATTGATGGAATACCATTAAGTTTACAGGCTTGTGACCCTGTGGGACAGTACAGCTCTGTCCTGTAGGGTCGCTCTGAGTTGACAGCAATGGGTTATGGTTGCTTTCTCACTAAAATGGCAGTGCTAAGTAGATGTGACAGAGACTATATGGCTCATAAAGCCTAAACTATTTACTACCTGACCCTTTACAGAAAAAGTTTTCCAACCCCTGTTCTGTTGTTATTGTTGTTAGGTGCTGTCAAGTAGGTTCTGACTCAGAGGGACCCTACGCACAACAGAATGAAGCACTGCCCATTCCTGCACCATCCTCATGATCATTGTTATACTTGAGCCCATTGTTGCAGCCACTGTGTCAGTCCATCTTGTTGAGGGTCTTCCTTTTTTCGATGACCCTGTACTTTAACAAGCATGATATCCTTCTCTAGGGACTGATCCCTCCTGATAACATGTCGAAAGCACGTGAAATGAAATCTCGCCATTCTCGCTTCCAAGGAGCACTCTGGCTCTGTTTCTTCCAAGACACACTTGTTCATTCTTCTGGCAGCCCATAATTCAAAGGCGTCAATTCTTCTTCTGTCTTCCTTATTCATGTCCAGCTTTCCCATGCAGATGAGGCGACTGAAAATATCATGGCTTGCATCTGGCACACCTTAGTCCTCAAAGTGACATCTTAGCTTTTAACACTTTAAAGAGGTCTTTTCCAGCAGATTTGCCCAATGCAATACGTCATTTGATTTCCTGACTGCTGCTTCCATAGGCGTTGCTGGTGGATACAAGTAAAATGAAATCCTTGACAATGTCAATCTTTTCTCCATTTATTATGATGTTGCTTATTGGTCCAGTTGTGAAGATTTTTGTTTTCTTTATGTTGAGTGTAATCCATACTAAACACTGTAGTCTTTGATCTTCAACAGTAAGTGCTTCAAGTCCTCTTAGCTTTCAGCAAGCAAGGTCATGTCATCTGCATATCACAAGTAGTTAATGAGTCCTCCACCAATCCTGATGCGCCATTCATCTTCATATAGTCCATCTCAGATTGTTTGCTCAGCATACAGATTGAATAAGTATGGTGAAATGATGCAACCCAGGCACACATCTTTCTTGATTTTAAACCATGCAGTATTCCCTTGTTCTGTCCCAATGACTGCCTCTTGGTCTATGTACAGGTTTGTTTAGCATGAGCACAATTAAGCATTCTTGAATTCCATTCTTTGTAATGTTATCCATAATTTGTTATGATCCACACAGTCGAATGCCTTTGCATAGACAATAAAACACAGATAAACATCTTTCTGGTATTCTCTACTTTCAGCCAAGATCCATCTGACATCAGCAAGGATATCCCTGGTTCCATGTCCTCTTCTGAATCCAGCTTGAATTTTGACAGTTCCCTGTCGATGTACCTCTGCAACCACTTTGCATGATCTTCAGCAAAAATTTACTTGCATGTGATATTAATGATGTTGTTCGATAATTTCCGCATTCTGCTGGATACCTTTCTTTGGAATGGGCACAGATATGGAGTTCTTCTTGTCAGTTGGCCAGGTAGTTGTCTTCCAAATTTCTTGGCATAAACAAGTGAGCACCTCCAGCACTGCATCTGTTTGCTGGAACATCTTAGTTGGTATTCTGTCAATTCCTGGAGCCTTGTTTTTCACCAATTCCTTCAGTGCAGCTTGGACTTTTTCCCTCAGTACCATTACTTCTTGGTTATATGTTACCTCCTGAAATGTTTGAACATCAACCAATTCTTTTTTGTACAGTGACTCTGTGTATTTCTTCCATCTGCTTTTGATACTTCCTGTGGCATTCAATATTCAAGCCCTGCTCTAAGAGAAGAAAATTTTTTCTCCATAACATGACATCACCAGGCAGTTGATGTCATTAACTTGCTGGACACAGACTAAAACATTTCTTAATAGTCTTACCCTCTTCCTAGTCTAGAGACATTGCCCCCCACACAGAGGAGTTAAGAAAGAACAGAAAAGAGGAAGGCAGGGAGGGAGAAAAGGAGGAAAAAATGAGCAGAGAATGGACAAGCATTGTGTTGGTTCAAGTTTCCCTACAAACAGTCTCTGAGATGGACATTTGGTTGTAGGAAGTTTACTGAGGTGTGCTCTCAGCAACATTTGTGAGGGGGTGAGAGAAGCAAAATCAAGAAGAGAAGTTGAACTGAGATGTTCAGTCTGCCTTCCTGCCTCCATGGCTGCTCCATGATATGTCTGTTGTGCTAGCACCGGAGTGGTCAATGACATAAGCTGGGTGAGGTCAATTGACCCAGTCATTCAGTCTAACATGTTGTTCAATGTCTCTTCAACAGTGGATACCTTCTGGTTGGTGATGTGAGATCTTCACACTCCATGTCCACTTTCATAGGTCCATCCTCATGTATCTTCCACAGATTTCTTTGTCCTGATTTTCTAATATTTCTCCTCCCAAGTCTCTGTCTGACCAGCTAAGCCATTCACCACAACCCATGAGCCTATATATATTTTTCTTATAGGCTCCTTTTTTTTTTTTTTTCCTACAATGTGATGACCAGGCAAAATCACTGAAGTGCTTCCCATTGAGAGAACTTCCCTTCACTGTTGTCTTTCAAGACCACCCTGAAGAAAGGGGACCATGGTTCATTTTTTATTTGCACTCACATACCTAGCCAACCCATCAGTTTTTTATGTCCTCAAAAGTTTACATCTTCCATCATTTGGTTATGACATCCCACATTTGGCCATAGGTGTGAGATGAGAGAGCTGCCCTGGTACAATAGTGGTGATTGAAATGGGGTTTGTGACACCAGCTTCTGCACCTTTCTTGTGACTTATGGCTTGTGCCTAATCCCATATGTATAACTCCTAACTTAAGAATTACTACCGACTCTGCCGGACCTAAAGACATTATGGGGAAAGCTGTGACCATATGATTTCTTGATATTTCATAGTTAGGTGCTCCATCTTTACCAAGACTCAAAAGCCTGCCAGGAGCTAGTTTTTAGACTAGAGTTTTTGTAATTTTCTGATGTAGATGGCCTGGCCTTGCTAGTGAATCCCTGGGGTCAACATTAGGATCGTCTTATTAGAGTTTTCTGTAACTTCCATGTGACTTTTTTTCCACCTAAGATATCTAAAATCATATTTTATCCCAGGTCTTGTAACCAAGCAGCAGAGCAGCTTGCACCAAAGCCTGGACCTGCTAAAGAGCCCATTCCTGTTCTGGGTCCAGTCAAAAATTGTAGCCTTCCATATAACTCAGTATATGGGCCAGGGCAGTCTTCACAGATGTGGAATAGAACCCAAAGAGAGCCTCTAGAACCCACAGAGGGCGACTAGGCATTATGTTTTCTTTTTCAAGGTGAAAGTGGGATATGCAATAATTTGTCCTTTATTTTGCAGTCGATGTCCAGGTATATCCCAGACCACTGGAGCTCCCAAATTCAACTGATAAGGTAGGTCCTCAGATCATCATACTTTTTTTATCTCCCAGCTTCTGTAATGTATATCTGTAATGTATATGTCTTACCAAGGCTTCAGTGTTCTTGTTATTTCTTGCTCATCCAATCTGATTAGCATGATGTCATTGATATAGCAGAAGAATGTAATATTCTGAAGAATGTCTAAATATGTTGCAGAATGTGTTTTCATATGTATTTTTTAAACTCAATTTTTTTATTTGTAAAATACACAAAAATTTATAAAAATGACATTTGTGCTAAATTTGTAATTTTTTTTGTAGTTTAGCTGAATTTTATTAGAGTAAAAAAAATTGGGTAGAGTTTACTGAATCCATTAAGAACTACAGTTAACAGTATTATTCAGCAAGAGGGTCACCTCCTCTGAATTCTGCGTTTTAGAGGTTCATTGGCCACCATTTACCCCATGGTAGGGAGTCTGCATGCCAAGGAGATGAGCCCACCAACTCTCATCCCCCAGACCTTCTTTGCTCCACATTCTGGGATCCTGAAATTCCCTGCCCAAAGGACCTCAGCACATTTCCAGGCCTCTGTGGATTCTTCCCTGAATCTGTCTTCCTAAGCTTGAGTAGTGGCTGCCTATGGAGGTGAGAGTAAAACTTGGACTTGTGGGCTGGGGCTTTAACACATACATTAGTGAGGCCCTTCATGGCATGTGAGAAAGTCGGGGTGGGAAAAGGCATCCTGGGCCAGAGATGGGAATCCAGCTGTGGGGCCAGGGGTGGCTCTCAGAGCTGCCACGATCTGACTTAGATCTCTTTACAGGCCAAGAGTTCATTCAAGCTTGGCCTTTAGAGTTGTTACGGCAATTTGTTTGACAAGGTATAAGGCTAAAACACATGGTATTTAACAGCTTCCTGTATAGTTTTTAAATATTTAGATGTATCTCTGTGGGCCTCCATTCATAGCTTTGTCCTGGCCCCACAAACATTAGGGATGAAGTTCATTTAATTCTAACCGGCATTTATTTTCATGGGGTCACTGGTAAGCTCCTTGGTTGTCTGAGCCTCGGTATTCCTATTTGCCCCTTGATATGATTAAAGATTAAGAACTTCTATTAAAAATAGAGTTGTTCAAAATAGAAAAACACTTAAATGGTATTGTATTTGCTCTCCAATTGGGGGTGGAGAAACTCTGCTTATGTGAAACTATAGTAGAGAAACCTACGTTAGTTTTACACAGTTTCAGAAGAAGTTTTCCTTCTCCTTTCTTGGGGGTTGAATGGCATTCAGTGGTTGATTGTACTTCTGGGTTCCTTAACGTTTTCCTAGAGAAAGTAAGCACATGTTCTGACCCCGTACCTCTGAAATAGTGAGGGAAAAGTATAGAGCCAATGTGTGTTGATCCACAGACATAAAAGAAGAGTTAGGCAGAAAGTACTTTCCCTATGTATTGAAAGCATTCCTATCTCCTAGCATCAAGATGAGTAGTCAATTCTTTTTATAACTTTCAACATTCACCTTTTGATTTAATCAACTCTTACACTATAAAGGCTTATAGGAACAAATAGAGAATATTTCTTGAGTGCTTTCTATGTGCCCAGCACTGTTTTAAGGGCCTAACATACATTAACAATTTTATTTCTCACAACAACCCTATGTGGTAAGTATTTTTATAATTCTTGTTTTTTAGATGAGGAAACATAGGTATAAAGAGATTAAGAAGTCTAAACAAGACCACATAGCTAGTGCTAAACTAGGATTCAAATTCAGCCAGCCTGAATCCAAATCTACATTCTTACTTTCTCCTCTGGCTCTAATCCGTGAAAGGAGTTTTTACCTAATCCTGAACTCACTGCACAGAAATGCATTGAGCACTTATTATGTGCCAGGCACTGAGAATATACCAGTAAATGGGATAGACAGAATTGGTGCCCTTCATTGGCATTTCCATTCTGGTTGAGGAAGACAGACAATAAACAAAATAAATAAGTATAATATGGTACGTTAGGTGGTGATATAGAGGAATGGTACAGCACTGGAGAAGAACAGATTGTGTCCAGGAGGGTCGTGATGTACAGACAAATGGCTCTCAGAGGGTGTCATATGAGTCAACATTTGAGAAAAGTGAGATAGTAAACCATGCAGTGAGTAGGGATAACAAGTTCCAGGCGAATGAAACTGTAAGTTCAAAGACCTTGAGGTAGCAGTGTGCCGAGAGCGTTCAAAGAAGAGGAAGGAGACCACTGTGGCTGAAGAAGTACAAGTAATGGGAGAGTAATAGGAGATGAAGGCCAAAGGGTAACATGGGGCGGCTTTATGTAGGGCTTTATACAGCTCTTTGTTTTTACCTTGAGTAGGTCAGGGGATCATTGCAAGTTTACGAGCAGAAGAGTTCTTATCTATTGTCTATTTTAGACTATGCTTTCTCTGCGTGGACTTGAACCGCCAAGCTTTCAGTCAGCAGCTGGGTGCTTAACCATTTGCACTATCCAGGTGCTCCACTTTACGTTTTTGTATTCTTTCCATTGTGTCTATACGTTCACATAAACATGGGAACTCTCACAACAGGAATTGAACCCTTACAATGTTCCATATCTTTAAAAACTAATAATTCACTGGTGTTACAAACAAGACTAAGACATAGTCCCTGCTCCCAAGATGTTCCCAAGGTGCTCACAGTCCAGGAAAATATATATGTAAACAAACAAATTCTGCCTAAGGTCACAGGTGCCACAATGTACAGACGGCATGCACAGTGGGATGATAAAGGAAAGCGCAATCACTTAACCCTGCGAGTTCGGGGGAGACTGTAAAGAAGAGGAGATGTGACCCTGATGTACACATAACACACACAGACAGGTAAGTGTGTATGTGTGAGTGAGTGTGTGTTCCAGTCATTTACAGACATGTGCACGCACAGAGCCACCAAACATTTATGTTGTCCTACAGGCGTGTTTCCAGCTGAGATCCAGTAAGATTGGCTTGTTAATCGCTAATTCAGTGTTCCCTGGCAACTTTATAAAACCGGAAAACCGAACCTGTTGCCGTCGAGTCTTCCGATTCATAGCGACCCTATAGGACAGAGTAGAATTGCCCCATAGGGTTTCCAAAGAGAGCCCGGTGGATTCGAACCACCGACCTTTTGGTTAGCAGCCTTAGCACGTAACCACTATGCCACCAGGGTTTCCAGCAACTTTATAGAATGTAACTAATACAAATAATGAGGATCATGTGTAATATATACATATACATTCATATAGAATATATGCATATATATTTAGAGCAACCCAAAGAGAAACCCTCAGCATTTCAAAATTATGAAATAATTATAGAATTTATTTAATTTTCTAAGCAGTAGGAGTGGACATAATTTATATGTAAATATATATTATATACATATATGCTATGTATGTGCATATTATATATAAAATTTATACATAAATTAGATATAAATTATGGTCATTCCTATTGCCTAGAAATCTAAATAATTAAGTTCTATAATTGAGTTCTATAATTACACAGTAATTTTTACATGCTGAAAGCATCTATTCTTCTCACAGAAGCATGCACAACAACAGTAATAAATATACTTCAAAGTTTATGACGACGATGCTGACTGAGGAAGCTATGCTTCAGTATTTTTCACAACACTCTTACAGAAGGTGTAATTATAGCAGACAAAGAGCTCTATTTGAAAGAATGTGATATACTGCTTGCAACTTGCAACAAAGCTATGTAATTATTCTCACAGTTATTTAGGTTTAAGGATTTGTTCCCTTGAAGCCTAAAACCCTTCTGTGCCCGAGTCTCGTTTCTCTGATGTTAAACGCCATAGCACTCAATAATGGCATCTTTTAAACTGCAGAAGCTCTATTAAGATTATACCAGTTTGAAGTAGCTGTAAACGTAAAACCATTGTTTATACTCCTGGAGTTCTCCTAGCTCTGTGCCTCCCAGACCTCACAGGTACATCCAGCAAACTCCCCGTGTCTGGGTTTGCAGACTGCTTATTCCCTTATTAGTCTCACTTCCTGAGAGCTCGCTCCTCAAATCACCTAGGACTAATTGGTGTGAGTTGCAAGCAGAAGGAAAATGACATCAGGACACGATATGACAGCTATACTGTATTCATTTTTCTTTCACGCCAGAGCAATTTTTAATGTCGCGGCCAAAGCAAAAACACCAAACAAAAGACAACCCCACCCCCACCCCCCCCAAAAAAAATCTAATATTGCTTCAGGCTTTTCAGGACTGATGCTTTTCATAAAAGAAACCAAGCTCCAAATTCCTCCTTTAGTCTATGCCCTGGAGATTATCAGTAAATCAGAGTTAAGTTTATTGGTCGGAGTCCCTGTGTGGTGCAAATGGTTAACAGGCTCAGCTGCCAACTAAAACGCTGGGGGTTTGACTCTATTTGGAGGCACCTTCGAAGAAAGGTCTGACCATCTGCTTCCAAAAAATCAGTCACTGAAAACCCTACGGGGCACAGTTCTACTCTGACACACACAGGGTTACCATGAATCTAAACCGAACGGACGGCAACCGATTTTAAGGCTGTGGCAGTAATATGGTTACACAGTGGTCTAAGTGTGGTAAACGGGAAAAAGAGGTTGGAATGATCATCAATCAGGCTGTTTTTAGTTACCTTTTTTTCCCTATTCTCAGTACCAAAGTATATTTTTCTATTATTATTTGAAGATAGCAACTACTTCATTTTCTCAAGCAAGATGTTCCATTTCTTCGCTATTCACTCCCAACTCTATGTGACCAGATCTTTAAAATATGTTCACGGGTTGCATCTCCTGCCCTTTCTTCTGATTAGAAATTTGGAAAGCTCATATCTCCACTATCAGGATTCCCAACCCTATGTTTTTCTTAAAAGGTTCAATACCGTCAGTTCTATAATATTATTTGAATTTTAACTATATTTCATGTATTTCTAGAATTTTATTTAAATCTGCACTCACCATTCCCAGATTTCAGGGAAGACTGTGAAGGACTGAAATGTGGTGGGAGTGCTGACAAACACACGCATTGCGTTATCTCCAGCTTTGCCCTTGACTTGGCTGTCTCAGGAGTCCACAGAAACAGATGTTGATGTGTAGAGAACTGTTGGTAATGCAGAGTTTCTGTCTATAGAAATGCAAATTGCCTCTGGTGAAACACAATTAGTTACTGCCCTGAGAATATTAGCTGGTTTTGCCAGTTTTGCAAGGCTTTGTGAGTTCCTTTCAACATTTCTTATCTGATAAAGGGTTAACCTTATCACAGCAGGCCATAACCACAAAAGACCAACTGGCTTGTTGGAATCTGAAAAGCTGAAAAACCAAGGAAAGTTCACCAAAGGAGCTGGACAGAGTGCTCTAACCAGTTCAATGGACACTGAACATGCATACCCAAAACTATGTAACAGTTTAGCCCAGGAAGCAAGTTAGACATCTACCCAATATTATACATAGCCCACATAACAAATAAAAAACCACCATCATATGACAGACTCAGGACCCCTGAGCCACGAGACCAAATTTTTAGAAAAGAAAAGCAAGAAAAGGTCACCCAATCATGCTCCTAGTTCTTTGTTTTTGTTTTAACCAGTCATAGTCTGTAAGTAATTTACTCATAATGAATCAGCGCCCGTCAAAATTATATAAAAAGCACGTATAGATTGTACTTGTTTGGATTTTGGTCTTTTTATAGCCTGAATGCCTGTAGCCAATTTCCCATTTTGTTTTCTGATACGTCACAATAAAAATCTCTTTGCAGCAGAGAGCTTTGCTGAAAATCGTTTCTCTACAACGTATCTGATTATAAATATGTGTTACTTTGAGCTCTACTTTGAACCATTGCAACATTTTTCTGATTTCCTCATTAATTAATTAGTGAAATAAAGCCTTTGGCACATGTTTATTTTAAATTTGTGTGAAAGTTGTGATTTTTACCTTTTTTGTAAAATTATTCCTTAAGGTTTCAGCGTGGTTTTCTAGAAACTTAACCTAGTCCATGAGGGAAAAATTCCTATGCCAGTCCTCTCTACCGGAATCCAGCAGGGCCATGCCTTTTCCCATGCTCAGGGCTCCTAGGCTCCAATAGTATCTTTAATCAGAACTGGCAGGCAGCTTGCCATTGGGAATCAGGGCAGGAAACTATCTTCAGGCCCCCTGTATTGCCAGGATCCCCTTCCCGTTTACTGGATTTTAACAGGCTTTCCTGAGTCCCTGATTATTTCTGTTCTAAAGGCGGATAATTAACATCCTGCAGTGAAAGCATCTGATTAACACCTTTATGATTTGACCAATCCTTACTTAAAAAAAATCAGTTGTGGGACTGGGGAACTTGTACGTAAAACAGAGAGCTGAAAGGAATATTAAGAGATCATAAGAGTCAGTTTCCATGTCCAGATATATTTACGTCTCTTGAGTAATATTATTAAGTCATCATTTAAGCATATCATGTTTAGTCTAGGTTTTTAACTTTTTTTTTAATAGCTATTTTTCTCTCTTCTCTAGACCAATATTTTTTCATATATTCTTTAAGTGGTTAATCATGCAGATTTAATCACTGAGAAAAGCCACCTCATGAAATTACATATTTTCAGAACTAATATGCTTTCAAAAACATAGTTTCAGAAATACATCTTATTATGTAAAGTATGAGTTACCTTTAAAAGGCACTATATTTTCTAATGCATATTTGCAGGCTATTTTTTATTTAACTGCACTTTGGAAAATTTCAAAAAACCTATTTAATGTTTCCAGTAAATAAAGCTCTATATCAGATCCCTTTAATAGCTTTGAAATAAAAAGCACTCAAAGAATAAAGATTTCAGAAATTGAATTTCTAAGTGCTTTTAAAGCAAACTTTACATATCATTAGTTTTTCTGCCATTTGTCACTTCCTTTTACATAACTGTGTCTCACTGCCTCTCCCAGGTCACAAGTGAAGGCAGATTCCAGTCATCTCTACAGTCCCTTAGAAACAGAGGGAGGAACCATGGTGTGACCCTAATACTCCCAGCATGTTTTCTCCTTTTCAAAATGGGCGACTGAGAGCTTGACATAACCAACACCATGATGAACCTATAAGTTTTTTTTCTTTGCCTTCTCCTTTTCTCATACCTTTGTAAATGACTTTGTTTTGCTCTGTACAGCCACCTGTGATTTACGACCCCCCACAGGAAGATTAAAGCCCAGATGTTAGATATGTATATCTTTAGCTTGATAAGGAAATGTCCGGCAGGTATCTCTTTAGTATGATAGTCTCTTGTAATTACCTTACGGTGTATAACAACACTTCTAAACTTTGTAAAAATCATATATAAACTCTAATGTAAAAATGCCTTTTGGGACTCCATAGAGAGCCTGTGCTGCTGTCAGATCCCCGTTGGTGTACACCTCCTAAATTAAAACTTTCTCACTCTTTCTGACTTGGAGTACGTTTCATTGGCTCAACGGCTCCAGGGCACGGACCCAGTTCTGGTAACAATGGTTTCTTTAGTGTCTTTAGTAATAAGAACTGTGCCCTCTGCCCTGTGAACTTGGCAAGCCTTTCCAAAAACATGACGTGGAAAAGAATAACTAGATGGCTCAATTGCTGTGAAGATCAAAGAAAATGCAAAATGTTTGGCATTAAAGTTGGCTATTACTATTACCATTTCAGGCGGTAGCATATGATCTAGAACAAATGATAATGAAGGAAGAAGTCCAAGCTGCACTAAAGGCAATGAAGAAAAACAAGGCTCCAGGAACTGACAGAATACCAACTGAGATGTTTCAACAAACAGATGCAGCACAGAAAGCGCTCACTCGTCTCTGCTAAGAAATCTGGAAGAGAGCTACCTGGCCAACTGACTGGCAGAGATCCCCATTTGTGCCCATTCCAAAGAAAGGCGATCCAACAGAAAGTGGAAATTATTGAACAATATTACTAATATCACATGCAAGTAAAATTTTGCTGAAGATCATTCAAAAGTGGTGGCAGCAGTACATTGACAGGGAACTGCCGGAAATTCAAGCCAGATTCAGAAGAGGACATGGAATGAGGAATATCATTGCTGATGTCAGATGGATCTTGACTGAAAGCAGAGAATACCAGAAAAATGTTTACTTGTGTTTTATTGACTGTGCAAAGATATTCGACTGTGTGGGTCATAACAAATTATGGACAACATTGTGAAGAATGGGAATTCCAGAACACTTTATTGTGCTCATGCAGAACCTATACATAGACCAAGAGACAGTCATTTGAACAGAACAAGGGGATACTGCATGGTTTAACATCAGAAAAGGTGTGTGTGTCAGAGTTGTATCCTTTCACCATACTTATTCAATCTGTATAAACCCACTGAACCAAACCTGTTGCCATCCAGTCAATTCCAACTGACAGTGACCCTGTAGGACTGAGTAGAACTGCCTCATAGTGTTTCCAAGGAGCTGCTGGTGGATTCGAACTACCGACCTTTTGGTTAGTAGCCAAAAGCTTAACCACTGTGCCACCAGGGCTCCATTCAATCTGTATGCTGAGAAAATAATCAGAGAAGTTAGATTATATGAAGAAGTAGGTGGCATTAGGATTGGAGGAAGACCCATTAACGACCTGTGATATGAAGATGACACAAGCTTACTTGCCGAAAGCGAAGAAGACTTGAAACACTTACTGATGAAGACCAAAGATCACAGCCTTCTGTATGAATTACACCTCAACATAAAGAAAACAAAAATCCTCACAACTGGATAGATGGAGAAAATATTGATGTCAAGGATTTCATTTTACTTGGATTCACAATCAACGCCCACAGAAGCAAAAGTCAAGAAATCAAGTGCTGTATTGCATTGGGCAAATCTATTGCAAAAGATCTCTTTAAAACATTGAAAAGCAGGGATGTCACTTTGAGGACTAAGGTGTGCCTGACCCAAGCAACCATATTTGCTATTGCCTCAAATGCATGGGAAAGTTGGACAGTGAATAAGGAGGACGAAAGAAGAATTGATGCCTTTGAATTGCGGTGTTGGCGATGAATACTGAATAGATACCAAGGACCGCCAGAAGAATGAACAAATCTGTCTTGGAAGAAATATAGCTAGAATGCTCCTTGGAAGCGAGGATGGCGAGACTTCATTTCACATACTGCGGACACGTTATCAGGAGCGATCAGTCCCTGGAGAAGGACATCATGCTTGGTAAAGTAGAGAGTCAGCAAAAAAGAGGAAGACCCTCAACGAGATGGATAGATACAGTAGCTGCAACAATGTGTTCACATATAGCAATGATTGTGAGAATGGAGCAGGACTGGGCAGTGTTTTGTTCTGTTGTACACAGGGTCACTATTAGTTGGCACTGACTAGATAGTACCTAACAACAACAAAAACATTATTATTATTATTATATTGACTCACACGGTAAGTGCTAATTAAAAGAAGGAATAAAAGAATGCCTAACTGCCACCTAAAATTCTGTGAATTAATATTTGTATCTGTATTGTTTCTTGCCTTCAATTCTCTTTAGTTTGTGATTAAGAGGCACTTCCACTTAAGAACCATTAAAAGTAGACAACTCTTAGATGTGTAACTGTCCCTCTGAGCCACTATAAGTGAAACACACTGTTGCTTATGAGCACTTCAGACTTTTATGACGACATACTAATTGGACTCCTCAATTTTAAAGCCATGTTTACAGTTAAAGAATTCACAGCATTGTGTCTCAGTGTCATTACAAAAATAGAAAATCTACAATCTCTAGGTTACTGGTGCAGTTGTTAAGAGCTAAAGCGAGCTACTGAGAGCTACGGTCAGCAGTTTTAATCCACCAGCTGCTCCTTGGAAGTCCTACGGGGCGGTTCTACTCTGTCCTATGGGGTTGCTATGGGTTGGAATCGACTTAATAACAACAGGTTTGTTTTTTTTGTTTCTGTATAGGAGATTTCTTTAAAAACATAAGATTTTAGTTGGTTTGTATGATCCACACTACTTGTTACATACCCAATTATCTCTTTGCCTCTACTTAGTAATAAAAATCTGATTTAGTTTAGGGTAGTAATACAGAGAGTTAGAAAAAATATAGCCTTTTGCAACTAAATATTAGTAACCTGCTGTTAAAAGCAAAGTCTTCTGCAAGAAAAACTATTATATAGGACAAATTTAAATATATTACATTTTAAAGTATCTAGCCAATATCTTAAAAGTAGTTAAGGCAGTATTAAACGCCTATACCTACATATGTACGTGTGAGCGTGTGTGTATAATATTAGAATGTAAAGTGTTCAGAATATCACATCCTGTTGAATAGTTAACAACTGTTAAGAAACAGTTGTTTTTGTTTTGTTTTGTTTATGTAATAACAGGAGTTGTCCTAAAGCCAGCAAAATATAGGATACGTTTTTGGATTCTGGGATCTATTGATTGATCATCAGTGAGTGTATTGAACTATCCACACAAGATTCCTATGATTTCCAGATTGTATTTGGATTCTAATTCAAAAGTATTCCCATATACTTTTATTATTAAATTTTTATAAATATGTTAGCTGAAAAATATATTGAGAGATGCAGCAACAGGTTTGGTTTTGGTTTTATACCTTTCTTTAAGGAGCCCTGGTGCCGCAGTGGTTAAGCATTTGGCTGGTAACCAGAAAGTTGGTAATTCGAACCCACCAGCCACAATGCAGAAGCAAGATATGACAATCTGCTTCCGTAAAGGTTACAGCCTTGGAAACCCTATGGGGTAGTTCTACTCTGTCTTACAGGGCCGCCATGAGTGAAATCGACTCCACTGCAGTTTTTTTTTTTTTTTTTTTTTTTTTTTTAATATACCTTTATTTAAGGAGCCCTGGTGGTGCAATGGTTAAATGCTGGGCTCCTAACAGAAAGGTCTGCAGTTCGAATCCACCCAGCGTCTCTGTGGGAGAGAAGACCTGGTGATCTTCTACCTTAATGATTTTAGCCTGGGAAACTCTACTGGGTGGTTCTACTCTGTTCTGTGGGGTAGCTATGAGTTGGAATTGACTCCACTGCAAACAGCAACATACCATTACTCCACGTATGACTTTTAGCTTTGAAAGTTCTAACGGGACTGAACTCTGCTTATATTTTTCATCAGTAAACTATTTTCTCTATTGGGGAAGATCTTCTTCAAAAGATGCAGTTTATGGAAGGGTAGTTTGGAGAAGTGATGATGCAGAGAAAGTTATCTACCTAGATAGGCAGAGCAGCCAACTCCACTCTAGTAATTAGCTAGTAATAAGTGTTGGAGTCAGGTTGATCTCTCATTCTACTGCGGATCTTCTTTCAGATGCCCAGGCTTAGCAGATAGATAGAAAACAGACATGAAATGTCAATGCTTTCAGCCATTATGATGAGACTTTATGTTCCTGGTTAGCAGATGACTCTCTTCCAACCAGTGATTTGGAGAGACAGGCCCCTTTCACTTTCCCCTATAGCCTTCAAGTCATTTGCTTCCAGCCAAAGAAGAAGTATGGAGAAAGAATACCTGCTTCTTCAAAGCTTTGGAAAGAAGCGAGACACATCCCTAGCACTCACATTCCAATGGCAACAAGAAGTCACATACTCACAGAGGCAAGGGGTGATAGGAAATGGAGTTACTGGCTTGGCAACTAATTTCCAAGCAAGATACCATAGAAGGGAAATCACGAAAGTCGGTAGACAGCCAGCACGCTGTCAAACAGTCAAAATTAAATGCGGTCAACAGTATTAGACCAAAAATTGTCTTTTTTGGAGGTCCTTTAAATTATTCAAGGAGCCCTAGTGGCGCAGTTGTTAAGAGCTCAGCTGCTAACCTAAAGATTGGCCGTTTGGACCCACCAACTACTTCATGGGAGAAAGACGTAGCAGTGGGCTTCAGTTAAAGATGACAGCCTTGGAAACCCTATGGGGCAGTTGTACTCTGTCCTATAGGGTCACCAGGAGTCAGAATCAACTCCACTGAAACAGGTTTCGTTTTCAGTTATTCAATTATTCATATAAAACTAAACAATGGTAGTGAGAGTGGCTTCCATGTATATAGCATGACATTCTATATCTTTAAATTTATAAGAAATTATTGATGTTTGGGTTACTTATTTCCATTTGTCATTGCATGACTGATTCCCTGATGAGTTTTATGAAGCAGAAACTCTAAAGTTCACAAACTAATAAACAGCAGAGAGAAAAGTGATACATTTCCTAAATTTATATATAAACAACTTTGGTTTTGCTCAAAGGTGACTGGGTGTGTGATATAATGACAAAATCTAAATTCCAGATTCACTTTATAAAGCTATTTTAAAAAGTGTTAAGGAGACCCTAATTCTGGGAATAGTCAGTGTTGGACAGTTTTTACTGATGTTGGTTTTCATGGGCCAGAAATGTACTGTGGATATACCGATTTGGGTTTCATTCACAATATCACCTGAGGAACATTACAGGTTCGTTTTTGAAAATTCTTGTGTGAATGAAATTTTGATTTCTTTGGTAGTCCACATATTTCTTCTTTAAGGAATAGTTCCTTTTCACCCCACAAAGTGTATGTCTTCTTAACTTGTTAATTGTACTGGCCCGGATAGAATTTTAAAACTGTAAACACAAATAAGGAGAATATACTTCCTTTTTTTCCTCCCTTATCCCTGCCTATGATTACTCTGCTTTGAAATCTTTCAAATCCATTATTTAACTCTCTTTTGCTTTCTTATAAATTATGTGATAATATTCTGTCTTTAGATGCTCAAATCCTTATCTTACTGTTGTGTCAATCAATTTATTGAATGAATACAAGAGGGAAATGTGTTATTTGTATATGAGAAATGAAAAGCAATTTTGATCTTTTAACAGAGTTTTAAATCTCCTTTATTTATATGCCAGTCTTCCTATCCATCTCTAACAATAGCTAAATTCCTTTTTGGCCAACAGAGATAGTTTGGAAGGGCAAGCTTATGTGGGGATTATTGAACTTGTGTCAAACAATACAGTGAAAAATGTATGCAATTGAGATTTGGAAGAAGATGGGGGTTTGTAGCAGGCTATCATTTGAGCATTGTTGAATTTAAGGACCTGAGTTTAAATATAAAGAGGGGTGACAACAGAATAACCCTCAAAATATTTTATTTTCAGTGAAATCTATGTGGGAAATGAAAAACAACAGCATGAAGGTTATATGAATGCTTTCGGTGCCCTTGACATTTTGCCGAATACCAAGAGGATCAAGAACATTAGAACAAATGCTGTTCTTGTTTTCAGAGTTTTAACAATATGATTAAAGCAATAGTGTAGCTGAAGTTAGAGCTAAAGACATTTCCTCTCCCTTTATTTTTTTCAAATGAACTCTTCATTCACAGGATTCGTGCAGGAAGGGCCTATAAATTTGGCTGTAATTTTCTCCCATATCAAGTCACCAAACATTGGGTTGGGTTTCTTTAGCCCTAACAAAGTATATGCTCTTGAACTAAAGCACTTTTTTTTTGTCAAATACCATAAAAAAAAAACAAAATGTATACATATAGGCAAAGTATCAGTTTCACTTTATGCTGTGGTAAGATATAGCAGGTTTTTCCAAAATTATAGGTAATTTGAAATATCCATAAAATATCAAACCACATTTTTGCTCCATGTGAGGAGACCAGGCCTTCTAAAATTATGCAGAGTACTGGATTATAAAGGTGTTGAAAGCTGGGGAAAACTTTTGAGTTTGTACGTTTATGCTTAAAATAAAAAAGCCTATATTAGTCTTGTGTTTTCAGTGAGGAAATTGAGGCTTGGGAAGTTTTGGTAAATTGTCCAAGGACACTGAGCTAGTACATGGTAGATCCATAGGTATGACTGTATCCGAAGCTCAGTTCTTGCCACTCTCCCTCACTGAGCCTCTGAGGAGAAATTATAGTTTTGCTACCTGGAAGGTTAGTTCATGCAGCATTAATTCGTTTTAATTGACTCTGTAAAATGCAGACCACCTACCCTCAAGTTATTTTTTGCATACTGGTGTTTCAAGTGTAAATGACTTGATTGTTTAGTCATAGAACCATATAGGTTAGTACTCATCTGGTTCCATCTATCTAGTATAATAGTACCCACTATGACGTCCATGATTATTCCAGCCCTGTTAAACTCTTTTGGAAATGTTGATGATATTTAGTAACCCTTTCTGGTCTCATATTAGAAACTTCTTATCTTGAGCCAGTTCAGCTTTCTATAAATTTTATACCTTGTTCCCAGGAATATCCATGAAGTGAGTGACTTAAAGAGCATATACTTTTGGATTAGATGGCCATGGGCTCCCGTACTAGCTCCCTAGCAGAGTGACCACTTGTAAATCACATAATATTTGCGTGAACAAGTTGGCCAGTTGCTCCTCTTCCATGGAATCCAGACTGAGGAAGACCTGTTATCTTTAACACATGCATCCAAGGCCACGTTGAAGCTCATCATCCGTTCAGTCCAGAAGCTGAAAAGATCGTGATTTTAAAGCAGTGTGTGTAGGACACTTTTACGGCTCCTATCTGGAAGTGGAGCATGGCGCCTTAGCTACAACTTAGTCACATGTCTACATCTAATAGCTGGGGAGACAGGGAAACAGAATCCAGATAACTGGTCAGAAAAGAAGATGAAAATACAGAGTTTGGGAACCAACTAGCAGTATCTACTATAGAAGAAATATTGTCAATTGTTGGTTTTTAATCGTGCTAAATTATAAAATTAACACAAAAATATATTCTCCTCAAAAACATTAAAATATTACAGATAAATGTTCAAGTCCACTTTGATCACTACCACAAGTTCTTCTAGGACTTTCCCAGATATAACGGCGGTCAGAAGTGTATTGTTAACCCTTGCAGATTCCTCTCACTTTAATATGACGTTATTATTCTGGGAAACTAGGTCAAGGGATGAAAGAATAACAGTTAAATTTTGCTTACTACATGCCATCCTCTCTTCTAAGAGTGTGGCATATATTATCTCATTTAATAATGGCAATGTATCTATGAGGTAGATACTATTATTACCATCCTCATTTTACAGATGAACAAGTTGAGGCCCAGAGAGTTTAATGAGTTGTCCACGCTCACAGAGTTAATATACTGCAGATCTGAGGTCCAAAGCTTGCAATTTTCCTCTAGAGTCTGAGTCCTTTACCCGTATAATCTATTGCCTCTGACAGAAACAATAAAGGATGTGCTTCAGCCTCCAGGAAGTAATAAGAGCTGAATTACTCTCCCATTGTTAGCACATAGAAAACTGGACAAAATGTGCAGTAACTCTTTTCAGACATGAAACGACAGGCAGGGCAGGTCTGTAGTCCCTGAGAGAAGAGAAGCAGTGATTGTCTATGATTGCCCCAGCGTGCTGGCTGCAGCCAATTTCCGTACTGTGGCACAGACAAAGGGAACCCACACAGAGCCCACTCTTGGTATCGATTTTCTAAGACGTGAATCTGAGTTGAGGGACGCTGAAACAACCAGAATTTCTGAGGCAAGAAAAGGAAGCTTCCAAGAGAAACTGTTCCGGAAACCTGCTTAGAAAGTTCTGTTGAGTCTTTGGCTGAATGTCAATCTGTATATGTGTAGAGTAAAACTTAAAGAGACCGAGCAAAGAAACACTTCAAGAGACAGGCAAAGAACAATTACCAGGGAGAAAAAAAACAATTCCCAGAGCTTTCAGGCAAATAAGACTCATTTGTGTTCCCACCAGAGTGGGGAGCCAATGCTGAATACATGGGACTTTCAGTTCAGATTCCCAAAAGGATCTGCCTAACTGAGGCTAAACACAGCAAGAAAGAATACTCTAGACCTGCTATCTAATAACCTTAAAAACAACCTGTATCTAAAAGATAGAACAGATCTGCAGGTTACTGAATTGCCTTCCAGCACAGACCAAAACTCTTTAAAATAATAAAACAAAGTTAAGCAATCAATAACATAAAATTTACAACTTCAAGCATGCAAAGAAGGAGGAAAATATGACCCGTAATTAAGAGAAAATATTCAATCAATAGAAACATACACAAAATGATCCAGATGATATAGTTAGCAAATGCTATTAAAATTCTGCTAAAATGTGTGCAATATGCTCAGGCTTATAAGAAAACAGAGAGAAGAGTAATGGAAAATATGAAAAAGAAACATAGAATTTTTAGAGATAAAAGTAAATATCTGAATTTTACTGGATGAAAATAACAAATTGAATACTATAGAATAGATTCTTGAATTTGAAAATGTAGCAATGGAAAACAACAAAAATGAAGAGCAAAAAGAAAAATAAGGACTGAAAATAATGAACAGAGACTCAGCAACTTGTGGGAAAATATCAAATACAATTGTAATTTGAGTCTTAGAAGGAGAACGGATGGCAAACATTACTTAAAGCAATAATAAACAAAAGATTTCCAAATATGATGAAAATTATAAACCCACTGATCCAAAAAGCTCAATAAATTCCAAGCAGGATAAGCACAAAGAAGACCATACCAAAGAACATAAAAATCAATTTTATGAATACAAATGATAAAGAAAGATAAAAGCAGCCAGAGAGAAATGATGCATTACTACAGAGATGTGAATATAAGCAAAACAGGAGTTTTTCCAGCAGAAACTATGCAAGCCAGAAGACAAGGGAAGTGCATCTTTAAAAAAATGGTAATAGTATCAATAGATAGCCACAGTGAAAATATCTTTCAAAAAATGAAGAAAAAAATAAATATGTTTTTCAGAGTAATTTTTCAGAGAAATAAAAGCTATGAGAACTTATTATTAGCAATCTGTACTACGAGAACTGTTAAAGCAAGTTCTTCGGTCATAAAGAATGTTATTGCAGAAAGACATTTGCATCTGCACAAAGAAACGAAGAGCTCCAGAAATAGCTAAAATAAAGATGAATATAAAAGATTTTTTTTTTTTTTGGCTATTTTTATGTACTCTGAAATATAATTGACTGTCAAAAGCAAAAACAGTAGGCATTATCATGGGGTTATAGCATACATAAAGGTAAAATGTATAACTATAATAACACGAAATGCAAATTAAAACCACACTGTTATACCATTTCACACCCGCTTGAATGACTGAATTTAAAAATACTAATTCGAGAATACAGCAAAAATGAGGGAATGTGTGGGATTACCTGCACAGGATTAAGTGTTTATGTAACATAAGGTCCTAGTGCCTATCTTGTTGGAGTCTCTTGCTCCCTTTCTGTCTTTGAGAAAGCAGCATACCATGTTGGGGAATCCCATGTAACAAGGAACTATGGGTAAACTCTAGGATCTTAGGGCTGCCTCTAACTGACAATCGGCAAACACTGAAGCCCTCATTCCTACAGCTGCAAGGCACTGAATTCAGCCAACAACTGTGTTAGTTTGTAAGAGGATCTCTCTCTCCCCAGTGCCTTCTTCCCTGCACCAGATGACAGCCCAGTCCTGCCTAACACCTTGATTGCAGCTTTGCAGAAGGCCAGACTAAACCATGCCTGAACTTCTGACCCACAGAAACTGCGGGATAATAATGTGTCTTCTCTGAAACTGCTAAATGTGTGCTCATATGGTTACACAGTGATATATAACTAATACAGATTTTGGTATCAAGAAGCAAGTCACAAGTCATGCCCACACTCAACTGGAACTTTGGTAAATTGCTGGTGGGAACGTAAAACGATAAATCGCTTTTGAAAACACTCTACTCTTAGTTATTTATCCAATAAAAATAAAAATGTACAACCACACAAAGACATGTAGTACATAACTACATGTCCATTAATAGTTAAATAGATGTTTTATTTAGATTTTGGTTATTAGGTTCTTGTCGGATATATGGTTTCCAAAGATATTCTCCCAGCCGTAGCTTATCTTTACACTTTTGTAAAGTCTCTTGATGAACAAAGGTTTTTAATTTTTTATGCTGTCCCATTTATTTATTTTGTCTTTTTCTGTTTGTGCTTTTGTTATTATATTAGATATTCCTTTGTTAAAAGCTAGGTCTGACAATGCTGTCTCTGCTTGTTCTTCTAAGAATTTTATGATTTTAGTTTGCACATTTGGGTCCTTAATCCATTTTCAATTTGTTTTTGTGTATGGTGTCAAGCATGGATCTTGTTTCATCTTTCTGCACTTGGAACTAATTTTCCCAGCATCATTAACTGAAGAGACTCTTCTTTCCCCATTGAATTGACTTAGTACCCTTGTCAAGAATCAGTTGACCATAGAAGTGTGGGTTTATTTCTGGACTTTCAGTTCTATTTCATTGGCCTATGTGTCTATTGTTACACCAGTACCAGACTGTTTTGACTACTGTAGCTGTATAGTATGTTTTAAAATCAGGAAGTGTGAGTCCTCCTACTTTGTTCTTCCCTTTCAACATTGCTTTAGCTATTTGGGGCCTCTTGCCATTCTATATAAAGTTGAGGATTGGTTTTTCTATTTCTGTAAAGAAGGCTGTTGGAATTTTGTCTGGGATTGCATTGAATCTATAGATCACTTTGGGTGGAATTGACGTCTTAACAATATTAAGTCTTCCAATCCATGAACACAGATTTTCTTTAATCTCTTTCAGCAGTGTTTTATAGTTTCATTGTACAAATCCTTCACATCCCTGGTTAGATTTGTTCCTAGGTATTTTATTCTTTTAGATGCTATTGTAAATGGAATTGTTTCCCTAATTTTCCTTTCAGATTTCTCATTGCTGGTGTTACAGACACCTAACTGATTTTTGTTTGTGGACATTGTACCCTACAACTTTGCTAAATTCCTCTATTACCTCTAAAAGTTTTCTTGTGGACTCTTTGGACTTTTCTATATCGGATCATATCATCTGCAAATAGAGATAATTTCACTTTTTTTTTCCCCAATCTGGATAACTTTTATTTCTTTTTCTTGTGTTATTGCTCTGACTAGGACTTCTAATATAATATGAATAGAAGTGGTAAGAGTGGGCACCCTTCTCTTGTTCCTGATTTCAAGGGGAAAGTTCTTAGTCTTTCTCAGTTAAGTATAATGTTAGCTGTTGACTTTTCCCATACGCCCTGGATCATATTGAGGAATTTTCCTTCTATTCCAATCTTCTTTAGGGTTTTCATCAAGAAAGGGTGTTGGATTTTATTAAGTGCTTTTTCTGCATCCATAGAGATGATCGTGTGGTTCTTTGTTTTATTGATGTGGTGTATTACGTTGATTCATTTTCTAATGTGGAACCATCCCTGCATTCCTGGGATAAATCCCACTTGGTCATGGTATATGACTCTTTCAAAATGCTATTGGATTCTGTTCACTAGCATTTTGTTGAGGATTTTTGCATCTATATTCATAAGTGATATTGGCCTGCACTTTTCTTTTCCTATGGTGTCTTTGCCCGGTTTGAGTATCAGAGTTGTTTGCTTCATAGAATGAATTAGAGAGTATTCCTTCCTTCTCTATCTTTTGGAAGAGTTTAAACAGTATTGATGACAATTTTTTTCAAAATGTTTGGTAGAATTCCCCAGTGAAGCCATCTGGTCCAGGTTTTGTTGTTGTTGTTCCTATTGGGAGGTTTTTGATCACTGATTCGATCTCTTCACTTGTTAAGGGTCTGTCTAGACTTTCCATTTCCTCTTGAATCAGCTTGGGTAGGTCGTGTGCTTCTAAGAATTTGAATTTAACAACAAAAAGACAAATAACCCAATCATAAAATGGACAAAAGACTTGAATAGATACTTCACCAAAGAAGACATTCAAATGGACACATAACACATGAAAAGATGCTCAGTGGCATTAATCATAAGACAAATGCAAATCAAAACCACAATGATATAGCATTTCACTCCCACTAGAATGGCTAAGACAAAAACAAACAAACAACAACAAAAACCAGAAAACAACAAATGTTGGTGAGGATGTGGAGAAATTGGAACACTTATCCATTGCTGGTAGGAATGCAAAATAGTGCAGCCGTTGTGGAAAATAGTGTCGTGGTTCCTCAAAGAAATTAAAAATAGAACTACCATATGACCCAGCAATTCCACTCCTAGTTATATACCAAAAGACTTGAAAGCATATACTCAGAGACTTGTACACCAATGTTCATTGTGGCACTATTCACAATAGTCAAAATGTGGAAACAACCTAAATGCCCATCAACAGATGAATGGATAAACAAAATGGGGTGCATACATACAATGGAATACTACTCAGCCAGTAGGAGAATGAAGTCTTGATACATGCTACAATGTGGATAGAGCTGGACGACGTTATACTGAGTGAAATAAGTCAATCACAAAAGGACAAGTAATTGTATGACCTAATTTGTATAAAAAGACAAAGCAAAAACCAAACCCACTACCATCGAGTTGATTCTTACTCATAGCAACCCTATAAGGTTTCCAAGGCTGTAAATCTTTATAGAAGCAGACTGTCACATCACATCGTCCTCCCACTGGAACAGCTGGTAGGTTCAAACCACCAAGCTTTTGGTTAGCAATTGAACACTTTAACCACTGCACTACTAGGACTCCTTATAAAAAGACAAGAAAAGACAAATGTATAGAGAACAAGTTTATTAGTGTTACCAGGGGTGGGAAGAAGGGCAAAAGTGTGGGGAGGTAATGGTGATTGAGATATCGCATTGAGTAAGGGTAAAGTTGCACAGCCGATTATTGTAATTGACGGCAATAAGTTGTACACCTATAAAAAGTTGAATTGGCAAAATCTGTGTAATAGATATATTTACAACAATGGAAAAAAAATAAAGAGTAGCTGCTGAGGCTGATTACGTACAACCAAAAACCTCGTGGGATTTGATTTTTTGGTTTGGAGGTTTAGGGTCGTGGTTTCCCGGGACATCTCAGTTAATTGGCCTAATAACATGTTTAATGCCTCTGTTCTATCTCCTAGTTCAATGTACAGTGCCTGGGGTCTTAAAACCTTGCAAGTGCCTATCCAAGGCACAACAATTATTCTCTATTCTTCTGGAACAACAGAAGAAGAAGGAGAGTCAGGACTAGGAGGAGATTATGAAATGTGTGGCTAAGTGCCTCCACAAACAACTGCCTCCTTTGCCATCAGATCAGAAGAACCGCATGATTCCTGGATACCATTACTAAACATTTTGATCAAAGATTCCATACAAGAATCCTGATCAAAAGGCGGAAAACGCAGAAAAGAATTTCAGATCCTCATGGAATCAAGATTTCCTCGAGCCATGAATGTTGGATAAACCCCTGAAACTATTGCCCTGAGGTAATCTTTAAACTTTAATCCAAAAATATCCCCTGAAGTCTTCTTAAAACCAAATAATAGCCTACTTAACCGGTAAAAAAAAAAAAGTCTGTCTTGAGAATTATGCTTTTCTAACAGCTATTTATGTCAGATCAAATTGACAACAGCAACTCAAAAGATTAGACAGGAGCCTTAGGGGGAAGTGAATTTATGTCAATGGGGGGAACAACTGAGAAAAGGAGGATGAGAATGGTTGCACAACTCAAAAGTCACGAAATGGTGCATGTAGAAACTACTGAATCGGTGGGTATTTTGCTGTTTATTCTCAACAACAACAACAAAATAAATAAAATTATATTTAAAACATAGTTAAATGGATGGATAAACAAACTGTGGTATATGCATACAGTAGACTAGCACTCAGTGGTAAAATGGAATGGACTAGTGATTGAAGCAATAAAAGTACTACGCTGAGTGAAACAGTCAGTCATAAAAGAGTGGGCACTCTATGGTTCCATTTATATGAAGCTCTAGAAGGAAATCTAACTGAAGGTCAGGAAGCACTTCAGTGGTTGCCTGGAGCCTGGTGAGGAGGGTATTGTCTAGCTAGCAAGGAAACATTCTGAGGTAATGATATATTCTATATCTTGATAATTGTGGCAGTTAAATCATTGTAACCATTTCTCAAAATTATCAAACTATACACAAAAAATAGGTGTATTTCATATGTATAAATTATGCATAAATACATTTAATGTACCAAAGGGGGAAAAACTGAATGAGGATTCAGAAGGGTTTTGTGATTGTTTTCGTGTTTCCACTTACTCTTAGGGTATCCATGGGAAATTCCTGGACTACTAAGTCTCAAAATCCTTGTCAGTAGAATGAGGGAAGTAAGAACTTCCCTGCCCAGCTAATAGGGTTATTTAATTTGCATTATCAACAGAGATAATTTGAAATGTTATGAAGTATATGTTTTTATTATTTCTTTCCCATATTACTGTCCCCAATCTATATGTAGCTTACAGACTTTTGCACATAAAGTGAGATGGAGCTCAAACAAAAATAGCCTAGCCAGTCTTGTGACTTTTGAACGGAGTCAAACATGTATTCTGCTAAAGAATTTTAAGTAAATTCGGTTTCTATTTATTGACATCCTTCAAAACAATTTACCTATACAAACTTGTGAAAATTCATATTGATAATAATCAAATCTGTTATAAGAAACATGGACTTGACGGCCAGTTGATTTATTCAGCTTTTAAACTCACATATAGGTGCTGCAGTGGTTTACAGTGGGGGTAGCAGAACGAGATTGTTTAAAGCTATAACGTATTTCTTTTCTCTTTTCTTGCACAACACAAGTTAAGAATTGAGAATTAATCATTCCAAAAAAACAAGATATAAATGCCATGTTCAGAGCCACTAAAACAAAAAGGGAACATTAAGTCATAGCTGATAAAATACAAAGTGCAATCAGAGACAAATGTGAGAGAATGGCTATTTCTTTGTTTTAAATTCGATCAAGCAGATATGCCATGCACTAGTCATTATGTGAAGCTTGAGGAAGGAAGCAGCGGGCAGATGCGAGAATGAGCTATGGAGGATGAACATCGCTATAGAAAGGAGCTAGGTTCCTTCGCCACCAATCTGATTTTTTACTGCCAAATGTCAGTTAAATATATCACATAGAAAAGGTCATGGTATCCTTTTCATAGTTAAAAACGGTCACATTTGGTCAGAAGCCTCTGAAGTTCTATTAAGTTTCCAGATGTCTCAGCAATAGCTTTCAAATAACCACAATTTTCGCTAAGAGTAACCTAATTTTACCTAGTTTAGACACTGCGATGAAAAAGTGTTCATAGACCGTTCGGAACGGCTTCCTCTGTTCTGTCAGGTATGAGTGCACTGTCTCATTCTCTGCCAGGTTTTGTCGGTTTCCAGGAACTACTCTGTCGGAGTGCGATCACCCCTGAAGCAGCATCTGCCAAAGGAAGGTGAGAGACATACGGTGGCCTTACAGCTACTCTTTACAAATCTGTATTAGGAGATCATGTAGAAATAGGTCTGTGTTTCTAAATCCACGTCTAGAGAAATGAGGTTCATGAACCTGTTTTATTTCCTCAATGACCCGTGATTAAGATTTTGTCTGAATAACAGTAAAGCCGATACTAACTATGGGACTTTCGAGATCTGTTTGCATTATCCATTATTACATGAAAATTACTACAGCAAAGAAATTGTGAGTAGAGAAACAAGGAAAGTAGAGATTAAAATACAGGATTCAAAACAATGGATATTTTGCAGCATTTCCTGAAACCAATACACAGAGTTTAAGAAGCTCATAGTGTCTGTGGGATTGGGTATTTTTACGGATGTTCTTGCATTTTACCTATTCTTTCTCTTAATCTTGCACACAGTAGGTCTTCTTGATTAAAAAAGTCTTGATAGAGGACAATTAGAACATCTATTGTAGAGAAAGTAAATGAGGAAAATTTGTGGCAAAATTACTTTGAAGGTTACAGATGTGAGGTTATACGTGGACAGCATGGTATGAAGCACAGGATGAAGGCCAAAAACTTGTTTTCTAACTTTAAGTTTACACTTACTAGCTTGTTGACATTTGATTTGGGTTGACGTCTTTCTAAAAAATAGACATGATACACCTAACTTTGAAACCTATATCATAGGGGTTTTGTAAATGACAAATCATATGTCTGTGAATCTATCTTGAAAAGATCTATCATCTACCTCTCTATTTATACCTACCCTACCTACCTACTTACCTACTACCTACCTGCTTATCTGTCTATCTGAAGGAGGTAATTCCAGAGGCTTGAAGGCCTCATAAAATAACTGTTGAAAAAAAAAAAGACCTTGGCAATCTCTGCCTTTATTACCCTTTTTGATGAATGACTCTACCGTCCCATCGGATCATACAAGTTAACAACCTAGGGATCTTTACCCACTTTTAATATGATTTAGTGGTATTTTGACAAGGCCATCACTGAGAATCTGATAGGTCATCATGTGGAGTTAGGCAGCATTGCCCTGGGAAAGAATTTAGAGATTATCTATCTATCCTGCACCAATCAGTCTTTTAAATGCTGTATGGTATGGAAAGTGAAACTAACGCTGAGTCCATTCTTTAATTTACTTGGGACTCAGAAATTCAGTGAAGAAGTGTTTAAACAATGGCACACATTGAACTTCAGACCTGTATGATAGATATGAGCAGGAGGGCGTCTCCATAAGAAGGTGAACGGTTGGGAGAAACAAGATGGCCTCTGAAAGAAAATGACTATGAATAAGTTAAAATCTTGGTAATGTGTGTTATATGGAGAAGCAGGACCAGAATGTTGCAAGGAATTGTGGTCCCAGATAGAAAGCGAAGCATTCTTGACATATACTTTGCTCAGCCAACCTCCTTCCACTCCTTACAGGAGGCAAAATGTAGACTGAGTAGAACTACTGGTTGCTGACAACCCGTTACAGTCCGGTTGATTCCAACTCATAGCTACCCTACAGGACAAAGCAGAGCTGCCCCATAGGATTTCCAAGGAGTGGCCGGTGGATTCAAACAGCTGATCTTTTTGTTAGCAGCCAAGCTCTTAACCACTATTCCACCAGGGCTCATGAATACTGAAGGAAATGACAGCAAAAGGAAGATCTGGTTTCATAAAGACACCCTCATCTTTGATTCTCTAAAGGAAAAGTCTCTAAGACTCTAACATTGGTAGGCAATACTCAATTTACATATTTAATCACCATAGGCACACTTGATGAACTTCTGGATTTGGATAGATTTATCATTTCCAGTAAGTAAACACATAGGTGCCAAAGCATTTAGATTTGTGATATTATCATAAATGCCACACATTTTTACTTTCTGGCAAGGGAGGACTAAAAAAAACAAAGCCCAGATCCATTGCCGCTTTGTATATCTCTCTCCCCACTTGCCTGAACTCTGTGGGGAAAGAGCCAGATCTTTTTACAAGCCATTTTAAATTTGAATCCTTAGACTTCAGCTTCTAATGTGGATCAGGGAGACAATAAATGTTTGTGGAAAAGATGGTGGAAGGAAGAGAAGTCCCAGAAAGTGGAGCATTTGAAGGAAGTAGCAAAAAAGCTTCAGTGAAAGTCAGTCTCTGGAGAGTCATGTGTAAACCAAGCATTGGGATTTCCAGAATGGTGATGGGAAGAAATATTACTGCAAAGTAACCTCAGAAATGCGTGTGTGTGTGTGTGTGTGTGTGTGTGTGTGTGTGTGTGTGTGTACGCACATAGGTATGTATATGTATGTAAGTAATGGTTAAACGCTGGGCTGCTAACTGAAAAGTTGGTGGTTTGAACCCATCAGTGGCTGCTCAGGAGAAAAGATTTTGTAATCTGCTCCCGTAAAGATTACAACCTAGGAAGCCTTATGGGGCATTTCTACTCTATCACATTGGGTCGCTATGAGTCAGAATTGACTTGATGGCACACAACCACAACATATATTTGTTGTTAGTTGCCATCAAGTCAATTCTGTCTCATGGAGACTCCATGTCTGCAGAGTAGAACTGCTCTATTGGGTTTTCAAGACTGTGACCTTCCTGAAGAAGATTGTCCAAAATGTCTTCCCAAGTGCCACTAGATGGGTTCAAAACTGCCAACCTATCAACCAATAGTAGAGCATGTAGGGATTTGTGCCACTCAGGGACTCATATATATTCATTGCAATTGATTACACCACAGAATGAAATAACCACCCAAGTATCGAATTAAATGGAGGTCTTTTTAATTTCTTGTCCTGTATTGGTTACTATAAAGGGCTGAATTTTTGTTTTATAATATCAAACCTATTTTGGTTTTTAAAAATAAATATTAAATCACTTTACTTGCTTCTTCTCTAATTTATTGATGTCAACTTTTGTCCTCTGTGTCAGTGTGCAGAAAGGTTTCTCTGATTTTTAGATAGCTTCTAAATCTGTGGTAATAAACATTCCTGGGAGAAAGAAATGTGCCCTTAAGTGGAATGCTTGAGCTCAGAAAACTGAGAGGAATTGGAATGTGGCTACTTTACAGCAGCAACATTCCTTTGCCAGGAGAAATGGTAAAAGCTTTTACCTTGATTTAGTTCTGTTTTCAATTATTTCATTAAATCCAACATTTCAAGTAGTTGGCCATAAGTATGTATTTTTAAATTCAATCTTTTTCTACATAAAATATTTATTTCCTATGCCATCTGAACTGGAACAGTATTTGTGCATGCATGTTTGAATTTAACACACCACCTTGACAGTAATCTGAAGGTGTGGAAAAATATTTCTAGACCACTTTGTTTTACCTAGTGACTATTTCCTTGAGGACTTTCATAAACAAAACTGACTTATTTTCATACTATTTTCAGAAAAAAAAGTCAGAATAAAAAATGGCTCTGAATATATGAGAAGCTTGATAATCTTTGGATTAACAAAGAAAGGAAGGAGGGAGGAAAGAAAGGAAGGGAACCAAGCAGGGACAAAAGGAGGGTGAGAGACAGGAAGAAAGTGGAGTTAGGGTGAGAGCAATGAACGGAAACACTTCCCTTCTAGATCTTGGCATAAGATCAGCTGTCTTCTTCCAAAACAACAACAGTAGTTACAACAACAAAGTTTACCTAGAAACAGACTTAGAAAACACCCCCACATAGCATGGGCCTTTATCAATGCAATCCATTCCTATGAAAGTATTCACATTAAATTTTATCATGTTAAAGACTCCTATCTAATTATGGAACAAAATAATTAATCTTTTTATGCTGGATTTTAGGGGTCAGCAAGCACAGCAGGCAGTGGCAATGTGGCAACAGCATGAAATGGGGTACGGATGAGCAGCGAAAAGAAAACTGTATTCCCATAGATTCTTTCCCAAGACAGTGTTTTCTTTTGGCTAAAAATCCTCAGGGCCATGAGTGGGACTGAGTAAACCGTGTGACTGAGACGAAGTAAAAGTGTAAGGTTTTAGAGATACAGAAATTAAAGAAAATACCTGCTCTCTCCCAAGCACATTTTCTGGTTGGCGACTAACATTATAGTATGTATGTTTGGCACCATGCTATGCTTGGCATGTAGGTACCAAAAGCAAACCAAGCCCATTGCCATCAAGTCAATTTCGACTCACGGCGACCCTACAAGACAGAGTAGTACTGCCCTATAGGATTTCCAGGCTATACTCTATTTTTATGTAAATAACGTGCACTTTCTACATTTGTTTGCCAACTGCACCCTCCCTCTGTAAACAAACAAACAAAAAAAAGCATAGCACACTTACTAAAATACTTCACAGGAGAGGGATGTGGTCGGCAAACAAATGTAGAAGGCTCGTGCTATTCACATAAAAATACAATAATCTTTATGGAATCGACTTCATGGAAGTAGATCAGCACATCTTTCTCCTGCAGAGTGGCTGGTTGGTTTGAACCACCAAACTTTTGGTTGCCAGCCAAGTGCTTAACCATTGTGCCACCAGTAGCATTTAATAAATGTTAAGAGATAATGAATGGAAATTAATAAACCTAGGGCAATAGCCCGGACTATCGAGAGAGATACACGAGTGTGGTAGACCTAATAACGGTCCCCAAAAGATCTCTGCATCTTAATCCCTGGAACCTGTGAATGTGTTATGTTACATGGCAAAAGGGAATTAAGTTTGCACATGGAATTAAGGTTGTTTATTAGTTGATTTTAAAATAGAGGTCATTCTGGATGGTCGGGGCGAGCCCAACATAATCACAAGGATCTTACAATTGTATGAGGAGGTAGAAGAGGAGATCAGAGTGATGTAATGTGAGAGAGACTCAATCCACCTTTGCTGGCTTTGAGGAGGGAAGATGGGAGCCAGGAGCAAAGTAATGCAGGCATCCTCTAGAAGCGGGAAAATGCAAGCAAACGGATTATTTCCTAGAGACTCTAGAAAGAAATGCATCCTTGCTGATACCTTGATTTTAGCCACGAGACCTGTATCGGATTTCTGACCTACAGAGCTGTAAGATAATAAATTTATGTTGTTTTAAGTCACGAAATCTGTGGTAAATTGTTGCAGCAACAATAGAAAACTGTTACAACGAGTAAGTAAGCTTCTAGGAATCTGCAGAAAATGAGTCTGTTCAGGCAAATCGTAAACAGAGCTCAGAGGGAAACGTGGACTTCTCATTTAAAGTTGACGTTCTTAAAGGTGACGAAACCTTAAAAAAAGTTGGAGTCTCATGTTTTTGCTATTGCAAGGGTTAAAATCTGTATTTAAATTAGTTCCAACCTGTCATCAGCTCCTACTCTGTCCCCTCCTCCCACTATCTCAGCCATCATCACTATCCACCACCACAGCACGTGCGTATGCACACACACCGCCCACACACATACCCACACTCATCTACGGCTTTTCAATCGCTCGTCTTTTGGGCACTTCATAATTTCTTCATATTTGACTGCACTGTGACATATCATAATAGTAACAAAGTTTTTCCTGAAATTCTTTTTTTTCCCATAAAAAGTGTCTTGCTTTCCTTGTTTTCTCCTTCTCTCACTCCTCTTTCTTAGTTCGTCTCTCTTGTCTAGTCCTTGACATTTCTATCCTTGTAAGGAACAAGGACTCACTCATACTAATTCTAGTACTGGGGGCGAAAATACACTTTAAATGGACAGAAGGCAGCACAGGAGGCAGAAAATCATGGCAATCCTAGCGTGGCAAATGT
Source organism: Dugong dugon (assembly GCA_030035585.1). Taxonomy (NCBI): domain Eukaryota; kingdom Metazoa; phylum Chordata; class Mammalia; order Sirenia; family Dugongidae; genus Dugong; species Dugong dugon. Next base: position 189,080,898 of record CM057463.1, on the reverse strand, counting down.
AGGAGACTCTAGAGTTGTTGTTAGGTACCGTCATGTTGATTTTGAAACAATGAGCCCGTGTGACAGACTCTAACTGCCCCAGCGTGTGTCCTAGGCTGTACTCTTTATGGGAGCAGATTGCCAGGTCTTTCTCTATCGTGGAGCAGCTAGGTGGGTTTGAGCTGTGGACCTTTTGGTTAGCAGCCCAGCACTTAACCACTGCACCACCAGAGCTCCTTGAGGACAAATAGTAGTTGAATATGGGAGTCACTATCAGCCTGCCTGGTCTACTCCCTATTTCTCAATTCGAATTTCTAAGCAAGAGCTTTTTTTCTTAAATCTAATTAATAGTCCCCTTATCAGTTTATGTTCTAGCTTCCTTTAGGTCAGATTTGCAACCATGACTAACATTTCCCCATAATTCTTAATTTTATTCTAAAGGGCATCATTATCTCCTTTAGGGGCAGCCATATCTGGGTTTGAACAGTGTTGCCCTCAGGACTGTAAAGTATTTTAGAATTCTAAGCTTAGTTTCCACACCTTCAAAAAGATGTCTAGAAATACCATCTCACTGACTTTTGGTGAGAATTAAATGAGGTATGGAACTGCCTAACTCCAGTAATAGAATTTCATTCACATTAAATTATTTATTTAATTACTCACGTTTTTATTTTTATCTTTATAATGAGAATCTCTTTTTTGGTTCACTAGGGTGTATATGAATTTTGGGAGTTAAAGGGGTTTCTTAAATTGTATTTGAACTGTGTATCTGACATAGAAGAGATAGTTCACTAACATGATTTTAGTATAATTATAGGTGCAAGATAGAATCTATGGTCAGGCCACTGTCTCTTAGAAAGCCTAATGGACTTATCATTGGCTAATCTGTTATTTTCTCCTTTCTAAAGAGCATCTCAATTTAATTTTGTGGATTTGCTTTTTCCCCTTTTGACATATTTTGGTGGAATTGTTATCTGGAATTAACACCCCTTTGGCCAGGCAGCAAGACTCTCGCTCCATAGCATATTAATCTTAAGCAGGGAAATAAATAGACTAAAAAAGACTGGTATTCAGTCATACCAGGAGTTAAGCGCCAGCAAGACACTTCTTGCTACAAATCCCTTTCTGTAGTTTCTGCTTTCCAGTCCTGGGGTTTGAGTCTAGGTTTTATATGTATTTCCAAGTCTAGTGTTGTAGTTTATTCAGCAGTTGATCTGTGGGCTCCCAATACACTTCCAATACATTTCCTTTTGCATAAATTAGCAGGAATGAGATCTCTTGCATGGAAAGGAAGAGTCCTACCTGATACAAGATGTTATTGTAAGCATCTTAAGGGTGTGAGTCACTTTGAGACTTGAAACTTGACTGAATGGGAATAGAGTTCCTGGGTGCTAGATGTTCAAACTTAAGTTTCTCTATCTGAGGGACATCAGAATTCAAAGGATTGAAAGACTAAAATCTATTTTGGAAAAGCACAGAAATGAAGGACAGAAGTTCAAAGAGTCATCAAATTAAATCGGACCAGAGATAGTTTTCAAAGTCAGGAGAACTGAGTTGGGAATTTGGGTCTAAGAAGAGCACAAGTGAGTCAGGGCCAATGATTCAGGAGGGATGGGAGGAAGAGGTGAAATGGGAGTATTGGAATATAGGTTAGAGATTTTGCTAGGTTTCCCTCCTATGGCCTACGAACTGAGTGAGGAACAGAGCCTGCTAGCTTTGTCTATCTTAAAGTGTTTGGGCAAACAGCATCTGTTGAGAGGTAAAAGAACTAGATCTTTCTTTCACCCAGATTAATTCATAGACAGATTTCTCCAACAGTTTGCTCTCAGGTGTACTTTGGTTGAGTTCAAGTTGGGGTTACTTCTTTTCTTTTTCCTGACAACCCTTTCTTCCCTCTGCCTCAAAGTATACAGTTTGAGTTTTCATACACATTTGACTTCATTTTAACTGGTGTTATGATGCATTTTCCAAGTTGCCCATGTAACTTTCTCTGCCACCTGCGCTATTTCTATCTCTAGCTATAATATTTTTTTTTACCAATAAAGGATTTCCCTTTTTAATACTAGAAAATGTCTTTCACCATTTCTGTAAGGTCCATAGAGTATATTAGAGCACCACAAACATAACGTATGCTCAGTATTACATTTTCAATCAAATTTAAGGAATTCCTATTTATGTTGCTTTTTCACATAAAATGTGTGTTCTATGCACAAGACTGAGGCACTGGTAGACCCTCTCCGTCATTTAGGTGGTATGAAAACTCAAGTAACGCTTACGGTTATTTTTCTTTTGGGAGATTTCAAATTAAAGATTGGTCACTCTGAGAACTTCTAGACAGGTGGATATTAATAATACATTTCATGATATTTTATACTGTGCACTATAAGACTCTAAAACTTCTCAAATGGTACAAGGAACCTCTTTCTCTCATACTTAGCAAAGGGTTTGTTCTAACTTTCTCCTCACATTCACCGGCAGAAAAAGAATGTTGGTTGCAATAAGACATTTTCAGACAACATGAGCCTGTGTATGATTTCACTATAAAATGCATATCTTTGGCATAAAATCTCTTCTGACAATTACAGAATCTAGTAAAATCTAGCACTTAGTCACATGCATGAATTTTTTAAATACAATTTTTTTCAAATAAGAAGCATTTAAATGAAAACTGATGTACAGATCTTTAAAAATCCATGTTAGCATCTACAATTCCAAGTAGAACTTTCTAAAAGCTGCATGACTTTTTTTGTTTTGCTTTTTTTGTTAACACACAAGTCAATTTAAGCTATTTGGAGCCTGTAGAGATTGTATCAAAAACACCTGCAGAGTGTCAGCATTTTTGAACGAGGTAGGTTATAAATGGTATTTAGAAAGAAAAGCTTTATAAAGATCTTTTGCACTGCTATATAGAATTGTCAGAGAAATACTAGCTTTTGTTTGCTGCTAAGCCTTGTCAGTCCTGAATCCAAAGTGCATATTGATTTGTTGTAAGTAAGTTGCATATGCTAGATGGATCCGTTTATACTACTATTGTTCAACATTTATTTCATTCTGCTTGCTTGATGGATAGAGTACTAAAAGGAAGCTCAGCTTTACCACCAGGCCCACCCCTGCCAAGTAATTCCTTCATCCATTTTGAGTTTATTTATAAACAAAGGGCAGAAGAAATCATCTCATAAATCTAGATATTGACTTGCAAAATCTTGTTATGATATATCTGAAAAAAATTATTTTCTTTCTTCACTCCCACTATTAATGCTAAATAGGTTGTATTCTTTGGTATGACTTATGAGATGAGATATAGTCAAGTTTACTTTATTAACTTCTAATTTTACTTCCTTTACCCCATACTTGATTATCTAAAAAAATGCAGAATGAAAACTGGCATACGGTATCTCTGCAGTACTATTTGAAGATCTGCAGCTTATACGATATTGCAGATTTATCGAGTAAATTGCTTACATAAGTAAGACAATGTTATACGCTATCCCACTGAGACTTGATTCTTTATGCTTCTATATTATAAATTGTACAGTACGACCTGTTGTATGAGAAATAAGAAGAAGCAATTGGTAAAGACAAAAGTTCCCTTTTGAGTTCATATAGAAACACTTAAAGGGAGGCCATGGCATGAGGGAGTAAAAGAACTGTTCCAGTGGAGAGAAAGAATGAGGAGGAAGGAATTCCAGAGGTGTAACCACTGTAACAGTGGGCTTATGGAAGCATGTACCTAGTAGGAGAAGAGCAACAATGTTCTCTCGCTAGCTCTCTCCCACTCTTTCTCTCTCTTTCTCTCACACACACATGCATATTTTACTGGGTGATAAATGCGTATGTCAAAGTCTGACTATTAAATTTAAGAATTGCGTTTGGATATTGTTATGGATTAAACTGCGACCCCAAAATATGTGTTGTAAATTCTAAATCCCATTTGGGAATAGGACTTTTTTGTTATGTTAATGAGACCATATCAGTGTACAGTATGTCTTAAGCCAGTCACCTTTGACATGTAAACAAAGCAGATTAAAGCCAACACCACGCCGTAGACAGATGCACCATGCCAACCCCCTGCAGCAAAGACTTGAAAAACTAAGTAAAACAGATACAAACATCAATCCTGGAACCTCAAGCATCAAACGAAGGGATAAGGAACTAGATCAAACACAGGATGGAAGAAGAAACTGATGGAAAACAGAGAACAAGGAGTGATACAGGGTGGACGTCATAGGCCAGCTAACAAGGCACAGCGCTGCCATCTTAGAACACAGCCAGCAAAGACCCCGGATGGGCAGTGCAGGAAGGAAATTTCACAGGGCTCCCAACAGGAGAAAGAGCACCCAGTAACCAGATAAACACATTTTCCCACCCCCCACCCTTCTACCCCACACGCTACCTCCACCCCTTCCCAGTGGGCCACGCAGCGCTGCTTGGCTAGAGAGTCATCAGCCCGCCACAACCCTTGATCATCCCTGCTCCCATACGCCAGCTGTCGCTGTGTCATTTTTTCTTCTTCCCTTTTTTCCTTTTCTTTCTCCCTCCCACCTATCCCCATACTCCACCTCCATCACTTACTGCTGGAGCACACAGCAGTGTCACAGCTAGAGAGCCACCAGCCAGCCACCACTCTGGGTCTGCCTCACCCCCACCTCCCGGTTCTGACCGTGACACCTTTTTTTCTTTATTTATTTTCTTTCTTCCTCCCCACCCCCACTTAGCCCCGTAAGCCACCTTCACTCCCTTCTCACTGGCCCTCGTGTCCACCTCGCCCCGACTAGCTGCCCCCCATCATGCAGCTAGTTTTTAAATTTATTTTTAATTTTAATTATTTAATTTTTTTCTTTCTTCCTTTTCTATCTCCCTCCCACCTATCCCTGTATGCCACCTTCCCTACTTCCTACCAGATACCATTAAACCACCATGGCTAGAGAGCCACTAGCACACCAGACCACAACTGCCCCAGGTCCAACGTGCTCCCAGTCATGACCCCCAAAATGACACAGTTTTTCTTCTTTCTTTTCTTTCTGCCTCCCACTTAGCCCAGTACATCACCTCCTCTCCCTTATCACTGGCCTCCAGGTCCATCCTGCCCCCACTGACTGGCCCTGCCACGCTGCCTTTCTTTTCTTTTCTCTTTCTTCCCTCTTCTTTCTCCCTGTCACATAATCCATACACCAACCCCCATTCCTGCCAGCCCCCACCATGCCACCACAGCTAGAGTGACCCCAGCACTCAGGCCTACTGCCGCACTGGACTCTTACCATCCCTCCTCTCTTGCCAATTGCCAGTGGCTTAATGGTAGGAAGTGAGCCCATACCAATTCATGTCTGACAACCTCACTTATTGGTGAGGGGCCGTGAATGCTCCCACACCACTGGGCCAACCTCAGGAGGCAGAAATGGCCTGCCCAGTCCAACCTCAGCCACCTGGTGGACTCGCCGTGCTTACTGCTGTCCAGCCCAACCAGACAAGGTGGTGAACACTATCATGGCCACAGATGAGCATGCTGCACAGCATGCCTGGTCTGCCCACCCTCACATATAAAAACAAAACAAAAGATTAAGATGAAACGAATGAACCTATAATAAATAATTGAATAATACTTTAATGTCTCAGAGACAGCAGATAATATCAAAATACATAAAAAAGCAGGACAAGATGACTCCAGCAAGTGACCAAGTAAAGAACTAGATGAGTTTCCAGTAGAAGAAAAGGCAGTGACACTACCTGATTTGGAGTTCAAAAGCCTAACATACAGGGCTCTCTAAGAGATTAGGGGAGCCCTTATGGAGCAGTAGTTAAGCTCTACGGCTGCTAAATAAAAGGTCAACAGTTCGAATCCACCAGCAGCTCCCTGGAAACTCTATGGGTAGTTCTGCTCTGTTCTATAGGGTTGCTATGAGGTGAAATCAACTCAATGGCAATGGATTTAACAGATTAGGACAGAAATCGAGGAAAATAGACAAAACCAAGGAAAAAATAGACAAAATCACAGAAAACACAGATAAAACCAGTGAAAAGATAGCCAAAGTCAGGAAAATAGAAAGCTGTAAAAGAATTCAGAAAAATAATATGAGGACAAAACGTCCAAATAAATAAACACTTAGAAATTATACAAGAACAGCAACTAGGAATCAAAAAGATAAACAACAAAATTTCAGAAACGGACAACGCAATAGAAAATCTTAGAAGAAAATTTGAAACAATGGAAGACAGAATCAGTGAGATGGAAGACAAATCCATATATGCTACTTTGAGGAAAAATCAGAGAAAAGAATGAAGAAAACTTAAAAACTATGTGGGATACCATCTAGAGCAAAAATTTGCATGTGATCAGAGTTCTAGAACAGGAGAAGAAAATGGAAAACACGGAGAAGATTGTTGAAGATTTGCTGGCAGAAAACTTTCCAAATATCATGAAAGATGAAAAACTGACCACCCAAGAAGCTCAACAAACCCCATATAGGATAGACCCTGTCTTAGTCATCTGGTGCTGCTATAACAGAAATACCACAAGTGGATGGCTTTAACAAAGAGAAATTTATTCTCTCAAGTCCAATAGGCTCCAAGTCCAAATTCAGGGCATCAGCTCCAGGAGAAGGCTTTCTCTTTTTGTCGGGTCTGGAGGAAGGTCTTCCCTTGGTCTGGGGGCATCTCAGCACAGGAACCTCAGGTCCAAAGGACACACTCTTGCTCCCAGCACTGCTTTCGTGGTGGTATGAGGTTCACACGTGTCTCTGTTCACTTTTATATTTTATATCTCAAAAATATTGGATTAAGACACTATCCAATCTTGTATATCTCATCAAGATAACTGCCGCTAATCCATCTTATTAAATCATAGTGATTGAACTTACAATAAATAAGGAAATCACGTCACATTACCAAATAGTACACTATTATACAATAGTGGGAATCTTGACCCAGCCAAGTTGACAGATATTTTGGGGGGACACAATTCAATCCATGACAGACCCAAAAGAAAGTCATCAAGACATATCATAATCTCACCAGCCAAAACCAAAGACAAAGAAAGAATCCTGAAAGAAGCTTGAGAAAAACAAAAAGTCACTTATAAAGTGGAAGCTGTAAGACTAAACTCTGATTACTTGGCAGAAACTATTCAGGCAAGAAGGTAATTGTATGACATATATAAAACCTTGAAAGAAAAAAAAAACTGCCAACCAAGAATAATATATCCTGCAAAACTGTCTCCAAATATGGTGGTGAAATTAGTACATTCCAGATAAACAGAAATTAAGGGAGTATGTAAAACCTAAACCAGATTTAGAGCTAATATGAAAAATAGTCCTTCAGTTAGAGAACAAACAACATCAGACAACAGTCAGAGTCTAGGGCACAGGTCAGCATCGGCTTAGCTAAAGAACTCTCAATAATAAAACAAAGCCAAAAGACTTGAAACAGGGAAACAGAGATGTCAACTGTAAATGATGACAATGTCAAAACAATAAAAGGGGGAATAAACAGTGTAGAAACAGAACTTTCAAATGGAGAATATGTCAAGGCAATATCAATTAATAAAAGACGAGTTCAAACTGAGGAAGATAAAAGTAAGTTTCAAGGTAACCACAAAGAAAGTTAAAAAACCTACTCATCAGAATAAAAAAGAAGAAAAACATAAAGACTCGCTAATCATAAAAACTATAATCACAAAAGAAAAACATATCCACAAACAAAAGGAACTCAGCACAGGAAAGTAAGAGGAACAAAGAAAACATCAGCACCACAAAAAAAAGTACAACAATATGATGACAATAAACACATACCCATTGATAATCACACAGAATATAAATGGATCAAATAAACCTATAAAGATACACAGAAAGACAGAAGGACCCATCGCTATGCTGTCTGCAAGAGACACACCTAAGGTACAAAGACATAAATATATTAAAAATCAAAGGATGGAAAAATATATCAAGCAAACACTAACTAAAAAAGGGTTAGAGTGGCATTTCTAATCTCAGATAAAATAGACTTTAAGGTAAAATCAACTATGAAAGACAAGGAAGAACATTATGTAATGATTAAACAGGCAACCCACCAAGAAGACATAACCTTAATAAATATGCATCCAATGACAGTGCTCCAAAATACATAAAATAAATTCTAACAACACTGAAAGGAGAAATAGACAGTTCCACAATAATAGTTGGAGATTTCAACACACCACTCTCTGTAAAGGACAGAATATCTAGAAAGAAACTTGACAAAGACATAGAATACCTGAAGGCCAAAATCAACCATCTTGACCTCATAGACATATATAGAACACTCCATCCAACAGCAGGAAAGTATATATTCTTTTCCAACGCACATGGAATGTTTTCCAGAAGAGACCACATTTTAGGCCATAAAGCAACCTTCAATAAAATCCAAAACATGAAAATAATACAAAGCATTCTCTCTGATCACAAGGCTATAAAAGTAGAAATCAATAACAAGAAGAGCAAGGGGAAAAAACCAATTACATGGAAACTGAATAACACCTTGCTGAAAAACAACAGAGTAATAGAATAAATCAAAGGGGGAAAAAATCCTAGACTCAAATGAGATGAAAACACATCATACCAAAACATTTGGGGTACAACAAAGGCAGTGCTCAGAGGTCAATTCATAGCAATAAACACACATATCAAAAAATAAGAATGGACCAAAATCAAAACATTAGCCCTATGACTCGAATAAAAAAAAAAAAAAAAAAACAGGAAAACAGCAAAAGAAGCCCACAGGCACCAGAAGAAAGGAAATAATAAAGATTAAAGCAGAAATTGATGAAATAGAGAACAGAAAAACAATAGAAAGTATCAACAAGAACAGAAGTTGATTCTTTGTAAAGAACAACAATTGACAAACCGTTGGCCAAACTGACAAAAGAAAAACAGGAGGGGAAGTAAATAATTCACATAAGAAATGAGATGGGGGACATTACAACAGACTCAACTGAAATAAGAAGAATCATAAAAGAACATTGTACTCCAACAAGTTTGAGAACCTAGAGGAAATGGATAAATTTCTAGAAACACACTACCTACCTAAATTAACACAAGCTGAGATAGAAAATCTGAACAGACCCATAACAAGAGAAGACATTGAAGAGGTAATAACTAAAAAAAAAAGCACTGGCCTGCATGGCTTCATTGGAGAATTCTACCAAACTTTCAGAGAAGAGTTCACACCAATACTACTCAAACTATTTCAGAGCTTAGAATAGAAGGAATACTCCCAAATTCCTATGAAGCCAGCATAATTCTGATACCAAAGTCAGGCAAAGACACCACAAAAAAATAAAAAGAAAATTGCAGACCAATATATATCATGAATATAGAGGTAAAAATTCTCAACAAAATTCTATCCAATAGAATTCAGCATCATATTAAAAAAAAAAAAATACACCACACCAAGCATGATTCATACCAGGTATGAAAAGATAGTTCAACATTAGAAAATCAATCAACATAATCCAACCTCATAAATAGAACAAAAGAATCACATGATCATCTCAATCAATGCAGAAAAGACAGTTGATAAAGTCCAACACCCATTCCTGATAAAAACTCTCAATAGAATAGGAATAGAAGGGAAATTCTTCAACACAATGAAGGGCATCTATACAAAACTAATAGCCAACATCATTCTCAATGGAGAGAGGCTAAAAGCATTTCCCATGAGAATGGGAACAAGACAAGGATGGCCTTTATCACCACTCCTATTTAATACTGTGCTGGAAGACCTAGCTACAGCATTAAGGCAAGGAGAAGAAATAAAGGGCATCCTAATTGGAAAACCCATTGTTGTCAAGTCAATTAAGACTCATAGAGACCCTATAGGACAGTGTAGAACTGCATAGATGGTTTCAGAGGAGCAGCTGGTGGATTTGCTGACCTTTGAGTTAGAAGCCAAATGCTTAACCACTTCACCATCAGGGCCCCTCTTCGGAAAGAAAGAAGTGAAACTATCCCCATTCACAGATGATATGGTCCTATACATACAGGACCCCAAAGTTTCCACAAGAAAACTACTGGAACTAATAGAATGATTTAGCAGAGTAGCAAGATACAAGATTAACATACAAAAGTCAGTTGGATTCCTTTGCATCAAGAATGAGAACTTTGAATAGGAAATCAGGAAAACAATACCGTTTATAGCAGACCCTAAAAAGATAAAATGCTTAGGAATAAATCTAACCAGGGAGGTAAAAGACCTATACAAAGAAAATTATAACACTATTGCAAGAAACCAAAAGATACCTACATAAGTGGAAAAACATACTGTGCTCATGGGTGGGAAGACTCAACATTGTGAAAATGTCAATTCTATCCAAAGTGATCTATAGATATAATGCAATCCCGATCCAAATACCAATAGCATTCTTTAACGAGATGGAAAAACTAATCACTAATTTTATATAGAATGGAAAGAGGCCACGAATAAGCAAAGCATTATTGAAGACAAACAACAAAGTAAGCAGTCTTACACTACATGATCTCAGAAGCTACTGGTACCAGGCTTGGGGAGGGGAAATCACTAACTAGATAGTAGACACGTGTTAACTTTGGTGAAGGGAAAGACAACACACAATATAGGGAAAGTCAGCACAACTTGACCAAGGCAAAGTCACAGAAGCTTCCCTGACACATCCAGAAACCTTGAGGGACTGAATTATTGGGGCTGAGGGCTGGGGACCATGGTCTCGGGGGACATCTAGGCCAATTTCCATAACATAGTTCATAAAGAAAATGTTCTACATCCTACTTTGGTGAGTAAGTGTTGGAGGTCTTAAAAGCTTGCAAGTAACCATCTAAAATACATCTGTTGGCCCCATCACATTTGGAGCAAAGGAGAATGAAGAAACCCAAAGACACAAGGAAAATCTCAGTCCAAAGGAGTAACAGACCGCATGAACCACAGCCTCTGCCAGCCTGAGCCCAGAAGAACTAGATGGTGCCTGGCTATCACCACAGACCACTCTGACAGGAATCACAATAGAGCGTTCTGCACAGAATTGGAGAAAAATGGAGAACAAAATTCAAATTCACAAAAAATGACCAGACTTACTTGTCTGACAGAGACTGGAGGAACCTCAGAAACTATGGCTTCAGGACACCCAGCTAACTCAGAACCGAAGCCACTCTCAAAGTCCAACTTTCAGACAAAGATTAGATGAACCTATAAAACAAACAATAACGCAGGTGAGGAACGTGCTTCTTAGGTCAATCAAGCAGACGAGACCAATGGGCAACACCTGCCCAAAAGCAAAGACAAGAAGGCAGGAAGGGACAGGAAACTTGGAAGAATGGACATGGGGTACCCAGGGTGTAAATGGAAAGGGGGAGAGTGCTGACACATTGCAAGGATTGCAACCAATGTCACAAAACAATTTGTGTATAAATTTTTGAATGAGAAGCTAATTTGTGCTATAAACTTTCACCTAAAACACAATTAAAAAACAATTTAACAGAGACAGAGGGAGAAAACCTTCCCCTAGAGCAGGTACCCTGAATTTGGGCTTCTAGCCTCCTACACTGTGAGAAAATAAATTTCTGCTTGTTAAAGCCACCCATTTGTGGTATTTCTGTTACAGCAGCACTAGATAACTAAGACAGGTATGAACAGGAAAAAAGTTGGCCTGGAATTGTATAACTTTCTCTTATGTCACTCATTGTGAGCTTCTCAAGGGATTTGGAGTCTTCAGTTAGAGTTAGATGTCAAAATGCTTCTTTGTAAAGATTATCCAAATCTAACTAATTCTCCTCATTAGTAACTCAAAGGTCTTTATGCTGTGCACATCTCTAAAACTCCTTTCCTCATCAAAATTTACCTATAGTTTCCTTTCACAGAGGTAAATTCTGATAGCTAATGCATTCAAACAGTATTTGAAATTACTGCGCTCATGTTTTGGAGGCTTTTGGAAATATAAGGATGAACAAAACATGTACTCTTTAAACTTATGAAGGTGTAGGGTGGGGAAGGGCAGACAATAATAAGTCAACAAATAAAGATCAAGATAATTAAGAATCTTGATAAGTGTCCAGAAGGAAATAAACCTGGGCAGTTTTCTCAAGTGTGATTGGGCTGGAAGGAGGCTGATGTAGATTAGCTGGCCAAAGAAGGCATGATTGAGGAGGTGTTACCTGAGTTAACACCTGGTTGATACAAAGGAACCGAAAAGTGAAAATCTGAGGGAAGAGTGTTCACCCAGAATGAGGAGCAAAGGTAGAAACTCTAAGTTAGGAATGACTTTTTGTGTTTGAGGAATGTAAAGAAGTTCAGTTTGTATGGCATAAGAGAAAAAAAGGGAAGAGTGACCAGGAGTAGGACAGAAGGGCAGGTACAGGTCAGATCCTCTTCGGTCTTACAGGTGCTAAGTGATTACATTTAATGCGTTTTCACGGATTCCCCATTTGAAAGTATTTCATTGGTTGGTTTAAGCTGGAGAGGGACAAGATCAGATTTAATACAGTGTCTTGGGCTCCTTTCTGAAGAACAGAAACCAATCAGGGGACTTCATTCAATGAGTCCTTAGCTGCAAGCAGAAAACTCAACTTTGGTTGGATAAAGAGAATGTGAGTTTTTGATCGGCCTGTTGGTTAGCCCAGAGAATTGTTAAGAAAACTGGAGAAAGAGACATTAACACCCTGCGAGGTATTTTCATAAGCGCCAATATGTCAATTTTGTTTTTACATGTTGCTCTAAAAAAAATTAGTATAGCTCACTTACGAAAATGCCTCACGAGGGGAAGTCATGGTTGGCTAACAAACATAGAAGGCATGTATTATTTGCGTAAAAATACAGTACTCCTTTGGTTATTTTATATTTAGATTAGTAGTGATGGTTATTTTATATTTAAGATATGTAATAGACATTTAAATGGTGAGGCCAAGTTTAATTAATTCTAAAGCTCAGGGGCAAAGACTGGGCTGGCTCTATCAGTGTGGGTCCCAGAGGCCTCTTTTCCCCAGAAGACATTTTATTGCAGCTATTCTAGAGTTCTAAAATCTTGCTTTAATAGTGCCAATTATCTTCTTACTTAATAACTTAAAATATCTATGTAAAATAGCATGCAATATGAAGTGAAAACTTACCCGCTAGGTTTTCATGGTACCCTATTGTGTGACTAAGCTTGACATAGTCGTATTCGTGCTTACATTCTATCGCTTCCCACCACAAAGGCTACATTCTCATCATTAGACCAGCTGTCACACTGGCTATTCCATAAGCCTTGTTAACTTCTGATTCTGATTTATTTTTATTATTATTCTCCAAACGTAGAAATATTATAACAGAATGTTTAAGAGAACTTTGGAGAATGACAGACCAGAAGTGGCTCACGGGTTACAAGGGTTATTGACTGTTGGATCTAAGGTTTCATTCAACCTCTCCAGTCCTCAACTTCCACATCTGTAAAGTAAAGATGCTAATATCTATTTCACCAGGGCGTGGTAAGAATTAAAGAAGAGAATGAAAATACAGGTGCTTGGTACATTGCAAGTACTCAGTAGGTAATAGCTTTAATTATGACTGCTGGCCCTCCCCTCACTTTTCCAACTGCAAAAACCATCATTCAAGCAAAAAGCCGTTCTTCAAGTCCAGCTTCATATAGCTCCTTGCCGTGTTCTTCAGCCCAGTTGAGGCTGCAGTTGGCAAGCGTCTTAGTTTCCTAGTGCTGTCATAACAAAAATATGACAAAGTGAATGGCTTTAAAGAACAGATTTTTTGTTTTGTTTTGTTTGTTTTCACAGTTCTGGAGGCTAGAAGTCCAAATTCAGGCTATGAACCACGTGCATTCCTTCTGAGAGCCTTCGAGAGGAACTGTTCCTTGCCTCTCCCCCAGTTTCTGGTGGTTGCTGACCATCCTTAGTGTTCTTGGCGTCCAGGATCCTTACATGGTGTTTTCTCCCTTTCTGTGTCCGTCCTGCTCTTTTATAAGACACCTCTTAGAAGGCATTAGGACCTGTCCTACTCCAATATAACTTCCTTAACTTAACTGATAACATCTGCAAGGAAAAACTCTATTTCCCCAAGCAAGGTCACATTTACAGGTACAGGGGTTAGGATTTCAACATATCTTTTTTTCAATTTATAACAGCAAGAAACAGCACTCCTTGAAGATTTATTGAAAGAATGAAAAAATGTTGTCGTAAATATCCAAGGACAAAACACAAAGGACAGTCAACCCCCTAAAACTGAGGCTGAGGGTAAAGTCTAATTATTCCTGTGCCTCTCCACACACTGTGAGTCTCTCGTCCCTGCTTCTCTTTGTACGTCTTTGCCACCTTTCTAACTTCTCTATGCTTACCTAACTTCTCTGCTTAGGCAGGACTTCTCTGTTCCCTGTAACTTCAATTCCATTGCCTCTGACTTACTGTAATTTATTCTCACCATAGCTCCACATGAGTCTGTTCAGAGGTTGCATGAACTGTTATCCTTAATTTACCTTTCTGTGACCTTAAATTTTCCAGAGACTGAATGTTTGGCTTAGCTTATTCATGATTCCCTTTGGGTCAAATGGTCAGCTATAGCCTGGTGCAGGATGAAGCTGTATTGTATTAGGCTTACACCTTTTTAGAAGTTGTAGGCAGCACAGATTGAAATAGAAGCGCTTTTGTGAACAGAAAGTAAATCAATTTGTTGTCAGGGGTAATGTGTTCATAAGGAGTAGAAGACCACTTAAGCTAACTCAGATAATAATGGATGGAACTGAAAGGATATACAGGAAACAAAAATGTAAATCATAAAATATAGCTAGGTCTCCTAAGAGTTGGAAAATTGTCAGGTAGCCATCCTTTGTGCATTTCCCTGTCTCATCCTGATTTTACACATCTCTGTTTTTCTCTCTGCAGACTGGTTTTATTTACTCATTCAATAATATTAATTGCTCATTCAACACTGGCAGATAATTTGTCCAGAAACTGTTCTAGGTTTTCTCTTCTTATTCATGGGACCGAATCTCCATAATTTTGTCTTACTTTGATTCTACCTCATTGATTTAGTGTCTATAACAGTGCAGTGCCCACAGCTCAGTCCTTGTACCACTTCTTCTCTTCCCCTGCACTCAGACCCTTTAGTGATTTCCTCCAGTCTCCTGGCTATAAATTCTATGTAGACACTAACAGCTCCAAATTTAAATCTCCACCTCTCCCCTAGAACTCATTCATCCAGCTGCCTACTTTACATCTGTACTTGGATTTCTAAATGGCAACTCAAACTCGACATGCTCAAAATATTGTTCCTGATCTGACCTCCCTTTCTAAGCCTGTTCTGCTCACAGTATCTCTCATCTTAGTTGATGGCAACTTTATTTTTCCAGTTACTCAGGCCAAAACCTTTGGTGTTATCTTTGATAGTTTCTTTGTCTCACACCTCATATGAAGTCGGCAAGTTCTGTTGGATCTAACTTTAAAATGTGCCCAGGATCCAACTATTCCTTATCAGCTCCACCACTGCCAGGCCATTGTCATTTCTCACCTGAATTATTGCAATAAACTTCTAACTAGTTTCCATGCATCAGCTCTTGCTCACGCTACAATCTATTCCCAATAGATTTTCCAAAGTGATCCTTTTAACAGAGACCTACAATTACTCCCTTCCCATGCAGAATAGAAGCCAATGTTCTTACCAAACCAGTTGCCATCAAGTCGATTCCGACTCATAGCAATCGTATAGGACAGAGTAGGACACCCCCATAGAGTTTCCAAGGAGCACCTGGTAGATTTGAATTGCCGCTAGCAGACATAGCTCTTAACCATTATGCAACCAGGGTTTCCTAATGTTCTTACAGTCCTCTGTTAAGCTCACAAGATCTAACCCTCTCCTTCTTACCTCTGACTTTATCTCTTACTACTGCTCACCCTGGTTCACTCTGCTCTTGCTCATTGACATCTCTGCTGATCCATTAACAAGGTAGTCAAGATCTTGCCTCACAGCATTTGCACATACTTTTCCTTCTACCTGAGAATTAATTTCTCACGATATGTTCATGCTTCTCTCCTTTATGTCTTTCAAAAGTTTTCCGTAATGTTATCCTCATTGGGAGAACTTCTTTTGCTGTCTCCTTTAAAACTGCAAACTCCCTACCCTGAATATTCCTGCTCCTTACTTCATTTCCCTCCAAACCACTTATCAGTACCTGACATACTTATGTATCACTTATAGATTTATCGATGGGTTGATTCTCCCTCGCTACAGAAGAACATAAACTCCAAAGCAGCAGAGATTTCTGAGGGCTCCTTTTACTTCTGTGTCCTTGGCATCTAGAAAAACGCCTGGCATTTGGAGGCACTCAGTAATATTGGCTGAATTCATGAGCATGTTTATGAATTAATGGAGAAGTAGTGATTTGTCATGTTTTTGTTTGGGTGCTATATGGGGTATTTGTGGAGAAGAGCTAACCTTTCTCACATATCTAGAATATGCAAGGCTTTTATATTTTCTAATTATTTCATAAAATCTACTCTCTGAAGCACACGGTATTTTCTTCATTTCTCCAACGAGGACACTGAAATTCAGAGAGAAAATGCAACCAGCCCAAAGTAGAGTTGAGATGTAAAGCCAGTTATTTCTCTCTCCAGAGTCTGTGCTCTTTCTCTTAAGACATACTGCTAGAATTATGATATCTATCTTCATCCCTACATATAGCATTACTGTTTTCAAGTGATAATTAGCACCGTCCCTTCTCTTTTGCTTGCAAAAATAGCATTAGAAAAAATACATATAGTTTTACATTTTTTTTTGTAAATACTGTGAAGATGCGCATTCTCATAAAAGATACTTGACTTGGCAGTAGAGACTCTCACACTGAGACCCAGTGTTATCATGCTCCATCTTTGACGGTCATTACTTGCCCTTTACCCTTTCTCTGAGTGGTGAAAAAGGTTAAGCTCTCAGCTCACATCCACTCAGAAGTGCCTCGGAAGAAAAGCCTGTCATCTACTTCTGAAAGATCATAGCCGTTGAAAACCCTGTGAAGCAGTTCTACTCTGACACACATGGGGTCGCCATGAGTCAGAGTTGACTTGATGGCAACTAGTTTGGTTTGGGTTATATCCTCTTTCTAGATACCTCTCCTCAGGCCTGTCGATTTCCCTTTTCCTCAGCCTTCGTTTGTTACCAACTGAGCCGTTACCTCAGTTTAAAAACCAAGCCCACTTCTGGCTTCTCCCTTCATGGAAACAATATTTTCTCTTACTGTTCCTGAGAACTTTAATTATGGGTTTTATGGAAATTTCTTCTGCTTTCCGAATTATCTCTCTTTCCTCTAAGATTGCTCCCACCTCTCCCTCGCTGTCTCTCTCTCTCTTTTTTTTTTTTTCTGTTTGGTTTCTAGCTTAATGTTACAAATTTTTATGTGGTCTTCATTGGTTTTACGTTCATACTCAAGAGTAAATGGAAGCTTTTGGTGCCTGAGTGGACTCAACAACTGCCCAGTCAATTCAATGGGCAATCCACTTCCAGCTCTAAATATCTATACGTCTTCTTTTGATCGCTCCATTTTCTTTATGGAGGAATCATCTTGTCTCCTGCCTGGTTGCTGCATTCTGCAAGCTGAGTGCATTAAAGGGCTGGAAATTTCATCACTGGTCTGTTGACTTCTTTTTATCCCCCTGCGTTCAGTAGAGTGTATCAAGTCTCCTTCAGGCACGCCTCTAGGTCTGCAGGATTCATCGTTTCCTGTGCAGGTAGGGCAGGGGTCTTCAGCAGTCCTTAACGTTTCCAGCTCTCTCTCCACAGACTCTGAACTCCAGCCCCTCGAAAAGCACGTGTTTCCAATTCCTGAGCCTCTCTGGGATTCAGTGGCTCAAGTCAGATCAATTCTTGCAGTTTTGTCCCAAGAAAAGCACACAGGTGAGAACTTACTATATTCTTCTAAGTCATTCACTACTCAGCGTAGGATAACATAATGTTTAGATACCCTGACTCTGAAGGGAACTGCTTTGCTTCAAACCCTTACTCTGCCACTTATTAAGTGTATGTATGATCTTTCATAAATTCCTCAACCTTGAAGTGCTTTAGATCCTCATGTGTATATTGTGGATAATAACGTTACCTACCCCCTAGGGCTATTGCAACAATTATGGCACTTACAAAAGTGCCTAGCACGTAATAGATGCTAAGTAAATGTTGGGATTTATTATATATGTCAGTCTTTGCAAAATCTGTTGCCATCTACCAGCTACAGGTGTCCTCTCCCATTTTCATCTTTATGGGTGTAGGCGATTGTCCCTGTTTTCTTAGTGTCAGTTTTTCATGTTATTAGCGTAAAGTAGAGGTAAATGCCCATATTTAATCTCTTATAATTAACTCTAATTCAGTACTGGAACTCCCCCAAATCTGTCCCCCTCCTTATGTATCAGTATCATAATCGAATACCCATTCTGGTAATTTTTCTAGTACTTGAGTGCCTCTAGGAGGTTGCCCTGCCTTTCAGTTCCCCTCCCAGGGACCAGTATCCTGCCACTGAACTTCAGCCAGACTACTGGTGGACAAGTATCTCTGATTGCAACTACCTGATTTCTTAGATTTCCCCAAATCTCTTGTGCTTGGAATCTCTCTCGTCATCCTCAACTTGAGGAGACATTTCCATTACATGTTGGAATTTCCAATGCCTGTGGCCTATCCTGCTATCTTCTAGTCACTATATTCTTCTTGTTGGCTGGGAAAAATTCCTTGTTATGACATCCTTGGTCTTGGATCCTTTTTAGCTTTTAGCTGGACCGTGCACAGGTGTGTCCCAAAATATGATATCACTTCCATCTGGACTGGTAATGGTGGTAGTAAAGATTATGGAATTATGGATGTTTCCATTCTGTTAATAAACTTCAAGGCTTATTGGCAAATGAAGCTTTTGACAATTAAAACAAAACATTACCCTTCCCTTTCAAATATGCCAGGCTGGAGAATTATATAGCTCTAGGGTAAAGAAGGAAGATTATCATTTTGGCAGCTTCATGTAGGGACTGTTCCCCAATTACTCACAGTTCAATGTTCTTAACAGTGAATGAAATGAAGGAATTCAGGTATGTTAGAAAATTATTATTCCACAGCATTTTGGATTACTTGGCATGACACCTTTATTTTGAGTGTGCCAGTTTTTGAGGCAAATTATTTACTTACTTAAGATTTTGCATAGTAGAATTCCCTAGGGTAAGAAAGGTTTTAAAACAGTAGATTCGAATGTTGAAGTAGCTTTAATTTGAGTCATTGATTTTTCTGAAAATTTTGCTGAAATTTAAAACTCTTTACTAATTTCTCTGTTCTTCAGTTTTTCATATTTCAGAAGAACCAAAGTCATAACATTAAACAAATGCCGCTTTTCTAAGTTCCCTCCCTCTCTGGGCCTTGTTGGTCTACTGAGCCAGTTACAGATTCTACTTGAGGGAGTTAGTTCCAGCATTCTGTCAAAATGACTACAGCTTCCCTGCAAATTTGTTAAAGGACAGTTGATAGAAGGAGACACCTTTGATTTGTCTTCACCTTTAAGACTCAGAAGAGACAAGCCAAAGAGCCATAAACGTTTTTCCTAGTTCGAGGATTGATTTGAATACTGTAAACTGTGTAGAGTTAGGAGTCAGTTTGCTTAGTTGTTTAGAGCACAGTGACCTTGAAGGCAAACAAGGCTAGTTTCATCCCTATATGAGCTTTATAGTTTCAGTCTTAGAAACCATGTGCTCAAATGCAACCCCCGTACTAGCCCAGAGTCTGCAGATCAATGGCCCACAGATCAGATCTGACCTTCAGATGTGTCTCTTTCAGACCACAGTATTGTATTATTTATTGTTGCTAACATGTGACAGAGAAGTCTGGATTTCTAATTTTTCTCAAAAAATAAGATCTGTCTGAGCTCATATGCTCCACATGGCACCAATTTGTTAGAACAGAGTAGCTGGTCTTCCCTTTTAATGGTTCTCCATGACATCACCCTCTTTATTCAGCCCACACATCTTGTATTTTTTAACCTGACTGGGCCCTATAGCCATTTAAGTTTGCAAACCTTGCTTTAGAGTCAGGGCAGCACTAACTGCAGCACCTTTTTGTTATTTAAGAAAACATGAGTCTTGCTGCCCATGGAGAACATAAACTGGATTTCAGTCCCCTCTCTCCCCCTTACCCAAATGGCCTGTGCAGTAGACAAGCTACCCAATCTTATCCAGCATATACAACTGCAGTCAAATACAATCTAGATAAAATGGGGATCCTTCATCAGTTCTGACGTTAGGGAGCAGTAGAGATGAGTCAGCACAAGACAATCATAATTTCTTGGCATAAAAAAAAAGAAAGAAAGAAAATCTGGAATTCTGCTATTTGGTTCTAAAGGGAGAGCAACCTTACTGGACGATACCAAGCGCGTCCAATTTATATTGTCAGTGTAAAGCTTTCATAAAGATTTTCCTCGATACTCTCTTTTTAAAAAGTTCAGATACAGTTCCTTTATCAATGTGAGGTTTTTATAAACGACTAAATCTCAGAATTGTGGAGTGACTCATATGCTGATGGATCATGCTTCATTTTTTAAAAACAAGCACTCTATAGAGACATTTGAAAACAAAATTCATAAAAGGATTTTCACTTTGTCATATGCGGGCATTTACAAATATCATAGCTAGGAAAGGAGAGAAGAGGAATTACCTTTTCAGCTGGTAAGCATGATTTAGGAGCCTTCCCCTTGCAGAGGCATCTGAGATGAAGCTATGCTTTAATAGGGGGTTTGAGACAGGCCGGAAGGAGAACATTTTGCATGTGCTTTGCTTACCGATGCTTCTACACAAAAGCCTGCTATTGACCTGGCATCAGAAGGGGCACCTGTAAATGCTCTAGATGGGGTTCTGTGAAAGATAAATCGGTGGAGCTATTTATTTAGAAAGAATTAAGTTCAGTTTTCTGTGGAGACTAATCTATTAATGCTTTCAGGAGGAAGAGCTTAGCTTTCAGATGCCTATGGAGACGCTGGACAAAGTTCCTCATGTACTCGAGGCAGGGGATCTAGGGCAGGTATTTACAAGACCCTTCAGCTTGTCAGCCTCACAGCATGAGGAAGATTTGCAAGCCAGGGTTATTCCTGCGGCAGACGTTCAAGACTACTGGGAAGAAGCAGCCTGCGTTTGGTTGAGTGTGTGTCATTCTGGGTTTTATGGAAACCTGGGTTAGGTTTCCCAAGATCATATGAAAGAATATGGAAGAAAACGTAGGCAGGAAAAAAAAATCCATCCTGTCTACGGTGGTTCTGTACCGAACCCAAGGTTGGATGATCGGTTAGATAAATGTGATTCAAGCCCTTACGGGTAGTTGTTTTTTGCTGGTTTCATTAGCCCCAGCGTATTCAGATGTACACCCAACCAATAGGCAGTCCAGCTCTTTGCCTGGGTCAGCCTGCTAATGATGGCTCAGTGACTCTCTAAGTCCTGGCAGCAGCGGAGGACAAAGCCTGGGGAAGGTGCATAGTGTTCCAGCTAACACACCTCCCACACTCCCATTTCTGTCTTTCACAGGCTGTGGTTAACAAGCACATCGTCTGAAAATGCAGCCTGATAGCCACATATAATCTGTCAAAGTAATAACTCCCTTAGGGATTTTGGAAAAAAAGAATCTTTCCAACCTACATATAAAATCACTGCAGCTTTCAGCCTCTCTCCAAATCCCACTGCACAGACCAGGATCCACATGCTAACACCCTCTCTTTAAACAGACCCGGACATCACAGGGAATAAAAAGACAACCAGTTTTCTGTTAAATCAAGATTCCTCACTGACACAGCTTGACTTACATTGTGTCAACATTATCACTACTGATGGAACTTTCTGCAAGAGTCAAGAAACATTTAATTACCCAGGGACGATTCAAGGCTTGCTGTCTGTTTACCAGTTTAAATATTTCTGGAGTTTGGCTAAGTGTGCTTAGATGCTACCTGACCATTAAAATATATATTTAAAATATACCTGTTTTCCAAGTGAAAATAATGATTATCCCTTGAAAAACAAATGGACATAAAATTCATATAAGGAAGAAGGTTATGTATTAAATTCGTTTACTTGTTCAATACATCCTACATCTATCTTCGTTACAATCAGGCCACCATCTTTCCCTGTGGTCACATCATCTCAAAACCAAAAATTTGGAATTTCACATCATAAGAATAGATACCTGAGGGTTTCAGTCTGGGCCCTCTGCCTTTGCTTGGTTTCTGTAGTTCTAACACCATCCTTGCTCATATTTTCCATAACCATTTCAGCTTCTTATACACCAGAGCCGTCACTGTCTAATGAGAAGTTCTGTCACTTTTGCAGCATGCTTTTTCCATATACCTTTTCTTTATATCACTTTGTTCAAGCTTCAGCGAATGCATGATTACTATGCTCTCAAACTTATTTTTCATTTTTAGGATTTTTATCTTCGATATGCTATTTTTGCTGTAGCCTGAGGTATAAAGTCACTGTATTGATTTAAACAATCATAGCTCTTGTCTGTTGAACACTTGTCATTTATAGATTAAATATAAAAACCTGTCTTTGAATTTTCAGTCATTGTAGTCCATTGCTTTACTTTCGTCTCTCCTGGCTGCCAGGATTGCCCCGCCAGGTAAGTTCCCACTTCAGCAGTCCTGCTGAAATTATCATCAAGTTTTCTCCTAGGCCCCAGAAAGCCTAGAAATTACTATTGTTCTTCCATTTTTCTTTCTTTCGCTCTCCTTCCCTCTTTCCCTCCCGCTTGCTCCATGAATACTTAATGGTTGGGCTTTACAAAGAGCACATTAAGAACAAACTTGCAATGAGTGAATAAAGAAAGCTAACCAGAAGCTTATAAATTGAAATACTTTTAAGCTATCGCCTACTGTCATGGATTGAATTGTGTCCCCCAAAAATGTGTGTATCAATTTGGCTGGGCCATGATTCCCAGTATTGTGTGGTTGTCCTCATTTTGTGATTGATGTAATTTTTCTCTGTGTTGTAAATCCTAATCTCTACCTGTGGTTAATGAGGCAAGATTAGATTATGTTAAAGAGGATGAGGGTGGGATGTAACAAACACCTTTACTCAGGTCGCATCCCTGATCCAATGTAAAGGGAGTTTTCCTGGGGTATGGCCCGCATCATCTTTTATCTTACAAGAGACAAAAGGAAAGGGAAGTGATCAGTGAGTTGGGGACCTCATACCACCAAGAAAGCAGTGCCAGGAGCAGAGCACATCCTTTGGACCCAGGGTTCCTGCGTGGAGAAACTCCTTGACCAGAGCAAGACTGATAACAAGGACCTTTCTCTAGAGCAGACAGAGAGAGAAAGCCTTCCCCCGGAGCTGACACCCTGAATTCGGACTTCTAGCCTACTAGACTGTGAGAGAATAAACTTTTGTTTGTCGAAGCCATCCACTTGTAGTATTTCTGTTATAGCAGCACTGGATGACTAAGACACTTGCTTACAAAGATCATGTGATTCTGCACTTGTGCCCCCGCCATCGGCCAGCAGTTATTGTCCCAGCTTTGCTAACTTAAGAGTTTACTCTTTTCTAGTTTCTCCTAATAATCAATGGTCAAAACAATGTCCTCAACTCAAAAGCATGCTTTCACTACAAGGGATGACAAATTTTATGGAGATGGGATCATATCTCTAATACTAAATTTTCAGTTTCCAGATGACTAAAGGGAGATCGCATTTTAAGTAGAAATTGAAAGAATGTTATTTTATATCATTTCCCTGAGGCAGTAAATAGAGTTAGGCTTAGCTGCTGCCTGAATAAGACTAACTTCCATTCAAAGCATGGACACATGTTTGGGGATGAGGTTAGATTTCATTTAATGTTTAGAGATATTACTGAGCCAGAAGTATAAACCTGTGCGTCACCGGAGGCATTGACAGCAGGATCACAGATACCCCAGGAGGGAACACCCACCTCAGGGGACCAGAGAGGCCCTTAGAGGGGATGCTTGTGTTGGGGCCTGAAGGATGAGTGGAGATTGTAGTCACATGGGGATGGGCATTTCCAGGAAGGGGGATGATGTGTAAGGCAAAGCGAAGTCCCTGGGTGGTTCAAGTAGTTTGTGCTTGACCACTAACCAAAAGTTTGGCAGTTCATACACTCCCAGAGGCTCCACAGAAGATAGGCCTAGCTAACTACTTCCATAAATACTATAGCCAAGAAAACCCTATGGAGCAGTTCTACTCTGTAACATAGGGAATCCCACGAGTTGAAATGGGCTCGACGGCAATGAGTTTGGTTTTGGTTTTGAGCAAGACAGGGAACTACAAGTTGCAGGAGTTAAGGACTGCTGATTTTCAGTGGGGAAAGTCACCTGATAAGATTAGAGATGTAAAAAAATTGTCTGGCAGTAAAGACTGGATTAGTGAGTCTCAGACTTTATACCTGAAGAATACCAGTGTAGTCAGAGCTACTGAAATCAAGGAACAGTGGTTTAATTAGCATGAAAAATTAAAATAGATAGTTTTCTCAACTGTAAGACTGAACATTTTCTCATATTTTCTTTTCACTTCTTCTTTAGGTCCTCTTTTTCTTGAAAACAAGTACTCACAGATAACATAGGTGAGTAAGTGATATTGATTTGCCAAATATGAATGTGTGAGTTTGCTAAATAGTCATTTATGCTTAGTTCATGACTTTAGTTTTTGTAAGCATACTGTCTATGGTAGTGCTTTTATATTTTATGATATAAAATATATTTTCTGCTAGAAAAATTCCCCCAGTTCAAATTCTGAAATAAATATGTAAATGTTTTATGATATTCAGAAGTCCCTGGGCCTAACTCTCCCGATGCTCTGACTCACACCCTCTTGGCTTCATCTCTGATTTTAGCTCCGGATACGACAGACAGCTCTATGAGGGATTCACGTCATTGCACAGTGACAGTGTCCCAGTTCCAGGTTCCCTCCACGTCTTTCATTTTTGGTGGTGTGGGGGTGACAACATCAGTGAGGGGGATTCGCAAGAAGACAAAGCCATGGATAAAGACTTCTTTCCACTGATGCTCAGGTAGTCAACTCTGACCATTCTATAGGCTTCGCTGCAGGTCCCGAATGGGATCCATTTCCCACTGTCCACATTGTCCCCTAGATAATGCACCCTTATATTGGTCTTTCCGCCTTTCTTCATTCCTGATGTCTGGAATTTCCTCCCCAATAGACTATCTGAGCACAAATCCTCATCTCAGGCTCGGCTTTTGAAGATAAACTTTTCTCCCTTAATCAAAATCTTTCTCCCTCATCGGGTTTGAGGACAACTGGCATGGGGGTATGGGGGCAGAAGCAGTCTTAGAGGCAAGAAGATCTTTCTGGAGGCTAATGCCATAATCAGGGCAGAAAGTGGTATTGATCCTACCTAATGTCATACCAGCAGGGATGAATAACATGCACCAGTTATTACAGAACAAATAATGTCTTATATTTGACTGGTGCTTTATCATACTCAAAAAATTATTAATAAATATTTAAGTATTTTAGAGTTTTTCTTTCTTTGTTTTTTTTTTTTTACAAATGTCTTTTGTTCTTCATGTACTTCTATTCATGTGAAGTCTGAAGTAAGGTCTGAAGTCAGGTTCATGGTTACATTTTAGGAAGCAAGGGGGTGGTAGAGTGATTGTGAGGGAGCACAGGTCAAATGTCATTTTAATACCTCCATATTTACATGAACTATATAGGGCAGTAATCATTTTTGTATTATAGATGAGGAAACAGTTATGTAAAGTGTACTTAGATAGCAAGTGAGGATGGAACCTGAGAAAGACTTTTTACAGATCCCGATACAGAAATATACAACGCATATGAATATATATCAATGGACCCACTAAGCTACTTTCTAATTTTTTGTTGAACTATATGTGTTGTAGAGTTTGAATAGAGATTAATAAGTTGTGCCAGCTTCCCCACTCAAATTCTGATTCAAATGAGAAAAAAGATGACAAACTGGCAGATGGAGGCCAAAGTATTTCTTTTATTTCTAATAAAGCTGAAATTTATGAATGGGAGCTTATTAATTTAGCCCCAGAACTAGAAAAACTTACCCACTCTGTAGCCTTGGCTGTACCCCAGCTGGCTGCTATGAAAAAGGAAATAGGAAGGGGCTGGCTGGACATCTCATGCCAAGTTTCTCCTTCTAAACTCACTAATGAGAGTAAATCATTCTGTTTCTAGAGAGGAAAGAATGAAACAGTGGAGAGAGGTCAGGAGTCTTATGCTATATGGGAGGGAAACGTGGCGAGGAACAGGGAACAAGTGATCCCCCTGAACAATGGGATGAGTCATTAGTTCATTCATTAAACAACACGTACAGAATGATCACCGTGTTTCAGGCAAATGGGGAGATAGTAATGAGAAAGACAGAATGTTCCTTGCTTCGTCCTACTGGTTAGAATCTGAAGAAAGTAAAGTATTTCCTGTATAAAATCGTATATTTACTGTTTTTTCATAAATCATAATAGATTATGGTAAAGTGTGAATCATTTTATACACATAAATGAAAAATGTCAGACCATGAGCTGCATGAAGAGCGTGTATTTACTGCTCTTTTCCGCATTATGTAATTAGAAGAGGTACTATAATGCCTGACTCTGAGTGATTCTCTTCCTGCAAGAGTCTTCCACGCAGGGAAATACTTACCACCCACTTCAGACCTTTGTATCCATGCCGCTTTTACTTCAAAGTGGAATAGATGTCTCTCTTACTCTACTCTGAATCTCATTCTCTCTCAGGTGTAGGAGAATTGCTCATCAACCCATCCCTACTTCTCTTTTGACAAGTAGATGTATTTAAACTTCTCCCATCTTAAGTAAACAGTGACACACACACACACACACACACACACACACACAAATACACGCCTACAGAAGTTACTGATCCAACATGCCTATCTACCTAACCATTAACCATGCTCTTTCTTGTTCCCACACAGGGACACTTCCAAAAGGA
The DNA here is from genome assembly GCA_030035585.1 of Dugong dugon. Lineage (NCBI taxonomy): Eukaryota > Metazoa > Chordata > Mammalia > Sirenia > Dugongidae > Dugong > Dugong dugon. The sequence continues at coordinate 189,053,996 of CM057463.1, read as the reverse complement.
GAAATCAGTCCAAAGTCACACCATTTCTAGTGCCTCAATTTTTGCTTGTTTCATTACCCAACAGATTCACAATTTGCTTCTTAGTACAGCTCTGCTTCTTTTCACTATTATCTTTCACCATTTCTTCACAGACACTCTGAATAATGTCTAGCTCCTCAAACGTTCCATGCTGTGCCAGCTCTCTGTACTTCTGCACAAGTACTTCCCTCTCTAAGAAAAGTCCTTGTTCTTTTCTCTGCCTTGTGGAGTCCTAAACTTCTTTAAAGAGTCAGTCTAAGCTTCACCTACAAGTTTGCTTTCCATTCTTGGCTTCTTTAGCGCTGTGCTCTCTTAGAACTCTCTGGATATCTGTATAATGACACGTGATATACTTTATTTTACGTACTGGTTATTTATTTCTCTCTCCAGGATGTGAGCTCCTTCAGTGTACACGGACTGGTGTCACTGACTTCTACACTCTAAAGTCCTGCTCATAATAGGCAAAACAAATGTCTGTGGAATGGCTGAAGGGGTGATTGCAAACAAGATAATTGTATGTAATCTTTATCAGATATAATACACGGAAGTGGACGCTGTAGAACAAATACACTTGATTCAAAACTGATCAATCTGTTACTCGCGTCAGAATGGAGTCTATAACTTCTACGCGCAGTAAAGGGGGGAGAGGAAAGAATTCTTCATCAGGAAGTAGAGATTCTGCATGACTATTGATACACAGTGTAGTCTACCCATTTTCTTGGCTCTTAAAAGACAGTGAGGCAAAAGAGAGAGAAAGAGAGAAGGCAAATGTATTCAAGGTTAGAATAAAGCTACTGTTTCCTTCAGAAGTAGCATTAGAGAAAATGTGGAAGATTTGAGGTGTACAGAGGAATACAATTTAAGAGACAAAGAGGATTATGAAGCAAGGAGGAAAAGGATCCAGTCACCATCTTAAGATCTAGTGAAAAAAAATGCCACTGCTGGATGTTATGACCGCCTTGTGAGCGGATAAGGGAAAATAAAGTTTCTTAAGTAACTTCATCAAATCAATTAAGCAAAAAATTCTTTCCTCAATATAGTTATGGATTAGCTTCTAAAAATGCTTTAAAGATTTTGAGAGATGTAGTGCTATAGGGATGCAAACAGGAGTTTTATATGAGAGCTGCATTCATATCTTGGCTCCATCATTTACTGATAGTGTTACTTCGGACAAATCATTTTTTTCTGTCTAGGCTTCGGTTATCATCTGTTCAATGGAGGTAGTTCCTACCCTGAAAATTTATTTCTGGATGTAGCCATATATGTGCCAATTGATAATCAGTAAATGGCAGCTATAATTTTATAACATTAAAACATATAGCATATTGACATGCCTTAGTGTACACGGAAACCCTGGTGGTGCGCTGGTTAAGAGCTACGGCTGCTAACCAAAAGGTCAGCAGTTCTAATCCACCAGGCGCTCCTTGGAAACTCTATGGGGCAGTTCTACTCTGTCCCATAGGGTCACTATAGAGTCGCTATGAGTCGGAATCCGCTCGATCGCAACAGATAACAGGTATAGTGCACACACACACGCGCACACACACAAACACTCATCATGTGTTTGTAAAGGATTCCCATACGTTTGTTTCTCCAGCCCTGCTCTCCCTGAGGTTCAGGTTCATATTACCAACTGCCTAACAATTATACAGTCATCACGAAATGAGCAGTCCTAGGAGTAAGCTCACGTTTTCCCTCTGCAATCGGAAACACCAAGGACAAGGCTGGATAAGACTTGCCAGTGAATCAGATCTGAGTATATACAAGTGTGATGTTAAGAACTAGAGAGAAAATGGAGCCGAGAATCGAGGGAGCAATGAATTGCAGTGAAGTTGTGTAGGGATGAGAGTGAAGAGCTTTGGCCATGATCAAGGCCGGAGTGTCTGGACCTTGCTCATGACATGAGTTTTGGCACGTTAACCAGGGCACAGGCCTGGGGAAAGCCATTAGCTAAATCAATGGCTTTTTACTAACCCATGTTGCTATTTCAGCAAATTACTGTTTGCAGTGCTCTTTATTTAAGAACACCTTAATCTCAAGTATTAAGGATCTTGACTGTTAATGCAAAAAGAACATCTGCTAACTCTGTGCTCACTGCTTTCTTGCTTGTCTCGTTTTGCTGCCGAGGATGTCCGGTGCAACATTGAGACTGCTGGCAATAGTGGCATTCTATTCCCGTTCTTTATTTAAAAGGGAATGCTTTTGATACAGGAACCTCTGGGTGGCACAAAAGGTTAAATACTGAGCTACTAACAGAAAGGTCGGTGGTTCAAACCTACCCAGGGGTGCCTCAGAAGAAAGGTCTGGCGATCTGCTTCCAAAAGCCTGCAGCCATGGAAACGCTATGGAGCACAGTTCTACTCTGTATGTATGGGGTCTTCATGAATTGGAATCGACTTGACAGCAACTGGTTTGGTTTCTGGTTTTATTTTAGCGTTGCTGTGCTTAGAATGATATTTAATGCAGTGATATTTTTTTTTAATGTGTGGGATAACCTTTATCAGATTAATCACTGTCTTTTTAGAAAGCTATTCAGTTTTTAAAAATTCATCAGCTTATACTGAAACAAAGTAGCAGGGAAAACCTTTTATTTTCAATAATGCAAGTTTTCTCAATACCACAAAACAGAATAAACATTGTGTGTTTTTGAATTGCTATGCAAACATTGCCTGAGACAATTATGAGATGAATTCCTAATTCATCCACAACATATAAACCAGTAAGAGGAAAGGCTTTGGTTTAAAAAAGGATGAAAATGTTGTATGGGAGAAGTAAAGAGCCCCTGAAGTGAAACCTTTTGCAATTCTAATCAGAGCCTTATCATGGTAGATCCTTAGTTGCAATTTTCATATTTTATATTTGCATATATATTTCAGACTCACAAATATATTCAGAACAATCCCTCAAGGAACCTTACCTTCTTCCTTCTAAATAAGGCTTTCATAGGTACAAAATGACCTCAAAGTCCTTAAATATTAACTAATGACAAGATTAAATATAACATTAGGCCATTCTTTTTTTAATTTTTTTAAAATTTATTTATTTTTATTGTACTTCAGGTAGACTTACAGAACAAATAATTTCTCATGAAACAGTAGTACGCATACTGTTCTATGACATTGGTTAACAACCCCACAACATGTCAACCCTCTCCCTTCCTGACCTTTTTTTTTTTGGTGAAAATATACATAGCCAAAGATATACCGTTTCAAAAAATTCTACATGCACAGTTCAGTGACATCGACTACTCTCTTTCAATTGTGCTGCTATTCTCACTTTAGATGAAGGCTTACAGAACAAAATAGTTTCTCATTTAACAGTTAGTACACATGTTGCCTTATAACAATGGTTAATAACCTCACACCACATCAAGACTATCGTTACTCAACCTTGGGTTCCCTATCACCAGCTTTCCTGTCCCATTCTGCCTTCTGGCCCTTGTCCCTGGACTACTGTGCCTCATTAGTCCCATTTGGTTTTATGGGGTTCTCCACTCCCCAGCTGAATGGTGAACCTAGGAAGTGACTTCACCACTGAGCTAAAAGGGTGTCTGGGGGCCATACTCTCAGGGTTTCTCCAGTCTCCTTTAGGCCAGAAAAGCTGGTCGTTTTTTTATGAGTTAGAATTCTGTTCCACATCCTTCTCCAGCTCTGTCCAGAACCCTTTGTTGTGATCCTGGTCAGAGCAGTCAGTGGTGGTAGCCGGGCACCATCTAGCTGTTCTAGACTCAGTCTGGTGGAGGCCTTGGGAGCTGTGGACAATTAGTCCTTCAGACTAATCTTTTCCTTGTATCCTGTTCTCTTTATTCTCCCTTGCTCCCGAAGGGATGAGACCAGTGGAGTGGAGTATCTTAGATGGCTGCTCACAGGCTTTTAAGACCCCAGACACTACTCACTAAGGTAGAATGTAGAACATTGTGTTTATAAACTGTGTTATGCCAATTGAGCTAGATGTTCCCAAGACCATGGTCCCCACAGCCCTCCACCCAGCAATTCAGTCCCTTAGGGAGTTTGGATGTGTCTATGGAGCTTCCATGACCTTTCCTTGTACAAGCTGTGCTGGTTTCCCCTGTATTGTGTACTGTCTCACCCTTCACCCAAGATACCACTTATCTATTGCCTATTTAGTATCCCCCCCACCCCTCCCATCCCTGGTAACCAACAAAGATTGTTACATTTTGTGTGTGAACTTATTCATGGGTTTTTACAATAGAGGTCTCATACAATATTTGTCCTTTTGTGATTGACTTATTTCACTCAGTATAATGTCCTCCAGTTTCATCCATGTTATGAGATGCTTCACAGATTCATCATTGTTCTTTCTCGTTGCATAGTACTCCATTGGGTGTATGTACCATAGTTTATTTATCCATTCATCTGTTGATGGGCATCTACGTTGTTTCCATCATTTTGCTACTGTGAACAGAGCTGCCATGAACATAGGTGTGCATATGTCTATTCGAGTGACGACTCTTATTTCTCTAGGATATATTCCTAGGAGTGGGATTGTTGGATCACATGATATTTCTATTACTAGCTTTCTAAGGAAGTGCCATATCATTTTCCAAAATGGTTGTATCATTTTGCATTCCCACTAGCAGTGCATAATTGTTCCGATCTCCCAGCAGCCCCTCCAACATTTGTTATTTCCAGTGTTTTTGATTCGTGCCAGTAATGAGACGTGACATGGTATCTCATTGTGGTTTTAATTTGCATTTCTATGATGGCTAGGGATCAGGAGCATTTCCTCATGTGTCTGTTGGCCATTTGAATGTCTTCTTTGGTGAAGTGTCTGTTCACTCCCTTTGCCCATTTTTTAATAGGATTATTTGTCTTTTTGTTGCAGAGGTGGTGGATTTTCTTGTAGATTATGGAGATTAGACCTTTGTCTGACTTGTACTGTCCAAAAATGTTTTCCCAGTCTTTAGGTTCTCTTTTTACTCTTTTGGTGAAGTCTTTTGAAGAGCACAGGTGTTTGATTTTTAGAAGATCCCAGGTATCTACATCATCTTCTGGGGTTTGTGCATTGATGGTTATGGTTTGTATCCTGTTAATGCCGTCTATTAAGGCCTGTAGTGTTGGTCCTATTTTTTTTTCTATGAACTTTATAGATTTAGGCTTTATATTCAGGTCTTTGATCCATTTTGAAGTAGTTTTTTGTATACAGCATGAGGTATGGGGCTTGTTTCATTTTTTTGCAGATGGATATCCAGTTTTGCCAGCACCATTTGTTAAAAAGAGTGTCTTTTCCCCATTTGATGGACTTTGGGCCCTGGTCGAAGATCTGGTGACTGTAGGTGGATGGATTTACATCTGGGTTCTCAATTCTGTTCCATTGGTCAATGTAGCTTTCGTTGTGCCAGTACCAGGCTGTTTTGACTACTGTAGCTGTATAGTAGGTTCTGAAGCCAGGTAGTGTGAGTCCTCCAACTTTATCCTTCTTCTTTAGTAGTGCTTTACTTATTTGGGGCTTCTTCCCTTTCCATATAAAGTTAATGATTAGCTTCTCCATCTCTTTGAAGAATGTTCTTGATATTTGGATCAGGATTGCATTGTATTTGTAAATTGCTTTGGGTAGAATTGTCATTTTCACAATGTTGAGTCTACCTATCCATGAGCATGGTATGTTTTTCCATTTATGTAGATCCCTTTGGGTTTCTTGCAGTAGTGTCTTGTAGTTTTCTTTGTATAGGTCTTTTACATCCCTGGTTAGATTTATTCCTAAGTATTTTATCTTTTTAGGGGCTATTATATATGGTATTGTTTTCCTGATTTCTTTTCATTGTTCTGCTTATTGGTGTATAGGAATCCAACTGATTTTTGTATGTTTATCTTGTATCCTGCTACTCTGCTGAATCTTACTATCCGTTCCAGTAGATTTCTCGTGGAGTCTGTAGGGTTTTCTAAGTATAGTATCATATCATCTGTAAACAGGGACAGTTTAACTTCTTCATTACCTATTTGGATGCACTTTATTTCTTTTTCTTGCCTTATTGCTCTAGCTAGAACTTCCAGCACAATGTTAAATAGGAGTGGTGATAAAGGGCATCCTTGTCTTATTCCTGTTTTTAAGGGGAATGTTTTCAGCCTCTCTCCATTAAGAATGATATTGGCCATTGGTTTTGCATAGATGCCCTTTATAATGTTGACAAATTTCCCTTCTATACCTATTTTATTGAGAGTGCTTATCAGGAATGGGTTTTGGACTTTGTCGAATACCTTTTCTGCATCAGTTGAGATGATCATGTAATTCTTTTCTTTCCTTTTATTTATGTGGTGGATTACGTTGATGGATTTTCTAATGTTAAACAGTCCTTGCATACCTGGTATGTATCCTACTTGGTCGTGGTGTATTATTTTTTTGATATGTTACTGAATTCTATTGGCTAGAATTTTGTTCAGAATTTTTGCATCTATATTCATGAGAGATATTGGTCTGTAATTTTCTTTTTTTGGGACGTCTTTGCCTGGTTTTGGTATCAGCATTATGCTGGCTTCATAGAATGAATTTGGAAGTGTTGCTTCCTTTTCTATGCTCTGAAATAACTTGAGTAGTACTGGTACAAGCTCTTCTGTAAATATTTTGCAGAATTCTCCAGTGAAGCTGTCTGGGCTAGGGCTTTTTTTGGTTGGGAGTTTTTTTTATTAACTTTTCAATCTCTTCTCTTGTTATGTGTCTGTTCAGATTTTCAACATCACTTTGTTGTAGTTTGGGTAGGCTGTGTGTTTCAAGAAATTTATCCATTTCCTCTAGGTTTTCAAATTTGTTGGAATATAGTTTTTCATAATATTCTGTTACAATCCTTTTTATTTCAGTTGGGTCTGTTGTAATGTCCCCCATTTCATTTCTTATTTGGGTTATTTGTGTCCTCTCCTGTTTTTCTTTTGTCAGTCTGGCCAGTGGTTTGTCGATTTTGTTGATTCTTTCAAAGAACCAACTTTTGGTTTTGTTGATTCTTTCTATTGTTTTTCTGTTCTCTATTTCATTATTTCTGCTCTGATCTTTACTGTTTCCTTTCTTCCGGTGGCTGTGAGCTTTTTTTCTGTTCTGTTTCTATTTGTTTGAGTTCTGTAGTTAATGTTTTGATTTTGTCCCTTTCTTCTTTTTGATGTGTGCATCTATTGCTATAAATTGTCCTCTGAGGACTGCCTTTGCTGTGTCCCAAAGGTTTTGGTATGATGTGTTTTCATTCTCATTTGATTCTAGGAATTTTTTGATTCCATCTCTGGTTTCTTCTATTAGCCAGTGTTGTGTAAGCAGGGTATTATTCAGTTTCCATATAATTGATTTTTTTTCCATGCTCTTTCTGTTGCTAATTTCTACCTTGATGGCATTGTGGTCAGAGAAGATACTTTGAATTATCTCAACGTTTTGGACCTTGTCGAGGATTGCTCTGTGGCCTAAGATGTGGTCTATTCTTGAGAATGTTCCCAGTGCATTGGAAAAGAATGTGTACTTTGCAGCTGTTGGATGTAGTGTTCTATACTTGTCTATGAAGTCAAGTTGGCTGATTGTGCCCTTTAGGTCTTCTGTATCTTTGCTGAGTTTCTTCTTAGTAGTTCTGTCCTTTACTAAGACTGGTGTGTTGAAGTCTCCTACTATTATTGTGGAACTGTCCATTTCTCTTTTCAGTGTTGTTAGAGTTTATGTATTTTGGAGCCCTGTCATTGGGTGCATAGATGTTTATTATGGTTATATCTTCATGACGGATCGTCCCCTTAATCATTATATAGTGTCGTTCTCTGTCTTTTAAGGTGGATTTTGTTTTAAAGTCTATTTTATCTGAGATTAGTATTGCCACTCCTGCTCTTTTTGGTCATTATTAGCTTGATATATTTTTTTCCAACCTTTGACTTCTAATAAATTCACATCTTTTTTTGTAAGGTGTGTCTCTTGTAGACAGCATATTGATGGATCCTGTTTTCTTATCCATTCTGTCGTTCTCCATCTTTTTATGGGTGCATTAATTCCATTTACATTCAGTGTAATTATTGATAGCTGTGAGTTTGTTGCTGGCATTTTGTAACACCTTTTTTTTGTGGTGCTGACGTTCTCTTTGCTCTTCTTACTCTCCTGTGCTGAGTTACTTTTGTTTGTGGATTTTTTTTTTCATTTCTTTTGTTTTTGTAGGTTTTGTTTTTGCTGAGACTTTATGTTTTTCCCCTTTTTTAAATGAGTATGTTTGTTAACTTTCTTTGTGGTTGCCATGAATTTTACCCTTATCTTTCTAAGTTTGAAGCAGTCTACCATTACTTGGTATCGCCTTGCCTTCTCTCCATCAGAAGGTTCTATACCTATGCTGTTTATTCCCTCTTTTAGTGTTTTGTTGTTCTTGTCATTTACTGATTAACTGCTCTGATTCCCTGTTGCATTTCTTTTGGTTTTGGATAGTCCTTGAGAGGTCATTTCCTAGATTGGTATCTGGCTGGTACGATTCTGCGTCCTAGATTCTGCCTGTGAGCTGAAGTAGTTTGTTCTCAGATCAAAGAACTCCTTTTAATAATTCTTGTAAGTTTGGTTTGATTTTTACATATTCCCTTAATTTCTGTTTATCTGGAAATGACATAATTTCACCATCATATTTGAATAAGAGTTTTGCAGGATATATTATTCTTAGCTGGAAATTTTTTTCTTTCAAGATTTTATATATGTCATCCCATTGCTTTCTTGCCTGCATGGTTTCTGCTGACTAATCTGAGCATAGTCTTATTGTTTCTCCTCTGTATGTGACTTCTTGTTTTTCACGAGCTGCTCTCAGGATTCTTTGTCTTTGGTTTTGGCAAGTGTGATCATGATATGTCTTGGTTATTTTCTTTTGGGGTCTATCCTATATGGGTTTGTTGAGCATCTTGGGTGGCCAGCTTTTCATCTTTCATGATATTGGGGAAGTTTTCTGTCAGCAGTTCTTCAATGATCCTCTCTGTGTTTTCTGTTTTCTCCCCCTGTTCTGGAACTCCAATCACTCAAAAATTTTTGCTTTTGATTGTATCCCACATAACTTTCAGGTCTCTTCATTTTTCTTTGCTTTTTTTCCTGAGTTTTCCTGAAACAGAGTTGTATCCAAGTGTTCATCTTCAATTCCACTGATCCTGTCTTCCACCGTTTCAAATCTGCTTCTCAGCCCTTCTATGACACCGTCCATTTCTGAAATCTTGTTGTTTATGTTTTGGATTTCTAATTGTTTTTTTTTTATAATTTCTAGTTGTGGATTTATTTTAGCATTTTGTTCCTGCATTATTTTCCTGAATTCTTCCAATTTTTTTGTCTGTATTTTCCATGAATTTGTCTATTTTTTCCTCATTTTTGTCTGCTTTTTGCTTCAGCTCTTGGAGAATTCTGAGTATTAGAGATTTGAATTCCCTATCAGGTAGTTCTAGTGCCTTTTCTTCCAGTGGGAAGTCATCTGGTGTTTTATTTTGGACACCTACTGGAACCATCCTGTCTTGTTTTTGTAAATGTTTTGATATTGTCTGCTGCCTTCGGGGCATTCAGTAGTTATTTTTCTCATTTATTGATTGTAGATTTGTTTGTTTTGTCCCTTATTTTTTAATTTGGGTATGTCTGAGCAGGCAGGCTGTGTGTTCTTTTTTTTGCTCATCTGTGGGCACAATACTTTTCGCCTCCTTCTCCAGCTGGCAGGGTCAGTCACTCATATATCGTACGGCAGGGCAGGTCTAGCTGAAGAGGAGTTACTTGGACATGTTGTTTGTAGCACTTACTACAGCCACCAAAGCGGGTGGGTAATCAGTCCAGGGCAGGTTCCAGTAGGCCATGCCTGTCCTGCTTGGTGCTGTGATGTTAAGCGCACGGTTCAGGTAGACAGGATATAGTGGGGAGATTGTTATGTGTGGAGCTAAAATGGATATGGGAGAGAGGAGAGAGGAACAGCAGCCAAAAACATACAAAAAAACAAAAAAGAATGCTAGGGGAGATTGCCATTGGAGTGGAGAGATGAGAGACTATGAAATGTAGAAAAACAGAAAGGGGAAGAGGAAGAAAAGAAAAGAATGAATAAATAAATATCAGAAAGGTTAAAGAACCGCAAAGTTCCAAGGGATTCCACCAGTGCAGCTATGAGGTCTGGGGAAGTTGTTCTCAGGTGTTGCGGTACAGCCTGGCTATACGGCGTAGAGGTATACAAAGCCAGGTATTCAGGGAACAGAAAGAGAAGGAAGATCTAGAGAGATGAGAAACTGAGTAAGGGAGAAAGACAAAAAGGCAAAAAGAGGGAAACGAAAACAAAACAAATTAAAAAAAAAAGAAAAGAACAAGAAAAGCCCCCCAAAAACAGATGAATAATAATAAAAAAAAAAAAAAAAACAAAATAAGAAATGCCCTCAGGGATCCTTCTGCATATCTGTGCAAGCCGAGAGGGTAGTTTCCAAGCCACGCAGCACCGGCTGGCCAGAACAGGCTCCTAACTCAAGGAAAGGAAAAGAAACCAAACAAACAATTCAAAACAAACAAATGAACAAAAGCCCCGGGATACCACCAGTGCGGCAGCCCAGACCAGGAAGCAGCTCCACGCTCGAATGGAGCTCCACAGCCCCTCAGGAAGAAGTAAAGATGGTGCACAGAGCCAGGTATTTGAGCAAAAGGAGGGGGAGGTGGTGAGAGGTCAGGAAGAAATCAAAAGAAGTGGAAAAAAAGCAACACTAGCAGCCAACAAATGGCACAGAGAGCCAGCTAGTGTGACATTAGGCCATTCTTGAGAAAAGTCACTATATTTTTATTTCTTTCAGTTAAATTCAAGTTTATATTGTCAATTCCTGTCTGAAATTTATTCTCATTTCAGAATAGCTTAAGATACTAAATATACTTTTGCATTTTAAATTATGATTGAGATTTGATATCAATACCAACAAATAAAAACTTTTATATTAGGCAATACTCTACTCCAGTGTGGGTTCATGTTATAAGGAAGTACTTCAGAGTATGAAATTCCCAGGTTTGATTCCGGGCTCTTCTACTTTTCTGTTATATGACTTTGGATAAGTGAACCAACTTCTTTGTGATTCAGTTTTCTTTTTTGTAAAATGGAGCTATTAAGCATGTCCCCCTCATAGAGGTATTATGAGAATTGAATGTGTTAGTATAAGAAAAGGTCTTGGAACAGGGCCTATCATCTCAATGTCATCTCATGCAATAGATGACAAATTATGATTCTTTCAGTATCTTAAAAATATTCCTTGCTAAAGGTTTAATAAAACTTCATATATGGTTGCTATAGAAACGGCAATTTGAATTGGTTGCTTTCAGTGAGTAAAATTTCAAGCATAAAGCTAGATTATCATTTATTATAGCTAAAAATAAACCAAGGGAGGCACATAGGACAGGCTTTTCCTAACAGGTCTAGAACAGTGCACTGTCTTTGCCAGCTGTGACTTCTATAAGCTACCAAAGGTAAGCGAGCTCATATTTATATTGGCTTCTGAACTGGTAACCCTATTATCTCTCCTGCGGTAGTCTTCTTTTGGGAAAAATGCTTGAGTTCCCATTGCCATAACAACGGGCTGCTCTCCTTAAAACCAGATATGCTCTGAGTCAAAGGAAAACTGTTTCCATGGTAACTGCTCTATATTTAAGTGCAGCAGCCTGGTTTTTAATCAGTCAAGTTGTCCTTTGTTAAAAAGCAACCACGTATTGTTCCTAATATAATTTTGTATATTTTGGGGGTATGATAGATGAATAAAGTAGACTTCAACAAATATAAAAACAAGAGTGTATTAGTTTCCCAGCTGTCATAGCAAAGCATCACAACCTGGGCGGCTTCAAACAACAGAAATGTTTTCGCTCCCAGTTCTGGAGGCCAGAAGTCCAAAATCAAGGTGTAGCAGGGTCGTGCTCTCCTGTAGGCCCTAGGGACAGCCTCCTCCTTGTCTCTTTCAACTTCTAGTTGTCCGAGGTGTTCCTTGCCTTCTGGCAGCAGAGCTCCAAACTTTGCCTCCGGCTTCACATGGCTAGCTTCCCTCGGTATCTCTCTCCGTGTTTCTTCTCCTCTTTTTATAAGGACACCACTCATACCGGATGAGGGCTTACCCTACTCCAGTATGGGTGTTAATTTAACTAATTACATCTTCAAAGGCCCTATTTCCAAATAAGTTCATGTTCACAGGTACCAGGGGTTACAACTTCAACATATATGGTTGAGGGACACAATTCAACCCTTAACAGTCTGCCCTCTAGCCCTCCAAAATTCATGTTCTTCCCACCTGCAAAATACATTCGTCTTCATTTCAATATTGCCAAAAGTCTTAACTCTTCCAGCGTTCATGCTAAGTTGGAAATCTTTGATATAGATGTAATAGGTCTATGTATCTACATATCTTGTTATCTATCTAACTATCTATAATTCAAAAAGTCCCAATTCTCATCTTCTAAGACTCTGGGTATGGATCATGCTGGGGCAAAATTATTCTCCATCTGAGGACCTGTGAAACCTATAAAACAAGTTATTTGCTTCAAAACTATGATGGTGGGACATACAATAGACATTCCCATTCCAAAAAGGGGGAATTGGAAAGACAAAAGTGTCATGGGTCTCAAGCAAATCTGAAAACTAGTAGCAAAAATTTCATTAGATTTCGAGACCTGAGAATAATTCCGAGGAAGCCTCATGGCCTCTGAGCTGCCCTGGGCCAAGGTAGTCCCTACCTTTCTGCCCTGCGTGGGCCCACCCTCTGGAGCCAAAGAGACAGTGGCTCTGCCCTCAGCCAGGGTTCTCCAGAGAAATAGGACCAATGGGAGATACAGATTGATTGTTAGATAGGTATACCTATCTATACCTATCTGTGTATCTGTCTGTCTGTCTATATATCTATCTATCTATCTAAGGAGAGAGGAAGCAATTTATTCTAATAATTGTCTCACACAATTGTGGAAGCTGGAAAGTCTAAAATATTTTGGTGAGACTGGCAGGCTGAAAACTCAGGCAGGATTGCTATGTCACAATCTTGAGGCAGAATTCCTTCCTCTCCTGGAAACTGCAGTCTTCGCTCTCAAGACCTTCAGTTGATTGGGTGAGGCCCGACCACATTATTAATGATACTCTGCTTTACTTAATATCACCTGATTGTAAATGTTAATCACATCTACCAAATACCTTTCACAGCAACATCTGGACTAGTGTTTGACCAAACAACTGGGCATCATAATCTAGCCAAATTGACAGAAAATTAACCATCATACGTAATTCAATTTCTTGCTCATAAAATGGTAACTCCACAATATTTACGTTTCAATCCATATGTCTCTATGTTGAATATAAAATGTTCCTATTTCCTACACCTTTAACCGTGTTTATTTTTTTAATTTTTCTTTTTTGTACTTTAGTTGAAGGTTTACAGAACAAACAGCTTCTCATTAAACAGTCAGCATACACATTGCCCTATGACAATGGTTAACAGCCCCACAACATGTCAACACTGTCCTTTCTCAGTTTGACCATATTGAAATAAAATCTTGTTCACTGAAAATGAAAATGGCTATGGTCAAAATCTGTTTTATTCTTTCACAAAAAAATAACCATGTTAAATGTTCCTCAAGTTTTATACAAAATTATTTGATCCTTTTTTGGGTCAGAAAATCTCTTTATCAAGTAAGTGAAACATTTTTCTTAAATAAGTTAAACCAAATCAGAGTTGATGTAGTCCTTCCCTTTCCTGCTGTTTGTGTCCTCTTCAGGAGGGAATGAGCAGGGGGAAAAGAAGGCCAGTGGTCTGGGAAGTGCAATGGGAGTATTGCCATGTTTGTGTTCTCGTCAAGGGCAGGGTAGAAGGAAGTGGAGAACACTTTGATTTAGTCACATTCTAGCGAACTTTTAATTTCTTGTTTAGCATTGTGGTGAAAGACGGATTCTTGGTATGCGGATGGAATTGGATTCAAATCCCCACTCTGTGATTCTCTAGCAGTATGACTTTGGGCTTTAATTTTCTCATTTGTAAAGTGCAGTTAAAAATGCCTAGCTTACGGATTATTGAGAATTAGATCAGACAATGCATATAGAAAGCTTAACACATGCACTGTCTTACCCAACAATGCCTGGTGCGTAGAATGCATTTAGTTCCTAATAGTGACTGTTATTATCATCATCATCATGCATCTGGCTGGAATACTAGCAGACGGGATGTGAAAAAGTTACTGGTGTTATTAGCCCATATACGGTTCTTCAATAATAAGTTTTAATTCATTTGTTTAAATTATTTTTATAATATAATTAAATATATAAAAACTAATAATACATAGTACATATCATACAATAATATACTGTAAAAGTTTTTCAGCCCTTTCAGAAGATCACAGTTAAAATGCCTGAGGTAACTTAACGTTGTTTTAATCATCCATTTGTTTTGTGGTGTTAAAACAAATGAAACCAAATTTTACCCTTCGCTCCTAATCTCTATGGCATCCAGCAGCACGGATAACTTCAGGCTGAAATATATGTCAGCTTTTCTAGGACGCTCCTGAATTTAAATGTCCCTTTTCATTGCTCCCATAGGTATAGCTGTACCTGTCAGACACCGTGTTCTGGTTTTTGTTTAAAAAAATATTGTCCCGGGAAATGTGAGACTGTGCTGTCCTGACTTTGGCCTAGGCAGGTAATTCCTGCCTACCCTGAGTTGTCAGGGTGCACATAGCACCTCAACAGGGTCATTGTGCTGCCCTAAAACAGGCCGGCAAAGTCCCAGGATGCCAGCCTCCTGAAGAGAAGCTTAAGTGGACAGAAGGTGGATCTTGTTCTTTTGTTTGTTCCCGCTAAAAGGGTGAAAAGGGCAAAAAGGACAGGTTGCCCACAAACTAAATAATTGACAGCCAAGTCCCTGTTATATGGTACAAGTTTACACCCACCACCGGAGCTGGTGTGGCGAAGTATTTCAGTGATGGCTTTCTTAATATGTAAGATGGCCCTCTCTGCTATATACTGTCTGTCCTGAGGAAAAAAATAAAGAATCAGAACAATAAGTTTTGAGAGAGTATCTAATTCAGATCTCTCAGTTGATCGCCCTGGGAAGAGACACAACAATTAGTGTGGAGACCACCCTCCTCAGTCTCCTGGGATAATGAACCCCCAACTTTGAAGGAGTCTTCAGCTCCTTATTGCTCTTCCAATTCTTCTGATTATGGAATATTCTTCACAATTTCATGAAGAAAATTATCTATGGATCAATATTTTCCAGAGGCTTGAGAGCAGTCAAGGCAAAGACAAGAACAAAGGTGCTTGAAAAATAAGCATGGAAAAGAAAGGATTTGGACTTGGGATAGAACAGTAAAAGACTCTACAGAATATCAGGAAAAATTATGGTTTTTGAATAGAGTAAATAGAGAGCAAGATACAGTGAAACCTTTGAGTGCCAGATCTCAACAGGACTGCCTTGTTTTTCCAGATCTTGGAAGTTTTCTGCCTTTGACAGGGTGCAGTCTGAGCACTTCTCTATCACTTTCTATTAGTGGAAAATATTTGCGTTTTTCTTCTCTGACAAATTTCCGCCTTACACAGGTTCTGGATTTTGCAGGTTTTACTGTAGATTACAGGAGGACAATTGGAATAAGTCTCTCAGTGGGTAAAACCAGTTACCAGATTTTCTTTTCTCTTCTCTCCACCTCCCCCAATTTCCCCCCATGATGTCAGATATCGGGAAGAGCTAGGAATATCTGCAGAGTACGAGTCAGGAGCCAGAACTTGGAATCGCATCAAAGAGTGACTTGGAGGCAGAAGGAAGCCGTGAGAATATACAACAACAATTGAATGTTCGATTGTGAAATGGCTGGCAGTCTTGGTAGATAAAGAGTTATAAATATGGCTATCTCCACAAGCTTCATTCTATTTCATAAGCCACATCATAAGTGGAGACAACATAGGCCTAGAGAGCCCCGACGGAGGATCTAGTTGGCAAGTACATCGCTAAGAGTTTTCACGGAAAATGTAAGGATAAAAGCTATCTCATTTAATCGCCATATCAGATGAGATAGCGCTCCTTCAAGCTATCTAGGCGAGCATTTCACACAGCAGTTCTTTCCCCTTCTTTCTATAGCAGCAGAGGGAGGCACTGATGGGTCCAACGTCAGGGGTCTCTGCCCCCCAGAAGTAGAGGCTTCCATGTCCAGGTCAGAAATACAACCTGCCCCTTCCACCCACACAGTAAGACTGAAAGGGAAAAGACCTCTTATCTTATAATGTTTCCTTTTTACAAATGTCCTCTCAGTTAGAAAAGAGAAATAAAGTTATAAAGTGCTCTTTAAAATGGATTTTGAGTAATAAAATATGATAACGCTTATACAGATTATATTATATTAACCAAATGGCTCACTGTTTTACAAGAATATAAACGGCATATATGCCATTTTACTTAGTCTCCTTTACGTTGCTTTATATGTGAGCAGGTGTCTGTAACTGAGGCTCTCCCCAAAGCCTGAGAATTTAACCGCATTAGAATGCAACTTCTTCATATATTCTCTGTACCCTATTGCTCACACTGAATTCCAGAAGCCAAGGATCTGCTCCGCATGGAATTGCTCTGCCATCATCGAACTACTGAGTGGAGGTACAGCAGGACATGGAAGGAAATCTGGTAAATAGGGTTTAAAATTAGTATGTGACAACTGCAATTTTTTTCTTTTTCATAGCTTCCCTTGGGCATTAATTAAATACAGCATTTTCAAGCATTTTCTCTTGCAGAATCATTTTCCCCTATGTGTTAAAATATTCAGACTATGAATGCAACAGACAGCAATATTAAATCCTAATGACTATTTCTGAAATAGGTGGGAGCTGGGTCATACTCAGTCTGTAATAGATAATGGTAAAATTGAACTATCTTTCTATTAACATGCAGATGAGTCAAGTTCGAAGACTACTTTGTGGTAGAGTTTCTTTTCTTCTAAATGGGGAGTTAAAATTAGGGCATGTTGCTGCCACCCTTGGATACTTTTTTTTTCTTTTTCTCTTTCCTCTTGCCTTCTTTTCTTGCTTTCTCTCTCTGTCTCCTCCTCCTCCTCCCTCTCTCTCTTTCTTGAGTATGAAAAGTTGAATTCTGCAGCTATATGATGTGTATCACAAGGAAAAAATAATAATCTAAAAAAAATCTTGAAAAGGAGAGCAAAACCTGCTTTAGTTTTGTAATTATGAAGAAAACATTCCTACATAAGAAGGTATCACTATTAATACTAACATCTAAATATTTCTGTGCACTGACTTTCAATCCACCTGGAAATATGCTGTTCAGTTAATGTTTATTTCACAAAATATCATTTTTTATGCAAGAAAATTTTATATGGCAATTAGTCCTTGACCTAGAATCCTTTTCCCCCCAAAAATAACATTTTGAAATGTTCATACTTAAAATCACAAATTATGATTTATTTCTTCAGAAGCACACTTACTTTTATCGATAACTACTAAATGTCTGGTTTTATGAAAAAACATTTATCCACTCACCCATTTATCGTTTAAAAAAACAACAGCATTGACTATCTGCATTGTGCAAAATACGCCGATATTTTACTTAGTGTTGTGGAGGCTGCAAAGAGATAGTATTATTGTTTTAAGGCATCTGAACTCTGGTAGTGGGTATGTGTTAGCATATATTATCTGTAAGTATGAAAGTGTCCATGATCAGAAGAGACAAACACATATAGAGCTAAAGAAGTTCAGAGGAGGGAAAAATCAGACTGTGGGTTTCTAGAATATCGATAGTTGGTACAAATATTAGAGAGAGACGATTTTTTTTTTGTGAGACAAATTACAAATTTGTAGCGATGAGTAAAAGAGCCATAAACCTGCATTATCCAAACATACAGAACAAAATAGAAGTCAGAGTTTCAATTAACGGCTGGCTAACTGTGTTTTGGTACATGCTTCCTATGGACTCTGCATTGTGCTGGGAAAAGGAAACAAGCGTTGGGTTACTGAATTATGTTATTTTGTAGTGATTATGAATGCATCTTTTGAAAAACAATGAAGTGATGTGAAACTAGAATAATTTTTATTCTGCCATACCAGTTGAGTCTGCCAATCTGAAAAAGATTCATTCACGGGAGAATAAATTTTCTCTCTAGAGAATCCATTTAATTCAAAAAACAAACTAACAGACTTTCTCTGATATCATTCATGTATCTGTAGAAAATCAGTTCTGGTAAAAAGTGGTGTCTAGGCTAGAAATTGTTCAGAAAGCTATGAATGTTCTCTGATTGTCTTGGGATCCACACTACAGTGCAGTTCTAATGGGCCAAGCTGAAAGGATATCTCTTCTGAAAAGACTCACAAACACCCTACCTCTTAGAATCATCAACATGTAAGGATAGATCATGCTGTATGTTAAGATAATCTCAGATAAAAATATGTATATATAACCTTTCTATCATCTCCATCCTTACATGCCTACTTCTTGAACCATCTCTGTCCACCACAGAGGAGACAGTCGCTGATGCAGATGTTCCCTCTATTGCCCAGAATAAAACCAATCCCAGAGTTGAAACAGATTTGTTGTTTTGGTATAACCGGTCCCATGTTTCCTTAATTACTGTCCATAGGCAATGACATAGGGTGATAATGTTGGCAATTTAGGTTTTAATAGTGGTTTACCATTTAATACTGGTTTACCAATTACAGATATTTTCTCATTGGATTCTCTCAGCCATGAGATGTGGGTGAGGAAATTTATTTTTTTTAATGTAAATGCCTGTAAAGGCACAGAAACAAGACAATAAATGAGCTGCCCATGCTCACTCATCAAACGCATAATAGAGTTGGATTTGAAACCAGATCTCAGCTTCTTCAAATCCTGGACTTTGTCCTCTACAGCAGATTGTTATGTATCCTTTTCTTCTTCCTCACGGAATATGGTAATTACTATAGATATTATTTGTGAATTTTTTAAATATTCTGTGCCCTGGTGGTGCAGTGGTTAAGAGCTACTGCTGCTAACCAAAAGATCAGCAGCTGGAATCTGCCAGCTGCTACTTGGAAACTCTATCGGACAGTTCTACTCTTTCCTGTAGGGTCGCTATGAGTTGGAATCAAGTTGACGGCACCGGGTTGGGTTTTTTAAATCAGTATAAAGAGTTATGCCAATGTAGATGAGTAAAGGCGCCCTGGTAGTACAGCAGTTAAGCTCTTGGCTGCTAATCGAAAGGTTAGTGGTTCAAACTCACCAAAAACTCTGCGGTAGAAAGACTTGATGATCTACTCCCCTAAAAATTACATCCTTGAAATCCCTATGGGGCAGTTTTACGCTGTCACATGGAGTCACTATGAATTGAAATGGATTTTTCAGCACTTAACAACAAGATGAATAAAATAATAACCTATAGCTTTGGCTGCTGACCAAAAGGTCAGCAGTTCCAATCCACCAGGCACTCCTTGGAAACACTATGGGGCAGTTCTACTCTGTCCTATAGAGTCACTATGAGCTGGAATCGACTCGATGGCAACAGGTTTGGTTTTGGTTTTGGTTTTCTTATAGCTAAGGAAGACTGAAGAAGAATCGATGTCTTTGAATTATGGTGTTGGCAAACAATATTGAATATACCATGGACTTCCAGAAGAGCAAAAAAATCTGTCTTGGAAGAAGTACAGCCAGAATGCTCCTTAGAAGCAAGGATGGCGAGACTTCATCTTACATACTTTGGACATGTTATCAGGAAGAACCAGTCCCTGGAGAAGGATACCATGATTCGTAAAGTAGAGTCAGCAAAAAAGAGGAAGATCCTCAACAAGATGGATTGACACAGTGTCTGCAACAATGGGTTCAAGCATAACAATGATCGTGAGGATGGCGCAGGACCGAGCAGTGTTTCTTTCTGTTGTATGTAATGTGAGTCGAAAGCGGCACCTAACAACAACAACACAGCTAAAAGTATCTGTGGAAAAGGTGCCATTGTTGTTTGGGGGATAAAATAGTGATATTTCTAATACTGAGGAAAAGAATACGATCGCTCCATTTTGCATGTAGTCTCAGTTCGTTTCCATGAGTAATGACTAGACTTAACATCTGATTCTTCTGCATAACACATATTTAAAAAAAGCTTTCCCATTTTCCAGTTACATTCCAATAATTAAACTTGGAGAATTAGCTGGCATTAAGTGACTGCCCAAAGTCATTTTGTAGATAAGATGAGAAAGAGAAGCTCGGAGCTTCCACTCCATTGCCTGAGTCCCTGGTCCATGACATTTCCCTGTTGCTTCATTATTTCATTGGGCAAAGAATTGTGCCTTTTAACAAAAGATCATGTTTGTGATGCTCAGCATTTTTAATTAATGCACGTACCATTGCCAGTATATCTTCAGTTATAGGTCATTGTAATCAGACCAACATAGACAATTAAGCCTTGATTTTATTAAGTACAGTGCACTGGTTATTTGTAAGTTAATGTAAAAAGAATCACCAGTACTTGAGTTTCCAATTTTCCACATACATGGTTATAACATTTGGAACTAAGCTTCTTGGCAAAGTATATGATTGGAAGCATTTCTTTTTCTTAACAAAGATAGGAAAGCAGATTATGCTCTTAATGAGAAATGGTTATGTTGATGTGTTTGGATGGCATTCACTAAAATAGACTGTTTAGACAATCTTACCTCATATGTTCTACTTAAACATTAGAGAAAACTTTAAGCTATGTCACAGCAATCAATATAATAAAAAGGTTCAAAATGCCTTTTATTCACAGCATACTGTGAATTAGTTAGAGCCATTAAATATAAACTTTTTTCTAGAGTAGCATTTGTATTTATTTTATTTTAATTAATTCTCATTTAATTCCTCTTTTGGTACAAGAGAAAAATAATTTCACATTTGGAGGGAGGATTCATTTTAAGCATGTAACTATTATTTAATATGTTCTGCACCAGAAGAAAATATATGTATTCAAGTGAAAAACATAGTATTTGATTGATGCATTTTCTCTAAACATCAGTAAACCTTTTTCAGATATCTTCAGAAGATATTTAATCCACATGATTCCACTCTCAGTGAATTAGAAAAAAAAAAAAACCCATAAATGAAAAGTAAACTTTAAATAAATAATGCAGAGAAAAACAAAGCTTAATTTGTACTTAAAAATTAAGTATTTGAATTTTAATTGCATGACAATTGGGTATCTTGGTGGTCCATACTGTTTGTCTTAGACTTAGGGCATAGTCTTAGAGAAGGAAATTCAGGGGAAAGGCAAGGTGCAATGGAAACCAGCACCATGCGATTCTTTTGGACGTATTGTGATTAGTCCAAGCCCAGAGCACATTTCTCAGCTCTTCCACATCCTTGTGTATCTTCCATATAGGCTTAAAGTACAAAGCTGGAATATAATATATCTAAAATTATGGCCAAAATAACCCCAAATGACTAGTATCATATTGAAATTCACAAATCAAGATCAATTTTAAATGTTACTATGCATTTTTTTTTTTACTTTTATTTCTGTTAGCTCCTATAAATGCCCTATATTCATGGTTGCACGGAAATATTGGCCTATAGGATACAAGCAAGTGTTTATCAACTCTTGGATGGGAGTTGGAGCAACAGAGATTGCCTGTGTGTGTATCTATCTATCCTTGAACCCATCATAAAAATGAGAATAAATATTATACTAAAGGAATAAGTTCCCAAATCCTTTCATTTATTCTCTAAGTGTTTATTGATAACCTATTATATGCTAGGCAATGTGGTAGACATGGGGTATATAGCAGTAAACAAGATAGAGTTTCTGCAGTCAAGGAGAGTTAAACATATGCATAGAAGGATGAACAATGAAGCTGTATAGAATTCCTGGTATAAGATCCAATGAAAGTATGTAACCACCAAAAATTGATCTGGTCAATGTTAGAAAAGGATCTGTAAGAAAGTAAGTTTCTAGACTGAGACTTGGAGGATAAGTAAGCAATGGCTCTGTGAAATATAAGAAAATATGTCTAGGAGAGGCAAGAGCAAGATGGAGAGTCTTGTGAATATCGGGGAATTAAAAAGAAGCTTAGAATGACTGGTTGGAACCAAACAAAAACAAAAACAAAAAAAACAAGGAACAGAATGAAGTAAAAGTCTAAGACCCTTCAGTGTAGAGGAAATCAAGTTAAAGAAAGCTTGGTTACTCAGAAAATTTTTTTCTTTTTATACATAATATTATGAATAAGTAATAAAGAATACACATCAATATACGTATTACCTGTAATACTTATATATTATTTATTAAAATTACATTTTGAAACACGAGGCCATTAGTAATCTAGTTGATTATATTACATATCAGATCTTCTAGCCCCTACGACTGAAAGCAATCATTTAATGACAGTTAGTCACCTTAAATAGTAATTTTTAATACCCTTTATGTTACACTCTTGCAGAATTTCTGTTGAAGTTTATGAAAGAGTAACAGAAAACTTTAACAGCAAGCAAAATAAATATATTATGATGTGGAGAACAGCGAAGAAATAAATTCAAGCCTCTTTCACACATCCAGTCACCAGCTGGAAGATGAATTATAGGTAGAAAAGCAAAAGAAGTATACGTTGTGCCACTGGATGATAAAAAGAAATCTGAAAGCAACAGAATAACTGGTCTTCAGACTATTTCATAATGGCCAGTTTTTCTATACCAATTTTTCCCTTTCTTCTACCTGTCCATTCTGCTGGGAAACTATATTATAGTCACAAGTAAATATGTAACCAGACGCAGTCTAACTGGAATGGTAGGTTAAAGTAAAGAGTAATACATTATATATGTTTCTGAATGTCATTGTTCTTCCCATTATTTCAGTGGCAAATTGTTTTCTTTCAGACTAATTATAAGTTAGCAGTTCTTCATTGTACTCGACGTTTGCTGCTGCATACCAACTGCAGAGTGCTGAGCAGAATCCTGTCTCTGGAACAGGAGAGTTAGCAAAAAAAAAAAAAAAAAAAAAAAAAAAGATGCAAAAATAGGGCACCTAGGTAGATGTAATACCCATGGGGAGTCAAGCCAAACGTAATTCATGGCTCCCCAGTAAGTAAGCGCCAAGCTTTTAATTTAGCACATTTATCACTGGGGAACCGCAATGCTGTTGGGTCTCAAATACAGGTGGGTCTATAGTACTTAGAAGTGATACAACTAAAGACAATAACATGTATTCTATGTGGCTTTTTCTGGAAACATAATCCCCCAAAGAATTCTCAAGTATAGAACCTGTAAATCTTTTTGATTTTTAGTTTGTTATTTAAAATATGAGTGGATAGAGTACAATGGAAAGCAGAATTATCTTTCACTAAATTGGGGTGACAGGTCTGGCACAAACTGTTAAGTGTGAGATTAAGGAAACGTATGATTCATAAGAACATCAGAAACATCTTGTACCGGCTATTACCAAGTAACGGGATTGTGCTTGCCCTTCCACAGTAAGCATCTATAAAACTATCTGAAGTATATGATACCACTCTTTTTAGGCACTGAACAGGTGACAGTATAAAGAGACGATCCTTGATAAGGAAAATATGAGGTGAGCTCCACAGTCACCCCAGCTTTTTGCCTGGAGCAGTTTTCAAACCTTGATACAGGGAAGTGGAATTCAAAAAGAGATCAGCTGACTCTCTGGGAAGAGGAGACCGAGATCAGATGTCACAGCTGCTGATGTGTCTGGGATTTATGGTGCGGGATACCAAAAAGAAGTGAGCTATGCAGAAAAGGAGTTCGGAAATAATCGGCTAAAGTATTTTCTTGGGTCTTTGGCCAAATACTAAGTTATACATGCCTAGGGTTAAGAAAAAAAAAAAACCCACAAAACAATAAAAAACACTTCAGAGGGCTTGAGTTAAGCAGATAGCTCAGAAATTAAACAGTGCTAGAAAATACTGAATTATTGATCACTGAGTGTGGAGATATCCAGGGAAACATTTCAAGAATTCAAATGAGACCCAGGAATGATCGCACCTTGGGAGAAGGGCTACCTTAGCTCTAACGTAAGGAATACTTTTAGAGTTGTCTTTACAAAGCTCAAATCACAATATACATAGTTCATTAACTATGTGCATATCTTATAACATATAACCCTTTTCTGTATGATTTCACCTTTTTAAAAAAGCAAAACAAGGGACTTCTGGCAAAATGGCGCTCTAGGCAGAAGCACCACACCATCCTCCCACAGGAAAGATCCGAGAAACTAAGCTGAAAAGAGAAAACAGCAATCCTGAAATCCTGAAACATCAAATGAAGAGATAAAGAACTCAGCCAAGCACCAAATGGAGTGAGAAAACTGACAGAGAACGGAGAGTGAGGAGATTCATGCAGAGGTCTCCTACCAGCTAACACAGTGTGGATCCGCCATCTTGGACTCCTATTGGAGACCATCAAACAGGGGGTACGAGAAAGCAGCTTCACAGAGCTTCCAGCAGGAGACAAAACAACCGGTAATTTGCGATATACGCTTTCCCACCCCCACCCTTCTTCACCCACACTGGGCCCCCTCTGCTTCCCACAGACACAGTCTCTTGTCCGAGAAACACCAGCAGCTTGGATTCCACCAGCTCGCACTAGCTGGCTCTCAGAGTGCCATTTGTTGGCTGCTGGTGTTGCTTTTTTTCCTGCTTCTTTTGATTTCTTCCTGACCTCTCACCACCTCCCCCTCCTTTCATTCAAATACCTGACTCCGTGCGCCATCTTTGCTTCTTCCTGAGGGGCTGTGGAGCTCCATTCGAGGGTGGAGCTGCTTCCCGGTCTGGGCTGCTGCGCTTGTGGGATCACGGAGCTTTTGTTCATTTGTTTGTTTTCAATCATTTGTTTGTTTTCTTTTCCTTTTGTTGAGTTGGGAGCCCTTTCTGGCCAGGTGGTGCTGTGTGGCAAGGAGACTACACCCTCGGCGTGCACAGACAAGCAGAGGGATCCCTGAGGGCATTCTTCTTTGGTAGGTTTTTTTTTTTTTTTTTTTGGGGGGGGGCTTTTCTTGTTCTTTTTTTTTAAATTTGTTTTGCTTTCTTTTATCTCCTTTTCCCTTTTTGTCTTTCTTCATTACTCAGTTTCTCATCTCTTTAGATCTTCCTTCTCTTTCTGTTCCCTGAATACCTGGTGTTGTATACCTCTATGCCTTCTAGCCAGGCTGTACTGAAACACCTGAGAGTGACTTCGCCAGACCTCATAGCTGCACCGGTGGGATCCCTGGGAACTTTGCGGTTCTTTAACCTTTCTCATTTTTATTTATTCATTCTTTTCTTCCTCTTCCCCTTTGTGTTTTTCTCCATTTCATAATCTCTCATCTCTCCACTCCAACGGCAATCCCCCCTGGCATTCTTTTTTGTTTGTTTGTATGTTTTTGGCTGCTGTTCCTTTCTCCTCTCTCCCATATCCATCTTAGCTCCACACATAACAATCTCCCCGCTAAATCCTGCCTACCTGCACTGTGTGCTTAACATCACACCACCAAGCAGCACAGGCACAGCCTACTAGAACCTGCCCTGCACTGATTACCGACCCACCTTTGTGGCTGTAGTAAGTGCCACGAACAACCCATCCCAGTAACTCCTCTTCAGCTAGACCTGCCCTGTCGTACCATATATGAGTGACTGACTCTGCCAATTGGTGAAGGGGGGGAAAAGAATTCTGCCCACAAATGAGCAAACAACAAAGAACACACAGTCGGCCTGTTCAGACATAGTCAAATTTTTTTTTTTAAAAAAGGGATGAAACAAACAAATCTACAATCAATAAATGAGAAAAATAACTACTGAATGCCCCGAAGACAGCAGACAATATCAAAACATTTACAAAAACACGACAGAATGGTTCAAGTAGGGGTCTAAAATAAAACACCAGATGACTTTCCAGTAGAAGAAAATGCACTAGAACTACCTGATTGGGAATTAAAATCTCTAATACTCAGAATTGTCCAAGAGCTGAGGCAAAAAGCTGACAAACATGAGGAAAAAGTGGAAAAATTCATGGAAAATACAGACAAAAATTTGGAAGAATTCAGGAAAATAAAGCAGGAACAAAATGCCAAAATAAATTCATAACTAGAAATTATACAAAGACAATAACTAGAAATCCAAAAGATAAACAACAAGATTTCAGAAGTGAACGGTATCACAGAAGGGCTGAGAAGCAGATTTGAGATGGTGGAAGACAGGATCAATGGAATTGAAGACGAACACTTAGATACAACTCTGTTTCTGGAAAACTCAAGAAAAAGAGCAAAGAAAAATGAAGAGACCCTGAGAGTTATGTGGGATACAATCAAAGGAAAATTTGGGAGTGATTGGAATTCCAGAACATGGGGAGAAAACAGAAAACACAGAGAGGATCACTGAAGAACTGCCGACAGAAATCTTCCCCAGTATCATGAAAGATGAAAAGCTGGCCATCCAAGAAGCTCAACGAACCCCATATAGGAAAGACCCCGAAAGAAAATCACCAAGGCATATCATAATCACACTCGCAAAAACCAAAGACAAACAAAGAATCTTGAGAGCAGCTCATGAAAAACAAGAAGTCACATACAGAGGAGAAACAATAAGACTAATCTCAGACTATTCGGCAGAGACCATGCAGGCAAGAAGGCAATGGGATGACATATATAAAATCTTGAAATAAAAAAATTGCTAGCTAAGAATAATATATCCTGCAAAACTCTCGTTGAAATTTGATGGTGAAATTAGGTCATTTCCAGATAAACAGAAGTTAAGGGACTATGTAAAAGTCAAACCAAACTTACAAGAATTATTAAAGGGAGTTCTTCAATCCGAGGACAAACAGCTTCAGCCCTCAGGCAGGACCTAGGAAGCAGGATCATACGAACCAGATACCATTCTAGGAAATGAATTCTCGAGAACTATCCAAAACCAAAAGAAATACAACAGGGAATCAGAGCAGTTAATCAGTAAATGACAACAACATCAAAACAATAAAAGAGGGAATAAAAGGCATAGGTACAGAACCTTCTGATGGAGAGGAAGGCAAGGCGATACCAAGTAATGGTAGACTGCTTCAAACTTAGAAACATAAGGGTAAAATTCATGGTAACCACAAAGAAAGTTAACAAACATACTCATTAAAATAAAGAGGAAAAACATAAAGTCTCAGCAAAAACAAAACCTACAAAAATAAAAGAAATAAATAATTTAAAAAAATCCACAAACAAAAGTAACTCAGCACAGGAGAGTAAGAAGAACAAAGAAAATGTCAGCACCACCAAAAAAAAAAAAAAGTGCTACAAAATGACAGCAACAAACTCACATCTATCAATAATTACACTGAATGTAAATGGACTCAATGCACCCATTGAGAGACGGAGAGTGACAGAATGGATAAGAAAACAGGATCCATCAATATGCTGTCTACAAGAGACACACCTTAGAAACAAAGATGTGAATTTATTAAAAGTCAAAGGTTGGAAAAAAATATATCAAGCTAACAACTATCAAAAAAGAGCAGGAGTGGCAATTCTAATCTCAGATAAAATAGACTTTAAAACAAAATCTACCATAAAAGACAAAGAAGGACACTATATAATGATTAAGAGGATGATCCATCATGAAGACATAACCATAATAAATATCTATGCACCCAATGACAGGGCTCCAAAATACATAAAACAGACTCTAATGACACTGAAAAGAGAAATTGACAGTTCCACAGTAATAGTAGGAGACTTCAACACACCACTCTCAGTAAAGGACAGAACTACTAAGAAGAAACTCAACAAAGATACAGAAGACCTAAGGGTCACAATCAGCCAACTGGACCTCATAGACATATATAGAACACTCCATCCAACTGCTGTAAAGTACACATTCTTTTCCAATGCACATGAAACATTCGCCAGAATAGACCACATCTTAGGTCACAGCGCAATCCTACACAAGATCCAAAACGTTGAGATGATTCAAAGTATCTTCTCTGACCACAATGCCATCAAGGTAGAAATTAACAATAGAAAGAGCAAGGAAAAAAAATCAATTACATGGAAACTGAATAATACCCTGCTTATACATCACTGGCTAATAGAAGAAATCAAAGATGGAATCAAAAAATTTGTAGAATCAAATGAGAATGAAAACACATCATATCAAAACCTTTGGGACACAGCAAAGGCAGTCCTCAGGGAACAATTTGTAGCAATAGACACACATATCAAAAAAGAAGAAAGGGACAAAATCAAAACATTAACTACAGAACTCAAACAAATAGAAAGAGAACAACAACAAAAAAAGCCCACAACCACTGGAAGAAAGGAAATAGTAAAACTCAGAGCAGAAATAAATGAAACAGAGAACAGAAAAACAATAGAAAGAACCAACAAAACTAAAAGTTGGTTCTTTAAAAGAATCAACAAAATCGACAAACCGCTGGCCAGACTGACAAAAGAAAAACAGCAGAGGGCACAAATAACCCAAATAAGAAATGAAATGGGGGACATTACAACGGAACCAACTGAAATAAAAAGGATTATAACACAATATCATGAAAAACTATACTCCAACAAATTTGAAAACCTAGAGGAAATGGATAAATTTCTAGAAACACACTACTTACCCAAGCTACACCAAAGTGAAGTTTAAAATCTGAAGAGACCCATAACAAGAGAAGAGATTGAAAAGGTAATATAAAAAACTCCCAACCAAAAAAACCCCTGGCCCAGATGGCTTCACTGGAGAATTCTACAAAACATTTACAGAAGAGCTTGTACCAGTACTACTCAAGCTATTTCAGAGCATAAAAAAGGAAGCAACATCTCCAAATTCATTCTATGAAGCCAGCATAATGCTGATACCAAAACCAGGCAAAGACGTCCCAAAAAAAGAAAATTACAGACCAATATCTCTCATGAATATAGATGCAAAAATTCTCAACAAAATTCTAGCCAATAGAATTCCACATTATATCAAAAAAATAATACACCACGACCAAGTAGGATTCATACTAGGTATGCAAGGATGGTTCAACATTAGAAAATCAATCAACGTAATCCACCACATAAATAAAAGGACAGAAAAGAATCACATGATCATCTCAACTGATGCAGAAAAGGCATTTGACAAAGTCCAACACTCATTCCTGATAAAAACTCTCAATCAAATAGGTATAGAAGGGAAATTTCTCAACATAATAAAGGGCACCTATGCAAAACCAATGGCCAACATCATTCTTAATGGACAGAGGCTGAAAACATTCTCCTTGAAAACAGGAATAAGACAAGGATGCCCTTTATCACCATTCCTATGTAACATTAAGCTGGAAGTTCTAGCTAGAGCAATGATGCAAGAAAAAGAAATAAAGGGCATCCAAACTGGTAACGAAGAACTTAAACTGTCCCTGTTTGCAGATGATATGATACTATACTTAGAAAACCCTAAAGACTCCATGAGAAATCTGCTGGAGCTAATAGAAACATTCAGCAGAGTAGCACGATACAAGATAAACATACAAAAATCAGTTGGATTCCTATACCCAAATAAGGAGAACAATGAAAAGGAAATCAGGAAAACAATACCATTTATAATAGCCCCTAAAAAGATAAAATACTGAGAAATAAATCTGACCAGGGAGGTAAAAGACCTATACAAAGAAAACTATAAAACACTACTGCATGAAACCCAAAGGGGTCTACATAAATGGAAAAACATCCCATGCTCATGGATAGGCAGACTCAACATTGTGAAAATGACAATTCTACCCAAAGCAATTTACAAATACAATGCAATCCCGATCCAAATACCAACAACATTCTTCAAAGAGTTGGAAAAACTAATCATTAACTATATGGAAAGGGAAGAAGCCCCGAATAAGTAAAGCGCTACTGAAGAAGAAGAATAAAGTTGGAGGACTCACACTACCAGACTTCAGAATTTAATATACAGCTACAGTAGGCAAAACAGCCTGGTACTGGTACAATGACAGATACATTGACCAATGGAACAGAATTGAGAACCCAGATATAAATCCATCCACCTACGGTCACCTGATCTTCGACAAGTTCCCAAAGTCCATCAGATGGGGAAAAGATAGCCTTTTTACAAACGGTGCTGGCAAAACTGGATATCCATCTGCAAAAAAATGAAACAGGACCCATACCTCACGCCGTATGCAAAAACTACTTCAAAATGGATCAAAGACCTGAATATAAAGCCTAAAACTATACAGTTCGTAGAAGAAAAAATAGGACCAACACTACAGGCCTTAATAGACGGCATTAACAGGATACAAACCATAACCATCAACGCACAAACCCCAATACATAAGCTAGGTAACTGGGCTCTTCTAAAAATCAAACACCTATGCTCTTCAAAAGACCTCACCAAAAGAGTCAAAAGAGAACCTACAGACTGGGAAAACATTTTTGGACAGTACAAGTTAGACAAAGGTCTAATCTCCATAATCTACAAGAAAATCCAACACCTCTACAACAAAAAGACAAATAATCCTATTAAAAATTGGGCAAAGGAAATGAACAGACACTTCACCAAAGAAGACATTCAAATGGCCAACAGACACATGAGGAAATGCTCCTGATCCCTAGCCATTATAGAAATGCAAATTAAAACCACAATGAGATACCATGTCACGTCTCATTACTGGCACGAATCAAAAACACTGGAAATAACAAATGTTGGAGGGGCTGCAGGGAGATCGGAACAATTATGCACTGCTGGTGGGAACACAAAATGATACAGCCATTTTGGAAAATGATATGGCCCTTCCTCAGAAAGCTAGAAATAGATATACCATTCGATCCAGCGATCCTACTCCTAGGAATATATCCTAGAGAAATAAGAGTCATCACTCAAATAGACATATGCACACCTATGTTCATGGCAGCATTGTTCACAGTAGCAAAAAGATGGAAACAACCCAGATGCCCATCAACAGATGAGTGGATAAATAAGCTATGGTACATACACACAGTGGAGTACTATGTGACGAGAAAGAACAATGATGAATCTATGAAGCATCTCATAACATGGATGAAACTGGAGGACATTATGCTGAGTGAAATAAGTCAATCACAAAAGCACAAATATTGTATGAAACCTCTATTGTAAAAACCCATGAAAAATTCACACACAAAATGTAACAATCTTTGTTGGTTACCAGGGATGGGAGGGTTGGGGGAAATAGTAAATAGGCAATAGATAAGTGGTATCTTGGGTGACGGGTGAGACAGTACACAATACAGGGGAAACCAGCACAGCTTGTACAAGGAAAGGTCATGGAAGCCCCATAGACACATCCAAACTCCCTGAGGGACTGAATTGCTGGGCGGAGGGCTGTGGGGACCATGGTCTCGGGGAACATCTAACTCAATTGGCATAACATATTTTATAAATACAATGTTCTACATTCTACCTTGGTGAGTAGTGTTTGGGATCTTAAAAGCCTGTGAGTGGCCATCTAAGATACTTCACTGGTCTCAACCCTTCGGGAGCAAGGGAGAATGAAGAGAACAGGATACAAGGAAAAGATTAGTCTGAAGGACTAATGGTCCACAGTTACCAAGGCCTCCACCAGACTGAGTCCAGTACAGCTAGATGGTGCCTGGCTACCACCTCTGACTTCTTTGATGGGGATCACAACAGAGGGTTCTGGACAGAGCTGGAGAAGGATGTAGAACATAATTCTAACTCACAAAAAAAAGACCAGATTTACTGCCCTAAAGGTGACTGGACAAATGCTGGAGTATGGCCCCCAGACACCCTTTTAGCTCAGTGGCGAAGTTATCTCTGAGGTTCACCGTTCAGCCTGGGAGTAGGCAGCCCCGTAAAACCAAATGGGACTAATGAGGTACAGTAGTCCAGTGACAAGGGCCAGGAGGCAGAAGGGGACAAGGAAGCTGGTGATAGGGAACCCAAGTTTCAGTAAGGATATTGTTGATGTGTTGTGAGATTGTTAGCCATTGTCATAGGGCAACATGTGTAGTAACTGTGAAATGAGAAACTATTTTGTTCTGTAAGCCTTCATCTTAAGTGAGAATAGTGGCACAATTGGAAGAGCGCAGTCAATGTCACTGAAGTGTGCATGGAGAAATTTTTGAAATGGTGTATCTTTGGTTATGTGTATTTCCCCCCCGGCAAAAATGTTGAGAAGTTAGAGGGTTGACATGTTGTGGGGTTGTTAACCAATGACATAAAACAATATTGTACTACTGTTTCATGAGAAACTATTTGTTCTGTAAGCCTTCACTTGAATTACAATAAAAAAAAAAGATATAAAAAAAGCAAAACAGAACACTTTATTTTCAGTAGACATAAAAACTATATATGATCATCAAAGACAATAATTTCAGTAAAAATGGAAATAAACCACCATATCTTTTCTAGAACACTTCCACAAAATTGTCCTTCGATTCTGATTTGTCTACATGATTTAATAATACATGTGCAATTTTTTTAAGTTTCTGATATAAACATCAGTTTTAAAAAAATCATCAGTAAATTTGTTATTTTCAAGAAAAATGTCTAACATTCTTCAAAGGAAGAAACAAACTCTCAACAGAGTAGCATCCACAACTTTAACACATAATAAAAAATTACTAGACGTACAAAGAAGCAAGAATATGTGCCCATAACCAAGAGAAAATGCAGTTGATAAAAACAAACCCAGAAATGACAAGAACTTTAAAGTAGCTGTTATAAATATTTCTATTACTTAAAGGAAAATACAGAAATAATGAGTGACGACATAGGGAGCTCGCTAATGAAATGAAAACAATAAAAAAGAAGCACAATCAAGTAGATACAAGAGACTAAATGGGCAGCTTCTGTCCAGAGATGAGATGAGAAGGCAGAGAGGGTCAGGAGCTGGTTGAATGGACATGGGAAATCAGGGGTGGAAAGGAGGAGTGTGCTGTCACAGTATAGGGAGAGTAACTAGGGTCACATAACAATGTATGTATAAATTTTTGTATGGAAGACTGATTTGAAATGTAAACTTTCACTTAAACTACAACAATAAACAAAAAAAAAAAAAAAAAGAAGCACAAGGAAATTCTCAATCTATCAAACAATATATAAATTTTAAAAACCGCTACATGGATTTAACAGAATTTCGGACACTGTAAAAGAAAAGACCAGGGAACTTGAAGACTGATGAATAGAACCTATCCAAACTGAAGTTCTGAACGAAACAAAGAAGAACCCCACAAACTTATGGAATAATATCAAGTCACCTACCATACAGGTAATTGGAGTCTCAGAAGGAGATGAGAGAGAGAGATTGAGACAAAAAAATTATTTAAAGATTTGATTGTCAGTTTTTTCTACTTCCAAATATGATGAAAATATGCTCAACACCCCCAAGCAGGATTAAAAAAAAAAAAAAAAAAGGAAAAACCCACTTAGTGACATCATAATCAAAATGCTGGAAACCAAAAGTGGAGAGAAAATCTTGAGGCAGTTGAAAAAAAAGTCATGCAGGAAAACAACAGTGAGAAATTCACTGACTTCTCATCAAAATCAATGCAAATCAGAAGACAACGGAACTCTGTCTGTAAAAAACTACAGGAAAGCAACTTTCAGTTTAGAATTCTATGCTCATAAAAAATAACATTCAGAGATAAAGGAAAAATAAAGACATTTTTAGAATGTGTCACCAACAGACCTGCATTACATAAAATGGAGAAAGGTATCGTGCTTGGTAAAGTAGAGAGTCAGAGGGAAAAAAAGGGAGACCTTCAATGAGATGGATTAACACGTGGCTGCAAGAATGGGTTCAAACATAGCAATGATCGTGAGGATGGCACAGGATTGGGCAACATTTCATTATGTTATACATAAAGTCGCTATGAGTTGTACGGACTTGATGGTATCTAATAACGACAACATAAAAGGCATTATAGACGTAGAGAGGACTTCACATGTATTGTAGTTTCTCTCTATGGAGCAAGAAGAGAGAAAAAAGTAATTAAACTAGTAAGTGAAGTGCTTTAAAGCAGTGTATGCATGACGTGAACACTGAGGAGAGGCAACTAATTTAATTTAGCCTTTCCAGGGTTGAGAGTGGGAAAGCTATCAAGCATTGCTTCAGTAACATTTGATCTTTACTTAGTTCAGGAATTGTTACTAGAAAAATGGACAATGGGTGCACTAGTCCGTCACTATTATAGAAATTGCTGTGATGATGAAAATGTTCTGTATTTGCACTAGGGACTAACCACACAACTGAGGAGATAGATTTCAGTTTTAACCAATTTATATTTAAATAGACACGTGTGACTAGTTGGCCTGTTGGGCAGTGCCACTCTAGAAGAGAAAAAAAGAAGGTATTCAAGTCTGATCTCTATTGATTTCAGTGGGTATGATGAGGTGTGTTGGGAAAAGAGGGATATTCTTTAAATTACAGAGATTCACAAGAGAGCTTGGAATTTCAAACACTAAAACAATAGGTCCATCGAAGTCTTTTATCCAAAGAATGGTAAAAGGAAATTTACATTTTAAAAATGCCATTAAAACAGCAGATGAGGGAGAGATTGAAGCTGCAAGACTGAAGATTAATCTGCAAGACACTTTATGAGGATGGAGACTAAAGCTGAGGCAGTGTAACACAGAGCGGGAGGAACAGAGTATATCCAACCGATATGTGGAAGGTGGAATAGTTCAGACTTGGGAATAAATTGAATATAAATTGTCGGGGAAAGGACATTAGTATGGATGACTCTCAGGTTTGGGTCAGAGGAAGATGAGTTCAATTTTAGAATATTGAGTTTGAAATGAATCTGAACTTTGGAAGATAGATCGGGATGGGTTGACCTTACAAAACACTGACAATTACTTCTCTATCTTCTTGGTTGGCTCTGATAAATGATTGCATGCCCCAGGACTCAGCTGTAACCTCTCCCTGTGCCTTTCAATCTGGGATCTTATCTATCACATAGATACGTGGCTGATGACTTTCAAATTCATACTTCCAGCCCTGATAACTCCACTATCTCAAACTCATAAGTTGTTGCCTACTTGATATTCCTATTGGAAATCTAATACGCACATCATATTTAATGTGGCCAAAACAAAATTCTTGTTGACAACTGCCTCAACGTATTCATTTATGCTACATCCTTTCTCTGAGTGCTCAAACCCCACATTTAGGACTTCTCTTTGATTGTTTCCTTTTCTTAACCTCCTGTATTCAAGCTATTAGCAAGACATTTGGGCTTTTCTCAAAAACAGATTCAGTATCTGTCCACTTTTCTCTGTCCTCACTGATATTGTCAATTCCAGATCAGCTCTTCCCAGAATTATTGCAGTAGCCTTCTACCCGGACCTCTAGCTTTTCCTCTTGTCCTTTCACGGTCTGTTCTACAGACAGCAGGCCAGTGTCATCTTGTTAAAACAAATCTAATCACGAACATTTATATGAAGTAAAACTTCCTAGAGCTTCCCATTGCACACTCACAATGAACTCACCTTTCCATATATTTCATTGCCCACCACTCTCTCTCTTTTATATGCAGCCTCCGGCTTCTTTAGCTTTATCGCTGTTCCTCATACATGCCAAACTCATTCTTTCCTTAAGGCCTCTGTACTTGCTGATTCCTTTACGTGAAATGCTTTGCCTCCCGTTCTTATCCTGGCCAACAATTACTCATCATTAAAGTATTAGCTCAAATGTCTCTTCTTCAGCACGTCCTTTCCTGATAGAGCGACTAGTCTTCCCTAGTCACTGCCAAGTAACAGTGTTTGTTTTATTTACTTCGTAACACTTATGCTATTAAACATGTTTTATTTGTTTAGTAGTTTACTCATTTATTTACTCTCTCCTCATGCTAGCCTGTAACAGCTGTGAGAGAAAGACACTTGTCTCCCTTGTTTACCACTAATTTCCAAAAGACAAATTAGTCCTTGGTGTTTATCAGACTTATTCAATCTGTATTCTGAGCAAGTCATCCGAGGAGGTGGACTATATGAAGAACAGGGCATCAGGATTGGTGGAAGACTCATTAACAACTTCTGATATGCAGATACCACAACCTTGCTTGCTGAAAGTGAAGGGGACTAAAGCACTTACTGATGAAGATCAAAGACCACAGCCCTTCAGTATGGATTACACCTCAACATAAAGAAAACAAAAATCCTCACAACACAACCAATAA
Organism: Dugong dugon; assembly: GCA_030035585.1. Lineage (NCBI taxonomy): Eukaryota > Metazoa > Chordata > Mammalia > Sirenia > Dugongidae > Dugong > Dugong dugon. The sequence continues at coordinate 189,017,945 of CM057463.1, read as the reverse complement.
GCAACATCATGATAAGCGGTGAAAATATTGAAGTTGTCAAGGATTTCATTTCAGTTGGATCCACAATCAATGCCCATGGAGGCAGCCATCAAGAAATCAAACAACGTATTGCATTAGGCACATCTGCTGCAAAAGTTCTCTCTAAAGCGTTGGAAAGCAAAGACGTCACTTTGAGGATTAAGTTGTGCCTGACCCAAGCCATGATATTTTCAGTCGCCTCATATGCAAGCAAAAGCTGAACAACGAATAAGGAAGACTGAAGAAGAACTGATTTCTCTGAATTACGGTGTTGACAAAGAATATTGAATATACCACAGACTGCTAGAAGAATGAAAAAATCTGTCTTGGGAAAAATACAGCCAGAGTGCTCCTTGGAAGCAAGGATGGCAAGACTACCTCTCACGTACTTTGACCATGCTACCAGGAAGGACCAGTTCCTGGGGAAGGATATCATGCTTGGCAAGGTAGAAGGTCAGCAAAAAGGAGAAGACCCTCAATGAGATGGATTGACACAGTGGCTGCAATAATGGGTTCAAACATAGCAATGATTTTGAGGATGGTACAGTACTGAACAGTGTTTCCTTCTGTCGTACATAGGGTTGTTATGAGTCGGAACCAATCTGAGGGCATCTAACAACAACAACAACAATAAACATACAATGAATATTCACCGAATGAAATAATGAACTACTACAAAAAATGAGAAGAGAAAATGAATGGGACGGTAATGCGAGCACAATTCAATGTTTAATTATAGGATCGAGTAAAGTAGGAAGACAATCAGGAGAAGATGGGGTAAAGACTTGCCATCTGTATTTCCAACGTATCATCCTTGGCTTTGCATGTAGGGTGCTAAAAACAAACAAACAAATAAATAAAAAAGAAAGGAGTTCAATAAGAATACTATTGGGTGATTATGTAACATTATTTGAGTGCCAAACATACCTTCATAACAACACTATGGGCTCCTTTTTTTTTTTTTTTTGCATGTATTCTCTACTGATAAGGAAACTAAGCTTAGAAATGTAAGTGACTTGCTCAAAGTTGTATAGATAATGACTGGCGGAGTCCAGATTTAAACCAACTTGTTTATCTCCAAGGTGTTTTATCTTGTCCCTGTTAGTTCTTTCCAGGGTTGTCAATAAACTTAAGGGCTTAAGAACAGCCTTTAGATTTGATGATTGTCAGGTGCAGGAGACATCGGTGAATGTGGTTTTGTTAGGGTGGTGTAAGGTCTTCCTTTTTACAGTGGTTTGGGAAGTGAAGAGAACAAGTGAGATTGGGGAAAGTTGGCGATAAAATGATGGGAGATCCAGGATAGTACCCGGGAAGATAAGCAACTTGTTATTTTTGTGGTCATTGTTTTTACCTATTTTTTTCCTTTCAGGATGAGAGAGACATGAACATTTTAAAATCTTAAGGAAAAGTCAGAATAAGGGAAAGAAGAGAAAGTTTAAAGTACTCAAGAGAGGGGATAGTTGACAGAATAGTTTTGTATAATAGTGTGGGAATGACATCTATAGCACAGTTGGATATTGTCCTTAGGTAGAAAGAAAGAATGTTCTTCCATGGAAATGAGAAGGATGCAAGAATAAGCATAGTGCAAATAACAGTTCGGGAAAAAAGGGGGATGAGAATACTGAAGTCATGCCAAAAAAGTGGTTGAGGTGGTACACTGTACTGCATTAATTGTAGTGGAAAAAAAAAAAAAAAAGATGTATTTGGGAGGTGATTCAGATATTACAGTAATGAAATCCTCCAAGGACTGGAAACTCCAGAGGCCAGGCACAATTGAGGATATTTTAGGGAAAAAGCTGAATGAATATGAGTTTAGTACTGGTGGGATGGGTCTAGATGAAGATATTTGGTATTTTGAGTTGAATATCTTATGTGCCCAGTGAGCATGAGGCTAATTTCAGGAAATATTCTGCTTATTGTTGTGATGAAGAATTGATTCAGTGAAATTCTGATGAACTTATCAGAGTTTAGGGTCTTGGCCTTATAGGTCTAGAAACTGGCCTTTATCAGTATAACCAACAACGATCAGCCACTTTGGAAAATCAATACAGAAGGAGTTTATCTCTTTTGGGAACCTAGAATGCTCATATATTCTATCCATATCAGGAACTAATTTGTAGGTATCTGGAAAGCTAGTAGTGTAATTAGATTGTTTTCTAATGAATATGGAATTAGAACAAATGAGGTCAAGGTCTTCTGTGTCATTTCATACCGGCCATAAGGATGTATATTCAAACAGCCTACCCTATAACAGAGAAGACAACTCTAGTAATTAGTACACTTGTGTACCAAGATGCTGCCTCTCTTTATACAGATCATGACTGTCTTAGGCTGGTTTCCCTAGAGAAGCAAAACCAGTAAAGCATATAAATATATATAGAGAGGGGTTTACATCAAGGAAACAGCTCATGCAATTGTAGAGGCTAGAATGTCCCAAGTCTGTAGATCAGGGTAGAGGCCTCTCCCAATTCACACAGCCACAGAAGCTGATGAACCCAAGGTCAGTAGGTCAGAGAGCAGGGCTCCCACTCACAGGCTGTGAAGGTGGATGAATTCCAAGATCAACAGGTAAGCTGCTAGCTCAAGTCCCACGAACCGGAGGGGAGACAACAAGAGGCAGCTGCTGGGTCTGGAATAAGCTGAAAACCTTGGCAAAGTGAGCAGGAAGGAAGTAGCCGGCAGAGGGCAGAGAGATGAAGCTGAGGGGGTGGTGAGCCACCACAGGCCCTGCCCCCACATGTACCACTCAGCAGATTCCATCGTGGGGGTGATCACATATCAAATTTCAACAGGGAAGTGATCACAACATTATACAACTGCCAGAACACTAAGAATCATGGTCTAGCCAAGCTGACATACAATCTTAACCATCACAGTCCACCCCTTGTCAACTTGGCACCTGTACACATCTCCCGAAACCATACATAATTTCTGAATAAAGAAAATTACGAAGTCATACTTGTGCCTAACATGATACAACCGACACGCGCACTATCGAAAACGCACTAGCCCTGTTTACATCTTATATTTTATAAGTGAAGGAAACAAAAATATTAGATGCACACATACAAAGCAGAAATACTCATAACAATTACAGTCCCCGTTTCTGCAGCTGGCCACGTGGCCATAACTGGTATTTAGAACTACCTTCTTCCACCATCCATTCTGTATTCTCTTTGCCCTCAGCTAGCACCTCAGCTGGTCGTGGTTTTTTGCCTGCTGGGGTGACCCAAAAATTCTGTCTTAGTCATTGTCTTAGTCATCTGGTACCGCTCTAACAGAAATACCATGAGTGGATGGCTTTAACAAAGAGAAGTTTATTCTCTCACAGTCCAGTAGGCTACAAGTCCAAATTCAGGGCATCAGCTCCAGGAGAAGGCTTTCTCTCTCTGTCAGCTCTGGAGGAAGGTCCTTATCATGCATTAGTCTTCCCCTGGTCTGGAGCATCTCTGTGCAGGAACCTCAGGTCCAAAGGACACACTCTGCTCCTGGCACTGCTTTCTTGGTGGTATGAGGTCCCCAACTCTCTGCTTGCTTCCCTTTCCCTTTATCTCTTGTAAGATAAAAGGTGGTGCATTGGATCAGGAATGTGACCATAGTAAGAGTGTTATACAATCCCACCCTAATCCTCTTTAACATACAATTACAATCACAAAATGGAGGACAACCGCACGATACTGGGATTCATGGACCAGCAAAATTGATACACACATTTTTAGTGGGACATAATTCAATCCATGACAATGACCAAAAATGACAGTTATGTTTTCTGAACCATGCTTCCCTATATTTCCCAGCTTCCATTCTTCATCTTTCTTTTCTAATATCAGTAAATTATGTCCTAGTGAACATTCAAGTGTTTATTTCTTGTCCCAATCTGAACTGATAGAATTAATTTAGCTCCTAAAGCACAGTCTTCTTTTTCTTGTTTTCAAAGTCTTGAGAGACACTCTAATATCAGCTCTATGAACTGTAAATATTGGTCTAGAGGGTGACTGAATATATAGATTTAGAGCTAAAGAGAGAGAAATCATGAAAAGAAGGCTTTGGGAATTACTGAAGTCCCTAGACCCAAACCTATACCATAATCGCCTGAATATCTTTTAAAATATATAGATTTCAGAAGACAGTTCCCAGAGATTATAACTCAGTGGATCTGGGTCAGGAGCTAGGAATTTGTATTTCTATATAATTACTAGGTGTTCTTAATAAAATAACCTGATTTGGAAACAAATTTTAGAGCTAATATTGGAACCTGTGGATGTGTACTAAGTGGAATCCCAATATCTGTTTATCGGAAGATGAATAAATGCTGTTCAGATGTGTAGACTTGGCTGTGAAGGCAGAGAAAAAAAATGAACAGTATACAAAGTGATACACATGATCAAGGGAGGGTTGGTTATTATTTAAGATTGTAAGGGATAATGTTTACGTAATATGGGCATGTGGAAGTTATTCACTATAGAGGAGATAGAATGAAACACTTGTGCAGAAACTTCCAGGAGGATGTTGGAGAGTGGTGATTAACTGAGGGCTGATTTTTATTCTGGTCCCTGGCTGGCACAAGTGGTTCAGTTTGCACTTGACTACTAATCTAAAGATTGGTGGTTAGAACCTGCCCAGCAAAGCTGTGGAAGAAAGCCCTGGTGATGTGCTTCCATAAAGATTACAGCCAAGAAAGCCCTACAGAGCCATTCTACTCTGTAACACATGGGGTCGCCATGAGTTGGAATTGACTCAAAGGAAAATCAGCAGGTACTGTATGCCAGCAAGTTTAAATGTTAACCATTTACTTTTACAAAATTCTATGAAACGTGTTATTTTTCCTGTTAACTAATGAGGAAACTGATGCTCAAAATCCTTAAATTGCTCACAGTCAAGCAAGAAAAAATGGCATAAACAGGAATTAGATTTGGATTTGCCTGACATTTTTTTGTTTCTGTTCTTTCCTTTCGGGACACTGTTTAGAGTGAGGAGAACAAGGGGAATTAATGCCTATTTTGAAAGAGGAAATCTTTTTTTCCAGAGACTGGAGGAAAGAATGGGGATCCTTGTGAATGAGAAGAAATATATAGGTGTGTGTGTGTGTGTGTGTGTGTGTGTAGTGGGGGAGGGAGGTAGTTTAAGGAAGGTAGCAATTTAAGGAAAACAGAAAAATTTTAGAATAGTCACTGAGGGGAAAAAGGCAAAAAATTTGACCAAATATGTGAAAGTGTTGTTCATCAATATTCTGAAACACGTTCCCCCCGATAAAAATCTAAATTTTGAATGAATTTTCAAGTGCTTCTGGAATTATATATGAAAATGTTCCTAAAAGTGATTATCCGCAGATTTTCTGTTATTTGGTTCTCTGTACTTGAATAGCTAGCCTAAAGAGATGTACCTAATTTTATAAAGTAGATTCTTACCTAAAAATGGTATAAATTAAATTTAAATAAACTAAATTATACTTTTGATTCACTGAAGAAACTAATTATGTGGAAATATTTTCTTGAGCATTATTTTTAAAGCAAAAAAATCTCATAATGTAAATACTCATATGTTAATATATGTTTATAAATTTGGATTTTATATAACTGGCATATGTATTTTAAGTGGGTCACACTTACCATGGAAAATGCTAAATAAAATAAACTTTCAAACTGTAGTTACTCATTTATCATATGTCTTATATACAGAAGCAAAAAAATCACATTACATATATACGTATATGTATATATTTGATCGTCTCTACAATGTCATGAAAAATGGCATTTTTGATAGAAATGTTATAGCTTATTATATTTTTAGATATAATTTGCATTCACCCCCAGATAAAAGCAATAGAAATCCATTCCATTCGAAAATTAATTATTCCTACTTCAATATTGCCTTTGAGAAGGTAAGAAACAGTTGGAGTCATTCTAATTTGCTTCAACTAGTGGTAATTAGAGAGGGTGTGAAGAACAGCTCTCTGCCAATTCTCTCTAATTATTGTAAGACACATAATAAACCTCTTAGAAAAGCAAATGCTTTGAGTCCGCTACTTCGCCACTCTAGAAATAAAAAGAAACATCTTCTCTTCCTCTCTCAGTTATTATTTAAAGAGAAAGGCATTCCTGGAGAGCCATTGCAGATTGTCGTAGGAAACCACGCTTAACAGGGTTTTTAAAGTGAAAACAGATAGCATACTAAAACTCTCTAAAGCTTTTCACAAGTGTTACTACCATATCTTTTGCTTTCCATCTTGTGTTATTAGAGTAATGTTAGGTATAACGTAATATTTATTCCCGGTGAATTTAATTTGGTTTTAGTTTAATAGAGCAGCCTATTGAGATAAGCTTGAATCTTGATTGTTCTCCCTATCATTTTCCTGCCGAACTTTGGGTCACTTGTCAAATACAATGAACTTGTCTTGGATTTCTTTATCCTCTTCACTGGGCCAACACAGGGCAACGTCGGAGCTCTGCAGCACCTCCATGTTGACCAGGTATCAGGAATCAATTCAAACTGGGTTTGATTGCACAATGAGTTCATGTTTCACCTAACAGTAATGTGATTGTTCACCATTTACGTGTGTTAGAAGAGTTACTACATGTTTCCATGACTCTCTCGTGGCTAACAAATCTCTAGAATTGGCAAGAAAATGACAGGTAGAACCCGAACAAGCAGACAACAGAGCACAGATAAAGAGAGACAGGGAACTGGACTTCAGACTCCAGTACATATGACCCTACCCAGCAGTGAAGTAGAAGTAATGATTATTACATTTATCCTGGAATCAGGTAATTGAGGTAGGCAGAATAAAGGACCTTCAAAGATATCCATGTGCTAATACACAGAACCTGTGAGTATGTTACCCTACAGAGCAAAAAGGAATCTGTGGATGTAATTAAAATTGTGGACCTTGAAAAGGCTGAGAGAAGGCTGAAGAGAAATTCAGCAGAAGTGGATGCCAGACAAGTGACAAGCATGAAAAGGGATCGACGTGCTTTCTTGCCTGAAAACATAGAATACCAGAAAGATGTTTACCTGTGTTTTAATGACTATGAAAAGGCATTTGGCTGTGTGGATCATAACAAGTTATGGATAACATTGTAAAGAACGGGAATTCTGGAACACTTAATTGTGCTTATGAGGAATCTGTACATAGAACAAGAGGCAGTCGTTTGAACAGAATAAGGAAATACTGCTTTGTTTAAAATCAGGAAAGGTGTGTGTCAGGGTTGTATCATTTCACCATACCTATTCAATCTGTATGCTGAGCAAATAATCTGAAAAGCTGAGCTATATGAAGAAGAACAGTGCATCAGGATTGGAGGAAGACTCATTAACAACCTACGTTGTGCAGATGACACAGCCTTGCTTGTGAAAGCCAGGAGAACGTGCAGCACCTACTGATAAACAACAAACACTACAGCCTTCAGTATGGATTACACTTCAACACAAAGAAAACAAATATCATCACAACTGGACCAATAAGCAACATCATGATAAATGGAGAAAATACTGAAATTGTCAAGGATTTCATTTTACCTGGATCCACAATTAACGCTCAGGGAAGCAGTAGTCAAGAAATCAAATGATGTATTGCTTTTGGAAAATCTGCTGCAAAAGACCTCTTTAAAGTGATAAAAAGTGAAGATGTCATCTTGAGGACTAAGGTGTGCCTGATCCAAACCATGGTATTTTCAATCACCTCATATGTGAAAGCTGGACAATAAATAAGGAAGACAGAAGAAGAATTGATGCATTTCAAGTATGGTATTGGTGAAGAATATTGAATATACCATGAACTGACACAAGAACAAACAAATATGTCTTGGAAGAAGTACAGCCAAAATGCCCCTTAGAAGCTAGGATAGTGAGACTTTGCCCCACGTACTTTGGACATGTTATCAGAAGGGATCAGTCCCTGGAGAAAGGACATCATGTTTGGTAAAGCAGAGGTTCAGCAAAAAAGAGGAAGACCCTCAATGAGATGGATTGACACAGTGACTGTAACAATGGACTCAAACATAGCAATGATCGTGAGGATGGTGCAGGGCCGGGCAGCCTTTCAGATTGTACACAGTGTTGCTATGAGTCACCACCAATTTGAGGCACCTAACAACAACAGGAGTCAGAATCCACTGGACAACACACAACAACATTTTTCATAATTTGTATAGCAGCAATAGAAAACCAATACAGTAACTAATGAATTAATGTTATTTTTAAACAATTTTGATATAAATTTTGGTTGATGTTTTGGGGTAAACAAAAATTATATTAGTGACTTCCTGTAGTAAAACTTTGACTTAATCTCATCAAAATTTATAGATTATCTCACCTTTAAATTGTATGTTCAGTAATTTAATCTTAATTTTTTATCTGTGATCAACATTAAATATAGGTAATATTTACCAGTCTTCAGTTTGCAGGAGATGTATTCACTTATATTATCTTGAATTTTTGTTACAGAAGTGAAAAGTGTTCTTTATTTAATGGCAGGACTCCTGCTTTCTTCAAAGACTTTAACTCCAATTAACGGGTGGTCTTGAGTAACTCCCTTACTTCTCGGGACATTAGGTTCAATGCGTGTAAAGCAGGAGAATTGTACAAATGAAGTGTGAACCTTGCCAAGCCCACAGAGCGTGTGGTGTTGCTGGGGGCGCCATGAGGGACAGATGGGAATAGACATGGGAGATGGGAAATGGGTGACAATTCCTATTTCATCTGTCTCAGAGAGTTGTTGTGAGGATGAACATTAACAACAGAAAGAGAAAACAAAGCAAAGAAACAACAACTTTCCCCTTCTTCCCTCAGGTGTTCTCATCTGAATTAGATTTGAATTCATTTGGACTAGCCAGGGGCTCTGGTACTATCCCCTGGTCTGTCCTGGACTGCAAGTCCCTCCTTATATTTATGTTTATTACACCTGTATGAGTTGAAAACTGTTTAACATTTGTTCAGAAAGACCAAAGGAAATACAGGTTTTGATATTTTTCTTCTCTAAGTCATCTGTTAGCATTACTTTGTTCCCAAATCGGTGAAAGTATGTCTTTTATTTATTTATTTATTTAAATCTCTACATTGTTTTCAAAATCTTTTAGGGCATTTTATTGCATTTTTACCTTATTCTTTGGTTTATTCTGGTAATAGCCTTATTAAGTAGCTACTTACTGCTGGTTTTAAAAAATATGCTTAGTTGTACCTTACTGTCAAATATATGTAACTACAAATGGGGTTTGCATAATATTTATGCTATAAAAAAATGATGAGTATGATAAACAAACCAGTTGTTTGTGTTATTGTTAGGTGTCATCGAGTCAGTTCCAACTCGTAACGACCCCATGTACAACAGAACAGAACACTGCTCTGTCCTGCACCATCCTCACAATCGTTATTATGCTTGAGCCCCTTGTTGTAGCTACGGTGTCAATCCATCTTGTTGAGGTTCTTCCTGTTTTTCACAGACCCTCTACTTTACCAAGCATGATGTCCTTCTCCGGGGACTGATCCCTCCTAATAACGTGTCCAAAGTATGTGAGACACAGTCGCGCCATCCTCACTTCTAAGGAGCATTCTGGTTGTACTTCTTCCAAGACAGATTTGTTCATTCTTCTGGCAGTCCATAGTATAGTCAATATGCTTTGCCAATGCCATAATTCAAAGGCATCCATTCTTCTTCGATCTTCCTTATTCATTGTCCAGCTTTCGCATGCATATGAGGTGGTTAAAAGTCTTCAAGGTGATATCTTTGCTTTTTAACACTTTGAAGAGATCTTTTGCAGCAGATTTGCCCAATGCAATTCAAACAAATATAAATAAAATTACCTTATTTCAAATGCCTCAGATATTTCACATTTTGTATAAATAAAGCATTACAGAATTTTTTTGATTCAGTTAACATATTTTGTGTAATATAATAAGCTGCTCAGAGGGGGCAGAGTAACTTTTGGATCCATTTCATGATGCAGCTACTTAAAGCTGAGATGTCCTATTGCACAAAGTGTGTATATTGGCATAAATATGGACATGGAAGGTAGGGTTTGTTTGTTTGTTTTTTCTTCCAAATCGAAATTATAGTTGCCAATGCTGATAAGATTATTTTTTCCTAGGATATTGCTTGTGTGTGTGTGTGTGTGTGTGTGTGTGTGTGTGCATGCGCGCGCGCACGCATACGTGTGTATGCATTAAAGTTTCAGCGCATTTCTGCTACATACAGCCTGATCTCTGTTGTGCTGTGGGGCACTATGGAGGATCTTGTACATGTTTTAGGAGGAACAGCCTAGAGGATACCAAGTTCCTACAGTGATGTTCTGTGGACGCATTCACCATCTCCTTGCTCATTCTTAGTCATTGACCTGGGCTTTTACTGGACAGAAAACCCCCTCAACTTCCTGCTAGCAAAGCCTGCTGTAGTCTAAATCCTACTATCTCATCCTTCCTAACGTTAGCAAGTCCTCCACCTCTGCTTTGGGAGCTAGCCTCATTTTCTCACAACCCTCCCAGTTACCTATTTTCCCCCAAGTTTTATTTTTGTTCTTTTCCTTTGGATTTTCCTCATGAGGTGAACATGCTCAAGTTTTTCACATATTGTAAAATCCTTTCGTTCCCGCTGCTGCCGATACCTCTTTTCCTCATGCCCCAAACCCTCAAAATTCACTCGCACGTGCAGTTTCTGTTTCCCTATTCCCTACTGCCTCCTCGGTCCACTTCATCATGACTTCTGCTGTTGTTGTTCTTGGGTACCAACGGTTCGATTCCTGCTCATAGTGACCCTGTACGACAGAGTAGAACTGCCCCCACAGGGTGTCGTAAGCTATAAATCTTTAAGGGAGCCGATCGTCAGCTCTAGTGGATTTGAACTGTCGAACTTTAGGTTAGCAGCCAAACATTTAACTATAGAACCATCACGCCTTTATGACTTCTAATAGCACCCATTAATGAAAGAGACTACATGCATTGGACATTTTCCAGGACTCTTTTTATTTGACTTCTTAGTGGCATAACACACTATTGACTCCACATTCCGTATGGAAAATCTCTGCCATTGGATTCCAACACCATGCGTAACAGCTTTACACAAAGTTGGTTAAAACCGCAGGAGCCCTGCTGATACAATGGTCAAACACTTGGCTCTAAACAGAAAGTTGGCGTTTAGACCTACCCAATGGCTCCAGAGGAGAAAGACCTGGCGATCTGCTCCCTTAAAGATTACAGCCTAGAAGACCCTATACGGTAGATCTACTCTGTCACATGAGGTGGCTATGAGTCAAAACTGACTCGGTGGCACCCAACAACAACAACTGTTAAACCTATCTACTTGTGGGAGGTGTTTCCAAGGCAGAATGTCATGTACTTGTAGTTTCCCAAGAAAACTTTTCCATAATACGCAATAATAACATGCAAAGCTTCCTTTTACTCTGCCGTCTCAAAATAAATGGAGGCTCACTCTCCTGAAGAGGCTCCCTACAGAAGCTGGTCTGACCCAATCTCCCTGTGCAAACCTCACACACCGTAGGCTATCTGGGGAGACGTGGAGAATCTAGACCCAGCCTTTGCTGGTACAATTCCCCAGGCAAAACCAAGAGATGGTTTAATTTGTAAATGAAACCGAAAACCTGAAGGAACATGAGAAAGAGGTCTACAGACAATTTTAGAGAAGTGCATATAATCAAAAACAATAAGAATAGAGAATTGCAACTCTAAAAATACAAAACCTATGAAGAGAAAAATAACTAAATGATATAACCTTCCCCAAAAAGGGAAAACAATCTCTAATATACAGTACCAAGTTTGGTAATAACTAAAGAAACACTTTGTTGTTCGGTGTCACTGAGTCAGTGCCATTGAGTCCATTCTAATTCACAGTGACACCATGTACAACAGAATGAAACACTGCCCTGTCCTACACCATCTTCATGACTGTTGTTATGCTTGAACCCATTGTTGCAGCCACTGTGTCAATCCATCTCATTGAGGGTCTTCCTCTTTTTTGCTGACTCTCTGCATGTAGAATTATATGTATAACTAAGAAATATAGAACACTAAAAGCCATCATAAAAGTTTATGACCCCGGTGAAACCTGATTTGGGTAGAGTGCAAATTTATTCAAAGAAGAAAGCAGAACGTGCAAATAGAAAACAGATACTTAATCATAGTTAATAATATAGAGAATATGGCAGTAGATGTAGAAAATTTGAGAAATGCAAAATTCAAATTTGTTACATTGCAATGGGAAAAAGGGTTTTAACAGTATGCCTTTTTGAACTGTATTCATCTGGTAGGTTGCCACAATGAGATAGTAATTTGAAAGAGAGAAACCAAGATACACAGTTAATGACAAGTGATATGAAAATCTATACAGAAAACACAGAAAGAAGATTGACTTCCCAAGGACCCACAAATTTCCGACAGGCTACATGTCCCTGCGTAATCTGGATCCTAGTGAGCAAATAACTAGTGAAAAATAACCACAGGAATTTCTGGTGTTTGCAGTGATGTTGGGCTGGCAGAGAGAATGCCAATTCTCCAAAGAGTCACTCACCAAGTGTAGGCTGAAGGCTATACCTGCATCCAAGTGCCTTACTGAACTGCCCTTTTTATCCCATTATCAATTTAGCAGATAAAATATTTTGTTTAATCTCTTAAGCAAAAACAGCTATTTGGTCCCCTCAATGAGGGGAAGATGTTTTATCAGTCCAAAGAAATTAAGATATTTCACTTTTTCTACTTTTTTACAATCTTTCATATAAAATGCTATATAACTCTATTGACGTATAAAGCCATGTATTTAATTTATATAATTTTCGACAAATGTAAATTCCATCATTTTGTTTTTCACTTTTTTTTTTCATCTCATTGTTGGTATTATGGATTGAACAGTGTACCCCAAAAATATGTGTTGTAAATCCTAACCCTATAGGGTCACTGTGAGTCAGAATCAACTTGACGGCAATGGGTTTGTTTGTTTGTTTGTTTCGTATACCTGTGATTATAATACCATTTAGGAATGGGTTTTCTTTGTTATGTTAATGTATCAATATTAGTGTAGAGTGTGTCTTAAATTGATCTCTTTTGAGATATAAAAGAGTAGATGAAGCAAACAAGCAAGCACAGACGGGGAAGATAGATGCCACACTGCACAAGATCTCCAAGGAACCAAGAAAAGAGAGCTGAAAAGAGACAAGAACCTTCCCCCAGAGCCCACAGAGAGAAAAAGCCTTCCCCAAGAGCCAGCACCGTGAATAGGGACTTCGAGCCTCCTCAACTGTGAGAAAATAAATTTCTGTTTGTTAAAGCCACCCACTTGTGGCATTTCTTTTAGAGCAGCACTAGACTAACTAAGACAGCATTTTAGAAATGACTCCGAAGTTTCAGACACAGTGTGGGTTTGTCAGTACCATTTAACTACTATTTGCATAGAAAAGTAACCCTGAACTCCGTGTTTTATTGGTCAGGATTTTACTAATAGAATGTATCTATTCTAGCTAGTTTAAAAAGAGAATTTATTGCAAAGTTGTAAATGGTTAAAGACTCTTTAGAAGGACTACTGGTATAGAATCAAAGCTGAGTTAACGAGACTAATTCTGAACGTCAAGTTCGACTGCCAAGAGAACTGCTACCTGTGGCAGCCACAGAATTCAGAGGCTGTTTGCTACAAAACCACTCTGCTGCTGCCTGATCAAAAAACCACTGAATCAGGAAACTGCTTGCTGAAACGGGAAACTAGCTCTACACCTGCCCACCGCACCACACCGTCTCTTCCATCTCTTCCACCGTGTTTCACAGCGGCAGCGCGCTTGAGTCTAGAATCTTGCATTCTTGCAACATTGCATCTCTCCCCACATGACTTTGTTCCGAATCCAAGTTCACTGAGTGTACATTAGAATAAATAGCAGAATCTAAAACAAGAGGGTCCAGGAAATGTAGTTTTGAGGTTTCTAGTCTGGGCAGAAAAAGGGTTTGAAATGTGAGTTGAAGGAGTTTGCAATAGGTTTTGAAGGAACCGATCAACAACAACAGCCTCACAAGCAGAGGACAAATACTCTAAGATAGAGTCAAAAATAATTGCTGTTGTTGCTGTTAGTTGCCATGGAGTCGATTCCCACTCACGGCAACCCATGTGTGTCAGAGTAGAACTGTGCTCCATAGGATTTTCAAGGCTGTGACCTTTCAGAAGCAGATCACCAGGCCTGTATTCCGAGACACCTCTGCGTGGGTTTGAACTGCCAACCTTTCAGCTAATAGCTGAGCACTTAGCCGTTTTTGCTGCCCGGGGAGAACTCACAAATAGTTACGCAAATAACAAGGGAAGTGACAATGTTGACAAAAATAATATACTTATTTATAAATAAGGACATTATCATTTTCAGTCTTTTCCAAAATGCTGTTGAATTTTGAAGACCACTTTCTTAAAAGGTTTTATGAAAACCGATGTTTATTGTTTTAATAATTTAAATATTAAAAGCCCACTAAGTTTGTCAAAAAGTATAATTAAATTACTCTTAGCAATAATTAAAGACAATAAATGTCAAAGGAATATATACATATATATATACACACACACACCCCTTTGTTCTCTTATGTATATAAAAAATACGTATACACATACATACATACTTGTACATATGTATGTATGTACATGTATGTTTTTCTTAGATATCCTTAAAGGCAATTGAGATTGTAGACTATTCTAGCAAACAGAAACAAACAAAACACCCACAATGTATTGTGAGATTATAGCATAGATGGTAGTAAAATACATAATGACAGTAACCTGGCTGCATAGTGGTTAAAGCGCTCGACTGCTAACCAAATGTCAGTGGTTTGGACCCACCAGCCGCTCTGCAGGAGACAGATGTGGCAGTCTGCTTCCATAAAGATTTACAACCTTGGAAGCCCTATAGGGTAGTTCTCCTCTATCCTACAGAATCAACTCTATTGCTGTGGGTTTGTTTTCTGGTTTGGAAGATACGTATGCTGTACGCTAGAGCAACCACTAAAAACTAATACAAAGAGACATAGTCATAACATCAATACAGGAAACCAAATACAACATATATTTAAAAAATAAATGGTTCCACATTAAGGCAGGAATGGAATAACAGAAGAAAAAGAATAAATGGGAAAAATATAGAACAAATACTGATATGGGACCATTAGCTCAACCATATCAAACAACTGCGTTAAAGGTAAATAAACTAAACACCATTTAAAAACTTACAAAAATTAGATAATGGTTGGAGTAAGATTGACTGGAAAGAGGACAGAGGGAACTTTCTGAAGGGCTAGAAAAGTTCTTCATTTTCTTATGAGTGGAGTTACTGGGTATAGCCCATTTTCAAAACTTCTTGAACTGAACACTTAAGATCTATGCTTTTTCTATTTTCTGTTAAATGTATCTCAATAAAAATAATCAGAGAATTTTGAACATTTTGTGTGAAGTTTAAATGAGGCAATGTATGTGTCTCAGGATATGTTCACAAGTTTGTGTGAATGATATTCGATCAACTTATAAAACAAGCCTGTTCTTTTGCATCACAACACATTTTTGTTGTGGTTTTATAGTACATTACATTTAGATATGCCCCCAAAATATTTGCAAGTATTGAAAAGCCATGAGAGATAACAAATGAGATTTAAGTTAGCACCACGAACGAGTAGTATATTATGATAACAGAAATAACTAATGATAGCTTCCGAAAATAAAAAAACATTGTCTTATGAGAAATATTCATTATAAAAAATAATCTTGTTTCTCAAGCATAAGCTAAGTTTGAAGTATTAAAACAACCATAGTGAAGGCATGTTTATGTTTGTAAAGAAGAATAACCAAGTCACTCACTTTTTGTTGGAGAATTTGCATTCTATGATTTGTCACCAAATATGATTTCTTGGTTGATTTATTACAAGCCTTTGAGATTAGAGATTTACAAAGAAAATGCTGACAGAGTCTTAGCTCAGGCAGTCCGATTGCTTGCATTATAATTAGATAACAATTTAATGATATTAACTGAAGCTGAGCAGAAAAGTACAACAGATAAATTAGACAAATAGGATTCGTGAGACTTCATTTCTAATGCAAAAACTACATTATTTAGCAATACATCCAGCCCTTCAAAATCAGCATAACCAGCATCAGCTTGTTATCCTTTAAAATGACAACCTTTAAAATTCTAGAATAAACCATTGCTTTGCAACAGGATACAGATTTAAAATGAGTTCTTTTCTGTACCAGTCTCACGTAAGCCCGCCTGGGACTGCTCTGAGGGTCTTGAAGCTTGCTAAATGAAAGACCAATGAGTCACTCTCCAGTGGGATGAAAATAGAAGGACACTGGCAAACGTAATCTGCAGGAAAATTAGCTCAGCGGTAGGTAGCAGTTTAAAAAAAATAAAAGTATTAATTGCTAAATACAAAGAAAATAATAGGACATGAAGTGGGAGTAGTTTTATGGATTCAAATAGCTGGGTTCACTAATATGATGACAGTGCAGTGCACGTCAAGTGAAATGGGAATTATCTCAGGTTAAAAATTGTCATCAAAATAAATGTCTTTTAGATAATATGACTGATTAATCATGAATCAATTCTAAAACGCAGGAAATTCTTCTTGGTGTTAATTAAAAGGAAATTGCCCCTTAAAAAATGTGTGCAGGACCTCTTAGAACGGCACTGGCAAGCACTGATACCTCATAGATTTTAAGAAAAAAAAGGAAAGTATTATATAAAGAAGATAGAAGGAAAAGAATTTAAACTAATTTTAAATGATTGTTTTTCTTTGCCTTTAGGCTCTTTCCAAGGCATCTATGGCAGAAATATTTCATTCACCTTGATAGTAGAGGGAGGTATGCAGCTGACTTACAGTTAAGACTTTCTTTTCATTAACTTTATTTTTCAAAACTGAAGATGTCTGAAAGGTACTTAAATCGTGTTAACTGGGCAGAAATGAATGATCTCCTTTGTGAGCATTATATAGGTGATTTGATTATCATCCTCTAACTTACTATTGAGACCACAGAAGGGGAAAGAGATAGCTTAAACTCAGATGTGTTCACTTTTTTATGTTGACTCTTCTATTTGTGCTATTATACAAATATGTTCGAACTTCATTGAATTTTAAACTACTTAGATAAATAGTATTTAAAATATACCAGTATAAAATCCATTTGTGTAGCAAACAATTTTAATACAAATAAACAAAGGAAGAGGGGAGAGCATGTGTTAAAACATGATAGACAAGAAAGACACTGGCACAGGGCATTGGTGATTCATGACGTAGGCAGGGTTTTACCATGGGTACCAGTGCGGTAGTGAATGATGAATCTGCCATGATACAGAGAGGCCATAGGTCTCATGTACTATACTTAAAAAAGTGAATTTTATCCTAAAACACATGGGAAGTACCACTGATCAAAGGAGAATCAGGGAGAATGGTTCTGAGCAATCTGTAAGAAGAGTTCCAGAAAGTAGTAGAGTGGTCAAGAGAATCATATATTACAGACAAGTCCTATAAAAATAGAAGTAAAAAGGGTTCTTTCATTTTCAGTCAGGTAACTGCCAAAGTTTCTTTCAAGAGTACTGTCATGGTTTGAATTATGTCCCCCCAAAAATGTGTGTAACAATTTGGCTGGGCCACGATTCCCAGAATTGTGTGGTTGGCCTCCATTTTGTGATTGTAATTTTATGTTAAAGAGGATTAGGGTGGGATTGTAACATCACCTCTACCCAGGTCACATCTCTGATCCAATGTAAAGGGAGTTTCCCTGGGGGTGTGGCCTGTACCACCTTTCATCTCTCAAGAGATAAAAGGAAAGGGAAGCAAGCAGAGAGTTGGGGACCTCATACCATCAAGAAAGCAGTGCTGGGAGCAGAGCGCGTCATTTGGACCAGGGTCCCTGCACAGAGAAGCTCCTAGTCTGGGGGAACACTGAAGAGAAGAAGGCCGACAGAGAGAAAAAGTCTTGCACTGGAGCTGACGCCCTGAATTTGGACTTTTAGCCTACTTTGACTGTGAGGAAATAAATTTCTCTCGTTAAAACCATCCACTTGTGCTATTTCTGTTATGGCAGCACTACATGACCAAGACAAGTACCAAGTGAACTACATACAGGTTGGTGCTTCTTCTCTGAATTCAATCCTAGATATTAGAAAACAAAAGGGCAAGTAATTAATTAAAACTCAAACACACATACACATACAACTGTACAAAACTCTTCAGAAACAGAAGTTGGTAGTATTCTGATTGTATGCATATGTGAGGGGGTGCCAGAAATTGAAAAAGGTCGTACGCTTTGGAAGGAGGACAGATGGAGAAGTGTCTCTAAAGTGCTGAACTGCTCTAGTCTGGTCATTGTCCTGAGCCAGTGGATCGTAGAACTGAATAGGATCTCTGATTTCCTTCTGGCTTCACTCCCTTTCCCAAGGGTTAGGTAATTTCAAAGTGGAAAAGTTAGAAACATCCCTGATTTCTCTCTTCCGTATCACTACTGTTTCCATCCTACAAAAAACCGCCATCATTGTTCACCTCAGAATGAGTCTTGCAGATGTCACTCTTAAACCACTGCAACACATTCTCCATGGAGCAGCTAGAATGTTCTTTTAAAAAAATACTCAGAATATGTTACTCCTCTACTTAACACCTCAATGGATTTTCATTACATCTAAGATAAGACCCAAGCACCCCTCTCTTCCCCAGTTATGAAGGGCATGGCCCAGCATGTGCTTATCTTTTGCCTTACCCATCCCTGCTACTCTCTCCAGCATTGACTACACAGGACAAGAAATCTTCTTCAAGAGTGTCAGCAACATTAAAACAAAACAAAACAAAAAAAAACCGAAACCCATTGCCTTCGAGTCAATTCTGACTCTTAGCGATCCTATAGTTGTATCCAACTTAGAATATTACACATAATCTTCTTTGTTCAAAATGCCCTCCCTCTCATATATGTCTGCAAGAATAACTCTTTCAACATTAAGTTCTAAGTTTAAATGCACTTACTTCCTCAATAGCTTTATCAGGCTATCCAATAATCTAAGTTACCCCCCCTCCGCATCTCTGTCAAATCACCTTGCATTATTTTACTTTTAACCCTAAGCACTATTTGAAAGTAACTTCTTTATTGATTTTCTTTTATGTAGACTGTATTATTCCTCTTCCCACACTTCCCTGCCACGTAACAGCTGGATCATTTCACGTGCTGTTTAACAGTGCAATATCAGAGTCCAAAACATAATGCATTAATCATTTATTAAATGAACACATAAAGTAATAAATTAATGGCATGCAAAGTCTTTGGAAAATGATGAGGAATGACCTGGAGGGAAAGAAACTACAACAGTGGGGAAATCTAGAGGATAGTGTAGCTGGGTATCACTAATCCAAAAAGCAGAGAATTTTACAGAGGCCTAGAAAAGCAATAGTTTAGGACCAATAAACAACATCACGAAAAATGAAGAAAATATTGAAGTTTTCAGGGTTTTCATTTTACCTGGATCCACAATCAATGCCTAAGGAAGTGCAGTCAAGAAAACAATGTGTTTCATTGGGCAAATCTGCTGCAAAAACCTTTTTAAAGTGTTAAAAAGCAAAGAAGTTGCTTTGAGGACTAAGGTGTGCCTGGCCAAAGCCATGGCATTTTCAATCACCTATTATGCATGGGAAAGCTGGACAAAAATAAGGAAAACTGAAAAGGAATTGATGCTTTGGAATTCTGGTGTTGGAGAATAATATTGAATGTATTATGAACTACCAAAAGAACAGACTGCTCCTTAGAAGAGAAGGTGGTGAGACTTCGTATTTTGAACATGTTATCAAGAGGGATCAATCCCTGTGTAAGTCCATCTCATCGAGGGTCTTCCTCTCTTTCGCTGACACTCTGCTTTACCAAGCATGATGTCCTTGGTACCAGCCACATTGTCCATCTTTTAACTTCTGAAATGGGCCTCATCCTTACAACAACAGGGCTTCTGAGTATGCTGTTTCCTCTATGGTTGAGCCCATCAAGCATGATGTCCTTCTCCAGGGACTAGTCTCTCTCGATAATATGTTGATAATATGTCCAAAGTATGTGAGACGAAGTCTCCCAATCCTTGCTTCTAAGGAGCATTCTGGCTGTATTTCTTCCAAAGCAGATTTGTTTGTTCTTCCAGCAGTCCATGGCATATTCAATGTTCTTCAACACCATAATTCAAAAGCATCAGTTCTTTTCGGGTCTTCTTTACTAACTGTCCAGCTTTCATATGAATACGAGGTGATTGAAAATACCATGGCTTGGGTCAAGCCCACCTTAGTTCTCAAAGTGATGTCTTCGCTTTTTAACCCTTTAAGGAAGTCTTTTGCAACAGATTTGCCCCATGCAATATATCATTTGATTTCTTGACTGCTGCTTCCTTGGGCATTGACTGCAGATCCAAGTAAAATGAAATGCTTGACAACTTCAATATTTTCTCCATTTATCATGATGTTACTTATTGGTCTGGTTGAGAGGATTTTTGTTTTCTTTATGTTCATGTTTGTGGTGTAATCCATCCAGTCTTTAATTTTCATCAGTCAGGTCTTCAAGTCCTCTGTGCTTTCAGCAAGCAAGGTTGTATCATCTGCATGTCGCAAGCTGCTAATGAGTCTTCCTCCAAACCTGACGCCATGTTCTTCTTCATATAGTCCATCTTCTTGGATTATTTGCTGAGCATACAGATTGAATAAGCATCGTGAAAGGATACAACCCTGACACACACTTTTCCTGATTTTAAACTAGGCAGAATCTCCTTGTCTGTAGGAACGACCACCTTTCAATCTATGTTCAGGTTCCACAAGACCACAATTTAGTGTTCTGGAATTCCCATTCTTTGCTATGTTATCCATAATTTGTTACGATCCACACAGTCGAATGCCTTTGCATAGTCAATAAAACACAGGTAACATCTTTCTGGTATTCTCTGCTTTCAACTAAGATCTGTCTGACATCAGCAATGACATCCCTCATTTAGGGATTTAGTTATAAGCAAAAAATGATGTTTTCAACTTTCACAGTTCTGATAATCTTGAGGGAAGGGGAAATTATTCCAGTACCACATTAACAAATGTATAAGTACAAACTGAGGTAGTTACCAAATGAGGGGGAAAATATAAAAACACGATGTTATGAAAACTGGAGAAGTAACATAGTTATGGGAGAAAAGGGTGCAGCAGTCAGAGGAAACGGCATACTCAGAGGCCTTGTGGTTGTAAGGAAGAAGCCCATTTCAGAAGTTAGAAGATGGACAATGTGGCTGGTACCGAGAGAATGAGCACGTAAAGTCATAAGCGATAAGACTTGAGTAGTAATCAAGGACCAGAGCATACAAGGATGTTTTTAACTATATTTAAAACTGTGATTATTATCTTTGTAGCGGTAAGGAGTGATTACAGTTTTAAGATCAAAGGTGGCCAAGATATGTAGTTTGAAAATGTACTGTAGCTGAAATACATAAAAGAATTGACAGGTGGACAGAAGAGATGCAGGAAGACCAGTCAGGAGGCTAAAGTAGTTATTCAGGAGAGAGGCAGATGGTGGTAGCTTGGACTAAGATGCAGTCAGTAGAAACATGAGATATTTGAGAACATATTTGGGAGGTAGAATGTACAGAATTTGGTGACAGATTTGATTTAGGACAGTTGTGAGGAGGTGGGAGAAAGGAATGAGCCGAAAATAATTTCCAAGTTTCTGGCTTGCATCACTGGATGACTTGTGTTGTGATTGCCTGAGATAGAAAACCCCAGTCAAGGATCAGCTGTGGGAGGGAAGATTAGGGATTCGGTCGTAGACATGCTGAATTTGACGAACCATTGAAGCATTCATGTGGAGATTCTGCACATTTCACTGAAGTCTTTGCTGGGGAGAGTACACAGGAAGGAAAATACAGAGAGCTTAGAATTTAAGAAATTCCAACGTTTTATTACCAGAGGAGGATTAACTATCAAAAGAGACCAAACAGTCACTGCGAGGAAAACCAGACGGTATGGTGTTGGACCACCATCTGTCTGCCAATATGTTGTACTGTGGGGGCTTGCATGGTGCTGTGATTCTGGAAGCTATGGCACTGGTATTTCAAATACCAGCAGGATCACCCATGGTGGCATAACACAGACTAAGAAGAAAGACCTAGCGATCTATTTTAAAAAAATAGTCAAAGAAAACCCTGTGAATCACAATAGAATATAGTGCAATATAGTGCTGGAAGATGAGCCCCCTAAGTTAGAAGGTACTCAAAATACACAGTGGCCACACAATGGACTTGAGCACACCAACAATCATGAAGGTGATGCAGGATCAACCAGGTAATGTTTCATTCTGTTTTCCATGAGGTCGCCATGGGTAGGAGCTTACACCATGGCAACTGACAATAACAACAAAATTTATTTTCTCATATGTAACATGAGGATAATAAAGAACCTATTTCACAGGGTAGTTTTGATGTATGTAAAGCACTGTTAATATACGGAAGGACTGATTAGAGTTCCCAGCACATACTAAGAACTAAGTAAAGGTCTGTTGTTATTATTGTGACACTGCATAAATTCTCTTATGTAGGTATGCATGCATGTGTTCACTTAGCATATTATAATGATTTCTGAATATATTTTAAATGAATTAAAAAGTAATTTGCACTTCCCCTTGAGAGAGAAGCTTTCTTTACTTACTTACAATATGCATTTAAAATTTTTGGAAAGAAGAAAAGTATCCTCATGGGGTAGTAGAAGATATGATCATACGTTCTGACTACCTAAGCAATATAACTAAATCGTACCCAGTTACCAATTAGCCATGATCATTAAAACTAAAGTTGCTAGCTTGACTTTTTTTTTGTAGGAACATATGAAGTAACCATAGACAGCGCTGTCTGACAAACTCTGAATGATCATAGAACTCCAAGATGTGTGCCCAATCTTCCCACTAATTAGAAAAGTGATTAGAGAGGCATAATTTGCAAGTTTATCAGTATTAGACATTAACTAGTATTCTGCTATTAGATATTGAAACTTACAGAGACTCATTTTCTCTAAAAATTTGTTAGTATTTGCATATTTGTTTCTTAGGAGAAAGCTTTAAAACCCAAGTCCTAAACAATCAATTCTGTGGATGAAGAACTTCTCCCTAAACTAAGGCTTCAGATTCTTCATTCAGACCAATCAATGTAAGCTCTGAAGGCAGCTTATTTCAGCAATGTCACAGACTCCATCCCTCTCCTTTCCCTTCCTCCCTTTACATGGAACTTTCTTCTTCCTCCCTAAATATTAAAGAATATTAAAATGGCAAAGAAATCTCAGGTATCTTAGATTTTTTGCTTTTACTCCTTGCAGTTTCTTATGCGGCATCGTGTACATAGTTGTTCAGGATGCACAGTTGATAACCTCTTCAAATTGTCCTATTTTAGTTTTATTCCTTTCTTTACCTTTTCTGTTTGAAGAATCTCCACTTTTTCCTGTCTTCTCTTTTTACCTCTAGCTCAATTCTCCTTTGAGTTTCTCCATTATTTCTCCTACTAGGCCAAAATACACATCCAGGGTTTTTGATACTAACCTAAAAAAGCTATTCACATAAAGCAATAAATTAGACCTATTTGATTTGTTCATTCGCTCATTCACAAAGAGTGACTATCTATTACGTGCCAGGCACTATTCCAGATTTTGGGAATACCTTAGTAAATAAACAAAAAAAGCCATAAAACAAAAAACAAAAAACAAACAAACAAAAAAAGAAACAACACCACCAACAAAAAAGGGTCCTTCCTCATGCAACGAAGAAGACATGAAAATATAAACCAGTTAGACAAGGGGTATACTAGAGATTTCTGGATGAGAAAGGAGAGATCTGATAGTACGGCCTCTTGGAAAGGATGGTGTTTGAGCAGAGATCTAAAGAATAAGAAAAGCCCACCCTGAGAACATCCAGATTCGAGGCAGAAGGAACATCAAATGAAGAGCCCTGTGATGGGGACAATTTGCAAACGGTGTTTTTGAAAAAACAGAAAGAGAGCCAAAATGTTTGGAATGTGTTGAGCAAGTATGAGAGGATAGCTATGTGCAAAGTCAGAGTTCTTTGTTGCAAAGATAAGAACACACTCTAAATAATATACCAAAAAAAAAAAAAAAAAATGGAGGGGAAGTATTAAAGAATATTAGGAAGCTTGGAAGGATGTTTATTAGGAAGCATAGAGGATTTCTAAGAACTCCTAGCAGCTTGGATCAGCAAGCAGACCACAACATGAGGGTTGTTGGTGAGGAACACAAACACTGCCGCTTACACCTTTGAGGCTGGAAACAGGGTGCTAAATTCTGCCATCGGAAGAGGGATTCTGTGCTACACTTACTTCCTTCTATAACTTACTTCCAGATTGTAAGTTTCCACAGAGTTTTCTGACTGGCAAAGCCAAAATCATCTAGCTAATAGGAAGGTGGGAGGAGGATGCTCTAGCTTCTAAGATGAGAAAAAGAGGCACATAATGTCTCCTAGGATGAGTGTTCAAAAGACACCAGACCATTCAACATGCAATAAATGTCCACTGAACCAGAGAAAAAGTTTGGATTTTAAAAATGTTAATATAATGCTAAGTGTGTTTTATAATATGATTTTCACTTTCTTCTACAAATTCTGCATCAGGAAATGAAAACACAAAATGTATTTGACTGCCTCAGCATCACAGCGTTAGCATGAGGACAAGAAGGGGAAGGATCAGTATTGTCGATGTGAGGCTGAATTCATGCTTCTGAAGGACTTTTGATCAGAAGGGTTCTCTGCCAACATGAGCATGGGCTGCTCACCACCATGTCAAATCTCATTAGTATGATCAATTGGAAACAATGGCTATCTCTTGAGAATAAGTCCTTCTGAAGGACTTTAAGGTGGAGATAATCAACCACTTGAAATGAGCATGGTGGATTATTAAGAATTTGGCAGAAACTGAACGGTTCTTGCAAATGTCACTCAAATCTTATACTCCTGTAGTTGCAACTGCCGCATTGCTAAGGAAGGCAAAACCATTTTTAAAGAGGGACTTGCAAAATAGAGATATCTTAAAATTAATCAAATATACCAAAAAAGCTTTTGCTGCATGAATTTAAAATCAATTATATTTGCAGATTATAAATTATTATGATGTCTTTGAATTATGGTGTTTGCTAAGAATATTGAATATACCATGGACTGCCAAAAAAATGAAGAAATCTGTCTTGGAAGAAGTACAACCAGAATGCTCCTTAGAAGCAAGGATGGCGAGACTACGTCTCACATACTTTGGATGTGTTATCAGGATGGACCAGTCCCTGGAGAAGGACATAATGTTTGGTAAAGTAGAGGGTTAATGAAAAAGAGGAGGACCCTTAAACAGATGGATTGACACAGTGGCTGCAACAATGAACTCAAGCATAAGGACAATTGTGAGGATGGTGCAGGACTGGGTAGTGTTGTGTTCTGTTGTACATATGGTTGCTATGAGTTGGAACCAACTCAATGGCACCTAACAATGACAAAAATATTGCAAATCAACAAAACCTCCAGAGCCCAGCTTTTCTTTATTATTATTATTATTATTATTATTATTATTATTATTATTATGCTTTAGATGAAGGTTTACAGAACACACTAGCTTCTCATTAAACACTTAGTACACATATTGTTGTGTGACATTGGTTACCAACCCCACAACATGTCAACACTCTCCCTTCTCGACTTTGCATTCCCTATTGCCAGCTTTCCTGTTCCCTCCTGCCTTCTAGTCCTTGCCCCTGGGCTGGTGTGCCCCTTTAGTCTCATTTTGTTTTATGTGCTGGTCTAACATTTGGCTGAAGGGTGAACCTCAGGAGTGACTTCATTACTGAGCTAAAGGGTTTCTGGGGGCCACACTCTAGTCTCTGTCAGACCAGTAAGTCTGTTCTGGTCTTCTTTTTTTGTGTGTGTGTAAGTTAGAATTTTGTTCTACATTTTTCTCCAGCTCTGTCCAGGACCCTCTATTGTGATCCCACTCAGAGCAGTCAGTGGTGGTAGCCTGGCACCATCTAGTTGTGCTAGACTCAGTCCGGTGGAGGCTGTGGTAGTCATGGTCCGTTAGTAGTTCGGACTAATCTTTCCCTTGTGTCTTTGGTTTTCTTCATTCTCTTTTGCTCCGGACAGGGCAAGACCAGTGGAGTATCTTAGATGGCTGCTCACAAGCTTTTAAAACCCCAGGCGCTACTCACCAAAGTAGAATGTAGATAATTTTCTTTATAAACTATGTTACGCCAATTGAGCTAGATATTCCCTGAGACCATGGTCCCCAGCCCTCAGCCTAGCAGTTCGGTCCCTCAGGGAGTTTGGATGTGTCTATGGAACTTCCATGACCTTTCCTTGTACAGGTTATGCTGGCTTCCCCAGTACTGTGTACTGTCTTACCCTTCACCAATGTTACCACTTATCTATTGTCTATTTAGTGTTTTTCCATCCTTCCCCTGCCCTCCCTCATAACCATCACCAGCTTCTCATTATGCAACTAGATAAGTGTTTTTTTCTAGAGTACTTATCACCAGATAAGTAATGAAGCAATAATTTGAATCTTTTAGAACTTCATTTAATGCTTTAGAATTAGAGAATAAGACTTTTCTTAAAAACTCCATTTTGCATATGGTTAATAAATAATTACACTCCCTTTATCCCACATAAATGTCTACCTATTACAAGTGAAGCACTCTGCTGTTTCAAGGTAATAAGAATGAAATCTGGCTGTGTATTTGAATTACCTGGGGACATATGGTAAAACAAAGATTCCACGATTCCAAAGCAAGAGTCTGATTCAGTACATCTTTCCTGAGTTCAGGGACCCAATACATCTAATGCATTCATTAGTGATTGGAAATTATTACAGCATGTCCTCAGGCAGATCTCTCGGTGAAATCCTGTGATTTTCATCTCCTCAGAGATGAAAAGCGAAAGAGTCATTACAGAAATAGGACCCAACTACTCTGCTAAAGCGATTTCAGTAGTTATAAAACTAAGTGTAGGATGAAAGTTGATCTCCATAGAAGAGTCTTCCATTTCCTCTGCTAATGTCTACGCACTTCTACTTGTTGAAAATATTAGCAAAATGTTTCAAGCAATCTTTGAAGGGGTTATATAACAGCAACAACAAAACCAATAATAATTTGAAACATTAGTTTACATTTACTAGGAGGGTTCCACAAGTAGTTATGGACCCCTCCAGATTTTCCCTAAGGAGGATTGTTCCTAAAGCGCTGAATCTTATGACTTGAAGCACTAATTGTAAGAAAGTGAATAGACTCCATGGCCTGAAACAAATTTATTGCTAGTTCCACTAGTCTTTATATTGCTTTCTCTAAAAAAAAAAAAAAAAAAAATTAAGCAAAGAAAAAAAAAAATGAAGATTGACAATGTGCTTGAGACCAAAGAGACACGTGCAATCAAGCTATTGCTCTGCTCTGCCTTACCTTCATCTGGGGTACTAAAATAACAGAGAGAATACAATAGGAAAATGTCTATGTTTGTATTAATTTATTTTGTTTTTGTTGAGAATACACACAGGAAAACATGCACCAATTCAACCATTTCTATACGAACAATTCAGTGACATTGATTACGTTCTGCGAGTTGTGCAACCATTCTCACTCTACTTTTCTGGGTTGTTCCTCCCCCGTTAACAAAAACTCATTGCCGCCCTAAGGTTCCTGTCTGAACTTTCGAGTTGCTGTTGTTACTTTGATCCCATAAAGATAGTTCTTAAAAGAGCATAATGCTCAAGCCACACAGTAAAATTTCTATTTTGAAAACTCTGCTCAAGTAAAGGACAAGTTGCTTATTTAAATTATGTAACTTATAATTGACATTGTCTTTATTTCGTATAATGTCGTTACTGTTTTCTCTTAGAGTATTTAAAAATATTGGTAAAGACTTTCATAGGTTTACTTCTGATTTCAGCTATCTTAATCACCCAAGTTTTTTCTATACAATCTTACATTTTTAAACTGTAAATTATCCTATTATGAAACAATCTAAACCATGATTAAAGCAAAATTATCATAAAATGATGGAGAATGGTGGGTTCATATTTCCTTCTTAAATTTTCTTTATATGGAAACATAAACTAAATGTTTAATTAAATTAGGAAAGATAAAAACATTGATTTTTATCAATTTTTTCAATACCTTCTGAGATGTTCGTGTATTTTTCTTTCTTTAAGTCTCCTAATTTAGAAACTAATGACATGATATTAAAAATAAAATAAAATATATAAATGAAAGCTGGAACTAATATCTGAAAACCAGAACAGCATACCAATCTCTAGGACACATAAACATATAAACAAGATTAAAACAAAATCAGAAATGAAAATAGGACTATAACAGTATACAGGAGTTTTATAATAAGGCATTGTTCATGATTATAGTTAATAAATATGAAATTCTGTAAATTCTTTCTAAAATGAATCAATCACTGTGTAAAAGCTGTGTAAAAATCAAGTCTAATATCTAAGAAATAGAGCAAGTTACCAATGAATTGTTTCCTCACAAGAATTCCAGGTGATGAGGTTTTTTACATATATAATAAGACTTCTTATGCTATAAAACACATTTCTGAGCATAGAATAAATTTCAATAATCCCTTTTATAAAAAATTATATTCCAATATTGTGTATTGAATGCAGTTGTGGAAATCCTAAAGAAAATTTAATTAGATCATCACAGTGACTAAGTCAGTCAAGGAAAAATTGGTTGGTTTAAAATTAGGATATCTTTTTAGATAGTACACTTATCAGTAGATTAAAGAAAGGAAAACATATGAACACATGTGTTCAAAACACATGAACCATTCAGAAAGTGTTGAAAAAGTTTGATAAAAATAAATTTTATTAATCTTAAAATAATATAAATAATATATGTTGCATTATATAGAAGATGTTGCAGGATTAGGCAACATTTTGCTCTATTATACATAAGGTCACTATGAGTCCAAATCAATTCAATGACAACTCACAACCACAATAACAATCACATAGAAGGGTACTTCCAGAAATAATTATTTTATGCACCATCCATACTTTTTATACAGTTAATTTTACCATTTACAGCCAAATGGGCAAAATGCAGACAAATATATTATCATATATATGAATTTAAAAGAAAGAAGAATGTGTAGTCAGGATTGGAATAAGGCTCATTAATAACCCAGGATATGCAAATGACACAACTTGGCTTGCCAAAAATGAAAATGACTTGAAGTACTTACTGATGGAGGTCAAAGACTATAGCCCTCAGTATGGATCATAACTAAATGTGAGGAAAAGAAAATCCTCACACTGACAGAATAAACAACATCATAATAAATGGAGAAAAATTTGAAGTTGTCAAGGATTTCATTCTACTTGGATCAGCAGTCAATGTCCATGTGAGCAGCTGTCAAGAAATTAAATGGCGTATTGCATTGGGCAAATCTGTTGTAAAAGACTTTTTTTAAAGTTTTAAAGAATAAAGTGTTTCTGACCCAAGACATGGTCTTTTCAAATGCATGTAAAAGTTGGAGAGTGAAAAAGGAAGATAGAAGAATTGATGTTTTCAAACCGTGGTGTTGGCAAAGAATATTGAATATGCTGTGGATTGCCAAAAGAATGAACACATCTGTCTTAGAAGAAATACAACCAGAATCTCACGAGAAGGGAGGATGGCAGGACTTCAGCTGGCTCACTTTGGACACATGACCGGAAAAGACCAATTGCTAGAAAAGGACATCATGGTTAGTAAAGTAGAGGTCAGTGAAAATGAGGGAAACCTCACTTTTGATGAGATGGATTGACACAAGAGCCACAACAATAGACTCAAATACGCCAACGATCATGAAGATGGCTCAGGATGGGCAATCTTTTGTTCTGTTATGTGTAAGGTGGCCATGAGTCAGAGTTGACGGTGACTTAGAACAGCAACTAACAACAACAGAATGTCATAATTTAGTCTGCATGGATCTTTACTACATTTCCTTTTCATAAGACATCACACTGGTCCATCACATTGACGACATCATGTTGATTGGAACTAGCGACCAAGATTGGGCACTGGATTTATTGATAAGACATTTACATGCCAGAGAGTAGAAGGAAATTTGAGAAAAATTCAGGACCTTCAACCTAAGTGGAATTTCCAAGGGTCTAGTGATGTGGGGCATGTAAAGATATTCCTTCTAAGGTGAGGGATAAATTGTTGCATCCGATCTCTCCTACAACTAAAAAGGAGGTACAGCCTACAGTGGTCCTCTTTGGATTTTGAGGCAACATATTCCTCATTTGAGTATGCTACTCTTGCCCATTTACTGAGTTAGCCACAAAGCTGCTAGTTTTGAGTGGGGCCCAGAAGAACAGAAGGCTCTGCATCAGGTCACGGCTGCTGTGAAAGCTGCTCTGTCACTTAGGCCATACGAATCAACAGATGTAATGGTACTTGAAGTGTCAGTGGTAGCTAGAGACACTGTTTGAAGCCCTTGATGGGAACCTATTGGTGAATCATAGTTCAGATCATTAGAAATTTGGAGCAAAGCCCTGACATCCCTTAGAGATAACTACTCTCCTTCTGCGAAACAGCTTTTGGCTTGCTACTGGGCTTTAGTAAAGACAGAATGCTTAAGGATGAGCCACCAAGTTTTGACTATTTCTTCCTTACTTGGTTATGAATATGTTGTCGTGTTGTGCGTGTATCAAATATCTTTATTTTCTTCCTTCTACTATTCCCTTACTTATCACATAATCTTAACCAAAACCTGTTGCTGTAAAGTCAAGTCCTACTCATGGTGACCCCATGTGTTACAGAATAAAACTGCTCCATAGGGTTTTCTTGGCTATAATTTTATGGAAGCAGATCACCAGGCCTTTCTTCAGCAGTGCAGCTGGTTGGTTTGAACCTCTGAGCTTTATGTTAGTAGTCAAGTGCAAACCGTTTGCACCAACCAGATGCATTAACTTTACATTATAAGGTTTAAGTTACAGGATATCAAGAAGAAGGCACATCCCCATAGAGTTTCCAAGGAGCACCTGGTGGATTCAAACTGCTGACTTTGGTTAGCAGCCATAGCTCTTAACCACTGAGCCACCAGGGTTTCCTGGCCTAGTGTATGCAGTGCAAATCCGTCTTCCCTCCTATTCTAGAACTCTTAGCAGTAGGGCCTCCCGTGCTGTCATTTGGATCTACCGTTGTGGTGTTCACTCACTTCTTCTCCTTCTGGCTGATGTCATTA
This sequence comes from Dugong dugon, assembly GCA_030035585.1. Classification (NCBI taxonomy): domain Eukaryota; kingdom Metazoa; phylum Chordata; class Mammalia; order Sirenia; family Dugongidae; genus Dugong; species Dugong dugon. Next base: position 188,986,714 of record CM057463.1, on the reverse strand, counting down.
ATGTAATATTTCAAAATAAGAGCCCTTGCTGCCCAGTATACCTGCTTCTTAATATTCTTACTTGTTGAGTGTAATTATCTGTTTCCAAAATGTCAACAAGTTGGGGTCTTTCTTTCCTTCTTTTCTTTTTTATTGTTATTTTTTCTCTTTCTTTTCATTTTTATTTGTGGGGAGTTTTCTTTTATTTATTTCAGGCTTCTAGATGATGGCAGTAAAGTTTCAAATACAAAAGAAGACTTAAAGAACTCTCATTTTCAGAAATGCATAAAAAGTTGCCAGTTGGCGATTTGTTAAGTTTCACAAATAAAATCATTTGAAACCTTCCTACAGAGATGCTTCTCACCTGTGACCCATATGATTGGAAGCAACCTGTGGAACTGAAAATAACTTCCCAGATTCAAGACCTATACTTCTCTTGAACCATCATCCTCTCCCTGTTTACAGAGTACTGTAGCTTTCTCTCGTTTTTCATATCCAATAGGACATCACATAATTAAGAAATGCATTAACAGCCGACCATACCACGTTACTGGGGAGACCAGAAACTCAGGCAATTTAGAAAGGAGCCCTGATGGCACAGTAGTTAAAGTGATCCACTGCTAACCAAAAGGCTGACTCTGAGAGTTCAGATACCGAAAAAAGGGTACTCCTGGAAGTCAGCTCAAATTAGAGTAAATTTTAGAGAGGTAGTATTTTCCTAAGGAGCCCTGATGGCACACAGGTTGAAGAGATGAACTGCTAAAGGAAAAGTCAGTCGTTGGAAACCACCAGCAGCTCCGTGGGAGAAAGATGCGACCGTCTCCTTCCATAGAGATTTATAGCCTTCAAAACACTATGGGGTTGCTGTAAGTTGGTTTGGTGGAATATTTCCCTGATACTCTTTTGGTAATGAAGAAAGAGCATGCTGCTGCTTTCCTGGAAAATACTCAGGTTGCCAGCTTAGAAATGTGTGGAGCCAATCCCAGCTTCCCATCGATTAAAATTCCAAGTCAAGGAGACTGCAAAACAGGGTCATCCATGCCTTAGAATGGAACGTGCAATGAAAGGATCAAAGTACTTTCTACATCTGTTCTTACGTGCGCTGGTTTTCTATTGCTCCTATAACAAATTACCAAATACTTACTTAGTGGTTTAAATCAACACAAATTTACTAATCTTACAGCTCTGGAGTTCACAATTCCCGTATGAGTCTCACTGAGCTAATATCAAGGCGTCAACACGGTTGTGTGCCTTCTGGAAGCGCTAGGGGTGAATCTGTTCACTTGCCTTTCCCAGCTTCTGGAGGCTGCCTGCATTCTTGGCTTATGGCTCCTTTCCATCTACAAAGCCAATAGAGATACTATCTTTAAATCTCTCTCTGCATCTGATCTCCTTGCCTTCTTCTTTCATTTTTAAGGACCCTTGTGATTCCATTGGAACCACCCTGATAATCCATAAAATCTCCATACACATTACAAGATATTTAATTTAATCCCATCTGCAAAATCACTTTTGCCGTGTTACGTAGTATATTCACAAACGCCAGGGATTAGTTTGTGGACATTTTCGGTCATTATTCTGCCTGCTACATTATGCTAAAATTTTCTTACAGTAACGTATCCCGTAAAATGTATCTGTATTAGAAATGCAGCTATCCATACAACTAGATATTTAATAGCTAGGATATGTGTTATTTTCTAAAGTAAATTGCTTTTTACACTCCCCTGAAAATGTCTCAGAAGGGAAGAATACTCTGAAGACATTCTTAATTGGCACAGAAATAAAATTAGTATTTTATTTCTATTTAACAGATATCTATTAAATAGATACCTATTGTTGCCAGCCTCCCCACGTCTGTTTCTCTTTTTCTCCTCCCCGATCCCTTTCTCTTTCTTTCACTCACAAACGCACCAGCACAGTTAAATCTTCTCTGCATATTACTAACAGTCAGTGAAGAATGATAAAGAAAACATCAAGTTCAGAAAACATATCTTTGCTTGGTCTTAAATAGAAAGCACTCATACATGCAGAAAAATATTTAAAATGTCCAGGGAACTGCTTGTGCGATGTGAGACATCCTTCCCGGGAGAAATAATCTCATGATTTAAACCAAATTTACGGCGGATTTGATGGGCTGGCTCACTCTTCCGATGCCCTTGGGGCATAAAGCAATGTGTTGGCCTTAAGGATGTCAGAAGGCAGGAATTCACATGGCCCTTGCTTCTGACAGAGGAAAAAAAAGTCTACTTTGAAAGTGTTCCCTGAGCTATAACCTTGGTAGATGCTGGGTTCAGGATCATTAACTACCCAAGATAAACACAGTCCATGGGAGGTAAAGATCTCTCCACGTATGGGCTGCAAATGGGCCTACCTGTTCACAATAGCTGCAGTTAAATGAGAACGGAGTTAAGTAGTGATGACTCAACTTTGCAATCCTCCTTCTCTAAAGTACAAGAACAAATAATGACATCGATTTCCAAGTCTGAAAATTACTAGAAAATATAAATTTATACAATTCAAAAAATTACAGATGAATTTTTTTTAGAGTGATTAGCTGACAGAGGGTTAGGATTACATTTCTAAATCTACCATTTAGTAGCTGGATGACCTTGTACAAAATTACCTCACCTCACTGTGCTCCGGTTTCCTTTTTTTTTTTTTAAGTATGTCAATAAAAACACATGCCTAGCCTATATTTTTTGGAGCCCTGCTGATGTAGTGGTTAAGAGTTCAGCAGCTAACCTAAAGGTCATCTGGTACCAAAAAAAAACCCATTACCATCGGGTTGATTCCAATTCATAGTGACCTTATAGGACAGAGTAGAACTGCCCTATAGGGTTTCCAAGGAGTGCCTGGTAGATTCAAACTGCAGCTCTTAACCACTACGCCACCAGTGTTTCTGGGTGGGTGGGTTATAGCCTATATTCTAGTGTTGCCACGAGGGTTACAATAAACTTGAAAAAAATGGGAAAGCACCCTTAAGTAATAAAATTCCATACCAGCTTTATTAAATATTCATACATATAAAGCATTTAGTACAGTGCCTAGAAATGGCAGACTTTGTTAATAATTACTAAATATCAATTCAATATATGAGATAGCTAGTAAGAAACAAAGATGTAGATTTTTAGTCTTTTTTTTTTTTTTTTTTTTTTTGGTCAACTCTAGAATAATCAGTATCCACTTACAGTGTGTAATTCAATGAGTTATGAGAAATGTATAAAATTGTGAAACCACCACAATCAACATAGAGAATATTTCCATCATTCCTACAAGTTCTCTGCTACCTCTTAAGCAGTCGATCCCTTTCTGAACCACTAGGTCCCAGGCATTATATAACAAATCCGTTTCACTATAGATTAGTGGGAAATTTTTAGAATTTCATGAAATGGAATAATACAATTCATACTCTTTTGTATCTAACTTCTTTCATTCATAATGGTGTTGTAGACGTCACTGGTTTGCTCTTTTTTGTCACTAAGTAGTATTCCACCACACAGCATTGTCTGTTTATCCACTTACCTGTACGGACAGGCATTAAGTTGCTTTCAGTTTTGAGGCTATTATAAATAAAGCTACCATGAACATTCTCACATTAATCTTTGTTTGCATATAGGTTTTCATTTCTCTTAGGCAAATAAGTAGAAGTGAAATTGCTGGGTCATATGTAAATGTGTGTTTAGCTTTAGGAGAAACTGCCACACTGTTTTCCAAGGTGGTTGTACCATTCCGCTTTCCCACCAGCAGTACAGCTGTTCCACATCTTTGACATCACTCATTATTACTATTCTTAACTGTAGCCATTTCAGTATGGTTTGGTTGTATCTTATTGAAGTTTTGCTTTACTTTGCTGACTAATGATGTTAAACATTTTTTTGAAACTTATTTTTTGAAGCGTCTTTAAATTTTTACTAATTTTTTTATTAGATTATTTTTATTGTTGAGTTGTAAAAGTTATTATAGATTCTAGATAGAAGTCTTTTGTCAGATAACCAGTTGCTGTCTAGTCGATTTTGACTCATGGCAACCCCACGTGTATCAGAGTAGAACTGTGCTCCATAGACTTTCCAGTGGTTGATAGTTTGGAAGTGATAGGAGATGCTTCTGGGTGGATTCAAACCTCCAACCTTCTCATTCAGTAGACAATCACATTTACCATTTGCACCCAAGGACTCCACTTCTGTAGGATGTTTTGTTCTGTTAAAAATAAGACTATTATAAGTAGGAGCCGATTCAACAGCAAATAACAATGCTTGGCTACTGACCCAAAGTTTGAAGGTTAGAACCCACTCAACAATGTTGTGGAAGAAAATCCTGGCAATCTGCTTCTGTAAAGATTACAACCAAAACAAGCCCTATGGAGCAGTTCCACTCTTTAACACATGGTGTCATTATGAGCAGGATTCGATTCAATGGCAACCTTTTTGGTGTATATATAAAAAAACCTGTTGCCTCGAGTGAATTCTGACTCATAGTCACGCTATAGGACAGAGTAGAACTGCCCCATAGGGTTTCCAAGGAGTAGCTGGTGGATTCGGACTGCTGACCTTCTGGTTAGCAGCGAAGTCCTTTAACCACTGTGCCACCAGGGCTCCAAACCAAACCCATTGCCGTCAAGTGGATTCCAACTCATAGCAAACCTATAGAACAGAGTATAACTGACCCATTGAGGTGTATATAAATATATATATGAGCCCTCATGGTGCAGTGGTTAAGTATTTGGCTGCTAACCAAAAGGTCAACAGTTTGGATCCGCCAGCCATTCCTTGGAAACTCTATGGGGCAGTTCTACCCTGTCCTGTAGGGTCGCTGTGAGTCAGAATCGATTGGAGGGCAATGGATTTGGTTTTTTTGGATATATATATATTCTCTCCCATTCTGTAACTTTTGTTTTAGTTTTATTAATCTTGTCCTTAGAAAAGCAATATATATATATAATATTGATAAAATTCAATTAATCTTTTTAAATCTTTTTTGTTTCATACTACTGATATCCCACGTAAGAAATTTTTGGCTACCTATTTAATATTTGGGAACATTTTATCTCATATTTTCTTTTAGAGATTTTATAGTTCAAGCTTTTACATTTAGGTAGATGATTCATTTCAAGATGATTTTTGTATATCATGTGGGTATTAATTGAGGTTTATTGTTTCAATACAGATATCCAGTTGTTGAAGCCCCATTGCTTGAATTGATTTTTCCCTTCCTCTTTGAATTACATTGAACCCTTCATCAAAGTTCAACTGACCATATGTGTGTTTTTATGTTTGGAATCTCAGTTCTGTTCTACTGACCTATATGTCTATTCCTTTGCCAGATTTATACTATCTTTATTATTGCTGTAGAGTTAGTATTGAAATGAGGTCATGTAATTTCTGCAACTTTATTTTACTTTTCCTCTGTTACTTTGGCTACTCTAGGTCATTTGCATTTCTGTGTAAGTTTTAGAATCAGATTACCAAATTTAAAAAAAAATACTTGCTGAAATTTTGATTGGGCTTATTGTGAATCTATAAATCAACTTGAGATAAACTGACATCTTAAGAATATTGAATTTTTGATTCATGAACACAGTTGATTTTCCCATTTATCTAGTTACTCTTTTTTTTTTAGAGAATGTTTGTAGTTTTGCACTTACTTTGTTAAAATATCCCTAAGCACCTCATGTTTCTGAATATTTTAAATTGAATTGCAATTTTTATTTCATTTACATTTTTATTACTATTATATTGTATATTGATCTTGAAAAATTCATTTACTATTTATCGTGCCTTACTAAATTCACTTATTATTTATTTTTCTTCTTTCATAAGTTTCTTGTAATTTTCTACATAATACAATCAAGCTGTTTGGGGGTGGGGGAGGAAAACCATTATATTTCTTCCTTCCAGTCTGTAAGATTTTTATTACTTTTGTTTGTTTTATTGTATTGGCTAGGACTTCCAACACCATGATGACACCCATAGCAAGTGTGGATATCTTATCCTTGTTCCCAGTCTTAGGAGAAAAGCATTAAGTCTCACATCATTATGTATGATGTTATCTGTGACTTTTCTGTTGATAGCCTTTATCGTGTTGAGGGAAATCCTTTCTTTTAATAGTTTTCTATGCGTTCTTCTTATGAGTAGTAACTTTTGTCAAACGCTTTCTTCTACGCGTCTTTGTTGTTGTTAGTTGCAGTTGAGTTGATAGTGACTCATGGAGACTCCAAGCGTGCAGAGTAGAACTGCCCTTTAGGGTTTTCGAGGTTTTGACCTTTCAGAAGCAGATCGCCAGACCTGTCTTTCTCCCTGCTTTATTCAGTTGTTAGAGTAAATTACACAATTGATTTTTCTAAATGATACGCCAACCTGGTATACCTGAGATAAAGCTGGCACGGCGTAGCATATTTTCCTTTTTATAGATCACTAGATTCTATTTGCTAATAGTTTTTAAGACTCTTACATGTATGTTCAAGAAAAATACCAGCTTTATTTTTTGCCTTGTAGTGTTATTTGCTTTCTTCTTTAATAGACAGAAAAGGAGAGAGAATGAATATTCATAGAAATAAAAGGAGTCCAGGATTATGAAATGCTTTACCATAAAATTACCACATTGTAAAAATCTGTGCCTTTCTCATTTGATTTTAACTGGTCTCAAGAGTAGGGACTCTATTAATCATACTACAGCTTAGTTGAATGTCTCATTACTAATCATGGTAGATTAGGTTATTGTTTGACAAATACACACTTCCAGCTACTCCGTAGAAAGAGTATACTTTCTTGCCCATTGGTATTGGGATTGGTCATGTGATTCACTTTGACCAGTGCTATGTGGGGAAAGTGATGGGGCTGTGGGTTAGTTCTAAGCCTTGACTTTAAGAAGCATTAATTTTTCTGCTTACTCTTTGAACATTATTAGCCTCTGTCTTGAACGAGAACATGCTTTAGATAGCTGCTGCCCTTCTAGCTTTGATCCCAGAACAAGACATGGGGAGAAGACCTGAATTTTATCTTGCAGCCCAAAGCACAACTGTCCCAGCTAACATGGAGACTTGTGAATAACTAACAAATGTTTACTTCTATGTGCCACTGAGATTTTTGTAGTTGCTTGTGTCCAGAAAAGCTAACACGTGATTTATTTTCTTGGTTTGGAGGTTTAGGTTCATGGTTTTAAGGGACAACCCAATCAATTAGCCTAACATTGTTTCTCAACACTTCTGTTCTACCTCCTAGTTTGTTGCAGGGGTCTTAAAAGCTAGCAAGTGGTCATCCAAAGTACAATTATTCCCTAGTCACCCAAAGCAACAGAAGAAGGAACGTCAGGAATTGGATGAGGAAATCGAATACATGTCTGGTTGCCTCCATGAACACTGCCTCATCTGCCATGAGACTAGAAGAACTGAATGATGCCGGCTACCATTATTGAATGTTTTGATAAAAGATTCTATAGGAGAATCCTGATCAAAACAGTGGAAAATGTGGAATAGAATTTTAAATTCTCAATGGAATTCAGACTTTCTGAAGCCATTGAGGCTTGATGAGACCCCAGAACTATTGCCCTAATATAATATTTAAGCTTTAAACATTAAACCAAAACTATCCCCTGAAGCTTTATTCGAATGAAAAAAAAAAGCTTATTTTTATTAGTAAACTATATCTGCTTTGAGTATTGTGCTCTTTTATAAACTTATCTATGTGAGATCAAATTGACAACAGCAACTCAAAAGGTTGGATGGGAAGCTTAGGGGCAGTGAATTTAAGATAACGGTGTAATAATGTGGAAAAGATAGTGAGACTGATAGCACAACATGAAGACGTGACCAACGTCACTGAATTGTACATGTGGAAATTGTTGACACAGCATATTTTTGGCCATGTATACTTTCACCAAAATAAGAAAAAAATGAAGGGTTATAGAGATCTTTTTTATGGATCTGCTTATGGTTATGACCAAGTAGCTCCCATTGGACCCATCATCCCTGATAACAACTTAAGCCCTGGACAAAATATAAAAAGAACAACCATCTAAAGTACTGAAGAACAACCAAAAACAATCAAACACTGGAGGAGGTAGTCAAGACTTGGAAAAATGGAAGGGCACATGGTGAATTTTCTGGAGTTTTTTTGTTTTGTTTTGTTTTTAGTTCTATTGGCCTAAACTAAGTGGAAGTCAGTGCCATGTGCAGTGAATAGGACCTAGGTAAAGAGAAGAGAAGAGAGTGAAAGGCAACTATCACAGCTATACAGAGGAGAGAGAGAAGTATTCGAAGAAATACCAGCTGAAAGTTTTCCTAATTTGGTGAAAGACATATATTTTTATATTCAAGAAGCTCAGAAAACCTCAAGTAGGGTACTAGCAAAGAAAACCACTTCATATATGAACTATTGGAAACCAAAATAAAAATTCATGACATCAATGAGAGAACACAATAGATTAAACAAAGGAAGATGATTACTTGAAATACCATTGACTTTGCGTCAGAAATAGTGATGGCCAGAAGATTGTTGGAAGTAACTTTAAATACTGAACAGATGAATTGCCAACCGAGAATTCCATATCCTACGAAAATGTGTTTCAAGAAAAAAGGCATGGTAACAATACTTTCAGGTTGAAGAAAATTAAGAAATTCATCACAGCAGACCTACACTAAAGAAATGCTAAAGAAAATAGTTTAGACTGAAGGGCATTTACATATGATGGAAACCTGGAACTTTGGGGAGGAATGAAGAACACTGGAAATGATTATTTGACAACAAAACAATGAATAGCTGAAATAAAAGGAGTCTAGTAACGGGTTCAAACTTGGACAGAATGACAAATGATATTCTCTGAAATGGGGAAATATGAAGATAAGGAAAATACGTAAAAAATAAATCCAGAATGATAGACTCCTAATTTAAAATAAGAATGCAGCCATCAAGGCAGATACTTGTATTTGCTTCTCAGAAACTTCTCTCCTTGTTGATAAATCTATATTGGAAAATAATTTATAATCAGAATCTGTGAGGAAAACAAGGTGAATTATTTAGATGAAATAATGATAAGTGGCATTAGCTAATATATTCTAATTCATTCTTTATAACCATGGAGTTTTACATGAAAGAAGGAATACAATAATAAAATAATAATGGAGCTAATATTTGCTGAGTATTTCTTTTCTAAGTACTTGACTTAATCCATGCAAGAACTCTATGTGTTAGTTGCTATTGTTATCCTTATTTTACAGATCAGGAAACTTGAACACAGGACATGTTAGTAACGTTCCTTTTTTAAATTACATCAGAACGCTTTTTCCCTCGGTCGTGGTAGAGATAGCTCCCAATATGTGCCATTCAGAGCCTTCTTCATTTTAAAATCAAAACTATCTCATTTTTAAATATATGGTTATTACCCCTAAGTAAGAAAAAAAATGCATATGTTATATACACGTACAGACATGCATAGTAGTTCCTCACACATATAAACAGAGATTTTTAAAATTTATGGTTGAATTGTTTATTTTGTGGTGCAATTTTTAGATACTCCTCTCTTTTTCTAAAATTTAATGAAAATTCTTGTGTGAAGACTGTTTGAGGGGAATCAAGGAAGCAAGGGTGTGCTCTAACTCTGAGTCAGCATGGAAAAGAAGATGAGCCGTAAGTGTGCTTAATAACTCAATAGGAAAAGGAAGTTAGAGCAAGAGAAAAACCTGAGAAATAAAGTCCTGGAAATTCGCAGGACTCTTGTGGTAAAATGCGCTCCTAGTCAATGAATGGACTTGGTTGACATCTTGTTTTCAATAGAAAATATTGCATGACAATATTTTCAATTGTTTTTCATATGTAGACATATTTTCTTGAACCCTGCTGTGATGGTTAAGATTGTGTGTCAACTTGACTGGCCATGATTCTCAGTATTTTAATGTGATCACTCCCATGACTGAATATACTGTGAGTAGCCAATCAGATGAAAGGGAATTTCCTTGGGGGTGTGGCCCACAACTCAATATAAGCAGACGTTCTGGCTTTTTGCTCTTTCTGGATTGTGCATCTGCCTCCTGTTGTCTCATCTCTGGTTCTTGGGACTTGAGCTATCAGCTTATCTGCTGAACTTGGGATTCATTGATCTTCACACCCTGTGAGCGGAACCCTGCTTTCTGAACAGCTGATCTTGGGTCCGCCAGCTCCTGCAGCTACGTGAATCAGAAGAAACCTTGTGGTCTTGCCTGCTGATCTTGGAATTCATCAAACTTCACAGCCTGTGAGCAGGAGCCCTGCTCTCCTACCTGCCGATCCTGGGCTCGCCTGCTTCTGTGGCTGTGTGACATGGGAGAGGCCTTTACCCTGATCCATGGACTTGGGACGTTTTAGCCTCTACAACTGTGTGAGCTGTTTCCTTGATATAAATCTCTCTCTCTATATATATATTTATACGCTTTACTGATTTTGCTTCTCTAGAGAACCCAGCTTAAGACACCTGCTTAACCCTAAGTATAGTTATTTCTGTATATTTTTGCAGATTTCATATGTGAAAGATGCAACTTGTTTAAATTTACAATTATTTATTATTTGTGAAGTAGAGTTTTTATGTTTAATATGTTTGCCAGCTATTTGTGGAAAAAACTGTACATAAGTCAGGCTTCCTGCAAATGGTTAACATACTGAGTTGCTAACTTAAATGTTGGAAGTTTGAGTCTACCCAGAGTTATCTCAAAAGAAAGGCATGGCAAGCTACTTCCGAACAATCAACCATTGAACATCCTAAGGAGTACAGTTCTACTCTGACACACATGGGATTGCCATGAGTCAGAGTCAACTGGACAGCAACTGGTAAGGTAAGTAATACATAAACAATATTATTTTAGGATTGAAAGAAATATTAGCTAGGTAATTTCTTAAATCTAAGACTAACCATACAAAATTTTTACCCTTTGATGCGCTTAGGAACAAAAAGATACATATCTACGGTTATATTAAAGAAGGATTCTTAATTCAGGCCAGTAGTTCTCAAAACTGGCCACATATTACTACAAATGAAGAGCTTTTAATAAATACTGACACCAAGGTCCTATCTTCAGAAACTCTACTGTGGGACCTGGTCATCAGTGTTAAAAGCTCCTCAGGTAATTTTCCCTTGCAATGAAGGTTGAGAACTTCTAACCCAGACTATACCTATAGCCAAGTAATAGCTTCTAATTATTATAATTTTATCAACATCATCTAGAAGATTATCAATCTTCTTAATCAGTTATTTCACTTTTTTTTTTTTTTTTACTGTAGTGACAAGTGTATCACTTTTATTGTAGTTAATTACTACACTTCATTACTTCTTTTGTTGACATTTCAGATTCTACTTATTTCTAATTTTCATGTGGTAGAAAAATCCTTAGAAATGCAAATATTTGACTACATCTTGTTTTTGGGCTGTTTTAGAGAGTAGAGGTCTCCTTAAACCAAGCTGGAGCTATTGTTAGGTGCCGTCAAGTTGGTTCCAACTCATAGCGACCCTATGTGCAAGAGAATGAAACACTTCCGGGTCCTGAGCCATCCTCATGATTATTTTTATGCTTGAGGCCATTGTTGAAGCCACTGTGTCAATCCATCTCGTTGAGGGTCTTCCTCTTTTTCACTGACCTTCTACTCTACCAAGCATGATGTCCTTCTCCAAGGACTGGTTCCTCCTGATAACATGTCCAAAGTATGTGAGATGGAGTCTTGCCATCCTTGCTTCTAAGGAGCATTCCAGCTGGACTTCAAGACAGATTTGTTCCTAAACTGAGCTAACCACATTCTAGTAGTTCTCAATGTTGAGAGCTCAGAGAAAGGAGTTACTGTGGACTTTCAGCTCCCTCCAAATCAGTACTTGACATTTGTCTTCACTTTATTTGTACCGAGCACCTAGAAAATCTTTTTCCTCCTCTTTGAGTGCAGCACATTAACACATTCCTTATCCAATTACAAATATTTTTCAAAAATTTCAGCACTTTAGATTACACCTACTTCTTAGTGGTGTGAATAATTTGCAAGTGATTCCCTAGAAAAACTTCACAACTTCAAGACCAGTCTATTAGACTATATTAAAAGTGGGACACTGTAATTTTCAATCCATTGGTATAACTTCTCAAGGGAAAATAAAATACTGTAGCAAAAATGACTGTTATATCTGTTTCTTAATCCTTCAGCACTGTCACCTGGATTCTAATTAGGTCTTCATGCAGGGTTATGATCCTCAGAGACAGAGTGGTTTATTTTTTCTGGCCTGCAAGTATCACCAAGCAGGTATGAAGGAAGATTCTGTCCTCCTTCTCTCAGACCTACTTTCCTTTCACATCTTTTGAAAATAATATTTTTGCTTTTGTCTTTTACAATCTCCTGGTAGCTCTGGTAGTGTTTGCACCTTGGGATGTTTGTGTTATTGACTGATGTGATTCACCTTGGTTTCCAACTGTATCCTGTTAGCATTACAAATCATTCCTTTAAAAAGAGGAAAGCAATTTCTCCTGTTTTGTGGTTTTCTACATAAGCCTGGTATGAGTTTGCAATACAAAAAAAAAGTATATTAACATAATACTTTGTGGGTCTCTTTGACAAGATGAAATTGTACATTGGGGTAGAGTCTCATATAGCCATAAGTTGTATTTTCAGGGGTTGTAATATGTGAATGTAAAAACTTTGGCTCTATTTCTAGGGCAAGCTGTTTACTTGATATTCAAGAATAACTGAAGAGATATTCATATAGTTTTATGTAACTATATTAAATATAATGATATCTGAGGCAGTGAGAAATACTAAGATAGTTCAATATCAATACTCAAAGTACTCTAAATCATAAAGAAGAAAGTCTCTAAATTTGTAACATAAATAAAAAAAGAGTCACTTAGGAAATTTTATCTAAACCAGTAACAGTCACTGTGGAGTCAATTCTGAACGTGGCAACTCCACGTGTTGCAAAGTAGAACTGTGCTCTATAGCGTTTTCAAAGCTGCGACATTTCAGAAGCGGATCACTAGGCCTATCTTCCAAGGTGCTTCTGGGTAAGTTCCAACTGCCAACCTTTGGGTTAGTAGTTGAACAATTAACTACTTGCATAACCTAGGACCCCATACCAATCACATTAATATGTGAAAGCTAGGTTTACATGGCTACCATCCACCTACCTTCTCTCACCACCACCACCACCATTACCAAAGGGGGAAAAAAAGAAAGCTGTTAAAGGTTGGTGGTTCAAATCCACTGAACAGCTCCAAGGAAGAAAGTTCTGGCAATCTGTTTCTACAAAGATTACAGCCAAGAAAATTCTATGGAGCAGTTCTATTCTGTACCACATGGGGTTGCCATGGTTGGAATCGACTCAATGGCAATGTGCTTGGTTTTGGTTTTTGGTTATTATACTGAAAATATTTTATGAATATTTTTCACATTTTAAAAGACATGGCCCATGTTCAGATTGGAAAATTTTAATAAGACAAACTTACAGACTTTTTCTAATATGAATAGGTATCATGACATATTTTTTCGAAATTATGCAAATCTTTTGGTAAAGATTCCTCTCATTGGGTTTCTGAAGTCATCACTTGCTACATTTGATTTAGGCTACATGTCTCTGGACAAATTTCCTTTATGTTCAGCAATATAGAATTGATGGCTATAATAGCATTTATTCTAGATGTAACCTGACGTAGAGGTACAGAGGAGCTGGTATTGTGGTGGTTTGCTACTGTATCCCCTGCCTTTGAAACTTCTAGTCTCTGACGTTTTGTCGAAGTCACTATATAACGTGCTTTCAAAGACAAAACCAATATTTTATTCTTTTTTTGTATATAAATTTTTTATTGTACTTTAGATGAAGGTTTACAGAACAAATTAGCTTCACATTAAACAATTAGTACACATACTGTTTTATGACATTGGTTAACGACCCCATGCTATGTCAACACTCTCCCTTCTAGAACTTGGGTTCCTTATTACCAGATTTCCTGTCCCTTCTTGCCTTCTATTTCTTGCCACTGGGCTGGTGTGCCCCTTTAGTCTTGTTTTGTTTAATGGGCCTGTCTAATCTTTGGCTTAAGGGTGGAACTCGGGAGTGACTTCATTACTGAGCTAAAAGTGCGTCCAGGGGACATAATCTTAGGGTTTCTCCAGTCTCTTGTCAGGCCAGTAAGTCTGGTTTTTTTTTGTGAGTTAGAATTTTGTTCTACATTTTTCTCCAGCTCTGTCTGGGGCCCTCTATTGTGATCCCTGTCAGAGCAGTCAGTGGTGATAGCTGGGCACCATCTAGTTGTACTGGACTCAGTCTGGTGGAGGCCATGAGAGTTGTAGTCCATTAGTCCTTTTGACTAATCTTTCCCTTGTATCTTGTTTTCTTCATTCTCCCTTGCTCCCGAAGGGGTGAGACCAGTGGAGTATCTTAGGTGGCTGCTCACAAGCTTTTAAGACCATAGACGCTGCTCACCAAAGTAGGATGTAGAACATTTTCTTTATAAACTTCATTATGCCTATTAAGATAGATGTTCCCCAAGACCATGGTTTCCAGCCCTCAGCCCAGCAATTCAGTCCCTCAGGGAGTTTTGATGTGTTTATGGGGCTTCTGTGATCTTGCCTTGTACAAGTTGTGCTGGCTTCCCCAGTATTGTGTACTGTCTTACCCTTCACCAAAGTTACCACTTATCTATTGTCTATTTAGTGTTTTTCCATCCCTACCCCTCCCCTCCCTCCTAACCATCAAAAATTGTTTCTTTTTGTGTGTAAACATTTTCATGAGTTTTTACAGTAGTGGTCTCATACAATATTTGTCCTTTTGTGAATGACTTATTTCACTCAGCATAGTGCCATCTAGATTCATCCATGTTATGAGATTCTTCACAGATTCATCATTTTTCTTTAACTTTGCATAATACTTCATTGTGTATGTACCATAGTTTGTTTATCCATTCATCTGTTAATGGACATCTAGGTTGTTTGCATCTTTTTTGCTATTGTGAACAATGCTGCAATGAACATAGGTGTACATATGTCTATTTGGGTGATGACTCCTATTTCTCTATGAAATATTCCTAGGAGTAGGGTTGCTGGATCATATGGTATTTCTATTTCTAGCTTTCTAAGGAAATACCATATTGTTTTCCAAAATGATTATATCATTTTGCACTCCCACCAGCAGTGCATAAGAGTTCCCATCTCCCTGCTGCCTCTCCAACATTTGTTATTTTCTATTTTTTTGATTCATGTCAGTAATGCCGGGGTGAGTTGGTATCTCATTGTGGTTTTGATTTGCATTTCTCTAATGGCTGGTGACCGCAAGCATTTCCTCGTGTGTCTGTTAGCTGATTTAATAACTTCTTTGGTGAATTGTCTGTTCATATCCTTTGCCCGGTTTTTAATTGGATTATTTGCTTTTTTATTGTAGAGGTAATGGATTTTCCTGTAGATTTTAGAGATTAGACCTTTGTTGGATTTGTAATAGCCAAAATTTTTTCCTGGTCTAGGTTCTCATTTTACTCTTCTAGTGAAGTCTTTTGATTAGCATAAGTGTTTAATTTTTAGAAGATCCCAGTTATCTAGCTTATCTTCTGGAATTTGTGTGTTGTTAGTTGTGGTTTGTATCCTGTTTATGCCATGCATTAGGGCCATCAGCGTTGATCGCATTTCTTTCTTCTATGATCTGTATACTTTTGGCCTTGATATTTAGGTCTTTGAATGATTTTGAACTAGTTTTTATGTATGGTGTGAGGTATGGGTCCTGTTTCACTTTTTTGCAGGTGGACATACGGTTTTGCCAGCACCATTTGTTAAAAAGACTTCCTTTTCCCCATTTTATGGATTTGGGGCCTTTGTTGATGATCAGGTGACCGTAGGTGGATGGATTTACATCTGGTTTCTCAATTCTGTTCCATTGGTCAATATATCTGTTGTTGTACTAGTACCAGGCTGTTTTGACTACTGCAGGTGTATAGTAGGTTCTGAGGTCAGGTAGTGAGAGTCCTCCTACTTTATTCTTTTTCTTCAAAAGTGCTTTACTTATCCAGGGCTTCTTCCCTTTCCATATAGTGTTAATGGTTAGTTTTCCATCTCTTTAAAGAATGTTGTTGGTATTTGGATAGAGCTTGCCTTGTATTTGTAGATTACTTTGGATAGAATTGTCATTTTCACAATGTTGAGTCTACCTATCCATGAATATGGTATGTTTTTCCATTGATGTAGATCTCGTTTGGTTTCTTGCAATAGTGTTTGGTAGATTTCTTTGTATAAGTCTTTTACATCCCTATTTAAATTTATTCCTAAGTTTTTTTTTTGTTTTTTTTTTTAGGGGTTTTTGTAAATGGTATTTTTTTTTTTTATTACCTCTTCAATATCTTCTCTTGTTATGGGTCTGTTCAGATTTTCAATATCATTTTGTGGTAGTTTGGGTAGGTAGTGTGTTTCTAGAGATTTGTCCATTTCCTCTGGGTTTTCACATTTGTTAGAGCATAGATTTTCATAATACTCTGTTATTAACCTTTTTATTTCAGTTGGGTCTGTAGTAATGTCCCGCATTTCATTTCTTACTCGGGTTATTCACGTCCTTTCCTGTTTTTCTTTTGTAAGTTTGGCCAATGGTTTCTCAATTTTGCTGATCCTTTCAAAGAACCAGTTTTTGGTTTTGTTTATTCTTTCTATTCTCTACTTCATTTATTTATGCTCTGATTTTTATTTTTTCCTTTCTTCTGGTGACTGTGGGCTTCTTTTGCTGTTCTCTTTCTATTTGTTTGAGTTGTGTAGCTAATGTTTTGATTTTGTCCCTTTCTTCTTTTTTGATGTGTGCATCTCTAGCTATAAATTGACATCTGAGCACTGCCTTTGCTGTGTCCCAAAAATTTTGGTATGATGTGTTTTCTTTCTCATTTGATTCTAGGAATTTTTTGATTCCATCTCTGATTTATTCTATTACCCATTGGTTTTTAAGCAGAGTGTTATTTAGTTTTCATGTAATTGATTTTTTCCCTTGCTCTTCTTGTTGTTAATTTCTACTTTGAAAGTGTTGTAGTCAGAGAAGTTACTTTGTATTATTTCATGCTTTGGATTTGTTGAGTCTTTCTCTGTAACCTAAGATGTGGTCTGTTCTAGAGAATGTTTCATGTGTGTTGGAAAAGAATGTGTACTTTGCAGCTGTTGGGTGGAGTGTTCTGTATATGTCTGTGAGGTCAAGTTGACTGATTGTGCCCTTTAGATGTTCTGTATCTTTGTTGAGTTTCTTTCTAGATGTTCTGTCCTTTACCAAGAGTGATGTGTTGAAGTCTCCTACAATTACTGTGGAACTGTCAATTTCTCTTTTCAGTGCTGTTAGAGTTGTTATATGTATTTTGGAGCCCTGTCATTGGGTGTGTATGGCTATGTCTTCATGATGGATCATCCCTTTAATTATTATACAATGCCTTTCTTTGTCTTTTATGGTGAATTTTGTTTTAAAGTTTATTTTATCTGAGATTGGTATTGCCACTTCTGCTCTCTTTTGGTAGCTATTTGCTTGATTTTTTTCCCCATCCTTTGATTTTTAATAAATTTATGTCTTTGCTTCTAAGGTGTGTCTCTTGTAGACAGCATATTGATGGATCTTGTTTTTAATCCATTCTGTTACTCTCTGTCTCTTTATGGATGCGTTTAGGCCGTTTACGTTCAGTGTAATTATTGATAGGTGTGAGATTATTGCTGTCATTTTGTAGTGTTTTTTCTTTTTTGTGGTGTAAACATTTTCTTTGTTCCTCTTACTCCCCTGTGCTGAATTCCTTTTGTTTGTTGATTTTTTTTCATTTCTTGTATTTTTGTAAATTTTGTGTTTACTGAGACTTTATGTTTTTCTTTTTTCTTTTGATGAGTAAGGTTTGTTAACTTTCTGTATGGTTCCTTTGAAATTTACCCTTGTCTTCCTAGGTTTGAACCAGTCTATTATTACTTGGTATCGCCTTGCCTTCTTCTCTGTTAGAAAGTTCTATACCTACGCCATTTATTTCCTCTTTTATTCTGACATTTTTGTCATTTACAGGATAACCTCTCTGGTTCCCTATTGTAAATTTTTGGTTCTGAATGGTCCTTGAGAGTTCATTTCCTGTGGTCTGATGTTGTTTGTTCTCAAACCGAAGGACTCCCTTTAATAATTCTCATAGGTTGTCTTTTGTTTTTATATATTCCCTTAATTTCTGTTTATCTGGAAATGTCCTAATTTCAGCTTCATATTTGAATGAGAGTTTTGCAGAGAGTTTTCTTGATTGGCAATTTTTTTTCTTTCAAAGTTTTATATACATCATCCCATTACCTTCTTGCCTCCATGGTTTCTGCTGAGTCTTCAGAGCTTAGTCTTATTGTTTCCCCTCTGTTTATGTGAATTTTTGTTTTTCTCAAACTGCTCTCAGGAATTTTTGTCTTTGGTTTTAGTGAGTGTGATTATGATACGCCTCGGTGATTTTTCTTTTGGGATCTATCCTATATGGGATTTGTTGAGCTTCTTGGATGTTCAGCTTTTCATCTTTCATGATATTAGGAAAGTTTTCTGTCAGCAATGCTTCAGTGATTCTCTCTGTGTTTTCCAGTTTCTCCCCGTTTTAAAACTCTGATCACTCTCAAATTTTTGCTTTTGATTGTACCCCCACATAATAATTCTCATGGTTTCTTCATTTTTCTTTGTTCTTTTTTCTAAATTTTCCTCAAACAAAGCTGTATCCAAGTATTTGTCCTCAGTTTGGCTAATCTTGTCTTCCATTGTTTCAAACCCGCTCCTCAGTCTTTCTATGACACAGTACATTTCTGAAATCTTGTTCTTTATCTTTTGGATTTCTAAGTGTTGTTTTTGTGTGATTTTTAGTTGTGAATTTATTTTGGCATTTTGTTCCTGTATTATTTTCCTGAATTTTTCCTTTTTTTTTGTTTGTTTGTATTTTCCATGAATTTTTCTGCCTTTTCCATAAATTTGTCTATTTTTTCCTCTGCTTTTTGATTCAACTCTTGGATAGCTCTGAATATTAGAGATTGGAATTCCGAATCAGGTATTTCCAGTGCCTTTTCTTTTATTGGAAAGTAATCCGATGTTTTATTTTGGACACCTACTGGAACCATCTTGTCCTGTTTTTTTATATGTTTTGATATTTTCTTCTGTCTTCAGGAAATTTAGTAGTTATTTTGTTCATTTATTGATTGTAGGTTCATTTGTTTATTCCTGATTTTTTGTTTTATTTGGTTATATCTGAACAGGCGAGCTGTGTGTTCCTTGTTGTTTGCTAGCTGGTGGGTACAATACTTTTCACCTCCTTGGCCAATGGGCAGAGCCAGTCACTCAGCTATGGTGCAGCAGGGCAGGTCCAGCTTAAGGGGATGGTCTGGGAATCATTGTTTTTGACATGTACTTGGGTCAACAGAGTGGGCCAAGAGTCAGTGCAGGGAAGGTTCTAGTAGGCTGTGACTCTGCTGCTTGGGGGTGTGATGTTCAGTGCACATTGCAAGTAGGCAAGAATGAGCAGAGAGGTTGTGATGCATGGAGCTAAGATGACTATGGGAAAGAAGAGAGAAAGGAGAGAGAAACAGGAGCCAAATATAAACAAACAAACAAAAAAAGTGCTAGGGAACTTTCCATTGAAGTGGAGAGATGCGAAACAGAAATGGAGCAAATCAAATGGGAAAAAGAAGAAGAGAAAATAAATAAATAAACAAAATTTTAAAAGATGCCCCCAGGGAACCCACCAGCAACTGCAGAAGTGGCTCCCAGGCCTCAGGGCACAGCTCTTCTAAAAGGGGCGGAGATGGCACACAGCACCAGGTATTCAAGAGACAGGAAGGGAAGGGGAGCAGAGAGAGATGAGAAACTGAGAAATGAAGAGAAACAAACAGTAAAAAAGGAAAAGAGAAAAGAAAACACAAGTAAAAAAGAAGGAAAAAAAGGGCCTCCAAGGATCCCACTCAAGCGGCTGTGGAGACTGGGGAAGTGGCTCCCAAGTCCCACAGTGCAGACTGGCTAGAAGGGGCAGAGATGGCACAAAGAACCAGGTATTCAGGAAACAGGAAAAGAAGGGAAGTAGAGAGAGACCAGAAACTGAGAAATGAAGAAAGACAAAAAGGAAAACACAGAAAGAAAAAAATAAATACACAAAAAGAAAAAAAAATGAAAGAAAGAAAAGACCCCAGGGATCATACCGGTGGGACTACACAGACTAGGGAAGTGGCTCTCAAGCCTATAAGTACAGCCTGGCTAGAAGGGGCAGAGATGGCACACAGTTCCAGGTATTCAGGAGACAGGAAAAAAATGTAAGTATAGAGAGACAAGAAACTGAGAAATGAAAAAAGACAAAAAGTTAAAAAGATAAAAATGCCCCCAGGGATCCCACTGGCATGGTTGCACAGTTTGGGAAAGTGGCTCCCAAGCTAAGCAGTGCAGCCAGGCTAGAAGAAGCTTCCAAGCCTCAAAAAGAAAAAGAAAACAAACAAAACAAAACAAAACCTAATTTAAAAATAAAGCCCCAGGGGTCCCTCCAGGGTCGTGGTGGAGACCAGGAAAGCAGTTCTCCAGCCAAGCAGCACTTCACAGCCTGTCGAGAAGAAGCAAATATTGCACACTGAGCCAAGTGTTCCAGAGAAAGGAGGAGGAGGAAGTGAGAGACAGGACTGAAACCAAAAGAAGTGGGATAAAAGCAATACCAGCAACAAAGAAATGGCACTGAGGGAGCTGGCCGGTGTGGGCAGGGCAAATCCAAGCAACCCAGAGCTGGCACCTCCTGGCTGAGAGACTGCGGCCAGTTGGGAAGTGGTAGAGGCAGAGCAGCGGGAAGAAGGGTGGGAAGTGGGAAAGCTTATATCGCTGGTTACCGGGTAATCTGTCTCCTGCTGGGAGCTCCGTGAAGCTGCTTTCCCATACTCCCTTGTCAGCCAGTCTCTGGCAGGAATCCAGGATGGTGAATCCGTGTTGCATTAACTGATAGGGGACCTCCACTTGTGTCTCTTCTTGCTGTCTGTTCTCTGTCAGTTTCTTATTCCATTCGGTGCTCGGCTAAGTTCTTTATCTCTTCATTTAACCCTTAGAGTTCCAGGACTGACATTTGTCTCTGTTTTACTTAGTTTTTCAGGTCTTTGCTGTGGAGGGATGGCATGGTGCTTCTGTTTATAGTGCCATGTTGGCCAGATTTTTTTTTTTAACTTTCGTTTTCTTTCTTCTTCTTTTTTTTTTTTCCTGCTTACCATTCTGAGTTACATAAAAGCCTCTTTTGCCAATTATGTATGTAACTTTCCATCTTTGAAAAACATGTGATTCTTGTCCTGTGAAGTTTCTAAAACGTAGAGTGATAATTTCTGCAGTGTTCAGAAATGTCTGAAAAAGTCCCTGAGAATTATGACACACACTGCAAGCCTGAAACAAAACTCATCTTACAACAAGTGCCTAGTTAGATTTTGAAAATAAAAAAGATCTCCTCTCAGTTACCTTCCCCTCTTCCAATGTGCCCCCAAAATAATATAATTTAAAAATATACAAAGATTGGAGCCTCTTTGACAATGCAATTTAGTAAACTGAAAGGAGCTTATGTATGTCACATTATAAGGTGCCTCCTTAGTAGGAAATCAAATAATTTATTAAACATTAATTAACTAGTTTATAGCATTATCCACAAAAAATGTTCAAATCAATTGATTTAGGACTGTTTTACTTTGAGGAACCAGAATTCTATTACTCACTGTTATTTCATTCTCTCTATCCAGAATGTTAAATATATCATTACTCTATGTTGAAATGAATTGTTTCCAGCTTATCCATTTGTTTCTACAATTTGAGTCAAAGCAGGGAACATTTCTGCTGAGATGTCAGTTTGCTCCCACATGCTTCAAAAATTCCACTACTCCCATTCAATTAGGGAAAGTTCCAGTGAAAAGAAAAGTACATTCATTATATCTATCTTCTAGGATAAGAAATTTTCAAGGTGCATTATGTTTTCTTTTTTAAACATAAAACTAAAATAGCACTGTCTTGCACACAGAAATTATTTTTAAATTTATTCTTTTTAAATTCAGTAAAAGGCAAAGAAACCTTAATGAAGAAGCATTCAATTTCATATAGAACAGAAATAATAGCAAATTGTCGATAATTTCTTGATGTTGACAATGGTATTCCAATAATGAAATGTTTCTTTCATTAGCTCAAATATTTTCATTATGTCCTTTTCCCAAGGAAATTCTGTTGCATCAAGGCAGTAATGAAAATAGCAAAATATAGGTCATTACTACAAATAACTATGTTCTCACTTAGTTGTACAATTTTAGTTCATTTAACTAAAGTTAAATGGCTAAGTGTATCAAAAGGAAGATCCTGACAAACAAATGAACATGGGCATCTCGTAACTTAAATAGTCTCTGACAGTCTACCTCCTAGGTGGAACATTTCCCAGGGTTGGAAAATTTAAATGGATGTATATAGTTAGGCAACTCCCGAGAACGACTGTGGGTATCAATGGAAGCTTGGAAAGTGCAATATTACGCTCAGGATGTCTTGACTTGGATGAGCCACATTGTGTGCTTCTATGTCTACACTTCCCCCTTTCTTTAAGAGGAAAAATGGATTGTGAACATGACAATCCAAAATTTGTATTTATGACTCTACCACTAGGTAATAGAAATAGCCATTGCTGAGTATCTATAAGATGCCAGCCACCGTCCTGAGATGTTTAAACACATTGTCACACTCAATCCTCAAAACTATTCTTAGTACCTGGCACTAAGTAGACACTTAACAAACATTCAGCCAATGAGTGAACACGTTTGTGAATGAGGTATTATAATCCCCACCCACAGATAAGTAAACTGAGGCTAATAAGTAATGCTCAGGCTTATACCATCAGCAAGAAGCAGAGGTAGGATTGGAAGACAGGTGTTTCTGATCGGCTCCAAAGCTCATGCTTTGATCCACCACACAGCCTCACTTAACAGTGCATTATTTGGAAAATAAAGATATTTATCAAATTCATTTCTAAACATATAAATGCATTTAAGAAATCTATGATAAAACTTTGGACAATTAACATCAAACACAGACTTGACAAGTGGGTGTAGAAGCTGAGAGTTGATCTGCCTTTTCCACCTTGGAGAATTTGGCAGTTTTCTGGTTTTGGGGCTGAGTATATTTAGTAAGGAGTCCATGGGTTGTGGAAACAGTTAACTTACTCACTCAACTGCTAACCAAAATGTTGAAAGTTCTATTCCACCCACAGGTGCCTCAGAAGAAAGGCCTGACAATGTACCTCTTAAAAAGCAGCCATTGAAAACCTTATGGAGCAGGGCTCTACTCTGACGCATATGGGGTCACCATGTCTCAGAAATGACTTGATGGCACCTGGTTAACTGGTCTAAGTAGTGAACCTCAGGTCTTGCATTCTGTAGATCTAAATACCACAATTCTGAAATCCCAATAACTCTAAAAACCAAAACTTCTTAAACTCATTTGGCTGCAAAACTTGGCCTGATTAGAACTTATTTGGCTGCAAATGCTAACCTGAACTGATGTGAGACTATTTTCAGTCTTTATTTAATATACTTAGCGTGGATATTCATTTGCTTTGCTGCCAAAATATTAATGTATTTGGCCGTAAGATGTTGCCTCCACTCCATGGGTGAGGAGAGCTAAAAGGCTAATGTGATATACAATTTATGATAGTATACTAGTCTCAACATCTAAAATATTCTACATTACAAAGCACATATGGCCTTAAGGAAGTGGGATAAAGGATGATGGACTTGCTCATGCTTCAGTGATGAAAAACTGTAATCGTTGGAGGAAGAGAGATCTAGGGACAAACAAACTTTTACCTAATTTCAAGATGTTATAGCACCCACTATAGAATTGTAAGTGGGCTTTCTTATTTGTAAAAAAAGGACAGCTAAAGATCAGAAAAAAATTCAGATAGAAAAACTATTAGCCAGGGTGGTATGCCCGTCACCATACAGTCTGATATTCTAGAAGACAGAAATAGAAGGCAGAGACCTTAGGAGCGACAAGTTCATTGTTACAACTGCTAAAACAGCAACGCTAACATAACTTCCAAACCATTCACTACACTCCCATCTATTCATGGGACATAACTACATTCTCTTCCTAGCTTCTACCAGTATCGTCTCCATTCCTGTCCCCATTTTAGAGAAGCAAGATCCTCCAGTAGTAATAAGAAAGAAACAACAAACAAAAAAATACCTTGCATCTTTATACTACCTTCTGGCTTTAATAGTTTTCCACTGACATTATCTTATTGAATATTTGCATAAAAGGAGTAGATAAGGAAGAAAAGGTGTTAATCTACCTCCATTTAACAGATGAGCAAACAGTGTTTTAGATTGACTAGTTATAGTGGTACAGCTATAATTGGCAGAGCAGGTGCTAGAATCTAAACTAAAGATTCTTTGTTGTTAGGTACCCTCAAGTTGGTTCTGACTCATAGCGACCCTATGCACAACAGAACAAAACACTGCCCAGTCCTGCACCATCCTCACAATAGTTATTATGTTTGAGCCCATTGTTGCAGTCACTGTGTCAATCCATCTCATTGAGGTTCTTCCTGTTTTTCACTGACCCTCTACTTTACCAAGCATGATGTCCTTCTCCAAGGACTGGTCTCTCCTGATAACACTTCCGAAGTATGTGAGATGAAATCTTGCCATCCTTGCTTTTAAGGAGCATTCTGGCTATACTTTCTTCCAAGACTGATTTGTTCATTCTTCTGGCAGTCCGTGACATATTCAACATTCTTCACCAACAATATAATTCAAAGGTGTCAATTCTTCTGTCTTCCTTATTCATTGTCCAGCTTTCACATGCATATGAGGTGACTGAAAATACCACGGCTTGGGTCAGACACATCTTAGTCCTCAAAGAGACCTGTTTCCTTTTTAACACTTTAAAGAGGTCTTTTGCAGCAGATTTGCCCAGAGCAATAAGTCATTTGATTTCTTGACTGCTGCTTCTATGCACCTTGATTGTGGATCCAAGTAAAATGAAGTCCTTAACAACTTCAGTGTTCTCTCCGTTTATCATGATGCTGCTTATTGGTCCATTTGTGAAGATTTTGTTCTCTTTATGTTGAGGTGCAATCCATACTGAAGGCTGTAGTCTTTGATCTTCATCAGTAAGTGCTTCAAATCCTCTTCACTTTCAGCAAAGAAGGTTGTGTCATCTGCATAATAAGTCTTCCTCCAATCCTGATGCCGTGTTCTTCTTCATGTAGTCCCGCTTCTCAGATTATTTGCTCAGCGTACAGACTGAGTAAGTATGGCAAAAGACTACAACCCTGAAACACACCTTTCTTAACTTTAAACCATGCAGTATCCCCTGGTTCTGTTTATAAGAGTGCCTCTTGGTCTATGTACAAGTTTGACATGAGCACAATCAAGTGTTCTGGAATTATTATTTTTTGCAATGTTATCCATAATTTGTTATGATCCACACAGTGGAATATCTTTGCATAGTCAATAAAACACAGGTAAACGTCTTGCTGGTATTCTCTGCTTTCAGGAAAGATCCATCTGACATCAGCAGTAATATCCTTCATTCCACATCCTCTTCTGAATCTGGCTTGAATTTCTGGCAGCTCCCTGTCAAAGTACTGTTGCAACCATTCTTGAATGATCTTAAGCAAAATTTTACTCATGTGTAATATAATGATATTGTTTAATAATTTCCACATTCTGTTGGATCACCTACCTTTAGAATGCTCACACATATGGATGTCTTCCAGTCGGTTGGCCAGGAAGCTGTCTTTCAAATTTCTTGACATAGGAGGACTTCTGGCAACATGGCGCTCTAGGCAGAAGCACCACACCGTCCCTCCACAGAAAAGATCTGAAAAACTAAGCCAAACAGAGAAAACAGCAATCCTGAAACCTAAAACATCAAATGAAGAAATAAAGAACTCAGCCAAGCACCAAACGGAGTAAGAAACTGACAGAGAACGGAGAGCGAGGAGAGATTCATGCAGAGGTCCCCTACCAGCTAACACAGTGCAGATCCACCATCTTGGACTCCTATCAGAGACCAGCAAACAGGGGGTATGAGAAAGCAGCTTCACAGAGCTTCCAGCAGGAGACAGAACAACCGGAGCCCTGAACAAGGCAAAGTTGAGAAATCCATCTGAGTGATACGGGAGAGGGAGACTGTTTGGAAGAAGTGAAGAGGGCCAGAGCCGTGGAGGCAAAACTGCTGCACCACAGCCACTCCAGTCCGCAGTGAAGCAGGCAAACAGCTGCACTGTGAGCGCACTTGGGAAGTAGTTTCCACATCAAGAGAGACCCAGCAGCAGAGATTCTGCTTGGACACTCTGAACCAGTGAAAAACAGCTCTCAAGAGGCTAAGATATGTACTTGCGTGCACTCTTTCATGGGGATTAAAAAAAAAAGTCCATTTGGGAAAAACCTCTCTCCCTTTTACCTCTTCCCTCTGTGCTCTGCACCGGGAGTCCACTGGGCCGGAAGTAGATCCCAAAAGGTGCCCTAACCCATTCTCCTGTCCTTGGAGAGGGAACCAATAAGCTACTGGTTCCCCTAAGCCAGGAAAACAGGGTCGACACAGCTCCTTTGCTAGGCACAGGTATCAGGAGTCCACAGACTCTGAGTGCCTTACACCCCTGTATAGACTTGTGGGGACCCATCTCAACAGTGTTAGTCCTAACTATCACAGTACAAAAGGACAAACATATGAAGTTTAACTTCAACTGCTTCAACTGTGAACTGGCAGATTTGTGACCCTCGAAACAGCGCAGCCCCTTAAGTAGGCCCTTTTATTGATCTGGAGCAGGAGCTTGAGGACTGATGGTAGCACCTAAAGTGCCTACTCACCAGCTACAGGAGTCCAAGAAAAAGTGGTGCCCTCGAGTCTTTGCAGCCAACAGAGTGGGGTGCCCACAGTCCAGCTGCAAAACTCACCTACCTACTCACCCTAGAGAATAGGGACATGCTTTCCTTTCAGACTCTCAGGGGCAGCTGTCAGCCACCTGCCTGTCTCAACACATGATCCCCTACCACAGCCAGAGTCCAGTGCCTACACCAATCGCCCATGCCTCTCTAGGACTGGGGATGAGAGCCTGCATTACACACTTGGTGACCGACTGCCTGAACACCAGAGCTGAACCCATATAGGAAAATTTAACAGACTCCTGTGTGCACATAGTTACAGAAATAACTACCTGGTGACAGGATGTTAGAGATCCAAAGGTGTCAAAAATCAAACTAGTGCACATGAGCAGCCTATTTGGCCATATCAAAACAAAACAAAATAAGAAGCTAGGTCTCATTAAGCAAATACAAAATAAAATTATAATAAATTACTGATGGCTCAGAGATAACAGTCAATATCAAGTCACATAAAGAGGCAGTCCATGATGGCTTCAGCAAGCTCCCAAAAGAAAGAATCAATAAATTCTCTGGAGGAAGAGAACTTCTTGGAATTACCAGAGTCAGAATACAAAAGATTAACATACAGAACTCTTCTAGAAATAAGAAAGGAAATTCTACAGAATGCAGAAACATCCAGAGAACATACAGACACAGTAGTAGCGGAACTTAAAAAAGTTATTCAAGAACATAATGCCAAATTTAATAGGCTTCAAGAGTCCATAGAGAGACAGCAATCAGAAATCAAGAAGATTAACAATAAAATTTCAGAATTAGACAACTCAGTAGAAAGTCATAGGAGCAGAATTGAGGCAGTAGAAATTAGAATTAGTGACATTGAAGATAAAGCTCTTGACACCAACTTATTTGAGGAAAATCAGATAAAAGAATTAAAAAGATGGAAGAAACTCTAAGAGTCATGTGGGACTCTATCAAAGAAATAACTTATGAGTGATTGGAGTACCAAAACAAGGGGGAATAACAGAAAATACAGAGAAAATTGTTGAATATTTGGTGGCAGAAAACTTCCCTGATATCATGAAAGAAGAGAAGATATCTATCCAAGATGCTCATCGAACCCCACATAAGGTAAATCCAAAAAGAAAGTCACCAAGACATATTATAATCAAACTTACCAAAACCAAAGATAAAGAGAGAATTTTAAGAGCAGCTAGGGATAAAAGAAAAGTCATCTACAAAGGAGAGTCAATTAGAATGAGCTCAGACTACTCAACAGAAACCATGCAGGCTGGAAGGCAATGGGATGACATATTTAAAGCCTTGAAGGTAAATAACTGTCAGCCAAGAATGATATATCCAACAAAACTGTCTCTCAAATATGATGGCGAAATTAGGGCATTTCCAGATAAACAGAAGTTCAGGGAATTTGCAAAAAAACAAACCAAAATTACAAGAAATACTAAAGGGAGTCCTATGGTTAGATACTCAATAACACCAGCTAACAACGCAAGACTAGAACACAGGACAGAGCAATGAGATATTGACTCAGATACGGAAATCAAAAATACATCAAAGCTAAAACATTGAACATAGGGAAACAGATATCGGTATGTAAAAAAGGATAATATTAAAACAAAAAAAGAGGGACTTAAAAATGGAGACATTCATTTTCTATATGGAGGGGAAGTTAAGGTGATATAAAGTCATAAAAGACTGATATAAACTTAGAAAAATAGGGGTAAATATTAAGGTAACCACAAAGAAATCTAACAATCCTACAAATCAAAATAAAAAGTAGAAAAATATAAAGACCCAGCAAACACAAAATCTACAACAAAGAAATAGATGAAAAAAAAAATACATAAAGAAAAATGACTCAGCACATAAAATTGAGGAGAACAAAGAAACTGAACAAACACAAAAAGAGATATCAGGACGACAGCACTAAACTCATTCCTATCAATAATTACACTGAATGTAAGCAGACTTAATGCACCAATAAAGAGATGGAGAGGGGCAAATTGGATAAAAATGCATGATCCAACTATATGCTGCCTACAAGAGATGCACCTTAGACTTAAAGACACAAACAGGCTAAAACTCAAATGATGGGAAAAAAATATATCAAGCAAACACACTCAAAAAAGAGCAGGAGTGGCAATATTAGACTCTGACAAAATAGACTTTAAAGTAAAATCCACCACAAAGGATAAGGAAGGGCACTATATAATGATTAAAGGGTCAATACACCAGGAAGACATAACTATAATAAATATTTATGCACCCAACAACAGGGCTCCAAAATACATAAAACAAACTCTAACAGCTCTGAAGAGAGAGATAGACAGCTCCACAATTTAGTAGGAGGCTTCAACATGCCACTTTCAGTGAAGGACAGCATATCCAGGAAGAAGCTCAACGAAGACACGGAAGAGCTAAATGCTATAATCAACCAACTTAATCTCATAGACATATACCAAACACTGCACCCAATAGCAGGCAAGTACACTTTTTTTTTGAAAGCACATGGAACATTCTCCAGAATAGACCACTTATTAAGCCATAAAGCAAGCCTTAACAAAATCCAAACCATCAAAACATTACAAAGCATCTTTCCTGACCATAAAGCCATAAAAGTGGAAATCAACAACACAAAAAGCAAGGAAAAAAAATCAAACACATGGAAACTGAACAACACCTTGCTCAAAAACTACTGGGTTATAGAAGAAATTAAGGATGGAAGAAAGAAATTCATAGAATCAAAACAGAATGAAAACACATCCTACCAGAACCTTTGGGACACAGCAAAAGCAGTGCTCAGAGGTCAGTTTATAGCAATAAATGCACACATCCCAAAAAAGAAAGGCTTATAATCAAAGCGTTAACCCTGCAATTAGAACAAGTAGAAAGAGAGTAGCAAAAGAAGCCCACAGGTGCCAGAAGGAAGGAAATAATAAGAATTAGAGCAGAATTAACTGAAATAGAGAATAAAAAAACAACTGAAAGACTTAACAAGTCCAAAAGCTGGTTCTTTGAAAAGATCAACAAAATTGGTAAACCATTGGCCAAAACTGACAAAATAAAAACTGGAGAGTAAACACGTAACCCCTATAAGAAATGAGATGGGTGATACCACAACAGACTCAACTGAAATTAAAAAAAAAAAAAAAAAACATAACAGATTACTATGAAAAATTGTACTCTGACAAATTTGAAAATGTAGAGGAAATGGACAAATTTCTAGAAACTCACTACATACCTAAATTTAACACAAACAACTAAATAAGCCCATAACAAGAGATTGAAAAGGTTATTTAAAAACTGCCAACAAAAAAAAGCCCTGGCCCGGATGGCTTCACTGGAGAATTCTACCAAACTTTCAGAGAAGAGATAATACCACTTCTACTAAAGGTATTTCAGAGCATAGAAAAGGATGGAATACTCCCAAACTCATTCTACGAAGTCAGCATAACCCTGATAACAAAACCAGGTGAAGACACCACAAAAAAAGAAAATTACAGACTGATATCCCTCATGAACATTGACCCAAAAACCCTTAATAAAATTTTAGCCAATAGAATTCAGCAACATATCAAAAAAATAATTCACCATGACCAAGTGGGATTTATACCAGGTATACAGGGATGGTTCAACATTAGAAAAACAATCAATGTAACCCATCACATAAATAAAACAAAGGACAAGAACTACATGATCTTATCAATCAATGCAGAAAAGGCATTCGACAAAGTCCAACACCCATTCATGATAAAAACTCTCAACAAAATAGGAATAGAAGGGAAATTCCTCAATATAATTAAGGGCATTTATACAAAACCGACAGCCAACATCATCCTGAATGGAGAGACTTTGAAAGCATTCCCCTTGAGAACAGGAACAAGACAAGCATGCACTTTATCACCATTCTTATTCAACATTGTGTTGGAGGTCCTATCCAGAGCAGTTAGGCTAGAAAAAGATATAAAGGGCATCCAAATAGGTATGGAAGAAGTCAAAGTATCTCTATTTGCAGATGATATAATCTTATACACAGAAAACCCCAAAGAATCCACAAAAAAACTACTGGAACTAATAGAAGATTTCAGCAAAGTTTCAGGATACAAGATAAATGTACAAAAATCAATTGGACTCCTTTACACCACAAAGAGAACCTTGAAGAGGAAATCACCAAATCAATACCATTTACAATAGCCCCCAAGAAAATAAAATACTTAGGAATAAATCTAACCAGAGACATAAAAGATCTTTACAGAGAAAACTACAAGACACTACTGCAAGAAACTAAGAGACCTGCATAAGTGGAAAAATATACCTTGCTCATGGATAGGTAGACTCAACATAGTGAAAATGTCAATTCTACCCAAAGCAAACTACAGATACAATGAAATCCCAACCCAAATTCCAGCAGCATTTTTTAATGAGATGGAGAAACAAATCACCAACTTCATATGGAAAGGGAAGAGGCCCCCAATAAATAAAGCATTACTCAAGAAGAAGAACAAAGTGGGAGGCCTTACACTACCTGATTTTAGGACCTATTATACTGCCACGGTAGTTGAAACAGCCTGGTACTGGTACAACAACAGATACATAGACCAATGGAACAGAGTTGAGAATCCAGATATAAGCTCATCCACCTATGAGAAGCTAATATTTGATAAAGGCCCAAAGTCTATTAACTGGGGAAAAGACAGTCTCTTTAACAAATGGTGCTGGCATAATTGGATATCTATACGCAAAAAACTGAAACAACAACCATATCTCACACCATGTACAAAAACTAACTCAAAATGGATCAAAGACTTAAATATAAAATCGAAAACGATAAAGATCATGGAATAAAAAATAGGGACAACCCTAGAAGCCCTAATACATGGCATAAACACAATATGAACCATAAGTAACAATGCACAAGCACCAGAAGAGAAACTAGATAAATGGGAGCTCCTAAAAATCAAACACTTATGCTCATCAA
Organism: Dugong dugon; assembly: GCA_030035585.1. Lineage (NCBI taxonomy): Eukaryota > Metazoa > Chordata > Mammalia > Sirenia > Dugongidae > Dugong > Dugong dugon. Next base: position 188,954,938 of record CM057463.1, on the reverse strand, counting down.
AAGACTTCACCAAAAGAATGAAAAGACAACCTACAGATTGGGAAAAAAATTTTGGCTATGACAAATACGATCAGCATTTAATCTCTAAAATCTACAAGATACTGCAAAATCTCAACAGGAAAAAGACAAATAACCCAATTAAAAAGTGGGCAAAGGATATGAACAGGAACTTCGCCAAAGAAGACATTCAGGCTGCTAACAGACACATGAAGAAATGCTCGCGATCATTAGCCATTAGAGAAATACAGATCAAAACTACAATGAGATATCATCTCGCCCCAACAAGGCCAGCATTAATCCAAAAAACACAAAATAACAAATGCTGGAGAGGTTGTGGAATACTTATACACTGTTGGTGGGAATGTAAAATGGTACAACCACTTTGGAAATCTATTTGGCGCTTCCTTAAAAAGCTAGAAGTACCATACGATCCAGCTATCCCGCTCCTTGGAATATATTCTAGAGAAACAAGAGCCATCACACGAATAGATATATGCACACCCATGTTCATCGCAGCACTGTTCATAATAGCAAAAAGATGGAAGCAACCTAGATGCCCATCAATGGATGAATGGATAAACAAACTGTGGTATATCCACACTATGGAATGTTATGCAACGAAAAAGAACAATGATGAAGCTGTGAAACATCGTATAACTTGGTGGAAGCTGGAACTTATTATGCTGAGTGAATTTAGTCAGTCACAGAAGGACAAATACTGTAGAAGACCACTATTATAAGAACTCAAGAAAAGGTTTAAACACGGAAGAAACCATTCTTTGATGGTTATTGGGGTGGGGAGGGAGGGTGAGGGTTAGTCAGTAACTAGAGAGTAGATAAGAATCATCTTAGGTGAAGGGAAGGACAGCAAACACTACAGGGGAAGCCAGCACAACTAGACTAAACCAAAGCTAAGAAATTTCCTCAATACAATCAAATATTTTGAGAGACAGAGTAGCAGGGATGCGGGGACTGGGGACCATGCTTTCAGGGAACATCTAGGTCAATTGGCATAACAAAGCTTATTAAGAAAATGTTCTGTATCGTCTTTTGGTGAGTGGCGTCTGGGGTCTTAAAAGCTTGCAAGTGGCCGTCTAAGATGCATCAATTCGTCCCAACAACTTGGAGTAAAGGAGAACGAAGAACACCAAAGACCCAAGGAAAGTATTAGCCCAAGAGACAGAATGGGCCACATAAACCAGAGACTTCATCAGCCTGAGACCAGAAGAACTAGATGGTGCCCGGCTACCACCAATGACCACCCTGACAGAGAACACAACAGAGAGTCCCTGTTGGAGCAGTAGAACGATGGGATGCAGAACTCAAATTCTAGTAAGAAGACCAGACTTAATGGTCTGACTGAGACTGGAGGTGCCCCGAAAGCACGGCCCCTGGACTCTCTATCACCCCAGAACTAAAACAATTTCAGAGGCCAACTTTTCAGACAGGGATTGGACTGGACTGTGGGACATAAAGTGATACTCGTGAAGAATGTGCCTTAGTCAAGTAGATATAAGAGACCAAAGGGGCGGCTTCTGTCCAGAGGTGAGATGGGAAGGCAGAGAGAGTTAGGAGCTGGTTGAATGTTCATGAGGAATCAGGGGCGGGAAGGAGGAGTGTGCTGTCACAGAATGGGGTGAGCAGTTGGGGTATCATAACAATGTATGTAAAAAAAATTTAAAAAAAAATAAAATTCTGTATGGGAGACTAACTTAAAATGTAAACTTCATTTAATTACAACAATAAGAAAAAGAAATTTTTGAAAAAAAACAAACAAATTTCTTGACATAGACGAGTGAGCACCTCCAGAGCTACATCTGTTTGTTGAAATATCTAAGTTGGTACTCTGTCAATTCCTGGAGGCTGTTTTACATGTCTCCCTTCAGTGCAGCTTGGATTTCTTCCTTCAGTGCCATCAGTTCTTGATCATATTCAACCTCCTGCTACAGTTCTTCTTGTACAGTGACTGTGTATTTCTTGCAGCTTAGATGGAAGATTCTTAGATAAGTGATTTTTACCACTATATGAAAATGACTCTGTAACTTAACTTTCATTATTTGAAATATCCCTAAGATATTCCTCTTTTTTTTAAATAAATGCTATATAAAAGCCATGGCCAATTATTCTATAAATATCATAGAAACAAGAGAAAATTTATATAAATTGATAGTACTGTATGACTGACAATGTTTTCTGATTGTTTCCAAAAACCCTTCTCATAGTCTATTCAAGATACAGGTCACACTTCCTCAAATGGCACCGCTAAAACTCCTGTATATCTTCTCGGTGAATCTGGAGACTGGCCAAGCATTCATTTTGGCACTGCTGGAACTAATGCTGTTCTGGATAAAGTGGGTCACAGCGTGCTGCTGAGTTGTCTTAAAGATGCTGTGGGCTTTGACGAGGGGAAGTGGTGCTGCCTTTTGCACACTGGCTCCCTTCAGTGGTCCCTTGCCAGCCTTCACATGGGGATTAGCACGGCAGTCAGACCTCCACGTAACTGGCTATCTATGCTACAGGGTCCATAATATTGAACTCCTCTTGATCTTCCTTTATAAATAATCAATCTCCTTCCTTATTAATTTTTACTGGCAATACAGAAATGCAGCAATGTCCTTAGCTTTTTGTTTAGAGTATTTATAGCACCGTAACTGACATCTCATGACAGTCATTGATGATAATGAATACCTCTATACTCTTTGAGAAGGACTTTGTGCTTGGTAACGTGGAGGGTCACTGAAAAAGAGAAAGACCCTCAAAGAGATGGACTGATACAGTGGCTGCAACAATGGGCTCAAGCATAGCAACGATTGTGAGGATGGCGCAGGACTGGGCAGTGTTTCGTTTTGTTGTCATGAGTTGGAACTGACTCGATGGCACCTAACAACACACTCTTTGAAAATGTGTTCTCCAACACTTTGAATATCTCTTAAGTACTTCAGTTTAATGGTATATAGTTCCTAGATATAAGGAAATAACATGTAGTGGGGTTGAAAATAAACATGTAACTAACCTGGATGTGCAAGAAATTTAACAGGGAGCCCTCAGTCTTCTAGTTAGTATTAGGTTTCAGAGAGCAACTTCGAACTTTGTATTAAAAAAAAAAAAATGTGTCTTGGATTCTTCCAAGTTACATGATCTTCTGTGGAGTAAATATTCAGTCAGTTAAAAGTCTGATTCCCTTTCTAGTTCTTTTCTTCCCCTTGTAACTTCCCAAAATGACATTTGGGTTTGAGGGACTCCCTGTTTCCTCATCACCATTGAAAGACGGTCCTTGACTTTGCCTTTGAGAAGATAGATGCCCTTTGTTTTGCCTCACTACTGAGCGCCTTGCATATCTTTTGTTGTTGTTGGCTGCTGTTTTGAACTCAGGTTTCCCACATAGAGGAAGAGGATTCTACCACTGAACCACCACTGCCTTGCATATATTTGCTGATAAAGTTTATGGCAAGTGGACTTGTGCTTCTACCCTCAGTGTAATGAGGGTCAGTTAGTTACTCCTTGCTGACTTGGTTTCACTTCAGTTTTTCCTGGTATTGCACATCTCCCCAAGTCTTTGCCACTTCCATCCGTGGTCCATCTACCACCCTCATCACAACAATCGCGTTGCAAGCATCTGGCTCTCAATTCCACCAGAAGTCTCCTGGAGAGCAAAGACCAAGCCTGCCTTCATTCTTCTGAGTGTGACAGGGTACTCAGTAAACCCTTGTGAAGACATCCTGAGAAAGGAGAGATAATTGGAAATGGTCAAGCTAAAGTCAATTTAAAAAAGTGGTTGATAGTTATACATGGTCTTCACAATGTCAAAACACACAATGGAAACTGGAATGCAATGAAGTTTTAGTGAATATGCAAACTTTAGGTCTGGCAGCACAATGCTTAAGCGCTGGGCTGCTAACCAGTAGGTCAACAGTTTGAACCCACCAGCTGCTCCGCCGGAGAAAGATTGGTAGTCTGCTCCCATAAAGATTACAGCCTTAGAAATCCTAGGGGGCAGTTCTACTCTGTCCTATAGGGTCGCTATGAGTCAGAATCGACTCAGTGGCAAGGGGTTTGGATAGAATATGGATATATGTTTTATTAGGGATTACTTATTCTTTTTCCTTTTACCAAATGACTGTTATGACATCCCTCAAAAATAAATATCATCAGAAACATACGTTTTGGTACTCTCTTGTCAACTATATGTAACAAGCTCTAAGCAATTCGGAAGAGAATAAAATTAACCTTTCGTTTATAGCATTGTAAGCTGAAGTCTTTCATTTTCGTGTTGCCTGCTTTCACTGGGTCAATTTGTTCTGACCGTTAGTCATGAATAAGACCTGTATAGAATCATAAAACAACCGTTAGTGTACGAATTTTCCCTAAATATGAAGATAGCAGTAATAATTGAAACCCCACCTAGGTGTGTTTATCTGAGACCATTTCCTTTTCTCGATTTCCATTAATTTTCTATGTACACGTTAAACTTCAAGTTAACTTATCACAATAATATTTTAAGAGCGATCTGCACTTTTCATATTTCTTTTAGTCTAATTTCGATCAATATTTTACTTGTTAAAAGTGTCCATTAGCCAAAAAAAAGTCTTGCCTAGACAAGAAAATGATAAAGCTGGAACAAATTCTGAGATTATCCCAGTCTAATCTTCAGAGATGGGGAAACTAAAATCCTGAGATATTAAATGACTGATCCATCGTCAACCAAATACTATAAAACACGTGGTTAGAGGTAAATTTCTTAACTTTTGGGTCAATGCTGTTGTTTTACAATCTTAAGGTCACTTGTAATGAAAAAGTCATGGGTATTAATAGACAACTTTAAGAATGATGCTCCCATGGTTTAAGATTTGAAAATTACTATATAACTCATTCAATAATCATTTTGTATTGAGCATATATTATGTGTCAGATAGTGTATAAAGCACTTGGCATAGATTAACTTCATTTACTTTTCAGAGAAATCCTTATTGGGTATCACTGCTGACATTCTCTCTGTTGTATAGATGAAGAAACACAGGAAGAGATGGCTAAAGAAACATGTCCAAAGTTACACGGTTGGTAAGTGATAACACAGGTTTTGAACCTACACCACTGAGCTCTGAGCATGTTGACTGTTAAGCCATTCTTTTGAGTTTCAAGTTAGCCAAAGCCACCTCACATGTTTGCTTTGATACTAGGACCATTGGGAATTATGATATTTATCCTCCTTTTTCTTTTCCCCCCACTCTGCTTACTAAGAAACCTTAGAACCAAAATTGTGATTCAGCTTTACCAAATTAAACTATTTTCTGGAGTTCTTTTTCACACTATGCTCCTGGCTCCATATTGCTTTTTGTTCTTACGTCCGACTAACCTCATTTTACTTACATCTCTTGTTTTCATGTTATATCTTGTTGTATAGGATGCGTCTTTGCAAACCACTTGATATCCGTTTTTGGAATGAAGCAGGACATTAAAAAAAAAACCTCACAAACTCTACTAGAAAGGTAGAATAATGTGCATTAGTTATTGTTCTTGAATGCGGGGCAGTCCAGGTGAAAATATTGAAAAAGTCGAAATACATCTTATTAGTAAGTTCTACAAGACAAGATGCATAAATAAGGCTCATTGCAAGAGGAACAGGGCAGTTTGGGATTATTTGCAGATGTTTATTACAACAGGCATGAGCTGGGTCTTTACTGCATCACAACGGCAGGAGTTAGTTAGGTATCATTTTTTGTCTACAAGGGCTCTTGTATCAGAAACCCAGACAAAAAGTAAATGCTGGTTAACTCAGGTTAAAAATGTATATATATTGAAATTGCTCATTGTATTCTATAGAGAAAACTCCTAAATGAACATAGTATTTCTTGTTCTTTGGGATCTCTGGTGGGCACTGTCTGAATTTCTGCCCTTAATAATTTGGAATACAGGCAAAAGACTTCACAAATATAATATAGAAGTTGAAACAATTACATGGTTACGCTAGTATAAAAAGAGACCCTATGTGATGATAAAGAAACAGCTTATTCTTTATTTTTAATACTACCTGCATACATTTGAGAACAAACTAACTTTTCAGTATGTTATTTGCAAAATGATGTTAAAAATTGAACTTTTTGTAATTATACTTTGTGGCAATTTTTTTTCTCACTAAGATTCTGTCTAACATAACAATAGTATGACCAAGGAACTACAGTGAAATTAGTCTATGTTGCCCTTGTGAGATTTCCAAAGGTAATTTTATTCTTCATTTGAGAAATTGACATAGTCTTGGAACTTCTGGATAAATGTGGGAATTTAGCAGTATTCATAAAACAAAAATATGTTTTCTGTGTTTTGGTTTTAATTAGCTAGATCAAAAAGCAAATTTAAGTCTTTCAATCCAAGATTTCTATGAGGAAACAGAAATTGTTTCAGTCCAAAGTTTATAATACAATTGTTTATAAATTATTGCTTAGAACTCTGTCTTTGAAAACAAAATATTTTCCAGTTTGAAAATTATATGTTAATTAAATTAAATTATGTCAGACATTACATATTTACCAGTACCTCAATTTTTTGTCAGAAAAGGGATAGATAAGTTTTAGTATTCAAATGCTACTATCACGTTTAAATTCATGGCTGTGCTGTGGGAAGAGAAACAACAGAAGCAGCTGTCTGCCCCTCCATATTTAGCAGAGATTTCAACAACACTCAGAGTAAGCAGGATTAGATACTCACTGTCAAACACAGTTGCCCAATTCTGTGCTGCCGTTTTTTTTGTTTTTGTTTTCTGTTGTGGTTTGCTTTTTCATATTCCACTTTGCAATACTAAAATGTTGAAATATTGAAAATATGCAAACACTTCCATTTGCAAGCCACGATGAGAATATTGGAGATGAAGAAGTTCTATTTGGCATTGTGGCTTTACCAGTTGAACTCAACTGCTTTGCTAAAGATATAACCTTTACTAGTAACTGAATCAGAATTCATTAAGAAAAACTGGCTTCCAAACGTAGCACTTATTTTTCACCAGTGAGAAAAATTGGCTAACTTTTCCACCTTTACTAATTGGGCACGGCGGCTTCTGTTTTACTTTATGCCTACAGACTACAGTAGTCTTTTAGAGAGAGAAAAAACTGATTATGCAGTAAAACCTTTAGCAATGCTAGCCCAGGAGAATGTTTAAAAATATCACATTAGAAATATTCTGACAGTCATAACTTTGGGCAATTTGAGAACTATTTTAGGTTCAGATCCAATCTGGAGATTAGCCTTCCTACCAAAAAGTTGCGTTTTAGAAAACTCTTCCCACCTGCATAACATGGGTCAGAAAACAGGCAGCTAAGAGAGGGCATAGAAAGAAAAGACAGCCCAATACAAATACCACTGCCCAGTAAAAATCTACTGTATTGTTAGGTGTGGCTGAGTCGATTCCAACTCCTAGTGACCCTATGTACAACAGAACGAAACACTGCCCGGTCCTGAGCCATCCTCATGATCATTGTTGAGCTTGAGCCTTTGTTGCAACCACTGTCAATCCATCTCGTTGAGGGTCTTCCTCTCTTTCGCTGACCCTCTACTTTCCCAAGCATGATGTCCTTCTCCAGGGACTGGTCCCTCCTGATAACATGTCCAAAGTATGTCAGACAAAGTCTTGTCATCCTTGCTTCTAATGACCGTTCTGGCTCTGCTTCTTCCAAGACAGATTTGTTCTTTCTTCTGGCAGCCCATGGTATATTCGTATTCTTCGCCAACACCATAATTCAAACGCATTAATTCGACTCCAGTCTTCTTATTCATTGTCCAGCTTTCACTTGCGTGTGAGGCGTTTGAAAACTCTACGGCTTGGGTCAGGCGCATCTTAGTCCTTAAAGTGACATCTTTGTTTTTTTTTTAACACTTCCACTATAAATATCATTTACAAACACCCTGGCACATACGGTATAATTTTTTTTCTCCTACCACTTGTCATCCTTTCTTTATCTATTATCAAAGGGACCTGTAAAATGTTACATAGACTGTAAAAGACCTAATACTAAACATTTCAAGTGGAACTATTTATGTGAAATGTATCTTGAGGGGCCTTAATGAGTCCAGCTTGGCATGTCTGTATAACCTGTACTTTTTAGAACTTTCTGCCTAAATTTAGCCTGAGTTATAGTAAGGGAAAGAAGGAGTAAAAGTGTAATTATTAATTTTTCTGCCACTGTTTCTTGATAGTAACTATTCCTAGCTTGAATATACAATATGGTTGAATTTGTGTACACACCACAGCTGCATGGGGAAGGAACATTGGCTCTGTGCAGTGAGCAGCATAGGAATTACAGTAACTTAGACGATCTTCTGCAGTGACAATTCATGTTCATGGATGCTGTGAGGACGCAGCCCTGCCCCTTCTTGCAGCCTCAGGTCGGAGCTAAGAGAAAGAGTGCTACAAACGTTCTAGACTCATAGGCCAGAAAACAAGTACGTGCAAAAAAGAATTTTTTCTCTTTTGCTTATATAACCTAAAATAGTGCAGATATTTTAATAGCCATATATTACATTCATGACTGTAATAGAAGAATATTGGGAAGTTTAGCAGAATAGGGCCTAAGCTATTATTAATATGAACTTTTCACTTGTGACATTTGGAAGTACTATTACCATAAAGTGAAGCAAAGGGAGAAAGTCTTGTAGATGGTATTTTTAGGATTGTAAAGTATATAAAGATAGACAAAATTAACAATTTGAGTCCTATAAATTTTTTTTAATAGTTAGGATTTTTAATGAATTATTGTTAGGTTGTATAATTCCAGTTATTTTTAAAAAAAGATATATTTTTTCAAATATATATGTATATTTAAAGTTTGATTTTATTTTTTTAATTAAGGACCTCTATAGAAATCACTCTTGCAGGGTAATTGTATTCCCATTAATTGAGTTTCCTTTTAACCTCCAAGTTTTATTTATGATATATTTATAACAGGGCTAGCATTTGTATGTTATTGCTGTTGTTCGGTGTCATCAAGTTGATTCCAACTCATAGCGACCCTGTGTACAACAGAATGAAACACAGCCCAGTCATTCGCCATCCTCGCAATCATTGTTATGCTTTAGCCCATTGTTGCAGCCACTGTGTCAGTCTGTCTTGTTGAGGATCTTCCTCTTTTTTGGTGACCCTCTACTGTACCAGGCATGATGTCCTTCTCCAGGGGTTGATCCTCCTGATAACTTGCCCAAAGTATGTGAGACGTAGTCTCCCCATCCTTGCTTCTAAAGAGCATTCTGATAAGCAAAGGCTATTCTAACTATACTATCTAGAGAGTACCTGCGGAGGGAAAAAGCTGGTTCAAAAATTTCTTGAAGATTTCTGCTTCTGTCTATGATGGAATAACTGGGACCACACTTACTATCATGCCATAAACATCTGGAAAATCAAGCATAATAAACGATACTCCTGTGTCCAAACATCAACAACAGGCAGCACGAACTATGATCCCTAAGCTAAGGGAAACACGTGAGGTGAGTTCTGCTGCTTTCTGCCTTGAGGCCCTCCCCAGACCACAGTGCAGGGAGAGAAGACTAGCAGAAAACTTAACTCTCACTGAGTGAAAGACACAGACAGCAGAGCTGGGGAGGTTGAGGTGGATGTCATTTAAACCAGTGGCTGTCAACTGTGACTCATGGCGATCCCATTTGTGTTAGGGTAGAACTGTGCTCCATTGGGTTTTCAGTGGCTGATTCTTCAAAAGAAGATCACCAGACTTTTCTCTGGATGTACCTCTGGGTGGACTCAAATCTCCAATCTTTTTGTCAACAGCTTACTTAGCACATTAACCATTTGCACCACCCAGGACGTTCAGTAGACACCTAACAACAGTTATACCTCTTTACTAGGGTTGTGGTATGCAGCTCTAAGATAGCAACCAAAGATCCACATCGCCTGGTATTCATACCACATCCCATTGCTGTCGAGTCGATTCCAACTCATAGCGACCCTATAAGACAGAGTAGAACTGCCCCATAACGTTTCCCAGGAGCAGCTGGTGGACGTGAACTGCCAACCTTTCGGTTAGCAGCTGAACTCTTAAGCACGGAGCAATCAGGGTTCTCTGGTATTCATACATATGTATAATTTTTTCCTGTTAAATGTGAGTTGGACATACTGACTTGCTTCTAACAAAGACAATGTAGTAAAAGTGATGGGATTTCTGTTGTGAGAATTGTTGTTGTTAGCTACTATCAAGGAGGTTCCAACTCACGATGACCCCAAGTACAACAGAATAAAACATTGCCAGGCCCTGTGCCACTCTGGCCTTCATTTTATTGCCTTCTCTCTTGCTTTCTCTGATGGAAGACATCTTCCATATTGTAAGCTTCTTTATGGAGAGGCCCACGTGGCAAGAAACTGAGGGAGGACTACAACCCACAATCCATGAGGAAGTAAATCTTGTGAACAACCACTTCCAAGTGAGCTTGGAAGAGGATATTCCCACAGTCAGTCCTTGAAATGACTGAAACCCTGGCTGACAATGTTATTTCAGTCTAGGAGAGGCTGTAATTCAGATGACTCCGTACCCAGATTCCCGTCCCACAGGAACTGCGTGATAATGAATGTCTATTAAAAAAAATTAAATCAGTTTTATTGAAATGTAATTTATATGCAGTAAAATGCATCCATTTAACTGTCAAGTTTGATGAGTTTTGAAAAATACATACATCTGTGTAATAACCACCTCAATCATGATACGGAACATTTTCATTCCACGTAAAAGTTCTGCCATGGCATTTTGCAGTCAATCCCCCGTACAGTGAGAATGGTTGCACAATTTGAAGAATGTAATCAATGTCACTGAATCGTACAGGTAGAAATTGTTGAATTGGTGTACGTTATGCTGTGTATATTCTCAACAAAAACAACAAAAATAAAATAAATTTAAAAAAGAATACTATGGAGCAATAAAAAGGAATAAACTACTAATACATACAACAATATAAACAAATCTCAAAAATTAATTAACCGCTGAACAAAAGGAGCCTGATATAGAAGAATATAGACTGTGTGATTACTTTATATGAATTTCAAGAACAGGAAAAACTAATCTAAACTGATAGTAGAAGAATAGTGGCTTCCCAAGGTGTAGAGTCAGGATGGCCAGGGAATTGACAGCAATATGTGTCTTATTTTAAGATACAAAGTTTTGGAGTAAATTGTTATGTAGCAATAGATTAACACTTGAAAGTAGGGTGCTGCCATAATAAAAACCTAATTATAAATAACTTAAATAAGAGCTTATTGATGTTGTTATTGTTGTTAGATGATGTCAAGTCAGTTTTTGACTCACAGCAACCCCACCTGACAGACTAGATCTGCCCGTAGGGTTTTCTTGACTGTAATGTTTATGTGAGGAGATAAACTAGCCTTAAAATAAAAGCTACTTTACTCTGTTAAAAGAGTTTTAAAAAAGTCTCAAAAGGGTTAAGTTGTTCATCAATAACTTAACAGGTCAGTAGAACAAAGTCCAAAAATTCTAAAGGAAAGACATAACTTTGCAACATTCAATCCTATGAAATCCACAGCATCCAATATCCAGTCAAAAACTACTTAAAATGTTAAAAGACAGGAAAATGTGACTTACAGAAAGGAGAAATGTAAATCATAAAAGGGAGAAAATTCAGTCAGTAGAATCAGACTACAAGATGACAGTAGCAATAGAATTAATAGACAGAATTTTAACACAACAAAGAAAAATGTGTTCTAGTATTTAGAGGAACACATGAACATAATAATGAGAGAAATTAAAGATATTTAAAATACCAAATGGAACATGTAGAGTTTTATATCTTATACAATATACAAACTAAAAAATTACTGGATGGGTTTAACAGCAGACAAGACATTACAGAAAAGAAGATCTGTGAACTTGAAGATATGGTAATACATTTTTCTAAAGTGAATTCCATAGGGGAAAAAAGCTAAAAAGAAATATGAACAATGCCTCAGTGACTTGTTATATTGCCTCCGTGTTTAAGTTACCTGTCAGCAATATGAAATAGCCAAATATACATGTAATTGGAGTTCCAAAAGTCAAGAGGAGCAGGGAGGCAGAAAAAAGTTAAAAAAATAATGGTGAAAATTTTCCAAAATTGACTAACACTAGGTCTACTTAGTTAGTAGAAGCTCAAGAATCCCAATCTAGATGAACACCAAGAAAAAAAGCAAATAAAAAACCTATGCATATCATAATCAAATTATTAAATATGAGCAGTAAATTAAAGTGTCCTAAGGAAGGCAGAGTAAAAGACAAATTATTTAAAGAGGTACAGAAGTAACCTAAGCCAGAAGATAATGGAGTAACATCTTCAAAGTGCTAAAAGAAAAACCTGTTAACTTCAATACCACCATAAATGTACTTCAAAATAAACGCAAAATAATTTTTTTCAAACAAACCAAAGCAGAAAAATTTATTACTGACTTGCACTCTAGAAAATATTAAAGAAAGTTTTTTAGATGGAAGAACAATCGTATCTGTTGGAAACTTAGACTTAATGAAAGGAATGGAGAATGTTGGGATTGGAAAATATGTGAGTAAATGTATTATCGTGTAAATAAAATATTTTTCTTGTTTTTAATCTCTATAAAAGTAAATGACTCTTTAAAACAAAATAATAAAAATATTTTGTGGAATTTATAGCATATGCAGGACTTGTGTTATAAATCTCGTGAATGAAAGCACAAACACAAAGGATGGGAGAGATATAATTACATGTTGTAAGTTTTTTCATAGTAGGTGGTGTAACATTATCTGAAAGTAGAAAGTGATAAGTTAAAAGTGTATATGGAAAACCTAGAACAACAGCTAAAAATAAAACAAAGAATTATTGATTATAGGAAAACAGATGAAATAAAATAAAATATAAAAATTCAATCAATAAGAAGGCAAAGATATATGTATGTAGATAGATATGATTTGCCACTAATAAGAAATCAGGCATACTTATAATAATATCAAGTAGAACTTACAATAAGAAATTATTCTTGGAAAAAGAGGGGTATTTCAAAATGGTAAAATAAGAAATTAATCAAGAAGACATTGCTATTGTTAGGTGCCCTCGAGGCAATTCTGACTCAAAGTGACCCTATATACAACAGAATGAAACATTATCTGATCCTGTGCCATCCTCATGATCATTGCTGTTTGAGCCCATTGTTGCAGCCACTGTGTCAATCCATCTCGTTGAGGGTCTTCCTCTTTTTCGATGACCCTCTGCTCTACCAAGCATAGTGTCCTTTCCAGGGACTGGTCCATCCTAATAACATGTCCAAAATACGTGGGACGAAGTCTCTCCATCCTTGCTTCTAAGGAGCATTCTGCCTGTGCTTCTTCCAAGACGGATTTTTTCATTGTTCTGACAGTCCACGTTATAGTCAACATTCTTTGCTAACACCATAACTCAAAGGTAGCAATTCTTCTTCAGCCTTCCTTATTCATTGTCCAGTTTTTGCATGCATATGAGGTGACTGAAAATACCATGGTTTGGGGTCAGGCACACCTGAGTCCTCAAAGTGACATCTTTGCTTTTGAACACTTTAAAGAGGTCTTTTGCAGCAGATTTTCTCAGTGCAACATGTAGTTTGATTTCTTGACTGCTGCCTGCTGCTTTAGAAGACATCACAACACCAAACGTGTAACGTGTACGTCCTGAATAAGAGAACTTCAAAATACATGAAGCAAAAGCTAATTAAACTGAAAAGCAAAACAGAAAATTCCACAATTAGATATGCAGATTTCAACACTCCTTTGTCAGTAATTGATAGAACAAGTAGATAAAAAATCGATTAGGGTAAAGAAAACTTGTTCGTAATATTAACCAGTGTAAGTTCATTGACATTTGTGGAATATTATAGTCAATATCAGAAGAATACACATTCTTCTCAACTGCATATGGACCATTCACTAAGATAGACCCAGTGCTAGGCTCTGTTGTTATTTGTTCCCATTGAATTGGCTCCAGCTCAAGGTGACCTTATGTACAAGAGAAGGAAATGTTGTCCAGTCCTGTGCCATCTTAATTTTCATTGATATATCTGAGACTATTGTTGAAGGTATTGTGTTAATTTATCTCATTGTGAGTTCCCTCATTTTTGTGGGCTCTCTGCTTTACTAACTGTGATGTTCTTTTCTAGCAACTGATCTTTTATGATAGGAGATCTGGTGGCCTAGTGGTTAAGCATTCCAGCTCCTAACCAAAAGGTTGGCAGTCTGAATCCACCAGCTGCTCCTTGCAAACCCTATGGGACAGTTCTACTCTGTCCAACTGGGTCGCTATGAGTCAGAATTGACTTGATGGCAAAGGGTTTAGTTTTTGTTTCTTGATGACATGTCCAAAGTAAGCAAAAGTCTAAAGTCTTGGCCAAATTCACTTTTAAGTAACATTCTCATTATATTTTTTCTAAGACTGATTTATTTGTTCTTTAGGTAGTCCATGGTATATTCAATATATATCATAGCTTGAGTGTATTATTCTTCTGTGTTTCTTTTTTGTTATCTGACTTTCACATGCATATGAGGTGATTGAAAAGACAAAGGCTTGAGTCAAATGCACATTAGTCATCAAAGTGACATCCTTGCTTTTTTTTAAATAGCACTTTAAAGAATTTTTTTGCAGCAGATTTGTCTAATTTCAATATATCATTTGATTTTTTAGCTGCTAGTTCCACAGATGTTGATTGTTGATCCAAATAATACAAAATAATTGACAACTTTATGGAAGTTGTCAAGATTGTACTGACCTATAAACATGTCTTAATAAATTTAAAAGGATTGAAATCATACATTTTAATGTCTGCATGTAACAGAATTAACTTTTAAGTCAATAACAAAAAGTTCTCTAGAAAATCCCCAAATACTGGGTCCTTAAACAATAAACTTCTAAACAGTTGAGAAACGACTAGATTCACAAAGATAATAGAAAATATTCTGAATCGAACAAAACTGAAAAATTAAGCCAAAAATTGTTAAATTCAGGTAAAGAAATGCTTAAAGGGAAATTTATGGCTTTAAATGATTATTTTAAATAAAAAGAAAGGTCTAAAATGAATAATCTATATTCACAACTAAAGAAGTAATAGAAAAGAAGAGAAAAATTAAACTTAAAATTAATAGGAGAAAGGGAACAACAAAGATAAGTGAAGAAATCAATGAAATAACACACAGATAAATACCAGCCTGGTACTGGCACAGCAACAGACACCTTGACCAATGGAACAGAACTGAGAACCCAGAAGTAAATCAATCCACCTATGGTCACCTGATCATTGACAAGGGCCCAAAGTCCATCAAATGGGGAAAAGACAGTCTTTTTTAACAAATGGTGCTGGCAAAACTGGGTGTCCATCTGCAAAAAAAAAAAAAGAAAGAAACAGGACCCACACCACACACCATACACAAAAACTAATTCAAAATGGATCAAAGACCTAAATATAAAGCCAAAAACTATAAAAATCGTAGAAGAAAAAATAAGGTCAACACTAGTGGCCCTAATACATGGCATAAACAGGATACAAACCATAACTATAAATACACAAACACCAGAAGATAAGCTACATAACTGGAATCTTCTAAAAGTTAAACACTTATGCTTACCAAAAGAGTAAAAAGAGAACCTACAGACTGCAAAAAAAATTTTGTCTATGACAAATCTGACAAAGGTCTAATCTCTAAAATCTACAGGAAAATCCAACACTTCTACAATAAAAATACAAATAGTCCAATTAAAAAATGAGCAAAGGAAATGAAGAGACATTTCACCAAAGAAGACGTTCAGGTGGCTAACAGACACATGAGGAAAAGCTTGTGATCACTAGCCATTAGAGAAATGCAAATCAAAACCACAATGAGATATCATCTCACCTCGTCATTACTGGAATGAATCAAAAAAAAAAAAAAACAAGAAGATAACAAATGTTGGAGAGGCTGTGGGGAGACTGGAACTGTTACGCACTGCTAGTGGGAATGCAAAATGCTAGAACCATTTTGGAAAAAGATAGGATACTTCCTTAAAAAGCTAGAAATAGAAATACCATATGATCCAGCAATCCTACTCCTAGGACTATATATCCTACAGAAATAAGAGCCATCACATGAATAGACATACCCACACCCATGTTCATTGCAGCATTGTTCACAATAGCAAAAAGATGGAAACAACCTAGGTGCCCAAAACAGATGTATAGATAAACAAACTATGGTACATACACACAATGGACTACTGCATAACGATAAAGAACAATGATTAATCTGTGAAGCATCTCACAGCATGGATGAATATGGAGGGCATTATACTGCGTGAAATAAGTCAATCACAAATGGAAAACC
The DNA here is from genome assembly GCA_030035585.1 of Dugong dugon. NCBI lineage: Eukaryota > Metazoa > Chordata > Mammalia > Sirenia > Dugongidae > Dugong > Dugong dugon. The sequence goes on along the minus strand of CM057463.1, from coordinate 188,938,613 downwards.
ATTGTATGAGACCACTATTATAAAAACTCGTGAAAAGGTTTACACACAAAAAGAAAAAATCTTTGATGGTTATGAGGGAGGGCAGGGGTGAGGGGGGAAATAACTAAATAGACAATAGATAAGTGGTAACTTTGGTGAAGGGTAAGACAGTACACAATACTGGGGTAGCCAGCACAACTTGATCAAGGCAAGGTCATGGAAGCTCCATAGACACATTCAAACTCCATGAGGGACCAAATTACTGGGCTGAGGGCTGGGGACCATGGTCTTGGGGAACATCTAGCTCACTTGGCATAACATAGTTTATAAAGAAAATGTTCTACAATCTACTTTGGTGAGTAGCGTCTATGGTCTTAAAAGTTTGTGAGCTGCCACCTAAGATACTCCACTGGTCTCACCCCTTTGGGAGCAAGGGAGAATGAAGAAAACAAGATACAAGCAAAAGATTAGTCCAAAGAACTAAAGGACCACAACTACCACAGCTTCCAACAGACTGAGTCCAGCACAACTAGATGGTGCCCGGCTACCACCACTGACTGCTCTGACAGGGATCACAATAGTGGGTCACAGACAGAGCTGGAGAAAAATGCAGAACAAAATTCTAATTCACAAAAAAGACCAGACTTATTGGCCTGACAGAGACTGGAGAAACCTTGAGAGTATGACCCTCAGACACCTTTTAACTCAGTACTGAAGTCACTTCTGAGGTTCACCGTTCATCAAAGATTAGACAGCCCCATAAAACAAAATGAGACTAAATGGACACACCGGCCCAGAGGCAAGGATGCAAAGGCAGAAGGGGACAGAAAAGCTGGTAATGGGGAACCCAAGGTCAACAAAGGGAGAGTGTTGGCATGTCATGGGGTTGGCAACCAATCTCAGAAAATAATGTATTAATTGTTTAATGAGAAACTAATTTTCTCCTTAAACTTTCATCTAATATACAACTGAAAAAAAGATACAACAAAGAGTCTCTATTTGCATGGAGCAACAGAGGAAGATGGAAACCCAAGAATCAGAGAAGCAACTGAACTACAGGACCAATGGCTTCCATAAACCACTGCTTCCTCTAACACAAGACCAGAATAACTGGATGGTACCCAGCTACCATTACTGTACATTTTGACCAAGGGTTCTATACAAAGACCTGATCAAAAGGTGGAAAACATAGAACAGAATTTCAAATTCTCATGGAATCCAGACTTTCTGAAGCCATGGAGGCTGGATAAGCCCCCAAAACTGTTACCCTGAGTAATCTTTAAAACTTAAACCAAAAATATCCCCTGAAAGACTTCATAAAACCAAACAATAGTTTAGTTTAATTTGTAAAGAATGATGGCCTTAAGGACTGTGCTTTTTTAAGATCTATTTATATGGGATCAAATTGACAACAGCAACTCAAAAGGTTAGACAGGAAACTTAGGAGGCAATAAGTTTATGTTAATGGGGAGGAACAACTCAGAAAAGAAGGGTGAGAATGGTTGAACAACTCGAAGAATGTCATCAACATCACTGAATTGTACATGTAGTAACTGTTGAATTGGTGTACGTTTTGCTATGTTTATTCTCAACAACAAAACAAATATAATGTGTTATTTAAAAAAAATCAATAAAGTCAAATGATTTTTTTCAAGGTCAAGAATTTATATACCTCTAGCTGGACTGATCAAGAGCGAACATCAGTAACAAAGACGAAAGATGGGATGTTAATCCAGATTTTACAGATACTAAAAAGACAATCAGGAAACATTATGAACATTTTTGTGTCAATAAACTTGACAAATTATATGAAATTGAAAAATTATTTGAAAGACACAAATTACCAAAACCAATAAATCTCTGAAAGACTCATTGTTGTTGTTGTTAGGCGCCACATAGTTCTGACTCACGACAACCCTATGTACAGCAGAGTGAAACATTGCCCAGTCCTGCACCATTCATCTTCACGATCATTGTTATGCTTGATCCCATTGTGTCAAGCCATCTCGTTGAGAGTCTTATTAGCATAAGATAATTAATATATTTTGTATTATGTTAATTATGTTATACCTTGGAAAAAATAGTGAAAAGGTTTGATCCTTTTCACCATTGATACCTTTGGTTGTTTAAGATACATCTCTGTTAATATTTTAAAACTTCTATTTACTAATTTACTAGGAAAAATAACTTTTTTATGAGAAGTTTTTCATTTTATTTATTTATTTATATTTTACTTTTTTAAAATTGTACTTCAGGTGAAGGTTTACAGAACAAATAATTTCTCATGAAACGGTAGTACACATATTGTTTTATGACTTCGGTTAACAACCCCACGACATGTCAACCCTCTCCCTTCTCGACCTTTTTTTTTTCTTTTTTTTTTTTGTGAAAATATACATAGCCAAAGATACACCATTTCAAAAATTTCTACATGCACAGTTCAGTGACATCGACTATGCTCTTCGAATTGTGCTGCTATTCTCAGTTCAGATGAAGATTTACAGAACAAAATCGTTTCTCATTAAACAGTTAGTACACATGTTGCCCTATGACAATGGTTAACAACCTCACTACACATCAACACTGTCTTTACTCAACCTTGGGTTCCCTATCACCAGCTTTCCTGTCCCCTTCTGCCTTCTAGCCCTTGTCCCTGGACTGCTATGCCTCATTAGTCCAATTTTGTTTTATGGGGCTGTCCAATCCCCGGCTGAATGGTGAACCTCAGAAGTGACTTCACCACTGAGCTAAAAGGGTGTCTGGGGGCCATACTCTCGGGGTTTCTCCAGTCACCTTTAGGCCAGTAAATCTGGTCTTTTTGTGTGTGTGTTAGAATTTTGTTCTACATCCTTCACCAGCTCTGTCCAGAACCCTCTGTTGTGATCCCGGTCAGAGCAGTCAGTGGTGGTAGCCAGGCACCATCTAGCTGTACTGGACTCAGTCAGGTGGAGGCCTTGGTAGCTGTGGTCCATTAGTCCTTTGGACTAATCTTTTCCTTGTATCCTGTTCTCTTCATTCTCCCTTGCTCCCGAAGGGATGAGACCAGTGGAGTATCTTAGATGGGTGCTCACAGGCTTTTAAGACCCCAGAAGCTACTCATCAAGGTAGAATGTAGAACATTATCTTTATAAACGGTGTTACGCCAGTTGAGCTAGATGTTCCCCGAGACCATGGTCCCCACAGCCCTCCGCCCAGAAATTCATTATCTCAGGTATGTTGGATGTGTCTATGGAGCTTCCATGATTTTTCCTTGTACAAGCTGTGCTGTTTTCCCCAGTATTGTGTACTGTCTCACCCTTTACCAAAGATATCACTTATCTATTGCCAATTTAGTATTTCCTCCCCACCCCTCCCATCTCTGGTAACCAACAAAGATTGTTACTTTTTGTGTGTAAACTTTTTCATGGATTTTTATAATAGAGGTCTCATACAATATATGTCCTTTTGTGACTGACTTATTTCAGTCAGCATGATGTCCTCCAGTATCATCCATGTTATGAGATGCTTCACAGATTCATCATTGTTCTTTCTCGTTGCATAGTACTCCATTGTGTGTATGTACCATAGTTTGTTTATCCATTCATCTGTTGATGGGCATCTAGGTTGTTTCCATCGTTTTGCTATTGTGAACAATGCTGCCATGAACATAGGTGTGCATATGTCTATTCGAGTGACGACTCTTATTTCTCTAGGATATATTCCTAGGAGTGGGGATTGCTGGATCGCATGATATTTCTATTTCTAGCTTTCTGAGGAAGTGCCATATCATGTTCCGAAATGGTTGTATCATTTTGCATCCCCCTCAGCAGTGCATAAGAGTTCTGATCTCCCCGCAGCCCCTCCAACATTTGTTATTTCCTGTGATTTTGATTCGTGCCAGTAATGCCGGGGTGAGATGGTATCTCAGCATGGTTTTAACTTGCATTTCTCTAATGGCTAGGGATCACGAGCATTTCCTGTGTCTGCTGGCAGCTTAAATGTCTTCTTTGGTGAAGTGTCTGTTCATTTCCTTTGCCCATTTTTTAATAGTATTATTTGTCTTTTTGTTGTAGAGGTGTTGGATTTCTTGTAGATTCTGGAGATTAGACCTTTGTCTGACTTACAGTGTCCAAAAATTTTTTCCCAGTCTGTAGGTTCTCTTTTTGCTCTTTTGGTGAAGTCTTTTGAAGAGCATAGGTGTTTGATTTTTAGAAGATCCCAGTTATCTAGCTTATCTTCTGGGGTGTGTGTGTTGATGGTTATGGTTTGTATCCTGTTAATGCTGTGTATTAGGGTCTTTAGTGTTGGTCCTATTTTTTCTTCTATGAAATTTATAGTTTTTGGCTTTATATTTAGGTCTTTGGTCCATTTTGAAGTAGTTTTTGTATATGGTGTGAGGTATGGGTCCTGTTTCATTTATTTGCAGATGGATATCCAGTTTTGCCAGCCCCATTTGTTAAAAAGACTGTCTTTTCCCCATTTGATGGAGTCTGGGCCCTTGTCAAAGATCAGGTGACCGTAGGTGGTTGGATTTATGTCTGGGTTCTCAGTTCTGTTTCATTGGTCAATGTATCTGTCATCGTACCAGTAGCAGGCTGTTTTGACTACTGTAGCTGTATAGTAGGTTCTTAGGTCAGGTAGTGTGAGTCCTCAACTTTATTCTTCTTTTTCAGTAGTGCTTTACTTATTGGGGCTTCTTCCTTTCCCATATAAAGTTAATGATTAGTTTTCCAATCTCTTTGAAGAATGTTGTTGGTATTTGGATTGGGATTACTTTGAATCTGTAAATTGCTTTGGGTTGAATTGTCATTTTCACAATGTTGACTCTACCTATCCATGAGCATGGTATGTTTTTCCATTTATGTAGATCCCTTTGGGTTTCTTGCAGTAGTGTTTTGTAGTTTTCTTTGTATAGGTCTTTTACATCCCTGGTTAGATTTATTCCTAAGTATTTTATTTTTTTAAGGGTTATCATAAAAGGTATTGTTTTCCCAATTTCCTTTTCATCATTCTCTTTATTGGTGTATAGGAATCCAACTGATTTTTGTATGTTCATCTTGTACCCTGCTACTCTGCTGAGTCTTTCTATTAGTTCCAGTAGTTTTTTCGTGGAGTCTTTAGGGTTTTCTATGTATAGTATCATATCATCCGCAAACAGGAACAGTTTAACTTCTTCATTATCGATTTGGATGCCCTTTGTGTCTTTTTCTTGCCTTATTGCTCTAGCTAGAACTTCCAGCACAATGTTAAATAGGAGTGGTGATAAAGGGCATCCTTGTCTTGTTCCTGTTCTCAAAAGAGAATGTTTTCAGCCTCTCTCCATTAAGAATGATGTTGGCAGTTTGTTTTGTGTAGATGATCTTTGTTATGTTGAGAAATTTCCCTCTATACCTATTTTATTGAGAATTTTTTTCAGGAATGGTTGCTGGACTTTGTCAAATGTTTTTTCTGCATCAATTGAGATGGCCATGTGATTCTTTCCTTTCCTCTTATTTATGTGGTGGATTACGCTGATTGATTTTCTAATGTTGAACCATCCTTGCATACCTGGTATGAATCCTCCTTGGTTGTGGTGTATTATTTTTTTGATATGATGCTGATTTCTATTGGCTAGAATTTTGTTGAGAATTTTTGCATCTACATTCATGAAAGATATTGGTCTGTAATTTTTTTTGTGGTGTCTTTGCCTGGTTTTGGTATCAGCGTTATGCTGGCTTCATAGAATGAATTCGGAAGTGTTGCTTCCATTTTATGCTCTGAAATAGCTTGAGTAGTACTGGTACAATCTCTTCTGTGAATGTTTTGTAGAAGGAAGAATAATGTATATGTTATTATACAAGTAATTATTATGCAACATCATTCATCATTGTTTTTGTTGTTAGCTGCTGTCGTGTTGGCCCCTGACTCATGACAACCTCATACACAACAGAATGAAATGCTACCAGGTCCTGTGTCATCTCATGACAAGTTTTTGATTGAACTACTGTGATCCATAGTTTTCGTGGATTAATTTTTGAGAAGTAGATTGGCAGGCCTTTTTTCCTAGTCTGACTTAGTCAGTAAATTACACTGAAGCATGTTCAACATCCTGACAATTTGCAAGCCTGCATTAACACAAGAGTGTTGGCTGCATATGATGTACACTGGAAATTGCAACCATAATGAGATATCAATCCATAGTTTAACGGTTGCAATAAAATAAAATAATGTGACAATATCAGCTATTGGAGAGTACATGGAGCAATTACAACTGTCATACAATTCGGGGGGAAGGTAACTTGGTACAACAACTATGGAAAACAATTTGAATGTATCCTTCCATACAGATGAACCATTCCATTCCTAAGTATTTACCCAAAAGAACTGACAAATATGTACACACATATGTTCTAGCCCAGAACTGGTAACTGACAGGTGAAAACATTAACTGTCTTATTCATGTTAGCCTCCAAATGGGAACAAGCCAAATGTCCATGAATAAGTCAATGGATAGTCAAATTGTTCTACATACGACTGGTACATAAATGGTAGCCCATATAATGGAACACTACCCATGAATAAAAAGAGAATGAACTACTGATACACACAATATGCATGAATATGAAGAACATTATGCTGAGGGAAAGAAGCCAGACACAAAATAGCACATAACATATAATTCTGTTTATGTGAAGTTCAATAACATGCAGAACTAATCTATAATGACAGAAAGATCAGTTCTTACCTTGAGCAATAGTTGCAGGATAGTGATATTTACTGCAAAAGACACAAGGGAAGTGTTCTATATTTTGATTTGGAAGTATTCAGTTGTCAAAACCCAAAGACAAGTACTCTTAAAATGCATGCATTTTATTGTGTGTAAAATGATCCTCAACAAAGTTCAGTGGACAAAAATAAAGAAACAAATTCCTGGTATAGTTTCTCTGTATTCAAACATTTTAATTTTTCAAAAAATAAAGCTTAAACTTTAAGAAAAGAAAATGAATACAAGAATCTTATATTGTACAGCCAAGATCACAAAACCTAAATCTGTTTTAGTTTACACTATATTAAAGGTAAGGATCAGTATGTATTTTCTTTGCCATAGTCAAACACCACATAAACCCAAACCAAACCAGTTCCATTGAGTTGATTTCAACTCATGGCAACCCCAGAGTAGAACTGCATTTTATAGGGTTTTCAATGGCTGTGACTTTTTGGAAGTAGATTGCCAGGTCCTTCTTTTGAGGCGCCTCTGGGTAGATTCAAACCACCAAACCTTTTGTTGGTAGCTAAGTGTTTAACTGTTAGCACCACGAATACCATACAGACAAATGGAAATATAGTGAACTTGATTTTCTTTTATGCCCCCCCAAAATCAAGTTTTGCATAATAAAGGAAATAAAGGCCAGGGAGATAAAATAAGTAAAAAAAAAAAATTTTGTCTTATGTGTTTACAATGACTGCCATAGACAAAGTACTGCTCAAATATCAGTGAATTTTGGGTGGCTAAGAAAAAAAATCGTTGCCTGGGTCAGAGGCCTGAAGTAAAACATTAATTTCCAAATTTTGTTATGTAATATTAAGGATTGAATTGTGTCCCCCAGAAATGTCTGTCAGCTTGGCTAGGCCATGATTCCCAGTACTGTGTGGTTGTCTACCATTTTGTGATCTGATGCAATTATCATATGTGTTGTAAATCCTAATTTGTATGCTGTTAATGGGGTAGGGTTTGAGGCAATTACGTTAATGAGGCAGGATAGAATTTACAGGATTAGGGTGTATCTTGAGTCAATCTCTTTTGAAATATAAAAGAAAGAAGCAAGCAGAGAGACAGAGGGACCACACTACCACCAAGCAAGAAGAGCCAGGAGCATGTCCGTCCTTTGGACCAGGGGTCCCTATGCTGAGAAGCTCCTAGACCAGGGGAAGATTGATTACAAGGACCTTCCCCCAGAGCCAACAGAGAGAGAGAAAGCCTTCCCCTGGAGCTGGCACATTGAATTCAGACTTCCATCCTCTTAGACTATAAGGGAATAAATTTCTCTTTGTTAAAGCCATCCACTTGTGGTATTTCTGTTATATCAGCACTAGATAACTAAGGCAGAATTTGGTACCAGGATTGTGGTGCTGCTCTAACAGACACCTAAAATGTGGAAGTGGTTTTGAAACTGTGAATAGGAAGAGGCTGGAAGAGTTTTAAGATGCCTAATAGTAAAAGCTTAGATTGCCTTGAAGAGACTGTTGGTGGAATTATGGACTTCAAAAGCAATTCTGCTGAGAGCTCAGAAGGACATGAGGAGAGCTGTAACACTGGAGATGGTGCAGATGGTGAGAAACAACAGTAGAGAAACAGTGGCAGCAGAAGCAGGAGACCATTGTAAGACAGCACAGGAGCTGACTCATGGAGCAAGAGAGCTGAGTGCCTTCCGTCCAAGGTTTACAGGTAGAGTGGGGTGCCTCCAGGCATTTATGGTAGAGCTAAAGCACTTTGGAACACTTGCCCGAGCAGAGCAGATGCTGTGCCAGCTCAAGGGCCAGAGAGGCCATGAGGTCAAGGGACAAGGAAGCAGGAAATGAAGAGACTACCTCAGCCTCAAAGGGTAAGGCCTGAACTCTAGGTCTCAAAGAGTGGAACCATGGCCTGTGGGGTTTCAAAGCGTGGGGCCACAGCTTTCTAGGTTTTAAAGAGTCAGATCTTCACCAACTCCGTTCTGGAGTGTGAGGTGGTCTTTCACGGGTGCCAGCAGGATGGGGCCAGATCTGCTGCCCAAAGCTGAAAAGGCAGGGCTTCCATGCTGAAGGGGTAGAAGAACGGGGCCTGCTGGGGCCAAGGAGGTGGGGTCACCACTGTGATGGACTAGGAGAATGGGATTGCCCTAATGCGAGACAGCAGAGTTGCAGTTCCAGTGGATCTGGAAGGTGGAGCTGAAACCCTGGGCCTAGGGGCCTCCACCTAGAATCCGTAGAGTGTGGCCAATACCCAGAGTCTGGAGGGCAGGGCCATTGCCTAAATGGTCTCACGGAACAGAGGATTATTTTCAAGACTTGAGGGCTAATGTAATGTGTTCTGCTGACTTGCTTGGTGCCTGTTATCCCTTCTTTTCCTCCAGTTTCTCTCATTTGTAATGGAAATGTCTGCCTTGTGACTGTTCCATCATTGTACTTTGGAAGCAGATAACTTGTATCCTAGATTTCAGAGATGAAGAAGACTTTTGTCCCAGGATGGATTTTGAACTTGGAGCTGTGACTTGGGACCCAGATTTGAAAATGTCTATACTAGTCTCATATATCCCTTTGGGATAGAGTCACCAAAAACTGAATGGCTTAATCAGAGGAAGAAGGATTCACACGTAGCATTATTTACCCTTATGGTAAATAGAGTCCTCCCAAGTGGGAACAGTGTTTCGTTCTGTGGTATGTAGGGTTACTATGTGTCAGAACTGACTTGACGACACCTAAGAACAACAACAAGTGGGAACAGACATAGTTGGGAGATGGAGATGATGTGCTTGTATTTGAAAAGAAATAATAGAATTATTTATATCCATTTTATGTAAAATTCTAAATTAAACTTTTTTACTATGTAATATACTGGTTGGCAATATTCATTTTTTCCCCCAAAATCTAAACGGTTTTAGGCAGATCACACAGTAACCACCATTTCTAGAAGTGTTACACCTTCTTCCCTTATCTGTTTTACCTACCTGTGCCCTGCAGATGCTGGACCCCCATTGTGCAGACACAGGGAATGATTAATCACATTCTGAGGGGGCAGCAAGGTTTTCTAATATGAACCAGAAGGAAAAGAATGTATTATTTTTCAGATGCAGACAAAGATCTTCCTGAGCAAAGCACTCACTCAAAAGCCAAAGCCAACTCTTTGAGCTATGTCTTAGTTATCTAGTTATCTGTAACAGAAATGCCACAAGTGAATGACTTTAACAAAGAGAAATTTACTTTCTCTCAGTCTAGGAGGCTAGAAGTTTGAATTCAGGGCACCAGCTCCAGGGGAAGGCTTTCTCTCTCTGTTGACTCTGGGAGAAGGTCCTTGTCATCAATCTTCCCCTTGTCTAGGAGCTTCTCAGTGTAGGGACCTCAGGTCCAAAAGACACACTCCCCTCTTGGTGGTATGAAGTCTCTTTGTTTGCGTCTCTCTTTTGTATCTCAAAAGAGATTGATTTAATACCCAATTTGTTCTTGTAGATTGAGTCCTGCCTCATTAGCATAACTACTGCTAAACTCACCGTATTAACATCATAGAGGCAGGATTTACAACACACAGGAAAATCACATCAGATCACAAAATAGGGGGCAATCACACAATACTGGGAATCATGGCCTAGCCAAGTTGACACACATTTTGGGGGGGCTCAATTCAATCCATAACAAGCCAGTACTGCAAGATGATGGAGCTGGGTGCACTCATGCATGGTGATTTCTTTGGTGGAAGCACCTTCTACCTGATTTTTAAGGTTAAAAGAGAATTCTAAGGTTAATAGAGAATCTTTCCCATGGGACTTTAGATTTCAGAGTAGCTGAAATCTCCCAGTGGAGACTAAATTTCACCCTTCAGAAACAAAGAATGGTCTGTACAGGAACTTGGTGCACCGGAAGATAAAAAGAAATAACTTACTTTAAAATTACAAACTTTTTAGAAAAGTGGGGTAAACCCACGAGTATATTTAAAAATGACAATGAATTGTTAGATTATTACCTATGCAAAATTCCACTACATGTCTACCTTATTTGCTTTGAAATATAGTAAGTGTATTAGCACCCTGACTTTGGAGTTTCTGTAAAGAAATTTAATAGAATTAGAAAACCACATTTCTGTGTTCAACAGCTGTTTACTTAAAAGCACATAGCAGTTTTCAGAAGTGGTTTTCCCTCATTGCCTATATTTGCGCAACGTTTATGGCTAGGAAGGTTATTTAAGAGCAATGAAAGTTTGAAATTCAGGCTATGTTCTTTAATCAAGGCTGTGGTTACCGCGTCTGGAATCATTCGGCTATTCAGAAAAGTCTACATTTTTTTTTTGTGACTCTTTACCAATAAATTACTGCAAAAAAATGAACAACACAAGTTTTGGAATAAAACTGCTTTTAATATGCAGTGCATGTGCATTCTTAGACCATTGCTTATTGAAATTAATGATAGTTGCGTAATTGGAATACGATTTTTTTTCAGAAGTACGCTATCATCTTGTCGAGCAGAGGAAGTAAGATATTTGGAATCGTGAATAAAAGACATTTTATTCTTGGCTCTTCATTCACTCTTTGGAAAAGTCTTAGGCGAATATATACTTTCCTTTTCCATCTAGAATCCAAAATGCAAATAAAGCGATAATATTTTTTATCATAATGAAAGAAAATCATCTTGCATTGCTTTGATGGTCTGAAAATAAAAACACGATGCAGGGTTTAAATAAGCCCCTGCAATTTCTAATTTGTCTATTCTTAACGTATGTATACAACTCAACTACTGTTCTTTTTTTTTAATTTCTTATCTGTTCACGTTTGAGAAGATACAGAATTAGAATCTGATGTCATATTTACATTGAATGATTAATAAAGTTCTGAGATGAGAATTACATATATTTACTTAAAATAGATATCATCAGATTTGTTTCCGGAACCTTGAGAATGGAGTCATTTACCCCACCATGTTTTCTCAAAAATGTTCATCAAACTCCTTTCTCTCTATAAAGAAATGCAGCTCCTATTTTGCTCTAAGCATTAGAAACGGCACGGAGGATGCCAGCGTCTGTCATGAAGGAAGCTGATTGATCATATTTTAAGAATAAATTTTCCTTTTTATAAATGGTGAGAAGATTAGCAATGATTTTGTTATTCGCATCGTCTATACTCTTACTAAATTTTGTCTTGTATCTACCTTTTCTTTTATAAATAGACTGGTTAAAATTCATTATAATGCTTTGGACTTACTCGAATACACAGGCTCATGATTTTTAAATCCTTTTTGTTGAGCTTTTTTCTTGAGTATGTTTTAACATAATATTTTTCCATAAATTATATTGTTATGTTATTCATATTGCCATGCTAGTCATGCTTTGGTCACTATTGAAATAGTGCTGTTTTGAATCTCTTGATTTTTAGCGTGTGTGTGTGTGCGTGTGTGTGTGTGTAGTTTTTAGAAGAATTATCAATTATCAACGCACACTGATTGTATGTTTGATCGAGTTCAGACTGCAGAAGTTGGTAAAAATATTCAGTTTCTTCAGCTTTGCCATTAGTGGTTGATGTGTAAATTTGAATAATATGTTGTGTTAACTGGTCTTTCATGTAGGATATTTTTCTGCCACTAACGGCTTTGTACTATGGTATAGATCTTGAACAGTTCCTTTTGACAATGAATGTGATGCTGTTCCCCTTCAATTTGTCCCTTCTGGCATAGTTGACCATATGATTGTCTGATTCACAATGGTCAATACCGGTCCATTTCAGCTCCCTACTGCCTAGGATATCTAACTTCAAGCATTCTATTTCATTTTTGACAACTTTCAGTTTTCCTAGATTCATACTTTGTACATTCCACGTTTTGTTTATTAATGGATGTTTGCAGCTGTTTCTTCTCATTTTGAGTAGTGCCACATGAGCCAATGTAGGTCTGGAAAGCTTAACTCCATCCATGTCATTAAGGACGACTCTCCTTTGAGGAGGCAGCTCTTCCCCAGTCGTCTTTTGAGTGCCTTCCAACCTTAGGTGCTCATCTGCCAGCACTCTATCAGACAATGTTCTGCTACTATTCATAAAGTTTTCACTGTCCATTTTGTTTTAGAAGTATCTCACCAGGTCCTTCTTCCTAGCTTGTCTTAGTCCGTAAGCTCTGCTGAAACCTGTCTACCATGGGCGACCCTCCTGGTGTTTGAAATCCTGGTGGCAAAGCTCCAGCATCACAGTGACACACAAGCTACCACAGATAACGAACTGACAGATGAGTGGTGGAAAAGGCATCTTACTTAAGGTAAAATTAGGTGCTTTACTCCATAAAGCCAAAAGACACAAACAAGCTAGAAGATACTACATGATTTTCTTAGCCTTTCCCTCAGATTGTAAGATGTCTACAGATGCCCTTGATTACTGTCCTTACCCAGTGACTCTAATAGGAGCACTAGTTGCTTTCTTTCAGACATTTCTGTAAGAAAGATGTGTATTTTTACCTGGAAAAAAATATCTCAGTCAAGCCTCCAGAATCCTTGCCTCATATTCTATTGGCCAAAATGCTTCATATGTAAACGATCTGGCTTCACAAATGCACAGGAAAGATAGTATGCAGCGTTTTATCCCTTAACAACCCATACAACTTCTCCCTACTCATTCCCCAAAAAATAAATATTACAACTAATATACAATAAGCAAAACAATTTTTGCTATTCTGAGTTGTTCCTCCCCCTTAACAGCTCACTGCCCCTGAGTTTCCTGTCTAACCTTTCAAGAAAAGGAGGGAGAGAATAGTTGCACAACTCAAAGAATGTAATCAGTGTCACTGAATTGAACATGTAGAAATTGTTGAATTGGTGTATGTTCTGCTGTGTGTATTCTCGACAACAACAAATAACGTAAATTATTTTTTAAAAAACCTGTTTTTAAATTCATCTTTTATTTTAAAAACAAATACAGTGACAGTGATGGAAGAGCGTATATTGGCAATTTGCCTTATTCCTGTCGAATTGACATATTGGGCATTGAGCAGACCATAAATACCTTGAAAATTTTGACTTCAGGCAATGTCTTTGAGCACCATATGAGTCAGCTACAAAGACAGATCTGCAAAAATCTCCAAATTATTGGGAGCTGTTATATGGGACAAACAAATAGAATACACTGAAAAGTCACATAGCCATAGGCTTCTCAACACAGTGAGAAATGCCTTCTTTTGTGAAATCACTTCTTATGGCAGCAAGAAACAAGCATTTGTGCAAAAATTATGTAGTTACTAAAAAAAAAAATGTACTTCAAAAATACTTGATAAATCATAGTCACTCTAAAAGTTGTCAGCCTCGGATGTTATCTGAAAAAACTGATGACTAATACATCATGTATATCCACATGCTAATAAAGCTTAAGCGAATAGCATAGTGATAGGTTCTAATATTCCTCTTTATTAATTTTGTCCTGAATGCACACGTGGAGTGTTTTGACCAGGGACAGATTTCTTGTTCCACTCCCAGCCCAATCAGCAGGCAAGCAGTGCTGCAGCATTACCCCCCTGCACCCAGTGAACCCCTAGAATGACATGATGAGAGTCAGATAGAATAATTGTCCCGTGCCAGTGGTAGGTTCACCTTGTAGGTCACAGACACTAAAAAATGAATTTGTTATGCTCCTTTACAGGAAAGAGGCAGCTGCCTGCAACACTCCAGTCCTCCTTCCTTCTGAAGGAGTCTCCTTGGAAACATCTGATTTCTTTGGAATGTAAATAAATCTCTCCTGGAAAAATAGAAGCCCAGCGCCTCTAATTTTACAACTCAGAGACGTCTCCATGTTCCTGGGTTTCATCCTCCTTTGAAATATGAACACACACACCTTCAGAATCAGCTATGTATCTCTGGGATTCTCTTACTGTCTAAATTAGTTGTGCATTGCCTTCTAAGGTTTATTTTTAGCCTACAAACTAAACTTCTGTAAAATTTTTTATAAAGCCCTAACTCTGTAGAAACATGAAAATAATTTCTCTACAACCCACACATAGGTAATAGATAAATTGAATGCTGAGATTAAAGATTTGACAGACTCAGTAAGAAACCAATAGCAACAACAGCATTTGCAGAGAAACAACAATGAAGATTGATATAAATAAAGCTTAAGGTCACTTCAAGCTGGAAATATATTTTTATAATTGCTATTTAAAAGATATAAATATATATTAGATGTATTTTTTTCAATAAAAAGCTGGAGAAAAGCCATATGACTTTTGATCAAAATGAGGAAAGAAATTCAAAGTTTACAAATAAAACAGAACAACTATTAGTGTTATCAATTATCAATCATTGAAAAACTGCTTTAATTTGAAACTTGTGTAGGCTTGTTGAGTCTTCTTTCATTCAATGGGACTCTTCCTGGTTTCGGAGCAGCCTCAGAACGAAGCAGGGATAACTTACAAACATACGATTGCCCTACTACATTTTACCTCAGCAGCTGGCATAAAGTAACTCCCTCCAAAAGAAGGAAATGATATGATTGTAAAAGCCACCTTAATTAGTATATATGAAAAAAACAAAAAGCTGTTTCTGCTACCTGCAGTGTGGTAGCCAGAATCCTAAGAATGATCCCCAATGACCTTCTCCCTTGTATAATTTCCCATCCTTTGAGGGAGTATGGAAACTGAATATGATGAAAGATCACTCCCATGATTATGTCACGTTTTATGGCAAAAGAGAGATGATCTGGGTAGGCTTAATCTAATCACAGGAGCCCTTTCAAACAGAATTTTCTCCAGCTTATAGCCAAAGAAGTCATAGATTCTGAGAGACTTGATGTGCCGTTGCTAGCTTTGAGAGTAGAGGGGGCCCATGAATGAGGGTGGTCTTAGGACCTAAGAGCATCCCCCAGCTGACAGCCAGCGAGAAATGGGACCTTAGTCCAATGGGCTTGGAAGCAAATCCTTCCCTAGAGTCTCTAGATAATAGCCCAGCAGGTCCAGCTTTGGCCAGGACTTTCGACCTACAGAACTGTGAGTGACTAAATGGGTGTTGTTTTAAGCAGCTAAGTTTGTGGTAATTTGTAACACAGGAGTTCAAAACCATGAAACTATTAAAACCAAACCCATTGCCATTGAGTTGATTCTGACTTACATGTTTTCTTTTGGTACGTGAATGATACTTTTTTTCAAAGAAAATTCTCATTAGAATAATATCAGACTACAACCAAAAAGTGATTTTATTGTACTAGTGTGCTATATTCATTTACCAACATTTTAAAATTTGGTTAACGAACTATTTGAATTTGTTCTTCCAAAGCCTTAAGAATTTAGAATTCTGTCCTGTGAGCTGTTTACGTTAACTGAAATAATAAAGTACCTCAATTTTACAGCCTCATAAACTTTAACAAAGGAACAGCTGTTCATATGTTTCAGCATTTCACAGGTGCCTCATTTAATACAGTGTCCTGTGAGAAAATTATGTTCTGTTTAATTGATAAATGATAGAGTGCCATATTGTTTGAACGCAAGTATTTTGTGAAGTGAATGTGTCCACAAAACATATCTTTAAAACACTTATATCATTTAATTAATTTACTCTTTTGGCTTAAAGCATAAATCCCAGAGCCCTTGCTTTTAATAGCAAATAATATAGTGCCACAGAAGAAAAATATCTTTTTTTTTTTTTAAAAGGGGAAGACTGATTAAAAGTGCACTGAATATTTTATTTATAGGAGATCTTTATTTTTGGTGCCAGAGGACCAGCTCCAATATCAAAAGCAATCCCGTAAGTGCACTTTGTTTCATATTTCACTGCAGGCGATTGTCAGCTTCTACATTGTATTTCTGGTGTTTCCAACACTTGCACAAACTTTTGTTAAAAAGCAATTACCTCTTGCCTTTAATGCTTAGGCAAGTGATAAGCTAGTAAGGTTTCCTATATACAAAATATAGATATATATGTGTGTGTGTGTGTGTGTGTGTGTGTGTGTGTGTGTGTGTCAGAGGAACAGCTGTTCATATGTTTTAGCATTTCACATGAACCTCATTTATGAAAGTGTCATGTGAAAAAATAAAGTTCTTTTAATGGATAAATCACAATATATTGTATTATTTCAGTGTAATTACCTTGTGAAGTTGTTGTGACCACTAAGGATCTATTTCTCAACAACAAAAATTCATATAATTTAACTAATTTCCTCTTAATATTTTAGAGTACATTTTAAATTTTAACATTTTTAATATTCAATTAAGTATTAATAAAAGCAGATAAAATATGTAGTTTAAACTTTGTACTTTTAAATATTATTTAGATTAAGAATTCTAAGTATGTTTGTAAAAGTATCTCAAACCTATTAAACTTTTTTACTACCTTTAGAAAAGAAAAAGATTTCTTTTTAACTGGAATGGCATTTCAGTTAAACCAAACACAGGTAAATATTTATAGTCGATTAAAAAAAAAGTTGACTTGTGCAATTTTTATAAGGAGTTTTTATTCTGAAACAGCTGCGTAACTTCTACATGTAATAATAAGATGTCTGTAGCCAAAAATTTATATATTTAGTATTTTTTAATGAGTATTGCTAGTGTTCCAGTGGTTAAGAGTTGGCCGCTAACCAAAAGGTCTACAGTTCAAATCCACCAGGTGCTCCTTGGAAACTCTATGGGGCAGTTCTCTTCCGTCCTATAGGGTCACGATGAGTTGGAATCGACTCGACGGCAATGAGTTTTGTTTTTTTTTTTAATTAAGTAGTTAATTCAATTTACTGGCGTTTTATCCATTCAGTACTCACGGAATCTCACTCCTTCCCTATAGTTTCATTTTTTTCTGAGCATCTGTTGAATCGTTCTTTTAGGACTCTTGTTTTTTGCTTTGTTTTTGGTTTTGTTAGTTAAACTCTCTGGTATTCCTAATCTTAAGAATGTGTTTGTTTGTTTGTTTTTCTGTAAATAATAATTAACTGGAATATAAAAGTTAATAGTTATTTTTTCCATTGTATTTGGCTTCTGGTACTTCTGAGGAAAAGTCTCCTGCGAACTTAATTGCCATTTTTTGTAGATACTCTGTCATTTCACTCTAGTATCTTCACAAACTTATCATCTCGTCCTTGAGGCTTTGACGTTTCATAATTTTAAAAATTGATTTATTCTACTTAGTTGTCAGATTAAACTTCTCCCTCTGGACTTTATGGAAAATAAAATACTATCTTTTGAAATATTGCTTTGCCATCATTGCCTCTTTTTTATTTTTCTGAAATTCATATTGAGATAGCCTAATCTATGCTCCCTCTCTCTTAACTTCTTCACCTGCTAAAAAATTGGTACTGGGGCCAGAAGGCAAGGCACAGGAGTTGACAAACTGCTTTGGCTAGGTCCACGCTGTACAGAAGAGGCTGGAGTCATCATTTAACATCTGTTCCCATTGGGCCTGAAGTTCCCGTTTAGTGTACACACAGGCATCTGATCCACGGCTGCTCTACCCACAGAAGCAGCACCCTTGTCTACAGAATTGCCGACAGCCCTACTTTAGGTCAGAGCCTGGACAATGGTAAATAGCAGGGCATGTCTGATAAGCAGTGAGCAATGACTGCTCAATTGGAAGATCAATAAGTCATTTCCCATACACATAAATGGCTTCAAATGAGAAATTCATGGATGTTTATCTTGTTTTTCAAATCATCTTTCGCCAAAACAAAATCAATGGATACACACTGAGCCAAAAAAACCTGAATTTAATTATAAAATTATATTAATTATAAAAGATTTATATTATGAAAGATGCGCGGGACCTCTACCAGGTAACCCTTCTTAATAAACTACTCATCCACCCTTAGGTCTGGAGGCGGCTGATTAATAGCAGAGGGTTTTGACCTATTCTTATTTATTCTACCTCACACTGCTGGGAAGCCGCTGACTTTGGATATGACAATGTAAATGTAAAGCCAACTGATCATTTTCATCCTTAATTCCTGTGATTCTACCATCCCACAAAAAAGGCCATGAAATTAAAAACAGGATGAATCACTCTTTAGTCTTTCCTCTACCAAAAAAAGCAGGAAGGTGGCCGCAGTGGGTGCGAGCACCATTTGAAAGGAAGGAGTGGGGGTGAGAGAGCAGGGTAATTGCCCTGAAGATGGAGCAGTCTTCAAAGCTGCACCTGTCAACAGAAGCTGTTTATAAATGTGCTTGCCGATGAAGTTTAAACCGTTTCGTCTGTACCAGGAGACGTGTATTAAGAGTAGATACTGGGAAATAATCTCTGAAAAATATTTGCTCTTCTACTTGATATGCACTTGTGCAGCATGCAACCAGAGTGGGCATTTTCTAATAACCATGCCCTAAAATTTAATTATATTGTACAGTTACAGAGCTCACCAAAGGACTTCCTGATGTACTCACAGAAAGTTTTGCAAGGAAGGGAATTTTCATTTATTCTAGTTTATTGGTAGTAAAGAAAAAAATTACATCACAAATAAATCTCTCAACATAAAACGAGGATGAAGCAAATCAAAGCAAACAGATGGAATGGCGTGGGTGCCACTCAAGTTTGGTTCAATTGTGCTATCACGAAACAACTCCCAGGTCTCAGTGGCACATAAAAATGACCACCCAGTGCTCACTTATGTTGTGTGTTTATCACTGTTTCAGTCCCCGCTCAGTGTCATCCATCACCAGCTGAGACCCTGGTTAGAGAAGCAGCACCATTAGGGACACTTCCAAGTCAAGGAAGGGATAAGGGAAATAACAAAGTGGAGAACCATAAGAGCTCTGTAAAGTTTCTGCTTACAGGTGGTGCATGCCACTTCTCATAGTCCATTTGCCCAACTCGGTAGCATGACTAAGCTTAATTTTAGACACGGGAATTATAAGCCTCCCAGAGCAGGGAGCCCTGTAGAAGAAGTAGGGAATATTTTAAACAAAAAACACCATCTACCACACACAAACACACGCACACTCATTGCCATTGAGTTGATTTGAACTCCTATGGACCCTATAGGACAGAGTAGAACTGCCCCACAGGGTTTCCAAGGCTGTAATCTTTACCAAAGCTGACTGCCACAGCTTTCTCCCATGGAACAGCTGGTGGGTTCGAACTGCTGACCTTTCAGTTATAAGCTGAAAAGTTTAGCCTCTGGAGTCAAACAAACTTGAATTCAAATTCCATATTAGCATGGGACAGGTACACCGATCTCTCTCAGTTTTTGTTCTGTTCTATTGTACATATCTCATAAAGTTATGGTGGTACTTAAAAGAGATAACACCTATAAAATATTTAGCATATTGTCTTACCCTAACACCCTTGTTTATTAACAGTATTTATAAACAGTCAAGACATGTTTAAAGTTTTTTTGATGCTTTCAGTTCATTAGTGTTGTAAAACAATCTTTCATATATTTGAATGAATAATTGTAGGTCTAAATATTCTCAGGTGGCCGATGTAAACTCATAGGATTTATTAGTTTCAAATAATAAACACGTTGCCATCATGTGGTTTCAACTCATAGCAACCCTATAGGACAGAGTAGAACTGCCCCATAGAGTTTCCAAGGAGCAGCTGGTAGATTTGAACTGCCGACTTTTTGGTTAGCAGGCCAGCTCTTAACCACTGCACCACCAGGGCTCTCAAATACTCAACAGCAATTCAAGTATTACTTTTTTTTTGGCAAGGTTAGAAGAAGAGAATTGGAAGGGGATAACATGCATTTTTTTGTTTTTTTTTGACAAAATAAAACAAAATCTAATTAATCAATTAGAATCAATTCTAAAGTTGTTTGTGTCCACACACCTTTATTTCTCACCTTTATAATAATATTTTGATTAAGCTTCTTTTTTCTACTCTTCTACTGTTGCCTGTTAGAGAGGATTTTTGTTTTTG
The DNA here is from genome assembly GCA_030035585.1 of Dugong dugon. Lineage (NCBI taxonomy): Eukaryota > Metazoa > Chordata > Mammalia > Sirenia > Dugongidae > Dugong > Dugong dugon. The sequence goes on along the minus strand of CM057463.1, from coordinate 188,918,137 downwards.
TTTTTTTACATAGATGTTTGCCTCAAATCCAGATTAACTCCTCACAACTCCAGATTAGTAGTTCAGAATGTTAATAAAACACTGCTGGAAAAAAAAAAAAAAATCCAAAAGAGAACATATGACTAAAAGATCTGGAGAGTACAGCTGGAGTCTTGTTAAATGTCACAGAATTAGTTCCGGGAATTACTTTAGCATATTGGTAAAATGGTAAACTGTTAATGATCAATATTCAGAAAGTCTCTGTGTCTGAATTTGACAAGTCAAACAACTGAAAAATCTTTGTCTGAAATATTAAAGGTTACAGTAATAATAAAGGAGAAAGAGAATGGGATACATTAAAACACCAAAGAACATCTTTGCACATTTAAAATTCATAAGCAAAATTTTCATAAAAACTTGGCATTTCTTTCTGCTGACATTTGAGTCTGAGTTTGGCTTTATTTCAGGGTCACTGGCTAAATGTTCAACATAAGAAAGTTTTGCAGATCAAAATAATGCAAACATAATACTACTGAATACAATGATCTTTCTTAGAAAACTAGCTTTTGGTCGCCCTTCAGCCCTGTCCCAAAGAAAACAACAATCAAATAAGCAAAATAAAGTTTTGGTATACCTTTTAGAAAAGGAAACATTTAAAAGTGTAATATTTCGAAACATAACTAATTAGCATGTAAAACGAAGCAAATAAACACTGATGTGACAGTCTTACTCAAACCATCTCCACTCGGTTACTTCAATGTCTAGAAATACACACCAGAATGTATTCCTCTTGGCATTTAGGATGTTGCAAAGCCTATAAAATATGAATTAATCTCAAACCCGCCCAGTGGATTCACGGGAGAAAGACCTGGCAGTCTGTTCCCTTAAAGATTATAGCCTAGAATGTCCTATAGGGCAGTTCTACTCTGTCTCACCGGATTGCTGAGCAGAAATAAAGTCAATGGCACCTAACAACAACAAGACGTTCTAGAGAATACCCCTCTTATATGATTCTTCTTCTTCTTCTCTGCTTCCACCACCTCAGTCTGAACGTACTGTTCACCTTCCAGACCTTCTTTCTGCCTTTGGTGTCCTTGTGGCAGTAAACGCCTACGCACAAGTCCACAGGCGTAGACTTTCCTTCTCCCTTTTCTGCCCTGGACTCCCCTCACTTTACCTCCCTTTTCTTACTGGCCTGATGTTTTTTTTTTTATTTCTACCTCTCTGACTCTCTCTTGTCTTTGTCTTTTCTATTTATCTTTTGGATAGGAGAAGTGGAGCAAAGTCAGAACTACTCACAGACAGAGAAAGAGTGAGATGAGACAGTTGTGAATAACAGCCATAGGGGCACATGGGAAGAAAGAACAGAACACTTCTCTCTACCCACTGGTGTGTATTACAGCCCGGCACAACACGCTGGGCTTCAGCTGGCTTTCCTACAGTCCATGGTAACATTTACTTCTTAATACTTACTTTCTCCCCCAAAGTAATAAATACATACACAGATAAATAAGTAAAATCACAGAAGAGGAGTCAAACTCCAGTACCTCTCATTAACACTTACTGAATATCAAGTTCTATGGTAGGATCTGGCCATGTAAATATGCATACAGCATGTCCTTGTCCTCTTAGGGGAGCCCCTGGGTGGCACAAATGGTTAAAGGCTTGACTGCTTCCCAAAAGGTTGGCAGTTTGAATCCACCCAGAGATGCCTCAGAAGAAAGGCCTGAGGATCTATCTCTGAAAGTTCACAGTCACTGAAAACCCAGTGGTGCACATGTCTAGTCTGAAGCACAGGAGTCCTCCATGAGTTGGAATCAGCACAACGACAACTGCTTTGTGTTTGTTTGTTTGATCTCCAAGACCTCTTATCACTACCAGGTAGATGTCAGATAGACGCACATGAGCACAGCCACTGTGATCAATGCACTGGGCTTCGTTAATGAGTCATGAACAGAATCATGGTGACCTATGAAAGAAATGGTTCATTCAGTTTCTTAATATTATTTATGCAGCACATTGAAATAGTGTGTGTACTTCCTTGAATGGTCTGATTTGTTAAGCTATTCGTTAGATATAAAATTACTTTCAGATTAATGTCTACATACACACGACTTTACTATTTGACCATCTTCACACAAACCAAATATAACCGTTGTTGTAGAGTTGATTCCAACTCATAGCAATCCTATAGGACAGAGTAGAACTGCCCCATAGGGTTTCCAAAGCTGTAATCTTTATGGAAGCAGACTGGTACATCTTTTTCCCACAGAGCAGCTGGTGGGTTTGAACTGCCGACCTTTTGGTTAGCAGCCGAACACTTGACCACTGTGCCACCAAGACTCCTTTATTTTCACATAGCATGCCTTTATTATTCCACTATCTTCATTAACATGACTGCTATTCCAGGCCGTTATTGCCCAGGTGAACAAGTGTTGTACATTCAGAGAGCATCAAATAACTATTTACTCCCTAACAGTCTCGGTGAAATTATCAGCTCAAAATCTTCACCATATTATGTCCATCTATTCCAAATTACGATCCTTACCAATCCTAATCAACCCCACATTGAAAGGATAACCTCAAACCAGATCTCAAAAAGCCTCATAAATATCCCAACTTTGTGATCACCTTTCTGAGGTGCCACTAAGCCTCTGAATAATCTCAGCTTTGTCTTAGACTCACTGCTGCCAATTGATTCTGACTCATAGAGACCCTATAGGACAGAGTAGAACTGCCCCATACGGTTTCCAAGGACTGGCTGGTGGATTTGAACTGCTGACCTTGTGATTAGCTGTTGCGCTCTCAACCACTGCGCCACCAGGGCTTCAGCTTTGTCTTATGAACAGGTTATTTTGTCGGTGCTTTCAAGAATAGTTTCTATGGACATAGTGGCAGGTAGTACAAATAAAACCTTTTTGTTGTTGTTGTTGTTGTAGACAGACTATTACAATTAAAATCCATTGTGCAATTGCAAAAGATGGAACATAGCTACGGGTAGAATTTAACTCAACAGCTTTCAACAGGATCACTTCAGCTGTTCTGTGGAGGATTGACTGAAGGGTGGAGTATGCAAGAATGAGACCAACTTTAAGATTTCAGGTTTGATTAAAAAGAAGAATAGAGTTGCCATATATTGAGATGGGAAAGACTGTAAGAGGAGCAGGTTCAGGGAAATTAATAAGAGCTCAGTTTTATGCCTGTAAAATGTAAGATGCTGATTTGATGCCCAAGTGGAAATTTGAGTAGGCAGTTGGATATTGGAATCTGAGGAGCAATATTGGGACTGGAGACATAAGTTTTATTGTTTTCAGCATACAGATGCTTTCTAATGGCACAACATGTGTGTAGAAAGGGAGGGGAAAACTTCAGGGCACCCCAGTGTTTAAGAGTCAGATGGGCGATGACAAAGTAGAATAAGAAAAAACAGCCAGTGAGGAGGGATGAAAACCATAAAAGTGTGCTGTCTTGGGAAGTAAAAAAGAGTTCAATGAGAAAGGATTGAGCATCCGTGGTAAAGTTGCTTCTAGATGAAGGAAAATGAGGTCTGAGAACTGAATATTGAATCTAGCGATAGAAAGATCATCGGTGACTTTGTTCTGGGTTTTCTAGTAGAAGTAGGGGTAAAAGTCTGATCAAGTGGGTTCAGAGGAGAATGAAAGAGATATTGAATGCAAAAAATATAGACAGATAGTTTGAGGAATTTTTCTTCAGAGACTGAGTATGTAAAAGAGGTAGAGTTTGAGGGCAAAGTGGAATCAGTACTTCAGGTGAGAGAAATAGCATGGTTCATAGTTAATGATGTGATCTGAGAGGGCAACACTGGCTGCTTCAGAGAGATAAAGGTTAGAGCTGAGTCTTCCAGTGATAAGAACAGATGCAAACTGGTTCAGTTAAAAGGTTGACCTAAGCTGTGAGCAGGATCAATTGATCTGTCACAACAGGAGCAAAGGAAGTCATGAATGCAGGAAAGTGAGCAGATGCCTTTATTAGAATCTGTTTTGGACTTTTCTTCTGATTACTTAAAGAAATACAAAGAAAGATTATACGCTATGAGTGAAAATGAACAAAGAGGTTTCGGAAGTCTGAAGACAGAAGGACTCGGAAGAGGAAGACAGGAAGTACATTGTACTCTTATCTGCGACGCGCCATCTTGAATTCAAAGTGAGATCAGCCAGCTGGGTGAACGTTTCTTTCCAGCCATGTTCAGCGGTCAGATGTCAGCGTGGAGCAGGTAGAATTGGATCTGTACTTGGGTCAAGTGAGAATGAAGGAAGAAGAGAGGGCCACCTACACAATACGCACACCATGAGACACAGTGATTGCTTCCCGAGAAACCGGCGAAAGAGTTCAAGTGATGACGTAAATGCTTAAAAAAATAACAAAACAAAAATATATAAATGTGAAATTAGGAATCTTAGAAGTAATTGTACAATGGGTTGTGAGAGGAATTCAGTGAAAGAAGAAACCCTTATGTCTGGGTTCAGAAACCCTACATGGTAGAAGGCATATTTGATTTGGACCTTTGTATTTTTGATCCCCAAAGCATTTTATTTCCTTATTTGAAAAATATTTCTTTATTTACAAAGTTCATTTTTTATGGCTATAACTGCAGGAATATCCTGCTTTAAAAAGGTTTTCATTAGGATATTTTAAATATACACAGAAGGTGAAAAAAACTGCAAAATATACTCTCATGTACAGCTACCACAGTCACCAACTCAGGGTCGCATTCTTGTTTATCTTAACTCTCATCACTATGGCTCATATTTCCAAAGTATTTTGATCCCATTTTTCTAACAGTTAAAAAAAAGAAATAACAGTTAAAAAAACCTGCAAATATACATGAGTATATGTGTATAATTTATTTACATAGTAAATAATAAATGTCTATTTATAGACTATAATTACATATAAATCATGACTATACAGTCACATATACTACATAAACAAATGCATATATCAATATTATATTAGCAATATATAACGTATATGATAAGCTATATTATGTGTGTGTAATTCATTTATAAATCAGATAATGCAGTACTGTAGTAGTCCATTTATTTATTACATAACATGTAACTGAGAAAAAATAAGTTTAAGATGAAAATAAATGAATGCCATTTTAAATTATTATATTTATTTTTATTATCAGCCCTACCCAACACCTCATTGCTCTTAACAAATGTTATTGAACATGCTTGATTATATTGAAATTTACGTTTTAATCCTTTATGTTACAACAATTTGAAGTTCTGGTTGTAAGTTCCTTAAATTTTAGTATTTGATTTTAAATGGATGGCTGTTATAGTTGAGAAAGATGCTCATAAAAACATATAGCTCGGAACTGGTCATAATTATCATACATATTTTTCTATTCCAGCCGTCAAACATGAGAAGTGTTTATTTGAAACTTAGCTATAAATTTCCCATCCTAACTGAAGTTGATAAGTTGTTCCTGCATCATTAGGTAAGTAATGCGTTTTATGTTGTAAGCAAAGCCCTGTAATACTCTCCATTTGGAGAAACTGAAACTGATTAGAAAATTCTATTTACATGCTTAAGGGTAAAGATATAAAAGTTTATATAAATGACATATTTTCACAATAAAATTTCTTACTGACAGAAATTTTAACAAATACCCAAATTCAAAGAAGTTTCTTTCAAAATGCAATTACTTTCTCATTTATTATTAAAGTATCATTTTTATCTGAGGAGACAGTTAAGGTTAATTTTCTTTTTGTATCTGCTAGATGGTACAGTCAGGACACTACTGACATCATTTAATCATCAAACATTCAGGAAATTTGGAACACTTATCTTTTTCAAAGAGAAATGCTTAACTTATCTTTAAGTCTGGCAACTCTTTTAAGTACTTTGCCATGAGATAAGCAGTAGACCTCTGAATGTTACAAAAATAAGTCACGGTCACTTCTCTTCTCATAGCATAAATTTATAAAAACTCTGGTACTTAAGTAACATTAAAACCAACCTAAAAAGACCCACATAAACTGTTGTAATTTATGTCATGCTCACAGTAAAGAAAGAGAGAGGAATAACGCTGGCACCTTCTCCACCTTGTAAAACGCCCGTCTCCTCTCAGCACTCCCTGGGTGTGTAGGAGACCTCACTGTCTGAGTGAAGACACCAATGTTAATCGGCATGTTAAGTATTAACGGCAAGATTTTAAGTCACTTTTAGTGATTTTTGGCAGAAAATAGATATTGCAATATTTTGTTCCACGCCAGTGAATCATCTTGTGCATCTTTTGGGCTCACATCCCACTTCGGCGACCTCTGCTTTAGAGATGTGGAATGAGGTATAGTGGTATTCTAGTAGAAAGAAATGCTGAATTCCAAGTATGTTAGTCATGATTTCTTTTTTGTTGCTGTTTTTTGCTTCCTGGTTAAATAATAAAAATTTAGGTACTATAAGCATATTTATAAGGAGCCCTGGTGACACAGTGGTTAAACACTCATCCGCTAACCCAAAGATTGGTGGGTCAAACCCATCAGCCGCTCTGCAGAAAAAAGATGTGGCAGTCTGCTTCCATAAAGATCACAGCCTTGGAAACCCTATGGGGCGGTTCTGCTCTGTCCTATAGGGTTGCTATGAGTTGGAATTGACTAGATGGCAGTGGGGATGGATGGGTCAGTGGTACAATTCTCTCCTTTCATGATGTAGAACCTATTTAATTCCCGGCCAGTGCACCTCATGAGTAGACATTATCAGTCTGTCAGCAGAGGCTTGCATGCTGAATGAATTTCAGTGGAGCTTCCAGACTAAGTCAGACTAGGAAGAAAAGCCTGGTGATCTACTTCTGAAAATCAGCAAATGAAAACCCTATGGATCACAAGCATTTTGTTTGGTTGTGCATGGGGTCACCATCAGTCAAGGGGCAGACTAGTGGGAAGTTAACAACAACAATAACGAGTACTGTAGAGGGAAGATTACAATCAGAATGAGATTAAGGTAATATTTTAATAACTCTCGGTGGCACAGTGGTTAAAGCACTTGGCCATTAACCAACAAGGTTGATGCTCCAAACCCACCAGCTGCTCCTTGGGAGAAAGATGTGGCAGTCTGCTCCCGTAAAGACTTAAAGCCTTGGAAACCGTATGGGGCAGTTCTACTCTGTCCTATAGGGTCTCTATGAGTTGGAATTAACTGGACAGCAGTAAGTTAGGTTGAGTTTGGGATGGATAAGAAGGAACAAGTTTTTGCAAGAAAATGGTAGGAATGGAAAGAAAGAGGAATTTACAAGATGCATAAAGAAAAAAAAAGAGCTAACTTAGTAGATGATTAGATACAGTGAGAGTTGAAGTAGATAACAGTCCAGATAACTCCCTGTAAATTATTTTCAAACTACCAACCACAGATAGAGATAAAGCAGAAAGGTATAAAGCCGGTAACTATGTTCATTTGGGGAAGTCTGGGGTGGGGGGTAGTGAGTGAGAGCTCTGTTAGGTGACCGCCAAAGTAATTTCTGATTTCACAATCTTGTGAATAAAGGAAACACTATTTGATCACGTAGGAGCTCTGGGTTTCTGTACTGACTCGTCAATAACAGCCGAGGGCTGGCTCTGCCTTTGATCTCCCCTGGCCCGGCTCTTTGACACTACATCTCACCTGATAACATTTAGCAAAATGTATTTCAGTATTTTCCACAAATGACAAGTTTTCTTGTTTTTGTTTTTTTCCTAAAGTATGGTTGTGGTACCCATTAAGAGAAGAAATAGCATAAAATAGACTTCTTTCCTCGTCTTGTAGATTCAGTCTAGATTTTTCTTCCTTTTTTGAAAATCATTTGAACTACAAGATTGATTTCCCAAGTAAATTTTGTTAGCATACTTTCTCAAGGTTGTTCTTGCCCTTACATTAAATATCTCTTATGCGTGACATAGAATTCCTAGATGGTGCAAATGGTTAATGTGCTCAGCTGCTAATGGAAAGGTTAGAGGTGCCTCTAAAAAAAGGTCTGGCGATCTACTTCTGAAAAAGAAGCTATTGAAAGCCCTATGGAGCACGGTTCTACTCTGACACACATGGGGTCGCCATGAGTTGGAATCTGCTCAATGGCAAGTGGTTTTATGTGTGACATACTACATCAATGAGACCTGTATTTGTGGGGTGGGGTGGCTGCGGAAGTAGTGGTTACATAGCTCTCAAGTTTGAAGATACTTTATCCAATATTCTAATTTCATTCCTGTGTTCTCAGAAGGAACTTTTAGACACCTCTGCCTATTAAGTCCAGTTAAAAATATTTCCTTTTACTTACTATAATTCGAAGAGAATTGAGTGCATCCTGAAACCTCTCAGACTTTGCACAATGGAATCCACAAGTTGAAGTTATCTTTCAAAACCAGTTAGGCAGCAGCTGGGATGAAGGTGAGGACATCATCATATGGCATTGTTTAATGTCACTAGGACTATATGGGATGGAGAACTCTTTTTATTTTTCTTGACCTTTGAAATGTGGTCTAAATTTCATTGACGTTTCCCTTACAAAAACACCGTTAAACCAAAATTAAAGGCTGCATACAATCCAGTAATAGCTGGATGGTTCAGAATAACATATTTGCTGGCTGAAAAGTAGCTCTGAATAGCTCATGGCACTGCTGGAAGTCTTATTCTCTGGGCCCATTAAGTTTATGCTTTACAGCACACAGACAGTGGCAGCTGCCTGACAGATTCCATTGTGCTCAAGGACTATAAAGTGATAAGGTTAATGAGACTGTGTATCGATGTAGAACCATTTAGAGGAGAGTGAGCTCTGTAAGCACTGCCTTCCAGGTGCTCCAGTGATTTTAAAGTGTTAATAAGCTTATAGCGGTACTTAAAGAGGAATGGTCTTCATTTGATGGAAATATCACCCCTAAATGGAATGTGATTTATATATTCAACCCTTTAATGCTATCAATCATTAACACTATTTGGTAAGGTTCTAGAAACAGGCTTGCAAACTTCGATACATAGTGCTCTCCAATATGGAGACTTGGAAGAAATCCTGACTCTCAGAGACTTTTTTTTTCTCTAGAGGTGGGGGACAACTGTATGCAAGATTTGCTCACTGCCTGTTTTTAGTGCACAGAAATGAGCCTTCTGAAGTTCCTGGTGTCAACTTGTCCATGACCTCTAATTCCCTAAATGAGTGGTACTTGGGAGGTTAGAAGGTACTAGATGTTTAGAGACTGGTGTCCCAGGCCCTCTGCTAAGAGTTGGACACTCATTATTCCATTTAGACCTTATGTAAGTGTCCTAGTCATCTAGTGCTGCTATAACAGAAAAACCACAAGTGTATGGCTTTAACAAACAGAAATTTATTCTCTCACATCTAGGGAGACTAGAACTAGGAGGCAAGATGTTTTAATTCAGGGCACCAGCTCCTGGGGAAGGCTTGCTTTCTCTGTTGGTTCTGGGGGAAGGTCCTTGTTATCAATCTTCCCCTGGTCTAGGAGCTTCTCATCATAGGGATGCAGGGTTCAAAGGATGTGTTCCACTCCTGGCACTTCTTTCTTGCTTGTATGAGGTCCCTTTACTCTTTGCTCAATTCTCTTTTATGCTGCCTCTAATCCTGCCTCATCAACATCACAGAGTTTAGGATTTATAACACATAGGATAAATATATCAGATCACAAAATGGCGGACAACCACACATTCTGGGAATCATGGCCTAGCCAAGTTGACATACATTTTGGGGGGACACAATTCAATCCATAACAATAAACATTTTAATTTTGTGGTTCAACCCAGCTTGCACGTACATTATAATTAAATGTATAGTTTTTTTAAAAAAATTGCAAGTCACTTGGCCCCTGGTTGGCTCAAATGGTTCATGCCTGCCTACTCACCTAAAGGTTAGCTGCTTGAACTCACCTAGCTGTGGAAGAAAGCCCTAATGATCTGCTTCTGTATGAAGATTACAGCAAGAAAACTCTATGGAGCAGTTCTACCCTGTAACACATGAAGTCCCATGAGTTGGAATTGACTCCACAGCAATGGGTTGTTTGGGTTTTTTCTCATCCCTGAGATTCGGCAGATACAAGAGTCTGTAATTGTATTTGTGATGTTTTTATTTTATTTTTTTTTCTCTCATGTAGGCTACAGTGCTAGAGGAATAGCTGTAATTCCAACCCAAATTGTGTGGTGCCAAAGGAGGTGTGGTCACATGGCACACTGACCCCTCCCTCTGATGCCAGCTCCTTGTGATCTGAGGCAAGTCCAAGGGAGGGCCAATTGACTTTGCTTCAGCGTTCTGACATTTAGAAGGTGTACACATTTTAAATTATGATTTGAACTAAATGCGTGTCTTTTAAAATTGCATATTTCCAAGTTGATAGTATACAGCAGTCCCCCAGAGTCGTTCCAGAAAAGCAGTAAGTGAGCCCAGTATGAGTCACTGCTAATAAGAACCTTTGTTAAGGGCTCCCTAGTTCCAGGTACTCTTCTCTGTGCTGTACATGTATTAACCTGTTTACTCTCTGCAGCCACCCTATAAGGTAGTCACCAATATTGTCTCCGTTTCATAAACGGAGATACTGAGATCGATCGAGTTTAAGAAACTTGTCCATCTTATGGCTAGTAAGGACAGATCTGCATTCAAATCCAGCCTGCCTTGCTCTGGAGCGCAAGCTTATAACTGCTACCTCAGTGTCTTAGTATTCTGAGGCTGCCGTAACAAAACATCACTAGGTGGGCGGCTTTAGAGGACATAATTTTATTTTCTCACAGTTAAGGGGGCTAGAAGGTAATTCAGGACATGGTTCTACGGGAGTTCCTTCTCTTTTTCAGCTTCAAATAAGTCCCTGGGTGTTGCATATGTTTTCTGCCAGTCTACTAACTTAAAGATTGGAGATTCAAACCTCGTGGTGCCGTGAAAGAAAGGCCTGGTGGTATGTTTCTGTAAAGCTTATGGCCAAAAAATCCTCTATGATCAGTTCTATTCTGTAACACATGGAAGTATCATGAGTTGAAAATGACTTGATGGCAATGAGTTGGGTTTTTTTTTTTTTTCGGTTCAGTGGTTGCTGGCAATCCTTGGCATTCCTGGCCGTGTAGATCCATCTGTCTCCATGGTCACATAAAGTCTGGATCCCACAGTGTTTGTCTCCTTTTATGCTGCTCTTTTTATAAAACACTTCTTAGGGGTGATTAGGTTTAAGACCTACCCTAAACTGATATGACCTCATTAACATAAAAGAAAATCCCTGTCTCCAAACAGGGTCACATTCACAGGTACAAAGGTTAAGGCTTCAGAGTATCTTTTGGGAGACACAATTCAATCAGTAACACCCAGGAATTGCCAAACTTTTCTGCAATGGGCCATTTTGTAAATATTTTAGGCTTTGCAAACCATAAGCTCTCTATCACGAGTTACCTTTGCTGTTGCAGTGTGAAAGCAGTCATAGGCAATACATAAATGACTAAGCATAGCTGTGTTCCGATAAAACTTTACTTATGGACACCAAAACTTGAAAGTCATACAATTTCCATGTCAGAAATGCTATTCTTCTTTTGATTTTTTTTCAACCATTTCAAGATGTAATAACCATTCTTGGTTTGCAAGCTGTACAGAAATAGTCAATGGGCTGGATCGGGTCTGTGGGTCAGTTTGCCACCCCCTAGACTACACTATATTGCCATTTTTCATCAGTAAGTTTGGAGAGGGTGTTACGTGTGGAGAGGAACACTCATCGCTACTTTTGCTTTGCTTACCGCTCATTTTATTAAGCTTATAAATCACTCCTGTCTGTCAGTTTGTCCTACTGTTTGGGCTTCCATGTTGCTGTGATGCTGTAAGCTATGCCACTGGTATTCAAATACCAGCAGGGTCACCCATGGCAGACAGGTTTCAGCTGAGCTTCCAGACTAAGACAGACTAGGAAGAAAGACCCTGCAATCTACTTCTGAAAAAGAATTAGTCAGTGAAAACTTTATGAATAGCAGCGGAACACTGTCTGATATAGTGCCAGAAGATGAGACCCTCAAGTTGGAAGGCACTCAAAACATGACTGGGAAAGAGCTGCCTCCACAAAGTAGAGTTGACCTAAATGACTTGGATGGAGTCAAGATTTTGGGACCTTCATTTGCTGATGTGACATGACTCAAAATGAGAAGAAACAGCTGCAAACATCCATTAATAATCGGAACCTGTAATGTATGAAGTATGAATCTAGGAAAATGGAAAATCGTCAAAAATGAAATGGAATGCATAAACGATATCCTAGGCATTAGTGAGCTGAAATGGACCGGTATTGGCCATTTTGAATGCGCAAACATATGAGCTGCTATGCCAGGAGTGACAACTTGAAAAGGGATGGCATTGCATTCATTATCAAAAGGAACATTTCACAACTTATCCTGAAGTACAATGCTGTCAGTAATAGGATAATATTGATATGCCTGCAAGGAAGACCAGTTAATATAAATGCAGTTTGAAATTGATTAAACATCCAATCAAGATGCATTGATAATTACTGGTGATTGGAATGTGAAAGTTAGAAACAAAGAAGAAGGATCGGTAGTTGGAAACTATGGCCTTGATGACAGAAATGATGCCAGAGATCACATGACAGAATTTTGCAAGACCAACGACTTCTTCATTGCAAATACTTTTTTTTTTTTTTTAATTGTACTTCAGGTGAAGGCTTACAGAACAAATAGTTTCTCATGAAACAGTAGTACACATGTTGCTTTATGACATTGGTTAACAACCCCACAACATGTCAACCCTCTAACTTTTCAACCTTTTTTTTTGGTGAAAATACACATAGCCAAAGATAAACCATTTCAAAAATTTCTACATGCACAGTTCAGTGACATTGACTACACTCTTCATATTGTGCTGTTATTCTCACTTAAGATAAAGGCTTACAGAACAAAATAGTTTCTCATTTAACAGCTATTGCAAATGTTGCCCTATGACAATGGTTAACAATCTCACAACACATCAACAATATCCTTACTCAACCATGGGTTCCCAATCACCAGCTTCCTTGTCCCCTTCTGCCTTCTGGCCCCTGTCGCTGGACTCCTGTACCTCATTAATCTCATTTGGTTTTATGGGGCTGTCCACTCCCAGGCTGAACAGTGAACCTCAGAGGTAACTTCACCACTGAGCTAAAAGGGTGTCTGGGGGCCATACTCTCGGGGTTTCTCCAGTCTCCTTTAGGCCAGTAAATCTGGTCTTCTTTTTGTGAGTTAGAATTATTTTCTACATCCTTCACCAGCTCAGTCCATAACCCTCTGTTGTGATCCTGGTTAGAGCAGTCAGTGGTGGTAGCCGGGCACCATCTAGCTGTACTGGACTCAGTCTGGTGGAGGCCTTGGTAGCTGTGGAACATTAGTCCTTTGGACTAATCCTTTCCTTGTATCCTGTTCTCTTCATTGTCCCTTGCTCCCAAAGGGATGAGACCAGTGGAGTATCTTAGATGGCTGCTCACAGGCTTTTAAGACCCCAGACACTACTCACCAAGGTAGAATGTAGAGCATTGTCTTTATAAACTGTGTCATGCCAATTGAGCTAGATGTTACCAGAGACCATGGTCCCCACAGCCCTCCGCCCAGCAATTCAGTCCCTCAGGGAGTTTGGATGTGTCTATGGGGCTTCCATGACCTTTCCTTGTACAAGTTGTGCTAGTTTCCCCTGTATTGTGTACTGTCTCAACCTTCACCCAAGATACCACTTATCTATTGCCTATTTAGTATTTTCCCCCCACCCCACCCATCCCTGGTAACCAACAAAGATTGTTAGATTTTGTGTGTGAAGTTTTTCATGGGTTTTTACAATAGAGGTCTCATACAATATTTGTCCTTTTGTGATTGACTTCTTTCACTCAGCATACTGTCCTCCCGTTTCATCCATGTTATGAGATGGTTCACAGACTCATTGTTGTTCTTTCTCGTTGCATAGCACTCCATTGTGTGTATGTACCATAGTTTATCCATTCATCTGTTGATGGGCATCTAGGTTATTTCCATCGTTTTGCTATTGTGAACAATGCTGCCATGAACATAGGTGTGCATATGTCTATTTGAGTGACGACTCTTATTTCTCTAGGATGTATTCCTAGGAGTGGGATTGCTGGATTGAATGGTATGTCTATTTCTAGCTTTCGAGGAAGCGCCATATCATTTTCCAAAATGGTTGTATCTTTTTCCATTCCCACCAGCAGTGCATAAGTGTTCCGATCTCTCCGCAGCCCCTCCAACATTTGTTACTTCCAATGATTTGATTCATGCCAGTAATGCCGGGGTGAGATGGTATCTCATTGTGGTTTTAATTTGAATTTCTAAAATGGCTAGTGATCGCGAGCATTTCCTCATGTGTCTGTTGGCTATTTGAATGTCTTCTTCGGTGAAGTGTTTGTTCATTTCCTTTGCCCATTTTTTAATAGGATTATCAGTCTTTTTGTTGTAGAGGTGTTGGATTTTCTTGTAGATTATGGAGATCAGACCTTTGTCTGACTTGTACTGTCCAAAAATGTTTTCCCAGTTTGTAGGTTCTCTTTTTACTCTTTTGGTGAAGTCTTTTGAAGAGCATAGGTGTTTGATTTTTAGAAGATCCCAGTTATCTAGCTTATATGTTGGGGTTTGTGCATTCATGGTTATGGTTTGTAACCTGTTAATACCATGTATTAAGGCCTGAAGTGTTGGTCCTATTTTTTCTTCTATGAACTTTATAGTTTTAGGCTTTATATTCAGGTCTTTGATCCATTTTGAAAAAGTTTTTGTATACGGCATGAGGTATGGGTCCTGTTTCATTTTTTTGCAGATGGCTATCAACTTTTGCCAGCACCATTTGTTAAAAAGAGTGTCTTTTCCCCATTTGATGGACTTTGGGCCCTTGTCGAAGATCAGGTGACCGCAGGTGGATGGATTTGCATATGGGTTCTCAATTCTGTTCCATTGGTCAATGTATCTGTCGTTGTACCAGTACCAGGCTGTTTTGACTACTGTAACTGTATAGTAGGTTCTGAAGTCAGGTAGTGTGAGTCCTCCAACTTTATCCTTCTTCTTCAGTAGTGCTTTACTTATTCGGGGCTTCTTCCCTTTCCATATAAAGTTAATGATTAGCTTTTCCATCTCTTTGAAGAATGTTGTTGGTATTTGGATCGGGATTGTGTTGTATTTGTACATTGCTTTGGGTAGAATTGTCATTTTCACAATGTTGAGTCTGCCTATCCATGAGCATGGGATGTTTTTCCATTTATGTAGATCACTTTGGGTTTCATGCAGCGTGTTTTGTAGTTTTCTTTGTATAGGTCTTTTACCTCCCTGGTAAGATTTATTCCTAAGTATTTTATCTTTTCAGGGACTATTGTAAGTGGTATTGTTTTCCTGATTTCCTTTTCATCGTTCTCCTTATTGGTGTATAGGAATCCAACTGATTTTTGAATGTTTATCTTGTATCCTGCTACTCTGCTAAATCTTTCTATTAGTTCCAGTAGATTTCTCATGGAGTCTGTAGGGTTTTCTATGTATAGTATTATATCATCTGCAAACAGGGACAGTTTAACTTCTTCATTACCAATTTGGATGCCCTTTATTTCTTTTTCTTGCCTTCTTGCTCTAGCTGGAACTTCCAGCACAATGTTAAATAGGAGTGGTGATAAAGGGCATCCTTGTCTTGTTCCTGTTTTCAAGGGGAATGTTTTCAGCCTCTCTCCATTAAGAATGATGTTGGCCATTGGTTTTGCATAGATGCCCTTTATTATGTTGAGAAATTTCCCTTCTATACCTATTTTATTGAGAGTTTTTATCAGGAATGGGTGTTGGACTTTGTCAAATGCCTTTTCTGCGTCAATTGAGATAATCATGTGTTTCTTTTCTTTCCTTTTATTTATGTGGTGGATTACATTGATTGATTTTCTAATGTTGAACCATCCTTGCATACCTGGTATGAATCCTTCTTGGTTGTGGTGTATTATTTTTTTGATATGATGCTGAATTCTATTGGATAGAATTTTGTTCAGAATTTTCGCATCTATATTCATGAGAGATATTGGTCTATACTTTTCTTTTTTTGTGATGTCTTTGCCTGGTTTTGGTATCAGCGTTATGCTGGCTTCATAGAATGAATTTGGAAGCGTTGCTTCCTCTTCTATGCTCTGAAATAGCTTGGGTAGTACTGGTACAAGCTCTTCTGTAAATGTTTTGTAGAATTCTCCAGTGAAGCCATATGGGCCAGGGCTGTTTTTGGTTGGGGGTCTTTTTATTACCTTTTTAATCTCTTCTCTTGTTATGGGTTTGTTCGATTTTCAACATCACTTTGTTGTAGTTTGGGTAGGCCGTGTGTTTCTAGAAATTTATCCATTTCCTCTAGGTTTTCAAATTTGTCGGAGTATAGTTTCTCGTAATATTCTGTTATAATCCTTTTTATTTCAGTGGGTCTGTTGTAATGTCCCCCATTTCATTTCTTATTTGGGTTATTTGTGTCCTCTCCTGTTTTTCTTTTGTCAGTCTGGCCAGTGGTTTGTCAATTTTGTTGATTCTTTCAAAGAACCAACTTTTGGTTTTGTTGATTCTTTCTATTGTTTTTCTGTTCTCTATTTCATTTATTTCTGCTCTGATCTTTACTATATCCTTTCTTCCGGTGGTTGTGGGCGTTTTTGCTGTTCTCTTTCTATTTGTTTGAGTTCTGTAGTTAATGTTTTGATTTTGTCCTTTTCTTCTTTTTTGATATGTGCATCTATTGCTATAAATTGTCCTCTGAGGACTGCCTTTGCCGTGTCCCAAAGTTTTTGGTAGGATGTGTTTTCATTCTCATTTGATTCTAGGAATTTTTTGATTCCATTTCTGATTTCTTCTATTACCCAGTGATGTGTAAGCAGGGTATTATTCAGTTTCCATGTAGTTGATTTTATTTCCTTGCTCTTTCTATTGTTAATTTCTACCTTGATGGCATTGTGGTCAGAGAAGATACTTTGAATTCTCTCAATGTTTTGGATCTTCTTGAGGATTGCTCTGTGGCCTAAGATGTGGTCTATTCTGGAGAACGTTCCATGTGCATTGAAAATGATGTGTACTTTGCAGTGGTTGGATGGAGTGTTCTATCTATGTCTATGAGGTCAAGTTGGCTGATTGTGCCCTTTAGGTCTTCTGTAACTTTGCTGAGTTTCTTCTTAGTTTTTCTGTCCTTTACCGAGACTGGTGTGTTGAAGTCTCCTACTATTATTGCGGAACTGTCAATTTCTCTTTTCAGTGTTGTTAGAGTTTATTTTCTGTATTTGGAGCCCTGTCATTGGTTACATAGATGTTTATTATGGGTATATCTTCCTGATGGATCATCCCCTTAATCATTACATAGTGTCCTTCTTTGTCTTTCATGGTAGATTTTGTTTTAAAGTCTATTTTATTTGAGATTAGAATTGCCACTCCTGCTCTTTTTTGGTAGTTGTTAGCTTGATATATTTTTTTCCAACCTTTGACTTTTAATAAATTCACATCTTTGTTTCTAAGGTGTGTCTCTTGTAGACAGCATATTGATGGATCCTGTTTCCTTATCCATTCTGTCACTCTGTCTCTTTATGGGTGCATTGAGTCCATTTACATTCAGTGTAATTATTGATAGATGTGAGTTTGTTGCTGTCATTTTGTAGTGCTTTTTTTGTGGTGCTGAAGTTTTCTTTGCTCTTCTTACTCTCTTGTGCTGAGTTACTTTTGTTTGTGGATTTTTTTTTTTCATTTTTTTTGTTTTTGTAGGTTTTGTTTTTGCCAAGACTTTATGTTTTTCATCTTTATTTTTATGAGTTGGTTTGTTAACTTTCTTTGCGTTTACTATGAGTTTTACCCTTATCTTTTTAAGTTTGAAGCAGTCTACCATTACTTGGGATCGCCTTGCCTTCCTCTCCGTTAGAAGGTTCTATATCTATGCCGTTTATTCCCTCTTTTATTGTTTTGAAGTTGTTGTCATTTATTGATTAACTGCTCTGATTCCCTGTTGTATTTCTTTTAGTTTTGGATAGTCCGCGAGAGTTCATTTCCTAGATTGGTATCTGGCTTGTATGATCCTGCGTCCTAGATTCTGCCTGTGAGCTGAAGTAGTTTGTTCTCAGATCAAAGAACTCCTTTTAACAATTCTTATAAGTTTGGTTTGACTTTTACATATTCCCTTAATTTCTGTTTATCTGGAAATGACATAATTTCACCATCAAATTTGAACGAGAGTTTTGCAGGATATATTATTCTTGGCTGATAATTTTTTCTTTCAAGGTTTTATATATGTCATCCCATTGCCTTCTTGCCTGTATGGTTTCTGCCGAATAATATGAGCTTAGTCTTATTGTTTCTCCTCTGTATGTGACTTCTTGTTTTTCATGAGCTGCTCTCAGGATTCTTTGTCTTTGGTTTCGGTGAGTGTGAATATGATATGCCCTGGTGATTTTCTTTTGGGGTCTCTTCTATATGGGGTTCATTGAGCTTCTTGGATGGCTAGCTTTTCATCTTTCATGATATTGGGAAAGCTTTCTGTCAGCAGTTCCTCAATTATCCTCTCTGTGTTTTCTGTTTTCTCCCCCTGTTCTGGAACTCCAATCACTCGTAAATTTTTGCTTTTAATTGTGTCCCACATAACTTTCAGGGTGTCTTCATTTTTCTTTGTTCTTTTTTTCTGAGTTTTGCTGAAACAGAGTTGTATCCAAATGTTTGTCTTCAATTCTACTGGTCCTGTCTTCCACCATTTCAAATCTGCTTCCTAGCCCTTCTATGACATCATCCATTTCTGAAATCTTATTGTTTATCTTTTGGATTTCTAATTGTTGTTTTTGTATAATTTCTAGTTGTGAATTTATTTTGGCATTTTTTTCCTGCATTATTTTTCTGAATTCTTCCAAATTTTTGTCTGTATTTTCCATGAATTTGTCTATTTTTTCCTCATGTTTTTCAGCTTTTTGCCTCAGTTCTTGGAGAATTCCAAGTATTAGAGATTTGAATTCCCTATCAGGTAGTTCTAGTGCATTTTCTTCCACTGGAGAGTCATCTGGTGTTTTATTTTGGACGCCTACTGGAACCATCCTGTCTAGTTTTTGTAAATGTTTTGATATTGTCTGCTGTTTTCAGGGCATTCAGTAGTTATTTTTCTCGTTTACTGATTGTAGATTTATTTGTTTCATCCCTTTTTTAAAAAAAAAATTTGTCTATGTCTGAGCAGGCCGACTGTGTGTTCCTTGTGGTTTGCTCATCTGTGCGCTCAATACTTTTCACCTCCTTCTCCAACTGGCAGGGTCAGTCACTCAGATATGGTACAGCAGGGCAGGTCTAGCTGAAGAGGAGTTACTGGGATGGGTTGTTTGTGGCACTTACTACAGCCACCAGAGCGGGTTGGTAATCAGTGCAGGGCAGGTTCTAGTAGGCCGTGCCTGTGTCGCTTGGTGGTGTGATGTCAAGTGTCCAGTTCGGGTAGGCAGGTTGCAGCAAGCAGATTGTTATGTCTGGAGCTAAGATGGATATGGGAGAGAGGAGAGAGGAACAGGAGCCAAAAACATACAAACAAACAAAAAGGAATGCTAGCTTGCCATTGGGGTGGAGAGATGTGAGACTATGAAATGGAGAAAAAAAAAAAAGGAGAAGGGGAAGAAAAGAAAAGAATGAATAAATAAGAATCAGAAAGGTTAAAGAACTGCAAAGTTCCCAGGGATCCCACCGGTGCAGCTATGAGGTCTGGGGAAGTCACCCTCAGGTGTTGCAGTACAGCCTGGTTAGAAGGCGTAAAGGTATACAATGCCAGGTATTCAGAGAACAGAAAGAGAAGGAAGATATAGAGAGACGAGAAACTGAGCAATGAAAAAAGACAAAGAGGGAAAATAAAAGAAAACTAATTAAAAAAAAAAGAACAAGAAAGGCCCCCAAAAAAACAGAAAAAGAAAAGAAAAAAAAAAAAAACAGCGAAAAAAGAAATGCTCTCAGGGCTCCCTCTGCATGTCTGTGGAAGCCAAAGGGGAGTCTCCTTGCCATGCAGCTCTGCCTGGCCAGAAAGGGCTCCCAATTCAAGAAAAGGAAAAGAAAACAAACAAACAATTCAAAACAAACTAACAAACAAAAGCCCCGGGATCCCACCAGAGTGGCAGCCCAGACCGGGAAGCGGCTCCACACTCGAATGGAGCTCCACAGCCCCTCAGGAAGAAGCAAAGATGGCACACGGAGCCAGGTACTCAAGCAAAAGGAGGGGGAGGTGGTGAGAGGTAGTAAGAAATCAAAAGAAGCAGAAAAAAAAAAAGCAACACTAGCAACCAACAAATGGCACTCAGAGAGCCAGGTAGTGCGGGCTGCTCTTTCTGGACAAGAGACTGTGTCCACAGGAAGCAGGGGGGGCTGAGTGTGGGTGAAGAAGGGTAGAGAGTGGGAAAGTGTATATCACAAATTACCAGAGCTCTGCAGCCCCTCAGGAAGAAGCAAAGATGGTGCACGGAGCGAGGTACTCGAGTGAAAGGAGGGGGAAGTGGCGAGAGGCAAGGAAGAAATCAAAAGAAGTGGAAAAAAGCAACACCAGCAGCCAACAAATGGCACTCAGAGAGCCACCCGTTTGGGTGTGTGGAATTCAAGCAGCCAGTGTTTCCCAGTCAAGAGATTGTGCCTGTGAGAAGCAGAGGAGGCCGAGTCAGAGTGAAGAAGTTTGGGGGGTGGGAAAGCATGTATCGCAAATTACTGGTTGTTTTGTCTCCCTCTGGAAGCTCCGTGAGGCTGCTTTCTCCTACGCCCTGTTTGCTGGTCTCGGATAGGAGTCTGAGATGGTGGATCCGCACTGCATTAGCTGGTAGGGGACCTCTGCATGCATCTCTCCTCGCTCTCTGTTCTCTGTCAGTTTTCTCACTCCATTTGGTGCTTGACTGAGTTCTTTATCTCTTCATTTGATGTTTTAGTGTTTCTGGATTGTTGTATTCTCTGTTCAGCTTAGTTTTTCAGATCTTTGCTGTGGAGGGATGGCGTCGTGCTTCGGCCTAGAGCGACATTTTTCTGGAACTCCGCAAATACCTTTTTTAATCAACATAAATGGTGACTATTCAAGTGGACCTCTCCAGATGGAATACACAGGAATCAAATCAACTGCATCTGTGGAAAGAGATGATGGAGAAGCTCAATATCTTCAGTCAGAACAAGACCAGATGCTGACTGTGGAAAAGACCATCAACTGCTCATATGCAAGTTCAAGTTGAAACTGAGGAAAATTAGAACAAGTCCATGAGAGCCATAGTATGATCTTGAATATATCCCACCTGAATTTAGAGACCATCTCAAGAATAGATTTGACTTATTGAACACTACTGACCGAAGACCAGACAAGTTGTAGAATGACATCAAGGACATCATACATGAAGGAAGCAAGAGGTTATTAAAAAGGAAAGAAAGAAAAGACCAAAATGGATGTCAGAAGAGACTCTGAAATTTGCTCTTGAATGTCAAGTGGCTAAAGCAAAGGAAGAAATGATGAAGTAAAAGAGCTGAACAGAAGATTTCAAAGGGCAGCTCAAGAAGACAAAATAAAGTATTATAATGACATTTGAAAAGAGCTAGAGATAGAAAACCAAAAGGGAAGAATATGCTCGGCATTTCTCAAACTGAAAGAACTGAAGAAAAACTTCAATATTGAATGATTCTACAGTGGAAATATTAAATGATGCAGGAAGCGTCAAAAGAAGATGGAAGGAATACACAGAGTCACTATACCAAAAAGAATTGGTCAATGTTTAACCATTTCAGGAGGTAGCATTTGATCAGGAACTGATGGTACCGAAGGATGAAGTCCAAGCTGCACTGAAGGCATTAGCGAGAAACAAGGCTCCAGGAATTGACGGAATACCAGTTGAGATGTTTCAACAAATGGATGCATCACTGGAAGTGCTCACTTGTCTATGCCAAGAATTTGGAAGACAGCTACCAGGCCAAATGACTGGAAGAGAACCAGATTTATGCCTATTCCCAAGAAAGATGATCCAACAGAATATGGAAATTATTGAGCAATATCATTAATGTCACATGTGAGTAAAATTTTACTGAAGAACGTTCAAAAGCGACTGTAGCTATATTTCGACAGGAAACTGCCAGAAATTCAAGCCGAATTCTGAAGAGGATGTGGAACCAGGGATATCATTGCTTATGTCGGATGGATCTGGGCTGAAAGCAGAGAATACCAGAAAGATGTTTACCTGTGTTTTATTGATTATGCAAAGGCATTCGATTGTGTGGTTCGTAACACATTATGGACAACATTGCAAAGAATGGGAATTCTAGAACACTTAATTGTGCCCATGAGGAACCTGTACACAGATTAAGAGGCAGTTGTTCAGACAGAACAAGAGGATACTGTGTGATTTAAAGTCAGGAAAGATGTGCGTCAGGGTTGCATCCTTTCCCCATACCTATTCAATCTGTATGCTGAGCAAATAATCCGAGAAGTTGGACTATATGAAGAAGAAAGGGGCATCAGGATTGGAGGAAGACTCATTAACAACCTGAGGTATGAAGATGATACAACCTTTCTTGCTAAAAGTGAAGAGGACTTGAAGCACTTATTGGTGAAGATCAAAGACAACAGCCTTCAGTATGGATTATACCTCAACATAAAGAAAATGAAAATCCTCACAACTGGCCCAAAAAGCAATATCATGATAAATGGAGAAATGATTGAAGTTGTCAAGGATTTCATTTTACTTGGATCCACAATCAACACCCATGGAAGCAGCAGTCAGGATCAAAAGATGCATTGCATTGGGCAAATCTGCTGCAAAAGACCACTTTAAAGTGTTGAAAAGCAAAGACGTCACCTTGAAGACTAAGGTGTGTCTGACCCAAGCCATGGTGTTTTCAGTCACCTCATATGCATGTGAGGGCTGGACAATGAATAAGGAAGACTGAAAAAGGCTTGACGTCTTTGAACTGTGGTGTTGGCAAAGAATGTTGAGTATAGCATGGACTACCAAAAGAATGAACAAATCTGTCTTGGAGAAAGTACAACCAGAATGCTTCTTAGAAGCAAGAATGGCAAGACTTTGTCTCACATGCTTTAGACGTGTTATCAGGAGGGATCAGTCCCTGGAGAAGAACATCATGCTTGGTAGAGTGTTAGTTAAAAAGAGGAAGACCTTCAACAAGATGGATTGACACAGAGGGTTCAACAATGGGCTCAAGCATAACAATGATCATGAGGATGGCACAGGACCAGGCAGGATTTCTTTCCATTATACAGAGGGTAGGCATGAGTCGGAACCGACCTGATGGCACCTAACAGCAACCTAACATAAACCGCTAGGCAAATTTCCTGTACATTTATATACTACTGACGTATTTAATAAATAAAAATACACATTCATATATCCAATTCTCTACCCATTTAAAATTTGATTAAAATGTAGGAACATTCTTCTGAATGAGTCAATAAAAATAAGAATCTAATACATGAGACCTTTTAAATACCATAGCACTTTAAAAGAGATCAAATATACCCAAAAATATTTCAACGATTGCAAGTCTTATTGTTATACTGATACTTAAACTATGACAAAGATATTGGTATTATGGATTTGTGGACTTACAAATATTAAAATTTGTTGCTTTCATCTTCTTGGATACTATAAACTTCAGAGAACTTAAAAGAAAATAATATTCTCTCAAATCAAGACATAGAGTTCCGATTTGTTAGCTAATTGATTCTTGTCCTGAAAACAAGGCTTGTTTGTACCCCAGAGGGATTCCATTCCAAGTCTGCACTATTTAGACTGGCTTCCTCCTTTGTACAAGTTCTCTTGTTTTGCAGGATTTTTAAGACTAATTCCTTTTCTCACAACTCCTCTTTTTGCATCCTTCTCTATGAAGTCTTGCCTTCAGATATCTCAAAGCATTATTTACTTCATTACAACTTACTCTACCTCATTATAAGGAACACTGCTGGTGCAGCGGTTAAGCACTTGGCTGCTAACAGAAAGATCAGTGGTTGGAGCCCACAAACCACTCAGATGGAGAAAAGACCTGGCAATCTACTCCTGTGAAGATTCCAGAAAAAAAAACAAAACACTGCTGTCCAGTTGATTCCAACTCATAACAACTCTATAGGACAAGGTAGAACTGCCCCATTAGGTTTTCAGGGAGCAACTTGTGCATTCAAACTGCTGACCATTTGGTTCGCACTGTACCACCAGACTACAGCCTAGGAAACCTTATGGGGCAGTTCTACTCTGTCACATTTGGTCACTGTGAGTCAGAGTTGACTTGACAGCACACAATAACAACACACCTCATTATATTTATTAGAGTCTTAGAGAGATTTCCTCTCCTAGGAGGGCTGTCTGCATGGTCAACTCTCTTCCAAAGACATTTGGTTAAACTGTTGTCTTATAACACACCTGTCTTGCAATTCACCTCTTTCTATCTGGTTACCCTGTGTGACCATTTCTGCTGACTGCTCTCCTTGCTTGTAATACAGTTTATTGTTTTCTCATTTGGGTTGGCTCGCTCATGGCATCTCTGAACAGCCATTCCCTATCACACAGTAAACAAACAGTAAATATCTATCATTATATGTATTCTTAATAACAATAAGCAGAGTCCTGAAAACAGCAAACCCGTATATGTCAATCTACTCATACATTAAAATTAGCTTAAAAACCTACATTGAATTTGCTCTCCTTTTGCACTGTAATTACCTTTCTCTACATTTATATAGTTCTTCCCTTTTTTTAGGAATTATTATAGGCTGAATTTGTGTTCACTGACCAAGTTTTCTCAAGGTGATATTTTAGACTGGCAAATTCTTTGTTGTGGGAGCTGTCTTATGCATTGTAGGATATTCAGCAAGATTCCTCGCCTCTACCCATTCCAAAGGAGCGTTGGTGGTGGAATGGTTAAGTGATTCATTGCTAACCAAAAAGTTGTCGGTTCAAACCCACCCATAGGCTCTGCAGTAGAGAGACCTGGTGATCTGATTTCCTAAAGATTATAGCCAAGAGAATTCTATGGGGCAGTTCTACCCTGTTACACGGGGTTGCTGTGAGTTGGAATCGACTCTGGCACACAACTGCCATTAGATGCCAGTAACTCTTCTGCCTTTTCAACCATCCCTCCCCCATGGGACAACCAAGAATGTCTTGGGATATTGGCACGTGTTCTCTAGAGGGTAGAACTGCTGCTAGTTACGAACCATTGTAATCAACTATCGTTTTTTTTTTTTTTTTTTTGGATACTCAGTTTATCACAAGGTGGCCGATAGTAGCCTTGGGTAGCTAATGGTTAAGTGTGCAACTACTAACCAAAAGGTTGGATATTCAAACCCACCCAGAGACTCCTCAGGAGCCAGACCAGGAGATTTGCTTCCAAAACCTCACAGCCTTGAAAACCCTATGGAGCAGTTCTACTCTGCACACATGGGGTCACCGTGAGTCAGAATGGACTAGACTGCAATTGACAACAACTACCCCTTTTATTTGGCTCTGTTGTCTTTTTAAGGTCCCCAAGTGGTGTAAAGGATTCATGCTTGACTACTGACAAAGTTGGCTGTTCAAACTCAACAGAGGGCCATGGAAGAAAGGCCTGTGATCTGCTTCCATAAAGACTGCAGCCAAGAAAACCCTACAGAACAGTTCTACTCTGTAACACATGGGGTCGCTGTGAGCTGGAATTGACTCCAGAGCAATGGGTTCGGTTTTGTTATTGTCCTTTTAGAACTATTACAGGTATTTTTGACATTACATCCCTTCTGGAAACAAGAAGATGCTCCATCTTCATATTTGGTGAGTTCCAAATCTGCGTGCTACAGTGTGCATCAGATTGTGAGAATGAGTAGGTTGAACCCACTGCAAGCAAGACCACTTGCATCACCAACTAGAAAATATGATTAAAATCATAAAGCCATAATGTTGTTGTATGCCATCAAGTCGATTCCCACTCACAGAGACCTCATATAACAGAGCAGAACTGCCCCACAGGGTTTCCTAGGCTATAATCTTTACGGGAGCATATTGCCAGGTAGGTTCCAACCGCCAACCTTTTGGTTAGCAGCCGATCACTCAACCATTGCACCACCAGAGCTCCTTAAATCCATAGTAATGTTTACAAAATAAATTTGAAAATTAATCAACTTTTGATATTTTATTACCAGGAAATTTTTTATTAATTTTTTTCCAATATGCCTAGTCAGATTTTAACCCCATCAGACCATAATTATGCCACTTTCTCTCCTGCGTCTCTATTCTTTGGTCACTATCAGAAGTAATTGGTTAAAATCAGATGTCCCCAGATGATTTAACATCTCGTTCTGAACACCAGCATGAATGGAGCAAGTGTTCTCAACCCTGGCTCTGTATTTTGGGAGTCCCAGTAGCTTAAGCCCAAGCTTTTGTATTTTATAAATTCTGCCCAGCAATCAACCAGGGTTAAGAAATGTTGAATTATAAATAATTCGCAGGCTGCTTATTTAGCACTGCTTACCACTAGAACCAAACTTATGTTTAAAGTTCCACATAGCTTTGTTGCCTTCAGCTTCATTATAAGTAAAACACAGCAAAAATAACTCTGTCTATGTCTTGGGGTTATCAGTGTGGCTTATAACTGTACACATGTCACCTCTTAAATCAAAATATCTTTCAGAGTATCACATTGGCTCACTGCATTTCAGGCAGTTATTTTGTGTGCATAAGAACTGGACAGAGTGCTCATTAAAAAATATATTTGCCTGGATCCCTACATCCAGAAATTTTGACTGAGTAGATTTGGAGCACAGCAATTTGCATTTCTGGTAAAAATTACAGGAAGTTTTAGTTGGGATCCATACTGAGAAACACCAACTTGCAGAATATAGTAGGAAGACCTTAACCTGGCATTTAAGAAGCTCCATGATCTGGCCTATCTATCTAATCCCATCAGAGACAAATGACAGTTTGACTGAGGTTTCCCTGGATCGTAAGATCTAAGTCACACTGCAGATTGTTTAACAGCAGCAGTGAGGGCTAGCTGAACCCGAGCAGGACCTAGGTAAACCTTACCTGAAAAGAAAGTGGTGATAATCAATGGAGAAATCACACCAAGCAGATCATAACCTGGTCCATGCTATCCTCCAAGTATAACCGGCGTCATGATTTTCTTTCTTTTGTTAACATTTTACAAATATAGCGCAAAGAGAAAAGTTCACAAAATGTAGATCCACTGCTTAATGAGTTACTGCAAAGGGAACATCGGTGAGAATTCTACTCAGGTCAAGATGCAGAACTGGTATCGTTTCAAAACCTTCTTCACGCCCTTCCTGATCACTGCCTCCCTCACTCTCAAAAGTACCACCATGGCTTTTATATGTACTTCCTTGTTATTCTTTGATATCTTTACCACATAATCATGCACCCCTAAATACTATAGTTTAATTTCTCTTGTTTGTTGAGCTTCATGTCAATTGATTTATATAGTATATATGCATCCAAATTTTACTCAACATCATGTTTGTGAGACTCATTTATATATATATTCATTTACATTCTTGCTTCATTTATACTTTTCCTATAGTTGGTTCATTTTCAGTGATGTATGGTATTCCATAATAGAAATATTCCACAATTCACTTATGCCTTTTACTGTCAGTGGACATTAGCTTGTCTTGTTTTTTCCCCAGTTTCTGGCTATTATGAACAATGGTGTTGTGAACATTCTTATACATGCGTCTTGCTGGGCAACCCTGCATATTCCTCTATTATGTGTACATTGAAGCGGAACTACTAAATCATATGGTAGCTGTATTTCCAACTTCAATAGACATTCCAAACTATTTCCCAAAGTGACTTTAACAACTTGCAGTCCTACTAACATTGCTTCACGTCCTCGCCACACTTGAGATTTAGAATCGCACTTGATTGTAGCTACTCTGGTTTTAATGTGCCTTTCCCCCATGACGAATGCACTTGGGACTCTTTTATAAGTTTTGTCATTAGGTTTATGAGGGCCTCCAGGGCTTCACTTTGGAAACCCCAAATAGTTTTTGAGAAGTAGAACAAATTTTTCTGCAGACTGCAGAAGGAGAAATTCATTGGTGGTTAGCATTTCAAGAGAGATCTGTAGATGGGCATGTAGGAACCCACAGGTGGCTATATCCACTGGCAGCCTAGTAACCACAGGCGGAGGAGAGAACCCCCACACATTCAGACCTCAGCTACGATGATAGATAAGTCCCACCTTCCCTGCAGGTGCTTCTGGAGGAATAACACCAGTGTTAATCAGAGGAAAAGATCTCGTCTCCCTGTTAATTAAGCAGGTGGTATCAGTGCATTAGTGTCTGACTAATCAGAGCATTCGAGTCTGACTGCTCTGCCAAGGTGACCTACATACCCATGCTGAGGAATCCTCAATTGTTTCTGTCCGACTTTATGGAGCTTTTTGCTCATTATTACATGATTTGATTCTCTTTAGACACTCAAGAAGCAGGAAAGTGTACAGAGTGTTATTCCTATTTTACAGGTGAGGGAAAAGCCCACACAGTTAATCAACTTTCTTTATATAGTAAAGCTAACAAAATATCTTAAGTGAGAACTTAAGTTCTGTTGATTCTTCCAAAACCAAACCAAATGCATTGCCGTCAAGTTGATTCTGACTCATAGTGACCCTACAGGACAGAGTAGAACTGCCCCATAGGGTTTCCCGGGCTGTAATCTTTTCTGAAGCACACTGCCACATCTTCCTTCTGCAGAGCAGCTGGTGAGTTTGAACCACTGACCTTAAGGTTAGCAGTCAAGTACTGAATGCTTGTGCCACCAGAGTTGCTTGTTGACTCTTAGGCTAACCTTTTTTTTTTCATTATTTAAAAAATCTCTGCCCTTGAAGAAGTTACTGTACATCCCTGTGCCTTAGTTTCCTATTATAATAATACTTATAAGCCCTTACAATGGCTACAAATATTCAATAACATTATATATACATTATATATTTCTCTTTCTGTGTGTGATGCTTTGTATAGTGGCACAGTGCCTATCTCTCAGTAAGTTAGCGATCCCCATTACAAAGACTATGTAATAATGAAACCAATTTATTTAGCCACATGAAAAATTGTTTCTAATAAAGTCCCTTGCCTTTTTAATAATGACAAAAAAAATTCCTGTGAAGTCAATTTCGACTCCTAGCAACCCTATAATAGCTACCATTTTTAATAATAGCTAACCTTTATTGAATGTTTAAATGTGTTGCGGGTTTATGACCATGCATGGCTTTATGACTATTAATTAACCCTTTTACTTTTAGAACAAACTTTGAGGCAAGTACAGTTTTAATCTTTACAGTACAGTTGAGGAAATGAGGTAGAAAGTAGCTTGACAAAGTTCTGAGAGACAGCGGTGAGGTTGGGACTCCAATCCAGGTAGGCTGTTTCCAAAGCCTGTGAATGTGATCTGTTTGTCTCTCCCCTTTGTTGGACAAACATGCATACATCATTGTCTACTAATGCATACAGCTTAGAACAAGCTGATAGATAATTATGCTTATCTATCCTTTGACCTATGGAATATGAGTCTCATTTTGTTTTTATATGTATTTTAGAGACATAAATCTTGAAAATTTTATGGGTCACTACTCTTATGCACCTCGTCAGTCAGTTTGTCATGCTGTCGTGGCTTGCATGTTGCTGTGATACTGGAAGCTTTGCCACCAGTATTTCAAATACCAGCAGGGTCACCCTTGATGGACAGGTTCCACACTAAGACAGACTAGGAAGAAGGAGCTGGCAGCCTACTTTTGAAAAATATTGACCAGTGAAAACCATATGAATAACAGTGGAGCATTGTCTGATATAGTGCCAGAAGATGAGCCCCTCAAGTTAAAAGGCACTCAAAATACGACTTGGGAAAAGCTGTCTACTCAAAGGAGAGTCGACCTTAATGACGTGGATGGAGTCAAGCTTTCAGAACCTACAGTTACTGATGTTGCATGACTCAGAATGAAAAGAAACAGCTGCCAACATGCATTAATAATCAGAACGTGAAATGTACAAAGTATAGATCTAAGAAAATTGGAAGTCATCAAAAATGAAATGGAACGCATAAAGATCAATATCCTAGGTATTAGTGAGCTGAAAAGGATTGGTATTTAGCCATTTTGAATCAACCATATGGTCTACTATACCAGGAATGACAAATTGAAAAGAAATGGTGTTGCGTTCATTGTCAAAAAGAACATTTAAAGATCTAGCCTGAAGTACAGTGCTATCAGTGATAGGATAATATCCATAAGCCTGTAAGAAGATCAGTTAATACAGCTATTATTTAAATTACACACCAGCCACTAATGACAAAGACGAGGAAATTGAAAATTGTTACCAATTTCTGCAGTCTGAAATTGATCAAACATGCAAGCAAGATGCATTCATAATTACTGATGATTGGAATGTGAAAGTTGGAAACAAAGGATTGGTAGTTGGAAAATATGGCCTCTGTGATAAAAACAATGCCAGAGTTCGCATGATAGAATTTTGCAAGACCAGCCAAAGATTTCTTCATTACAAATACCTTTTTTGAACAACATAAATGGCAACTATACACGTGAACCTCACCGAATGGAAAACACAGGAATCAAATTGACTACTTCTGTGGGAAGAAACTATGGAAAAGCTCAGTTCATCAGTCAGAACGAAGTCAGAGGCCAACTGCAAAACAGACCATCAATTGCTCATATGCAAGTTCAAGTTGAAGCTGAAGAAAATTAAAAAAGTGCACAAGAGCCAAAATACTACCTTGAGTATATCCCAACTGAATGGGGAGACCATCCCTAGAATAGATGTGACACACTGAACACTAGTGACTGAAGACCAGACGAGTTGTGGCAAAGCATTAAGAACATCATACATGAAGAAGGCAGAAGGTCATTAAAAAGACAGGAAAGAAACAAAGATCAAAATGGATGTCAGAAGAGACTGAAACTTGCTGTTGAACATAGAGTAGCTAAAGCAAATGGAAGAAATGATGAAGTAAAAGAACTGAACAGAAGATTTCAAAGGGCAACTTGAGAAAACAAAGTAAAATATTATAATTAAATGTGCAAAGACCTGGAGTTAGAAAACCAAAAGGGAAGAACACACTCAGTATTTCTCAAGCTGAAAAAAAACTGAAGAAAAAACTCCAGCCTGGAGTTGCAATATTGCAGGATTCTATGGGCAAAATATTGAATGACAAAGGAAACATCAAAAGCAGATGGAAGGAGTACACAGAGTCACTGTACCAAAAAGAGTTGGTTAATGTTCAGCCATTTCATGAGGTAGCATATGATCAAGAAACAATGGTATTGGAGGAAGAAGTCCAAGGTGCACTGATGTTGTTGGTGAAAAACAAGGCTTCAGGAATTGATGGATACCAGTTGAGATGCTTCAACAAACAGATGCAGCACTGGAGGTGCTAACTTGTATATGCCAAGAAATTTGGAAGACAGCTACCTGCCCTACCAACTGGAAGAAATCCATATTTGTGCCCTTTCCAAAGAAAGGGGATCCAACAGAATGCAGAAATTATCGAAGAGTATTATTAATGTCACATGTGAGTAAAATTTTGCTGAAGATCATTCAAAGTGGTTGCTGCAGTACATCGACAGGAAATTGCTAGAAATTCAAGCTGGATTCAGAAAAGGACGTGGAATGAAGGATATAATTGCTAAAGTCAGATGGATCTTGACTGAAAGCACAGAATACCAGAAAGATGTTTACCTGTGTTTTGTTGACTGTGAAAAGGCATTTGATTGTGTGAATCATAACAGATTACGGATGACCTTGCGAAGAATGGGAATTCCAGAACACTGAATTGTGCTCATGAGGAACCTGTACATTGACCAAGAGGCAGTCATGCAAACAGAGCCAGGGGTTACTGTGTGTTTTAAAATCAGGAAAGGTGTGCGTCAGGGTTGAATCCTTTCACCATGCTTATTCAATCTATATGCTGAGCAAATAATCTGAGAAGTTAGGCTATATGGTGAAGAATGTGACATCAGGATTGGAGGAAGACTCATTAACAACCTGTAATACGCAGATATTATAACCCCGCTTGCTGAAAGTGAAGAGGACTTGAAGAACTTACTGATGAAGATCAAAGACCACAGCCTTCAGTATGGATTATACCTCAACATAAAGAAAGTACAAATTCTCACAGCTAGACCAATAAGCAATATCATGATAAATGGAGAAAAGATCGACGCTGTCAAGAATTTCATTATACTTGACTCCACAGTCAAAGTCCATGGAAGCAGTACTCAGGAAACCAAACGAAGTATTGGTTTGGGCAAATCTGCTGCAAAAGATTTCTTTAAAGTGTTAAAAAGCAAAGATGTCCCTTTGAGACTAAGGTGCACCTGACCCAAGCCATAATATTTTTCATTGATTCATATGCATGTGAAAGCTGGACAATGAATACGGAAGACCTAAGAAGAATTGGTGTCTTTGAATTATGGTGTTGGCGAAGAATATTGACAATCCCACGGACTGCCAGAGAATGAACATGTCTCTCTTGGAAGAAATACAGCCAGAGTGCTCCTTGGATGTGAGGATGGGGAGACTTCGTCTCAGGGACTTGGACATGTTATCAGGAGCGACCAGTCCCTGGAGATAAATTGAAAAAGAGGAAGACCTCAGTGAGATGGATTGATACAGTGGCTGCAACAATGGGCTAAAGCATAACAACAACTATGAGGATGGCACAGGCCCTGGCAGTGTTTTGTTCTGTTGTACACAGGGTTGCTCTGAGTCGGAACCGACTCGAGGGCGCCTAACAGCAACAACACGCTCACCTATGAAGTTCTAAACTTCCTGTGAGGGTCAGAACTGGATGTTATTGCCTTTTTTTTTCCAGGTTTCACAAGTTTTCTGTCTTTGACAGGATGCAGCCTTACCACTTTTCTGTTGCTCCATTTAGTGGAAAATATTTTTCTTTCTCTAACGTGTTTATGCCTTACACAGGTTCTAGCTTTCACAGATCTGACTGTATGTTACTTCTATTGTTTCATCATCCTTGTGGAAAATAATGTGTGGAGATACATTTAAAATTGTTACCACTATCTCATTATATCATAATACCTGGTCACAATCTACGGCTTGTGTGTCCTAAGTACAGTACATGTAGGTTTCACATTTCTCCAATTTCATCAATATTTTTATAAGCAAAAATCAGGAAGACTCTGGATTAGGAAAATTAACCACAAAAGGCAGCTTAAAAATTAAGGGCTATTTATAGAGCATATTTAAAGAAATGTGTGGCTGTATAAATAGAGAAAGATAATAGAAATCACATCAATTCCATATGGTACTCATAAAAATAAAATTTGTTGTTTTATATCCCTTAATTTTAGCACCAGCTGTTGGAACTACCTCTTTGTTTTCCCACAATCCTAAGAATCACAGAGCACTCTAAAAGCACAGGGCCTGAGGCAAAGCCCCATTTGGTTTCGTGTGGGAAGAGCTGCATCCCACCTGTTCTGGCTTCCTGGTGGCTTGCATAAATCCATCTTCCTTTTGCTTATCTTATACAAGTCTATGACTCTTTATTTGGTCTAATTGTGGAACTCCATTTCCACTAGTGGATAAGGGTAGGTCTATAGTTCTCTGTTTATCAGATTTGCCCCAGAGAAATCAAGAGAAACAGCCAGAGAGAGCACAAACATATGGCGTCGAGTTTGTGGAGATGGTTCAATTACTCTGCAGCTTGTGTAACTTGTGTTTTAAATGATGGTGACAATGAGGAAAGGGAGGAAGAGAAGCTATAGCACCAGGTTTAAGATGATTATTGGATTTAGATTTTTATTAAATGGAAGTGTTTAAAAAATTAATTGCCAAGAATGAGGACTTTAATTTCGAAGCATTAGGTCATATATAAACCTTGAAAACATCTAAGGAGTTGTTATTCCTAAAGATAGGAAATTAGATAAAATGATGCCTTCCTGTCTGATGGCCCAGAAAATAGTTTAGTGTTTCAAACATAGTTTGTTGTTGGTGTTAGTTGCTATCATGTAGATTCAGACTCACGGTGACCCCATGTGCTGCAGAGTGGAACTGCTCCATGGGCCTTTTCTTCTGAGGTAGCTCTGAGTGGGTTCAAACTACCAACCTTTAGGTTGACAGTCGAGTGCAAAAGGTTTGCGCCACCTAGGGCTCTTCAGAACATAACAAGCAACATGAATTCTTTTTACAGGGACAAGAAAAAATCCTTCCTCTGAATTTAACTCAGAGTCCTCGATACAAGGTTCTGTGAGTCTAAAATCAGCTGTCAGAGGCTTCTAACTCCACTCCACCTCTGGTGAAACCGTTTTCCCATCACACAGCCACGACAAAACATGATTTCAATGATGGGGCAACGTTCTGCTCGCCGTGGCTCCTTCCCAGTGCACTCTCCTGTTTCTGAATCCTCAGAGGTGAGAAATGCTCTCTCTCGACTCTGCTCTTATTTATCCCATGTAAAATCCCATCCCACTGCCCCTCCGCCAACACCGTAATGTTTCCGGTTCAATGAAGAAGTTAGTTTTGGTCTGTGAAGGATGCACAACGAGGTGCAAACGTTAAATGCAATGTGGCCTATGTACTGTTTTACAACACCATTTGGTTACAGGAGAGTAGATTTTTTTTTTAACAAAAAGTCCTGATTCACTGCATTTTAAGGTAAAGGACTTTATGAGGACATTTATGGTTTGTAAAGTTCCTCATTTTTCAGCCCAGCAGTAGTGTTTAAAAAGTGAATTAGATGAAATTCCTATACTGTTGCAGTCATTTTTCTTAGCTTTTAGTAAATGACTCCATCTGGACAAAACGATGTTCTCATTTCTTATCAGAAATAATTAGAAATACAGTCAGCGTTGTCTCAGAGCCCTCTGAATAGTCTCCCTGATATTTCTTCAAAGGCACGAGTTTCTGGATGTGATAAGCAATGGAATAAAGAAATGTAAAATTAATGACTTTGATGGGTTGTTGTTAGAGAGGCCCCTGTAGAATTAAAAGCGATGCAAGAAAATGGCCCCCTTGTAAGAAAGTTATAGCTTTGTAATTTAGACAAATTAAAAATGAATATAGCTAGCACAGCTACATTCAATCCGCAGGGTGTGTGTGTATGTGAGGGTGTGTGTGTGTGTAACCTAAGCCTTATTTTAGCCAGTACTTAGGCTCTCCTTTACATCCGTACCTTTTTTCAGACATTCCTATGAAGGTTTGAATCTACTCAGTTGAACTTCACTCCTCCTCTTTTCCCTGTTTGTGTACCAGTAGGTCAGCCCTGACTCATGACAGTCACATGTGTATCAAAGTAGAACTGTGTTCCATAGGGTTTCCAGGGGCTGATTTTTCAGAAGTAGATTGCCAGGTCTTTCTTCTGCGGCACCTCTGGGTGGACTCGAACCTCAAACATCAGTTACATTCTTATAAAATTCATCTATCCTCTCTCCAGAACAACATACAAAAGAACTTACACATAATTTTACGTAAAATTTTGGGGCGTTCAAAAATCTCTTGAACACTGAAGCCTACAGACAGCATTTTTTTTTTAATTTTGGTGGTAATTTTTTTTTATTGTACTTTAGATGAAGGTTTACAGAACAAATAGTTTCTCATTAAACAGTTAGTACACATATTGCTTTATGACAATGGTTAACAAACCCACGACATGTCAGCACTGTCCCTTCTCAACCTTGGGTTCCTATTACCAGCTTTCCTGTCCCCCCCCATCTTCTAGTCCTTGCCCCTGGTCTGTTGTGCCTTGTTTTGTTTTATGGGCCCGTCTAGTCTTTGGATGAACGGTGAACCTCGGGAGTGACTTTATTACTGAGCTAAAAGGGTGTCCAGGGGCCGTACTCTTGGGGTTTCTTCAGTCTCTGTCAGACCAGTAAGTGTGTTCTTTTTTGTGACTTAGAACTTTGTTCTACCTTTTGCTCCAGCTCTGTCCAGGACCCTCTGTTGTGGTCCCACTCAGAGCAGTCAGTGGTGGTAGCTGGGCACCATCTAGCTGTATTGGACCCAGTCCGGTGGAGGCCGTGGCAGTTGTGGTCCATTAGTCCTTTGGACTAACCTTTTCCTTGTATCTTGTTTTCTTCATTCTCCCTGGCTCCCGAAGGGGTGAGACCAGTGGAGAATCTTAAATGGCTGCTCACAGGCTTTTAAGACCTCAGATGCTACTTACCAAGGTGGAATGTAGAACATTTTCTTTATAAACTGTGTTATGCCGATTGAGCTAGATGTTCCCCGAGACCACGGTCCCCACAGCCCTCCGCCCAGCAATTCAGTCCCTCAGGGAGTTTGAAAGTGTCTGTGGAGCGTCCATGATCTTGCCTTCTACAAGTTGTGCTGGCTTCCCCAGTAATGCGTACTGTCTTACCCTTCACCAAAGTTACCACTTATCTGTTGTCTATTTAGTTTCCCCCCAACCCCTCCCATCCCTTGTAACCAGCAAAGATTGTTTCTTTTTGTGTGTAAACTTTTTCATGAGTTTTTACGGTAGAGGTCTCATACAATATTTGTCCTTTTATGATTGACTTATTTCAGCATAGTGTCCTCCAGTTTCATCCATGTTATGAGATGCTTCACAGATTCATCATTGTTCTTTATTGTTGCATAATACTCAATTGTGTGTATGTACCATAGTTTGTTTATCCATTCTTCTGTTGATGGGCATCTGCTGCAGTGAACATGGGTGTGTGTATGTCTATTCGTGTGACGGCTCTTATTTCTCTAGGATATATTCCTAGAAGTGGGATTGCTGGGTCATATGGTATTTCTATTTCTAGATTTTTAAGGAAGTACCATATCATTTTCCAAAATGGTTGTATCGTTTTGCATTCCCATCAGTGCATAAGAGTTCCCACAGCTCCTCCGACATTTGTTATTTACAGTTTTTTTGATTCATGCCGGTAATGCTGGGTTGAGATGGTATCTCATTGTGGTTTTAATTTGCATTTCTCTAATGGCTAGTGATTACAAGCATTTCCTCATGTGTCTGTTGACCACTTGAATGTCTTCTTTGGTGAAGTGTCTGTTCATTTCCTTTGCCCATTTTGTAATTGGATTGTCTTTTTGTTGTAGATGTGTTGGATTTTTTTTTTTTTTTTGGTAGATTTTTTAGAGATTAGATCTTTGTCTGACTTGTAATATCCAAAAAATTTTTTCCCAGTCTTTATGTTCTCTTTTTACTCTTTTGGTGAAGTCTTTTGATGAGCATAAGTGTTTTAATTTTTAGAAGATCCCAGTCATCTAGCTTATCTTTCTGGAGTTTGGTGTGTTGTTGGTTATGGTTTGTATCCCGTTAATGCAGTGTATTAGTGCCTCTAGTGTTGATCCCTTTTTTTCTTCTATGAACTTTATAGTTTTCGGCTTTATATTTAGGTCTTTGATCCATTTTGAATTAGTTTTTGTATACGGTGTGAGGTATGTATTGTTTCATTTTTTTGCAGATGGACATCAGTTTTGCCAGCACCATTTGTTAAAAAGCCTGTCTTTTCCCCATTTGATGGACTTTGAGCCCTCTTTGAAGATCAGGTGACCGTAGGTGGATTGATTTACATCTGGGTTTTCAATTCTGTTCCATTGGTCAATGTATCTGTTGTTGTACCAGTACCAGGCTGTTTTGACTACTGTAGCTGTATAGTATGTTCTCAGGTCAGATAGTGTGAGTCTTCCTACTTTATTCTTCTTCTTCAATAGTGCTTTACTTATCCAGGGCTTCTTCCCTTTCCAAATAAAGTTAATGATTAGTTTTTCCATCTCTTTAAAGAATGTTGTTGGTATTTGGATCAGGATTGCATTGTATTTGTATTTGGGTAGACTTGTCATTTTCACAGTGTTGAGTCTGCCTATCTATGAGCATGGTATGTTTTTCCATTTATGTAGATCCCTTTGGGTTTCTTGCAGTAGTGTTTTGTAGTTTTCTTTGTATATGTCTTTTACATCCCTGGTTAGATTTATTCCTAAGTATTTTATTTTTGGGGGGCTATTATAAATGGTATTGTTTTCCTGATTTCCTTTTCACCGTTCTCTTTATTGGTGTATAAGAATCCAACTGATTTTTGTATGCTGATCTTGTATCCTGCTACTCTGCCTAATCTTTCTATTAGTTCTAGTAGTTTTCTCTTGGAGTCTTTAGGGTTGTCTATGTATAGTATCATCATCCACAAGCAGAACAGTTTAACTTCTTTGTTACCAATTTGGATGCCCTTTATTTCTTTTTCTTGCCTTATTGCTCTAGCTAGGACTTCCAGTATGACGTTAAATAGGAGTGGAAATAAAGGGCATCCTCGTCTTGTTCCTGTTCTCAAGGGGAATGTTTTTACCCTTTCTCCATTAAGAATGATGTTGGCCTTTGGTTTTGCATAGATACCCTTTATTATGATGAGAAATTTCCCTTCTGTACCTATTTTATTGAGAGTTTTTATCAGAAATTATTGTTGGACTTTGTCGAATGCCATTTCTGAGTCAATTGAAATGATCATGTGATTCTTTTCTTTCCTTTTGTTTATCTGGTGGATTACATTGATTGATTTTCTAATGTTGAACCATCCTTGCATACCTGGTATGAATCTTACTTGGTTGTGGTGTATTATTTTTTTGATAGGATGCTGAATTCTATTGACTAGAATTTTGCTGAGAATTTTTGCATCTATATTCATGAGAGAGATTGGTCTGTAATTTTCTTTTTTTGTGACATCTTTGCCTGGTTTTGGTATCAGTGTTATATTGGCTTCATAGAATGAATTTGGAAATGTCGCTTCCTTTTCTATATTCTGAAATAGTTTGAGTAGTACTGGTGTAAGCTCTAATTTTTAAAACATAAAAAAATAACATTTTTAAAACAAACATTTGCATTTTTACCATTTTTAAGTGTGCAATTCAGTGGCATCAATTATAATGTAATTATAATTACAATATCATGTACACATCACCACTATCTGTCTTCAAAACTTTTTCATCTCCCTAAACAGAAACTTTGTATTCATAAGTGTTCTCCCCATTACCCTCCAGCCTGTGGTAATGACTATAATCTTTGCCTATTCTTGATCTATGCTTTGCCTGTTCTAGATATATCATCTAAATGGGATCATACAATTGTTGTCCTTTTGTATCTAGCTTATTTTTTTCAGCATAATGTTTTCAAGTTTTATATACCAGAGCATGTATTAGGACTTCCTTTCTTTTTATGGCTGAATAACATTCCATTGTATGTATATACCACATTTTGTTTATCCTTTCATCTGTTACTGGATATTTGGGTTGTTTCCAACTTTTGGCTATTGTGGATAATACTACAGGAAACATTGGTGTACCACATACAGTTTTTAAAGGAAGGTTTTATTGTTCCCAAGTTAAAAGCACATGTTTAACCCTATCCTATATTCAAAACTTTGGACACATCATCAGGTAAGACCAATAGCTGGAATAGGACATCGTGTTTTGTAAAGTAGAGGGTCAGCAAAAATGAGGGAAATCCTCAGTGGGATGGATTGACACAATAGCCACAATATCCACTTAAACATACCAATGGTCATGAAGATGACACAGGAGCAGGCAACGTTTTGCTCAGGTGTTCATAAAGTAACCATGTGTCTGAGCCTACTCAACGGCAGCTAACAACAACATATTAATCTTATAGATGAGGAAACTATAGTCTACAGAGAAAATAATTTGACCAAGGTCAAACATACAGAGTGCATACGTTTTCAGTTTTTGACTCTGAAAGTCAAGTTTAACTAGCTTCTGGGCAAGTAGAAGTGATTGCCAAATAATTTATTCCAAGATAATTTTTTGTTTAATTCATATGTAAGCACCACAGACATGGTAAATTTAATTTGGGAATTAAATTGGAGAATAAATTAACTTTTCCCTAGATATCATTTTTATTTATGAAGCTACTTACTCCTGACTTTGAATCTATTAAAAC
The DNA here is from genome assembly GCA_030035585.1 of Dugong dugon. Taxonomy (NCBI): domain Eukaryota; kingdom Metazoa; phylum Chordata; class Mammalia; order Sirenia; family Dugongidae; genus Dugong; species Dugong dugon. The sequence continues at coordinate 188,878,322 of CM057463.1, read as the reverse complement.
CATTACTCTTGACTAAATTCCATTTTAGTCCAAATATAAAGGTGGTTAACTCATACTGATAAACATTTTAGGTTGTAGTCTGTGTTTTGTAGGAACTAGCATAGAAAACTAAATTCAGTTTTCTGGAATTAGAAAGCAAAATTGGAATTATTATTCCAGGCATTTCTTTGTAGGTACTTTTTTTTTTGTCTTATCACTCTCAAATAACGGTTTATCTTATTTTCTCTCTTTACAGAACTCATTCGATTAAAATCATGCATTTTAAAAATATATTGGTAAATAGTCCCTTGCTCATGTTGTTCTTGTTTGGTGCCATCAAGTGGTTTCGACTCATTGGTACCCTCTATGCAATAGAACAAAATACTGCCCAGTCCTGTGCGTCCTCACAATTGTTATGTTTGAGCGCGTAGTTGCAGCTACTGTGTCTATCCATCTCATGAGGGTCTTCATCTTTTTCACTGACCCTCAACTTTACCAAGCATGATGTCCATCTCCAGGGACTGGTCCCTCTTGATAACATGTCCAAGTATGTGAGACAAAGTCTCACCATCTTCGCTTCTAAGGAGCACTCTGGTTGTACTTCTTCCAAGACAGATTTGTTCGTTCTTCTGGCAGTCCATGGCATATTCAGTTTTCTTCACCAACAGCATAATTCAAAGGCATCAGTTCTTCTAGCGTCTTCCTTATTCATTGTCGAGCTTTACATGCTTATGAGGTGATTGAGAATACCATGGTTTGGGTCAAGCAAACCTTAGTCCTTTAAGTGCCATCTCTGCTTTTTAACACCTTAAAGGGGTCTTCTGCAGCAGATTTGCCAATGCAATATGTCCTTTGATTTTTTGACTGCAGTTTACATGGGCATCGACTGTGGATTCAGGCAAAATAAAATCCTTGACAACTTCAATATTTTCTGTTTATCGTGATGTTTATTTGTCCAGCTGTAAGAATTTTTGTTTTCTTTATGTTGAGGTGTAATCTATGTTGAAGGTAGTAGTCTTCGATCTTCATCAGTATGTGCTTCAATTCCTCTTCACTTTCAGTTCAGCAAGCAAGGTTGTGTCATCTGCATATCGCGGGTTGTTAATCAGTCTTCCTCCAATCCTAACGCTTCTCCTTCTTCATATACTCCAACTTCTAGGATTCTTTGCTCACATACAGATTGAATAAGTATGGGGAAAGGTACAACCCTGACACACGTTTCCAGATTTTAAACCATGCAGTATGATCTTGTTCTGTTTGAACGACTGCCTCTCGGTCTATGTACAGGTTCTTCATGCGCACAAGTAAGTGTTCTGTAATTCCTATTCTTCACAATGTTATGCATGATTTATTATGATCCACACAGTCGAATGCCTTTGCATAGTCAATAAAACACAGGTAAACATCTTTCTGGTATTCTCTGTTTTCATCCAGGATCCATCTGACATCAGCAATGATATCCCTCATTCCAAGCCCTCTTCTGAATCCGGCTTGAATTTCTGGCAGTTCCTTGTCAATGTACTGCTGCAACTGCTTTTGAATGATTTTCAGCAAAATTTTACTTGTGTGTGATATTAATGATATTGTTCGATAATTTCTGCATTTGGTGGAATCACCTTTCTTGGGAATAGGCATAAATATAGATCTCTTTCAGTCGGTTGGCCTGGAAGCTGTCTTCCAAATTTCTTGGCACAAACTAGTGAGCACTTCCAGTGCTGCATCCATTTGTTGAAAGTTATTAATTGGTATTCCGTCAATTCCTGGAGCCTTGTTTTTCACCAATGCCTTCAGTGCAGCTTGGACTTCTTCCCTTAGTACCATTGGTTCCTGATCATATGCTACCTGCTGAAATGGTTGAGCTCCCACCAATTCTTTTTGGTATAGTGACACTGTATTCCTTCCATTTTCTTTTGATACTTCCTGTGTCATTTAATATTTTCCCTGTGGTATTCCTCAGTATTGCAACTTGAGACTTGAATCTTCTCTTCCGTTCTTTCAGTTTAAGAAATGCTGAGCATGTTCTTTCCTTTTGATTTTCTAACTCCAAGTCTTTGCATATGTCATTATAGTACTTTACTTTGTTGTCTCGGGTCGCCCTTTGAAATCTTCTGTTCAGCTCTTTTACTTAATCATTTCTTCCTTTCACTTTAGTTACTCAATGTTCAAGAGTAAGTTTCAGAGTCTCTTCTGACATCCGTTTTGGTCTTTTCTTTCTTTCCTGTCTTTTTAATGACATTTTGCTTTCTTAATGTGTGATGCCCTTGATCCACAACTCGTCTGGTCTTTGGTTATTAGTGTTCAACATGTCAAATGTACTCTTAAGGTGGTCTCTAAATTCAGGTGGGATGTGCTCAAGGTCATACTTTAACTCTCATAGGCTTGCTCAAATTTCTTCAGTTTTAACTTGAATTTGTATGTGAGTAGTTGATGGTCTGTTCCACGGTTGGCCCCTGGCCTTGTTCTGACTGATGATATTGAACTTTTCCATTGTCTCTTTCCACGATGTAGTCAATTTGATTCTTGTGTATTCCATCTTGGGAAACCTACGTGTATAGCTGCCATCTGTGTTGTTGAAAAAAGGTATTTGCAATGAAGAGGTCACTGGTCTTGCAAAATTCTGCCATGTAATCTCCGCCATCCTTTCTATCATCAAGGCCATGTTTTCCAACTAGCAATCTTTCTTCTTTGTTTCCAACTTTTAAATTCCAATCACCAGTAATTATCAGTGCATCCAGATTGTATGTTCAGTCAGTATTTAAGACTTCAGAAGTTGGTAAAAATCTTCAATTTCTTCATCTTTGCTCTTAGTGGTTAGTGCATATATTTGAATAATAGTCGTATTAACTGGCCTTCCTTGCAGGTGTCTGGATATTTTCCTATCACTGACAGCTCTGTACTTCAGGATAGATCTTGAAATGTTCTTTTAAGGATGACCGCAACTCCATTCCTCTTCAAGTTGTCATTCCCAGCTTAGTAGACCATATGATTGTCCGATTCAAAATGGCCAATACCAGTCCATTTCAGGTCACTAATGCCCAGGGTATCGATGTTTATGCATTCCATTTCATTTTTTATAATTTCCAATTTTCCTAGATTCATACTTTGAACATTCCATGTTCCAATTAACAACGGAGTTTGCAGCTGTGTCTTCTCATTTTGAGTTGTGCCATGTCAGCAAATGAAAGTCCCAAAAGCTTGACTCCATCTATGTCGTTAAGATCGACTCTACTTTGAGGAGGCATCTCGTCCTGAGTTTACCTGAGAAATCTTTTATTTTACTTTTTATTTTTACTGTACTTTGGATGAAGGTTTACATAACAAACTAGCTTCTCTTTAAACAGTTAGTACACATATTGTTTTGTGACATTGGTTGCCAATCCCACTACTTGTCAACACTCCCCTTCTCAACCTTAGGTTCCTATTGCCAGCTTTCCTGTCGCTCCCTGCATTCTCGTCCTTTCCCCTGGCCTGGTGTGCCCATTTAGTCTCATTTTGTTTGATGGTCCTACCTAATCTTTAGCTGAATGGTGATCTTAAGGAATGAATTCATTACTGAGCTAAAACTGTGTGCGGGGGCCATACTCTCCGGTTTTCTCCAGTCTCTGTCAGACCGGTAAGTCTGGTCTTTTTTTTGTGTGTGAGTTAGAGTTTTGTTGTACATTTTTCTCCAGCTCTATCCAGGACCCTCCATTGTGAACATTTTCAGATCTGTCAGTGGTGGTAGGAGAGTACCATCTAGTAGTGCTCAACTCAGTCTGGTGAGGCTGTAGTACTCGTGATCCATTTTGACTAATCTTTTCCTTGTGTCTTTGGTTTTCTTCATTCTTCCTTGCTCCAGATGGAGTGAGACCAGTGGAGTATCTTAGATGACCGCTTACAAGATTTTAAGATCCCAGATGCTACTCACTTAAGTAGAACGTAGAACAGTTTCCTTATAAACTATGTTATGTCAATTGATCTAGATGTTCCCCTAGACCATGGTCTGCATAGCCCTCAGCCCAGTACTTTGGTCCCTCAGGGAGTTTGGATGAGTCTATGGAGCTTCCATGACCTTGCCTTGAACAAGTTGTTGCTGGCTTCCCCAGGATTGTGTACTTCTTACACTTGACCAAAGTTACCACTTATCTATTGTCTATTTAGTGTTTTTCCATTCCCACCCTCCTCTCCCTTGTAACCATCAAAGATTGTTTCTTTTTGTGTGTAAATCTTTTCATGAGTTTTTATAGTAGTGGTCTCATACAATATTTGTCCTTTTGTGATTGACTTACTTCACTCAGCATAATGCCCTCCAGATTCATCCATGTTGTGAGAGGCTTTGTAGATTCATCATTGTTCGTTATTTTTGCCTAGTATTCCATTGTGTGTATGTGCCATAGTTGGTTTATCCATTGATCTGTTGATGGTCATCTAGGTTGTTTCCATCTTTTTGCTGTTGTGAACAAAGCTGCAGTGAACATGGGTGTACATATGTCTATTCGTGTGATGGCTCTTGTTTCTCTAGGGTATACTCTTAGGAGAGGGATTGCTGGATCATATGGTATTTCTATCTCTGCCTTTTTAAAAATGGTAGTACCATTTTGAATTCCCACCAGCAGTTCTAGTCTCCCTGCAGCCTCTCCAACTTTTATTATTTTGTTTTTTTGATATGTGCCAGTAATGGTAGGGTGAGATGGTATCTCATTGTGGTTTTGATTTATATTTTTCTAATGGCTAGTGATCCAGAGCATTTCCTCATGTGCCTTGAATGTCTTCCTTGGTGAACTGTCTGTTCATATCTTTTATCCTTTTTTTTTTTTTTAACACATATTGTATATTGTGATCAGACATATATATATATATATATATATTTTTTTTTTTTTTGTTGAACTTTTGATGAAGGTTTACAGAACAAACTAGCTTCTCATTAAACAGTCAGTATACATAATGTTTTATGGAATTGGTTAACAACACCACAACATGTCAGTACTCTCCCTTCTCAACCTTGGCTTCCCTGTTACCAGCTTTCCTATTACCTCCTGCCTTCCAGTCCTTGCCCCTGGGCTTGAGTGCCCCTTTGTTCTCGTTTTGTCCTACGGGTCTGTCTAGTCTTCTGCTAAAAGGTGAACCTCCGGAGTGATCTCATTACTGAGCTAAAAGCGTATCCGGGGGCCATACCCTCAGGGTTTCTCCAGCCTTTGTCAGGCCAGTAAGTCTGGTCTTCTTTTGTGAGTTAGAATTTTGTTCTACATTTTTCTCCAGCTCTGTCAGGGACCCTCTACTGTGATCCCTGTCAGAGCAGTCAGTGGTCGTAGTTGGGCACCTTCTAGTTGTGCTGGACTCAGTCTGGTGGATGCCTTGGTAGTCGTGGGCCATTAGTCCTTTTCAGTAATCTTTCCCTTGTGTCTTTAGTTGTCTTCATTTTCCCTTGCTTCCGAAGGGGTGAGACCAATGTCGTATCTTAGATGGCCGCTCACAGGCCTTTAAGACCCCAGACACTACTCACCTAAGGAGAATGCAGAACACTTTCTTTATAAACTATATTATGCTAATTGAGCTAATGTTCCCTGAGACCATGGTCCCCACAGCCCTCAGCCCAGAATTCAGTCCCTAAGTGAGTTTGGATTTGTCCGTGGAGATTCAATGATCTTACCCTGAACAAGTTGTGCTGGCTTCTCCAGTATTGAGTACTGTCTTACCCTTCACCATAATTACCACTTATCTATTATCTATTTAGTGTTTTTCCACCCCTACCCCTCCCCTCCCTCGTAACCATCAGAGATTGTTTCTTTTTATGTGTAAACCTTTTCATGAGTTTTTATAGTAGTGGTCTCATACAATATTTGTCCTTTTGTGATTGACTTATTTCACTCAGCATAATGCCCTCCAGATTCATCCATGTTGTGAGACGCTTCGCAGATTCATCATTGTTCTTTATCTTTGCCTAGTATTCCATTGTGTGTATGTACCATAGTTTGTTTATCCATTGATCTGTTGATGGGCATCTAGGTTGTTTCCATCGTTTTGCTATTGTGAACAATGCTGGAATGAATATAGGTTTGCATATGTCTATTCCTGTGACAACTCTTATTTCTTTAGGATATATTCCTAGGAGTGGGATTGCTGGATCATATGGTATGTCTATTTCTAAGTTTCTAAGGAAGCACCATATCGTTTTCTAAAGTGGTTGTAACATTTTGCATTCCCACCAGCAGTGCATAAGCGTTCCAATCTCCCTGCAGCCTCGCCAACATTTGTTATTTTCTGTTTTTTTGACTCATGCCAGTAATGCTGGGGTGAGATGATACCTTATTGTGGTTTTGTTTTGCATTTCCCTAATGGCTAGTGATCCCGAGCATTTCCTTATATATCTGTTAGCCGCTTGAATGTCTTCTTTGGTGAAGTGTCTGGTCATTTCCTTTGCCCATTTTTTAATTGGATTACTTATCTTTTTGTAGCAGAGGTGTTGGGTTTTCGTGTAGATTTTAGAGATTAGACCTTTGTTGGATTTGTAATAGCTAAAAATTTTTTTCTCAGTCTGTAGGTTTTCTTTTACTCTTTTAGTGACGTCTTTTGATGAGCATAAGTGTTTAAGTTTTAGAAGATACCAGTTATCTAGCTTATCTTCTGGAGTTTGTTTGTTGTTAGTTATGGTTTGTGTGCTGTTTATGCCATGTGTTAGGGTCTCTAGAGTTGATCCTATTTTTTCTTCTATGATCTTTATAGTTTTTGGCTTTATATTTAGGTATTTGATCCATTTTTAATTTGTCTTTGTGTATATTGTGAGGTATGGGTCCTGTTTCATTTATTTGCAGATGAACATCCAGTTTTGCCAGCACTATTTGTTAAAAAAGACTGTCTTTTCCCATTTTCTTTGGGCCTTTGTCAAAGATCAGGTTACCATAGGTGGAAGGATTTACATTTGGGTTCTCAATTCTGTTCCATTGGTCAATGTATCTGTTGTTGCTCCAGTACCAGGCTATTTTTACTACCATAGCTGTATAGTAGGTTCTCAGGTCAGGTAGTTTGAGTCCTCCTACGTTATTCTTCTTCTTCAATAGTGCTTTACTTCTCTGGAGCTTCTTCCCTTTCCATATAAAGTTAATGATTAGTTTTTCTATCTCTTTAAAGAATGCTGTTGGTTTTTGGATCGGCATTGCATTGTATTTGTAAATCACTTTGGGTAGAATTGACATTTTCACAATGTTGAGTCTACCTATCCATGAGTATGGTATGTTTTTCCATTTATGTACTCCTTTTTTGGTTTCTTGTGGTGTTTTTTAGTTTTCTTTATATAGGTCTTTTACATTCTTGGTTAGATTTATTTCTAAAGATTTTATTTTTTTATGGGGTATTATAAATGGTATTGTTTTCCTGATTTCCTTTTCATTGTTCTCTTTACTGGTGTATAGGAATCCAACTGATTTTTGTATGTTTATCTTATATCCTGCTACTCTGCTGAATCTTTTTATTAGTCCCAGTAGTTTTCTCATGGAGTTGTTTGGGTTTTCTATGTATAGTAACATATCATCTACAGATAGGGATACTTTTACTTCTTCGTTACCACTCAGTCGTCTTTTGCATGCCTTCCAACCTGAGGGGGCTCATCTTCCAGCACTGTATCAGACAGTGTTCTGCTACTATTCACAAGGTTTTCACTGGATAATTCTTTTCAGAAGTAGACCGCCATATCCTTCTTCATAATATGTCTTAGTCCGGAAGCTCAGCTGAAACCTGTCCACCAAAGGTAACCCTGCTGGTATTTGAATACTGGTGGCATAGCTTCGAGCATCACAACAACACACAAGCCCCAACAGCATGACAAATTGGCAGACGCATGGGGTATTTTGTCAGTGCAATCCTTCAGTATCGTAATCTGAGGTTTGAATTTTTTCTTCAGTTCTTTCAGCTTGAGAAATGTCAAGTGTATTTTTCCACGAGAGCCAAAATGTGACCTTATGTGTATCCCACCTGAATTTAGAGACCATCTCATGAATAGATTTGATGCATTGAACACCTATGACCGAAGATAAGACAAGTTGTGGGATAACATCAAGAACTCATTCATGAATAAAGCAAAAGGTCATTAAAAGACAGGAAAGAAAGAAAAAACCAAAATGGATGTCAGAAGAGACTCTGAAACTTGCTCTTGAATGTAGAGTAGCTAAAGGGAATGGAAGAAGTGATCACATAAAAGAGCTAAACAGAAGATTTCAAAGGGTGGGTTGGGAAGAGAAAGTAAAGTATTATGAAATGTGTAAAGTTGTTCATGTTAATGAAACCAAATTCTAAAATTTAGTAATGAAATAAAAAAAGAAAAAGAAAAGATGTATTGGCTTATTTAAATGAGGAGAATGTAAGAACAGATATGGAAAAACGTTTAAAGGAGGAAGGCCAGTACAACACACATCAATATATTAGAGAACACAACAGATTAAGTTTGTAATAGAAAGACAGAAGTAGGGTAATAAAAAAAAATTGCCTTGTTGGCGAAATAGGAAGCAATACAAGTAGACATTCCAACCTTTCACTGCAGTTTCTTCTACCATTATTTGGCTGGGAAATTCTCACAAGCCTGAATTTTTCCATAAATTACTTTAAATTATATTCCAAATATAAATTATGCTAAATATTAGTAGTAACTGTGTACACCTGTGCTTCACTGTTGGATGTTCCTGCTCTGATGTACTTTATAAGTGTTCACAGCTGTAATAAAGCTTTTTACTTATAATTGGTCCCCATAGGAACCAGCTGCTGCACTTCATCCAATTTGAGTTATTTTTAGTTATTCTATTGAGAGAATATTCATTTGAAATAAGATGTATGAAGTTGCTTATGATCCTGGGGAATGATGGTTTATATAGGGCATTTTAAAGTGACAGAAAAGCAACCATACTCTAATTCTTCCTCCGACGTTTCATAGTTACTATTGTTACACCACTGCTCTTTCCTTGCAGCCCTGATGGCACAGCGGTTAAGAGCTTGGCTGCCAACCTAAAGGTTTGCAGTTAGAATCCACAAACCACTCACTGGAAATTCTATGGGGTAATTGTATTCTGTCCTATAGGGTTGTTATGAGTCATAATCAACTCAACCGCAGCGAGTTTTGTTTATTTTTTTTGGTTTTGTCTCTTTCTTTTAACCAGCCACCTCCAACCCATTTCCTAGAACATGAGAGGGAGCACAGGACTGCAATTCAAGAAAATCTAAGTATTATCTTGTCTCCCCACTAACTAGACATTTGAAATTGAGTAAGTAACTTAATCTCACTGAGCTTCCATTTATTTTTCTGTTAAGGTGAAAACAATAAATCAGATCTTGTAACCTGATCTGTCACCTGTTGCAGTAAGACAAAGTTAACAAAACTTTGTATTTTGGAAATGAATGTTCAAGCAAATTTGGAAATCCAAGTATATTTTGGGTTTTCAAACGTGTTCAGTGTTTCTTACCTTTTTTGAGCAGAGCCTCTCTTTAAATAGGATAAAAGCCATGGACTCTTTAATTGTTTTAGTCTTTATTTTTCTCTTTTATTTTCACTTCGATTAGCACAAACCCTTCTTTTTGGACAGTGATTAGATTTTCAGCTGTATTTGTTCTGTTCTGGAACTGTAATATAATCTATCATTGGTGCTTTTATGATCCTTACTTTATTTCCTCAGTTCTCCTTTTCAGATAATAACGCTTATTTTATTTTATTGTTGTGGTCTTATATTTTTGAATGTGTGCTTTAAAAACTTTTCAAAATCATAAGCACTTGGAAGAATTTCCTTCTGACCACTCCATTATGTTTTCTTCCGAAGTAAGCTCTTTATTTCGTTTTGATTTTGCATTTTACATTTCTTTGTTCCTTCCTTTATTTCTTTCTTGTTACTTTCAATTTTCTCCCTCCTTTCTTTCTTATGCATTGTAGTAACTTTTATTTCAATACCTTGTTCCAGTGTTATACTTTTGATTTACTTATATTCAGGATGGCCAGCACTTTTACTTTAATACCTTGTAAGTAAATTTTCCTTTACATTCAAGTAATTCCCAAGTTGTGTAGGATTATTTATCTTCCTTCTGAACTATGGTTAGAAAGCTGCGTTCTCTTTGCTTTTGTAGTCTAAGAGCATGGTAAAATCTCAGTTGGTTCTTCTGTTCTTTCTTCTAAGATTCTGAGGAATGGTCTCTACTAGGATTTAATCTGCTTATTGCTATGAGAAGAGTAACTTTGGGCTTTTAAATGTTACCACATTTCTGTAAGAAACACTGGAAAATACGACATTTGACACTTTTCTTGCTTCTGCTAAAATCTTGTGTCATATGTAAAAGCTTCTACTCTATTTTTTTTCTTTGGTTTACCTTCTGCCAGAGTGCCCATTTATTCCCTTAGTCAATTTCTCTCCAAATTCAAGTGACAAAGTGGGAATTCTCACAGTGGTGTCACTCAAATTCTGAGGGTGATGTGTGTGTGTGCGTGCATGAATGTGGTAAGGTACCAGAATGTTTATTTATTTTCTTGGGGTGAGATTGTATTCTTCCCTTCTTGGTTACTGCTATGAATTTCCCATCCACTTATGATTTGTTGTTTTTTGCTCATTTTATCATGCATTGGAAACAATAATTCTGTAATTTGAGTGGCCACCACCATCTCACTCACACCCCAGTCTATGTCTTATTCCAGTGTATATGAACTCACTGATAACAGGAATAACATTTTATGCTCTTTTATAACTTCTCTGCTAGAATTCTATAGCTTCCCCAAAGTCCGCATAGTGCTACCTAGCTATAGAAACAGAGAAATTTATCACTGTGCATGCGTGTTCTTTGCTTGATGTATTCAGTCACTTCATATTCTCCTTCTAAGCACCGTGCTGATATATCCCACAAGTTTAAAAGCTGCGATATTGGTGGAGGTTTGGTAAGGAAAGTCCATTAGCATCATAAAATATAAACTGAATGGAAAGCTCAATGCAAAGTTGGGGGAATGAGAAGAAGTACCTTCCTCTTTACAACAGGGGAAGGTGAATTATTTTTTTTTTTTTTTTTTTTTTTTATTTTTATTTTTATTTTTTTTAATATATATTTTATTGTACTTCCGGTGAAAGCTTACAGAGCAAATAGTTTCTCATGAAATAGTAGTACACATGTTGTTTTTTGACATTGGTTAACAACCCCACAACGTATTAAGCCTCTAAATTCTCAACCTTTTTTTTTGATGAAAATTACAGATGGCCAAAGATACACCGTTTCAAAAATTTCTACATTCACAGTTCAGTGACATTGACTACGCTCTTCCAACTGTGCTGTTATTCTCACTTAAGATGAAGGCTTACAGAAAAAATAGTTTTTCATTTAACAATTACTACACATGTTGCCCTATGACAATGGTTAACAATCTCACAGCACATCAAGAATATCCTTACTCCACCTTGTATTCCCTATCACCAGGGGGCTTCCTTGTCCCCTTCTGTCTTCTGGACCTTGTCAGTGGACTATTGTACCTCTTTAGTCTCATTTGTTTATTTATTTATTTATTTATTTATTTATTTTTATTTTGGGAAGGTGAATTATTAAGACCTTGTCTGAAACAACAGGAGAAACTCAGATTGTCAGTAGATCAAGCATTTTCTTTTATTTATAAATCTGAATAAAATGGAAAAGAAATAATCTTGGTAAATATGCATAAACAATACAGGCAGTTTAGAAAGAGGGATCTGTTAGAATCTAGTATATTTCCTTTCCACATTAGATTTGCTGTATCCTCTAAGGTCAAGTGAGCCAGGATCTCTAGTATTTAAAGTAAACTGTAGAAGAAAATTGTCAGTATTCCAGCAGGGAACAGTATCTAACTATGAGACTTGTTTTTACTTTTAGATATGATTAGATGCTTACATTGTACCCTTTGCAATCTGCATCTTCCTTTGATTCACTCAAAAAGGTTGAATCCATGAGAGCAAAATGTCATTTCTTCAAAACAAAGCTTCATGCAGGTGTTTTTTTCAAAATCCTGTCAGGTTGATAAATGCTATAAAATAATACACTTCTTGTCTATCATACTGTCTCATTCTCTGCATAACAAAAGGTGGGTGTGATGGAGGAAAAAATTGAATGGTAAATCCAAAGTAGATTCACTTACATTGTTCTCTGAAGAATGACTATGTGCTTGGGAATGACATGTCACCTTCAAAAATTATGGCTGGTGAAAGGGAAGCATTTTACCCTTAGGACAATTAAACAGCAAGAGTGATTCTCAAGTGATGCTTTGTACTTGAATGACATCTTTAATACCCTTTACCGGATCCATTCATTGATAAAGTCTCTGACATCACTTCATTGTGTGAAATCTTTTAACCTTAGATTTCTGTATGTATCATAAAGTATACATAGGGTGGTACTGATTTCTCCAGATGAATATGAAGGCTGCCTTTATGGTAGATGATAGTATTTATGGTGGCAAGGTGATTGAAAATGAAAGTAATTTATTTTGACATTACTTTTAAGTATACAAAATATTTCGGAAAAATACTCTGTGAGATTTTTTGGCGGGAAGGTTATCCAGATTTCAGGAGCCCTGGTGGAACAGTGGTTAAAGCACTTGGCTGCTAACCAAAAGTTCAGTGGTTAGAACCCACCAGCCGCTCTGCAGGAGAAAGATGAGGCAGTCTGCTTCTGTAAAGATTTACAGCCTTGAAAACCATATGAGGTAGTTCTACTCTGTCGTATAGGGTCTCTATGAGTCAGAATTTACTCGATGGCAGTGGGTTTGGTTTTTTTGAGCTTTTATCCAGACTTCACCCCCATTGTCAACCAATGTCTTACACGCAGACGCTGAAACTTTACCTAAATCTCCTTTTTTATTTAAGAATTTGAAAAGAAAATATACTTTGCCCATTGATATAATTCAGCATAAAATGTTGTCTTTCACAATAAAAATAATGTATTAAATTCTACTTTTGAGAATAAAAGAGGCACTTATTTAGGGGAGAAATTTTATGGAATGTTTAAAAAAATGGTGTCCGGGAAGGATGGTTCAGTGGTTCTTAGGGGTGTCACCTTTGTTCAAGGCTAGAGACTCTGTGAAAGGCTATATATTTGGGTGAATTAACTGCTCTTGCACAGGAGGAAAATGGATGCAGGATGCTTGTCGGCAGCCTGAGGAAATATCCAAGGTGTGTTCCTTCCTTCCTAGCCCTTTAAGGGAATGGACCATTAGGATTAGGAGTCATAGATGCTACCTATGCATATTGTCTCTTTCCTTTCTCTAGTTTGTTCCCAGAACGAGGAGGAAGGAATCTGTCTATCTGTCTATGTATGTATGTGTGTATCATCTATCTGTCCTTTATAGTGGCAATATAGAAACTGAGTTTTTAAAGGCCTTTCTTGATTATTGTGATTAATTAAATACGGCTCAGATGTTATTTGCAGCACCTTCAACTTGTTCACCTAGGTAATTTTATTAGTATTCTCAGTGAACAGTTGTTCATCTTAGGAAATGGAAAAAGATTGGTCCACACTGTTTGATCTGAGATCTCACGTTTAGCGTTATCATCAGAAATTTATTACATGAGTAGAGTCAAACATGGTTAATGCTAATGGCTTAGAAATGGGAAAAATTTGGGAGCTGAGGCCGACAAAAATAGGAAAATTATATATTGCTTTGAAAATTTTCATTTCTTATTTACATTATATAATATATCCTACCTAGTTTCCCAAGTATTTCAAATGTTCATGTTTTGTCCTTTGAACAGTTACAGAAACTACTAATTGTGATTTATGAAATGCTTAATAGTCAACTCTAATAGAAGGTGCTTGATTTAAATAATCTCTGATCATTGTAACAATCTATTAAGGAAATCATTATCCTCATTTTACAAAGAGAAAGAGGATATGTAGAGAAGTGCCTTGGCAAAGTCCAAAGAGTTAAGTGGTAAACATGTAATTCAAACCTAAATGTGTTGATCATCCATTCATTCATTTGCTTCAGCAAAGTACACAGGAATTATAATATTTTTATAATAGATTATAGATTATGAGCAGTAGCTTTGATTCATATCTGAGACCATCCTTGTCTAATATTTTAAAATTCTATCCCACTACTGCTTTAATTGTTAACGTGTTTATTATGTGTCAGGTGCTGTTCTAAGTAGTTTACAAATGGTAACTCATTTAATGCTTATGGCAGCCAGATGAGGTAGGTGTTATTAATGCCATTTAAATCTTCTGATGGTGACGTCAAAGCACAGATAATTTAAGTACTTGCTTGTGGAGCATGGATACCTTCTGAAAGCAAAACCTGAGAAACAGTCACGTGTGCAGGTAGTTTACAAGGGAACTGATCTCAGGAAGCGAGAGTAAGTAACAGGGAGACTAAAACAAGAAGGAGGGAAAGCTAAAATAAATATGCAGATTTGAATTGGCCACCGCTGTGGGCTACAGAATGTAACCTCTACCAGGACCTTCTGAGGAGCTATGTAATTGTCTGATGAAAAAAAAGCAAACAAACAAACAACCAAACCCATTGCCATTGGGTTGATTCCAACTCACAGGGACTCAATAAAATAAACAGAGTAGAAGTGCCCCATAGGGTTTCCAAGGAGAGGTTGGTGGATTCGAACTGCCAACCTTTTGCTTAGCTGCCAAACTCTTGACCGCTGTGCCACCAGGGCTCCCTCTGTCTGATGAAATGTAAAAGGATTTATACAGCAACTCCATTCTCCCATTCCTTGAAATTTGCTCCTTGCAATGTAAACTCCTCACACTTACATGGTGATCATGTATGAATGCCAAGCAACTTTTTCAGGAACCCCATGCCTCCCATCATGGAAGTCCTTGAGTAGATACATAGTACACTTGATTTTAGTCACCATGAATGAGAAGCAGGTTGAAACCTGTTGAGCATTGTTCACCATAGTCATGGCTAGAATCAGAGATTGTGAATGGTCCATTCTTGCTGCACTTGGGTCCACTCACAGCGTGCAGTAAGTCCATCTGGAAGACTTCAATAATACAGGAGGGTTAGTGGGACAAATTGTTGCTTCAACTAATTCTGAGGTCAAATTTAATATTCATTCTCTCCCTCTTACTACCACTACTTACTCTGTACTTCCCTCACCCTCTGACATCACTTCATTTAGGCTAATTTGTTTGCCTGATGGGTTGACCAATACCTCAACATAAGAGCTGTGAACTGTTAATAATCTTGCACTTCCTAGGCAAAGGTGAATGAATACAATTGCCCAGTTACTACTCTAACAAGGCATGGGAGCATCAAGAAATGTTCTAGTGGATTACAGACTCACTCCTCCCTGCCTCCTTCAGCAGCAGCATTCCGAGTTCCTTGTGGTGGTAAGGGCTGATTATCTCTCAGTGTAGTAATTTTGGTTTATTTTGCTTGCTGGTATCCTGGCCAAAAACATCCAAAGGCACCAGTTAGAGTTGGCTGATTCCTGCTCTTTCTGGGTAATGTAGTATACAGTACAATGTAGAACCCGTGGAGTTCCAGCTTTTTCATAAAATGATTCCCTTGGTCTGAGGCAATATATGTGAGTAACATATCCATAAATCAAGGATTTTGTAATGGCGGAGCTGGCAATGACCTGAAGCCAGGAAATATAGACCCTTAACCACTGCGGCTGCTAACCAAAAGTTTGGCAGTTGGAATCCATCAGGTGCTCCTTGGAAACTCTGTGGGGAGGTTCTACTCTGTCCTGTACGGTCGCTATGAGTCGGAATCGACTTGACGGCAAGAGGTTGTTTTTTATTTTTCTTTTTGTTAACCATAGGAAGTATGAATTCCAGTAAAGATGAATCACTGCCTCTTTGAGGGTGGAAGAGGTTCAGTATAATCCACTTGCTCCCAGGTGGTTGCTTGAGATATTTTGCTTTGTTGAAATATCTCACGTCAGTCTCTACTGTTAGTGAGTTGGCATTCAGTAGTGGCAGCACCTAAATCACCTGTGGTGAGAAGGAGCCCATGCTGTTGATCCCATTGCATAACCTTCATACCTGCCATCATGGCCATTCCATTTATGGCTTTTTCCCAAGCAGTGGGATTGCTGAGGAGAGATACTCACTGATAACCATGGGGCAAGTCATCCTTCTATGTGGCTGTTGAGTCTCACCTATGATGAAGGTTCTCTAGTGGGATTAATATTGGACACGTATATCTTCATTCTCGCTGCCACTCCATAGGTTTGTTCACATTTTCCTCCCCCAGACCAAGCTTTCAGTTTTGCTCCTTTCCAGCCTCTGATCCACCAGCCATACCATTCATCACTGCCTAGAACTCCGTGTATATAAAAATCTTATGGCATTTCTTTCTCCATACAAATCAACAAACAGATGTCGTCTTTGCAGCTTTACCCAGTAGTAGGATTTTTCCCTGCCATTGTCCTTTAGAGCCACATATGAGTGATACTATCCTGCAACAACAATCTGTTTCCATCTTACACTCACATCTTCAAATGAGGTTTTCCCTCTTTCGTATGATGGTGGCAGGGACCACCCTCTCATGAGATCATAGGCGTGAGATGAGAGAGATGTTTCAATACAAGAGAGGCAGATGATATGAGAATCTGTCCACTAGCTCATGTAATTTACTTGCAACCTATAGACCTCTTCGGAAAAGATCTCAAATGTACTATTAAGATTTTCTAATAGATTGTGTGGTACCACCAAACTTAATTTGTCATAAGTTGCAGTCAGTCACAGGATCACTTTTTGCTCCATAACCAGGTATATTGGTGTGCTATTTCTTCATCAGAGAAGGCATAGCCTTGCTGCAGAACCCTAGGGCTCTGCCCTTGAAACCTGTTGGTAATTCAGAGACTCTACACAGCATCGTTATCCACCACAGACACATCTATCACCATCAAATCTGTTGGGCCATGTGAGTTGGGTGGCCTAGACCTGCTGCAGAGCCCTGTCTGATTCTGGGCCCCACTTGAAATTGAAAACCTTAATCCACTGATAATGGGTTGGAGCAGCTTTCCCCAGTGTAGTATATGTTGCTCCTAAAATGCACAGTCCTACCAAGTGCTATCCCACTTTCTTAGTGGTAGGGGGAGAAAAGTGAAACAACCTGTTCTTAACCTACAATGGGATATCCTGGCTTGAGGTAGACTAGAGTACTCCTAAAAACTTTAAAAATGTAACAAGCCCCTGAATCTGCATATTTTCTCTCCTGTCAATGGCAGGGATAAATATTTTAAAATGTTGCTTTTAAAAATCTTAATGTTTTATCATTTTATTCAGATTATTATATACACATAATATCCAAGATAGAGCTTCAGGCCCCTATCTAATCTGCTCTGTCCCCATTGCCCTCACATTCTCCCCAGAGATGAAAATTATCCTAAATTTAGTATTGTTATTTCCATGCATAGTTTTAATATATAAAGTATATGCATACATAAACCTGTTGCTGTTGAGTCAATTCTGACTCATAGTGATCCTATAGGACAGAGTAGAACTGCCCCATAAAGTTTCCAAGGAGTGGCTGGTGGATTTCAGCTGTGAACCTTCTGGTTAGTAGCCTAGTTCTTAACCACTGTGCAACCAGGGATGTTATATACATATATATAAAGCATATATCGTAAATGAGTCAGTAAATCTAGCCCACATTTAAGAGGAAGGGAATTAAATTCCACCTCTTAAAGGGTAGAGTATCTATCTGTCTATCTAGCTGTCATTATTCTATCATTGATAAATGATTATATCATTTATATCAATATAAGTTTTTCAATATTTATAGTATTCTTTGGGTTATAATTTAGGGTTTTTGTTGTTCAGATTGTTCCAACTTTCCCCATAGGAGCTGTTTCAGGTTGGCTCCTATGCCTCTTTGACATGCCCTTCTCTTCCTTCCTTCCTTCCTTTCTTTCCTCCCTTCCTTCCTCCTTCTCTCCCCCCTCCCTTCCTCCTTCCTCCCTCCCTCCCTCCTTTCTTCCTTCCTTCTTTCCTTCCTCCCTCCCTCCCGTCCTTCCTTTCCTTCTTCCTTAACTTACTTGTTTATTTTTAGCATTTCCTTACTTTATGGCACTATAAGATTCTCCAGGTTTTTCTTTTTTTTTTCCCTTCCCCAGCCCAAGAATCAGCCTTGTGGCATGTGAAGTCATTTTTCTGGTCACATGAAAAACTTCCATGCTTGTAACCCACTACCACTTTGTTCATGAGCTCATTGTCAAGGATATAGGTGCCTGAGGAAAGAGACTAACTGATTTTACGAAATAGACATTTTGTCCATGTGATTATTAAGGTCCTTATTTTCTAAGGTTGCTTTTTCTGAGCAGTGACATGGGACATAAGTGTCTTCCCTATCTCTGCCCATTTTGGAAGTTTGTTGGTCTATGGATTTACACTCAACAAGTCAAATATGACTACAACAATTACTGATTGACCAATATGTCAACATCAGAGACCAAAAACTAATCATCCAATATGACACAATTCTCTAGGACAATCTTCCAGTCACCTGGTACTGGTTGGTTACAATGTACCACAGCTATCACAGAAGGGAGAGCACTTTGTTATCACTTATTTTGCATATGGACTTGCCTTTCCTGCACTAAATGTTTCTGCCAAAGCTACCATACACAGACTTAGAGATGACTTATTTGCAGCGTTGGTATTGTACATAGAATTGCTTATGACAGACTAACTCATTTTACAGCAAATCAAGCATGACAGTGAGCTCATGCTCATGGGATTCAATGGTTTGACAATGTTCCTCATCAGTCTGAAGCACTTAAACAATTAGTGCAGTAGAATGGCCTTTTGAAGATTCACTTATGGTGCCAGCTTGGTGACAACACCTTACAGGGCTGGGGTAATGTCTATCAGGAGGTATTATATTATATAATCTAAATCAGTCACCAATAAAGGTGCTGTTTCTCCCATAGCCAGGATAAATGGTCATGGAATGAAGGGGTGGAAATGGTACTGGTTTGTCATAATTTTTTGCTTCCATCTGTGCTTTGGGGCTCTGTTAGGTTGGAGATCTTAGTTCCCAAAAAGAGAATGTTTCCACTAGAGAACACAGCTTCTGGAAGCTGAGATTACCATCTCACCAATGAACAATAGGCAAATGAGTCAGAATCACCTTGATGGCACACAACAACAACAAACCAAGGAAAAGTGTGTTGCTACCACACCATGAGGATAAAGAAGGCATCAGGGCTAGACAGAGTCCAGTACAACTAGATGGTGCCCAGCTCCCACCACTGACAGCTCTGACAGAGTCCACAATAGAAGGTCCCCAACAGAGCTGGAGAAAAAGGTAGAACAAAATTCTAACTCACAGTAAAAGACCAGACTTACTGGCCTGACAGAAACTGGAGAAACCCCGAGACTATGGCCCCCGCTACCCTTTTAGCTCAATAATGAAGTCACTCCTAAGGTTCACCCTTCAGCCAAAGATTAGACGGGTGCATAAAACAAAACAACAGCCCAGGGGCAAGGACTAGAAGGCAGGAGGGGACAAGAAAAGCTGATAATATGGAACCCAGTGTATAGGAGGGAGAGCATTGGCATGTCGTGGTGTTGGTAACTAGTGTCACTAAACAATATGTGTACTAATTGTTTAATGAGAAGCTAGTTCTGTAAACCTTCATCTAAAGTACAATAAAACAAAAAAATAAAAAGGAAAAAAAAAGAAGGTGTCAGGAATGCCTACAATATCCTGGGGCATCTTATAAAAATTGATGAAAAACTACAACAACTGAATATAAACAAGCCTGCCAATAATCCAGACATTTCATGAACGTAGGCTTGGATCACCCCACCAGGCAAGGAACCATGATCAGCTAAAGTGCTTGCTGAGGGCAAGTGGAACGTGGAATTGGCAGTGGAAGAAGTCATAAACCCCACTTACTACCAGCAACTACTAGTACCGTAATTGTTCTGAAAGCTTCTTTTCTCGAAATGAATATATTTGTGTATATATGTGTTATAAATGGTTAACCGTATATATGTGGTGACATGAGACTTTGTAATATTTTAAGGTGAGAGTTGATGTGTTTTCAGTTGTTTGAGGGATTGCTGCTTAGATAGAAAAATAATTTTGTACTTATTCACAAGTTAAATGTGTCACGAAGAGTCATATATGGATGGTAATTTATAAAGGAGTGGACTGTGGTGAGTTTATACTTTGTCAGTGTAGCTAAACTGTAACTGCATTACACAGAATTCTCTTCCCTACATGGTTCCAGGTTAGGGTTGGCTGCAATAAAAATTTGCATGAGATTTGGAAGGCAAAAGTGAAGTAGCAGGCCAGTGCCTGGCCCTGGGCGTCACTGCATCCATTGTAATTGTTGAAGATCTGCTGCTGCACTTTGTTGATGTGGTACATCACACAGGCCCCTTGCTTCTGCAGTTTTTACCAGATGGAGCACCTCCTTTAGCTGGGTCAAGCACCTTGTGAAAGAAACCACCTTCTTGTGCACATTATCCTCATCATAGACATTAGATGTAGTCAGAGAAAGACTTCTGGTTTATCTTTATGGGTTACAGGTTTTCCTCTTGGATTCTAGTTAGTCTTGTAAGTTCCATATTATTCTGTGGTTCCTAGTTGTCCTAGCTTTTCCCTGCTTTGTGTCCATCTGTTCTTACCTGTCCTCTTGACCTATAGCAATTCCATCCCACAATGACTCAAAGGTAGCAACAGTCTTTCTTACACCTCTTCACCAGTTGCACTTATTAATAAGTAGTATCTTATTAATGACTTTTCTTTGGTCATCTGACTCTACACTTTCAGATCTTTATGTCCTCAGCTTCTCCAACAATTGTGTAAAGCCCAGTTATTGTAATAAATTTCCTATTCACTCATAAATAGCGCTCATATTTATTCGGCTTTCATGATTAAGCCTAATAAAAACCCTGTTGCTGTCGAGTTGACTCCAACTCATAGTAACTCTATAGGGCAGAGTAGAACTGCCTCATACGGTTTCCAAGGAGCGCCTGGTGGAACTGCCAACTTTTTGGTTAACAACCATAACTCAACCACTAAGCCACCAGGGTTTCCATCCTAACTAATATAAGGACCTTATTTTATCCTCCAGTTCTCTCAGTTTTACTTCATATCTATCTCTTTATCTCATGAGATGGATGATGGAATTTTGCAGGTAACCTTCTATTAGGCAATCTGCTACTTTATTCATTTATTCATTTTTTTAAATTTTAAATACTGTATTTTTTATTTTTAGAAATTCTCCTTTGGTTCTGTCTCTAAATTGTCTTTTCTTATATCTGCTCGTTTTCTTTTTATCTTCTTTTATATTCTTTCCTTTGGGTTTTATTAATTTTAGATACGCCCATTGTACAGTTTCTTTCATGTTGCCGACTATTACCTGGAGTTTTTTGAAGAGTCTTAATCTGCTGTTTCTGTGTCACTAGCATCTCTTTGTGGTAAAGTCTTTCCTTGTGAATTTTGTGATTTTCAAATATGAGTTCTTCTTGATGGATCTTTTTCAGTGGAAAGCATGTGTAATCTGGGGTGAGATTATATTCTTTTCCAATGTTTTTGTCAAGTATCCCAGTGTTTCACTAGTAAGGAAGCTCATTTTATATCATTTTCTCAGCTTTCAGTTTCCAGAATGTGAAGGTAGTCTAAAATCCACCCTCATACTAGGTGAGGGAATGCTTGTACTCAGGACAGACTTTTTTTTTCCTGCACTCAGTATGCACCGTGTCTCAGTTAAGCGTTCTCATTTATCTCATTATACTTTTGAGGGGATTGTATTGGAATTTACTGACTATCTTCCTCATTTAACCTTAATCTGCAAGACTTAACTTATTTTACCTGTTTTAGTGTGATAATTTGGACGAGTGATTACTTTTGTCAAACATGGACTGTATAATTCAATAATGAGAAGCAAGGTGCTATTAGTATTAGGTATTAGTTAATTTTATATGCTTTAGAAATTAAGCTATATTAAGTTCTTTCCATAAATCAAATTTTACAAAATTCAAGAACTTTCGACATTTTGATATGTATAATTTAACATCATAATATATTTTATTTATTATGCATTATTAGGTTTTTAGTTGGAAATGGGATCTCTTTTCTTTTAATCTTAGTGTTAGTCTTAGTAAATTATTTAATATTTCTGAGAAATTGCCTCAGAGGAATAATGATAAATCCAAATACAGAAAGCCAGTTGACTTGTGGCTTAAATTTCAACAAAGAAGTCTGTGTCTGCATAATTCTGTTGAATAAAGAAGAGTCTTCATAAACCAAACACATTTTAACTCAATGAGAAGTCATAATTTACAATAAATTCATTCATTCTATTTTCAGAAACATTTATTGATTACTTAACGTGCATCAGCCATTGTGCTAGATGCTGGGGATTCACTAGTGAACAAAATCCACTATGTTACCTGCCCTTGTGACTCACGCACCAGTGGAAAAGCTGAACATTAATAACATATTGATACAAAAAAAATTTGTAAAATTACAAATGAGTGCCAAATTCAACAAATGAACTAGACACAGGAGTTACAGGGGTGTATAAAAGGCAGATCTGCCCAATTTTGGGATGCAGGGAGCGCTTCCCCGAGGAAGTGATACTGGACCTAATAGCTAAGAAGTTAACCAGGAGAGGCTGGAAAGTAATGGATGGGGGTGTGGAATTTTGAAAGATAAAATCTTATCTGCAAAGGCCACATCTTTAATTTCAGGAAATAAAAGGGAGGGCGGAGGGCAGTGTAGCTGGAGCCTGCTGAAAGCAAGAGATCACGGTGAGGACTGAGAGATATGGGGGAGATGTACTGTGAAGGATTTTGAGGGTATATTGAAAATTGTGGTCTTTAATATATGACCAGTTAGGAGCCATTGAAAGTATTACAGGAGTGTATGAGTCCCTGTACGGTGCAGATGGTTAATGTGCTCAGCTGCTAACTGAAAGATCGGAGCTCCTCTCCCCCCAGAGACATCTTGGAAGAAAGGCCTGGCAATCAACTCCTGAAGAATCAGCCACTGAAAATCCTGTGGATCATAGTTCTACTCAGGAGTCTGAATTGATGCAATGGCAATTTGTTTTTAATAGGAAAATGAATTTTCAGGAAATGTTTCTACTTTAAAGTCAGTAATCTTTTTAATCTGTGGTGTCCCATCTGCTACTATAGTATGATTTCTCAGATTAAATTCTCTACTTCTCTCTGGCCTTACTTATATTCTTAATTTAGTCTTGGACTTGTTGACAAAGTTGCTGTTTTAATCCTTTTTCAATGAGGCAGTTTAAATTATCCAGTTCTCAATAATCTTAATTTTTAAGGATAAATGTCCCCCTGATTACAGAATAAATACATGTTCGTTGAAGCATATTGAAAAATAGCACAATTAAAGAGCTGTACTAAAATCACGTGAAATTGTATTTTTTTCTGTCCCTTTCAGTATTTTATCTTTCTTTTTCTTCCATCTTTTTCTCCATTTATCGACTGTACGTACCTGCAATGACCTTCATCGATTTCTATTTCTTTAATTAGAACTTGCTGTAAACTATTTTTGTACTTGGCTTTTTTATTCATACTTTATTATAGATATTTTCATGTGTAATTACATCGCTCTAAAGACACAAATTTCAATGTCTCTATAATATTATCTTGTATAGATTTACCATATGTAAACTAATCTCAATTCTTTTTATTTTAATTTGTCTCAGCTTTTTTTTCTTTTTTAACTACCATATATGATGTTGAATTCAACTGTTTCTGCACAGGTCTTTTCTCCTGTGGAGCCGCTGGTGGTTTCCAACTGACCATTTTTGGGTTAGCAGCCGATCACTTTAACCACTGCGCCCCCAGCGCTCCTTATTTATAAGTAAAAAACCCATTGCTGTTGAGTCGATTCCAACTCATAGGGACCCTACAGGACAGAGTAGGACTGCCCCATAGGGTTTCCAAGGAGTGCCTGGTGGATTTGAACTGCCGACCTTTTGGTTAGCAGCTGAGCTCTTAAGCACTGCACCACCAGGGCTCCTATTTATGAGCAGAAGATGTTAATTAAACTCATCAGCGGATTTCAGTGAACAGAGGAAAGAAGAGCCTGTGTCATTTAGCTCTCACGCTTGCCAACAAAAGTAAGTCAAGCCTTTGTTGTTATCCCAGATTCCTCTTGGACAAACCAAAATATGGCTAATTTTAAATTCTCGTGTTGAAAACGAGCCTTTTAGGCCAAGAATTAGGGCACTTCAAAAGAAAAAGACATTGACTTATATTCTCACCTATGTTTATTCTTGGATTCAGTATTAATCTGTTATCTTATTTGTTTTTGCTCTTTGTTAAGTAGGGTTTATATTTAATCTTCAAACATATTAGATTAATAGAATCAGAAAAGAAAGCACTTCAAATATATTCATGGTAAAGATGGATGATTTGTTCAAGGTCATTGAACCAAGAACAGTATAAAAATATTTATTAAATATTCTGAGTTTCTCATTATGTTTAAAATATATACACGTTTTTCTTGAACTGAGAAAAGTCTCTATCAGGACTTAACCATACGTAAAATAAACAACATTAGAAATATAAACACTGTCATATAACTGATCTACAGACAACCTGTCACTGAGTTTGGGTCCAATATAGATTAAAAACAAATCATATACCTTATAAGTGCCCATATATTTTCCTATAGAGAACTGATTGATTCTTTTTTTAGTCAATTGGGAAATTTGGATTTGAAAGTATAAGTAATTATGGTGCCAGAATTAATGATTTATCGTTCTTACTAAACTACGTACTTCTAAAGGAAGAAATTGTGCTAGATCGACACTATTGGGTTATATTGTAAAAATATTATATACATTCTTAAACTAATAAATTTTCAAGAGGTTTAATCATTAAATATTCCTAGTATAGAAGAGAATGTGAATGATGTCTTAACCTGTAAGACAAATTCCTTTGAATGATACATGTTTTGCTAATAAATCTAAACCACACATAATAAGGTGTCCTTCTGAGACTTTTTTTTTTTTTTTTTTACTGTACTTCAGGTGAAGGTTTACAGAACAAATAGTTTCTCACTAACCAGTAGTACGTATATTGTTTTATGACATTGGTTAACAACCCCACAACATGTCAACCCTCTCCCTTCTCATGAGACATATATTTTTAAAGAACTAATACTGTGAAAACACACAGTTCTTTTGAACTCAGTGTATGTATTAATCAGGTTTCCATTGTAGCAACTTTATAACTGACGGTATAATTTTCAGGATAAAAATGTTTGAAGAAAAGCAGAGCGATCTATGTTTTTTCATACCTTGTTTTCATAATATAAAATAATGTATTCTCCACCAATATGTGTCAAATCCTAACTTTCATAGTATTTGACTCAGGTTCTGTGTGTCTGTCTGTGTGTGTGTGTCAGTGTATGTATCCGTAAACCCTATTTTGTATTTTTTGAAATTTTTTGCAACTTGTTTTTGACAACTTCCTTTATTTTCTCAGTAAGTGTTTGAGACTGGACAATTTTGCTGTGTGTTTTTCCAGTTTATTTAATTCAACTGCAGAATAGTATTTCACTAGAAGATTATTTTTAATCTATTCAATTTTTCACTTGATGAGTGTTTAGTTATTTTTCTAGTTAAAATGTTGCAATAAACATTGACCCTAGTATATACATGTGTGCAACTTTCTCTAGGATAGGTATCTAAAAGTAGGATACCCAGTTGGTATAATATTAACCATTAAAACCGTTAACCCGTTGCCATTGAGTCGATTCTGACTCATAGCCACCCTATAATCTCTACACATTTGTATAATATATAAATTTATAACTTTATTAGACATTACCAAAATTCCTTCCAGAATAGTGTACCATTGCCCTTCTACCAGGAGTGTGAGAATTTCTCTCACTGCACATTCTTATCAATATTTGTTCATTTAAGACATTAACATTTTGCCAGTCAGATGTGCATGCAGTGATAGGTCATTGCTACTTTAATTTGTATTTTTCTAACTATTTCTGGAACTGAGAATATTTTCATATCCATTAGACTTTTAGGCTCCCCCCCCTTTTTTTTTTTTAATCTCTGATCACATCCCTTTTCCATTGCACTGCTTATCTTCATTGTATTAATTTATAAGGCTTTTTTTAATATATATATATTCTGGATAATCTTCACTTTTGTTTATACCCAGAGCAAACAGCTTCTCCAAGCATGTGTCTACCCAGTCCTTTTGTTGATGGCATTTTTTGTTGAGTAGATTTATTTTTTAGTTTTGCTTTGTTTTGATATTTCTATTCCTATTTTTGGAAACTACTGTGTTTAGACTTACTCATTATTTTTTTAATTGTTCAGCATGGAAAATTTTTACATATGTGTGCAGCTGAATAATCATCCACTAGACCAAGATATCCACCACCAGTCTGTCAGTTTGTTGTAACGTGGTGGCTTTTATGTTGCTATGATCCTAGAAGCTATACCATTTGTATTTCAAATACCAGCAACGTGTTTGATCAGGAAGATGGTGCAGGACTGGCAGCGTTTAGTTTTGTTTTATGTGGGGTCGTCATGAGCTGGAGTTGACCCAATGGTGACCATCAACAACAACAACAGATCGAGGTATGAACATTTCTAAGACCCTGTAAATTTACCTGTGCTCATTTCCAGTCAATACTTCCGTCAACTTCTAGGGATAACCAATACATTGATTTTTGCCACCATAGATTATTTTTCTCTGTACTTCAATTTTTCGTGACTGAAATCATACTGTATGTGCTAATCTGTGTCTAGCTTCTTTCTCTTAACATTCTGTCTGTGAAAATCACCCATATTGCAATGTGGATACACCTAACTGTAGTTTGCTCTTTTTTTATTGATGTGATGGTTTAGGAGTCAGGCAGTTACTTAAGGATGCATCTCTGTGCAGATTTTTGGGTTCCCTTCTATGTCTAGCATTTCCCTCCTCATAAGTCCAGAATTTTGTCGCTCACATCTGAGCTGCTGTGGCCGCTCAGGTATCTGATCTATGTCTCCTCTGCTCAGTGAGGCCGTAGCCTTCTTGGGTTCTATACTCCTACAAGAAGAACTTGGAAATGACCTGAAGGAAAAAAGCAGAGTTTACGTGGATTTCGCCTCTGTGCCACAACCATTCTGTCAGCAGGTTGTACTGTGATGGCTTGCGTGTAGCTGTGATGCTGGGAGCTACGCCACTAGTATTTCAAATACGGGCAGGCTCATTCAAGATAGACAGGTTTCAGCAGAGCTTCCAGGAAGAAAGACCTGGTGGTTTGCTTCCAGAAATTAACCAATGAAAGCTCTATGTATCACAAGAGTACTGTCTGACTTGCTTGCTTAGGACACGTCATCAGAAGGGATCATATCTGGCGAAGCAGAGGACTAGTGAGTTTGAGGGGCGCCCTCAGTGAGATGGAGTGGCAGATGGACTGGCAGATCTGAGGCTGACAGAGGACCAGGCGACATTTTGTTCTGCTGTCCATCAGGTCGCTGTGAGTCAGAGTTGACTTGGCGGCAGTTATTTGTCTGTTTATCATCATCCCTGTGCTGCTGTTTTCTCAGGAATGGTAGTCCCCAGATACTTCCTTCATTTTCTAATGCCTTGAGACAATTCTTCTGCCATGTTTTTATGACCGTTTTGACAAAAATGTTTTTCTAATACCAGCTATTCTGCCATACCTGAATTAAAAAAAAAAAGATCTTTCTATATGTTGTTGTTGTTGGGTGCTCTTGTGTCAATTTTCGACTCACAGCGACACGCTGTGATGAAGCAGAACCACCTCACGAGGTTTTCTAGGCTGTAATCTTTATGGAAGCAGATTGCCAGGTCTTTTTCCCACAAACTGCTGAGGGTTCAAATTGCCGACCTTCAGTCAGCAGCCGAGCACTTAACCATTGTACCACCAGAGCTCCTTACTTTCTATATAGATATTTTAAATTTTAATGTGGAAAATTTGTGTATTTCTTCCTTTCAATTTTGTTGCATCTTTTTAAAGAAATGCATCCTAGGCATGAAAGTATAAAGACATTCTACTACTTTTTCTTATATAATTTTTTAAATTGTGCTTTTTAATTTTACATATATCATTAATTGATTTTTGTCTATGCTGTCTATTTGTATGAATTTTTACATCCAGATAAATAGTTGTTTGATAAAACTATTAAATAGTGCAACACACTGTTTTATACAATTCTTCTTAAACATACATAGGCAGTATTATATATTCAGTAGGTTGTCTTTACATTCGTTCAGATTAAGCCAGGCTCTGTGTAAACTACACAGAGAATTCACTTGCTGTTTGGGCTAGATTGTGCTAATTCTGAATACTCAGACTCTAAAACAATACCATATGCCGGAAGCTCACCTCTTCAAGGATATTCTTACTTAATCAAAAAGTCACTCGCCTACATACTTCAGCTTTGTTTGCGCAATGCTCCCAAGTAAAAGTGGATTGTAACCATCAGTCACAGTAATTTGTCTTCCCATTTTTATTTGTCGTAAAAACAATGAGCAATCATTGTACAAGTGCTATGCATTCATTCAAAAACATTTATTGAGTTCCACTACGTCCCAAGCTTTGTGATAAATATAGGAAAGTCTCAAAGTGTGCTGGATATTAAAGAACTAATCATGTGGTGTGAACTAGATCTCAGGCGGAAAGTGACCTGCAGTCAGAGTGATGGCCAGTTGTCTCTCATGCGGGCAACGAAACTGAATGTTCAAGAAATGAAAGAAAGCCAACGTGGAGAAGCATCGTCTAGATCACGTTAAAGATTTGAGTCTACATTCTAAAGAAAATGAGAGACATGGGCAGCGTTTAGGCAGAAGAATAACATATCTGATTTTCGTTTTTGGAAAGATCATTCTGGCCTGCATGTGGAAAATAGATCAGCTAGGGTCAAACTGGAGGGATGAAATACAGTGGCCAAGAAAATAGTGATTTGACCCTGAACTTCTGTTAATAAGTGATGGAAAAAATTGGGAATGGTTAATGGTGATGGTCGAATTACATGATGATTGCAATTAATGTCATTGAACGAATGTTCTGTCACCTATACACTTTATACAATTAAAAAAAGAGTTTAGAAAAAGACAATAGTGGTTTGGACAACAACAGAGATAGAAAGAACTGAATACTTACACATGTAGCAGAAGAAGTGACAGCACTTAGCAGTTAATTGAATCCAGGCTAAGAGAAATAAAGGTGTCAATAATGACTCCTGGGCCTTTTGCTCTAAGGAATAGGATGATGCTATTACCATCTGCTGAAATGTAGAACCATCTAAAGGAGCCCTGGTGGCTCACCGGTTACGTGCTTGGCTGCTAACCTAAAGGCTGGTGGCTGGAATCCATCCATTGACTCCACAGGAAAAAGACATAACAATCTGCTTCTGTGAAGATTAACCAAAAAACTGAAAGAAAAAAGAAAAAACTAACTCACTGCCAGTGAGTCAATTCCAACTCATAGCGACCCTGTAGGACAAAGTAGAACTGTCCCCATAGGATTTCCAAGGCTGTAATCTTCACGGAAGCAGACTGTCACATCTTTCTCCCACAGAGTAGCTGGTGATTTGAACTGTCTGCCTTTTGGTTAGCTGCCGAGTGCTTTACCACTGTGCCACCAGGGCAGCTTCCTTAAAAATTACAGCCTAGAAAACCTTACAGGCCATTTCTGCTCTGTCATATGGGGTCGCTATGAGTCAAAATCGACTGTATGGCACCTAACAACAACAATAAAATCCTACAGAAGAAACATGTAAGGATGAGGGGGATCAAGATTGTGATTTATTGTAAAAGTTCCAGCTCACTGTGAGACGTCCAAGATAAGCTCGTTGGGCTGGAGATAAGTACATGCATCCAGTGCTAAACAGTGGTTTTGGTCTGTACACGTATATATGGGAGAATGGTAGCCAGTGTCAAGGGAACAAAGGAGTAATCTAGGAAAAGAGTGTAGAGTTAGAAGCGAAGGGGAGATGGACTGAGTCCTGAGGAGTGTCAATATGTAATTTCAGATAAAAGAGGATCATCTCTAAAGGAGTTGGGGAGACGCTGCCAGACAGACCACGTGGTACAAGAAAGGTAAAATAGTGTTTCAGGCAAGAGGCAATAATAATGATTACAACAACATCACCAATGTAAACTAAAGGTATTATTAATATGTTGCCGGTCTTTTACTAAGCACATTAGAGGCATCATTTTATGTGATCCTCACAAAACCATGTGAAGTAAGTGTCATTACATTTATCATTTTACATGTCCTGCAAGTGAGGCTTCCAGAAGTTAACTATCTCACCCAAAGCCATGTAGAAATTCTGACTTCACAACTGTCCTACTTACCTACAGAACTAAGCCAATCCTCCCACTGGAATGGATGGTTATTTTATTTAGGAGCTTTCTCTTTGATAAAAACACAACTCTAAGTAAATAGAAGATGCATTTGGAAATATTTTATAGCTTCAGATATGATGGTATCAAGGGCTTTAATCAACAACAACAACAAAGACACAGCAGTATCTAGTCTCTCTGCCTTTCAGCTCCATCCTCCATGGTACACAGACAAAAAGGTAAGTTTGCAGAGAGAGACAGAAGTCAGAAGCCAGATTGATGAAGGTCTTATTGAGGCATTTGCCCTGTATTATTTGATCCATTCCCCAGGTTTACAGCCGTCTTTCTATAAGTCAATCAAAAAGGGGTTGCCTCTTTATTGATTTGATTTAGATACAAAATCAAAATTCTTGTAATTTACTCAGTCAGCTCATGTATTCATTCATGAACCAATCAACAAAGCTAGAAATACTGTTACTGTATACTCTGATTACTCAGGCCTGGTTTATACGTGCCCCCTGTAACTGAGGTGAGCCCCAGTTCATCTGCACACGGACTAATGATGGCAGAGGATGCACTTACTAAGAGAATATGTGACATGTCAACCACAGAGTTTCTGAGACGCCAAGTCAGATGGTGACTGGAAAGTGTCTATTAAGTTCAGCATAGATGAGCTCATTTATGGTTTTAACAGGAGCAACTTTAATCAAGCAGTGGATGCAGGAGATTAGTTGCAGTAGGATAAAGAATTAACGAGGGGTAGAAGATGCATGTATAGGCAAAGGAAGATGTGTGTTTGAAGCAGAGCAGAGAAATCAGACATCTCTTTTTACTTATTAATTGCTTTTGTGTGGAGGATAACTGGCTGACAATTAAGGTAAAATAATCCAATAACTTGCTGACTATCTCAAGACTAAATAAAATACCCTGAAACTCATCATTTGTGAACATACTTTTCTTTCAACCGCACACTCTCATACACATAATTTTATCATGAGTCCCTTTTAATGTTACTTAAAATGTGCGATTGATGTTTCCTGTCATTTTCATTTTGAATTTATTTGGTGATGAATACATTTTGATCATTCCCACCCCAGCTTATTACATGTGCCCAATCTTTCCCCGCCTTGCTTTCATCCACTTCGCATTTGTTGTCTCAGGCTTTCCCTTCACTGTCATCCTGCTGTTGTGTCACACAGGTTGAAGTCCATGTCCTCTTGGTTTTGACTACAGAACAGCTTTGAGAGCATATCTTCCAGTACCTTTTTTCAGGTAGGCACACGGGAGAGTTATTTTTTTTGAGACACGGCTTATCTAAAAATATCTTTTTTCTACCCTTACACTTTATTGATGCTTTGGCAGCCGGAGAAATTCAAGATTGAAAATAATTTTCCTTCAGCATTCTGAAAGCTTTATTAACTTTAAGCTTTTTGGAAGACCTGAAGCCGTTTCGCTATTTTGAGTGTTGATCTTTGGCACATGAGCTTTTTTCCTCTTGTTTTTCCATGTTCCTCAATATGGATCTGTTTTATCTACTATGCTGTGTGTCCTGTGGGCTACTTCAGTCTGGAAGCTTACCTCAACAGTTATGTTAAAGTGTTTTTTTTTTTTTTTAAAGCAAAGAGAAAATTTTATTCGGCATATATTCCAAAAGGCAGAAGTGGGAAGCAGACAAGCATGCTGCTTCAGCCATGTCTGCCCGAGTCGAGTCCAGAGACCATTACAGAGTCATCAGTACATATTAACATTATGTTGTAGGGAAAAACATCGTAAAGTTGAGTAAAGCAAAAAGGAAGTTTTATTCGGCATATATTCAAAAAGGGGCAAAAGTAGGAAACACCGACAAGCATGCTGTCACAGCCATGTCTGCCCGAGTCCAAAGAACATCACAGAATAGGCAAGAGTGGGAAAACGGACAAGCATGTTGCCACAGCCAAGTCTGCCCAAGTCCAAAGACCGGTTACAGAGCCATCAGTGTATATTAACATTACAAATGGGCAAAACCACTGAAAGCTTCACCTTTTCACAGATTGGCTAGAAACTGTGATCCTACATTTTGAATTGTCTTTCTTAACATGTATTAAAGTTTTTGAATTACGTTTGATGATCTCCTTCCCTTTCAATTATTTGTGCTATTCCTCACTCATATTTAATCAAACAGAAATTATTTTTATCACAACATTTTGACCAAGCATGCAATAAAAGTAGGCCAAGTGGTATCCTTGTCATATAACTTTGAAATTCTTACAGCAGTGAAAAAAGTGAATGCTGTTTGCCCTTATTACAGAATAAGCAGGCATCTCTACCGTTCTCTGCCTTTCCTTGCCCTTCAAAGGCAGGAGTGGAGTAAGATATCAATCAGAAACTCCACAGGGTGTTCCATGAATAGCACTAAAAATATCCCAGAACAAGTGATAAGACCATTAGGGGAAAAAGATAACCTGTTATTGTGATTTTCTTGTCAGTCAGCAGAATCAGGAGTCACTCAAATGGAACACTGACTCTCAGGAAAGATAAAAGAAAACCCATCAGTTTTAATCAATTGTCTTAACTAGTTGGAATTGCCAGAGTTACGTGTAAATTCACTCATTCACTCTACAGTCATTAATTAAATGAGAAGGCCCGTCTTGTACAGTGGCTACAATAACCCATAATTTCTCAATCACAATTTTCTGTGTGTCTTTCAAGGTCTACCCGGTAAATAAAACTAAACAATTATGAATTCATTGCCTCCTTTTATGGAGTTAATTAAAGAAGAGTCCCCGCCTTTCTCTTTCCAATTACTGAAGCAAAGCATAATTTTAGGGTTTGGCTGTGCAAATAAACATCGGAACATGAGATCAGTAAGTGGTGATCCCTCAGGCAAGCTCTCAGTGTCTTATCGAAATTAAAGAAAGACCAAGCAATTTCATAAATGAGCTGGAAATCCCAAGCCAAAGCATGGAGCCCAGTTCTTACCTGTTCCCAGGAACTCTTGTGTGCAGCCCCTCTTGTGATTTCCAGGCAGGAGGGTGACCAGCAGCCTTTACAGCACCGCGTCCGAGACCAAATCTTGAAGAGAAGATTCTGCTGTACACTCATTGGAAGAAGACTCAAGCCTTCGGATCTTAACTGAGGCTCTTTTAGAAATAGGATTTTAAATGTTACTGTGGAATTTGGTCTAATTTTGTAGTTTTTCTCCTCTTGTTTTGGAAATGAGAGTTTTCTCAGTAGCATTAGGAATTACCTGTTATATTTTAGCTGTGCGCCACCGCGTATCAGTTCAAAAATGTGAATAGAGCACGTTTCCGTGACTATATACTCATCTTATTTGATGAATTCTCAGCAACTAGTGTCCGTCTCTTTTTTTAGGTCACGGCACGGCACTAGCCATTGGGCTTCAGTTTACAGTTTAAACTAGTACAGGTTTGGGCTAGACTTCAAGTGCTTTCATTTAGTTCATTACTGAGGTCATATGGTATTACTTATGTTTTTAATCACTTGCAGTCAAGATTATTTCAGTAGTGTCTTTTTTAACTTTTAAGTTTCAATTTTTATCAGATGGGGCTTCTTAGATGCTCATCTGAATTTATTACAACAAGAACAACTAGGAAATACATAGAAAATACACGTGAAGGTAGAAATTTGTTCCCAATAAATAATTGTATTTCTAGCTTTATGTTTTCTTACCATCTTCTCTTATAATGTTATTGTAGTTCTTGAATATCTGTGTCATTGGCTCTGGCCATCATCATAGGTGAAAGCAACTGGTGTCCCAGCCAGAGACTAGGGCGGCTTGACGTCAGTAAAGAGTGTGTTAATAACACATAAATGGGACATATCCGAAAGCAACGTTTAGCAACTGTAAGGCTGGTTAAGGAAAGGCTCAGTCCCACTGGTCAATTTATGGAGTCAAAGAAAAAAAGAAAAGTTGCCATTTAGTTGACGCTGACCCATGGTGACCCCCGTGTGTGTCAGAGTAGAACTGTGCTCCACAGGGTTTTTAATGACTGATTTTTCGGGCAGTAGATCACCAGGACTTTCTTCCAAGGTGCCTCTCATAGACTTAAATCTCTAAACTTTTCATTAGCAGCTGCATGTGTTTACCATTTGCATCGTCCAACAACTCCTATGAAGTCATAAGTGAGAATAAATTGACACATGAGGGTCAAAAGTAATAAGTGACTTAGCTTCCCAGTGACCCGAGAACTATTTACAGCAAGGCAGGGACTTGTGTGCAGTTTTGTTGCTCTCGTTTTTCCTTTATCTAATTCATACTCAGCTAAGTCACTGTTGTGATATAGCTTGGATCAAAGTCAGATCTGATGTTGGAAGTATTTGACACATTTTCTGTGACCAGTGCAACCACTTTGTAATTCTTGATCTCCGTGACTTCCAGACCACGTACTAAGGTAGGCGTCTTAGTCCTAGATGCACGCCAGAATCAGCTGGAAAGCTTTTAAAACAATATGATCCTCTAGACTCTATCCCTAGACATCTGATTTAATTAACCTAGAGTTATAGCTAAGCATTGGTATTTTTGTTGTTGTTGTGGTTGCTCTGGAAAATATACAACACAGAACTACACCAATTCAACAATTTCTACATGTTCTATTCAGTGACATTGATTACATTCTTTCAATTTGGCAAGCATACTCACTCTCCTTTTTTGGCTTCTTCCGCCCCTATTACCATAAACTCACTTGCTCCCCAAGCTTTCTATCTAACCTTTCGAGTAGCTGTTGTCATATTTTATATAGCTCGTTCTTTAAAAAGAGCACAATGCTGAAAGGAGACATTACTTAATAATTAAACTAAACTAGGAGCCCTGGTGGTGCAGTGGTTAAGAGCTTAGCTGTTCAGATCCACCAGCTGCCCCTTAGAAACCCTATGGGGCAGTTCTACTCTGTCCTGTAGGGTCACTATGAGTCGGAATTGACTCAGTGGCAATGGGTTATGTTTTTGGTATTGTTTGGTTTGAAGCAGATATCAGGGGACATTTGTAGTTTAAGGTTTAAGCTCTCTGGGGGGATCTAGTATGCCACCAGGGTTAAGAATCTCTACTTAGTGTTATGCAACACTCTGGTTTCAACAGCTTTGTATTTTTTTTTTGAGGTGCTTCTTGTTCTTGTTGCTAGGTGCCATTGAGTTTGTTCTGACTCACAGCGACCCTGTGTACAACAGAATGGAACACTGCCTGGTCCTGAGCCATCCTCTTGATCGTTGTCATGCTTAAGCCCACTGTTGCAGCCACTGTGTCAATCCGTCTCATTGAGGGTCTTCCTCTTTTTTGCTGACCCTCTACTTTACCAAGCATGATGTCCTTCTGCAGGGACTGATCCTTCCTGATAATGTGTCCAAAGTATGTGAGACATAGTCTCGCCATCCTTGCTTCTAAGGAGCATTCTGGCTGTACTTCTTCTAAGACAGATATATTCGTTCTTTTGGCAGTCCATGGCATGTTCAATATTCTTCGCCAACACCATAATTCAAAGGCATTAATTCTTCTTCAGTCTTCCCTATTCAGTGTCCAGCTTTCACATGCATATGAGGCGACTGAAAACACCATAGCTTGGGTCAGGTGCACCTTAGTCCTTAAAGTGATATCTTTGCTTTTTAACACTTTAAAGAGGTCTTTTGTAGCAGATTTGCCTAATGCAGTGAGCCATTTAATTTCTTGACTGCAGTTTCCATGGATGTAATAAACTCAAATCCTTGATGACTTCAATCTTTTCTCCATTTATCATGATGTTGCTTATCGGTCCAGTTGTGAGGATTTTTGTTTTTTTTTTATGTTGAGGTGTAATCCATACTGAAGGCTGTGGTCTTTGATCTTCATCAGTAAGTGCTTCGAGTCCTCCTTACTTTCAGCAAACAAGTTTGTGTCACTGCATACTGCAGGTTGTTAATGAGTCTTCCTCCAATCCTGATGCTACGTTCTTCTTCATATACTCCAGCTTCTAGGATTATTTGCTCAGCATATGGATCGAATAAGGATGGTGAAAGGACAAACCTGATGTACACCTTTCCTGACTTTAAACCATGCAGTATGCCCTTGTTCTGTTCGAATGACTGCCCCTTGATCTATGTACAGGTTCCTCATGAGCACAATTAAGTGTTCTGGAATTCTCATTCTTTGCAATGTTATCCATAATTTGTTACGATCCACACAGTCCAATGCCTTTGCATAGTCAATAAAACAAAGGGAAGCATATTTCTGGTATTCTCTGCTTTCAGCCAGGATCCGTCTGCCATCAACAATATCTTTCGTTCCATGTCCTCTTCTGAACCCAGCTTGAATTTCTGCCAGTTGTCTGTTGATGTACTGCTGCAATCGCTGTTTAATGATCTTCAGCAAATTCAATTTCAGGTGCTTATGAATATATAAATCTGGAATCAAAGAATAAGAGGGTTTCCCACTCATAAGGAGGTCTGTCCTATTACATTTCTGATGGGTAATCACCCAGTGTTAACTGGTGAAGGTTCATTACCATTATATTTCTGACAACTTCAAAGTTTTTCTTAGTCTGAACCAAATACAGTTAACTCTCTCAGAATTATTTTTGTGATTCAGTTTATTGGAGAAGCTTGGGCTAAGTATAATTTTACTGTTTATTCTTACCTCTTTATAATCTCCCTGTGAATTAAAACACGTGTTTTTGCACTGGACATTAACATTAAATAATCTTTCAGTGTGTATACATTTAAATCAGTTTGTTGTTATTTATAACTAAATATTTATGGTAATTATATATATATATAATATCTGTATATTGTTTATTTTTAGCTGCTGTCAAGTCATGTTAATCTCATGTGTTACAGAATAGAACAGCTCCACAGGGTTTTCTTGGCTATAATCTTGATGGAAGCGGTTAATCTACTGGGTGAGTTCAAATAGCCAACATTTAGGTTAGCAGCCTATTGAAAACTGCTTGTGCCACCCATGTTCGATATAGATGGATGGATGGATGGATGGATGTGTGGATGGACAGATGGATGGATGTGGATGCATGGATGGATGTGTGGATGGATGTGGATGGATGGACGGATGGATGCATGTATGGATGAATGGACAGATGAATGGATGTGGATGGATGGATGGATAGATTAGATAGATAAAATATACTTATTGTGTGTGTGTATTTTGGGATGCATGTATGGATGAATGGACAGATGAATGGATGTGGATGGATGGATGGATAGATTAGATAGATAAAATATACTTATTGTGTGTGTGTATTTTGGGATGCATGTATGGATGAATGGACAGATGAATGGATGTGGATGGATGGATGGATAGATTAGATAGATAAAATAGACTTATTGTTTGTGTGTATTTTGGCACGTACGAGTGTTCCACCCTTCAAATCGTAGAAGACAATTTCTCTTTACCATGCGTCTACTTTCAAAGCCTTATGGCTGGTTTTGAGTTGCAGTTTCATTCAAACTGATTTAGAAAATCAAAAATCTATGTTTAAGTTCCAGCACTGCCATTAATAACTGACCATGGATCTGTTGCATACCCATTATATGCTCGTACACTGGTAGTTGCAGAATATACAAAAGTATAATAATAGGAATAATAATGACAACTTACATTATATAGTATATTACAAACAACTACAAGTTCCTTGACTTAAAGGAGCTCTACACGAGTTGTGGAGATAAAAATTCAAGAAAAAAATAGTGCATAATATAAAGCAAACGGTATAAAAATCTCAAGGATAAACTATAGGTTCTGTAAGACTTGAAAGCATAGGGAAATTAATACTGAAATATATTTATGAAAGTCTTCATGAGAAAGGAATAGTTGAAAACGAACTTCATCTTGAAATATTCAGATAGAGAATAGGAAGGATAAGAAAAGTGTTTTTTGTCAGGAAGATGACATGAGACATGTGTGTAAAGAGAGAGAGACAGAGAGGCAGAGGAGAGATTGGGGATAAAAACAGATAAGAGAGCTGGAAAGAGGTGTTGTTGTTTGTTGTGGAGTTGATTCTGACTCACAGTGACCCTCTCAGACAGAGCAGAACTTCCCACGGAGGGTTTCTTAGACAGTAATCTTTAACCAGGTCTTTCATCCCCTGCAGCCGCTGGTGGATTCGAACCATCGACTTTTCGGTTAGCAGCCAGTATCTCAACCATTGTGCCCCCAGCTCCAATGGTGGGGTCCTAAATGGAGGGAAAAAGTGTTGGAATTAGGAGGAAGTGAAGTTAAATGGTATAGAGTCAATGCAGCAGAGCGATTAAGAGCACCAGCTTTGAAGATAAGCTGATGTGGGTTTTAAATTCCTCATCTACTCTTGAGGAGGCCTGTGGCACAGCGCTTATATGCTTGGCTGTTAACTGCAAGGTCAGTGGTTCAAACACACCAGCTGCACCACGGGAGAAAGATGTGGCAGTCTACTTCTGTAAAGATTTCTGTCTTGGAAACCTGACGGGGCAGTTCTACTCTGTTCTGTAGGGTCAGTATGAGTTGTAAGAATTTGTTTTTGTTTTTTTGGTTATTCTACTCTTGCTAGTTATTGTCGTGGGCAAGTTATTAATCTCTGTAAACCTTAGTTTTCATATTGTTAAATTAGGGATAATACTAGTACTTACCTCATTAAATTATGTTGAGTAGTAAATGAGATAATCCTATAAAGTAGTTACCTTTACAGTCCAAGTTGGACCTCAATAAATATTAGCTAAAACTTCCATGAAGCCAGCCAAAGAAGCAGTATATTTAAAAGGGTCAGAAATAGACTCAGCCCCAAAGGTTGCAAAGCAGGGAGGCATATCAGAGTAAATTGAGTCTGGCAGTAGAGAGCAGAATAAAGGAAAAGAGAATTTAAAGTCTGAAAAACCATCGAGTTGAATATTACATCAATTCAGGCAGGAAGAAGCAGAGTTCTGTCCTAGTGGCAGTAGAAATAAAAACCATAGGATAGAAGAAAAGAGATTGTAAAGAAAAGTGCACGTCTTCCTGACTCAGCAAGGCTGCCTTGGTTCTTGGAGAGCAAAGAAGCTTTGGTCAATGTTGAGCTTGAAATGGCGGGATGATTTCTGAGTAAAGGAGTTTAAAAGATAATTGGAAATAATGGCTGAAGTTTGAGTGGGAGAACAGGATTAAGTTTACAGATATGAAAATCATCAGTACAGAAATAAAAGTTGAAGTCATAAAATTGGATGTGGTCTCTGAGTAAGAAAGTGTAGTGGCTGTTTCCTTAAGAAAGAGCTTGTACTGGGTTACTCAACCCGTCTGCTGGTCACTGGGTGCTGGTTGCAGGTTCTCGAGAGTTATGTACCCTTGTTGATTGTTGTTGATCGTTGCTCTTTCCCTCCACTACTCTCCCATCTTTTTTTCACTTTCTCTGGGTACCCTCCCCCCCCTCATCTTTAGTTTCACATGCTGACTAAAAACTCAAGAGTTGGCATAGGCAGGTTTTGTTTTTTTTTTAACTAGATATGGAAGCTATTTTTTTCTTTCCTTTTTTGCGTTTTTCTCCTGTTAGCCCACCAAGTGATTGTTCAGAGTAAAATTAACATGAGTCAAATCAGTGACAGCATTGGACGTTTTTCTGCTGTTCTTTTAGAATTTGCTTCTGAAAGTATTTTATATTCTTAAGCACACATTGAATTTCTGTAATTTAGTCTTTATATGAATTCATGGATGTTAATCATGTATTTATTCCTTTTCAATGACTTATATTGTCTTCTTTTGTTAAATACTATCCTATTAGTTTCTCCTACAATGGAGAAAAAAATCACATGCATAGTTTTTTTCCCCAGTGTGGAATGAGGTAATTTGGGCCCCTGTGATGGTTAAAGGGATAGTTTTACTTTTTGATATGGTCTCACCTAATAGATGAAGCCTCTTTCTTCATCATCCTGCTTTGACTGTGTGGCTGTGTTTGAAGAATGTAATTACTGGATTTCCAAGTTGAAATCTATACTAGCCAGGTCTGAAGAGCCTTCAAAGACATGTAATATCTCCTTATATTTCTATTGTTTGCCTTGTTCTGTACTGCATAGTCTAACATGTTTTGTACTTATTCCTTTTTCACAGGGGATATTGGTGACAGAAGTAGAAAATAGTGGTAGAATCTGCTTTTTCACCTTGTCCTAGGTGGAACATCGGGGAATGTATACTTGATGGTAAATTAATGTTTATGCAGTAACAAGGAGGAGGCAGTAGCAACAAAGATGACTAGCAGACGGTGTGCTTTAGAGGCTATGTGGTTGTTCAGCCAATTTAACGGTTGTTACTTAGGCGCTGGGCCAGACAGAAAGTCTGCATGGGCATTTTTATTAGCGAAGTGATGAGAACCGCAACCTGTCTGATTCACAGTTGACATTTGCCATGTTCAGCCTATGTTATTGGGCACCCTGAGTGGTATGCAACAAATATGGAGTGATTAGGGAAATGAAGCTTCACTCTCATTAGCTCATCCAAGGCGTTTCTGAGGGTCATCATCCTTTCATTTGGCATGTCTGTGAGGTCTGACTCTTGTAGAGACGGTGCTAATTAATTTTCAGCAGCGATTTTTGCTTTATTCACAGATTGGTCTTCTGAAATCCTCCCAAAGGAATGTGAGAAAAACAGACACAGTTTCTTAAGGTTTTAGCAAATGACATATGGGAACAGAATAATTTCTCACATAGATAACACAAAGGATGTCCACTGTACATACACATTCTCCTTATTATTCATGACAACTATTTTGGTGTTACTTAACATAATTTGTTAGTCAACATGTATAGGTGTATCATCAGTCCATTAAATTTGCGTTTATAGCTAGCATTTTTTATTTTTCTTTATTGGAGGAAAATGGTTTGATGTGGACTATGCATTACTTCACAAAAGGATAAAATGAAAATACTATCCTGTTTCCAGTGAAAATATACATGTCTGGAGACTTCTTAAAAATAAATAATAATGAGATAAATAAATTGTTCATCAGAATAAATAATCAGCATTTGACTATCTGTTAATAACTGATATTAATTTTTTTAAATTCAAAGAGTATGGAAGCAGGACATTTTCAAAAATCTAAAAGAAAGTTACCTGTATACCCCATTGCTGTCAAGTTGATTCCAACTCATAGCGATCCTATAGGACAGAGTAGAACTGCCCCATGGGGTTTCCAAGGAGCAGTTGGTGGATTCGAACTGTCAACCTTTTGCCTTTTGGTTAGCAGTCAAGCTCTTAACCACTGAGCCACCAAGGCTCCAATAGAAAGCTAGACTACTTTATTTTGAGCATGTAAATTTTAAATGATATCTTTTTTTTTTTTTTTTTTTTTTTACTTAGTCTCATGAAATGCAAGACATTGGAAATGCATGAGAAAATGAATCATAAGCATAGTAGTCAATAACTTAACAGTTCAATTTAGATAATTTTAACAATGTTAAGGAAACTTTTGAGTTGCCAATATAATTTAAAATGCAGCTTTTACAAATTTCATTTTCCAATATTAACTTTTATATTTATGCATGAGAAAACGATAAACCGCTTTCATGAATTTTGCAATTCCACTGGGAAAAAAAGGAACATTTTTATTACAATCCTCTTTCCTGTAAATGACACAATCTTACTTCATATAAGATGAAGTTTCATAGTTTCTATCCTAAGAGAAAGAATTGTGTGTTTAATAGATTTTTGGATACAATGTTATTTTCTGACTCTATCAAATATTGTTTCTGATACTTGACAAAAAATATTCCCATTGTTTTATTAATAATTCAGTATCCATTTGTCAAAATATATTGCTAATGTTTTCATAGTGTACAATGTCAATAATAAATACTTTATTCATGGCATTGATTTGTGGAGGGGAAAGATGAAATGATACAGGTACTAATGATAGAATTTATCAGAGATGCACAGAAAAGGGTTGAGTGAATTCAATCATTCGTCAACCGTTAAGATGAAAGTGGACTAATAAAAGCCTAAAATTCATAAAGTGGTTTCAAAAGATTCAACATAGAACACTTCAGAGAGTTACAAATCTTTATAAAGACTTTATTTAAAATTGTTTATATTTCATTAGGTTAAAATATATTTCCAATTTAAACATTACTATATAATGAATTTTTGGACCCCTGGTGGCACAGTGGTTAAAAGCTACTGATTACCAAAAGATCAGCAGGTCAAATTCACCAGTCACCTTTTGGAAATCCTATGGGGCAGTTTGACTCTGTCCTGTAGGGTTGCTACAAATCAGATCGACTCAATGGCAATGGGTTTGGGTTTTTTTTTGTTTTTTTGTTTTGGTATATATGAATTTTTAATCACTAGAAACATACATAAGGCGCCCTGGTTGGTGCAGTGGTTAAGTGATCGACTGTTAGTAACCCAAAGATTGGCAGTTCAAACCCACCAGTTACTCCGTGGGAGAGATGTGGCAGTCTGCTTCTGGAAAGATTTACAGGTTTAAAAACTCAACAGGGCAGTTCAACTCTGTCCTAGAGGGTCACTATGAGTAAGAATCAACTCGATGACAATGGATTTGGTTTGGGTGTAGAAATATACATATATAACCTAATTTTTAAATTAAAATAAAAATTAACGTTGACGTGGTTCTCATCTATAGAAGTTATCCTATTATAAAAACACAATGTTTTAAATTTATAGACACAGCAACTGGCATTTTTTGACTATTCTTCATTTATGTATTTATTCATTCATTCATCCTAGAAGCATTTTTTGATGACTTACCATGTACCAGATCAAAAAATGCTTCAGAGCTACTCAGAACACCATAAGCCAGTCTCTCTCAAAAGGATTCCATTTGAAAAATGCACGTATCTCATCTTATCCACGCTACTCTACTGTGACAAAATATATATGTATGTACACACACGTATAGATCTCACACCACAGCCAGTCTGGCACAGGATTGGACAAACTTGTTATTATAGATGAAAATATAAGCTGAATATAAATCTCTGATTACTGACACCTGTACATAACTCACACTTTAGTAATACAGTGGTAATCACTGAAAGAACACTTTCAACAGACTCCTGAGAGGCTAGAGAATTTTCAACTCGGTAAAGAAGAGAAAATATCTTGGCCCACCATCATTTTTAAACTGATAATTCATTAGTTGATATCAGTTAGGGCTGAGATGAAC
Source organism: Dugong dugon (assembly GCA_030035585.1). Lineage (NCBI taxonomy): Eukaryota > Metazoa > Chordata > Mammalia > Sirenia > Dugongidae > Dugong > Dugong dugon. The sequence goes on along the minus strand of CM057463.1, from coordinate 188,835,000 downwards.
ATTTGCCATCCCCCTGTTGTGCTTTCTTACACCCAGATGGCATGATTTTAATGTTACGACCCCATAGTGCGCTGATCATTCAGCTCACTCAGCTAAGACGTCTCAGAATAATGGTTTAGGATTAACTACTTTAATTTCCAAATATATGGCATACTTTACAATCAGGTGTTTTTTTTTTTTTTTTTTTTTTTTTTTTTTTTTAAGAGTTCTCCAAGGAATCATGTTGCTTAAAATTTGGCATTAATCAAGTACTTTTTGAGGTTTTTATTTTTTAGGATAAAATATCTGAGGCTACATTCCAGGGCCTACAGCGTTAGTGGTGCACTGGCCATCTGCCCTAGTGTTAGAGTGCTCTAACCATTATTTCTGAGCGAAGCCAGTGTCACACCCATATTTGTTCCCTTGGCCGTCTCTCAACTGGAATTTGGGTAACCACACATCTTGTCAGAGATTCTTCTCAGCCCTCTGTACCTGCATAAGACAATAACGATTTTTCCCAAAGTCCCTAATTTGGCTAAATTGCAAAAGAAATAGGGTCGTTCTTTAATATTCATGAAAATGCAATATTCGTGTCCCAGTTGCTATTTTAGAGGGTAAACACTCAAATCTATTTCTGCTCAATATCTATCAAAAGTTTTATTGTAATAAATATAACAGACAAATAAGATATTTTGACCAGGAATATGTCTTTATACACCTAGATAAAATCTCTAAAGGAATAATATATAAATATCTGATTTTATAAAATGTATTCAGCATAGATAAGTATTTTCATTTAATCTTTACAATCTGTTAGTGTGGATATTAAGATTGCGATTTTGGAGGCTGAATACATGGACTTGAGTTGTTCTCTATCAGTTACTAGCAATGTTGAGCCCACTATGGCTCAATACCTTACTCTTCGAGTGGGGACAGTAATAGAATATTCCTTTTAGAGCTGCTTGGAGGATGAAAGTGTTGAGCATCTGTAGCACTGAGAACACTGCTTGGTCCATAGAAATAGTTGGGTAAGTGTTAGCAATTCTTTCCATTCTAACGCTGCCCTTTTCATCAAATCCCGGCACTTTTCATAAAAATGTTTCCTTTAATGGTTTCTCTTATCTTCCTCTTCCCATGTCTCAGATCAATTTTTTTATATTTCAAATGATACATTTTTGAAGTTCAGAAAACCCTGCCATTTGGTTCAGTCAATTGGTTTCCTTAATTCTTTCCTTCTTTTTTTTAATTTTGGAAAACTTCAATGGAACATTGTTGGTGTTAGGAGAAAAGAGAGCATCTTAGGTAAGTCAGATAAAGAATTGACAAGAGAGACCTCCAGATGGAAGAACATAAACTTGCTCTGAGAATTCTGCCATCACTTTAAGCCCTTGTCTCTCTTGCTTTTGAACTGAAGAAGGGTTTTATACTCAGTAATTTTATTGATGTACCTGTTTCTCTCTCTCTCTCTCTTTTTTTTTTTTTTGCCTAAAATAATCCTCTGAGTACGATAAAGATGTATACATTTCCAGTTTTTGCTAAAATGTATTGAATATTAGAATTCGTATTTTTGTAGTATTTAATGGAGTGAATATGATTTCTTCTCTAAAAGCTTACTATCTCTCCTGTCCATCTAATTTCAATTTCTCCCTTCTAATTGTCTTTTCCCATTCCTTTTTCCTTATGTTTAACACCAAGATAATAAAGGTGTCATTTAACCTCTCACATCACTCTCTGCTGCAACATCTTGACTTTCTGTGCATTAATGTGTTGCCATTATGTCAGTTCAGACTCATGGCAACCTTGTGTGTTACAGAGCAGAAATACTACATAGGGTTTTCTTGGCTGTAATCTTTATGGAGGCAGATTGCCAGGCCTTTCTTGTGGTGCCACTGGGTGGGTTTGAACTGCCAACCTTTACATTAGTAGACCAACACTAACCATTTGTACTACCCAGGACTTTCATGCTTTGGCTATGGCCTTATCAGAGAGGCATTCTTGCACTGAAGAATCCAATCAGGTAAGCACAATCCTCATCATCTGTGAAGGCGAAATCAGAAAATTATGAGATCAAGTAAAGACATTGTGTTTGAAAGAGACTAAAGCAACAGTATATTATAGGAAGTGTTCATTTCCTCACACCATGTACTATAGAAAAGCAGGATTATTTGTAGATCCCCTCAGTGTGAAGTATCCTCCTACACAAGTCCTTCATCTACCTTTCTGCCTACCGTTCTTCGCGTATTCGTTAAAACACTGCCTTCCTCAGGAAGGCTTTCTTGATGACCTAAAGGCAGAATTAGGCTTTTCTTTCCCTATTTTTCCATGCTATGTCTCCATTGCAGCAATGTATACAATATCATAAGTGATTGATTGCCTGTCTCTTCCTGGCTTTAAATTCTAGAACAGTGGAGTTCTTGTTTTTACATTATTGTATCCACATCGTCTATCTAAGTAACTGAAAAATAACGGATGCTGTTGAATTGGCTGAATCAATGAATTAAAGTGGAGTGGAATGATTGTTGGTTTTCTTCCTTTTCTGATTAAAGACAATAAATATTATTGACTGGTGTTAAAAAAATTATATTTATTTTTTGAACTTTTTACATATTATTGACTCCTTGGAGCAACTGTAACAATAAATAAAATTAGGTAAGTCATTGCTCTGCATCAAGGTTTAATATAAACTTTGTGAAATTTAAATGGGAAGCAAACTGGCTTAGGCTGAACAAACAAGGTTCACAGGCAGTTATTACTAGCACAGTAATTTACTAAAGATCTTGCCTGATGTAATTAAATTCTAGGTAATTATTTAAAAGTTATTGTATGGAAGCCTTGATATGTTGTGCAGTCTTTCCTATTAAATGTTCCAAAGTAGCGGACGTATTTGCAAAATGCCTCATATACTATCTTAGAGTCTTAGAGACTCACAATTTACATTAGCTTTATGAAAGCCCTCTGAGAAGTCTTACAATAAAGAGACATAGAATTTTTTTAATATATTTCTTAAAAGTATTGGACCATAGTCACACCCCAGGGGTTAGTGTTTCAAGAAAAACACTTTGAATAGCAGTGATAGAGTGAATGGTTTATATTATTTTTATGTATGTCCAAGGAAGAATAAAGAGAGAGTTTTTAAGAGGGCTATGGTTCTCTCTTGTAAATTCAGCCTTAATATTAGAAAATACTAAAATTAAACTTCTAACACAAAAGTTACTAATTGGAGTTGTTGCCCTAGAGTTAGACATCTGGGAAAGTAAATATAAAAGCAGATCTGAAACTGTGAGACCCGTTAAAGGGGAGATGGGAGGGATGAAGCTAACAGTGATTGCTTTCAAGGAGGTAGCCATTAAATAAAATGAAATAAAGCTTCAGGGAAAAAAACAAAAAATAAATAGGGATAAAGAGTAGAGCAGCTTGAACTGTAAGATACGTATCTTCTACCCCAGGCGAGTGTAACAGAGAGGATAAATTCTGCAGCTCTTTTTGATTGTTTTCTTCAGCTATTTCCCAAACAGTGCGTGCAGATTCATTTCCTTAACACGTCCACACTTAGTGATGGGAAGTCCCGGCGGCATATTAAATCACCACAACCAGGAGATGTTTCTACAGGGTTCGAGTGTGAGCATCGAGATATTTTTGACAAACAGTTTAGGGTCTTTGCCACGTCTGCCAAATGAAAGTCATAAGCATTGAGTTCCCTCATTGGAGTGCATATTTTAAGAAAATGTGATCTCTCTTAAGTACTATGGTAGGTTTGCTATCCCAATGGGTAGTATTCAAAAGACACATATTTCCTTTATTGGATTTTATATCACATACTAAGCATCTCTACAGCACAATTGGGAGTATATTTCATTAATGAGATTTTCCAAAAAGCCACCACAGAAATTTTGCTTTTATAGACACTAATATTAGTTGGATCCCAGACCAGCACAAATGATTTAGCATCTGACTACTAACCAAAGGTTGGCAGCTCAAACCCACTCAGAGGGACCTTGGAATGACAGGCTGGGTGATCTTCCAAAAAGTCACAGCCTTGAAAAAACTGCTGTGGTACGGTTCTACTCTGCACACATGGGTCACCATGAGTTGGAATCAATTGGAGAGCAACCACCACCAGCAACATTAGTTGTCAGGAAAGTATTATCAAATCCTAAAATGTATAAAAAGTAATCATACTCTAGCAAACGGAGTGGAATTGGGAAACAATGTATGAGCTCTATAGTTGATTACTGTGGAATCATATTATTAAAAACAAAACAAATAAAAACTCCTAGCAACTTCCAAGAAAGAATATGAGGATGCCTGGGTGTTCTGGAAACTACAGCCCAAATCTATTGTGACCTACTAATGGCTCATCATGAATAGATACATGGCATAGGTAGAAAGTGGTTTCATTAATTCATTCAAAAACTGTTTATTCAGCACATATGTGATGATAACCAGGGTAAGCACTAAGAGTACAATTGTCATGCAGGAAGTTACGGTAGAACACAAGAAACCTTGACTCCTGAGGGATCCCCGAGACTATGGCCCCCAGACACTCTGTTAAGTCAGAACTGAAACCACTCCCGAAGCCTGCTTTCAGACAGAGGTTAGACAGGCCTATAAAACAAACAATAACACATGTGAGGAACCCGCTTCTTAGTTCAATTAAATATATGAGACCCAGTGGGCAACTTCTGCCCCAAAACAAGAAGAGAACGCAGGAAGGGACAGGAAAACTGGACGAATGGACATGGGGAACCCAGGGCGGAAAGGGAGAGAGTGCTGACATGTTGTGGGATTGCAACCAGTATAACAAAATAATACGTGTATAAATTTTTTAATGAGAAATTAACTTAAGCTCTAAATTTTCACCTAAAGCACAATAAAATTTAAAAAAAGAAGAAACTTAAAATGGAGTAGGGAGTGTAGCAAGGACTGCAGGGAGGTAAAATTTTGTAAGATAAATGATCAATGTGTGAAAGTCTCCTATTGGAGGAGGGTGTGGTTAAGAGGAGGATTCTCAGAAAATTGAAATCTAATTTACAACTCAAAGTATGAATTGGTGTTAGATTAAGAAGACCAGGGGATATTGATTAAAGAAGAGAAAATCGTGTGTAAAACTGTGAAATACATAGACAGATGGAAGCTTGTAATATTGAAAATTAAAGACAGGGTACTAAGCTATTGTAGTCATCCAGGAAAAAGGTGAGTTAGGATAAGCTACAGGAGTAGCATAAAAGACTGGGTGAGTACATGGGTTGGAAAGAGATTTAATAGTTCAGGGGCCCTGGTGGTGCAGTGGTTAAGCATTTGGCTGCTAACCAAAAGAGTCCACAGTTTGAATCCACCATCTGCTCCTTGACAACAACAGGAATAGTAGGTATACAATAGCTTAATTTTATTACACGCTCCTTGTTAAGCACTAAAATAAACGCTTTCCATGAATCGTGGTATTTATTTCTCTCAAGTTTCTACAAAGTAGATATCATTTAAATAAGGATTTTTTAATTTTAGTGTGTGTGTATGTGTGTGTATACACACACACACACACACAGAGCAGCTGGTGGGTTCGAACCCTGTCTTTCTGCGCACTGGTTAAAGTGCTTAGCTGCTAACCAAAAGGTCAGTATTTAGAATCCACCAGCCACTCTGTGGAAGAAAGGCATGGCAGTCCGCTCCTGTGAAGATTACAGCCTTGGAAACCACATGAGGCAGTTCTGCTCTGTCCTGTAGGGTTGCTATGAGTCAGAATCTACTCGACAGCAACGGGTTTGATTTTTTTTTTTAACACACACACACATATATATATTAAAATGGAATTTTAAAATGAGAAGTCTAAGTTCAGAGAAAGTCAAAGTAACACAGCTCAAAGAAGAGAAGTAATGATTTCAGTACAGACTGACCCTACTGCCTGTTCACCTCTCCACTGTCTTTGGAGAGAAGCAATTTATTTTACATCGAGAATGAGGGAGTGCAGGAGTGTGCTTAGTTTTCTTGTTGCTGCTGCTCAGTGGACTGTGGTACTATACAGTGAGTTAGGGAACACGGGAGGAAGAGCCAGTAGAGGTAATATAATGAGTTTAGGGACACATATGTCATGTATGGAGTGTTTGGGGGATGTACAAGCATAGATTTTCATTAGATTGTTAAATTATACACTTGGAGTTCAAAAGCAAGAATGGAGCTCGAAATGTTGATTTGGGAGGTACTAGCATAAATAGCAGGGGAAAGTCAAAGTTAGTGATGTCAGAATACTGGTATTATCTAAAAACAGCGGTGAGGTCTGTAATGTGCCTTGACTGATCATGGCTGTAAGGTATGGACATATGTGGTATCTCCAAGTGTCCCTGCTAGGTCTAGGGTCTGTCATTCAAAAGCATGGCTTGCAAAGCCACGGAGGGCATCATGTATACATCCGTTCATCCATTTAACCATTCGCTCATATGTGGAACTTATAAAACCAGTGAAATAAGCATATTCAAATGTACGATTCATTCGTAAATCTTATAACGGGATTATATGGTTCAAGAAAATTTTTTTCCATTTACTTTGGTTTCAAATATAGAACAAATGAGTTGAGTTCTCCTCTGGAACTGGTTTCTTTTTAATTATCATTTAGGAAGCAATGTGACTCATTGAAGCGATACCCATTGTCACATATGCTGTTGTTATTTACCATCAATTCTAACTCACAAGGACCCTGTATGTGCAAAGTAGAACTGCTCCATAGGCTTTTCAAGGCTGTGACCTTTTAGAAGCAAATTGCCAGGCCTGTTTTCCAAGGCACCTACATCTGGGTTTGAACCACCAACCTTGCAGCTCGTAATCTAGCTTTTAACCGTTTGCATCGCCCAGGGACTCCATATGCTAGCGTGGTTCAAAAGGGAAATAAGACTGATTTATATCATGGGGGACTACTGGATGAGGTTCCACAAGCAAAATTCTCCTCTTAAAAGAAGAGGCCTCTCTGAGGGTGATATGTAGACTCTTCCAAGTGCCAAAAATAAAAACAAAAATAAAACGAAGCATGCCAGTGATCGACTGAGAAAACAGGTCTGACCTGGTAAGACAGAAGGAGCAAACAGGCTATGGCTGTTTTAAATACTGTTGCTATTGCAGAATTTTCCTATAGCTATTATCAGCTGCTATCATTTACTCGTGTTTTCTTTGTATGTCCAAAAATAAAAGTGTTTTTAAAAATGCTCTAAATTACAAAGGACATCATTGAATAATTCAAGCAGTTTTCCTACAGAGTTAGACCGACAATTTTTCTCCACTGACAGATCAATTTCTTTCACTCATTTAAACTTTATATTATTGAATTACAGAGTCTGAATATGATATTTGACTTTACTTTTATATGCCACGAATAAAAATGTAATTATTTTTCTTGCTAAAATAGATGAAGACTTTTCTCAAATTGTGTACATTGTTGATTACATGCTTAATGCTATTATACAAATTCATGTATCACATTTCCTGTGTGAGGGCTGAAGATACTTGTAAAATCCTTGAGAAGATGAGTGAACTTAATAGGGACTTACCTATAGCGTTTGGACTTGCTTTTCCTAACTTGGCTGAGAACCAAATGCATTTAGTGCCTGAAAGCTACCAAGAATATTTCCTTGAATTAATAAAAACTTCAAAATTTTCAACAATAATCTTAAATCACTACAGCTTTTATGAGCAATACTTTTTTTTTCCCCCCTTAATTTTCTTTGATACTATTGCTGGGACAGAGTCATTACTTGACATTCCTTCCAGGGGAAGGTGTATCTAGTACAGTAAAAACATTGACCTCCCTTCGCCCTCTCATTCACTCATCGATTACCTGGTTGGTGACAATGCAAAGCAGAATTAGTAATAGGTAACCCACTTTCTTCTTCCTCTTTCATCTTTGGAGTCTGCATACAAGGTGCATAATTCTCTGCTGCTTCTCCATACTTCATGGTTTACAATAGAAGCCGAGCAGAAAGCATGCCTTTGCATGAGACTCCCAAGAAGAAAAAGACAGGAAGAAGCTGGCATACCCATGGCTGATCTTGTCTAATAACGAGTTTCACTCAGAATTAGAAAATTCATTTTGTCCCCATATTCAGGCCACATTCTAACATATGTATTTCACGGAGGTGATATTTTGTCGTAATATGATAATTACCTTTCATTTCTCAATTAGTTCAGGACTCGGATGGGGAAGAGAACTGCTTATTGTTTTGTTATCTGGTGTTGTCAAGTTGATTCCGACTCATGCGACCTCGTGTGTCACAGCGTAGAACTGCTCCAGAGGGTTTTCTTAGTTCTCCTCTTTACAGAAGAAGATTGCCAGGGCTTTTCTTTCATGGTGCTGCTGGCTGGGTTTGAATTGCCAATCTTTCAGTCATCAGCCGAGTTCAAACGGTTTGAACCACCCAGGTACCTTATTATTTATCGAGACCCCTCAAATTCTAGGAATACAAATATATGTGGGGAGAAAATAAAGCATATCGTATTTTCTGACATCAAAGAACTTATAATTTGGGGAAATAAATGCTAATAGTTCTTAGATAAATGGATAGTACAAGATGGAGGAGTTATGGATGCAATAGGAATTTAGGAAGACAAACCTTTTGAGAATCATTCTTATAAAAACTATATAAAGCTTTTATATATAAAACTTCATGTAGCTTTATGGGGAATCTTAAATAAGGCTAGTACATCTTGACGGCAGAAGGCTAGATGAAATTGTTGGATCATACTAAGGAGTAGGGAAGACAGTAGTTGATTCTAGAGAGATGAACAACCCCTGCCTGCCTGGAGTGGAATAAAGCTATTAATTCCCGGTCGAAGGTGGTTATCAGACTACTGCTGGGTACCATCAAGTCAATTTTGGCTTATAGAGGCCTTATGGGACAAAGGAGAACTGCCCCTTCGGATTTCCTAGGCTGTAATCCTTACTGGAGCAGATTGCCTGGCCTTTTCTCCCAGGGAGCTGCTGGTGGATTCAAATCACTGACCTTTTGGTTAGCAGCTGAGTGCTTAATCATTGCACCACCAAGGCTCCTTGTTATCAAACTAGAGAATTATGTTTATTGGGAACGTGAAGTGAAAACACATTATATATATGTCTTATATAGAAATTTCTCCTTTGCTGTTACTAGAATACACTGCTGTAATATGATTCCTTATCCTTCTACATCGTTTAGTTGCATTTTTATGTTTTGTGGTTTACAGGTGAACATTCTCTCCTCAAACCACCTTTGTAAAAAGACATTTATTTAGGGCTCTTTTCTAAAATCAGATAGGTCTGAAATCCTATGATGAAAAGTACAGTAAGCCAGAAAGATTATTATCTGTGCATCGCTACCAACAGTCTTAACCAATATATATTTCCTCCTAATGGACACGTATGATGGCCTTGAAGAGAAGGAACTCTTTGAGATTATTGTAATGTTGTTATTTTCAAACTGGGACAAATCCATTCTCATTTGTTCACCCTATTGTTTCTCATACTCAATAGCCTCATTGGTCCTGCCCTGAGCCACAGCACTTCTATTTAAATAAATGTTAATTTTGATCACTCCAGGAAGGAGGACGCATATGATGAAGTGTTGTCACAGATGACAAGATTGTGATAAATATGAAATTTAAAAAAACCTTCTAATTTTGCAGACAGTTTTCTATTATGCTTCCTTGGCTCCCAGTACTGTAAGCTCCTCGACCAAGTGGCAGAGTAGTTAATCATAAGCATTGTGTGGTAATTTGTTATGACAGAACACCATGGGTGCTCATTAAATGCAGTGACTTTTTCATCCCTTTAATCTGACTTCCTTTTATGATTCTTGCCCACCACATCTAAGGACTCAACAACTGTAAAAAGCAAGAATTAATAGCCATATCTAACATTATATAAAAAGCATCGGAGGGATTTTTCCTCATTAAAATTTGGGAGACACAATAAACAATTTCAGTAAGTGATAGTGAAATTATCTACAGTTAGGAATCGCGGACTGACACTCTATACACTTTGTTACTTGCAAACAATATGAGAACAGTGAGACTATTAGACTACATGTTACTATGATTTTAATAAAATTGAATTATATGACACTAAATACAGAGAATTTACTAAATTGTGCAAGACCATTCTTTACCATATTTATACAAAGCTCCAGAACAGGGTATCAAATTTAAGAATGTAATCTCTTTTACATTTTGTGTCTACTCCCATTTCAAAACTCAGAATTTTCTTTCGGGTTAGTTCTGTCTTATTGACTCTTTGATTGGCCAATTTAATAGCTCTACTTGAACTTCTAGGGATTGCAGCTACCTTGCACATTTTTTTAAGACAATGCAGTGTAGTTGTGGGTATGTACATGGCTAGTTTCAGACAAACCTGGTTCTGAATCCTGACTGTATCACTTATTTATGTAACCATAGGCAAGTTATGTAACATCTATGAAGGTCTGATTTTCCTCAGCATGAATATTAAAAGAGACAATTCACACCAAGTTCTAATATCTGGTAGGAACATTCTAACAAATAATCGTTTTTCAAAATGCTTTGTATTTGTATTTGTAAATAAACAATAACTCTGTAGTCAAATAATAGAAACATTTTAAGAAATATGTTTGATTGTTAGTAGCAGAAAATCAGAAAAAAGTGTGGATTAAGTTAACATCAGAATTAATTTTCGCCTCAGTCAGAAGAGTCCAAAACTAGACACACCAGGGCAGATTCACTGACTCCACAATGTAATCAGAACCCAGGATCCTCCTATCCTTTCAAATGCCGTCCTTAATGGGTGGACATCACCCTCAGGTTTGCCAAAAGCTTCTGCAACCTCAAGCTTTGCATCCATCTTCCAGGCAGGAAAAAAGTGGAGAATTTCAAGGAAAAAGGACAATACTGTTTTCTCAGATGATTTTATATTTTTCTTAGAAAGGAAATACATCTCATTGCTATGAGCTAAAACTAACGATCAGCTCTAGCAGCTTCCTCTTCAGCTTCTATAGCAACGGAAAGCAAAGCAAACAGAGATTCCAATGGGTGTGGAATGGTCCAAGGTACAGTATCTTTCACAATCATTATATGGCATCTTTTTTAAATTTAATTTTATTTTTGGTGAAAATATACACATCAAAACATACTACCGTTTAACAATTTTTATACATAGTGTTCAACGACTTTGGTTACATTCTTCGTACTGTGTCAACATTCTCGTTATTTCTGCTCTAGTTGTTTCATCCCATTAATCTAGAATCACTGTCCCTTAAGCTTCTCATCTGTGCTTTAGGGTTACTGTTGTCCCTTTGTCTCATTCATATATATATATATATTTAATAGGGCAATATTTAAGACAGTCTTTACTTTTTGAGCAACACTGTTTTTGTTTATTTGTTTAAAGATGACTTCAGGGGATAGTTTCATTTCAAGGTTTGAATAGTATCCCAGGGCAATAGTCTTCAGGGTTCCTCCGGCTTCTGCGTGTCCAGTAGGTCTGGATTCTTTGGGAGTATGAAGTTCTGTTCCATGTATTTCCCCCATTTTATCAGGATCCATCTATTGTGTCCTCAGTCAAAATGCTTGGTAATGGTGTTGTTGTTGTTGTTAGGTGCTGCCGAGTCAATTCTAACTCATAGTGACCCCAAGTACAACAGAATGAAACACTGCCTGGTCCTGTGCCATCCTCAAAATCCTTGTTATGCTTGAGCCCATCATTGCAGCGAATGTGTCAGTCCATCTCATTGAGGGTCTTCCTCTTTTTCACTGACCCTCTACTTTACCAAGCATGATGTCCTTCTCCAGGGACTGATCCCTCATAATAACATGTCCAAAGTATGCAAGACATAGTCTCACATCCTTGCTTCTAAGAAGCACTCTGGTTGTATTTCTTCCAAGACAGATATGTTCGTTCTTTTGCCAGTTCATGGTATATTCAATATTCTTCACCAACACCACAATTCAAAGGTGTCAGTTCTTTTCAGTTTTCCTTATTCATCATCCAGCTTTCACATGCATGTGAGGCAATTGAAAACACTGTGGTTTGGGTCAGGCACACCTTAGTCTTCAAGGTGACATCTTTGCTTTTCAACAATTTAAAGAGGTCTTTCGCAGCAGATTTGCCCAATGCAATGTGTTGTTTGATTTTTTGACTGCTGCTTCCATGGGTGTTGATTGTGGATCCAAGTAAAATGAAATCCTTGACAACTTCAATCTTTTCTCTGTTTATCATGATGTTGTTTATTGGTCCAGTTGTGATGATGTTTGTTTTCTTTATGTTGAGGTGTAATCCATACAGAAGGCTGTGATCTTTGATTTTCATCAGTAAGTGCTTCAAGTCCTTTTCACTTTCAGCAAGCAAGGTTGTGTCATCTGCTTATGGCAGGTTGTTAATGAGTCTTCCTTCAATCTTAATGCTGTATTCTTCTTCTTATAGTCCAGCTTCTCAGAATTATTTGCTTAGCATACAGATTGAATACATAATGGTAGCTGGACACAATCTAGTTTTTCTGGTCCTTGTTAGAGCAAGTATATTGTATATTCTTGATTATAAGGTTTATTTTTTGTTCACACTACACTTTGAACATAGAAATTAAGATCTTCTTTTAATAAATTTTACATATAGCTTTATTCCTGGTTTTGGTGTTGAAGATGAATAAAATATGTCATCTACTTCTTATTTAGGAGAGATATCTGAGAGAGGGCTTAGAAAATTTAACTATTATTAACTAAAATACTTTAATTTATGAAAAAAAATACCTTAGTTCATAGTTAGCAGGTCTACAATCCACCATTTAACTGTCAGTTTGTTGTACTGTGGTAGCTTGCTTGTTGCCGTGATGCTGGAAGCTATGTCACTGGTATTTCAAAGGCAAGCAGAATCATCCATGGTGGACAGGTTTCTATGGAGCTTCCAGGCTAAGACAGACTGGGAAGAAGGACAGGCAATGCATTTCTGAAAGAACTGGCAAGTGAAATCTTTATGAACAATAGCAGAATGTTGTCTGATATAGTGCCGGAAGACGAGCCTTTCAGTGCCTTGGAAGGCACCCAAAATATGACTAGGGAAGACCTGCCTCTTCAAAGTAGAGTCAATCTTAGTGACTTGGATGAAGTAAAGCTTTTGGGACATTCATTTGCTGATGTAGCATGACTCAAAATGAGGAGAAACAGCCGCAAATGTCCATTAATAATTGAAATGTGGAATGCATGAAGTATGAATCTAGGAAAATCGGAAGTCGTCAAAAATGAAATGGAATGCTTGAAGATCAGTATCCTAGGCATCAGTGAGCTGAAATGGACTGGACTGGTATTGGACATTTTGAATCAAACGATCATATGATCTACTATGCTGGGAATGACAAAAAGAAGAGGAATGGTATCACATTAACTATCAAAAAGAACATTTCAAGGTCTATCCTGAAGTACAGCTCTGTCAGTAATAACATAATATCCACATGCCTACAAAGAAGACCAGTTAATATTGCTATTATTCAAATTAACACACCAAGCACTGATGCCAAAGATAAAGAAACTGAAGATTTTCACCAACATCTGCAGTCTGAAATGGATCAAATATGCAATCAGGATGCATTAATACTGACTGGTAATTTGAATGTCAAAGCTAGAAACAAACAAGAAGGATCGGTAGTTGGAAAACACCACCTTGGTGATAGAAATGACACCGGAGACTGCATAATAGAATTTTGCAGGACCAATGACCTATGTATTGGACATGCCTCTTTCCAACAACATAAATGGCTACTATACACATAAACCTTGCCAAATGAAATACACAGGAATCAAATCAACTACATCTGTGGAAAGAGATGATTGAAAAATTTGATATCATTAGTCAGAACAAGGCCAGGTGCCAACTGTGGAAAAAATAATCAATTGGTCATATGCAAGTTCAAGTTGAAGCTGAAGAAAATTAAGTTCTTAAGAGTCAAAGTACAACCTTGAGTATACCCCACCTGAATTTAGAGACAATCTCAAGAATAGATTTGATGTGTTGAACAGTAATGACCAAAGAGCAGATGAGTTGTAGGATAACATCAAGGACATCACGAATGAACAAAGCAAAAGGTCGTTAAAAAGACAGGAAAGAAAGAAAAGATCAAAGTGGATGTCAGAGGAGACTCTGAAATTTTCTCTTGAATGTAGAGAAGCTAAAGCTAAAGGAACAAATGAAGTAAAAGAGCTGACTAGACTCCAAAGGGAGGCTTGAGAAGACAAAGTATTGTAATGAGATGTGCAAAGACCTGAAGTTAGAAAATCAAAAGAGAAAAAACACACTCAGCATTTCTTAAGCTGAAAGAACTGAGGAAAAAATTCAAGCCTTGAGTTGCAATATTGAAGGATTTTATGAACAAAATATTGAACAATGCAGAATATTAAAAGGAGATGGAAGGAATACAGAGTCACTGTACCAAAAAGAATTGGTTGATGTTAAAACATTTCAGGAGGCAGCATGCAATCAAGAATTGATGATACTGAAGGAAGAAGTCCAAGCTGCACTTAAGGCATTGGTGAAAAACAAGGCTCCAGGAATTGATGGAATACCAATCAAGATGTTTCAACAAACAGATGCAATACTGGAAGCGCTCACTCATCTATGCCAAGAAATCTGGAAGGCAACTACCTGGCCAAAGAACTGGAAGAGATCCATATACTTACTCATTCCAGAGAAAGTGATCCAATGTAATTCAGAAATTATCAGACAGTATCATTAATAACACATGCAAGTAAAATTTTGCTGAAGATAATTCAGAAATGATAGCAGCAGTACAATGACAGGGAACTTCCAGAAATTCAAGCCGGATTCACAAGATTCCTTTGATGATATCAGATAGATCTTGACTGAAAGCAAAGGATACCAGAAAGATGTTTACCTGTGTTTTATTAACTATGCAAGGGCATTCAATTGTGTGGATCATAACAAATTATGGATAACATTGCAAAGAAAGGGAATTCCATAACACTTAATTGTGCTCCTAAGGAACCTGTATATAGACCAAGACACAGTCATTGAAACAGCACAAGGGGATTCTGTGTGGTTTAAAATCAGGAAAGGTGTTTGTCAGAGTTGTATCCTTTCACCATACTTACTCAATCTGTATGGGGAGCAAAAGACATCTTTAAAGGGTTAAAAAGCAAAGATTTCACCTTGAAGACTAAGGTGCACCTGACCCAAACCATGCATGTGAAAGCTGGACGATGACTAAGGAAGACAGAAAAAGAATTGATGCCTTTGAATTATGCTGTTAAGACAGAGATCCTTGGGCTGTAAAAAATTCCACTGCCTCAAGCAGCTTGCTTAGCTCGCCCACAGCTTTGCATTAGAATACTGTTTCCTGTGCTTGGCTAGCCCCTGCAGCTTTACATTAGTATCCTGTTTCCTTTGCCTGGCATGTCCTGTAACTTTACATTAAAATCCTAGTGATACCTGAAGTTATATGTAAACCCCATTTCTCCTACATAGTATGATTAAAAATGTTGCTGATGTAACTTGTATGAACTTCCTACTTGTAAAGCCCTTAAAATTTACCTTTAACCTTGCCCTTGCTGAGGAGTCTTGGTGGCAACAGCTCTGACTGTCTCCTTTCCTTGCCCAATGAAATAAAGGTACCTTTCTGCTCTCACACCTCAGTGTCTCATTTATTGGCCAATACGAGTCACACCAAGCAGAATCTGGGGTTTCCACCCGCTAATAGTGTTGGCGAAGAAAATTGAACATACCATGGACAGCCAGAAGAACAAACAAATCTGTCTTGGAAGAAGTACAGCCAGAATACTCATTAGAAGCAGGGATGGCAAGACTTCGTCTCACATACTTTGGACATCAGGAGGGACCAGTCCCTGAAGAAAGACATCATCCTTGGTAAAGTAGATGGTCAGTGAAAACGAGGAAGACCCTCAATGAGATGGGTTGACGCGGTGGCTGCAACAATGGGCTTAAGCATAGCAACGATTGTGAGAATGGATTAGTACCTGGCAGTGTTTTGTCTGTAGAACATAGGGTCGCTATGAGTCAGAATTGACTTGATGGCACCTAACAACAACAACAACAAGTTCCCTGCTGAGAATTTGCATTTCCACCCCAGATATACTGAGTCAGAATCTACATTTTAACAAGATCCCTAGGTGAATCATATGTATAACTTTTTCTGGGAACATGTTAGAAATGCAAATTCTCAGCAGGGAACTTGTTAAAAATGCAAATTCTCAGCAGGGGTTGAAACCTGAAGGAACCTGTTCAAAGCCCTGATTAAAACTTTTATTTTTATGCAAATAATGTGCACCTTCTATATTTGTTTGCCAACCATGCACACTATGCTAATTTTTTACAGCAACTTGTAAAACAAGATTGGCATAGCAGCGCTTATGAAAATACCTCGCAGGGGGAGGGTGTGGTTAGCAAACAAATGCAGAAGGTGCACGTTATTTGTGTAAAAATACGGTAAGAGAATTTACCTATATATTTCCTATTATCAAGCTGTGTAGTAAGGAATTTGGCCTCACACAGAGCCTCATAGTTTGGCTATAGCTGTGGCAAAACTAGAGAAATTCTTGCACATAATGTTCATAGCAGCATTGTGTAGAAAGCCCCAAAGTCGTGACAGCCCAGGTGGTCGATAATATTAGAGAAAATAAAATTGTCATATGGTCATGAAAGGAACATCAAAATTCAGGGAATACGAATGAAGAGCTATAGGCAACCCCTGAAGGAATTTTGAAAACAATATTGATTAAAAAGAAGCAAATCTAGTGAACAAAGAGTGATAAAGAGTATAACTCACAATATAGCTAAAAGCTTCAAGACCAGTAGAACATTATTACATTGTCTCACCCAAAGTAAAGGCTCAGTAAATGTTAGCTCTTCCTGCTAGTATTACTACTACCGTTACTACTATTAGCCCTAGGTCTGCAGGGTTCTTTTCACTGTGTTTTTTTTTTTTTTTTTTTAATTGTATTTTTTGGTGCATTTGTAAAAGATACACACATATACATATGTATGTACGAATCATTTGTCAAATGCATTCTGAGAAAACTTAAAGGAGAATAAAAACTGCTTTCTTTAAGTTAAAAAAGCAAATCATAGAGGAATAAACAAATAAAAAATATGTACAATAAAATCTGAAGTATATGTAGCTCAAAAAGAGGCAAAACTTGACACACACACGTATGTCTATATATATATGTGTGGAGGAAGAATGAGGGATGTAGGCTGTATGAAATAGTGAGAGAATGATTATTACTGTATATTTCAGGGAGACAGTTATGATTCAGAGGTGCACAAATGGTGCAATATTCTGTTTCTGAAAATGAGTTGTAAACACATAAATATTATTATTATTCAATAAAATTATTATATTTATATATTTGTGTGTGTCTATATAACTGCATGCAGTTATCGGTATGTGTATTTCACAGATAATTGTTTTTTTAAAGAAAGGAGCCTTCCAGGTCTCAGGCTGGTGCATATCTACTCTGTTTTTAGCATATACGAAAATGCTTTATTTTCTTTTTTCCCAACCTACAGCAAGAGAGAAGCAAATAATAAAAGAAAAAAAAGGTCTGAAACATCTCATTAACAGAAGTGATAGCTAAAAAGACAGAGTTAAAAAATTAAGCAGACCCAAGAATTTCACAGGCTATAGCAATCTAGAAGGTTAACAAAAAGCCTCATAAATGTTAACATTTCATTTGGGAGTGTCAGTCTAACATACGTGCAAAAAATACCAATAATGATCAGGAGCTGTTTAGAAGGGGTTGCATAATGTTGATTATACTTTGTTTAAGATCAGGAAACATAACGTATCTCAATACATTTTCCACAAGATTTTATAATAAAAATAAAAAGCTTTAATGCTTTATAAGGTAGCCTTAGATTATTTGAAAAATATAGACCCACAAATCAGATGAAAGGAGCTTGGAAACCTGAGCAATACTTTACAGAAAGGAAAATTAAAAACTAAGGATGAGAACTTATTTTCACAAAGTCATTGTGCAAATTAATGGCAAGTCTAGATTTAGGTAATAAATCTAAATTTTCAGTATTTACACCATTCTTCACATCTCATCCCTCCAAATTCTGGATAAAGGATGTATTATTAGATTCGTCCTTACCTTCCCTTAAAATACACACTGAAGGCAAGAATGAAAAAATATGACCAAATTAAGAGCTAATATTAATGAGTGATTGCTACGTGACAATTACTGTTACAAGCATTATAGGAATATCCACCCATGTAACGACTCTGCAAATTAGTGTACCAGTTATCTATTGCAGAAAAACCACCTCCAAAACACTATAGCTTAAAACTACAATTGCATTATTGGCTAACGGTTTTTTCATTCGCTAACTTGAGCTGACCTCACCTGGGACACTGAGGTGGGTATAGATGTGTGGTGGTTTGACTGATGTTGTATAGTTTAAAATGGGCTCACAGACATTTCTGCTGGGTGGTTCTGGTTGTCAGTTGGGCCACGTGACTCCAGCCAGCTAGCCTGAGAGTATTCACAGGGCAGCCGTGTTACAAGAGAACAAGCCCAGTACATCATGGGCTCACTGTGTCTTTGGTTTTTAGACGTCATGAGGAATTTGAGTCTCTATAAAATAATTGGCTTTGACTAGAACTGTCAGAATCAGAACCCTCTTCTTTAAAAAATCATCTTGCTTGTGATTTTTATAACTAGTCCCTTTAAACGTTGAGTTTTATAAGGATACATTTAACTATGTCAAATTGTCTCAGTTTTGCTGAGGGAAATTTAAAAAAAAGGTTTATTTATGTTATTTCAGAGAAAGGAAGGAGTGAGCATATTTACGTGGCTAGTTGTGACTGTGTTACAGTAAAAAAGCAAATAAAACCTATGGTAAAGAAAAAACCAAAGAAAAAATAAGGTGTTAGGGTAAACTGCCTTTCACATTTTGAGTCCTCCCTGTCTCCCAAAATAGTGTCCAAATCATAAACGTTTTTTCCTTTGTTTCAGTAAGCACAGCCATTCTCGTCTAGTCAAGAAACCTTTTTTTTGTAAAAATTTCTAGCACAAATGTCACAATCTAGAATTACAAGTGGTGGTGTTGTTAGAAGTCGTCCAGTTGGTTCCGACTCATAGTGACCCAGCGTACAACAGAAGGAAACACTGCCCGGTCCTGCACCATCCTCACAACCATTGCTATATTTGAGCCCATTGTTGCAACCACTGCATCCATTCATTGAGGGTCCTCCTCTTGTTCACTGACCCTGTACTTTTCCAAGCATGATGTCCTTCTCCAGGGTCTGACCTCTCCTGATAAGATGTCCAAAGTATGTGAGATGAAGTCTCCCCATCCTCGCTTCTGAGGAGCACTCTGGCTGTACTTCTTCCAAGACAGATTTGTTCATTCTTCTGGCAGTCCATGATATATTCATTATTCTTCACCAACACCACAATTCAAATGCATCAATTCTTCTTCGATCTTCCTTATTCATTGTCCAGCTTTCGTGTGCATGTGAGGTGACTGAAAATACCATGGCTTGGGTCAGGTAAATAAACTTGTAAGTTTTGAGGAATTTCTGAAATTTAAATTTTTCACACTTTGAAGAGGTCTTTTGCAGCACATTTGCCCAATCTAATATACATCATTTGATTTCTTGACTGCTGCTTCCATGGGAAAATTACAAGTACGTCATAATAATTCTCAGCAGGGTTTTTTTTTTTCTCAATTAGACTAAATGAGTGACATGTCCGTTTAATAGGCTGATGATAACTGATCAAACCACATTGTTTAAGTAATTTTTAATTCTGCTGTATTTTTTATTTGAATTAGCATGCACAGGCCTATAGGAAGACAAAAACTGTTTCTAACTTTTGCCTCTGTCACAAAACAGCATATAGAATTGTTTAACAGGAATATCAAGATGGTGTAAAAATTAATTAGCTTTGTATGATTATAAAAGCTGTGCAGAACTTAAAAAGGGAGACAATGAATATATACATATTCATAATCACTTTCTTATATTTTTACTACAATGCTTAATTCACATGGACTAGAAAAATGAATATTTGAAAATATTCCATAATATTACATAAATGGCATAAAATGTTCTAGTCCAGTCAAAAGTGGAGTCTTCGTTCTTTTTCTGTTTATCTTTGGCTTTCATACTTTTGTAAGCTGGCTTATATCTTGCTGTCCTAAACAATCTGACTGGTTACCTTCCTTCTCTCTACCAGCTTACACTGTTACACTGTTTTCACATGCATGAAATCTCTGCAATCACTAAATTCCATAGTGGAGTTTCCTTGTCCTGAGTATATGGTGTTTGGGAATTTACTTTTTTATTCCAATTTCTTACATAACTTATACTCAAGACCAGATTAGTATCACAATATCAGCTTTATTATTCAGAAGGATGGATTTGTGAATGCAAGTTAAACTGGGGAGGGGCTTCCTACTGTGTCTTCCCTGAATTGAACATACCCATGAAGTCACAGCTGCCAAAGGTGGAGGCCTTGGGTTGGGGACTGAGGTGGATACTACCTGGTCTGCTTATCATTTGGGGACAGGAAGTAGACCAGGCCCGAGCTGTCAGTGTCATCAAACATTCCAGCATACATTTTGGCAGCAAGTGTATACTGAGTACTTCCTGTGTGCCTGGCACTGTTCTAAGTGGAAGGGACTCACTGGTGACCAAGACAGACAAGGTCCTTAGTCTTATAAGTTTTGAGGAATTTCTGAAATACAGAGAAAGTCAGATAAGGTTAAAAAAAGAAACCAGAGCCAAAATAACTGCAATCAAGAATATTTGAAATGTAAATCCACTGTGTAATTTTTTCATTACAAAATCTCGGCAGAGAGTCAAACAGAAAGGAAATATTTCAGAAGAAGGAGGGAGTCGTTGAGGCAATCATCAGAGCAATTAATTTAAAAAAAAACTACATTCTGAATATCTAAATCCATTGGGACATTCCTTTGTAATTATAGTCGAAGTGCAGCAGGATATTAATGTAAATTATTCTAGTATTTCAACAGTAGATATGATATGTTCTATTTGTTTTATAGAAAAGATTTTTCTTCTATTATAGCATACTAAGAGTTGTGTTTGTTTTATTTTGATTTTAGAAGGTTTTTTTTTTCCATCAGGAGTGGATGTTGAATTTTAACAAAAGATATTTTGCATTCTGTTGAGGTAATCATATATTTTTAACTTTAACTAATCAATGCAATGAATTACACAAAGGGAGTCCTTAAAATGAAATCATTCTTGAATGTGAAACTAAACCCAGTTTGGTCTTGGATAAACCTGTTGCCATAGAGTTGATTCTAACTCATAGTGACCCTATAGGACAGGGTAGAACTACCCCATAGAGTTTCCAAGGAGCAGCTGATGGATTCAAACTGCCAACCCTCTGGTTAGCAGCCAAGCTCCTAACCACAGAGCCACCAGGGCTCCTTGATCATAGTATATTAGTCTTTAATAACACAGATGAATTCCATTTGCTAATATTTTATTTAGGATTCATGCATCTGTAAGTGAAGTTGATCCATAATACAGTGTCCAAAGACATATTTCTTTTTTTTTTTAATATTTTATTGTACTTCAGGTGAAAGCTTACAGAGCAAATAGTTTCTCATGAAATAGTAGTACACATGTTGTTCTATGACATTGGTTAACAACCCCACAACGTATTAAGCCTCTAAATTCTCAACCTTTTTTTTTTTTTTTTTGATGAAAATTACAGGTGGCCAAAGATACACCGTTTCAAGAATTTCTACATTCACAGTTCAGTGACATTGACTACGCTCTTCCAACTGTGCTGTTATTCTCACTTAAGATGAAGGCTTACAGAACAAAATAGTTTTTCATTTAACAGTTACTACACATGTTGCCCTATGACAATGGTTAACAATCTCACAGCACATCAAGAATATCCTTACTCCACCTTGTGTTCCCTATCACCAGGGGGCTTCCTTGTCCCCTTCTGTCTTCTGGACCTTGTCAGTGGACTATTGTACCTCTTTAGTCTCATTTTTTTTATTTTATTTTATTTTATTTAAACACCATTTCAAAACTTTTTACTTACACATTTAAGTGATATTGACTATGCTCTTCCAATTGTGCTGCCATTCTCGCCCAATATGAAGGCTTACAGGACAAAACAGCCTCCCATTTAATAGTTACTACAAATGTTGCCCTATAGCAGTGGTCAACAATCTCACAATACATCGACAGTGTCCTTATTCAATTTGTGTTCCTTATCATCAGTTTCCTACTCTCCCTCTGCCTTCTGGTCCTTGTCACCGGACTCCTGTACCTTGTTAGTCCCATTTAGTTTTACTGGGCTGTCCATTCCCAGGCCTAACATCGAACCTCAAAGGTAACTTCACCTCTGAGCTGAAAGGGTGTCTGGGGGCCACACTCTTGAGGTTTCTCTAGTATTCTTTAGGCCAGTAAATCTGGTCTTCTTCTTTTTTTTTTTTTTGGGGGGGGAGTTAAAATTATGCTCTACATCCTTCTCCAACTCTGCCCAGAACCCTCTGTTGTGATCCTGGTCAGAGCAGTCATTGGTGGTAGTCGGGCACCATCCAGCTGTACTGGACTCAGTCCGGTGGAGGCCTTGGTAGCTGTGGACAATTAGTCGTTTGGACTAATCTTTTCGTTGAATCCTGTTCTCTTCATTCTCCCTTGTTCCCGAAGGGATGAGATCAGTGGAGTATCTTAGATGGCCGCTCATAGGCTTTTAAGACCCCAGACACTACTCACCAAGGTAGAATGTAGAGCATTATCTTTATAAGTAGTGTCATGCCAATTGAGCTAGATGTTCCCCGAGATCATGGTCCCCAGAGCCCTCCGTCCAACAACTCAGTCCCTCGGGGGGTTTGGATGTGTCTATAGGGCCTCCATGACCTTTCCTTGTGCAGGTTGTGTTAGTTTCCCCTGTACTATGTACTATCTCACCTCTCACCCAAGTTACCACTTACCTATTACCTATTTAGTATTCCCCCCCCTCCCATCCCTGGTAACCAACAAGGATTGTTACATTTTGCATGTGAATTTTTTCATGGGTTTTTACAATAGAGGTTTCATACAATATTTGTCCTTTTGTGATTGACTTATTTCACTCAGCATAATGTCCTCCAGTTTCATCCATGTTATGAGATGGTTCACATATTCATTGTTGTTCTTTCTCGTTGCATAGTACTCCATTGTGTGTATGTACCATAGTTTGTGTATCCATTCATCTGTTGATGGACATCGAGGTTGTTTCCATCGTTTTGCTATTGTGAATAATGCTGCCATGAACATAGGTGTGCATATGTCTATTCGAGTGATGACTCTTATTTCTCTAGGATATATTCCTAGGAGTGGGGATTGCTGGATCGAATGGCATGTCTATTTCTAGCTTTCTGAGGAAACGCCGTATCATTTTCCAAAATGGTTGTATCATTTTGCATTCCCATCAACAGTATTTTTGATTCGTGCCAGTAATGCCGGGGTGAGATGGTATCTCATTGTGGTTTTAATTTGCATTTCTCTAATGGCTAGTGATCGCGAGCATTTCCTCATGTGTCTGTTGGCCATTTGAATGTCTTCCTTGGTGAAGTGTTTTGTTCATTTCCTTTGCCCATTTTTTGATAGGATTGGTTGTCTTTTTGTTGTAGAGGTGTTGGATTTTCTTGTAGATTATGGAGATTAGACCTTTGTCTGACTTGTACTGTCCAAAAATTTTTTCCCAGTCTGTAGGTTCTCTTTTAACTCTTTTGGTGAAGTCTTTTGAAGAGCATAGATGTTTGATTTTTAGAAGATCGCAATTATCTAGTTTATCTGTTGGGTTTTTTGTGTTGATGTTTATGGTTTGTATCCTGTTAATGCCATGTATTAAGGCCTGAAGTGTTGGTCCTATTTTTTCTTCTATGAATTTTATAGTTTGAGGCTTTATATTCAGGTCTTTGATCCATTTTGAAGTAGTTTTTGTATATGGTGTGAGGTATGGGTCCTGTTTCATTTTTCTACAAATGGATATCCAGTTTTGCCAGCACCATTTGTTAAAAAGACTGTCTTTTCCCCGTTTGATGTATTTTGGGCCCTTGTCAAAAATCAGGTGACCGTAGGTGGATGGATTTACCTCTGAGTTCTCAATTCTGTTCCATTGGTCAATGTCTCTGTTGTTGTACCAGTACCACGCTGTTTTGAGTACTGTAGCTGTATAGTAGGTTCTCAAGTCAGGTAGTGTGAGTCCTCCAACTTTATTCTTCTTCTTCAGTAGTGCTTTACTTATTCAGGGTTTCTTCCCTTTCCATATAAAGTTAATAATTAGTTTTTCCATCTCTTTGAAGAATGTTGTTGGTATTTGTATCGGGATTGCATTGTATTTGTAGATTGCTTTAGGTAGAATTGCCATTTTCACAATGTTGAGTCTGCCTATCCATGAGCATGGTATGTTTTTCCATTTATGTAGATCCCTTTGGATTTCATGCAGCAGTGTTTTGTAGTTTTCTTTGTATAGGTCTTTTATATTCCTGGTCAGATTTATTCCTAAGTATTTTATCTTTTTAGGGGCTATTGAAAATGGTATTGATTTCCTGATCTCCTTTTCATCGTTCTCTTTACTGGTGTATAGGAATCCAACTGATTTTTGAATGTTTATCTTGTATCCTGCTACACTGCTGAATCTTTCTATTAGTTCCAGTAAATTTCTCATGGAGTCTTTAGGGTTTTCTATGTATAGTATCATATCATCTGCAAACAGGGACAGTTTAACTTCTTCATTACCAATTTGGATGCCCTTTATTTCTTTCTCTTGCCTTACTGCTCTAGCTAGAACTTCCAGCACAATGTTAAATAGGAGTGGTGATAAAGGGCATCCTTGTCTTGTTCCTGTTTTCAAGGGGAATGTTTTCAGCCTCTCTCCATTAAGAATGATGTTGGCTGTTGGTTTTGCATAGATGCCCTTTATTATGTTGAGAAATTTCCCTTCTATACCTATTTTATTGAGAGCTTTTATCAGGAATGGGTGTTGGACTTCGTCAAATGCCTTTTCTGCATCAATTGAGATGATCATGTGATTTTTTTCTTTCCTTTTATTTATGTGGTGGATTACATTGATGGATTTTCTAATGTTAAACCATCTTTGCATACCTGGTATGAATCCACTTGGTCGTGGTGTATTATTTTTTTGATATGATACTGAATTCTATTGGCTAGAATTTTGTTCAGAATTTTTGCATCTATATTCATGAGAGATATTGGTCTGTAATTTTCTTTTTTTGTGATGTCTTTGCCTGGTTTTGGTATCAGCATTATGCTGGCTTCATAGAATGAATTTGGAAGTGTTGCTTCCTCTTCTATGCTCTAAAATAGCTTGAGTAGAACTGGTACGAGCTCTTCTGTAAATGTTTTGTAGAATTCTCCAGTGAAGCCATCTGGGCCAGGGCTTTTTTTGGTTGGGAGTTTTTTTATTACCTTTTCAATCTCTTCTTTTGTTATGGGTCTGTTCAGTTTTTCAATATCACTTTGTTGTAGTTTGGGTAGGCCGTATGTTTCTAGAAATTTATCCATTTCCTCTAGGTTTTCAAATTTGTTGGAGTATAGTTTTTCATAATAGTCTGTTATAATCCTTTTTATTTCAGTTGGGTCTGTTGTAATGTCCCCCATTTCATTTCTCATTTGGGTTATTTGTGCCCTCTGCTGTTTTTCTTTTGTCAGTCTGGCCAGTGGTTTGTCGATTTTGTTGATTCTTTCAAAGAACCAACTTTTGGTTTTGTTGATTCTTTCTATTGTTTTTCTGTTCTCTATTTCATTGATTTCTGCTCTGATCTTTACTACTTCCTTTCTTCCGGTGGTTGTAGGCTTTTTTTGTTGTTCTCTTTCTATTTGTTTGAGTTCTGTAGTTAATGTTTTGATTTTGTCCCTTTCTTCCTTTTTGATATGTGCATCTATTGCTGTAAATTGTCCTCTGAGGACTGCCTTTGCTGTGTCCCAAATGTTTTGGTAGGATGTGTTTTCATTTTCATTTGATTCTAGTAATTTTTTAATTCCATCTCTGATTTCTTCTATTAGCCATTGATGTGTAAGCAGATTATTATTCAGTTTCCATGTGTTTGATTTTTTTTCCTTGCTCTTTCTAGTGTTAATTTCTACCTTGATGGCATTGTGGTCAGAGAAGATACTGTGAATTATCTCAGCATTTTGGATCTTGTTGAGGATTGCTCTGTGGCCTAAGATGTGGTCTATTCTGGAGAACGTTCCATGTGCATTGGAAAAGAATGTGTACTTTGCAGCGGTTGGATGGATTGTTCTATATATGTCTATGAGGTCCAGTTGGCTGATTGTGTCCTTTAGGTCTTCTGTATCTTTGCTGAGTTTCTTTTTAGTTGTTCTGTCCTTTACTGAGAGTGGTGTGTTGAAGTCTCCTACTATTATTGTGGAACTGTCAATTTCTCTTTTCAGTGCTGTTAGAGTTTTTTTTATGTATTTTGGAGCTCTGTCATTGGGTGCATAGATATTTATTATGGTTATGTCTTCATGATGGATCATCCCCTTAATCATTATATAGTGTCCTTCTTTGTCTTTTATGGTAGATTTTGTTTTAAAGTCTATTTTATCTGAGATTAGAATTGCCACTCCTACTCTTTTTTGATAGTTGTTAGCTTGATATATTTTTTTCCAACCTTTGATTTTTAATAAATTCACATCTTTGTTTCTAAGGTGTGTCTCTTGTAGACAGCATATTGATGGATCCTGTTTTCTTATCCATTCTGCCACTCTCCATCTCTTTATGGGTGCATTGAGTCCATTTATGTTCAGTGTAATTATTGATAGATGTGAATTTGTTGCTGTCATTTTGTAGTGCTTTTTTTTTGTGATGCTGAAGTTTTCTTTGTTCTTCTTACTCTCTTGTGCTGAGTTACTTTTGTTTGTGGATTTTGTGTTCATTTCTTTTGTTTTTGTAGGTTTTGTTTTTGTTGAGACTTCATGTTTTTCGTCTTTATTTTTATGAGTTGGTTTGTTAACTTTTTTTGTGGTTACCATGAATTTTATCCTTATCTTTATAATTTTGAAGCAGTCTACCGTTACTTGGTATCGCCTTGCCTTCCTCTCCTTTAGAAGGTTCTATACCTATGCTGTTTGTTCCCTCTTTCATTGTTTTGATGTTGTTGTCATCCTTTGATTGATTTTTCTGATTCCCTGTTGTATATCTTTTGTTTTTGGAAAGTCCTCTGTAGTTCAGTTCCTAGAATGGTATCTGGTTCATTTGAACCTGCGTCTTAGGTCCTAGGTCCTGCCTGAGGGCTGAAGCTGTTTGTCGTCAGATCGAAGAACTCCCTTTAATAATTCTTGTAAGTTTGGTTTGACTTTTGCATATTCCTTTAGTTTCTGTTTATCTGGAAATGACCTAATTTCACCATCAAATCTGAATGAGAGTTTTGCAGGATATATTATTCTTGGCTGACAATTTTTTTCTTTCAAGATTTTATATATGTCATCCCATTGCCTTCTTGCCTGCATGGTTTCTGCTGAATAATCTGAGCTTAGTCTTATTGTTTCTCCTCTGTTTGTAACTTCTTGTTTTTCACGAGCTGCTCTCAGTATTCTTTGTTTGTCTTTAGTTTTAGCGAGTGTGAATATGATATGTCTTGGTGATTTTCTTTTGGGGTCTCTTCTATATGGGGTTCGTTGAGCTTCTTGGATGGCCAGCTTTTCATTTTTCATGATATTGGGAAAGTTTTCTGTCAGCAGTTCGTCAATGATCCTCTCTGTGTTTTCTGTTTTCTCCCCCTGTTCTGGGATGCCAATCACTCGTAAGTTTTTGCTTTTAATTGTGTCCCACATAACTCTCAGGGTCTCTTCATTTTTCTTTGTTCTTTTTTCTGAGTTTTCCTGAAACAGAGTTCTATCCAAGTGTTTGTCTTCAGTTCCACTGATCCTGTCTTCCATGGTTTCAAATCTACTTCTCAGCCCTTCTATGACACCGTCCATTTCTGAAATCTTGTTGTTTATCTTTTGGATTTCTAATTGTTGTTTTTGTATAATTTCGAGTTGTGAATTTATTTTGGCATTTTGTTCCTGCATCATCTTCCTGAATTCTTCCAATTTTTTGTCTGTATTTTCCATAAATTTGTCTATTTTTTCCTCATGTTTGTCAGCTTTTTGCCTCAGTTCTTGGAAAATTCCGAGTATTAGTGATTTGAGTTCCGTATCAGGTACTTCTAGTGCATTTTCTTCCACAGGAGAGTTATCTGGTGTTTTAATTTGGACGCCTATTGGAGCCATCTTGTCTTGTTTTTGTAAATGTTTTGATATTGTTTGCTGTTTTCGGGGCATTCAGTAGATATTTCTCTCGTTTATTGATTGTAGATTTTTTTTGTTTGTTTGTTTCGTCCTTGTGGTACAGCTGGGCAGATCTAGCTGAGGAGGAGCCACTGGGACGGGTTGCTTGTGGCACTCACCGCAGCCACCAGGACGGTCGGTAGTCAGTGCTGGGCAGGTTCCAATAGGGCGTGCCTGCACCGCTTGGTGGTGTGATGTCTAGTGCACGGTGCAGGTAGGTAGGGTGCAGCGGGAAGATGGTTATGTGTGAAGCTAAGCGCAGTTTATTGGTCGTTCTGTCTCCGACCAGATGCTCTGCAAGGCTGCTCTCCCGTTCGCTGGTCTCCGATAGGAATCCAAGATGGTGGATCTGCGCTGTGTTAGCTGGTAAGGAATCTCTGCCTGAGTCTCTCCTCGCTCTCCGTTCTCTTTTAGTATTCTCACTCCGTTTGGTGTTTGGCTGAGTTCTTTATCTCTTCATTTGGTGTTCTAGGGTTTCAGGATTGTTGATTCTCTGTTAGGCTTAGTTTTTCGGATCTTTGCTGTGGAGGGACAGCGTGGTGCTTCTGCCTAGAGCGCCATCTTGCCCCCTCCTCCCAAAGACATATTTCTTGTAACATTGATATACTGGATTCTTAGTAGCTATTACGTTTTAAAAGGTGATTTTTTTTTAGCTTAGTGTAGGAAATTCTAAGATAATTCTATGAAGCAATGAATAGTATGTTGTAGATATCTGATTGAAGCAAGGTAGTAAGAGAAAAGAATCTCCATATGCAAACACCTCTAACTGCGGAATAAAGTAAAATCATAATTTACAAATATCTACATGTATGTTGAAAAAGTAGAACAGTGATGAGAGATTTGCCTTTGAAATTATTATAATGTTCTATAAAGCCCCAGAAATGACAACAGTGTGGACAAGAGGAGAATAAGACAGCTACATAAGAGGAACATATCAAAGTAACATCCATGTATTTATGGGAGTGAAAAAGACTCTTAAATGTATGGGCATTAGATAAAACATAAAAGGGGAACAGGAAAAAATTGGAGAAAGAAAGACTATTTAAAAACTGTTGTGGCCATGGAAGCTCCATAGACACACCCAGACTCCCTGAGGGACCAGATTACTGGGCTGAGGGCTGGGGACCATGGTCTCAGGACAGCTAGCTCAACTGGCATAACAGAGTTTATAAAGAAAATGTCTTATATTCTACTTTGGTGAGTAGCGTCTGGAGTCTTAAAAACTTGTGAATGGCCATCTAAGATACTCCACTGGTCTCACTGTGTCAGGAGCAAGGGAGAATGAAGAAAACCAAAGACACAAGGGAAAGATTAGTCCAAAGGACTAATGGGCCGCAACTACCACAACCTCCACCACACTGAGTCCAGCACAACCAAATGGTGCTTGGCTACCACCACCGACTGCTCTGACAGGGACCACAATAGAGGGTCCCGGACAGAGCTGGAGAAAAATGCAGAACAAAATTCTAACTCACAAAAAAAGACCAAAGTTATTGGCCTGACAGAAACTGGAGAAACCGCAAGAGTATGGCCCCTGGACACACTTTTAGCTCAGTAATGAAGTCACTCCTGAGGTTCACCCTTTAGCCAAAGATTAGATAGGCCGATAAAACAAAATAGGACTAAAAGGGCACACCAGCCCAGGGACAAGGACCAGAAGACAGGAGGGGACAGGAAAGCCAGTAATAAGGAGCCCAAGATCGAGAAGGGGAGAGTATGGACATGTCATGGGGTGGGCAACATTATGTGTACTAATATGTGTACTAATTGTTTAATGAGAATATGTGTACTAATTGTTTAATGAGGAGCTAGTTCTGTAAACTGTCATCTAAAGTACAATAAAAAAAAAAAAACTGTTGTGGGGAAAAGCGCTTCACAACAATACGGAAAAATAATTGACCTCAACTTCAAATGAATTAAAGGACTATGTGTGAAAGATAAGATAATAAAAGTAATAGAAGAAATATCAAATAACAGCTTTATAGACTATGGATGCAAAAATACAATGTAAACAAACCTTCCCAAACATAACAAAATACAGATATCAAAAACACAAAAAGAAATGCAAGAGAAAACTGTATGTGAAAAATATTAACTAAAGAAAGCTGTTTTAATAGCAATCAAAGTTGACTTGTAAGGCACGTGTGGTGATTAGGAATAAACGGTGATTATATACTGAAGGAAATTCATTAGCAACAAGTAACAGTTCTGAACTTGCTTGCAGCTATCCAACAACTTTAATAGCAAAATCTAACAAAATATACATCATACTGGAATAGCTAACACAAGGAACAACAATCAATAAAGTCATAGTCAATGAGCAGTACTATATAATAAACTATATATAATGAAAATAAATTTCATCACACTATGTTTCTGTTCACATTGGATATTTACTAAAGCTATAAATTGGAATAACTCACTACAAGAAAAAAAAGATTTTCAATTAATTTCAAAAAGCTAGACCCATTTTTTTGCTGCATACAAGAAACTCACCAAAAACAAAGTTATTAAGGAAAGCTAAAAAATAAAGGTATAGGCAAAGCTGTGCAGGGCAAAGGGAAACAGTAAGAAAGGAGGAACTGTGACACATATATTAGACAAAGTAAAAGGTAAGCCAAAAAGCATTAGAGAAGGAAAACAATACACTTGGTAATGCAAAAGGCCAAAGTTCATAATGAATACATGACATTTATGAATGTCTGTGCACCAAATGGAGCCCTGGTGGTCCAGCAGTTAAGAGCTCATCTGCTAGCCAAAAATCAGCAGTTTGAACCCACCAGCCACTCTCTGGAAACCCTATGGGGTGGTTCTACTCTGTCCTACAGGGTCACTATGAGTTGGAATCAACTCAATGGCAATGGTTTTTTTTTTTTTTTTTTTTTTTTGTTGTTGGTATGCACCAAATAACACAACCAGTGCCTCTAAAACTAGAAATTTTGCCAGGGATGCAAGAAGAAGTAGAAAATAGAATAACAGTAGGAGACTTTAACATACCACTCTCAATAATAGACATATCAAACAGGCAAAAACTAAATATGGATGTAAAGAACTATACAATGCAAACAATGAGATAAATCTTTTGGATAAAATACATATAAAATATATATTTGGATAAAATATAATATAAAATACAACTTTTTCTCCAGTTCACATAGAGCATTCACAACATTAATCATGTGCTAGATCTCAAAGTGTACATCTCTAAGTTCCATAAAGTAGAAATGTTACAAACAGTTGCTTCAGTCATAATGCATACTAACTAAATATTATGAAGAGATTTTAAAAATCCTTTCATGTGGAAATTATAAAACCTTCTAATAAAGAATAGAAGAGGGAACTACAAATTGACATTAAAGAATCTCAAAACTCAATGAATTAAAAAACTACATAAATAAAATCTGTAGGATTTAGCTAAAGCATGGAAAGGATAAGTCACAATCATAAACATTTATATCAATAAAAACAAATGACTGAAATTATGTGTATTAATTTTGCAATTCAGAATGCTGGGGGGAAAAGTAATACAATAAAAAGCACAAGGAAAAAAAATAAAGTCTAACGTAGAAACTTATGAGGTAGATACTAAATAAAGAGTAGCTTTAATTATTAAATTGAAACACATTTAGAAAACAAACAAAGTAGACAGTTCACTAAATTGTTACAAGCAAAAGTATAAAAAAAATGATAAAACATAAATAACCAAGAAAAAGAATTAGGAAAAAATTTAACACTATTTCATAATTGAAAAAATAGAAAATTTCATATTATGAAAATAATTTTTGGAAGCTAAAGAAAATGAATAATTTCCAAAGAAAATAAAAATTTTCAAAACTTACCTCAGGAGAGATAGAAAACTTAGAATGAACAATTTTTGGAGAGTTCGAGTACATTATTAAGAAACTTTGCCACAAAAAAGCATCAGTTCTAGATGGTTTTGCAAGGTATTTCTACTAAATCTTCAAAAGGGGTGATTGCCCAATTACTTCATAAATTGTTCCAGAGCACAGGAAATAAAAGAATACTCCCAAGCAATTTTTTTGAAGCTGGTATCATACTGACACTTAAATCTGATACATAGTATAAAACTAGAAAATTATGGTCAAACATCATTTATCAATATCAGTACTAAATATAACAAAATCCAAAAAAACAATAGTCCATTCTTGTCTTAGGCTGAGTTCTCAAGAGAAACAAAACCAGTGAAGCATCTATATGTCTATATCTACATCTATATCTATGTCTATACCTATACCTATATCTATATATATAGAGAGAGATTTATATCAAGGAAATGGCTCAGGTGGTTGTAGAGGCTGGAAAGTCCCAAGTCCATGGGTCAGGCTCGAGGCTTCTCCTGACTCACGTAGTTGCAGTGGCTGGCAAACTCAAGATCAGCAGGTCAGACAGCAAGCCTCAAGCTCACAGGCTGCGGAGGCTGAAAATCCAAAGATCAGCAAGTAAACTGCTAGTTCAAGTCCCAAGAACCAGAGGTCAGATGAACAGGGGGCAGCTGCAGGATCCAGAGCAAGCAAAAGCCCAAAAGCTTTGCCAGAAAGTCCACCTATATTGGATGTAGGCCACAACCCCAAGGAAGCTCCTTTTCAACTGATTGGCTACTCACAGCAGATCCCATCATGGAGGTGATCCCATTATATCAGATCTCATCATGGAGAGAAATCATTATATGTCATCAATATATGACTGCCAAACTACATCATAACTGTTAAACCACTGATAGTCATGGCCCAGCCAAGCTGATACACAACCTTAATGACCACAATGATCAAATGAGATTTATGCCAGTAATAATCATAATTATTCTCTTAGATGCTGAAAAAGCCTCAACAGAATTCAACAATTGTTGTAGATAACAAACTCTCAAGCAAATGTAATCAATGAATACTATATTAATATATTAAAAATAAATACAGTCAGCCCTCTTAATCTGCAAGTTCCAAATCCATTGATTCAACTAATCATGGATAGAAAATATTCAGAAAAAGAAAAGAGTTTCAAAAAGAAGAACCTGAATTTCCTGGGTGCAGAGCACTATGCTGCTGAATCCGTCCAAATGAAGTGATGTGCAGACATCCCCTGCTGTAGCCTCCCGCCATTTCACAGGTCCTCAGTCTCTCTCCAGCACTCGTTCTATAAGCATTGTTCACCTCAAGTCTCAGTTGCTTGCTACTTGTGCTGTGTGCACCCTTTGTTTTTGTGAAAAAAAGTGGCTCCTCAAAAGCAGTTATGTAGTCAAAGCAATCCCCTCAACGGCTGAGTGTGAGGGACTTGAGAAAAGGGATAGGAAGGAGTTTAAGGCTAGTAAACAGGCCTAGATTACCCAATAAGCTAGGTATCCACAGGCTTACTTGTGCATACTTACTAATACGTAGTAAACAATTTCACTTGTTTTTCACCACATCACACCTAACTGCAACAACATATTTATATTTACACATGCACAAACCTAAATCTTAAAGTAAGCATCTTACTTAATGGAGGAACAGTAAAGACATTTTCATTTCCTTTAATATTGGAAACAAGGCAAGTATGCTCACTCTCCCCAATAATATTTTAGGTAATACCGGACATATGGAACAAGACAGTTAGAAGACAACAACTGAATTAATTAGAGACGTAATAACTGTTGCCGTTTCTTAGGTGCAGCTGAGTCAGTTCCGGTTCATAGCGACCCTGTGTGCAGCAGAATGAGACACTGCCCAGTCCTGTGCCATCCTCACAATCGTTGCTATGTTTGAGCCCATTTTTGTAGCCATGGTTTCAGTCCATCTCGTTAAGGGTATTCCTCTCTTACTCTGACCCTTTACTTTACCAAGAGTGATGTCCTTCTCCAGGGACTGGTCCCTCCTGATAACATGTCCAAAGTACATGAGACAAAGTCTCCTCATTCTTGCTTCTAAGAAGCGTTCTGGTTGTACTTCTTCTGAGACAGATTTGTTCATTCTTCTGGCAGTCCATAGTATATTCAGTAGTCTTTGTCAACCCCGTAATTCACATGCATCAATTCTTCGGCCTTCCTTACTCATTGTCCAGCTTTCACATGCATATGAGGCAATTGAAAATACCATGGCTTGAGTCAAGTACACCTTAGTCCTCATTGTGACTTCTTTGCTTTTTAACACTTTAAAGAGGTTGTTTGCAGCAGATTTGCCCAATGCAATACGTTGTTTGATTTCTTGACTGCTCCTTCCCTGGGCATAGATTGTGGATCCTTGACAGCTTCAATATTTTCTCTGTAACAGCAGGTAGTAAAGAAATAAAATATTTCTATTTGAAGATGAGATAACATTGTGCCTGAAAAAACTTATAGAATAAATACATTAATAGTAATTAAAAACTAACTCAAGAAATAAAAAAATGTAGTGAGTGGTAGAATATAAAATTTACATTCTGAAATCAATAGCCCTCATATAACATGTTTTTACCCACATAACACATGCCTTCTACCTTTGTTTGCAAACTGTGCCCTTCCCGATGAGGTATTTTTGTAAGTGCACTATGCTAATTTTATTACAGCAACCCTTAAAAAAAAATTGGCATAGCAGCACTTATGAAAATACCTCATGGAGTGGCTACAGTTGGCAAACAAACATATAAGGCACATGCTATTTGGGTAAAAATACAGTACATAAACAATAACAAAATAGAGCACCTAAAAAAGCATTCCACTTATAACAGTGACAAAAAATAAAAACATTAGAAAATGTGTCGAGGATTAGGAGAAAGTTTTTGAAGCACTCCTGAAAGATACAAGAATGACTTTAACAAATTGTGAGACTTTCCTTTTTCTTTGATAGGATGACATAGCATCATAAAATTTTCATTCTGAAGTTAATTGATAAATTTAACACAATTCTAATAAATATACAATTGTTGTTTTTGTTAGTTGCTGTCGAATTGATTTCAACACATGATATCTCCATGTGTGCAGAGTAGAACCACTCCTTAGGTTTTTCAAGGCTGTGACCTTTGAGAAACAGATTGCCAGGACTATCTTCCAGCAGGCCTCTAGAAGGACTCAAGTCTCCAACCTTTGGTTGGTAGTCGAACACTTAACCATTTGTGCCACCCAGGGGGTCGTTTAACATATGATAAGCTTATTTATAAAATATGACAACTTTCTATTAAAGTTCAGATGGAAGAACAAAAAGAATACCCCTCCATTTTTTTTTTAGAAAACTTTTTTGATTAAAAGGGCAATAACTTAGGACTTGTACTTATGAATACTAAAAAAAATATAACTATCTCTCTAATTAAAAATTAAAGTAGACAAACGAATGGACTAGAGTTGAAAATTCAGAATTTTATCAAAAACTTATAGAAATTTAGTATGTGATAAAGTATGTGTCTGTGAGAAGTAAGATGATGATATCTACTTTTTAGTGCATTGTGCTGGGACAATGGAATAGGCATTTAGAAAAGAAAAAATTAGACCCCTACCTCACATCATAAACAAGAATTAACTGCAAACAGATCAGAGATTTAAATGTAAAAATTCAAATCATACAAGGACTAAAATAAAACAAGGATGAGTGCTTTGGAAAGACAGTCTAAATATGACTTAAAATTCAGATGAAATAGAAGAAAAGATGGAAAAAAATTGACTAGATAAAAATACTAAAACAATGCCTTGTAAAAAAAATAATAATAAAGTTAAAAGATATATGACATAATGGGAGAACATATTTTCAACATATGTCACAGACATAGTCTAATGTTCCTAATATAAAAAGAATTCTCAAACATTGAGGGAAAAACAAAAACAAAACAGCAATAAAAAATTGTGCAATAAACAAATATTTCACAAAACAGAACATAAAATGGCTCTTAAACATATCAAATTTGTTCAAATCCACTTACAGTGAGATTAATTAAAATTAAAACACTGAAATATAATGCTCACTTAGATTGAAGAAAATTAAAAAACTTGACAGCATATTCTGCTGGTGTCACTTCAAAGATCTTTAATATATTGCTAATGGAATGCAATTTGGTACAATCCTTTTGGAGTGGTATGGATTAATTAATTGTGAAAATACTTTCTGTGTATTCCAGGATTGAGCAAGTAAGTAAATGCAGTCAGCATAATGGAAGCTCATTAGTTATACATAGGGAAACGAAGAATACTAGAATAAACCTTTTGGTGTTCAAATGTTATTGGGCATTTCAGTAAAAACTCATAGGTTTTTCAGAAGATGAAATGTAGGTAGGTAGGTAGGTAGGTAGATAGTGTGATGGTTAAGATTCTTTGTCAACGTGGCTGGGCCGTGATTCTCAGGGTTTATATGTGATCATTCCCATGACTGAGTA
Source organism: Dugong dugon (assembly GCA_030035585.1). Taxonomy (NCBI): domain Eukaryota; kingdom Metazoa; phylum Chordata; class Mammalia; order Sirenia; family Dugongidae; genus Dugong; species Dugong dugon. The sequence goes on along the minus strand of CM057463.1, from coordinate 188,798,404 downwards.
TGCTGTGAGTAGCCAATTAGCTGAAAGGGAGTTTCCTTGGGGGTGTGGCCTAAATCTTAATATAAGCAGACGTTTTGGCTTTTTGCTCACTCTGGATCCTGAGGCTGCCTTCTGTCCTTCTGACCTCCGGTTCTTGGAACTTGGGCTATCAGCTTATCTTCCCATCTTGGGATTTGTAGATCTTCACAGCCTGTGAGCAAGAGCCCTGTTTTCCAACCTGCAGATCTTGGGTCTGCCAGCATATGTGGCCACATGAATTGGGAGAAGCCTCTATCTTAATTCACGGACTTGGGACATTCCAGCCTCTACAGTCACGTGAGCTGTTTCTTTGATATAAATCTCTCTATGCATATATATTTACACACTTAATCGGTTTTGCTTCTCTAGAGAACCAGCCTAAGATGGACAGACAGAGAGACAGATAGATAGATAGACAGAGAGCTAGATAAAGTCTAAGTGTACATATAAATGTATGGTCCATATTGACATGCATGAATGAATAAGTAAGTAACTAAATACATAAATAAATAAAAATTTAAATGGATGGGAAGGAAAAGCTCTTCCTCACCATAGAAGGCCAAATGAATGAGAATGATAGAATTAGAAAATCGCCGTTTGGCAACATCATTGTAACAGCCAAGTCAGGCAAGAATAATTAATATATGCTAAAACAAGCAGATGAAAATCTGAGTAACAAGATATTTACCTAACTTCAAATGTATATCTCTAAAAATATCTATCAATTACAAAGGAAAAATAAGACTCTTACAGTGGTGAAATCTAAAAGACCCTACATATACCCAGTGAATAATGTCAATATCACCAATAATGTGACATAAAAACCAAGCCAAATTCATTGTCTTCAAGTTGATTCCATGTGACAAATGAATATCATACGCCACCAGGTATGAGACCCTAAATCAGACCCAGGTCCACTTCTCTCATATTCCTATCACATAACCTGAATCTAATGATGAGGAAGCATCAGACCAGCCTTAATGAAGGAACGTCTACAAAACGTTGGCCAATGCTCCTCAAAAATACCAAGATTAAGAGAGGCAAAATCTGAGGAAATGTTTTCAGTTAAAGACGACTTAAGAGACATGTGACCTAAATGCATTTCTGCTTTGGATCTTAGAATAGAAAAAAAATCTATAAAGTACATTATTGAGAAAACTGATAAATATAGAATCAGAATTGTACTTAGACAATAGTATTGTGTCAGTCTTAATTTCAAGATACTGATTATATTATTGTGGCTAAATAAGAGAATGTCCTTTTCCTTATAAAGTGCACTCTGAATTACTAAAGGGTAAAGGGCCACTTACTCTCAAACAGATGGACAAATAGAGGAAATGATACAACAAACTGTAAACCCATTGCCATCAAGTCGATTCCAACTCATAGAGACCCCATGGGGTTTCCAAGGCTATAAATCTCTTACAGAAGCAGACCGTTACATCTTTCTCCCTCGAAGCCATCAGTTGGGGAATCTGGGTGCAGCACGTATGTGATATTCTTGAACATTTTCTGTAACTTTGAAATTATGTCAAAATAAATAGTTACAAATAAAATTTCAAAAATTTATATGGATTAAATCCCTAGATGTAAATAGTATTACTCTAAACCTTTTAGAAAAAAATACAGATTAATTCTAAAGCATCAGAGTAGGATATTTTAAATGTTAGAAAAAAACAAAATGGAATGGAAATACTGATATGTTTATCCAGAGAAAAACTTAAATGTCTATGAGAGAAATATTGTAAACAGTAAACGAAGATAAACCATGCAGACTTAAAAGATGTTAATATTTTTCAATGTCTACTTATACTTTTCTTTTTTAAAAAATAAAATTATGGCAATACAGGGATCAGGATAATCTTTGTCCCATCCCCTAGACAAATACTATCCTAAAGCTGGTGTCTAAATAAATTCTATATTTTTTTTACGTTCACCACATATGTAGGTATGGATAAAATGTATACACCATTGTTTTCCATTATTAAATTTTACATTAATGGCAGCGTATTGCTCCTATCCTTTTGCAATTGCTATAACCAACTGAGTGTTAGTATCCAGGATACAAAGACAACTTAAATGAATAATAAAGAGATCAATAATCCAATAGTAAAAATGGACAAAGAATGTAAGCAAGACAATTAATCAAATGAGCGATAAACATATAAAAAGATACTCAACTAACTAGTAATCAAATTAGTTAAAACAGCAATAAGACACCATGCTAGTCCTCAGGTTGACAAAACTTAAAGGCTGAGTTCTCCAAGTGCTCGCATAGACGTGAGGAGGTAGACAATCGCATGAACACCTACTGAGACTGCAAACTGGCTCACAGCTTGTGAGGAACAATTTAATAACATCTAATGGGCTCAGAAATGTACATATTCCAGTGATTTTACTTTCAGATTTTTACCTTCGAGATGCTCTAAATCCTGTGCACGAGACCCATAAAAGTCTTTTCATCTTATCCCTGATAATAACAGTAAAATAGAATAAATGTGACTATCCCTCAGTGGAGCCCTGGTGATGCAGTGGTTAAGCATTTGACTGCTAACCAAAGAGCAGCAGTTGGAATCCACCAACTGCTCGTCGGAAACCCTCTGAGGCAGTTCTACTCTGTCCTATAGGGTCTCTATGAGTTGGAAGCGACTCTAGGGCAACAGGTTTGTTTTTTGTTTTATTTTGTTTTGTTTTTGATTCCTTGGTAGATGATTGGATAAATTGTACTTTTTCATACTTGCAATACTCTAAATCCACTGCCATGAAGTCAATTCCGACTCATAGTGACCCCATGGGGTTTCCAAGGCTATAAATCTCTTACAGAAGCAGACCGTTACATCTTTCTCCCTCGAAGCCAGTGGTTTCAAAAGCAGACCTTTCAGTAACAATCCAGCACTTTACTTGCATGTGATGTTAATGATACTGTTAGATAATTTCCACATTCTGTTTGATCACCTGTCTTTGGAATGGACATGAATATGGATCTCTTCCGGCTGGTTGGCCAGGTAGCTGTCTTCCAAATTTCTTGGCGTAGATAAGTGAGCACCTCCAGCACTGCATCCATTTGTTGAAACATCTCAATGGGTATTTCATCGATTCCTGGAGCCTTGTGTTTCACCAATGCCTTTAGTGCAGCTTAGACTTCTTCCTTCAGTACCATTGATTCTTGATCTTATGCTGCATCCTGAAATGGTTGAATGTTGACCAATTCTTTTTGGTATGCTGAGTCTGTATATTCCTTCCATCTTTTTTTGATGCTTCCTGAGTCACTCAATATTTTGGCCATAAACCAAATCGAACCAAATCCATTTTTGTCGAGTCAAGTCCAACTCATAGCGACCCTACAGAAAAGAGTAGAACTGCCCCATAGGCTTTCCAGAGAGTGGCTGGTGGATTCAATCTGCTGACCTTCTGGTTAGCTGCTGAGCTGTTAACTACTGCGCCACCAGGGCCCTTCAAAATTTCAACTCGAGACTTAATTTTTTTATTCCCTTCTTTCAGCATGAGAAATGCTGAGTGTTCTTCCCTTTTTGTTTTCTAACTCCAGATCTTTGCACATTTCATTATAACACTTAACTTTTCTTCTCGAGCCACTCTTTGAAATCTCCCGTTCAGTCTTTTTACTTCATTATTTCTTCCATTTGCTTTATCTACTCTACGTTCAAATGCAAGTTTCAGAGTCTCTTCTGACATCCATTTTGGTCTTTTATCCTTTCCTGTTTTTTAATGACCTTTTGCTTTCTTCATGTATGATGTCCTTGATGTCTTCCCATAATTCATCTGGTCTTTGGTCATCAATGTGCAGTGTATCAAATCAATTCTTGAGATGATCACCAAATGCAGGTGGGATATACTCAAGGTCCTACTTTGGCTCTGGAGGACTTGTTTTAATTTTCTTCAGCTTCAACTTGAACTTGCATATGAGCAGTTGATGATCTGTTTTACAGTCGGCCCCTGGCCTTGTTCTGACTGATCATATTGAGCTTCTCCATTGTCTTTCTGCAGATGTAGTCAGTTTGATTCCTGTGTTTCCCATCCGGTGAGGTTCACATGTATAATCACTGTTTATGTTGTTGAAAAAAGGTATTTCCAATAAATAAGTCATTGGTACTGCAAAATTCTATCATGCGATCTCCGGCTTCGTTTCTCTCACCAAGGCCATATTTTCTAACTACCAATCCTTCTTTGTGTCCAACTTTCACATTCAAATCATCAGTAATTATCAAGGAAGCTTGACTGCATAGTTTATCAGTTTCAGACTGTAGAAGTTGGTAAAAATCCTCAATTTCTTCATCTTTGTTGTTAGTGATCGGTGCATTAATTTGAATAAGTCGTATTAACTGGTCTTCCTTGTAGGCATATGGATATTATCTTATCTCTGACAGAATTGTACTTCAGGATAGAACTTGAAATGGTCTTTTTGACTATGAATGCGATGCCTTCCTCTTCAATTTGTCATTCCCATCATAGTAGACTATATGATTTTCTGTTTCAAAATGACCAATACCAATCCATTACAGCTGTCTAATGCCTAGGATATCGATCTTTATGCATTCCATTTCATTTTCAACGACTTCCAAGTTTCCTAGATTCATAGGTCATATATTAACATTATTAATGGATGTTTGCCACTGTTTCTTCTCATTTTGAGTCATACCACATCAGTAAATGTAGGTCCCAAAAGTTTTATTCCATTCACGTCATTAAGGTCCACTCTACTTTGAGGAGGAAGCTCTTCTCCAGTTATATTTTGAGTGCCTTCCAACCTGAAGGGCTGAACTTCCAGCACTATATCAGGCAATTATTTGGGGGTTGGGAAGAAAGTCAGGCTGATTCTGTAATATTATAATTTTATTTTTTTAATTAAAAGAAAGAAGTAAGAAAGCAAACATTGAAAAATACTAAAAACTTTTAAATCTTCCTGGCTCGTACAAAGTGCCTAGTATATCATTTTTCTTACTTTTCCATATGCTTGAAATATTTCATAATTAAAACATAAATATTATACATTACAGTGTTCTTCCCAAACATCATATTTACAGAGATATTATTAAAGCTACTAGTTGTATATTGAAAACTAGCTATTAGTTGTATATTGAAAATTAATGAAAATCCGTTGAAGATTAGTTTTTATTTAACTAATGAAGTAAAAAAGTTAGATACATATAATACAATAAACCTACAAAGCAAAATAGTCCTCCTTCTGTCTCATAAGAAGCAATTTTTTATTAAATCATCTCAGAAGATTTGGAAGTGTCCTCTTTTCAGACTGTGAAATGCCAAAGTTCATCTTGAAATGTGAATTCCCAACATTACAGAACTTCCTTAGCTCTAATTTGTGATGCAAGATGTAAGAGAAACTATGGCTTAATCCTTAGATGTGTCAATGTGAGAAAACGAAAAAGGTCATTACACGAACAGGTCACAACTCAGAAGTGCCAAACTCAATGTAATTTTGGAGAAAAATAGACCCATAGAACTCATTTTTTCACTTTAGTCTGAAAGCTGTTTCCAAAACATTGTTTCCTCTTATAAACAGTAGATGAAGTAAATTATTTCCATTTTAACCTTGCCATAAATGTAATATAGTTCTCCTTGAAGGTAAGATTTAATGATTTTTTTTTTAACTGTGTAAATTTCTCCCTTAATTTGGAAACTTAAATTTGCCTTTGAGGCAGGCTACATTTTATGGGGGATGGGGAGTAGATATGGTACAGACCATTTCAGTGAGTCCCTTAAATTGTGTAAGTCAGGTTCTAGGGCTATCCCTGGGTAGTGCAGATGGTTTGTGCTCCACCAGTAACTGAAAGGTTGGTGGTTCAAACTCATTCAGCAGCACTGTGAAAGAAAGTTCTGGCAGCCTACTTCCATAAAAATTACAACCAAGAAAACCCTGTGGAGTTCATTTCTATTCTGTAACACATGGGGTTGTCATGAGTTGAAATCAATTTAACAGCAACTTTTTTTTTCCCCCTTTAGGGAAGATAAGAATTAAGTGACAAAATGCAAATGAGAACAGCTGATCAAGATTTTAAGTTTTTATTAATACAAAAGATGTGAATCTTTAATCAGACTGTGTCCATAGAGGGTAGATTTTTTTTTCCTGTTTTCTGGATTTGTACATCTATGTCCTGAAAAACGACTTTAGTGGAATGGTATGGATATGTAAGGGTTCATGAGTGTTTGCATAGCTGTGCACGTGTGTGCGCTCTTGTTCAGACACTAACTCTGTTTAGGCGAATTACTGCCAGAGGCAGATTTAGGCTCTATCTTCTCATTACTTCAAGCTTCAGGAAAGATTGTGAAAGAAACTGGGCCGCTGACTTAGACTGGCTTTGCTTTCTCACAAGGACAATGGTTTAAAAATAAATTGCCCAGACATTGGAAAATGAGAATAGCATTTTTATGACTATCCTCACGGGATCTGATGATATCCTTGTAGATGAAAAGGGAAGCCTCTAAAGGCAGTTGACAGTCCTACTGTCAGTGATCCTAAACAGGAGAATGGTCTTTTTTCTCTACTGCTTTCAAGATCAGGAATATGTGGAGATTCCAGATAGCTGAGGATTCCCATAGGTGATAGTGTTGGAGATGTGGTATGGGCTGGAGAGAGAATGGAGAGGAGGAATGTGAACCATTTCCAACAACATGGAAGCCACACAACACCTGAACAGGAAGCTTGCTAAGGCATTCCAAGGGTTGGTTTTGCGCTATGAGCTTTACAAGGGGCCGCTTTTAATAGAAATTTTATTGATCTGTGTTCAGTATTCTTGTAGATTTCACAAGCAGTCAGACATGTGTGATCAAAAATTAAATCCTGGGAGGACTTCCACTTTTGTCCAGGAAGCAGAAAACTTGAAAGAGCATCTATAACTCTTACATTAACAAGGGGGAAAAAAACACAAACATTATGAAGTCACAACTTTCTTGAACCCTTCAGAGATCTGAGATTGTGGGACAAACAAGTATCTTGAATTCCAAACAGAGAAAGGCCCCTCCAAGAAGAGATGATATGAAACTAACACCTCAAGCCACCATGGGTGAGGCAGCCAGTTCTCTCACCTCCAGATCCCAGGTGAAGATAGATTTTGGCTGAAGGAGAGGTAGAAGCAACACAACTCACTACTCTCTGGAGATAAATAGGAAGCTGTTCTGAGCCCAGGATTCTGTGCCAGTACCATTGAAGGTATCTTACTGCTGGGACAGGAGCAAGAATTTCTCTCCCACACATGATGCATCATAGACAGAAAACTGGGTATGTCTGCCCTAGGGAAGGGATGTACTACTGCAATAGTTTTAAATTATCTTCAGCATAATTTTACTTGTGATATTAATGATATTGTTCCATAATTTCAGCATTCTGTTGGATCTTCTTTCTTTGGAATAAGCATATATATGAATCTCTTCCAGTCTGTTGGCCAGGTAGCTGTTTTCCAAATTTCTTGGCATAAATGAGTGAGCACTTCCAGCATTGCATCCGTTTGTTGAAACATCTCAGTTGGTATTCCATCAATTTGTGGAGACTTGTTTTTCACCAGTACTTTAAGTGCAGCTTGAACTTCTTCCTTCAATACCATCCATTCTTAATCATGTTACCTACTGAAATAGTTGAATGTTGACCAGTTCTTTTTCATACACTGTGTGTATTCCTTCCATCTTCTTTTGATGCTTCCTGTGGCATTCAATTTTTTGTCCATAGAACCCTTCAAAATTGGAACACGACACTTGAATTTTTTCTTTACTTCTTTCAGCTTGAGAAATGCCTAGTGTGTTCTTACTTTTTGGCTTTCCAACTCCAGATATTTGCACGTTTCATTATAATACTTTACTTTGTCTTCTGAAGCTGCCCCTTGAAATTGTCTGTTCAGCTCTTCTACTTCATCATTTGTTCCTTTCACTTTAGCTACTCTACATTCAAGAACAAGTTTCAGAGTCTCTTCTGACATCCATTTTGGTCTTTCTTTTTTTTCTTTCCTATCTTTTAATGTCCTTTTGCTTTCTTCATGTATGATGTCCTTGATGTCATCCTACAACTTGTCTGGTCTTCAGACATTAGGGTTCAATCCGTCAAACCTATTCTTAAGATGGTCTTTAAATTCAGGTGGGATATACTCAAAGCCATACTTTGGTTCTTGTGGACTCGTTTTAATTTTCTTCAGCTTCAACTTGAAATTACATATGGGCAATTGATGATCTGCTCTGCAGGTGGCCCTTGGCCTTATTCTGACTGATGATATTGAGCTTCTCCATTGCCACTTTCCACAGATGTAGTCAAATTGACTCATGAGTATTCCACTAGCCAGGTCCACATGTATAGTCACTGTTTATGTTGTTGAAAAAAGGTATTTCCACTGAATAAGTCATTGGTCTTGCAATATTTTATTATGTGATCTCCATAATTGTTTCTATAACCAAAGCCATATTTTCCAACTAATGATTCATCTTCTTTGTTTTCAACATTAATATTCCTATCATCAGTAATTATCAATGCATCTTGACTGCATGTTCGATCAATTTCAGATTGCAGAAGTTGGTGAAAATCTTCAATTTCTTCATCTTTGGCATTAATGGTTGGTGTGTAAATTTAAATAATTGTTGTATTAACTGCCAGAAATACAAGGCAAATTTGGAAGAGGATAAGGAACAAGGGATGTAATCGCAGATGTCTGCTGTATCTTGGCTAAAGCAGAGAATACCAGAAAGATGTGCACCTCTGTTTTATTGACTATGCAAAGGCATTTGGCCATGTGGATCATAACAAAGTATGGATAACATTGCGAAAAATACGAATTCCAGAACACTTAATTGTGCTCTTGTGGAACCTGTACATATTCCAAGAGGCTGTTGTTCAGAAAGAACAAGATGATACTGCATGGTTTAAAATCGAGAAAGATATGCCTCAGGGTTCTATCCTTTCTCCATACTTATTCAATCTGCATGCCAAGAAAATAATCAGAGAGGCTGCACTATATGAAGAAGAACAGGGCACCAGGATTGGATGAAGATTTGATAACAACTTGTGATATGCAGACGACACAACCTTATTTGCTGAAAGGCAAGAGGACTTAAAGCACGTACTGATGAAGAACAAAGACTATAACCTTCAGTATGGATTATACCTCAACATAAAGAAAACGAAAATCCTCACAACTGGACCAATAAACAACATCGTGATAAACAGAGAAAAGATTGAGTTGTTAAGAATTTCATTTTACTGAGATTGACAGTCAATGTCCATGGAAGCAGCAATCAAGAAATCAAACAACGTATTGCATTGGGCAAATCTGATGCAAAAGACCTCTTTAAAGTGTTAAAAAGCAAAGATGTCACTTTGAGGATTAAGGGTGCCTGATTCATTTCATGATATTTTCAACGGCCTCATATGCGTGCTAAAGCTGGACAATGAATAAGGAAGACGAAGAAGAATTGAGGTATTTGAATTATTGTATTGGTGAAAAATACTAAATATACCATGGACTGCCAGAAGAATGAACAAATCTGTCTTGGAAGAAGTACAGCCAGAATGCTCCTTAGAAGCGAGGATGGTGAGATTTCATCTCACTTACTTTGGACATGTTATTAGGAGGAATCAGTCCCTGGAGAAGGACATTACGCTTGGTAAAGTAGGGGTTCAGGGAAAAAGAGGAAGACCCTCAACGAGATGGATTGGCACAGTGGTTGCAACAATGCACTCAAACATAGCAACTATTGTAATGATAGTTCAGGACTGGGCAGTGTTCCGTTCTGTTGCACATAGGGTCACGATGAGTCAGAACTGACTCGACAGAAACACTAAGAAAACTTCACCTTCAAGACTATTATGGATTGCATTATGTCCCCCAAAACTGTGTGTTGCAAATTCTAAATATCTGTACCTCTGGGTGTAATTCCTTTTGTGAGTAAGCCTTTCTTTGTTATGTTAATGAGACCATATCAGAGCAGGGTATCCCTAAAGACCATCACTTTTGACATATAAAAAGTGCAGATTAGGCACAGAGAAGGAAACACAACTAAGGGAAGAATACATACCGCATGAGGATTGTCAGTGAACCAAGGAATAGCATCTGAAAAGAGGAAAGAGCCTTCTCCTCAGAGCCAACAGAGACAGAAAACCTTCCTCTAGAGCCAGTGCCCTTAATTTGGACTACTAGCCTCCTAAACTGTGAGGATATAAATTTCTGTTTTTTAAAGCTACCCATTGTGGGTTTTCTGTTATAGCAGCTTTAAGAAACTAAGACAAAGACCCAGGCCTACAGGGCCTGCTTCAGACTGGTGTTGGGCTAGGATAACAGAGAGATCCATTTATCCTCACCACTACCCTAGCAAGAACATAATAACAGGTAACAGCACTCTGCCACTGGGGTATGTTCAAGGGTATGGTGAGCAACTTCCTCTGTGGCACAGGTATGCAGGGATTGCTGAAAGCTGAGTGTGAAGCAGGAACACGGAGGAAAAATCTTCAATACCCCAGGTACAACCTTAAACACAGGCAGTCCTAGAATAATGTGAAGCCTATGGTGCCCTGATGGTAACCACAGCAACAACAAAACCCAACCCAGAGCTACCTCTATGTTGGTTTAACCCTTCATACAAACAGACTGACGCAATAAAAAGGAGTGCTCATTTCCAAGAAAACATAGTTTATATCATTCTTTACTGTTATATATATGATATTTAACATTCAAAAATTATGAGCAGAGAAAGACAATACCATTCTCAGGAAATAACACAATCAAGAAAAGAAACTCAGAGATGACCCATAGGTTGAGACTATCACAAAAAGTATTCAAGGTAACTATGATTAATATGATGAACAGATACGAGTTTTCAATAGAAATATGAAAGCAACAAGAAAAAGTTAAATAGAAGTGTAGCAACAAACAAACAAACCAACAAATGGACAAAAAAATATTTTATCAGAGATGAACAGTTGTTTTGTTGGGCTCAACTGGAGACTCAATACAACAGTGGGGAAAAAAGTCAGTGAACTTGAAGATAAACAATATATAATATCTACATTGAAATCAAAGTAAATAGAGGGAGGGATAACAATAAAAGATCATCCATGAGATGTAGAAAAATGTCAAACAGTATGACAAATAAGCAATTAGTGTCCCAGAAACAGAAGAGATGAAGAGAACAGAGAAGAAATATTTGAAGTGATAATGAATGAGAATCTTCCAAAAATAATGAAAGACATTAAACCACATATCAAAAAATCAGAAAGCCCTCTAACAAGATAAGTAAAAATAAAATATATAAACACATCATAATCAAACTCTGATAACAAAAGTAAAGAATAAATCTTGAAGGCAGGCAGAGAGAAAAGATACATAACATAGGTAGCAGTAACAATAAGTATTAACAACTTCCTGCTATACAAGCTAGGAGACAATGGCGCTACAGCATTAAAATAGTGAAAGAATATATAGTCTACGAGTAGTCTGTATCAAGCAAAAATATCTTTTAAAAATAAAGGTGAAATAAAGATTTTTTCAGACAAACAGAAGTCAGAAAAATTCACTACCGGTACATATGTGATACAAGACATTTTAAAGAAGGTTCTTCAGATGCAGAAGAAATACAAACAGTAATGTGTATCTACTCAAACCACTAAAGAGCTCCAGAACTAGAAAAATTAAATATAATTTTTTTCTTATCTTTAATTCCTATAAAAAAGTTTCCTTTCTAAAGTAAAATTAGTAATAATGTGTTATGGAGTTTACCACATAAGTAAAAGTAAAATGTTTGGCAACAATAAAAGAATGGAAGGGAGGAGCTAGAAGTATGCTGTTTAAGGTTCATATGAAATATATGAAAAGTTTTTTGCAGGTATATTATGATTAAAAAAATGAAAAATAGAAGTAATAAACAGAGGGGATAACATGGAATTATAAAAAGATATACACTCTAAAATGAAGCAGGAAAGGTGGAAAAATGGAACAAAGAACACATAGAAAAATGCAAAATAGGTAACTGGATTTTAGATTTAAATTCAACGATATGCTTATATTAAATATAAATTTCTAAGTACCCCAATTAAAGGACAGACATGCTCAAATTGTATTAAAAAATAAGACCTAACTACATTCTGACTCTAAGAATCCCTCCTTATATATTAAGTCATAGGTAGGTTCAGGGGTCTAACTACAGAAAATAGCACCTATGGCAATTCATTTTAAATGGCTGAATGAGCTCTCAGCTGGCGATAGAAGCTGCAGTGGCCAATAGAAACTGCTCTTTAGTGCCCCTCCTTAAGCAGCGCCCAGGGCACCTGCCTTACCTGCCATACGAGGGTAGGTTAAAATTAAAAGAATGGAAAAAGATAGTTCATGCAGACACTAACCGAAGCAAGCTGTGGTATCTATATTGTCAGACAACACTGGACTTCAGAAGAAGGAATATTTCAAGGGATATTATATATGACAACAAAGGTTTTATTCATCAGTAAGACATGACAATCCTAAATGTGTATGTACCTAACAAAAGAGCCTCGGAGTACATGTAGCAAAAATTGACAACACTGAAAGGAAAAATAGGCAAATCCAAAGTTTTAGTTGGAGGCTGACAATCTAGACAGAAGATCATTAAGAAGATCTGAATAATGCTATTACCCACCTTGAGATAATTTATATCTATGAGCCACTCCACTCAACAACACCAGAGTGTACATTTTTTCCAAGAGTATATAGAATATTCTCCAAGATAAACCATATTCTGAGCTATTAAACAAAACTCAACAGCTTAAAACAATTGAAATCATGCAAAAGATATTTTGTAAACACAATGTAGAAATCTACAACAAAAAGACATCTGAAAACGTCCTCAAATATTTGTCAAAAAAGAACACAATTGTAAGTAAACCTTGGATCTATCTAACCTATGTTTCAAAGATGAAAATTAGAAAATATTTTAAATTGAATGAAAGTGAAAGCACAACATATTAAAATTTGTGAGATTAGTAAAAGGGATGATTAGAGGGAAATTTAGAGAATCAAATACTTACATTAGAAAATAACAAAGGTCTTAAGTTAATCATCTAATTTTATTCCTCAACAACAAGAAAAATAGAGCAAGTTAAAGACAAAACAAGCCCAAGAAAGGCAACAATAAAAATTAAACAAAAATCAATAAAATCGAAAAGAGAATACAGTGGAAAAAATCAATAAATAAAAGGTGACTCTTTGCAAATAAAAATAAAAAGAAACCTCTAGCCATCCTGGTCAAGAAAATAAGAGAGAGAAAAAATAGCCAGTATTAACCAATAGAAGGAAGGAAAGTGGGGCCCTAATGCAAAGTCTTGTTGTTGTTGTTAGTTGCCATTGAGTAGATGCCAACTCATGGCCCACCGTGTATGCAGAGTAGAACTGCTCCATAGGATTTTCAAGGCTGTTACCCTTCAGAAGATAGGCAGTACTCTCAGCCTACCCATTACCATTTTTCAATTATATTTTAGTACAGGCTCTGTTACTAATGAATGGAACTGATTGTTACCTATTTTCTGACATCATATATTTTGTACATCATGCCGCTTCTGTGTGGCTGAGTTTTCTCCAGTCACACGTAGCTGGTGACACTCCTCTTTGGACCAAATCACTTTTCCTCTTCTTCAATCTGAGGATGCAGGAAGACTGCATTTTTCTAGTCTTTCTTAAGGTTATTTTGGGATTGATATTAATAGCTCTAGCCGATGAGTTGTGAGTGGAAGTCCAGTGTGAAATTTCCGGACTGGCATACAGCCGTTGTGAATTTTCCACATTCCCTCTTTCTCTGCCACAGTGATTGTGGAGTCACATGATCAGATGGTGGAGCCACAGGATGGAGAACAAAATCTGGATTACTGTCACCACATTGAGAAGAAGCTCTGGAAACTAGTTTGACCTGAGCTGTAAACGTAGTATGCATAACTAGTAAGCCTTCGTTGTATTAAACAACTGAACTATTGGAGTTGGTTACTTATCTGATCCAATGTATGTGTGTAGTTTATAGATCTAGCCTCAGGGGTCTGCCTAGCACACATAACTGCCAGCATGTCAAGTTTACATTGGCAAATGCGAAGTTATTCCTGTTAAAAATACCCCTGAAGAATCATACTGTGCCATCTTATGATACCCCCATGGCACTAAATATAATTGCAAAGTAGATGATATTCACTTTCAGTGCCAAAGTTTCCCTGCCTACCCTACCCCATGCACTACCCTCAGCAGAGTACTTCCTGGGCTGAAGAACCTTCATGTTTAATAGTATGCCTTGAGGTGTATTTTTATTATAATTATATAAGAAACTTTTTATTTAAAAAATGAGCATCTGATATTAATGTCTGAGAAAGTCATTTGGAGGCTGCACATTTTATTTTGCCTTAAACATTAACATAATGGGTATTTCTTACCACTAGTTCTCTTTTGTATTTGTCTATAAGTAAAAAGTGAAAAATAAGATAAAGAAGGAAAAGTACCAGCTCGGGGCTTCTCAAATACTGTAGAATGTGATATCAGTCTCTAAAAATAGAAAGATGGATGTTTTCAATCTTCTTTTTTAAATTTAAATATATATATATATATATTTAAAATGCCAGATTGGAGACTATATCCATGTTTATATATTTTCCCATACTATAAACCATTTATCGAGGCTTCAAATTCTATTGCTTAAATGCATGTTTTTCAGATATAAATGCATATAAAAATACATTAAACAATTTAATAATAAAATCCTGTGAAACTAATAATCTCTTTTGATTACTTTGTAGGAATACTCCAAATTGAGACACCTGGATGGAAAAGTATAGCTAGCCCCAGTGTGAATCAAACTCCATATTTTTTTTTTAACTTTCTTTATTTTATTATTGTACTTTAGGTGAAGGTTTACAGAACAAATAGTTTCTCATTAAACAGTCAGTACACGTGTTATTTTATGACATTGGTTAACAACCCCACAACATGTCAACACTCTCCTTTATCAACCTTTTTTTTTTTTTGGTGCAAATATACATAGCCAAAGATACACCATTTCAAAAATTTCTACATGCACAATTCAGTGACATCGATTACTTTCTTCCAGCTGTGCTGCTTTTCTCACTTTAGATGAAGCTTTACAGAATAGTTTCTCATTAAACAGTTAGTATACATATTGCCCTATGACAATGGTTAACAACCCCACTACATGTTAACATTGTCCTTACTCAGTCTTGGGTTCCCTATCACCAGCTTTCCTGACCTCTTCTGCCTTCTAGTCCTTGTCCCTGGACTGCTGTGCCTCATTAGTCCCATTTTGTTTTATGAGGCTGTCCAATCCCCAGCTGAACAGTGAAACTAAGAAGTGACTTCACCACTGAGCTAAAAGGGTGTCTAAGGGCCATACTCTCTGGGTTTCTCCAGTCTCTTTCAGGCCAGTAAATCTGGTCTTTTTTGTGTGAGTTAGAATTTTGTTCTACGTCCTCCTCCAGCTCTGTCCAGAACCCTCTGTTGTGATCCTGGTCAGAGCAGTCAGTGGTGGTAGCCAGGCACCATATAGCTGTACCGGACTCAATCTGGTAGAGGCCTTAGTAGCTGTGGTCCATTAGTCCTTTGGACTAATCTTTTGCTTGTAACCTGTTCTCTTCATTCTCCCTTGCTCCCGAAGGGATGAGACCAGTGGAGTATCTTAGATGGCTGCTCACAGGCTTTTAAGACCCCAGATGCTACTCACCAAGGTAGAATGTAGAACATTGTCTTTATAAACTGTTATGCCAATTGAGCTAGATGTTCCCTGAGACAGTGGTCCCCACAGCCCTCTGCCCAGCAATTCAGTCCCTCAGGGAGTTTGGATGTGTCTATGGAGCTTCCATGACCTTTCCTTGTACAAGTTGTGCTGGCTTCCCCAGTATTGTGTACTGTCTCACCTTTCACCAAAGATACCACTTATCTATTGTCTATTTAGTATTTCCCCCCACCCCCCACCCCTCCCATCCCTCATTTACCATTATCTTTCTAAGTTTGAACCAGTCTATTACTACTTGGTATCACCTTGCCTTCTTCTCCATTAGAAGATTCTATACACCATTTATTCCCTCTTTTATTGTTCTGATGTTGTTGTCATTTATAGATTGACTGCAGTGATTCCCTGTTGTATTTCTTTGGGTTTTGGATAGTCCTTGAGAGTTTATTTCCTAGACTGGTATCTGGCTGGTAGGAACCTGCATCCTAAATTCAGCCTGTGAGCTGAAGTTGTTCTCAGATCAAAGGACTCCCTTTAATAATGCTTGTAAGTTTGGTTTGACTTTTACATATTCCCTTAATTTCTGTTTATATGGAAATGTCCTAATTTCACCATCATATTTGAATGAGAGTTTTGCCAGATATATTATTATTGGCTGGCAATCTTTTTCTTTCAAGGTTTTATATATGTCATCCCATTGCCTTCTTGCCTGCTTGGTTTCTGCCGAATAATCTTAGTTTAGTCTTATTGTTTCTCCTCTGTATGTGACTTCTTGTTTTTCATGAGCTGCTCTCAGGATTCTTTGTTTGTCTTTGGTTTTGATGAGTGTGATTATGATATGTCTTGGTGATTTTCTTTTGGGGTCTAGCCTGTATGGGGGTCACTGAGCTTCTTGGATAGCCAGCTTTTCATCTTTCATGATATTGGGGAAGTTTACTGTCAGCAGTTCTTTAATGATCCTCTCTGTGTTTTATGTTTTCTCTCCCTGCTCTGGAACTCTTATCACTTGCAAATTTTTGCTTTTGATTGTATCCCACATAATTCTCAGGGTCTCTTCATTTTTCTTCATTCTTTTTTTCTGAGTTTTCCTCAAACAGAGTTGTATCCACGTGTTTGTCTTCAATTCTGCTGATCTTGTCTTCCACCGTTTCAAACCTGCCTCTCAGCCCTTCGATGACACTGTCCATTTCTGAAATCTTGTTGTTTATCTTTCGGATTTCTAATTGTTGTTTCTGTATAATTTCTAGTTGTGAATTTATTTTGGTATTTTGTTCCTGCGTTATTTTCCTGAATTCTTCCATTTTTTTGTCCTTATTTTCCATGGATTTGTCTGCATTTTCCATGAATTTGTCTATTTTTTCCCTCATTTTTGTCTGCTTTTTGCTTCAACTCTTTGATAATTCTGAGTAATAGAGATTTGAATTCCCTATCAGGTAGTTCTAGTGCCTTTTCTTCTATTGGAACGTCATCTGTTGTTTTATTTTGGATGCCTAGTGGAACCATCTTGTGCTGTTTTTGTAAATGTTTTGATATTGTCTGCTGTCTTCGGGGCATTCAGTAGTTATTTTTCTCGTTTATTGATTGTAGATTTGTTTGTCTCGTCCTTTTGTTTTTTAATTTGTCTATGTCTGAGCAGGTGGGCTGTGTGTTCTTTGTTGTTTGCTTGTCTGTGGGCATGATACTGTTCGCCTCCTTCTCCAACTGGCAGGGTCAGTCGCTCAGAAATGGTACTGCAGGGCAGGTCTAGCTGAAGAGGAGTTGCTGGGATGGGTTGTTTGTGTCACTTACTACAGCCACCAACGTGGGTCATTAATCAGTGCAGGGCAGGTTCCGGTAGGCTGTGTCTGTGTTGCTTGGTGGTGTGATGTTAAGTGCACAGTGCAGGTAGGCAGAATGTAGGGGGGAGATTGTGATGTGTGGAGCTAAAATGGGTATGGGAGAGAAGAGAGAGGAACAGGAGCGAAATACATACAAACAAACAAAAAAGAGTGCTAGGGGAGATTGTCGTTGGAGTGGAGAGATGAGAGACTATGAAATGGAGAGAAACAAAAGGGAAGAAGAAAAGAAAAGAATGAGTAAATAAAAATTAGAAAGAAAAAAGAAAAGAAAAGCTCGCAGGGATCCCACAGGTGTGGCTACAAGGTCTGGAAAAGTTGTTCCCAGTTTTGAAGTACAGTCTGGCTAGAAGGCATAGAGGTGTCACTCAGCACCAGGTGTTCAGGGGACAGGAAGAGAAGGAAGATATAGAAAGACGAGAAACTGAGTAATGAAGAAAGACAAAAAGGGAAACAGAAGCAGAACAAAACAAAACAAGTTAGAAAAAAAGAACAGAACCCCCCCCAAAAAAAACAGGAAAAAAAAAAAAACACTATAAAAGAAATGCCTTCAGGAATCCCTCTGCGTGTCTGTGCAAGCTCAGGGGGTAGGTCCCAAGCTGCACTGCACTGCCCGGCCAGAACAGGCTCCCAACTTGAGAAAAGATAAAGAAAACAAACAATTCAAAACAAACAAACAAACAAAAAGCCCCGGGATCCCACCAGCTTTGCCATGCTGGTGGCAAGGACCAGGAAGCAGTTCCACACTCGAGTGGAGCTCCACAGCCCCTCAGGAAGAAGCAAAGATGGCGCACAGAGCCAGGTATTTGAGAGAAAGGAGGAGGAGGTGGTGAGAGGTAAGGAAGAAATCAAAAGAAGTGGAAAAAAGCAATACCAGAAACCAACAAATGGCACTCAGGAAGTCGGCCAGTGTGGGCTGGTGGAATCCAGGCAGCCGGCAGAGGAGGCTGAGTGGGGGTGAAGAAGGGTGGGGTGTGGGAAAGCATATATCACTGGTGATCGGTTATTCTGTCTCCTACTGGAAGCTCCGTGAAGCTGCTTTCTCATACCCTCTGTTTGCTGGTCTCTGATAGGAGTCCAAGATGGTGGATCTGTGCTGCATTAGCTGATAAGGGACCTCTGCATGTATGTCTCCTTGCTCTCCGTTCTCCGTCAGTTTCTTATTCCATTTGGTGCTTGGCTGAGTTCTTTATCTCTTCATTTGATGTTTAGGGTTTCAGGATTGCTATTTTCTCTGTTTAGCTTAGTTTTTCTGATCTTTGCTGTGGAGGGACGGCGTGGTGCTTCTGCCTAGAGCCAGAAGTTCAAACTCCATATTGTTAACTAGTATCCAAAGCCTCTGCCTCTGCATTCCAGAGATTGTAGGCCTCGAATTCCCTAAACCTTAACTGCTCTTAGCAAACAAGAGTGTGGGTTGTTCTTGGAAGGGGTTGCTGGGGATAAGAGAGATGATGATGTTGGTTGTCTCTCCCTGCCTCTCTCCAGTTTGCTGATGTTAAAAGAGATTGTGGTGTTGATAGTCTCTCGATATTTCTTCCCATTTTACAGTTCGTAGTATGCTATCACGTGTTTACCCTCCCCATTTTGCTATTAGTAATACGCTATCACATGTTTACCCTCCCCATTTTACTGTTAGTAATACACTATCACATGTTTACCCTCCCCATTTTACTATTAGTAATATGCTATCACGTGTTAACCTCCCCATTTTAACATATAAAAGACTGCTCTGTTTCTCAGAAGGTGGGAGCATTTGGTAGATTCCTCTCTGCCCTGTGTTTTCCCAATTTGCAAATTGTATTACCTTCAATATATCCCTTTTGTTTTACTTTGACAGAAGTGAGTGTTCTTACTCTTAGACATTTCTTGGTGTGACATATCTTGGTGTCAGGAGTGGAATTTCGAAGATGCATTGCCTTCGGTGCACCCAGGGACATCGAAGATCCTGGCTTCTGGTACCAGCAGAGCTACTTGGGCTTGCTACCACCCTGGTTCCCAGGAGTTGTCCCAGGTAAACAGTCTCTCAAATCCAAGCTCCACTCTTTTTGTGCGATGCTTTCTGAGGTTTATTTGTTGGACTTCTTTTGTTTTCAGTTGATATTCTAAACATTTTGGTGAGTTTGTCACCAAATTAAGTTTGGTGAAGCAATCACAAGGATTCTCCCAGGTCTAATAAACTGCAAAAAACCCAGGTGCAGGTAGCCAGTAAAAGCCAATAGGGTAGTCACCTGTCACTGAGCAGTTCTGCCATGAAGCAGTTAAAGTCTTCTGTAACAGGATAAGTCAGGTTGTGAGCTGGACCAGAGCAGTAGGCTGCCTGTCTCACACAACAAAAGGCACACATTGGTTTAAGTAAGAAGCAAGAAGCCACGATAAGGCTTTAGCTGACTTTGGGAGAATCATGATTTCAGCCCATTAAGTTTGGACTCTTCTTTTTCTTTTTTTTTATATTTTATTGTACTTCAGGTGAAGGCTTACAGAACAAATAGTTTCTCATGAAACAGTAGTACACATGTTGTTTTATGACATTGGTTAACAACCCCACAACATATTAACCCTCTAAATTCTCAACCTTTTTTTTTTTTTTTGGTGAAAATACACATAGCCAAAGATACACCATTTCAAAAATTTCTACATACACAGTTCAGTGACATTGACTATGCTCTTTCAATTGTGCTGTTATTCTTACTTAAGATGAAGGCTTACAGAACAAAATAGTTTCTCATTTAACAGTTACTACACATGTTGCCCTATGACAATGGTTAACAATCTCACAAACCATCAACAATATCCTTACTCAACCTTGGGTTCCCTATCACCAGCTTCCTTGTCCCCTTCTGCCTTCTGGCCCTTGTCACTGGACTCCTTACCCCTGTACCTCGTTAGTCTCATTTGGTTTTACCGGGCTGTCCACTCCCAGGCTGAACAGTGAACCTCGGAGGTAACTTCACCACTGAGCTAAAAGGGTGTCTGGGGGCCATACTCTCAAGGTTTCTCCAGTCACCTTTAGGCCAGTAAATCTGGTCTTTTTTTTTGTGAGTTAAAATTATGCTCTACATCCTTCTCCAGCTCTGTCCAGAACCCTCTGTTGTGATCCTGGTCAGAGCAGTCAGTGGTGGTAGACAGGCAGCATCTAGCTGTACTGGACTCAGTCCGGTGGAGGCCTTGGTAGCTGTAGACTAATTTTTTCCTTGTATCCTGTTCTCTTCATTCTCCCTTGCTCCCGAAGGGATGAGACCAGTGGAATATCTTAGATGGCTGCTCACAGGCTTTTAAGACCCCAGACGCTACGCACCAAGGTAGAATGTAGAACATTGTCTTTATAAACTGTTATGCCAATTGAGCTAGATGTTCCCTGAGACTAAGTTTGGACTCTTCTTTTTAAAGTGTGTATTCACATCTCAGTGCACTGTTAGGTTTTGGGTGTATATAAAGTCTCATAGCACATGCTGTTCACTGTTTTAGTAGAACAGGGAGTGCTAGTTCCAGGGACTCGGCAGGGCCTCCTTCATGCACCCCAGCCACTTATATGAACAAACATTTTGGATCACTGGCATACTTCTACTAAAAGCAGTTTAGAAAATCAGTGGCCACTGCAGGGCTCCTTTGAGCCGGTCAAGCTAGTTTTCTGCACAGTAAGCTAGAAAAGAAAGGCTCCGAAATTTGACAGCCAAAATGGGAACCACTTGGAAACTTCCAAAAAGCAAAATGGCTTCCTTGCAAAATAGTATTTCTAAATTTACTAAACAACAAAAGGAGATGCAATGTCAGGTGCCTACCCCTGTTCCTTCTCTCCTTTGCCAGTTAATTCCTCTTTGTATCCCTCTCTATCCTCTTATTCCCTACTAACACCCTCTCCAAACTCCCTTTCTACCCTATAGAACCTACTAAAGAACAATTAGAGAAACCAGTTTCTGCTGTAGTCCCTGAGATGCCTTTCAAGATAAGGTTTCCAGAAGAAGCAAATAAACTTCCCCAGGTTACCTTTGCCCCTCGGCCCAAAGAAGAACTTTGTGCAATTGTAAAGGGCTTTCCTAATCCCTCCAGGAATTGACTGAATACCAGTTGGGATGTTTCAACAAAATTATGCAACAATCACTCTTTTTGTCTATGCCAAGAAATTTGGAAGACAGCTACCTGGTCAGCAGACTGAAAGAGATCCATGTTTGTGTCCATTCCAAAGAAAGGTGATCCAATACAATCTGGAAATTATCAAGAAATATCATTAATATCACACTCAAGTAAAATTTTGCTGATGATAATTTTTTTTTTTTAATTTTATTGTACTTCAGGTGAAAGCTTACAGAGCAAATAGTTTCTCATGAAATAGTAGTACACATGTTGTTTTTTGACATTGGTTAACAACCCCACAACGTATTAAGCCTCTAAATTCTCAACCTTTTTTTTTGATGAAAATTACAGATGGCCAAAGATACACCGTTTCAAAAATTTCTACATTCACAGTTCAGTGACATTGACTACGCTCTTCCAACTGTGCTGTTATTCTCACTTAAGATGAAGGCTTACAGAACAAAATAGTTTTTCATTTAACAGTTACTACACATGTTGCCCTATGACAATGGTTAACAATCTCACAGCACATCAAGAATATCCTTACTCCACCTTGTGTTCCCTATCACCAGGGGGCTTCCTTGTCCCCTTCTGTCTTCTGGACCTTGTCAGTGGACTATTGTACCTCTTTAGTCTCATTTGTTTATTTATTTATTTATTTATTTATTTATTTATTTTTATTTTATTTAAACACCATTTCAAAACTTTTTACTTACACATTTAAGTGATATTGACTATGCTCTTCCAATTGTGCTGCCATTCTCGCCCAAGATGAAGGCTTACAGGACAAAACAGCCTCCCATTTAATAGTTACTACAAATGTTGCCCTATAGCAGTGGTCAACCATCTCACAATACATCGACAGTGTCCTTATTCAATTTGTGTTCTTTATCATCAGTTTCCTACTCTCCCTCTGCCTTCTGGCCCTTGTCACCGGACTCCTGTACTTCGTTAGTCCCATTTAGTTTTACTGGGGTGTCCATTCCCAGGCTTAACATCGAACCTTGAAGGTAACTTCCCCTCTGAGCTGAAAGGGTGTCTGGGGGCCACACTCTCGAGGTTTCTCTAGTATTCTTTAGGCCAGTATATCTGGTCTTCTTTTTTTTTTTTTTTTTTTTTGGGAGTTAAAATTATGCTCTACATCCTACTCCAGCTCTGCCCAGAACCCTCTGTTGTGATCCTGGTCAGAGGAGTCATTGGTGGTAGCCGGGCACCATCCAGCTGTACTGGGCTCAGTCCCGTGGAGTCCTTGGTAGCTGTGGACCATTAGTCCTTCGGACTAATCTTTTCCTTGTATCCTGTTCTCTTCGTTCTCCCTTGTTCCCGAAGGGATGAGATCAGTGGAGTATCTTAGATGGCCGCTCATAGGCTTTTAAGACCCCAGACACTACTCACCAATGTAGAATGTAGAACATTATCTTTATAAGTAGTGTCATGCCAATTGAGCTAGATGTTCCCCGAGATCATGGTCCCCAGAGCCCTCCGTCCAACAACTCAGTCCCTCGGGGGGTTTGGATGTGTCTATAGGGCCTCCATGACCTTTCCTTGTGCAGGTTGTGTTAGTTTCCCCTGTACTATGTACTATCTCATCTCTCACCCAAGTTACCACTTACCTATTACCTATTTAGTATTCCCCGCCCCCATCCCTGGTAACCAACAAGGATAGTTACATTTTGCATGTGAATTTTTTCATGGGTTTTTACAATAGAGGTCTCATATAATATTTGTCCTTTTGTGATTGACTTATTTCACTCAGCATGATGTCCTCCAGTTTCATCCATGTTATGAGATGGTTCACCGATTCATTGTTCTTTCTCGTTGCATAGTACTCCATTGTGTGTATGTACCATAGTTTGTGTATCCATTCGTCTGTTGATGGACATCGAGGTTGTTTCCATCGTTTTGCTATTGTGAATAATGCTGCCATGAACATAGGTGTGCATATGTCTATTCGAGTGATGACTCTTATTTCTTTAGGATATATTCTTAGGAGTGGGATTGCTGGATCGAATGGTACGACTATTTCTAGCTTTCTGAGGAAACGCCATATCATTTTCCAAAATGGCTGTATCATTTTGCATTCCCACCAGCAGTGTATAAGAGTTCCCGTCTCCCCGCAGCCCCTCCAACATTTGTTATTTCCAGTGTTTTTGATTCGTGCCAGTAATGCCGGGGTGAGATGGTATCTCATTGTGGTTTTAATTTGCATTTCTCTAATGGCTAGTGATCGCGAGCATTTCCTCATGTGTCTGTTGGCCATTTGAATGTCTTCCTTGGTGAAGTGTCTGTTCATTTCCTTTGCCCATTTTTTGATAGGATTGGTTGTCTTTTTGTTGTAGAGGTGTTGGATTTTCTTGTAGATTATGGAGATTAGACCTTTGTCTGACTTGTACTGTCCAAAAATTTTTTCCCAGTCTGTAGGTTCTCTTTTAACTCTTTTGGTGAAATCTTTTGAAGAGCATAGATGTTTCATTTTTAGAAGATCCCAATTATCTAGTTTATCTGTTGGGTTTTTTGTGTTGTTGTTTATGGTTTGTATCCTGTTAATGCCATGTATTAAGGTCTGAAGTGTTGGTCCTATTTTTTCTTCTATGAATTTTATAGTTTGAGGCTTTATATTCAGGTCTTTGATCCATTTTGAAGTAGTTTTTGTATATGGTGTGAGGTATGGGTCCTGTTTCATTTTTCTACAAATGGATATCCAGTTTTGCCAGCACCATTTGTTAAAAAGACTGTCTTTTCCCCATTTGATGTATTTTGGGCCCTTGTCAAAAATCAGGTGACCGTAGGTGGATGGATTTACCTCTGAGTTCTCAATTCTGTTCCATTGGTCAATGTCTCTGTTGTTGTACCAGTACCAGGCTGTTTTGAGTACTGTAGCTGTATAGTAGGTTCTCAAGTCAGGTAGTGTGAGTCCTCCAACTTTATTCTTCTTCTTCAGTAGTGCTTTACTTATTCGGGGTTTCTTCCCTTTCCATATAAAGTTAATAATTAGTTTTTCCATCTCTTTGAAGAATGTTGTTGGTATTTGTATCGGGATTGCATTGTATTTGTAGATTGCTTTAGGTAGAATTGCCATTTTCACAATGTTGAGTCTGCCTATCCATGAGCATGGTATGTTTTTCCATTTATGTAGATCCCTTTGGGTTTCATGCAGCAGTGTTTTGTAGTTTTCTTTGTATAGGTCTTTTATATTCCTGGTCAGATTTATTCCTAAGTATTTTATCTTTTTAGGGGCTATTGAAAATGGTATTGATTTCCTGATCTCCTTTTCATCGTTCTCTTTACCGGTGTATAGGAATCCAACTGATTTTTGAATGTTTATCTTGTATCCTGCTACTCTGCTGAATCTTTCTATTACTTCCAGTAAATTTCTCATGCAGTCTTTAGGGTTTTCTATGTATAGTATCATATCATCTGCAAACAGGGAGAGTTTAACTTCTTCATTACCAATTTGGATGCCCTTTATTTCTTTTTCTTGCCTTACTGCTCTAGCTAGAACTTCCAGCACAATGTTAAATAGGAGTGGTGATAAAGGGCATCCTTGTCTTGTTCCCGTTTTCAGGGGGAATGTTTTCAGCCTTTCTCCATTAAGAATGATGTTGGCTGTTGGTTTTGCATAGATGCCCTTTATTATGTTGAGAAATTTCCCTTCTATACCTATTTTATTGAGAGCTTTTATCAGGAATGGGTGTTGGACTTTGTCAAATGCCTTTTCTGCATCAATTGAGATAATCATGTGATTTTTTTCTTTCCTTTTATTTATGTGGTGGATTACGTTGATGGATTTTCTAATGTTAAACCATCCTTGCATACCTGGTATGAATCCTACTTGGTCGTGGTGTATTATTTTTTTGATATGATACTGAATTCTATTGGCTAGAATTTTGTTCAGAATTTTTGCATCTATATTCATGAGAGATATTGGTCTGTAATTTTCTTTTTTTGTGATGTCTTTGCCTGGTTTTGGTATCAGCGTTATGCTGGCTTCATAGAATGAATTTGGAAGTGTTGCTTCCTCTTCTATGCTCTGAAATAACTTGAGTAGAACTGGTACGAGCTCTTCTGTAAATGTTTTGTAGAATTCTTCAGTGAAGCCATCTGGGCCAGGGCTTTTTTTGGTTGGGAGTTTTTTTATTACCTTTTCAATCTCTTCTCTTGTTATGGGTCTGTTCAGATTTTCAATATCACTTTGTTGTAGTTTGGGTAGGCCGTATGTTTCTAGAAATTTATCCATTTCCTCTAGGTTTTCAAATTTGTTGGAGTATAGTATTTCATAATAGTCTGTTATAATCCTTTTTATTTCAGTTGGGTCTGTTGTAATGTCCCCCATTTCATTTCTCATTTGGGTTATTTGTGCCCTCTGCTGTTTTTCTTTTGTCAGTCTGGCCAGTGGTTTGTCGATTTTGTTGATTCTTTCAAAGAACCAACTTTTGGTTTTGTTGATTCTTTCTATTGTTTTTCTGTTCTCTATTTCATTGATTTCTGCTCTGATCTTTACTATTTCCTTTCTTCCGGTGGTTGTAGGCTTTTTTTGTTGTTCTCTTTCTATTTGTTTGAGTTCTGTAGTTAATGTTTTGATTTTGTCCCTTTCTTCTTTTTTGATATGTGCATCTATTGCTATAAATTGTCCTCTGAGGACTGCCTTTGCTGTGTCCCAAAGGTTTTGGTATGATGTGTTTTCATTTTCATTTGATTCTAGTAATTTTTTAATTCCATCTCTGATTTCTTCTATTACCCATTGATGTGTAAGCAGATTATTATTCAGTTTCCATGTGTTTGATTTTTTTTCCTTGCTCTTTCTAGTGTTAATTTCTACCTTGATGGCATTGTGGTCAGAGAAGATACTGTGAATTATCTCAGCATTTTGGATCTTGTTGAGGATTGCTCTGTGGCCTAAGATGTGGTCTATTCTGGAGAACGTTCCATGTGCATTGGAAAAGAATGTGTACTTTGCAGCGGTTGGATGGATTGTTCTATATATGTCTATGAGGTCCAGTTGGCTGATTGTGTCCTTTAGGTCTTCTGTATCTTTGCTGAATTTCTTTTTAGTTGTTCTGTCCTTTACTGAGAGTGGTGTGTTGAAGTCTCCTACTATTATTGTGGAACTGTCAATTTCTCTTTTCAGTGCTGTTAGAGTTTTTTTTATGTATTTTGGAGCCCTGTCATTGGGTGCATAGATATTTATTATGGTTATGTCTTCATGATGGGTCATCCCCTTAATCATTATATAGTGTCCTTCTTTGTCTTTTATGGTAGATTTTGTTTTAAAGTCTATTTTATCTGAGATTAGAATTGCCACTGCTGCTCTTTTTTGATAGTTGTTAGCTTGATATATTTTTTTCCAACCTTTGATTTTTAATAAATTCACATCTTTGTTTCTAAGATGTGTCTCTTGTAGACAGCAAATAGATGGATCCTGTTTTCTTATCCATTCTGCCACTCTCCGTCACTTTATGGGTGCATTGAGTCCATTTACGTTCAGTGTAATTATTGATAGATGTGAGTTTGTTGCTGTCATTTTGTAGTGCTTTGTTTTGTGATGCTGAAGTTTTCTTTGTTCTTCTTACTCTCTTGTGCTGAGTTACTTTTGTTTGTGGATTTTGTGTTCATTTCTTTTGTTTCTGTAGGTTTTGTTTTTGTTGAGACTTTATGTTTTTCGTCTTTATTTTTATGAGTTGGTTTGTTAACTTTTTTTGTGGTTACCATGAATTTTATCCTTATCTTTATAATTTTGAAGCAGTCTACCGTTACTTGGTATCGCCTTGCCTTCTTCTCCTTTAGAAGGTTCTATACCTATGCCGTTTGTTCCCTCTTTCATTGTTTTGATGTTGTTGTCATCCTTTGATTGATTTCTCTGATTCCCTGTTGTATATCTTTTGTTTTTGGAAAGTCGTCTGTAGTTCAGTTCCTAGAATGGTATCTGGTTCATGTGAACCTGCGTCCTAGGTCCTAGGTCCTGCCTGAGGGCTTAAGCTGTTTGTCCTCAGATCGAAGAACTCCCTTTAATAATTCTTGTAAGTTTGGTTTGACTTTTGCATATTCCTTTAGTTTCTGTTTATCTGGAAATGACCTAATTTCACCATCAAATGTGAATGAGAGTTTTGCAGGATATATTATTCTTGGCTGACAATTTTTTTCTTTCAAGATTTTATATATGTCATCCCATTGCCTTCTTGTCTGCATGGTTTCTGCTGAATAATCTGAGCTTAGTCTTATTGTTTCTCCTCTGTATGTGACTTCTTGTTTTTCACGAGCTGCTCTCAGGATTCTTTGTTTGTCTTTAGTTTTAGCGAGTGTGAATATGATATGTCCTGGTGATTTTCTTTTGGGGTCTCTTCTATATGGGGTTCGTTGAGCTTCTTGGATGGCCAGCTTTTCATCTTTCATGATATTGGGAATGTTTTCTGTCAGCAGTTCCTCAATGATCCTCTCTGTGTTTTCTGTTTTCTCCCCCTGTTCTGGTATGCCAATCACTCGTAAGTTTTTGCTTTTAATTGTGTCCCACATAACTCTCAGGGTCTCTTCATTTTTCTTTGTTCTTTTTTCTGAGTTTTCCTGAAACAGAGTTCTATCCAAGTGTTTGTCTTCAGTTCCACTGATCCTGTCTTCCATGGTTTCAAATCTACTTCTCAGCCCTTCTATGACACCGTCCATTTCTGAAATCTTGTTGTTTATCTTTTGGATTTCTAATTGTTGTTTTTGTATAATTTCGAGTTGTGAATTTATTTTGGCATTTTGTTCTTGCATCATCTTCCTGAATTCTTCCAATTTTTTGTCTGTATTTTCCATAAATTTGTCTATTTTTTCCTCATGTTTGTCAGCTTTTTGCCTCAGTTCTTGGAAAATTCTGAGTATTAGTGATTTGAGTTCCGTATCAGGTACTTCTAGTGCATTTTCTTCCACAGGAGAGTTATCTGGTGTTTTAATTTGGATGCCTATTGGAGCCATCTTGTCTTGTTTTTGTAAATGTTTTGATATTGTTTGCTGTTTTTGGGGCATTCCGTAGATATTTCTCTCGTTTATTGATTGTAGATTTTTTTTGTTTGTTTGTTTCTTCCTTGTGGTACAGCTGGGCAGATCTAGTTGAGGAGGAGCCACTGGGATGGGTTGCTTGTGGCACTCACCGCAGCCACCAGGACGGTCGGTAGTCAATGCTGGGCAGGTTCCAATAGGGCGTGCCTGCACCGCTTGGTGATGTGATGTCTAGTTCACGGTGCAGGTAGGTAGGGTGCAGCGGGAAGATGGTTATGTGTGAAGCGAAGCTGGATATGGGAGAGAGGAGAGAGGAGGAGGAGCAAAAAGCGTACAAACATAAAAGAATGCTAGGGGAGCTTGTCGTTGGAATGTACAGATGAGAGACTATGGGATGGAGGAAACCAGAAGGGGGAAGAGAAAGAAAAGGAAAGAATGACCAAATAAAAATCAGAAAAGTTAAAGAACTGCAAAGTTCCCAGGGATCCCACCGATGCAGCTATGAGGTCTGGGGGAGTCGGTCTCAATTTTCACAGCTCAGCCTGGCCAGAAGGTACAGAGGCATACATCGCCTGGTATTCAGGGATCAGAAAGAGAAGGAAGAGATAGAGAGACAAGAAATTAAGCAATGAAGAAAGACAAAAGAGAAAAAGAGGTAAAAGATGACAAAACTAATCAATAAAGGAAGAAAAATAAAATTGAGAGAAAAAAAAAAAAGGGCAACACCAGCAGTCAGTGCCTACAAATGGGACCCAGAGAGCCCCCACTCAGGGGCGTGAATTCCAAGAAGCCGGTAGTCTCGGGGTTAAGTGACCGTGGCCACGGGAAGCAGAGGGGCCAACGAACAAAGGCCCCAGGATCCCACCTGCGCGGGAGCCCAGACCTGGAAACAGCCACACGCCCAAACGCAGCCCTACAGCCCCGCAGGAGAGAGCAGAGACGGCACTCGGAACCAGGCACCCAGGCAAAAGGAGGGGGAGGCGGCAGAAAAAGGCTCGCTAGCGGCCAGCAAACGGCTCCCGGAAAGCCCCCAGCCCGGGCGCACGGAATCCAAGCACCAGCGCCCCCCAGCTCAGGGACTCCGGCCACGGAAAGCAGAGGGGCGAACGAACAAAGGCCCCGGGATCCCACCCACGCGGGAGCCCAGACCTAGAAACAGCCACACGCCCGCACACAGCCCTACAGCCCCGCAGGAGAGAGCAGAGACAGCACTCGGAACCAGGCACCCAGGCAAAAGGAGGGGGAGGCGGCAGAAAAAGTTTCGCTAGGTGCCAGCAAACGGCTCCCAGAAAGCCTCCAGCCTGGGCGCGCGGAATCTAAGCACCGGCGCCCCCCAGTTCAGGGACTCCGGCCACGGAAAGTAGAGGGGCGAACGAACAAAGGCCCCGGGATCCCACCCATGCGGGAGCCCAGACCTAGAAACAGCCACACGCCCGCACACAGCCCTACTGCCCCGCAGGAGAGAGCAGAGACAGCACTCGGAACCAGGTACCCAGACAAAAGGAGGGGGAGGCGGCAGAAAAAGGTTCGCTAGGTGCCAGCAAACGGCTCCCAGAAAGCCTCCAGCCCGGGCGCGCGGAATCCAAGCACCGGCGTCCCCCAGCCCAGGGACCCTGGCCACGGAAAGCAGGGGATCCCCAGCTGAGGCGGAGAGGGGTGGGTGGTGGGAGAGCGTGCACCGCAGTTTACCGGTCCTTCTGTCTCCGACCAGATGCTCTGCAAGGCTGCTCTCCCGTTTGCTGGTCTCCGATAGGAATCCAAGATGGTGGATCCGTGCTGCGTTAGCTGGTAAGGAATCTCTGCCTGAGTCTCTCCTCGCTCTCCGTTCTCTTTTAGTATTCTCACTCCGTTTGGTGTTTGGCTGAGTTCTTTATGTCTTCATTTGGTGTTCTAGGGTTTCAGGATTGTTGATTCTCTGTTAGGCTTAGTTTTTCGGATCTTTGCTGTGGAGGGACGGCGTGGTGTTTCTGCCTAGAGCGCCATCTTCGAAAAAGCCTCGCTGATGATAATTTAAAAATTGTTGCAGAATTACATTGACTAGGAACTACCAGAAATTCAAGCTGGAATCAGAAGTGAACGTGGAACCACAGGTATCATTGCTGATGTCAGATGGATCTTGGCTGAAAGCAGAGAATACCAGAACGATGTTTACCTGTTTTTTTATCAACTATGAAAGTCATTTCACTGTATGGATCGTAACAAATTAGGGGTAACATTGCAAAGGATGAGAATTTCAGAACACTTAATTGATCTCATGTAGAACATGTACATAAACTAAGAGGCAGTTGTTGGAACTGAACAAGGGGGATACTACATGGTTTAAAACCATGAAGGGTGTGCATCAGGGTTGTATCTTTTCACTGTACTTATTCAATCTGTTTGTTGAGCATGTAATCCAAGACGCTGGACTATATGAAGAAGAAGGGACATCAGGGTTGGAGGAAGACTCATTAACAGCCTGCAAGATGCAAATGACACAACTTGGCTTGCTGAATTGAAAAGGACTTGTAGCACTTACTGATAAAGATCAAAGACTACAGCCGTCGGTATGAATTACACCTCAACATAAAGAAAACAAAAATCCTCACAATTTTACCAGTAAACAACATCACGATAAATAGAAAATCTGAAGTTTTTAAGGATTTCATTTTACTTAGATTCACAATCAATGCCCATGGAAGCAGCAATTAAGAAATCAAATGATGTATTGCATTGAGCAAATCTGCTGCAAAAGACCTTTTTAAAGTGTTAAAAAGCAAAGATGTCACCTTGAGGACTAAGGTACCTCTGACCCAAGCTATGATGTTTTTAATCGCCTCGTATGCATGTGAAAACTGGACAATGAAGAAGAATTGATACATTTGAATTAAGGTGTTGGCTAAGAATAATTAGTATACCACGGACTGCCAGAAGAATGAACAAATCTGTCTTGGAAGAAGTACAGCCAGAATGCTTCTTAGAAGCAAGGATGGAGAGACTTCATCTCAAGTACTTTGGACATGTTATCAGTAGGGACCAATCCCTGGAGAAGGAAAAACATCATACTTGGTAAAGTAGAGTGTCAGTGTCGTGTATTGAATTGTATCCCCCCCAAAATATCTGTCAGTTTGGCTAGGCCATGATTCCCAGTATTGTGTAATTGGCCACCATATTGTCATCTGATGTGGTTTTCCTATGTGTTGTAAATCCTATCTCTATGATGTTAATGAAGTGGAATTAGCAGCAGTTGTGTTAATGAGGCAGGACTTGATCTACAAGGTTAGGTTGTGTCTTAAGTCAATCTCTTTTGAGATAAAAAAGAGAGAAGCGAGCAGAAAGACATGTGGATCTCATACCAACAAAAAAGCAGTGCCAGGAGCAGAGTGCGTATTTTGGACCCGGGGTTCCTGTGCAGAGAAGCTCCTAGACCATGGGAAGATTGATGACAAGGACCTTCCCCTAGAGCCGACAGAAAGAGAAAGCCTTCCCCCAGAGATGACACCCTGAATTTGGACTTCTAGCCTCTTCTACTATGAAAGAATTAATTTTTCTTTGTTAAAGCCATCCACTTGTGATATTTTTGTTATAGCAGGATAAAGTAACTAAGGCAGTAAAAAAGAGGAAGACCTTCAGCATGATGCATTGACACAGTGGCTGCAACAATGTGCTCAAACATAGCCAACAATTGTGAGAATGGCGCAGAACTGGGAAGTGTTTTGTTTCATTTTACATAGGGTCACTATGAATCGGAACCAACTTTACAGCACCTGAAAACAAGGATTCTTATCTTGTTAGCTACTTTTCACAAAGTAGTCTTATTACTTGCTAAAGTCGTTGTGCCTTGTTTAGTACTTATTACAGTTAAATTAGCCTTATTCTACCAACTTAGATTTATTTTTTAGTAGCTTTTTTTTTATGACTGGTATTTGTGGAAACTATCTTGCCATGCAAAGAATTATGTATTTTTCAGAAACTGAATCTTTCAGTGAGACTGATTTCATACCATAGGCTAGCTGTCCTAGTCTTTACCCAGTTGTTCCTCTTAACTTGGCCTTTTCCACACAAACCCCTGTCAACAGATCACAGAAGCAGAGTGTCTAAGCTACGGCACAGTGAAGAAATCCACTTAACTGAATGGTGCCCAGCTTCCATATATAAAGATGAACTGTTTCTGGGGTCTTAAAAGCTCAATGAGAAGCCATCCAAAAGTTTCCAATGAGAGGTCTATGCAGATCATTATGTCTTACTAGAATGATCAAGGAATCTTTACAGAGATTCATGATCATAAGAGGGGGAATGTGTAAGAATACTCCAAGTATTCCAAACTCCAGTGTTCCTGCACATAGCTGGAACAGGATAGGTAACACTGGTTTAAATCAAACTCCATATTGTTAACTAGACTCCATTTTGAATCAGACGTTAGCTTGACCAAAGCCTCTGCCTCTGCATTCCTGAGAATGTAGCCCATGACTTCCCTAAACCTTAACCGCTCTTAGCAAATAAGGGTGGGTATGAGAACGCGGTTGTTCTTGGAAGGGTTTGCTGCTAAGAGAGATTGTGATGTTGGTGGTTTCTCACCGCCCTTCCCACGTTACTGATGTTAAAAAAGATTATGGTGTAGACAGTCCGTCAATATTCCTCCCCACGTTACTATTAGTCCTTTGCTATCACGTGTTTACCCTCTCATCTTACCATATAAAAAGGCTCACTTTGGTAGATTCCTCTCTGCACTGTATTTCCCCAGTTAGCGAATTGTATTTCTCTCAGTAAATCTCTTCGGTTTTACTTTAAATGAAGTGAGCGTTCTTACTCTTAGACATTTCTTTACTCTGTAAAAATTAACTGTGACAAACTTGTGCATAGATATTTAAAAAATGGAAATATAAAACTGTAATTCTCTGTTTGTATCAGGTGGCAATCAGATAACATAGGCAATCTAAAGTGCTCAGTGGATTTTTCTTCAACTCTTACATGAGACACAGATATTTACACCATATCAGGTTAATAAAATCTTTGATTATGTGACATTTCTATGTGATTTATTTTTTAACGGTATTGAGATCATATTGGAATATCACTAAGGAATACATCTGTAAAAGAAATTATTTGCCTCCTCTGAAAATATGTATATAAAATATCTTTTGTCTTTAGAATATGCCTTTTAGTACAGCTGAATTGAGAAATAAAGTAGGATATTGAAGAATCCACAGAAACCTATGGAATTTTTTACTTCATAGTGCTATAACATGAAGAATAACCCTATCCATCTCTAAAACCTTTCTAATTTAAATATCTATGTTCAAATATTTTCCATCTCAAATAACACCACTATAGTTCAATTATATGCCTCTTTGTCTTCCCTTATCTATTTATTATCCAGATGGATATTCACTTTTCCTATTTAAAACACAACTAGAGTGAACGTTTTAAAATGCAAATTTGATCATGCCATCCCTTCTCCCACTACTTGCCTGTTGACCCTCATCCATTTTCACAGCTTTCTTTTATTCTCCACTCGTCTCAGGGGCTTGAAACCAGCGACTAGTTTTCCTAGATGCTTACCAGCAGGGGTCCGTATATCATTTTTGTTCCCTCAATTTTTATGGATTGAATTATGTCCCCCCAATAAAGTATATTGAAGTCCCAATGCCCGGTACCTGTGAATTTGACCTTGGTTAGAAATAATCTTTGTTTAGAAATAGAGTCTTGGAAGATGTTCTAAGTTAACACGAGTTCATTGGATTAGAGTGGGTGCTAATTCAATATGAGTCATTAAAGAGGAAAGACACACAGAGAGAAAACAGTCACGTGATGATGGAAGCAGAGATTTTAAGAGGCAGAGCTGCAAACCAAGAAACAGCAAAAGTTGCCGGGTCTTCCTGGAACTATGGGAGAGGTATGAAACAGATTCTTCCTCAGTGTCCTCAGAAAGAATCAACATGGCTGACACCCTGATTTCTGACTCCTAGTCTCCCGAACTTTGAGAGAATAAATTTCTGTTTGTATAAGCCACCTACTTTTTTATGGTAGCCCTAGAAAACTAATACACCAATGTAATGTACTCATACAATATTAAGGAATTAGAGAAGACTTTTTTTTCTTTTTCTGGTAGAGAAGTGAGCTTCAGCATGAATGAGTTTTTGCATGTTTTCCAGACTTTATTTTCCAATCTCAGGGTTATGTGGCAGCTGTGACATTAAGAATGGCTTTCTAAACTTCCCAGACCTGTAGGTGATTGTAGCAACTGTCTGACCTCTAGACCATGTCTGGCAAAAGGCAACTGAAAACTAGTGGTAGTCCTTTTAGGCTTTTGTTCCTCTACCTTTTCCAACCAATTCTTTAGTGTCCAGTGTATGAAATTCCTGTGCTTGAAATATATTGACTCTGTTCAGTGTTCTATTTTCATGACTAAACTGACAGATATACCCACTCATTCTTAAAATTTGATGTGACATCCCATTGCTCAAAGGCTAATTGACAAAATACGTACAGTCTGCATGTTTCTGGTCCAGACTCATCTTGTACCAGTCAACCCACGTGCAGGGGTTCTATAGCTGCTTAAGTCTTCAAAAAGGCCATGAACTTAGTTTCAGTTTTATGACAACTGTTATTGAAATCAGGGGTGGAAAGGAGGAGTGTGCTGTCACAGTATAAGGAGAGCAATTAGGGTCACATAACAATGTATGTATAAACTGGTGTATGAGAAACTAACTTGAAATGTAAACTTTCACTTAAACTACAATAAACAAAAAAATTTTCAATGAGTTATCGTTTACCAAAGAAAGCCAAAATTTATATTTCAAAGTCAAATCACTTTTCCATATTCTCTGTACATATATTATACACATATAAACAAAATTGGCATCCTCGTTGCTCTCATAAAACATTACTCTTTCTCATAGACTGTTGTTGCTCAGATATCTCTTCCCTTCCAAACCTCCTTCAATACCCATCAGTCAAATCTTACCCATTTCTCAACAGACTTCTCAAATGTGATTGAAACATTTCTAATGCTTCCAATCAAAGATTGTCCTTGATTTAATTATATGCAGAACTTAGTTCATGAATACCATAGTCTTTTTATTGAGGTCCCCAGAGTGACTTCTCATGTCAAAGAATGGAGTACAAGACAAGTAGTTATCTTTTATACTGAGAACTTAATTCTGATACAATTACTAGAGCAAAAATCTACAATCTCTTGTAAAAAAGTAAGTTGTAAAATAACTCAGCTATTCAGACATTTTCAAGACTTTCAAAGATAAATATTGATGGAGAAAAAACATGTCTGTACTTGTAGGAGTACCAGGGTACCCTCTATTATATCTTGGGGTCAAAGATTCTCATTATAAATGTCTTGATATCTCATTAAGACAAATCATATACAATGTAGTATCTTAATATGCTTCCTAGAATAATATTTTACATAAAATATTAATACAAGTATTTTGAATTATGAAACTTTATGAATTATATGATATTGTTTTATTCTTAAAACATCTTTATGAGGTATACATTATAGTATACATATTTTATAGATGAAATACCTGAGGTCTAGAATGTTTAAATGGCTTGTTTGAGGTCAGATATTGTTGAGAATTAAAGGTAATTCTTCTCATTCATGTTAGGTTAACAATATAGTCTTAAACATTGGTTGACCAATTGAATACAATGCCCATTGGATAAAGCATTATGAATTCTAAAGTTTTTAAACTGGTATTATATTTTTTCTATGGCAATGAGAATAGTTCAAGTTGCTCAATTCCTATGAAGACATACTGTTACCATGGAGAAGCATAGTGTTACGGTCTGAACATAGGTGTTGAAGCTCTGTTTTAATGAATCAATAATAAATCTCTGTTCTTCATTTTTAAATGAAATAATTGAGATTCAAACAGATTCACTCATAAACGCTTTTAAGAGTGAAAAAAGCCTATTTCTTTTCAGTACGAGGAAAATAATGAGGATAAGCTCTCTATAATTCCAGTAATGGAATTCAAACTCTAGTTGTTTTATATAATAACACAAACCAACTGAAGTAATATTATGAAAATAATGAGTGGATAAACTATATATTGAACAAGCTATGTATTCCTGAACTTTTCCTACAGTTTTAAAATAACACTTTAATTGAACATTTTTGGTTTTATAGTTTACCACAGTCAACCAGTGAGGGGGCTGCTTATTAAGCTTTGCTTCTGGCTGAGTGTGAAAAGACAAGGAGATTTGTGGGAGAGACAGCTTTTATTTCAATATAGATGTTGGCAAAAATAGAAAGCGGGGGATAGAAAATTACTAGTTAGGTACTGTACATCCTTTTTGTGAAAAAGCTCTCGTTTTCAAATGAACGTCAATCAGAATAGTCTAACATATAGTCTCAGTATATTCTGACATTCATTCTAACAAATGAAATGCTAAAAGTACAGATGTTTTTATATAAAATCATTACGAGCCTTCTATGTGCTGGCCCACCTAAATATTTTTTGTTCCGCTTAAACTGTACTTCCTCCCACTGAGCCTCTAGCCCTGCTACAGTTTACATGATTTCGCTTGTTTGCGTCCACTAGAGTCAATTAAAAGAGGCAGTGACTTGTTTATTTTGTCTTATGGTCATTATTCTTTTCAGTGATTAAATCCACCTTTCTGCTGAACAATTTTTTCCATAAAGTACCTATCTGCTTTACCACTTACCATGATATTTTATTGTGCCCTAAGAAAAATAGGCTTATATAGTAAGCCTATTTACAATAAGGTAAATACTCCACAGTGGTAAGGTAGCTTTAGAATATGATGTGTAGAATGTCCTTACAGTAACTAGCTAGTCTTTTTGATTTTCGTATAGGCTGACCCCTATATTCTCAGTTAATTAAAAGAAATTGATTTTAAAAAGACTGTATAGTGATACTAAATCATAATGGAAAATCTACAGCTGCTTCATGCATTGCATAAGAAGATACAAAAATGCATCTGAAAAGGAATACATACCTTTGTACTTATGTACAAAAGCAGGTGAACCATAAAACAATGTGAAACATCTATAAAATCTAAAAGCATTATTAAAAATAAAAACACTTCTAATGCTTATGTTTTACTATGTTTTGTTTGCATAATGAAAAGCAATATTTGGTTTTAAGACCAGTCTTCAGATTAAATAATAATAGTCTTATATTAAACATACACACAATTCTTAAAATACACACACACCCCCCAAGTAAATAGAGCTCATTCTTTAGGAAAAATGTCATCTTCTTTCTGTAAGTTTTTATTTGGTTCAATCAAAATAAAATACACATAAATTTCCATACATCTTGGCTATTAGGGAAGTGGTTTTATAGCAATATGAATTTTTTTTTTACATTTTATACAAATGGTTTTGTATTTTATATAAACAGGAAGTATGAAAAGTCCAGGAAGAATAACGATCACCAGAATCATGAGATGAAGACCACAGCTTTTCCCTCCTGTGTTAAAAGAAAAAGATTCAATAGTGCCTAAAAATCCAATCTGGGATGTCTCGAAAAGAAACGCCCAATAAACCTGGAGTGTCTAAGACAAAGAGAGAGACATGTTCCATTACCCAGCTGGCTGTCTACTTACAGCACACATTGCATGATGTATTTATTTTTTCCATTTGACTGGAGGTTATGTAGAGCTGGAGAGAGACAGCAGGGCAGAGAGAGGTGGCAGAACGAAGCAGCCTGCATACCCACCATCTGGCAGGTGAGGATTGTTACTCCCTACGGGTCAAGCGGCCATGAAAGCTAGCTGGCTGGAGATGTCTTGCTGGCACCCTGCCTAAAAGCGCCAAGCAGCAGGAGATTGGGAGGTAGACTGCCAAATGGGGGAGCTGGACTGCCAAATGGGGGAGCTGGGAAGTGGAGAAGAGTTTGAGCTGGAGTGGATTTCTGACATTAGGGAACGGTGCTGTGAAGAGGCTACTTACAGTATGCCCTCAAAGAACACACACCTAAACCCCACAGGGGAGCTGGCATTTGGGCATGTGCCATACACGGAGCATTGAGATCAACCAGGTTAGTCGGAAACAGACTAAACGTACACCAAAACCAAACCTATTGTCATAGATTCCAATGCATGGCAACCCGATAGGACAGAGTAGAACTGCCCCATAAGGGCACACTTTTCTCCCACAGAGCGCTGAACCACCGAGCCCCTTAAGCACTGCGCCACCACGGCTCCTTAAACGTACTCCAGCTACATAATATTCATGTGTCCTTTTTGTATTTACGATGCCTCCTGCTTCCTCTGAACCTCTGCAGCTAAGATGTATTTATTTTACATACTGGGTTTCAAAGTAAGCTTTTGTTTTGAGAAAGGTTCCACGGGTGTGTTGTAAAAAATATATTCCAAGTTACAGAATTAATTTTCTGTAAGTTCCCATCTCCAAAAGCATACAATTGCATACAGTTAGAAATCATACAGAGCAGGAGAATATGTTTAAGAATTCGACAATCTATGAATACATATGAGGAAGTACCATGTAAACCAGGGAGACCCACCCCTCTTTTCCAGAAGTCTCCTTAGCATCTGGGCTGGCTGCCCTGTCACAGTCTTACTAGAGAGCTTTTGGTTTTGTTTCATATCATGATATTTATAGTTATAAACTTGGCATATTCTTTTAAAAAAATGTTTATTTTGGTACAACTGAGTATGTTTTGTTTTTCTTCATCTTGGTTGTCAGAGACACACTGATAGGCAATATTATGGAAAAAGAAAGTGATTATTCACATGAGCCCTTAGAAATTCAGATTCATTAGTAGTTACAAATTACTCAGATCAAGCTATCTTTTGTGAAAATTTTCTGAACTGGACATTTTGAAAGCCATTTCTATTTAAATTGAGTTTTGGATAAAGAACAGATTTTAATCCAAATAAATTGAAATCTCCATGTTCACAGGTGTTTTCTGAGAAAACATTTCCAATCTCAGTCTTTATCTAATTCTGTTTTCCACAGTGAAATGTTTTTCCTACAATAGGGCAATACTTGAGGTGGGTTCTTCATTCTGAAAAGACAGATAATCTTAGTATACAAAGGTTTTGAGATTTCACTTAGAATCTTGAGGTGGGTTCTTCATTCTGAAAAGACAGATAATCTTAGTATACAAAGGTTTTGAGATTTCACTTAGAATTTTTTCTTTATACTCTTAAAAGCATTTTATTTGAGGTCCATAGTCAGAGTCAATCTGGGAAAAATAGAACACTTAGAGTTTTGTTATGATTTTTTTTTCTTATAAGACCCCCAAAAACTAAAGGAAAAAAATACATATTTCAGTAATTTTGACATGATGTAGTCATTTTTGTGTTAATATTGTTTATAGACAATATAAGTGCTGAGGAGCTGATTTTGACTCATAGTGACCCCATGTGACAGAGTAGAACTGTTTTCTTGGTTGTAATTCTTATGGAAGTAGATCTCCAGGTGTTTTTCCTACAGGGATACTGGGTGGGTTCAAAGAAACAACCTTGCAGTTTGCAGCCAAGGGCTTAATCATTGTACCAGCAATATTACCATATATTTAATCACACCAAAGCAATTTTATTAAACCCATGTTACTGTATATTTTATCAAACCAAATTAATTGGTAAATATTTATTATCAACCTTTTCTCTAGGAGCCTTGGTGGCGCGGTGATTAAGAGTTCTGCTGCTAACCTAAAGGCTGGCAGTTTGAATCCACCAGCCGCTCCTTGGAAACCCTGTGAGGCAGTTGTACTCTGTTCTATTGGGTCGCTATGAGTCTGAATCGACTTGAAGGCAACGGGTTTGTTTTTTTGTTTTTTGATGTTTTACCTTGTTTCTAGCACTAAGTAGTGAGCACTTATCCATGGTAGCTGCTGCTTTACATGTTTGATGTCCTTGAGTCATAAAAAATCCAAACCCAAACTGATTGCTATCAAGTCTCTTCCAACTCCTGATGACCCTGTGTGTTGCAGACTAGAAGTGTGTTCCATGTGGTTTTCAAGGTTGTGAACTTCAGGAAGCAGATCACCAAGCCTTTCTTCCGAGGCGCTGCTGGGTGGGTTTGAACTGCCAACCTTTCTATTAGTGCTTGAGCACTTAATCTTTGGTGTCATCCAGGATCTCTGGAATCACAGAGAAGAAGCACATTATTCAATTATATGAGAAAAATAAGATAAACATTCTAATGTAATTTATAACAAAAATATAGGCATTAGGTTACAAAGTAGTGACATTAAGACATCCTGTTTTTATTAAAATTAGACAGGTATTTCACAGTCCCGCAGATACAAAGATATTAAGAGTTTATAGCAAAAATGATACCTAGTTGAGCTCTGTTGTTCAAAGTCCATATGTCAGAGATTACATTCTTGCCTGTGTTTAAAAATTGGTCATCTGAAGTCAGTTTTTGTTAGCATTATTAAGGGAAAACAGAAAACAAAACAGGGAAATGTCTTAACTTTAACCATGTTTAATGCTCTTGCTCATCTCCCATCCTCACACTCTGATCTCCAAGTAATACAGACCCCAAAAGTTATTTTGGTTATAATTGTGAAAATGAAGCTCAAAGAGAATTATGGGGATAAAATTTACTAGGCAACTCATAATCGTGTATTTTTGTGTTTTATTTTACAAAGTTAAGTGAAACTATATAGTAGTAATATATGTCTATATATAAAAGCCACCACCCACAAGTCAATCTGTCATAATGTTGAGACAGAGCTCCGCAGTGTTGCATTAAAAAATCCTATTCCTTTGCTGGGGTTCTTCCCCCTCAGCTTTGCATCTGAATCCTGCTTTTGCCTGGAGGTTATATGTAAACCCCATTGCCATTGCTGTTCCCTGACGTAACTTGTATGAACTCTCTACTTGTAAACCCCTTAAAAGTAACTTGTCTGCCCGCCCTTGGGGAATGGTCTTGGCAGCAGCAGCTCTGACTGACTCCTTTGGCTTGTATGACGAAATAAAGATGGCCTTCTGGTTCTCCCACCTCGGCCTCTTCTTTATTGGCCAATAGGAGTCATGCCGAGCAAGAACCTGGGGTTCCACCCAGTAACACTGTTGTGGCTTGCATGTTGCTGTGGTGCTGGAATCTATGCCACCAG
The DNA here is from genome assembly GCA_030035585.1 of Dugong dugon. Classification (NCBI taxonomy): domain Eukaryota; kingdom Metazoa; phylum Chordata; class Mammalia; order Sirenia; family Dugongidae; genus Dugong; species Dugong dugon. Next base: position 188,756,751 of record CM057463.1, on the reverse strand, counting down.
TGTTTCATACACCAGTAGGCTCATCCATGGTGGTCAGGCTTCATCAGAACTTCCAGACTAAGATAAAGTAGAAAGTAGGGCCTGCAGATCTACTTTCGAAAATTAGCCAATGGAAACCTTATGGATCACTACAGAACATTGTCATACTGGCTTGCTTTAGACATGTCATCAGGAGGGATCATTTGCTAGAAGAGGACATCACGTTTGTTAACACAGAGGACCAGCAAGGGCACAGGAAACCCTTGGCGAGATGGATTGGCACAGTAACAACGATGGCCTCAAAATGGGTTTAAGGGTGACCTAGGACTGGGCAACGTTTCATTCTGTTGTCTGGAGGTCACCATGAGTCGGAGTCAATGCAACGGTAGCTTACTAACTCTATGTAAAAGAGGAAGCATTAAAAATAAATGTAGGGCTGTTCGAAAGCGTTTGGATGCACGGAAACACTTATACATGGTTTTCCTCAAAATTTTCTTAGCTAATCATTGACTGTCACAGCAAGAGGAAAGAAGTAGCTTATGGTCACACAGACTATTGGAGGCAGACTGAGATAAAAAGAAAAGATCTCCGGGATTCTTGAACACAGTACCCTGTATGCGTTACTATCCTGGTGACAGTCTAGAATCCAGATTTAGATGATTATTTCTCCTAGTTTCTTCAGTTCTTCATAGAAAAAAGAAGCAAGCCTTCGGTTAACTGAGTAAACATTTGAAAATCCTCTAAGATAAATCAAATTTAGCTTTGGTGTTTAGAAATGGATTATACAGAATTAAATGCAAAACCAGTGTATTTGGAGATATAAATCTTCTTTATTCAGGACATAAGAGAAATAAAAAACAATCAAAATAAACCATTTACAGGAAAAGTCAGGTGTATCTCTTCCAGGAGACCAAATAGTGATCACTGAAGTGGCATTAAAATCATTAGTATTCCACTGCATGTAACACCCTAGTCAAGTGATAAGTTCAGAGGAAATAAAAGGTGCCAATTATCTTAAATATCAAAATAAAATAGAATAACTATTCTACTAAGAAGAAAGGAAGGAGGGAGGAAGGCAGGGAACCAAGGAAGAAGGGAAAGAATGAGTAAGGAAAGAAGAGAGGGAAGGACATTTGAGAGAAACATTAAGAAAAGCTAGTTCTAAATTTGACTGTTTTCCCAGTTAGATTTATGCTTGAAATGCTACTGAGGGGTAGGTGTAAATACACCAAAACAATATAAGCAATCTTCTAACAGTAAATAATCTCTTACTTATAAAATAAATAACTGAGAATATAAGTTGAAAAAATGTATTTTTCTTATACAGTCATTTAAGAAGAGTATTAAAATCAACTTCGAAGGCACGATATGCTTCTAGAAATTCTTGAATTGATGATAGAAATATGAAAAGAGAAATATTATTCAACTGGAATGTCCTAATCCTGTCTCCTGAACATGCAGATGGGAAAATTAAGGCATATTTGAAATAACAAGTATTACTCTATTGTACGAAATGTAGGTCTTGTAATATTGTAGAGATTTATGAATAATAGTTTGTTTACTAATAAATACCTTTTGGTCCCATCTAGCCCAATCACAATTCTTTATATTATATACTAAGTCATCTGCATTCTATGAGAAATCCTACTTTTGCCAAGAATAGCTCATAGATTAGTGGTAAATATCATAAATAATATGTCTACAAAATAATGTACCTATGCAAATTAAGGTGTTATAAGATCAACTGGCTCAATCTAAAAAATATAATTATGTAATTATGTTAATAAGCCAGATATTTTAATATATAATTTTGTCTATTTTATACAAAGAAATAATGCATATTGACAAACACATACTCTCAGACAAACATGCTCCTGTATGTGCACATGTACACATTTTTATTTTTGAAGCATATGTTTAGTATTTGAAAGTTATAAAATCTTCTATTTTCTGTCTCTTCAACCTAGATGGAAAATAAAGAAATGAAAATGTACCTTTACTATTTACTACCCAGTCTCCTAAATTATTTTGAATAAATAATTTCAGTTTGGAGTCTTTTATCTATACTATTATATATTTTCTGGGTTGTTCTACTTTATTTTGATATTTAAGATAATTGACAACTTTTATTTCCTCTGAACTTACCACCTGATAAGTCTTATATATAATGGAATACTAGTAATTTTAATAAAATGACCACAAATCTGAGTAAATACTACAATTCCTTAATACCTGAGTTACACTGCTGATTGCTGAAGCTTCTTAAATCCCAGCTGCAGTTTCAATACTTAACATTAATCGTTTTCAAACTAATGTGATATTTTCCTAAGGTATGCTGATTGGGTAGCAAATTTTTTAACTGAAATTAGAGATAGAGAAAAATCATCCTCTTTTTCAGTCCGATTTGATAGGTCCCAAGGACTCCCTTGCTCATTTAGGTAGTTAAATGCAACACATAAAGTAACACTTGTTTCCTCCTGGTAATAAAGTTGAAAATTTATTTTTCCACACTGCTGTGAAAATAGGCTTTATTGTATATTAGCAGACCTCTTCATATGTACTGTTGGTATATTCTATTAAATAGCAATTTTTTGGACTTTCTACCCGTAGTCACTAAAAATCAATTTCCACATAAATACTATAGTTGTACTATGAAGATTATACTGCAAAACTATATTAAATTAAAAGCAAATAAGTTGGGAGACTAGAGGAAATATGCACAAAATAATGGGAAATATATACATTGTTTCCCTATAAAATTTATAGATTTATGACATAAACTTTTGTCTCAGAAGTGTACTATATTGTCACGCATCCATACATAAATTTAGAATTACAGTGGAGAAGTTTCATATCTGGAGTAGTACTTAGGCAAATGGTGAGGGATCAGATAATAATTCATAAAAATAAAGCAGCAAGACCTGAGAGTCTGGGTGCAGAATAGAATTTGTTAGCACGCCTAGTTAAGATGCCAGACACCAGTTAGCATACCTTAGGAAAAGTAGCGCATTAGCTTGAAAAGTAACTTCTAGGAGAAATACTACGAAAGAAACATAACAAATAGAGGGAAGAAAGCAGTCAACTCATGCAGTACACAAACTTTTGGCTGCATAAGGACTTGAAGAAAAGAAAACCATGCTTACTGTTTGCAGATGCCATGATATTCATGTCATCACTAAGAAAAACCCTATAGCATACATTATTTTTAAAAATCAAACAAAGAGTTTAACAAGCTAGCATGATATAAAATTGGTATAAATTAACATGCAAAATTTCTGTAGAAGTCCCTTTTTATGAAAATGAAAAAATAAAATATTTAGGAGTAATCGTAACCAGTAGTGGTCAAAGAATTATGACATATTTCTTGAAGGCACAAAAGTAGACCAAACAAATGGAAAGAAATCGTTTGTTTTGGGCTAGGACTTCCCAGTATCATTAAGATGTTGATTCTCCCCACATTAATTTACGAATTAATAACACTAACAAGTGTTCTTAAAAAAAAAATAGAAAAGCTAGTAATACAGTTTTTATGGAAAAAATAAACATGTCAGTATATTTAAAGATGCAGGAAAAGAAGAGTTATCTAGGGAACTAGATATTGACATATACACCAAACTTGTTTAATTAAAGTTTCTTATGAAAATCTAGCTTAGAGATGGTGGTATCTCAAACCACTGGGGGCAGTAATAGACTTAAAAAAAAAAATTTTATTTTGAATTATTTTTAGACATACAGAAAAGTTATAAAAATAATACATTTATCCTCTTTCCAGCCTCCCCCAGTGACCTTACTGCAAATGAATGAATGACCAAACAAGTAAATAAATAATTAGGACAATAGAGGAGTTTTCTCTACGTTAGACTTGTGAATATTAAATACAAATTAAACAGTGTAGTTGGTAAAGAAATATCTCAGTTTTCCAAACATTATTTTAAAGTTTATACTAGGCAAGAATCATCGACAATTCCTAAATTTAAGTAAGTTTAATATAGAACAAGATATTATCATGGCCTTCGAGTGTCTGAGGGCCCTGGGGCAGATTACCCAATAAGCAAGGTATGCATGGGTTTACTTGTGCTTACCTGCATCTGTAGTGCACAATTTCACCCGTTTTTTCCCACATCAAAGATGTGGTGAAACCCAGGTGAAACTGTGCACTACAGATTAGTAAGTAAACACAATAAGGCAGTGCATACATTGCTTACTGTAAGCCTGTGCATACCTTGCTTACTGGTTAATCCATCCCTGTGTCTCCCACAGACTGTTATTAGTTACAAGGGTAACAATAGCGATAATATAGTAGAGAAACTTATCATCACCTTGGCTGAGTGATCAGAATTAACACCAGTCAGGAACATATGACACCACATGCATCCAGATGTGGTATCTTGAGAAAGACAAGCACCCCATTTATAGTAGTATACCGGCAGAGGGTGTATAAGCTGAATCTAATTCCAGTGAAATATCAGACAAACCCAAAACTAAAGAACAATCTACAACATAACTTGCCCGTATTCTTCAAAATTATCAAGGGCATTAAAAGCACAGAAGAGCTGAGGAAATCTTCCAGATTAAAGGAATCAAAAAGACTACTAAACACAATACAGTATATGATTCTGGTTTGCATCTTAGAGGAAAAAAATACAAAGGAAGTCAGGGAAGAATTGACAAAATTGGAATATGGACTCTAGATTAGATGAAAAGTATATGATCAGTGTTAAATTTCCTAAATTTGATAAATGCATTTTGTTATTAGGAAAATATTCTTTTCTTATGAAATATACTTTGAAATTTCATTGTATAAAGAAGCAGATGTATATATATATGTCTTTCTATCCCTCCTTCAAATAGTTCAGAAAAACAAAATATTATATATACTTATACAAGTATATGTGTTTGTATGCTCAATATACAGAGAGAATTATGCATGATAAAACAAAGATGGAAAAATTTTTAAAAATGAACCTGGGCATATGAGTGTTCTCTGTATTATTCTGGTAATTTTCTGTAAGTTTGAAATTATATAACAATAAAAGTTAAAAAGAACACATTTAAGTAACTGTTTCTTTCCCCATAAATTATCCAGGTAAGGCACCAAAATGTCTTGTCTTTCTTGTTATTTATGAGCAAAAACCTAAGCAGATACTGTTTCTTGAACAACAAAAACAGACAAAACCATCTAGGAAAATTATATCAGAAGCAAACACATTTTTAGAAGTTTTTTCAATAACACAATGAAGCTTCATACAGAATGGAAGTGGAGAAAAACCTTTACCGATGACTAAGAACCCAATACCTAAATAAAAGCAGAGGACAGGCCAGACAAAATACTTCCGGGATTTAGTTAAACAGAGAAAAGTTTTTGTGAGGAAAGTCATGTATAAAAGTCATGAGGGTTGAAAAGCATTAAGGACAAGTGAGGTTTCAATCAACTGGTTTACATGGTTAAACATATAATCGGTGAATCTGACTAGAGTCAATTCAGTGTGTAAGCAAGAAGGGGGCAGGCAAAGGGGAAGAAAGGAATTATGGGATACGTAATCACCCCGTTCTTCCTGTGTATAGAGAAAAGCAGAGTGTTAAAAGTCAAAAGAACACTAAAACAAGAGTCAAAAGACCTGCTGTCTCATTTCTGCCATGTAATAGTTTTTTTGACCCTGAGTTACCCGCTAACTTCTTAGCACTTACGTGCTCATTTGTAAGATGATAAGTCACAAATCCTTGAAGTATACATATACGTGGAGATTCCAGTGCAGTAACAAGTAAAGGTGATGGTCTATAGAGACACAGACCATACTATTATGAAATAAAGAGATCAAATCAAATGGTTGAGTAGCTTTTCTAAGGCTTTTCAGTAGAGCTTGTGGGCTTTGGCCACAGACCCCTCCTGCAAATAGTCCGAGGTGTGAGCAATGATAAACCAGAGCTAATACCAGGAAATGTCGCTCTACCTGAGAGCATCAAAGCTGATACCATGCCAGCGTAGCGTGCTAGGTCTTACCAGTCTCAGTTCAGAATGGCCAATAAACAATCCATAGGGAAGTCTATACCAGGTTCATAATCAAATAGTTAAACACCCTGCTAGTTGTCCTACTTAGGAGTTCATACGCAAGCCATTTTATCTGTGATAAGCTATATAAATAAAAGAATCGTTCTATAGTACTGATTTTCAATCCAATAGTTTTTTTTCTAATACTGTCTTCTTTATATGCCCAAAAGTACAATTGAAAATCTCTCTTCCCTCATGTAACTAAAAAAAAGAATGAAATCACTTGACAAATTAATAACCTTTAGGTAATTTAAAAATCTATTAAGGCAAGATATTTTGGTGTGTAAGTGAAATTGATTCTCTTTGAAGCATTGATGTCTTCTAGAGCCTGCACTTCTAAAATACTGATATGTTTCTTCCTCTACAAAAGAACTGTGTTAATGTTCCAGAAATGAACCATATGCTACTGTTCTGGATCTCCTGAGACATGAGTCCTCACTCGGTGTTTTAGCAAACTGACCTTTCAGTCTTGCATTAAATCAACCCCTGGAGAAATATTGTGATAACTATGGTATCACCATATAACCTTCCCATGTAGAAAGTGTGATTTCACTTTATTATCACAATTCCTCTGACATAGAGGTGTAAAATTTTTTGTTTGTTTTTTTATTTAATGAACTTTCTACTGAAAATATCAACCACAGTTAGGATCGAGCCTCAAATGTGTTTTAGTGGAAGTAAAGAGCGTAGTTTGTGTGTGTGTTTCTTAGGGCATATTTTGCATCTAGGATAAATAATATTTTTGACAAATTTAGGATAATGCCATTCATTGTATATTTTTCGGTCATAAACACGTGCCAGAAGAAAAACATGCAGCAAATAAACATTGACTTCATGATGTCCAATTGTAATAAGCTAAAAATATTATTTGATTATATAGTGGCTATAATCATATTGTTAATAAAACCCATTCTAGTAAATAATAATGTCTCTTATAATATTTGTATTTGACAGTATAGTGATTTATGGAATTTCTCTGACATCTAATATTCTATTTCTCTTTTTATTCTTCAGTTCAGAGAGAAGTTTCTTGTTACACCAATTGCGTATGGCCAGGTAAATGATGTAGCAATGCAGGAGAAGAGAGGCTCATTCTCTGGAAATATTAAACCAGTGAGGCTCTGGACCAGGAATCATCAAGGGAAATGATGATGCATGGGGCTGAAAAAAGGTATTAAGAGAAAATCTGCATGGGCCCTCCCTAATTACACAAGACCTTGGTCTTCTCCGTGGGTAATGTTGTATTTAATGACTGTTTGACTTGGAGATATAAAACCTAGTCTGCTCATCCCAAAATCAAAATGAATCTGAAGGCCATCTCAACTCCCAGGCTCAGACTGCTAATGGCCAGCTGAAGGAGTACTCTGAAAGACAGAGAGCCTGTATATTTTAAAGGGTTCTCATCCCCGGCAGTCACAGACAGACTGGGCTAAAAATGAGACCCAGAATCTAATATTAAGGGTAGCATAGCTGTAAAAACAAAAGTACAGCTTCAAAAGATTCCCTATGTCAAAGTCGGGGCCTTGAAAGTTTGGGACACAAAGACTTATGTTGGGATAGAACTACAGAAACGAACCAGATGGTCATCTCAACTGACACTAAAAATCCAACACCTTTTCATGACGAAAACACTAAACAAGTGAGGACTAGTAGAAAAATCCCTCAGTCTGAAAAAGAGTGTTTATGAAAACCCACAGCTAATGTCAGACGCAATGGAGAAAGAGTGAGATCTTTCCCTTTAACATCAGAAACAAGACAAGGATGTCCACTCTCACCACCGCTATTTAGTATTTTACTGAAAGCTCCAGCCAGGGCAATTAGACAGGAAAAATAAATAAAATATACTCAAATCTAGAAGGAAGAAGTAAAACTTTCCCTTTTTGCAGATGACATAATCCTATATATACACAAATCTCAGAAAAATTCACAAAAAAAGGATTAGGGTTAATAAATGAATTCAGCAAAGTCATAAAGGACAAAAAAAAAAAAGTTAACATACAAAAGTTAACATCAAAAGTTGACATACAAAAATAGTTGGGTTTCTATACACCAGCAATGAACAATCTAAAAAGTAAATAAACAATTTCATATACAATAGCATCTAAAATAAAATATCTAAGAAAAATTTAACCATGGGGGTGAAAGAGTTTTACACTAAAAATTATAAAATATTGCTTAAAGAAATTAAAGAAGACCCAAATAAATGGAAGAACATTCCGTGTCCATGGATTAGAAAGTTAATATTGTTAAGATGCCAATACTACCCAAAGCAATTTACAGATTTAAAGCAATCCTTATCAAAATTCCATCAGACTTCTTTTCAGAAATAGGAAAGCCAGTCCTCAAATGTATATGAAAATGCAAGGGGCTTCGACTAGCCAAAGCTTCTCAAAAAAGAAGAATTAAGTAAGAAGTCTCACAATTCCTAATTTCAAACATACTGTGAAGCTACAGTAAAGAAAACAGTCTGGTGCTAAGGTAGTGATAGGCATATAGACCAAGGGAATAGAATTTAGAAGTTCAGAAATAAACCCATAAATTTATGATCAGTTGATTTTTGACAAAGGTGCTAAGTTTATTCAATAGGGGAACAAATAGTCTCTTCAATAAATGGTTCTGGGACAACCGGATTTCCACTTGCAAAAGAATGAAGCTGGACTCATACCTCACACTATACAGGAAAAGTAACTCAAACTGGATCAACATCCTAAATCTAAGAACTAAAATGATAAATTCTTAGAACAAAACATAGGTATAATGATTCACAACCTAGTTTTTGATAATGGATTCTTAGATATGACATCAAAAACATGAGCAACAAAAGACAAAATACCATATTTTTATGCAAATACTGCATGCCTTCTACATTTGTATGCCTACCACCCCCTCCCCCCATGAGGTATTTTTGTAAGCATGATATGCTAATTTTTTTCCAGCAACATGTGAAAAAAAAATGCCACAGCGATGCTGACAAAGGTACCTGGTGACAGGAGGGTTAAATTACCAAACAAGCGTAGAAGGTGTGTGTTATTTACATAAAAATACAGTAGATAAATTGGACTTTAGAAAATTAAAAACTTGTTTCTCAAAGGGTTTTATCAAGAAAGTGATGAACAAATCTACACAAAGGGAGAAAATATTAGGCAACCATATATAAGTAAAGGGTTTAATACCCATAACATGTAAAGAACTTCTACAACTTAACAACAAAAAGACAAACAAAATAAAAAAAAAAAAAATGAGTGAAGGACTTGAATAGGCATTTTACCAAAGAAGATATACAAATTATCAGTAAGTATATGGAAAGATGCTCAACATCATTAATCATTAGGGAGATCCAAGCCAAAACCAAACTGAGATACCCCTTCACCCCCATAGGATAGCTATTATTAGAAAATTGAAAACAAGTATTGGAAAGGATGTGGAGAAACCGAAACCTTCATCCACTGTTGCTGTGATAGCGAACTGATGCTGCTGTGGAAAACAGTTTCGCAATTCCTCAAAAAAGTTAGTCATGGAATTACCATATGACTCAGCAACTCCACTCCTAGGCACAGATCCAAAGGCTTGAAACTAAGGACGTAAACAGATATTTGTACTGCAGTGTTTACTGAAGCACTATTCAAAATAACCATAAGGTGGCAACACCCTAAATTTCCATTAACAGATGAATGGATAAACAAAATGAGATATAACAAAAACCAAAAAAACCCTTTGCCATTGAGTGGATTCCAACCCATAGCAACTCTATAGGACAGAGTAGAACATCCCCATAAGGTTTCCAAGGAGCAGCTGGTAGATTCAAACGGCTGACACCTTATGGTTAACAGCCATAGCACTTAACCACTGTGCCACCAGGGCTCAAAATATATGTATACATACATACACACATACACACACACATACACAGTGGAATATTACTCAACCATAAAGAGAAATGAAGTTCTGATAATACTTCAACATGGATGAACCTTGCAAATGCTATGCTGAGTAAAATAAGTGAGACACTAAGGGACAAATATTGTATGACCCTACTTAGATGAAATATCTAGAATAGGAAAATGCATAGAAACTAAAAGTTTGTTAGTGGTTACTGAGGGTGAATTTTTGCTTAAGGGGAACTGAATTTCTGTTAAGGGTAATGAAAAAAATTGGAAACCAATACTGGTGATGGTTGCACACCACATGGTAAACATAATTAAAGTCATTGAATTGTACACATAAAAAATGTTGAACTGACAAATCTTTTTATATATATTTTCACCTCTATTAAAAAAGAAATGATAAAACTAAAAAAAAAAGAAAAGGGAGGCTTGGAACAGACATCAGGAGGTTGAAACCATAAATTTGTAGAGATGACAGCTGGTTACCTCATTTCCTCTTTTCCAGGGACCTCAGAATAGAAGTTTAGTTTTGGTCTAGGTTGGGCATATGCAACCCAGTCTAGAAAGCAAACTGAATTGAGATTGTAAGTGAGAAGGTCTTTGAAGTGCTCCACCATGGTGAGGGTAGGAACAGATAGGAAGGAGGGAAAGTACTGAAATTAGACCAAAGAGAAAGGTGCAGTGACCAGGGATCTCAAGAAATGGATCACATTAAAGAGGAGCAAGTAATGAGCAAGAACTGGAGTTCAGGATAAAGGCGTGATCTACCACAGGGTGAGTATCCAGCCTCAGTATGGCTCTAAGCTTAGAAGACAACCCATTCTCTAGTTGGTTCAATGAGTATTTATTAAGACCTTTGATGTACCAGACATTGGACTGTCTGTTACCGGACAGCTTTGACAGTTCAAAGAATATTCCAAAAGTTGCCTCTAAAAGGTTTAGCATTTTAGAAAGCTGCATGTACATTAATTTGTTATATACAAGGTATGTGGCAGGGCCTTAGGAAGATTGGGTCTAAATCACAGGCTTCAGGGATTATGGGCTTTAACGTGAAGACCACAGAAGATATCAGAGGGAAAGTGATGTGATCAGGTCTGTATTTTAGAAAAAGAACCTAGGTATATCTGTTCTTTTCAACATTTACAGAAATGAACTGTACTGAGCCACAAGGGGAATCTCAATAAATTCCAAAGAATCTATACACCACAGTCACTTTCAGTAACCACAATGCAGTAAAGCAAAAAATCAATAACAAAAAACAGAACCAAAAAGAAACTCATAGAAGGCAGAGGGTACTTCAATAACCACAGAAGTTTTTGAGAAAAGGGCCAGGAGGTGGGATGGCTTTTTGTTTTTTTAGTATGTACATCTATTACCTATGAAAAACAAAATTACAAATTACAAGTATAAAAAAAGATCTGTGTTGGACATCCATGAGAAATCTGAAACCTCAAATTACCTTGAACTTGCCATGCTGCAAGAATCAGCCCTTTAGAACTTGCCAGGTAGGATGGGTGTCTCCTCGCTGAAAGAGTGGGCGATGACAAGAACAGTCACTGCTCTGGAAAGAAGTGGATTAAACTCTGAAAAAATACTACCTGTTGCCACCAAGTCAATTCCAACTCAGGGTGACCCCATGTGTTACAGAGTAGAATTGTTCCATAGGGTTTTCTTGGCTGTAATCTTAATGGAAGCAGATCACCAGGCCTTTCTTCCATAGTACTTACTAAATATTTTATTTATGCTATGTTATAAAATGTTAAAACACACCTATAGGCCAGGCATTATAGTTTTTTGTCCAGATGAGCAAGCTGTGGATTACGGTGGTAAAGAAAGTACATACCAGTGAATAGGAAAGAAGTACTGGCTGACAGTAGGCTGATAAATCCGTATCTTCTTACCTTGACTGATTTCCATGCTACTGTTCGTGTTGCCACAAAAATATATATTTGTTAAAGAAGTATGTCAATAAATAAATGAATATGCTGTAGATATTATAAATTGTCAGAATAATATGAAAAGAAGTACATAATGTCTCTGAGAGCTTGTTTCTGCCACAAGATGTAAGCGTGTTAGAATAGTATAGTCAGAAATTTGTGTGTGGGTGTGTGTGGGTGATCTGTGTCTTAGAGGGCAATGGGAATTAGCATTTTGAGATAGATTGGGGAGGTTCTCTTGAAGTTAAAGTGGTGTTCCAATATGGAATTTTTTATAGAAGTAAAAGCATTGTCCTAGACAGCAAGCATGTGAGATTAAGAGAAAGGTATATCTTATAACAGACTCCCTGGATGGTGTAAAAGGCTAACTCCCTTGACTGCTTACCAGAAGGTTCGAGGTTCAAGTTCACCCAGAGGCGCCTCGGAAGAAAGGCCTAGATATCTACTTTTGAAAAATCGGTCATTGGAAACCTTATGGAGTACACTTCTACTTTGACCTATGTGGGGTTACCATGTGTTTACAAAGACTTGAGAGCAACTGGTTTTTGGTCTTACATCTTCTGGCAAATTGTCAATAGTGGGTAAAGAAAAGGATAATCTTTAAATTGCAGTACAAACACACAAAAAAGTAAAGTCTAGTGAATATACCATTCTGTAAGAGATACTGATTATAGTAGCTCTTTGGTTCATCAGTCCAGAGGGTGCAGCAAAAACTGAAAGAATTCTTTAATACCGAACTTAATGACAAGTGTAAAACATGTTGAGAAACCAATATTCACTGTCTATATTTTACTAACCAAGGAAATTTTAATAATAACAGTATTTTAAAAGCCCCATCACTTCAGTTCATTGGGTTCTCATGCCGGCTTCCAGGTTCTCCTTAGGTTGATGAGAACTTGATCCCTGAGGAATCATCTGTTCTGGGTTCCTCCGGCCCCAGATATTGCTCATCTTTCCTGGCTCACTTTGTTCCTGCTTCAGAAGCTGTAGCAGACTTTTTACTGGCCCCTCTTTGTATTTGCAGACTTTTCTTATTTTGAAGTAAGCTGGTTTTTCAAAATTCACCTCAAGTAGCAAGTTTTTAATCAATTTGTTTTTATGGTTTTTATTTCCTATATGCGTCACGAAAGGTGGGGTTCCTGCTCTACATGTCAGCACCCCAAAACAGCACTGTCAGTTTGTCTGGTAGTGTAGCCATCCTTCTCTTTGGCTGAGAATTCGATTCTGCATGTAGGGCCTCTGGCAATATCAGCATCTTTTTCTTGCTGTGACGATTGGAGGTATTCCACCTCCTCTCGGAAAGGAAGCCTTCCTGATTACACTTTAAAAGGAGCGAGCACTCGCTATTCAACAGCGCTTCCTGTGTAACGCTTTATTAGTTATGAGACTCGTGTATCTATTTGATTTCAATTCATGTTGTTGGCCAGTAGATTTTAAAATGTTTAAGATGCATGCATTATTTTAATTTTCTCTTAGATTTTCTAATCCCTCATGTCTATAACACTAATAACAGCAACAATAATAAAGATGTGTTCTTCATAATGTCGTAAGTGCGGTGGGATAATGTTCCAAAGTTTTACATTATTAAACCAATGCTCTGGGACAAATATGATTATGTTGTAAGCTCATTTCAAACCTCTAGGCTTTTCTTTTTCATATTGTCACCTTTTCTTAAGAACCCTAAGCACTAAAATAAAAATGATCCAATAGTTCAGGGTATGTTGAAGAGAGGTAGTACCAGCTAACAGCACTGTGCCTACCCAGTGGGTCTGTAGAGCACACACTGAGGTAATAATGTCAGCATTAAAGGAAATGAAAGTGTTATCGTGAATATGAAGGCATACAGATGTCAGTTGGTGTATAATACCAATGGGAAAAATTAAAGAGAAAAGATGTATCCAAATGAGAATAAACCTAAGCATTCCAAATAAAAATCCAATTAAAGACGAGCTTACTGGAGATACAACATGTTCAATAGAACGATAATGACACCTCCTCTTGGTTCTGAAGAAAAAGTGCTAATTGCTAATGCTGACCCCTTGGGGCCAGTGACTAGCTGGAATCTCTGAGTAAACACACACAGAAAGAAAAATAAATTACTGCATTACATTGAGAATGCATGTTTAGATTTCAAAGCACTTAGAATCATAGTTTGGTCTCCTAATAACTTCAGAAAATAGTTTAGGTTAACACGGTTAACACAGAATTAGGAATAGGACATTAAGTCGTTATTTGCACATCAGCTCACTGAAAATTAGAACAAAAGATTATGAGGTAATGTCAGTTTTGCTTTTGTTTTTGTTTTTCAGTGTGATAAACTGTATTTGAACTCTACCTGTGATTACAGTCTGAGAGTTCACTTTGGGCTTTACTTCATATTTCTAAAAAATGTAGCTAGATCTCTGCTATATCTAAACATTTTTCAGGCCTAAATTATAGACAATTCAAGGAAAACTAAGAAGAGGTAGGACAAAGGTTTTTAGCTTGAGATCATCCGAAAAGATGTGATGTGCATCAAAATATCCTTATATATGTGTAGAAATTCTCCTTACCCTAGTAATAGCAAGAAGAGATATTTTCTGGGAATGATTTGGTTTAAACATAACAACTCACTGAGAAAAGATGTTTTCTGAGAACAGGCAGGCAGCCTCTCTATGGAGAAGTGCCTGTGATTCAGTGGGCTAGAATTATAGTCTCCTAGAAGAGGTCTTATATGCAGAAATTGGGCTTGCATGTAATATTTGCCTTTAGAAGTAGACATTTTCTTCTTGTTTGATTTTGCATTTAGAAATTTCAGGGAACTGACTATGAGAGTCTATAGTTAATTAGAATGTGGGACAGAGCAAGGAGAGTTTCTACTTTCTGTCCCGGTTTGTTCTCCTATGCTGATTTCCAACTCCATGGCCCCTGGATAAGAATACCTATAGTTGCTACCACAGCTCATGTGGTTATAGACACAAAAAATGTTGTAAAACACCGAGGAAGACAATAGTCACTAAAGAGAAAGACAATGGAACAAATGGCTGAAATCTAGTGTTCACCTTCCCAATTATCTTGATATGAGGATGGGCCACTAAATCATGAGGTGGGAACTGGAATGGTGGCTTTCTTTGCCTCTCAAACATACTTGAGAGGTTCTCCCCTCTCATATGCTGTTGCCTCTATTTCAGACAGAGAAAAAGCAAAATCACTGAGAAATAAATGAAATCTAGAAAGCACCATTTATTCTAATCCCTTTGACTTACAAACAAGAACATTTGAGTTCCACATAGCGTATGTGACTAGTACAGAGTTTCACAGCTACTTAATGGCCAAACCTATACTATAGTACTGAATTTTTACACATTTTTTATACTTTGGTGTTTAAAATGTGTATAAATGGTTCTTAGCTTCATGCTATTCATCCTGCCCCTCAATTTTAGCAATCCATATATATTTATTCATGACAGACATTTGCTGGGAACTTTCTGCATGGTTGGAAAATAATGAGGAGACTGGTATATAATCAATCAGATTTTCTCTCACTGAAAAACGTGAATTTTAACTGTACATGGTTGTTCTGCTAGTGAAGCTCTCAAGTTCTGGTTAGCTTAAGATTTAGTGCATATGTGTACAACATTTGAACTTGAAACCAGTAAGGTTTATAAAGGTCAAAAGCAGTTTGTAAAGGCACTTTGAATTTTCTCATGTGTATTTTCATATATCTTGTGTATTTATGCTGATTAGTCCTTTATTATGTAAAGGAACCAGGAGCTGGATAAATGGGATAGCAAACTATCTATACTGAATTTTTCAAAGATATGGATCTGGGAGATTCTTAATAACTTTGAGGTCTTGGGTAAATTAATTTTACCTTGATTTTCTACTTTTAAAAATGAGAAAAATAGTAGTACCTCCTTCATCAGGTTGTAAAGTACTAAACATTTCTACATATATATGTTAAGCACTTAGAATAGTAATCGGCACGATAAGCTATACAAACTTGTTTTTTACTTAAATTATTATCATTAAGCTTTTAAGATTTGAGGTAGACATACCAGACTTACAATAAGTTATATTTTTGTGTTCTTACACTTATTTTTCCCTTCACTCTCACTATTAATGCCTCTTATTTATATTATTTTGTTATATTGTAGTCATTAGAAGTAATTTTATATCCTGCTAGAAATAGATTATGTATAAAAAAGGAAACAAATTAAAAACACACACGTACACATTCAAAATAATGGTCCAGAGATTAGTTTGACACTTGGCAAGTTAGCAAAAGTGTTGTTGTTAGTTGCCGACAAGTTGGCTCCAACTCATAGAGACCTTGTGTACCACAGAGCAAAACATTGCCCAATCCTACACCATCCTTACGATAGTTGTTACTTACAGTAGCAAGTATATTTGGGCCCATTGTTGCAGGCACTATGCTAAGCCATCTCATTGAGAGTCTTTGTCTTTTTCACCGATCCCCTACCTTACCAAGTATGCTGTCCTTCTCCAGGGACTGGTCCCTCCTGATAACATGCCCAAAGTATGTGAGATGAAGTCTTGCCATCCTTGCTTCCAAGAGGCTCTCTGGCTGTACTTCTTCCAAGACAGGCTTACTGGCAGTTGATGGTATATTCAATATTCATTGCCAACACCATAATTCAAACGCGTCAACTCTTCTTTGGTCTCCCTTTTTCATTGTCCAGCTTTTGCATGCAAATGAGGCGATTGAAAAGACCATGAATTGGGTCAGGTGCACCTTGGTTATCAAAGTCACATCTTAGCTTTTTAAGATTTTACAGAGGTCTTTTACAGCAGACTTGCCCAGCGGGGTACTGGTAGTCCCTGGCTTACCATGTGGTTCCGTTCTGACGACTCTGTCGTAAGTCAGTTCTGATGTAAGTTGAATACCTCTTTATTTATTTATTTATTAGTTTTCATGACTGTTGCATTTTGTTATCAGTATCTTTATAAATCCCATCTTTATTTGACTTTGAACATCTGTGAGTGAACATCTGAGAAGAATAACAGCAAATTATGTGAGGCAACACTGTATGTAGTAGATGTTACTACTGGTAAAATACACCAAACAAAAACAAATGGTCGTAAGGGCAGTTTATTCTAGCTTGGATACATCGTAAATCGGGGACTACCTGTACATCGTTTGATTTCTGTACTGCTGCTTCCATGGGTATTGATTATGGATTCAAGTAAAATGAAATCCTTGACAACTTGAATATTTTCTCCATTTATCATGATGTTGCTTAATGGCCCATTTGAAGGAGTTTTGTTTTCTTCACGTTGAAGTGTAATTCATCCTGACGGTTATGGTCTTTGGTCTTCATCAGTAACCACTTCAAGTCATCTTCACTTTTGGCAAGCAAGGCTGTGTCACCCGCATATCGCAGGTTGTTGATGAGTTGCCCTCCAATCCTGATGCTGTGTTCTTAATATAGTCTGGCTTCTCAGATTATTTGTTCAACATACAGATTGAATAAATATGGTGACGCAGGGGCAGATTAACCAGTAAGCAAGGTACGCACAGGCTTACAGTAAGCAAGGTACTCACGGGTTTGTGTTTACATACTAATCTGTAGTGCACAATTTCACTTGGGTTTTACCACATCTTTGACATGGTGAAAAACAGGTGAAATTGTGCGCCACAGATTAGTAAGTAAGCACAAGTAAGCCCATGCTTATTCAATATATCCATGGGTGAAAGGATACAACCCTGGAGCACACAGTTTCTGATTTTAAAGCATGCAGTATCCCCTCGTTTGGTTAGAATTTCTACCTCTTGATTTAGGTACAGATTCTGCATAAGCACAATTAAGTGTTCTGGAATTCCCATTTTTTGCAATGTTATCCATAATTGGTTATATGATACATACAGTTAAATAAAACATAGGTAAATATCTTTCTGGTATGCTTTGCTTTCAGCCAAGACCCATCTGATATCAGCAATGATACCCCTTGTTCCACGTCCTCTTCTGAATCTGGCTTCAATTTCTGGCAGATTCCTGTCAGCATGTAGCTGCAGCTGTTTTTGAATTATCTTCAGCATTTTGCTTGCATGTGATATTAGTGGTATTGTTCAATAATGTCTGCATTCCACTGGATTGCTTTTCTTTGGAATGGGCAGGAATACGGATCTCTTGAAGTCAGTTGGCCAGTTAGCTCTCTTCCAAATTTCTCAGCATAGAGAAGTGAGCGTTTACAGTGTTGCATCCATTTGGCAAAAGTGACCATACTCAAATGGCAAGGTGGACCTCGGTTGAAAACATATCAAACTATCTCAGATAAACTCTAAAATAATAATACTATCTAAAGTAATGTAAATATGCACTAAAAAAGGGTTCTATTTTTTGGAGGTCAAATTTTAGTACTTCCCTTTAAATTCAGGAATTTCTAGTAAGGGAAAACTCTACTATTTCTTATACTATTGGACTGAAACAAGGGAAAAGCCCATATTGAAATGAGTAATTCATTTTGGGATAGGAGGTAAAACAAAATCACTGTTCTTAAATTTTACTAATGTATCTCTTATTTATTTTATTGTAGATCTTGGTTTATTTTAATTGTTGGCTTTAACATATACTTAAATCTGGGTTAAAAATAAATGGCTCAACTTGAATGCATCTTAAAAATAAATTTTAAATATATAAATAAACAAGTCCTATAACTACCAAGATACACTGGCACATCTTTCATTATACTGGGAGAGTCTAACACAGCTGTCTTAGTAAATAAGTCAAACAGAAAAAAAAAGACAAAAAATTATAGACAATTGATAAATACAATTAACAAGCTTTACTTACTAGACATACGTACAAACCTGTGCAACAATTAAATAACACATATTTTTCTTTTGCACACACAAAATATTTTTTCAAAGTTACATGAACTATGTTACATGGCAAATAAGAAATAAGAAAGCATGGACATCCCACAATCATGAAATAGACGAAAAACCGTTTAAAGCCTTACAAAACAAAAGCAGTATTCTCAACTATCTTTTCAGGAAGCAATCATCCCAGTTTTGAGGAACCCTTCCCAGAAACTAGAAAATGTCAATCAATTTTAGTAAACTCTTTTTATCCTGTTCCTCAAACAGAAAAATACAAAAAAAAAAAAAAAAATACAGGACAATTTCACTTATGAATATAGATGCTAAGTCATTAAGAAAAATTAGCAAACTGTATCCAGAAATTTATTAAAATATACCATGACCAAATTGAATTTATTAGAGGACTTCAAGGTTAGTTCACCAATGGAAAATTTCACAATATATTTTGGTAGGAAGTACTATTTTTTTTTAATATTAATCAACCCAACTGGGGAGAGAATTGTACTTTGCATCCCACTGATGTCAGGTTTGAGCACATAATTTGTTTTAGCTGATGGAATGTAACTGCAAGTGATAGGCAGAAATTTAAGAAGGAATGTGATTTTTTTTTCCTTCTTTCAAAAACCAACAATGTTCAAGATAAAGGCTGCTCCATCAGCACAGATCCTGAAATGAAGACAACATAGAATAGTGCTGCAGCCAGATGTGATGAGCATGTACCTGAGCAAGTTATAAGCTCTTCTTGTTTTAAGCAACTGAGTTTTTGAGGTTGCTTGTTATTGCAGTTTAATCTAACGCATCCTGACGAATTTAGTAATTTACCACATTAATGAATTAAAGGTCAAAATTTAAATTAATACTCAATTCTTCTGTAAAATCTTTCAAGAAAATTTATCACTCATTCATGATAGAAGAAAAAATGACACTAAAATAAAAGAAACATAAAAAACGTTAGCTCAACACAGGAGCCTACTAAAACACTGCAAATGAAATGCCTAATCGTAAAATGAAAATGTTAGAAACAAGATCCTTATTATACACACATATATGTATATAAGTATACATGTATAACATAAAACCCTAATGATTCACAGATGATGTTTGCTTACATAGAAAAGCATAAATACTCTTTAGACAAAGTATTAAAATTAATAAGTAATAGAATTTAAAATATGATAAGTTATGTAAAAATGTACCGCATTTCTATATACTAGCAACAATGAGAAAATGTTTATGCAAAGTGCCCATGTAAATAGCATAATATATGGAAGTTACCTAAGACTAATACTTAAGAAATGGTGTGAGACACTTTTAAAGATAGTAATAAAACTATACTGAAAAATATTTAAAGTGGCATAAAAGAAAAGGAAACATGTCATGCTTGTGGATATTATAAAAATGCAAGTTTATCCCAAATTTGTTCATAGGTAAAATGCAAATCTGATTAAAAGTCTAACATTTTTCCTGTGGAATTTGATAAACTGATCTAAAATTTATGTGGTGAAATAAAGGGCTCTGAGGAATGACATATTGGAGGGGATTGTCTAGTAGCTATCAAGGCTAATTATAATGCTATAGTAATTAAGAGTATGTGATAATGATATCAGAATTCAAAAGAGAGAAACTGAACAGAGGAGCCAGCACAGAAACATTGCTGGATATGGGTCAACACTTGGTATAGGACAGAGGTGGCATTGCAGTTCAATAGGAAAAAGACATATTTTTATTTAAACAGTGTTCTGATAACTAATTATACTTCCAAAAAATAAGTAACAAAATAGATCTTTACTTCACATCATAAACAAAAAATGAACTTCAGGTGAATTTAAGACTTAAATGGGAAATGAAACAAAAATAAAAAGCTTTCATAAATTTAGGGATGTATTCAAAGTCCTAGAAAAATGTTATGCACATAATGGGTGCTAGATAAATCATTTGAATGAATATTCAAGAGTACCTTTATGAAATCAGGGTAAATAATCACTTCTTAAAACATTTGTGTCTAGAGTTAACTATACAGGAAATGATTGATAAATTCTGCTAATTAAAAGTAAGAATCCTGTTCATCAAAAGACACTATTAAAAAATATAAACATATAATCCACAAACTGAGAGAAGATATTTGCATCAAATATACATAAAATATTTGTATTTAGAATATATAAAGATTACCTACAAGTCAATAAGAAAATGACAAACAACTTAATACAATAAAATAGCCCAAGGCATGAATAGACATTCTGGTGAAGAGAGAACAGAAATCACCAGTAAACATACGAATAAGACAGAAGACAGATTTATTGATGAGATTTTATTATTTTAAGCTGAAGGTGAGAACATACATGTTTTATTAATTATTATGTTGTATTTATATTACATATAAAGATATATATGTATATAGAGAACTTTTTGAATGTCAGAAATGTCATAATGAAAAAAGATAAAAGTTAAATAAAAAAGAGCAATGTGTGGTTAGAAACCCTTTTAAAAAGATACTAATTGTGTATTAATAATAATAGCACTATAAACAAAGATAGCACAAATTTAAGTGCTTTTTATGTACTAGACATTGAGCTGAAGCACTTTTACATATATTTTACATAAATTTGTATACATTATTGTATATATGTTGGGTACATCATTTCCCTTGCGTAGGAAGTGGAGATTAGAATACATAGACTCTAGCAAACTCTGAGAATAATTTAAGGATTTAGATATATGCCTTACTTTGATTTTGTAATGTATTTAGAGAAGCCTTAATAAAAATAGATGACTGTGGACATTACCTTGGTGAAGCGCAAAGATATTTCCTCCATCCATGCTTATCAAGATGTATCTAATATCTATCCCTGGGGACACTGATGACCAGAGGGAATTATTAAAGTAATGTTTCTGCAAATGGACCTTCATTACTTCCCTCTTGCTGACTCCTTTGTGCTGAGTATTTATTCAGTGGTAACAGAATCAGTTCTGTTAATTCTGCATGGTAGAAGAACTAACCACAACTATTCTTTCATCTATTCAATATTAATTGAGTGTCTACTAAGGACCAGAATCTGTTCAAAGACATCATACAGTAACAGTTCTCCAGGACCTTACATTCAATTACACCCAGGCAATTATTCATTTTTTTCAGCGTTACCAAGATGATATTCTCCAGACAATATTTCTTCCTATGATACAGTTAGGGACGATTTTAGACACTGTACAAACTTTCCGAGAAGCAAAACTGTGGGGTTAAAATAATCTGAACAGAAGGTCTTTACCACAGAGCATTTGCTTTACCAGGGCCTGCGGTACCATAACACTTCTTCGTTTCCAAGGCCAGGCACATTCATTAAGGGTTCTTTCCTCTGCCATTTCACCACCAGTGTGTTCAGTCAACCACTTCCCGGTCCATCTGTAGAAGCTTCTGCCTCTGTTATACAGTTGTATTTTCTGTTTAAATCACTTTTCAGTCTACGTTCTTGACCACTTGTTTTCTCAGTTAACCTTTACACTGCTGAATGCTGTACTGTATATAATATTGCCAATTAAAATGCTTCTACCTAGAGTCCATTAGCCAGCAACATAGATTTGATCGTCATGTACATGCAATACAGTGGATGTCAAGGTGTGTTGCTAGGCAGGATGAATCCATTCTTTGTGTTTATACGCTACTCACAGCTCATTCAAGCTAGTACCACCCATTTTTGGAACCCTGGGAACTAGCTACGCCAAACAGTGTACCTGCAGTGTCTGTGCTTTGCAGAGCAGAAGGCTGGCTGGTTGTTTTCATATATAAGAAATTAGTGGAAGTAGCACGCTGAATGCTCTATAAATAAATAACACACGAAGCACTTTTAGCTAAGTACTGTACAGATTCTTTTTCTTTTAATATGGCGTAGAACCTGTCACAGACTTTCTGTTATGAATGCTAATTTAAGGCATAATTAAATCATGGTAAAAATAGAAATATTATGACAAGAACTTAAGTCTGCTGCTTTGTTTTGCCACTAAGCTTCCTGTTTCCTTTGTCAGAGGGATGAGAGACTTGCTCAGCCAAAAGGAATGAAACTCACAAGGGCATTTTCTAATTTCTCCAAATAAAATGATCGATTCCATAGCAATAAATAACAGGTGTGGGTCTCACATGTCGGCAAACCTCCATGATAATCTCTTCTGGTGACTTAGTGGCCCCAGGAAAATGTCTAAACTTCCCAGAACGATTAAAGACTTTCCTATGAAATGCTGTGAGAGGAAGCTAAAAAGGTTAGAAATGCAGAAAGTAAATTATAATTGTAAATAAATACGTCCTTGGAATAAGAATTTTTTTTTTTTGGTATCCTAAGGAATTACAAAAAGGAGCCCTGGTGGTGTAACAGCTAAGTAGTTGGCCGCTAACCAAAAAGTTGGCAGTTCGAACCCAGCCAGCGGCTCTGTGGAAGAAAGACCTAAGGCTCTCTCCCTAAAGATTACCCTAAGAGGCAGTTCTACTCTGTCACACAGAGTCACTATGAGTTGGAATTTACTTGATGGCACAGGACGACATCAACAAGAAGAAGAAGGAATTACAAGCTAAAATATTCATTAAATTGATTGAAGGCTTGCAGCAAACTGTTTCTTTTCCCAATAATTGGTTGAGGAAATTATGTCACTGATTCTGATAATGAAGATTAGCATTAAAACCTCTTAGAAGCCTGTGGGGAATGTGGGTTCTTTCACTATCTAAGATGGTACTTATCTTTAGAGCTGCTTCCTAAGCAGAGTTTAATGCTCGAACTATAGGTAATATTTTTATATGCATTCATATTAGCATCTGTGTGTGTGTGAGTGTTTTGTGCATTCCCAATAGCTAGTTTACAAAAGAAACTCTGAAATGTGTAACTGCAAGCTAATGATGTAATGAGACCAGCGGCACACCTGCCATCTTGAATAGGAAAGGAGTTGTGGCCGCCAGCTTCTGTGTAATAGGCACTAACTCCCTGTCTTTAAGCTATCTCTTTACTAGGTATAGTTCCTATTTCCTGTTCAATTGAGAAAAACAAGAGACTGGGGTCACAGGGCCAGCTAAAACTGGCAAGAACCAGATCTGGCCTGCCTGACATGTGCAGTACCAGCAACTGTTTTCTTCAGATGACCTATTGACATCAGAGACTGAAAAACACACCCTGTCTACGCCCAGAATGTGGGCAAAATGCCATCTTTGTGCCCCCCCCCCCCCACTTCCAGACTGAGCAGGCGCAGAAGACCAGAACGCCCCAGGAACACCTTTTAAGGCTAAGCCAACCAGAAGCTGACTTCACCTTAAGGCGTTTCTGAAGACCCCAGGCCCAATTTGCTTTACCCATATAAACCCCCTGAGCCATGGTGTGGGGAGCCACCTTGGCGAGAGGAGTCCAGTGTGCTCATTGGCTTGGCCAACTAAATAAGGCTTTCATTTTCACTTACTTCACGTCTCTGCGGTCACGCCAAGCAAACGAGAACTGGACCAGTCCGGTTACATAAACTCTTGATAATTTTAACTAAGTAAAAACCACCAACCTTTTAGCTACAGTAATCAAATTTGTAAAGAAGGCAAATTTGAAATAATGTGAAGTTGTGAGTTTTTTTTCAAGCCTAGTGAATTGTGCAATCACTAATATGTCTCTCTCTGATTTGGCTGACTAGGAAACATGCCAGTAGTTATTATTTTAATAGAAAAAATATTAAATCACCATTTTTAGAGGAAAAAAAGAAAGAAAGCCATGACAGACAAATACAGTAATCTTTCAGTGATTTCATTTTTTCATCAACAAAGTACTTTTTAACTCTATATTTTTTCTGGCTGATATGAATTATGGTAAATAAACGAAAATTTATCAATGGAGAATGATTCTGATAAATATTTAGAGCCCAAGAAAATAAAGATTTTGCCCCAATAGTAATGAATATACTGTGGACTGTCAGAAGAAAGAACAAATCTGTCTTAGAAAAAATACACCCAGAATGCTCCTTAGAAGAGAGGTACTGAGACTTCGTCTTGCTTACTATGGACACAGCATCAGGAAAAACCAGTCACTGGAAAAGAACATCATGTTTGATAAAGAAGAGGTCAGCAAAAAGAAGGGAAACCTTCAAAGAGATATTTACACACTAGCCACAACAGTGGACTCAAAGATCCCAAAGATTATTGTCATGGATCGAATTGCATCCCCCCAAAAATGTGCGTAGCAACTTGGCTAGGTCATGATTCCCAGTATTGTATGTTTGCGTAATCTGATGTGATTTCCTTATGTGTTGTAAACTCTATCACTATGATGAGATTATATGAGACCTCCTTATGTGTCGTAAATTCTTTCACTGTGATGAGGTTATGCTGATGAGGTTTACAAGATTAGATAGTCTTAAGCCAATCTCTTTTGATATAAAAGAGAGAAGCAAGCAGAGACACATGGGAACTTCACACCACCAAGAAAGCAGTGCCAGGAGCAGAGTGTGTCCTTTGGACCTGAGGTTCCTGCGCAGAGAAGCTCCCAGACCAAGGGAAGATTGATAACACAGACCTTCTTAGAGAGCCGACAGAGAAATCGTTCTCTTGGAGCTGACACCCTTAATTTGGACTTGTAGCTTACTGGACTGTGAGAGAATAAACTTCTCTTTGTTAAAGACATCCATTCATGGTACTTTTGTTAGAGCAGCACTATATGACTAAGACAATCATGAAAATGGCACAGGACTGGGCAATGTTTTTTCTGTTACACATAAAGTAGCCATGAGTCAGAGATAACTCACTGACAACTAACAACGAGTGATGTGTTAGTGTGCTTACAGAATTGTAAAGAGCCCTCACAAGGCCATGACAATGATCAAAGCTGCTAAAAACCTCGGGATACATACATATAAAAATTTACATCATGCAGGTGAAAAAAGTAAAAATTGGGAACTTTCCATTTCAAAGAAGGAAACAGAGCATTTGGGAGTGGGAAAGCTATACTGTGTTTCTGTTTAATTCACACACTTTCATTGGTAGCTGCTGTATTCCATGTTTTTCTCCATGCTCCCCATACCTAAGACGTCTGCACATCTTCTTTCTGCCCTAAATACTCTTCTTGGACTCACCACTTTCTTAACCTCTTGTAGACTTCACCAGAGACTGTTTTTGCACACTGTTGTATTCCCACTGCCAATTGTATATTAAGGTCTTTCTACAGATATGTTAGAATGAACAATTGCACCCCAATTACTGGGGAACCAACCATAATCAAGACAGAATCTCTGCCTTGAGAAGCTTAGAGACTAAGACACTTAGAGAACTTCCAGAAATGGTTGCTTTGTTAGCTGTTGAAACACTTTATCACTTATTCTGATTTTGGGATATTTTAGTCAGATAAACTCCTAAAAGGGTTCTTCGTGTGCGGGGTACTCTCCTGGGCATAGAGGAAAGAGAAGCCAGGCTATTTTCCCAATCAATCTCATTACACAATCTTCAATGGCAATCTCTTCTGGAGACAAAGGACTAAGTCAGAAGAGCCACAGTGTCTTGTACCATCTCCCATGAGCAAGAAGGATGGCTTCATATGTGGTGCTTCTTCCTGCCCTGTAGCAAAGCTCAGTTTCTGGGCTACAGGATCCTTTTAGTAGCACTTTGGACTCATTAAATCGTCATGTTTTCTAAAGAGGAAATTAAAGAAAATTAATCCATAATAAAGAATGAAAAAAAAAAAAAGGACACAGTTTTGCAACCCACATCTAACAATTCTGGTAGTATGCCTTTAAGAGTTTCTAACTAATTACAAGTATTCAAAAACCCGTGAAGTTTTAGATGCTATTAATTAATTTTCCAACAATTTTATGCAGTTTTATTACCCTACAATCATTGGAAGTTCTTTTTGTTTCTACTAGGTAACCTAAATGAGTTGAGCACAACTGTGCCTGCAGGGTTTTATTTAGCTGCAGAATTAGGTTGTTAAGATGTCAGCCTGTAAATGCCCTAACTTCCATTTGGGTCATGGTAAGAAAGTCCTAGATGAAAAATAAATTTGAAAATGTATGTAAAAGTTTCCTCTCTTGAATATTCTATGTGTATCCAAACTTCCCAATGAAGGATTTAGCCACTGAAATGTCTTACTGTTGTCTTCCACATTTAGATTTATAATTTTTTTTTTTAGTACTGCCTGTTATTTGAATTTTTGTCTGCATTTAAACAGTTCCCAAAAATTATGCTTGATTATATTATCTTTATTAAAGTGAATGACAATGGTACAGAAAATGGTGGGATTTCTTATTTATAAGAGTCAAGGTCAAGTCAGAAAGATTAGCCAGATAATTAATTATGTTATTTATCTTACAACAAAGGTTCTTAGGTGGTGCGAATTGTTTGAACTCAACTGCTAACCTAAAGGTTGGCAGTTTGAAACCACTCAGCAGTGCCACAAAAGAAAAGGCCTGGCTATCTGCTTCCATTAGTATTACAGCCAAGAAAACCCTATGGATCAGTTCTCCTCTGTAACACATGGGGTCGTCATGAGTCAAAATTTCTTAAAGGGTAACTAAAAACAACAACAACATTTTGAAACAATATTTTATATTACAGAAGTGTTTAATTCAGCATAGCAGAATTCATTTTCAGTTCCTGAGATTTCAAAGATGTTAGAACCATCAGCCTTGATATTAATTTCTTTTAAAACATTGTACCTGTTTTTTTCAACTTTTGTTGAAAAAAACACAGAAAAACATACACCAATTCAACAATGTATACTTGTACAACTCAGTGACACTGATTGTGCAGCTATTCTCACTCTCATTTTCCAATTTGTTCCTTCCTTATTGACATAAACTCATTCGCACTAAGCTTTCTATCTAAACATTTGAGTTGCTGTTAACAATTTGATCCTGTATAGTAAGTTCTTTAAAAGAGCACAGAGTTCATAGTGGACATTTTCTACTAGTTAAGCTAGACTTCCTTGATTTAAAAAAGGCCTCCAGGGGATATTTTTGGTTTATGGTTTCAGGGTTAAAGATTATCTCAGGGCAGTAGTTTTGGGGGTTCGTTCAGCCTCAATGGCTCCAGAAAGTCTGTATTGTATGAGAACTGTGCTTTTTTCTCAACAGATCAATCTCCATGTCAATGTTTTGATAGGAATATATTAGTAGTTGTATACATTTTGATATCATGAAATTTTATCCTCATATCACGATTATTTATAAAAGCCTGAATGTCCTCAGAAATATGACCAATGAAGCTATTTTGGTAGCTTGAACCTTCTTTGTATTTGGAATGTGCCCATTTATCAATCAGTACCAAACTGTCCAGTATTATCTATACTCAATCTCAAAGTTGAATATAAAGTAATTTTTTAACAAGTGATGAAACTTGGGTGGTCAATATAAAGATTAGAAAATGAATTGTGATGATCCAGTATAAATTGTAAAAATGAAATTTTCTAAAGGTAAACCAAGAAAGTCTTCTAAAATTGTAAGAATCAATGAAGTAACATTGTGACCAAATGTCCTGAGAAAACTGGAAACGTTAAAAGAAATGTGTATGATTCCTACCAGCTTTTGTGCTAGAACTGAATACCTGTTTCAAAATCAGACGCCATTGTTTTATTTATATTTGTTGAAAGCATTTTTAAAAAAACTAAGAAAGAAAAAGTAACGGGGCTTCAGTCAGCCAGTCTGTCAGATGCATAGGTTACTTTGTAAAATAACTTTATATTTTTCTGGATTTGGGTGCTATTGCTATTTTTGGATGGTAATGCCCAAATTTCAAATTTCACTTTGGCTTCATATTCATATTTATATTCAGTCCATAGTAAATAATCTCTGAATGAAGAGTGCTATGAAGGCTGATTGATTTTCATTAAGTTTTCTTTGCCTTCTGTAATGTTAAAGAACTTTCCTGTATATAACTGTAAATTTTAACAGTTGGTGAAGGATGACCTATGCTTACATTTTGCTCAGAGGGGCCAGAGTCTGTGCGTTGTACCAAGTCATATTTCAGGACTGCATGACTGAGCTAGGGCTCACCTGAGTCTAACCTAGGTATGATTTTGCAGTGCCTCTCAAAATGGAACATGAATTAACACCGCCTGGTCATGTTGTTAAAATGCAGATTCTGATTCAGGAGGTCTGGGATGTGGCCCACATTCTACATTTCAGGTGAAGTCAATGCTGCTGTCCAAGGACCGTACTTTGAGTAGCAAGGAGTAGACTATTACAGTTTTTCAATCAGTTGAATCTATCAGTCTCAGTGCTCATTCCAGAGCTGAACAAATCTTTTCAAGACGGTAAATGTGTTGATAAAACCGACAACAAACTTCGTAAATACCATATTATGATAACCTATTCTAACCCAAGTATTCAAAACATCTAAGAATCAACTGCTTGATAAGGCATCTTTAAAAAACCTTTGAAGTAGTGGTGACGATTCGTTATTCACATAGAATTGATAGAATGGTGACATAAATAAGTATTCCCAGTCAATTCCAAACATGATGTAATAACATGCCTCTTAAAAATGGCCATAGCTGTGCATCTGCCACCACAGCATGCAGGACATTTGCCAAGCCACAAGGAGTAATTAGACAAAGTGAGTGAGAAGTACAACTAGCGCTTTGCGGTGTTCATTGTACTGTCGGGTCATGTAAGTGAGCCACATGAACCAGGATGAATGGATTTCAAAACCTCCAATCACATCAGATTTTTATATAAAATTGATTCCTGCGAAATATTAATCTTGCAAAGTTTTTCTATTACTTCATCTGTAAATGAAAGGCATTATGTAAGATGATAACTTTCTTCTATTTATCCATAAGATATTTTTAAGAAGCTAGGTGTAGCCATTTAATGATATAACTCTGACTTGATTCAAAGACTGAATGCACCCTCTCAGTACTTGGTTGCTAATTAGCAAGCTACTTTTAACATTTGAGTTTTTTTAAGTAAAGAATATGCTATAAAGTAGACTCTAGAAATAATTTACATAATAAATGTCTATTGCATTATATATAATTTACCGCCATGTTTTCCAAAAACAAATGTATTGTTGGGTGTGCAATTCTCTCCCTGCCTTAGGGTTGGTTTCTTCCCCACGTGCGCTCACTGAGTACTACTACCCTCTTCTTTGCCTGCCATATAACTGCATCATACTACTTAATGTTCAAGGAAAATTTACCTTATGGTTACGTTAGCTTGAATTGATAAAGAAACAAACAATAAAACAGTAACTCAAATATGTGATAAAAAATTAACTACAAATTAATTACATCACACTGGATATACAGAACTAATATTTTCATATTAAAGTTATGGCTATTTTATAGGCAGAATTAAAACTGAGTAAGATTCAAATGTATTGAATGGTAATAAATGAGAGAACATATTTGAAAATAATTTACAGATTTTGGTTCTAGTATCAGATAAAAGTAATGAAAAACTGTTCAAGAAACCGTAACTATAAAGCTAAAATCTTTAAAGTAGAAGTATTACACGGCACATGAGCAGACTCTGGAGTTACAGATGTCTTTCATTTCCGTATTGTTTAGACATCTCTCACATTTCTTATTTATACTTGGGGCAAATTTTAGAAACAGACTATTTCCATACAATAAGGCAAATACGTTTACATGGCCCATAGGCCTATTTGTTAAAGGAAAAAAAAAAATCTATTTGCAGCAATTGCAGCTGCTCCTCTAACCTTTTAAATGTATTAAAGTGCTGATTATCCCAAAATCTGAAGAAATACACGTACTTCCTTGTCTTTATTAGAAATCACAGTTAGATCAATGCCATCATATCCTACAGAACTATTTATGTCTTCGAAAGAGGGTTAAAATTCTTACAGTGTGAAGGCAGAAGTGTCCCTCCACAGTAATAGTTAACTTTTAATAATTTTCTTATTAATTATTTTACCATATGTGTTTTCCCCCCAGTTTAACAGACCTGGAAATGCAGCATAGATGACTTGCCCAAGGCATCACAGCTGAAGAGTGACAAATAGGGTCTAACCAACTCCAGTACCCACTGGCGTAACTCTTTCCTCACACATAAAAAATGGTGGATGAGAAAAACCAAAGACTGACACCAACACTCACTGAGCACCTGCTGTGTTCTCTCCAGTTCCTGTGAGAGGGGAAATTCTTTTCTATAATCATTTTATTGAATTGAAGCTTCATATATCATGAAGTCTCTCTCTGAGGCATATATTATCTGAGGCAAAATTGCTTAATATTTTTAAGTTTGTTTATCTCTAAAATTCTTAAGCTATAAAATAGGAATAAATCTAATATATATTCACACAGGATTTGAGAATTAAATGGGATAATATATTCAACATATTTATCAAACAATCTGGCACATAATAAGCCTTTACCAAACATTGGCTATAAAATCACAATTCTACTATTGTTACAATTATTGAATTCTCCCAACAGTAATGCTGTGTGGGTATAATGCCCATTTTTGGAACTGTGTAGCTAAAATGCATATTTTTAGTGAATTTTTCAGGATTCCCAGAGCATAATGGGTAGTCCAGGATTCAAACTGACATCCACCTCAGTTCATGCGTATACCTCCAACGTCCTGTCATGGACCTGAAATAAATAAAATTAATGAAATAAAACTCCAGACTGTAAGTTGTATACTCTCAGAATGATTTCGCTATTTTTGAAAAAGAAATTATGTTAGATGTAGTGTTTGCTTTTCTGTTGTTGTTTATTTTTTAGTTTTACATTTCTGGCTCCTATGTGTTTACACAGGTGCATGTATTTGACTGGAGAAAGAAGCACATCCGGAGATACTTTATAAGTCGGTGTCACCATGCCATCTCATCTTTCTGGATGGCAGAGACAGAAGGGCTATAGTTCCGAGGGACTTGTAGATATTCTAATAAATGTATCATGAATAAATCTAAAACTTTTAGAAGTAAATATTTGGGAAGATTTTATTTAATGTAGCAAATATTTTTTTTAAAATAACATTTCATACATGATAGATTTATTTTTAGAAAGTTTTAATGAGTTTTAAAGAGTATTTATAATCTCCTTGAAAATAGAAAGTGCTGGAAATTACATGATAATAAAAGGCCTCATCTAATATCCATGTCTATTTTCTATATAAAAAATACTTAAACTGGTGAAAATATCTGTATTTGATTTATTTATTCATGTCAGGCATTTCTATACTTATAGTTAGACCAGATAAATAGGAGCATTACTTACAATATAATTTAATCCTTTGTAATGTTGCCAGTGAATGTTCAGACTTAAAAATAACAATGGAAACCCTGCTGGTGAAGTAGTTAAGAGCTATGGCTGCTAAGCAAAAAAGGTTGGCAGTTCGAATCCACCAGGCGCTCCTTGGAAACCCTATGGGGCAGTTCTACTCGGTGCTGTAGGGTTGCCATGAGTAGGAATCGACTCAACGGCAACAGTTTTTTTTTTTTTTTTTTTTTAACATAGAAGTTGATGAGTGATAACATGAATATGTACTAATTTATATTTTTAGGTCATGCTTACGTGGCTGAATCTATCACCTATAGAATTTGAGAAATTTTAATATCATTCTAAATAATTCAAAGCAAAAGGAATTTTGCAAATCATTAAATTCTGTGAACCTTTTTCTGTGCGTACTTCACCAGTAAATAATGAAAATACATTACACACTGCACTATTCCACAGATAATATAAGAATTCTTCATTGTGGGGTTAAAAGTGCATTTTATAACCTTCCCATATATTTTATCTCTTATGCTTAAATTTAGTATTTTTTTGTTTGGGTTTGTTTTATGACTTCTTATTTATCCTTGTCTAACAACAACAAAAAGAAACAGAAAAAGACATAAGAAGGGTTGATGCATCTGAACTGTGGTGTCAGCGAAGAATATCGAATCTATCATGAACTACAAAAGAATGAACAAATCAAAATTAGAAGAAATACAACCAGAATGATCCTTAAAAGGGAGGATAGCTTGCTTTGGGCACGTTGTCAGGAGAGACCAACAGCTAGAAAAGGACATCAAGCTTGGTCAGTGAAAAACAGCGAGGAGATAGGGCAGGACGGAGGAAACATTTCCTGCGGTTAGACATGAGGTCACCGCGAGTCAGAGCCAATGGAAAGGAAACAAACAGCCCAGTAACAAACGAAAACTTCTCTGAAACAGAAACGCGGCTGGGCTGGTCTGGGATTGGGTACTTGGGTTATAATGATGATTGTTTTTAAGTGCCAGTGATGAGGATAGAAAAATCCACCAAGACTATGCCATTATACAGTATTCTCACTGTTTGGATGGAAAGCATAGCTCTGAAAAATTGCAGTAAGTCTTTGAGACTTAGTGGGCTCCAATCACATTGGGTCTGCTTCAGTGACCTGAGTGCCAGCAGCAGAGGCCAACTCACAGCCCACTGTACTTTTCATACTGAAGGTATTTTTCATGATGAATAGAAACTGTATCTGATAAATGCTTCCTGAATTATTGCTCTTTCATGATGACCCTCTTCTTTAAGTATCCATGGGGAAATACTTACTGGCTAGATTATTTTATGAGGACACTAAAGTTGGACTTCACACAAGCAATATACTTAATTTAATCCCTTTTAGGGTTACTGTTCCAGAGGGAAATAGAGAACTGATGATTGAAACAGATCTGAACATTTGAAGGAAATGGTACCAGCCAGCACAAACAGGCAGATGATGACAAAGGCTCTAAAAGTCTGTTCCCAGGTTAACAGGAGACAATTAATGAAACAGTTGGAATGAGTTAGGGAGAGAAAGGCAGAGTTCTTGAGTTGGTAAGAACTCAGATAGTTCCTGCAGAAAGATTCTAGAGAAAGGAAATCTATTATCCTAAAGTAGAACAAAGTTTACAATTATAACCCCAGTACAAATCACATCTTGGCCCACTAAATTACCGGAGATAATCTCTTCAGCCATATCTGTTTCAGGTGGATGGTTCTGACTTCAGAAAATGGCCCTGAGGGAGAAAACAGGTATCAGAATAACTTCATTCACTGCGTAGTTCCACCTTACGTCACTTACTCGGCCTGTCTCGCCTATCTCATGTTTCTCCTGACCCAGGCAATCCGTATTTCAGACACTGCTGATGATGGCAGACTAACAGTTTATTTTCACCATAAGAATGGAGTCTAGAAGTAAGCATTAGTTATATACTAAAGTATTAACTAAAACTGTCAGAATGTTTTGCAGTTAATGCTTATAAAATATTCATGTAAAAATCTGGCCCTCTCAGAAATGGGAAGGCAAACCAAAACATTTGGTTCAGATTTCTAATGAAACATTAGCTACACTCTGCAATTAGGTCAATTTAGCAATTCACATTTGCAAAACTCTGGTTAACAATACAGAATGGAGCTCAATGTCAGTTACTTGCCAAGCTTAATAAAGATTCTTTTAGATAAGAAACAGTACATTTAATACTTTTTTAAAAAGGCTCGCTTATGAAAAAAAAAAATATTTGGAGGAGACCCAAGTCCCTGCGATATCCTGACAGTGCTTACATCTGTCACAGAAGGTCCCTCATTAAAATTATGAAAGTGGCAACATGAATGTAATAGATTTTGACAACTGGTGCATTGCGGTGAGAAAACATTACTAAGTAGAAGGTTTGAAACATCACTCTTTACTATGGCTTTTGTACTATAAAGTGTCATATAAAATATTAGAAAAGAAAATCAATGAATCTTTTCCTCTGGAAATATGAAAATTTAAATTCTCAGGCTTTTTTCCCTGAGTTCATTCTTTAAACATTTAAATTATTTACTGAATACCCATGTATAACCCAAAGAAAAACCAAACCCATTGCCATGGAGTCAATTCCGACTCATAGTGACCCTATAGGACAGAGTACAAATGCCCCATAGGGTTTCCAAGGAGCTGCTGGTGGATTCTAGCTGCTGATATTTTGGTTAGTGGCCAATTTCTTAACCACCATGCCACTAGGGCTCCTTTGCATTTCCAAAATGGTACCCAATAGCAAATGTTCTAAGAATGCCTACCCTGGATACACATAGTACTCCACTGTCAGCAATGACAGTGATTGTCATGGCCACAGACAAAACAACATTGGCTTCAAAGAGAGATAATTAATTTGTATTATGATGGCAAATTATTCCATCATCATTTTGTGGATCTAAAATTCAGTTATTTTAAGTCAAATCTATACGTAGTTCAGAAGTGAAAAATATTTTTCATTTAATGTTCTCCTAGAAATTCAAAAAGGGTAATTTTTTTTGTTGTTGTTCAACGCTTTTAATGTTTTTATTAAGAAATATGTCTACTCAGGAGTTGAAAAGATTTTCTTACTTTTTTTTGAGATATTTAAAGTTTTCATTTTTACCTATAGGTCTATAGTTCATTTCATTACCAGATATTCTATTTTTTCATTGATTTCTATGGGTCTGATTATGCCACCACTACATTTGTACCACCTAGGGACTCCAGATTTTCAAAACTCTCTATTAAATTATGAAATACATACACCTGGAATAGACAGGCATATAAAACATTGGAGATTGGGATTGATATTGATAGCCAATGCAGCCAGGAGCTGCTTGCCTGCTCCTCTTGTCCATTAGCAAACAAAAAAGTAGGTGATGGTGATGGGTGTGGCTCAGTTGGGAGCTGCTCAGACCAAGGGGAACCTGCCGCTCCTGTCCATTGTCCTCAGAACACTCGTTGTGCCTCAAGCCAGTCAAACCCAGCGTAGATGCCAAAGGAAAAAATGCAATTGTCTTACTGCGCCTGCGCCATAATAACCTAAGTAGTTGATAATGTTTTAATGAACTTCCTTGTGAGAGACGGCGTAGAAGGTTCTGTCTCCCTTCGTTCGGGGAGCTTGATTTCAAGTACACAGCTCCTTGCTCCTTGCCTGTGCACTTGAAATAAACGCTCTTCCTCCCTTCTCACCTCAGTGTGTCTTTATTGACGAGAAGCCACACCGAGCAGGACCTGCTTTAGGTAACAAGATCATACTTGAAAAAAGTACCTAATTATAAATATCATCTTTAATACATACATATGTACAAACAAACCTGTGTCCGTCGATTTTGACTCATAGCTACCCTGTAGGACAGAGTAGAACTGCCCCATAGTTTCCAAGGACTGCCTGGTGGATTCAAACTGCCGACCTTTTGATTAGCAGCCAAGCTCCTAACCACTATACCACCGAGGTGTCCTTAAAGAAGTTACAATAAAGTAAAAGAGTTAGGATAACCATGTAGTACCAAAAATTTTTTTAAAAAAAGAAACCTAAAGAGTTATACGTGATTTGTGTAGAGCTGTATTGTCTAATATTGTAGCCATTAGCCACATGTGGATATTGAGCCCTTGAAATGTGGCTAGTTCAACTGAGGAGCTTAATTTTTAATTTTGCATAACTCTAATTAATTAAAATTTTAAAATTTATAATACATTCAAGTATATGAAAAATATTAACTATGTTAGAACAACTTCAGTATGTGATGTTATTTTCCAATGCTAAATTTTTAAAAAACTAAATAAAGATCAAGTATTTCTGATGAAAATTTATAGTCTGAATTAAGATTGGCTATAAGTGCAAAATATTCACTGGATTTCAAAGAATTAGTACAAAAATGTAAAATATATCATTAACAAATTTTGTATTTAATATGAATTTAAATTACATATAACAACTTTTTTTTTAATGTGGCTACTAAAAAACTTAAAATTACATATGTGATGCATTATATTTCTGTTGAAACGATGCTATGGTAGAGTGTAATATGTATAAATTTGCTCTTCAAAACTGGAATGTAACAGATATAACGTTATTTTTCTAAATTAATTTTACATCTCCCACCCCATTTACCTGGATTACTGAGAAGTTAAACCTTAGGTGTTTCGGAAGTACCTCTTCCTCTCTAAAGTAATGCAGTAATTTTAGAGACATACATATGTCCATAAAATTGAGGAAGAAGCTTGTGCTCAGGCAATAGCGGTTGTCATGTTAATTCTGCTTCTTTTATAAGATGCTGCTATTGGATGCTGGCCTCTCAGCATCTAAGTCAGGTGTGATACATCCAACGAGACTCACAGATGATCCTCAAAGTTTTTATCACTGCTGACTGCAGACCTAGTTACAGAGAACCTTACTGTTGTCCTCAAGGTTAAAAGGGTAGTCCTGTGCTTATTACCTAACTTCAGGCATATAGCAGCATCCAAATATCCAGAACACTGAAGAGAAGTGATACTATATTTAGTGTTGCTTTGCAAATCTCTCCTATTTTTAACTCAAACAGGAATTCAGCACTTTACCTTTTCATTGCCTCAGCTCAATCATCCTCAAGAGTTTAAAACAAAGTCCTTACGTTTCTTCCTGGGTATGCCATTAGTGGCGTCAAGAACACTCAGGCTGCTTGCTTTGATGTTCCTAGGGTGGTATTCTTCGTGTTTGTTTCACTTGATGTTTCCAAAGCTCTTTGGTTTGAAGTCTTGATGAGATTTATACCTTTTTGAAATTCTCAGCCATTATCTTTTCAAATATTTATTTTGCCCTATTCTCTTACCTTCTGGAAGATATGTTTATATATTTTAGACACTTCCTCCACTTTCTGTATGTATCTTATGCTTTTTTTCCCTATACTTTTCATCCTTGATAGCTACATGTTTCAGTCTGGATATTTCCCACTGAATATCTTTCAATTTACTAATTTTCCATTCTGCAGTGTCTAATCTGATGCCGTAACATCTCTTTAATTATTTATATATATATATATATATATATTTAGTTCAACAACTTACATTTGATTGTCTTAATAGATTCTGTGGAAGTCTTCTATCTTTACATGTTTTAAAAAATAATTTATCATGTTGCTAGTTTTGTTGTGTTCCATCAAGCCAATTCTGACCCACAGTGATCCGATATGATGGAGTACAACTGCCCCATAGGGTTTCCTCAGCTGTAATCTTTATGGGAGCAGATTGCCATGCCTTTTCTCCTGCAGAGCCACTGGCTGGTTCAAACCTCCCAACTGCTGACCTTTAGGATAGCAGCTGAGCACTTAACGTTGCACCACCAGGGATCCTTAATTTATCATCATCATTATAAAATTTATGTTTAAGAAATCTAGTCTCTGAATCACCTGTAGGTTGTATCAATTATTCATTTTTTCTCTTGCTTTTGATCATTCAGTTATTTCCCATGACATGCCTGGAATTTTTTATTTAGTGAAATTCTCTGCATCTAGTTTGTAAAACATTCTAGTGAACTGTAATTTGTATCTTTTCCAGAGGCCTTATTTATATTTTTTCTAGCAGGCATATGAAATAATAAAAGTTTATCTTCATCTAGTTACTTCTAAGCTTTAGTATTTGTGAAGTTGGTCTATTTCTTGCTTATTCATGATTCTAGGGCATATCCCTTTGGAAATTCACCTAAAAATATGAGGTTATTTACTGTCATCCTTCCTCCTTCGTAACTATCAAATTCCATTTTTTTCCTCTTTATTGTGAAATTGATTAAATCCTTGATTAGCTTACTGGCCTCTTAGCAGCTATTTTATGCTTGGGTTTTCATTGTCTCACTCAAAGCTTTAGTAGTTTAGAAATTAGTAATTTCTTGAGCAGAAATTCTAGCCATTCACATCTTAGTTGCCTTGGTAGCACTGAATATTAATGTTTGTCTCGCTAGAGCCTTGAAACTCTAAGAATATTTTGCAGAATCATTTTGTCGTTGTTGTTGGAATTCTGTACCCGCCCTTTAAATTGTCCAATGAATTTGTGGTATATATCAGTAGTAAATACAGAGTTTAGGGCAATGCACCCCCGCCCCCACCGGAATCCTGGCCTCTTACACACTGGGTGCCATGTTTTTTCTTTGATGCCTTCTGACATCCGTTTTGCTTGTTTGTTCTGTTTTCAATCTACTTTTATGTGGTTGTTCTTGGTTGGAATATTAATCTTATATAGTCCCTTATGGTATAGCTGGAAAAAAATAATTCTATTCCTCTGAAATAATAATTTCTTCTTTCTTTAATAGGTTGGTGTAACAAAATCTATTGATCGATTGTTGAATATTAAACTAAATCTGCATTCATGGAATATATGCAGCTTGTCCATAATTTTATCCTTTGTATATATTGCTGGATTTGGTCTGGTTATTTTCTTTAGGATATTTGCATATATACTGGTAATTAAGTTGGCTTATAATTTCTCTTTCTCATAACCTCCTTTTCAGATTTTTGGTGTTGTATTTAGTTTATTTATATTTATTTATTTATTTAATTCAAAGCATAGATATGAACACTGGTAATAAAAATAAACATGAATGAATTTCTACCCTATAGTTGTTGATCATTTACTTGAAGACAAAACAAATACTCAAAATATTAATAAAAAATAAAGTTGTTGTTAGTTGTTATCCAGTCCATTCTGACTCATAACGACCCCAGTTGAGTACATTAATGGTATATCAAATAAGTGCTATGTTAAATCAGCATACCTTTAGGTATGGTTTTGATAAAATGAAAAGAAAAAATTACATATGAATGCAACTCTTTTTTTTTTTTGATATATAGTCAAAGTTTTATTGCTATTATGAAATACTTGAAACCAAAAGACCAAAATCATTGCTGTCAAGTCAATTCCAACTCATAGCGAGTCTATAGGACAGAGTAGAACTACCCCCCAAGGGTTTCCAAGGCTGTAATCTTTAAGGAAGCAGACTGCCACATCTTTCTTCTGCAGAGCAACTGGTGGGTTCAAACTTGCCCACCTTTCAGTTAACTGCCAACTGCTTAACCACTGTGCCACCAAGGCTCATGAAGTACTTACAGCACTTTATTATTATGGACTATTACTGAACATCAAAAACAAACTCTCAGGGGTAAGCTGAGAATTAGAAACTTCCTAATGGTCAAAAGTTTAAAGTAGATATGTAATATGAAAAACAAGTACATATTATATAAGAAGCAATATTAACTTTTAGATACATTCATACAGAGCCTTTGTTGGGCAGATTTACATAGTCGAATTCTTTTACACGTTGCATTTAAAATTCGTAAAATGAGTTAGGAAAAGTTCCCTCTTTTTTGTATTCTCTGGAAGAGTTGTGTTGAATTGACGTTATTTCATATATGATTGATACAGTATATGATAGACATCATTGGAGCAGGGGTATTCTTTCTATTTTTGTTTTTTTTTTAAGTTATAAAATTATTTCAAGTTTTTTTTTATTATTATTATAAGATTACTCCCATTATCTCCAAATTATCTTTCTCGTGACTACAGGATATCTAGTGATATTATCATTTTATAGTGCCAAATTACTGACTATTGGAACAGGCTGCATAAGCTCAATTATCAGCATTGCTTCCCTCCATTACTAGCTCCCGCTTTTCCTCATGATATTTTCTTCTTTGTTATTCTTTCTCCCTCCTCCTATTCCAGTAAGATAAACTAAAGTTTCTCCTTGGAAGGTGGCAGAACAAATTGATAAACCTCAAGGACTAGGATTAACTCATCTGCGATGTGACAATCGTGACTAACAGTGCGAGATAACCATTAAGGATTGCCAGTAAGAAGTTAGATCATCTGGGACGTGCAGAATGTGACCACTGCGAAGAGAAACTATAATCCTGTCCGTATAAAACCTTCAGCCAGTCTCCAGTCGGGGAGACAGGTCTTTTGGTGGAGCTCATTCCCCTCTGTCTGCTGTATATCAATATACAATAAACCATCTTGCTGCTCACCTCACCTTTATCTCAGTATTGGCTTTTATGGCAGGCGGATCAAATCTGTGATTTGCGGTAACACTATCTGTGTCATACCTCCTATCTTGATCATCTACACAAATATTAGTTTTATAAATCTTTTTAAAAACACACTTTGTGCTTTCTTGATGGTTACTATTATACATTTCTTTCCTATTTCTTTAATTTTTTTTTTTCTTCTACTTTCTTTGGAATAATATACTTTTTCATTTTCTTCTTTTCTAGTCCTAAATTTCTCTTTAAGCACTGCTTGTGCTTCTTAAACTGCTTCTTTAGTTATTATGTGTTGTATTTTACTATAATAAATTTAAAATATTTCATAATTTTCATTGTAGTATTTTCTCTTCCCTATGGTATATTTAGAAATATAATGGTTGATTCTAACATTTTGGAATTTTCCAATTATCTTTTTAAGTTACTTCTAGCTTGATTACATTCTGGTCAGAGAATGTATGTATGATTTTACTCCTTTGCAATGTGTTGAGAATGTTCTTAGTTCATTATATTATTACTATTTTTAACATTGTCTTTCTGCCTGAAAAGAATGTAGCATCTATAGCTATTGCCCAGAGTGTTGTATATGATCATTTAGTCATTTTTGTCTTGTGTTGTACATCATATTGTTACTGATTATTTTATTTGAACTAGTTGCATATAAATTTAAATCCCTTACATTCCCTGATAAATGAAATATTTTAAATTTATTGTAGTAAATTATTTTTAAGTTACCTTTTTGTAACTACCTATGCTTTTTGATCTTTAAGTCTTTTTGTCTGATATGAATATAGTCACAGTACCTTCCCCTGGCTACAGTTTAGGCACAGTTCTATCTGTCCTTTTTCTTTAAATCTTTTGTAAACTTATATTATTCATGTCTCTTGTAAACAGCCAATATTTAGTTTCTATGCAGTAAAACAGTCTTTGTCTGTCATGGTTTGAATTATGTCCCCAAAAACATGAGTATATCAGTTTGGCTAGGCCATGATTCCTGGTACTTTGTGATTTTCCTGGATGTTGTAAACCTGCCTCTATGATGTTAAGGAGAGAGGATGGGTGGCAGTTGTGTTAGTAAGGCAGGACCTGATCTACAGGACTGGATTGTGTCCTGAGGCAATCTCTTGAGATATAAAAGACAGAAGTGAGCAGAGAGACATGGGGACCTCATACCACCAAGAAAGCAGTGCCAGGAGCAGAGCGTGTCCTTTAGACTGGGGTCCCTGCGCAGAGAAGCTCCTAGTCCAGGGGAACACTGATGAGAAGGCCAACAGATAGAGAAAGGCTTCCCCTGGAGCGGATGCCCTGAATTTGGACTTCCAGCCTACTTTGACTGTGAAGAAATAAACTTCTCTTCATTAAAACCATCCACTTGTGGTGCTTCTGTTAGAGCAGCACTAGATGACTAAGACATTGTCTCTAAGTAATTGATTGTATGAATATTTAATGTAAGTGCTGTTGTTTGAAATTCACATCTGCCTTCTTACTATGTGCTATTCTTGCATACACATATTCTATTTTTTCCCTTTCATTTTCTTCTTTGTTGGGGATTTTTTAAAATCGTTTCATTGTTAATGTTCATCTTTAATCTGTTATTATCTGTATTTACAAAAGAGTGATATCCTAACTATATTTCAAAATACACTAGTGGTTACATGAGAGATTACAACATGCCGTCTTTAATTTATCAAAATGTAATGTTAATTGGTACTTTAATGGATGCAAGAAACTTAGCATATATTAACTCCATTTAATCTTTTTTGTATTATATTTTATCATATAACCCCAGAAGATATTTTTATACAGTTACTATTAATGTATATTTACCCACATATTTTCTCTTTTTATTTTTCTTCTTGCCTTCATTTCTTCCCTTATTTCTGGAAGGATTTTTTTTCTGCTGAAGAAGTATCTTTCAGTATTTCCCTTAGTATGGGTTTCCTTGTTTGTGAAGTCTCTCAGTTTTGCTTGTCTGCAGACGTCTTTATTATTTGATCTTATATGTGAAACATATTTCACAGGGAATAGACATCTAGGTACATAATTATATTCTTCTAGGCAATTAAAATATGCTATGGATATATCAACTGTAAGTCTAATCATCCTTTTTAAAAATGAATGTCTATTTCCTCTGGCTGTTTTTGAGATTTTTCTCTTTGTCTTTGGTCTCCTGCAGTTTCATTATAATATATGATATATCTGTGCATAGATTTCTTTTTATTTATCCTTTCATGCTTATTCATTCTATGACTTGGTGTTTTTCATCAGTTTTGGGTAATATTATGATATTATCTCTTCAAATTTTGTTTTGCCATTGTTGCTCTCTACTCTTCTTCTGAAACTCTAATTAAACACATATGATCCTTGTTAGGTGCCGTCTAGTCAATGCTGACTTATAGTGACCCCATGTGACAGAGTAGAGCTGTCCCATAGGGTTTCCTAGGTTGTAATTGTTACAGGAACGGATTGCCTGATCTTTCTCCTGCGAAGTCACTTGGTAGGTTCCAACCACCAACCTTTTAGTTAGCAGCCAAATGCTTAACCACTATGCTGCCGGGGCTCCTTAAACACGAGTCCTTATTGTGTTCTCTATGAAATTTTCTTACCTTGTGTGTTTAATCATTTCATTCCCCTGTGTTACTTTGGATAATTTCTTCCTATCGATATTCAAGTTCATTCATTTTCTTTTTTGTTCTATCTAATATACTCTTAAACCCTCAATATAATCCATCATTATTCTTATTGTATTTGTCAGCCCTAGTATTTCTAGTTGGAGTCCCTGGGTAGCACAAACTGTTAAGCACTCGACTACTAGCCAAAACGTTGGCAGTTCAAACCTACCCAGAGGTGCCTCGGAAGACAGGCCTGTTGATGGGCTTCTGAAAGGTCACGGCCTTGAAAACCCTATGGAGCAGTTCTATTCTGCACACTTGGGATCATCAGGAGTCACAATCAACTCAACAGCAACAAACAAGAACAACAATATTTCTAATTAGGTCTTTCTCAACTGTAAAAAGACACTTTGTACATTCTATTTCCTTGCTGAAATAATAATAATAATAATAACGTTGGTATCTCCATGGTGTTTTTTAGTCTATATATGGCAATTCTACCATCTGGAGGGTCTAAAATCTCCTTCTGTTGTCTATATAGCTCTGGTTCTCTTTCATGTTGTTGTATATCTTTATATGCCAGAATTATTTTTTATTATATTCTAGAAATTTTATTAAATATCATTTTTAATTGCTTAATTTTATAAAAAATTATTGGAGACTAGAATGATGTTATTTTTCTTCTGAGAAGATCTATATTTGTTTCTACTA
The DNA here is from genome assembly GCA_030035585.1 of Dugong dugon. Lineage (NCBI taxonomy): Eukaryota > Metazoa > Chordata > Mammalia > Sirenia > Dugongidae > Dugong > Dugong dugon. The sequence continues at coordinate 188,713,055 of CM057463.1, read as the reverse complement.
GATGCCTAAAGAGACTATTCTGGCATGATCTTAGTCCAATATCTGGCACTGAGATTTACTGGGCCACTCAGATGACAAATTTAAGCTGTTATTAGGCAAGTATGGTTGGGTTTATTTCTAGTTCACCCTTTCTCTTTAGGTTTAGTATGCATCTCTAGGTTTCCAACTTACATACAAGGAAATTTACAAAAATTTTACTCTGGATGGAATTTGGGCCTCCCCAGCCAAGTGAGTCAATGAAAAGTGTTGTTTAAACTTTCAACTATCTCTTCTGGATCAGAAAACAGATTCAGAGCAAAAATTATAGCTATAGCCAATTTACTTTACCTCTTATATTTTCAATTTATTCTTATATAAAATTAGGTAAGCATTATAATATAGCTCCTGGGATTAAGGTGAGGATTAAATGAATCAATGATGTAGAACATGTAGTAATAATCTGACACATGGCAAGTACTTAAAATATTATCTATTAAATTATAATGTTAACGTCTCTGAAATAATTTCGGTACCCCCAATTTACTACTGTTGCCTGGAGAGCTGTCCATATAAACTAGACTAGTTTATAAATAAATTTTATTCCACAAATATTCATTAAACACTTTTATAGATTAAATTGCTTGTCAAGATAGGCATGGGCAACACCTGCCCCTAAGGAATGGCAGGAAATGTTAATATTCAATGAGTAAAGAATGGGAATTATGGATGTATTGGCAAAGACATCCAAGTATTTCTTAAGTAAAGGACTTCTGAGCAGCTTGCTTTCTTGATGATGCCATCCAAATAAACGTGAACTTGTTTTTTACTTAAAATACTCAGACTTGTTTCTTGAGGAAAAAAAGTACTATTCACAATGTAATTAATGAAATATTGTTGGAGATCTCTAAATCTATCCCAACTGATTAACATATAAAAACTGAAATACCTAAGTTTGAATAGTAAATATATATTTATAAAATTACTTTTGCTCCATTTTTCTAAGCATTACAAATTTTTGATTAACGTAAGCAGTTAATAAGTTAGATAAAAAAGTGCAGGCAGTCCCCAGCTTAAGACGTATTCGAGTTATGATGAACCACACTTACAACTATCTTTTTTTGTAAATCATATTGTAGCCATATGTACTACATACAGTGTCCCAGCACGTAATTTGCTGATGTTATCATTCTCAGATGTTCATTTGCAGATGTTCAAAGATCAGATTTATAAAGATACTGATAATAAAAGGCAATAATAATGAAAACTAAAAACAGAAATAAAGAAAAAAAGAGGCACTCAGCTTACGTAATAACCGACTTATAATGGAGTTGTCAGAATGGAGCCCTATCGTAAGTCGGGGATTACCTGTAAATACCAACTCAATCTTTTCAGACAACTAGTCATAAATGAAAGCTTTATAGTAATTAAATGTAGCACAAAAATAAAAACCAGACTTTGAGGGACAGAATATCATCGTGATTAAGGTTGTTTTGGATGAAATGTTAACTGATTACAACCAGATCCTGTTAAATCCTAGTCTTAGGTATGACATGGTTTTTCAGTCTGTGATGTTTTATTCTTTAGAACTATTATTCACTGAATATTTTGATCCTACTTTACATGCTGTATTATATCCCTATGAATATTCCAATTGTCTCTATGTAGATTGCCTCTTCAGTGCCTATAGTAAGGGAATCAACATTCTTTTCTAGATGAGCTCTGACTCTCCACTTCAATTTTACAGTTAAATGAACTAACATGAATGTTTATGTCACCTCTATGATAATCAGAAAAAAATTATTCATGTATTCCCCTACACTGTACATTTATTAAGTTTCCTGAAATTGTAATTTTCAAGTAGTGAACTTGTGAAATGTAGGGCACTCAAGGTCCTCTACAATTCAGTCTCTTCCTATTTTGGAAACTGAGTATGTAAATCCCTTTTATGCCTCCCCGGTAACCTTCATTTCTAGTGTATAACATCTAATATTCCTTAAACACTTCAGCCGTGGCATAACAGTGAGTTGATGGGAGCTGGTCCACCTTCAGTGCAAGAACTAAGGAGGTAAATTGTCTAAAGACAATTTAAAAGCATAATTAAAACCAACTAAAATCAGACTATTTGTTATTATCACTATGCATTAGTAATTTGCCAATAATACTAATCTCCAGGCAAAATGTCTTTGTTAGGGTAAGCTCTAAAAATTGCCATGGCTACTGCTGTGATTTACATGTTTTAAAGTAACAGGTTTTTATTTGTTATCCTTTAATAAAACTTAAATATATATGAATGTTAATTTGGAGGACTTCTATTTACTCAGCTAGCCTCTGACATACAAGAACATTGCCATGTAAAATGATTTTGAGCACATTTAGTTTTGAATTACTTTGAGGTCGCCAAGTTTTGGAATTGCTCAGAACTGTCCACACTCACTTCAGGCACTTCTACATTTCTTGGCCATTTGCTATATCTACATGGGTTTCCTGCCTGGTTCCATTGTGCTTTGAATCACAATGGTAGTTGTTTATGGATATATTCCTCATATTTCTTCTGTTGGGTGTCAGATACTTCCCCATCTGTATTGTCACATAAAACTTGATAGCATTCTTTGTACACTGCTTATGACTAATAAGTATTTATTGAGTAGATATGTAAAAGTTCAAGTGAATGGAATAATTTCCCCCACATATATATCCCATGTGTTTTAAAACGCACACAATAAAAAGTAATTCTATTGAAAGAAGACTCACATATTTGAGAGGCAGGGAAAGTCCATTTGGATAATTTTAACTTATTTTTAAGATCTTTTTGTGCACAAGACTAAATACTGGCAGGATGTAAAGTAAAAGGAACTCTCATTCATTGTTGGTGGAATGCAAATTGGTACAGCCATTTTGAAAGACAATCTGGCAGTTTCTTGCAAAGCTAAATAAACACAGGCTTACCATTAAATCCAGTAATCGTGCTCCTAGGTATGTACCTTAATGAGTTGAATACGTATGTTTATAGCAGCTTTATTCATAATAGCCATAAATTGAAAGTAATTAAGATGTCCTTTAATAAGTGAATAGATAAAATGTGGTAAATCCATACAATGAGATTATTCATCAATAAAAAGAAATGAACTCTGAAACTACAAAAAGACATGGAGGAACATTCAATGCATATCATTAAGTGAAAGAACTCAATCTGAAAAAGCAACAGACCGTATAATTTCAAATATTTGGCATTCTGGAAAAGGCAAAACTGTAGGGACAGTGAAAAGATCAGTGATTGCCAGGGGTTCGGGGGGATTAGGGGATGAATAGGTGGAGCACAGGACATTTTTTAGGGCAGTGAAGCTCTTCTGTGTGATACTGTAATAGTGGAAACATGACATTATGCATCTGTCACAACTCATAGGACTTTTGTGGTATTTTCATCAAATTTACCCAGAGAATTTGGTCTTTGTTCTTGGTTTCTGAGAGATAACCTCCAGAACCTTGGAATTTCCCGAGTAACTGAGGTGTCTTTGTTATCTGTAGACCTGCAGAATACACCTGAGAGTTTATCCAAACGAATGAATCTTGAGTGGGGGCTGGCCAGGTGAGAATGATCCACCTCTTGATGTCAGGTGACTTCAGAGGACATGGGCTAATTTAATCAATCATGCCTACATAATTAAGCCCCAATAATGGCTCTGGTGTATCCTTTCACCATACTTATTCAATCTGTATGCTAAGCGAATAATCCAAGAAGCTAGACTATATGGAGACACAGCATCAGGATTGGAGGAAGACTCATTAACAAGCTGTGATATGCAGATAACACAACCTTGCTTGCTGAAAGTGAAGAGGACTTGAAGCACTTACTGATAAAGATCAGAGACCACAGCCTTTGGTATGGATCATACCTCAACATAAAGAAAACAAAAATTCTCACAACTGACCAATAGGCATCATCAGGATAAATGGAAAAATATTGAAGTTTTAAGGATTTCATTTTACTGGGATCCATAATCAAAGCCCATGAAGGCATCATTTAAGAAATCAAACAATTCTTTGCAAATCTGCTGCAAAAGACCTCTTTAAAGTGTTAAAAAGCAAAGATGTCACCCTGAGGATTAAAGCGCTCTTGACCCAAGCCATGGTATTTTCAATTGCCTCATATGCATGCAAAAACCTGACAATGAATAAGGAAGACTGAAGAAGAATTGATGTCTTTGTTGGAGAAGAATATTGAATACCATGGGCTGCGAGAATAACAAACAAATCTGTCTTGGAAGAAGTACAGCCACAATGCTCCTTTGAAGGGAGTATGGCAAAACTTTGTCCCATGTACTTTGGACACGTTATCAGAAGAGACCAGTCCCTGGAGAAGGGCAACATGCTTGGTAAAGCAGAGTGTCAGTGAAAAAGAGGAAGACCCTTAGTGAGATGGATTAACACAATGGCTGCAACAATAGTCTCAAACATAGCCTGTGAGGATGACACGGGACCAGGCAGTGTTTCGATCTGTTGTACATAGGGTTGCTGTGAGTTGGAATCAACTCGACAGTACCTAACAACATCAACGGCTCCAGACATGGAAGCTCCGTGTGTTTCCCTCTCAATTAGTGACAGACATCAATGCATGTAGGAGGCTAGTGTGTCCCTTTGGGGATATGGAAGCTCTACCCTGAGAACCCTTCTATACCTCACCCTATGTGCCTCTTCCTTTGTATCTGTAATAAAACTGTAAACGTCGTGTGAGTTCTGTGAGTTGTTTTAGCAAATTATTGAACCCAAGAGAGTAGTGGAAGACAGCCAGTCAGAAGTGAAGAGGGCCGGGGACCCCTGAGCTTATGGCTGGTGTCCTGAGGGGGTAGATGGAACCCCTGAATGTTTAGTTAGCAGATCAGAAGTGAGGGTGTCATGGGGACTCCCAAGCTAGCAGCCAGTGTCTGAGGTCTTGGGCACACTTGGCAGTCTGGAAGACAGTGTCCTTTAACTTGTGAGATCTGACCTCCTCTGGGTGGTTAGGGTCAGAGGAAGAAGGGTCACATGTGCAGCTGGTGACAGAATGTAAGTGGAACAGACTTGAATTGATCCTTACAATGGCAACACAAAGAATGAACTCTAAGGAAAACTACGGACTTTAGTTAGTAATAATGTATCAATACTGGTTTATCAATTACAAAAATGTGCTACGCTAGTGCAAGATATTAATAACAGGAGAAACTGTGCAGAAGGGGAAGGGGGATATGGGAACTCTCTGTAATTACTACACAATTTTTCTGTAAAACTAAAACTGATCTAAAAAATAAAGTCCATTAAAACAAACAAACAAGCTGTGGCTTAACCATAAAGACAGCTTATGCATGAAAATAAATACTCTAATATGAAATCACATAGAAAAAAATGTTATTGTGAGCAAGAGCTATTCTTCGGGAAGTTTTGCCTATGCTTTTCTGGAAATGCATAAGAATTTTTAAATTTCTCTTCTGTAATATACCACTGGAAAACATCCTACAGGCTAAAAATAAACAACGAAGTAAAGTTCTTTGGGAACCTTTATGAATCCTTAATGTTATATCTTTTAGGCTAGATTTTCATAAATATATTTTGAATCACTTTTGTTATTCACTTCACCTGTGAAACCATTTCCTAACTGGATGTTCTAGAGGAGTCTGATTTATTTAAAGAGAAGAATATTCCAGAACTAACATAACCATCAGTAGCTCTGTATGCTTCTATGTTTTAAATCAGTGGTAGCCACCACCTTCCGTACCAAAACTAAAACCAAACCCATTTCCATCTAGTCAATCCTGACTCATAGCAACCCTATAGGACAGAGTAGCATTGTCCCACAGGGTTTCCAAGGAACAGCTGGTGGATTCAAACTGCCGACCTTTTGATTAGCAGCCACCCCCCATAAGGAATAATAATTTTTTGAGTTTATGAGCTGTGACTTAATGAAAATTTACAGTAGTGTTTCAACAGTACTGCTTAATCAGAGTCATTAGAGGAGTAAGCTTAAATTCTAACTCTTCAAGGAATAAAACTAGAATGTCAAAATTTTGAAATAATTGGCATCTGAGTTGGAAAAATTATGCTTTTCCCAATAAGCATCCAATAGGCTTCTTTTTAATGTTTTCCAATTAAGCTTCCAACCTTCCAGTATCAACAGAAATGGGTATATTTTGTGAGGCATGGTTTTACTTTACAGACTATATCAGTTACTTTATTTGCATAATTTTATCGAGGAAATGAAGACAGAAGTTGAACTTGTCCAAGGCAACACAGTTCTAAGTAGTTGATACAATTTCAGTTGGTCAAAATCCAGAGATAAATATGTTCAACTACTCTACAATAAATAAGACCCCCAAGTTTAACTGCTGATATTTCGCAGGGTGATACATGAGTGAATAGAAATTTAGTGTGTTAGTACTTGTAATATAAATACTATTTACAAGAGGTGGGGGGGGGGTAGTAATTCCAAATGCTGGATAAAAATCATTAATTAGATTTCACTACTTCTAAGTGTGACACATTGAAATTTGGAATCATGGGTAATCAGACTTCTATGTGGCAGAAGGCAATAGCAGCTGCTTAGGTCCAGCTCCCCCAATATTTTCTCCAAAAACAAGACAGAACAAGAACAGCAAGTAAAAATAACAAAAACAGCCACACACAAAAACAAACACCATACCTTCAACATAATGTAAAGACAAAGAATGATCATCGAAGTGTTGTTGTTGTGTGCCATCCAGTTAATGCTGACCCATAACAACCATATAGGAGAGAGTAGAACTGCCCCATCAGGTTTCCTAGGCTGTACTCTCTACAGGAGTAGATTGCCAGGTCTTTTCCTCCTCACAGCAGCTGGTAGGTTCAAACCACCGAACTTTGGGTTAGCAGCCAAGCACTTAACCATTGCAACACCAGGGCTTCTTGATCATTAAAAAGACTACGAGGAAAAAAAAAGATCACAAATCTCCTAAGAGATCACACTCTTACTAAGGGAGGAACTGATAAATACAAATGATTTGAAGTGTCTTTGGAAAGAATACCTTTTTCAAGTGGGAAAAAATATAAATAAAAGAAGAAGGAAAGAAAGAGGCACTTATTAGCAATTGGGAGGTGAAGGACTAATGAAGCAAAAGGGAAAAAAATACTATTCAACAAGATAAAAGATAACAATAAATTAGAGGACACACAATGTTATGAACAACAAAAATATCCAATTAAAACAAAACAAAACAAAAAACTGGATGTTGTCACACTCTGAAAAGAAAGCTTATTAAACAAGGAATCTTGGAAACCACTCCAAAACTGTAAAAAAATGAGCAGAAGAAAACAGAATAAATCTACACAAAGTATATTACAAAAATTTTTAAGGGAGATTAAACACCCCTCAACTGATTAATTTCACTTCCCCTGGCCCTAAGAAAACAGCCATGAAGTATAAGAAAGTTTAGGACAATACTTTAATAATTTCCGCATCCTGTTTGGTTACCTTTCTTTAGAATAGGCAAAATTATGGATCTCTTCCCGTCGTTTGGCCACGTAGCTGTCTTCCAAATTTCTTGGCATAGACAAGTGAGCCCTTCCAGTGCTGCATCCATTTGTTGAAACATCTCAGTTGATATTCAGTCAGTTCCTGGACCCTTGTTTTTCACCAATGCCTTAAGTACAGCTTGGACCTCTTCCTTCAGTACCATCAGTTCCAGGTCATATGCTACCACCTGAAATGGTTGAACTTTGACCAGTTCTTTTTGGTACAGTGACTCTGTAGTCCTTCCGTCTTCTTTTGATACTTCCTGCATCATTTAGTATTTTCCCCGTAGAATCCTTCAATCTTGCTACTCGAGGCTTGAATTTTTTTTCATTTCTTACTGCTTGAGAAATGCCGAGTGTGCTCTTCTCTTTTTGGTTTTCTAACTCCAGGTCTTCGCACATATCATTATAATACTTTACTTTGTCTTTTCAAGGCACCCTTTGAAATCTTCTATTCACCAGTTTTACTTCATCGCTTCTTCTGTTTGCTTTAGCTACTCAACAGTCAAGAGCAAGTTTCAGAGTCTCTTCTGACATCCATTTTGGTCTTTCTTTCTTTCTTGTCTTTTTAATGACCTTTTGCTTTTTTCATGTTTCATATCCTTGCGGTCATTCCACAACTCGTCTGGTCTTCTGTCATTAGTGTTCAACGCATCAAATCTATTCTTGAGATGGTCTCTAAATTCAGGTGGAATATACTCAAGGTCATACTTTGGCTCTTGTGGACTTGTTATAATTTTCTTCAGCTTCAACTTGAACTTGAATATGAGCAATTGACGGTCTGTTCGGCATTGGGTGCCTGACCTTGTTCTGACTGATGATTTTGAGCCTTTCCATCATCTCTTTCCACAGATGCAGTCAATTTGATTCCTGTGTATTCCATCTGGAGAGGTCTACTTGTATAGTCGCAGTTTATGTTGGTGAAAAAAGGTATTTGCAATGAGGAAGTCGCTGGTCTTACAAAATTCTATCATGCTATCTCTGGCATCGTTTCCATCACCAAAGCCATATTTTCCAACGGCTGATCCTTCTTATTTGTTTCCAACTTTCTCATTCCAATCACCAGTAATTATCAATGCATCCTGATTGCATGTTCGATCAATTTCAGACAGTAGAAGTTGGTAAAAATCTTCAACTTCTTCATGTTTGACCTGAGTGTATGGTGTATAAATTTGAATAATAGTCGTATTAACTGGTCTGCCTGGTAGGTGTATGGATATTATTCCATCACTGACAGCATTGTACTTCAGGATAGATCTTGAAATGTTCTTTTTTAGGATGAATGCAATGCCATTCCTCTTCAAGTTGTCATTCTGGCATAGTAGAACATGCGATTGTCTGATTCAAAATGGGCAATACCAGTCCATTTCAGCTCACTAATGCCTAGGATATTGATGTTATGCATTCCATTTCATTTTTGACGATTTCCAATTTTCCTAGATTCATGCTTTGTTCATTCCACGTTCTGATTATTAATGGATGTTTGCAGCTGTTTCTTCTCATTTTGAGTCATGCCACCTCAGGAAATGAAGGTCCCGAAAGCTTGACTCCAACCACGTCATTAAGGTCGACTCTACTTTGAGGAGGCAGATCTTACCCAGTTGTCTTTTTAATGCCTTGCAACCTGAGGGGCTCATGTTTCAGCACTATATCATACAATGTTCTGCTGCTATTCATAAGGTTTTCACTGGCTAGTTCTTTTCAGAAGTAGACCTCTGGATCCTTCCTATTCTTAGTCTGGAAGCTCAGCTGAAACCGGTCTGCTATGGGTAACCCTGCTGGTATTTGCATATTGGTGGCATAGATTCCAGCATCACAGCAACCCGCAAGCTTCCACAGTAGGACAAGATTCGATTTCAGGTTAGATTCAGAAAATATAAGCAACAATAAACATCTACTTGGAAATATAGACTATTTAAATGAACTTTATTTCAACAATAACTATGTTTTCTAATATATAGACTGAAAATAATTTCCAAGATCTCTAGGTAACTTACTGATATTAAATTAAGTTAATAGATACTCAGTGTAATGGAAGCTTATACACTTTGCCTTTCATGTCACAGATAAAATATACATATAATATATAGATATAAATAAGATTATGAAAATATAATTATATATATGCATATATATATATAATTGAGCCTACTAATGAGTATATTCATTTCTGCCACTTAAAAGATCATAGTATAAGAAATATGTAAGGAAAACAAAGTTTTTTTAAGAAGTTTTTTGAAAAGAAAATTACATGATATAGTCAAAATTCGAACTTACTGCAACTAGAAATTTAATAGGTTAATTTATGAGAATTTTTAAAAGCTTTATGTCAAATAACATAGAAAACAAAGAATTCGGTTTCTCATGGTTAAACTATTAAAATTTTCTTTGATTACTAGTTTGAAGAGTTAATTTGTCTTTGTGAATTTTTTCTGAAAACCAAGGGTTCAGCCAAATATATCCCTGATTCAAAAACCAAACTGCATGGCTTCAAAAAAACCTAAGGTTTTTACCTTTAAGATCTATGGTGAAATAAGTTAAGTATTGTTTCTTAGTAAAGTATAATAAACTCCCGACAGCTATGAAACATCATTGAAAGCCACAAAAGAGTCATTTCTATTTTAGAAAGAGAAAATTACCAAAAAAATTAATATGTTATGAGTTACATGAAATTCACTGTTAAATCAAGAGAAGTGCCAAATTTTCTTTAGGTTAAAATTTATATGCCAGTGATGTTTGCCTCGTATTAGACAACAAGTGCATAATATTATGTCATAATTTTATTACTTTTTACTTGCTAACTTGGTTGCAATTTTATTTCTTTTGAATTTAGCATCATTAAAGCCAGTGGTTTAATTAGGGAAATTCACATCACTTACCCATGGAGATTTTTATTACTATTCCGATGTTTAGAGACTTCATAAGCTTAGTATATTCTTGATATATCCAGACTATTTAGTTTTATGTCTCAGGATTATTCTGTGTTGTGTCTGTAGCTCTTTAAAAATAATATCAATCATTAAGTTTAGAGATGTTTTTGTCTAAAGCTTCTTTTTAATTGACTTTTTTTAGCTTTGTAGTTAATTCCCATCAAGTCTTTCACTTTTAAGAATTATTGTGATAAGTTAATGATGAACATTTTAAGTTGTCATCTGCAGATAAGTTTTATTTTGCTAATTCATTGAAAATGCTTGACAAAAATATTTCAACAAAAATGGACTAAATCAAGATTTATAGAACTCTTATGCAGAAACTGACAAGGTTTTCAGACTACTGCTGATACCGAATTACATAATACCAAAATTAACTACATAGGACTAAGTAAACTAAAAGGATTACTATAAGGGTTATATGAGAATATTAGTGATGTGCAATGTTCTATTTTCTAGAATAATTACTAGAAATCCCATGGCCTCCCTTATGTTACTTATGTTAATTCTAACATCAGTCAACTTGAATTGTTAAAATATTGTCAGTCTCTAATGCACCATTCTAGAGCCCATTTCTCACAAATTCAAGAAGCATTTAATGAAGCTGAGCCTGAATTACAACCTTTACCTAAATTCTGTCCAGGTGACTTTTTATACGGAAAAAGACACCAATTGTAACAGTCCCTCAAATTTTGGTGGAAGGGCCCATATTTTGTGCTTCTCACTAACCTCTCTGCTGCAAAATTACAGGGAATCAAGGCTTGGATTCATCTGTCTCAAACAAAGAAGGCCCATACTGACTCCAGTTGGACCACTGAACCTACGGAAGGACTAAAATTAAAGTTTGAACACCCTGGTGGCCAGAAGCAAGCAACTTAGAAGGTAGAGAGATCCCCTGAAACCACAAAACAAGACACCATATGAATTTCCCTAATGCAAACCATTGAAATAGATGGGCTTTGCTTAATCCTTATTGCTTTTGAAACTACCTTATTTTATCAGTTCTAGTAAATTGATTAATAAGGACTTTACGCAGGTTATTGATATATTTGCTATTAGATTGCTCTTTACAATTGTATTTGTTTTAATTTATCTGAGTTACTATTCTATTGCATATTAATGACTCATGCATATTATTGACATCTTGGATTTTGGTGGGTCTTTTTTTGTTGGTTTCTTTTTTCTTTTTTTGTTTTTAGGAATTCTCTTGCTCATTGTGTTAATATTTACTTGTAGTGTTATTCCTTGCTTCAATATTCTGTTTTCTTATGACCATAGATGAAAATATTTGTTTTATCAAAGCTATCATTTTTATAGCCTTTGCATTATTACACTACTTTTGGTTTTGTATTTTTCCACTATGAAACCCTTCTTAAGTTTTCGATTAGTACTTTCTGTAACTTCTGCTAGTACTTGGAAGGAGAACACCCTCACTGAGTTAGCCCAATCAGTAGCTAGTGCTGGAAATTTGACAGACTGCTGGATATGTCACTCCTCTCTGCAGTCCATGAAAGATTATTCTGATTCCTTTGCTACTACAGTTTTTGATTATAAACTTATACCAATGCTAGTAAAGATTTTGAAAGATCTTTTAAAAGATCCGTACGCATAAATCTATGGCATCCTCTGGAGATATCCACTTGCTTATCGGTGCCTTGCTTCACTCTTACTCAATTTTGGCTAAACCTCAATATTACAAATTTTTTCTTTGTTAGTAATGTTCGATGTTATTCCAGATTAACTATTTATTGTATCATAAATGATGAAGCTTTGGAAATATGTGAGAAACCCTGAAACTGCCTAGAATTTGATGAATTGTACATTTTCAAAAACTCGTTGATTGAACATTGCCTTGAAAAAGTAAACCAAGCTATCTCCTTGTCAGATAAACAGACAGGGAAAGGCATGGTTTGTGCTTCATATGGATATGTTTTTCTATGTGGAGGATCTGATTATTTTAAAACAAATTTCAATTTTAACACATATACATCTGCTTTACCCTGTTTAGATGGCTGGAACATGTGTGGCCAATGCACCCTAGGAACTTTAGGAATCTGACTGGGTATTCATTCATATAATGACAGCTTATCTTGCACAAGTGAATTAAAATTTTTAACAATCCAGAAAAGAGAACTCATTGTCCAAGACAACACCATTGTGGATAAGCCTGGATGAGGTTGGTCTTAGAGCCTTTGCCCCCAAATTCAGTATAATGCAATTAGAAAAATCCACGTGTAATCTCTCGGCTACCATAGCCCAAACTGCTGACAATTGTCACTGATGAGATGACAGCTATGTCTTTAGAATCCTTAAAAAAAGTAGTCTTAGATAATATAATAGCTTTAGAATTTCTCCTGGCTCAACAAGGAGGAGCCTATGCCATTGTTAATACCTGCTGCTATTCTTGGAAAAACACCTCTGGAGAAGTTGAGCAAGACCTCACAAAGATCCACCAGAAGGCTACCTGGTTATATTCAATACCTCTCATGACTGTTCCTTTACATATATATATGTATATTTATTTAATATACGTATATATATATATATATATTTTAAGCTGGTTCTCAAGTAACACTGAATCATGGATTAGATCGATATTACTCATTGGATTAATGATTTTTATTATTGTTTTAATTATTGCAGGTATAATCAAGTGTTGTATGAGATGCATGTCTAATGCCTTCACTGCTATGACAAATGCTGTGACTATAAAAGGAATTATGTATGTTGATGAAACTATCTTTTTAAATGAAGTGGACTTTGCACCCCAGAGGGAACTATTTTGGTTATGTCAAGTCATTCCCTAAATTTGGCCAGCTCAAAACCCCAATAAAAGAAAATCTCTACCACCTTGTCCTTGCTGAAGAAGGGTTACTCCTTTGTATTTAAAGCCTTAAAATTGGTTAACATCACATCTTGAAGATGAGACAGCAAGCCAATGCAAAGTGAACAGGATACAAAATCTCCAAGAATGATCAAAGAATTTTCACTGAAGTTCTTGATCAAAAGGGGGTTAATGAGATACAGCACTATAAAATTTAAATTCTGGGGGTATTTGACTTGACTAAAAGAAGGCTGCCTCTGGGTATGAACTAAAATCCCATTTTGGAAAGCCTTTTCTACTCTAAGAAGTCAATCTTTACTGAGACTTAATCTTGTATCTAAGACACTGTTTTCTTTGTAGCCAAGCTATGCAAGCCACTCCCAGGTACCACAGTGTTTAAGAAAGCTACGTTAGCAGAAAAGAATACCCTGTGATTGTTTTGTAACTATTCTGTAAACACCCTATAGTCACCAAGTAGTAACTAATCAACAAAGCACACATATCATCAAGGGTAACTTATCAACAAAAACTCTTTAAACTCACATATGTTGTGTTCACCAATCACTGTAATCCTGCTGTTTGTGTTAACCTGCCTTTGACTTTTACCAATCTCTAGTAAGCCAATCAAAATATTCTACCTTAAAGTTCCTCATTTTACTGTATAAATACGTCTATGTGATTTTAGTACCTCAGAACACATTGTGGATTTACTTTGTGTCTCCCTGCTTTGAATCATTTTGAACCCTCAATAAATCTCTTTGCTTTACTTTAACAGAGTATGAGTTATTGTTGTTGTTGTTGCTAGGTGCCATCAAGTCGGTTCCGACTCATAGCAACCCTATGCACCACAGAACGAAACACTGCCCTGTCCTGCGCCATCCTCACAATTGTTGTTATGCTTGAGCACATTGTTAAAGCCACTGTGTCAATGCATCTCACTGATGGTCTTCCTCTTTCTTTCTGACCCTCTACTTTACCAAGCATGATGTCATTCTCCAGGGACTGATCCCGCCTGACAACATGTCCAAAGTATGTAAGAGGTAGTCTTGCCATCCTTCCTTCTAAGGAGCACTCTGGTTGTACTTCTTCCAAGACAGACTTGTTCATTCTTTTGGCAGTCCATGGTATATTCAATACTCTTCGCCAACACCACAATTCAAAGGCATCAATTTTTCAGCCTTCCTTATTCATTGTCCAGCTTTTGCATGCGTATGATGCAGGTGAAAATACTATGGCTTGGATCAGGCTCACCTTAGTCTTCAAGATGACATTTTTGCTTTTGAACACTTTAAAGAGGTCTTTTGCAGCAGATCTGCCCAATGCAATGTGCTGTTTGATTTCCTGACTGCTGTTTCCATGGGTGTTAATTGTGGATCCAAGTAAAATGAAATCCTTGACAACTTCAATCTTTTCTCTGTTTATCATGATGTTGCTTATTGGTCCAGTTATAAGGATTTTTGTTTTCTTTATGTTGAGGTGTAATCCATACTGAAGGCTGTGGTCTTTGATCTTCACCAGTAAGTGCTTCAAGTCCTCTTCACTTTCAGCAAGCAAGTTGTGTCATTTGCATATCGCAGGTTGTTAATGAGTCTTCCTCTAGTCCTGATGCCCCTTTCTTCTTCATATAGTCCAGCTTCTTGTATTATTTGCTCAGCATATGAGTTATTACTCTTTGACAATTGAAAGACAATCAATCTTAAAAAATCATAAGATACTACTTTGCAACTTACTAAGCAAATAAATTTGAATTAATGATGAAAATATAAAAATCATGATTTGGTAAACAACAGAAAGTAATTTTTTGAAGAAAAAATCATGAATAGGTGCTGAACATTGTAGATGGAAGTGTGATGAGAAACACAATGTTTACATAGTCTCAGAACATACTTATTAATTGCCAGGAGATAACGTAAGCTTATAGTGGAGAAATCTAGAAGACATCACTTTTACAATGTGATCAAAATTAACAAGAAAAATGAAACAAATCACCATCATGAGGCTTTTGATGTGATGGACTGAGGAGGGTATGATATCGTTTCTGTTGTATTCTTGTCAAAATTGTACAACTTGAATTTAGTCATAATGAAATATTAGACAAATTCAGTCTGACAATAGAACTTTTAAAAATAAAGTGGTCATGAAAGATGAAGATCAAGAAAGTGTTCTAGTTTAAAAGATACTAAGGCAACATAATAGCTAAATGCAATGTATTACCCGGATTAAAATTTAATCTAGAAAAGGACATATAGAACAATTGATGACATTTGAATGATGTGGATAGGCCAGTTGATAGGATTTTATCATTGTTAATTTACTGGTTTTGGTAATTGAAGGGTGGCTATGGAAGATGATAGACAACATTTGAGGAAGTTGGATGAAGGTTATTTGGAGATCTTATGCGATACTTTTTGGAACTTTATTGTAAGTCTGAAATTATCTCAAAACAAAAATTTATAAAAACATAGTGGAAAAAATGAACTTCAGCAAAAAATTTCTTTATAAATCTTTAAAATCTGGAATCTTATAAAAATATTAAATTAATTTTAGATTTGGGAAAGTTATTTCCCTAGATTAACAAAGAATTTAACAATTTAGTTATAAGATAAAAATAAAGATTGATTTGGCAAAGAACCCACTTTTCAATTCTGAAATATAATTAAAAGGAGAAAAAGTTAAAATTTAAGATGGCTTAACACAGTGACTGCAACAATGGACTCAAACATAGAAACAATTGTGAGGATGGCACAGGACCTGGCTGTTTTTCATTCTGTTGTACATGGGGTCGTTGTGAGTCGGAACCAATTCTACGACACCTAACAAGCACAACAAATATATAGATAAGGAGCCCTGGTGGCACAGTGCTTAAGCACTCAGCTGCTCACCAAAAGGCCTGTTGTTCTGACTCATCAGCCCCTCTGAGAGAGAAAGACGTGGCAGTCTGCTTCCGTAAAGATTACAGCCTTGGAAACCCTACATGACCGTTCTACTCTGTGCTATGGGGGTGACTCAGAATCAACTTGACAGCAATGGATTTTAGCATACAGATAAGTAGAGTTTGGTAACTCCACATAAAACTTAAAATTCTCTTAGGAGATTTACAAGTAAATTGCTTGAGGAAAAAAAGGAAGATAATTGATAAAATATATTTTAAAGATCTTTAAATAAAGATTGGAAAATTTTTGTTCAGTTGATAAGCCAATGGGAGTTTGAATCATCTACTATTATCTAGTTGTTTTATTAGCATTTTAAATATGTCCACACATATAGTAGTTATGCTTTTTAAAGGACAAAAATGTCAATTCTTATCAACATTTCATTTCTTAGTTGTTATAAATTGAATTGTACCCCTAAAAATATGTGTTGTAAATCCTAAAGCCCTATACCTGCAGATGTAATCATATCCAGAAATAAATTTTTTTATTACTTTAATGAAACAATATCTATGTAGAGTGTGTTTTAAGCCAATCACCTTTGAGATATACAAAGAACCAATAAGGCATAGAGAAGGAAGCACATACAGAGAAGGTACAGGCCACATGAAGATCACCAAGACACAGAAGCTGAAAAGAGACAATACCTTTCCCCCAGAGCCAGCAGAGAGAGGAAGCCTTCCCCTACCCTGAATTCAGACTTCTAGCTTCCTAAACTGTGAGAAAATAAATTTCTGTTTGTTAAAGCCACCTACCTGTCGTATTTCTGTTATAGCAGCACTACAGGACTAAGACAATGGGGTTTCTCTTTTGTAATTTATAAGAAAAGAATGGTTAATTTCAGGGCATGATAAAATTGTTTTACCACTCTGTTACCTTTAAAAGGAACACTATAAAGAAGAAGAAAACATTTTCTGGGGGGCAACTGGATCCTATGAATCTTTATTTAAACTAATCATTGTGAATTTAAGAAAAATATCTAGTACTGAAAACAACAAACACATTGAACTACCAATTTAAACAGCAAAAACATCTAAAATCTTATTTTAAAAAGTGTTAATAAAGGGTTATCTCTAGCTGACAAATTACTGTATGCTAGCTCTAAGTCTGTTAATCACGCTGGAAAACCGCAGCCATGGTCTTAGTTATACTGACATCCCACCTGCACGTAATGGATTTTCCCTTCCACTGTTTCTCTTAAGATTTAGAGGATTTTTTAATGTGCATTATAGTGTGATATTAAAGTTGATGCAATGCAGTTCCATGCACTTTAATTTTGGTCAGAGGATTTAAAAGTAAATCAATTGAGATAAAAGAAAATGATTTTTAAACAAATCTTTTTATTGTTTTTTTAAGTACCACAAACTTACAGTAGAACGCAACATGCATGAGACAAAATATGAGCATATAAAGTTTATGTATAAGGCCCAGCTATTCAAATTAACTGCGTGCAAATCAATATTTATTGTGGAATTAAGAGATACCCCCTATGTGTAGAAGCAATGCTATGTAAAATTACATCCAAGGTCACATCATCAGACAGGTCACAAAACACATTAAGTGCATAACTACCGCTAAAAACATAGCCAGAACACTCTACCCGTGTGATTAAAAAAGACAACAGTAATACATTACCAAGGAACCCTGGTGGCACAATGGTTAAGTGCTTGGCTGCTAGCTGAAAGGTTGGGGGTTCCAACCCACCCGGAGGCTTTGCCTGAGAAAAGACATGGAGATCCACTCCTATAAAGATTATAGCCTAGGAAACCCTATGGGTGAGTTCTACTCTGTCACATGAGGTTGTTATGCATCAAAATTGACTCGAGGACACCTAACAACAGCAATTCATTAGCATCATTCCATTACTGTCATCAAGACTGAGGCTGAACACCTGCCAAGTGTCCATCAATTTGTTCTTAAAAAATAATGATCACATTTTTCTTAGTAAATATAGGACAATTTCAGCCCATAAGTTCAGGAAAATTACCATTTCAATCAATTATTTATGAGAAAAGATGAAATAATCTTAATGTTAATAATCCCAATGAAGCGCTAGTCAAATTATACCATACGCATGGTTTTCAGAAAGATGGGACTACAAAGGGGTATATTTTCAAAAATCCTTTCTGAGGATGACTTTTAAAAATATATATAAAGAAAGGAAGCGATACTATTTATAAGCATGTAATAACAGGAAAGAACAGCAATTGGATGGGTTATTTTAAAAAGCCAATTTTCTGTATGATATAACTGACATAAATTGCCCAGGATTCTTTAGCCTGGTGTCACTCTAATTAGGGTGACTGTATATCCTGAGTTTCTTGTTGCACTAACGTAATTATTTAAAAAATGCCTTCTTTTATTCTTAAAATGCCCCAGTTTAGAAAATAAGTTATATTGTTTCTGTATAGATTGTATATACTCATTAGATACTGTAACCCCCATAATAGGTCATGGCATGATGCATCAATGTTGATGAATTACCAACTAATTCACAGTCTGTTTCCATTTTCCTTAGTCCACCTGTATGTTTAAGGCAAATGTAAGAAACTTTATCTCATACCACTGTAGGGAAAGAAACTCATTTATTGGCAAAATAAACAAAAAGAAGATAGCCCCTTGACTCTGATTCCAAGGCTAGCAATGTGGGCATCAGCTGGAAGTGTGGTAGCTATGCAGAAAATCAGGCCCACCCCAGACTTGCTGATCTTGCGTTTTAACAAGATTCCAAGTGATTCATATGCACACTACAGTTGGAGAGGCACTGGTTTAGAGGGCCTCTAGAGGGAAAGATGCCTAAATCCAAGATTGCTTCCCCTCTGGATGCACATGAGCTACTGACAACACCAAGTTAATGGCCGCTTCAGGACCATGGGTGACCAGTGTTGGTCCCCACCATTGACAACCGAAAGATAACTTACGGATCTTACTGCTACCTGCAGAAGCCACAGTGCCTCTCCCAGCTGCTGTAATCAGCACAGTCCTCAACCTCAAAGCAAATATGTAAGAGGTCAAGATAAGAGCAGTGTTAGTGTGTGTTTCATTGGCTTGTTTGATCCAAAGACTAACATTCCAGCAGGGGTGGTTAGATCAGAGACTTTCCTATATAGGAAAGCACATATTATGAACCAGATTATTCTTTTGGATGTAGAAGATTGGCTACAAAAAATGTTTTTCTTTATGTTATAGTTTGTTTAGTTAGCTAAAGTCATTATTGTGTGCCACTGGATTGTCTGCAAAGGAAAATTTGCATTAAAAAAAGCCAGAAATGAGGTTTACCTTTTTCTTTACAATTCTCCAGAATAGATAATTATCAGAAGAACTTTAAGAAATATTCTTAATAAAAGTAAATTTGCAAGTCATTGTTGTTGCAAATTACTTTTCAGATCTGTATTCTTTTCAGGCTTCAAATAAGTGGGAACTAACAGAGTGGAGCATATGGTTAACACAGTCAGCTGCTAATCTAAAGACTAGAGTTCATCCAGAGGTGCCTCAGAAGAAATGTCTGATAATCTATTTCTGAAACATTCATCCGTGGAAAACCATGTGGAGCACAGTTCTACTCTGACACACACAGGATCACCAAGAGTCAAAATCAACTTGAAGGCAACTGATTTACCAGCTACAGCGGCTTTTAAAAGCCTCACATGATCAACACATGCATAGAAATCATTCAAAAGAATGATGAAGGTAAAAAAAAAAAAAGAAAAATAAATTAATAGCCAGACAAGACAAAACACACTTCTCTCTCAGATCAGATGGACATAAAAAAGCAAATTATAGAGAATGCAGGCCTAGCATTTGCTGAAACACAGGAACAAAACAAACTTTTATTTTGCCATTTTCCTAAAAACTTAGCACAATGCTTAAAGAAAAGGAATAAGCAAAGAGTTAATATCTCTAATAAGGTTAAGGGCCCTCCAAAGATGTCCTTTTGTTCTGAGCAGTTAAGTATTATTGTTGTTGCTATGTGCATCAAGATGATTCCTACTCATAGCCACCATAGAAAGGCCCCCATACAGTTTCCTTGGCTGTAATCTTTACAGGAGCAGATTACCAGGTATTTTCTCCTGGGGAGCCGCTGGCAAATTTGCACCACCAACCTTTTGGTTAGCAGCCGAGTGCTTTAGCTTTTGAGCCATCAGGGCTTCTTTAAGGGCTATTACTAGTTCCTTAACAAAGAGGACCTGAAAATTGTCGTCTTAGTTGTATACGTGTGTTAATTGTCTTTTCATTACTATTGGGTTAAGGGTATACCAGCCATTTTTTATGCCTCTGAACCTCAGAGGTAAGGCATTATTTATTCTGTTTTAATGGGTCCCTTTTGAAATGCGTGACGCTCAGCAGACCAGAGTTGGAGCCTCATTGTTGTGTAGGTTGGACATTCTACTAGGTGATGCTGACTGGATATGTTAGTTTTGTAAACTTGTTTCTTTTTTTCCCTTTATTTCTTTTTGATAAGGCTTGCAAGCATAATTATGGCTTTCCTGTGTGATAGTTAGCAAGCACTGATGGATTTGTTTTGTTTTTTCTCTGCCATATTTGGAAAACCAGAGGTTCCCGATGTAACTTAATGGAAAGGCACCCGCAACAAATTACTCATATAACTCCCATTGGTATATTGTCATACCACAGATCGGTGGCTCCACAGTGCCACTGGCCTCATCGGTGGCTTGTATCACCAGATCATATTTCTCAAAATCCATATTACCAACCAAACATTTAAACACACTCAATTAGTAAGCATGCATTCCAATACTGAAAACGTACACCATCAAAAAAAAAAAAAAAAATTAAGGAGAAAAAATGTAATAAGGGAAGTTAACTTGTATAGTTATGGCAATCTTTTCCAATCTAGTTGTGATCGTCATCCTGGGCTAGATTTGTTATTAAGCATTTCCAGATTTGATTAATTGTATCATCCTCATCTGATTATATCATCCTGTTTCATGTATCCAGAGTGAACAAAAGGCCTATAAGTAGCTTATCTTAACAACTCAGACATAATAAAGCTTATTTCCTCCTGAGGGCTCTATGTGTTATAACCAACCATTGGAAGCATTTTATTATGCAGATCAGAAAATTCCCCTAACTCTCTCTGCCCCCACCCAGTTAATAAATGAATCAGTACACTATTTCCCATTGAAAACATTATTGTTTTGTCTCTTCTGCTTTGTTAGTTTTTCAATAGGAAGTGAAGATGGTAAAATATATGTAAGAAAAAGAAGGGAAAGACAGACAATGTGAGGATTTTGGCCATGAGAGAAGAGGGGACAAGGTCTGAAGTATGAAGCATGGAGGTAGAGCCTTTCTGCTTTCTGTCTTCCCCATCTTATTTCAAACACGTCCTCTGGCAAATTGAGAGATGTGTCAGAAATTGCTTTAATAAGGTAAAATAAATATTTCTCCTGATAATTATCATAAATAAATAAAAGTCCAGATACACTGATATAATTTTATGGGCAATGTGTAACATTTGACGCCTCCATAGGTGAATAACGATTTTAGGAGTCCTGAGTGGCCCAAATGGTTGAGTGCTCAGCTACTAACTGAAGGGTCGGTGGATCAAGTATACCCAGAGATGCCTCCAAAGAAAGCTCTGAAGATCTGCTTCTGAAAGATCATAGCCATTAAAAATCCTATAGAGCACTGTTCTACCCTAAAACACAAGGAGTCACCACGGGTCAGAATTAACTTTATGGCAACTGGTTTGGTTTTGGCTTAAATAGCAATTTAAGATAAACCATACATTATTTAAAAAGCACTTGAAAAATTTAAGCAGTGAAATGAATTTCTTCAGTTAGACAAATTAAAAAAAGAGATCCACCATGTATTTCATACCCTATAGCAGATGTTGTTTTGCATCTAAATTGTTATTCATATTTAATCTGATTTAAATAAAATTTCTGTTACATAGTCTTAGAAAAAAGCCTATCGGCCAAGCTAAGTTATCTGATGGTATTGTCCTCTGACACTTAGATACTTACCCTTTAAAGCAGCTTTTCTCATAGTTTTAAAAACTATTTACCCATTTATAAATAGTAAATGTGCCGACTGTCATTCAGATGTTTAAAATTTAAAATAATATAAACATCAATATCAAAACAATAAGTCTAAACAACAGGGTAAGAGATTCATTTGCTTTCAAGCTACAGCCAACATCTCACAATACAGACATGAATAAATTTCCCATCCTTGATTCTTTTAAAGGAACCAATAATTTTTCTAGTAAATTCTGTTTTAAGAACTAGCTATGAATTGAAGCAGTGTAGGGCCCCCCTGGAAGAACAAGAAAAATTATATTGCTATAATAAAAAGCAGAACAACCTAAATTCCAGGTCAACTTGTGCTCTGATGTACAAATTTTAAGGTTACTAAAAATGTTGTTAGTGCTGTGAGAGAGAAAGAGCTTAATTCTAAGCATTAAGAATGACCTTCGTTTGTTGTCTTCCTCTTTTATTTCTTTCCCCTTAGTGTCAGACATCCCCGCCCTGTTTCTATTCCCTTTCCTGTATCTTTTACCGTCAGCCATTTCTCCCTATCTCTCTCATTCCCAGGGCTTTTTCTCCTCTCTTCTCTTTTACCTTATGTTTGGTACCAGTCTCTTGCTGGCATCTGTCCTTCAGGCCCATTCGGGGGGACTCCATTCTTTGTCAAAAACCCGTTTTCACAACTCCTACAGGTAAATGCAAGTATGTAAATGCGAGGAAACTGACAGTTGTACCCTCTTCAAAACCTAAGCCATTCTTTGGTTTCCCTACGTAAATTGAATTCTGTGGAGAGCAAACTAAAAAATATAGTACAATAACAGCCCCCAGCTTGGACTCTCACAGCATTCCTGGGACTTTATTATTCACCATCTTTTACTGTTGCTGTTTTCTACTCACCCCATTTTTTTGACAATTTTAGATTCCATCTCACTGTCACTCTCTCCAACTGTCTTTGTGATGTCAACATCCTCTAAATGATTTTTCTAATAGTCTGGCTCTTAGTTCCATGGACTCTCCTGCTCCAAAGATCATGTCATTCACATTACCTTCACATTCATTCATTCCCATGTCCCACTGATAAGTTTGTGGTCATTACCAATATCAGCAACACTTCATAATCCCAATTTCCATATCCCCTCCACCCAGCTCGTTCCCTACAATGTGTCAATTCCAGTAACACTCCTATCCTACCGAAACCCCCAATCCACTGATGCTATTTATTATCACGCACTTCAGTTTGCATCCTCTTCTCTATTTACTCAGCTTCCATTCATGAGCAATAATTACAATCAGCCCTTTGCAGTTACCCTTAACTTTCCTAAACTTCTCTTGATTTGATAATATTTTCTTGGCAAAAACCCACACCTAATTAAATCCAAATTTCCACATATTCTCTGCTACACCTGGATGTGTATAAAGAAAGACAGTCAGGCTTACTCTCCTCAAATGAATTCATGACCATGAACTTCCACTTGTCCCTTAATGATACTTAATAATGATACTGTTGTGTTGGCTGTCATCAAATCAGTTCTCAGCCCTTGGTGACCTTATCCACAATGGGATCAGAACGTATGATCCATAAAGTTTCCTTGGCTAATTTTTCAGAGTTCGCTCTCCAGGCCTTTCTTCCTACTCTATCTTAGTCTGGAAGCCCTGCTGAAACCTGTTCGGCATAACGACAAGCAAGTCTTCACTGACAAGGTACATCGGCCGGGAATTGAACCCAGGTCTCTGGCATGGAATGTAAGAATTCTACCACTGAACCACCACTGCCCCCTATCATACTACAGTTGCTAATCTATTTACTTTCCTACTCTCTTAGGAATTTACTTCACATCTTTCCTGCTCCCTCAAACCTCAGAAACCTCCATTTCCACCCTCAATTGCAACAAATAACCTCACGTCTCGTTTTTTCACTGAGAAAACTAAAACAATTAGAAGAGAACTTCCACAAACTCCCAAATCTATACCTATCCACCTACCAGGTCTTCTGTACTTTAGCTTCACATCTATTATTTCAAACCAATTGTACATGGTCTATATAAATTCAATTCCTCCTTTTTCTACCCAAGTAAGAAGTTATCAGACAATATCATTACTATCACATGCAAGTAAAATTTTGCTGAAGATCATTCAAAAGTGGTTGCAGCAGTACAGCCACAGGGAACTGCCAAAAAGCCAAACTGGATTCAGAATAGGACGTAGAATGAATGACATCTTTGCTTATGTCAGATGGATCCTGGCTGAAAGCAGAGAATACCAGAAAGATGTTTACCTGTGTTTCATTGACTATACAACGGCATTTGACTGTGTGGATCATAACAAATTATGGATAACATTGCAAGGAATGGGAATTCCAGAACACCTAATTGTGCTCATGAGGAACCTGTACATAGACCAGGAGGCAGATATTCGAAGAGAACAAGGGTATACTGTGTAGTTTAAAGTCAGGAAAGGTGTGTGTCAGAGTAGAATCCTTTCACCATACTTATTCCATCCGTATGCTGAGCAAATAATCTGAGAAGCTGGACTACACGAAGTTAGAAAGGGGCATCAGGATTGAAGAAAGACTCATTAACAACCTGTGTTATGCAGATGACACAAACTTCTTGCTGAAAGAGAAGAGGACTTGAAGCACTTACTGATGAAGATCAAGGACTACAGCCTTCAGTATGGATTACACCTCAACATAAAGAAAACAAAAATCCTTACAACTGGACTGATAAGCGACATCATGATAAACTGAGAAAAGATTGAAGTTGTCAAGGATTTCATTTTACTTGGATCCACGATCAATGCTCATGGAAGCAGCAGTCAAGAAATCAAACGATGTATTGCACTGGAAAAATCTGCTGCAAAAGACCTTTTTAAAGTGTTCAAAAGCAAAGATGTCACTTTAAGGACTCTGGTGTACTTTACCCAAGCCATGGTGTTTTCAATCACCTCATTTGCATGTGAAAGCTGGACAATGAATAAATAAGATCAAAGAAGAATTGACATCTTTGAATTATGGTGTTGGCAAACACTATTGAATATATCATGGACTGCCAGAAGAATGAACAAATCTGTCTTGGAAGAAGTACAGCCGGAATGTTCCTTAGAGGCAAGGATAACAAGACTTTGTCTCACGTACTTTGGACATGTTATCAGGAGGGACCAGTCTCTGGAGAAGGACATCATGCTTGGTAAAACAGAAGGTCAGCAGAAAAGAGGAAGACCCTCAATGAGATGAATTGATACAGTGGCTGCAACAAGGAGCTCAAGCATAACAAGGATTGTGAGGATGGCTCAAGACAGATCAATGTTTTGTTCTGCTGTACATAGAGTCACTCTGAGTCGAAACTCACTTGATGGCACCTAACAACAGCAACATTTATGTTATTTGGGTAGGTAACATGTTTCTAGAAATTTGCCCATTTCTTCTAGATTCTCAAAGTTGTTGAAGTACAATGTTTCATAATAATCTGATTCTTTTTATCTCATTTCGTTCTGTTTTAATGTCATCCATCTCATTTCTTATTTTAGTTATTTGCATCTTTTCATTTTTTTTCTTTTGTCAGTTTGTCCAGTGGTTTATCAGTTTTACTGATGGTCTCAAGAACCAACTTCTAGTCTTGTTGAGTCTTTCTATTGTTTTTCTGTCTTATTTCTGCTCTGATCTTTATTATTTCCTTTCTTCTGGTGACTGTGGACTTTTTCTGCTGCTCCTTTTCTATTTGCTTGAGTTGTAGGGTTAAGCTATTGATTTTTCCCTATCTTCTTTTTTGATGTGTACATTTATTGCTATAAATCCTCCTCTGAGCACTGATTTTGCTTTGATCCAAATGTTTTGGTATGCTGTGTTTCATTCTCATTTGACTCCAAGAATCTCTTAATTTCATTTTTAATTTCTTCTGTTACCCAATGGTTTTTAAGTAAGATGTTATTCAGTTTGCATGTATTTAATTTTATCCTTGTTTTTTTCTGTTATTGATTTCTAGTTCTATAGTGTTATGATCAGGCAAGATGTTTTGTATTATTCTGATGTTTTTGAATTATTGAGACTTGCTTTGAGGCCTAAAATATGGTCTATTCTGGAGAATGATCCATGTGCATTGAAGAAGAGTATGTACTGTGCTGCTGATGGGTGGTGCATTACCTATATGTCCATGACATCGAGTTGGTTGATTGTGTTACTTAGAAATGCTGTATCTTTGTTGAGTTTCTTTCTAGTTGTTCTGTCCATCGTTGAAAGTGATGTGTTAAAGTCTCCTACTATTAGTGTAAAACTGTCAATTTCTCTTTTCAATTATGTTAGTTTGTTTATGTATTTTGGAGCTCTGTTATTGGGTGCATAAAATATTTATCATGGTTATGTTCTGTTGGTGTATTGACCTTTTATTCATTATATAATGCCTTTCTTTATCTCTTATAATGGATTTTGGCTTAAAGTCTATTTTATCAGAGATTATTATTGCCACTTCTTCTCTCTTTTGGTTATTTTTTGCTTGATATATATTTTCTCCATCCTTTGATTTTTAACCTGTTTATGTCTTTATGTCTAAGATGTGTCTCTTGTAGGCAACATACGGATGGATTATGTTTTTTTTTTTTTTTAATCATTCTGCCACTCTCTGTCTCTTGCCAGGTGTATTTAAACCATTTACATTCAGTATGATTAAATTTAGTATGGATTTAATGCTGCCATTTTGTCAGTGTGTGTGTGTGTGTTTGTGTGTGTGTGGTGTTAACTGTTTCTTTGTTCTGCCTATTTTCTGTGATGAGTTCTTTTTGTTTATGGATTTTTCTTTTTTATCCTTTGCTGTTGTTGATTTTGTGTTTACTGAGTCTTTTTTATTTTCTTCTTTATTTTGCTGAGTAAATTTATTACTTTTCTTTGTGGTTATTGTGAGATTTGCCTTTATCTTCCTAAGTGTAAAACAGTCTGTTATATCTTGATATCGCCTTAACGTCCTCTCCATATGGATGTTCTACAACACCATTTGTTCCTCCTTTTTTGTTTTGAAGTTGTGGTCATTTACGGATTGACATCTCTGGTTCTTTGTATTAATTTTTGAAGCTTTATTTTACTTTTGAGAATTCTTTAGCTGGGTTGGTATCTGGATGATGATGCAGTGTGTCTTAATTTTAAGTTGTTGTCTGATGTCGTTGGCTGGCTGGATGAAAGACTCCCTTGAATATGTCTTGTAAAGTTGGTCCGCTTTTTACAAATTGCCTTAGTTTCTATTTCATTTATCTGGGAATGTCCTAGTTTTGCCATAGTATTTGAAAAACAGGTTTTCTGGATATATGGTTCTTGGTTGGTAATCCTTTTCGTGCAGGCTTTTATATATGTCAACCCATTGCCTTCTTGTCTGCATGGTTTTTGCTAAGAAATCAGTGCTCAGTCTTACTGGTGCCCCCTTTTAGTTGCTATTTCATTTTCTCAAGCTGCTCTCAGAATTCTTTCTTTGTCTTTGATTTTGGAAAGTTTGATTATGATATGTCTTGGTGACTTTCTTTTGGGATCTATCATCTATGGGTTTCATTGAGGTTCTTGGATGGTAACCTTCTTGTCTTTCATGATATTAGAGAAGTTTTCTGCCAAAAAATCTTCAAAAATTCTCTATGAACTTTTTTTTTTTCTCCTTCTGTTCTGGAATTCCTATTATGTGCAAATTATTCCTCTTGAAAGTGTCCCACATAACTCCTAGACTTTCTTCATTCATTTTTCTGATTGTTCCTCAAAAAAATTAATATCAAGGGTCTTGTCCTCTAATTTCGTTCATTATTTCTTCCATTAATTCAATTCTACTTCAATGTCCTTCCATTGAATTATCTAATTCTGTTATTTTATTGTTAATCTTCAGGATTACTAGTTGTTTTGTATGGTTTCTAATTGTATATTTATCTTGTCACTTTGTTTTTATATTGTTTTCCTGAATTATACTAGGGTTTTTCCTCTGTATTTCCTTGATCTCTTTGAGGATCTTATATATGTCTTGAATTCCTTCTCAGGAATTATTGCTGCTTCTTCTGGAAGTTTTTTTTTCCCTTTATTTTGCTCCCTTGTTTGAGCCATCTTATCCTGTTACTCCATATGACTTGCTATTGTCTTCTGTCTCTGAGGAATTAAAATGTTAATTTATTTATCTATTTCTTTATTGATTGTATGTTTGTTTGTTTTGTGATGATTTTTTTGTGTTGTTTTGATACGTCAGGAGCTTTCTGTCTTCTCTTTCTGTTTAGAATGTCTTTGTATTATTTCGATGGTTATTGTTTTGTCATACTGATCTATGTGACTTTGTTGGTGTCTGTTGGCTGGGCGTGATTTTCTCTCACTAGGGGGTATAGTGGTCCATACCTATGTGCAAGTACTCAGTGGTTAGTCTCATATGTCTTCTTTTACCAGACTGAGTGGAGGTGGGAGAGCAGGTTCTATCCCTGATATTGGGTGACAAGAGTTTAGTGGTCAAGTTTCCTCCACAGCCCTTATGAGACCGTAACTTCCTTCCAGGTTGGTGCTAGAAGTTAGTGCATTCTTTGGAGGTCAGGGCAGGACATCTCCATATCCACTGTGAGGGAGTGCTGCCCAAATGGACGAGGTATTTAGAGACACAACATCTTACACATACCATCTTTTCCTGAGAAAAACATTTTCCAACACCAATGGAACAAAATACTTTGCTTTTGTAATATAGATCCTCTACTTTATAGCCACTGTCTACCTATTCAACTTTTCTAGTCACTGGCTCTATTGTACCTAATGTAGTAATATCAATGTTTATATTTTCTGCATACCCTCTGCTATTCCATAACCCAATAACCTTGCTTGATGTTTTTTCAGTCTATTATTTCGTTCTCACTAATTCACATGGATAAGTCATACTGTGTATGTGATTCACTGTTAGTTGCTGTGGAGTCAATTCTGACTCTTGGTGACCCTACATATACAGAATAAAACTGCTCCATAGAGTTTTCAAGGCTATGACTTCTCAGAAGCAGATCATCAGTCTTGTCTTTAGAGGCATCTCTGAGTTGGTTCAAACTACCGACCTTTGGGCTAGTAGTCAAGTGCTTAATCGTTTGTTCCACCCAGGGATTTCATGTACGTGATCGCTTAATTAACATCTATTTCAAGCTTTCTTCAATATGCCTTCCTCAATTGCAGAAGCTAGAAAGTTTAAATGATATTTCCCCTACTCCCTCGCCTCTCATGTAAGTCTTACACTCATAGAAGTCTTGTGTTCAGAACTTAATTAAGTGGGGAGAGTGAGAGGCAGAATGTGACACATAGATTTTTTTATAATACAAAGGAGGTAGGGTTGCAGCAACTTCCTGAATATAGCAGAACAATATGGTTCTAGAGTGGAGATCTATAGTAATTATTACCCAGATTAACAGATGGTTTCCTGATGACAGTAGGTGAATCACCTTCATTAGCAGCCCAGTCCTGTAGTATGTTTTGGAAAATATTCCTGAAACCTCAGACAAGAGTCCATTCATTTTTTCAGTGCTCAAAATGATGAAATGTCACTTACTGGAACATTATAAATCCTTTCCTCTTTGAAAAATCTGGACAAAATTACCATTTTATTGCATAAGAAACCTCATTGGCATGCCCATCCTTTAAAATTGACTCAGTGATATCTCATTGCATTCAGTAATTTAAGAAATTATTTGATTACATTTTATATGAAGTCCTGCTCAGTAAACTAAGGTGTTCTAACACCCTACATTAATTTCCATCATTGTACTTACTATATTGCATTGACATTGTATTTTTTCATATTGGTTTCCCCATTTGACTTTAAACTCTTTGAAAGCACAGTCCATTTCGCAATCATATGAGAGAAATAGCTTAAATTAAATGTATGCTGAATCTAACTGTCATATGATGTTCTGATTTACTGGCATTGCCCTCACTTTGCCTTTTTGCCATTATGTATATACATATTTTAATTGTGCCTTAGGTGACAGTTTGCAGAGCCAATTAGTTTCTCATTCAAAAATTTATACACAAATTGTTTTGTGACATTGGTACAATCCCACAATGTGTCAGCACTCTTCCCCCTTTCCATCCCAGGTTCCCTGTGTCCATTTGTTCAGTTTTCCTGTCCCTTGCTGCCTTCTCATGTTTGCTTTTGGGTAAATGCTGCTCATTTGGTCTCTTATACTTGACTGATCTAAGAAGCGTGTTCCTCATGTATGTTATTATTTGTTTTATAGGCCTGTCTAATCTTTGGCTAAAAGAACTCCGGGAGTGCCTTCAGTTCTGAGTTAGCAGGGTGTCCGGGGGCCGTAATCTGTGAGGTCCTTCCACTCTCTGTCAGACCAGTAAATCTGGTCTTTTTGTGAATTTAAATTTTGTTCTACATTTTCTCCTGCTCTGTCAGGGACCCTCTGTTGTGCTCCTTGTCAGAGCAGTCTACTTCTGTATTTTTAATTGACTATCAAACACCCCATCCTTCCTTCACCTTATTCCTCAACTTCTATTTTTCTCTTTGACTATATATACAAGGAGCCCTGGTGGCGCAGTGGTTAAGAGCTCAGCTGCAAACCAAAAAGTTAGCAATTTGAATCCACCAGCTGCTCCTTGGAAACCCTGTGGGGCAGTTCTACTCTGTCCTATAGGGTTGCTACGAGTTGGAATCGACTCGACAGCAACAGTTTGGTTTACATATACAAAGTTTTAGGACAAGTACATCTGAAATAACCATTTCATACAGTAACTTTTCTGTCTATATATGCAATAAAATTTTTTCCTAATATTCAAAAGCTACTGTGTTAACAGAAAATCTGTTAATCTAAAAAATTATATTAATTGTTAGATATTTTGATGAATTATTTCCTTTAATCAGCTTAAAATCTTATGCAGAGAGTTGCCTTATTCACATTTTACAGATGAGGAAATTGAGTATTCTGGAGCATAAGTAACTTTAAGACAATACCTAGTAAAAGCTGAAGAGAGAATTTAAAACTAAGTCTGATTAACTCTAAAATCAGCATTATCAAAAATGGACAAAATTTCTTGTATAGACAGATCTCTGGAATTTCTTTAAATGGATCTCCAAGGTTGCCTGCCATAGAGGTAGGGGGCTGAGAATAGGCAATAAATAATTCACCACTCCTCTCTACCCCCTGGCACAAACAGCTGTATGTTTATCTTTGATTTTAAGTCAAGTTTTGGGTCATCTTATAAGATTTCATAGGTGGAACACATCATATATCTAAAAACTCTAAACTATTAATGTTTCTTTACATATAAAATATTGCTTAACAATAAAAACAAAACCCACTGCCACTGAGTACATTCCGACTCATAGCAACCCCATAAGGTTTCCACAGCTGTAAATCTCTGCAGAAGCAGACAGCTTAACAATAGAGGATCCCTAAAAGTAATTTAGTCTCATTGTATACTAAATGCCTGTAATGTTTGTAGCATTTAACTCTACAGTCTATAATCATTTTTTTCTCACAGAATCATAAAGAATTGAGATTCAAAAGTGATATCCTACCTTCATTTTCTTTCCATGTGGAAAATGCTTGTAAGAGTCCCATAAGGTATAGAGGCAAGCAGCCCAGTGTGAGAAGCATTCCATTTACAAATCAAGCTTAGCCATTGGGGTTATGAACCTAACAGATATCAGAGCTATGAACCTCTGCTTGTTAAATGATAGCCTTTATGATTGATTCCCTTGGAAAATACCTTTTACAAGTGACTGCTACTTTTGTGACATTGCTGTTATGTGGTAAGCATATCAGTAAGGATTATATAAGTCATTAGGAGTTATAACATGATAGTAATGATTTACTTTGTTCAGCATCTTACTTTAGTTTCAGGATGGTGTTGCTTGCTATTTTATACTATCTTTTACTGTCAGGATCATCAAATTCAAACAATTATGAACTACCTAAGTTGAGGAATCATAACTTATGCATGAGACATTTATTTAAGATTATATTTGACAGGGCCACAATAGATGGACCCTGATAGAATGGGAGAAAAATGTGGAACAGAACCACAAATTCCTAAATGAATAAATAAATAAAAAACAGACATAGTGGACTGGTTTAGACTGGAGGACTCCCCGAGACTATTGCTCTGAGATACTCATCAAACTTTGAACCAGAACTAATCTCTGAGGTCATCTTGTAGCTAAATAACAAATTGGCTCAAAAAATAATGCGTATCACCCATAAGTATTGTGCTCCTTAAAAAAAAAAACACCTGAGACCAAAGAGTCAGCAATTACCTTAAAACAAAGATGAGGGAAACTGCTGTTCTTAGGTGCCTTCAAGCTGGTTCCGACTCATGGTGACCCTTTGTACAACAGAACGAAACACTGCCTGACCCTGCACCATCCTCACAATCGTTGTGCTTGAGCCCATTGTTGCAGCCACTGTGTCAATCCGTCTCGTTGACAGTCTTCCTCTTTTTCGCTGACCCTCTACTTTACCAAGCATGATGTCCTTCTCCAGGGACTGATCCCTCCTGATAACGTGTCCAAAGTATGTGAGACATAGTCTTGCCATCCGTGCTTCTAAGGAGCATTCTGGTTGTTCTTCCAAGACAGACCTGTTCGTTCTTTTGGCAGTCCATGGTATATTCAATGTTCTTTGCCAACACCACAATACAAAGGTGTCAATTCTTCTTCCATCTTCCTTACTCATTCTCCAGGTTTTGCATGCATATGAGGCTATTGAAAACACCATGGCTTGGGTCTGGGGCACTTTAGTCTTCAAGGTGATGTCTTTGCTTTTCAACACTTTAAAGAGATCTTTTGGAGTAGATTTTCCCAAAGCAATGTGTCTTTTGATTTCTTGACTGCTGCTTCTATGGGTGTTAATCATGGATCCAAGCAAACGGAAATCCTTGACAACTTCAAACTTGTCTCCATTTATCGTGATGTTGCTTATTGGTCCAGTTGTGAGGATTTTTGTTTTCTTTATGTTGAGGTATAATTCATACTGAAGGCTGTGGTCTTTGATCTTCATCAGTAAGTGCTTCAAGTCTTCTTCACTTTCAGCAAGCAAGGTTGTGTCATCAGCATAATGCAGGTTGTTAATGTATCTTCCTCCAATATTGATGTCCTGTTCTTCTTCAGAGTCCAGCTTCTCGTACTATTTGCTCAGCATACGGATTGAATGGCTATGGTGAAAGGATATAACCCTGATGCACACCTTTCCTGACTTTAAACCGTGCAGTATCCCCTTGTTCTTCTCCAATGACTGCCTCTAGATCCATGTACAGGTTCCTCATGAGCACAGCTAAGTGTTCTGCAATTCCCATTCTTCGCAATGTTATCCATAATTTGTTACGCTCCACACAGTCAAATGTCTTTGCATAGTCAATAAAACATAGGTAAACATGTTTCTGGCATTCTCTGCTTTCAGCCAGGATCCATCTGACATCAGCAGTGATATCGCTGATTCCACATCCTCTTCTGAATCCACCTTGAGTTTCTGGCAGATCCCTGTTGATGAACTGCTGCAGCCGCTTTTGAACGATCTTCAGCAAAATTTTACTTGGTTATGATATTAATGATATTGTTCAATAACTTCTGCATTCAGTTGGATCGCCTTTCTTGGGAATAGGCATAAGTATGGATCTCTTCCAGTCAGTTTGCCAGGTAGCTAGCTTCCAAATTTCTTGGCATAAACAAGTGAGCACTTCCAGAGCTGCAACCATTTGTTGAAACGTCTTAATTGATATTCTGTCAGTTCCTGGAGCCTTGTTTTTCACCAATGCCTTCAGTGCAGCTTGGACTTCTTCCTTCAGTACCATCAATTCCTGATCATATGCTGCTTCCTAAAATGCATGAATGTCAACCAGTTCTTTTTGGTATAATGACTCTGTGTATTCCTTTCATCTTTTGACGCTTCCTGAGTCGTTTATTATTTTCCCAGATGAATCCTTCACTATTGCAACTCGGGGGTTGAAGTTTTTCTTCAGCTCTTTGAACTTCAGAAATGCCAAGCGTGTTCTTCCCTTTTGGCTTTCTATCTCCAGCTCTTTGCACATATCA
This sequence comes from Dugong dugon, assembly GCA_030035585.1. Classification (NCBI taxonomy): domain Eukaryota; kingdom Metazoa; phylum Chordata; class Mammalia; order Sirenia; family Dugongidae; genus Dugong; species Dugong dugon. The sequence continues at coordinate 188,678,876 of CM057463.1, read as the reverse complement.
TTATAATACTTTAATACAATAAAAATAACAATATATAATAAAAAGCCACCCTTTGAAATCTTCTATTCAGTTCTTTTACTTCTTCATTTCTTCCATTTGCTTTAGCTACTCAACGTTCAAGAGCAGGTTTTGCAGTCTCTTCTGACGTCTATTTTGGTCTTTTCTTTCTTTCCTGTCTTTTTAGCAACCTCTTGCTTTCTTCATATATGATGTCCTTGATGTCATTCCACAGCTTGGTCATTAGTGTTCGATGCGTTAAACCTATTCTTGAGATGGTTCTTAAATTTGTGGTGGGATAGACTCAAGGTCGTACTTTGGCTCTCGTGGACTTGTTCTAATTTTCTTCAGTTTCAGCTTGAACTTGCATATGAGCAACTGATGGTCTGTTCTGCAGTTGGCCCCTGGCCTTGTTCTGACTGATGATATTGAGATTTTCCACCATCTCTTTCCACAGAAGTAGTCAATTTGATTCCTGTGTATTGCATCTGGCGAGGTCCACGTGTATAGTGGCAGTTTATGTTGGTGAAAAAAGGTATTTTCAATGAAGAGGTCGTTGGTCTTGCAAAATTCTATCATGCGATCTCTGGCATAGTTTCTATCACCGAGGCCATATCTTCCAACGGCTGATCCTTCTTTTTTGTTTCCAACTTTTGCCTTCCAGTCATCAGTAATTATCAATGCATCCTGATTGCATGTTCGATCAATTTCATACTGCAGATGTTGGTAAAACTCTTCAATTTTTTCATCTTCGGCCTTAGTGGTTGGCATATAAATTTGAATAATATTCCTATCAACTGGTCTACCTTTTATTCTATCACTGACAGCATTGTACTTCAGGATAGATCTTGAAATGTTCTTTTTTAGGATGAATGCAATGCCATTCCTCTTAGAGTTGTCATTCTGGCATAGAGAAACATGTGATTGTCTGATTCAAAATGGCCAATACCAGTCCATTTCAGCTCGCTAATGCCTAGGATATCGATGTTTATGGGTTCCATTTCATTTTTTGATGATTTCCAATTTTCCTACATTCATACTTTGAGAATTCCATGTTCTGATTATTAATGGATGTTTGCAGCTGTTTCTTCCCATTTTGAGTCATGCCACATCAGCAAATGAAGGTCCTGAAAGCTTGAGACCATCCATGTTATTAAGGTCAACTCTACTTTGAGGAGGCAGCTCTTCCCTGGTAGTCTTTTGAGTGCCTTCGAACCTGGGGGGCTCATCTTTCAGCAGCATATCCAATAGTGCTCTGCTGCTATTCATAAGGTTTTTACTGGCTAATTCTTTTTAGAAGTAGACCGCAGGGTTGTTCTTCCTAGTCTGAATCTGGAAACTCAGCTGAAACCTGTCCACCATGGGTGACCCTGCTGGCATTTGAATACCAGTGGTATGGCTTCCAGCATCACAGCAACACACAAGCTCCCACAGTACCACAGACTGAGAGACATGTAGGGGGCAGGGAAACTAGATTAACAGAAATGGAACAACCAGAACATAAATAATGAGAATGTTCACTCATTATGAAGAATGTAACCAATGTCACTGAACAACTTGTGTAGAAATTGTTGAATGGGAACTTAAAATAGTGTGTAAACCTTCACCAAAAACACAATAAAATATTATTCAAAAACAAAAAGAGAGAGAAGACAAAGAAAAAGATTTTATTTATTTTAATGTACATCTATATTCACCGAGGAAGTCAACATGAGACCATTGTCTGTTGAAGATTTCTTTGTAGTGTGTGTATTTTTAGTTAGAGATGAAAATTATGTAATGAAAAATTTTGATGGTTTGATAAACTGTAAATCTTGTCAGATTTTGTTCAGGGGCTTCAGCTCTCAAACTAGTTGCATGTGCTTATATGAGTGCCATAAAATGGTAAAAGTGTCTAGGTCAATAACATACTGGAGAGATTTCAAAATCTCAAAAGAACTCAAAAGAACAAAACTTATATGCAACACTGAGAAAATACCTGACCATTTGCTGCTGTCAACCAATTCACACCAAGGAAGCAAACAATTCTTCAATGCTTATCACATTGAAGACTGTCAATGGCTGTAAAATATTTCTCTTGTTAGCTGCATCTCTGTCTACCTTACCAGAGCTTAAATCATCCATTGTGTTTTGAAATGGCACAGATAACAGAGACTAAGGAAAACTTACGACTCCTTTGGCTAGTGTAATGTTCATTGGGACCTTAGGTTGCAAAACACTAACTCAAGACTAATGTGTTAGACCCTTTCACTCGAAGTCCAGTTTAAAGGATAAGCTAGGGATTAAAAGTATCTTAATATGACTGGTGGTTACCCAGTGGTGATACTAGAATTTGTGATTTCTACAACTACTAGATCAGCAAGTATCTCATGGATAAAAAATAATTTGCTTTTCTGGCACATCATAATATTTTAAATTCCATTGAGAATTGAATACATACACACGGTAGGACTACATTGCTTTTGGAAAGCAGTGTAACATGCACTATTTTAGACACCATAAATATGTTATCTCATTTAACACACTGAGTCATATCTATTCATATGTCTATTTGTCAGATGAAGAAAATATATTTCACAGATGAAGATATATATCTTTTGGATCCCAAACACCAAAAACAATCAAACAAACACAAACTGGCTTCATGAAACTTGGAATTAAGTCTACTCTGCTTTGCCTCACAGAGGATGCTCTCCTTGTTTCATTATTTCTCCTGAATTTTAATTTTAAATGAAAGTGTGGTGTAATGGTTATATTGAGGCTCTGGAACTTAATCATAGGGATTCAAATACTTGCCTTTGGACATACGAGAAGTGTGACCTTGAGACAGTGCTGCAACTATTTCATGTCTAAATTTCTTGATCCATAAAATGGAGCAAACTAGAATTTCTGCCAAGTGATAGTAAACCAAACCAAATCAACCCACCACTATCGAGTCAGTTCTGACTCACAGAGACCCTCCAGGATTTCCAAGGCTGTCATCTTTAAGAAAGCAGACTGCCACATCTTTCTCCCTCAGTGCAGCTGGGGGGTTTGAACTACTGACCTTTCAGTTAGCAGCTGAGGGCTTTAACCACTGTGTTACCAGGGCTCCTTCCAGGTAATAGTAGTTGTGCGAATTCAGTGAGTTAATAGAAACAATGCCTCTAAAGCACTTAGATCCATATGAGTTAAAATTGGAGGTAACTAATAACCTCATTGATTTATTTGGTTCATTAAGTAGTGACGCATGGAAGCATTCTCCTAACTTATTTTCTCCATCATCTTTGCATGTGACTTCTGCTATTGTTCTTGTAAGAATAATGCTGCATATCTAGGTAGCACGTCTGACTTTATACATAAGAAGAAGAGAGCAGACAAAGCCACAGAGAGAAATCGGCCACAGGGACTACAGTTAGCTTATTTATATGTTAAGTCTACAGGCTGGGGAATAAATATATTTTCATAAGCTTCTATAGTAAAGGAAGATTAAGAAGTAGGTGGCGTTCAGATTGAGTATTCCGAACAAGCCAATCAACAAAGTATGTAACGGATACGTAGTAAGAATGCCATACCATCAGTTGTCATCTAGTCAATTCCCATTTATGGTGACCCCCTGTGTTGCAGAATAGAACTGCACTCCATAGGATTTTCAAAGTTATGCCCTTTCATAAGCACACAACCAGACTTTTTTCCTGAGGTTCCACTAGGTGGGTTTGAACTGCCAACCCTTTGGTTAGTGGTCAAGCACTTAACTGTTTGTGCCACTTAGGAAATCCAAGAATGTAATGAATGTCGGTAAATAGAGTCATGTCTTCTTGCACACCTCTATGCATCTGATTACTAAATTTACTGATCAGCACTTAGTCCAGAATCTATCTGAATCTTTGGCATAGTTAATCAGCTCGGTCTTTCCTAATCCCAATCCAAGTTTTAGGAGAGCAGTATGCTAATTCTGTGATGGTCAATTGTCCATGTCTAAGCTGGACATCTTCAGCCAAGTTTGTAAAATATGAGTCTAATACTGTTGCTGAGCTAGCATTTTATGCTGAAGTTGGTGTTGGTTGGTGTTAGCAGGGATTGGTGATGCCTTTATTAAAGCATTTGTGCTATGTCTCCCACAATACATATAAAATTGTTGTGTGCTGTCCAGTCAATTCCAACTCATAAGGACCCTATAGGACAGAGTAGGACTGCCCCACATTGTTCCTAGGCTGTAATCTTTTACAGATCTCCAGATCTCTCTCCCACAGAGCTGTTGGTAGGTTTGAACCACTGACCTTTCTGTTAGCAGCCAAGTGCTTTAACCACTGCACCACCAGGACCCCCTGGTTTAATATTAGAGGAATATTTTTATTTTACTTCATTAGTTTTATGATCATGAAAGGATCAATATCACTCTCTTATCAAATGTAAATTATTTTCTTGAATAGTTGATAAAACATAATAATGTTGCTCATATTTTTGGGTATTTAAGTGCCAGATGTTGCTTAAAGTGTTATATATGCCTTAATACATTTAATCCTCCTAACTGCTCTATGGAGTACATATAATTATTACAACCATTTTATAGATACAATTCATGCAAGGTAATAACATTTAGAAAGTGATGGTTCCATATTTGGATTCAGAGGACTTATTTCAGAGCTGTCCCTCTAAACTGCACAATGATATGATCTCTGTAATTGAGGGTTTTTTTTTTCCTTCAAATTTAAATGCTTGCATGATTTTTGTTATGTCGATGATGAGATTAAAGAGTTAGCTCCAAACATTTTCCATTTCCAACATGATACTGTAAGTCTTTTGAGAGAGAAATTAAGACGTATCCATACTTCATGGTGGCTAGTCAACTATTTGAAACATGATTTCTCTTATTAAATTTGTTTCTTTGTTAATAACCATATGAAAGAAAAAATATAAATTAGATAATATTGATAAAAGTGGAAATATTTATATCTAAAGAGCCTATAATTTTAAAAAAAACTTTTAGGAGTATGTCCATTTATTTGTTTCACTTTCTGCTATAGACAAAAATTACAACGAATACAGAGTTTTTGAATATTTCAATTTAATAATGATTAAAAGCATATTCTGTGTGCATGTTGTGTGAGTATGGGGCAGGGGAGAAGGATAGATGTTATGTGTGATTTGTGAAGTATAATTTATTTATAAATGTGAAGTGAGAATAATAAAAGTGAATTAATAACTATGATACGAAACCAGAAGGACAGTCATTAATGAAGTTGACTGAATATCTAGGCTGCAGAAACAAGCAGAGCAGTGATCCCTAGAAAGTGGGTCTGACCCTATTTAATTACCGGTTCAGTTCCATTCCCATTCTTATTTGCTAACACAAACCAAATTTTGTTTGGGGCTCAGTTACACTCAGAAACATGGCATGTGGACATTGAACAAAATTGAGACTATGTTAGCCAAGAGAAAGTATGGAATATTTATTAGTTAACAATTTTACCACTGTAATTTCTAATTAGAATTAAAATAAAAGAGTATAAAACATATTAATTTGATTGTGAATCCATAAGTTACTAAAAAAAAGGTGAAAAGAAGTTTAAATTATTTTCCATATCATATCATTGATGATAATACTGGTATTACTATTGTATGTGATTTCAGTATCAAGGAGAAACAGATATAAGATAGCTCACATTACGTGATAACCTTGATGAGTGAATTTGAACGGGAAGTATCAGTGTGAATTCATGGTTTTATCTTGAGAAAAATACAGATGCTCTACCTGTTCCCTGAAAAGTTCTGGAAACAGGGACAAGTTAATGGCAATGAACGTCAGTTATGACTGGATTATAATGTCTAAATATGATTTTCTACAAAAAGAAACCATAGTTCCTTGAAGAAATATCTAATTCCAGGTCTAGGGCAGGAAATATATAAGATGACTGTTATGTATTGAACTGTGTCCCCTCAAAATATGCAGTAAATCCTAGCCTCTATACCCACAGTTATAATCCCATTTGGGAATGGATTGTCTTTGTTATGTTAATGAGGTAGGATTAATTGAGTCAGTATCTTACAAGATATAAAAAGAGTAGCTTAAGCAAGCACAGTTGGGGAACACAGATGCCAAGCCACATGGAAATCTCCAAGGAACCAGGAAACAGAAGCTGAAGAGACAAGGACCTTCCCCCAGAGCCCACAGAGAGAGAAAGCCTTCCTTAGAGGCAGCCCCCCTGAATTCGAACTTCTAATCTCCTAATTGTGAGAAAATAAATTTCTGTTTGTTAAAACTGTCTTGTGGTGTTTCTGTTATAGCAGCACTAGGTAACTAAGACTGTGACCTGGCACGGTCTGTCATACCGTAAAACAAGGAACATACCAAAGATGAATGAGAATATTTCAAAAGGACTCCACAGCTAAGATGAAGAGCCTCTCATTGGTCAAAGAAGGGAAAAATTTACAATTTAAATATTGTAATAACTGCAGTGAATTGAAACAATTTGAGTTTAAATCTATGAGCTCTTCATATACTAAATACGAGCCAAAAAAAAAACAAAAACTCATTGGTTACTTTTGGAGACTCCTGCATCAGAGGTTGGTAAGCTGTAACACGTAGGCCAAATCTGTTCCACTGCCTCTTTTTCTCATTAAGTTTTGTTGGCACATAGCACGACCACGTGTTTACACACTGTCTATGACTGCTATTTCATACAACAACAGAGATGAGCAGTTGTGACGAGACCTTTGGCTTTTGCAAAAGCCTAAAATAGTTACCATCTGGCCTTTTGCAGAAAAATTTTGCTGATATGTGTTCTAAGTAGTTGTCATTATTTTGATACCTACAAATAAATGGGAAGAATCAGACATTTATCCTGCCTTTTCTGAGTGAATACGACATCAAATTCACCAAATGTTAATGAAGGGAAAATTTTTTTAAAGATGTAATCTAGCTTATGTTTGAAGAGGAAATGATAGAATATCACTGTTTTTCTCCTAAAGAAATGATGGGTTTGATGATATAATAATCATCAATAGCTAACAGCATAAAAAGAGGCAGATAGACATTGCATGCTTTCTAACAGAATTTAAACCATCAGCTATGACATAGCCTTGCAACAAGCAAAACCTGAATTGGATAGAAATTCTAAAACTAGCCAATTTATAGGAGAATTACGGAACAGAAAGAATACATGAAACCACATCAAGCGGACTCAATCAGTAATGTTCAGACTATAGGAAATAATACAGAAAAATAACCTGGTTTCCACAACAAATAAGATGTAAACAAAAAATAATAAAGGAATCATTGTGTAAAATGACAGTTGGAAACAAACAAATGAAAAAGAGAATTTTTGTATTTTAGAGATACATGCTAAAATACATACGGATGACATAAAATTATGTCTGGAATTTGCTTCAAAATGACTCAGGAGAGGGAGGACAAAGACAGGAATATAGATAAAGCAACGCTCGCAATGATTTGAGACTTGTTTATGGGGGATGCATATATGATGGCTGCCTATACTATTTTCTGTATGTTTGACATTTTCTATACTTATATTTTTTAAAAGAAGATATTGGTAAGAAATTAAGTCAAGCTGGGAAGCCTACGGAAGGGAGCATATTGAAGAATTTCTGGTTACCTTTTCATTCTCCTACGATGTCTTGAAGAATGTGCAGTTTCACTTTGAACCAAGGGTTGAATCAACAAGAAAGGAAGAACATCTGCACAGAAGAAGACCAAGAATTGGCCAACATGCCTGTGAGAGAGTAAGAAATCTTATTTACAAATGTAACACTGCCAAGCTATGTTCAGTATCACTTCCAAATATGTGTCATTTACCCTACCCATCTGTTTAGTTTCTACATCCAATATTCATCACTTTATGAATAAGGCAGAATGTCTGTTCTAAAAAAGTGGTTGGTATGTGATGATAAAATGACTCAGTACGGATGACACAGAGCACCTTCAAAAATATGGGCCTGAATCAATTAGCATTTTTATTGGACTTCCTCTAACAGAGGGCCAAAATAACACTGCCTTAAATAGTACAGAGGTTTATTTTTCTTCCATGTAATTCAGAGGTAGGTTGTCTAAAGATGGCGTGGCTGCTCCATCTTTATTACTAATGTCAGATTCCTTCATCTTTCTGCTCCAATCACTGAGATCACATTCTGAGCAAGAAGAAAGAGAATATTTACTAATAGAAATGTTTCCTAGCTTAGTTAGGCTCATGTTTATGATATTTTCTTGAGGCTCCAGGAAATTGTCTCTATTTACATCTTATTGACTACCCAGATCTGCAAAGTAGCTTGAAAAAACAAGTTTATTATCTGAGCAGATTACCATTCTTGAAAGTTCAGTTACTGAAGAAGAACAGAATGGATAAGCAACTAAACTTCTGAGCCACAGAGCCTAAGATCACACTTTTCTTTTAGCTAGTGTCAGCAAACACTATCTGAAATAAATACGAAGAACTTTCTAGTTGCATATCTTTTCAGGATTGATATTGATAGAAGCTGTAGGAGATCGAGTCCACTTTTAGGAAATGTTCAGTACGGATTACACCACAATGTAAAGAAAATCCTCTTAACTGGAATGATAAGCAATGTCACATTAAATGGATTAAAACCAAATTGAAGCTGTCAAATGATTTCATTCTACTGGTGTCAACAATCAATGTTCATTGAAGCAGCAGTTAAGAAATCAAATGACGTATTGCATTGGTCAAATTCTGCTGCAAAAAGACCACTTTAAAATTTTAAAAAGCAAAAATGTCACTTTGATGTCTAATATGAGTCTGACCCAAGCCATGCCTTATATGCAGGTAACAAAAATGAAAAACGAAGACAGAAGGAGAATTGATGCATTTGAATTGTGATGCTGGCAAAGATATTGAATATACCATGGACTGCCAAAAGAACAAACAGATCAATCTTAGCAGAAATATAACCAGTATACTCCTTATAAACAAGCATGGCAAGACTTCAACTCTGTTTACTTTGGACGCATCATCAGGAAAGACCAATAGCTAGCAAAGCAACATGTTTGGTAAAGTGGAAGGTCAGCGAAAACGAGGGAAACCTTCAACAAGATGGATTCACACAGTAGCCACAACAGTGGACTCAAACATACCAACAATCGTGACAATGGCACAGGACCAGGCACCGTTTAGTTCTGTTATACATAGGGCCTCCATGGGTCAGAGCTGACTCCATGGCAACTAACAACAACAAAGATACAAGCTGGGTGATGGTTAGTGGGCCCTCCATGGATTAGCTGATCTTCTCGGGCTGTGCACTTTTGACTGTCTTTGTATGACCAGGATATTTAATGAGTTTGAAAGACAGAATATAAGCTGTTGAAAACTGATCAAAATCCAAACTTTGCTTGCCCACAGCAATGCAAGTGACTCCTACTCTTGGCAATGCAAATGAAATTTGTCAGTAAGTCAAATTCTCATTTAAGCTGTTTGATACTTGACTGATTTTCTCATTAATAATGAGTTAAATAAAATCTTTGGCAGATTATCTTTTTATATGTGCACACCAGCTGTGATATTATCTTTTTGAAAGTTATTTTTGAACAGTTTGCAGATCCCACTGAAATGCTCAGATAGGCTCGCCTGTTAGATGCAAGCTAAGTGTGTTGGTGAAGTGCAACGCATGGACTATTTAACCTAAGACAGCTTCTTCTTGGTTCCCAGAGAGCAAGGAGCAAGGAAGCTTTAACTTTAAGGACTTCTGCATTTCTCTAGTATTTTTCTCCCTCTCTACAGATTCTGCATTTTGTTTTGTTTCTGATTCACACAGAGCTGATTAGTTATTCCCTATTTGTGGCCACAAAGATGGTGAATTTGGTTTTATGGCCTCTTCAGTGAGCTCTGGAGATGCATGGTGAACAGCCAGTTGACTTCAAACTAATTCTGATTTCTGGTGACAGGTTAGAACTGTGCTCCATGGGGTTTTCAATGGCTGAGTTTTTAGAAGTAGATCAGCAGACCTTTCTTCTGAGGCACCTCTGGGTGGACTTGAACCTCTCTGTTAGCCGCTGAGTGTGTTAACTGCTTTCACCACACAGAAACTCCTTTTTCTTCTTACTTGTATTCATTACATTAAGGACTCAGAATTAACTTGTTTTGATCTATTGTACTTATTGCAATTTTTTAATCTTAAATTTTTCCCTTCTGTGGGGTTTATCAAACCCCAAAGTTTTGCCAAATATACCTGCACAAATTTTTCTTAACTGTGTTTGACAGTTTTTAGGCTCAAAAAAAAAATATGAGAGGACTTATCTGCTGTAAAATTTTTAAAGCTAATATTACTGAAAGGGCACTTATTGTTTAAAGCAGGGCAATCAGGAGGATTACCCAGAAACCTGCTTTAAAAGATTGTGATTCTTTACAAACTTTGATTCATATACGACACTCAAGTGTAAAACCTCAGGGTTGTTTAGTGTCGATCTACTCTTAACAATCTCTGAACTCTGAAGATGGCATGCACATCAGGACTGTGTATTTAATTTTTTTTTTTTCTGGGAAAATATTCTTATAGCCTAAATATAATTTCATATGGAAATCCCAATGAGATACATGGTAAATATGACTTTTTGATATGTAATTTCAGATATCATAATTCTTCTTCCAAAAGTCCCAAATTAATCACAAAATACTTTTCAATTATTATTTTCTCTGCTTGAATAATTTCAGCAGTTTTCAGTGAAGATACTTCTTTTTTGTTTTTTTCCAGGAAGTACATTTGAACACTGGGAAGGGCACTTGCATGACATTTAAAATTGGTTCAATTTACATAACATTCTAGGGACTAGAAACAAACTCCAGAGGAGAAATTTGATTCCTTTTGTATATCACTATATCCAAATGGATAACCAGATATATTACTAGTTCATCTCTAAGCTATATTATTTGTGATAGAAATTGGAGAAGTGATGATTTCTTGTACCAAGGATTTAAAAATGCTGAGAACAACATTTTACAGAGTTTATTTTCAATTACGTGTTTTGGTTGAGTTATGTGCATAGATGTAGGCTTGCAAAAGGTCTAAAGGAGCTTGATTTGTCTGTTTGTGACTATATTTTTAGGCTAGTAGAGGTATGAAATGATCTAGTAATTCGAAAAGAAAACAAAAGAAAAACGTTGGTAAAAATTCTGCAGTGAAATCTTTAATAGTAGCCAAATTCTGAATATTTCATTGATATTTGCTCAAACATCTTAAACCACATTATTATAAGTAATTCATAGACTTTTTCTAAAATAAGAAGGCTTTCTAAAGCAACTTATCACACTTGGAGAATAGCAAAGAAAATGCATTATTTTAAGCAGCATATTATTTTGCCAAGCACTTCTTCATAAACATTAGGTAAGATCAAATATAACTCAGGGCATCCAGCTATTGTCTGGTTTTGTCTTCCTGAAGCAAAAAGATGTGAGCCATAGTTGGAAGTTTTAACAATAATTTTTTTTTAAAAAAAAACACCTATTTATCTGTATGTATGTTCCTACCTTCTATTCACCTAATCTGAGAACAGAGTTAGGCAATGTAGGATGTACTGGATATGTTCTGTTTAGCACCCTCTTTCTCTGCTTACAGGTATATCTGTGGATCATAAGCAGGGACTACCCTGATCTCTTACTTCCAATTAGTTTCAGTCAATGGGGAGACCCAGCCTGAGACTGAAGTTAGAAAGTGGAGTGAGATTGAGGTTGAGTATTTATTCCTCCGGCTCCCTTTATGAATACCTAACTGTGTTCATCAAATGGGGTTGTTACATTTCAATCAGGCCTCCTTATAGGATTTGTCTTGCCAGGCATGGTGGCCACACTTTGTGGTTATTTGCATCTGGAATGGTAACATCTCTATTCTTACTACTACTATGGACATATAATATCCTTTGTGGTTCCCTAACACCCAACTTATATCTTCATACTTGGTTGTTTTATTAAATAATTTTCAAAATATTCTTATTTGAGTGTGACGTCTGTTTTATGCCAAATTTGACAAGCAAACAAACAAAAAGAAATCTAGCAACATACTAAATATCTACAGGTAAGATTTATACTCCCCAGTTCTAGCGAGTGAGTATTAGTAAGAACCTGTGAAGCAGTAAGTTCGTAGAAATGGAGATGGGACCATGGAAGTGGAGGATGTAAAAGCAAAGGAGTGTCTGGCACTTGCTTTCAGAGAACACAAAGCACAAAGCTTTTCTACTTTCCAAATGCCACATCCTTCATGGATACTTCAAGATGTTTCTCACTTTTTCTAAATTTTAAACTCTTTGTTTGGTGAGAATATGTCTTTTACATACTCCAAAAACCCTATTGATAATGGCAATAATGTTGTGTATTTACTATTTTATGACTCAGATGAATAGATGATAATATCTTGTAAAGTTGATGGTTCTGAACTTTCCCTTCCAAATGTATTTTATATTTTTCTGTTGTCTCTATACCCTACACCCTTCACTCCCATCAACAGTTCCTTCCTAAGATTAAAGTGTGATATGAAAATTTTTTCTTCCCACTTCTGATTAGTGAATTTCTTATGCTTCCTTAGTGTAGTTTTTCAGTTCTCTTTGTTTAGGATTCTAGACTAGATGTTACCAGAGTTTCTGAACCAAAGTTAGTAAGTAAACAAAAAAATAAAATATAGCACACACTATATGTCTGTACATATACTTACACACACACACTCAGATATAGTTATATTCCATTCCCGTTACTACAGAACTCTCTCACCATGCTTTGATGTTATATTGATCAAGAGAAAGAAAGTTAAGAGATTTTAAAATAAGAGTGTCTAAAAGTAAAGAAGAATTTTCAGAATATGTTGTCCCCACTGAGAGATAGAGGAGTGGAATTAAAAATTCTTTAGTAATAAGTATAGAAAAAGATATACCAAAAAACAAAACCAAACTTGTTGCCCTCAAGTTGGTTCCAACTCATAGTGACCCTACAGCACAGAGTAGAACTGCCCCGTAGAGTTTCCAAGGAGCAGCTGGTGGATTCGAACTGCCGACCTTTTGGTTGGCAGCCGAACGCTTAACCACTGTGCCACAAGGACTCCAGAAAAAGATACAAGCTTTTATATATTCTAAAATTTTTAATTATCAACATTCATTCTGGATTTTAAAAGAATTGATGGAAACTCATTTATCTCAGAAAATGTGCTTAAATAATACCATAAATTATGAGAGCCAAATCTCTGTACTGTTTTAAATCTACAGATACGAAGAAAATGCAAATGATGAGTGAATTATAAAACGCCCTTCGCTCCGAAGCAGCATCCCAAAGGAGACAGGCAGTTGTGTTCTCCATGGGCCGAAAGCCCCAGATGGCAGATGGCTCTGAGGAGGGGAGGCGGTGGTGAAGAGTAGGAGGTGATCGAAAGCGGTATCTTGGGGGCTTGGAACTGAGTGAAAGCACCGAATCATTTCGCCTCATTACATTTCTCATGAATATGAGTGTAAGTAGCCTCTGTCTGTCACGAAAACTGAGAGGAAAAAAGAGATTTTTTTTTTACTTGTAGATTTGCCATGTTACACATAGTTAGTCAAAAGGATTTCCCTGTCTTATAAGATGGAAAAAGTATGTGTAAATACCTAACACAACTTTGAAACTTCTAAGTGTGAAAAATAAAAATGAAGAGTTGCAGAGTAAATGACTCCAGTAGGGGTATCAGAGATTGGAGCTAACAGGTGTGTTAAGTAAATTATTTCTCAAAAATTTATTGGAATCCCATTACTGCTAATCTCTAAGAGTTTTAGGAGATTTTTAAAAATCATATTCTTTGAGTGTTTTCAAACTCAGAGCCTGCAAATTTTTTGGCCCTTTAACTGGATCATTTCAATAACTACCCGAGCATACTATGTCTCCAGCTAAGAACAGTCTTCCTATTACCCTAGATACTTCCCCAGGCATTGCCTCATTTCCTTATTCCATTTACAGCAAAGTGTCTTGTAAGAGTTGTCAACATTTCTTGTCCTCACTTGATTTCTCTCTGTTCTCTATCCAAATGCAGTGTCTTAGTCATCTAGTGCTGCTATAACAGAAATACCACAAGTGGATGGCTTTAACAAAGAGAAGTTTATTCTCTCACGATCCAGGAGGCTTCAAGTCCAAATTCAGGGTGTCAGCTCCAGGAGAAGACTTTCTCTCTCTGTCGGGTCTGGAGGAAGATCCTTGTGATGCATCAGTCTTCCCTTGGTCTGGGAGTATCTGCTCACAGGAACCTCAGGTCCGAAGGATGTGCTCTGCTCCTGGCACTGCTTTCTTGGTGGTATGAGGTCCCCGTGTGTCTCTGCTCGCTTCTCTCTTTTAAACCTCAGAAGAGATTGGCTTAAGACACTATCCAATTTTGTAAACCTCATCAGTTCAACTGCCACTAATCCATCTTATTAGATCATAGTGATTGAATTTACAACACATAAGGAAATCACATCAGATTACAAAATGGTACACAATTATACAATACTGGGAATCATGACCCAGACAAGTTGACAGATAGTTTTGGTGGACACAATTCAATCCATGACATGCAGTAAAACTCACCGTCCACTGACACTTCTCTTACCAAGGCCACTCATTATTATATTGCCAAATCCAGTGGTCATTTCAGCTCTCCTATTCTACACTTCAAGCAGTATTTAACAATTTATTCCACTTTGTTCCTTAAACACTTTTTTCATATAGCCTCCAAAATATCACTTTCTCTTAACTTTCCTCTTATATTATTGGCCTCCTCTTCTTATTTTACTTTGCTAGACCATCCTCCTCTTTCAAAACTTTATATATCAGAGAATCTCAGGGCTCAGACGGGATCCTAAACTCACTCTACATGCAATCTTTTGTGTCCATCCCAAAGCTTATGTTTCATCTATATTCCGAGGACTCTCAAATTAAATCGACAGACTGGACATCTCTCTAAACCTCAAGACACAAATTACTACACCTCACTTGAATATCTAAACAGTATTCAAAATCTCAGACTTAAAATGTACAAAACCAATCTGTTGATTTCAATCCCCCAGTTCTTCAAAAAGTAGCTTCTCCCTTGCTCTTTCCCATCTCACCAAGGAGCACCTTTATCCTGTCATTCGCTTAGATGGAAATTTCTGGCGATACCCTTGACTCTTTTGTTCTTCTGACACACCATGCCCAATCCCCTAAAACATAAGAAGAGAGCATGAAAAGAGACACCGAGTCTCAAAGCTTCACACTCATTGCATCCTCCTTTGATCTCAGTGGTCTTCCTCCAGTAGCCATGAATGTCTCTCCATTCCATCCTTCAGGTTGCTGCTCAAATATTGCGATATCAGAGAGGTCTTTTCCTGTAGATAACAGCACTTCTCTCAATGGTCTCCACTGCCCTTAGCCTCCTAGCCACCTTTCGCTTACATCTCCTTCTTTCTTTCCCTCTTGGCAAATGCAGAATAAAAGCAAGGCAACACTAGTTAGTACACAAAAGAGCTTAAGCCCCAGAAATAATTAGACAATTTGGATGGGGTTAGGTTTCTCCAGTCATTTGGTGTTGGGGTTTTGAGGCACAATCAAGATCCTTGTGATGCATCTGTGTGTCTGACTTTTTGACCTAGTGTTCCTCCTGGGATACCAACTTGTGCTCTGCCTCACAGTTGGAGACCCACACACCTGGGGGCTCGTTCTGCTTTTCTCTCTCCCTCCAGCTGTGTTCCTGTTTTATCTTTCCTTTGTGCTTATATTTTTTTTCTCTACATTGGCAGTACCCAGCACACGGTAGGCAGATTGAAATGAATTATACTTTCTTATAGTCTTTGATAGTTTTTCAAGTGGATGTGGTTATAGAAAATGTCTGTGGTTATAAAGCCTGCATGATATATCCTTCCAGGAGACTGTAAACTAGCTATTAACCTTGGCCAGACATCTTATTTCTGAGCTCTTGGCACGCTGGCAAGAAATCATGCACAGTATAAAAAAATCACTACTATTAGAAACAACTGCTATCTTTCTGATCATAACAAGCATGGGAAGAGCGATCACCCTATTAGCTGTGTGATAAGTAGTCTATAGAATGAAGGCATTTTCTAAACCAGGTTGCTGGCTTTGATTGATACATTTAATACTTTTTTAACACCCTGGAAAATAGGAAATTAATGTCTTTTTATTCATTCTCAAGTTCTTCCAGATTTTTTTCTTTTTTCTCTTCGTGGTTTGTGGCAACATAGGCAGAAGTTAAGCTCCTGTAGATGGTGCTATAGAGTAAGTCTCTTTGTTTACATTCAGGAGAGTTTACAACTAGACCTCCTGCTGGCGAACTACCAAAGCATTCAGACAAATGCAGCTTTTACTTTAATAGTCTAGTGTCCTATGGTGAGTCAATCTAAATAAAGCTGCAGCACATTTTAATTTTCTTCATGCAGATTAGTTATGAAGAAAGTGGCATAATCATTTTTAAAAAGAGCTGACTCACGAGCATAATTTTTCATAATAATTTCCTCTGCTAAGTTAGTGAATCATTTTGGAGAGCTCTACCTACCCATTTTTCATGTTACTGCTGAAGAAGGATACAACTTTCTGCCAGAGAATTAATTTTTTATAGGAGTAATATTTTCAAATATTCTTAAAGAATTATCTCTATAGCATACTTGGGGTAATTATGCCACTTGAAAAACATTGTATTTAAGCCCAAATCAAAAACAATATTCAAAAATACTAAGTCCTTATGACAAAAAATGAGAATATGTATAGCAGGTTAGTTTTGCTTTTATGTCAATTACCATTCTTCTGTAACCAAACCCCAAAACCAAACCCATTGCCACGGGGTCAATCTGCCTCAAACGTTGTCTCCTACGGAGCTGCTGGTAGGTTTGAACCACTGACTTTTCAGCCAGCAGCCAAGAGCTTAACCACTATGCCACCAAGGATCCTTTCTTCTGTTACTGCACCTATTAAATAATAGGTCATCTTTAAAATTACTGTAGCAGGGTGTAGAAGAGTAGTCTTGCCACAAAATCTATCCCGTTGATTTGCTAAAAGGAAGATCCAACTTAAACCTTAAAAAAAAAAGAGAGAGAGAGGAAAAGAAAAGATGTAAAGGAATAATACTTTTAAGCTAAAATTTGCCTTGTGTGATGGCATTAAGCTAGGTACTAGTGACTGCTGAAGAGTCTGTATATAAGCTGTGCCAAGACAATCAACTGGCTCAACTACTTAGCAGTGTTTGATGGGGACGGGAAAAAAGGATGTACTGCAGAAGCATTATTTGGGAAAGACTTATTGGGTGTCTAGTGT
This sequence comes from Dugong dugon, assembly GCA_030035585.1. NCBI lineage: Eukaryota > Metazoa > Chordata > Mammalia > Sirenia > Dugongidae > Dugong > Dugong dugon. The sequence continues at coordinate 188,661,642 of CM057463.1, read as the reverse complement.
CTGAAGGAAAACATAAAGTAAAAAGCAGGAATGGGTTTTTGGTTAATCAGCTACATTAAAGGATTAACTGCTTTCTAATCTCACTCAGTTTCTCTTTATTTATTTTTTTTCTTTTTAAGAAATATACTTGTTTTTGGACTTTATCTCAAATACCACAATTTCTTGGATCAACCTTCTTGGAAATATGTCTATCCAGCTTGTTCTTCCAAGCCTGCCAAAGGTGCCTTGGAAATAGCCCTGAGCATTGTTATGCACTTGTCTTTCCGCCTCCCAGTGCCTCTTGAAGAAATGAATGAGGTGTTCCTCTATTATAGTGCCACAGTGCCTAGCAAAGCGTAGGTAGGTGTGGATTAAATATATTTTAAATTTAATTAGAGTCTATGTAAGACCTAAAATATTTCTTTATGTCAGTGAGTTTTAAAAACTTCAAAATGAATTCCAGACTTTTATAATAAATATTCTAAACTGTTTCTTATAGCATCTTTCTTATATACATTTATTAGAAGAATTTCTAATAGATAAGAATATACCATTGTTTCATCTTTATAGAAGTATTTCTAATAGATAAGAATATACCATTGTTTCATCTTTATAATTTTTAAAAGCATAACAACTAACTCTAAATTACTACTATTATGTAGTATTTTAGGTAGGTAGAAAATATATATTTAAAGATTTTTAAAAATATAAGTGCCTTTATGTTTCCTGGGTGATGCAGATGGTCAATCATTCAGCTACTAATTGAAAGGTTGGCAGCTCAAACCCACTCAAAGGTGCATAAGAAGAAAGGCCTGGCATTATCGTTTAAAATATCACAGCAGTGAAAACCCTATGAAGGGCCATCCTGCTCTGAAACACATAGAATCACCATGAGTCAGAATCAACTTTATGGCAACCGGTTAGCTGGTTATGTTAATTAGCTCTCTTGATATTCAAAAGACATTCTTGAAGTAGGTATAATATAAGAAGTACATAATATATGAAGAACTTGCAGTTTAGGAAGAGTTTTGAGGATGGCTTTCTAGAATGAGCTGGGCTATCTAATCTGGGAAAACAGTTTATAGAAAATAAATCCTACCTACTCACCCATATGGGCCAATGAAATTGAAGACTGACAGCAGCACTGTAAGTCAGTGCCAAAGAAGTAGGTTTGGACACCATTCCCCCACCCCTCACCAGTTCGCGCAATGTCAGGAACCAAGACAGGTGATTCTCACCATCTGGGCATTGTCCCTTGGGATCAGAGTAGCTGTCATAGGATGCAGTGTTAAAACTCCACTCAGAAAACTCCTCTCAGAAAACAAATTGACTCTACCCTGTATCACCGCTCCTATTTAACATTGTGCTGGCAGTCCTAGGTATAATAATAAGGCCAGAAAAAGAAATAACAGGCATCCAGATTGGTAATGAGGAAGTAAAATTGTCCCTATTTGCAGATATGGTACTATACACAGAAAACCCAAAGACTCCACGAGAAAACTAGTGAAACTAATAGAAAGATTCAGCAGAGTAGCAGAATACAAGATAAACATACAAAAATCAGTTGGATTCCTATACAGCAATAAAGAAAACAAAGAAAAGGAAATCAGGAAAACAATACCATTCATAACAGCCCCCCCCCCAAAAAAAAATACTTAGGAATAGGTCTAACCAGGGATATAAAAGCTTATACAAAGAAAACTACAAAACACTACTGCAAGAAACTAAAACAGAACTACATAGGTGGAAAAACATACCATGCTCATGGATAGGTAGACTCAACATTGTGAAAATGACAATTCTACCCAAAGCAATCTACAAATACAGTGCAATCCCGATTCAAATATCAACAGCATTCTTCAAAGAGATGGAAAACTAATCATTAACTTTATATGGTAAAGCACTATTGAAGAAGAAGAATAAAGTAGGAGGACTAGCACTATCTGACCTCAGAACCTACTATACAACTATGGTAGTCAAAACAGCCTGGTACTGGTACAAAGACAGATACATTTACTAATAGAACAGAATTGAGAACAAAGATGTAAATCGGTCCACCTACAGTGACTTGATCTTCGACAAGGGCCCAAAGTCCATCAAATGGAGAAAAGACACTCTTTTTAACAAATGGTTCTGGTAAAACTGGATGTCCATCTGCAAAAAAAATGAAACAGGACCCATAACTCACACCATACACAAAAAATAATTCAAAATGGATCAAAGGTCTAAATATAAAATCAAAAACTATATAGATCATAGAAGAAAAAATAGGATAAACACTAAAGGCCCTAATACACGGCATTAACAGGATACAAATCGTAACTAATGACACACAAACTCCAGAAGATAAGTTAGATGACTGGGATCTTCCAAAAATTAAACACTTATTCTCATCAAAAGACTTCACCAAAAGAGTAAAAAGACAACCTACAGACTGGGAAATAATTTGGGGCTATGACAAGTTCAACACATGTCTAATCTCTGAAATCTACAGGAAAATCCAACATCCCTACAACAAAAAGACAAATAATCCAATTAAAAAATGGGCAAAGGAAATGAACAGACACTTCACCAAATAAGACATTCAAGTGGCCAACAGACACATGAGGAAACGCTTGCAATCACTAGCCATTAGACAAATGAAAATCAAAACCACAATGAGATACCATCTCACCCCAGCATTACTGAAAAACAGAAAATAACAAATGTTAGAGAGGCTTCAGGGAGATTGGAACACTTACGCACTGCTGGTGGGAATGCAAAAGGGTAAAACCATTTTGGAAAATGATATGGCACTTCCTTAGAAAGCTAGACACAGAAATACCATATGATACAGCAATTCCACTCCTAGAGAATATATCCTAGAGAAATAAGAGCCATCACACAAATAGATATCTGCACACCCGTGTTCACTGCAGCATTGTTCACAATAGCAAAAAGATGGAAACGACCTAGATGCCCATCAACAGATCAATGGATAGACAAACTATGTTATGTACACACGATGGAGTACTAAGCAACAATAAAGAACAATGATGAATCTGTGAAGCATCTCACAACATGGATGAATCTGGAGGGCATTATGCTGAGTGAAATAAGTCAATCACAAAAGGAGAAATATTGTATGAGACCAGTATTATAAATACTCATGAAAAGGTTTTCAAAATAAAAGAAACAATCTTTGATGGTTATGAAGGAGGGGAAGGGTAGGGATGGAAAAACACTAAGTAGACAATAGGTAAGTAGTAACATTGGTGAATGGTAAGACAGTACACAATATTGGGGAAGCCAGCACAACTTGTCCAAGGCAAGTCATGAATGTTCCACAGACACATCCAAACTCTCTGAGGGACCGAATTACTGACTGAGGGCTGTGGGGAGAATTGTCTCAGGGAACATCTAGCTCAACTGGCATAACACAGTTTATAAAGAAAATGTTCTACACTCTACTTTGGTGAGTGGCATCTGGGGTCTTAACATCTTGTGAGCAGCCATCGAAGACACACCACTGGTCTCAACTCATCTGGAGCAAGGGAGAATGAAGAAAACCAAACACAAGGGAAAGATTAGTCCAAAGGACTAATGGACCACAACTACCATAGTCTACACCAGACTGAGTCTAGCACAACTAGATGGTGCCGGGCTACCACCACCGACTGCTCTGACAGGGATCACAATAGAGGGTGCCAGACAGAGTTGGAGAAAAATGTAGAATAAAATTCTAACTCACAAAAAAAGACCACGTTTACTGGCCTGACAGAGACTGGAGAAATTCTGAGAGTATGGCCCCTGGACACCCTTTTAGCTCAGTAATGAAGTCACTCATGAGGTTCACCCTTCAGTCAAAGATTAGACAGGCCCATAAAACAGAACAAGACTAAAGGGGCACACCAGCCCAGGAGCAAAGACTAGAAGGCAGGAGGTGACAGGAAAGGTGGTAAAAGGAGAGAAAAAGAAAACAAATTGACTGCCAGGATCCCCATTTCTGTCACTGTTTTAAAAGAGAAATGATTAGGGATCTGGTTAGATCTGAAAAACATCACAGTATCACCCCCAATGTCTGTTACCTTCTTCTTATTCCTATCCTTAAATATTTATTTGTCTTGAGCTTGTCTAAAGCAAAGAATTGAGGAAGTATTCATCATTCTCTTATTTTCTGCTCCTATCTATCCAGAAACAATGCCAGAGATTGCATGGTAGAATTTTGCAAGACCAACAAATTCTTAATTGTAAATACCGTTTTTCAACATCATAAATGGCGACCATACAAGTGTACATCACCAGATAGAATACACAGGAATAAAATTGACTACATCTGTGGAAAGAGACAGTGGAAAAGCTCAATATTATCAGTCAGAACAAGGCCAGGGGCTGACTGAGGAACAGACCATCAATTACTCATATGCAAGTTGAAGCTGAATAAAATTAGAAAAGTTCACAAGAGCCAAAGTGTGCCCTTGAATACATCCCACCTGAATTTAGAGACCATCTCAAGAATAGATTTGATGCGTTGAACACTAATGACTAGAAGACCCGATGAGTTATGGAATGACATCAGAGATATCATGTATGAAGAAAGCAAGAGGTCATTAAAAAGACAGGAATGAAAGAAAAGACCGAAATGGATGTCAGAAGAGACTCTGAAACTTGTTCTTGAATGTCGAGTAGCTAAAGCGAAAGGACGAAATGATGAAGTAAAGAGCTAAATAGAAGATTTCGAAGGGCAGCTCAAGAAGACAAAGTCAAGTATTATAATGGCATGCACAAAGACCTGGAGTTAGAAAACCAAAAGGAAAGAACACACTTGGCATTTCTCAAGCTGAAGGAGCTGAAAAAAATATTTAAGCCTTGAGTTGCAATATTGAAGGATTCTACAGGAAAAGTATTAAAGGACTCAGGAAGCATCAAAAACAGATGGAAGGTGTCATGGATTGCATTGTGTCCCCATAAAATATCTGTCAACTAGTCTAGCTCATGATTCCCAGTACTGTGTGATTGTCCACCATTTTGTCATCTGATGTGATTTTCCTGTGTTGTAAATCCTATCTCTGTGATGTTAATGAGATGGAATTAGCGGCAGTTATATGGACTCAAACTACAAGATTGATCTACAACTTAAGCCAATCTCTTTTGAGATATGAAAGACAGAAGTGAGCAGAGAGATGGGGAACCTCATACCACCAAGAAAGCAGCACTGGGAGCAGAGCACATCCTTTGGACCCAGAATTCCTGCACTGAGAAGCTTCTAGCCCAGGGGAAGATTGATGACAAGGACCTTCCTCCAGAGCTGACAGAGAGAGAAAGCCTTCCCCTGGATCTAATGCCCTGAATTCAGACTTCTAGTCTACTAGACTGTGAGAGAATAAACTTCTTTTGTTGAAACCATCCACTTGTCGTATTTGTGTTATAGCAGCTCTAGATAACTAAGACAGAAGGAATATACACAGTCACTATACCAAAAAGAATTGGTTGACGTTCAGTCATTTCAGGAGGTAGCATGAGATCAGGAACTAATGGTACTGAAGGAAGAGGTCCAAGCTGCACTGAAGGCAGTGGCGAAAAACAAGGTTCCAGGAATTGATGGAATACCAATTGAGATGTTTCAACAAACAGATGCAGCACTGCAAGTGCTCACTCATCTATGCCAAGAAATTTGGAGGACAGCTACCTGGCCAACCAACTGGAAGAGATCCATATTTATGCCTATTCTAAAGAAAAGTGATCTGACAAAATGTGGAAATTATTGAACAATATCATAAATATCACATGCAAATAAAATTTTGATGAAGATCAAAAGCAATTACAGCAATGCATTTACAGAGAACTGCCAGAAATTCAGGCTGGATTCAGAAGAGGACGTGAAATGAGGGAAATCATTGCTGATGTCATATGGATCCTGACTGAAAGCAGAGAACACCAAACAGATGTTTACCTGTGTTGTATTGACTCTTCAAAGGCTTTTGACTGTGGAGATCATAGCAAATTATGGATAACATTGCAAAGAATGGTAATTCCAGAACACTCATGAGGAACCTGTACATAGATCAAGAGGAAGTCATTCGAACAAAACAAGGGACTACTTCATGGTTTAAAGTCAGGAAAGATGTGTGTTAGGGTTGTGTCCTTTCACCATACCTATTCAATCTGTCTGCTGAGCAAATAATCTGAGAAGCTGGACTATATGAAGAAGAATGGGTATCAGAATTGGAGGAAAATACGTTAACAACCTGCATTATGCAGATGACACAACCTTGCTTGCTGAAAGAGAAGAGGACATGAGGCACTTACTGATGAAGACCAAAAACCACTGCCTTTGATAAGGATTACACTTCAACATAAAACAAAATCTTCATAACTGGACCAATAAGCAACATCATGATAAATGGAGAAAAGATTGAAGTTGTCAAGGATTTCATTTTACTTGGATCCACAATCAACACCCACAGAAGCAGCAGTCAAGAAATCAAAGGATGCATTGCAGTGGGTAAATCTGCTGCAAAAGATCTCTTTAAAGTGTTGAAAAGCAAAAATGTCACCTTGAAGGCTAAGTGTGCCTGACCCAACCCGTGATGTTTTCAATGGCCTCATATGCATATGAAAGCTGGACAATGAATAAGGAAGACCAAAGAAGAGCTGATGCCCTTGAATTATGGTGTTGGTAAGGAATATTGAATATACCATGGGCTGTCAGAAGAATGGACAAATCTTTCTTGGAAGAAGTATAGCCAAAAAGAGAACCTACAGTCTGGGAAAAAAATTTTGGCTGTGACAAATTTGACAAAGGTCTAATTTCTAAAATCTACAGGAAAATCCAACACCTCTATAACAAAAAGACAAATAATTAAAAAATGGGCAAAGGAAATGAACAGACACTTCACCAAATAAGACATTCAAGCAGCCAACAGACACATGAGGAAATGCTTGCAATCACTAGCCATTAGATAAACGCAAATCAAAACCACAATGAGATACTATTTCACCCCAGCATTACTGCGCAAATCAAAAAAACAGAAAATAACAAATGTTGGAGAGGCTGTGGGGAGATCGGAACTCTTATGCACTGCTAGAGGGAATGCAAAATGGTACAACCATTTTGGAAAATGATATGGTCCTTCCTTAGAAAGCTAGAAATAGAAATACCATATGATCCAGCAATCCTACTCCTAGGAATTATCCTAGAGAAATAAGAGCCATCCCCCTCATAGACATATAAACGCCCAGGTTCATTGCAGCATTGCTCACAATAGCAAAAAGATGGAAACAACCTAGATGCCCATCAACAGATCAATGGATAAACAAACTCTGGTACATACACACAATGGAGTACTACACAAAGATAAAGAACAATGACGAATCTGTGAAGCATCTCACAACAAGGATGAATGTGGAGGGCATTATGCTGAGTGAAATAAGCCGATTACAAAAGGGCAAATACTATATGAGACCACTACTAGAAAAACTTATGAAATGTTTACACACAGAAAGAAACAATCTTACAAAGAGGGGAAGAGTGGGGATGGAAAAACACTAAATAGACAAGAGATAAGTGGTAAATTTGGTGAAGGGTAAGACAGTACACAATACTGGGGAAGCCAGCACAACTTGTCCAAGGCAAGTCATGGAAGTTCAATAGACACATCCAAACTCCCTGAGGGACCAAATTACTGGCTGAGGGCTGTGGGGACACAAAAGCTGGTAATAGGGAATCCATAGTCCAGAAGGGGAGAGTGTTGATATGTCATGGGGCTGGCAACCAATGTCACAAAACAATATGTGTACTAATTGTTTAATGGGAAGCTAGTGTGTTCTGTAAACCTTCATCTAAAGTATCATTTAAAAAAAAAAGAGCAGAGGACCCTTGATTTTCTAATTATATTGCTCATGAAAGAGAAGCTTGGGAGGCTTCTAAGCCTGTGACCACTGCCAAAGTCTGCAGCTCACGCCTAAGTGGGGCAGGGCCAGTCCAGGCAGAAGGATTAATGACTGTGATTAAATATTTTTTTAAGTGGAGTATTGTGTGTTTTCCAAAACCAAATGAAATGTCCTTTTTTTTTTTCCAAGGGAGATGGGAGACATCACTGTCTTCACTTCCCATTCAAATCACATACTCCATGGCAAGCAAGATGAATGAGGCTGGCAATTTCCAGGGGTGGCGGAGAGGTGGCAGACAAGGAGAGAAAGAGCCTCCTTCACTTTGTCCCCTCCGTGCCAGCCTGGCTCCCACAGGAAAAAAAAAAAGTACAGCCAGAATGCTCCTCAGAAGCAAGGATGGCAAGACTAGGTCTCACATACTTTCGACATATTATCAGGACGGATCAGTCCCTGGAGAAGGACATTATGCCTGGTAAAGTAGAGGGTCAATGAAAAAGAGGAAGACCCTCAATGAGATGGATTGACACAGTGACCGCAACAGTGGGCTCAAGTATAACCATGATTGTGAAGATGGCGCAGGACCTGGCATTGTTTCTGTCGGACATAGGGTCACCATAAGTTGGAACCAACTGGAGGGCACCCAACAACAACAACAACATCCATCCAGCGGGGAATGCTAGGCTTGAATGCTAGAGACCTGTCTGTGATTGTTTTGTTTTTTTTCTTGCCTGTTTTTACATATTTTATCTATGTTAAATTTTCTCCTGAAATTTATAAATCTCTACAATATCTTAAATGTCTCAAGTCTTTCAGAATAGACAAGAGTATAATAAGACATTTTCAAAATATGAGAAAAAGTTATAATAAATGATTCAAACCATGACACTAAGTAATGCCTAATTCTGGGCTTTGCTAAAATGTCAGCTTGGAGTGGAAATGTAAGCAGCCAGTTTTCATTGTCTAATGCAATTTGAGTAAAATGACAGAGCCACTGATTCAATACTATTACTAAATTAACTTGTCTGTAACTTCTGGCATATCACTCCATTAAATTATACGATTATTAGCAATACGTTTACAGACATGTTTGGAGACAGAATCCTTGGGCAATTTAGTTGCAAACCACAATTTTAGCCTTAGAGTCCTATATTCCTTAATAACACATTTTGTGCGTTAACCAGCCTGAACTATTGCTAGTACACATGTACAAAGTATACCTGCACTTTTCACAGTCTTCATGCCCTTCTTTTACTGATATGTTCTCTACTTATCCCATTGCCTTCACATTGACCCTATAGGACAGGATAGAACCGTCCCGTAGGGTTTCTGAGGTTGCAAATCTTTACAGAAGCAGACTGCCACGTCTTTCTCCCATGGAGTGGCTGGTGGATTTGAACTGCTGGGCTTTTGGTTAGCAGTGGAGTGCTTTACCGTTGAACCACCAGGGCTCCTTCTCTACTTATGATCTTCGCCTAAATATAACCTTTGAACATTAACTCAAATTTCACCCACAATAGAAGCATCATTTAAATTAGAAGTGATTTTTCTCCTTTCACTCAGTCACCCACCTCTGTTCACCCCACCTCACACTCCAGTAGCTATCCATCCATTCATCCATCCAGTTATGTTCATCCATTCCCCGTTCTGAAGCTTTTAGTCACCTCCACCCGTGTAAATGCCATGCTGGTCCATAAGAATGTAGCTATGAGATTGTTTGCCCCAGAAAATGCCACCACCCTTCCCTTGCTGGTTTCAGACTCTTTGGATTCTAATCATGTCTTCTGCCAGTGCTGAATCCTTAGCTACATGGCCTCGGGTTTGATGCTTGTGTCTTATGCTGGGATGTCAGTGTTCTTGCTTGTTATCTCTACTATTGAATTTTGGTTTTTGCTGCTGACTTTTGCTCAGCCCACCCAAATTTTATGTTTTGCATTTTTGCTTCATTTTTCCTTTCTTTAGTTACGTTGACATGACATAACATTATTATCAACGTATTTTAAATGAAATTTTAAAGGAAAAATGTTTTCTTCTAATCTTTATTTTCTTAAGTTATTATTTTGTTTTTTGGATTTGGGGCAGCAGTAGCAACTTAGTTCATCCTATGACTTACATACTAACAGAGCTGCTACTCTGGTCTGAAGAAAGCCTTAGGCTTCACCTCTTCTTTCTGCCAGAGCATGTTGTTCATGATGCCAACATTTTAGCTGAAGGTTTTAGTTAAAAAACAGGTAAAAACTTTAGTCTTAAAAAACAAGAATATAAATACACAGAGTTTCTTATTTTTAATAGCCCATAGTAAATCATTTGATTTCTATAAAACTTTGGAATTTCTTGTTTTTTTCTCAAACCATCCTTACTTACCTTCAAACCAGTCTAACATAGAACATAGTCTTTAAATATATTTTCTCTTGAGTTTAAATTTAAGTACTGAGAAGTAAGTATGTTATTAATTTAAATATAATGCTGTGCTAAATGTATAATGTGGAAAGAAGCAATTGTTTCTAACTAAAGCCTAATGCTCATGTATCTGTCAGTTTGTCGTACTGTAATGGCTTGCATGTTGCTGTGATGCTGGAAGCTTTGCCACTGGTATTCAAATACCAGAAGGGTCACCCATGGTGGACAGGTTTCAGGTGAGCTTCTAGATGAAGACAGACTAAGAAGAAGGACCCGGCAGTCTACTTCTGAAAAGAATTAGTCGGTGAAAACCTGATGAAGAACAATGGAACATTGTCTGATTTAGTGCCATAAGTTGAGCCCCCTCAGATTGGAAGACACTCAAAAGACACATGGGGAAGAGCTACCTCCTCAAACTAAAATCAACTTTAAAGATGTGGATGGAGTCAAGCTTTCAGGAACTTCATTTGCTGACATGACAGGACTCCAGAGAAGAAGAAACAGTTGCAAATATCCATTAATAAGCAGAATGTGGAATGTACAAAGTATGAATCTAGGAAAATTGGAAATCATCAAAAATGAAATGGAACACATAAACATTGACATCCTAGGCATTGGTGAGCTGAAATGCATATCATATGGTCTGCTATGCCGGAAATGACAACTTAAAGAGGAAAAGCATTCCATTCATCATCAAGAAGAACATTTCAAGATCTATCCTAAAGTACAATGCTATCAGTGATAGGATACTACCCATAAGCCTACAAGAAACCCTTTGCCAGCGAGTCAATTCCGACTCATAGTGACTCTATAGGACAGAGTAGAACTGCCCCATAGAGTTTCTAAAGAGCACCTGGTGGATTCAAACTGTCGACCTTTTGATTAGCAGGCGTATCTCTTAACCACTATGCCACCGGGATTTCCATGCCTACAAGGAAGACCACTTAATATGACTATTATTCAAATTTACGCATCAACCACTAAGGCCAAAGATGAAGAAATCTAAGATTTTTACCAACTTCTGCAGTGTGAAACTGATCAAACATGCAATCAAGATGCGTTCATAATTACTAGCAGTTGGAACATGAGTTGAAAACAAAGAAGGACAGTAGTTGGAAAATAGGGCCTTGATTATAGAAAGGATGCCGGAGATCGCATGATAGAATTTTACAAGACCAATGACTTCTTCATTGCAAATACCTTTTTTCAACCACATAACCAACGACTATATACGTGGATCTCTCCAGATGGAAAATACAGGAATCATCTGTCAAAAGAGACAATGGAGGAGTTCAATATCATCAGTCAGAACAAGACCAGGGGTCAATTGTGAAACAGACAATTAATTGCTCATATCCATTTCCTTGAATATACCATGGACTGTCAAAAGAAGGAACAAATCTGTCTTGGAAGAAGTACAGCGAGAATGCTCCTTAGCAGCAAGGATACTTTGGACACGTTATCAGGATGGATCAGTCCCTGTAGAAGGACATCATGCTTGGTCAGTAAAAATGAGGAAGACACTCAACGAGATGGATTAACACATTGGCTGCAATGATGGGCTCAAGCATAACAATTGGGAGGATGGCTCAGGACCTGGCAGTGTTTCCTTCTGTTGTACATAGGGTCACTATGAGTTGGCGCCAGCTTAATAGCATGTAACAACAACATAGCTTAGTAAATCAGTACATTGTAACAGCTGCTACAGGCAGTAAAGCAGTAGTGATAAATATAATAGTCATGAAACAATATAAGAATTTTAATTATGCCTGACTGTTCAAGGGTATCATTTTTTTTCACAGTTCCATTTTATTAAAAGAAGTTGATAATCAAGTATAGTAGACTGCTGTCAGTTTGACTTGCTTATTCAAAACACAAGAAACCTGAATATTTACTAATGTACAAAGATATTAAAAAGAGTGACTATTATGCGTATAAGTGCTGCAATATCTATTGCGGTATTATCATAATTGTTGCAGTATTGTAATTGAAACTATTTAGAACTAAACGTGAATTAAAACAATGTTTTGGCATCTAATTCAGCTTCCTACTTATATAACCTTAGTGTAGAGTCTTTGTTCTATTTTTACCCACCATTTTCTACTGGTGTCAAGGGAGTGGTTTTTCATAGGTATTTTAGGACTTTAAGAAATCATTAAGACCACACTGCTTTCTTACCACGCAAACCAAAACCAAACCAGCTGCCAGCAAGTAAGTTCTGACTTGTGACGACCCCATGTGTGTCAGAGTAGACCTGTGCTACATATGGTTTTCAATGGCTGACTTTTCCGAAGTAGACCACCAAGCCTTTCTTTTGAGGTGCCTGTGGTGGAATTGAATCTCCAACTTTTGGGTTAGCAGCTGAGAGTGTTAACTATTTACACCTCCCAAGAGGAAGGGCTCAAAAACCTTTAGTTTTTTTTTTTTAAGTTATCGCAAGCATCTAGTTATTTGTTCCCTCAGTTCTTTATTTACATGCTCTTTACTAGCACGCTGCCTTGGTTGTTACATTAGGAGGTTTAAGGAAAAACAAGTGGTTCCTGCCTTCTTTGATGCTTTTCTCAGGGAAGAAGCCAGAACAAGTGTTTTAATACACCAGCAGACATTAATAGTGAATGACCTCTCTCTCCTCATGGTTAAACTACTGGCAATTCTGTTGTAGTTCAAGAACCAGCTAATATCCAATGATTAAAATAGCCTTTCAAATTCTCACCTCACTATTCTTCCTTCTGGCTATTTCACTGTTTCCTGAATAGTGACCTTCCCTAGACCTGTCACTTTGGTCAGTAACCAAATCACAAAATCACGTGTATGTGATAAGTACCACAGAACTGAAAACTGCTTTAACAGATGTTCTGATCATCTAAATAACTGAGTGAGGAAAACTGCTCAAATGGTACAGTTAAATTCATAGTAGATCTCTTCTTTAGCAGGAAAACAAAACAGAACAATATACCTAATTTGACTAGAAAATTCATAAAGGGCATTTTTCTGTTAGTGACATCATTCCCAGTACAAGTTGTCTGAAGGATTATCTGAAGTAATTTTTAAGTCACTCTTCATATTTTTTGCCCTAAATGTTAATTTATTTGAAATTGGTCAAATACTATACGAGTGCATGCTTCTTGTCAGAAAAATCAAACGATATAGAAGGTTACAATATAAATCCGCCTCTGAACCTGTCCGCTCTCCCCTTGGCACATGTGTCTCACGAGGACAACTATGAATGACAATTGTAAATATCTCCTGCTAGGCAGTTCCCACATATGTTATCAATCTGTGCTGTTTTTGGAGTGCAGAATTCTTACTTCATAGAAATGAGGAGGGTAAGAATAATATGAAAAAAGAACTTTTAGGGCAGAATAAAAAGAAAAGCTGGAAAATGAACAAGGAAGATCGAGGAAGAATTGATACATTTGAAATATGATGTAGACAAAGAATATACCATGGACTATACCATGGACTGGCAGAAGAACAAACAAATCTGTCTTGGAAGAAGTACAGTCAGAATGCTCCTCAGAAGTGAGGATGGCAAGACTTTTTCTCACTTACTTTGGACACTTTACCAGGAGGGACCGATCCCTGGAGAAGAACATCATGCTCGATGAAGCAGAGAGTCAGCAAAAAAGAAGAAGACTGTCACAGAGGTGGATTGACACAGTGGCTGCAACAACATAGCAATGCTTGTGAAGATGGCACAGGACTGAGCAACGCTTCTTTCTGTTATCCATGGGCTCACTGTGAGTCACAACAACAACACAGCTGGAAAAAGGAGTGGAGGCAGACCACGAGGGGGTTCATAGTCTTTAACTAATTCTCTCCTCACAACCACTCGTGAAGTGCATGTTAGTATCCCCAGGTTCCATCAGAGTACGGTGAAACTCAGACTAATCCAAGCTGAACTACTAACAAAAGACAGACCTGAAATTCAGCCAAATTCTATTTGTTTTCAGTACTCCAAGCATATGTGTGACGATACCCTGCTGTCTCTCAATGTCTTTTTCTTTTGGATTTTTTCTTTTTCTTTTTTTTTAACTACAGAAAATTTCTTCTAGATACTAGAATGTACATAAATACACACACACATGACTAGGACTTTTAGCGACATGCAGAAAACAGAAGTACATCTTTGCAGGAACGGAGAGGAATAAATGTAATAGCTTTTTGAGGTCATCCGTTAAAACAATCTCCATAATACCAGAGAAAAACCTTTTTTAAAATATGTTGAAAGTCCACTAACATAAACAAAGGTGAGAAATACTGTCCCATATTTATTAAAATCTTTTGGTGAGTCAGTTGACTGTAGGAACCTTTGTGATAGCAAATGGGTCTATAGAACCGTACAGTTTTTTTCACTCTGACCAAGGAGAGGTCTGGGAATTCAGGCCAAGTTAGTAGAGGCTGAGTGACCTGAGTATAAAACTCAGGGGTCCTAGCTCAACGATGTCCTAATACCCTTCCGTCCCAGGATATTATTATGGGATGGGTGCAGGCAATGCTTTCTAATTCCCACTATGTCTGTGCCTTGGCATTTCAGTGCTTTGAGTATTCGGGACTGGGTAGACTTTCAGCTGCAGCTTATTATTAAGAACTTCTGGGCAGTCTCTGAACCGAAGGAACAACCTGATTCCAGAGAGTTTCTAGCCTCGATTCTTGTCATTAACGTAGAGGATCTCCCTCTGGCCAGTCTTGCTGGCTCCAGGTAGTAGCTTTCTGCAGCTTTGGATACAAGCCTCAAGCCATTAGTTGGCATTGTCTTGGAGGAGGCTTGTCTCTTCACAAGAGATGGTTGTTAATATTGCAGAGCAGGAAATCTTTCTCTCTGAGCTGGAGCCTACAGCTTAGAGTTGAGAAGAGAGGATCGTGTCCTATGCAGTAATAGACTTCCAGAGCCCTTTGCCTGCATATCAAGTTTTGGTCAAATCTATTTAAAAACACCGTGCATAATCATTTGATTAGCTCCTCTGTATGTCTCCAAATGAAATACTCAGCCATTTACGGGGCATGAAGTCTATCTGGTGAGTTTCAGTAATGTCCCATATTTTGTAAAAAACAGTGAATATTTCCAAAAATTATCAAAGAAAAAGGACAAACATGAAAATTTAGGACAGATGAGCTAAAGACACATATACTTTCCTTAATTTAAACAAAGATGTTTTCCCACCTAATGTACATGTTAATGGTTTCTGAGGCTGAGGAAACTGGGTAGGAAAAGAAAGTGGAGGGGAAAAGAGGCACTAAGAGACATTTTGACCATATTCTGAATTTAAAGCCTAATTGTAACATATGTGGAGTGTATATATATGTAACTTTGTCCTACGGAATATGTTGTGAATTTGCAGAATTACTAGAAATGCCAAATAATTGATATTATAATAAACAAAATTCAACTGAATATTAGAAGATTTAAAAACACAACTCTTTAAGTGATTGATTAAAATTGTGAATCACCGTCATTATCTTTGTACCTCACTATCATTTGCTGTTGAGAGAAAACAGGAAGAGTTCTTTTATTTATTAAATGTATGTATGTATTTCTGATGGTCAGTCACACTCACACAAATTATTGAATAAAATATTTCAATCTTAGTGGATAAAATGCTCCAAGTTCAAAATGAAACGTGCTTTCTCATAACTAATACATTTGTGCTTAAACTCTTTCTCTTGTTAAATATTTAGTGGATTATTTCTTATTCACTTTTTTCTTTGAAAAGCATGCAATCCTTCGTCTGGATAAGGTCTTATGGAAACGTCCAGAGGGAACAAATGAGTAACATATCAAATGAAGCTCTGAAGGCAATGAATAATTCATATCAAAAAGCAGAGCTTTATTTTAAAAATTCAGAGATTTGTTTGTTGGATCAACATTGTATTTTTCTTTTCAGTTCAGTGAAGCTAAGAATTATTCCTGAAACAACTTAGCACCTTTCTCATCTGCTTCTACTTACAGAGTTCTTTCATTATAAGTTACAGTGAATTGACATTTAGCACACGCGCGTATAGTCTCTGGAAGGAGCACACATTCTCCTTCATCTGGCTCGGGCCACCCGCGCCTGACCACGTGAGCAGGTGCCATGAAAATTGTCAATAAACAAGAAGTACACGCGTTCCTATGACAGCAACTCTCTTCTCTTTTACTTCATTTCTCCATGTGTCAAAATATACTAAACATAACATTTTAAGAAAAGAAACAATATATCTGGACTGACAATTCTCCAATTGGGTGACCATTTTTGATTCTGGGACTTTTCTGACAGGTCTCAAACAATTAATTAACTTCTTTTCCCTGACACATATTCCTTGAATGCTGGTGTAGTCAAAAAAATACAGAGCATGTAGTTTGTCTTGTTATTTTACGACAGAGTTGAGCAGACCACTTTTGATTTAGCTTGTATTTTAGGAAGCAGCTTTTTACTAGGCCATATACAAATGCTAATTTTACTTTCTCCATGAGGCTTACCTTAACCATCCTATCTCAAGTGGCACCTATTCCATTCCATTCTCTGCTCCCTGCTCTTCTTGTTCTTTTTTCCTTAGAACCTAGCCTACATTCTAACATTCCATTAGGACAAAGATCTGTATTTACTACAACTGTATAGCCCAAGCATCTAGAACAGTTCCTGGTACATAGCTCATTGTTACTAAATATTTTTTAAACGTGTGAATCTTTGTTTTACCCGTAAGAACACTGAGGCCCAGAGAGGGTAGCTGGGTTGCCTAGGGATTACCCAGTTCTGAAGAGGTTGCCTGGTTCCAGAGTCTCAGTGGCTGCTCTATGGGACCTCCTGTATGGACTCATGAGGAGAAATGGTCACCCACCTAAGCAGTCTGTGCTCCACTGCACTAGCTCCCAGTGGGACACACATGATTTCCCATTGTCCCAGCACAAAATGAACAACAGACTGACCAGAAGCATGAGTGCTGGCTTTGAGAAAAATCAGTTCTAAGGAAAGATTCTTTCTTAAGAGAATTAACTAAAGTAAATTTGCTTTGATGTTTTCTGCTAGTGGCATACCTGCCATATTTTTCTGGCATGGATTGTTTTTATCACACTCTTCCGCTCCCCTCTGTATAGCACAATTATTTTCATAAATAAATATA
Source organism: Dugong dugon (assembly GCA_030035585.1). Taxonomy (NCBI): domain Eukaryota; kingdom Metazoa; phylum Chordata; class Mammalia; order Sirenia; family Dugongidae; genus Dugong; species Dugong dugon. The sequence continues at coordinate 188,644,293 of CM057463.1, read as the reverse complement.
AAATAGAACAAACAATAATTTTATTTGGAAAAGAATGTAGAGTGAAAACTTCCCTTTATTGAACTTTGTATGTGTGTGTATATATCTATAATCCATACACGCACATATAGAAACAGCCAGAATTATTTTTTTCCCAAGTAATTTTGAAAATTCCTAGGCATTGGCACAGACCCATTATGCAGTCCTGCCTGGCTGCCGTCTATTTGGCCTGGGAGAAACGCACTGCTCTGGGAATTCTCTTTGAAGTTTTTCTTCCCAGTTGCATGGGAGGTGGGTGCTGCTGTTGCCTCCTGGCTGTGTATGAGACGATCAGATGCCCCTTGTGTTCCTTGTTTTCCTTCTGTTAGCCCTGCTCAGAAATCTCTTTGAAATAACTGAGAGAAGGCACCCTCATTCTGTGTAAAGCTCAACCAAAAGGCAGAGGAATTGGGAAGGCCAATGACAAGGCTGTATTGACAATAATGTGCTACAGTCCTTTGTTTATTTTCTTGATGAACACTTACATGCCAGGCAATTCTCCAACGTAATATTAACTTAGTTAATATTTGTCACAATAGCATGAGAGAGATACTATCACTGTCCCTATTTTATGGACCAGGACACTGAAGCACAGAGTGTAATTTGCCCAAGGTACGGAGCTAATAGAAGCCGAAACCAGAATTTAAAACCAAGTCATCTGTCTCCAGAGCTTGTGCTAGTAAGCTCTAAGCTATGCTACCCCTCACAGACACACAGCCACTTCTTCCAGACAACCTCGTGTTACTGTGATAGCTTAGTTTAGATGGGTTCTGGAATCAAGGACAAATTTCTCCTGAACTTTTACAGTGGTCTATTTATTGGTGCTGAATCCAATTCACTATTGCCTGCTCCCCATCAGCTATAACTCGCCCTTCTCTCTTTGGAGAGATTCCTTTTCTGTGCTCTGTGTCCTTTCCTACCTTCTGGTCTCTGTGGGGCCGCCCATGCCCAACAAATGCAAAGTCACCTAATTATTTGTAGACAAGGACCAGCAATGATGGGATTGTGTAGGAATTTCTGTGGATAAGTCTCTTGCAAATATTTAACACTTTTGAAAATAAATTTCAAAGGTAGGAACAAGTTGCCAGATATCATTGGGAGGCTAGGAGTTTTGTTATGGATCATTTAAACCCAATGAAAAATGTGTTAGTATCTAACCTTGAATATCTTACAGAGTAATGTACTACGCCAGTACTTCCGAGAACACTAAATCTGCAATATATTTTTTATTCCTTTATACTCCTGGTCCTACTCTCTAACATATAGGACATCCTAATCTCTTGAAAGATCAATTTAAATATACTTTTATTTTCTCTTTTTGTCTTTTGTTATGGAAATAACAAAGTTTTTTCTCTCTTCCCTCTGAAGAAGATACTGAAAAGAAAAATGTGACAAAGGCTTAAACAAAACCAAGCAAACCCGTTGCCATCAAGTTCATTCCAACTCAGAGCGACTCTGTAGGATGGAGTAAAACTGCCTCTTTAGGTATCCAACGCTGTAATCTTTGTGGAAACAGACCATCACATCTTTCTTCTGCAGAGTGTTCAGTAGGTTCGAACTGCCAACCTTTTGATTGGTAGCCAAGCTACAGCTTTATCCACTGAACCACCAGGGTTCCTTGATAAAGGCCCAGGGCAGAGTAAATCACAGTGAGGGAAAAGGTGGGGAGTAACAAAGCAGTTAAGGAATAAGAAGTAAAGTCATGCCCCCGATGCCCCAAAAGACACTTTGATACAAAAGTTTCTGCTCTGGTGTCAAATGTTCATAGTTCCAAAATAATAAAGAGACTAAAAAGCTCTTAGGACTGAAACCAGTATACAAAATGACTTTAAATACTTCCTTAAATAATTAGAGTAGGGAGAGTCAGAATAACATTTTAGTTTTATTTTGCTATTACTAAAACTCTACTACGTTTCTGCAAAAATGTGTTTTAAAAAAATTTGGACAAATTGGGTAGTTTCACAGAGTGTCTTTGAGTGATTCTTATTTTGAGTATTTATCTTTGAGATAACCGAGATGTCAGATTGCTAAATTAAACTCATAGAAATCAGAGATCTTCAACAGTACTAAATTCTGCTAATAATGCAAAGAATACTGGCAATCACAAGGTACAGGCCAAATACAGAAAAGTCCCGGATCATCAACAAAGCACCCTTGCTCCTTTCTCTCCACAATAAGATGTGCTCTGTTTCCGATTTAACCTATGAGGTTGTAAGTGATACATATGGGAGCAAAAGATACTTGCAGGATACAAAAGGAGTCATATTGAAAAACGAAATATCTTTTTTTTTTTTTATTGTTCTCCATTTATCGCATGCCTTATGTAACATTTTCTAGTGAGCATGCCCATGAATCCATTAAGTTTGACCCTTATTTACCAGGTATATTCTGCTAAAAGCTTCTAACAGATATGACCTCTCCATTCCCTCTATTACCTCCTTTACTAGGGAATACTATCGGTTTGTTTACCAGGGGTTTGGAGTACATATTTATGAGGGAATGGTTTGCTTCAGCTCTTTTTTTCTGGGTGTGTATGATAAAAAGAGGAAATAGGTCACAAGACTGTGTCTAACCTTTCCTTCCTAGTCCTTCATTATCTGGAAAGAGATGCACTGTTACAAAATGGCACTCAGATAATAGAGGACTATCACACAGTGGTCATGCCCTCAACTTGACCTTCTCTAATTTGGGAAGAATAGCATGGCCTAAGGAGCCCTGGTAGCACAGTGGTTAACTGCTTGGCTGCTAACTGAAAGGTTGGCAACTGGAACCCACCAGCTGCTCTGTGGGAGAAAGATGTGGCAGTCTGCTTTGGAAAAGATGTCAGCCTTGGAAACCCTATGGGGCAGTTCTACTCTGTCCAATAGAGTTATTATGAGTCTGAATTGACTCGACGGCAAGGAGTTTTTGAAGTATCAATGCAATCAACTCTTAAGACTGCTGATTTGCAGACTCTAATTAGTTGGAGACAAGAAACATCACGGGTCTTGGAGGTTTGCTCACAGAGAATAATTGCTGGGTGGGAGGATGGACGGCATGAGTGTTTGCAGAAGCATGTAGGGTATAAAGAAAGGAGGCCTCAGAGAAGGACCCTGAAGAGCTAAGATATCACTAACATGCTCAGCACTTAATGGGATATCTTTGATTGGGGAAATACTGCTACTCTCAATTCTCATTTTATATCCAGCAGTACTGTGTCTACATATGAATAGAAAGAAATAGAAATGTCTGACCACAGAAGTGTCTTAGCTTGCTTTCTAGGCTATTGGATCAGGAAGAATAAACATTGTCTGATAAATCATTGCACAGCATTTTCCCTGCAACACACACACACACACACCCCTCACCATACAAATTTAAGCGAGTGATTAAGCAGAGTTGCTACTCCCTACAGAGTGGGTGAAGAATAAAGTTTTCCAACTTCCTTCAGTATGGTTTAGTTATACAGACTTTCACCAAATGTTTTAATATCAGATGTCAATATATTGGCATCCCAAGAAACAGAACTCCAATATATCACTTCCAGCGGCCTATTAGTGGGCAAGAAATTATGTGAAGAACGAGTCTTCTTTTCAAGAAGAGTAGCTCTTTCATGACTCACAACTTTCATTAACTACTTTCTAGCTTCAAATTATTGTTTATATTCTGAAAGAAACAGATAGTCTGACTTTAAGGGCCATGCAAACCCTTTCAGAACGTAAATGTGTGAAAATAATTGAAATTTGTAGAAATAAAAGATACTGATATGATAAGGAGTTGTTGTTGTTACCTTCCATTGAGTTGACCTCCGATTCATGGCGACTCCGTGCCAAACAAGATGGAAGCATCGTGATCCACAGAGTTTTCATTTTTGATTTTTTCAGAAGTAAATTGCTAGGCCTTTCTTCCTGATAAGGAGTAGAACATTCTAAATCTTGTATTTTTTGTTTTGTTTTAAAAATTATCAAATTAAAAAAATCCCTCCCTTCTAAAATGCCAATGCACAGAAATATATTGATAATAAGAATTACTTGCCATAGAACTATAATTTTATATATCTGAATTTATATAATGGATAAGTTCATGCAAATTTGACATTTCTAATAGTTCTTAACATTAATATTAGAAAGCATCTATCTTTGGTAAGACATTTTCTTCCTCTTGCAAGCAACTAAATGCTTGCTATTTTTCTTGTAGGAAAGAATGAAGTTTTAAGCTCTACAGACTTTCACTAAATTTTTTAATATCAGTTTACATTTGGCAGCAAAAGACACTGACTTCCACTGTTCACAGGAACACCAATGGATAGAGCACAAGCTGGACAGAACTATATTTGATTTTCAGCTCAGAAATGCTCCTTCTCTAACCTTGGAAAATTTGTTTAATTTCTCTAATTCACAATTGCCTCATAACTAAAATAGCTAACTCATATATTTGATCAAAAAGAAATATATGACAGGAACTAGCCATAGGTCGGAATCTACTCAACAGCATCTAACAACAGCAGTCATTTTCAGACATATATTTGGTGGTTACAAAAGGCTAATTATTATTATTTTTATCAATAGTATCATGTGTTCTGGCAGATAATGTATAATGAGTCTATTTTATAAAATTAAATGCAAATAAACAAGAATATATATGTAAATACGTATATTTTTACATATGCAAACATACACATATATATTCTTTTGTGCAGCAAATATTTATCAATATATTAAATTTTTATTTTTAATTTCTGTTTTAAAAATATAGATTTCAGTATGAGGTCACCTTCACAAACTCTCTTATTACCATTTAGTATTTATATTTGTCAAATTATATCAATCCTATTTACAAATTATTGTTTATAAATTTCAGAAGGCAGGGTAAATTCTATTTTAGAAATTGGAAATCTGTTACCTCTTGGAATAGATACTCTCTAAACTCAGAATATAGCTAATATTGTTAAATGCATGTGCAAATTATTTCTCCAATTTCACCCAAAGACTGCGACTCTGAGCATATCAAAGAAAGTCCCATATTTTCAAAAAGCCAATATTGAAAAAATCTTAACTTGATTGAAAAATTATCACATGGTTTTAAGGCAAGTTGAAGAACTGTATCTTCTTACTTATCACAATAATAATATTATCATTTGAAACAATCCAGTGAACACCAACTTTTCCTTGTAACGTCAGGATTTTCCACTGAAAAGATCCTATGACTAAAAAGCCTATATCTGAGGTTTTTCTTTCCTAACCCTGGTGGCGTAGTGGTTAAGTGCTATGGCTGCTAACCTTAAAAGTCGGCTGTTCGAATCCACCAGCTGCTCTTTGGAAACCCTATGGGGCAGTTCTACTCTATCCTCTAGGGTCTCCATGAGTCAGAATCGACTCAACCGCAACTGGTTTGGTGTTTTTTTTTGGTTGATTTAACCGGTTTTGGAAAACAAAGAAAAAGTCAAGTGCATGTGTCCACTATAGCTAACTTATTAATAATTCTGAAATTATTTCTTATATTGCATATACATATATAATGCTCTGCTTTTTAAAAATATATCTAAGAATGAGATAAAGCTGTAATTTCATCAAACAATTTAGAATTTTTGTTTTAGAAAAAAGATTTCTTAAATAAATTCAATGTATTCATCCTAAGAAACACACTAAAATACCGCCAACGCTAAGTTTTGCCAAAACAATCACTAAAAAAGTAAAACATATACATAAGTCAGTAGTTTAACTTGTATTGCTAAAAATGATCACTCTTTTTTTACTAACCTAATCTATTGTTTTGACATAATAACAACTATCTCATTATTGGAAGTAAAAAAATATTTGCAGTAAACGGCGCTTAGCATCCGTATAATTCTGATATTAATATTATTAAAATGTTAACTGCAAATTTTGAAAGCTAAAGCAAATTTTCTTGCTAATAGCAAAAAGGTGCCAAGTTCTTTGCCTATAAAGTATTTTTAGAAATTGACTTAAGATCGCTGACAGAGTTTTCACTGGATGCTTTGAAGAATAATATAATAACTGGCCAAGATTTGCATAAATGAAACTCATGAGTGTTCTCGACACCGCAGCTATAAGCCAGCCAATACGCCATAGGCTCACGTGATCTCAAACACAAGCATTACATTAAGCCGTAGTTTCTTCAATTCATCATCAGAATCACTGTCTGTTAAGATTTATAATAAATGAGTGCAACAAAATTGCCTACAGTCACAGGCTACTGGGATGCCCTGATGATTTTAATACTTTGATTAAAAATAGAATGGCAGCGCGTTCTTAACACTTTGAAGACTGATGCCATTTAGCTTCACACCATGTCAAAAGCATGTGGTAGGTCCAATTTTTCCTTAACTATTCACTGCACTAACAAAATGAAAGAGAAAAAGAAATGATTAGAGAGTAACAGAAAAGACAGGATGCTATTTATTTCCAGATATAAGAAGTCACATTTACTAATTGTAACACAACAATGATTATTGATTCTATATAATACCTATATTACATTTTATATAACTATTACAGATTCTGTATAATAGCTATATCAAATTTGACAAACTAATTAGATTTTGTTTTTAATCTACATTAGCCCTATTAACTGGTAATTATTAACATAATTCTGCCTTTGTGACTCAGTCCATGAATGGGAAATGCTTAGTAAGTAGAATAAAAGCTGCATCAGAAATTAAGGCTATTTTTCCCTGTCGATTGCAAGGCCAATTCTTACAAATGCACCTTTAGTAAAATGGAATTCTCTTGCTGTACATTAGAATCACCTGAGGGAATGAGGGGGTCCAATGCCTAGACCCCACCTTAATTAAATCAGAATTTTGAAGGTGAAGCTCAAGTCTCACTTATTTTAAAAATTTTCTAGGTGTTTTGAAAGTACAGCGAGAGCTGAGACACATCGATCTGTGAATAAAATAATTCTAGCAAAATTTGGTTATGTTTGTTCAAAATGTAGGAAATGAAAAGTGTTATGGTTAGTTTTCACTGCAAAACAATAGATTTACTAGAAATTACAAACAAAAATACTCTTTATCCTTTCTATCAATACTTTCTATCAATATTATCTATCAATAAATTGTCTAATCAAAATTTGTCCCACAGCTGGAAGATTTTGTGTATTATGGCAAAGAGACAAAGGAAAACTCTTTAAGTCCGTAAATACTACAAGGATCGTAAAAGCGTTCACTCCACGTTTTCCTTCTTGTGTATGTGGATCGTCATCTTACCTTGTTGCATCTGAAGGCTGGGCTGTTCACTGTATCGCTTTTTTCCCTTTCTTTCCCTTTCTCTTTCTTTCCCTGGGAAACATCTAATTCTGATAAATAGAAAGGATTTAATGGAAAGATGAAATTTATATGTATTAAAGCCGTGCTGTGTTCCATGTACATGCATTGTGCTAAAAGTCCATGTTAAAACACAGAAAATGCCACCAATTAGCATGAATACATAATGAGCTAAAATACCACTTTAATACTGCCATGTAAGTTTAAAGCAGAAAGCATCGTACATGCTCTCATTATTGTACCCACTTCACTGTGTCAATGAAACCTTTGTTGATACTGCACATTTGGAAAACAGTGCTCTGTTTTTCTCCCTCTTTGATTTTTTGAAATCAGTTTCCTCTTTACGAGATTTAAAAAGAGCCAAAAAGTAAATCATGTGTGACAAAATAAAAGGAGTACATTTTTTTTCTCGCCTTATTTGTTTGTTAAATGTCAAAATAATAGACAATGTTCCCAGTAAGAACCTGGGATTGTATCATAGAAGAATGTTGGTTTTGCTTAGTGTTATACCATATTTACTCTTTGAATAAGTACTAAATAATTTTAAAAACAGGAATTCTAAATAAAGATGACTGGTAATTTTTTTTTTTTTTTCCCTTGAGAGCTAACTTCTAGTCTTGGTTTATCTGTTGCATTCTGTCAGATTCAAAATCCACACTACTCTACTCAGTTTTCTTCTTTTAGGCACGTTTATTTTCCTATGAGTATTACAATATTATGCTTTAAAGCTGGAAATGACCTTGGAGATCATATAATACACTCATATGTAAGTGAGGAAACTTGTATGTAACTTTCATCATTCATTGAAGATATATGGCTCATTATGTCTCAAATAAGTTAAGATGTATTTTGTAATCTTTATAACTACTCAGAAAATAACTCAAATATATAACTGAAAAGTCATTGTGATGGTTAAGATTGTGTGTCAACTTGGCTGGGCCATGATTCTCCATGTTTTAATGTAATCACTCCCATGATTGAATATTCTGTGAGTAGCCAATCAGATGAAAGGGAGTCTCCTTGGGATGTGGCCTGAATTTGTATATAAGCAGACTTTCTGGCTTTTTGCTCTCTCTGGATCCTGCGGCTGCTTCCTGTCGTCTCATCTCCCTTTCTTGGGACTTGAGCTGTCAGCTTATCTGCCGAACCTGGGATTCGTCGATCTGCGCAGCCATTGAGTGGGAGCCCTGCTCTCCAACTTTCCCATCTTGGACTTCCCAGCTTCTGCAGCTGTTTGACTTGGGAGAGGCCTCTACCCTGATCCACGGACTTGGGATGTTCTAGCCTCTACAATCACATGAGCTGTTTCCTTGATATAATCTCTCTCTATATATATATATTTATATACTTTACCGGTTTTGCTTCTCTAGAGAACCCAGCCTAAGATAGTCATTAAAGGATCACTGTAAACTTTCAGTGTAAAAGTGATGAGACAAAGCTTATGTTACACTACTTGAGCTCCATTCTCCCTGTTTAAGGAGAGAAAAGATAGCGGGTGGGAAGAAGCGTTCTCTACGGTTTGCTAATTATGAGATGCACAATTGAAAACAAAACAGTGAAACTTGCCTTGAGGAAAAGGAGAAAACTGGGTGGTGGGGGGAAGAGGAACAAAGTTAATGGAAAGAAAGATACAAGCATATCAGCAACATTTCATTCTAATCAATACCACTAATTTAAAATATTTATTTATATATTAAATTAATTTCCTAAAATGACTTTCATCTCCTACATAAATTGAATTTCTTCAGTGGTCACTCATGTATATCAAATGTAACCTTCTAGCATGCTTATGCCTAAAGTAATTATTCAATTTTAGACTCCACAGTTTTATTTTGTGTTTTTCCCCTCTAACAAATATTTTTGGTTTCTGTGTACCAATAAGAATTCTGATAACAATCAATTGCAAAAGCCTAAAATGATGAGGACAGCTAACTTACCAGTTGCTTAGCAACAACCTAGTATGCTGAAGCTTGATTTTGGATAAGTTAACCCGAAAGGAATAGCAAAATTAATTTTTCTTATTGCAATATTTTTAGAGGTTACCAGTCCATGTCTAAAATATTTTCCCTCTCACTTATTTAATCTTTCATAGCTTTTTTCAAGCTACAAATACCTGTTATTTTTATATGTCCCAATATTTCTAAGTTAGAAAATAATTAAAACTTCATTTTAGATTGTAATTGACCAAAACATTTGAGTAAAATCAACTCATTTATGAAAAAAAAATTTTTAAAAGCTGACATTTTTCTGTTGATGCATCTCACTGTAGGAGTGTCAAGAAATAGTACAATGAGCACTATTCTTAGATCATTTCCAGCACAATCCCAAGTTTAACACGTCACATGAACAACTGTTCTGAAAAGCTCTCCTCTGCTCTTTTGGAAACTAGGGAGACAGTCCTCAGAAAACCGTATGAATCTGGAGACGTTTACCCAAACCCACAATTTTAGCTGTAAAAATTGCCTCTACCAGAACAAATTCTTCTTTCTTGACTTCGAAATATAATGAAGAAAATCTTTCTACTTTCTTAGTCACTGCCATCAAATCACTAAAATAAGATCAGAAACTACACCATATTAATTTTTTGACTCATTATAATAATCTCTAAGACAACTATGAATGCACTTCTGGGGTGGCATTGAAAAGTCTTTAAAATGTGAATAAAAGTGAATTCATGTGTCAGTACCGTCACTGTGATGACTCACATATATACACATACATACTGAATAAATCCACCACTTGAATGTCGCTTTGTCATACTGTGGCTTGCATGTTTCTGTGATGCTGGAAACTATGCCACCAGTATTTCAAATACCAGCAGGGTCACCCATGTTGGAAATGTTTCAGCAGAGCTTCCAGACTAAGACAGACTAGGAAGAAGTACCTGGTGATCTATTTCAAATGGAAAAAAAAAAAAAGACAGTGAAAAACTTATGTATAACAGCAGAACATTGTCTGATATAGAGCTGAAAGATGAGCCCCTCAGGTTGGAAAGCACACAAAATATGACTGGGGAAGAGCTGCCTCCTCAAAGTAGAGTCGACCTTAATGACATGGGTAGAGTAGAGCTTTTGGGGTATTTATGCACATATGTGGCACAACTCAAAATGAGAAGAAACGGGGCAAACATCCCTTGGTAATTGGAACGTGGAATGTATGAAGTATGAATCAAGGAAAATTGGAAGCTGTCACAAGTGAAATGGAACTCTTAAAAATCTATATCTTACTCATTAGTGAGCTGAAATGGACTGGTATTGGCCATTTTAAATCAGACAATCATACGGTCTACTATACAGAGAATGACAAATTGAAGAGGAACAGTGTGGCATTCATCATCAAAAGGAACATTTTAAGATCTATCCTGAAGTACAATGCTGTCAGTAATAGGATAATATCCATACACCTACAAAAAAGACAAGTTAATACGACTATTATTCAAATTTATGCACCAACCACTAATGCCAAAAATGAGGAAATTGAAGATTTTTACTCACCTCTGCAGTCTAAAATTGATCAAACATGCAATTAAGATGCATTGATTATTACTGGTCATTGGAATGTGGAAGTTGGAAACAAAGAAGGATCAGTAGTTGAAAAATATGATCTTGATGATAGAAACAACATGGGAGATCATATGATAGAATTTTGTAAGACCAATGACTCATTCATTGGAAGTACCTTTTTCCAACAATGTAAACAGCAACTATACATGTGGACCTCATCAGATGGAATACACAGGAATCAAATTGACTACATCTGTGGAAAGAGATGATGGAGAAACTCAATATCATCAGTCAGAACAAGGCCAGGGGCTAACTGTGATCAGACCATCAATTGCTCCTATGCAAGTACAAGTTAAAGCTGAAGAAAATTAAAACAAGTCCATGAAAGCCAAAGTATGACCTTGAGTATATGGCACCTGAATTTAGAGACCATCTCAAGAATAGATTTGATGCATTGAACACTAATAACTGAAGACCAGACTAGTTGAATGACGACATCAAGGATATCTCTCACACGTGAAGAAAGCGAAAAGTCATTAAAAAGACAGGAAAGAAAGCAAAGACCAGAATGGACTTCCATAAAGCCAATTACATTGAAAATTGGAGGTAAATAAAATGGTTGGTAATAACGAACACTCACACTACTTTGTGATGCTCATGAAAACATTGCACGGCTTCAGGGGTTCGTCTGTTTTAAGAATTGTTTCTGTAATATTTTTTTACAGTACTGTATACCTACACACATGCATGCACAGATTCTCTCTCTCTCCTCAGTACAATACCTTATGTAGCTATTTTTATTATTACTGTGCTATTAGTATTATTATGTACTGTATGATTATGTTTAAGATGTTTTAGTGTATTTGGAACTGTTTCTTAAGTGTTTTATATGCATAGAAAGGTAAAATATATATTATATACTAAGACAAACATTTGACTAATTGATGCTAAATAAGAACCTTATGTACCAGTTCTGACTTACCTACAAATTCAACTTAAAGCAGACTTAGGAATAAATCTTTTTCCTAACCCAGGGACTGCCTGTATATCATAGAGCACCTACAGGGCACTACAAAAACTTCCTAGACATATCTAAACACCTCATGGGACTGATTTACTGGGCTTGAAGGCTAAGGACCATAGTCTTGGAGGCATCTGGGTCAATTGACATAGCATAGTTCATAAAGATAATGTTCTACATCATAGTTTGGTGAGTTGGGTCCGGGGTCTTAAAAGCTTGCAAGCAGCCATCTAAGATACAGCTATTGGTCTTTTCCCATCTGGACCAAAGGAGAGGGAAGGAAACCAAAGACTCAAGGACTAATGGCCCACACAAACCACAGACTCCTCTTGCCTGAGACCAGAAGAACTAGATGGTTCCTGGCTACCACTACTGACTGTTCTGACCAGGAACCCAATAGAATGTCCCAGTTAGAATGGGAGAAAAATGTAGAACAAAACTCAAATTCATAAAATAGACCAGACTTATTGGACTGATACAGACTGGAGGAACTCTAAAGAATATCACCCTAAGACATGAGTTTAACCTGGAACTGAAGCTCCTCCCAGAGGTTACTTTTCAGTCAAATAATAGATTGGCCTATAAAATAAAATAACATCCATAAGGAACGCACTACTTAGTAAAATTAACTATATGAGACCAAATGGGAAACATTTTCCCAAAAGCAAAGATGAGAGGGCAAGGAGGGGCAGGGAAACTGGAGGGATGAAAATAGGGAGGGCAAGGTGGAAGTGAGGAGAGTGCTGACACATTACGGAGATAGCAACAAATGTCACAGGACAATTTGTGAATGAATTGTTGAATGGGAAATTAATTCACTGTGTAAAATTTCACCTAAAACACAATAAAATGTTCAAAACAAGCAAACCAACAAACAAAAAATAATAAAATGAAAGGAATACACAGTCACTGTACTAAAAAGAAGTAGTGAACATTCAATCATTTTAGGAGGTAACATATGATCAAGAACCAATGGTTTTGAAGGAAGAAGTCCAAGTTGCACCAAAGAGATTGGCAAAAAACAGGTCTCCAGGAACTGACAGAATACCAATTGAGATGTTTCAACAAATAGATGCAACGCTGGAAATGCTCACTCATCTATACCAAGAAATTTTCAAGACAGCTACCTGGCCAACCAACTGGAAGAGATCTATATACATGCCCATTCCAAAGAAAGGTGATCCAAAGTAATGCAGAAATTATGGAACAATATCATTAATATCACAGGCAAGTAAAATTTTGCTGAAGATAATTCAGCAGCTGCAGCAGTGCATCCACAGGGGACTGCCCGAAATTCAAGCCAGATTCACTAGAGAACATGGAACTATGGGTATCACTGCTGATGTCAGATGGATCCTGGCTGAAAGCAGAGGAAACCAGATAGATGTTTACCTGTGTTTTATTGACTACACAAAGGCATTCAACTGTGTGGACCATAACAAATTATGGACAACACTGTAAAGAACTGTAATTTCAAGCCACTTAATCGTGCTCATGAGGAACGTGTACATAGACAAGGGCAGTTGTTCGAACAGAATGAGGAGATACCATGTTTTCAAATCAGAAAAGGTGTGCACAAGGGTTGTATCTTTTCACCATACTTATTTAATCTGTATCTGATCAATAATTCATGAAGTTGAACTATATGAAGAACAACTTGTCATCAGGGTTGGAGGAGGACTTATTAACAACCTGTGATACGTTGATGACACAAACTTGCTTACTGAAAGTGAAGAGGACTTGAAGCACTGATTGATGAAGATACAAGACTACAGCCTTCAGTATGGATCAGACATCAACATAAAGAAAACAAAAATCCTCACAACTGGACTGATAAGCAACATCATGATAAACAAAAAAAAGACTGAAATTGTCAAGAATTTCATTTTACATGGGTCCACAGTCAATGCCCATGGAAGCAGCAGTCAAGAAATTTGCATTAGGTAAATCTTCTGTAAAATATCTCTTTAAAGTTTTAAAAAGCAAAGATATCACTTTGAGGATTAAGGTGCGCCTGACACAAGCCATTGTATTTTCAGTCGCCTCATATGTATGTGAAAGCAGGACAGTGAATGAGAAGACTAAAGAAGAATCGATGCATTTGCATGATGGCGTTGGTGATGAGTACTGAACATACCATGGACCGTAAGAAAAACAAACACATCTTTCTTGGAAGAAGTATAGCAAGAATGTTCCTTATAAGCAAAGATGGCGAGACTTCATCTCATATACTTTGGGCATGTTATCAGGAGGGACCAGTCCCTGAAGAAGGACATCATACCTGGTAAAGTAGAGAGTCAGAGGAAAAGAGGAAGATCCTCAATGAGATGGATTGACACAGGCTGCAACACTGGGCTCAAACACAGCAATGATTGTAAGGAAGTTGCATGATCAGGCAGCAGTTTGTTGTACATAGGGTCACTACAAGTTGAAACTAACTCGATGGCATCTAACAACAGCAACATTGAATAAATGTAAAATAGAATCTGGAAGCACCTAAAATACATTGTTAGAAATAAACAATTAAAAAGTATTGTAATAGCACAATAATTTGTGTGAATGTTGTTGTTGTTAGGTGCCATTGAGTCAGTTCTGACTCATAGCGACCCTATGTATAATAGAACTAAACACTGCCCAGTCCTGTGCCATCCTCACAATCATGGTTATGCTTGAGCCCACTGTTGTAGTCACCATGTCAACACATCCTGCTGGTGTGAATGTAATGTATAACGTGAAAAGGTGAGCCTTACCCAAGCCATGGTATTTTCAATTACCTCATATGCATGTGAAAGCTGGACAATTAATAAGGAAGACTGAAGAAGAATAGATGCCTTTGAATTATGGTGTTGGCAAAGAATATTGGATATACTGTGGACTGCCAGAAGGAACTCATCTGTCTGGGAAGAAGTACAGCCAGAATGCCCTTTGAAGGGAGGATGGCGAGACATGGACATGTTATTAGGAGGGATCAGTCCCTGAAGAAGGACCTCATGCTTGGTAAAGTTGAGGGTCAGTGAAAGACAGATGATCCTCAAAGAGGTGGATTGACACAGTGGCTTCAACAATGGACTCAAGCATAGCAACGATTGTGAGAATGGCATGGGACCAGTGTTTTATTCTGTTGTATATGGGGTTGCTATGAATTGGAACCTATCCGACACCACCTATGAGCAGCAACACTATTTATTTACCGTTAAAATCATTGATACAGTTGAGTAAATAAAAATTATGGTATATATTCCCCATATACGTTTAAGATGACACATTAAACATGGAACTGGTTCAGTTCAACTTCTTCCCTATGGATTGTCTGAATCTTGTTGATGGATTTTTGGTCTATTGTTTACATCTCCCTCATGAGTTTACCTCTCAGCTTGAATAAAACCAAAAAACCCATTGCCTTTGGGTCATTTTGGACTCATAGTGACCATTAAAGGACAGGGTGGAACTTCCCCATAGGGTTTCCAAGGCAGTGCTATTTACAGAAGCAGATTGCCACATCTTTCTTACATGGAGCAACTGGTGGGTTCCAACCACGGACCTTTGATTTTGCAGCCAAGCACTTACCCAGGGTTTCTTCAACTTGAATAAGGGAGATTGTCTTTGTTTGTTTCTCCTCTGTTGAAAAGATGCATGAGGTTTAAAATTTTTTCAAGTAATTACTTGTCCAGAGATTACACTTCCTTTGGGAAAAAGGGATAATCTTTCCTTCACTGTCTCCTATCCTTCCTTTTTCTGTCTTCCTTCCTTTCTCCTTCTTCCTTCAAGTAGCCACTGATAATGAGCGAAATTAAGGAAGTCCTACAAATGACCTAGAATTTTTGGTAGTCTGTGAAATATTTACTGTCTGATTCTGTGTTGACTTCCATTATTCTGATGCTGCTGCATGTTGCAGTTAACAAAATACTCATTACTAATAGATAGATCCAATGTGGCTACTATGGAAAAGGTAAGCACTCAAGTTCTATCTAACAAAACTGCAGTAATAAAAGGTCTGCTAAGTATCTTGGTGCAGGTTCTACAGGGGAATACAGAATAATAAAAAGTAAAAGCACTTTTCAGTTTAACAAGGGAATGGAGAGTGACAGCCAAGATGAACTGAAATATCAGCTTTCTGTAGACTTTTCTGTTCCTCAGAGTTGGATGCAGAATATTAAACACCTCAACATTACTTGAGAGCCTCCATATGGAAGATTTTCCTTACCATTTGATGTAGGGACCTCTCCCAAATAAATTTGGGTTATTGTAATTTAAATAATTAATGATTTCAATAATTAAACTGTATTTTAAACACAATGTATCTATTTGCATTTTGTATCAATAAGAAAATTCTAAAATGTAACAGACCTCAGTTTTCCAAATACCAAGAAATTGTTTCTATTTACCAAGAGTCATCATTTTTCAAGAGTTAAAATGTCATGAAAATTATTAATTGATTAAATAGTAAAAAAGACCCAAGGAATTATTTTTTATTGATGATCTTTAATTATGATGTTGCCCAAACTATAATTTTTTAATTTAATTTAGAAATTCAAGTTCCCAGTACTCCTACAAGTCAACCTATTTAAGGGGAAACAAGGAATCAAAACTCCTGGTGTACATTCTTCAAAATTTCTTTCAGTATTTAACTTTATTTGAAAAAAGAAGTCTACAGCTAAACAGCAGCAAGAAAACAATAATGATCACGATGATGTTTTAACTACTGACCAGTAACTTCTAAAAGCGACGCATACCACTTTTACTGCACGTAAAGAGGATTTTGGGTAAGATTTATTCTTAGTCTTCTAGCTCTGCAGTTGCCTAGTAACTGTTAACGTCACAATCACAGCAAAGGATTATAACAGTAATAGGAAAGAAATTCTCAAAAGTTTATTTGATAACCCTTGAGGGGCAAGGAAGGTGTTTTGATTTCATTTTCATGTTAGTATGTTCTCCTTCCCAGAGGCTATTCCTGTGTACAGAAGAAAATAAATGAACTACTAGCATCTCTCAAACTACATTGTATGTTATCGAGTGTCTCGTTACAAGCCTTCTAGAAACTTCTCTTTCTCTATCCTTTTAATGGCAACAGCAATGTCTCTCCGGACAAATTTCCTCCTTAGGCTTTATTACAGTTGTGGAGAAAATGGATACTCCCATAACCCCCCACCATACCAATTCCAAATTTTATTTCATGCACACATTTTTGGAAGCAGAAATGTGTGAGCACTTGAATTAGAGAAAATATTAATTAGTACAGTGCAAACAGAGGAAAGGGTAAATTCTGAGAAGTAGTGTGAGTGTTTATAAAAAGTTATTTGGGGCCAAACTATGAATAGTCATGAAGAATATTAGGCTGAAGAGTTTATCCTTAAGTGTGTAGACTAGAGAATAAAGAAAGTTTTTAATTAGTAAAATGTCATTTTGTGCTGTACTTTGGAGCAATTCACCTTATCACCCTGTGTAGGTTGACTGGAGCACATTATGGCGCATGTAATGAGAGAAATGTATCAGTCAGTTGCCTATTACAGTGGTTTCTCCAAGAGTTAATACACTTATGCTTATTAATTTCATAATTTTTTTCTTCATTCTATGTTCTATAGGGTTGCTTAATTCTATATTCTGTAGGGTTGCTATGCGTCAGAACTGATTCAACGGCAATGGGTTTGGTTTTTGTTCATTCATTTATTAGAGAATCATCGGTTGAATGAGAAAAAGCACGCTATGTATATGAATAAAAGTTAAAAAATAATAAGGTAGTTGTGCCCACTGACTCATAAAGAGCTTGATAAGCTTCAGTTCAGTTCAGCCACTGCAAAATTAATAACAGATGAATGAATTTGTTCTCGCTTAAATTCGTAGGTATAACTCTTAGTGTAAGAATCAAAAGATTATGAATAAGGTGGTAATTTATTCATTTTTTAGGTTATTTCTATTCGGGTTTATTAGTCAGTATCAACTATACTGTAAGAACAGTTTCAGTATCTTAAGAAAACAAAAATTTATTTCTTACCTATGCTACAGCATGATGAAGATTGGAGTGGTTTCCTGTGCAAATCTCTTCAAAGAGGTGTTGGGAACCAAGGCTGTTTCCCTCTTGCATATTTGTGTTTGTGTAGTTCCACTAAAGTTTAAAAAGGAGACCGCAGTGCCTCACCCTGTGAATATTAGTCTCCAGACAACTTCTTCTCATGATTTTTCTTTCTGTCTAAAATTTTTTAAATAGGAAAGGCTAACATCAAAAAGGAACAGAACAATATAGTCAAGAAATCTATTTAATTACTTGGTTATTCTGTTGAACTAGAAGTAGGTAATGACACATCTGACCACAGCCTCTGGGAATTAACAATCAATGTACGTTCTTCAAGGATACTCAACTCATCAGACAGTGAGATAGAAAAGTAAAAGAAATACTCATCCGTTCATATATAATATAAACGTGTAAAAGTTTTTCTTCTTTTTTATTGTACTTTAGATGAAGGTTTACAGAACAAACTAGCTTCTCATTAAACAGTTGGTACACATATTGTTTTATGACATTGGTTAACAACCCCATGACATGTCAATACTCTCCCTTCTCGACCTTGGGTTCCCTATTACCAGCTTTCCTGTCCCCTCCTGCCTTCTAGTCATTGCCCTTGGGCTGCTATGCCCCTTTAGTCTCCTTTTGTCCTATAGGCCTGTCTAATCTTTGGCTAACAGGTAAACCTCGGGAGTGACTTCATTACTGAGCTAAAAGGGTGTCCGGGGGCCGTACTCTCAGGGTTTCTTCAGTTTCTGTCAGGCAAGTAAATCTGGTCTCTTTCTGAGTTAGAATTTTGTTTTATTTTACATTTTTCTCCAGCTCTGTCCAGGACCCTCTATTGTGATCCCTGTCAGAGCAGTCAGTGGTGGTAGCTGGGCACCATCTAATTATACCGGACTCAGTCTGGTAGAGGCCTTGGTAGTTGTGGTCCATTAGTCCTTTGGACTAATCTTTCCCTTGTGTTTGGCTTTCTTCATTTTCCCTTGCTCCTGAAGGGGTGAGATCAATGGAGTATCTTAGATGGCCGCTCACAGACTTTTAAGACCCCAGACACTACTCACCAAAGTAGAACGCAGAGCATTTTCTCTATAAACTATATTATGCCAATTGAGCTAGATTTTCCCTGAGACCATGGTGCCCACCACCTTCAACCCAGTAATTCGGTCCTTCAGGGAGTCTGGATTTGTCCATGGAGCTTCCATGACCTTGTCTTGAAAAACTTGTGCTGGCTTCCCCAGTATTGTGTACTGTCTTACCCTTCTGCAAAGTTACCACTTATCTATTGTCTATTGAGTGATTTTCCACTCCCACTCCTCCCCTCACTCGTAACCATCAAAGATTGTTTCTTTTTGTGGGTGAACCTTTTCATGAGTATAGTACTGGTCTCATACAATATTTCTCCTTTTGTGACTGACTTATTTCACTCAGCATAATGCCCTCCAGATTCATCCATGTTGTAAGATGCTTTGCAGATTCATCATTGTTCTTTATCCTTGTGTAGTACTCCATTGTGTGTATGTACCATAGGTTGTTTATCCATTGATTTTTTGTGGGCATCTAGGTTGTTTCCATCTTTTTGCTACTGTGAACAATGCTTCAATGAACATGGGTGTGCATATGTCTATTCATGTGACAGCTTTTATTTCTCTGGAAAATATTCCTAGGAGTGGGATTGCTAGATCATATGATATTTCTATTTCTAGCTTTCTAAGAAGGGTCATATCGTTTTCCAAAATAGTTGTACCATTTTCCATTCCCACCAGCAGTGCGTAAGAGTTCCAATCTCCTTGCAGTCTCTCCAACATACGTTATTTTCTGTTTTTGTTTTTTTTTTTTTGATTCATGCCAGTAATGCCCAGGTGAGATGGTATCTCACTGTGGTTTTGATTTGCATTTCTCTAATGACTAGTGATCGCGAGCATTTCCTCATGTGTCTGTTAGCCACTTGACTATCTTCTTTGGTGAAGTGTCTGTTCATTTCCTTTGCCCATTTTTTAATTAGATTATTTGTCTTTTTGTTGTAGAGGTGTTGGGTTTTCGTGTAGATTGTAGAGATTAGACCTTTGTGAGATTTGTAATAGCCAAAATTTTTTTTCCAGTTTATAGGTTGTCTTTTTACTCTTTTGGTGAAGTCTTTTGATGAGCGTAAGTGTTTAATTTTTAGAAGATCCAGTTATCTAGCTTGTCTTCTGGAGTTTGTATGTTGTTAGTTATGGTTTGTATCCTGTTAATGCTGTGTATTAGGGTCTCTAGCATTGATCTTATTTTTTTCTTCTATGATCTTCATAGTTTTTGGTTTTATATTTAGGTTTTTGAGCCATTTTGAATTAGTTTTTGTGTATGGTGTGAAGTATAGGTGCTGTTTCATTTTTTTGCAGATGGACAGCAGTTATGCCAGAACCATTTGTTGAAAAGACTTTTTCCCCCATTTGATGGGCTTTGGCCCTTGTCAAAGATCAGGTGACTGTAGGTGAATGGATTTGCATCTGGGTTCTCAATTCTGTTCCATTGTTTGATGTACCTACCTGTCCTTGTACCAGTATCAGGCTCTTTTGACTACCTTAGCTGTATAGTAGTTTCTGAGGTCAGGTAGTGCGAGTCGTCCTACTTTATTCTTCTTCTTCAATAGTGCTTTACTTAACCGGAGCAGCTTTCCTTTCCATATAAAGTTAATGATTAGTTATTCCATCTCTTTGAAGAGGGTTGTTGGTATTTAGATAGGGATTGCATTGTATTTGTAGATTCCTTTGGGTAGAATTGTCATTTCCACAATGTTGAGCCTACCTAGCCATGAGCATGCTATGTTTTTCCATTTATGTAGATCTCTTTTGGTTTCTTGCAGTAATGTTTTGTAGTTTTCTTTGTATAGGTCTTTTACATCCCTGGTTAGATTTATTCGTAACTATTTTTTTTTTAGGGGCTATAAGAAATGGTATTGTTTTCCCAATTTCTTTCTCGTCATTCTCTTTATTGGTGTATAGGAATCCAACTGATTTTTGTATGTTTATCTTATATCCTGCTACTCTGCTGAATCTTTCTATTAGTTCCATTAGTTTTCTCATGGAGTCTTTTGGGTTTTCTATGTATAGTATCATATCATCTGCAAATAGGGACAGTTTTACTTCTTCGTTACCAATTTAGATACCCTTTATTTCTTTTTCTTACCTTATTGCTCTAGCTAGGACTTTCAGCACAATATTAAATAGGAGCGGTGACAAAGGGCATCCTTGTCTTGTTCCTGTTCTCAAGGGGAATCTTTTCAGCTGCTTATATCCTGTTTGGTATATATTTTTCCATCCTTTGATTTTTAATGAATTTATATCTTTGTTTCTAAGGTGTGTCTCTTGTAGACAGTTTATTGATGGATTGTGTTTTTTTTCTCCAGTCTGTCAGTCTCTGTTTCTTTGTGGGTGCATTTAGGCCATTTACATTCAGTGTAATTATTGATAGGTGTGAGGTTATTGCTGTCATTTTGTAGTGCTTTATTTTGTGGGGCTGATATTTTCTTTTTTCCTCTTACTCTCTTATCTGAATTCTTTTGTTTATGGATTGTTTTAATCATTTCTTGTGTTTTTGTAGATTTTGTTTTTACTGAGACTTTATGGTTTTCTTCTTTATTTTGATGAATAAGTTTTTTAACTTTCTTTGTGGTTGTACCTTCAAATTTACCCTCATCTTCCTAGGTTTGAACCAGTCTATTATTATTTGGTATCACCTTGTCTTCCTCTCCATTAGAAAGTTCCATACTGTCTTAGTCATCTAGTGCTGCTCTAACAGAAATACCACAAGTGGATGGATTTAGCAAAGAGAAGTTTATTCTCTCACAGTCCAGTAGGCTACAAGTCCAAATTAGGGTATAAGTTCCAGAGGAATGCTTTCTCTGTCAGCTCTGGAGGAAAGTCCATGTCATCAGTCTTCATTTGGTCTGGGAGCTTCTCTGCGCAGGAACCTCAGGTCCAAAGTATGGGCTTTGCTCCCGGCACTGCTTTCTTGGTGGTATGAGGTTCTCATGTATCTCTGCTTGCTTCTCTCTTTTATATCTCAAAAGAGATTGGATTAAGACACTATCTAATCATGTAGACATCATTGGTATAACCTCATCATAGTGATAGAGTTTACAACACATAAGGAAATCACATCAGATTATACAATCAAACAATACTGGGAATCATGACCCAGTCAAGATGACAGACATTTTTGGGGTACACAATTCAATCCATGACACATACCCACAGCATTTATTTCCTCTTTCATTGTTCTGACATTGATGTCATTTACAGATTAACCTCTCTGGTTCCCTGTTGTAAAATCTTTTGATTTTGAATAGTACCTGAGTGTTCCTTTCCTATGTTGGTATCTGGCTGGTACAATCTTGTGTCCTAGATTCAGGCCATCGTCTGATGTTTGTTCTCAATCTGAAAGATTCTCTTTAATAATTCCTTTAAGTTTGGTTTGGTTTTTACATATTCCCTTAATTTCTGTTTATCTGGAAATGTCATAATTTCACCATCATATTTGAACAAGAGTTTTGCAGGATATATTATTCTTGGTTGGCAATTTTTTTTCTTTCAAGGTTTTATATATGTCATCCTGTTGCCTTCTTGCCTGCATGGTTTCTGCCGAGTAATCAGAGTTTATTGTTTCACCTCTACATGTGACTTTGTTTTTCTCCAGCTGCTCTCAGAATTCTTTCTTTGTCTTTGGTTTCAGCAATTGTGATTATGATATACCTTGGTGATTTTCTTTTGGGGTCTATCCTATATGGGGTTCTTTGAGCTTCTTGGATTTTCAGCTTTTCATCTTTCATGATATTAAAGAAGTTTTCTGTCAGCAGTTCTTCAATGATCCTCTTTGTGTTTTCAGTTTTCTCCCCTTATTCTGGAACTCCAATCACTTGTAAATTTTTGCTTTTGATTGTATCCCACATAATTCTCAGGATTTCTTCATTTTTCTTCATTCTTTTTTCTAATTTTTCCTCAAACAAGTTGTATCCAAGTATTTGTCTTCAGTTTCACTGATCCTGTCCCCCATTGTTTCAAACCTGCTCCTCAGCCCTTCTGTGACACTGTCCATTTCTGAAACCGTGTTGTTTATCTTTTGGATTTCTGATTGTTGTTGTATGATTTCTAGTTGGGAACTGATTTTGAAATTTTTTTCATGCATTATTGTCCTGAATTCTTCCACTGTTTTGTCTGTATTTTCCGTGAATTTGTCTGCCTTTTCCATTAATTTGTTTATTTTTTCCCCATTTATGTGTGCTTTTTGCTTCAACTCTTGGATAACTGAATATTAGTGATTGGAATTTCATATCAGGTAGTTCTAGTGTCTTCTACTGGAAAGTCATCTAGTGTTTTATTTTGGAAGCCTACTGGAATCATCCTGTCCTGTTTTTTTTTAATATGTTTTGATATTGTCTGCTGTCTTTGGGAAATTCAGTAGTTATTTTCTTTGTTTATTGATTTTAGATTTGTTTGTTTCATCCTACTTTTTTTGTTTTATTGTGTTATGTCTGAGCATGTGCGGTATGCATTCTTTCTGTTTGCTCGTCTGTGGACATAATATTTTTCACCTTCTTGTCCAATGGGCAGGGCCAGTAGCTCAGCTGTGGTGCAGCAGGCCAGGTCCAGCTGAAGGGGAGGGGCTGGGATGGGTTGTTTGTGGGATGTACTGGGACCAATAAGGTGATCTGGGGGTCAGTGCAGGGCAGGTTCTGGTTGGCTGTGCCTGTGCTGCTAAGGAGTGCAATGTATAGCACACAGTGCAGATAGACAAGAGGAAGGGTGAGAGGGAGGTTGTGATGTGTGGAGCTAGGCTGGATATGGGAAAGAAGAGAGAGTGGATAGGGAAACAGCAGCACACACACACAAAAAAATTGCTGAGTAAGCCTGCCATTGGAGTGGAGAGAAGAGAAACCAAGAAATAAAAAAAAAGAAAGAAAGAAAGAAAAGAAAATTCAAAAAAAAAAAAAAATGCCCTCAGGGATCCCACTGGTGTGGCTATGCATACCAGGAAAGTGGCTCCAAAGCAGCACATTATAACCTGGCTAGAAGGAGTGGAGATGATACAAAGCACTAGGTGTACAGGAGACAGAAAAAGAAGGTAAGTAGAAACAGACAAGAAACCAAGAAATGAAAAATAAAAAGGAAAAAGAAAGAGAAAAGAAACAAAAAAGAAAAAGGACCCCAGGGATCCCACCAGCTAAGCTGTTCCCCAGCTGAGCATCTCTTCACAGCCTGTTAAGAAGAAGAAAAGATGGCACAGAGTTAGGTGTTTGAGAGAAAGGAGGGGGAGGAGAAGACAGGCAGGTAAGAAACCAAAAGAGACCAAAAACTAACAGCAGCAACAAAGAAATGGCACTGAAGGAGCTGGCCGGTGTGGGTGGGGTGAATTTGTGTGGCATGGAACCAGCGCTTCCCATTCCTCAGTGGCAGCCTGCTAGGAAACTGCGGATTGGTCCTCCAGGAAGCAGCGGATTGGCCCATTGGGAAGCAGCAAAGGCCAAGCAATAAAGGTAGGGTGGGAGGGCAGGAAACGTGTATCACTCGATACTGAGTGTTCTGTCTCCTGCTGGG
Organism: Dugong dugon; assembly: GCA_030035585.1. Classification (NCBI taxonomy): domain Eukaryota; kingdom Metazoa; phylum Chordata; class Mammalia; order Sirenia; family Dugongidae; genus Dugong; species Dugong dugon. The sequence goes on along the minus strand of CM057463.1, from coordinate 188,619,911 downwards.
GGCTCCATGAATCTGCTTTCCCATACTCCCTGTCCACCAGCTTCCAACAGGAGTCTAAGATGTGGATCCGTACTGCATTAGCTGATAGGGGACCTCCACCCGTAGCTCTCCTTGCTTTCTCTTCTCTGTCAGTTTCTTATTCCATTCAGTGCTTGGTTGAGTTCTTTATCTCTTTATTTGACACTTAGGGTTCCAGTATTGATGTTTGTCTCTTTTTCACTTAGTTTTTTCAGTCTTTGCTGTGGAGGGATGGCATGGTGCTTCTGTCTATAGCACCCTGTTGGCTCTGCCTCCTAAAGGTGTTAAAATTTTTGACATTTAAAAAAGTATATTCTAATAATGTGTTTCAATGTTCTGAAAAAAACTCAGCTTATATAATAGCAATGTCTTGTTTAGCATATCATGAATATTAAACTCAACATTAATCTAGGAGAAAATGTGCTTGTGTGCCTGTGTTTTCTTTCACAGTCTCTGTTTTTCTGTTTTTCTAGTTGTAGCTCCAGTCTTTCCAGCTTTTCAGGTTTTTTTTTTAATCAGATTTGTTTTGATCATCCATATCTCTGCCTTTGATCATGCAATTCAATTTTTTTGTCAACCCATCTCTTCATTTTGTAAATCACTCTTCAAATGTTGTTATTTTAATTCCTGAGATGGTAATTCAGGTGTAACACTAGAAAGAGGAGTCAGGGAAGCCATGAAAAGTAAGTAAGTATATCTGCAGTTCCCACAGACAATGAGGCACAGCATGCATGATGCAGGGCCACAAACAGTGTTGCACTCAGGGACAAGATAACAACCTTGAATTGTAAGAGATGGCTTACGTATGGCAAGTAGGTTGGGGTTAGCTAGATTGCCTAAGCTTTCCAGGGACTGGGCATTTTGTATAATTCTTCAGGCTCAGGGAGCATGGAGCAGGGACAGATTACCCAATAAGCAAAGTAAGCACAGAGCTTAGAGCATCAACAAAACAGGGGCACCAGTTGTCCAAAGCAAAGACACATAAATGCCAAGCAGACAGGAAACAAGGAAAAGCGAGCACCACACTGGAAGGGAACTGGCAGGGTGCTAAATGATATTGATACCAGCTCCAGTGTGAGAAAATGTGCAGGTCAGAAATAAAGTTCATGCAGAATTATGAGAGTGCCAATGCACAAGGTTGTTTAAGCTATCAGGCCCCTACCACTTCAACACCTTCGTTGACTTCTGTCTCTTAAAGTTCCTCCTTGTGTAATTGAAATTCCTTTTATCAGTGGGTCTCTTGGGAGTATACTATTTCTTTCTAATAAAAAAGAGGTGTGGGTGGGTTGTGGAATCTAACTCTTGCTACACTCACCCAATATGCAACTGGATCCAACATGAGTGGTTAGTTAGCAAGGACAGATTGTATTAATAGATAACGGCTCTCTAAACCATTTTGAGAGAACTGACTTGTACGTCCATATCTGCTGATCCAGCACCTCCAGCCAAGAGGGCCAGCCATGCTCTCTGCCATGATACAAATACAAGGGTATGCTGTAGTGCACTTCTTGGTAAACAACCAATGGGAGCTCCAGGCCCCAATGACATACAAAAGTAAAGGAACTAAAATAAGTCAATGATTGCAATAAATTCAATCAAGTTACTTTTTAATTGTATAAAATTTATGTACAGAGTTATGTCCTAAGTTTTGTAAACCATAATATTTATAACTTCAACTTTAAAATATGTTTGGCATAAAAGCAGATGCAATCTAGCATACATTTAAAATAATACTAACGTGGGTAATAATTTAATGTAGTACTACCATAGCAAACAAAAAAAAATACTGGAAATATTTATCTATCAGGAAAAGTTTTAATTTATGTATCAAGTCAGTCTTGTTTTGTATTGTGTGTTGCATGAGACATAGGGCTTGCTGTCACTCTATATATGATAATAAAGGAAGTGTTAGGCACATTAAGGGGATACAAAATTCTATATTTATTTATCTTGCAAAATATGTTTCTGTTTTGCAACAATGAGTGTGTTTCTGAATGTGTCTTCCAAGAAAGCAATGAAAGGAATTTACCAGAACATTGAGTTTATATTTTGTCAGAATATTTATGCATATCCATGTAAGTGTAAACAACAGGGTTAAACAATTCACCCTCCATCCATCACACCCTGAGTCTGTGGTCAACTAGTTCCTGATGAGGCATCCTATGTAGCAGCCCAATGATACTTCACTGCTCCTGTGTAGCAGCCCAAGGTCACTCCACTGATCCTCCTCCATTTGGATACGTGCAATAAGCTACAAAGTTGTCTTTAGATGAACTTCATGCTTCACACCCCGAAAAAACACACCCCATATCCTCCATGACACTGCACCCCCACTGCACCACTACACATGTTAATTAGTTCCTGGAATTGCCTTCCCATTCTCAGAAGGTTCATGAATTGTGCATAACTTCCCTATTCCAAAACTTATAACTACCCTGGAGTCCTCAACCTTGGGAAGCTTGTTCTGAGACTTAGTCTCCAAGTTCCTTGCATGACCGGCTTGGAATAAAGTCTACTTTCTTTTTCTCAAAGTGCTAGTGTCTCCCAATTGACTCGAGGAGTTGCACTGAGCAGGACCCACCCTCATCGGGTTACATAAGGAAATTGAACAATTTTTCTAGGAAATAAATTTAAAGAATATTTAGATAATAAAAAAATGTATAAATGTATTTTATTTTCCATTTCCCTTCAGACTGACTTTCTTTTATAAAAATGGTTGACATTGTTATGACTCACAAAATAAACCTGCTAGTTGAGAAGTGGTGTTATTGTACATCACTTACGTATGCATCTCTGAATATGGGAGTTGAAAAATTTCACAAAGAAATAAAATGTACATTTTTAAGTTGTGAATACGATAACAATCATGTTTTCCTTTTCATTTTATACCAATCTGGCTCTTTCTTGTCGACCACATAAGGATGTGGCAGTGGCACTATGATCACATGACTCAGGAGATACGTGGTCCTGTCATGTGCAAAACAAACCAAAACGTATCTTCAGACTGAGCATATGCTTGTATTTGTATCATGCTCTTTGCGATCTGTCTCATCCCCATTGTGTATCGGCAGTAGTCCCATGAACTTTGAAGACACAGAATCAAAGGACAGAAAGTGAGTGCATAAATGCTATTTCAAGATGAAAAACACTCATGGAGATCTATGAAGGGCCCACCAACAAACATCATACTACAAACAAATGAAATTATTTCTGACTGCCTTCTAAGTACTATTTCTTTTGACTATCTAAGACATGAAAAACAAAATTGCATGTTCCAAATCAACTTTTTTTACTTACTAAATTTCAAATATAAATTTTTGTGTAAATTTTATTTTATAAATTTTATTGTCAATTATTCCAATTTATTTCCTACAGTAGAACCAAATATAAAAGGTGACATAATTTTATACACAGGTAAAATGAAATGGCAACAACTAAGTGGAGCACAAATGCTAAAGCGCTCAGAAGATCAAAAGAAAATGATTTGTGAATCCCTAAAGACAATTTCAAAATTAACTTCCTTTTTAAAACATAATGAATTAGAAGAGATTTTTTTCGGTTGAATTCTTATGTTTAATTGGTGCAAATTGTTGTACTAGTACTGGTGGTGCTGAAATTACTAATAGCAATATGAATGTAGCAGAATTTGTCCCAAATTCTGCATCCATTACTTGCTGTAGTAAAAATACTAATAAGGGTGTAGAAACTGAAACTATTTTAGAACCTGAAATTATTGCATCTGCAGACTGCATAAATAACAGAAATACATACACCTAAAAATGTGTGTCAGCTTGGCTAGGCCATGATTTTCAGTGTTGTGTGATTGTCCACCACTTTCTCATTTGATGTGATTTTCCTGTCGGTTGTAAATGCTACCTCTATGATGTTAATTAGGCAGGATTAGATGCAATTATTTTAATGAGGAAGGACACAATCTACAGGATTAGGTAGTGTCTTGAGTCAATCTCTTTTGAGATACAAAAGAGAAAAGCAAGCAGAGAGACGTGGGGACTTCATACTACCAAGAAGGCAGTGCTGAGAGCAGAACATATCCTTTGGACCTGGGGTTCCTGCACGGAGAAGCTCCTAGACCAGGGGAACACTGATGAAAGGACCTTCTTCTAGAGCTAACAGCCAGAGAGAGAAAGCCTTCTCCTGAAGCTGGTGCCCTGAATTCAGAATTTTAGCCTCTTAGAGTGTGAGAGAATAAATTTCTCTTTGTTAAAGTCACTTACCACTTGCAGTATTTTTGTTACAGCACCACTGGATAACTAAGACAGTATTGCAATCATTGACATTTGGATTAGAAAAAGTTGGGGATTGGTTTATTATACAGGAAGAGCTAACTAGTACACTATCCAATTTTTTTTTTTTTTATTATCAGTTATTTAAGGTCCATTTTTACTTACCTACTGATTTTATTTATAGCTTATATTTGTTATATTTTAAGAAAGACAAGTTAAATATCAATTATCTACATGTCTTAGAGTTCTCTAGAGGAAGAAAACCAGTAAAAAAATACACACACACACATATGTGTGTGTATGTATATATATATATATATGTATATATATAGAGAGAGACAGAGAGAGAGAGTGAGATTAATTTTAATGAATTGGCTCAAGTGATCATGGGGGGCTGGAAAGTCCAAAATCCATAGTTCAGGAAACAGGTTGAAAGCTCAGGTCTGTGTCCCCAAATCTTCATGTCATTTGACAGGAAGAGCAAAGTGTTAGCTGTGCCAAAATATCTATTTATAGTCTGGAAGTAGAATATAACATAGGGAAGTTCCCATTTTGTTCTTCTTCCAGCTGATTGTTTGAGGCCCACCCACATAAATAACTCCTGTAAATCAATAAGAAAACGGCAGACAATTCAAAAAAAAAAAAAAAAAAAAAAACCAGTCTTGAGCAGTTATTTTAAAAAAGAACTTTCCATTGATAGAAAAGCCTACAAAAAGATTTTCAAATCAATAATCAACAACAAAATATTATTTAAAAGCACCACATACATGAAGAATATCTACAACGAAAAGCAGACAATTCCAAGCATTGGCAAGAATACAGAACTGTTAACAGTGTTAGTAGGAGAGCAAAATGATACAACTCCTCACCGCTACTACTAGGTATTATCCACTAAAAAATCAAACCAGACGCAATGCCATGGAGCAGATCCTGACTCAGAGCTACACTATGGTATCTTCTCAGGCACACCCTAATACAAAGCAATTCCACTATTAGGTGCAAAAACAAAAGAAAGGCCTAGGTGAATGCACTGAAGTTGCAGTACATTACAAGAATGTTAATAGCATCACTGTTGAAAATAACCAAAGTGTTGAAATGATAAAAATGTCCATTCCTAGGGGACTGGATAAATAATATGTGGTCTATTCACACTGTTGTTGCTGTTGTTAGATGCCAATGAGTCATTTCAGACTCACAGTGAACATTTGCACAACAGAATGAAAAGCTGCCTGGTCCTGCGCCATCCTCACTATTGTTGCTAAGTTTGAGCCCATTGTTACAGCCCCCCTGTGTCAATCCATCTCATTGGGGGTCTTCCTCTTTTTCTCTGACACTTTACCAAGCATGGTGTCCTTCTCCAGTGACTGGTCCCTCCTGAAAATGTGTCCAAACTACACGAGACAAATTCTTGCCATCCTGGCTTCTAAGGAGCATTCTTGATGTACTTCTTCCAAGACAGATTTGCTCATTCTTCTGGTAGTACATAGTATATTCAATATTTTTCACCAACACCATAATTTAAAGGCATCAATTCTTCTTCAGTCTTCCTTATTCATAGTCCAGCTTTCACATGCATACGAGGCGACTGAAAATACCATGGCTTTTGGGTCATGTGCACCTTAGTCCTCAAAGTGACATCTTTGCTTGTTGACATTTCAAAGAGATCTTTTGAAGCAAATTTTCCCAATGCAATACATCGTTTGATTTCTTGACTGCTGCTTCCATGGGCGTTGATTGTTGTACCAAGAAAAATGAAATCCTTGACAGCATCAATATTTTCTCCATTTATTATGATGCTACTTATTGGTCCAAATGTCTTAGGTTGGGTTCTCTAGAGAAGCAAAAACCAGTGAAGCATATTATATGCATATACATATATATATCTATATATATATAAATATATAAATATAGATAGATAGATATGCTGCAGGGGCTGACAAACCCAAGATCAGTAGGTCAGACTGCAGGTCGCTGGCTCAACTCCCAAAAACCAGAGGTCAGATGATGACAAGCCAAATGCAGGATCCAGAGCAAGAAAACAAAAATCCTCACAACTGGAACATTATGGTGTTGATGAAGAATACTGACTATACCAGGGACTGTCAGAAGTACTGCGACAATGCTCCTTAGAAGCAAGGATGATGAGACATTGTCTCATGTACTTTGGACATGGAGAAGGACATCATGCTTTGTAAAGCAGAGGGTCAGAGAAAGAAGAAAACCCTCAACAAGATAGATTGACACAGTGGCTGCAGTAGTGGGCTCAGATATAGCAATAATTCTGAAGATTGCCCAGGACTGGTAAGTATTTCCTTCTGTTGTGCATATGGTCAGTTTGAGTTGAAACCAACTGGACTGCACCTAACAACAACAACAATGTTGCAATTTAATCCATTCTGAAATCTGTAATCTTTTATGCTCATTATTAAATGCTTCGACTCCTTTTCCCTGCAGCAAGCAAGGTTGTGCCATCTGTATATCACAGGTTGTTAATGAGTATTCCTCCAATCCTGATGCCCTGTTCGTCTTCATATAGTCCAGCTTCTCAAATTATTTGCTCAGCATACAGATTGAGTAAGTATGGTGAAAGGATACAACCCTGACACACAGCTTTCCTGATTGTAAACCACGTAGTATCTCCTTTTTCTGTTCAAACAACTGCGTTTTCATCTATGCACAGATTCCTAAGTGCACAATCAAGTGTCCTGGAATTCCCATTCTTCACAATGTTATCCATAATTTGTTATGATCTATACATAACAAAGGCCTCTGCATAGTCAATAAAACACAGGTAAACATCTTTCTGGTATTCTCCGCTTTCAGTCAAGATCCATCTGACATCAGCAATGATATCCCTCTTTCCATGTCCTCTTTTGAATCCAGCTTGAATTTCTGACAGTTCTCTTTCGAAGTACTGCTGCAACCACTTTTGAATGATCTTCAGAAAAATTTTACTTGCTTGTGATATTAATGATATTGTTCGATAATTTCTGCATTTGGTAGGTTCACCTTTCTTTGGAATAGTCATAAATATGGATCTCTTCCAGTTGGCTGGCCAGGTGGCTGTCTTCCAAATTTCTTAGTAAAGTTGAGTGAGTGCTTTCAGAGCTTCATCTGCATGTTGAAACATCTCAACTGTTATTCCGTCAATTCCTGGAGCCTTGTTTCTCACCAATGCCTTCAGTGCAGCTTGGACTTCTTCCTTCAGTACCATCAGTTCTTGATCATACACTACCTCCTGAAATGGTTGAACATCTGTTTATTCCTTCCATCTTCTTTTGTTGCTTCCTGTTTTCCCCACAGAATCCTTCAATATTGCAATTCAAGGCTTGAATTTTTTCTTCAGTTTGTTCAGCTTGAGAAATGCTGAGTGTGTTCTTCTCTTCTGGTTTTCTAACTCTAGTCTTCGCACATTTTATTATAATACTTTACTTTGTCTCCTTCAGCTGCCCTCTGAAATCTTCTGTTCAACTCTTCTTCATTTCTTCCTTTCACTTTAACTACTCTACGTTCAAGAGCAACTTTCACAGTCTCTTCTGACATCCATTTTGGTCTTTCTTTCTTTCCTGTCCTTTTAATGACATCTTGCTTTCTTCATGATGATGTCCCTGAAGTAATTCTATAATTCTTCTGGTCTTTGGTCACTAGTGTTTAATGAGTCAAATCTATTCCTGAGATGGTCTCTAAACTCAGGTTGAATATACTCAAGGTCACACTTTGGCTCTTGTGAACTTGTTCTAATTTGCTTCAGCTTCAGTTTGACCTTGCATATGAGCAACTGATGGTCTGTTCCACAGTTGGCCCCTGATCTTGTTTTGACTGATAATATTGAGCTTTTCCATCGTCTCTTTCCACAGATGTAGTCAATTTGATTCCTCTGTATTCTATCTGGCAAGGCCCATGTGTATAGTTGTCATTTATGTTGTTGAAAAAAGGTATTTGCAATGAAGAAGTCTTCGCAAAATTTTATCATGCGATCTCCAGTGTCATTTCTGTCACCAAGGCCATATTTTCATACTACTGTTCCTTCTTCTTTGTTTCTAACTTTTGCATTCCAATCACCAGTAATTATCAATACATCTTGATTGCACGTTTGATCAATTTCTGACAGTATAACTTGGTAAAAATCTTCAGTTCCTCATCTTTTGCATTAGTGGTTGGTGAATAAATTTGAATAATAGTCAAATTAACTTGTCTTCCTTGTAGGCTTATGGATGTTATCCTATCACTGACAGCATGGTATTTCTGGATAGATCTTGAAATGTTCTTTTTGATGATGAATGCAATGCCATTCCTCTTCAAGTTTTCATTCCCAGCATAGTAGACCACATGATTGTCTGATTCAAAATGGCCAATACCAGTCCATTTTCGCTCACTAATGCCTAGGATATTGATCTTCATGCGTTCCATTTCGTTTTTGATGAGTTCCAATTTTTCTAGATTCATACTTCGTACATTCTACGTTCTGATTATTAAGGAATGTTCACAGCTTTTTCTTTTCGTTTTGAGAAATGCCACATAAGCAAATGAAGGGCCCCAAAGATTGACTCTATCCATGTCATTAAGGTCGACTCTACTTTGAGGAGGCAGCTCTTCCCCAGTCGTATTTTGAGTGCCTTCCAACCCAAAGGGCTCATCTTCTGGCACTATTCGTTAGTGCTGTTCATTAGGTTTTCATGGGTTAATTTTTCAGAAGTAGACTGCCAGGTCCTTCTTAGTCTGACTTAGTCTGGAAGCTTAGCTGAAACCTGTCCACCATGGGTGACCTTATTGGTATTTGAAATACCAGTGACATAGCTTCTAGTGTCATAGCAATACCCAGACCACCATAGTAAAACAAACTGACAGACTAGTGGAGGGTATTCATATTATAGAATATTATTTAACGGTAATAATAAACAAACTGTTGCTCCACACACAATTGATAGATCTAATAAACATAATGTTGAGCAAAAGGAACCATATACATTGACCTTAACTGTTTTGAAGAGTACTGGTAAGTTTATAAAGTCCTTCAATTTTAGTTTGTTTCGTATGTTCTTACAAATAAATTGAAGTAAAGTAGTTTTGGTAAAATACACAGAAGTTGTGTTCTTCATAAGTGTATAACAAAGGTACATATTGTTGCTATGTCTTATTATTAGTATAATTAACTCTGATCACTTTTTTAAAGTGTTATATGTTTCTCCACTAATTTCCCTTTGTAATTAACTAGTATCTTTTGGGAAAATGGAGCACTCATGACTCAGTGATTAAGAGCTCAGCTGCTAACCAAAAGGATGGCAGTTCATACCCATCAGCCATTCCTTGGAAACCATATGGCACAGTTCTACTCTGTCCAGGGTCACTATGAGTCCGAATTGACTCGACGGCAACAGGTTTGGTTTGTTTTTTTGGAAAATACTTTGAGACAATGCTAACGTTCTGTTTTTCATCATACTCTCCTCTACTATTTTATCCTGATGCTTCTTGCCTGAAAGGTATTTGCCTAACAGTAATTTTCTATCTATGTCATTCTGTCTACATTTTTTAATTGAACTTACATTGTAAGCAAGAGTTGTCCCTTAGCCTCCATTAATTTATCTACTTAGCTCATTATTTATGTTAGTATGGACTAAGGAATATTTATTTTATTCTGTGGGCTATAATCCAATATGATCATAACACATTTTTATCACTAAAATTGCCCCAGTTTTGGTCTCTGAGAGTTCCTTGAAGTTGACTTCTGTCTCTACTTTTTATGTATCCTTCATTTGTTCTGAGGACTTTTTACTTTCTGGTAATCCAAGATGTTCCAGGATTATTGGATGGTTTGAATTGTGTCCTCTGAAAATATGTGTTGATGGTGCATAAAGTTGAATAATTACCCTCTTTGGAAATAGGAGTTTTATTTGGTTATGCTAATGAAATCATACCAGAGTAGAATAGGTCCTAAACTTAGTCACTTCTAAGTTGTTTCTTATAAAAAAGGATAGACTAGACACAAAGACACACACAGGAGGAAGATAGATGCCAAAGAACACTAAGGAATGCCAGGAAACTTCTGAGGCTGCTGACAAGGCAGGACCTTCCCCTAGAGTTGATGCCCTGATTTGGATGTCTAGCTTCCAAAACTGTGAGATGCTAAATTCCTGTTAAAGACACTGTTAAAAACAGTAAGACTTTGGCAATTAAAGAGATCAACTATTTGTTAAGAGTGAGAGAGAAAGAGAGAGACATTTGCAATGGCAGTGAGTTTTAGAGAAACTGCTGTGACTATTGTAAAGAGGGTTTTTTCTTATATGTCATTTACGATCTTGTAAGAAAAGGAAGAATTATAGCTGTTTTTTAGAAGGTTATACGGTAGTGCTGAATAACAAGTCACATGGAATATATAAAATTTTAAAGATACAGGTCTTGGGAAAAAGAAACTTATAGGCTAAACATCTACCATCTGTTACTTCAAAGTGAGTAAGGTCCTTGGGAAAAGAGAAGGGACATTCTTAAGGGATTAATAACGTTGGTTTGCAGGGGCATATTTAATGATAAGATACCCAGAAGTCTTGGAGCATTGTCCAGGCTTTTGGGGAGTCGTTTAATTTTAATATCACCCACTTTGGGTAATTTTTGTTATAGCAGCACTATTTAACTAAGACATTCATTTTGTACTCTCTCAGCTCCAATACAGAATTAACCACTTTACCAAAGAACCCTGTTTCCTTTTATGAAGGGATGGTATTTGTATAAATGAACAGACAAATATATATATCATCATATTCCTTTTCCAGGTTTTTTTGTAGCATATTAAAGATACTCTTTTGCATTTTTTATTTATCATTTAATAATATATTCATTACCATTTCAATTCATAGCGATCTTCCTCATTACTTTGTACCACTGTAAACTTACTAGATTTTTTCCAACTATTTTCTTATTTATGGGTATTTAGGTTGTTTCCAATATTTAGAAACTTCATTTTATTAATACGATGAATTATAATAACAGATTTACTGAAATAGACTCTGTGTGGTCATAGTATATTTTTTTTAACATACTTAATTTTTTGGTGTACTCTATTTGTCAATATTTATGTATGAATATGCAAGATGCATCATAGTAATCCCATTTATGTTTGTAATGGATTAATATGTGACAGAGTTTCTCATGATACATTTATGAACAAAATGAAGACATGCGAAATGAATAACAGTGTGATTAATAACTAGTTGATCAACTCTTTTCTATGAGTACTGAAAACACTTCAAAATAAAAGAAAAATAAGGGAGACATAGCTTCAAGTCTCTTCTTAATAATACCCTTTATCATATTGTTATTAATGTCTTCAAAAAGACATTGATGAATTTCCCATTGAATTTCCTGATGACATAAAGTAAGCCTAGATAGTTAATATGCTCCTTGACATATGACTTTCTAGTCATTTTTGACAGTAAAATTATTCTGACTTCAAAACACCCCATAGATATAAACGATGAGAGAAATCAAATTAAAAATTTACAAAAACAATAAGCACAGATTCTTCTCTTTATTACTGCAAAAAAAATGCATGTGTTCCGATCAGAGTTTTTTTTCTGACAGATATCATGGGTAACTGTAAACACACTTGCTGCAAAAATAGTTTATGTATCAATCAAAACTCAGCTGTTCATCTGTGAAGGGTTTGAGTTACACCAATATAGCTACTAATGGTTATATATACTAGAAGCGTACATAGAAATGGAGGAGGAGGTGTTACTTTGTGCAACAATAGTCTTTATTGGGCAACAAAGACCTGAACTGCACACGGAGAGAGAGGATTTGGAGAGATCTATTTCCTATTTAGTGCCACATCTTTGCGTAAAATCCAAGAGAGGATGCAGGAGAATTTAAGACTATAAAGATGGATGGCCCTAAGGTTGCTAATAATTTTCATAGTGAATAACTGAAATAATCATGAAATATACTTGTTTATAATTCAGCAAAGAAAATAAAGTGACTTTGAGTTGTCTCAAGCTGGCTCGTCCTCTGTGCTAATTATAGATGTAGGAGTAAGAGATTTTGTGCATGGAGAGCACTTTTGTGCAATTACTCATGTTCTTACTGTGTGTTGTTAAGTCAATTCCAACTCATAGTGACCCTATAGGACAAAGTAGAACTTTCCCATTGGGTTTCCTAGGCTGTAATCTTTACAGGAGCAAATCAACAAGTCTTTTCTCCTGTGGAGCAGTTGGTGGGTTCAAACCTTTGACCTTTCAGTTAGCAGCCAAGTGCTTAACACCAGAGCTGCTTGTTTAAAAAAAAAAAAAAATTGAGTTTGACAGTGGCAAATTCAGGTCATTTAATTTTATATTTTTGTGCATATTGTCATTAGTTGATTAGCTGCATGAGGTTTTAAATAAAATCTTCTTGCTCCAATTCATAGTAAATCTATCTTTAGAAAACGAGGAAATGAAAAAAAAATTAAACTCAGTAAAATATTAGATATTTGAAATTATTAATTTAAACAAATAAATAGAATGATCAACAGCTATATCATTAACATATTAAGATAACCAAAAAACCCGTTGCCATAAAGTCTATTCTGATTCATAGCAACCCTGAAAGACAGAGTAGAATTGCTTCATAAGTTTTCCAAGGAGCAGCTGATGGATTCCGAACAGCCAATCTTTTGTTTAACAGCTGAGCTCTTAACCACTGTGCCACCAGGGCTCCACCATGTCAAGATAGTGCAACATAAATATTAAATCTAAATCTTTCATAGGGCATCAAATAAACAGACAAACATAAAAGCACTCTGAGAAGTCTATCAGTCAGGGTTCAATCAATAAAAGAGGCTCCATTAAAGATATTTCAATAAGCAAATGATTTAATTAATACAGACTATTAAATATTTGTTTACAAAACCATGGGAAAAGCTTAAAAGTAAAAGTCAGTCATGGCTGCTGCTAGCTGTCAGAGACTCCACTGCTATCTTTCAGAGACTCAAACTTAGAGACTACTAGCAACGGGGAAAACTGCCAGCAGCGATCCTTCCTGCCTCTTGTGCCCAGTCAGGTGATTCCAGAAACAGTCCCAACAATTTCTATTTTGGGACAACAATTTAAGCATCTGGTAAGAAATTGGATACAGTGTATGTGAAAACATACATAAATTTTGGAGTTGAACACAAAATGTGCCTGAATGCTATCATAAAACACAGCTTTTGCATGCAGGTGTGCATGTAGGCTAATTTAAGAAGCTCTAATCTAGGTCATCAAGACAGAAGACAGAGTAGGTGGTCCCAGATGGAAGAGTAGTCAGATGATTTATGTCATCCCTCTTACAATAAAGACCCGAAAAAATAAGTGAATTGGATATATATGACAATTTAGGAGCCCTAAGCGTCAAATACAAGGCTGAAAAATTGGACTGAGCGATGGGTGGAAGAGCATTTCAAAAACAGCACACAGAGAATTACAGAGAGCCAGCATCCTGCTAACTGAACCTGCACTGCCCAGATATACTGAGACAAAGCAAGCACCTTTTCCAGCCGAAACACACTCAACCTGGTACAGCTAAGGGGGAGTGACTCTGCACACACATCCAGAGCCAGCTAGGAGTGCTTCCAGCCCTGTGAATGTTAAGTGCACACATCTCACCCACCGCATATCCCACAGTCCCCCATGCCAAATGTCCATGGGCCTAGGGGTACTCCTATCCTCCCTACCCATCCCCTCTACCTGCTTGTGGCTGCAGTCTGGCAGCATTCAACACTGCAATGCCCTCTAAGCCAGAAGCTCATCACCTGGTTCAGAGGCACCCACCCCTTTGCTCAGCCACTATCACTGGGGGTCCAAGGCTTTGCAGCACCTTCTACCCTCTCTGGTCATCCATGCCAGTGCTTTGCTGGCTGAGCCAGCACAGCACAGCCATATTGGGACAAGGCTGGCAGCATTCCCAGTGAAGCACAAGGGTGGCAGCATTCCCAGTGAAGTGACTCTGAGTGCAAGTCAGGGGCCAGATAAGAGTACTTCTAGCCCTGTGAAAGTTAAGTACATGAAGCTTGTACACCATATGCACCCCAGCCCTCCCATGCTGGGGGTACATGGGGCTGGGGGCACTACCATCCTACCTGCCTATTCCCTCTCCCCATTTGCAGCTATGGTCCTGTGGCATTTGACATCACTGAACCCCTTAGGCCAGGAGCTCATGGTCCACTCAGGAGGCATTTGCCCTTTCATCCAGACACTGATGCAGGGGATCCATGGACTTCTGGTGACTTCTACCCACTCCAGTTACCCATGACAGCACCCTACTGAACAAGCCTGAACAGCATGACCATACTGAAACAAAGCAAACAGCATTTCCAGTCAAAATTGACTCTGCTTGGTGCAGCCGAGCAGAGGTGACTCTGCACCCATGGCCAGAGACAACCAGGAATGTTTCCTGCCTTGTGAAAGTGAACTGCAATATATAACAACTTCTTGATGCCTTGGAGACAACAGAAAAATCAAATCACATAAGGAAGCAGGACAATATGGCTCTAACAAGCCACCAAAATAAATAACCAGAAAACCTGCGAGAGGAAGGTAATGCAGTGGAACTACCTGATAAAGAATTCAAAAGACTAATATACAGAGGTCTCTAAGAGCTCAAGCAAGGGATCAAGGAAAACACAGACAAAACCAAGGAAAACACAGAAAAACAAACTCAGATAAAATCAAGGAAATCACAGACAAAGCAATAGAAGAATTCAGGAAAATAATACAAGAACAACATGACAAAATAAACAATTATAAACCATACAAAAACATGACTAGAAATCCAAAAATTAACAGTAAAATTTCAAGAATAGACAACTCAATAGAAGGGCATAGGAGCAGAATTGAGAGAATGTAAGACAAAATTAGTGAAATTGAAGATAAATCCCTTGATACAAATATGTTTGAGGAAAAACCAGAAAAAAAGAATGAAGAAAGCCTAAGAATTATGTGGAAGACTGTCAAGAGGAACAACTTACATGTGATCGGAGTTCCAGGACAAAGGATAGGGGGCAATGGAAAACATTAAGAGAATTGTTGAAGATTTGCTGGCAGAAAACTTACTTAATATCATGAAAGTCAAGAAGATATTCATCCATGAAGCTCAATGAATCCCATACAGATAAACCCCAAAAGAAAGTCACTAAGACATATAATAATCAAAGTTGTGAAAACAAAAGACAAACAAAGAATCCTGAGAATAGCTAGGGAGAAAAAGAAAAGTCAACTACAAATGAAAGCCAATAAGACTAAGCTCTGATTACTCAGAAACAATGCAGGCAAGAAGGCAACGGGATGACATATATAAACCCTTGAATGGAAAAAATTGCCAACCAAGAATTATATATCTAGCAAAATTGTCTCTCAAATATGATGGCAAAATTAAGACATCTCCAGATAAACATAAATTAAGGAAATTTGTAAAAACCAGACTAAATTTACAAGAAATTTTCAATGACGTCTATTGGTTAGAGAACAGACAACATCAGACAACAATCTGAGATTAGGACACAGAAGAGATGAAACAAATACCAACCCAGATAAAGAATTCTCAAAAACAAAACAAAGCTAAAGGACTGAAAATAAGGAACCAGAGAAGCCAATATGTAAATGATGACAACGTCCAAACAAAAAAGAGGAAAAAAAAGGTATAGTTATAGAACTTCTATATGGAGAGGAAGTCAAGGCAATATCAAGAATTAAACAACTTGTTTAAACTTAGGAAAATAGAGGTAAATTTCAAGATAACCACAAAAGAAGCTAACAAACTTACCCATCAAAATAAAAAAGAAGAAAAACATAAAGACACAGTAAACATATAATCAACAATAACAAAAGAAATGAAAAGAAAATCCATAAACAAAAAGAACAGCACAGAAAAGTAGAACAAAGAAATCTTCAACACCACAAAAAAAGTACAACAAAATGATAGCAGTAAAAACATATCTATCAACAATTACGCTAAATATAAATGGCTTAAATGCACCAGTGGCAGAATGGATTAAAAGAAAACAAGATCCATCTATATGCTGTCTACAAGAAACACACCTTAGACACAGAGACATAAACAAACTAAAACTCAAAGGATGGAAAAAACATATATCAAGCAAAGCATAACCAAAAAAGAGCAGGAGTGGCAATATTAATCTCCGGTAAAATAGACTTTAAAGCAAAATCCAGTACAAAAGATAAGGAAGTACACTATATAATGATTAAAGGGTCAGTACATCAGGAGGACATGAGCAGAATAAATACATATGCACCCAATGAAAGTGCTCCAAAATACATAAAACAAACTCTAACAGTTTTGAAAAAAGTAGACAGTTTCACAATAATAGTAGGAAACCAATGCACCACTTTTCGTGAAAGATTGAACATCTAGAAAGAAATTCAGTAAAGATACAGAAGATCTGAAGGCCAAAATCAACCATTTCACCTCATAGATATATACAGAATACTCCACTCAACAGAAGCAAATATACATTTGTTTCCAACACATATGGAACATTCTCCATAACAGAGCATATTTTAGGCCACAAAGCAAGCCTCAAGAAAATCCAAAACATCAAAATAATGAAGCATTTTCTCCAATCACAATGCCATAAAAGTAGAAATCAATAACAGGAATAGTTAGGGAAAATATCAAATACATGGAAACTGAACAACAACTTGCTTAAACACCACTGGGTGATAGAAGAAACCAAAGATGGAATAAAACAAATCCATAGAATCAAATGAAAATGAAAACACATCTTACCAAAACCTCTGGGACACAGCAAAAGCAGTGCTAATAGGTCAATTTATAGTAATAAATGCAAACATCAAAAATAAAAAAATGGCCAAAATCAAAACATTAAACCTACAACTCAGACAAACAGAAAGAGAGCAGCAAAAGAAGCCCACAGTCACCAGAAGGAAGAAAATAATAAAGATTAGAGCAGAGCTAAAAGAAACAGAGAAAAGAAAAGCCATAGAAAGAATGAATAAGACCAGAAGTTGGTTCTTTGAAAGGATCAACAAAATTGACAAACAACTGGACAAATTCACAAAAGAAAAGCAGGAGAGGAAGCAAATAACCTGTATAAGAAATGAGATGGATGATATCACAACAAAATCAACTGAAATAAAAAGATTCATAACAGAATGCTACAAAAACTTGTACTCCAACAAATTTGAAAACCTACAGGAAAGGGACAAATTTCTATAAACATAGTACCTACCTGTCTTAGGTAAGGTTCTCTAGGGAAGCAAAACCAATGAAGTGTGTGTGTGTGTATATATATATATATATATAGAGAGAGAGAGAGAGAGGGAGGGAGGGAGGAGAGACATGTATCAAGGAAAAGGCTCACATGGTTGTAAAGGCGGGAAATTCCTAAGTTGGTGGGTCAGGCTGGATGCTTCTCCAGACTCACGTAGCTGCAGGGGCTGGCAAACCCAAGATCTGCAGGTAAGATAATAGGCTGCTGGCTCACAGGCTGTGGAGGCTGATGAATCCCAAGATAAACAGATAAGCTGCTGGCTCAAGTCCCAAGAACCAGAGGTCAGATGAGGAGCCAGAGTGAGCAAAAGCCAATTAGCTTTGTCAGAAAGTCCACATATATTGAATGCAGGCCACACTTATAAGGAAACTCTGTTTCAACTGATTGGCTGCTCATAGCATATCTCATAGTGGAGGTGATTACCTTATATCAGATCTCATTATGGAGATGATTACATAATTACATAGCTGTCAAACTACATCATAACTGCCAAACCCCTGAGAATCATGGCCCAGCCAAGTTGACACATAACCTTAACCATCACAATACCTAAACTAAGACAAACTGAGGCAGAAAAACTAAAAAGACCCATAAAAAAAGAAGAGATTGAAGAGGTAATAAAAAAAATTCCCAACAAAAAAAAAAAGCCCTGGCCCAAATGACTTCACTGGATAATTCTACCAAACATTCAAAGAGCTTACACCAATACTACTCAAACTATTTCAGAGCGTAGAAAATTAAGGAATACTCCCGAATTCGTTCTATTAAGCCAGCAAAGTCCTGATGCCAAAGCCAGGCAAAGACATCACCAAAAAAAGAAAAAAAATTATAGACCAATATCCCTAATGAATATAGACATAAAAATTCTCAGCAACATTCTAGCCAACAGAGTTCCATGGCATATCAAAAAAATAATACTTCATGACCAAGTGGGATTCATACCAGGTATGCAGTGATGGTTCAATATTAGAAAATCAATCAACTTAATCCACCACATAAATAAAACAAAATAAAAGAATCACACGATCATCTCAATCGACACAGAAAAGGCATTTGACAAAGTCCAACAGCCAGTACTGGGAAAAACTCTCAGCAAAATAGGAATAAAAAGGAAATTCCTTGACATAATAAAAGGCTTTTATATAAAACCAATAGCCAACATTGTTCTCAATGGAAAGAAACTGAAGACATCCTCTCTGAGAATGGGAACAAGACAAGGATGCCCTTTATCACCACTCTTTTTCAATATTGTGTTAGAAATCCTAACTAGAGCAACAAGGCAAGAAAAAGAAATAAAACGCATCTGAATTGGTAAGGAAGAGGTAAAACTAGTCCTATTCACAGATGATATGATACTATATACAGAAAACCCTAAAAAATCCACAAAAAATCTACTGGAACTAATAGAAGTTTTCAGGAAAGTATAGGATAAAATGTTAGCATACAAAAATCAGTTGGATTCCTCTACACCAACAAAAAGAACTTCAAAAACGAAATCAGGAAAACAGTACCATTAACAATAGGCACCAAAAGATAAAATATTTGGGAATAAATCTAAACAGGGGTGCAAAATTGCTATACAAAGAGAACTACAAAACACTGCTGCAGGAAACCAAAAGAGACCTTCTTAAATGAAAAAGAATACCATGCTCATGGATAGGAAGACTTAACATTGTGAAAATATCAATACTGCCCAAAGCGATCTATAGATTTAATGCATTCCAATCCAAATTCCAACAGCATCTGTTAATGAAATGGAAAAACTAATCACCAACTTTATATGGAAAGGACAGAGGCCCCGGATAAGTAAAGCATGATTGAAGAAGAAGAACAAAGTAGGAGACACCACACTATCTGTTCTCAAAACCTACTATACAGCCATGGTAGTCAAAACAGCCTTGTAGTGACATAACCATAGACACATAGACCAATGGAACAGAATTGAGACCTAGATGCAAACTCATCCACCTATGGGCAGCTTATATTTGACAAAGGATGAAAGTCCATTAAATGTGTAAATGACAGCATCTTTAACAAATGGTGCTAGTATAACTGTATGTCCGTCTGTAAAAAAATGAAACATACTTCACACCATACATGAAAACTAACTCAAAATGGATCAAAGACCTAAATATAAAACCTAAAGTGATAAAGATCATGGAAGAAAAAATAGGGACAATGTTTGTTGTTGTTGTTGTGTGCTGTCCAATCGATTTCACTCATAGCCACTCTATAGGATAGAGTAGGATTGCGCCGTACGGTGTTCAAGGAGCAGCTGGTGGATTCAAACTGTTGAACTTTTGATTAGCAGACTGAGCTCTTAACCACTTTGCCACCAGGGCTCCAGGACAATACTAAGGTCCCTAATACACGGCATAAATACAATACAAATCATAACTAACAATGCACAAACACCAGAAGATAAACTAGATAACTGGGAGTTCCTAAAAATTAACCACTTATGCTCATCAAAAGACTTCATCAAAAGAGTGAAAAAAGAACCTACAGACTAGGAAAACATTTCTGGCTATGATGTATCCGAAGAGGGCCTAATCTCTAAAATATACAAAATACTTCAACACCTCAACAACAAAAAGACAAACCACTTAAAAAACGGACACAGAATATGAACAGACACTTCACCAAAGAAAACATTCAGGTGGTAACAGACACATGAGGAAATGCTTGAGATCAAAACTACAATGAGATACCATCTCACCATAATAGAAATCCAAATCAAAGCTACAATGAGATATCATCTCACCCTGACATTTCTGGCACGAATTAAAAAAAAAAAAAAAAAAAAAGTCCAGAACATAACTAACGTTGAAGAGGCTTCTGAGAAACTGGAACTCTTACGCACTGCTGGTGGAAATGTAAAATGGTACAACTACTATGGAAAACGATATGATGCCTCCTTAAAAATCTAGAAATAGGAATACCAGTGATCCAGCAATCCCATTCCTAGGAATATATCCTAAGGAAATACCAATCGTCACACAAATAGACATAAGCACACCCCTATTCATTGCAGTATTATTCATAACGGCAAAAAGATGGAAACAATCTAAGTGCCCATCAACAGAAGGATGGATAAATAAATAAATTACGGTGCATACACACAATGGAATACTATGCAATGATAACAATGATGAATCTGTGAAATATCTCACAACATGGATGAATCTGGAAGGCGTTATGCTGAGTGAAATAAGTCAATCACAAAAGGGCAAATATTGCATGAGACCACTGTTATAAAATCTCAAGAAAATGTATACACACAGAAAAAAAAACAGTCTTTGATGGTTGCAAGGGGTGGGGGGTAGGGTGGGAAGGGAAAATCACTAACCAGATCATAGACAAGTGTTAACTTTGGTGAAGGGAAAGACAACACACAATATAGAGGAAGTCAGCACATCCTGACCAAGGAAAAGGCATAGAAGCTTATTAGACACATCCAAACATCTTGACGGACCCAGTTACTGGGGCTGAGGACAGGAGACCATGGTCTCAGGGGACATCTAAGTCAATTGGAATAGCATAGTTCATAAAGAAAACATTCTACATCCTACTTTGGTGAGTAACATCGGGGGTTTTAAAAGCTTGCAAGTGACCATCTAAGATACCTCTATTGATCCCAGTATGTTTGCAGCAAAGGGGAATGAAAAACAAACAAAAAAACAAACAAAAACAAAGACACAAAGAAAATATTAATCCAAAGGACTAATGGGTCACATGAACCAGAGCCTCCACCACCCTGAGCCCAGAAGAACTAGATGGTGCCCAGCTACCACCATTGATTGCTTTGACAGGGATCATAATAGAGGGTCCTGGACAGAGTGGGAGAAAAATGTAGAACAGAATTCAAGTTCACAAGAAAAGACCAGGCTTATTGGTCTGACAGAGACTGGAGGAGCCCCTGCGACTATGGCTCCCAGACACCCTGCTAACTCAGAACCGAAGGCACACCCATTATCCACCTTTCAGCCAAAGATGAGACAGGCCTATAAAACAAGCAATAACACACGTGAGGAACATGCTCCTTAGTTCAATGAGTATATGAGACCCAATGGGCAACAACTGCCCAAAAGCAAAGATGAGAAGGCAGGAAGGGACAGGAAAGCTGGACAAATGGACACAAGGATACGAGATGGAAAGGGAAAGGGGGAGAGTACACACAATGCAGGGGTTGCAACTAATGTTACAAAATAATTTGTGTATAAATTTTTGAATGAGAAGCTAATTTGTGCTACAAACTTTCACCTAAAGCACAATTAAAAAAAAAAAAAAAGACAAAGTATAGCCAGTCAATCAAACGATGATTTTAAAATAGCAAAGCACACATGTGTCTGTCCTCTTCTCCAACCAGGACTCACCCAAATACAACAAGAAACAGGACACAAAAATGTGTGGGACACCTGCAACCACAAAACACAATATGTGAGGAAAAGCTGCCAAATGTGTACAGATAAAACAGGAGTGTGTCAAGTTACCTAGACAAAGCAGGCCATATGGAACTCTCCAAATGAGAAGCCTTGATTAGCGGTAGAAGAGGGTGAAGATATTATCGGCAGACATTTCTCAGGGAGTGACAAGAGAAGACTAGGAAGTAGGGTTAGATAAGGAACAAGACAGGGTATCATTTTAGAACCCCACCTGTCAGCATGATAGTATAGAAAAGAAAGAAGGAACTGAAGCAACACTGCAGCTGCCAACTTCTGCTATCTGGGAAGAAGAACATCTGAAGACACGTCAGTACACAATTTCACTGGAAAATCTCCAGAAATCCTGCCAGTCCTCATCACTGCTTTTGCAATTCTTTTATATGAACCTCTTAGAAATAGCAGTCTCCAAAAGAGCTTGTCATATTCAAAGATAGGTGTCTTTAAAAAAGAGTCAACATAGGATATATACTTAAATAAGAGGAAAAAAGAAAGAAAGAAAGAAAAAACACATGATAGAGAAAGAGTATTGACTAGGAAAACACTGTCATAAAACGGATGAAAAATATGACCACGTATATTGTCCTAAAACAAAGGAAAATGTAATGAGTCACTCACTTTTTTTTTTAATTCAGAAGAGCTCAAATTAGTGATCAAGAAAGATGAATAAAACTTAAACTGGCGCTAGAAATAGATTAGGAAACAGAAAAATAAAATAATTGCAGGAAGTAAAGCCACATTAGCAAGGGAAGAAAGGAGAACATATACTACTAAATACAGGAAGGAACATAAAAGGCAAATACGTGAAAAAAAATATAGAACTAAACTGAGTTAAAAATGACTTGGAAGAATATTACAGATACCAAAGAAATTAAGAAGGGAACTAACATACAAAGAGTCAGTATCCCTGGAGAAAAAATCTGTACAAATAGTACAGAAGAAATGTTCAAGTATATAAAGAAGATATTTCCATAAATACTATTAGCCTTGAAACTCAACATACAAAGGTGAGAAAATTTTCCCATGGGGAAAAATGATGTACATTAACCAAAAAATAACCCATTGCCAACCCTATAGGACAGAGTTGAATTGCCCCATAGGGTTTCCAAGGGATGCCTGGTGGATTCGAACTGCAGACCTTTTGGTTAGCAGCAGTAGGTCTTAACCACTATGACACCAGGTTTTCCAAACTCTATATAAGTGCTAGAAAAATTACTGGACTTCAAACATAAGGAAATTTTTACCCATCCTGACAGATCATTTATTAGTAGGAAGAACACAGTGACATTCTGTACAAAAAGACAGCAGATCTATAGCTACAAAATAGTCTGAGAAATAAATTATAACAAGATAATTTTATATTCAAAGCCCTGGTGGCATAATGATTAAGAGTTCAAGCTGCTAACCAAAAGGTCAGCCATTCAAATCCACCAGCTGCTCCTTGGAAACCCAAAGGGGCAGTTCTACTAAACCAAATTTGAGTTTTAATATAAAGGTGACATTTTTACTCAAGGTAAAAAATATTCCATTAGACCTTTGGAAGAGAGAAGATGTACTTACGGCAACAAGAGTTGACGGATGAAATTCACTAGACATATATGAGCAGGAGCATTGAATTTATTTAACCATAAGGCCACGTGGTTACAATCCATAATTATTATAAACAATGAAAAGTTGGAAATAATATAAGCTAAGTGTTAAAAAGAAGCAGGAGGTAGCACAAACATCTTTTATAATCAAGTGGTCAAGAAATATAATTTAAAGCTAGGATATTAAGACAGTATATTTAAGAGTGTTTTGGCCAAGAACATGTGCTACCCAGATCACCTGCTGTGGGGAGCAGTTGATGACCCCAGCTGCTGCCCTTGTGGATCTACTCCTGCGTTCACTTCTAGCTCATGCTTCCTGTAGGATGTTTCTAGCAAATAAGTGAGGCCAGCAGGTTAATAATGCAGGCCTGTTACTGCGAAATGTAAGCCTCCCGTAAGGGGTGAGTTTGTCTTAAGATTTCCCACCAGCCTGGCTGAAACTTTACTATAACTGCTGAGCAGTCTAGACACTTCTTGTCTAATCTTCCTTTCCTCAAGAGTCAGATGTGTTTTGCAATCTGAAAGTTCCACCGCTAACTTTCTCCCCTCTATCCTTCACAAATATTTTCCCATAAATCTCCTGCCCTTTTTATCTCATTTTCACATCTGCTTCTCAGAGGATCTGAACTAACATACACAGTAAACACATGAACTAATAATAATAAAAAAATAACAACTGCACTTAAATTATGGCATGAAGGGAAGAAGAGGAAATAGTTTTACAGCAAGAGGAAATACATTAAATTTGTCTTTAGACCTGCTGAGAACCCAACAGATCATCTAAATAATATTGGATAAATTATATTGTAATTATTAGAACTAAATTCATTGTAACTATGGTTTTTATTTCATTACAGAATACATACAAACACTCATATGTGCGCGCTCACGCAAGCACACACACACACACACACACACACACACACACACAAAGTATTCTCAGGCTATAAAGTGCTAGGTATCAACAAAAGAACCTAAGAGGAACAGAAGACTGAGTGGTGAAGTTCTTCAGATGACCCAGAGGGCTATATTTACTCCCCGTTCTCTTGCCCCAATAATGTCTTTGGGCTTTGGAACAAACCTTGCACCTCTCCCTGTGAAACCTAATGGTTTGTCTAAGTAAGCAGAAGGCTAAGAGATAAAATTTTTGGCTAACAATTCCAGGCTGGTGCCCCCATGTCTGACTACCCCTCTCTTTGGCTGATTAGGCAGGAAAACTTGCATTGCACTCTATGGAGTGAAATATACAGACCCTGGAATGTAAAACCAGGTGGTGGAAGTTCCTCAGGGTTCTTCTCCATGCTTCAAAGAGAAGGGGAACCTGTGAAAGTTTTCCATCCTGCCTGGATGGCATTTGAGCCACGGAGGACAGCTCATGATGGAACTTTTCCTGTTGTACACAATCTGTTGTCTATGAGTACTGAAACAACTTTTACTATTGCCAACATTATGCATGCATCTTGTGTGTTGATCAGGATAAATGGATACTACACCCATGAAGTTGTTGGTACTACTGGGTGGAATTCTCATCCCAGTACTCTGGTGGGTACTTGGGATCTGGAGACAGCCTTTATGCAATCTATGTGTGAAATATGAAGACATAAAATTTTTTCTAGGGAGAGAGAGAGAAACAAATATTAATTTGGATTACCTGTATGTCTATGACTATTTCACTCTTAGTTTTTGTGTGTGTGTATGTATTTATCTTTTTTTTAAATTAGTTAGTAATGGTCTGTCTATTGCTTTGTCTTATTTTAAGCAAAGATATCATGTATATGGAGTCCTGGTGGCACAGTGGTTAAGAGCTTGGCTGTTAACCAAAAGGTCAGTAGTTTGAATCCACCTTGGAAACCTTATGGGACAGTTCTACTCTATTCTATAGGGTCAGTATGAGTCTGAATCAACTAGACAGCAATGGGTTTGATTAGGTTTTGGTTATCATGTATATACTTAAAAGTTTTACCAAGTTTTTTGTTTTCTCATGTTTACTTAAAATCATTATTCTTTCTCTCTTTTTTGTATATTTTCTAACTTCAGGACTAAGGTTTGCTTCTTAATATCTTTTTGTCCTTATAACTATTTCAGGCTATGAATTTTCCTCTGAGTACTGCTTTAGTTGAATATTGTAGATTTTAATGTATGCAAGTTTCAATATTCCACCTTCTAAGGATTTTTTTAAATTTTTGTTTAATGTATTTTCTTTAATTCTGAATTTCCTGGTGGAAGTGTTTATTTTTTATTTCCTTATATTGCTATTGAAGTTTTATTAATTGTTATAAATGATGCAATAGTAACTGTTTTTATGTTTTATAACATTCATACATTAGTATATGTGTAATTTTATTTTGTCAGTATTATATGAGCACTGGGAAGGAAGGCACTATATATCAATGTGCTCAACCTGATAAATTATGTTTAGGGGGGCTTACACATACTTGCCTGGTTTCAGTTTAACATTTTATAGACCAAGAGGGAAGAAATGACACTATTACGATCAGAAAGCAGCCTATCACATCTGAAAGTTTTTTCCGTAGCTGCCAGCTCCAAAACCTCACAGTTTTACGTTGACAGAAAGTCAGAAAAATAAGAAAATACCCACAATCAAGAATGCACCACAATCGTTAAGGCAATAAAATAAAACAATTAAAAAAAAAAAAAAACTGCCATGAACACATTGCCAGAAAGAAAACAAAATTGCTCCAGAAAAAAACAGAGATTTTCAGACCAAATGATAGAAACAGCAAATACTTGGTGTTCACTGCACTTCTGCCTCTCAAATCTGACAAAAGTGCATCTGATTCAACCCACATTTTATCCAAGACCCTATAGAAAAGGGGGTCTAAAAATGTAGTTTTAACTTACTATTTTCTGCAGTGCACGTAGGCTCTCTTAAAAAAGGATAAAAACCATGTTCAATGCTAGCCCATCATATCTGCCAGCATCACCCTTTATAAGTATACTTCAAAGTCCAGCCAATAAAAGCAGTATGCTCTCATCTAATATAATGCAACTTCTCTAGTATCACGGAAAATGTACTCACCCTCTTCCCAAAAGCAGAAACCAAAAGTCCCATTGGTCACCATAGTCATGTCTAGGTGATAATTATTCCTCTATTAGATCAAACCAAATTATATTTTTCTTCTACAAGTAGAACAATTTATACAGTTCAAAACTATGCCTTATATAAAATATTAGAGGAAAGACAACCAGGAAAAAGAAAACCAGATATGACGATAGATAAATACAAGATAGTAAGATGCATAATATAGATATATGATTGATATTAGAGCAAGGAAGAAGAGATAGATTCCAATGTCATTTCTGCAACCATTGATGAGAACATAGTTGATATTTATATTAATATCTCCCTTTCTTCATTACCCATTCTATGTTCCTTTCAACTCAAGCACTTCAACAGATCCAAAATTTCATCCCTATGATGATCACTGTAATTCTTACAAGTTCCTGACAAATAACTGGTGAACAATTCATAGGAATCAGTGAGTATCATACTTCTAGACATTTGTTCTAACAGAAAAAATTGATGCTGTCATATAACTAGGAAAAATTCAATCCTGACCTCTCATTTCTACTTTCCCACTGAATGAGATTATAATGGTGCTCAAACCACTTTCAGGATATGTGACCTAAAGTTCTCTTCCACCCTGGGCATCTGGACACATTGAGCTTTCTAAGACCCTCTAAGTGTAAGTCGAGGAAGAGATGACAATGCAGCAGGAGAATGCATGCTATCAAAGTGTGTTACCCAGTCTAATGGAGTAATGTTTTTTGAGTAGACCAAATTATGCTATTTCTAAGTGGTTTTTCTTCAAATTAGTCAATTCTGCTTGCTCAAACCTAAAGTAATCTTTTCATACTGGATTATTCTTTGTAGTTTCTTATTTTGGGGGTGGGAAATGAGTGATTAGTGTAACATGCAAGAATATTTCAAGATCCTTCATACACATAAACAAACATTTAGGAATGAATTTTTTTGTTGTTGAGTTAAAGGTCTAACATGAGTTACAGTAACATAAATCAATATTACAAAATAAAATATGCCATGTAAATTAAAGAAACAAAATTTTGCAATATGTTAAGCTGACTAATTTCTAGAGCACAGTATTATTATCAAGTTCCAGCATGTATTGAGGACATGTCTGAAGTGGGCTGACATCTTTCTAGTCCTTACCTCAAAAGAACTGGAATGCCAGGCTGAAAGCATGTGGTCTCAGAGACTTTCTATTAAGGATGTTTCTGTAATAACCATCAGAATTGTGGCATAATGGAAATGCTAACTTCATTTATTAGCTTTTTTATTTGATTAATTTAGATTTAATTTGTCAGTAGTAATATTTTATTTTACATAAGAATACTGATAAATTAATGTATATATAATGAATTAGTTTCTTAGTGTAAATTCAATGTTAGAGTTTTTCAGATGTTGATCAATAAAAAGATAAAATAGGTCTTAATAAAATTCAATCTGCAATAGATTCAAGTGGAAAATATAAGAACATATTTCAAGCCGTGTATAAAGAAAAATATAATAATGGTAGAAAACTAGTTGTTGTTGAGTCAACTCTGACTCATGGTGACCCCCATGTGTGTCAGAGTAGAACTGTGCCCCATAGGCTGATTTTTCAGAAATAGCCAGGCCTTTCTTCTGAGATTCCTCTGGGTGGACTCAAACTACTAACCTTTCAGTTAGCAGCTGAACATATTAACCATTTGCACCCCCCAGTGACTCCAATATATTTTCAAGTGTTTCCAAAATACCTATCTTGCATTTACTAGACATACATGTGTTATATATACAAGTCTTTTGAAATAAGGGTACTGACACATTAATTCATTTTTATATACAGATTAAAGGCTTTTCAATGCTCCCTAGAAATATTGTCTGAATTGTCTCATAAGTTCTTACGAAAATTAAAATTTGTCAAAAAATTAATATCATGCAGTTTCTGATCTGCTGTTTCTGTTAGCAGTCAAGCACACTGCCACTAACCCACAGACCCCTGCATCAGTGGTAGCCCACAGTAAAATATGTAAACATTGTACATTTACATCTCTTGTTGACATTAATAAAGTGTAATAATTTTTATATAAATGGTGGAAGTGATTCTAAATGATAGCAGAGAGTCCTATGTAATAATTAATATTTCATTTGTGTCTATAGGTAAGCACTTCCCTCTCTCCGACATAAATTCTTGAAATTTTCTCATCACAAACTTTTTTTTTAGCATGAGTCTGCTATTATAGTTCTATGTTTTAGTAATTCTGGATGAAATAAATAAACTTTAGAACTTAATATGATGCAATCATGTAGAACGTAAGATTTAGAAAAATTATGGCTGGAAGAATAAGTGGATTTTTTTGTTCCCCTAATGAATACTGAAAACCCTGTTGCAAATATCCTTAAGTCCTTTCTTAATACGTAAATCTCTCACATTAAACAAGGTTGCTGTCTGTGTCGGCTGGCATTGCTCCTTTCTTTGGTAGCAGCATCTGCATCTAAGTGCACACTAACACTCTTTTTTTTTCCTTTTTCAATGTCCTCTGGTGCTAATTGAAGATTTTTGTGATGATCTCTGAATATGCAGGAAATGCCTCGTAGGAGTCCAGACATTTGCAAACGGAATTTCTGGCTAGCTTATTACTCACAATCTATGCTAGTAGTTGAGCTTTATCTTTATTGAGCTTAAATCCTCTCTGTTCTAGTTTAAACCATTATTTGCCAAATTTAAAATTGAATATGCAATACATGTCCTCTGAAATATGTAATTTTAATGGTTTTTTTTTTTTTTTTTTCAGATTCAATGGATGACTCAGACTTGAAATATCATGAAAAGACAAATCAGCAAAGTGACTATTTCAGGAATAAAAGTTTCAAGGTCAGGACAGTTATGCTATTATTCCAATTAGAATAATTAATATATTTCAATTAAAATAATGTACTCTTTATTAAAAAAAAAAAAACCCATCCCATTATTATTGAAAGAATAAAGTATCTGAACTGAAAGGAATGTATTTTTAGAAATAACAAGCAATTTTTAGAGCTGGCAAGTAATGTAGCCTTTCATAATAAGCTGTGATGAGTTGCTAGTAAAACAAAGAGCTCCTACATCATTTAAAACCAAAAAGAATGCACTCCTCTGTAAGAGAGAAAGAACAAGGGTTCACTATTATCAAAGACACAAGGATGTCATGGGAGAGTGGGAGCTGAGACTGGGATGGAGGAGGCGGGGAAGATAAAGAGAGCAACTGCAAAGTAGAGTAGGTACACTATGGGTCCTCGATTAGTTCAGACGCACCAGCTTCTTTCTGGTTTTCCTTCCCACAGTTTATCGGAGAGATTATTACTAAACTGAGGGGTGTCTTAAGACACCAAAATCCTCTATTAATTTTATACAATCTAATCAAGTTAGCAACAAATCTTCAGCGAATCAATTCATAAATCGACAGATCAGCAAATCAACCAGTCGAACACCTTCTGTGAGTAAGGCATTTTGCTGATTGCGGTAACAAAGCCTCATAAACTGATATCGAAGGCGAAGATCAAGAGGAAATCTGAAAGATTTTGTTCGATAATACTACCATAAACATAGCCTCTGAGAGTGATAATTTTAAAAAAGACACACATTTGGATTTATAGAAAAGAAATTGTCCTTACACTAAAGGACCATCTACTTGGAAAAAATCATATTCTGTGTTTTTACACATATAATGACTGTGTTATATGTTTTTGTTTGTTTGTTGTTTTTTGCCAATAGTAAATCTCCCCAGCACATTATTTTCCTAGGCACACTATGTGAGTTATATGTGTGGGCACATTATTTACATGAGCATGTCATTTGTGAAAAAGACGATATACTTTTAAATAAGCCACACAAGGTCTAACACCATCAGGATAATCTTGAATCCTCCGTGCCCCTCATACCACCATCTAAGGTCTACTAGGTTTTATTTCTTAAATGTTGTCTCAAAACTATTACCTATTTTCCTGGCACTATTTTTCTAGCTCAAGTATTGATCATCACTTGCTGGTCTATGACAAAATGTCTCTACGCAGACTTTCCCACCTGTGGATCGCTCCTCTCAATTTTGTGCTCTTTACTGATAACTGAGCATTCTTTCTGAAGCTTTTAGATAATCATCAGCTCTCTTCCTGAAAACTCTGCAGGCTATAAAAGAAAGTTTAGACTCCTTTGCATGAAAGTCAGGGCTCTGTTCACTTTGCCAGATTCGCTTTTAAGTTCCTTTTTCTCTTACCATTTGTTTCATTATAGCTGAATGTCTTAGGCTGGGTTCTCTAGAGAAGCAAAACCAGTACATCGTATAAATATATACAGAGAGAGATTTATATCAAGGAAACGGCTCATGCGGATGTAGAGACTGGAATGTCCCAAGTCTGTAAGTCAGGCTGGAGGCTTCTGATTCACATAGCTGCAGGGGCTGGCGAACCCAAGATTGGCAGGTTGGAGAGCAGGGCTGTTGCTCACAGGTTGTGAAGATCCACGGATCCCAAGATCAGCCGGCATGACCGCAGGTAGCTGACGTCCCAAGAATCAAAAGTCAGACGAACAGGAGCTAGCTGCAGGATCCAGAGGGAGAAAAAATCCACAAGCCCTGACAGAATGTCCACTTATATTAGATGCAGGCCACACGCCCAAGGAAACTCTCTTTCAACTGATTGGCTGCTCACAGCAGATCCCATCGTGGGGGTGATCACAATATCATACCACTGTCAAATCACTGAGAATGGTGGCCCAGCCAAGCTGACACACAATCTTAACCATCACACTGAATAGGACTGACCTTACGCTGAGATGTGAAGTAAACTAAAAGTGGCCTTCCCTTTTATGTCCTGGTTCCTAACCTCGGTTTCGAAGGCCTGGCTACTCATGGACCCTCAGTGTGGCTGGTCAAACTGACAACACAGACAGCTCTCGGTGTACAAGTATTGAAAGTTTCCAAGCTGGCAATAAACACAAAGTCAGGTTTGTTTTTTTTAATCTGTTTGTGGTTTTATTATTATTATTATTTTATTTTGTTGTTGCTGTTGAGCATATACATAGCAAAATATACACCAATTCAACCCTTTCTACATGTACAACTCAGTAACATTGATTACATCTTTCAGGTTGTGCAACCACTAACCCTCCTTTTCTAAGTTGCTCCTTCCCCATTAACATAAACTCACTGCCCTCTAAGTTCCTATCTAATCTTTCGAGTTCTGTTGTCAGTTTGATCCCATAAAGATAGTTCTTTAAAAAAAGCATGCTCAAGGCAGACATTTTTTACTAGTTAAGCTAAACTATTGTTTGCCTTTAAGAAGACTTCAGGGGATATTTTTGGTTTGAGGGTTAAAGATTGTCCCAGGTCAATAATTTCAGGGATTCATCCAGAAAGTCTGGAGTCCATGAGAATTTTAAATTCTGTTCTGAAATTTCCCCCTTTTGATCAGGATTTTTCTATAGCATATTTGATCAAAATGTTCAGTAATGGTTGCCAGGCACCATCTAGTTCTGGTCTTATCAGTTTGTGTTTTAGTAACCCATTACTATCAAGTGATTCTGACTCATAGTGACTCTATAGGGCAGTGTAGAACTGTCCCATAGAGTTCCCTAGGCTTTAATCTTTATGGAAGCAGACTGCTATATCTTTTTTCTATGAAGCTGCTGGTGGGTTTGAACCACTGACCTTTCAGTTAGCAGCCAAACACATAACCACTGCAT
This sequence comes from Dugong dugon, assembly GCA_030035585.1. NCBI lineage: Eukaryota > Metazoa > Chordata > Mammalia > Sirenia > Dugongidae > Dugong > Dugong dugon. The sequence goes on along the minus strand of CM057463.1, from coordinate 188,587,619 downwards.
CATCAGGGCTCCTCTGAGTTTTAATAAAGGTACTTAAATCCACATTTGGCTCATAAATATCTTCTAGTCTAAAAATGTGTATTAAACAAAAACAGGAACGGTTTTAAAATTCCTATGAGATGCAAATGAATTGTATCTATTGTACAAATTGACAAATACAAGAGTTTGTGGAATAGACCTAAAGCAAGTTGAAAAGGAGAAGCAGAGAGATCAAAAGACCAGTTAAGTCCAATGGAAATATGGCATCCTTTCTTAGGACTGACTACGTTGGTTGAAGAATTATATCACCAAAAGCAGGACAGTTAGGTCAAAGAGAGAGCATTTTCATGAACAGGAGAAAACTTTAACCTGTATGTACAGTAGCTTATGTCTTACTCATCCCTCAGCCTTCAGTGGGAGGCTCAGAAGATGCTTTGGTCTGAGGAAACTCAATCCTCCATTCCCTTGCCTTCCCCTCTACAACCCAGTCTATGCAGAAAGCCTCAAGTGCCCAAGGTTCCTCATGGCACTTCCTTCTCACCTGAGCCCTTATCCAGTCTACATCTATCCAATGGTAGACTCTCAAAATGTTCTTGCTCCATTTAAACACACCCTCACCAAGGCAACTATTCCTTTAAGGACTTTGGAATATCTTCTCACCTTCTGCTACCTAAGCCCTGTCTCCCCCTGCCCGTGTAACTTCCCACCTTCTCGCCACAGTCTGAAAACTGGCCATAAATAGCCATCCATCAGAATCCACTCTCACCCCCACCCATGGCAAACCTGACAAGACAAGAAGTGGGTAGGACTGGGAAAGCAAGGGCTATTGACAAGTGTCTACAGTTTTTCTGAGAATAGGCTTGGTGGCAGAAAATCTATATCCCCTCCCATGATTAATTAAAATATGAAAATCACATTTGTACTTTTAAATTATGTTTGAAATAGTTATTCCACATTATGGAATATTCTCAGTCACATTACTTTTTTAAGTATAAGATGCCTAAAGCACCACTGAAAAGGAAGCAAATAGTGAACAAGTCCACGACGAAGGGAAGAAAAGATAAAATCAGCACGAAGCCAGTCCCTTTGGTTTTCCACAAGAAGATGGGGGTTTCATGATACATACCCAGATTCCCACGTGGACACAAAGTTATGCTGACTCTAGTAAACCAAGTATCATTCATTTTATTATGTGGTCTAGTCACATTTAATTAATCATCTTAATTACATTCACAAAATCTCCAGTTACAGGACTTCTCAGATATTTACTTAAAAACATTTCTGGGTAGAAGTGTAAGTGTCACAGGAGCCAACTGAAAGAACAGCCAGTGGCCAACCCTGGAACACGCTGAGCAATAAAACAAATAATGCAGTATTGGATTATAACCCCCAAGGATAAAATACAAGTCGTCCCTGACTTACAACGTATTCAAGTTACAACGAACAGTACTTATACCTGTCCTTTTTTTTTTTTTTTTTTTTGGAACAGCTTATTGTTAGTAATTTGTACTGCTAATACAATGGTGCAGCATGTAATTCGCTGATGTTATCATTCTCAGATTTCACTCACAGATGTTCAGTGTTATGATTTATAAAGATACTGATAATAAAAGGCAATAATAGTGAACACTAAAAAAAGAAAGAGATAGTCAACTTAACATCAGAACGGGCTACCATAAAGTCCTCAGAAGGGAACCCCGTTGTAAATTGGGACTACCTGTAATTATTCATGAATCCATGAGTCCGTACTGACATAAATAAATAATTTAATAAAAAAAGAAATGGGGGAGAAGATACAAAGCTCCCATAGAGAAGAGTTTCATATAATCTCTGTAGGTACTCCCCCTTTAAGTGGAGCTTAACACACCACCCCTTGAGTATGGATTGTGCATATGACTTGCTTCCAAAGACTCCAGTATGAAAAGAGAGGGAGAAAGGAACTTTACAGTGAAGAAGCCTAGCAAACACTAACTCAGCCGGGTGATCAATATCATTAGCTTTAAGTCACGTAGACAGCATAGACCCCGGATACGATGTTTTGAGTATAGCATTTCCCGTCGGTGGTCTTTCTCCTAGCAAACCATAACTCCACTCTGAACATGATAAAAACTTTAGAGAAACCCAAATGGGAAGGTATTCTACAAAATACGTGATCAATACTCCTCAAAACTGTCAAAGTCATCAAAAACAAGGAAATTCTGAGAAATGGTTACAGACCAGTGGAGGCTAAGGAGACATGACAAATGGAATGTCATTTCTTGGATGAGATTCTGGGATAGATAAAGGACGTTAATGAAAAACTAGTAAAATACAAATAAACTGAAATTTAGTTAATAGTAATGTTGGTTTCGTAATTGTGGCAAAATTACCATATGGACTCATAGTGACCCTACAGGACACACTAGAACTGCCCCATAGGGTTTCCAAGGAGTGGCTGGTAGATTCCGGCTGCCCACCTTTTCGTTAGCAGCTGAACTCTTAACCACTGTGCCACCAGGGCTATAGCAACATAAGATGTTAATAGGGGAAACTGTATGAGAGGTGTATGGGAAAACTGTATCTTTGCAACTTTTCTGTAGATCTATGCTCTTCTAAAATTAAAAAAAGCACCCACACAATGTCTGGAATCTCGAGACATGACTGACGATTACAGCTAAGAGATTCATGCTTTGAATAAGCAGTCTTCACAAGAAACGACTGTTAGAGCTCACCTTTTACCAAGAATGGACCTTTTCTATCTGTCCTCTTGCATAGCCTGATGTATCACTAAGTTAAATTAATTACCTTCCTGAACTCTCAAAATAAAAGCAATATGTTAGTATGTGGGCCCCTAAAAAAGAGGTAGGTATGACATAAAAGAAACAAAACGAAAAAGAATTGCATAAATATGCCCAAAGATATTGATCTCCAGTATTAAGAATTTTCATTATTATCCTCTATACATCTAGCCAAATTTCATCAATGCATCCCCAACCCTGGAATTTATGAACATAGAGTTCTTGAAAGAAACCCCAATCACATTTCAGCCCCGAGCTATTTGTTTCCTTTCCACAGTCCCATACTAAAAGCTAATTGCATCTTTACTTCTTACTGAATTTTTGTATTTCACTTAACGGCCATTTTTTTCCTAAAGACAAACATCTGTTAAGATTTTATGAGTGTTATTATTTCTCTGCAGAAACCAGCAAAGCCACCCTGAGACAGATGAATCTGCTCGGCTTCCTCTTCGCCTAAAGGACAGGCTCCCACAAGTACCCGACAGGGCCGTTAATCCAAATACACGCCTGGGCAAAACTATACATCTCTTTATGGCACATTCCTTCGGGGTCCTCTACGTTAGAACTAAAATGTTAATATGAGAAGGACATGGTTCTACTGTCTTCTGTAGCTAGATTTTTTTTAAATAGAGAACTATTTATAAGAAAGAAGTCCTTGAGCGTAGCGCATTTGGACAACACTGGCTTTTTCTCTTAGTTTATTTGTGTTAAATTATAAAAGCGAACAATTTTCTAACTAAAATAACCAAAACGTGATCAAACCTGGTCCTTCTGCAGTTACACAATAACAGTTTCTGGTTTTCGGAGAGTGTAGTGAGAGAAGGGAAGGGAGAGAGTATCGGAGGAACGTGAGATGAATCATATACAGGGCTGCTTGCAGTAACTGTACACTTCATTCACATGAGCTTACGCTTATACCGTGTGCCGCTACTGATATGTTTTCTATACCCACTTTGCATAATAGTCCAAGCAAATAAGGATACTTAACCATAGTAAAGCTAATAGCATTTCACTGTCATTTGCACACTGTTTCAATATAAAGATGATTAACAAATTAAAACTTAGGAGGACAAATATACATTCCCCATGGCACATTTTTGTCCCCATCTTAATTGATCTGTCAATAATATTTCAAAGGTTTGAACACTCCTTCTAACCTAAATCACTCTCTTCCCTAAATATATACAAATATCTATGGAGTGGCAAGCAACTGATCTGCCATTTTCTTTTTGTTTCCTTGTGCTTGTATATATTATTTTGGAACCTGAATTATTACAAAAATCTTCCTACCCACTTCCCTTCTTATGAGGCCTTGTTTATTAACTACAAATGATAATCTATAATCCCACATGGTTACTTATACTGTGATATACTGAATGTGAAGGCAGGAATGAGAGTCCCAGTTTCATCTCCTCTGGGTTATAAAGTAAATTACCTTAGATCAATGCCGAGGCATGTAGGTGGGGTGAAGGCGACAGTGGCAATTCATACTAACTATCAATAAAGTTGAGTATAATTTAAATAATAAATAAAATACAAACACAAATAGAACATTTAATGTTCCCACCCCACCCCTAAACTCTTTATCTTGTACACTCGCTGGGACACTCTCCTCCTTAGAAACTACTGTTTGAAACCAAAGCATTTTATATAAGCTGGGAAATAAATTATAAATATTATATATAAAGTAACATGGGGAAATTGGCTTCTGTGAACTTGCCTTGGAATTTAACCCTAAATTATAATAATAATTGTAATGATTAACGACCCTATAGGGCGGAGTAAATCTGCTCTATAGAGCTTCCAAGGAACAGCTGGTAGATTCAAACCGCTGAAGTTTTTGTTAGCAGCCGAGCTCTTTCACCACGGAGCTGCCAGGGCTCGGATAGTAACGATAATAGTGATAAATAATTAATTTCAAAATTCTACTAAAGACCCATTTTGGACCAATAATTTTTGAAACTGGAGACTTCTGTCTCGATTATTGTATAGCCTTCCTCCATCACATTTAAAGACTAAATTCTTCATATTCTCTCAAACTGTCTATGCACCCTTGTTGGCTCCATTTTCTGCCCATGAGCCTGGCCATGGACAGCCTTGCCAAGGTTCTTCCTTCTGTATATCTATGTGTAATGGGATTTCTTTGAGCTGCTTGTCCAAAACGTGGTTCCAGGCACTCCAAATGCATGACTCTGGTCCAGATGCATCAGTCTCTTCAAATATAAACCTTTTTTTTTAAAATGATTTTAAAATCAGATCCATCTGAATTGAAGTGCTAAGTCAGCAAAATATACTCTGTATTTACCTCTAAAATTTATTTAACTACTCTACATGTCAATTTCCTCATCAATAAAATTATGTAATGCATGTGAAAGTCTTAGGACAATGCCTGGCACAGAGTAAGTATTCAAAAATTAGCTTTACTACAGATGTGATCATCATTTTATGAAAAGTGTAAGTATAACCAGGTTTGACTCCCAATCAATACACCTCAAGCACACTCATTACTTGTCTCTCAGCGGGGGCTTGTGTGTTGCTGTGATGCTGAACAGGTTTCAGTGGAACTTCCAGACTAAGAAATAGTCAGCTGCATCTGTGAATTAGCCAGTGACAACCTTGTGGATCACAGTGATCCAATCCTGCTGTGTGTGGGGTCGCCAGGAGTTGAGAGCTAACTCTATGGCAGCTATCAAACAACAACAATTTATTGTTTTAAACGTTAAAGGTGTTGTAGTTTGACATTTTATGAGTAGTGCTATGTTATCTAAATAATCTTTGAGACCAATGTTTTAAAAAGAAAAAAAAATTGCTCTCATTACAAAGACATAAAAATCCAGTCCTTTTGCATGACGATAAATATGTAACTTTTAATTTTAAAAAAGTGAATATTTCATAAACTATTTGAAATCTAGAAATTGCTTAGAATTATTTGTTATGTGCAGTTAATTATAAAATGGCATGCAGACCATTAAATAGCTGGTAAAACTTTAGAAGAAAAAAAAATTGATTTTTTCTTTGATAGTAATCTTCTGTTTCATTTACTTGGACAGCTATATTCAATATTATAAAGTCAGTCAAAGAGATGAATGTTTAGGAGACACACAGTAACCTAGTAATTGTTTTTCATCACGATTGTTATCCTCATTCTTATAAAAATACATATTGATAATCTATCTGAACATGATACTGTTTAGCATTACATATGGAAAAGAGTAAAAAGTATCTTCCTTTTTTCACTAAGGTATTATGATTTATGACATAATGCAATATAATGTATTCATCTTTCACGGTGTGATCTGATGTGATCAGCCAATCAGTTGAAAGGGGAGTTGCCTTGGGGTGTGGCCTGCCTCTAGTATATAAATGGGCACATCTCACTCTCTCTCGCTCACACTTGTGCTCTTCTCATCGCCGGACCTCTGGTTCCTGGGAAGTAAGCCTGTAGAAGACTCCAGCCTGCCACCTGACCTGCAGATTTTGGATTTGCCATTGCACACAATCTCGTGAGCCAGCAGAGCTCTCTAGCCTGCCACCTGACCTATAGATTTGGGACTTGCCAGCCCCTAAATCTCTCTTTCTTCCTATGTATTTATATGTCTAACTAGTTTTGCTTCTCTGGAAAACCCAGACTAAGACACGGCTCTTCCATGAATATGTGTCTAATTATTTCTCTACTCATGACTTGAACTTTAAGCCACAATCATACCAAGCTATTTATAGTTTTGTTGAATGTTTCATAAGTGTCATACATTCACACTGATTCATCTGCAATGAGATTTTCTCTGTCGTTCTCAGGGACCCTTTCTGCCCTCTCCATGTCACGTGCACATTCATCAACCTACTCATATTTTAAGACTCAGTACATACCCAATGTACACGCTTATTGGTTTTACAAATAAAATTCTTTCAAAGACAAAATCAGGGGAATGAATATCTTGACCTCACTCATCCCCACTGACAAACTGGAAGATAGAAAGTGACATGCTGACGTAACATAGGCAAATAGCATGGTAGAGAAGTATGGAAAGAAAATTTAGAGAGACAAAGAACATACATTCAACACAATACGTAAAATTTGGACCATGGTAAAATTTTATCATGTAGTTCAAGTAATTTTTAAATCTACCAATGTAGTTTGAAATATGATAAGCTAAAAGTCTGGAAATTTTTTCTTCATGAGGAGTAAAAGTAAAGAAAAGTAAAATAAAATTATTTTAGGAATTGTGCCATTGAGTTGATTCTGACTCACGGTGAACCCACAGACAACAGAGTAGAACTGCTCCATAAGGTTTTCTTGGCTGTAATCTTCATGGAAGCAGATTGCCAGGCCTCTTCTTTCATAGTGATTGTGGAGGAGTTCAAATCACTGACTTTTCAGTTACCTGCTGAGTGCAAACCGTTTGCATCATCCAGAGACTTTCATTTCAAAAATCGATCAGTCTTTAAATACGAAAAAAGACAGTTTTTGAAAAAGTCAAAGAACAGCATATTGTTTCCAAAGAAATCTCAATGAATGAGGAAAATTTTATCATTGAACTGTATAATAAAATTTAACCTTATTTATTTGTTTTACAAGTCAAAACTGGCAAAGTGTATGGTCTAAATTGTGGGACTGTAGTTAATTTTTATTTTTTCCTCTTCGGTCCTAGTAATTCAATTCTGTTTTCAATCTTGATTTCTTGTGTAAATCTGTGATCATCATTATCATATTGGTTTGGGCCTATCATGATTCACTGCCTACAAAGGGGCAAGTCTAGCCTCAGACAAAATAAAAGTCAAGAAGGAGAAGGGAATTGATATTGGGTAAATGGTTGGTTTGTCAGCTTAAACATTAAACACTTACATTGTACTTTGATCTGAAACTGAAAAGTTTGTTCTAGTATTATAAGACAGTCATTTACATTGCCACAAATTGGCCTATGATAACATATACATGACAGAAAACAACCATAAGCAGCTAGTAGTTATTGACATAAAAAGATTCAAGTTATCCTAAAAATGTGCTCCATAACAATTCCTCACTTAATTGGTCAATACACTTACTATATCTAATCTTCTAAAGTATCACTCAATTAACATTTATGAGTCCCTGAATTCCTGTTACACTCTATGGTATGCAGTGACATACTGATCATTTCTTGTGCTGTTTAGAACTAAAAACCGGACAAAATGCAAAAACAGCTATGTGGTAACACTGAATGTGAACAAAAGTAAGCAGATTATGGAGAGATATCAAATCAGAAAGAACAGACTGCATGGAGTTGAGTTTCCCAGTTTTCTTCTTCCTCTTGGGGTTATGCCCTAAGGGTGGCCCCCAGAGTAGCATGGTAGTATAGGGGCTAAAATTCTGAAATTCATGCTTTATAGTCAAATGAAGACGATAAAGGGACCTCTACTGGCTGCAGAATGTAGGCGAATTCCTTTAGAGGAAAGAACCAGGGAAGGAAGACCACCCGCTCCCTACTTCTGTTATGAACTCACAAAATTCTCAGGTGAACCCCAAACTGTGCACAACCAGAACAGATCAAAATCAGCATAGCAAAAGCTTAGGGAACTAAATAGAGATTTGGTCCACTGTACACAAAATGCAAATCAGAATTTATTATCTTAACATAACCAGGTTGATTGTTAATAGAAAAATACCAACATTCTCCAGAGACTTAGAGACTACACAACATAATATGTACAAAAAAGAAAAAGAAAACAAAAACCCATTGCCATCCAGTCAATTCTGACTCATAGTGACCCTATAGGACAGAGTGGTACTGCCCCATAGAGTTTTCAAGGAGTGGCTGGTGGATTTGAACTGCAGACTTTTTGGTTAGCCACCATAGCTCACCGTAGCTCTTAACCACTGTGCCACCTGGGCTCCTAATATGTACAATGTAGATGTTATTCATCGACAAGTGGGCTTTGACTTACAGTAACCTTATGTATAACAGAAAGAAATGTAGCCTGGCCCTGTGTCATCTTCATGATAGTTGGTATGCCTGAGTCCAATGCTTCTGCTGCTATGTCAATCCATCTTAAGAAGGGCTTCTCTCATCTTCCCCAGCCTTCCACTTTACAAACCATAATGTCTTTTTCTAGGGATTGGTCTTTCCTGATGACATGTCCAAAGTAGCAAGCCAGGATCTTGCCATTCTCTCTTTCAAGGAGCATTCAGGTTGTATATTTTCTAAGACTGATTCATTTGCAGTCCACAGTACCACAGTATATTCAACGTTCTTCACTAGCACCACCGTTTGAATTCTTCAGTTCTTCTATTTCCTTTTTCATTGTCCAGCTTTCACATGCATACGAGGCAATAGAAAAGACGATGGCTTGGGTCAGGTACACTCATCAAAGAGACATCTTTACTTTTTAAAACTTTAGAGATGTCTTTTGTAGCTAATTTGTTCAGTGTAATGCATGGTTTGATTTCTTGACTTGCTTCTGTAGATGTTGGTGGTTGATACAAGCAGAGCAAAATTATTGACAATGTTAATTCTGTCTTCACTCATCATGATGTTGTTAATTTTAAGGTGTATCTGGATATACACTATATTTGGATACAATTTAAATTATTCAGTGTAAAAGAACTAGGAAAATGCAACACATTTTCAATGGACAATATGATCAACAGATAGCAACTTGATACTAGAATTATCAGACTGAGAATTTACATCAGTTGTTAAAACTAAGCTTCAAGGGCTAAAGAAAAACACACGCTATGATGAAAGATAGAAATATTCAGGGGAGAAATAGAAACTATTTAAAAAGTATGAAAAATTTAAAACTTAAAAATATAATGTCCAAAATAAAACCAAATGGATGGGCTTAATAGCAGAATGTAAATGACAGAGGAAAGAGTAAAGGTACATTAAGATAGAGTAACAGAAATTACCCTATTTGAATAATATAGAGGAAAAAAGATTTGAAAAAATAAAGAGAGCCTCAAGGACCTGTGACACAAAACTCAAATCTCAAACACATGTGTCTCAGAAGGAGAGGACAAAGAGATTGGTACAAAAAAAGACGTGAAGAAATAATATCCACAAACGTTCCAAATTTGGTGAAGACAGAAATTTATAGATTCAAGAAACTCAGCAAATCAAAACAGGATTAACCATAAAGAAAACTATACCTTCTAGACACACCACAATCAAACTGTTAAAAATCAACGATTAAAAAAAAAAAAACTCTTTAAAGCAACTAGAAAAAATGACTTACTACATAGAGAGGAACAATTATTCAAATGATCATGAATTTCTCATCAGTTATATGGAAGCCACAAGACTGAGGAACGACATGATTAAAGTGTTGGAAGGAAATAACTTGTCTTCAAAAGAAATATAAGCACATTAATCTTCAAGAATGAAGGAAAAATAACTGCATTCTCAGAAGAAATAAACTTTAAAGAATTTGTTGCCAGCAGGCCTGCTGTATAGAAAATATAAAGAAAGTTATTCAGTTTGAAGGAAAATGAACCCAGAAGAAATATTATTCTTTAGAAATGAAGAACAACAGAAAGATTACCATCACAATAAATATAAAAGTTTTTTATTTAAGTTTAAAAATATATATATGAATGTTTAAAGCAAATATGGTCTGATGGGATGTTCAATATATATAGATGCAAAAGATGTAACTATAACATAAAAGCCAGTAACGGGTTTAGGTACACATTTCCAAAGTTCTGCATTTCACATCTAGTAGACTTTGAAAGTTTAGATTCATGTTTAGAATTCCAGAGAGCATCCATTAAACATAAACAAACAGACAAACAAAAACAGCATGATGAAATATAGCATAAAAGCCATTGTTGTTGTTGTTAGATGCAACCGAGTCAATTTCGACTCATATAGACCCCATGTGATAAAATAGAACTGCCTCATAGGGTTTGCTTGCCTGTAAATTTTGTGTAAGGAGATCACCAGATTTTTCTCCCGCAGGTCTACTGGGTTGGTTCTATAGGCCATCCTTTCGGTTAGCCACCGAATGCTTAACAGTTGCACCACCAGGGCGCCTTGCAAAAGCCAATAGAGGAATACTAAAAAAAAAAAAAAAAATTAAATAAGCTAAAGGAAGGCAGGAAATCGGGAACATGGAAACAAAGACAGAGGGGACAAATAGAGCATAAATAACAAAATGGTAGAACTAAACCCAAATATATCAAATATTATATGAAATGGTTATGTTGTAAACACCCCAGTCAAAAAAAAAAAAAAAAAGCAATCCATGATAGATAGAAAAAACTTACTATATGTTGTCCTTAAGAGTTGAAAATAATGGACAGAAATAGATATACAATACAAAGAGGAAGCGTGAGAAGGTTGGTGTAGCTATTTTAATATCTGATACAATGATCTTTGAGATAAACAGTATCTTCAGAGATAAAGTGGGACTGTTCTTTATAAAGAAAGGATCCTACTTTTCAGAAAGACATAACAGTTGTAAATGAGTATGTGCCAAATAATAGAGTCTTAGCATATGTTGAACAGTAATAGACAGAATTAAAGGGAAAAATAGGAAATTTCACAATAATGATAGAAGAATCTTAAAATTCTTTTTCAGGAATTGATAGAAAATTAGATAAAAAGGAAAAATCAGTAAGCATATGGACTTTCCAAACAACAGTATGAACCACCTGGATATAATTAGCATTTATAGGACAGAACATGCAGTCTTTGCAAGTGTGTATGGTACATTCAGAATGACAGACCATATGCTGTGTCATAAAACAAGTCTCATTAAACTTAAAAGGACATTCTTCCTATAATTAAATTAATAGAAATTAATAAAAATGTAAAACCAAGAAAATAAAAAATTAGAAATTAAAAAGTGTTTCAAAGAAAACTTAATATATCTGAAGTTTAAACAATGCACTTGTAAACAATTTAGGGCTCAAGTACAGGAAATTAGAATCACAATGAAAATGCAACACATCAAAATTTGCAGAATGTAGCTAAAGAAAATGTAAACCGTTAAATGTTATAATAGAAATAGGAGAGAGAAAAAAAAAGAAATCAATGAACTAAGGTGTCATTTCAAAAACTAGATAAAAAGAGAAATGTAAACCAAAGTAAGTAGACGAAAGGAAAATATACAAAAAACGAGCATAAATCAATGAAATAGAAAACAGACAGAAGATGGAAGAGATCAGTAAAGATTAGCTCATTCTTTGAGCAGATCAAAATTGAGCAATCTTAGCTAGGCTTACCAAGAGAAAGTGAGAGGTAACAAAAGTCACCAATACCAGGAATGAAAAAGCAATTTTCAGTGCAAATTCTAATCTATTATATGGATAATAAGAGAATACTTTGAACAACTACAGATCAACAAATTCAACACATTAGAAGGAATGAAAAATTTCTTAAAAAAATAAACAAGCAAAAGAGACACAATAAGAAACAGAAAATTTGAAATAGCCCTATGTATATTTTTTAAAAATGAATTCGTTGTAAAAAAAAATCTCCCCCAAAAGAAATTGCGAGAACCATATGGTTGTAGTGATGAACTCTGCCAGACATCGCAAGGAAGAAATAACACCAATGCTACGCAATAGATTTTTCTAGAAAATGTGGGAAGGATCATTCCCCAACTCATTTTATGAGGCCGGCATAAACTTAATACCAAAATTTGACAAAGCCATTACAAAAAGGGAAATTTCAGAGCATTATCTCTCATGAATAATCCTTAACAAAATATTAGTGAATCAAGTCCAGCTACGCTACGCACCAAAAGGATAGTGCAATATGATCACTTAGAGTTTATCCCAGGAATGTGGACTTGACTAAACACTAAAAATAATAATTCAAGAAATTCAACATACTAACAAAAAAAGGAAAAAAAATCATAATCATTTCAATAGAGGCAGAAAAAGGCTTTTGAAAAAACTCAATACTAATTCATGATAAAAACCCTCAGCAAACTAGAAATACTGGGTAACTTCCTCAAACTGATTTAAGAGTATCTGTGGAAAACCCTCACCCAACATCATGCTTAATATTAAAAGGTAATTAAGTCTTCTAACTGAATTAAACTCTTTCCTCCTGAAATAGGGAAGATATCTTGCAAGGATGACACTTTCACTTTTTCTATTCAACATGTAACTAGAGAACCTAGCCATAGCAATAAGTCAATAAAAAGAAAGAAATGACCTAAGTATTCGAGAGGAAGAAAGGAAACTAAGCCCTTTTGCTCAGAAAACAAAGTAGCATGAAGAAATTGGGTGTGGGGGTGATGGAAATGTTCAATGTCTTTATTGTACTGATGGTTTCGTGGATGTATACATATGTTAAAACAGATCAGACAGTGCACTTTAGATATGTGCAGTTTATTGTACTTCAACTGTACCTCAGAAAACTTGGGAAATATAGAAAGACAGGAAATACAGAGACAGATGATAGATAGACAGACAGACAGAGAGATTGATAGAGGTAGATTCCATTGAATGTTAAATGAAGTCAGAAGCAAAGCTATGATTTAAAAGACTGGTGTGCTCATAGTATTGCAAGCAGTCCTTGAGACTGGCCTATGTGTGTGGTCATTTTGGGAAACTGAGGACATACCATAAGAATTTGTAAAAAAAAAAAAATACTAGGACTTAATTTCTTTGGCAAAGGATGCTCCCTAACATTCATTACCTAATAGTCTGCTATTGAAAATTTTATCTCATATGAGGGTGCCATATACGAGCATTTGGAAGGGGAACTGGGATGACTGCAATGCTGGGAATGCATAAAAGGGAATGGACGTGAGATATAAAAGTAGCCCTACTAGATCTTGAAAATTACACAGTAGGGAATATTTGCTTGATAAGGAGAGGAAAAGCTAAAAAAAAAAAAAAAAATCTAAATTTTAATCTTGGATGGCATAGAAAATGCAATGCCGTTGACAGAGTCAGGAATTCAAATGAAGAAGACTGATTCGGTAGAGAAAATTGGACTTGAGACAAGTGGAGTAGAGATTTTGAAACATTTAGGTAAACGGCTCAGTAGCAGTTTCAGGGAGAAATCATAGCTGGAGTTATTGATTTGAATATTGTCTATGTAGAAGCAGTACTTGAGGGTGTGATGGAAACCATTGGGGGTAGTGATAAAGGTGATACGTCTTTTTCTATTTTAATATTTTTTTCCTTTAATTTACAAAATACTAGTAATCAAAAGTATACTAATAAGCAAAAAGATAAAATGAAATTTTAGACAAAACACCCTAACACATTTCAACTAATTTTACTGAAAGCAAAGCACTGTATTACAGATCAGTTCAAGTTTGATCTGCTGCAGTGCTTCCTCTGAATGAAATAATATCAGCACTGAAGTTCACATGCATCTGGAGTTACAATAATTTGGGGCTTATAATGTTAAAAGATACTATCGTTCAATGTACCACACACTATTGGCTTAAGGAGAGTTAATAGCAACAAAACCTACAGATTGTTTAATAAAAACAAAAATTTACAATTGCATTCTCGTAATTTCTTATGTGAGACACAGAGAATGTTGGCTGTGTTGAAATATCTACAGGAGAACAAAATATATAACAGCTCCTCTAGAATATCCAGGTCATTTCAAAGTTAGGCCAGGTAGGGAAAGAGTTTAAAGAAACCACATCTAAATCCTTTACTACCTGATCACACTGAGCAGAGGTTACCAGCTGAAGAGTGTTCCCATTATTCCAGCGTTCTTCAGAGCAGCACAGATTGATGGAATACATCGTATCTATGAGCTCAACTACAGCACTTACAGATAATGTCTTGCTCAATGGAGAAACTCTCTGCCAAAATGGAACAATATATCCTTTTACAAATGTGCTTACTATTTTTAAAAGTGTATTTGTGATGGAGTTTATATCCAAGAAGTAGAAAAAGGCCGACTGTTTGAAAAATATTGCACAGTATCCTAGATAAGTATGTTTGTTCACCATCTTAAAGAAAGAAGGTGAGGGAGGGTAGAAATAAAATGAGAAAGTGGCCTAGATGCTATTATTTTAAAATAACAGAAGTACTTGAATATTCTTCAAATCTTTACATTTCCAGTCAGGTCGTCAGGGTATAGTAAAAGACAGCCACAGCCATCTGCAGCTGGCAGTCCACATCTTGGCCTCTAAGGACTCGAAACCACTCACAATTTTTAATGCAGCAATTTAATCTTCACTAGCCTAGACATCATCTCTATTCAAACGGGAGTTCTAAACTTCAAAACAATTTTCCAAGTTATGAAACAAATATGATTATATAAAGACTTATTCCCTTATTTCTAGAGTCACTTTACTGCTTTTGAGCAGCTCAGTTGCAAAGTCATATTGGCAGGAATGTTGTTCTACCCTGATAGAACATGCTAGACACTGCAGAAATAAAGCTACAAATAAATAAGCATTTGCACAAGTGTGATAATCGTATGTTCCTACAATAGCCACTAACATATAAATAGCTTTGAAGATAAATTAGAAAGTTTTGTGTAAGCTGATGGGCACTGTGAACATAGAGAATTAAAAGTGAGATATCAGTGCAAGGTGGCAAAATGGTTAATGTGCTCAGCTGCTAATGACAGTTTGGAGATCTGAGTCCATTCAGAGGCATCTTGGAAATACAGACGATCTAATTCTGAAAAATCACCACTGAAAACCCTATGGAGCACAGTTCTACTCTGACACACATGGGGTCACTATGAGTTCGAATCAACATGATGAAAACTGGTTTTTAACAGTGCAAAGAGAAAATACCTGAGAGCCCAGTCATTGGTTCTGTGTGTCTTTAGGGAGGACAGCATATCTCTGGGTCTCAATTTTCTTATTTTTTCAGGTAAAGGTTCAGACTCAGAGAAGCCTAAGGGCCTTTTCGATTATAACATTTATAACCCCCAAATCACTTGCTGTAATAATGTATCAAATTGGATAACTGGAGTAAGTCAGCGATGCTGCTATTAAGGAGGATGTGTTCATTTCCAGAAACTTTGCTATCAGGGTAGAAATAGTATCACCAGCCCTATCAGGTGTTCCATGACCTAGATTTCCTCTCCACCAGTCCTCAGAGTTCACTTCCTCTCCTTCAGGACAGAGCTATGTTGATTCCTAAGTCCATATAGAAGAGACTTGCTGCTTCTCTCAAAAAGACTCCTACACTCCCCAGTAATGAAAAATTACTTAGGGCAATTTTTAAGCAATTGGATTTTAGGAATTATCAAAACCAAACTCATTGCCATCGAGTGGATTCTGACTCACAGCAACACAATAGACAGAGTAGAAGTGCCCCATAGGGTTTCCAAGGAGCAGCTGGTAGATTTGAACTGCTGACCTTTTGGTTAGCAGCCAAGCTCTTAACCACTGCACCACCAGGGCTTCTTAGAAACTATAGGAGTGTATATTCTTTATACCTGGACCATTTTCTATGAAGTCTGGACCATTTTTCTGTAAGTCTCTGTGAGAGACCACAGTTTCGTGCTTGGCCCGGTGTCCTAACCGGGAGCAAGGAGATAATGTAGACCAGTTGTTAAGACAGCAGATTTTGGTGTCCAATGAGCCTGATGTTTTCACTTTATACCCATATCTTGGAGTCCCTGAGTGATGCAAAGGGTCAGCACACTTGGCTGCTAACCAAAAGGTTGGAGGTTCGAGTCCACCCAGCTGTGCCTCAAAAGAAATGCCTACTTCCAAAAAATCAGACATTGAAAACCCTATGAAGCACAGTTCTACTCTGACATATATGGGGTTGCCAGGAGTCAGAGTTGTTTTACTGGTTAAATTATGCCGTGTGTACCCTACTCTCCCAAAATACGCAGTGATGTTAAAAATCCTAAGTTGGTAGTTGCACAGAATGAGGCGAGAAAACGCCCCCTGCTCCAGGTTGGCGGAGAAGTGTGCCCGTCAAATACAGATCTTCAGAGCAGACATCTATCGAGGCAGCAGCCAGAGGGGAAGAAAATGAGAGACGTTTCCTGAAGGACAACTCTGAGCCATGCTTTAAAAAATAACTTACAGTTTATAACGAGATCCACGTGTCTCAATTTCACTTTTATTCAAAATATGGGGAGATGCAATATATGTCTTACAAAACTTGTAAAAATGAGGAGTACTTTTATAGACGGTTACCCCGCGAGGGTCTTCTTAGACGGTGATTCAGTCCAAAGGACTTTGAATAAGTCCATGTACAATGAAATGGTCTTGCCGGGAGGGAATATGCTGTCCATCACCGAAGGTGTGTGTGTAGTCTGGGGGCTGAGGAGATTCAAATGTTTGGAGGTGAGTTGGAGTGGACCACTTTTAAATTTAAATTTTTAAATTCCAGATTCTGTACCTTGATCCTCCTTTTCCTGTTATTCTGGGTGAAGATCTTAGCTAAAACGGTTGTTGGTGCTAATTAGCAATGGTACAAACAAGATGTTTCAAGGACACATTATCCTAACTAGTGCTCAATCATGCTAAATTCTTTCCACTTGAAGAATTCAAGAGTATCGTCTACTGTGCCAATCATATAACATCTATAGAATTAATCTTTTTCCTTAGTGACTGTGATTATATAAGGCCACTCTTAATCCACCTAAGTAAGCAGAAAACGTACATTTTAGTGTGTTCAGTGGCCATTAATGTGTCATGCTATGTCAGTTTCCTGATTATGTACTTTGTCCATAATTCCATTGGTTTATTTAAGTTTACCTTACTGTTTTCTAATATTTTATATATATATTAAGAAATTAATATTTTCTCATATGTTCTTTTATTCCATATGCATATTCAATTGTTCAATAACATTTATTAATTAAGCCGCCTTTTCTACATTGATTTCAAAATGACATTTTATTCAAATAGTAAATTCTCATGGTAGTTTGAAACATATCTGTTCTTTATCTAGTGTTTCATTTATTGGTTAATACCAGTTTTGCCATTTTACTAGTTTCGATTTGTTCCATTAGCTGTTTGGATTTTTATAGAAATTGGCTTCTTTGACAAATATAAGCGACATGGAATATTAAGACAATCATCCAGATAATTCAAGCCAAAACTTAATTTGAAATATGCATACAATTAAAAGAAAAGCAGATCTGAAATTCTCATATTATAACTTACCTGTAAAATATATTATTGACATTGTCACAAACAGGTTTGAAATTCATCATGTTTCAGGGAAAGACAGCTTTCAGGACTGTCAGTGAGACAGAGGCAGAACACGCTGATAATGCTACCTAATTTTAATCTGGATTTCTAAATGAGCAGCTATGTTTTTGAGAAAAATATGTTTCTCCTCGGTGGTCAAAACCAGGATGTGAAACCATATGCCCCAAGAGGCCCTAATTAAGTGACCCCATGCACCCCTCAAAATACACATACTCAGGAAGAGTGCTGTCAGGGTGCAGTTGCCAACAAGTTATTTTTGCAAAATAGACAAAGAAAATACACGTAAGCATCTTGTGACTGTGATCTAAGCATCTGTGAAACTATCTGTAACCACTAACTATACTGTTAATAATCAGTAACCATTCAGAGTGTGATTATTACAGTATTCATTGATCTTCCTGTAATATCCCCCCTATAGCTTGGTTCCTCTTTTTACCCAACAAGAATACTTATATAACGAAACTGCTCCAGGACTACCTGGTTCCAATTTTCAATGGGCTACATAGTTCCCCAATCACAATTATTTTAAACCCTTAATAAATCTCTTTGTTTTAACCTGAAACAGTATTTAAGTTTTTCTCTACAACAATCATCAATTATGAAAGCATGCACAGTAATAATTATTATGCTTGACCAAGTTTCAGCCACGTTAACCATTCTATTTTTATAAACCTATGTGCTGGAAAGTGCCAAAGATAGTGAAGATATTTCTGAAGGTTGACCTTGTGATCAAACACCTATCAGTGTAGAAAAAGCCAGATAAACTTACAGGGGAAATTTATCATAAATAAGGATAAGGAAGACTTGCTGTTACTGTTATTAGGTGCTGTAGACTTGGTTCCGACTCATAGAGACCCCATGTAAAACAGAACAAAACACTGCCCAGTCCTGAGCCATCCTCACAATTGTTGCTATGCTTGAGTCCATTTGTTGCAGCCACTGTGTCAATCTATCTCACTGAGGGTCTTCCTCTTTTATACTGACCTTCTACTTTACCAAGTATGATGTCCTTCTCCAGGCACTGGTCCCTTTTGGTAACATGTCCAAAAAAAGAGAGACAAAGTCTTGTCATCCTTGCCACTAAGGACCATTCTTGCTGTGCTTCTTCCAAGACAACATTTGTTCTTCTGGCAGTCCATGGTATGTTCAGTATTCTTCTCCAACACCATAATTCAAAGGCATCAATTCTTCTTCATCTTCTTATTCACTGTCCAGCACTAGCATGCATGTGAGGCAATTGAAATTACAATGACTTGGGTCAGGAGCACCTTAGTCCTCAAAGTGACATCTTTGCTTCTTTGGAAGCAGATTTGCCCAATGCAATGTGTCTTTTGATTTCTTGACGGCTGCTTCCATGGGTGTTGATTGTGGATCCAAGTAAAATGAAATCCTTGACAATTTCAGTCTTTTCTCTGTTCATCATGATGTTGCTTATCTGTCCATTTGTGTGTATTTTGGTTTTCTTTATGTTGAGGAATCCATACGGAAGGCTGTAGTCTTTGATCTTCATCAGTAAGTGCTTCAAGTCCTCTTCCCTTACAGCAAGCAAGGTTGTGTCATCTGCATATCGCAGGTTGTTAATGAGTCTTCCTCTAACCCTGATGCCCTTTCCTTCTTCATATTGTCCATTTTCCACTTAAAATATACTTAATTTATTCTTTCTAAAATTTGTAAAATATTGCATTGAGTTGATGTATCATACTTATTTCAACAATCCATTATTAATGTGCTTTTAGGTTGCTAGCAGCCTTTTGCTCTGCAGAAATAAACATTCTTAATCATTAGCCATTTCATACATTGCTGGTTTATTTATAGCATAAGCACTTATAAGTGTAATTTTTGGATGAATGGGTGTAGCCATTTATAATTTTCATAAATGTTGAAAAACTGTCTTCCACAGAATTTGTACAAATTTGTATACCAAAGAGCAATCAGTTGGAGTTCCTGTGTCTCTATCCCCTCGCCAACTCATTAGTTTATCAAATGTAACCTTTCCAATCTAGTAGGCAAATAATCTCCTAAATAGTTTTTAAACGAGTTTCAGTGTTAGCACAGATGAATTTGAAGATCTTTTCGTTTATTTAAATGTCATTTCAGTGAACTATGTATTCATAACCTCTGCTCTTTTTTCTATTGGGTTGTTGTCTTTTTTCTTACTGTTTTTTAGGTATTATTTATATTGATGGAAATTATCACTTTGCCTAAGATATCATTTTATAGTATTGATATTTTTCTAGTTTGTCTTTGGACCCTTTCCTTATTTTCAAGGATTACTCTGTAGTGGAGAAAATTTTATTTTTATTAAGTTTAATTAGTCAATCTTTTCGTTTATGGTCTGGGGATTTGTGTTATACCTAGAAAACCTTCTCTATTCTTACATTAAAAAAAAGAATCCCATATTTCTCATAGTACTTCTATGAGATGCACTTGGAATTTTGGTAGAAGTGTGAGGGAGAAATTCAAATTTAATTTTTGCACATGGCTAATTCAGTTGTACAACAGGATTTGTTGGATAATCTGTTTTTTATATTTTCCTACCCTGTGGTATGACATAGTATGACATGTTAGCACATTGCATTGGTCAAATTGACTGCAAAAGACCTCTTTAAAGTGTTGAAAAGCAAAGTTGTCACCTTGAAGACTAAGGTGCACCTGACCCAAGCCACGGTGTTTTCAGTTGCCTCATATGCATGCGAAAGCTGGACCATGAATAAGAAGAATTGACGCCTTTGAATTGTGGTGTTGGCAAAGAATATTGAATATACCATGGACTGCCAAAAGAACTAACAAATCTGTCTTGGAAGAAGTACAACCAGCATGCTCCTTAGAAGCAAGGATGGTGAAACTACATCTCACATACTTTGGACATGTTGTCAGAGGGATCAATCCCTGGAGAAGGACATCATATTTGGTAAACTAGAGGGTCAGCGAAAATGAGGAAGACCCTCAAAGAGATGGATTGACACAGTGGCTGCAACAATGGGCTCAAGCATAACAGCGATTGTGAGGAAGCCAGAGGACTGGGCAATGTTTCTTTCTGTTGTACATAGGGTTGCTATGAGTCGGAACTGACTCGATGGCACTTAACAACAGCAATAATATTTCAGTTTTTATTTCTGATTAATCAATTTCTTATTTCCTGTTCATTACTACCTCTTGTTTTCTTACGTATATCTTGTTGTTTTTTTCTAATTTCTTAATATGTTTATTTTTTCATTAGCATTAATGAGTGCTTAGTTATGTAAATTTCATTTGAATATTACTTGTATCCCATTGTCTTTGACATATAAAACAAACAAACAAAAGTTGCCCTCCAGTAGATTCTGACTCATGGTGACCCCACATATTTCAAGGTAGAACTGAGCTCCATAGCGTTTTCTTGGTTGTAATCTTTACTGGAGCAGATTGCCAGCCTGGTGGCTTCAGATCACCATCCTTTAGGATAGCAGCTGAGCCCTTTAACCATTGCTGCACCAGGGCTTCCTAGAGATGTATTAAACCAACAGACTTCTTCTCTGAATGCAGGGCTTCCAGAGTAGGAACTCTAACTACAGGAGTTTTAAAAATACATGTGAAACTACATCTCAAAGCTCACTTCTAGCTTTTATTATCCTAAATAATTTTGTTGTTGTTGAGTGTCATCAAGTCTGTTAAGACTCACAGCAACCCCAGGTGACAGAGTAGAACTGCCCTAGGTTTTCTAGGCTGTAATCTTTACTAAAACAGATCCCCAAGTCTTTCCCCACGGAGCCACTGGGTGGGCTCAAACCGCCGATCTTCTGGTAGCAGCTGAGTGCTTTAACCAGTTTGTTAGTGGTTGTTCAACTGATATAGGTAGGAGGGTTGAGGATGTTTGGTTTTCCCGTATCTGAAATATACTTTAAGTATTTCTCCACAAATTAATACGGATCATTGTGCTGTGTTTGTGCCGCAGGGCAAGGAAGTGGGAGGGTATAAAATTAGAATAGGGAAAAGGAGCACAAAAAGTGGTCATTTGTAGGGCTGTCAGATAAAATACAGGATGTCCAATAAAACTTCAGTTGCCCATAAACAATGCATTTTTTTTTTTAGCATAAGTATGTCCCAAATATTACATGGAGTATCAATGTGTACAATCTCTGTGGAAAGCAATTTTTCATTACCTGGGAAATCAAAAGTGGGTATACCCATTGGTCCAGCAAATTCCACTTATATGTGGAATATTTCATGGAACACATTTATGATAAGTTATGTGTTAC
The DNA here is from genome assembly GCA_030035585.1 of Dugong dugon. Lineage (NCBI taxonomy): Eukaryota > Metazoa > Chordata > Mammalia > Sirenia > Dugongidae > Dugong > Dugong dugon. Next base: position 188,565,529 of record CM057463.1, on the reverse strand, counting down.
TTATCTGAAACTCAATTTTAACTGAATACTCAATATAAGTATTCTCCTTGTCTCTCCCTCTGAGTCTGTCCTAGGATATTTCTTAATTCTCATTATACGAGTGATCACTTGTGGCCAATAAAGTCTCCAAAGATTATTTTACACCAAGTTTCTCTTAAATTAGTAACATACATTGCCCCTTAAGTATAGAGTTCATAACTCTATTGGAAAGAGGCTCTAGTCAAAAATGCAAGCCTTGTGGCAGGAAAGGAAATAGATGAGTAAAACTGTTCTTACCTTTTGAACAAGAAATTCACATCTGCCAAGTTTTCCAAAAAGAAAATACCAAGACTATTCAAAGTTTAATATTTAAATTTGTACCATATCTAAAAGCAAACAAATGAAAAGATCAACATCAATTATAAGTAAGTCGATATATCAATTATGCTACACTCCTGAATGAAATGCTTTGTAGGCATTACGTTTCAAATGAGAAGTATTATGTAATCATAAAGACCTTTATTTGTTATTAAGTAAAAAGGAAGGCAAACTTGTATTTATGTAATCTGATTGTGTAAATGTTTAAATTAATTTTTTTTTTCAATATCTCCTCAAGCCCATACTGTAAAAGACAGCTATGTGGTCCCAGCATCATTTTTTTGCCACTCTCCATTTGGAAACCTGCACTCTTCCAGACTAATAGCTAGGCACTGAACAGGCTAAGCTCTTTAACGTTTCTCTACCTTTGAATATACTGTTTTCTCATGTTCTGATGCCTTTTCTTCATCTTTACTTCCGGGATTTTTTTTCCAACTTTTAAGACTCAGACTAAATGTACCTGCCTCTGTGAAGCCTTTCCTGGTGAAGTTAAAGGCTTCTTCCCTGTTCCTTCCTTAGGAATCTATGCTTTTCTCTATTAGGGAAGCCATTAAACTGCATTGTAATTATTTATTATATATATCTGCTGTGCATACTCTACTATGAACAGCTGAGGCTTGATTCTGTGCCTTACTGATCTTTGTATCTCCAGTACCACTTGCAGTGCTTGCTACAAAAAGGTTTTCAATATTCTTGCTGTTGTGGGTTTGAATGAATAAATGAATCATAATCATTTATACAGTTTGAATATATAGAAAGATTGAACAAAAGTGAACACAGAAAATGTAAAGATAGTTATAGATATAGTCTTCCTCATTTCCATTAATGACCGTGCTATAAACTTGAGCTACAAATTAGATCCTTCATGTATTAGTAGTGTTAATAATTATATAAACTAAAACCAAATTAAATCGACACATATTAAATGTTGGTATTGTGCTACATGATCATTAGCATAAGGGATAAGCTATTCATTCAAAAGACTATAATCAGCATTTGATGTTTCAAAAGTATACTAATAATTGCTGCAGTTAGTAGAGGGTGACTCAGTCCCTTTCAATAGCCCCGTTCAGCCAGCCAGAGGGTCTCAGCCAAGAATCTGCTTCTCAAACAAATTTCTGGTGTGGAGCTTAAAGCGCAATTTACCAAAAGCCAAACATTGAAGGATATATGACAACTTTAATGATATAATTGGAGTTGGGGCTTCCCTGCTTTAATCAAAATGAGAAATCCTAGAAATCAGGGCATCTCTCCAAACCTGGTGATTAGAAGAGAGCTCGGGAAGTAATACTTAGTCCAAGAACATTTCCATTGTCAAGATTATCCATTGTCCGAGAAATGAAGAGGCCTGAATGTTTGAGTTCCCAGGATTGTATTGTTGGTATCCATAAGGGGTCTGACAGAGCTTTGTTATCACAACTCTTCTCTTCCTTTTTCATCTAGGGGCTGTGTTGGGTCTTGGGGATGAGAGAAAGGCAAGAAGTAAGGTTGAATAGGGAGTCCTTCCATTTGAGTTTACAGATAACTACATGCTCACTCTTTGTTTATTAATCAGGTGCCATCCAGTAGATTCCAACTCATAGAGATCCTATGTACAACAGAACGAAACACTCCCCATCCTCACACTCTTTGTTATGTTTGAGCCCATTGTTGCAGCCAGTGTGTCAGTCCATCTCCTCTAGGGTCTTCCTCTTTTTCTCTGACCTCCACTTTACCAAGCATGATGTCGTTCTCCAGGGACTGGTCCCGGCTGATAACACGTCCAAAGTACGTGAGATGAAGTCTCGCTGTTTGCACTTCCAAGGAGCACTCTGACTGTATTTCTTCCAACACAGATTTGTTTGTTCTTCTGGCAGTCCATGGTGTATTCAATATTGTTCCACAACACCATAATGCAAAGGCAGCTATTCTTCTTGGCCCTTCTGTATTCATTGTTCAGCTTTCGCACGGACATGAGGGGATTGAAAACACCATGGCTTGGGTCAGGTGCACCTTAGTCCTCAAAGTGACATCTTTGCTTTTTAACACTTTGAAAAGGTCTTTTGCAGCATATTTGCCCAATGCAATGTGTCATTTGATTTCCTGACTGCTGCTTCCAAGGGCGTTGATTGTGGATCGGAGAACGATGAAATCCTTGACATCAATCTTTTCTCCATTTATTGTGATGTTGCTTATTGGTCCAGTATTTATTAATGGAGTGACCCAAAGCAAGTCATAACTTCTGTTGTTTTTTTAGTTTTGGCATCTATATATGTTTCAGTGAAAAGTCTTTATCATCCTGCCTCCCACACAATCCCTTCCCCTTGCAGGGAAAAGAAAAAAAAAAGGTAAAAATCTTTTATATACTGTTGTGTTACACAAATACTTTCTGTGATAAATTTTTACTTATATTATTTAATATTCAAAACTTTTTGAGCATCTAGTACGTGTCAAGTTAGAGAAATAAATAATGGATAAGACACACATTTTCTCTGAATTTATGAAGTTTATATTCTAGTATGCAAGAAGTAAAAAATGTAACTTTTACAAGAAGTGGACATAATTTTTTTGTGAGGAGTCTTGGAAAGGTTCTGACTTGAAAGGGTTCCAGAGGAACAGAGGAACTAAAAATACGTGTCCTTACAGAAGCAGTGGGAGAGAAGAGAGGAGTTGTGCACGTGTATTGAAAGGAGGGATTTTGGTGGGACTGAACAGTCAACAAAGGGAGAAAGACACTCGAAGGGATGTCAGTAATTTCGCTAAGTGAAGTGCACTTGATTCACTGAAGTAGAAAATGCTGAAGTTGGAAGCAGCCTACATTAGAAGGAAATATAAAAATAACTCCCAATGCCCACATTTTAGAGACAAAAAACAAAAGCACAGAGATCCCATGAGATATTAGTGAAATCCTGCCTGAATCATTTTAGAAGCTCTAACATGAATTAAGAGCCTGGCAGCGCAGTAGTTAAAGAGCTCAGCTGCTAACTGAAAAATCTGCTGCCCCAACACACCAGCTACTCTGCAGGAGAAAGATGTGGCAGTCTGCTTCCGTAAAGATTTACTGTCTTGGAAACGCTACGGGGCAAGCCTACTCTGTCCTATAGGGTCGCTCAGAGTTGGAATTGACTCAACATCTATGAGTTTGGGTTTTTTTTTTTTTTTTTTGGTTTTGTAACATGAATCATTTTTAGATGTGTGATATGAGTGCCTGTGATCATTTTGAGTATGATTTTTAAATAACCCATTTTATCTTCATATAACTTTTTTCCCAATTCTAGCTTTTTTTTTCCCATGACAGTTTTCTTGCCCTTGAATATTTTCCTTAACCTATGGTCTTTAATTTTCCTTTTAATTGAATCAATACATGCACATAGTTTAAGGAGTCTTAGTTTTATGCGGTTTCAGATAAAGGGCAGTCCCAACCTCCATCCTCAGCCTGTATTCCTACTTCCCAGGAGCAACTGCTTGCAACTCTTCTAACCTGATTACTTTGGGATTTACTGCCAGGTCTCTAAATAACATTCTTGTGTGGCTACTTTTTCCTTTTTTATATTTTAGGTATTACAGAAGATAAGGATTTAGGACTCTTTAGTCCCCTCGGTCCAGATTTCACTTATCAAATCTTAATCATTTTAACATTGTTCATTGTGGCTGGATCGCCCTTCAGTATTTACATCATTGTTACCATGCGATTGTCCTCATGATTGAACCATGTGATAGTCCATATCTCTTCTTTCCGGCACACCTTCTAGTTTTCCTGGAGTGTTTATTTATTTATTTGCATCGTGTACTATGTACTTGTAACTCAAACCCCCAACCCTTTCGAGTTTGGTCAATCTCTCACAATATGTTCAAGCATGTGTTCTAGCAGTTTCATCTCTCTGAAGAAATATTCTCAGAGTCTTCTTTCTGATCCCATTGGTCTGTGTGCACAGCTGTTGTCTTCCACGGTCCCTTCACCATCATCCTGTGGATTCCCGCCATCTTTCTCTATTGTCGATTCCCTTGTTTTCTGAAATGTCTGAGCCTGCCTTTCTTTATTTGCTCTCCATTAGCTTTCCGAGAAAGGGGTGTGAAGGAGATAAATTCTCTGAATCTTTGTGTGTCTGAAAATTATCTTTATTGTTCTCTCCCCTCTGATTGATATTTTGATTGCATATGGAATTCTAGGTTGGAAATCATTTGCTTTCAGAATTTTAAAGGCATTGTTTAATCACAGTCTAGCTTCCTACATTGCTGGGAGAAGACCTAAACCATTTTTATTTTGGCTCCTTTGTATGTAAATACTTCAAACACCCTTGCCCCAAAATTAAGGCTCCTATTTCAGTCCTGCCCCTCCCCGTTTTGAAATTTCACAATGATGTGATTTAGTGGAGAAAGTTTCATCCACTATGCTCCTCATTAAGAAATCTTTTCAAAGTGAAAACTCAAGTGCTGCATTTGCATTTCCCACATTCAACCATTTCTTTGATGTTTTCCTCCCCGGAATTTTTTTTTCCTATTCTGTCTTTCTAGAGGAGTCCCTGGGTGGTGCAACAGTTAATATGCTCAGCCACCAGCCAAAGTTGGAGGTTCAAGCCCACACAGAAGGACCTCAGAAGAAAAGCCTGGTGATCTATTTCAGAAAAAAAACAGCCATTGAAAACCACATAGAGCACACTGCTGCTCTGACACATGTAGTCGTCACCAGGAGTCAGAGGTGGATCTTTCTAGAACTATTATTAATAATTTGAGCCTCCTGAACTAGTCCTCTAATGTGGAGTTTTGCACTGTGTTCACTTAATGAGTCATGACTAAGTTTCCCAGAATTTTCATTGCTGTATAGTAGTGGGCTAACAATGGCCAGAAATTTTTCATGAGATTTGGAAGGTAGAAGTGAAGCAAAAACCTTATTTTTTATGTTCTACATAGTTGGTTTTGAGCCCCAGCTGCAGTAATCACCTTACTGATGACTCATGGAGGCACATGGGATGCCTCCCAGAACCACACAGCTACTCTGACGTCCCCCCAGTTATCTTCCTTCATCTTCTCTGAAGGGCATGCCCAGCTGCGTGGATGCCAGCTGTTCCTAAGTTAAATCCTTACTCTATTATACTTCTCTGATCAGATCCTAACTGATACATCTCATTTCCCATCCTTCCTTCCTCTTTTTCTCTGTTTCCTGTTTTCTGAGAATTTTCCACAACTTTACCTCAACACTTCTACATATATATATATCTACTGTCATATTGTTAATTTCCAAGAACTCTTTTTTTTGTTCTTTAATATTTGTATTCCTAATTTTGATTTTGGTTCTAAAACTTTTTTTTTAATCTCTCTGAAAATATTGAGCTTTTTTGTAATATTTTTTGTTCTTAACATAACATTTCCTCTATGTTGATTTAATTTTTTTATTGTGGTAAAATACACGTGAGAAAGTGTACCATTTTAACCCTTTTAAAAAATCCAATATGGTGGCATTTAGTGCACTCACAGTATTGGGCAGCCATTGCCACCATCTGTTTTCACACCTTTTCATCATCCCTAAAGGAAACTCCATGCCCATAAGCAGCCCCTGTCATAGGCGTCTCCTCCCAGGCTGTGGTCTTCACTAATCTGCTTGCTCTATCTATGGATTTGCCTATTTGAGTATTCCATACAATGGATCCCACAATCTGTGGCCTTCTGAGTCTGACTTATTTCACTTAGCATAAAGTTTTCATGGTTTATCCCTGGAATAGTATTATCAGTATTCCATTTCTTTTTATGGCTGGATGATATTCCATTGGATAGACTTACCACATTTTGTTAATCCATTCATCAGGTGATGGGCATTTGGTAAAGGATGAGACACACTGATGAAAGAGATTATTTATGGAAATTATCAGAGTAGTTATTTAGGTAGTTAGTTACGTTCATCAAACTCTGCACAGTTCTGAGAGAAAACTGATGACTCATGATCTGTACGCAGCTGCTGATGAGGTCTTGAGTGACTTTTTCAGTTGAGTTTACTTTGCTTGGATCACATGGTTTATTCCTAACAATAATCCAACAAGTTTTTGAGATAGTTACCGCTATTCATTTTACGTTATAGATCAGAAAATTGGACATGGCAAAGTAGGAAATGTCTAATGAATCCCAGACAGCAAGTTACAGAGCCTGAATTAAAACCCAGCTAAACATACACACACAGCATCAATTATAACCTTAGTATGATAGCCAGTGGATTTCGCTGGTCACTGCCTTCCAACAGTTTCCATCGGGATATCATTTTTACCTCTCTCACATTATCATTCATCATATCATTTATATTCAGTCACCAAAGTCATTCTTTTCTTTTTATTATAAGAATTAATCTTTGCCAGAGGCCAATGAGCTGCATGAAGAATTCCTGCCATTAAAGTTCTAAGTAAGTCACTGCAATTTGGTTATTCAAGGTTTGAAGTGTAGATGGTTGGTAACAGAGAATAATTCCCTTTTAGAAACTTCTGAACTTTATTTATTTTGACCCCTATCTCTGGAGGCAAAAAAAAAAAAAAAAAAATCATAATTCATGGTAGTCATTTCGACTACTGAAGTAGAAGTAACCTGGCTTCTGGACACCCATTAGCGTCACATAGAGCACAGACTCAGAGGGAAGGATACCACGTATGTTAGGGTTGCTGGAACTCACAAAGCTGACAGGTGATCATCCAAGAATGAGTAGTAGCTTGGGGATGGGAAGAACAAGAATGTGTTGACACACCAAAAACCAATGCAGAGAAATCAGGACCAACCACTACCTGAGCTAAAGACAAAATTGAAACAGCAAGACAGAGAATCAGATCCTATTCAGAGGCAATTAGAGCCAAAGGCCCAATAGCAACATCTTGGAAATTATTTTGGCCCACACAATTTTTTTTTTTTTTAAGACAGTGTCTTAGTCATCTAGTGCTGCTATAACAGAAATACCACAAGTAGATGGTTTTAACGAAGAGAAGTTTATTTCCTCACAGTCAAAGTAGGCTAATAGTCCAAATTCAGGGTGTCAGCTCCAGGGGAAGCCTTTTTCTCTCTGTCGGCCTTCTCACCAGTGTTCCCCCAGACTAGGAGCTTCTCGGTGCAGGCACCCCTGTCCAAAGGACGTGCTCTGCTCCTGGCACTGCTTTCTTGATGGTATGAGGTCCCTCTGTCTCACTGCTCACTTCTGTCTTTTATATCTCAAGAGATTGCCTCAGGACACAATCCAGTCTTGTAGATCAGGTCCTGCCTTACTAACACAACTGCCACCCATCCTCCCTCATTAACATCATAGAGGCGGGTTTACAACATACAGGCAAATCAACAGTACCAGGAATCATGGCCCAGCCAAACTGATATACACATTTTTGGGGGGACATAATTCAAATCATGACAGACAGCATTATTGGAAGGATGGGTTTATCATACCTGATGTTTGTTACAAACAGCTGACAAAGAGCTCTTAATAATTCAGTATAAATTTTAGACTGAACATGAGGCCCTTATTCTCAAAATCAAGAAGTAATTTTTTCTAGTTGTTATGCAAAATCAATGTGTTTCATTATTCGAACTGTTATTTTTTCCCATGTCGATGTATGTAATCTTATTCTGAGTAACAAACCATTTGTAAATTGCTCTAGTGTATCTTCAGTAACAGAATCAGTGCCAAGTCACCAGATATGAAATCAGAATCTGTTCCATAAAGAAAAGGAAAAAACCAAAACTCCTTCTGTGGATCACAGTAGGAGGAGAGAGGCAGTGATCAGCCATGCCCTGTTAATTATAATTAATTATTTGTTTCAGCTTTCCGATGACATTTTCAACAGAGGTTATAATTCATTACTGCTTGCAAAAACTTAGGAGAACTAGTCTGTCTGATTGGAAAAGTCAGCACACAGACTAAGAAGAGCTTTCATTAAATCTTTTTGTTCTTTAAAGGATGGGGTAGAAAAATCACTTGTACCGTGACCAGTTGTTAAACTTATCTATAGTTCTGGCTACAAACCATTGTTAGATTTACTTCCATGTGTTTTATTTCATCTCTAGTGAAGTCCACTCTGCCTAAGACGCCTCCTTCTCTAAGAGACTCTGTGTCTATTCTGTCCACAAATAGTAATGGTTTCAAAAATAGTATGCAGAGAAATATCCTCGACATACTCCCATAGAATAAAGAGCCCAGCAGTCCCCTGGGCCTAAAGCAGAAATCTGCAGAGCTTCAGTGTCATGAATTTGGTGAAAACCACCCTGAGGTGTTTTTATATGTGCTTTTTATATCTCCAGGTCAGTGCTTCTTTTTTTGAGAATGGCAAAGTTTTACTTTTTTCAAAGGTAGTGAAGCACAATTTTGATTGAAGGAGAGTAGTTTGATACATAGCCCTCTCTCTTCCCCCATGCCCAAGCCTCATAAACTTCTTTTCAAAGAGCTATTCTTCTAGGTTACTTAGATGTTTCTTTGACAGAATTGGTCCAAATTGGTTCTGCTAAGCTCCCCAAAGGTATATAGTACATAATATAACCTTGGCAGCTTTCTTGTGAATGCAATCATGGCAAACTTCACTGAGCTTTGACAGAATTAGCTCTGCTAACCCTGACAGGGCAGGTTTTCACAACCAGCATACAAAGCTCCTTTGTTTGCCTGAAATATCAACCTCTCTCTCTCTCTCACTTGGTCTACACGTGTCTGTGACTTATGTCTTAAAGCAGCTTAATACCTGTACAATGCATGCATGCAGCTATCACCATAAACACAGAGTAAATCATGCTTGTGTTAGGGGCTCCTTGATTGAGAGAGGAAAGATTACAATTGTTCTTCATTTATTCACAAGGACTTAATCAGGTTCACCTACAAGCATTGACCAAAGTGCAAAATGGGAGTAAACGGGAATAAGCCAAGATTCTGTCCAGGTTAGTTACCTTTCTCACTGAAGGAAAAAGGAGAGCATGGTGTTTGTGTTGGACTTCTATAAAAATTGAAAGGAAAAGGGTACTTTTGAACAGGTAAGGAGTTTTAAGATGCAGTTTTAAATGCCATGTCTCAGGGAGATATCTAGGTTTTCCTATGAACTGTGTGTGAGCCAGATAAGATAATAGATGAATTACATTTTCTCAGAAAGCTTAAAATATAGTAAATAAAAATTACAACAGAATGATAATTTTATAAAGAATATGAGTCCTTGGAAAATCCTTCAGGTTAACTAATGCAGTAGAAGAACTTTAAATCAACTTTAATATTCCTTTATGATAGTTCTTTGTTGTTCCTTGATTAGACAAAACAAATGCTTTCTTCTTGATAAAATAAATATTGAGATTGTAATCATTCCTAGGAATGGTATTTTCCACCCTGCCTTTAGTCTGTCTTCCAAATATACCTGTTAATATAACACGGCAAACACATTTTTACCTCCAGGTGAATGGCCATGCCATCCCTCTGATTTCCCTTCAGCAGTCCGGGATGTCAATTGCTGTGCACGTTCCCATCAATTTATCTCATTTACATTTAGTATATAATAGCGTAGTTTTGTCTGTCTGATGCTGGTAGAAAAATTGCCCACATCACCACTCCCATCACCATGGACATGTGCTTGCATGCACACATATATCCCATCACCCCAGCATTCTAGCAGTAGGTTTGTTTGCTATTACAAGCATGGAAGAATTTGTATAGTAACTGAGTAAGAAGAAGAAAAAATTAGGGTTTGGTAATGCTGACTTATGGGTGGGTAATGAGTGGTCATAGGCTCATAGGGTCGCTATGAGTCAAATCGGCTCTATGGCAATGGGTTTGGTTTTGGTTTTGGTAATGAGGGTGGTCAGGAGGAAGGAAAGAAGAGAAGGATGAATTATATAGAATGGATTTGGTCATTTGCTGGATCCTTTACATTCATTTTGAACCCTTAAGAAGAATAGAGACAGATATTTGTGAACTCTGGAGTTGTTGTTTATGTGTGTGTGTGTGTGTGTGTGTGTGTGTGTGTGTGTGTGTGTGAAAAATGTTGCACAGAGTTGGGCATTTGACTCTTCACCCATACCTCTGAGCAGAACCCAGTTGACTGAACACCAAAATGATAATAGACTTTAGGAGTACACCAACATGTTTGCCTTGACAAAGACGCCAGCACTCCAGTGATGGGCAATTACATCTCCAAGAGATTGTGGGCACCTGACAGGGATCTGCAGCAGCAGTAGGAGTAGCAGAGGGACAAACTACAAGCTATGTGGTGATTTCAGTACGTCGCTTGCAGAAAAGGCCAGAAAAACAATAATTATCCGATTATTTGAGGGAGGAACCTTACAGCCTGTAGACATCTCTCTGGTTTTCACTAAAACATAATTCATTCTGATCCCTTTTGGCAGAGAGAAATGTTTTCATTACATTCTGTTCTTTGAACATAAAACACACTTAGGTACCTCAGGAAAAAAGTAATTTATGGGAGAAGGCAGGAATTCTGTAACAATGCCTGAGCCGGGATATGTAGGATGTTTGTATGTGAATCTGTTAAAAGGCAAGCATGTTTTATAAATTATTTATGTCTATTTTCAAATTTTCAATTGAAGATAATTTTCTGTAGTTCATTTTCTTCATTTAATTAATATTTTATATAGATGGATTTGCTTCCAAATATCTGTATGTATAATATTATATAGATGCATCATAGAGTACATTTGGCTTTCAACCCGTCACCCCCTTAATATGATGTCATCAGTGTGGTCCAATGTCAAAAAAGTTATTGGTGAATGGTACTTTCAATGGCATATAATATTCTATAATATGAATATACAATATTTTGTCAAATACTTGAACTATTGTTTCATTACAAATAATGTGCTGATCATCTTTGTGGATATACTTTTGAGTTATTTTCAAATAAAACTTCTAGACAAGTAATTACTAGTGCAGAGAAAGTGAACATTATAAAGTTTTTGATAAATATTTTCCAGGTTGCTTTCCAGAAATAGCATAAAAATTTATACCTACAGCATAAGACCTTGTCGATTCACTGCACCCTCATCATAAATGACTATCCTAATTCTTAAAAATAACTTGTAGATGATATACATAAATTATCTCATTTTAATTTGCATTTTTGTTCAATAAAAAGGTTGAACATGTTTTCATATGCTTATTATTTGCATTTTTTAGTCATAAATTGCAGCTTCCTATAAAATACGTATTTGATTTTTCATTCTAACTTTTTTCTTTTGCTTGAATTCTTCCAGGATTTGATTTTTTTCTTTTTCTTTTTTGGCATTTCTGTTAATATAGCAATTTCTGTTCGGCTGGTGCAAACAGTTAAAAGGCTTGGCTGCTAACTGAAAGGTTCAGTCCACCCAGAGTGCCTCAGAAGAAAGGCCTTGTGATCTACTTCCAAAAAGTTAGCCATTGAAAACTCAGTGGAGCACAGTTCTACTCTGCCATTGAGTTGTAATCAGTTCAGTGGGGACTGGTTTTATTTTTGTTTTGTTAATACAGCATTTAAGAAAAATGGTCTGCTTTTCTCTAGATTACTTTTGGATAAACACAGACGTTTTCGTAACAGTAACCACCACCGTTAAAGAGAAATTTATGATATCTGGAAAACATTAAAAGCTACTTAGTTTCAGTTAAGCTAAATGGGTATCATATTTATAAGTAAAGCATTGTACCTTTGTTTTTCCCTGGCCTGATGTTATAGTGGATAAAGTAGGGTTAAAGGCAAATGTAGGCAGCAGAGCATGCTAGCAAATCAAGCTCAAGAGAGTTTGGATGGGCCAAGTGGTAGATGTGAAGCTAATTATTGCTTGTAAGGAAAATAGCGTGAACTTACTAGTGCTCTATTCTATAGGTCAGTGACTTACTCTGCCTTGTACCTCAGTATCTTTAACACCTGCTTCTAAGGGTGCTTGTCACACAGTAGATGCTTAATAAATACTGGTTGAATGAATAATAAATGATACTTCCCAAGTAAAGGGAAATGGATCCAGATTGGAACCAGGATATGAAATATGGACACGTTCTAATAAAGACATCATAGGCAGAATGGGAATACGCAGTCTAGAGTTAATTAATAAGCATGCCAATTTAAATGCTGAGTGTTGAAGAGAAAAGTCAAGGTTGAAAAAATTTCTTAGGCTTTCAGAATTAGTCACAAAAGAAATTTTTTTCAAGACATGTTTATGAACAGAATATGTGCAATTGAAAACCCTTTCTGAGTTCATTCTGAGTAAATTCTGATTGACCCTATCTGATTTTCAGGAGAGTACTCCCTTAGCTGAGGTTATCCCTGTGTCCCAGTAGATTCCATACAGGCATTAGATATTATGGCCATACCTGGCAATCCTTCCCAATGTTTCCAGTTGCCTACAATATAACTTCTATCCTTCATGGTGCATCCGTTAACCACAAGATAGATGCAAGATGCCATTTCTACAGTCCAACATTTCTGTTTTCAACCAGAATTAGGAATATTAGAACTGCCTAAATTTCACTGAAATTTGTAATGATGAAAAAATTATCTTACCTGCCATTTACTTTACTGAAAAATAGATGAATCATTAAGCATTTATTAAACTAAACCTGTGTATATCTATCACTCTTCAGAGTATTGTTCTGAAAAATTTTCATAGTATTTTTATTTAAAAAGTTTATAAGAAAAGTCGATAAAAGTATATTAAAAAGTTGAAAACCCATCACATAATTACATAATGTCAACCAAGTGAAGAATACCATCAAATCTACTTACCTAAATTTGCAGGGCTGAACTAACAGAGGCATTTATTTTTTACTTTTTCTTTAACTTGGCTATGCAGACCACGCATTTACCACATTTCTCATTTTTTTTTAAAAACTATTTTTTCTAATTCCAAAAAAAAAAAAAAAGCATTTTTAACTCCCTTAGAATTTCAAAAACAATTTAAAAAAAGAAAAAAATCAAGAGTCATTTTCAGCATAATAAAAGGAATTTATGAATTAAGATGAGGCAGATTTGTTAGAAGGATTGCGCTATGTTCTGAATTGCTGGAAAATGGATAGTTTAGGTTTCTTACCACATTCTTATAGGTTCTTCCAAGCATTAACTTTCTTTCTTCAGATTACTCCCTTTTTTGAGGGTACGTTATGTTTATATTCATTCAGCTTGCCCCTGGACCACTTTAGCCTTGCATCTCCTCATCCCATTATACCTAAGTAGTTTCTAAAGCGGTGTTTTGTGGCTTGGTCATTATGAGTATCTCCATGGAAATAGAGACAAAGGCAGTCAGAACTGATGGTGAGAAGGGAATACAGGCCAATTTTGGTCGGTAGACATGGCTGAGAATGCAACATTCACAGTTAGGAAGGAAATCTGGGATCGGAGTAGCTATCTTGTCTATTTGGCTTTTCATGTAATATCACATGCTAAAACTGCCTTATGGTTTTTCACAGTGTGTTAAAACCCTTACTTTCAAAAAGATAAAATAAATCACAAAATCTCCCCAAAACTCAGAAAATTAGAATATTCTAAAAATGTCTAACAGTTAATTTAGAAGTAATTACTTCAGATAGCTGAAACACGAGGTAACTAGATGATTTAGACTGGCATTGCTTTTACAGAGAAAGCCAAGTACGTATGGCTACATGTCTGCAATGGGAAAGGCGGACAGTTAACTACTTTTACTGCTATTTCAGTCTCTCCCTTGTGTACAAAGTCTTCTCCTTTTTAACATTCAATAACAAAACTTGCGTATTCACTTGTAACAGATCCCCAGCCTCACTGAAACTGCATTCTAAGTTAATGTTGGCAAAATTGCAGTTTAAATACTTCAGTATAATCATATTCTAGCCAAATGTCTTATTTTTTTAATTTCAGAAGCTACCATACAAAGGAGACTTCTAGTTGGCTACTTCTACTGGCAGATTAATGAAGAAACTTTAGAAATATGTACATGACATCAAAAATATTCAAGTTTTTAGTCATTTCAAGTGTATACTGACAAGCTGCATGTATAATGAGACCACCGGGTTGTCGCAGCCGCCACGTAGAGCTGGCTCGCACGGTGGTGACAACTGATTGTGCACATCTCCTCCCAAGTCTTTGTTCAATGAAACTATGTATATAGCTTCAAACCAGTCATGATGGGAGTATTTATACAGTGGTAACTGGCAAACGCGACCAATTCAGAAGCATTCTTTAGCGGAGAGATGGTTTACCAGCCCACCAGGGATCATGCCAAATGTTTTTTTTTTTTTTAATGCCAAATATTTTTGACTAATAAGATCCTGTACGGAGTTTGTTTGCTTTTAAGGCTGTAAGATAAATGATGATTAGAATATTTAAAATTTTATTTCTTGGTATTTTCTATTTTGTTATTACTAACAATAAGGCTGAACTCCACCTACCCTGCCTTTCCATTACTTTGTATAGAGTAAAGCATCCTGAGTCATATAATTCCCTTTGACAAAGTGTTGCTTTAGATTTTTTAAATATTTTAAACAATATAAAAAGGAAGCCTAGATAACCCAAACTGAAGGTAGACAATAATTTTATACCTATTTTAGCCTTCCATTATTACTCATTCTAGTTTATTAACTTCCCATTTCAAGGAATAAAAAACTTCTATTTTTTTCTCCTCCTACAATGTTTTTTTTTTTCTTTTTTCTGCTAACTCTATATTCATCATGACTACCTACAAAAAATGCGGTTAGATTTTTTTTTTCTTAATTAAGGCACAGCTTATTCAGTTTGTATTTATGTAAAGAGTTTTTCTTCTCAAATATCAAGATTTTTTCACTTCCCCAGATGCTAGCCCGTGAATTACTACAGTGCAGAATGCTCAATTCTCCCCAAACATAACTGAAGTATGTAATGCCTATTTTATGTATGTAACATCTCATCAAATTTTAAATTGTCTCAAAACGAACCATGACATTGTCAAATTACATTTTAAAAGTAATCATTGGATTTGGACCT
The DNA here is from genome assembly GCA_030035585.1 of Dugong dugon. Taxonomy (NCBI): domain Eukaryota; kingdom Metazoa; phylum Chordata; class Mammalia; order Sirenia; family Dugongidae; genus Dugong; species Dugong dugon. The sequence continues at coordinate 188,550,290 of CM057463.1, read as the reverse complement.
TGACTGTAACTTAAATTTATTATTTACATAATTAAAAAATGGGGGCAGTCTTGTGGGTTTTTTTTTCTTTTTGGAGGGCAACAGAATCATAAAATAACTTTTAAAATAATCCAATAATCACTTTTTCTTTTTAGTGTTTAACTGAGGTATAAATTGAATCTCCTCTGGGTGTTTTTTTAACACTTGAATATGCATGTATTACCTTTCAGATATATTGATAGATATATTTATAAACACAGTAAGTATAAAGTTGTATGCATTTTCACATAATCTTAGAATGAAAAGTAAATTGAACAAAATTGACCTTAACTTCATGAGTTTCAAAGAGCAGAATGCTTGGTTTCATCTTAGACTTAAATGTATTAATATTTTTTTTTTATTGCACTTCAGGTGAAGGCTTACAGAGCGAATAGTTTCTCATGAAACAGTAGTACACATATTGTTTTATGGCATTGGTTAACAACCCCACAACATGTCAACCCTCTAACTTCTTGACCTTCTTTTTTTTTTGGTGAAAATATACATAGCCAAAGATACACCACTTCAAAAATTTCTACATGCACAGTTCAGTGACATCAACTACACTCTTCCAATTGTGCTGCTATTCTCACTTTAGATGAAGGCTTACAGAACAAAATAGTTTCTCATTTAACAGTTAGTACACATGTTGCCCTATGACAATGGTTAACAACCTCACAACACATCAACACTATCCTTACTCAACCTTGGGTTCCCTATCACCAGCTTTCCAGACCCCTTCTGCCTTCTGGCCCTTATCCCTGGACTGCTGTGCCTCATTAGTCCCATTTGGTTTTATGGGGCTGTCCACTCCCCGGATGAATGGTGAACCTCAGAAATGACTTCACCACTGAGCTAAAAGGGTGCCTAGGGGCTATACTCTCAGGGTTTTTCCAGTCTCCTTTAGGCCAGTAAATCTGGTCTTTTTTTTTGTGAGTTAGAATTTTGTTCTACATCCTTCTCCAGCTATGTCCAGAACCCTCTGCTGTGATCCCGGTCAGAGCATTCAGTGGTGGTAACCAGGCACCATCTAGCTATACTGGACTCAGTCTGGTAGAGGCCTTGGTAGTTGTGGTCCATTAGTCCTTCGGACTAATCTTTTCCTTGTATCCTCTTCTCTTCATTCTCCCTTGCTCCTGAAGGGATGAGACCAGTGGAGAATCTTAGATGGCTGCTCACAGGCTTTTAAGACGCCAGACGCTACTCACCAAGGTAGAATGTAGAACATTGTCTTTATAAACTGTGTTCTGCCAATTGAGCTAGATGTTCCCCAAGACCATGGTCCCCACAGCCCTCCGCCCAGCAATTCAGTCCCTCAGGGAGTTTGGATATATCTATGGAGCTTCCATGATCTTTCCTTGAACAAGGTGTGCTGGTTTCCCCTGTATTGTGTACTGTCTCACCCTTCACCAAAGATACCACTTATCTATTGCCTATTTAGTATCTTCCCCCCACCCCTCCCATCCCTGGTAACCAACAAAGATTGTTACATTTTGTGTGTGAACTTTTACATGGGTTTTTCATACAATACTTGTTCTTTTGTGATTGACTTATTTCACTCGGCATAATGTCCTCCAGTTTCATCCACATTATGAGATGCTTCACAGATTCATAATTGTTCTTTCTCGTTGCGTAGTACTCCATTGTGTGTATGTACCATAGTTTGTTTATCCATTCATCTGTTGATGGGCATCTAGGTTGTTTCCATCGGTTTGCTGTTGTGAACAATGCTGCCATGAACATAGGTGTGCATATGTCTATTCGAGTGACAACTCTTATTTCTCTAGGATATATTCGTAGGAGTGGGATTGCTGGATCGAATGGTATGTCTATTTCTAGCTTTCTGAGGAAGCACCATATCATTTTCCAAAATGATTGTATCATTTTGCATACCCACCAGCAGGGCATAAGAGTTCTGATCTCCCCACAGCCCCTCCAACATTTGTTATTTCCAGTGTTTTTGATTCGTGCCAGTAATGCCAGGGTGAGATGGTATCTCATTGTGGTTTTAATTTGCATTTCTCTAATGGCTAGTGATCGCGAGCATTTCCTCATGTGTCTGTTGGCCATTTGAATGTCTGCTTTGGTGAAGTGTCTGTTCATTTCCTTTGCCCACTTTTTAAAAGGATTATTTGTCTTTTTGTTGTAGAGGTGTTGGATTTTGTAGATTATGGAGATTAGACATTCGTCTGACTTGTACTGTCCAAAAATTTTTTCCCAGTCTGTAGGTTCTCTTTTTACTCTTTTGGTGAAGTCTTTTGAAGAGCATAGGTGTTTGACTTTTAGAAGATCACAGTTATCTAGCTTATCTTTTGGGGTTTGTGCATTGAAGGTTATGGTTTGTATCCTGTTAATGCCATGTATTAAGGCCTGTAGTGTTGGTCCTATTATTTCTTCTATGAACTTTATAATTTTAGGCTTTATATTCAGGTCTTTGATCCATTTTGAAGTAGTTTTTGTATACAGTGTGAGATATGGGTCCTGTTTCATTTTTTTGCAGATGGATATCCAGTTTTGCCAGCTTCATTTGTTAAAAAGACTGTTTTTTCCCCATTGTCGAAGGTGGATGGATTTACATCTGGGTTCTCAGTTCTGTTCCATTGGTCAATATATCTGTCATTGTACCAGTACCAGGCTGTTTTGACTACTGTAGCTGTATAGTAGGTTCTGAAGTCAGGTAGTGTGACTCCTCCAACTTTCTTCTTCTTCTTCTTCAGTAGTCCTTTATTTATTCGGGGCTTCTTCCGTTTCCGTATAAAGTTAATGATTAGTTTTTCCACTCTTTGAAGAATGTTCTTGGTATTTGGATCAGGACTGCATTATATTTGTAAATCGCTTTGGATAGAATTGTCATTTTCACAATGTTGAGTCTGTCTTTCTGTGAGCACGGTATGTTTTTCCATTTATGTAGATCCCTTTGGGTTTATTGCAGTAGTGTTTTTTAGTTTTCTTTGTATAGGTCTTTTACAGCCCTGGTTAGATTCAGTCCTAAGTATTTTATCTTTTTAGGGGAGATTATAAATGGTATTCTTTTCTTGATTTCCTTTTCATTGTTCTCCTTATTAGTGTATAGGAATACAACTGATTTTTGTATGTTTATCTTGTATCCTGCTACTATGCTGAATCTTTCTATTAGTTCCAGTAGATTTCTCATGGAGTCTTTTGGGTTTTCTATGTATGGTATCATATCATCTGAAAACCGGGACAGTTTAACTTCTTCATTACCAATCTGGATGCCCTTTATTTCTTTTTCTTGACTTATTGCTCTAGCTAGAACTCCAGAGCAATGTTAAATAGGAGTGGTGATAAAGGGCATCCTTGTCTTGTTCCTGTTTTCAAGGGGAATGTTTTCAGCCTCTCTCCATTAAGAATGATGCATAGATGCCCTTTATTATGTTGAGAAATTTCCCTTCTACACCTATGTTATTGAGAGTTTTTATCAGGAATGGGTGTTGGACTTTGTCGAATGCCTTTTCCGTGTCAGTTGAGATGATCATGTGATTCTTTTCTTTCCTTTCCTTTTATTTATGTGGTGGATTACGTTGTTTGATTTTTCTTGCATACCTGGTATGAATCCTACTTGGCCGTGGTGTATTATTTTTTTTTTTAATATATGATGCTGAATTCTATTGGCTAGAATTTTGTTAAGAATTTTTGCATCTATATTCATGAGAGATATTGGTCTGTAATTTTTTTTGTGTGTGTGTGACATCTTTTCCTGGTTTTGGTGTCGGCGTTATGTTAGCTTCATAAAATGAATTTGGAAGTGTTGTTTCCTTTTCTATGCTCTGAAATAGCTTGAGTAGTACTGGTACAAGCTCTTCTTTGAATGATTTGTAGAATTCTCCAGTGAAGCCATCTGGGCCAGGGCTTTTTTTGTTGGGAGTTTTTTTATTTCCTTTCCAATCTCTTCTTTTGTTATGGATCTGCTCAGATTTTCAGCATCACTTTGTTGCAGTTTGGGTAGGTAGTGTGTTTCTAGAAATTTATCCATTTCCTCTAGGTTTTCAAATTTGTTGCAGTATAGTTTTTCATAATATTCTGTTATAATCTTTTTTATTTCAGTTGGGTCTGTTGTAATGTCCCCCATTTCATTTCTTATTTGGGTTATTTGTGTCCTCTCCTGTTTTTCTTTTGTCAGTCTGGCCCGTGGTTTGTCGATTTTGTTGATTCTTTCAAAGAACCAACTTTTGGTTTTGTTGATTCTTTCTATTGCTTTTCCTGTTCTCTATTTCATTTATTCTGCTCTGATCTTTACTATTTCCTTTCTTCCAGTGGTTGTGGGCTTTTTTTGCTGTTGTCTTTCTATTTGTTTGAGTTCTGTAGTTAATGTTTTGATTTTGTCCCTTTCTTCTTTTTTGATATGTGCATCTATCGTTATAAATTGTCCTCTGAGAACTGCCTTTGCTGTGTCCCAAAGGTTTTGGTATGATGTGTTTTCATTCTCATTTGATTCTAGGAATTTTTGGATTCCATCTCTGATTTCTTCTATTACCCACTGATGTGTAAGCAGGGTATTAGTCAGTTTCCATGTAATTGATTTTGTTTCCTTGATCTTTCTATTGTTAATTTCTACCTTGAAGGCATTGTGGTCAGAGAAGATACTTTGAATTATCTCAGCATTTTGGATCTTGTTGAGGATTGCTCTGTGGTCTAAGATGTAGTCTATTCTGGAGAATGTTTCATATGCATTGGAAAAGAATGTGTACTTTGCAGCGGTTGGATGGAGTGTTCTATATATGTCTATGAGGTCCAGTTGGCTATTGTGCCCTTTATGTCTTCTGTATCTTTGCTGAGTTTCTTCTTAGTTGTTCTGTCCTTTACTGAGAGTGGTGTGTTGAAGAATCCTACTATTATTGTGGAACTGTCAATTTCTCTTTTCAGTGCTGTTAGAGTTTCTTTTATGTATTTTGGAGCCTTGTCATTGGGTGTATAGATGTTTATTACAGTTAGGTCTTCATGATGGATAGTCCCCTTAATCATTATATAGTGTCCTTCTTTGTCTTTTATGGCAGATTTTGTTTGAAAGTCTATTTTGTCTGAGATTAGTATTGCTACTCCTGCTGTTTTTTGATAGATGTTAGCTTGATATATTATTTCCCCACCTTTGACTTTTAATAAATTCACAACTTTGTTTCTAAGGTATGTCTGTTGTAGACAGCATATTGATGGATCCTGTTTTCTTATCCATTCTGTCACTCTCTGTCTCTTTATGGGTTCATTGAGTCCATTTACATTCAGTGTAATTATTGATAGATGAGAGTTTGTTGCTGTCATTTTGTAGTGCTTTTTTGTGGTGCTGACGTTTTCTTTGTTCTTCTTACTCTCCTGTGCTGAGTTACTTTTGTTTGTGGATTTTTTTTTCATTTCTTTTGTTTTTATAGGTTTTGTTTTTGCTGAGACTTTTTTGTTTTTCCTCTTTATTTTTATGTTTGTTAACTTTCTTTGTGGTTACCATGAATTTTACCCTTATCCTTCTAAGTTTCATGTAGTCTACCATTACTTGGTATTGCCTTGCCTTCCTCTTCATTATAAGTTTCTATACCTATGCCGTTTATTCCCTCTTTTATTGTTTTGATGTTGTTGTCATTTACTGATTAACTGCTCTGATTCCCTGTTGTATTTCTCTTGGTTTTGGATAGTCCTTGAGAGTTCATTTCCTAGATTGGTATCTGGCTGGTATGAGCCTGCGTCCTAGATTCTGCCTGTGAGCTGGAGTTGTTTGTTCTCAGATTGAAGAACTCCCTTTATAAATTCTTCTAAGTTTGGTTTGGTTTCTATATAGTCCCTTAATTTCTGTTTATCTGGAAATGAAAAAATGTCACCATCATATTTGAACGAGAGTTTTGCAAGTTATATTATTCTTGGCTGGCAATTCTTTTCTTTCAAGATTTTATATATGTCATCCCATTGCCTTCTTGCCTGCATGGTTGCTGCCAAATAATCTGAGCTTAGTCTTATTGTTTCTCCTCTGTATGTGACTTCTTGTTTTTCACGAGCTGCTCTTAGGATTCTCTATTTGTCTTTGGTTTTGGTGAGTGTGATTATGATATGCCTTAGTGATTTTCTTTTGGGGTCTATTCTATATGGGGTTCGTTGAGTTTCTTGGATGGCCAGCTTTTCATCTTTCGTGATATTGGGGAAGTTTTCTGTCAGCAGTTCTTCGATGATCTTCTCTGTGTTTTCTGTTTTCTCCCCCTGTTCTGGAACTCCAATGCCTCGAAAATTTTTGCTTTTGATTGTATCCCATGTAACTCTCAGGATCTCTTCATTTTTCTTTGTTCTTTTTTCTGAGTTTTCCTGAAACAGAGTTGTATTCAAGTGTTTGTCTTGAATTCTACTTATCCTGTCTTCCACTGTTTCAAATCTGCTTCTCAGCCCTTCTATGACACCGTCCATTTCTGAAATCATGTTGTTTGTCTTTTGGATTTCTGATTGTTGTCTTTGTATAATTTCTAGTTGTGAATTTATTTTGTCATTTTGTTCCTGCATTATTTTCCTGAATTCTTCCAATTTTCTGTCTGTATTTTCCATGAATTTGTCTATTTTTTCCTCATTTTGTCTGCTTTTTGCTTCAGCTCTTGAAGAATTCTGAGTATTGGAGCTTTTAATTCCCTGTCAGTTAGTTCTAGTGACTTTTGTTCCCCTGGAAAGTCATCTGGTGTTTTATTTTGTATGCCTACTGGAACCATCCTGTCCCGTTTTTGTAAATGTTTTTATATTGTCTGCTGTCTTAGGGGCATTCAGTATTATTTTTCTCATTTATTGATTGTAGATTTGTTTGTTTCATCCCTTTTTTTTAATAATTTGTCTATGTCTGAGCAGGCGGACTATGTGTTCTTTGTTGTTTGCTCGCATGTGGGCACAATACTTTTCATCTCCTTCTCCAGTTGGCAGGGTCAGTCACTCAGATATGGTATGGCAGGGCAGTCTAGCTGAAGAGGAGTTACTGGGATAGGTTGTTTGTGGCACTTACTACAGCCACCATGGCGGGTCTGTAATCAGTGCAGGGCAGGTTCCAGTAAGCCATGCCTGTGCTGCTTGGTGGTGTGATGTTAAGCACACAGTGTAGGTAGGCAGGATGTAGCAGGGAGATTGTTATATGTGGAGCTAAGGTGGATATGGGAGAGAGGAGAGAGGAAAAGGATCCAAAAACATACAAACAAACAAAAAAGAATGCTAGGGGAGCTTGCCGTTGGAGTGGAGAGATGAGAGGCTCTGAAATGGAGAAAAACAAAAAGGGGAAGAGGAAGAAAAGAAAAGAAAAATCAGAAAGGGAAAAGAACAGCAATGTTCCCAGGGATCCCACTGGTGCAGCTATGAGGTCTGGGGAAGTTGTTTTCAGGGGTTGCAGTACAGCCTGGCTAGAAGGCGTAGAGGTGTACAACACCAGGTATTCAGGGAACAGAAAGAGAAGAAAGATCTAGAGAGACGAGAAACTGAGTAATGAAGAAAGACCAAAAGGGAAAAAGAGGGAAAAGAAAACAAAACAAATTTAAAATTAAAAAAAGAAAAAGAAAAAGAAAACACCCCCAAAAAAACAGAAAAAAAAAAAAAAGAAATGCCCTCAGGGATCACTCTGCACGTCTGTGCAAACCAGAGGGGTAGGTTCCGAGCCACACAGCACCGCCTGGTCAGAACATGCTCCCAACTCAAGAAAAGGAGAAGAAAACAAACAATTCTAAACAAATGAACGAACAAAAGCCCCAGGATCCCACCTGCACGGCAGCCCAGATCGGCAAGCAGCTCCACACTTGAACAGAGCTCTGCAGCCCCTCAGGAAGAAGCAAAGATGGTGCACGGAGCCAGGTATTTGAGCTAAAGGAGGGGGAGTTGGTGAGAAGTAAGGAAGAAGTCAAAAGAAGAGGGAAAAAAGCAACACCAGCAGCCAACAAATGGCACTTAAAGAGCTGGCCCATTCTGGTGGGTGGAATCTAAGCAGCCGGTTCTTCCCAGACAAGAGAGTGTGGCCATGGGAAGCAGAGGAGGCCGAGTAGGGGTGAAGAAGTGTGGAGGGTGGGAAAGCGAATATCACAAATTACGGGTTGTTTTGTCTCCTGCTGGAAGCTCCATGAAGCTGCTTTCTCGTACCCCCTGTTTGCTGGTGTCCGATAGGAGTCCAAGATGGCAGATCCGTGCTGGGTTAGCTGGTAGGGGACCTCTGCATGAATCTCTCCTCGCTCTCCATTCTCTGTCAGTTTTCTCACTCCATTTGGTGCTTGGCTGAGTTCTTTATCTCTTCATTTGATGTTTTAGGGTTTCAGGATTGTTGTTTTCTCTGTTCTTCTTAGTTTTTCAGATCTTTGCTGTCGAGGGACGACATGGTGCTTCTGCCTAGAGAGCCATTTTGCTGCTTACTCCTAAATGTATTGATATTTTTGTTTTTACTTTTGCTAACATAATATTGGAGCCTGGATGTCACAGTGGTTAAGAGGTATTGCTGCTAACATAAAGGTCAGCAGTTTGAATTTACCAGCTCCTCCTTGCAAACCTTATGCAGCAGTTCTACTCTGTCCTATAGGTTAGCTACGAGTTGAAATTGACTCAACGGCAACAGGTTTGGTTCTTTGTTGCTGTTGTTTTAAACATAATATTTAAAAATGTAAACTAGGTGAAATTATAAATTTTGGATTATAAAATAATCTTAATTTTTATTTAAAAAAATGTTTGCTTATTGGTGATTGCCCAGTACAATTATTTCTTTTCATCTTTAGTCAGCTGGAGTTGTATCAACAGACACTTACAACAAAATAATTTTAGTCTATTTACCCAATGATATTAATTGACAAAAAGAAAAAATGTTAAAGCTCAATGTATTTTGGATACCATATCAGAGGTTAGTGACACTGGCACACTGTTCTTTCTAATGTAATCTATTGAAAAAATAGAGAGAAACAAATGCATAATCAAAATATTCCCAAAACGGGGAAGAGTAGAATCCACCTAATCCATTTGACAAGCACAAGATTTTTTTTTTTTTAATGAATTTTTATTTTACTTTAAACAATCCATGTTGTGATTGTATTCATAATGACATCTTTCCCACTTTGGCAATGTAAAATTTCCCATGTATTTTGAAATTCATTTTGGAAAAACCCTTTTTGGATTATTTCTTATTGTTGATTTCATTTGCTATACAACAAAATTAGTCTTGAACTTGAGGGGAATAAAACAATAGATTTGAGAGCCGAAATAAAGTATACCAACCAATTTATTCAGTGAGCATCTTATCTCGGACTCATGTTCTATTAAACTGACCAGAAGAGACTAATGGCAAGGATCTACAAGACAAGTTTAAGACTAAAGAGCCAGAATTAATCAATTTCCTGGAGTGCTGAAGAGTTGTGGGAACTCAAGATCTGTATCAGTTAATGAATGTTCCACTGGATCAGAAGCAGATCAAGACGGCAAATTTCAATTTACTTTCAGTTACTCAGCAAAGACAGCTTTTTAGTGGTAGTAACTTTGACATATCTTTTCACCTGTATGAGCTCAAGTTCTGTATTTTGTTTTATGGCCTATTCAATAACATCAAGAAATACAATATTGTTTTAACCTACTTAATTTTCTGAACTTAACCATGCCCTCTGAAAATATTTTTAATGAAAAAAACTCTTTGCATCCGTACTTAACTTCTACTTTTCTCATAAGCTCAAGAAATTTTCACCTATATGTGTATTTATTTTGACTTCCAATTGCTCAGAACACTTAGCTCATTAACTTCCTTTTGTCCTTGTTTCCATTTATTGTGGATGCTCCACAAAGCAAATATATAAATACATATTATAATCCACTATGATAATTAACACCTAATTAGTGTTGCTCAAGGTTGTGGAACTTTTTAATTTACATTGATTTAAATTTATTTTATAACGGTAAGAGAAATACATTACTCTAAGAGAGATAATTTTTAGGCAAGAATTATAAGCAAAGTATTTTTTCCTAAATTAGTCAGAAAGATTAACTCGGGGATTAAGTAAAGGAAGAAGTGGAGAAATTATTAAATCTAATAGAATACAATTTTTAAAAATGACTGGTTACAAAATTAAGTAAATGAAGCAGCATACATCTTGCAAAACTGGAAATTTTTTGAGGACAGAAGTATTTTTTATTCATCTTTGCATCAACCAACCCTAACACAGTTACTTAACTCTAATAAACTGTCAGTAAATATATTACATTTATTATTTTTATTGAGTAAAACAATTACTGATTCACTAAATGACTGAATAAATTAGTAGATGTGCCAGTTCTCTGTGAAGGTTAATAACATTTAGCCCATTGCCATTGAGTTGATTCTGACTCATAGTGACCCTATGGGACAGAGCAGAACTGCCCCATAGGGTTTCCAAGGAGCAGCTGGTGGATTCCAATTACCAACCTTTTGGTCAGTAGCCAAGCTCTTAACCACTGTGCCACCAGGGCTCTGTGATAACATTTACTATCTTACGTATTGGTTCAAAAGTACTTAAGTAATTGAAAGAACTCTAAGCTAGACCTGCAGTCTACAACCACCTCACAGTAGGGCAAGATGTCCAATCCTTAGGGTTTTTGCTTTTGCATCTGTAACCTGAGAAGCTCCGCTCCTCTTTAATATACTGCAATACAAAAAAATTCATAGTTTTTGAAGATAAGTTGTTTCATAAACTGGCTCTGTGTTCTTTTCTCCTTTCTCTTTGAACATATGAGTTTTCTTTCAGAAAAATGGAAAATTCAAGCCACTCCATCTTTTTACACAAAATAGTCTCTTCAGAGTATAACCTTCCACCTAGTTGGTAGGGCATGGGATGTGCCAATAACCAGAAGCAGTATCTACATAAACTCTCTGATATGGTGGAAGAGAAAAATTCCACTGGCCAGAAACAACGATAAGAACTATGAAAAGAAAGTTTATTTTTTCCTCCTACTACCTTCAGGAACCTGCCAGAAATGATCTATGCTTAAATAAAATACCTCTTTTCATCATTTATTTGTTTTTAGGTAGCCCATGAATCTCTAACTGGAACTTATGAAAACTAAAGTTTAGTTCACTGGTGAACAGAAACGATATGCGTGCTGTATTCCTTACACACAGGGAGAAATTCATGAGCAAAGTGACATTAGAACCAATGAAGGCTGTTTGTATTCTTCTCTCTGCTGGGCCAAAAGGGGGAAAAAACCAACTTACCAGTATTTTTGTATTTTTTGTGTACAAATTTAATGTCATTGGCATGATTTAACTTATTTTTACCAACGGCAATGAACTGAGTTTGCATGTACAGTAAATCCTTAAAGATAGATCAATATTTATCTTCATCACTAAGTTTCTTAGCTTTAGTTATATTTCTAAACTTTTTCATTACCTCCTAACTCAGTGATTCTAATACAACATTTACTTGTAGATACCTGTGACACATCTTCAGAATTCTGTTATCATCCAGGACCATCCTATTGTAAAAAAAAGTTATTTATTATAACCCATATTCAGAGAATCTTCTCTTCTCACTAAATTTCAACTCACTGATGCACAGCTATTCTGCTACATTCCCCTGCAAACCAGTATGAACATGATTTTTGGTAAGTGAATTTTCTTTTTTAGATTATAAGTCACAATATATCGTGATTAATTAATAGTTTACATTTTTTCTAATGTCCTTATTTGCTTTATTTTCTTGCATATAAAATGCAGACAATGACACATAACATAATAGACTATGTGCTAATAATCTTTTTAAATACACATAATGCCTCATAATTTTTTTCCAAAAAGCCTCACTTGAATAGGTTAGAATAATGTCAAGTAGTATTGCAAAAGACAAATAAATTTCTTGTTTCCTTCCATAATTTTATTCTCATGTCATTTGAAGATGGTATTAATAATATTAACTTTCTTTTTTGTAATCTGAATTCACCCAGAATTGGGAGCTTGGTACCAACAGTAGTTGTATATTTGCCACTACTTTATTATAGAAACATAAAACTTCATAGGTGGAAACATTCAAGAGACACGCAAATGCCCTCATTTTACGTATGAGGAAATGGAGACCTGGAGGTTTAAGATAATTTCTGCCTAGGTAGTTGTCATGGATTGAATTATGTCCCCCAAAAAATGTGTGTATCAATTTGGCTGGGCCATGATTCCCAGAATAGTGTGATGGTCTTCCATTTTGTGATTGTAATTTTATGTTAAAGGGGATTGGGGGGGATTGTAACACCCTTACTAAGGTCACATCCCTGATCCAATGTAAAGGGAGTTTCCCTGGGGTGTGGCCCGCACCACCTTTTATCTCCTGTAAGAAATAAAAGGAAAGGGAAGCAAGCAGAGAGTTGGAGACCTCATACCACCAAGAAAGCAGCACCAGGAGCAGAGCTTGCCCTTTGGACCCAGGGTCCCTGCGCCTGAGAAGCTCGTCTACCAGGGGAAGATTGATGAGAAAGACAGAGAGAGAAAGCTTTCCCCTGGAGCTGACGCCTTGAATTTGGACTTGTATCTTACTAGACTGTGACAGAATAAATTTCTCTTTGTTAAAGCTATCCATTTGTGGTATTTCTGTTAGAGCAGTATTAGATGACTAAGACAGTAGTTTAAGTATTAGCTGAATAAGGTCAAGAACCATAGTCTTTTGATTCCTAATCCAATGCTTATATTAACGTTTTTTCACTAGAGAGCCTTTTTGTTCTCTAGTGTCGTTTTCCTTTGCCTATATTCTATATTCTATTATGAAGTATCTCTAATTAGCATGTGTCTTCACATTTCTTTAAAGTATTATTTTGCCACTTCCTCTAAGATAAATGTAAGGATGACCTAATTCATGGAAAAGTCATGTTCAAATATGTATAAAACCAAAATAAATAAACTTGTTGCCATCGAGTCAATTCTGAATCATAACAACCCTATAGGACAGAGTAGAAATGTCCCTTAGGGTTTCCAAGAGCGGTTGGTGGATTTGAACTGCTGACCTGTTGGTTAGCAGCCATAGCTCTTAACCGTTGTGCCACTGGGCTCCCAGATGTGTATAGAAATCACTAAATCCTAAGGCACCACTTCTGTTACTATATTTTTCAAGTTGCTCTTCAGTAAGTAAAATGAAAATTGCTGTATACTGAGCCATTAAGTAGCTACGCGGTGATATATTCAGTCCTCACAGTCATTTAGATAAGTACTGTCTCTAAATCCTGATCAGTGGCATCACTAGAAGGTGCAGCGAGGTCTGGACTGCACCCCTGATGCTGTCAGAGGGGTGACACTAAGATTACCCTAGTGTCCATGGTGATGGCAGCAGTGGCTGCTGGTATGCTGGTGCTGCTGGGGGAGGGCATGCCAAGGCAGTGGTGTCACTAGGATGGGTATTACCTATCACCTAGTGGCAACTCATCACCCTCCTCCCCCACCGTCACCCACTAGTCACTAGGATTGGTGTTACCCAGTGTGGTACCTCATCACCACCACCCCCTGTCACCTACCAGTCACTAGGATTGGTGTTACCCAGTGTGGTAACTCATCACCTCTGAACCTGTCACCCACTAGTCACTAGGATTGGTGTTACCCAGTGTGGTACCTCATTACCACCACCCCCTGTCACCCACTATTCACTAGGATTGGTGTTACCCAGTGTGGTAACTCATCACCCACCACCCCCCTCACCTGCCACTCAGGGTTGGGCAGCTGGCACTAGTGCCCACTTTTGGGCAGAGAGAAGGGTCAAAGGGAGAGGGGAGGAGCTGTGGGGAGTCACAGAGGGGGGGTTAGGGCTGGGACCAGAAGGGGTTCACCAGCAGGCCCCACCCACCCTAGGAAGGGGGAGGGGTTGACACCATGAGTTACATACTGGGTGATACCAACCCTAGTGAGCCACTGGTCATGGTCATCAAAAAAAGTAAGAATATGGCACCCTTGATCAGTTATACTCCCTGAAGTAGGAAGTCTGCTAATTGCATTTTCATGACCACCAGAGACCATACCTTGGGCCACATGGATCTCCTTTTCCACTTAGGTCCTGGAAACAGCTCCTCCATGATTTCCATAGACCTTCCTGAGAAAAATCTCAGAACACTAATGAGATAAACTGCTGCGCACATGGCTGCAGTGGATTTTAGGGATGCAACCGTTACTTATCTTCTACTCCCTCCACTTTCCATTCTAAATTCCCCCCCATCCTCAGCTATCACCTTGGCAAGTCTCAGTGGCTTACTTGATTCCTGAAGGGTCTGAACACTTGATAGTCATACCTTTCTCAATCTGCAGTTTGCTATGTATATCTGTACACATTTTTAGTAAGAAAACGAAGTATCAGGAATTACTCAGTGGCTCACCTGGGATCCACACATACTTTTCTTTGTTCCCATTGTGTAAAAACAGCCCACTTCTCCTGCAGATCAGGGTGCCTCCCATTTTCACCTGACATGAGGAATCCAAAGTGCCCTGCTGGCAGCTGTAACTTGTAGTTCAATGAGACTCTTACTGTGTGTCCTGGCAAGAGTGTGCCTCTTTTGTGATCAGAACCTCCAACCTTGGAGAACCCAGAGTTGCAGTTATCACAAGGACAAAATTCTACAATGGGTCTCTGGAAGTGATGGTAAGTGGGGCTCTTCCTGATACCACACTTTGGCTCCTGGACCCATGTTCTCCTATACATTGTTCTCTGATTGAATAAATCTGCACGTCATCCTTTTAGAGTGTTTGCTGAAAGCTGACACTTTAGAAATGTGTTCCAGCATCCTATTTGACTGTCTGTATCTTGATCATGTGGCACATGATTTGAGCAGTGGATTCCATGGTCATGAACCTACTCGCACATTTCCTTCACGATAAAATGGATCCCCTATTCAGATGCTAAACTGTGTGTGATTCCAGGCTGGTGGTTCAGGCATTCTATAATCCCTCAGATAGTGGTGATGATTGAGGCTCTGCAGGCAGAAAAGGGAAACCCATACTTGGAATAAGTATTCAAGTAAGAGGATGAATCTATGACCCCTCTAGAATGGGGGGGGGGCATGAGGTAGTTAACTTACTACCAAGGGGAAAGTAATAAAATATTTTCTAAAGGTAGAAAAATACTTTATATTCAGAAAACAAAAAGGCCTTTTCTGAATTATAACCCTACAGATACATAGACACAGAGACAACTTAAAGCTTCAGTTATACAACATTAGAATAAGTCAAGAAACACAAAGACATCCTATTCTAGCAGGCACAAAATTCTTAATTTGATTTGAACTCATAAATAGACAAACAAAATAGAGTAATTCTCCTCATTCTCTGTCATTTCTCATCCATCAGAGAGTAGCTCTCCAACAAACCTTTAATGCCAAATTCCCAATCATTGTTGCCATCACTGCAAAATAACTTACTGACCATATGTGCTCTGAAGCATAAAACCAAAAGACAAAATAAGTAGAGAGTAAAAATTCCATGAAAAATAGAGTTGTCAAAGTTAAAGATCTATTTTGACTTGGGGTTCACCCTGGGACTCATGAGAAGATGTCCCCCGGTTTAATCTGATTTATAAGTTGCACTTCTCTAGCAAGTTAGTCCACTTGGGAATCTTAGTGAATTACCTCCAAAATTTGAGTTATAATAAATATATATATATATTAATTATATATATATATAAGCTGACACACAACCATAACCATCACATATGGTATTTCTATTTCTACCTATTTAGGAAGTGCTATACTGTTTTCCATAGTGGTTGTACCAGTTTACATTCCCACCTTCAGAGTATAAGAGTTCCAATCTCCCCACAATCTCACCAACATTTGTTATTTTCTATTTCTTTGATTCATGCCATTATTGTTGGTGTGAGATGATATCGTAGTTTTGATTTGCATCTCTCTAAATAGTTAATGAGCCCTGTTGGTTCAGTGGTTAAGAGCTTGACTGCCAACCAAAAGGTCGGCAGTTTCAATCCACCAGTCACTCCTTGGAAACCCTGTGGGGCAGTTCTACTGTCCAACAGGGTGTCTATGAGTCAGAATTGACTTGAAGGCAACAGATTTGGTTTAATGGCTAATGAACACGAGCATTTCCTCATATATCCTTTAGTCGCCTGAATGTCTTCTTTGGTGAAGTGTCTGTTCATATCCTTTTCTCTATTTTTAATTGGATGTTTTTGTCTTTTTTGTTGTTGTTGAAGTGTTGAGGCTTTCAATAAATTTTAAAGATTAGATCTTTGTTGGATATTTTGTGGCCCAAAATTTTTTCCCAGTCTGTAGGTTCTCTTTTTACTTTTTTGGTAAAGTCTTTTAATGAGCTTAAGTTTTTTAATTTTTAGGAGGTCGCACTTATCTGGTTCATTTATTGTTTGTACATTTTTAATTATGTTTGGTATTCTATTTATGTTATATATTATGGCCCCTAGTGTTGTACCTATTTTGTCTTCCATAATCTTTATGGATTTAGGTTTTATATTTAGGTCTTTGGTTAATTTTGAGTTAGTTTTTATGCATGGTGTGAGGTATGAGTCCTGTTTTATTTTCTACAGATAGACATATTTTGCCAGTACAATTTGTTAAAGCGACTACCTCTTCCCCATTTAATGGACTTTGGCCCTTCGTTGAAGATCAGCTGTACATAGGTTGATAGATTTACTTCTGAGTTCTTAATTCTATTCCATTGGTCTATGGGGCTGTCACCATACAAGTACCAGGCTGTTTTGACTACTGTGGCTGTATAGTGGTTTCTGAGAATGGATAGTGTGAGGTCTCCTACTTCGTTCTTCTTCAACCATGCTTTACTTATCTGGGTTCTCTTTCCTTTCCATATAAAGTTGGTGATTAGTTTTTCCATCTGGTTAACAGATGCTGTTGGAATTTAGATCAGGATTGTATTATATCTGTAGATTGCTTTGGGTAGTATTGAAATTTTCATGATGTTAAGTCTTCCTATCCATGAGCATGGTATACTTTTCCATTTATGAAGGTCTCTTTTGGTTTGTTGCAGTAGTGTTTTGTAGTTTTCTTTGTATAGGTCTTTTACGTCCCTGTTTAGATTTATTCCTAAGAAGTATTCTATCTTGGGGGCAGGGGGTGGGGGGCGCTATGGTTAATGATATTTGTTTCCTGATTTCCTTTTTGAAGTTGTTTTTGTTGATGTAGAGGAATCCAGCTGAATTTTGTATGTTGATTTATATCCTGCTACTTTGCTGAATCCTTCTATTAGTGCTTTCTTGTGGAAGCTTTGGGATTTTCTATATATAGCATCATATTATCTGTGAATAGGGATAGTTTTATTTCTTCCTTACCAATTGAAGGCTATTTTGCCATGTTGTTCATTGTCTCTATTGTGTCTGAGGAGCCCTGGTGGTGCAGTGGTTAAGAGCTTGGCTACTAACCAAAAGGTTGGCAGTTCAAATCCACCAGGCGCTCCTTGGAAGTCATTTTGGAGAAAGGAAAACCAAAAGATGTCAAACTAGTTATACTCAAAGGTATTATCCCTCGTATAGTGAGTCTGAGTTGCTAGCTCAAATTGGTGAAGTCTTAAAACCAGTGTGTTATTTGTGGAGATGTACATGCTAATAAAGCTATGAAACCATCAAATTTTAAGCAATATTTACATAATTATTATAAATTAATAAGAAAAAAATCCATGATAAATCTATGAAATAGATAATTTGAGAATATAAGCAGACAATGTATAAAATAAGAAACTAAAATGTCCAATAAACATAGGCAAATATGATCGGCCTCCTGAGAAATCAAGGAAACGCCAATTAACAATGAGATGCTATTTCACAAGCATCAACGAAAGGTGAAAATATCTAGCAGTACCAAAGAGGATGAGGCTGAAAGAAGAGCATTGTAGGCCTTGCTGCTAGCAGTGTAAAATTGGTACCGTTTTTGCTGAGGCACGTTCTGAAAGCACAGATGATTTGTTTGACTACATGGCTCACTCCCCTATCTAGTGACTATCCCCCAGCAGTTATTCTTTTCCTGGTAGCTTTTGTTTGGTCCAGAGCTCTCTAATCTCTCCCTGTGAAGATGCAACTTAACTTTTAGCCAAAGACACAAAAGGCCTTCTATGCGTAGTTCCTTCTTTGCACCCCTCCTTTCTCTTCAGTATCCTGCCCATATACTCCAGCCACTTCAGTAACGCCAGACTCCAACTGCTGTCTTCCCTTCTTAGAAGAACTGTCTTGCTTTGTTTAGACTCTCACTCCCTACACTGCAGCCCAAAAGTGACTCCAGGTAAAAATCCAAGACAATTCTTTCTTTCCTTGTTTCCAGGTACTACAGTTCTGCACTGTTTTTTGTTAAATTCTACAAACAGTATTTTTATACTTACATACACATTAAGCAGATATGCCATGTACTTTATCCAGATCAAACTTAGAGATGAGAATTTAATAAGTGGTAATATCATTCCATGAAGAAAATTGATGTTTCTGTTGATATTAGCAAGGCAATTACTTTCTACCTCTTTGATTTAAACTATCTGATTATGATGGTTAATAATTTTACAAGATTTCCTGATCTCCTAACACGTGAAAAACACTATGTAAGAAAATAATAGTGGAATCTCTGAGAGATTAAAATTTTGTTGACATCATCACATTTATATAATGATTAACCTTTAAAGAGCATCTGAACTGAGTCCTCTGCTCCTTAATCTGCATAAAATCTGACTAAAGAAATTTGTTTTATTCACATTTGATATGTGTTTTATAAAGTATGTCAGTATGTATATCAAATTGAAATAATATTTCCTAACATGAATATTAGAAGGAAAGGAGTTAGCAAATTGTCCAAAGTTACATATTATAGGAGTAGGAACTAACATATATTAGGAAAAACATAATCATATTTAAAAGTAATATTATACTTGAGAATTACACTGATTCTGAATATGAAATTACTTCGTAATTGTGTTTAAAAAGAAAACATTGATTTGTTTTGTTTAATTTATACCTGTTCACTTTGAAGTTGAGTTAATGTTACTAATACAGGTGGAATGATTCAAATTTCTAATTAATATTTCTGACAATACGAGCCACAGATAATAAGAATGTTATATGTCCTCTACCAAGAGAAGAAACCTGTGGCAATATATGAAACCTAAAATGAAGCAAGTATTAGAATTATTGTGTCCCTTTCAGAGAGGGAGAAGCGTGAAGGCAGAGTGGTAATTGCATGTCTGACAATATATCTAGCAATTTATTGGACATGCATTTTAATAATAAATGACCCTGAAATTAGACGAAAGATTTGCTACAAAATCATTTATGTGAATCATTTAATTTGAACGTGATATGATTAATAGCATTAGAGAATTGTTTATCCAAGGTGTGTTTTTTACCATAGGTCATTCTAGCATACTTACTTTGATGAGCTCTTTTGATTAACTACTAACTTTTATCTCTTAAAATCTGAAATAGTCTTTTCAATTTCATATATAGTGTAACCATCGTGGACATAAATAGACAGTTTACAACAGACTAATTAGGTGTTAAAATATACTTGCATTACTGTGTGTATGTTTGTGTGCATAGAGAAAAAAAATAAAGCAAAGGACTTATCTTGAATTTGTTAATTAACAATAAATTTGGATGTGAATACTTCATCATTTCCTAACTGAAGAGAAATAATTCTCCTGAGGCTGAGAATACTGCATAATTTGTCATACAGAACACCTCAGTACCGGTGATTTAGGGCTAAAAACTGCTTTGAACAACTAGCCTGTTTATGAATTTGTTTGTTTGTTTTTAGATAATCTTCAGTGAGCCATAATCAGTCTAGACCTTAGAAGACTAAAAGTAGAATTTTCCCAGAAAGAAGGCAATATAAAACACTCTTGAACCCTCTAGAGGCTCAGGCATTTGTGGAATGCTGTTCCAGTGATTCCAACTTATAGCAACCATATATGACAGAGTAGAACTGCCCCATAGGGTTTCCTAGGCTGTGATCTTTATGGGAGCAGATTGCCAGGTCTTTTCTCCTGTGCAGCTACTGATGGCTTTGAACCTCCGGCCTTTCTGTTAGCAGTCAAGGGAGTAACCACTGCAGCACCAGGGCTCTTTAAAGAAGCAGTTAGGTTGCCATGTTTCCTTTGGACTCTTTTAGTTGAATGAAATTTTCCTCCTTAACCAGGCACAGAGCTAGAGAGAGAGAATAAAGCAAAGTTTCTGTAATGGGAGACATCAGGCATCATGGGAATAGCATACCAGAAACTGGGTCAGTAAGAGTTTGCATACGCCATGTAAACTGACTCAGCTTGCAGAAGGAGACAGATCATTTCTGAACCTGGAAAAGTTTTCTCTGAGGAATCTAACCAAGTGAGGGTCATTAGTTTAAAACACCACAGTGAAGCCCATGGTTAATTACCAAAAAAAATAAAAAAGGCTGCCATGGAGTCTATTCTGACTCATAGTGACTCTATACGACAGAGTAGAACTGCCCCATACAATTTCCAAGGAGCTCCTGGTGGATTCGAACTGCCGACCTTTTAGTTAGCAGCCGTAGCTCTTAACCACTACACCACCAGTGTTTGCCCATGCTTGATATATATATATATATATGAAACCAGTTGCAGTCGATCAATTCAGACTCACGGTGACCCCATACTTGTACAAGTAGAACTGTGCTCCGTGAGGTTTTCAGTGGCTGATTTTTCAGAAGTAGGTCACCAGGCCACTCCTCCAAGGTGCTTCTGGTGGACTTGAACCTCCAACATTTCGGTTAGCAGCCTAGCATGTTAACTGTTTCCACTATCCAGGGACTCTGTCTCTCCATAAAACAAGAATAAGCTACAATTAAAAAGAAAATTTTGAAAACAAAATTGCTCTTGGAAATTCAAACAATGAAACCAGAAATTAAAAAATACAACACTCAAATGAAAAGGGGAAAGATAAATTGAAAGATCTTCCAGAGAGTAAAGAAAAAGTTTTTTGGCTGGAAAATAGTGGGAAAGAAACCATTAGAGGGCCAGTTACTGGAGGCAGAAAATCTAAATAATAGTCTTCCAGAAACAGAAAATTATTAACAAATAATTTAAGAAAAAAATTTCAAAACTGAAAAATGAGTTTCCAGATTGAAATTGCCAGTGATTATCTAACATAATAGATAAAAATGTACATTTTAAGGCATACTGTTATAAAATTTCAAAACACTGTAGATAAAGAAACTATCCTACAAATCTCCAGAGAAAGAGAAAAGTAGAATTGGAATTCTCAACAGCAATAGGATAATGGTGCAACCCCTCAAAATTCTGAGGTAGCAATGTATTCTAAATTCAATTTAACTTTCATTGAATTACAGGGAGGGAGAAATGCATTTTAGGTATTCACAGTCTTAAAAATTTACTTCCAGTTCCACTGTATCTCAAGCTTCTAAAGGATATGCTCCACCAAGGGAGGGTTAGAAATTTTATCAAAAGACAGGCAATGAGGATTCCCATGAAGGCAATGAAAGGAGAAATTTAGATAATCTTTGCACCGCACAGCAGAAAGCAACCTGTCCATGTTGGAGCAGATCAAAGTCCCTGGGGAGTATATTCTTAAGAGGATGAAACAGACAGAAGACTTAATGTGCCTGGAAGACAATTTAGGTTTGAATTAGAGACAAGTACGTAGGGAACTCAGCAAATGAAAATGCAAAGCAATTACTAACTCAAGAGAAAAAAATAAAGGAAATGTAGCAATATTTACATTGTGGTAATAATATAAATATGAAACATTGATCTAACAAAAACCATTATTTAATTGTATGAGATAGTGAGGGTGTGGGAAGAATGTGTGTGTGTGTCTGTGTTTTAGGTGTAGGTTAAGGGGAAGTTTGTGGTGGGAATGACAAACAGGTAAATTCTTATTTTACCTGGTAGGCAATTTATCATGAAAACTGAAATATCAAGAAATGTCAGTATGAGAATTATTTATTGATACGAAAGTAAGCACTAAAAGAAAACATAAGTGATTTGAAAGTAGTTGCCTTTAAAGAGCAGGAAATTACTTGGAAAGGGGAGGAGTATTCTGCTTATTTGTAGCAGCCTGATACAAACATGTCACTCTTCAAAATAAAAATGGAGGCAAGAGAGAGACAGAGAGGGAACAGTTAAGCATAGAATATGTTTAGGAAGTAGGCTCTTTATTTCTCAATATTATTGCATGGCTGATTTCTGTTACACAAAACAATCTTTTACTGTTAAGGATTTAAATTAAAAAGTTAATAGATCTTTTCCATCTTTATCTTCTACATAGGACTTGTTCCCAATTTGTGTCTCTTGGTCAGAATGCCACAATTTATCCTCATTGCAGTAGACTGACACATAGTGTTGAATAGTGTTAATGAGTGTACTACTCTGGAGCAAAGCTGAGGAGAAGAGAATAATAAGAAGAGGGGAATACAGATGCAAAGAAGGGGTGCTTTTCAGTTCAGATTGGGAGGAAAACGTCCTTCAATATTTCCATTTTGGTCCTATTCCTAGAAGACATCTTCAAATTTTTGAGTTAGTTCTAAAACTACCTATCCAGGAAAAAATATTCTGAAATCTTCATGGAGAAATGGTCTGTTATAGGTTACCATAAGTATCTGTTTAAGAAGGAAGAACGAAAGAGGGAGGGAGGGAAGAGATAATTTGCTTTCATGATAAAATTTTAATTTCTTTCTTACTGTTGGTCCTGTGCTCCTATCACAGAAGAGCCAAGAGAATATTCTAGATAAGCTCCAAACCTTCAAGCTTCTGACTGAACTTCTTCTCTCCAAAGTGTGCAAACATACACAGTAATTACCTCAGTGCTCTGTTTTCCCAATCATATCACAAAACGTTTGAACCAGCTTTGTGCAACCTTTCCTTTGGCCTGATTTTTTTTTTTTTCTCTCATAAAATCATTAAATCTTTTTTTTTTTTTTTTTTTTTTAACTTTAAGAATAGTATATAATTTAGCTGGATCTGGAGAGACGGTAATACAAGAAAATGGAATCCAAAAATCAAATGATCTGGTAAAAGTGTAACCCACCCCCACTCCTTACTCCTGTTTTACAGAAATCCTCACCTTGTTCTTGTGTTCAAGGCCTGGAAAACTAGCTTAGCTGGGGAGATTTTACGGTTAAAACCAAAAACCAAAAGAGTTGTCCTGGAATCCTTTTCCACTCATGCCAACCCAATCTGTGTCAGAGAACATCTGTGCTCCACAGGGGTTTGAAAGCTGTGAACTTTTGAAAGCAGATCACAAGCCTTTCTTCTGAAGTGCCTTTGGGTGAGTTTGAACTGTCAGACTTTTGGTTAGTAGCTGAGCACTTAAAAATTTGTGCTACCCAAGGACCTTTGATTTTAGGTTGAAGCTTTTGAGAATTCTATAAAATTATAATTGTTTTATGACTGTAAAATAATACATGGTCATTTTACAAAGGTCCCTGGGTGAGATAAGCAGTTTAAGATTAGCTGCTAACCTAGAGATTGAGGTTTGGAACTCACCCTATGGCACCTTAGAAGAAAGGCTTGGTGATCTGCTTCCATAAAGATTATTTAAAAAAAACCAAAAAACAAAAAAACCCAACCCATTGCAGTGGAGTGGATTCCAACTCATGGTGACCTCACATGTTACAAAATAGAACTGTCCCATAGGTTGGCTGTTAAGTCCTTACAGAAGCAGATCTTCAGACCCTTCTTTTG
The DNA here is from genome assembly GCA_030035585.1 of Dugong dugon. Lineage (NCBI taxonomy): Eukaryota > Metazoa > Chordata > Mammalia > Sirenia > Dugongidae > Dugong > Dugong dugon. Next base: position 188,526,685 of record CM057463.1, on the reverse strand, counting down.
TGATGCAGCTGGATGGATTTGAACTGCCAACCTTTAAGTTAGTAGCCCGTCACAAACTGCACAGGACACCGAGGGACCTGTCTTTAAATATTGCGGTTGTTATTAGGTGCCGTCTAGTGGGTTCCTGGTCCTCCGCCATCCTCAGATCTTTATGCTTGAGCCCGTTGCAACCACTGTGTCAATCCATCTCGTTGAGGGTCTTCCTCTTCTTCGCTGACCCTCTACTCTACTAAACACGATGTCCTTCTCCAGGGACTGTATTTTTTTCCAGAGTTGATGAATCCATTTGAAACATATTTTAAAATGAGAGTCTTTATTTCATTTTCTCTCAGGTAAATTTTCAGTTAGATCAGCATAATTTGCTAAATGAACTCTCCTCTTTCCAGTGCATTGAAAGCCTCCTCTCCTATAGGATACGTAAATATCCAAATGAACTTGGATCTGTTATTTTTCTATTTCTGTATTTTCCTGAATAAATGCCATATTATATTGATTTCAATATATTTATAAAAGATGTTTTTATACGAAAGGCTAAGGTCTACTCATTATGTTCTTTTTTCTTTTTTTTTCATATGTTTATTCTTCAATATGATATTTAAAATATTTTGACCAATTATGTCTAATTGGAGTTTTATTAAGCTATGATATAAAATAAGATTAAAAGAATAAAATCGCTGATGCTAGTCTGATTCCTTTGTAGTCTTCTCTGTACTCTGACTGTCTTTCTCTCTCTCACACACATTTATATTTTTTCCTTGTTCTTGTTAGCTTTAAACCTCACAATTATGTGCTATGGTAAGGATCTTTTTACGTTTATTCTCTCAGGTACTTGGTGGGCTATTTTAATTTAAAAAAAAGAAGGGTGCACTTCTGAACTGACATTTTTTTATTATGGATTTTTTATCACATAAAATCTTTCCTTTCTTGCTAACCTTGTTTATGGATGCAATCTGTTTTATGTCTCTCTGAAAATACTAATTGGACATGGTATTTAAAAAATACACATATATTTTCAATATTCTCCCTTAAGATTTGTACCTATTCTGTTGATGTATAGATATTTTTTAGTTTTTAGTGATGTTATAAAGGGAATGAATTTTATTCCTTATATCTACTAATTGGGTTAATAGTGTGAATAAAAACCAAACCAAACCAAGCCCGTTGCCATTGATTCGCTTCTGACTCACAGCGACGCTATAGGACAGAGTAGAACTGCCCCATGGAGTTTCCAGGGAGTGGCTAGTGGTTTCTAACTGCAGACGTTTTGTTTAGCAGCCAAACGCTTAACCACTGTGCCACCAGGGCTCCCAATACTGTGAATGGGAAACCTTAAAAAATTTGTTTTTGTAAAACTAATCGTGCATTCAACAGATTGCATATGCTATGTGTTACAACAGAAAGGCTAATAATAAAAGTGAATTTCTATAGATATAATCACTGTTCAGTTTAAGTCATAGAGCATTTGAGAATCTGAGAATCTCCCTCTTTGTCTGCCCCTCACCACCCCTCAGCACCTGACACGCACAAGGACTACAGTCTCTGAAACCTCCCTTCTCCCTTCCCAGGATAAAACTCTTCTCAATGTGTGTTCATCATTCCCTTGCACTTCTTTGTAATGTAACACATATGTATTAATCTATAACTACATATTGTTTTGTATTACATGTTTTGCAATTTATTAAATGAAATAAACCTTCTGTATTCATCTGTGACTAATTTTTAAGGATTGTCATTTTGAGATTTTTTTTATGTTAATATATGCAGGTGTGGTTCATTCATCACAACTGCTTTAAGTCTTTCATTAGATCTTCAAGACTTTTATTAAATGTTTTATTTTAACAGCAATATGTGTGTGTGTCTGTGTTTTAATTGCCAAGTGTTATTTCTTGTTCTCTCTTCTTAATTTTCATGGCATCTTATTCTTTTTTGTTGTTGTTGTTTTTGCAAGTATGTCTTATATTTTATTTTCTTATTTTTTTTCTTCCTATTTCTTTTGTGTCTTAATTTGCTAGAGTTGCTATAACAGAAATATCACAAGTGGGTGGCTTTAAAGAACAAATTCTCAAAGTTTTGGAGGCTAGAAGTCCAAATTCACAACGCTGGCTCTAGGGGAAGGCTTTCTGTCAGCACCTGGATAAGGTGCTCATCTCTTTTCAACTTCTGACTCATAGCGACCCTATAGGACAGAGCAGAACTGCCCCATATAGTTTCCAAGAAGCACCTGGTGGATTCAAACTGTCGACCTTTTTGCTAGCAGCCGAGCTTTTAACCACTACGCCACCAGGGTTTCTGTGGCGAGGCCAGTTACTAGTTTTTCCCCAATGTCCTCATGTAGGAAATGAACCTTCTCACTGAGAGCATCTAAATGTCAATATACAGAAGGCTTTTCGCTTACTGTTTAAACTTTTAAAACCAGAAAACCAGTTGCAGTTGCCCTGGAGTTGATTCCAACTCATGGCGACCCCATGTGTGTCCGAGTTGAACTGTGCTCCATAGGGTATTCAGTGACTGCTTTTTCAAAAGTAGATCTCCAGGCTTTTCCTCCAAGGTGCTTCTGGATAGACGAGGACCTCCAACTTTTTCGTTAGCATCAGAATGTGTTAACCATTTGCACCAGCCAGGGACTTCTTAAAACTTTTATCAGTGTTTACAGTGTGTATGTATGCATGTGTGTGTGTGTATGTATGCATGTATGTATGTGTGTGTGTGAATGCATGTGTGTAGTTTGTGTGTCTGTGTGTATGTATGTGTTTATATATGTGTGTACTTAGGTGTATGTGTGTGTGTGTTTGTTTTCATCTGTTCATCTTGGCACGTGTTAGATTCTGTATAACTGACATTTTCTGGAAGATTATCTGTTTTATTATTAATTATTCCATCCTGTGTAGACAAGGATTTATAAGTTTTGCAACATCTGTAATTTTATTGTGTCTCAGATAGGTTCTTACACTTTTTGAAAAAAATATTTATTTGTTTTTGGTGACAATATACACAACCAAACATACATCCATTCATAATTTCTAGACGTTCAGTTGAATGACATTGACTATATGCTTTGCATTGTTTCACCATTCTCAAAATATCGATATTGTTTCATCACCATTCATTTAGACTCTCTGATCCGCAAAAGTTCTCATCTCCGTGGCGTCCGAGGTCTTAAAAGCTAGTGAGCGGCCATCTAAGATGCATCCATTGGTCCCAACCCACCTGGAGTAAAGAAGAATGAAGAACATCAAAGACACAAGGGAAATACTAGCCCAAGAGAAAGAAATGGCCACCTAAACCAGAAACTCCATCAGCGTGAGACCAGAAGAACTAGATGGTGCCTGGCTACCACCAATTACCACCCTGACAGGGAACGCAACAAAGAGTGCCTGATGGAACAGGAGAAAGGTGGGGTGCAGAACTCAAATTCTATTAAAAAGACCAGACTTAATGGTCTGACAGACTGGAGGGACCCCAGAAGATATGGCCCCTGTACTCTTTGTTAGCCCAAAACTGAAACCATTCCCATGGCCAACTCTTCAGACAAAGATTAGAGTGGACTATGGGACATAAGATGACACTCGTGAAGAGTATGCTTCTTAGCTCAAGCAGATACAAGAGACTAAATGCGCAGCTCCTGTCCAGAGGCGAGATGAGAAGGCAGAGGATCAGGAGCTAGTTGAATGGACATGGGAAATTGGGGGTGGAAAGGAGTGTGCTGTCACAGTATAGGGAGAGCAACTAGGGTCACATAACAATGTGTGTATAAATTTTTGTATATGAAACTAACCGGAATTCTAAACTTTCACTTAAAGCACTACTAAAAAAAAAGTTCTCATCTCCAATTTTAATTAACTCTTGTTAGTTTGAACACACAGATAATTCTCTATATGATCTCAATGCTCAAGGCAAAAATTCTATATTAATTGAGCTAAACTGTTGATTAGTTTACTGTTGACTTCATGGGATAGTTTCAGTTCAAGATTTAAAGATTGTTTTTAGGCAATAGGTTCAGTTGTTTCCCTAGTCTCAATGAATCCAGTAAATCTGGTTTCCATATGAATTTGAAGTTCACTTCTATGTTTTTCCTCCTTTTGATCAGGATCCATCCATTGGGCCCTTGATCAAAACATTCTGTAGTGGTAGCCAAGAACCATCCATTTCATCTGTTCTTATGGTAGTGGAAGTAATAGTTCACGGAGGCAATTACACCTGCAGTTCATTTCCTTCTCTGATTCCTCAGTCTCCTTCTTCCTCTCTTGGTTCCAGACAAATAAGACAAACTGGTGTATCTTAGGTGGCAGCTAGCAAGATTTTAAAACCTCAGACTCTGCTCCCTGAACTAGGAGTAGAGCAGAAACTCTAGAAACAGCTTTAGGCCAATTGACTAGATAGGCCCATGGAGACATGACCCTAAACCTTCAGACCAAGAAAACTAATCCCATTAAGGGTTTAGTTATATCTAAGTAATATCAACAGGTGCATTCCTTTTTTTTTCTTTTTGGCTGCTGTTGTAGTTATAAAATTATATAAAACACTTTATTTGCTACTTTGCCCTTTTCTTTTTTTTTTTTTTTTTTTGTATACAGCTTAGTGATAACAGCTACATTGGTCTGGTTGTGTACACACGTTTTTGGGGGAACATAATTCAATCCATGACACCTGGTAACCAATAGTAGCCATTGATCTCTATATAATTACCTATTCTTGTCATTTCATATAAGTGAAACCATACAGTATCTGTCCTTTTCTGATTGACTTATTTCACTCAGCATAGTGTCTTCAGGGTTCACCTGTGCTGTAGCATGTATCAGGATTTCATTTTTCTTTAAGGATGAATAGTATTTCATTGTATGTAGATACTACATTTTGCCTATCCATTCATCTGTTGATGGACATTTGGGTTGTTTCCACCTTTTTGATACTGTGAATAACTCTGAAATGAACATCATTGTACATATGTCTGTTTGTGTCATTATGTTTAGGTTCCTGTGGTGGCTTAATGGTTAAGAGCTTGACTGGTAACCAAAAAGTCTGCAGTTCAAATCCACCAGCTGCTCCTTGGAAACCCCATGAAGCAGTTCTACTCTGTCCAGTAGGGTCACTGCGAGTCAGAATCAACTCAGTGGCAATGGGTTTGCTTTTTGGTTTGTTTGTTTTTTAGGGTATATACCTAGGAGTGGAATTGCTGTGTCATATTCCACTTCTTGTAAACTTTAATACTTTGCACCATATTAAAGGAAATTCACTTAATATGAGTGAAGTCTTTACTGTTTCCATTCTACTATTCAACACATTGATAGATTTTATTTTAGAGATTTATTTGGTTTTTAAAGAATCTTTTTCTTTGTACAGCAGAATGCTCTTTTGTTCATGTGAGAGTTTCTTGAATATAATTAACATCTGATAAATTATATCATAACATTGTGTAAACAACAAAAAAAACATTTTTAACGTTTTTATGCACTTAAAATGTTTCCTTACTGGTTATTTCTTCTACATATTTTTTTAAGATTTATAATCCCCTTTATGGTGTAGAATTCATTCATTTACTTCTTGGATTTAGGTTGTCTGTTCATGTTTGAGGTTGAAAGTCTCAACTAAATAGTAATGGCAACCTGAAAGTATTTTCTGATTATAAATAGGAATGTCTATGTGGCTGATGATGATTCCAAATTCTTATTTAAAAGCCTGCTAATCAAAAAGAGGGAAACCACCAACAGATGAATGGATAAACAAACTATGGTACATACACGCAATGGAGTATTATGCAATGATAAAGAACAATGATGAATCTGTGAAGCATCTCATAACATGCATGAAACTGGAGGACATTATGCTGAGTGAAATAAGTCAATCACAAATGGACAAATATTTTATGAGAGCTCTACTGTAAAAACTTATGAAAAAGTTTACTCACAACAAAAAACAGTCTTTATTGGTTACGAGGACTGGGAAGGGTGGCAGGGAATACTAAATAGACAGTAGATAAGTGGTATCTTGGGTGAAGGGTGAGACAGTACACAGTACAGGGGAAATCAGCACAACTTGTACAAGAAAAAGTCATGGAAGCTCCATAGACACATCCAAACTCCCTGAGGGACTGAATTGCTGGGTGGAAGGCTGTGGGGACCATGGTCTCAGGGAACATCTAGCTCAACTGACATAACATAGTTTATTTAAAAAAATGTTCTACATTCTACTTTGGTGAGTAGCGTCTGGAGTCTTCAAAGCCTGAGTGGCCACCTAAGATACTCCACTGGTCTCACCCCTTTGGGAGCAAGAGAGAATGAAGAAAACTAAAGATACAAGGGAAAGATCAGTCCAAAGGACTAATGAACCACAACTACCATGGCCTCCACCAGACTGAGTCCACTACAACTAGATGGTGTCCAGCTACCAGCACTGACTGCTCTTACAGAGATCACAATAGAGGGTGTCAGACAGAGTTGTAGAAAAAAGTAGAGCAAAATTCTGACTCACAAAAAAAGACCAGACTTACTGGCCTGACAGAGCCTGGAGAAACCCCGAGAGTATGGCCCCCAGACACCGTTTTAGCTCAGTAATGAAGTCACTCCCGAGGTTCACCCTTCAGCCAAAGATTAGACAGCCCCATAAAACAAAATGAGATTAATGGGGCACGACAGTCCATGGACAAGGACTAGAAGGCAGGAGGGGATAGGAAAGCTGGTAATAGGGAACCCACTTTTGAGAAGGGACAGTGTTGACATGTAATGGGGTTGTTAACCATTGTTATAAAGCAACATGTGTACTAACTGTTTAATGAGAATCTATTTGTTTTATAATCCTTAATCTAAAGTTCAATTAAAAAATAAATAAAAAATAAAAGCCTGCTAATGATGATTATGGGGGAAATGTAAGCAGTCGGCCAGATAAGCATACCAAACCAACCAAAGTCACTGTCATCAAGTTGATTCCGACTCATAGTGACTCTGTAGGACAGAGTAGAATTTCCCCATATGGTTTCCAAGATTGTAATCTTTATGGAAGCAGACTGCCACATCTTTCTCCCATGGAGCAGCTGGTGGGTTTGAACAGTTGACCTTTCAGTTAGCAGCCAAGTGCATTAACCACTGTGCAACAGGGCTCTGGTAAAGTGTATAGGAAGATACTATTTTTGGTCTGAAAGCAGGATATTTTATAAAGAAGTTTCAATTAGAAAATGCAGCATAATATTGACAGTTATCTTTGTGGAGAGGAATTCAGGAGATAATGGCTTTCTGCATTTTTTATTTCAGAATGATTTATGTTTTATAAAGTGAATGTTTTAATTTTTATAATCAGTGAAAACAAAGTAAAGTTGTACAAAAAATGCTTTAATTTATATAATCAAAAATATCCAGTCCAAAATATGTATTGTATAGCTGTCTATTGATATTTTGCCAGGCACATTGTAGAAACTTTCTATTTGTCTTCACAAGTCTTTCTTCAAATCAGTGTAAGTTCAACTCATCTTTCTTTCATTCCATTTGTTCTTGGTTCCATTTACCTCAGGAACACTGATTATCTGGATTAAACTCAACATTTTCTGGTCTTATTTTTATAATTTTAATTGTTTTCATGTCCAGGCTTCTAGCTCATTTTCCTCCTTCCATCCTTGCTCACTTAGACAATCTATTCTCACTGACAATAGTCAGAATGATCTATTTTTTAGTCATAAGTTAGCTATAACCCTTTGTTCTTCAAAACACTCCAATGGTTTCCCATCTCACTCATAAAAGTCAAAGCTCGGGAAGAGTCCTCGTGACCTGCACTCACAGCCACGCCCTAAGCTTGCCTCCTATCATTCTCCCTCTTGCGTACTCAACATCAGCCACACTAGCCTCTTTACTATTCTTTAAACCAACAAATATACTTTCTAGAATGCTCTTTCCCTAATGTATCTCTGATTTATGAAAGTAATCTTACTGAATACAGAAGAATCACTGAGTCACAGAAAATTAATAGCATGATTTCTTTTTTGTGCTTTGGATTTGTCTTTCAGTATTTCATTTGTATTATTGTTATTGTTTCTTTCTATTTTTATGGTAATTTTTTTAAAAGATTTGTTTTCTTGGTTTTAATTTTGCTTTACAGGTGCATGGCAGACCTCTTCTTCTTGCCTTCAAAATTAGATTGACTGTATATTTTATTTTCGTGGGACAGTATATGTTACACTGATTAAAAAAAAAACAACACACAGTTGCCATCAATTCCAACTCATGGCCACCCCATGTGTGTAAGAGGAGAACTGTGGTCCATAGGGTTTTTTTTTTTTTTTTTTTTTTTTTTTTTTAATATATATTTTATTGTACTTCAGGTGAAAGCTTACAGAGCAAATAGTTTCTCATGAAATAGTAGTACACATGTTGTTTTTTGACATTGGTTAACAACCCCACAACGTATTAAGCCTCTAAATTCTCAACCTTTTTTTTTGATGAAAATTACAGATGGCCAAAGATACACCGTTTCAAAAATTTCTACATTCACAGTTCAGTGACATTGACTACGCTCTTCCAACTGTGCTGTTATTCTCACTTAAGATGAAGGCTTACAGAAAAAATAGTTTTTCATTTAACAATTACTACACATGTTGCCCTATGACAATGGTTAACAATCTCACAACACATCAAGAATATCCTTACTCCACCTTGTATTCCCTATCACCAGGGGGCTTCCTTGTCCCCTTCTGTCTTCTGGACCTTGTCAGTGGACTATTGTACCTCTTTAGTCTCATTTGTTTATTTATTTATTTATTTATTTATTTATTTTTATTTTATTTAAACACCATTTCAAAACTTTTTACTTACACATTTAAGTGATATTGACTATGCTCTTCCAATTGTGCTGCCATTCTCGCCCAAGATGAAGGCTTACAGGACAAAACAGCCTCCCATTTAATAGTTACTACAAATGTTGCCCTATAGCAGTGGTCAACAATCTCACAATACATCGACAGTGTCCTTATTCAATTTGTGTTCCTTATCATCAGTTTCCTACTCTCCCTCTGCCTTCTGGCCCTTGTCACCGGACTCCTGTACATCGTTAGTCCCATTTAGTTTTACTGGGGTGTCCATTCCCAGGCTTAACATCGAACCTTGAATGTAACTTCCCCTCTGAGCTGAAAGGGTGTCTGGGGGCCACACTCTCGAGGTTTCTCTAGTATTCTTTAGGCCAGTATATCTGGTCTTCTTTTTTTTTTTTTTTTTTTTTTTTGGGAGTTAAAATTATACTCTACATCCTACTCCAGCTCTGCCCAGAACCCTCTGTTGTGATCCTGGTCAGAGGAGTCATTGGTGGTAGCCGGGCACCATCCAGCTGTACTGGGCTCAGTCCCGTGGAGGCCTTGGTAGCTGTGGACCATTAGTCCTTCGGACTAATCTTTTCCTTGTATCCTGTTCTCTTCGTTCTCCCTTGTTCCCGAAGGGATGAGATCAGTGGAGTATCTTAGATGGCCGCTCATAGGCTTTTAAGACCCCAGACACTACTCACCAAGGTAGAATGTAGAGCATTATCTTTATAAGTAGTGTCATGCCAATTGAGCTAGATGTTCCCCGAGATCATGGTCCCCAGAGCCCTCCGTCCAACAACTCAGTCCCTCGGGGGGTTTGGATGTGTCTATAGGGCCTCCATGACCTTTCCTTGTGCAGGTTGTGTTAGTTTCCCCTGTACTATGTACTATCTCATCTCTCACCCAAGTTACCCCTTACCTATTACCTATTTAGTATTCCCCCCCCCCCATCCCTGGTAACCAACAAGGATTGTTACATTTTGCATGTGAATTTTTTCATGGGTTTTTACAATAGAGGTCTCATACAATATTTGTCCTTTTGTGATTGACTTATTTCACTCAGCATGATGTCCTCCAGTTTCCTCCATGTTATGAGATGGTTCACCGATTCATTGTTCTTTCTCATTGCATAGTACTCCATTGTGTGTATGTACCATAGTTTGTGTATCCATTCGTCTGTTGATGGACATCGAGGTTGTTTCCATCGTTTTGCTATTGTGAATAATGCTGCCATGAACATAGGTGTGCATATGTCTATTCGAGTGATGACTCTTATTTCTCTAGGATATATTCCTAGGAGTGGGATTGCTGGATCGAATGGTACGTCTATTTCTAGCTTTCTGAGGAAACGCCATATCATTTTCCAAAATGGCTGTATCATTTTGCATTCCCACCAGCAGTGTATAAGAGTTCCCGTCTCCCCGCAGCCCCTCCAACATTTGTTATTTCCAGTGTTTTTGATTCGTGCCAGTAATGCCGGGGTGAGATGGTATCTCATTGTGGTTTTAATTTGCATTTCTCTAATGGCTAGTGATCGCGAGCATTTCCTCATGTGTCTGTTGGCCATTTGAATGTCTTCTTTGGTGAAGTGTCTGTTCATTTCCTTTGCCCATTTTTTGATAGGATTGGTTGTCTTTTTGTTGTAGAGGTGTTGGATTTTCTTGTAGATTATGGAGATTAGACCTTTGTCTGACTTGTACTGTCCAAAAATTTTTTCCCAGTCTGTAGGTTCTCTTTTAACTCTTTTGGTGAAATCTTTTGAAGAGCATAGATGTTTGATTTTTAGAAGATCCCAATTATCTAGTTTATCTGTTGGGTTTTTTGTGTTGATGTTTATGGTTTGTATCCTGCTAATGCCATTTATTAAGGTCTGAAGTGTTGGTCCTATTTTTTCTTCTATGAATTTTATAGTTTGAGGCTTTATATTCAGGTCTTTGATCCATTTTGAAGTAGTTTTTGTATATGGTGTGAGGTATGGGTCCTGTTTCATTTTTCTACAAATGGATATCCAGTTTTGCCAGCACCATTTGTTAATAAGACTGTCTTTTCCCCATTTGATGTATTTTGGGCCCTTGTCAAAAATCAGGTGACCGTAGGTGGATGGATTTACATCTGAGTTCTCAATTCTGTTCCATTGGTCAATGTCTCTGTTGTTGTACCAGTACCAGGCTGTTTTGAGTACTGTAGCTGTATAGTAGGTTCTCAAGTCAGGTAGTGTGAGTCCTCCAACTTTATTCTTCTTCTTCAGTAGTGCTTTACTTATTCGGGGTTTCTTCCCTTTCCATATAAAGTTAATAATTAGTTTTTCCATCTCTTTGAAGAATGTTGTTGGTATTTGTATCGGAATTGCATTGTATTTGTAAATTGCTTTAGGTAGAATTGCCATTTTCACAATGTTGAGTCTGCCTATCCATGAGCATGGTATGTTTTTCCATTTATGTAGATCCCTTTGGGTTTCATGCAGCAGTGTTTTGTAGTTTTCTTTGTATAGGTCTTTTATATTCCTGGTCAGATTTATTCCTAAGTATTTTATCTTTTTAGGGGCTATTGAAAATGGTATTGATTTCCTGATCTCCTTTTCATCGTTCTCTTTACTGGTGTATAGGAATCCAACTGATTTTTGAATGTTTATCTTGTATCCTGCTACTCTGCTGAATCTTTCTATTAGTTCCAGTAAATTTCTCGTGGAGTCTTTAGGGTTTTCTATGTATAGTATCATATCATCTGCAAACAGGGAGAGTTTAACTTCTTCATTACCAATTTGGATGCCCTTTATTTCTTTCTCTTGCCTTACTGCTCTAGCGAGAACTTCCAGCACAATGTTAAATAGGAGTGGTGATAAAGGGCATCCTTGTCTTGTTCCTGTTTTCAGGGGGAATGTTTTCAGCCCTTCTCCATTAAGAATGATGTTGGCTGTTGGTTTTGCATAGATGCCCTTTATGATGTTGAGAAATTTCCCTTCTATACCTATTTTATTGAGAGCTTTTATCAGGAATGGGTGTTGGACTTTGTCAAATGCCTTTTCTGCATCAATTGAGATAATCATGTGATTTTTTTCTTTCCTTTTATTTATGTGGTGGATTACGTTGATGGATTTTCTAATGTTAAACCATCCTTGCATACCTGGTATGAATCCTACTTGGTCGTGGTGTATTATTTTTTTGATATGATACTGAATTCTATTGGCTAAAATTTTGTTCAGAATTTTTGCATCTATATTCATGAGAGATATTGGTCTGTAATTTTCTTTTTTTGTGATGTCTTTGCCTGGTTTTGGTATCAGCGTTATGCTGGCTTCATAGAATGAATTTGGAAGTGTTGCTTCCTCTTCTATGCTCTGAAATAACTTGAGTAGAACTGGTACGAGCTCTTCTGTAAATGTTTTGTAGAATTCTCCAGTGAAGCCATCTGGGCCAGGGCTTTTTTTGGTTGGGAGTTTTTTTATTACCTTTTCAATCTCTTCTCTTGTTATGGGTCTGTTCAGATTTTCAATATCACTTTGTTGTAGTTTGGGTAGGCCGTATGTTTCTAGAAATTTATCCATTTCCTCTAGGTTTTCAAATTTGTTGGAATATAGTTTTTCATAATATTCTGTTATAATCCTTTTTATTTCAGTTGGGTCTGTTGTAATGTCCCCCATTTCATTTCTTATTTGGGTTATTTGTGCCCTCTGCTGTTTTTCTTTTGTCAGTCTGGCCAGTGGTTTGTCGATTTTGTTGATTCTTTCAAAGAACCAACTTTTGGTTTTGTTGATTCTTTCTATTGTTTTTCTGTTCTCTATTTCATTGATTTCTGCTCTGATCTTTACTATTTCCTTTCTTCCAGTGGTTGTAGGCTTTTTTTGTTGTTCTCTTTCTATTTGTTTGAGTTCTGTAGTTAATGTTTTGATTTTGTCCCTTTCTTCTTTTTTGATATGTGCATCTATTGCTATAAATTGTCCTCTGAGGACTGCCTTTGCTGTGTCCCAAAGGTTTTGGTATGATGTGTTTTCATTTTCATTTGATTCTAGGAATTTTTTAATTCCATCTCTGATTTCTTCTATTACCCATTGATGTGTAAGCAGATTATTATTCAGTTTCCATGTGTTTGATTTTTTTTCCTTGCTCTTTCTAGTGTTAATTTCTACCTTGATGGCATTGTGGTCAGAGAAGATACTGTGAATTATCTCAGCATTTTGGATCTTGTTGAGGATTGCTCTGTGGCCTAAGATGTGGTCTATTCTGGAGAACGTTCCATGTGCATTGGAAAAGAATGTGTACTTTGCAGCGGTTGGATGGATTGTTCTATATATGTCTATGAGGTCCAGTTGGCTGATTGTGTCCTTTAGGTCTTCTGTATCTTTGCTAAGTTTCTTTTTAGTTGTTCTGTCCTTTACTGAGAGTGGTGTGTTGAAGTCTCCTACTATTATTGTGGAACTGTCAATTTCTCTTTTCAGTGCTGTTAGAGTTTTTTTTATGTATTTTGGAGCCCTGTCATTGGGTGCATAGATATTTATTATGGTTATGTCTTCATGATGGATCATCCCCTTAATCATTATATAGTGTCCTTCTTTGTCTTTTATGGTAGATTTTGTTTTAAAGTCTATTTTATCTGAGATTAGAATTGCCACTCCTGCTCTTTTTTGATAGTTGTTAGCTTGATAGATTTTTTTCCAACCTTTGATTTTTAATAAATTGACATCTTTGTTTCTAAGATGTGTCTCTTGTAGACAGCAAATAGATGGATCCTGTTTTCTTATCCATTCTGCCACTCTCCGTCGCTTTATGGGTGCATTGAGTCCATTTACGTTCAGTGTAATTATTGATAGATGTGAGTTTGTTGCTGTCATTTTGTAGTGCTTTTTTTTGTGATGCTGAAGTTTTCTTTGTTCTTCTTACTCTCTTGTGCTGAGTTCTTTTTGTTTGTGGATTTTGTGTTCATTTCTTTTGTTTTTGTTGAGACTTTATGTTGTTCGTCTTTATTTTTATGAGTTGGTTTGTTAACTTTTTTTGTGGTTACCATGAATTTTACCCTTATCTTTATAATTTTGAAGCAGTCTACCGTTACTTGGTATCGCCTTGCCTTCTTCTCCTTTAGAAGGTTCTATACCTATGCCGTTTGTTCCCTCTTTCATTGTTTTGATGTTGTTGTCATCCTTTGATTGATTTCTCTGATTCCCTGTTGTATATCTTTTGTTTTTGGAAAGTCGTCTGTAGTTCAGTTCCTAGAATGGAATCTGGTTCATGTGAACCTGCATCCTAGGTCCTAGGTCCTGCCTGAGGGCTTAAGCTGTTTGTCCTCAGATCGAAGAACTCCCTTTAATAATTCTTGTAAGTTTGGTTTGACTTTTGCATATTCCTTTAGTTTCTGTTTATCTGGAAATGACCTAATTTCACCATCAAATCTGAATGAGAGTTTTGCAGGATATATTATTCTTGGCTGACAATTTTTTTCTTTCAAGATTTTATAGATGTCATCCCATTGCCTTCTTGCCTGCATGGTTTCTGCTGAATAATCTGAGCTTAGTCTTATTGTTTCTCCTCTGTATGTGACTTCTTGTTTTTCCCGAGCTGCTCTCAGGATTCTTTGTTTGTCTTTAGTTTTAGCGAGTGTGAATATGATATGTCTTGGTGATTTTCTTTTGGGGTCTATTCTATATGGGGTTCGTTGAGCTTCTTGGATGACCAGCTTTTCATCTTTCATGATCTTGGGAAAGTTTTCTGTCAGCAGTTCCTCAATGATCCTCTCTGTGTTTTCTGTTTTCTTCCCCTGTTCTGGTATGCCAATCACTCGTAAGTTTTTGCTTTTAATTGTGTCCCACATAACTCTCAGGGTCTCTTCATTTTTCTTTGTTCTTTTTTCTGAGTTTTCCTGAAACAGAGTTGTATCCAAGTGTTTGTCTTCAGTTCCACTGATCCTGTCTTCCATGGTTTCAAATCTACTTCTCAGCCCTTCTATGACACCGTCCATTTCTGAAATCTTGTTGTTTATCTTTTGGATTTCTAATTGTTGTTTTTGTATAATTTCGAGTTGTGAATTTATTTTGGCATTTTGTTCTTGCATCATCTTCCTGAATTCTTCCAATTTTTTGTCTGTATTTTCCATAAATTTGTCTATTTTTTCCTCATGTTTGTCAGCTTTTTGCCTCAGTTCTTGGAAAATTCCGAGTATTAGTGATTTGAGTTCCGTATCAGGTACTTCTAGTGCATTTTCTTCCACAGGAGAGTTATCTGGTGTTTTAATTTGGACGCCTATTGGAGCCATCTTGTCTTGTTTTTGTAAATGTTTTGATATCGTTTGCTGTTTTCGGAGCATTCAGTAGATATTTCTCTCGTTTATTGATTGTAGATTTTTTTTTTTTTTTTTCGTTCTTGTGGTACAGCTGGGCAGATCTAGTTGAGGAGGAGCCACTGGGATGGGTTGCTTGTGGCACTCACCGCAGCCACCAGGACGGTCGGTAGTCAGTGCTGGGCAGGTTCCAATAGGGCGTGCCTGCACCGCTTGGTGATGTGATGTCTAGTGCACGGTGCAGGTAGGTAGGGTGCAGCGGGAAGATGGTTATGTGTGAAGCTAAGCTGGATATGGGAGAGAGGAGAGAGGAGGAGGAGCAAAGAGCGTACAAACATAAAAGAATGCTAGGGGAGTTTGTCGTTGGAATGTACAGATGAGAGACTATGGGATGGAGGAAACCAGAAGGGGGAAGAGAAAGAAAAGGAAAGAATGACCAAATGAAAATCAGGAAAGTTAAAAAACTGCAAAGTTCCCAGGGATCGCACTGATGCAGCTATGAGGTCTGGGGGAGTCGGTCTCAATTTTCACAGCTCAGCCTGGCCAGAAGGTACAGAGGCATACATCGCCTGGTATTCAGGGATCAGAAAGAGAAGGAAGAGATAGAGGGACAAGAAATTAAGCAATGAAGAAAGACAAAAGAGAAAAAGAGGTAAAATATGACAAAACTAATCAAAAAAGGAAGAAAAATAAAATTGAGAAAAAAAAAAAAAAAAAAAGGGCAACACCAGCAGTCAGTGCCTACAAATGGAACCCAGAGAGCCCCCACTCAGGGGCGCGAATTCCAAGAAGCCGATAGTCTCGGGGTTAAGTGACCGTGGCCACGGGAAGCAGAGGGGCCAACGAACAAAGGCCCCAGGATCCCACCCGCGTGGGAGCCCAGACCTGGAAACAGCCACACGCCCGAACGCAGCCCTACAGCCCCGCAGGAGAGAGCAGAGACGGCCCTCGGAACCAGGCACCCAGGCAAAAGGAGGGGGAGGCGGCAGAAAAAGGTCCACTAGGTGCCAGCAAACGGCTCCCAGAAAGCCCCCAGCCCGGGCGCGCGGAACCCAAGCACCGGCGCCCCCCCGCCCAGGGACCCCGGCCACGGAAAGCAGAGGGGTGAACGAACAAAGGCCCCGGGATCCCACCCACGCGGGAGCCCAGACCCAGAAACAGCCACACGCCCGCACGCAGCTCCACAGCCCCGCAGGAGAGAGCAGAGACAGCACCCAGACCCAGGCACCCAGGCAAAAGGAGGGGGAGGCGGCAGAAGAAGGTCCGCTAGGTGCCAGCAAACGGCTCCCAGAAAGCCCCCAGCCCGGGTGCGCGGAACCCAAGCACCGGCGCCCCCCCGCCCAGGGACCCCGGCCACGGAAAGCAGAGGGGCGAACGAACTAAGGCCCTGGGATCCCACCCACGCGGGAGCCCAGACCCAGGAACAGCCACACGCCCGCACGCAGCCCTACAGCCCCGCAGGAGAGAGCAGAGACGGCACTCGGAACCAGGCACCCAGGCAAAAGGAGGGGGAGGCGGCAGAGAAAGGTTCGCTAGCTGCCAGCAAACGGCTCCCAGAAAGCCGCCAGCCCAGGCGCGCGGAATCCAAGCACCAGCACCCCCCAGCCCAGAGACCCTGGCCACGGAAAGCAGGGGATCCCCAGCTGAGGCGGAGAGGGGTGGGTGGTGGGAGAGCGCGCACCGCAGTTTACCGGTCGTTCTGTCTCCGACCAGATGCTCTGCAAGGCTGCTCTCCCGTTTGCTGGTCTCCGATAGGAATCCAAGATGGTGGATCCGCGCTGCGTTAGCTGGTAAGGAATCTCTGCCTGAGTCTCTCCTCGCTCTCCGTTCTCTTTTAGTATTCTCACTCTGTTTGGTGTTTGGCTGAGTTCTTTATCTCTTCATTTGGTGTTCTAGGGTTTCAGGATTGTTGATTCTCTGTTAGGCTTAGTTTTTCGGATCTTTGCTGTGGAGGGACGGCGTGGTGTTTCTGCCTAGAGCGCCATCTTGCCCCTGTCCGGTCCATAGGGTTTTTAATGGCTGATTTTTCAGAAGTAGATCACCAAGCTTTTCTTCTGAGGCAAACCGCCAACATTTGGTTTAGTGGCTAAGTGCATTAACTGTTTGCACACCTGCTACTCCAGCATAATTAACAATAACTCCCATTTCAGTCTGAAATGTATACCACTTGAAGATACTACTCATAGTCAGTGTTTTAATTCATCAAAATAAAGCTATACTTCTCAAAATTTGATGGCAACAGATTTTTTCTGAAATGTTGATGTGACAGTTAAGTCAACTTGGCTGGGCCATGATCCTCAGCGGTTTGGCAGTAGAATGATGTGATCGCCTCCACTAAGGGATCTGCTGTGAGTAGCCAATCAGTTGCAAAGGAGTTTCCTGGAGCCTGTGGCCTGCATCAAATATAAGTGGACATTCTGGCAAGGCTCGTGGCTTTTTGCTCTCTCTGTATCCTGCAGCTGGCCCCTGTTCATCTGACCTCGGGTTCCAGGGACTTGAACTAGCAGCTTACCTGCAGTCCTGCCTGCCAATCTTCGGATTTGCAGATCTTTGCAGCCTGTGAGCAACAGCCCTGCTCTCTGACCTGCCGATTTTGGTTTTACAAGTCCCCGTTGCTACGTGAATCAGAGGAAGCCCCCAGCCTGACCCACAGACTTGGGACATTCCAGTCTCCACAACCACATGAGCTGTTTCCTTGATATGAATCTCTCTTTGTATATAAGTGCAACCAGAATGCTCCTTAGAAGGAAGGATGGTGAGACTATGTCTTACATACTTTGGACATGTTGTCAGGAGGGATCAGTCCTTGAAGAGGGTTATCATGCTTGGTAAAGTACAGGGTCAGCGAAAAAGAGGAAGACCCTCAGGGAGATGGATTGACACAGTGGCTGCAACAATGGGCTCAAGCATAACAACGATTGTGAGGATGGCACAGGACCGAGCAGTGTTTCGTTCTGTGGTACATAGGGTCGCTATGAGTCAGAACCCACTTGACGGCACCTAAGAACAGCAACATATATGTTTATACACTATACTGGTTTTGCTTCTCTAGAGAACCCAGCCTAAGACATTTGGTACCGAGAGTTCTAGAGAAACAAAATAGTAAGGATGAATTTTCTAAATTGGTTCTCAAGGCCTGTTAGTCTTAAAGATGTTGATGACCCTGCTTCTAGTAGTAAAGAGGGCACTACTAATCCATGGCTTGAGGTGGCAATACAAATACCAAAAATATCACCACCAATAGCTCGGGTATTGGTGAAAGACAAGGCTCTGGGTGAACACATGTGTGATAACCTTTCTACAGTGTTGTCAGGATGAGAAGTAGGAGGGAACTAGTCTGTTGGTCCTACTTTTGCTAGACAAGCTGGTGAAAAAAAAAGAGATGCACTCAGGGCTTCGGAGTCAAAGCTCAAGAGCCCCATAAAAGACCTCAAAGTTTCCACTTGTGCCTTGAAAAAAAACCGTATTTCTTGTAGTAACAGAGTTGATATTGCCAAAAACCAAACCCAGAATCTTACCATAAGAGTGGCTAAATTACAACACTAACTCAATTGCCAGTCTCTAGAGGGGTCTGAAGTTAAAGTAAGGGCATTGATTGGGAAGAAATGGAATTCTGAAATTTGGTGGGGACATATGGGCAGGTAGTCAGGAAGCTGGAGTCCCTGAGTCCCTAAATTCCGTTGAATCACCCCTGCTAATAGAATTAGCCCTTTCACTCCTATCTGAAGAGATTACTCCATGTTTGTCTGCTAAACCACCCTCCCCAGTAAAATCATTGGCATCTCCACTCCCATTTAATGAGATTAATCCAGCTGCATCTAAAGAGGCTTTGTCCGAGTCACTGCCTGGAGCACTGCCTGAGGCAGATGCTTTACAAGACCATGCTGAATGTTCTCCAAACATTTCCCCACCGATTTTGGCTTCTAGACCTATAACTAGATGTAAGTCCCAGTGAGGCTTAAAAGGTGAAGTATGAAGTGTGACCCAGGAGGAGGTACGCTACACTCCAAAAGAACTGCTAGACTTTTCTGATATGTATAAACAGAAACCTGGGGAATATGTATGGGAATAGCTATTAAGAGTGTGGGGTAATAGTACAAGGAATATAAAGATGGATCAGTCTGAGTTTATTGATATGAGTTCATAAAACACAGATTCTTCATTCAATGTTTCAGCTTGAGAAGTTAGAAAAGGATCTGATAGTTTATTTGGTTGGGTTGCTGAAGCATGGATTACGTGGTAGCCTACACTAAATCAAGCTGAAATACCAGACCTGCCTTGGTATACTGTAGAAGAGGGTATCCAAAGGCTTAGGGAAATTAGCAAGCTAGAGTGAATTTATCAGGTTAGACTCACAGACTCATACATGGAGTGCACAGAGGACACACTTTTTACCACAACTATGAGGAACAAATTTGTGAAGGGAGCCCCAGCATCTTTGAAGACTGCTATGATTGTCATATTATGTAAGTCAGATTTGACAGCGGGAACTGCCGTAACTGACTTAAGGCGCATTACCACAATGGGGCTGATTGGGCCCTGTGGTAGTAGGGGCCAAGCAGCGACACTCAGTCAACAAAGACAAGGTGGACATGGTTACTGTAATGGACAGCAGAGTGAAAGCAGTATTCAGAATAGTCTGACTCATATGGACTTATGGTATTGGCTACTTAGTCATGGTGTCCCTAGGAGTGAAATAGATAGGAAATCTACTAAATATTTGATCTGTACAAGCAGATGAATTCTAGATCAAGTGAATAGCAGTCTAACTCTAATTGTCAGAATAGAAAGTCATGGCGCCTCAATCAATTCCCATACTTGAGCGAGTTTAAACCACAACCCCTTGAATGAAAGGGAGGCAGGATCTCCTTAAGGAAGGACTCCAATAAATTGCCAAAAACGTATACTGTTAATCTTTCCCCCAGCCTTCCCCAAAGGGATCTACAGCCTTTTATGAGAGTGACTGTTCATTAGGGAAAAGGAAAAAAATCAGACATTTCGGGGATACAGACATTACTGGATACTGGCTCTGAAATGACACTAATTCTGGGAGACTCAAAACGTTGCTGTGGCCCACCAGTCAGAGTGGGGGTATATGGAGGTCAGGTTATTAATGGAGTCTTAGCTCATGTCTGTCTCACAGTAGTTCCAGTGGGTCCCAGAACCCATCCTGTAGTGATTTTTCCAGTGCCAGAATGCATAATTGGAATAGATATACTTAGTAACAGGCAGAACCCCTACGTTGGATCCCTGACAAATGGAATAAGGTCTGTTATGGTAGGAAAAGCCAACTGGAAGTCATTAGAACTGCCTCTACCTAGGAAAATAGTAAATCAAAAGCAATAACACATTCCTGGAGGGATTGCGGAGATTACTGCCACCATCAAGGGCTTGAAGGATGCAGGTATGGTGATTCCCACCACATCCCCATTCAACTCATCTATTTGGCCTGTGCAAAAACCAGATGGATCTCAGAGAATGACAGTGGATTATCGAAAACTTAACCAGGTGGTGACACCAATGGCAGCTGCTGTTCCAGATGTAGTTTTGTTGCTTGAGCAAATTAATACATCTCCTGGTACCTGGTACGCAGCTATTGATCTGGCTAACATCTTTTTCTCCATACCTGTTTCGAAAGACCATCAGAAGCAGTTTGCCTTCAGCTGGCAAGGCAAGCAGTATACCTTCAGTTGTCTACCTCAGGCTACTTGAACTCTCCAGCCTTATGTCATAATTTTATCTGCAGGGAACTTGATCACCTTTCCCTTCCACAAGACATCACACTGGTCCCTTACATTGATGACATTATGCTGATTGGATCTAGTAAGGAAGAAGTGTCAATGACTCTGGACTTATTGGTAAAACGTTTGTGTCCTAGAGGGTTGGAAATTAATCCCACAAAAATTCAGGCAGCTTCCACCTCAGCCAAATTTCTAGGGGTCTAGTGGTATGGAGCTCATGGAATTCACAGGTCTCACATGTTCCCCATCATCCTGAAGCAGCTGACTTGATAGAACAATGGAAAGGCCTTCTAAAGACAAAATTATGGTGCCAGCTAGGTGGCAATACCTTGCAGGGTTGGGGCAATGTTCTCCAGAAGCCTGTATATGCTCTAAAACAGCATCCACTATATCGTACTCTTTCTCCCATAGCCAGGATTCATGAGTCCAGGAATCAAGCGGTGGAAATGGGAGTGGCACCACTCACCATTATCCTTAGTGACCAAATTGCAAGATTTTTGCTTCCTGTTCCCATGACCTTATGCTCTGCAGATATAGAGTTCTTAGTTCCAAAGGGAGGAATTCTACCACCTAGAGACATATCACTGATTCCATTGAACTGAAAGTTAACAATGCCACCTGGCCACTCTGGGCTCCTTATGCCTCTGGATCAACTGGCAAATAAAGGAGTTATCATACTGGCTGGTGATCCTGATCACCAAGAGGAAATTGGTTTGATATTACATAATGGAGGTAAAGAAGAATATGCCTGGAATGCAGGCAATCCCTTAGATTATCTCTTAGTACTACCCTGCTCTTTGATTAGAGTCAATGGAAAACTACAGCAACCCAATTCTGACATAACTACTAATGACATAGACCCTTCAGGAATGAAGGTTTGGGTCACCCTACCAGGCAAAGAGCCACAACCAGCTGAGGTGCTTGCTGAGGGCAAAGGGAATATGGAATGGGTGGTGGAAGAAGTTACAACTATGTGACCAGTTGCAGAAATGGGGACTGTAATTGTTATGAGTATTTCTGTTTTGTATCTGTGCATCAAATATTTTTGTTTTCTTCGCTTATAAAATATAAGATGTAAAGAGGGCTAGTGAATTTTCCATTGTATGTGCGTTCATTGTATCATGTTAGGTGTGAGTATGACTTTATAATTGTCTTTATTCAGAGGTTATATATGGTTTAAGGAGATGTGTACAGGCATAAAATTAACAAGGGGTGGGCTGTGATGGTTGAGATTGTGTGTCAATTTTGTTGGGCCGTAATTTTCAGGGGTTTGGCAGTCATATGACATCGTGATGACCCCCACAATAGGATCTGTTATGAGTAGCCAATCAGTCGAAAGGGAATTTCCTTGGGCCTGTGGCCTGCATTGAATATAAGTGGACATTCTGGCAAGACTCATGGCTTTTTGCTCTCTCTGTATCCTGCAGCTGGCCCCTGTTCATCTGACCTCGGGTTCCAGGGACTTGAACTAGCAGCTTACCTGCAGTCCTGCCTGCCAATCTTGGGATTCGTCTATCTTTGCAGCCTGTGAGCAACAGCTCTGCTTTCTGACCTACTGATCTTGGTTTCACCAGCCCCTGTGGCTACGTGAATCAGGAAACGCCTCCAGCCTGACCCACAGACTTGGGACATTCCAGTCTCTACATCAGCATGAGCCATTTCCTTGATATAAATCTCTCTATATATATATTTATACGCTTTACTGGTTTTGCTTCTCTAGAGAACCCAGCCTAAGACAGATGACTATTATAACAGTAATCCTCAAATAAAAAGTGATATTTTGTTTTGTTTTAGGCATATTGATATGTCACAGAGACTTTTACAGTTTATATTTTTCTCTTACAAACTTTATATGCCTCAAAACAATAATTTTTAGCTGTTGTTTTAGACTGTTAATTTTTTTCTCTTACTCATATTTTCCTCTTCCCAGGTGATGAGGTGTCCCAAAGTAAAATAATCTCCATTCACAGGCCTACAGACTCATCAAGTCAGCCAGTATCTATCAGTAACATGCAAATAATTCAAGACTTTGTTCAATGGAGAGGATGGATAAATAAATATGTATAACAGGAAGGAGTAACAATCAAAGAAATATTCTATATAGCGTATATTGTCTCTTCAGGACATCACAAGCAGTCATCAATATTTTATTCTTGAGGTAATTTGTAATATTATTTTTTTTTGCAGCAAGAGAAGAGCAATGACATATATTGATTATAATGTTTTTCACACTAACCATTATTTTTACCTATGAGTTATTTGAATTAGAGCAACCAAATATCAGTTATGTAACATTAAATGAAAGCATACAATGCTACTTGCCTTATTAATAAATTGAGTTAGATGAACAAAGAAACATACTTCTGATGTATCTCCTTAGAGGAAAACGGAAAGATTAGAATTTGATAGGCCTGGTAAATTAGTCTTACACAATAAATAAATACCGAAACAAAATTTGAATTTCTAGGTGACCTAGCCCACAACCTTGACTATGAGGAAATTTGGGGAGGGTATAACAGACATCACTGTTTCTTACTACTTGATAAAATCTGAAGGTAGTATCTGTTTTATGTGTTTATATTTCAAAACGTTTTATATCAATGAAACAATACACTTTTGAGGTGGCCCTATTAGGGACATTGAATTGCTTTAGACTGGCTAAAAATCAATTTAGAAATTGAGTCACCGTGTTATGCACAAAATGAAACCAGTGGTCAGCTGCCTAGAAAATAAAGCAAGTTTTTAAGGGCAAACGTTTTGTCTCTTGAGTAAACCATTGTCTTTCCTTTAGCATGGTGTTAAGAGCTGGGCTAACCTTTCCCCATTTCCCCTTACTAGCAGTATGATTTTGAGCAATGTATTTCACCTTTGGTTCCTTAGTTTTCTCTTATGTAAAACGGGGATAATGATAGTGTCTTTCTTACAAAAGTGTGGTGAGAATCAAATGAGAAAAATGTTAAATGTTTATATCGGTGCTTGGTTCCTTGTAAGTACTTGAGAATTGTTATCTGTTGTTAATGAAGTCCAGTAAAGCTTGCAAAAGCTGGAAACTGTATAAGGCAGAAACCTGTCAGAGAAGGAAAGCTAAAATATTTTCCACTAAAACAAGCGATAGAAAAGTGATAAGGCTGCACCCTGTCAAAGGTGGAAAACTTGCAAGGTCTGGAAAAACAATGCAGTCCCTTTGAAGACTCTCACAGATTTCACTGTATATCACTTTGCCCTAGTTTTGCAGTAAAAACTTGTGCCAGGGGAAAATATATCTTATAGAAATTATAGAAGAAGCAAGTATATAAGCTGAAGGCCTCTCTGCACTCCATTCATCATTCCTTTTATATCACCAGAGGAATTATCCATTTTAGAGTCTGTCTTAGTTTCATAATGCTGCTATAACAAAAATATCATAAGGGGGTGGCTTTAACAAACAGAAATTTATTTTCTCACAGTTTAGGAGGCTAGAAGTCTGAATTCAGGGCACTGTCACTGGAGGAAGGCCTTTGTCTCTTTTCAGCTTCTAGACCTTCGTTCCTTGACAATCTTCATGTGGTGTGACATCTATCTTCCCCCTCTATGCTTGCTTCCTTCTGTGCCTAATCTGCTCCTTTTATATCTTAAAAAGTGATTGGTTTAAGACATCCTTACACAGATGTGCCCTTATCAACATAGCAAAGAAAACCACATTCCCAAATGGGATTACATCCATCAGTATAAGAGTTAGGATTTATAGTATATATTTTGGCGGAGGGGAGAGCGGACAATCCAATCTGTGGCAGAGTCTGTGTACGTATTTGGTGTCGGCACCCTAGGTCACACAAAGGCTGGAGTCACTGAGGTACTGATTTTAAACTTTCTTCCCAGGATGACTGAACAAATATCGCACTGCCATGATTTAGACTGAAATCATCCCGGGCAATTTCTCCCCTACAGTTAAGGATGCCTGAAGCCTACTTTTCTCTTGCTTTTTTCATGTTCTTTCAACACTTCAGTTTAGCTGTCTGACCAGAAGGAGCCCTTTGTGAAGTGCTACTTAGGAACATAGAATTTAAACTGATTTCTGGAGGCTAGCTAATGAATGACACTTGGCAAATGCCAATGTCAGCGTTTTCTTAACAAATTATATTATTGTACTATTCCTGAGCACATTTTTAGAGTTAATGTTAGTTTTTTTCCTTGACAAAATAAGTGTATAGTGTCTTTCATTGGCCTATAACAGTAATCTATTCTATTCACAGATGAATGGGCTGAGGATCTTTGAATGCTTCAAACTGATTGTCAATCTAATAACAAATTAATAGATAATCAATTTTTAAGCACGCTTAAATTACCCGGACATGAGAGAACAAGTAAATTGAGTTCAATATAAAATTTACTTCATTATAATAATATACTATGTTTTATACTCTTAATTTTTTATTCATCTGGGAATTAAATTACACTATCTTGCCAAAAAGAAAAACAAAGTTTTATTTTCAGTTTATTCTTATCCCTTTCTGAAATAAAAAAGTTACATTTTCACCCAAGAAATTTGCTGTTTTGCTTATTGTATAAAGCTTGTCATAATATTTTCATCATTTAATTTTATTATAAATTACGAAGTTAAAAGTGTATGAAACATAAATGAACAGTATAGTAAATATATATAAAGTGAGCATCCATGTAACAGCAAACCAGGTCACAAAAACTTCCAACCTCCTAGAGGTAGACAAAAACCATTGTATTTTTGGTAATTATTTCTTGGTATTACATATGGTTTTATAAATGACAGATCCATCCCCAAGATAGGTTCATCCCCAATTCTCTGGTTTGAAGTTTATACTAATGAAATCAAGCCGTATGTATCATTTTGTGTCTTATTTCTTACACTTATTATTAAATTTGTAAAAATTTGTAATTGTGTTTATTTCAGTTGATGAATTTTTATCTCTGTATAGTATTTCACTGAATAAATATACCAGTCTATTTATTCCTTTGATTTTTTTCTGGCATTTGGATTATTTCCAAGTATATGACATTCTGGAGAAGGCGAAACTACAGAGACACAAAACAGTTCGCTGGTAGCCAGGGGTTCAGAGGAAAGAGTTGAATAGGTAACGCAGAGGGGATATTTTAGGGTGTTGAAACTGTTTGATATGATACGGTAATGGTGAATAAAAGACGTTAAACGTTTGTCAAAGCCCCTAGAACTTTATAGCAAAAATAGTAAACGTTGTTAGGTGGCGTGGATCCGGCTCCAACTCATAATGACTCTATATATAACACAAAGAAACGCTGCACCATGCAGCGCCATCCTTACAGTGGTCACTATGTGTGAGCCAGGGACAGATTACCCAATAAGCAAGGTAAGCACACATTTAGGGCATCAACAAAACAGAGGCACCAGTTGTCCAAAGCAAAGACCCACAGATGCCAAGCGGACGGGACACAAGGAAAAGTGAGTGCCACGGTGGAAGGTTACTGGCAAGGCACTACATGAAACTCATTCCAGTTCTGGTGCAGAGGAACACGCCGGCCAGAAATAAAGTTCCCGCAGGGTCACTGGAGCGCCCATGCACAAAGTTGTTTAAGCTACCCTTTCAACACCGTCCTTGACATCTGTCTCCTATTGTCCCCTCCCGTGTGATTGAAACTCCTTATCTCTGTGGGTCTTTGGGGAGTATACTATTTTTTCTAATAGACAGCTGGTGACGATGGACTGTCGAGTCAATCTATTGCTGCATTCACCCAATATGCAACTGGATGTAACATGAGCAGTGACTGAGCAAGGACGCATTATATTGATAGATAAGAGTTCTCTGATTCATTTTGAGAGAACTGACGTTTCCATCCACATCAGCTGATCCAACAACTCCAGCCCTCGGTGACCTTTGCCATGCTACAAACACAAGGGTATTTATTCTCTTGCACATGTCCTGGTAAACAACCAGTGGGAAATCCAGTCCTAGATGATGCAAAAACCTAGAGAACGCAAATAAGTCGACCACTGCAAGGAATTCTGTCAAGTTACTTATTAACTGCGTAACATTTTACGTACAGAGTTACGTCCTAAATTTAGTAAACTATAATATTTATAACTTTAAAATATGTTTCACATACAAGCAGGTGCAGTCTAGCATAAACTTAATGTAATACTAACACAGGTAATAATATAATACTAACAGCAAACATCCAAAAATACCGGAAATAATATATATCTGACAAAAAAATTTTTAATTTATGTATCAAGCGAGTTTCATTTTTTCTTGTCTGAACAGGACTACATAAAATTGTGAAAAATTGATAGTGCAATACAAGGCATAACTATTGAGCATTTGAATGAATGATTTTTCAAGTACGGATTATTTTGGCTCTGGCATAAAAAAATCCATTCTCCCTGAAAGAAATGGTTATTATTTTTACCACGTTCTATTTTCTATTCAATCAGAAATAAGGGATATTCTCCACAACAGTAAAATAAAATAAATTACTTAGAAAAAGGAAAGAAGAAATACTTGTAAGTGCTTTAAAGGAATGTTCCTATCATCATGCAATTGTGACTTCCTTTGCGTTTAATGTTCATTCATGGTAAAATAATTTGATCTGAGTCTTCAAGAGATAGCCGAAAAGAGAATGTTTGCATGCACCACACACATCATTTATTCATTACATATTCGCTACACATAATGCACCATTGGAAGTCAAGCTTTTTCTATAGATTTCTGCAGGATTTCTCTGCTGAAAACTCAGTTTGTCATTCCTGTCAGCCGTTCTCTGCTTCAGTGTGTGGGTGATCGTTACCTTCTATGCGCAACAATGAGAAGCTCCTTCAGAGACTTTGTTGTCCTCATTTCTTTTCTCACCCCACTGTGTAAAAGAGCCATGTTTGTTGCTGTTGGAAAGGTCAAGCTCTTCTGAACAATATCCCTGAGAAGGAGGTGCACCATCCTGCTGCTGCCTGATCCACGGTCTTGGACTCTTTTCTAGAAAAGGTTTTGTATTAGGATAAAGATGGAAAGACAGAAACTAGAGCCATTTCTTATGAAGGTTTGTCTCAGAAAATACTCTTGGAATGACCCCTAGTATAATTAACAGAGCTCTTGTTTTCATTTAATCTATTCAATTAAAATTTCATCCTAGAGTCCAATTAAACCACTGAATGCTTTATGAAATAAGCAGAGATACAGTTAAAGACTACTAGAGACACACACAACAACAATAACACCAACAACCCAAATATCTGACAATAAGTAGGACAATGGAAGAATAAAACAGAATATACTGCAACTATTTCAAAATTTGTGTCTTTGTGTATTTTAATGGGCATTTATGGATGTATCACATATATATACAAAGGTGGTAGGTTATAAGTTTACAGTCCTATGATTTATCATAAAGTGAGCACACTCATGTAACAACATAGGGAAAAATTAAATATGAATCAGTATTTTTAATATAAGAACTCATCATCCTCATATTTAGGGTAAAATTTATAAGGCTGATTTTACTCTGTCTTGCTTTACTGATTTTTCTCCCTTTTTTTGTAAATTTTGCTTGTTGATTAAATTACTATTCATTTTTCTATCTTCCATGTAAATGTGGAATTACTTCTTTGCAATTTCATTAGTGGTTATTCTGCATCTCTGTACATCATCACCGAATACATGTGTGCCAAATATATGCATCTTTTTCTTTTTGTTGACAGACGTAATCCAAGGATCTGACACATATTAAGCCCTCAATAAACATTTATACAATTATGCCACAGAGAGTAACAATTCTACAACATTCTGAATACAAAAAGATGGCTCTATGCCAGATAGTACCTTGTTTCAAACATTCACATTCCAATCACTAATAATTATCAGTGTATATTGATTGCATGTTTGATCAACTTCAGAAGTTGATAACAATCTTCAGTTTCTTCATCTTTGGCATTAGTGATTGGTGTGTAAATTTAAATAATAGTCATATTAACTGGGCTTCCTTGTGTCATATAGGTATAATACTATCACTGGCAGGGCTGTACTTCAGCGTAGATCTTGAAATGTCCTTTTTGACAATGAATGTAATGCCTTCCTCTTCAATTTGTAACTCCTGGCATAGTAGACCATATGATTTTCTGATTCAAGATGACCAATATGAGTCCATTTCAGCTCCTTAATGCCTAGGATACATATCTTCAAGCATTCCATTTCATTTTTGACAACTTCCAATTTTCCTGGATTAATAATTCATACATTCCACGTTGCAATTATTAATGGATATTTGCAGTTGTTTCTTCACAATTTGAGTCATGCAACTTCAGCAAATGTAGGTCCCAAAGGCTTCATTCCATCCATGTCATTAAGACAGACTTTACTATGAGGAGGCAGATCTTCCCCAGTGGTATTTTGAGTTCCTTCCAACCTGAGGGGCTCATCTTCTGGGGTTATGTCAAACAATATTCCGCTGCTATTCATAACGTTTTCTTTGGCCAATTTTTTAAGAAATAGACCATCAGTTCTTTCTTCCTAGTCTGTCTTAGTCTGGAAGCTCTGCTGAAACCTGTCCACTATTGGTGACCCTGCTGGGATTTGAAATACTAGTGGCATAGCTTCCAGCATCACAGCAACACACAAGCCACCACAGTACAACAAACTGATAGACGAGTGCATTGATAATTACTGGTGATTAGAACGTGCAAGTTGGAAAAAAGAAGAAGGATAAGTAGTTGAAAAATATGGCCTTGATGTTACAAATGATGCTGGAGATGGCAAGATAGAATTTTGCAAGACCAGTGATCTGTTCGTTGGAAATATTCTTCTTTCAACGACATGAACAGTGACTATACATGTGAACCTTGCCAGATAGAATACACAGAAATCAAATAGCCTACATCAGTGGAAAGAGAAGATGGAGAAGCTCAAAATCCTCCGTCAGAACAAGGCCAGGAGCCAACTTTGGAAAAGACCATCAATTGCTTCCATGCAAGTTGAAGTTTAAGCTGAAGAAAATTAAAATAAGTCCACGAGGGTCAAAGGACGACCTTGAATATATTCCACCTGAATTTAGAGACCATCTCAAGAATAGATTTGATGCATTGAACATTAATGAATAAAGACAAGACTAGCTGCAGAATGAAATCAAGGACACCATACACAAAGAAAGCAAAAGGTCATTAAAAAGAAAAAAAGAAAGAAAAGACCAAAATGTATGTCAGAAGAGACTCTGAAACTTGCTCTTGAACGTCAAGTAGCTAAAGCGAAAGGAAGAAATGATGAAGGAAAAGAGCTGAACAGACTTCAAACAGCAGCTCAAGAAAGGAAAGGAAAGTATTATAATGAATTGGGCAAACACCTGGAGTTAGAAAACCAAAAGGGAAAAACATGCTCAGCATTTCTAAAGCTTTAAGAACTGAAGAAAAAATTCAAGTCTCAAGTTGCGATGTTGAAGGATTCTATGGGGAAAATATTAAATGATTCAGGAAGCATCAAAAGAAGATGGAAGGAATACACAGAGCCACTATACCAAAGAATTGGTCGACATCCAACCATTTCAGGAGGTACTATATGATCAGGAACCAACAGTACTGAACGAAGAAGTCCAAGCTGCACTGAAGGCTTTGGTGAAAAACAGGGCTCCAGAAATTGACAGAATACCAAATGAGAGAATTCAATAAATAGGTGCAACATGGGAAGCACTCACTCATCTATGCCAAGAAATTTGGAAGACACCTACCTGATCAACTGATGGGAAGAGATCCATATTTGTGTCCATTCCAAAGAGAGGTGATCCAACAAAATGTGGAAATTATCGAACAATATTAATATTACATGCAAGTAAAATTTGCTAAAGATCACTCAAAAGTGGTTGCAGCAGTACATTGACAGGGAACTGCCAGAAATTAAAGCCGGATTCAGAAGAGGACTTGGTATAAGGAATATGACTGAAGCTGTCAGATGGATCTTGGCTAAAAAAAGAAAACACCAGAAAGATCTGTGTTTTATTGACTATGCAAAAGGCATTCAACTGGGTGGATCATAACAAATTATAAATAACATTGCGAAGAATGGGAATTCAGGAACACTTCATTGTGTCCCAGGCTCTGGAGAAGGAACATCATGCTTGGTAAAGTAGAAGTTCTCCTAAAAAGAGGAAGACCCTCAACGAGATGGATTGAGAAGTGGCTTCAACAGTGGGCTCAAACATAGCAACATTTGTGAGGATAGCACAGAACCAGGAAATGTTTCTTTCTATTGTACATAGGGGTCATTATGAGTTGGAACCAACTGGAGGGCACCTAACACAACAACAGCAACAATACCAGATACCAGTATTTGCCCCTTATTATTATTACATTGAATATGTGTAACCAAAATACTCTGACAATAGAGATGACACTCTAGCTGTTTAAACTATACAGTCGAATTTGGTGATATCCCCATAAAATGTGGTTGTTGTTAGGTGCCTTCCAGTGGCCTCCGACTCATAATCACCCTGTGTATAACAGCATGAAATGTTTCCCAGTCCTATGCCACCGTGACAATAGTAGGGATGTTTGAGCCCATTTTTACAGCCACTGTGGCATCCATCTCATTGAAGATCTTCTTTTTTGCTAACCCTCTACTTTACCAAGCGTAATGTCCTTCTCCAGGGATTGGTTGCTCCTGATAACATGTCCCAAGTAAATAAGATGAAGTCTCTCCATCCTTCCTTCTAAAAGGAGCGTTCTGGCTTACCTCTACCAGGACAGACTTGTTCGTTCTTCTGGTGGTCGATGGTGTAACTCAGATGCATCATTTCTTCTTTGGTCTTTCTTTTTCATTGTCCGTGCATATGAGGTGACTGAAAAGACCATGGCTTGGGTCAGGAGCATCTTAGTCATAGAAGTGACATCTTTGCTTTTTTAAGATTTTAAAGCAGTCTTTTGCAGCAGATTTACCCAATGCAATACATAGTTTGATTTCTTGACTGCTGCTTCCATTGAATGACGCAGGAAACATCAAAAGGAGATGGAAGGAATACATGGAGTCACTGTACCCCGTTAAATAGCCCAAAATGAATCTAGGACAAAGCTAAAAATGCTTCTAATTTTCAGTAATGAGATAAAGACTAAGGATCAATGCAGAAAAAGAAAAACCCGGTTAGGACACCATCATGTTTACACAGCAATAAGCAAAACTAATCTTTGATTTATAAATATAATATAGCTTGCATTTTTACAAAGAGTACTGGTTTATAGTTGCATTAAACCAATAAATGATCATTTAGCAATTGAATTATATTCCCAAAATACAGAAATCATTCCTATTATTTTATAATATTAGTCTTTAAAGTCAAAAGGTGGACACCTATTTAAACTTGATCACTAACCCAATTCCCAGTTTCCACAGTCTGCATTTGTAAGTCAGCTACGTGGAGAGATACTTCACCAACTTGAATGTATACATCATCACTCAGCATCTGGTTAAAATCAGATTCTCCTTCTAACCAGCTCCCAGGTGACCGTGATGCTATTGTTCATGAACCACATCGTTGTCAAACTAGACAACCTGTTAATCCCACTAAGAATGTCTAAATTTAATGTCTATGAAGGTAAAATTGATATTTTAGGAAAAAGAAATTTGGAACTGGTAACTTTTATGTATAAACACTGTATTTATTTGAGTTTGGAAAGAAATATTCTGGTGTAAATAATAGTTTATCTAAATCAGCTTAGCTTTCTCTCCTGTATTGCAGTTTACAGACAGACTGAACAGAACCTTAACTCAGTAACCAAAGTAGAAAATGATTCAAGGACATGTCAATTGTTGAGTCGATTACTTTCCAAAAATTTGAAAATAGAGTTCTTTCTGCTAATAAACAGGCCAAAATAAAACGTAATGTCAACTGCAAATTTGAGGCAATTGCACTGTGGAAAATGCTTAAACAAGTTTTGTCAAATCTGTGTTTTAGATTAAGACTGGTATGCAAAAGCGTAAAAATGCTTGTTTTTTATTATTCTTTATCCTCGGTAGTCTGTTTTCCCTACTTATGCTATGGAATTGAAAACCAAACCCACTGCCATAGAGTCAATTTCACCATAGTGACCCTACAGGACAGAGTAGAACTGCCCCATAGGGTTTCCGAGACTGTAAATCCTTAAGGAAGCCGACTGCCATATCTTTCTCCTGTGGAGCGGCTGGTGGATTCAAGCCCCCTACCCTGTACCTTGCGGGTAGCAGACAAGCTCTTATCCACTCCTCCACCTTCTTTTTCTGATGGTTGAATAATAATAGCCAGCCCCTGTATTTCCTGACTGAGGCTCTGTGTTTAAGCTGCATAACTTTTGTTTTATCTAATGGGAGTCATACAATTTGAATCTCACATGATTCTCTGAAAACCACGTAAAGAAAAAGCTGCACTTTCTTTTTTCTTCCAAATTGTGTTAGGATATTCGATTCTGGACTGGCATTTGAGTGGGAAATTCAGAGGATGGATATACCCTGTAGGCGTGGTATTTTAAATCCCTCTCGGTTTAGAAGCGTTCTGAGGCGTTCAGGCTTTATTTCCTGAACAATCCTCAAACGCTCCCCTGCAATGCATTGTTGTTGCTGGCACTTGGTCTTTCCTAACCGCCTACTGAAATGTGTTCTATTTATAGTAAAGATATATATAAATGACCTTCCAGTCTCTGTAGATACAAAGAAAGCCATTTCTGAGGCCAAGAACAACCATTTAACCACCTAAATGGTCTGTCACCCAGTTTATTTTTGCTTCCTCCCTGCCGGAGAGGTCTTCTATGTATTCTCTGCTTGCTTCTTTGTTTCTTGTGACTATTTCAGCCCATGGATTGCTTTTGATTTTCCTTTTGATGTGATATAAATAAGTAAAAGACTTCCAACTACCTCATTTTTTTTCTTTCCCCCAACCCCAGATGTTTACGCTCTTAGTTTTAGTGGTTCTGTGTACTTTAAAATATGCAAATAACATGTTAGCTAAAATGAGGGAAAAAGTGATGAGAAAATATTTTTGTGAAGATACTTTAAGTAATTTAAATGATTTTATTATCAAGTATACATATGTGTTTATGTATATATAAGTTGTTGTTGTTAGGTGCCATCAAATCAGTTCCGACTCATAGCGGCCCCACGCACAACAAAACGCAACACGGCCTGGTCCCGCGCCATCCTCATAAGCGTTGTTATGCTTGAGCCCATTGTTGCAGCCACTGTGTCAATCCAACTGTATATATATGTATATTGTGTGTGTGTATGTGTGTGTGTGTGTGTAATCTCCACTTCCTAATCTGCATCTATGCTGATAGATAGATAAATAATTTATTTGGACTAAAAATAGCAGAAGCAACCATTCATATCCCAAGCTTAAAGTGACAAAAATATAAGAACAAAACAATTGTATTACTGAAATGAGAAATACAAAATCAACCCAACACACCACAAAGCAAGATTAACAACAAAAACAAAAACCACATGACATCCCTTCTCTATGGTAAGTGCTGTGGTAGGCACTGCCAACACAGAAAAATATGTAAGTCGTCTACAACTCTGTGCGTTGTTTATATACAAAGTACTCTAGTAAATGGACCCAAATAAATGGTTTTTAAACTTACTTATCTTTCTGTGGGAAATAAATTATTTAGCCTGATGCCAGAAAAAATACAACATAAATGCTACAAATGTAGTAATAAAGAGACTGGTCCAAATGTTAAAATGAGGCTAAAACATTCTGACTTGCTCTTACACTTTATTTATGCTATGTATGAAACATGTGGATTTATTGAATTTTTTGAGCAAGGAGAAACTTAAGAAATCAACGAACTTAATGCTTCTTAATATGTGGTCCCTAGAACAGCCGCAGTATCATCACCTGGGAAATTATTACAAATGCATATTCTCAGACCCCAACCCAGACAGATGAATGAGAATCTCTGGGGGTGGAGTTCAGAAATCTGTTTTAATCAGCCCTCCAGGTGATTCAGATTCACGTTTAAGTTGTCCTTTTTATCAAACGAGAGCATTAAAATCAAGAGGGGCTAACAGGGATGAAGAGCTCTCTAGAGAGTATCATAACATAAAGTTTAGCACGTAGTAAGCACCCAGTAGTATAGTTTGACCCATAGTACTCTTGAGGCCATGCAATAATTAAAAGTAAAATAATAAGATAACTTTTTATATTTGAATTATTCCTGTGTTTGTGGTTAAACTGCATTATTCTAGTACCAAAAGTAGATTGAAAGTTGAAGCTAATCAGTAACGTGCATAGTATAGCGATTTGAACAATTGATGGTGATAAGATCTATTAAGAGCAGGGTTATGTTCTAGTTCTGAGAGACTCTTTCAGAGCTATTAGGGAGGTTTTTTTGTTTATTTTTGTCTTGTTCTGACCATAATTTAACTTGAATTGTATACCTGAATTCTAGAGCTTTTTAGTGAGATTGTTGGGAAGAAATTGGAGACTGCATACAGCTGAGAAAGAGAAACAACCGGAGGCCCTCCTCAGAGAAGCAAGGAAAGGAATTGATGTATTTTTTAGTGTAGAGAAGAGATCAGTGGTAAGTAACCAGGTATAATTCTGATTGCCTTTGAGCTTGTGAACATATATATGCACACATATAACATATATGTTTATATTTACATATATTTATATATACACATAACACATATATTTATATATATACATTACATACAGACACACACATATATAAGTGTGTGTGTGTGTGTGAGTGTGTTTAGAATTTTGCTATGCTTTCACCCCTCCCCAGCCGTGTATAAAATTTATACCCCACAAGCAGTATATAAAACTGATCATTCTTTTAGGTCTTTAGCAATTTTTATAGAGCAAATAATGGTATTGTTTCTATTTTATTACTTTTTTTCCATATTTTTAAAGAATTATTGGTCATTTGTGTGTCCTGTTCAACTTGTTTGCCCATTGTTAATGATATGTTTCGATATTTCTTATTTACATACAAAAATCTTTAAATATTTAGAAAAGAAACTCTTTGGCATTTCTACTACAGATGCTTATTTTCTGTATTCTTAAAGGGCTACTTTATAGCATTGTATGATTTTATTTTGAATTCTTCCCTTCTCTGTTTTAAAGCCCTGTTGTTCTCTCCTTCCACTACTGAAAACCGCTCTTGGTAAGAATATCGTCATTGCCCAAACACATTTCATTTCTTCCTGCAGTAACTCTCGGTGGCATAGGTTTGTTGCCTATGGCCTACGACTTAAAACTTTACTCCACTGAGTTTCCCTTTTGCAACGGTGCAGCTAGGGCAGGGCAGGTAGGGCAGGTACTGCAGCAGCCCTGGGCGCCTGGCGCCACTGAGCAGTGTCCAGCAGCCCGGCCGGTCAGCGGTGTATCTACGGAAAACGACGCCTAGGGCAAGCCCTAAAATTGCGCCCTGTCCGAACCTCTGACACTGCTCTTTTAGATAACTTTACCATAATACCAGTTCAAAAATAAAAGTCAAGCTCCTTAATCTTTTAATTAGCACTTTACCGTACTTGAGGAAGGAAGGTGGGCTGTACTGGGTTGATAGAAACTGTTCAGTGGCACCAGGCGCCCAGGGCCGTGCAATCCCCTAGATATGCCATGGCCCCATTGGCTTTTTTCTTTGAACTCTCCTTAAGAGAAGTATTCCTCTGCCGTTATCCTTGGTTCTACGTTTTTGGTCCTATATACTCAGAAAAAGAGAGGTCCCTGAGAAGGCAGGAGCATATTGAATTCAGAGGACTAGGGAAAATTTAGCTTTGTCTTAAATCTCCTACTCTAACAGCTGCTCCTCGCTTGGCGGATGCCCCATCACCCTATTTCACAGAGGCTACGGAAGTCATCAAACTCTCAGCAATTTAGCTCTCAAATGTACTGTCCTTACCGATCTTCTTGGCCTCTCCTGTTTAAAAAAAAAAAGAATCCCAAGTGCTACTGGTGGTCAACAAACATCTCTCAGCCTGCTGAGAGTTGCTTAAAAAAAAAGAAAAAAGAAAAGAAACAAAACAGTAGCAAAATGCACCCAGCAGCAGATGACTATTACTGTAAATTTGCATTTAGCAATCTCGACTGGGCCAAAACAACTCCATGACAATTGTGAATTTTTCCACAAGTGAGCCCATTGTTCTCATTCTCTCTGTCTCTCCCTTTAAATAACTTCATAAGGTCAATTGTTGTTGTCCCACCATGTCGATCCCGACTTCTGATAACCTTACATGAGGGAGCAGAACAGCCCCATAGTGTTTC
This sequence comes from Dugong dugon, assembly GCA_030035585.1. NCBI lineage: Eukaryota > Metazoa > Chordata > Mammalia > Sirenia > Dugongidae > Dugong > Dugong dugon. The sequence continues at coordinate 188,489,701 of CM057463.1, read as the reverse complement.
CTAGGCTGTAATCCTTACAGGAAGAAGCCATGCAGACATAGCAGTTGAAGAGCTCGGCTGCCTTACTGAAAGTTGGGCAGTTTAAACCCATCTGCTCAGTGGGAGAAAGGTATGATAGTCTGCTCACGTAACGATTACAGCCTTGGAAACTCTGTGGAGCAGTTCTACTCTGTCCTATAGGATCACTAAGAGTTGGAATACCCTCCACAGCAACAGGTAATCTTTACGGAAACAGATCGCCAGGTCTTTTCTCCCCTAGGGGCCACTGGTGGGAACCCGGTGACCTTTAGGTTGGCAGCTGAGCGCTTAACCATTGCACCACCAGGGTTCCTTCAGAAGGTCTATACCCAGCATGAATTCATATCTTTATGCATTCTGTGGTAAAACTATGATAAATGATACCAAGATACCTGGCGGACCACAGCTGGAGATGATACTAGAGCCAAAAGAAGGTTACTGTTTTACTTTTAAGGTGGATTCTACTTAAACACATTTCAGTGGTGATGGGAAGATTTTATTTTTTTGTGTGTAGAACTTATATTCTAGGCCTTGGTTTCTCTACCTATGCAACAGGGATTAAAAAAAATAAAAACCTCTCAGAGTTGTGGAAAATTATAAAGTTTACAAGACTGCCTGAAAAGCAGTAATACTTTAATTTTTATAATATTAGATATATTTTTCTTAGCCATTTAAAGATTAGTTGTCTATATTAATTTTAAGGAGCCCTGGCGGCGCAGTGGTTAAAAGTGCTTGGCTGCTAACCGAAAGTTCGGTGGTTGAAATCTACTGGCCACTCCTGGGGAGAAAGATGTAGCAATCTGCTTCCTAAGGATTACAACCTTAGAAACCCTATGGGGCAGTTCTACGCCATCCTACAGGGTCATTATGAGTCGGAATCAACTCGACAGCAGTGGGCTTGGTTTGATTGTTTGGAAATTCATTTTATCAGTACACTAACTTATCCACTTCCTATTCATTCTGCAACTCATCTGAAAACTGGAAATAGGCAGAAGAGATTACTGGATTTTTTAGGGCAGTGCTCAGTTTGAGTTTCTATTGACTGGGCAATTTAAAAATCAGTAGGGGCAGAAGTTAACTTGTTGATTATCTGTTCAAATTGAAAACTGTTTCTGTTCAGTGAAACTGATAATTCTATTGGTTAGTGAGCATAGCTTTATTGGACATTAATCAGTTGTGTCTAGCTCAACAGTTCTAACATTCCTTTGTTAAACTGTCTACATATACCTACTTCTCAAATGTTGTTAGGACCAGTTATAACATCTTTCTTGTAACTAATGAGCTGCGTATGTTTTTAACAAGAGTCCATTTTATTTTTACATGAAGTCATGATTTTACCTTTTTGAAAACCCTACTTTAATTCACTGTAATCTAGTATTTAAATACAATATTCACAATTATTTTGCAAAGTAAGAATATTTGTCTCTCTTTGTCAATTATGAAATGTGAGGTGCACGCATGTTAAATGAATTGCCCAGTGTCACCCAGCTACTAAGTGTTAGACCTAGAAATAGAACTTTGAACTTGGACTTTATGCTTTTCAAATTAGGCCAAGTGGCTATGAAAGTTTTAGAAAATCCAGAATACATTTTGGGAAAAGGAAGTAATTTAAAATCTTAATTTTATGCAAGAATATATAAATAATACATGAATATTTATAGTCAATCAAGAAATTTTAAAGAAATTCAAATGCTTGAGTAAATTTACCTTGAGCTTTACTCTCAAAGCTTCAGCGTGTCCTCTCCTATGTGGGTACCTTGCTGAAGAATTATTGACAAGCACTGTTGATCTAAGAGCATCTCCCAACACACAGAGCAAATGACACAGTATTCCTATACACAATGAGACAAAATTGTAGAATATTGCAGCCCAGATGAGTTTAATTCCAAAAGACAAGTTATAATTTTTATCAGAATAACAATATACAGACTTGGCAGACTGACTCTTTTGTTGCCGATTTCATAGTTCAGTTGAGCCATATTACTTAATTAACCTTTGCAAATGAATAACAACTTTTATAAATATAGAAAAACATAGAAAAGCGTGATGCAAGAGTAAGCAGTATCTACTCTGATGAACACCAAATTACAACGCATATTCAATAAAAATAGCACATAAATATTTTCTTCCTCCCTAAGAAAATATAAATCATAACCTGTCCCCAGCTATGTGTTTGGCAATTTACTGCTAACTCATATATGTATGTATGTGTATTATATTTAAATACTGGACTCTGTTTCCTAGTAGGATCTTATTAGTATATGTGATAAAAAAGCCCATTAAATAACTTTAATTGAAAGCCTATCAAAAAAAAAAAAAGTTTCATCACTTCAATTCCAACTCATAGTGACCCTATAGGACAGAATAGAACTGTCCCATGGGGTTTCCAAGGAGCGGCTGGTGGATTCGACCTGCCAACATTTTGGTTAGCAGCAGCTCTTAACTCCTGTGCCTCCAAGGCTCCTATAATGGCCAAAGGAATTTTAGTGATTAATTTGAATATGTGCACCAGAAGATCAGAAAAGTATGCAGAGAAAAAGAAATAGGAACATGATTTTGTAAATAGATATCATTTGCATTGTATCATTACTAATTTACCTGTAAAATTAATTCAGGTATTTTATCCTTTCATTCAGAACAATCTTTCTATTTGTACTGAAAATTTTCATACATGCAACAAGACCACTCTTTTCAATAAAGATGAAGTCAATCACATTTACCTTCTCATGTTAAACAACTAGAGAACTTGAAATAAAATAAATGAAGTCATAGTTTTCAGACCTGGGACAACAGACCACAGGGAACTGTAATACCTGAGAGTAAAGAAACTTAAAAGATGAGTCCTACAGTTGCACCAGTTAATATCTGGAGGCACTTTCCAGGCTGCAGTGCAAAGAGAAGGAATGCAAAGAGAGCCTAGTGAAGGAGACAGAGACTGTAGTTTCGGGAGGCCAACACAACTAGCATTTGCAGGGGAGAGTTATAGAGAGAAAGAATCTACATGAAGAGAGAGATGTGGAGATTTAAAGAGCCCTCTTTACGTGTTTTGATCTAAAAACTGATCTGTGAATGCAAGAGGGGAAACTGCCTAAAGCCACAGAAATAAATTGGTGAAAAACTTCTCAGGGCTCACAAAGGGTGTGATGGATTGAATCGTGTCCCCCCAAATTTTGTGCTGAAATCTGAAGCCCTGTTTGAAAATAGAGATGTTCTTTTGTTATGGTAAGGAGGTCATATCAGAGTATGGTGGGTCCTAAACCTAATAATTTCTGCATTAGAAAGACAGCGCGATAGCCACAGTGACACACACAGAGGGAGGAGGAAGACAGACAATGGAGAAAGATGCTTCTGGAAGTCCGGGAAAGCCAAGGATTGCTGGAAGCCACTAGAAGCGGAAATAGACAAGGAAGAATCTGCCCCTAGAGCCTCACCCTGAATTTGAACTTCTAGCCTCCTGAACTGTGATAAAATAAAACTCTGCTTTTTTAAAGCCACTCTTTTGTGATATTTCTGCTTTGACAGCACTAGGTATCTAAGACAAGAGTAAGGAATAGTTCCAGAGTCGGAATCCACTCGATGCAACGGGTTTACATGTTAACAGCCAGAGTTGAAAAACATAAAATGTACAAAACAATAGGCAGAATAATCAGAAAGGTATCTTTTTGTAGTGATGCTAAATTAGTCCTAGACTAAATGGTTCTCTGGATCTATACTAACAAAACTTGAAAGATAGCCTTGAAAGTATCCAAGTAATTCAAATATAGGCTATAAAAAGTCAAATACTATTTAAAATAATGCAACACATTTCAGCAACCAATGCTGTAATATTCATGATGTCCAATATCCAATCAAAAATTAAAAGGCATATACAAAGGAGCAGAAAATTCATGACCCGTAAAGCAATAAAAACAGATGCATAAATGACCGAGATGATGGAATGAGCAGAAAAGGACCTAAAGTACAAAATAACTTTTATAAATATGCATCATATATCCAAAGGTAAACATGAGCATAATAAGGAGAGAAATGAAAGATCGTTTAAAAACCAAATAGAATGCCTAGAGATAAAAAGATTACCATATCTGGAATTTTAAAAAATACTAGAAAGGATTAAGAGTAGTTCAGATACTGCAGAAGAAAATAACAATGAATGTAAGACTAACAACTTTAAAAATAAAGCACAGACCATCAGAGTTAAAAAAAATGAAGACAGTATCAGTGATCAATAAAGAGGTATAATACATAAATAATTCAAGTCCCAGAAAGGGGGGATAAAAAGGGAGATACGAAATACGGAAAACTTAATGCCTGAAATGTTCCCAAATCTGATGAACACTAAAACCAAGAATTCCAAATCCCGGGAATTAATTAAAGAAAACTGAAGCAGCTATTAATAACCTCCCAAAGCAGAAATCACCTGACCCAAATAGTTTCACTGGTGAATTCTTCCAATGATTTAAAGAAAAAAATGATACCAATTCTCTACCACCTCTTCCAGAAAAATAGAAGCAGAGAGAACACTTCCTAACTCATTCTACGAGGCCAGCGTTACCCCAACAAAAAACAAAGACATTGCTAGGAAGGAAACTTACAGACCAATATCTTTTATGAACATAGATGAAAAATCCTCAATAAAATTTAACAAACTGAATCCAACAATGAATAAAAAGAATTATACACCACTACCAAGTTGGATATATTCCAGGTATGCAAGTCTGGGTCAATATTCAAAAATGTTAATGAAGTTTACATCAACATGCTAAAGAAGAAAAACATGCTGATCTTATCAATAAGAGCAAAAAACATTTGGCAAAGTTTTGGCCACTTTATTTTGAGACTTACTAAGAACACTTAAAATTCAAAGAGAAGAAAATGAAACCCAATTACAAAATGGGCAAGAGGTCTAAACAAACACCGCACCAAAGAAGATATACAAATAAGAATATTGAAAGATGTTTAACATAATATGTCATGAATAATTTGCAAATTAAAAGAACAAGGAGATACCATTACATGCTTGTTAGAGTGAATAAAATCCTAAACACTGACAACACCAAATGCTGGCAAGGGTATGAAGCAACAGGAATTCTCATTCATTGTTGATGTGAATAAAAATGGCACAGCCTCTTTGGGAGACAGTCTGGCAGTTTCTTACAAAGCTGAATATAGGCTTACCATGTGATCCAGAAGCATACTGCTAGTTATTTACCCCAAGCACTTGAAAACTTTTGTCTACACAAATACCTGCACACAGATGTTTACAGCAGTTTTATTAATAAGTGCCAAAAATTGGAAGCAATCAAGATGTCCTTCAATGGGCGAATAAATAAACAAAAGTAGCAAATGGCAAGCTGATTCTAACATTCATATGGAAATGCATAGTGAAGTAGCAAATAAGTTTTGGAAAAGAAGAATAAAATTGGAGAACTGAGACTACCTTATTTTGAGACTTACTAAATTACTATAATCAAGACATTGTGGTATTGGCATAAGGATGACACATAGACCAATTGCACAAAATAGAGATTCCACACACATATGGTCAGTCAATTTTTGAGAAAGATCCAAAAGTAATTCACTATGGAAAGGATAGTCTTTTCAGTACTGGTTCTAGAACAACTAATATCCATATGTAACAAAGTGAACCATGATCTTTATTAGAAAAAATGCAGACCTGGATGCAAGAGCTAAAACTATAAAGCTTCTAGAAGAGAACATAGGGAACTGTCTTTATGACCTTGGATTAGACACAGATTTCTAAGATAGGAGAAAAACACAAAACAGAAAAGAAAAATAAAATGATAAATTTGATTCCATCAAAATTAAAACCTTTTTTCTTCAAAAGGCACTGTTAAGAAAAATGAAAAGTCAAGCCACCAACTAAGAAAAAAATAAAAACCCTGCAAACCATGTATCTGATAAAAGACTTGTATCCAGAATACATATAGAGAACTATTACAACTCAATAATAAGACAAACAACTATTAAGAAAAGCAAAACATTTGAATAAACACTTAACAGAAGAAGATATGTAATTATCGAACACGTTTAAAAATTTCCAACATATTTAGTAATTGAAAAAAAAAATCCCGTTGTCATTGATTCGATTCTGACCCATGGGGAAGCTATAAGATAGAGCAGAACTGCCCTATGGGGTTTCCAAGGAGCAGCTGGTGGATTGAACGGCTGACCTTTTGGTTAGCATCCAAGCTCTTAACCACTGCACCACCAGGGCTCCATTTAGTAATTAGGAAAATGCAATTTAGAACTATATGAGATATAACTATATACCTGGTAGAATGGCTAAAGATTTAAATCCAAGTGTTGAAAATTAACTGGTACTCTCATACAATGCTAACAGGAATGAAAATGTACAATTACTTTGGAAAACAATTTTGCAACTACACATAAAGTGAAGCATATACTTACCACACAACCAGCAATCATACTCTGGGTTATTAACCCAAGAGAAAATAAGAAGAATAGCTATCATTTCTCCCTTCAGAGCAGAAGGAAGGCTTATTTGTTAATAAAGATAGTATCTTTCTCTAGGACAAAGATTAGGCAGGTTTGCTTGCAGCCCATTATAAAGATTGGGGTTCCCTAAATATGAGATTCTTGTCCTCTAACAAAGCCTACTGTGTGTTGAAACATCACATGGCCCTATGGGAATTGAGGTTCCAGAATCCAGCACAAATACTGATTCTTTGGTTAGTGTTACTGCTATGAGTAATACTTTTCTGTTTTTGTTGATTGTTCTCTGACCCAGGAGTCTCATGTCCTCTACCAACATTCACAAAACAGTGGCAGGTAAATTTATTGACATACAAGTAGAGTAAAAGCAGGTACAAAGTAAGGTAAAATTTCAGACTTTTCACAGACCCTGACTGGATCTACCTCCAGTTGTCACATGGCTAACGATTTGGTACTGGTTTTTGAGGGAGGCCTCAGTTTTTCCCTTTGTGGGCCTCTTCACAGGCTGCTCACAACATGGTGGTTTGAGAACAAACAACTGAAGAGAACCAAGTAGAAGCGAACCTTTTTATTTTATTTTATTTTTTTATTGTACTTTAGATGAAGGTTTACAGAACAAATAGTTTCTCATTCAACAGTCAGTACACATATTGTTTTATGACATTGGTTAACAACCCCACGACATGTCAACACTCTCCCTTCTCGACCTTGGAGGACTTTTTTTTTTTTTTTTTGGTGAAAATATGCAGAGCCAAAGTTATGCCATTTCAAAAGTTTCTACATGTACAATTCAGTGACAAGGATTACATTCTTCCAGTGGAGCTGTTATTCTCACTATCCTTTTCCAAATTATTCCATCACCATTATCTTCAACTCACTGTCCCCTAGGCTTCCCATCAAACCTTTTGAGTTGCTGTTGTCAATTTGATCTCACATAGATAATTCTTTTTTCTTTTTGTACTTTAGATGAAGGTTTACAGTAGAAGCTAGCCTTTTGATAACCTAGCTTCAGAGTCAAAGAGCATCAATTCTACTACACTCTTATTCATTAAAAGTGAGCCCAGTCCACATTGAAGAAAGAGGAGCTAGCCTCTCCTTTTGAAAGTAGAGTCTCAAAGAATTTCTGGACATATTTCCAAGTCACCATACAGTATAATTTCTTGTATATGAAATCCTGGAAGAGGCAAAGCTATAATGACAGAAATCTGATCAGTGGTTGCCAGAGACTATGGGTGGGGATGGGGATTGACTGCTAGGTTGCACAAGGGAACTTCTGAGGGAATGAGAAAAACGTTCTGTGTCAGAAATCTTGTGTTAGCTAGAAATTTATCAAAGAGTACATTTAAAATTGATGAATTTTATTGTGTATATAAATGTTACAAAATTTTGAAAAAAAGAAAGAAATTCATGAAATATTGGTTATTGTTAATGCGGGGGTGTAGTGTTCTGACGGGAGGCAAAGGGACTTCTAAGGAAGAGCTAATCATAAAGGAGAGTGACTTTGCAGGTGATTATTTCATGACATCAGAGCAGACTAGTTATTTCCAGTACAAAATTGTTCCTATCACGATCTTCCAGCCCAGGCTCTCTAAATTAAAGCCTTACAATAAAAGAGTCAGTACTAATTATGTTTTTTTTTTTCTTTTAATCATCTCTTCTGTGGTGCAATGGTACTTGAGAATCCAATGGCAGCAGCACTGACGCCAGTGTCTTTAGTGATGATGGTAAACTTCCCACAGAATTAAAAAGGAATGCTCTTGAAATTGGGCAATGGCCATTGTGAGCAGGTAATGCCCTCAACAGGCTGTTACCAGTTACAGTGTTATACGCAGACAATGGCAGCATAGGAAATAGTCATCACAAAAAGTCACACAAGGGCATGAGAAATGCCAGGAGCAGGCCAAGGAATAAGTCTTCAGGTCAAAAAGAGACTTGTTTAGTTTACCAGAACTATTTGGGGAGGATTTCAGGGGGTCTAGAGGCATTGGTGGTTCAGTGGTAGAATCTTGCCTTCCCTGAAGGAGGCCTGGGTTCGATCCCTGGTCAATGCACCTCATGCTCAGCCACCACCTGTCTATAAGTGGAGGCTTGCATGTTGCTATGTTGCTGAACAGGTTTCAATGAAGCTTCCAGACTACCACGAATTAGGAAGAAAAGCCTGGAGATCTACTTCCAAAAATCAGCCAACGAGAATCCTATTGATTGTAACAGTCTGATCTAAAACTAATCATGGGGATGGCAGGGGAACAGGCAGCACTTCCTTCCATTTGCCAGAGAACTGTTCAGTGTAGATAGAGAGAAATAGAACTTTATTTTACTTTGATAAGAATTTGGAAATGATAATTATGTGTAGACTAACTCTTAGATAGTGTGAGGGTACTGCAAAAAGGTGAGCACAGGGGTTCTTTGGAAGAAATACTTTCTAAGTGTTACAGTTAAGGACACCTTGACTCTACTAAGGTGCCCTGGTGGTGCAGTGGTTAAGCATTCAGCTGCTAACCTAAAGATCAGCAGTTTGAATCCACAGCTGCTCCTCGGAAACCCTATGGTGCAGTTCTTCTCGGTCCTATAGGGTGGCTGAGTCAGAATCGACTCAACAGCAATGAGTTTGATTTTTTGGTTTGACTCTACTAAAGAATCTCTTCTCCCGATAAAGTGGCCTGAGTTTCCACTGTCTTTTGTCATAGAAATAATCAAATGTATCAAGTGAACATTAGGAAATCTAGCACTGACAAGTAATTAGAGTATATGCTTAAACAAACACCTTATGGAGTTATCACAAATTAGATAAAACTTGCCGATTTTCAAGAAATCTGATTTGAATAACCCAAATGGTTTTAATTACATACAATCACCTAAAACTCTTGTTAAAATAAAGTTTACCGGGCCCAAGAACAGATATTCTGATTCTGCAAGTATTGGGTTGAACCCAAAAATCTGAATTTTGAACAAACATTCTGAATGATTTAACACAAATGGACTTCAAAGCACGGATATTTTGAGAAATAATGAAAAAAAGGAAATATTAATACTGATAGAACCTATTGTCAAACATTCTGAAGCAACAAGTACTTCATGTGATATTATAACATAGAAAGGCCATGCCATCAAAAGCTTAACACAAGAGAGCTTGTGAGTTATTTTTTAAGCATTGAAAAAGAAAGTAATGGTAGTAGGGGCATTTGTATTAATATTTTTGAGTTCCATGGGCTCATTTTATATGAAAATTTTCTCTTTTATTGTCTCCATGGGTAATAGTTACATGTTTTTGTTTTTGTATGTTTTAATCTTCTCTATTTCAGAGTTTTTCTTATCCCCAAATTAAAAAGTTTGCTATTTCCCACTCTTGGACTACGGCATGGTCTAGAGCACCCTACCTTATTCAGAATCCTTTTTGGAAAGCAATTAACTTGAAACTCTTTCTCTGAATCTGATAACAAATATAAGCAGTTTAACATTCACACAGATTTAATTTACTACTAAATCAATATTATGCATTTAAATCTAATTAAAGTACAAGAATTAGGGTTATGGAGAAGAAAATGTCCCCTGGCTAATTAGGAATTTAGTTGGCCTGCATTAAAACTGGCAGATTCTTAGTCAAGACTATCTTGACAACGTACAGGTTATTAAAAACTGACGTAAAGACAATTAATTGTTGTAACAATAGTCATTATAATTATCCATTAAGAGTACATTTACCTCATATTGTTTCTAATCGACTCACAGTTTACATTCAGATTTTTCTTTCACTTTATCTCTAGCCAAGACTTATGCCCAGTAAGACAACTTGACACTGTTTTCTTTAAATTGTCTTCAGAAGATACAAGCTTACATCTGCCATTGTTGTACAGCACCTGACAGTATGCTGTAAATGTAAATACTTCCTAACCCTTTATAGTTCCTTACTTGTAATCTTATGAGGAAATAGAACAGATGTTCAACTCCATCTGTATAATGAGTGTTCATATACTCGAAACAGACTATTATTACCATTCAAGATTGTGCATTAACCCTTGTGCCCTTAATGCACAGAAAAATACAATCTAAACTGCTCAAACTTGATAAAAAGTAAAATTCAATGTGTATTTTGAATGCAAATAATGTTTTTGGGCATCTATTTTAAGCAGTAGAATATTGACAGGTAAGATTTAAATCTAAGGAACAGCACTCCAGAGGCACAACTTCTCATTTCCTTCACACATCCAATTTTTTATTGGACAGTCCACTGCTCATGTACCAGTATTTTCCCAAAAATGTCTGTCAATTGTAAAAATGAAATCAAGGCGACCCTTTTCCTCAAATCCTACTAATGCTTCAATGGAAATATAATCTCACCCCAGTCTTATATATCTACTTGTTATATACACATTGTACACTGTTCTTGCAGGCATCATCTTTTAGTTAAAATACATGCATGTCTCTCTCCCATAGTACTGTAAGCTTTTTGAGGACAAGGGTCCTTGTCCCAGCCAGCAGGCCGCTGCCTGGGACATAATACATTTTCAATCATTCTTATTAAGATAATCTCTAAGTCATTCTGTCATTTACCACCAGCTCATGTCCTTTTCCTTCTTCCCCTTTCATAAAGATTTTTTTGTCTGTCAGTATTTGTTTTTCAACTCTATGAGCGTGCTAGTTCTTAAATTTGTTTTTATCTCTGGTGTGTTGCCCTATCATGGTTATAAAAATTCTGTTTTGTACTGTTTCAACTTCTAAATTACTTCGAAAACCATTATTGTTTTGCCTTGCTTCCTAAGGGAGGCTATAAACACAATATTAATACCTCAGCGTTTCAAAAAACCCTGAACGCTAAATATGTAAATATTACCATTAATAATGACATTATTAGTTTACTTTTGACAGGTGAGAAGACTAATGTCTGAAGATATTGAGACTGCCCACATATAATTAGGCTGGCTATAAAACAAAACATTTCCTTCTTGTTTGGATTTTAGTTCAGGTCAACTTGGGCACATCTACTTGCGTTTTTATTAATATCCTGGATTTCTATTTAAGAAGTTAAAACCGCACCTCGATTATTCAGTGTAGTATTCCTCTAGCGTGCAATATCCCCTTACTTTAATGCATTTGTACTTTCTTAAATTTCATAATTCCTGATGGGCTGGTGTGGCAATGGAAAGGTAAGTGTCCTATAGCCCCACCAAGGTTTTCAACAGGATAACATAAGGGTGTGTGTAGCCCCAATCATGGCGTAATTCACACCCTCATCTACTCCTACTTTATATTTTCTGGTATCCTTCTTCTGCCTGGTTTTATTTTAATGTTTTCCTTCTGAAAAATTATTCTTCTTTCCAGTAAGATTGGATTGTTGTAGTAAGATCGGACATGTGCTTACACTCCCAACTCACAGCACCCTTGAGGTAGCACTCTAAACATAAACTTATCCATTCGGATCCAGAATTAAGAACTATAGCTTTAAAAAATTCTCATGGCTTTGCTTCCTTTGGGTTAGTCTTTGTCACAGAGGTGTATATAGACAGGGGTAAATATATAGATATGGATGTAGATACAGATATAAAGTTGTGTTTGGTATTTCGGGGTTATACTGATTCCACCTGAGACACTTGCTCTAAGGAACCATTTATTTTATAAACACTTATTGACTGTCTTCTATGTGTAAAGCCCTATGATATGCACTGAAGAGACAATGATTCAGTTGCTTAGTTCTCTGTTTCATGAAGGTGGGGTAAATATGCATCCAATAATCACAGAAATAGATGTATATGTTCAAATTATTAAGATGTGCTAAGCAGAAAAATAAGAAAACTTACTTGGATTGAGAGGCTTCTTTGAATAAGTGACATTTAAGATAACATCTGAAGGACATCACCCAGTCGAATAATAGGTAAAAGGGTGTTTCATGTTTCAGACAGTGGATACAGCCTGCCTGAAGGCCCAGGGTTTGGAGGAACTTGGCATATTACAGAAGCAGTAAGAAGAATTTCATGCCTGGAATACAGTGTGAGTGTATATGTCAAGGGAGGGGTGGAATGGCAGGAGATGATGCTGTAATATAGTATCTAGTAAGCACTGTCTCGACCCGGCTTTTAGATCTTGACTAAAAACTCTTAATTCTCCTCCATGGGAAGTTGATAAGTCTACCCCCGATAATGCCCTTATTAGGCTCCCATTATACCACTCCTAGGCTACACCAACTAATGACCAACAGCCAGAGGTCCCAAACACCTAACATCCAGAGATAGCCCCTTCGTCTTGGGCCCACAAAATTATTCAAAACCCCCAGTCTCCAAGAATTGCCCAAAACCTAGCTAGTCTGACCCCTCTTGCCATACTTACGTCATCATCTACCATTCCAGCTTGCTGTTCCCCAGCCCTGGCTTCCCTGGGTGGCCCTGCAGGGAGAAGTCTCTCTTTTTGAGCTATAAATCTCTGAATTTTGGGATAGTTTATTATGAAACACTAGCAAACTGGAATAATTACAAAAAAAATACCACTAGACATTATTTTTCTGGAGCTAGACAATTTGATTTAAAGTTCATATGCAAAAGTAAATAAGAAAGAATATTCAAAAGATAAATAACTGAAAAAGAAGAACATTAGAGTAGGGGAGGGGAAGTTAACTGTGGCAGACGTTTAATATATTATGACACCTCTATAATTGTAAGAGAGTGGTACTGGTAAATGAATGGATAAAGTAGCCCATAAAATTGAAAATCCAGAAATAGACCTAAGTACATATGGCAATGTAGTGCACGATAATGTTAGTATCTCAAATCAGTAAGGAAAAGATTGTTGTTGTTAGGTGCCGTTGAGCTGTTGTCAACTCATAGTGACCCCATGTACAGAATGAAATGCTGCCTGGTTCTGCGCCATCCTCACAATCGTTGTTATGTTTGAGCCCATTGTTGCAGTCACTGTGTCAATACGTCTCATTAAGTGTCTTCCCTTTTTTTGCTGACTTTCTACTTTACTAAGAATGATGCCCTTCTCCAGGGACTGGTCTCTCCTGATAACATGTCCAAAGTAAGTGAGACAAAGTCTCACCATCCTCACTTCTAAGGAGCATTCTAGCTGTACTTCTTCCAAGAGAGATTTGTTCATTCTTCTGGCAGTTCATGGTATATTCGATATTCTTTGCCAACACATAATTCAAAGGCATCAATTCTTAGGTCTTCCTTACTCATTGTCCAGCTTTTGCATGCATTTGAGGAAAAGATAGACTTATAATAAATACTATTGGGACAATTGAATACCCTTTTGGGGAAAAAAAGATAAAATCAGATCTGTGCCTCATGCCATACATCAGGATAAATTCCAAATATATTAGATATCAAAATACGAAAAGATATGCCATAAACAAGCTGGAGGAAATAATAGATAAATTATTTTATAGCCAAGGTATAAGGACAATCTTTCTAACTATGATTCAAAACTCACAATAAGTAAAAGATATATTGATAAATACTACTACTACAAATGACACACTGGGATAATAATTTGCGGCTTGTATTACAGTAGAAGGACTAATACAACTAATAAGATAAATCTATTAAAAATTGAGCAGAAAATATCTAACAGCATGTTAGGAAAAAAAAGTATGTGTGATAATTAAGATTCTGTGTCAACTTGGCTGGGCCATGATTCTCAGTGTTTATATGTGATCACTCTCACGATTGAGTCTGCTGTGAGTAGCCAATCAGTTGAAAGGAAGTTTCCTTGGGAGTGTCGCCTACATCCTAATATAAACAGACATTCTGACTTTTTGCTCATTCTGGATCCTGCAGCTGCCTCCTGCTTATCTGACCTCCGGTTCTTGGGACTTGGACTATCAGCTTTCTGCCCATCTTGGGATTCCTTGATCTTCACAGCCTGTGAGCAAAGCCCTGCTCTCTGACCTGCCAATCTTAGGTTCGTCAGCCCCTGCAGCTACGTGAACCAGGAGAAGCCTGCCAATCTTGGGATTTGTCAATATTCACAGCCTATGAGCAAAAGCCCTGCTTTGAGACCTGCAGATCTTGGGTTTGCCACCCCCTGCGGCTACCATGAGTCCAGAGATGCCTCTGTCTTAATCTACAGATCTGGTACGTTCCAGCCTCTACAGTCTCATGAGCAGTTTCTTTGATATAAATCTCTCTCTATGTATATTTATACACTTTACTGGTTTTGCTTCTCTAGAAAACCCAGCCTAAGACAGTATGTAAGAATGGCAAGTTTGCAGAAAAGATGCAAATAAATGTTAAACACAACAAAAAATGTCAACCTCTTTCACTATAAAGAATTCAAATTCAAATTAAGCTGAAATACCACCACACATCCACTGAAATGTTTTTAAGAATATAAAAATACTATGACAAGCATGTGGACTAACTGAAGCTTTCATACTTTCATATACTGATGGTAGAAATACAACATTGTCCAGGCACTTTAGGAGATATTTTAGCAATGTCTAATAAAAGTAAACATACACCTGGCATTACAGCCCAGAATCCCCACTTATAATTTATACAAGAGAAGTAAAAACATTACACACAAAGACTTGTATGTGAATATCTTAACATTTTTCTTTTTATCACTGGTTTTCAGCAATTTGATTACGATGTTTCATGACATGTGTTAATTACTTTCTATTCTTTTATCAATTTCTATTTATTTTTTAAATAATATTTTACTGTATTTTCAGTGAAAGTTTACACAGCAAAATAGGTTCCCATTTCACAATTTCTACACAAATTGT
Organism: Dugong dugon; assembly: GCA_030035585.1. Taxonomy (NCBI): domain Eukaryota; kingdom Metazoa; phylum Chordata; class Mammalia; order Sirenia; family Dugongidae; genus Dugong; species Dugong dugon. The sequence continues at coordinate 188,474,490 of CM057463.1, read as the reverse complement.
TCAGCGATACTGGTTACAGTCTTCACATTGTGTAAACATTCTCATTATTTTCTTTGGTTGTTCTGTTTCCAGTAATCTAGTGTCCCTGCCCCCTACCTTCTTATCTTTGCTTTATGATAATTGTTGACAGTTTGGTCTCATATGGATGATTTTTTAAAGGAACACAGTACTCACAGGTAATAGTATTTATTTTATGAGTCAACCTGTTATTTAGCTAAAAGGTGATCTCGGGGGACATTTTCAGTTCACGTTTTAAAGAGCATCTCAGGGCAACAGTCTCAGGGATTCATCTAGTCTTGACCGGTCCAGTAAGTCTGAATTTTTTAAGCATTTGAGATTCTGTTTCACATTTTTCTCCCATTATGTCATGATCCACGTAGTGTGAATTATCCATAGTGGTAGCCAAGCGCCATCTAGTTCTGTTGGTTTCAAGGTAGATGAGGTCATGGTTCATATATACAGTTTGTCCTGGAGACTAGTTTCTTCTCTGGGTCTTTAGTTGTCTTCTTTCCCTTTTGCTCTGGGTTATGAGATCAATAGTTGTACCTCAGATGGCCTCTCACAAGCTTTTAAGACCAAACACTTGTGTAGAACATACGCTTTATGAACTACTTTCTGCCAGTTGGCCAAGTTGTCCCATGAGACTATGGTTCTAAGCCTTCAAACCAAGAAATCCAATCCTGTGAGGTGACGAGTTATAGCTAAGAAGTATCCTGTAAATGTGCCCTCTATGTGCTTTATTATATATATGAATATATATGCATGTACACATAAACATCTATTTAAATATGTATATATATACATGCATATACATACTTATACACATATATGCATACATACACACGTATATACACACAACTATATTTTTTGATTGTTGCAAAATTATATATGCCACGGCATTTTCCAAAATGTCCTTTTTCTTGTGTACATCTTAGAGTCATCATTTGCGGTGGTCAGGCTGTGCACACTTCCCTCACATTTGGTGTTATCTTTCCCATAACCAAGGGTAACAAATGTCTACAATCTAAAGACTGATTTCCCCTCTTCGCTTCCATCCCTGGTAACCAAAAATGAACATTGGTCTCTGTATACATACCAGTTCTTGTCTTTTATAAAAATGAGATCATACAACATAGGTCCTTCTGTTGATATGTGTTTTTGATATGCATGTGCATTGATCCTACTTGGGATGATTGAGCTTCTTGGAACTGTGTCTATATGGTTTTCATCAAATTTGGAAACTTTCAGCCATTATTTCCTCAAATATTCCCTGTTAAGTACCCTTTGGAGCCCTGGTGGCCCAGTGGTTAAGAGCTATGGCTGCAAACCGAAAGATCTACACTTCAGATCCACCACCTGCTCCTTGGAAACCCTGTGGGGCAGTTCTACTTTGTCCTATTCGGTTTCTAGACTTGGAATCTACTCAAAAGCAATAGGTTGGGTTTTGGTTTTGGTTTTAAGCACCCCTTTTCTCAGTCTGGAGCCTTGGTGGTAATGCCTAAGAGCTCAGCTGCTAACCAAAACAGCCAAAAGATAGGCAGTTCAAATCTACCAGTTGCTCCTTGGAAACCCTATGAGGAGTTCTAATCTGTCCTATAGTTGGAATCAACTCGTTGGCAATGAGTTTCTCAGTCTACAATTACACATATATTATACCACTTAATATCATTCCATAGACCACTCTTCAATATTTTATCTGTGTGCTTCTTTTGGGATACATTCCATTGCTATAACTTCAAGTTTATTGGTTTATTTTCTGAAGCGACTCATATGCCGTCAATCCCATAAAATGAACTTTTCTTTCCAGATTGTTTTTTATTTAACTTCCAGTTGTTCTGTTTGGTTGCTTTTTATATTTTCTATTTATCTCATGATATTCATTTTTATTTTACATTCTTAAGTCTAAGATTCATAATATTCATAAAATCAAAATAATTCATAAGCATATTCATAATAAGTGCTTCAAAGCCATTGTTTAATACTTCTGTCATCTCTGTCGCTTCTGTAGCTGTTTCTATTGACTGGCCTTTCTCTTTCTTATGGGCCATATTTTCACGCTTCTTCATATATCGGATACATTTTAACTTTTTTCTTAACTGTAGTTTAGATAAAGGTTTACAGAACAAACTAGTTTTTCATTAAATACTTCATACAGGTATTGTTTTATGACATTGGTTAACAACTCCATGACATGTCCACACTCTCTCTTCTCGATCTTGGGGTTCGCATTACCAGCTTTCCTGTCCCCTACTGCCTTTCAGTCCTTGTCCCTGAGCTGGTGTGCCCCTTTGGCTTCTTTTTGTTTTATGGGCCTGTCTAATCTTTGGATGAAGTGTGAACCTCAGGAGTGACTTCATTACTGAGCTAAAAGGGTGTCCAGGGGCCATATTCTAGGGGTTTCTCCAGGTTCTGTCAGGCCAGTAAGTCTGGTCTTTTTTTGTGAGTTAGAATTTTGCTCTACTTCTTTCTACAACTCTGTGTGACACCCTCTATTGTTATCTCTGTAAGAGCAGTCAGTGCTGGTAGCTGGACACCATCTAGTTGTAGTGGACTCAGTCTGGTGGAGGCCATGGTAGTTGCGGTTCATTAGTCCTTTGGACTGATCTTTCCCTTGTATCTTTAGTTTTCTTCATTCTCTCTTGCTCCCAAAGGGGTGAGACCAGTGCAGTATCTTAGATGGCTGCTCACATGCTTTTAAGATTCCAGACGCTACTCACCAAGGTAGAATGAAGAACATTTTCTTTATAAGCTATGTTATGCCAATTGAGCTAGATGTTCCCCGAGACCTTGGTCCCACAGCCCTCAGTCTAGCAATTCAGTTCCTCAGGGAGTATGGATGTGTCTATGGAGCTTCCATGACCTTGCCTTGTACAAGTTGTGCTGGCTTCCCTAGTATTGTGTACCGTCTTACCCTTCACCGAAGTTACCACTTATCTATTGTCTATTTAGTGTTTTTCCCCTCCCACTCCTCCCCTTCCTTGGAAACATCAAAGACTGCTGCCTTCTGCATGTAAACTTTTTCGTGATTTTTTATAATGGTTCCATGCAATATTTGTCTTTTGTGGTGGACTAATTTTACTCAGCAAAATGCCCTCCAGATTCATCTAGGTTGTGAGATGTTTCTCAGAGTCATCATTGTTATTTATCATTGGATAGTATTCCACTGTGAGTATGTAGCATAGTTTGTTTAGCCATTCATACTTTGATGAGCACTTAAGTTGTTTCCATCTTTTTGCTATTGTGAATAATTCTGCAATGAACGTGGGTGTTCATATGTTTATTTCTATGATGGCTCTTATTTCTCTAGGATATGTTCCTAGGAGTGGGATTACTGGATCCTATGGTATTTCTATTTCTAGCTTTTTAAGGAAGTGCCAAATCATTTTCCAAAATGGTTGTACCATTTTGCATTCCCACTAGCAGTGCATAAGAGTTCCAATCTCCTGCAGCCTCTCCAACATTTGTTATTTTCTATTTTTTTAAATTTGTGCCAGTAATGTCAGGGTGAGATGGTATCTCACTGTGGTTTTAATTTGCATTTGTCTAATGACTAGTGATTGAGAGCATTTCTTCATGTGTCCATTAGCCGCCTGAATGTCTTCTTTGGTGAAGTGTCTCTTCATATCCTTTGCCCATTTTTTAATTGGATGATTTGTCTTTTTGTTGTAGATGTGTTGGATTTTCCTACAGATTTTAGAGATTAGACCTTTGCCTGATTTGTAATAGCCAAAAATTTTTTTCCCAGTCTGTAGGTTCTCTTTTTATTCTTTTGGTGAAGTCTTCGGATGAGAATAAGTGTATAATTTTTAGAAGACCCCAGTTATCTAGCTGATCTTCTGGTGTTTGTGTATTGTTAGTTATAGTTGGTATCCTATTTTTGCTTTGTATTAGGGCCTGTAGCATTGACCCTAGAAGTCAACATTTTAATAAAGGTAGGGGAAAAAACAAAACAAAACTGCTGCTCCAGCTAAACCTGTGTGAAACACAGAGAAAATATGTGAGTGTTCCTTTAGGACTCGGCAACTGAGTTTAACACAATAGGGAAAAAGAAATAATTTCACCAGTTAGGTGCACAACACAGTATAGATTGATGTATTGAGGAGCCAAAGAACAAATTATTGCTCCCTCCCTTAATAATTCTCTAATGAAATTCACTTAAAAATGTTATAATATTACAATAATTTTATCCTAACCAATTACGGAAGAAATCAAAAGTGGTTGTTTTTGTTTCTGTTATTTTGAGATGGGGGAAAATCTAGGCCTTTTCCTTTTAAAATAGGTGGATTAAAAGGAATGTCACTAAATATTTAGGAGATGTAGAAAGCAAATAACACATAAAACATCTATATATGCTATTTGTTTCTAAAATATTTTGTTGATTCACTCTTCACAACCCTCTGAGGAAACTAGTTTCAGTGATTCTATCACAAAGCCAGAAAATTACAGACTCAGAATTTGAACCTATGTTTTGATGACTACAGTGTCTGACTTCTTTCTAACATGCCTTGCTGTTTTGATGAAAAATTAAAAGGTTCCCATAGGCACCAGTTGAAAGGTGGAAGGTTTTGTTTGGATGACTTATCTAAGTAGGACTTAATGGAGTCTCTGAGAAAGGACCTACATCACAACTGTGGCCTTAATGTGTATTGCATCTGTACCAAGTTAAAAAGTAAGCAAAAAAAGTAGTTGAAGATATTGTCAAACTTGTTACAAACAACTAATTAAACTTATAAGTTTATGTCATGTTTGAATAACTTCAGAAGATAATTTTAGTTTTTAAATAAATACAAAATTATTCTTGAATTTACTGTTAATATGAAGTTTGGTATATAATTTTCTTCTGATGACAATTAGAATTTTATGTTCAATCTAGAATCATTTCCACATTCTTTCTTCCCACATCATAGAGTTATGATTTAATGCCTCAAATGAGACCCTGTCTTGTTAATGTAAAGGTTAATATCGTTCAACAATCTGACTCCTTTAGCAATAAAATTTAATTAGCAAGGAAATCCAGGATGGGTCTTTTTAAATCTAAATGACCATAGGTGAAACTTGGAAAATGTAAATGGTCTGATGAGAAAAAAGAGAAAGACAGAGAGAGACTGAAGTAACTGAAAGTATGTGAAGAATACATTTAATAGAGAGAGATACGTGTGGTAGAAAATGATTATATTCATGTTAATTGAGGGAAGTTAGAGGTTGATCAGGAGATTATGATAGTTACTGTGCATCTAATTTTTAATAGATATTTAATAAGTTTTTGCAAGAAGGTCTGCTGGTTTCGAATCCAAATTCAACTAATAACTAGCCAGTGGTATGCTTGAACCAGTTTCTACCAGCTAGTGAGAACTAGTTGGTGAATATTCAGGAACTTGGTTAGTTGTTTGTTAAATGATAGGTAGTTTCAAAATTAGCTCGGTAGGATTCTTACACCATTAAAACAGGAAAATGCTGTGAATCAATCTTTTTTTTCCCCCAGACAGCTGGTTTACCAAAACATCACTGTCTCTTTTTAAGAAATTGGAGTTTTGGAACCCCCATGTGTCTATCTGTTTGTTATACTGTGGGGGCTTGAGTGTTGCTGTGATGCTGAAAGCTATGGTGCCGGTATTCAAACACCAGCAGGGTCACCCATGGCAGATAGATTACGTAACAAATTATGGATAACATAGGAAGAATGGGAATTCCAGAACACTTAATTGTGCTCATGAGGAACCTGTACACAGATCAAGAGACATTCGTTGGAACAGAACAAGGGGATACTGCATGGTTTAAAGTCAGGAAAGGTGTGCATCAGGGTTGTATCATTTCACCATAGCTATTCAATCTATATACTGAGCAAATAATCCAAAAAGCTGGACTCTATGAAGAAGAGCGGAGCATCAACACTGGAGGAAGATGCATTACCAACCTGCGATATGCAGATGACACAACTCTGCTTGCTGAAAGTGAAGAGGACTTGAGGCACTTACTGATGAAGATCAAAGACCACAGCCTTCAGTACAGATTACACCTCAACATAAAGAAAACAAAAATCCTCACAACTGGACCAATAAGCAACATCATGATAAATGGAGAAAAGACTGAAGTTGTCAAGGATTGCATATTACTTGGATCCGCAATCAAAGCCCATGGAAGCAGCAGTCAAGAAATCAAATGACATATTGCGTTGGGCAGGTCTGCCGCAAAAGACTTCTTTAAAGTGTTGAAAAGCAAAGATGTCATCTTACAGACTAAGGTGCGCCTGACTCAGGCCATGGTGTTTTCAATTGCCTCGTATGCATGCGAAAGCTAAACAATGAATAAAGAAGATCAAAGAAGAATTGACGCCTTTGAATTGTGGCGTTGGTGAAGAATTTTGTATATACCATGGACTGCCAAAAGAATGAACAAATCTGTCTTGGAAGAAGTACAACCAAAATGCTCCTTAGAAGCGAGGATGGCGAGACCTACGTCTCACATACTTTGGACATGTTATCAGAAGGGATCAGTCCCTGGGGAAGAACATTATTCTTGGTAGAGGGTCAGCAAAAAAGAGGAAGACCCTCAAGGAGATGGATTGACACAGTGGCTGGAACAATAGGCTCAAGCATAACAACAATAGTGAAGATGGCACAGGACCAGGCAGTGTTTCATTCTGTTGTGCAAAGGGTCTCTACGAGTCAGGACAGACGCGAAGGCACCTAACAAAAACAACAAGTTTTGCAAGAAAGGTCATGTAATTTTGATATGTATATATGAACCTAAGGATACGGGTGTTAATAATTAGTAATGGAAAATGCAAAGATAAACCCGGAAATATAGACGAGACTCAAATATAAGGTTTAGTCATCACCATAAGATTGATATCTATGTCCTATTTGTATTAGCAGCTTGGATAAAAGTGGAAACCTGTGTTATCACTGGTGTAGATCAAGGGAAGCTAGGAATAGACAGCTGAAATGATGAATATGGAAAACATGATTTCAAAACCTAAGATACACCTTCCTACAAAAGTAAATACATTCATGACACTCTAATAATTGTATGTAAATATGGACTAAATCTGTTTCTAGGAAAGCAATGCCTTCATTTTAGTTTAGAAATAATGGACATTCTTCTTGTTTCCTAGTCAGTCATTGCTGTAAGATTTGATTTCAGACGGTTCTTTTCCATCTTTTCAACATGAATCAAAAGTATATAATCAACCCTATTACTATCCTCAAGCAATATTTTCTTGACTTTGACCTAACTATACAGCTTCTACAAAGAGAAATAGTGGTAGCACTGATTGTTTTAAATTGTCAAAGCTTGGAATTAATAAAAGTCATTTATAATTAACGTCTCAGAAAATTAGATCCCTAATGAATATTTGTGAATCAATGAATGAATGATTATACTCTTAAATACTAAATTACGAGGGGGAAGCAACCTGACTCATACAGTAATTAAGATGTTTCCACAAGAAGGTAGATTGGCGAAAGTAGAGAAAACCTGATCGTACGGTATCAATAATATTTTGTTATATATATTTACGGTTATCAGTGTACCATGTGAGGTGAAAGTGCCCCAGTAACATTTAATGGTCAAGTCAGCAAGAAAGGGAAAATGACTGGGATCATGTAAAGAATTCCTTGCATCAGTTCCTTGTTAACTGTAGCTGCAGCTGTCTGAGCCAGCTGTCCAGTGGTAGCCTGACTCCCAGTGTGCATCTGTAGGTGGTGGAAAGATGCCAACAAAGAACAGGAAAGGACTAAATAAGCCAGTGGGAGCCAGCTAACCATGGTGAAGCCACCACATCTACGTGTGCTAAGGGAAAACACTAAGTGAGTCTCCTTGGAAAGCCCGTGTCTCCTTCTCACTCAGATGATTTTACAACCCTTTCCTTGTTCCTTCTAGTCATCATATCTTCTTAAGTCTGACTGTTTTTTGAAACTTATTTTATTTTTCATAGTTCATTAGCTTGCTTTCCCACTTAGAATTTCTTTTGTTTCTAACCCTGTTGACTTAGTTGCTGGTTTCTGGGAATATCATGAGTGGCTACATATCATGTTATATAGTATTGTTGAATCTTTTGAGTGTTTGTGGATAACAGTTTATTCATTTTAACGGTAAGCTATTAAAAGGGAATTTTACTGTTGAGTTTCAATTCTGACCATGACAAAGAAACAAGAATCAACTTTACCTTCCTGCCTTAAAACTTCAAAAAACAGAATGAAATATAAGAAATCAGCTTCCAGGGGAATTAATATCAGGGAATGAAGAACTGTTAACACTGAAAGAGGGGAAACAAATGGGGTGAGCCCTACAAATAATGCATCTTACTGACTGGTCAAAGTATCCAGGATACAATGCAAAGAGCAGGAACTCAGTCAAATCACAAATTCCCTGAGTTGAGGAAGTAGGACTGGTAGTCCACAGAGGCCAAGGTGGCTAGACTTGACAGAAAAGAGTCCTGGAGAGGAGAGAGCTGCATGTAGTCAGGACTCAAAATACCTGCAGAGGAGCTTCCTCCTCTGTTCATTTGAGTTCTTATAAGCACACATGTGTGAAGAAACTACCCAAGGCCAGAAACAACTACCCAAAAGAATTAGAAAAAACAGAGAACAGAGATCACACAGGGCCATGAATTGTGTCTGTTCCAAATAGCCACAGTGGAATACCTCAGGACTGAAGAAATATCAGTTACAGAAATAAGGGTTTTAACTCAGTAGGAAAAAATTAACTCTAGATTAAATGGCAGTCTGATCTTTTCTAATAACGCCTAAAACCAAGACCCAAAAGAATCAAACTGATTCCAAGTAATTTACATATGTCACAGAATTTTCATAAAATAAGAATAACAATAATAACCAGTGTCTAACAAGATAAAATTCAAAATGTCTGACACCCAATCAAAAATAACCAAACATGTAAAGAAGCAGGAAAATGCAACACATAATGAGGAAAAAATATCAATCAAGTAAAACTTAATCAGAAATTAAATATATCATAGAATTAAAAAATAAGGACATTAAGGACAATCACTACGTTGTTATTACATATATTTAAGAACTATAGGAAAGACTGAACATGTTAGTGACGTGAAAGAGAGTTCTGTTTTTTTAAGATCTATTTTGGACTTCTACAAGTAAAATCTGCAATGTCTCTGATGAAAAATACACTGGATAGGATTAACCACAGATTAGACATTACAGAAGAAAATATTGGTGGACTTGAATGCATAGACAAAAACAATATTCAAATGAAACATAAGAAGAAAAAATCTAAAGTGAAATATATGAAAACCTCAAGTAGTCAAAATTGTTTAACTGGAGTCAGGTGCAGAAAAATGTATTTTATGATTAAGGGCCCACATTTTCTAAATTTGATGAAAAGAATAAACTGGCAGATCCAATAAGCTCAATGAATCCAAGCACAAAAATCATGAACATTATATATCAAGGCATATCACGATAATTGTTTTAAATCAGTGGTAAAGAGAAAAAAATTTTAAAGCATCTAGTGAAAGACACATTATATACAGAAGAACAAATGCACAGGTGACAGCAGATTTCTTGTCAGAAATAATGCAAGCTACAGGACAAGTCATCATCTTTAACAACAACAACAACTAATACGCACATACATATATATATATATGTAAAAGTAAACCCATAATTCTATATCTGGAAAAAAATATTTCAGAAAAGAAGGTGTCACACAGATGGTTTCAGACATTAAAAAGCTGAAATAATTAATTACTGGCATACCTTCACTGTGAGAAGTATTAAAAGAAGTACTCTAAGAATAAGGAAGATGCTACTGGATGGAAATCTGGTTCTACCCAAAGGAACAAAAGGCACTGGAAATGGTAACTACGTGGGAAAATACAAAGACTTCTTTTTCCTCATATTTAATATTTAATTATTTTAAATATCTTTAAAATATAATAAATAAAATTTATGTCCATCTATCTATCTTTCTATCTATCTATATATCTATGTATTGTTGGGTGTCATCAAGTCAATTCCAACTCACAGCAATAAAATGTGACAGAGTAGAACTCCGTCATAGGATTTTCTTGGCTGTAATCTTTACAGAAGCAGATTGCCAGGTCTTTCCCCCGAGGAGTTGTTCGGTGGGTTTTAATAATAAACCTAAACATGGAAGACAATAACACAAAGACTGGAAGACAGAAATAGAAGTACTATTATAAATTTCTTATACTATGCATGAGCTAGAAACCCTGGTGGTGAAGTGGTTAAGTGCTACGGTCAGCAGTTCGAATCCACCAGGAGCCCTTTGGAAACTCTGTGGGGCAGTTCTACTCTGTCCCATAAGGTTGCTATGAGTCAGAATCGAGTCAACAGCAACAGGGTATGGGTACATGTGAGGTAGTATATAAACTTGAAGGTAGACTATGATAAGTCAAAAATGTATACTGTAATTTAGGAGATAATATTGGAGCCACTATTCTGACACCATGCCTGTCTGTTTCCCACATGAGGTAAAAACTAATAGAACTGCAATGAGAAATAGACAAATCCACAACTCATCCTTTTAATAAACAGTGTCCTATTATTTTTAGCAACGGAATGAGATTAAAAACTGCTCGGAGAGTGTTATGGATTGAATTGTGTCCCTCAAAAATATGTGTTTAAATCCTAACTTCTATGCCTGTTGTTAAAATTCGGGAATGGATTGTTTTTGTTATTTTAATGGGGTAGGATTAGTGTAGAGTGTGTCTTGGGTCAATCTCTGACAAAATATAAAAGGATCAGACTAAGCAAGCAGAGATGGGAGAAGATAGACGTCATGCCACATGAAGGTCACCAAGGAGCTAAGGAGTAAGGACCTTCCTCCAGAGCCAACAGAGACAGAAAGCCTTGCTCTGCAGTCAGCGCCCTGAATTCAGACTTCTAGTCCTCTAATCTGTGACAGGAGCCCTGGTGGCGCAGTGGTTTAGAGCTGAGCTGCTAACCAAAAGGTCAGCAGTTTGAATCCACCAGCCGCTCCTTGGAAACCCTATGGAGCAGTTATACTCTGTCCTATAAGTTTGTTATGAAATTTTGTTACAGTTTCCCACTTACGGTATTTCTGTTATAGCTGCAGTAGATAACTATGACATAGGGCAAGGACTATGCTTTTGGGAACATGTTTTTGGAACATGGTTTTGAGTAAATTAATATATAATTCACACTAAGACACGTGACATATTTCACTGAAGATAAACATTGTTATGCTTTGTCATTCTTGGTAAACATTTACTTTATAATATGAAGCAACGGTCATATAGGTCTATGATCACATAGATCACAAATGTTAAATAATAATGTCGACTCTGAAGTTATTTTCCAGTATCTCTAGAGAGAGATAATAGGTATTACTGAGACACTTATGCATTCACCAACCAGGAAGCCCATGGAGTTTCTGTGTCCAGAGCCTTTATTGAGGCCTCATTACTTGGGCATGGCTGATTGAATCACGTCCCCCTCCTTTGAGATCAGCTGATATTACATGGTGGCTCTTTCTAGCCTGGTCAGCCCCTACCTGAGTCACTTCATTAGCGTAAACCCTCAGGTGTGATCTGGAGGTCTCATCAGAGACACTCCAATCATTAGGTGAAATTCTAAGGTTTTAGAGATTATCTCTCTGTAACTAATTACAAAGACTAAATTCTTTGGGTAAAGATAGATACCAAGCCCTACAGGCCTGAAGGTAAGCGCAAACTTGGCCTCCTCAAGGAAAGACAAAGGACCAGTGTGACAGGGTCAGAGTGAGGTGGGGGAATGCAATGTCAGATGGGATCAGACAAGGACATGCAGGACCTTGTAGGCCCTGAGAAGAAGTTTGGGTTTAGTCTAAATAAAATGAGAATTCATTGCAAGAATTTAAGCAAGGGATACATAGGATATTTTAGTCATACTTTCAGAAGATCCCTGTGGCCATTCTGCAGATATAATTGGCAGGACTACAGAAGCAAAAGTAGAAGCAGACTGAACATGTAGGAGGCTGATTCAGTATTCCAGGAGAGAAATGATGGACTAACGGGATACCGCACAGGAGAGGCAGTGAGGTGGATGGATTTGGAATAAATTTTGTTGGCAGAGATGACAGTACTAGTTAATTTGCTGAAGAATCAGAAGGTCAAGGAGGAAGGGAGTCAAGGATAGCACTTCAATTTTCAGCTCAGTTGGTATTGGTGCTACACCCTATCTCATTTACTTCTCGTTACAAGCTTACCAGATAAGTATTAAAATTCTGATGTCACAGATGATAAAGGTGATGTTCAGGTAGAGAAGGAACTTGCACCCAGATCATACAGTAGGGAGTGAATCAAGACTCAAATCCAAACAATTTGTTTCATTCCACAATATTATTACACTTAGTAGCAATTCATCTTTGAATATTTTCTAACCTGTTTTTTTATCAGAGCTGCAGGGCATATGGTAGGCAAAGATTAGAATTAGCAGAATTATCTAATGTTAGCTTGCCCAATAACCCACCAAAGCTCTGATCCATTTGACAAAACTCAGGCTCACAGCAGCCCCTTACATTTTGACGTCATCTCTGTAATTGCTGTAGACATCTACCCAAGTCCGCCTTTGTAAAATTTCATCATTGGTGTTTCAACCTCCCGTACAACATCTAATCCTTAAACGATATTACAGACATTAAAATATTTGAAGTTATAATTGCTTCCCCAAAAGAAAATATTGTCACTCACTGTTCAGTGTTTTGAAACTGGTCAAAAAATACCAAACAAACAGAACAAAACGAAAGCTTTTGATTTTGAGTCAAAGGAATGGTTGTTTTTTTAAATAGTAGCTATGTTTTTGAGAGAATTATTCTATTTTTCTACAGGTAGTATGGGTTTAAGAAAATAAATCATACATATACTTGACTAAAATGTCCATATTTCTTTCCATTGTTGAGGATTTTATGATTACGGGCATAATATCTGAGATCTACCACTGTATTATTTTTAAACTATCAGTGGTGGTTTTATTGCCTACCCATGAAGCCTCCCTCCAGTGCCAAAAGTAAAAACAGGAAAAGGTGTAAATACATGCTATCACTGGCAGTTCACCTCACTCTGGAGAAGCAGTGATCACGTCAGGCCTGTGGAGCTTGACCTCCCACAGATCTTTGTGTCTTGCCATCCTATGACACACATAGAGGTGAAGGTCATCAGTGGTCTGACTTGGGAAACAATTCACAGAAAGAAACCTCACCTGCAGACATGTGTGCAAGTAATATCTAAGTATATTATTGTATGTATTTTTTTAATAAGCTATGTTTAAAAACAAAACAACGGCAACAAAAATACTTTTTATGACTGATGCCTGCTTGTCTATCGGAGTTTCAAAACAAATTTACAAATAGCCTTCATGCCTAGCAATAGGAAAATAGCTATGTAAAGTATGCTCCATCCTAAGCCCTTAAAACAATGCGTTCACAGAATAATGATCTAAGGAAATGCTCATGTTATAAATTGACGCGCTACAATACAAGGTAACAAAGGAGCACCCTTGCCTTTGGCTCAGCACTACATTATGTACCTCAGTGCTTTATATCCGATAGAGTTCACCTCTCTAAGAAATAAGGATTAGTATTATCTCTATTTTCTTGATGTGGAAAGAAGGAGAGAAACTAAATAAATTTCTGATTAGAACCTATTTGATTTGAACTAGGCATGTCTGCTTCCAAAGTATATGTTCTTAATCATGAATTATCCTTTTTCCTTAGAACGGCTACAAATACTCATCTTAACTATTTTTAGGGTGATTGACTTTCACTTTATTGTTTATTGCTCTCATGCAAACGTCTAGGAGAAAAAAATTACTCAGAGCCAGTGTCATTCCAACCAGAAACTTAGATAGATAGGCATCCATCATAACTCTGATGGGCTCAGAAATATGACCTCATGAGAGTCACTTAATGTCTGCATCTAAGTTTCCTCATGTGTTAAATAATGAAAATAATAACATATATTTCACAGAGTTAATTTGCAGATGAAATAAGATATTCAAGATAAAATGCTTTGCACTGTGTTGCACATAGTTAGCACCCAGTAAGTATTAGCTGTTACTATTTTTGGAACTGCAGCCAGATTTAATACATAAATTCGATTGATCCCATCATTTCCTAGTTCTCCATTGGCTTCCACCACACTCGGAATAAAATCCAAAGTCCTTAACACAACTCCCAGACTCTACAAGATCTGGACAGTAAGGACCCCGGCCCGTTTCTAATCACCATCTCCTAGCTTACTGTGCTCAAGCCACTTGCTTTCCTGCTGTTCCCCAGGTAAGCTGAGCTGAGCTGTTCTGTCCTCACTTTGTGCTTCGGTTGCCTCTGCTTGCAATTCTCTTCACTCACATCTTTGCAAAACTTTCTCATTTCTGTTTCTTCTCAAATTTTGCCCACATTACAGGGATGACATGTGTTCTCCAACTATCCCTATAACATTTCATCTTCCCCTTGTTATATCTTGCTTCATTGTACTATTCATCACATCATATATTTCGTATTTATTTGTCCATTTTTATTGTCAGTTCCCCTTAAAAGAGAGTATTCTCCATGGGAATAAAGACTTGTATTTACCCCCATATTTCCAGCACATGGAACAGTGCCCAGTAATAATAGTGGCTCAATAAATATTTCAGGAATGAACGATTCCATAAATTGTATTATAATTGTCTTTTTTCATGTTTGTCTCCACCTATAGACGTCAATCTATTTTCATTTCTTGATGCACCATAGGCACTTAATAAATATTTGTGAGTGAGAGCTTATTAGTAAATGAATGATCACGATATAATCAGGACATTCCAACAAGAAACGTAGTTAGGGAATGTGTGAGGCAGAGGCAACTCCTGACGACTGGCAAACCAAATCGTAAACCCACAGAGAATCTGAACTACTGCTTTTTCTTCCCTGGTTATTAACTTTTCTGACAAATATTTTATTACTTTTTGTTGATTAAGACAGGTTAGATACTACAAATATGGGTAATTAGTAGTACAAAAAGTAAAGAAGGGAGGCATATAGAAGTAACAGCAGCCAGTATATTTGGAGCTAAAATCTTACCGAGTCAATTCGCTTATAGTTTGAGCAGTTATTTACATAAAATCGGTAGCCTCAATTCAGCATGTAGATTTGCCTTGACTTTGAGCTCAAGTGTGTCTCGTTCATGGATTGTTATCACCTAAATCCTGCATTCTAAGGGGAAAGGTAACATAAGGATTGACAGGACAGATAGAGGGCATCAGACTGAAGGTTAGCACGGCGCTGTGATGCCTAGCAGAAGGCATAGGAAACAGACTGGAGGATCAGAAAAATGGTAAAATAGATGGTCAAAGCTTCTTATCATACTTGTTATTTTAAATATGTCTTATCACAGGGGTCTTTGAGGAGTTTCTATAGAATTTTATACTGTCAGAAATACAGTTCATTTAAAATTTTCTTTGATAACAGCATATTGAAAGAAATAGCAGAAATTATACCTGCTTAGTTAATTGAGATAATATTTTTATCACCAAAAGGAAGGTGTAAAGATTCATTTGATATCTTTCAGGACAAAGAGGAAAAATTCATTGAGGAGAGGCATTTCAAGTGTACAAAAATCCATTCTAGGGTAAACAAAACGTGACATTGGAGAAGCATGCGTACATGTCGTTTTCTGACACGAATGGGATCCTGAGGGTATGGTTCTAACCACAGTGGTATTTATTCGCTAGAGGGTAGAGTGATGAGATGCAGTAGAAAGATCAGGGACTAGAGGTCAAAGCGCTGGCTCCATGTGTTGGTTCTGACACTTCTTAGGTCTGGGAAGAAACAGTAGCAAACATCCATTAACCACTCCTCACTAGTCACATGGTGAAAACGACTCCTGCCTAATGTAATTGCTTTAAGAAGCAAATGAATATCGCCTTTGTTCAAGTAAGCACTAGGATCTGGAAAAGAGGCAACATGGCCCTTTCTGATAGGTAGCACCAGAATGAAGCACTTCAGGGGCTCCACAGAAGTGAAGGGTAGAGAGCACACACCAAGGATAGGGAAGTAAGAGAAGATCGCTCCAGTGCATCTCCCCTGGTGCTCTCTGCTCCAGACCTCTCTGGCATTTTCCAGTTCCTCAGACTTGCTAGCCACTGTCTTCCAGCTCTTCCTATCTCTGGAATGCTCTTCCTTCACCGTATTCTCTCCTTTTCCCTAACTCTAACTCATCTTTTAAGTCTCAGCTTAATGTTACTTTTCTTCAAAGATGTCTTCCAGAGACCATTCAGACTAGGTGAAGCCCACCTTGTTCCCATGGCACATTCTCCTTCTTCATAACTCTCAGGTTTTTTGTGGTTGCTTGTGTAAAAATCTCTTGCCTGTCATGCCAAGAGCTCTACCAGGACAAGGACTCTGTTTCATTAAAAAATATATTCTCATACTACAGTGCTTGGTATGTAGTGGATGCTCAATAAATATTTGTTAGATGAATTAATACTTAACTTAAATCCATGTCTCAGAAAAATTAAGAGTATAACAAGGAGGCAGTAGAGGGACTGAGGCATATGTAAGGGGTAGGCAGAAAGCAAAGAAGCTCAAAGAAAAATCTTGAACAATTTACTTTCTCATACAAAATATATAAAACATAACTGACAGTGGTACCTTATATTATAGTATGGGGTAGAGCCTGTCACCTAGTAGATGTTCAATAAATATTTGTTGATAAATAAATATGTAACTAAATGCATCCACAGAAAATTAATATGAACCCTCTGGGATTGTGACATATGAATAATCTCGTTGTGATTTTTAACACAGGGAACATGATGAATGGTTAAAGTGAAATAAATTAGAATTTAAGGAAACAAAAATATCAAGGATTGTTTGGGGGATTTTTCCTATTGGTTAGTAATGTGAGTGCTGCCTAAATGAGATGGCTTTACAGGTGTTCTCGTTCAGTCTTTGTATATGTTCACACTACCGCTCGTCTGTCAGTTTGTCTTACTGTGGTGGCTTGCGTGTTGCTGTGATGCTGGAAGAATTGCCACTGGTATTTCAAATACCGGCAGGGCCACCCATGGTGGACAGGTTTCAGTGGAACTTCCAGACTAAGACAGACTAGGAAAAGAGACCTGGCAATCTACTTCTAAAAAAATTGGCCAGTGAAAACCTCATGAAAAGCAGCAGAACACTGTCTCATATAGTGTGGGAAGATGCGCCCATCAGGTTGGAAGGCACTCAAAAGACGACTGGGGAAGAGCTGCCTCCTCAAAGTAGAGTCACACTTAATGACATGGATGGAGTCAAGCTTTCAGGACCTTCATTTGCCAATGTGGTATGACTCAAAATGGGAAGAAACAGAAGCAAACATCCATTAATAATTGGAACGTGGAATGTAGGAAGTATGAATATAGAAAAGTTGGAATTCGTCAAAAATGAAATGGAATGTATAAGGATTGATAGCCTAGGCATTAGTGAGCTGCAATGGGATGATATTGGCCATTTTGAATCAGAGGATCATATGGTCTACTCTATATAGTATATTCATATATTCATAAATGTACATTGTGAAGGGGAAACATCAGCTATAAAAGGGTTCCTCCAGCATTTCAAAATGAATAAAAATATTATGTTTTTCTAAATGTAAGAAGATTTGCACTTATAAGGTTAGCTGAAGGGCCACAAGTAACCAAAAAATGACTTACCAGTGGGAGAACAATTTTTATTGAAAGCTAATGAATTCCGTTTACGGTCTGCTCAGTGTGAAGTGCCTACGGAAATTTCTAGCTGTAGTTGAGATCTACAGCAAGTTATATAATCTCTTTGTGCTTCCATTTCATTAAGGCACAATAAAGATGATAATAGCATCTATATTATTCCCGTATTAAGTTAATCAACTTGTGTAAAATGTTTAGAATAGTGATTGACATCTATATAATATCCAATGAATATTATCCATTATTATTAACAATAATAATTTCATTAGATAGATATACAGGTCTGCAAGTGAAGAGAGCAAGACTATCCACACACATTTGGAAAAACTCAGCCCAGAGATGCTAATTAAATCCGATGGATTTCCCCAGAGAGAGAGTATAATTTGAAAAGAGTTGAGATAGAAGGTTAAAAAAAAATCTTTTAATCTCCCATGAATATCTGTATTAATATTATGGATAGTGAAGGGTTATTTAGTGAAAGAGGCTAAGATAAAATTGAAACAATACAGCCCTTTTTGAAAAGAAGTCATTTGAGAGATTACTAAACAAAACAAATTTCCATTGAGTTAGAAGATATTTGCAGGAATCTGGCCTTACAATAAATTTTAAAAAAACACTACGTAAAAATATTGTACTATTAAAAAGTTTCTGTGGAGAAAGGGAGGATTTATGTTGGACTTTACCTCCATTTTCATAGCAGTTATGCTCTGGCTCCATACTCAGCAAAACAAAAGCGATGCAGTTCACACAACACACACTCCTCAGAAGGCAGTTTAGCAAACATCTATTATTATTGGAGCGTGTCTGTCAGGGACCTCAATCTAGACTGACCTGTTAATCCTTCCAACTGCACATACCACTGTCCCATGGGAACACTGCTAAATGCTCTTTTCTTCACCTCATTTTATCTCTAGTGATGTGTTTTCAAAGACTTTTGGGTGCTCTTAGAGATTTTTGCCCTGGGCACCTACCTGTCTGGCTGTTTGGTGGGTCCAATCCTTCAGTCAGTTTTATTTTTAGAGTACATCATTGTCACATAGAATTGTACTGTGATATCCCCTCAGGCCCTGACTCTGAAACCACCATGCCCAGGTAAAAAAGCTGATTGAACCTCTGAGCAAATTATTTAATCTGTGTCTTTGTGCCTCAAGCTTCCTACTTGTAAAGTGAGAATTACAACAACAGCGTGTATTTTTCATCATGTAATGTCTGGCACTTGGTTCATGCTTGTAAAGGTAAGCTATTATTGCCACTATTTTGAAGAAGTATTAAGTGTTCAAAGATGAATAGGACACAGTCAGTACCTGTCCTCAAGAAGCTCACACTACAGTAAAGGAAATAGATGTTTCAGCAAGTCACTGCTTAACCTTTCTGCCGGGTACTCCATCTGAACCAAAGAGTATCTAGTGTAATGAGTTTCGGGTAGGGTGGGTGTGGGAGATGCAATTTAGATGTCACAGAAAAGAAACCTCTGCGTATCGTTTGAGAGATTACTAGGCTTTTGCTAAACTATGTATGGGTGAACTTCTCAGAGGGTGTTAGCAATGAGGAAGGGGAAGTAAAAAGTAAACACTCATTGTCAGTGGACAGCTGTGAGTGAGAACTGGCCGGAGGAATAGGGCACATCATGGAAACGATAAAGGTGAAACAGAGACAGTAAACTAGCAAAAGTGTGCATGTTTTTCAGGCATAAAATGATAACTTTTATACTTGTGAAAATGTTTTCATGCTGTGTCACTGTATTGGGAAAGACAGGATGGCAATAGAGTGACAGTGAGTGAATAATGAATACAAATCTCCGAATTTTTATTTTCAAAATGTATTCACCATTTTCTAGACGCAAGTTAATGTTTAATAATGAGAGCCTTTGTATTTAAACAAAGATGGGCATATATATTTCCTTAGCAGTTTTTAGAATCGATAATATTTTCATCATAAATATTTGATGTCGAGAAAAAATAAATGTATGTTACTACTATAGATATAAAAAAGGATGTTTAGCAATGACATTTAAAATCGCATTTCTATTAACTATCAAAAGAGCCCTGGTGTCACAGTGGTTAAGTGCCCAGCTGCTAACCAAAAGGTCAAGGGTTCGAACTCACCAGCAACTTTGCAGTCTGCTTATGGCAGTCTGCTTCCAGAAGGATTACAGCCTTGAAAACTGTATGGGGCAGTTCTACTCTGTCCTACAGGGTCACTATGACTCAGAATCTATGGGACGGCACTGGATTTGGTTTAGTTTTCGGATTAACTATTATCCTGCTTCTCTGACATTTTCTATGTAATATATCCCACCCAAAGTAAGAAAAAGTTTCTGAATACAAATTCAATTGCAAGGATGCTTTTTAACCTGAAAGTTAAGCTATGAACTTTTTTTTTAAGTGTCCCTCTGTATATAGCATTCCTCCTACACTAATAAGGAGCCCTAGTGGTGCAATGGTTAAGCGCTCTGCTGCTAACCAAAAGGTCGGCCGTTCGAATCCACCCGGCTGCTCCCCTAGAGAAAGACCTGGTGATTTGCTCCTGTGAAGATTACAGCCTAAAAAACCCAATGGGGCAGCTCTTCTCTGTCACATGGGGTCGCAATGGGTTGAAACTGACTCGAAACCACCTAATAGCAACACTATACTAGTATGTATGAGAACTAAAAAAGATCTTATCTGAAGAGGTGAAAAAGCAATTATTGGAACAGCGAATCAGCCTAGTTTGTAATTCTGACTTCTTGGTTAGCTATACGCTGTTGGCCGATGGTTTCGTCTTTCTATGTTTCCATAGTTATATCATCAGGGAAATGAGGGTCCTGAAAATGACCACATGACACTTTGACAGTGATATTTGTAACTAATTATCCTTTGATGTTGGAAATTGGTGTTCAGCTACATGGGGTATATACTTTTCTCTGATCTCCAGGAAACTATTTCAAAATATTTAAGCACAATTTTGTCTGACATATATTATTACATACGTGCCACAGAAGGGTACATGGCCATGACAGATAATTAATTGGATACTCAGTTTTGAAGAACCAAATACTTTAATACATCTTTCAAATTAAATCAGCCAGGCACAACTTTTGGCTTGAGTTTACTTACTTGGACTCTTATATATCCTTACGTGTTCTTACATGTCTTATATGTCCTACTTAAGTAGTTGCTTTATTTATTTATTTTTTTGAAAAATCCCTTTCCAATCTCCTTGGCAATATTCTAATATTTAATAATCCATAAAAACATTAAATGGATTTAATATTAAATCCATTTAATATTTTTAAGTTCAA
Source organism: Dugong dugon (assembly GCA_030035585.1). Taxonomy (NCBI): domain Eukaryota; kingdom Metazoa; phylum Chordata; class Mammalia; order Sirenia; family Dugongidae; genus Dugong; species Dugong dugon. The sequence continues at coordinate 188,453,529 of CM057463.1, read as the reverse complement.
GAACTCAGAAGTTGATATTTATAGTGTTAACAGTGTCATAAATAATTTTCAGAATAAAATGCTACAAAGATGTAGAATTTTTTTAATACACACGTGAACATACACATGACAGAAAGACAAACAACATTAAATAAAAATGAACAAAGACATGTTTATCTCTTTGACACGAACAGCTGACAAGATAATGCACATAAAACAGACTTGAAAGGCTTTTAAGATACAGACTAAATGTAGTTATAAATCCGAGGACGCATTTTAATTTAAAAAGAACTCCAAATAAAGATGACAGCTTCACACTGATCATCCACATTAACCCTCACTGAAAACTAAGGCACATATTTGCAGAAAGGATGTGTGAAGATGGATACGTTGCCTATGATCCCATAATCATGTAAACTTCACTTTTACATGAGTTAGACTTCGGTTAAATTGTTCTCTAACCAGTTGAGATAACCAGACAGACAAAATCTAATTTGGTGGTGCAGGGAAGGGATGGGCAATGCAAGAGTATATACTTCATGATATTACAGACTCTACAGATCTCCATTTTCTACATAATTATTTCAGAAACAATGCAAATTATTTTCATGAAGTCATTTCCTTTTAAATCTGTGACTATTTACACAAAAATGTTTCCAGATATGATTCATATATACCCAATAGGTTAAATCATAAAATTTCAATTAGCACAGATTTTTAGTATCGTAAAATTCTTCACCATAACGAGATACTGAGAGGAAAAAGTGATTTTTACATGAAAAACCTCTAGATTGCATTATAAAAAGTCAAATAAAAAAGAAATAAATAGAAATCATGCAACAATCAGTTTACAGTTGACTGATTCTCAACAAATGGACTCCTTGCCTATTCATATTGGCAATATAGTGAATGATAATAATTAAAATATCATGGTTATAATATGTAAGTTCCTAAACGTAAACTATGTTTCCTTTTACTTAGGAAATCCAACAAAATGTAATTTTTCTCAAAATTCTTTCCATCTGAAATAACATATTCTCATTGACTTTAGGTGAGATTTAATGTAAATGTGTAAATATATCAAATAAATTATGACAAGTACTGGGATTCATTTAAAGCGTTTCCATGAATAAACTCTTAATTGTTAGGTTTTCATAGTTGATAAATTATCAGCTTGATTTTTTTTCTTTAATTATTTTTGCAGTTAACATATAAGATGCTGTTTGGTTGTTGACCAAAAATATGTTGAATGTTATTTGAATAAATCCTATCCAAAAAGATAGATTATAGATACATGTTAAGGCAAGGATATGTCAGCAATCTTGAATTACCAAACTGTGGTATTTATTAATAAACCTCATTTGACTTTTCAAATAGAGAAAGAACTATTGATTGAATGACAAAGTTATGGGAGAACAGAATTTACACAACCTAAGATTTTTTTTGAGAGAGGAAAATATGAATCCATATTTAAGATTGTTAATGAATGTAATCAAACATCTCTTCTAAATTGAAGTTTTAATAACTTGAGTTAAAAATTATTGGTCAGAAATATATAACTTTTACTTGTCACATAGTAATCCAAATACTTCTAATATTATTTCTAAGTAAATGGAATCAAAGAATTGCATGCTTTAAAGAAAATAGAATAATTGATTCTCAGAATAGAGATTTTAAATTTAGCTTTTACCTCCTGTATATATTTATTCAAGAGTACATTCACTGGATATTTATTTGATAGACTAAATGAATAAATTACTCAATGAATACAAATTACTGCATAGAACTGCTTTTCTAATGTTTTGAGATGATGGAACCAGTTTTGAACTGAATACCAAAAACTTTTTTCTGCACCAAGTTGCATTCCAAAGCATGACCTCATTTCTTCACATCATTATGTTAAAAAGAGACAATGTTGAATTGTGTTTTGAATAATCATATTAAATCTCCTCTCATCATTTCTGCGAGGCCAATCCTAGCATTCCACGTACTCCAGTTGAGGAGACAGAGAAAAAGGGAGGAGTGAAAAGGAACTCAAGAGGGGAGATAATCTGGAATCCTGGTTTCCACTCCCCCCCAAGGGCTTAATCCAGTTCCCCACACTCCAATTTACAGTAAAATGAAACTGGCACGTTAACCTGAAAGGGAAAAAAAAAGAAAGGAAAATGACCAAATTCATCCAGTGCATTCAGGTATACCTCATGAAGTAATTGTGAGTTTACGTGTATCCAAAACGGAATGAGGCTCTGAAATAGTAAAATCAACGTGTACCTCCTGGGGCAAAGGCAAGTAAAGAATCTTCAAGTTCTGAAAGTTCCATGAAAAGAGAGAACTGACTTATGCTCGTTGTAAAAGGGCTTTAGACAGGAATTCTGATGAGCAAACATATTACAAATAGAATTCTCAATTCGCTGCCTCCTTGCAGTGCCTCCCATTTCCTGCAGAAACACTATAAATTGTGCGGCTGTTAAGCACATAGAGGAACATGACACATTCGCAATGACTGGGTCAGGACTTGGGAGTGATGCTGAAATAGAGCTTAGCAGGGAATTCTTATTTTACTCCAGAATTCTTAGTCATTTATTAGAGTTATTAAGAAGACTCTGAAACTGTCAGTCCTGTCTTTGCCAAAACGAACTGCATTCCAAGTGCCCTCAAAGCAAAAACTCTCAGGAATGACAAGCCAGAAATGGATGGGATAAGATGAAAAAAAGCAAACTGCCAGATGAATGAAAGTGAAAAATGAGATACCACTTGAAGTGTAATATATAAAACATGGCAGTTGTACTTAAGGGCAGGAAAAGAGAAAGTAAGGCTGTAATGTAAGTAAGAAATGAATAGAGACAGGATATAAAATCACATGTAAATTGTTATGATCCATCTTTAGACATATTCCTGATTTCATTGGATCATAGGGCATTTGTGTTAGTCTCTGTGGTTGGATAACATCATATTTATGTAAGTATGTCTGAGCTTTCATGCACTTAGAGTGCCAGATGCTATTTATAAGGTGTGTTGTTTTATTCTAAGCGCAAGATAAATAAAAGCATAGAAAGAAAGTATAATTTACTGATTAGTACCTAATAGAATTTTCAGTGTCATACGTTAGCTAAAATAATATGTTAAGAGAATGAAAAAAAGCTTTTTTTTTTTTTGTTTTAATTGTCACAACTCTTCACAAACCACATAAATCTATCCTCAAATTCTCATTCAGAATATTATGATGATTCAGCTATACTTACCCATCTTTCATGCTGGTGACTAAAAATAAATAAACTTTAAGTATTAAAACTTCCTGTATAAACTTTACTCTTCTTTTAAAAAGATGGTTGTATCATTCTGATATTTCCTTTGATACTTATTTAGAGTTCATATAAAATTTGTAAAACTTAACGAATAAACCCTCCAGACATCCTAGTATATTATTTACATTAATCATATCTATAAATAAAAAATTAAAATTAATAATATAGAGAACTTATGCAACAAATTCAGTCAAAGCACCTACTTATTTAATTTGAATTAAGGAAAGAGGAATATTTGCCTGGACTATACTTCATTCTACCTGACAGCCTAATGGGTTGTAAACAAGTAATACATAATCAACTCCATCCAGCAGAAAACAAGTTTAGATACCCAGAAATATTTTTCAAGCTAGAGATGACACCTGAGTTATTAGTTTAAATTAACTAAACTGGCACTTCTAGTATATGATGAGATAGGGAATGGAGGATAAAGGAGAAATAAGACTATTATATTATAATTAATTGCAGTATTTTTTAAAATGGTATTGCCAAGTTGTATTGAAATCATCCTATAGAGTTATTATATTGTTAATGCTTTTTTGCATTTGCTCAATTTATTCATGGCCACCAAGATATTTAGAGTATGTGCAGACTAGAAAGTCAAGATAACTTCTTTTGAGCAGATGCAATGGTATACTTATCTATTAAACATTATCTTAAAATTCAAAAAACAAAAATCTAAACAATGTTTTAATGTGCAATTTTGAAGGGCTCAAATGTCTTAATATTTTAGCATATACTTACATTAGAATTGCCTAAATATGAAATGATTGCTTTTGTAAAAATACTTAATCAAAATGGCCGAGTTTTAGTTTCTGATTAGTAAACTCTATCAGTAAAACAAGAAATGAACACATTTTTTTGGAAACATGTAAGCCTGGAAATGTGGAATTTTTAAAGCATGTCACCGTTCTGTACTTCCATACGATTAGAACAGCAACGGGACATACAGAGCAATGACCGAAGAGAGTAACGCATGGTATTTAGCAGCAGAGTATACCTATCATAACATGAGTCAGGTGACTAACAGTCAGATTTATACATATGACCGAAACACTTAATAATTGCTAGGTTTGGAATTGTTCATCATTTTTACTAATATATGTGCATTAGTATATAAACCAAAACCAAACCTGTTGCTGTCAATTCAATTCCAACTAGTAGTGACCCTGTAGGACAGAGTAGAACTGTTCCATAGGATTTCCAAGGAGCATCTGGTGGGTCTGAACTGCCTACCTTTTGATTAGCAGCTGAGCTCTTAACCACTGGTCCAGTATATATGTATACATATTTCTGCGCGGTTACGTTTGTACCTAGACGACTTACGTAAACTGAGCAAAGATGTCCTCTTTTAGTAGAAACAGTTGAGTTTGTTTGAGAATAGAGTTAAATATGCTTTTTGGTTCCTCGTTATTATCAGTTTGAAGGACTACTAAGTAAAAAAATAAAATAAAGATCTTTGCCTTTTGTAAGAACATGTTTTATGTATGATTGAAGTTTTTACAACACTCCGAAAAAGCCATCCGATGTTAGATTTAAAAATAAAATCAAAAGCATTTTCTGACATAGTACACACGAAAAAATTGGAAATCCCAATATCTTCAATAGAAGTTGTAGAAAGTGTATGTCTCCTTGGATTTCTGACACCCACTTAACACGGCAAAAAATAAGGTACCATACTGTAAACAAAAACGTACAATTGAAGACAGTTGTAAATATACATAAGAATAGTTCATAAACATTTTGGTATTTCCATAACAGTTTTTATATAAAATGAATAAAAAAACCTTTAGACAGCTGTCATCATTCTTGCTTGACCACTTTTCACTTATATGCACACAGACATGTTTATATAGCAATATATTGATGCACCGTTACATGGATATTAAACTATGATTTACTGTTTGTAACTGAGATGTGCATTATCCGATCAACACTATCCATAGCTGAAATACTCTTACATTATGTATTCTTGTCATGTTGTATCGATAAAAACATGAAAATATAACTTTACATTATTTCAATTATTTACATTAGATCAAGCTTGACAGCGAAAAATGTATAAGCTACAATTTTTAGAAGAGTAGGCCCAGAGGTACAATAAATAGCTTTGATTGTATATAGTCATCCCTTGTTTTGTTGTTTTAAAAACTCATCTGAAGTACAATAAGGAAATAATTAGTCTGCAATTTGGTCATTCTAGCATTTATTATTAAAACTTAAAATGCACCTCCAACATTCCTGATGAGGAGAAATGCACTAAAATTATATTGATCTATCTTGGAATTTATGGTTCAGGACAATTAAATTTCATGGAGAATATCATGATACCATATGCCACCATCTTCAATGCAAATAGTTGCTGTGAATCCCTACATTTCCTCTTTCTTTCTATAGCATGTAATAAATAGGGTGTTTTAATAGCACTTTGTAAAATACCAAGTGCTACACCAAAGCTTATCTGCAGAAATAGCAAGAATAAAAATACTGAAAATAACTGTTGGGTGTCAATAATTGTTTACAAGTCTAAATTAATTTTATTTGAGGGGTTCTAATGAAAATAAAAGGTATTTTATGAAGAGCAAGAGTACTCCTTTAAACATTTTTAGCTAGAGAAATACAAGCACTTAGGTACATAAATGTGACTTTTTTCCACATTGGGCATATTAAAATGGTCGTTCCACCTGAGGAAGAAATGTGAATGTTAACACATTAGGCTTGTCTTGTCATTATCGATGGTGGCTGTGGGGGGTAATGATATTGCAGGTACTCAAAAGTGCCTAAAATATTCATAATATATAAGGTTTATGGAATTTCTTATAATTTTAAAAATACAGATTTAGTTTATTGAATTTTATATATGGGCAACAATCTAAAAAGCTACTTTCAAAGCATTTCTGACTTCATTTACAAGTAATGCTTCTCCTCTGTAAACTCCAGCACTTTAAAATGCAACCTCACATATTCCACTATTTGTTTTTTAATACTAGCTTTTTTAACCCATTAGCAT